>JARWLC010000017.1:26831546-29331546 GCA_033318265.1 Phyllotis vaccarum
TTATATGTGTGTGTTGGTGTGAGCACACACTTGCTCACCATTTGAGGTCAGTGTGGTTTCAAGGACCCCGGTTGAGATTGTCAAGTTTGGTGCCAGGCAACTTGGTGCCCAGGCAGCATTTCACCAGGCCACAAAGTTACCTTTAGACAGGAAGATCTGTTCCTGAGTGAGCAGCGGAGGGTGTGGCTCAGTGTAGTTTTTCTAGCCTCTGTTCTTTTTGGTGTCTTGCTGTACGGTTTTGGTTTTTTTTTTTTTCCTCCCCATTCAGCCTTAACCAAGTTTTGCTGAGTAGTTCCTGGCAAGGCCTTGCCTCTGGAACTTGGCCTTCTTCCTCGTAAAGCAGTGTAGTTAATCAAACCTATTTCTCACGCTGTCTGGATTAGCAGGTAAAACGGTTGACTTGTTGACTCCAGCTGGCTTGAAATAATGAGAAGAACCTGATAGAGCTACACTGAGCAGCTTTGAGAGTCCCTTTGGGTCATGTAGCCTGCTGCCTGCCCCATCTGAGGAACAGTGCACCCAGGTCTTGCACGCGTGCAGAGTAGAGGGGTGTAAAGGCCTTGCATGCGTTTGGTTTTATTGTTATTTTATTCTTGTCTCTGGCTTTCCCCATGCAGAGTTCTAACTATTTCTTTGTCCTACCTTCCCTTTGAACATGTGAAAACTCATCCTTTTGTATTCTAGACTTTTAAAAATCTGGGCATGGTTTTTAGTGACCTTACAGTCCAAGCCTAGTACACTGTGGTTTCCTTTGAACATTCTGGAAGGTGTTTTTTTTTTTTTTTTTTTTTTTTTTTTTTAATAGAGAAAGTGACAAGGATCAAAGCCAAGGTAGTAAAGTTGCCGCTGATGTTTCTCCACTCTTTCCTCCAGTGTCTCATCTGCTGTCAAAGTCTGTTCTTCTGCACCTTGGCTGAGAGAGCCTGGGCATCTGGGCAGGAGGGGAAAATCATTGATGTATATGTGGACCAAATGGACCAGGAAGTTAGATGGCCCTTTGGATGATCTCCAGCTCTAATGGGCACACATCTCTAAAACATCAGCATCACCTTCGCTAAAGGTTACTCAGGGTAACCTTTAGAAGAGTTGCCATGGTCATGGTGTCTCTTCATAGCAATAGAGCACTAACATGATATTCACAGAACTCTTATTAGGGCTATTGTCATAATTATTCTATTAATAGTTATGGTTAATTTCTTACTATTTATCCAAAGTACGTTTGTATAGAGTAAAACTTACAGAGCTCATGGTCAATCCTAGTCCAGACAGGTAAGGGGAGAGAGACTACTTCAGTGCAGAATGTTTGACAGATGGCCCATGCTTTCTTTCTCTGCTTTGTTTTTTTCATCTTTGCTTTTTTGCATTGCTGGGTCTCAAGCCCAGAGCCTCATCTGTGCCAGGCAGATGCTCCACCACTGTACTACACTGCCAGTCTACTTCTTGCTTTTGTTTGCTTCAGGACAAGGCTTCACTGTGTATCTTTGACTGGCATGGAACTTGTGAAGAGCAGAGCAGGCTGGTCTCAAATTTACAGAGATCAGTGCCCAGATCAAGGTGTGGGCCACCATACCCAACCCTCATTTCCTGTTTTAAGCTGTTTTACTCTAGAGAGAATTCAATGATAAAAACATTGTTTTCCCCTGGGATGACAGGTCATGCTCAGACAGGGTCCGTCTGCCTCTGTTCAAAAGTTTTCAGCAGCAGGCCTCAGTGTACGGGCAGTTGCAAGGTGGCAGGTTTTCTGAATTCAGTTCACAAAATCCCATTCCTAGTCCCTGTCTGGATTGCTTGTTATTTTACAAGAAGGATGGCCCCAAAATAAGACATTTATATATAGCAGCAAATCCTGCTTCCTCACATCTTGCTGCAGAGTGGCACCCACAGTTAAACACATCTCAACAGTAACAGACTCACAGCATGGCAGGAAGTAAAACTGTCTCACATATATATTCAGTCACTTTTTTCCCCCTGCAAGCTCCTTCTGTCCTGCCTAGCCCACATATTGTCTGTGAGCTGAGTTGCACATTCCAAGGTTTCTGTGGGTGTCTGAACAAATGCAGGGCTATAGAGTATGTGCAGTTGGAACATCTTTTTCTTATCATTGCCAGAATGACACTGGGAAGAGGTTCAGAGAGGCAGAACCAGTCTGCTCAGTTTCTGCATGCCTTGGTGCAAGATGATTAACTCCTGTAGGGTGTGTGTGCATGTGTTTGCACACATATGTGTGTGTGGAGGTTGGCGGGGGTTGCTGGGGTTTAAGCCTAGGACCCTGAGCATGCTAGACAGTACTCTACTGCCAAGCTGTACTTCCAGTCAATATCTAGTTTCTGATCTTCTTTGAATTGGAAGAGTATCCTGGTGATAGGAGAATAAAATGAGAAAATAGGCATAAAAATTTAAAACCCATGAAAGCTCCAATAAAGTGGTTATATATATTCCAGTGCAGCGTATCATATAACCTAAAATATGTAAGTGTAAAACCTAATTCTGAGGATGCTATAGTTCCTTAACGTGACATACTATTTGCAAATAACTTAACACATATTCTATATGTTTACATTTATTTGTGTGTGTATGTGTGTGGAGGTCAGAGAATGATCACAAATACTTCTGCCATGTAGATCCTGGAAATTGATCAGGTTGTCAGTGTTGCCTTAATCCACTAACCCATCTTACTGGCCCCGCCAGATGCCATATACCTTAAAAATGCTCTCTTGATCACATATAACACTTAAATTATAATAGAAATGCTGTGTGGATAGTTACTTTTTTGTTTGTTTGGTTTTAGGTTTTTTTTCTCTGTAGCCCTGGCTGTACTAGAACTTGCTCGGTAGAACAGGCTGGCTTTGAGTTTGGAGGTCGGCCTGCCTCTGCTTCTGAGCGAGTGCTGGGATTAAAGATGGTAGACAGAGCTGGCTGGCCTGGTACCTACAGTGTAGACTGATCTGGAATTTAGAGATACACCTGCCTCTGCTTCTGAGTGCTGGGATTAAAGCCGTGTGCCACCATGCCCAGCTCTTTTAAAGCAACTTGTAATGGTCTTCAATGTGTGACTTTTAAACTTAAAATATAAATAATTATTTATTGGGACGTGGTGTTTTTCTAGTTACTTTTTTATTGCTGTGAGAAAGCACCAGGACCAAGGCAATTATTTATAAAAGAAATTAGGGGCTCACAATGCCAGCAGGTAGCAGAGTCCATGACTGTCATGGTGGGAGGCACAGCAGCAGGCAAGCCTGATGCAGGAGCAGTAGCTGAGACCTATTTTGAGACAAATACATGGGAGGGGGCACTTTTGAGCTAACACCTAACTGGGAATGAGGCTCCTAAGTGATACTTCTTCAACAAGGCCACATTTTCTAATCTTTCCCAAACAGGTGCAACTGCAGACCAAGCATTTAAATACTTGAGAGTATGGAGGTCATTCTTACTTAAACTACCATACATAGTTTATATAACAGATAAGCTACATAGTTTTATTTGAGATAAAAGGCTTCAGCCTCCTGAGACTGTACTGGCTCTTAGTTGGAGATAAAACTCAGAACCTTATAGATGTTAGGTGCTCTGCCCAGAGTTCCCACCTCTAGGTCATAAAGCCCTAGTTGATGTTCCTGTGTATATTTATGCTGTAATTGGCCGAGGAGTATCTTGTAAAGAAGGGAGACATCCGATGATTTCAGTCAATATTTTGGGGCTGTGACACATGATCATGACACACCACACATGCTCACTTGCCTGGAGTGAGTTCACTGTTAACCTCCTAGGCTTTCCTGGCTTTGGGCTTTGGGCTTACTTGATGGAAGCTGAAAAGCTTTAGTCATTCCTCTGGCAGCTGCGAATGTTAACTGGGACAAGTGTCCAGAGTCAGGAAATTGAGGGTATGTGTTGACTAGGAGCCCTTGACACATTGACAGTATCATGTACTTTGGCCTCACCACCTGCCGAGATGATTTAAGGGTCTCTGGAAAGCATTCATTCAGGCTCAGAGCACCCACTGCTCACAGTTACTTCTCTGTTGATTCAAGTCAACCAGAGCCTTAAGTGATGAAATGGTAACATTTCTCCCTCTGTTTAATAAGTGCTGGGGGTGTAGCTCAGTGTGGAGTTAGGTGATTCTGCTGATGTCTTTAAATTTGTTTCTCTAAGTAACTTGTGATAAACTTCAAAGATGTGAGCGTTAATATTTTTAGGTATTTATATATTTATTGAGCGGGCAAGGGTTTATATAGCATGGGCTGATGATCTTAAACTTCCAGGCCCTCCTGTCTCAGTTTTGCCTGCCCAGCATGCAGGAGCCCATGGTTTGGGTGTCTAGCACCACATAAAACTGGGTGGTGGTATACACCTTAGCAGGATCAGAGGTTTAAGGTCATCTTTGTCTACATAATAAGAGAGGCTACTTTGACCTACATGAGCCACCATCTCAAAACAAACCACCAAACCAAAAAAACCCCATAAATTTATGGTAAAACTAATAAGGCTGAGAAGATATATCTTTGTAAGGCAGGTAGCTGGTGTTTGATTTGTGGTCTCTAACGCTGGTGAGAGCTCATCCATTGGGCAGTGTATTAGAGTTCTCTAAAGGAACAAAACTAATATATTAATTATTATATTATATTAAATTATAGCAGGTTACTAGAGTGTCTGACAGGCTGTGGTCTGAGTTGTTCAACAGTGGCTGTCTCCTCATGGAAAGGCCACAGACCCTGTAGTTGTTCAGTCCACTAGAATGGATGTTTGCATTGTCAATATAGTGCTGGAGTCACAGAGGAGTCTCAGAGAAGTGCTGTTTCCAGCCTATAATGGAATCCCAGAGGAAGTAGATTCTTACACCAGTGGAAAAATGGCTCAGGGTCAGGATGGATGAACTTGCCAGTGACAGTGAGTGCAAGCAGGCAAAAACAGCCACATTCTTTGCCAACAAATCACGAGAATAATCTCTAGCCCAGTTGCTATTCCCCTCTGAAAACCTTGAGCTGGGCCTCTGTAGTTCACGTTTCCTGGCAGTACTGCCCTTCTCACGCCTTTCTAGGCCCTTCAGGCCTGACACAGCAATACCCTGTGATCAACCTGTCTTGATTACTGTTCAGTTGCTGTGAAGAGACACCATAGAAGAAAACATTTAATGGAGGTGGTTACAGTTTCAGAGGGTGAGTCTGTGACCACCATGGCAGCAGGTAAACAGATATGGTGCTAGGGCAGTAGACGGTTATGAGACAGGTATAAGGAGAGACAGGTATGAGGAGAGACAGACAGACACAGACAGACAGAAACATGCTCCAGCCTCATATTGACTGGTCATGTGGGTTACTCTTATGCAAATCCTCAATGAAATACAAAATGTATGCATAAAGAGAAAAAGAACACCGGGGAGTTTAATGTTGGCTTGTGTTGAAAGAGATAAGGAGAAAGATGGCGGGAGTGGTGTTTCAGGGAGAGACTCCACCCAGCGAATCCTGTAACGTATGAAAAGAAAAGTAATTAAGATGGGCATCTGAAGGTGTAAAGGATACCTGACTCATTGGCCGGCTAGCAAAGATGACTAAGGCAATAGACAGCTGATATGCGTGAATCACATGATACCGAGTGCAGACTGGCAGGGAAGTACCCTGCTGGTAACAGATGTGCTGGCATGAGGAGATGGAGGAGGCAGATGGCAAGAAGGTGATGACTGGGCAGGAATTAGCCAGGATGAGGAGAATGGGGCTTGGCATGGCATTGGAGATACAGGTAGCTAGCTGAATGGCTTAGAAGGCAGTGTGTGCTCACACTCAGAATGCTGCAGGAATTGGAGACAGATGCAGCAGTTTGGGGTCAGTTAGACAGACATGGGTCAATAGCACAGCACTTGAATGATGGACACTCACCATTATCAAGTTTCCAGGACTGAGTATCTAGAATCGGCTCTCTGAGGAGGTTGGGAATGAACATGGGAGCAGAACCGAGAAAAATTTGACCCTTTCAGGCCCCTCTAAAAACTATTTAGAGAATATATTATTAGGCTCGTGTGTGAGGTGGGGATTTGAAGAAACATTCGCATTGATGGGGTGTTCTAGCTGCTACATGCAGCACATAGTAGACAGCCCGTGTGTCCTGTCCTGAAGTGTGAAGGGCTGGTTAGTTTTCTTCTACACCAGAGAAAGCAAATGGAAGCATATGGCAGCTCTGAGAAGCTGAACAGGGTTGCCTGGCTGACAAAGGATGGGAACAAGGATGTGTGTGGTGTGTGTGGTGTGTGTGGTGTGTGTGGTGTGTGTGGTGTGTGTGGTGTGTGTGGTGTGTGTGGTGTGTGTGGTGTGTGTGGTGTGTGTGGTGTGTGTGTGTGTGGTGTGTGTGGTGTGTGTGTGTGTGTGGTGTGTGTGGTGTGTGGTGTGTGTGTGGTGTGTGTGTGGTGTGTGTGGTGTGTGTGTGTGTGTGTGGTCTGCCCAGCTCTTCCACTGAGCCCTATCCATCCATGAAGGTGGTGTGTTAGTGCCCTGACTGTTGAGCAGTGCTGCCCGAGTCTCCACCTGTCCTGTGGCAGCTTTGCTTACATTAGCTAAGTTTGCTGACAGGTGAATAAGCAAGCAGCCAGCTGTTTGTTCTGCTTGGGATCTTGTCCCTAGAGAGAGTGGCCAAGTTCAAGCTTTTCGGCAGAAACATGGACACGTCACCAGATCTACTGAGCTAAGAGCTCCTGCTGCATACCCCTGCACTGACTCCTGCTCGGTATTCACCTCAGCCCAGGAGAGGCCCAGCTGGAGGAAGAAGCAGGTTTAGTACCTTGGAGTTGTTTGCAGTGGCCTGCTCAGGGACCATTCTCGCAGGCTGATAGGCAAGGAAGACTAGGAGGCTGGGCCTTCTGGCTCAGTGCAAAGCAATAGTAATTCCTGAGGGAGTTGGGACTATTTTATACATTCATCATTCCAATGCCTTCAAGGACTATTGAGTTAAGCAGTGAGCATATTGGCTAAATAAATTATAAATTAAATTCTAACAGCTTCTTTTAGAGAAAACATAGTGTGCGTGTGCATGTTGCCCATACATGCCTGGTGGTCAGGAGACAACTTGTGGGTGTTAGATCTCCTACCATGTGGATCCTGTGGATTGAATTTGGGTCAGCAGGCTCTGCAGCAGGTGCTTCTATCCACCGAGCCATCTGGAAGGCCCTAGATTATAAATTCTTAAACTGTGGATGGTGACCTGATGTTGGGCTGTGTAACTCAAGGCAGAGGTTGCAAAAAATTTGACAATAATAGGTTTCTAACAGCACAGTGACTAAAAGTTCATTTTAAAACCAAATAGCAGATCATGGTGCTTTCAGCAGTTTCTTTAAAGCAGTCTTGGTTCTGAGCACACAGCATGAGCACTTCGTACTGGGTACCGCTGCCTGAGACCCTGGTGCCCATCCGAGACTGCTGTCCCTTATGAACTGCAGTGTTTTTACTGAACAGAGAGTTTTCTGCTCTTCTAGAAACTTAGTAGTTTATGAAGGACAAACACAATATTTTCCTGCTGTCATCCATTAGCATGTAAGTGTTAGATTAGTATATCTTGGATTGTGTTCGTTGAAATGCTTAATTTTAAAAGTTGCTATTTGGCTTACTGACTTGAGTTTCTTAATCGTCTTGTGACTTATGCTTAGAATTTGGAAAGTTCACAAATTTCAGTTATGTTACTAAGCAGCTATGTATTACTTTGTAATTAATGGAATGGGGGTGTCTTCAGCAATGTTCATTATAAAGTAAAAATATCAGTTCTGAAAAATGATGATCTGTGTCCTTCATTATCAAATCTTGAGCCAGGATCTTAAAAAAATATTTATTTACTTTATATGTGTATTTTGCCTACGTGTATATCTGTATCACATGTGTGCCTGGTGCCCTCAAGAGTCACAAGAGGGCTTCGGATCCTTTGGAACTAGAATTACTGATGTTTGTGAAATACCATGTAGGTGCTGGGAACTGGATCTGGGTCCTCTTCAAGAACTACAAGTGCTCTTGATCTAGGAGTCATCACTAAAGCCCCCGTATTTATGATGTATTTATCCGTCAAACGCAGGGGCCTCACTATGTAGTCCTTGTTACTCTAGAACTTGCTATGAAGACTGGGCTGGCCTCGAACTCACAGATCTCCTGGCCTCTACTCCTGAGTGCTGGTATTTAAGGCATATAAGTGGCTGAGATTTATGTTTATTACAAAAACGATTTGAAACTTCTTATTGACCACTCTTCACTACTGTTTACAAGTAAGTAAAAAGCATCCAGGTGGATAACATTCTTGATACTTCAAGTTTATTTTTGTGGGTTTTTCTGTAAAGTAAAGTATTTTTAATGGAAAAACAAGCAAGCCTTTCCTCTTCATTAGCAGGCTTTTATCTTTAATTAGTAGCATAATTATATATTATCAAGTGATTTGTTTTAAAATAAACCTCAGTATTGAATAGTAAATATTTGATTTGTATCTGGGGTTGTGTAAAAATTCTCATGTAAAAGGGATGAAATAAATTGAAGAGACCCTGTTTTAGCAGGCACCTGCTGCTGATTCCTCTGAGTTGTAGCATCTCTAACAGGGATAGAGGACTGTAGTGAAATCCACCCAAAGGACCACCCTTTGTATGTTTACAGTTTTGGGGACGTGTCCCAAAGGCAGACTATCTTGTCATCTCTCATATCCTCACCCCCCCTCCCCCCGGTGGAGGAGGCTGCCTGCACTTGGGAATAGAATTTTCTGGATGTCTGGAGATCGAGCCCCTTAGTTCCAGCTCTCATCTTCCTCTGGCAGAGGCCTGCTTTCTGTCACTGAACCTCTCTGGTCTCCTGCATATCCTTATGTTTCAGCTCACAGCGAAGTGACACTCTGTCCCTTTGGGCTCACATCCTTGAACCTATAAATAATACACTGTCCATAGCCTTAGAGGTCTGTGAAAGGGGTGTACCCCCCCCCCCAGGGTTCCAGTCCCCTGCGTTGTGCCTGGAGCCAGGGCCTTCAGTGTTCACTGTTTAACCTCGATGCAGACTCAGACCCCTACCTACCATAGGCCCCTGGGGGCCAGACCACTAGACTCTGATCACCATAGTTCTCTGCTGTGAGTCCTTGCATACCCATGATGCTGCAGGGCAGACATCCGTGAGGTCCTCAGCCCGTGTTTCCGTCTCAGGCTGGACCAGTCAGTCTCATAGTTGCTATTCTATTCTGTGCATGTTCCCCGACTGCTGCCTTATCTCAAAATCACGTTCCACTCTTGGACTGCCTCCTTTCTCTCTGGGAGCCCTTGCTTCATTTCCACTACTGGTGGAAGAAGCGGGGCCAATATTATAATGACTGTAGTATTCCTCCTAGATGTGCAGGGTGGATTTATGCAGGGTGCATTCTTAGTGTTAGCTGAGACCCGCTCACCATTTTTACTCCCTGTTAGACTGTACTTGGTTTGTTAATGCAGAACACCTTAGCTTGGGTAATTTACACACAGACACAGAATGCTCCCAGTTGTGGCAGATTCAGTGTCTGATGAGGGCTGACTGTGCATCATAGACGGGTTTTTTGATGTACCCTCATGGTGGAAAGGCCTGAGTGCTCCTCGTGACCTAACTGCTTCCTAAAGCCCTTCATTTTGTTACTGTTGCGTTGAGGATTAGGTCTCAACAAGTGAATTAGGGGGTAGGGTGGGGGCAAACACCAGATCCTAGCAGTAACTTGTCAGACAAGTTTATATTGTATGCCTGTGCAAGACTTGGCGGATTTGGTCATCTCACAGATGAAGAGCATTGATCGGGAGGAGGCGAACGACCATCTCCAGACTCAGACAAGGGCTGTGTAAGTCAGGTCTGGTTCTGTCCTTACTGCTGCTGCTTTCTCACAGCCCTGTCTTGCTTCCAGCAAAACCAAACCATCTCTCCTCAAAAGTCCAGCCAGATCTGATCACTTTGGTTAGCCAGATAATTATGGGACATTCCTTGAGATCAAAGGGCTCTGGTGCCTTCCCACTTGAATAAACAGCTTATTGAGAAGCAAGTCCCACTTGTGGAAACTCTTACCAAATGCTTGACTGAAAAAGGCCGTCACCTGGCTTGCCTTGCCTCAGTTTTTGTTCATGTCCTTTCTCACTTTGTTCTTTTTTGATATGGTCTTGCCCTGTCAGCCTAGCCTGGCTTTGTAGTCCAACCAGGCCTCCCAAGTGCTGAGATCGGGTGTCTGCTGCTACACCCAGCTGCACAGTCCCTTAATCTCCACTTTCTCTTCCTTTTGATTATTTAGTTTCAGGTGATAAAACTCCGGTGCTTCTCCTGCTTCTGGCCTGGAAGGCATCTTTATGCAGCATGACAAAGCAACCATGGTCTTTCCCAGGCATCTGGGGCAGGACACTGCTGTATGCAGAGAACACCCATTGGGGTGAGTGTTAGCCATCATGGTCAGGGGCAGGGAGCACTGGAGGCATGGTGCTGTAAAGTCCCCTCTGGAACCTGGAGGTCAGTAGAGCTTTCAGATAATGAACTCATGTGCACGTGCATATACACATACACGTGACATGTAAAGGCCACAGGACAAACCTGCGTGGCCTAGGGCACTGGTGTTTTATTTTTTGAGATAAGATCTTTAGTTGGCCTTGGACTTGCTATCTGGCCATGCTAGTGGATCTGTCTCCCCAAGCCCTAGGTAGTTCCCCTCGAGGGCCAAGACTCAGGAAGACTTGGTTTTTCAAAGAAATGAAGTCTTCCCAGCACCTTGTTTTTCTTAAGGACAGTTAGAGAAAGGAATGTAGTGGCCACTGGAGGCTAGCACCCATGACTTCCTCAACTGTGGGTAGGTGGCTGTTTTGATGCCCATCAGGTGGCAGCGACTCTGACTCCCGAGCAACTGGTGGGTCTAGTTTCAGTTAGCTAGTCTTTGTTATTGCTGAGTGACTTTGATAGGACACTGCCACCCTCACGGTTCCTTGTCATGGACGGGGGACACTGATGAGTGTTCTGTGATTTCTTTTTTGCAGCCTTTAAAAACTGGGGGAAAAGCTCATTAGATTCGTGTGTGGAAACAGAGAACAAAGGATGCAATTTTCCTGTATAGAAAAGTCGATCAGCATTTGGCTTGATAGACGTCAATTTACTGCCTGCTCCTTAGCTGCCCCCATCCTGGAGGGGAGCATGGGAAATGTGGGCCTGCCAGTGCAAGGGAAGTTGCTGAATAGCTATTATGATGTCCTTGTAGAGCTCTTGGCCTCCTTAGGGCCAGGAAACCAGATCATTATTTGAGTACTGGAGAAACATCTCTCAGAGCACATAGAACAGAGCAGGGGAGGGATTGGGAGTATAGGAGGCTGTAGAGGGTGACAGGCTATGTTGTGTTTTGGGAAAACGAGAGAGCTTTCCTGTGAGCGCATTCAGAAAAAAACAAAAACTGAGGAACACGGGTTGTTGTATTTGCAAGCAGCATCACTTAGGGTTTATTAGTATCTTCCATCTGTGTGGGTTCAGTTGACATTTGAAGAGATGCTAGGGTGGTGTGTGACCACTGTGGACTGCTTGTCTAGGGTGTGTGGTGCTCTGGGTTCTACCCATGTGGACCAGAAAACGTAGGCCATGCAGGTTCTTTATCCCACGGTTAGGGGAAAGATGTGTTCATTGTGCACACAACGATGTGTGTACTACATACAATGAGTGCACTTTCTGGTGGCAATGCATGTAAGTTGGGGCCTGCAGAGTAAGTGCTGTATAAAGAAGGGAACATTCTTTTCAATCCAAGGAATTCTGTGGGGGTGCCAGCTGTCAATGGAACCAGATGCAGGGCCCAGCTCTGAGGTTGCATGTACATGCCACCACACCCTTTGACTGCTGGTGATCAACTTTAGGTTCCCATGCTTGCATGGCGAGCCTTTACCAAATGAGCATCTCCCCTAACCCCCTGAGTTTGTGTGTGTAGATAATGCATACACATGTCTATGGAACTCTCTCCCCCATTTACTTCTAGACAAAATTGGGGTTTATATATGTGGTCCTCCTTCAGTATTCATGGTGACTGATTTCAGGGGCTCTTCCCTTAGACATAGAATTCTGAGGATGCCCAAATAATTTTTAAAGACGGTTCAGGGTGCATACAGGGCATACAGCTTAAATCCCTCCTAGATTACTTACATATCTGACAATGTTAATAGAAGTCATACTTAATTGATGAGAAAAGTCTGTGCGTGTTTATTGTGACTCCTGTCAGAGGATCTAGCTCAGGCTGAAATTGAACTTGGGATCTTCCTGCCTCAGCTTCCCAAGTTGTGTGTCACTGTGCCCAACTCCAATTAGGAAAAAAAAATTGTTGTTGGTTGAATATGTTGATATAACATGATAAAGAAGGCAAATTGCATAGTTTTGTGATGCATTCTGAACATTTTTCCATCCAGCAGCTATTCTTTGTAAGCAGCTTTTGGTAGCTCTTGTATGTTAGGTTTGTCAGGCACCAAGATTTAACAGCTTCTGATGCTGGTGACCAGAGGTGGTGATACTAGCTTTCATGCAGTGGTGGGTATTTTCATAAGCAAATTATACACACACACACACACACACACACACACACACACACACACAGAGTATTTGTCTGTGTGTATATGTGTGTGTGCCTCCATGCCTGTGAAGGCCCAAAGAGAATGTCAAGATTCCCAGGAACTGGATCTAAAAAGATGGTTGTGAGATACCATGTGGGTGCCGGGAACCACACCTGATTGGTCATCTGCCAGAACAGCAAGTGATTTTAACGTGAGCCATCTCTCCAGCCCTGAAAATGTTTGTTTTCATTTCCTTAGAGAAAATAGGTAGAAAGGGAATTATTGGCTAAAGAGATGAACAGTTTATACTGTATAGCCTAGTTGCTGGCAGATTTGGTGCTAGCTGCTCATATCATCTGAGGATGTTTCCCAGGTGTACTCACTGTTGCTGGGGTCCTTGTGCCGTGAGCAAACATGATGAGCACAAGGACAAGAAGCTGGGAGAAGCGCTGTCCCCAGCACCATCCTATGTTCTGATTCTTCCCTAGGACGGCGGGCATACATCTGCAATCTCATCTCTTTCTTTTTTTCCACATGTAGAAGGATAGATAGGTAAGACAGTTGCCTCATTAAACCTGTTTCTCCCATGACTCCATTTCTCCTCTCCAAACTGTGCTGTGTGAACAGGTCTTTATGTGTCTGGCAGGGGGCTGAAAAATGAAGGAGAGATGAACTGTAAGCCCGAATGAAGTGGAGAGGGAGGAAAGGAGGCAGAGAGAGCAAAGGTACTCTGGGGGAGCCATCTTTTATACCTTCCTGGAGTCTGTGCTGGGCTTTTAGCTAATAACCAAGAAGTCAACACCTTAAGAATCCTACTTCAAGATGGGAATTGGTCATAAACAGATTGAAATGTTTGTCAGTTCTAAAATCAGGAAAAGGTTACAGGATGAGATCTCCCCCAGCCAACTGTAGGTTCAGGGTCTTGACTCTCTTGGCATTGTTACAGTCACACAAAGGCTAACCAGAGAAGGTTCCTGCCTGTGGCTTATTTAGTTAGATAGGAGGCAGAGGGAGAAGAAATTGTGTGTGTGTGTGTGTAAATGTTGGAGTAAAATACACATAAATTAGTCATTTTTAAGACATTCTGTGACATGTTTGGAGCTGTCACAGCCATCGATCTCTAGAACAAGCATCTTCTTCCACTTAAGCTTGGCACCTGCTAAAACCTCCCAGTTTCCTCCCTCCCCAGGTCTTGACAATCATCATTCTACTGTGTTTCTTTGAATTTGGCTACTGCAAACTCTTATACATAGTCTCTGTTATTCTCTTTTAAGCAAGAGAGGAAGGAGATTTATTAGGTAAATACTCTTGCTGGATTCTAGCAGTTGTGGTGGGTCCACAGCTAGATCCACATCTTTTCCTATAGGACAAAACATACTTGTAATCACTAACTCATTCTGGGTTCTGCACGATCATGAGGGTGGTCCTGCTTGTATCCCTATAAGGGACTAGAACTGCTTACTTTTTGGTCTTTCTGGTCCTCTCTGCCAGTCTAAATTTAGCAAGCACATGGCTGTCAGGCGTTAATGCTCTACCAGTTGGAAGAATACCCTGCATCTGAACGAGCAGATTAAGTTTGATCTCTGAAGGATGGGTCTTAGTGTAGCCACAAAATTCCACGTGATCAGATACCACAGAGAATTTCCTAGAATATAGTTCTCCTCATGCACTACAAATATTGCACAATCTCTCTCTGGTGCAGCTGCCTGGCTGGTTTCCAGGGCTGTCTTCCTCTTGCCTTTAGCCATTGATTTTGTCAATCCTGATATTTTTCTCCCAAGCTCCTGGCCTCTTCCACCTTGGGAGGCTTCCAGGAGCCTTGGGTGATGCTGATGAAAAGGAGGGAGATGTCGGTTGAGCAGTGGGGGCACACACCTTTAATTTCAGCACTTGGGTGGCAGAGTCAGACAGATCTCTGAGATCAAGGCCAGCCTGGCCTACAGAACAAGTTCCAGGACAGCCAGGGCTACACAAAGAAACTCTTATCTCTAAATCAATCAGTCAGTCAGTCAGTCAATCAATCAATCAATCAACCTATTTCATCTACACAGAACTTCCAGTTTCTCCAAATCTTTCTGATACTTTTTTGAAAGTCATTGCTAAACGTGTGAAAGGCTATTTTCTTGTGGTTTTAATTTACATTCACGGTGAATATCATTGTTGAGTTACTTCTTTTGTGTTTTTGTCCATTTGCACATCTTTGGGTCATCACTGCCATTTTCGCTGCTGTAGTAAAATGTCTTTATGTATGTAGGACATCATTCCCCAATCAGTGTGGATTCCTGTTTACTCTGTGGACAGTACTCTTTACTGCAGTTTTCATGAAGTTCAGCCTTCTTCATTTTTGGTTTTCTGTGCTTTGGGTATCATAGCCCAAACCATTCAAGCACTGTATTACAATGTTTTTGCCTCCTGTGTTTTTAAAATATTGTATAGTTTAGCTCTTCTGGGCTCATTTTTGTTTGTGGTATAATGTAAGCAATGTTTCATCTGTGCTTGGGGAGGACCGCCTAGGTTTTCTCAGTACCCTTGGTAAAGGGTAGTTTTCTTATGCTGCTGCTTAGGTGTTACTGAGCTGCACACAGTGTCTGCCAAGAGGGATCTGCCTAAATGTTCTATCTAAGCGTGTCACCCTACTGTGGAGGACAGCACACACTGGGGACTTTGGCTGAGGGAACTCTGCAGGAACCCAAGGAGACACAGGGATTTTGAGGGAAGTAGTAGGAGGTTGTCCAGGATAGATTAGAGACACACTCTTGTTTCTTAACTTTGCATCTTTAGTTATATATTGTTTTATTGAAGACTTTGGCAGCTGGGAGCAGGGGAGATGGTGGAGAGGAGGGGAGGTGCAGAAACTTCTCATTGTAGTTTTACTTACTAAGGCATGTAGTTTTGTGTGTATATGAGCAGTTGTGTGAGTATACGTTTATGTTCGTGTGTGCGTGTGCCTGTGTGTGTGTGTGTGTGTGTGTGAGTGAGAGAGAGAGAGAGAGAGAGAGAGAGAGAGAGAGAGAGAGAGAGAGAGATCTCACTCAACAGAATGCCTGGTGTGAAGTGTTTAAGGAAGACAATTGTACAGAAGACCTTTGTCTCGGTCAGATTTGCTGTGGGTTCCTGCTCCTTTGGCGTGGCTCTAAGCCTAGGCCTTTCTGATGGATTCCAGGGGCACACAGCTGGGGGTCTGTCTGACACCCCTGAGGGTTTCTGGCAAGCTTCTTACCCCTCTCTGGTCTCATCTGCCCTCTGTCCTCCATGTGTGTTTTCAGGGTCAGGAGTTGCTGGATTGGCGCCCTCTTGCCGTCCTCCTGTGACCCATTCGGTATTTTGGGAGGTAAAGAGGAAAGGAAGGAACCACCCACCAAGTAATAAAAAGGGCATGTACTGAAGAAAGAAAGATGAGGAAATTAAAAAAAAAAAATAATTCTACGTGTGAAGAAGTATGTTAAGGTTAATTTAACCACATTCTTCCTTTCCACCTTTCAACTATGTGTGTGTACTTCTATGTATGTATGGTGTTCTGTGCACGTGTGTGTGTACTTCTATGTATGTATGGTGTTCTGTGCACATGTGTGTGTACTTCTATGTGTGTATGGTGTTCTGTGCACGTGTGTGTGTACTTCTATGTATGTATGGTGTTCTGTGCACGTGTGTGTGTACTTCTATGTATGTATGGTGTTCTGTGCACGTGTGTGTGTACTTCTATGTATGTATGGTGTTCTGTGCACGTGTGTGTGTACTTCTATGTATGTATGGTGTTCTGTGCACGTGTGTGTGTACTTCTATGTATGTATGGTGTTCTGTGCACGTGTGTGTGTACTTCTATGTATGTATGGTGTTCTGTGCACGTGTGTGTGTACTTCTATGTATGTATGGTGTTCTGTGCACGTGTGTGTACTTCTATGTGTGTGTGGTGATGTGTGCACGTGTGTGTGTACTTCTATGTGTGTGTGGTGTTCTGTGCACGTGTGTGTACTTCTATGTGTGTGTGGTGTTGTGTGCACGTGTGTGTGTACTTCTATGTGTGTGTGGTGTTCTGTGCACGTGTGTGTACTTCTATGTGTGTGTGGTGTTCTGTGCACGTGTGTGTGTACTTCTATGTATGTATGGTGTTCTGTGCACGTGTGTGGGGAGCCTTGTGTACTTCTATGTATGTATGGTGTTCTGTGCACGTGTGTGTGTACTTCTATGTGTGTGTGGTGTTCTGTGCACGTGTGTGTGTACTTCTATGTATGTATGGTGTTCTGTGCACGTGTGTGGGGAGCCTTGTGTACTTCTATGTATGTGTGGTGTTCTGTGCACGTGTGTGTGTACTTCTATGTGTGTGTGGTGTTCTGTGCACGTGTGTGTGTACTTCTATGTGTGTATGGTGTTCTGTGCACGTGTGTGTGTACTTCTATGTATGTATGGTGTTGTGTGCACGTGTGTGTGTACTTCTATGTATGTATGGTGTTCTGTGCACGTGTGTGTGTACTTCTATGTGTGTGTGGTGTTCTGTGCACGTGTGTGTGTACTTCTATCTGTGTGTGGTGTTCTGTGCATGTGTGTGTGTACTTCTATGTATGTGTGGTGTTCTGTGCATGTGTGTGTACTTCTATGTATGTATGGTGTTCTGTGCACGTGTGTGTGTACTTCTATGTGTGTATGGTGTTCTGTGCACGTGTGTGTGTACTTCTATGTGTGTGTGGTGTTCTGTGCACGTGTGTGTGTACTTCTATGTATGTATGGTGTTCTGTGCACGTGTGTGTTTCCTTCTATGTGTGTATGGTGTTCTGTGCACGTGTGTGTGTACTTCTATGTATGGTGTTCTGTGCACGTGTGTGTACTTCTATGTGTGTGTGGTGTTCTGTGCACGTGTGTGGGGAGCCTTGTGTACTTCTATGTGTGTGTGGTGTTGTGTGCACGTGTGTGTGTACTTCTATGTGTGTATGGTGTTCTGTGCACGTGTGTGGGGAGCCTTGTGTACTTCTATGTGTGTGTGGTGTTCTGTGCACGTGTGTGTGTACTTCTATGTATGTATGGTGTTCTGTGCACGTGTGTGTGTACTTCTATGTATGTATGGTGTTCTGTGCACGTGTGTGTGTACTTCTATGTATGTATGGTGTTCTGTGCACGTGTGTGTGTACTTCTATGTATGTATGGTGTTCTGTGCACGTGTGTGTGTACTTCTATGTGTGTATGGTGTTCTGTGCACGTGTGTGTGTACTTCTATGTGTGTGTGGTGTTGTGTGCACGTGTGTGTGTACTTCTATGTGTGTATGGTGTTCTGTGCACGTGTGTGTGTACTTCTATGTGTGTATGGTGTTGTGTGCACGTGTGTGTGTACTTCTATGTGTGTATGGTGTTGTGTGCACGTGTGTGTGTACTTCTATGTATGTATGGTGTTCTGTGCACGTGTGTGTGTACTTCTATGTGTGTGGTGTTCTGTGCATGTGTGTGTACTTCTATGTGTGTATGGTGTTCTGTGCACGTGTGTGTGTACTTCTATGTGTGTGTGGTGTTGTGTGCACGTGTGTGTACTTCTATGTGTATGGTGTTCTGTGCACGTGTGTGTACTTCTATGTGTGTGTGGTGTTGTGTGCACGTGTGTGTACTTCTATGTGTGGTGTTCTGTGCACGTGTGTGTGTACTTCTATGTGTGTATGGTGTTCTGTGCACGTGTGTGTGTACTTCTATGTGTGTGTGGTGTTCTGTGCACGTGTGTGTACTTCTATGTGTGTATGGTGTTCTGTGCACGTGTGTGTGTACTTCTATGTGTGTGTGGTGTTCTGTGCACGTGTGTGTACTTCTATGTATGTATGGTGTTCTGTGCACGTGTGTGTGTACTTCTATGTATGTATGGTGTTCTGTGCACGTGTGTGTGTACTTCTATGTGTGTGGTGTTCTGTGCACGTGTGTGTGTACTTCTATGTGTGTGTGGTGTTCTGTGCATGTGTGTGTACTTCTATGTGTGTATGGTGTTCTGTGCACGTGTGTGTGTACTTCTATGTGTGTGTGGTGTTGTGTGCACGTGTGTGTACTTCTATGTGTATGGTGTTCTGTGCACGTGTGTGTACTTCTATGTGTGTGTGGTGTTGTGTGCACGTGTGTGTACTTCTATGTGTGGTGTTCTGTGCACGTGTGTGTGTACTTCTATGTGTGTGGTGTTCTGTGCACGTGTGTGTGTACTTCTATGTGTGTGTGGTGTTCTGTGCACGTGTGTGTACTTCTATGTGTGTATGGTGTTCTGTGCACGTGTGTGTGTACTTCTATGTGTGTATGGTGTTCTGTGCACGTGTGTGTACTTCTATGTGTGTGTGGTGTTCTGTGCACGTGTGTGTGTACTTCTATGTGTGTGGTGTTCTGTGCACGTGTGTGTACTTCTATGTGTGTGGTGTTCTGTGCACGTGTGTGTGTACTTCTATGTGTGTGGTGTTCTGTGCACGTGTGTGTGTACTTCTATGTGTGTGTGGTGTTCTGTGCACGTGTGTGTACTTCTATGTGTGTATGGTGTTCTGTGCACGTGTGTGTGTACTTCTATGTGTGTGTGGTGTTCTGTGCACGTGTGTGTACTTCTATGTGTGTATGGTGTTCTGTGCACGTGTGTGTGTACTTCTATGTATGTATGGTGTTCTGTGCACGTGTGTGTGTACTTCTATGTGTGTATGGTGTTCTGTGCACGTGTGTGTACTTCTATGTGTGTGTGGTGTTCTGTGCACGTGTGTGTGTACTTCTATGTATGTATGGTGTTCTGTGCACGTGTGTGTGTACTTCTATGTATGGTGTTCTGTGCACGTGTGTGTACTTCTATGTGTGTGGTGTTCTGTGCACGTGTGTGTACTTCTATGTGTGTGGTGTTTTGTGCACGTGTGTGTGTACTTCTATGTGTGTGGTGTTCTGTGCACGTGTGTGTACTTCTATGTGTGTGGTGTTCTGTGCACGTGTGTGTACTTCTATGTGTGTGTGGTGTTCTGTGCACGTGTGTGTGTACTTCTATGTGTATGGTGTTCTGTGCATGTGTGTGTACTTCTATGTGTGTGGTGTTCTGTGCACGTGTGTGTACTTCTATGTGTATGGTGTTCTGTGCACGTGTGTGTGTACTTCTATGTGTGTGTGGTGTTCTGTGCACGTGTGTGTACTTCTATGTGTGTGTGGTGTTCTGTGCACGTGTGTGTGTACTTCTATGTGTGTGTGGTGTTCTGTGCACGTGTGTGTACTTCTATGTATGGTGTTCTGTGCACGTGTGTGTGTACTTCTATGTGTGTGGTGTTGTGTGCACGTGTGTGTACTTCTATGTGTGTGGTGTTCTGTGCACGTGTGTGTGTACTTCTATGTATGGTGTTGTGTGCACGTGTGTGTACTTCTATGTGTGTATGGTGTTCTGTGCACGTGTGTGTGTACTTCTATGTATGGTGTTCTGTGCACGTGTGTGTGTACTTCTATGTGTGTGTGGTGTTGTGTGCACGTGTGTGTGTACTTCTATGTATGGTGTTCTGTGCACGTGTGTGTACTTCTATGTGTGTGGTGTTCTGTGCACGTGTGTGTGTACTTCTATGTGTGTGTGGTGTTCTGTGCACGTGTGTGTGTACTTCTATGTATGTATGGTGTTGTGTGCACGTGTGTGTGTACTTCTATGTATGTATGGTGTTGTGTGCACGTGTGTGTACTTCTATGTATGGTGTTGTGTGCACGTGTGTGTACTTCTATGTGTGTGGTGTTCTGTGCACGTGTGTGTGTACTTCTATGTGTGTGGTGTTCTGTGCACGTGTGTGTGTACTTCTATGTATGGTGTTCTGTGCACGTGTGTGTACTTCTATGTGTGTGGTGTTCTGTGCACGTGTGTGTGTACTTCTATGTGTGTGTGGTGTTCTGTGCATGTGTGTGTGTACTTCTATGTGTGTATGGTGTTGTGTGCACGTGTGTGTACTTCTATGTGTGTGTGGTGTTGTGTGCACGTGTGTGTACTTCTATGTGTGTGTGGTGTTGTGTGCACGTGTGTGTACTTCTATGTGTGTGGTGTTGTGTGCACGTGTGTGTACTTCTATGTATGGTGTTGTGTGCACGTGTGTGTACTTCTATGTGTGTGGTGTTGTGTGCACGTGTGTGTACTTCTATGTATGGTGTTCTGTGCACGTGTGTGTACTTCTATGTGTGTGGTGTTGTGTGCACGTGTGTGTGTACTTCTATGTGTGGTGTTGTGTGCACGTGTGTGTACTTCTATGTGTGTGTGGTGTTGTGTGCACGTGTGTGGGAGCCCAGGCTGATGACTTGACTTGATCCCACCCCGCCCGTTTTTCGAGACAGAGTCAGAGAACCCAGGAGACTGGCTGGCCTCTTGGACCCTGCCACCCTGTGAGTATATGTTCTCATTCAAGGATTAATTATTCTGCCTATCTCTTTTGCATAGCTTATGGGGAGCCCACCTTCCTAGGATGGTCTCTTAGTCAAAGTGATTGAAACAGCCCAACTAGAATGTTAGGTTTCCATCAAGCCACGGATTCTATTCTCTTGACCAAGAGTTTCTAGTCTGACAATAAAGCTTCTGTAAACATTTTTAGCCATACTTCATTTTGATCATGATTTCATTTCTCTGGAGTACAATTGCAGGAACACACAGTATAATTACACGATTAGTTTCTTGTGCTAAAGTAGACTTTAAAAAGAACAATCTTCGTTTTTAGAACAATTGAGCAATAAGTATAGGAATTTCCCTTACATTTCTGCATAGGCATGACCTCCGCTAGAGTGGTACATCCATTGCTTGTGAACCTAAATCACTAGGGATCACTCTTGGTATTGTGTGTTTGTAGGTTTGCGCATGCTCACTATTTCAGTAGCAGGGGAACTGGCCTTGATAGGCATGAGGAAGAGGGGTCTAAACTAACTTCTAGCAGTTTCCGATATTTATACTATCTCCATGTTTCGCCTTTTCTAAGACATGAGTTAGTTTTTCTATATAGTGTGAGGTTCCAGAGGAGTTTGGGGATCCTGGAGGTGGTGATGAATAACGAAGCCAAAAAGAAATTGGTAAGGAAGCATCCTAGAAAACTGACTGCCAGTAAAGGATTTGAATTTTTCTCAGGAGTTACAAAGAATGAATAATAATTTGAGTTCTCAAAGATAGTAAAAAAAGACTTTCCAGAAGGAAGGAAGGAAGAGCGGGAGGTGCGGAAGTGCCTGCCACATGTTTTGTGTGCCCAGTCTCTCCCCGCCCCCCATGGCATTAGATACCGATGCTGAATAGGAATGAAAGAGGAAATTGGAAATAAGCGTTACATAGGTGGGTCCCTGGGTTTCAGTGCTTGCGTAGGTATTGGCGGAAGAGCAGACTAGACTGAACAATGTTTTGTTCAGCTGAGCACTGCCATGAACACAGTCTACATGGATTGTCTATCTATCTGGTCCTTCACTCTAAGATTCTGCAGTGGGTCGCTTCCACTATATATACTGCCTCTTTCTTTTTTCATAAGTGTTTATTGACTGTACAAAATGACATGTTTGTTGTGGGTTTTCATGCGTGTATATTATGTACTTTGGTCACAGTTGCCCTGTTTACCCCTCTGCCCCCGCTCACCATTCATTGGCGTATAAACAGGAGAGGCAGTCAGCCATCTCTCATTTCTTAGCACATCACTCCCATAATAGGCATCTTCCCTGCATGGAAGAAGCCGGGTTATAGAATGGACTCGATGCCACCACAAGTGTAGCAGTTTGCATGCCATGGATGAGCTTTGCCACAGCACTCACTTCCCACTAGCACCTGACAGGAGCTCACCTGCTCTCTAGAGTGGCAATTTGTGCCTCCTTAAGCATGTGCTCAGACTCTTTTAACCAAGAGAATTAATTGTAGACAGAAGTGGTTTACCTTTCCCTTCATAGTGAAGTATTTATCAGAAAAAATGAACCAGCAAGCACACAAGAACTTGCAAGGAGGCTTACAGAGCCTTCGGCGACACTTTCCTTCTGTGTTTGGTTTACATTGGCCTCACACTGTGTTTGAAGAGCCCTGGGGCTCCTGAGAAGAGAGAGCGTTCCATCTGCTCTGAGGTGTGTCAGGCCCAGAAGTGTGTGCAGTGATTATGAGCACCTGTCCTCACTGTAGCTTGTCTGGGTTTGCAGGCAGGCCTAGCTGCTTTTCCATGCCTGGCAATGGAATCACTAAATCTTCCCCTCTGTGACTTCCTTTCCTGTTAGGTAAGAGAGGATAAAGACACTTAGATCATAGGTTGGTTTGAGGGTTAAAGCCACTCTAGCCACAGGTTCTGTGTCTTAGGGATTCTGTTGCTATGATGAAACATCATGTTTTTGTGACCAAAAGCAACTAACTATTTGGCTTACACCTCCATATCACCATCATCAAAAAGTCAGGACAGGAACTCAAGCGGGGGGGGGGGGGGGGGGGGGCAGGGACCTGGAGGCAGGAGCCGATGCAGAGGCCAATGGAGGGGTGCTGCTTACTGGCTTGCGCCTTATAGCTTGCTCAGCCTGCTTTCTTATAGAACCAGGATCACAGTCCAGGGATGGCACCCACCAGAATAGGCTGGGCCCTCACCATCAGTTGCTAATTAGGAAAATGACATTCAGGTTTACCTACAGTCTGGTTTTTATGAAGACATTTTCTTAATTGAGGATCTCACCTGTCAGATGACTCTAGCTGGTGTCAATTTGACCTAAAACTAGCCAGGACATTCTGTGTCTATGTTTCAACCAAACTTAGGAGAGTTTAAATCACATCCAGACCTCAGCATGACAGCTGTTTATGTAACTTCGACATTGCGCTAGGTATTATAAGTGATCTAGAGATGATTTTAAAGTCCACAGAAGGCTTATGCAGATACTGTATCACCTTACATAGGGAATTTAAACATCTGCAGGCGTTGGGTATCTAGGGGAGTTCTAGACAATTGATCCCATTGGTATATCAAGGAGTGACTATGTGAGATCCTCAGCAGGATTCCTGGTGCTCAGTATGTTCTGTGGGAGTGTTAATGATGAGATGCTATCTCTAAGATTGATCGACCTGTCTGTCCATCCATCCATCCATCCATCCATCCATCCATCCATCCATCCGAGGGTATTTTATCACAGCAATAGAAAATGAAAGTAGTGTGTTTCAGCATAATTTTGGAGGGCATATTCTGAACATAGCATGCACTGTTACTCTTTTTAAAATCTGATTTGTGATTTGCTCTATATTTATTTTATTTAGTTACTGTCCACCTTTACTAGCTCCATGGTGGCTGCTTAAGCCCCAGTTGTCTAGACTTCACTATTCAACAGGAAGGAGAAACAAACAGAGGGGGCACTTAAAGTGGATTCCAGGAACCTTTCTATTAAGACCTCTGCACATTGAAGTGATCAGAATTAAGCGTGATGACAGACTGCAAGGAGAGGCAGGGAATGTCAGTGCCTAGCCAGGGCTTGAGATTGAGAACACACAGCCAACCATCTCCAGAAGGACTTAAATGTTTTGTATGTGTTAGGATAGAATCTAGGAGGAGAATACCCCTAAGTCAAGGCTGACAGACACTGAGAAGGGCCGTACACACTTACTAGATGAGAGAGAAGGACTGTTGTGCCAAGGCCCTGCCAGACCCTGAGGAGGAATTCTTGGGTTGTTGGAATGATCTGTGGCCTCTTTGGGGTGTTGGGGGCCCTTTAATAGCAGCTTAGTGAGTTTCTCATTGAGAGTGTATGTGTGCATTGGGCCCACAGTTGAGTGCTCTGTAATTAGCTTGCCTGCTGCAATGCATGATTTTGGACCACCCACTCCAAGACTAGATGGCTTTCAGCTACTCCAGGGAAGCATTTGAGTGACACCTCTCCACTGTTGCCACATGGTTGGTTTGCTCTTCTCAGAATCAACAGATTTGAACTCTGTTCTCAGTTGTGGCCAGGGAAAATTATGGGTGTTTTGATGTTCTCACGCCTGTAAATTAGAGCCTCTGGCCTGTGTGGGGAACCTCCCTGGCCCCCAAAGAATGATGTAATGTCTGGGGGCCGCAGTGTTTTCTTCTTGAACTTGACAGAACTTAGTAATGATAGTAACAAGGGAGGACTGAGGGGTAATTGGCATGACTTATTCACGGCACCAGAGCACGGAGCCAGATGGCTGTTCATGCCTGGCCTTTTCCCACCACCAGCTGATGAAGTCGGCTGAGTTCAGGGCAAGTGTTAACTGAGGGGAAGGAAGTGATGAATCTGTATGCCTGCTGATTGGCTCCTTTAAGCCTGGCTGACTGGCTGCAAAGCTTCCCTCCCCATTATTATGAAGTCGCCTCCAAGAACATGACAGGCGATTCGATGGGATTGTGGCATGCTGGGCGGTGACCCTTAGCCAGGATGTCTGTGTGAGGCTGCTGGTGAGAATTGATTGCCACTCCATTCCTCAAGGAACACCTGTAGCCTTTTACACCCCCAATGGTGGGATCGCCAGAGCTTTCCAGCCCTGGCCTTGACCAGAGCCTGTATCCTGGGGGTTGGTGGGTGAATGGCAAAGAGAGGCAGAACAGTCTTCAATGCTGCTGCTTCAGCAGTATTGGAACTGGCCCGGAGTGTCTGAAGGACTAGCTCCCAGAAGACACTCTAGAAATAGAATAGCCAGATGGTGTCTGGGCTCTGTGAATCATCTCTTCTGTGAGGATGGTTTTAGAGAAAAAGCCTTTCTTTTAGGCCAGAAATTGTAAAGCAGGCTCAGCAGCTGACCTTTTAGGAACCACTAGCTAGAGGGTCCTGGTGACTAGTTGACATTTTGGAGCTTCCCGGGGCAGTGAGAGTGTCTCTGAGAAAGGAGACTATTGTTGAGCATATCTGATACATCCAGCCTATAGTTACTGGCTCCCAACAACTGGATTCTACTGAACATAATAACATTTCTGGAATTTTTGTGCATGTACTTTTCATAGAGATATATCACTTCCCTGCCTTGAGTTACATGAAATTCTATGACATTTAACACAAACAGCGAGTTAAGGATGTAGTGGGGCTGGACGCTGTTGCATGCCTGCTCAATCCTCTTTCAGTGTTTGTTGTAATTGGAAGAAATATGTGGAGAATATTGGAGTTGATGCAAGCCCACTTCAGTTCCGCAGTGATGAGGATCGTGTGTTATAGCGTAGCAAGCTTAAGGTCACCTCAAGACTGAGCAGGTCGGGTATTTGGTTGAGTTCAGACAGTAGCTCACGGTTACAGTAAGCCTGTTCTAAAATTTCAAAATATTTTAAAGTTTTACTTGTTTTTACTCTATGTGTATGAATATTTTAACCTACCTGTGTGTCTGATGCCCAGGGAGGTTAGAAGGTGTCAGACACCAGGAATTAGAGTTACAGATGATGGT
This sequence comes from Phyllotis vaccarum, assembly GCA_033318265.1. Taxonomy (NCBI): domain Eukaryota; kingdom Metazoa; phylum Chordata; class Mammalia; order Rodentia; family Cricetidae; genus Phyllotis; species Phyllotis vaccarum. The sequence goes on from JARWLC010000017.1 coordinate 26,857,367, forward strand.
TTGAACCACCATATAGGTCCTGGGAATTGAACCTGGGTCCTCTGGAAGAGCAGCAAGTATCCCCCTCCAACCCCCAACATGGTTTCTCTGTGTAGCCCTGGCTGCCCTGGAACTCACTCTGTAGATCAGGCTGGCCCAAGACCACTGTCTGGCTTCAGGGCTGAGCCACCTTCTCTTGTCAGTGTGTGGAAATGGCAGGAGGATGACTGCTTGCTGGTGACCCCGAGATAAAGGAGACTGGGAGGCAGAGGCAGGTGGATGTCCCTCAAGGCCACTCTGCTCTACAGAAGGAGTTCCAGGATCAGGGATACATACACAGAGAAACCTTGTGGAAAAACAAAACCAACCAAATAAAAGAATGAAGATATGCAAAGTAGGCTGTGCCCAAGCCCCCCCTCCCCAGGCTGTGTTAGATTTATCTGTGAACTGCTATAGGGTCAGAGATGGGCCCTGACTTTGGATGATTGGGCTTGGAATCTGTCACCTCAGTGTTGACCGTCAGCTGATCCTCATAAAAGTCATGCTAAAAGGGCAGAGCCCAGTTTGTCACCAAAATAATTACGATTTTGACTCTTTGAAGTAGGGTCTTACCTCGTAGACATCCTAGCCTTGATTCTCCTGGCAGCCTCTCAAGTGCTGCTGCTATACCCAGCTAGTGATTCTTTTTAATTTGATGTAGATGTTATGGATTTTACCATCATAAACTTACCTCTCCTTATTTATTTGTATGTGTAGTGGTCAGTATTGGGCTAAGGCCCCAACATGCTAGGCAAGCATTCTATCACTATTTTATACTTCAGCCTCCATCTTGAATTTTTTTTTTTTTTTTAAGATGCACTTGTTGTCAGTCAGGCTAGCTTTATACAGTGGTTGTGTGGTATTACTGTGAATCAAAAATATTTAATGAAATAATTTTTTCTAAAATCATATAATTTATATATATGTACACACATAACTTCATGTTTCTGTATCCCAGAAAAGGCTGTAAGGGTAGCCTATTCTCACTACCTTAGAATGTCGGAGTCAGATGCCAGTTAGGAAAAGGAAATTTCAAGCCTACAAATGTTGAATATGTGCTTACGTTTGTTGTAGGGTTTCTGATCTTGAATTAAGAGAGCTGCAAACCTCACTTTCCTCTGTAGGATTGCTTTTCTTTGGGGGTGGTGAGCATCTCAGGGAGCACATCTATACCCTCAAAGTCCAAAGTCATTTTAAACCCGTATATGAATAAAAGGGTCACAAAGGAGAAACCATTTTTGAAGTAGTAACTGCATAAAACTGTCTCTCCTCCTTTAAAGATTCTTAGTATTGGGCCACGCACTGTTGTATAGAATATTCTGATTTATACAGACTGGGCCAGCAAGAGTGGCCACCGTTCTTATGATCATATAAGTCAGGCAACTTTATAAGAATTGTAACTTTATATTTTGGTATGTGTGTTTTGTTGTTAAAATTCGATGGCGAAGTTTATAAAGCAGGTCCAAGACCATAACTGAGCGCTGTAGCCCTGTACATATACTATTTCTTGTGATAGGTTACTTGGCCCCACGGGGGATTTTTAGTTATTGTTTTTGGAACACCTCCCCCTCTTTTTTTTCTGAGCCAGGATTTCTCTGTAGACCAGGCTGTCCTCAAATTCAGAGAGTTTTAGGATTAAAGACGTGTCCTACCACGGCCCTGACACTTCTGGGGGCTTTTTACTTTGTTTATTATTAACATCTTTCTTTATTACGTGCATATACATGTACATGGAGGTCAAAGGCCAGTGTGGAGGCTCATTCTTTCCACCACATGGCCCACGTGGGTCTACCACAGATTACCAAATTGGTGACCAGCACTTTTACCCACTGAGCAATCTTGTCCATCTGCTTTTGGAGTGATTTGGGTTTTAAGATAATCTTTTTATTTCTATGTTCATGTGTGCATCTGCATTGGGATGAAAGAAGCTGTTGGCTTCGCAGAAGTTGGAGTTAACAGGTGATTGTGAGCCATCGCACCTGGGTGGCGGGGGATGAAACCCTGGTCCTCAGGAAGAGCAGCAAGCACTTTATCTACTGAGCATCTCACCAGCCTTTGCTTTTCCTTGCACCGATGTGTAGGGGCTGAGTGCCCCGTGCTTATGTAGTCATATTTTTATTGCTTTGGCCTATCAGCCAAAGGGTGTTAGTTGGTGTCTCTATACAAGGGGACAAGAAGGCAGATTAATATTTGGCCTTCATTTTCAGTCACTGTCTGTCTTTTAGAAAGGAGGTAGTAGTATGCTGAGGGCTTTGGATCCTTAGACCTCCCTCAGCCTTTTAATTGGTGTGATATTCCCTGAGCCGCTGGCTTTCCTCAACTCCTTTATGGGGAGCTGCCAGCCTAGAGATCTGCAGTCCTTTGTTCCAGCATACTCCCATACTTCTTGTCTTATTCCCCACATCTTTTTTCCTTCCAGTCCTCTGTTTGTGCCAAGATCGTGCAGCTCCTGGGGCAGAATGAGGTGGATTACCGCCAGAAGCAGGTGGTCATCCTGAGCCAGGATAGTTTCTACCGGGTCCTCACTTCAGAGCAGAAGGCCAAAGCCCTAAAGGGCCAGTTCAACTTCGATCACCCGGGTGAGTTGGGAGTTGAGAGGTCTGTGTGTTGAAGGTGGAATGGGTAGTGGTTATGTTCATGAGGAAGGGCTTGGCTGTTCCTGTCAATGTAGGGGCCTTGCATGGCTATCATGGGCCTACTGGAAAGAATGGGTTTTTCTTTTTTTTAAAGAGCACTTTGCAGAGAGCTGATTGTATTTGTACGGAATGAAAGTGAACTAGTGTAAGCTTGGGCAGAGATCCCAGAAACAAACACAGCTGGTCCCTTTGCCTTCTGATGTGTAGCAGCCTGTTACCTGTCCCATGTGTGTGCATTTGGCCCATGTGTTCTGCTTAGTGACCTTCAAGAGGGGAAGTGGGGGTGTCTTAAGGTGGTTCCCTAAATGAGTTTTGCAGACATTCCAGATCACCATGTCCTCCTTCAGATGGCTTAGGTTTTTCATTGGTGGAAAGGCTGACCTTTGAGGGGAGATGGATGAGAGGGAACATGTCAACACAAAGTACAGAATGTCAGTAAAAAAAACAGCAATAAGTTAGTTTGCCAGAACTCACTCACACACCCTGTTTTAAGATTTGCATTTGTATTCTATCATGGGTGGACATTGACTTTGGAGGGGCATCCTGTTTTGGGTGTGAAGTTTGTTGTGATTTTATAACAGGTTAGTTTAAAATCAAGAGCTGTTTTAATAGTTCAATTTCTTACAGATGCCTTTGACAATGAACTCATCTTCAAAACATTGAAAGAGATCACTGAAGGAAAAACAGTCCAGATACCCGTGTATGACTTCGTCTCCCACTCGAGGTAAGTAAGCTGGGCTGAGCCAGAGGTTGTTAGCTGTTGCAGCCTAGAGCATCCCAGGTGTGCACTCAGCTTCCCACCCCCCTCCCCATGGGTGGGTGTGAGTGGAGTGTGTTGTGTTTTGATTTTGAGACAGGGCTTCTCTGTGTGTGTAGCCCTGGCTGTCCTGGAACTTGCTTTGTAGACCAGGCTGGCCTCAAACTCAGGTCTGCCTGCCTCTGCCTCCTGAGTGCTGAGATTAAAGGTGTGTGCCACTGCCGCCTGACACTTTGTCTATCTTTCATGAGGATGTTTCCAGGAATGGTCAGATCATTTCCTCTCTCTCTCTCTGAAAGATGGCTGGAGTAAGGCATGGCTCCTTCTTTGACTCCAGCTTGTGTCAAGTTGGCACACAAAACCAGCCAGGACAGATGGCATGCGTGTTTTTGTGGTATACACCCCGGAATCTTTGCTTCTTAAGAAAGATGTCCTTGGGAGGACCAAAGGTGGGGCAGGGAAGGAACAGCAGCACCTCCCTCCCCCCTGCTCTTGTGCTGTAATTGCTATTGGACTGTGTGGAGAGGTATAAGGGTGTGAGGCCATCAGGTGCACGTCCCAAAGTTAGTCCCCATTCTCCAGACCGCATCTCAAGACAGATTTATCCTCTCTACGGAAGTCCTTCCCTGGGGGTGGGGGAGTCTAGATAGAGTGTGGTTAGATTGTGAGCTTACCCTCCTTGTCCTGTGTGAGGATAAGTTTGGGAACGTTCACTCTTCTTGGCCAGACATGAGTCTTCAGAACCGGTTAACATGCCACTTCTTAAGTCACAAGCTACAGTTTTAGATGGCTGTCCTTGGGTGTGGTTCCTTGTACCTGGGCTTGTAGTGGTTCAGTAAATGTCCTTATTTGTGGGCCATTCTCCTTGAATCCAATTATTTCAAAATAGGTAATGTTTATCTCTTACCAGGTGGTCCTGCCTGTGATTTTAAACCTAGTTCTTACCTCTGTATTATCCCGATCTATATGTCTCCACCCTTAGGGCAGTGCACACACACACACAGTTTGTGGTTTTTTATAACCTAGAACTTGAGGGTGCAGCAAGTGTTGGTAGTGGAGGAAGATGAGAGGGTGAGTTTGAGATGCACGGTGAGACTGATTTGTTCCCTCACTAGTGCCTACGGGGGAGGGGCACAGATCTTGCTGTGTGGTGGCTCAGAAAAAATTAGCACCAAGCATCATGCTGACAGTATCTGTTGTACTGACGCCCTAAGGATTGTGCAGGAATCATGGAGTGCACTGTGGGAACTGGAGTTATGCCGAACGATGGGGGCTGGGACAGTGAAGACTTGGAAGGGGGCAGCCAGACAGTAAGAGAAAACAAGTCTCAAACCCCAAGCACCTCAGCTGGCTTCCAGCCTCTAGGGTGTTGACAAAGCACCTCTGTCCCTCCGTTACTGTCTTTTATACATTCATTGTCTTCTTCTTAGTTTTTGTTAGCAGTGCAACCTGAATCCACACCGGGTAGGAGGTCTGGGAGAGCTAGAGTTTTGCGCTGTAGAGGGAAGTGGTGGTGTCCGGCTGATGAGACACTCCAATGCATGGCTTTCCTCCCAGGTTCAGGAAAGGACTTAGAATACAGCTGGATGAAGCAAAGGACCTGGAGAATAATGTGAAGGATAAGGAGCGTTTAAAGGAGTAGAGTGGAAAGGAGGTTCAGACAGGATGCACAGAGGAGGTAGTAGTGCCCACTGAAGACCTAGATACAGACCCAAGAAATTGGATGGTACTTATGGAGGGGCAGCATCCTCTTCTGTGGGCTGTTCTGCTGACCTCCCAGTGTTAACACTGAGAACTTTGGTTGCGTAAGGAGCTTACGTAGTCTGTGAGTGTTAGCTAGCTCATCTGCTAGTTAAGGCAGTCATAAACTTTACAGAGTTGACCAAGGCAAGAGGGGCCTGTTTACATTAGGATCTGCCCAGGGCTGCCTAGCCCTGTAAATGAAGGACTATCTGTTGATAAGGATGATGCCTTGAAAGGGCGGACAGAGAACTCAATCTGAACTTTTGCCCAATCCTTTTGTTCATCTTACCATCCTCCAAAACTTCTCTCTTCCCCCTCTCCACCTCTTAAGATGCCCTAGATATGGAAGAATGAGTAGAATTATACAAGAACTGCATATCTGACTCTTAAAGTTGAGAATCCTAAGTCGCAGAAGTGCTGGGCATGACAGCATTCCTGGAGATGCCTTCAGAGTAACTAGAAATCATACCTGTTTTTGTAGAGACAAATGCCTTGTTTACTGTCTCCTGTATATTCCATCCACACGTACAGGCAGCTAGAGAAAACATGCATTACTATACAGACACACAGTGGCCTGCTAGGAGAGCAGCATGTGGACTACACACAGATATTAGAGACAATGCCGGTATTCCTCAACCCGCTTATTTTAAAGAACGCCGGTTGCCTGCTCTCTCTGCTGTATATGGCAAAAGCTCAGAAGAGCTTGTCCTGGCCTTCTTAACGCCTTCTTGTCTGTGGTGGCAGCCTGAGGCCTCTGGGCAGAGGAGTCAAGCTTCTCTACTGTTTACATCTAAGAAAGGGAGAGCCCAGAACCTCACTCAACCCAGCATGATCCTCGCTGTCACCCTGACTCCCTGGCCATCCAGTCGATCATTGCTCTGTGCTTTGCAGGAAAGAGGAGACAGTCACTATTTACCCCGCGGATGTGGTGCTCTTTGAAGGGATCCTGGCCTTCTACTCCCAGGAGGTCCGAGATCTGTTCCAGATGAAACTTTTCGTGGACACCGATGCGGACACTCGTCTCTCTCGCAGAGGTACGTTCTGTAAGCTTCAGATGGCCCGTTTGGTGGCCACCCTGGGAACAGATAGGTGAGAACCCCTGAGAGGCATGTGACCTCCGGAGTCTGAAGCCTGGACCTCTCCTAATGCAGCTGTGTGGCTCTGTGAGCCTGCCCAGCTGTATCAGCCCAACCCCAGGACTTCCTGCCACCCAATGTTTAGTGACATTTAGGAAGGGATTAGTTTAGATAAAGAAAGGCTTATGAGGCCACTAAGATGAAATAAGTCTTGTTTCCTTGGGAATAGTATAGTTAAATGCTCAGCGCGCCCCCACCCCCCTTCTCATGAGGCATCAAGAAAAGATGCCTTGATCTTGAAAGGGTATCTGGGGACAGGGACCCCTGTGCCTGTAGTGCTGGGCACCTTGTTCAGCCACCTACTTTTGCATGGTCTTACTTTCTCTACCCAGCCCTGGAGCAGAGTCCCCGACAAGCCTTCTTGAGTATGCACCTCTGCTTATGTCCATCCAGTGCATTCTCAGAAGCCACTGAACTGGTGAGGAGCCAAATGCTGCAGGATACCACTGGGAGGCTTTCAGGGAAGGGTCTGGCCACAGGGGCGAGGTGGGAAGTGGGGCAGGCCGCTAGTGAAAATGCTCATTACCTATCCAGACAGTGTCCTGCTCCAAGAGCAGCATGTGGATAGAATATATAGGAGGTGTTAAACAAGACATTAGAAAATGGCTTGGCCTAGGGAAATAGCTCAGTCGGTAGAGTGCTTACCCAGCATCTATAGAGCCCTAATCTCAGTCCTAAGTATTACACAAACAGGTGTCCTATACCTATAATGTACCTGAGGTAGAGGTAGGGAGGATCGGAAATTCCAGGTCATCCTTAGCTATACAGCAAAGCCAGTTTAGACTGTGTCTCAAACAGATCCTGGTAGGTAAATCTATGAGTTATTGGACATTCTAGTAAATAAATTGATGCTATAATATTTGGTAAGAGCTGTTAATGGAGCCAGTAGAATTGAGAGAAACTAGTCTGGGTTTGCATGCTCGTCTGGAGCCACATTTAACTCTAGGTGGGGAGCACGAAGGTATTATTGGGTGAAGCAGGGAAGAACAGGCAGGCGAGATGTGATATTAGTTTCAGCAGGCAGGTCCCCCATCCAGCTCTGTAACATTGGTGGTTCTAGGGATACCCCAGGTCTGTGTTTCTTTATGGAGCCTCCCAACTCCCATGCATCTATCCAGTGTCTAGCTTGCCACCTTAGCTACATGCCTAACTGTTTTCTTGCTTGGTGGGTCATTGTCCTCAATGGTTGCCAAGTTAAAGAGGCAGTGTCCTGCATTAAGAAAAACAAATTCAAAGCCAGGTGAAGTAGGTGAAGATTCTAGCTTCCCTGATCATCAGATGTGTAGCCCGGGGCAAGTTGTGTTTTAACCTCTTAGAACCTTATTTTTCTATCATATAATTCGGGGATTAGTCCTCCAGGGATAAATGAGAGGTAATGTGGCGACAGTGCCAGCAGGCATATTAGTCAATGGTTGCTGCCAGAGTCTTGGAGCTGCAAGTGTTTGTATCTTTTTCTCTGAAGACGCCAGGCCCCAGGAGTCTGTGCCATACTGACTGACTAGTCTAGCAAGTGGGACTCAATCCTAGGGAGACCTCAAAGGAGGGAGAAAAGACAGAGCTTCTAGGAAAGGGTGAGCCAGATTTGGAGTAGCTGTAAAATCTTTGGAAATAGAGTATGTCTTGGCGTCTAACTCAGATCAGGTCATCATGGGCAGGTCAAACAGAGCATCCTTTTGTTTCTTGGCCTGGGGTGGGAAGAGGGTCTTTATATGAATATGGGAAATCCTTAAAATGACGTGGAACGTGTGTTTTTGAAACAGGATTTCTCTGTAGCTCTGGCTGTGTAGACCAGGCTGGCTTCGAACTCAGAGATCTGCCTGCTTTTGCCTCCCAAGTGTTGAGATTAAAGGCATGTATACCTGGCTCCCAGCTGGGATTTTCTTTGGCCAGTGCCTACCTGCCTGCCCCTTGTTATCTGGGCAGGTTGCTGCCTCCTCATTTCAGATGTGTCTTTACAACTCCCCTGCCCAGCCACTTTCCTGGTAGATTTGTCAGTTTTCCTATAGGCCATTTATTTCTATAAGCTCCTGCTGTCTAGGTAGGGCAAAGAAACATGCTTGGAGTACAGGGTGCTGCTGTTGGGCAGGGGACAGTCCCTAGCAGTAGTAATACAGGGCTGAGAATATTCAGAAAGTTGACTACCGTGCTCCTACCCATCAAGGCTTATAACCCTAACATATCAGTAAGGGAGGAATTGGTCTTGGGATCCTCGGTGCCCAGGAGGCTCAGACCCCCGTGGATTCCCTTACTCTTGGCTTTACCAAGGGCTTCCTTGCCTGCTCCAAAGCACCAGGAGGGGGCCTGGGCATTTAGAGCTGAAGAACACTGCTGGACTTGGAAGGGCTGAGTGGCCAGGCAGGAAACTGGCAAACTTGCAGCCTCCTGCCATCCCATCCAGCTCAGGCTGGGATGAAGTGGGTGTAGCGGTGTCTTTTGAGTTTCCGGTTTGTGCCAAGATCTTGTTCTGACTCAGCCCTTGGCCTGACTGTGCTTCCTGGCAGTACCCAAGGAGCAGGGCATTTCAAGTGCAGTGAGCTGGCTGACCCTTGGCCTCTGAGCCGTCCTAGTCTGTTTAAAGTGACTTCCTTGAAGGCCCTTAGGGAGTTAGGTGACAGTGCTTTGTCTTATAGCATGTCCCCAATGTCTGCCCCTTTTTGATGTACCCAGTGCATGTGTTTGCATCCTGCTGGCCTCTCCTGAACCTCGTCACACCTTTCTAGCATTCTGCAGGGTTCTTCTGCCCACTCACCCTCCCCCCACCCCCAGCCCCACCTCTGCTTGTACTAGGGCAGTGCTTGTCATAGGAGGGTGGGCTCAGTGACCTCACCACGCTGGAGAGGGCACCTCCTTGTTTTCTTAAATGGCTTCATCAGGGCTGGGAATGCAGCTCAGTTGTAGATTGCTTGCCTAGCGTGAACAAAAACCCTCCCTCAGTTATAAATAAGGTGTTCTTTGTACATTTTTTATTTAAGAAAATGAAGATTCAAAGAGATATGTCACTTGCCTAAGGTCACAGGAGCAAGAGTTTCTGGGGACAGGACTCAAGGCTAGGTCACTTTCCTTCTTTCCTTCGGGCCCATACTCATTAGATGACGAGAACCAGTGTTGCTGTATCACCCTACCCCCACCCCCCATATGGCCCATGGCTGCTCTTAGAGCAAATGAAGTTACCAAGTCTGGTCGGTGGGCAGCAGGGGGTCTGTGTGGGTGTGCCCACACACGTGCCATAGGGAGATGGGAAAGCATGCCTTGTGAGACAAGCCCAGTACCAAGCACTCTAGAGTGATTGTGTGTGTGTGTGTGTGTGTGTGTGTGTGTGTGTGTAAGTGTGTAAGTAACTACTTGGTGGCATAGCTCTCTCTCTAGAATCTCACCCACAAGAACTCCCTATGCTTGTTTACAGAGATTTGAGTCTGTTACTTACTCCAAAGGTAATCTCTGGTGATTCAGGGGACCTCCTTTCTAGCTCACTTCTCCAAGGGTAGCTGAGGCTTAGGGTAGTCAGGGCACAGTGACAGAATCTGGATGCCCCAGCCCTTACAACTAGATTTTTAAAAAGGGTTTGCCACAGGTCCTTTACTGGAAGGTACTGCAGGAAGATGGTAGACGTAGGTAGTAAATCAGGATCCATCTTGGCTTCCTCCTTGTGTTAGCCCAGGATGTGGCTTTTTCACTACAGAATTTTCTGTTTGCAAACTTCTGGACCCCAGCTGAGAAGAAAGATCTTCCCTACCATTGGCATTTCCACCCAGGAGAGGATGGGAGAGTTGGGTGATTGCTGACCCCACAGCAGTGTGTGTGTGTGTGTGGGGGGGGTCTTTGGACTTTGAAACAGATGAGCCTTCTGTAGCTGCCACTGCTTCCTGTTTTCAGGACTCTTTGGGGATGCCCTGATTGATCTTTTCTGGTTCATGTTCAAATTTTGTTTGTTTGTTTGTTTGTAACAAGAAAGCTGCTAGTCTTGGCCAGGCAGTGAGTGTTTTATGTTAGGGAACACACTGGAGTGAATTTGATGATTAGGTGAGACCGACATAACTTGTTTTTCTGAATCTGTTGCTGATCCATCCTTGGGCGAGTCTCTAAATAGTCCTAATTTTCAGTCAGCTGGGCGATCTGCAGGCCTGGCATGCTACCTTATGCACTGTTTTCTTGATTTTTGTGTTCCTTCTCTTACAGTATTGAGGGACATCAGCGAAAGAGGGAGGGACCTTGAGCAGATTTTATCTCAGTACATTACGTTCGTGAAGCCTGCCTTTGAGGAATTCTGCTTGCCAGTGAGTTGTATTTTTTTGTTTCTGCTAAATGTACATCTTGACATTTAATGATTTAATCTTTTTTTTTAAAGGTTTATTTTTATGTGTATAGGTGTTTTTGCCTGTGTACACCACATGGATGCAGTGTCCATGGAGGCCAGAAGAGGACGTGAGATCCTCTGGAAGTGGAGTTAGGGATGGTCATTAGCTGCCATGTGCATGTTGGGTCTTTTGGGAGAGCAACAAGATGACTAAACTCACCATCTAGAAGGATGCCGAGCCGTCTCTAGTTCCTTCATGTAGATTTAAAAGCCTGTAGGTTGCCAGAATCTTCTGACTTAAATCTTACTCCTGCCTGTCTCTTGAATGAGCATCTTGAAATCCCAAGAGGTGTCAGGCTAGGTTCTGTGCTTCCATCCTTTTTCCCCTTCCTCTTAAGGTCACCCGAGTTCTGTGACTTAGCATCTCCTAGCATGATCTGCATTTCTTGCCTGGAAGGGCTACAGTATCAGACTTACCTGAGGCTAGCCCGAGATAGACCTGAGCCAGCCAGAGACTTCGGGAGGTTAGAATACCGGTACAGGAATGGCTATGCCACATCTGAAACCTCTTCTTGGCCTTTGGATTTAGGGCACCTTGGACTAATGCTGAAATCCTCTTCCTTGCCTCCTGGCACAGCTGTATTCCCTCCGGAGCATCTCAAGTTCCCTATGGAGAGAGATGGCTCTCTGAGAACCAAAGGACCTAACAGCAGAGAAACACATCTCCCTGGGAGAGACCAAATGGAGCATAGGAAGTGAAGCTGCCAGAGATCAGGGTGTGATGTGGGATTGTGGGAAGGGTAGAAGATATGGAACAAGTTTTAGTTTGGGAAGAAGTATTGACTTAGGAGCAGAGTTCCCCTGCTTGGGCAGAGCAGGTCTTTGGTATTATTTCAGGAGGGAGAAGTTGAGGCTTAGCCTGGTTTTTGAGGGAAATCATTTGGAAAGAGATGTCTGGAAAGGTCTTCAGAATAAATGACTTCTGCATTTTCTCCGTTCCTGGAAAAGATAATCCTCACCATGCCTGCTTCACTCTGTTAGGAGGCCTTTGTCTTACCGGTCTTGACTTGGTTTTCAGTCAGGGACTGGTAGACTTTCTGAGTCAGCCTGAGTAAGTTCTTCAGCCCACCTATTGCCCTGTTGAAGGTTAGTTTCTGGGAAAGGGCTCCCAGGGCTAAGGGACTGTGAAAATTCTTTATATCTGTTTACCTGAGGACCTTCTGACTCTTTTGACTTTTGAGAACATAGAGGGATTTCACCATTGGGAACCATACTGACATGTTTTGTTTAACTCAGCTATCGGCCAGCTGAAGATTCTGGCCATGTGTTTTCTGGGATGTTTGTGCTCCATCCCACTGTCCAAGTTGCAATTGCTCAGGAAAGACCAGTTAATTTTTCCATAGTTGCTACCTGAGAAAGGTCTGGGGTTTATGGCTGACATGTCTGTGGGTCAGCAGTTATGAAGAGGGAGGGCACTCAGGCATTTCATACTCATGGCATGTATGAAAAACTGGGGACATGTTCCAGTACGCTTTCCAGAATGGCTCATGAAATCTCAGTAAATAAAAGAAAAAAGCAACACAAAAGGAGCATGGTTTTACTTTTTTTAAAAAAATATTTACTTTGTAAAATATTGTAACAATGGAGTGAAGCTGGTCACCAGGAGGGGATTGCCTTTTCTGACTTTAACTGAGATCTGGGTGTGAATAGTGTTACCCTTCAGACTTCTTAAAAACTCAAGGTGGATGGATCCCCTTTTGAATTACTGTTGCTTTGTTTTGTGGGTGCTGGAGGGTGGAACTCATACTAGGCAAGAGCTCTACCACTGGGCTAGTCTCCAGCCCTTTATATTTGGGTTTTTCTAATTAATATTATTTCTGGTGTTGGAGATAGTTAAATGTCTAGTTTTAAAGCCATGTTCTCTGCAGGTCCTATGTAGAAACAGATGCTAGGCATTAGTATTCAGGGAAAAGCTGGCTTTATAATGTGGATATAAAGTAGACATTGGGGTAAGCATTCAGGTTAAGCACTGGATTATGAATTGTCTTTCAATCAACCACTTAGTGAGAAACACTTTCCCTCTGTAAGAAGGAAAAGCCTTCATTCTTTTCTCATCCTCTTCCTCCTTTTTAACATTCATATTTTAGCCACAGAGGTACTTCCTTAGGCCTCTCCTTATTTTTAGGTGCCTTTCCCAGAATTGTATTCAAAGCCTGCTGCCTGGGGCTGGATGGCTCTTCCCTCTGTCAGGGACTGCTGGCCCTTAACTTATGCCATTGGAGAGGGGCCGAGATGGTCACTGAATTCCCCTCTTAATGCTTGTAAATATCTCTCCACAGACAAAGAAATATGCAGATGTGATCATTCCTAGAGGTGCAGACAATCTTGGTGAGTACCTATGGGGTGTCCTCCTGTGGTCAATGGCAGTCATGATTTGGCACAATGTGACCATACAGGGTCCTACTGTAGTCTGTGATAGAGTTAGAAAGGTATTTTGCCTACAAATCTAGTCTTGGGAACAGATCTTGGTCATATGTGTATCCGTGTTTGGGGACAGACATAATCAGGGTACCTCCAGCAGGAATAAAGGGCTGTGTGCTCCTCCCCTCCACTGCCACTCCAGTGATGGCACCTGGACACCTGGTACCCAAGACCACCTTTTGGTGAAAATCGACTACTTTCCGAATCTGATTTGGAATGATGTGCCGTCATACCGGGGTTGCCCTTCTGCAAAGGAGTCAGATGGCTCCATTACTGTGTTCCTCACGTGTTTGGCAGGAAGCAGTAGCTAACCACAGCCTTGAATTTAGAATTAATCTGTGCATAGGACTGGACCTCATCTTTTCATTCTCTTTAATTTTCTTTCATTTAAAATGTGTGCTCACTGAGTTGTTTGAGCATCCATCACAGCAGCAAACATTTCACTGGATGTTTTAAGGAAGTACAATGTTCTCATTCATAGTCAAGTTCAGGGAACATACTGTTGATACTCCCCTTGAGTATGCTCCCCAGCCTGTGTTAGGTTTTCACCACACTGGCACTGTTAGGGGTATAGGCCCACTGTTTGGCTGTCAGCTTACATCATCTAGAGGAGTATCATATGAGAAGCGCTACGTGATGTCTTTGTAAACTATATTAGAAAGTATTCCTTTATTGTTCGGGGCTAGAGGGGTCTCAGTGGGTAAAAATACTTGCTCAAACTTGAGAACCCACGATTGAATCTTAGCACCCACGTTTAAAAAACTTTTTTTTTTTTTTTTTTTTTTTTTTTGAGAGCCAGACATGGTGGTACATGTCTTTAATTTTAGCACTCAGGCAAAGACAGGTGGGTCTCTTGAGTTCAAAGCTAGCCTGGTCTACATAATGAGCTCCAGACCTGTCAGGGCTACACAGTGAGAGCCTTGTCAAATAAAACCCCCCAGATCCTGAGCATGGCTGGGTCTGGGTCTGTAACCCTGATATTATGTGGAATGGAAATAGGGGAATTGCAGGGGCTTGTCTGCTAGTCCAGCAGTCTCCAGGTTTACTGCAAGACTGTTTCAACAGAACAAGGCCGAGAGCTATAGAAAGGAACACACCTGACATCTTCCTTGGGCCTCCCTATACACTCATGAACATCACTGCTCCCCACCATGCATGCACCGCACGCATGTACGTACCTTGTCTTGTTGGTCTTTAGCATTCATTGGTCAGTTGGCTGAGGTACTGAGTCTGTTTCTGATGCTCATGTTTCTCATACTTATGTGGAAAGACAGGACTTTCTGTATTGTTGCCCTTTTTGGGACAGAAGTTGGTAGATGCTTAGGAAAAGGGACTTAGAGGTACTCTGGTAGTATTAAAACCATCTCCAGTCATATTCACACACTTTTTGGGTGCTTGCTATATCCAGCGAAGTCTAACTAGTGGGATGTCCATTCGTTGAGTCTCACTTCCTATCTTAAATACTTTACAAAGGAGGTCCTGAGGAGGCTCTGGAAGGTCAGGTGACTCTGTTTAGAGGTGCAGGGCTACTTTCCTGGCATTTTTTTTTTTTCCTCTGGTTCCTGTGTGTCCTTCCATACACAGAGACCATGTTCTCACAGCCCTGCACGTGTGTCCTTGCCTTTCCTACTCTTTCTAACGCTGTTGCTGTCTGCCCCACAGTGGCCATCAACCTCATTGTGCAGCATATCCAGGACATCCTCAATGGAGGGCTCTCCAAGCGGCAGACCAACGGCTATATCAACGGCTACACTCCTTCACGGAAGAGGCAGGCATCAGAATCCAGCAGCCGGCCACATTGACCTCATCCCCTGACTCCATATCCTCACCCCCAGCTCCAAGACACAGGAGGGTCTAGAGGCTTTGGTCATCTGTACATACGCCTCCTAAGAAATTACTGTATTTAAGAAAACACCAGAAGATGAAATGCCTTTGATTTTCTTTCTTTTTTCTTTTTCTTTTTTTTTCTTTTTTTTTTTTTTTTTTTTTTTTTTTTTGTACTTTGGAACAGCAAATCAAACAGAACTTGACCCTAAAGCTTAAGTGACAAACTGGGCCAACTACTACTGGTGAATGCCTAATTATGAATTGTGTAACTGGTTATAAATACACATGCATACATATATATATATATACATATATATAAAGGATCTATTTTTGTGTAAATGTACAAATACTGTAAAGCTGTTTGCCATAAGTATTCTACAGGAACCTGTGCGTGGGTGTTGGGGCCTGGAGCCCCACTCACCAGGGCTCTGTGCTCTGGCATCTGGGGAGCCACGGGAGCGGGTGGTCCATTGATTGATGTCCCTTGCTCTCAGTACCATGGGCCTCAGTAGGGATGGGACTCACCTCTCACTCAAGACCCCCCTGACAGATGCCCCCTTCTTAAAACTGGAGCTGAGAGATACTACTTTTTTTTTTTTTTCCTTGAGTTGAAATTAAATTTCTCAACTCAGAAACTCAATCTCAGGGAAGAGGCCCACTGAGTAGGATCAGTCTCTCCGCATTTCTTCTTGCCTCACTTTGCCTCAGGCTCTGGGTGGCTCTCATCCTGTAGGAAAAGAGAAAGAGGAGGGGGTGGAAAGACTGTGACCCTTGGCATGTTTAAGGTAAAACTGCCTCCTAAGGACGTGACCGCTCAGGTTGCCTGAGCACATTATTGGATACAAGTGGCTCATTGCATCTGGGCTTTGGTTAAGGACATTGGTATTGAGCACTGACGATTGTTAACAGGATGCTCCCAGAAGTTCCACCCATGGGGAGCTGGCATTAACTTTTGCCCATACCGAGCTGGGACCACACACGGTGAGATAAGGGCAGCCTCTGCTGCCCACCTGAGATTCTCTTGAGAGTGGTGGTGGCAGGATGATTTCCTGAATGACACTGTCACCATGTTAATATGATGGCTGCCTAGCAGGAAGAGGCTAGGAGGATTATTTCTTAGAAGGTATTAAGGGTATTTAAATCATGGGTACCCAAGCTTGGGTTTTATAGTGAAGATGCCCAAGGTAGAGAGCACTTTCCTGAGTACTTCCTCTTGGTAGGAATTGTTGCTGGAAGGAAGCTGATTGATGACATGTTAGGAAGAAAGCTGTAGGAAATGAGGACCAAGCAAGAAGGGACAGGTGTGAGATAAAGGCCTCAGTCTGTACCCAACTATAGAAGAGCCAAGGACTGTCATGTTGGAGGTCACCATCCTACATTTTGTGGGCCACATGATTAGGCCTCTATCTGGACATTGGAGAGCCTGCTCCCTAGGTGGCTTTCTCGGTCCACTGAGGGGCTTACTCTGTTACTATCCAACCAAGCTGAGTTTCCCTCACTGTTTGAGTACCATTCAGTTCCCCAAATCAGGATTCAAATTTGCCTCCAACCCCGTTTTTTCTATTTAAAAGACATGAACCTAGTCCTCAGTAGAGCCTTCCTTTCCTGAGGAGTCAGGAGACCATGGTGCAGGCTCCGCAGTGAGTTCCTGTGATGGCAGCTGCTGCCAGAACAGGGAGCAGGGAGCAGTCAGCTCAGGTACCTCTGAGGAAAACACACACTCACCAAGACATCCATCCTAGAGTGTTTGGGGAACATTCTTTATCACATCAATTTCATGTTCATGGTGACTCTGAGATAAAAGGTAGGTTAGGGCCCTGCCTGGGATACCAAGGATAAGGGCCCTGACCTTGCTGGGGTTGCATGTGCTCATGGGAAACCCATTCCTGTCCTCAGAGCCTTGGCCTCTCAGTGGGTAGCACGCTCAACTTTACTTGAAGCTCCCAGGTGCCAAACCTTTTAGTGCCTTGGCTGTGTATCCCACTGCCCTGGAAAATGGATTCTTCTCGTCTCTGAGCCTTTACTTAGCGGCTTCCTCATCTACCTATGGTGTCGGGACCAAGTCTCCAGGACCTCTGAGCTGCCCATTCCTAGCTTAGACACAGCTTTAGGACTGTCCTATCCCTACCTCCTGGGGAAATGGCAATCAATTGTGGCTTGGCTAGAAACTGTGTTTGCTGGGTACAGGGAAGGGACAGAGGCTCTACTGCTTTGAGACTGCCCAGCCTTTGGCTGGTTATGCATTTGAACTTGAACTTTGCATAGGAAACACTGTGGTCTGAGTCTTGAGGTTTTGAATTTTCAATTCCATTGGATGGTTGGAGGTAAACCTGTTAGGAAACTGTGACATTGGTCATCTGGGGACTTTTAGCTGTTCAGAGAGGAAGCACAGCTGAGTGTCACTGGTCACTGCAGCAACATTGATCACAGGTGCACAAATCCTTTGGCTTTAGAGCCACCCAGTGGTGCTCTAGGCCCCTTCCCGGCACACATGCTGTTTTTGGCCTGAGCATGTGAGCAAGGCATACGTCTATGCCTTGTGTCATAGGAGGGCCCAGCCTCACACTTCCTCATGCAAACGTAGCTTCTGCTGGCCTGTGACTTATCTTTGGATAACCAGAGGCCCAACTTCACCTGTCTGTGTCACACTAATGTAACGCCTGTTGGCCTGTGACTTTGGTTAACTAGAGGCTAGTGTGAAAAAAAAAGATACGAATCTGATAAGGAGTGGGTAGAGCAGACCCTGGGAAAGGAAGAGGGTTCAGGCCTTGGGGAGTGAAGGGGTGTCCAAGTCACCTGCCTCAGAACTAATATTTGTGAAGGTATTTACTCAGAATGTTGGGGAGTTGCCTCCAGCTCGCTCTGACCATGGTGGGTTGTATGTCTCTTGGGAGGCAACTGGGTCAGGTGTGCCCTGAGTAGCCGAAGGTAGAGAGAATAGTCCACATTGGTTGTAAGCCTTCTGCAGGGAAATGGTTTTCACTGCCTTTGGAACCCGGGTTCGGCTGCTTCTGGCCAGGCTAGGCTCATATAGGCTGGTGCTTCGGGAAGGACCATTTGACCTCCCCGTTACGTTTGCCATTTATACTTCCTCCAGGCAGATGGCTGAACGCTTTGTGTCAGAACAAGGAAGGGAGTGGGTTGGAGAAGGCACCAACGGATGCATCTGGTGTGCCAAGTCCCCTTTAAGATTCCGGCTGTGGGCCTGCCCTGCTCTCTTGGTACCAGGCACAGGTAATGTGTTATAGTGATTCCTGTGGCTCTCAGGCAGTGAGTTCCCATTCAAGCCTGCCTCTGGAGCGAGGGTGAGTGGTTAGATAAAGACCTAGGCTGTTCTTCCCCTAGAAGATATTGACTCTTCCCTTTTCTTTTTACCGCCCTGCCTTTGTTAGTGTTATGAAATGACCACGCCCTATGTACTTTACTGTAAATAAAGATGAACAGAAACTACCCAACTCTTGACTTCTTTGCTTTGCGGTGTTTGGTTAGAAGCAGCTTGCTGGAGCCTGCTGTAGAATTCAGTGGTGGAGGGGAAGGAGGACTGGGTTTTGCATTTCTGGAGGGAGTGTGGTTGCCTAGCCTGCTGTGTTTAGGCCTCCTGCCTGGTCCTCCTACCTGGGTTTGG
This sequence comes from Phyllotis vaccarum, assembly GCA_033318265.1. Taxonomy (NCBI): domain Eukaryota; kingdom Metazoa; phylum Chordata; class Mammalia; order Rodentia; family Cricetidae; genus Phyllotis; species Phyllotis vaccarum. Next base: position 26,875,884 of record JARWLC010000017.1, read on the forward strand.
GTTCTCCTAATGTTACCTGCCACGTACTTTCTATCACATGAACCACTGGGCCACAGTTTCCAGAAGGTTGTGATTCTTGGAACACTGGCTTTGTTCTCACAATGTAATTTCTGTAGCCTCTTTCTCTGTTGCCTTCCCAGACCGATTGCCTGCTCACATCTCTATTGAGATGAAAACAACCTAAGTGGAGTAAACTGAGGGATGCGTAGTGGGAGAAAGTTTGCATTAATTATAACTCACTCTGAAATGAATGAAGATACATACATACATACATATGTTTCTAAAAGATATATGTGCATTAGTGTTTGCATGTATGTATGTATGTATGCTATATGCATGAAGTGCCCAAGGAGGCCAGACATCAGTCTTGGATCTGGAACTGAGTTACAGATGGTTGTGAGCCACCATGTGGGTGCTGGTACCCAAAAGAGCTGCAAGTGTTCTTCACTGCTGGGCCACCTCTCAGGCCTTTCTCTTGTTGGTTGATGGTGGTTTTTTGAGACAAGGGTCTTGCTATATAGCCCTGGCTGACCTGGAACTGGCCGTGTTGATCAGGCTGGCTTCTGAGCTCAAAGAGAGCCACTTGTCCTATCCTGAGTGCTGAGATTAAACGTGTGCAGTCACACTCAACTTGTTTTTAAAGGACACACATCCATCATGTACCACAGTTTTCACAGCATTGCCGTGTGCTCTTCGAATCTCCCAAGTCCCTGTCCTAATTTCTTCCATCTGTGCCTCCGCCGATTCCATCTTTCCACTTGTCTTGCTGACCCGGGCCACTCCATCTAGAAAGTGGCAGATCTCTCATCAGGAGCTTCTCTGCCGTGTCTCCTCCTCCCCTGGTAGACAGTGGTGCTATTTTTAATTCATTTTGTGTGGGGGTGTTTTGCCTCCATGTATGTCTACATAACACTTGTGTGCCTGGTGCCCTCAAGGGAATCGGATCCCTTGGAACTAGAGTCACAGATGATTGTGAGCCTCCTAGACAGTTCTTAACTGTTAGCTGTCTCAGCCCCAAACAAGCGCTGCTTTAATGAAGTCGTCAGTGGAGCAGGTTTGTAGAGAACTTAACATCTGCTTAAAAGTGTTGAATGCAAGGAATAGAGAGAAAGGGTCTTGGAACATGATAATGTAACTTCGAGAGACTGGGCTTTACGTAGATTCCTTCATATGGTGCTGGGATGTTTGGATACTTTAGACAGCTGATTTTAAAGGTTGGGAGTGGTTGTACATGTCTGTGAACCCCACACTGGGAAGCTGAGGCATGAGAATAGCAAGCTTGAAGACATTTTGGCCCACACACTAAGAACCTGTCTCAAAATACTCCTTACCCTTCAAAACAGAACTGTTTAATGAGGGCATTTTCTGTTACGTGCTTAGCATAAGTAAGAGGTCTGGGTTCAGTCCCCAACACTGCAAAACCAAACACCGTGCTAGACCTTAGTCTATTCCTGTATGTATGCTCACACACACTTTCAGTAAACTGTGAGCTAAAATAAAATAGCTTTGAGAACCCTTTTGGTACAGGACTAAACCTAGCATATGTATGTTAAAGGACTAGATAGCAATCAGAGGCAGAACATAAAACTGCTTTCTATATAAACTTGTCACATCACCACATCCACTCTGGGCATTCCCTTTATTGTGAAGAGACTTGGTGGTACCAGTCATTTGTTGACCAGAAGGAAGTGTGCGGTGTGTGTTGAGTTCTGACTGTCCTGACCAGGGCAAACCAGCATGGTCTGGACAGCTCTCCACCCCCGGATGCTCATCTCCCTCTTGATGGTCACAGGAGCCCTCCCAGGGACCAACTTTGCTTTCTCAGCAGTATCCAGCCCCTGTTGTGAAATCACTTTTGACTTTTCCGGTCTTAGTCATGTATTCACTCCTTTACTAAGACCTGTGATGTATGCTAAGAAGGTGCGTGTGTTCCTTGATGACTAGGAATGGAACTATGCTAAGTCTGGTATGTGTCTGCCATCTAGTGGGGGATTCAGGTGGCAGCTGGAGGTTGTTGGACTGTTTCATTTGATTGCCCATAGGTATCTTAAGAGATAGATACCCAAGTGCCCCTAAAAGGATTAACTACTAATATGTTCCCTCCCCCTTCTTTAATACACAAACCTCCTCTAGAGGAGGACACAGAAGCTCTTAATTTCTCCATGGCTACAGCCCTGTGGGGATGGGAATGGGGGAGGGTACCAGTGAGGTGGCAGGCTACTTCTGAACCAGCAAGCCTCATGGGGACTATTTATTTCTCTACTTCATGTCAGTTTGTCACCTTGTCACCAGACCAGTTGTCTTAGCAGTGAGGCCACTGTACCAGTGAGGGCTGACTGGGTTGTGTGCAGTTGAAAACAAAGCACCAAAGACAGCCTGACATTAAGCTTTATTAAAAAGCTCTTTTTTTGTTTTGTTTTTTCAAAGCAGTGGTTCTCAACCTTCCTCCTGCTGCAACCCTTTAATTCAGTTCCTCATGTTGTGGTGACTTCTGATTGTAGAATTGTTTTCATTCCTACTCCATACCTAATTTTGCTACTGTTAGGAAACATAATCTAAATGTCTGATATGCAGGATATCTGTCTGGTACATGACCCTTGTGAAAGGGTCACTGGACTGTATGGGGGTCACGACCCACAGGTTGAGAACTGCAGTCCTAAAGGCCAAGTTGAGGGCCAGTGCTAACAATGATGCAGTGCCAGAGCCTTGGGCAGGCTCCACAGTCTCCATCAGCAGCACAGATTCATTTTTGAACTTCACAGTCCCAAAAGGCTGCTAGAGCTAAAGTCAACAAACCTTCATTCCACACAGAAGGGGAATGTGAAGAAGCAGGGTTTAGTCCGGTTTGAAAAGCCTTTCTGGAATGACTCCTTTGTTTACATTTCCTTGGCCCTCAGAGCTCGGAATACACCTGCCTACTAGGGAAACTGAGAAATGTGGTCTTTTCTCGGGTGACTGCATGCTTCTCTGCATAAAATCAGAACCACGCAGAGATGTAGTAAGCAAAACCCAGAAAGACACCCTCAGTCACTGAAAGCTGTTAATATAACGTTTAAAAACTATTGAGTGTAAGGATTCCCAGCACATAGCAGCCATGTGATAAACCCAACATGGCACCAGCAGAACACTGCATACGGAGGGCACGCCCCTAGCCATGGCTACGTAAGTCCATGTCCACCCATTCTCTTAAAAGGAGCTGCCACATGAAAATATCTACTGTTTCTCTCCCTTGTACCTGCTCGGCAACTCCCTTAGTGTGCCACTTGATAGTGTGTGTCTAATCTCACACACGAAACTAACATTTTGGTGCCGTGACTCCGTTAGGCTCTCTCCTGGGCTTAGGTGCATCCTGATCTGGAGCCACTGCCAGGCCACCTTCCATCTGCCCCGCTGCAGCTTGTTCAAATACCACTGGCCTCGATTGGTGATTGTGAACTATTGTATCCAGAAAAGACCATTGATTGTCCGGCTTTCTGGTAGGACTCTAGTCTTGTGGAGGACCACCCTCCAGCCATGATCTTCCCTGCTATCACGGCTGTTCCTTCTTGTCTGACACTCATTTCTGGCCTTTCCTTCTATTGAAGCCCAGCCCGGATCCTTGGATCCTGCCCTGGACTCTGTCCCCAGGGCTCTGCCCTAATGCCTACCCTAGGTGCTGATGAGTAACAGGTGTCTACGGTAGCTTAGTGTTGGGTTTTATGCCTGCCTCTGAGAACTAGAGTTTTTAGGGGTGGCAAGTGCTGGTTCAGGGTTTGCCCTGATACCTATCATAGGTGCTGACAAGCGTCTAGTGATAGCTAGTGCAGTTTTCATGCCTACTCTCTTGGTGGTTAGTGTTTTGGGCTTTGTCCTAATACCTACCCTAAGGACTGATGAGTTACTTAGAGGTAGCTAGCATTGTTCCCCTGGGACCACTTGTTGGCTGGGTGACAACCTAGATTTATCGGTGGAATCCCTCCCCTCTGAGCCTCAATAATAGTGAATGAGTCAGCAGAAAATGTCTCTCCATCCTCATCTCTAGGATGTGTTCTTGAGACTCAAACCACTTAGCTTTTTGCCTTACCTAGACACCACCAAGCTTATCCGTTTTTGCACAAAGAAATGGCCTAAGTACCCCTTAGATCATAACTCAAAATAGCCAACTAACGGCTTACTGGACCCCGATATTTTACGAGCTAATTTTTGCAAGTATACGGGCAGATGAAAAGAGTTCCCCTACCTCTTTCCATGTCTCAGCTCTAAACTTTCTCTTCTGGCTTCCTGTTCTTCTACCATCTGTTTCTAGCCACACTAGATCCTACTCTGGAACCTCCACCTTTCAATTCTCACTGCTTACCTGCAACTCCTCCAACATTTTCCTTTCTAGGAACTCCAAACCTAGCACTTACATTTACCCCACCAGTCACTTGCTCTCATGTTCCTGAAAATCCTGATCCAGTTCTTCCTTTGCAGGAAGTGGCTGGCATAGATGGGATAGTGAAGGTTTATACCCCATTCCTTCTGTCAGAACTTTCCCAGGTGGCAAAAAGTTGGGCTCTTGAGTGAAGGCAAGTTTGGGAACAGGCCAGAAGTCATGTAGATAAGGAAATGTAGCACACCTCCAGGAGTGGAGGCTATCCCAGATGTAGACCCCATTAGAATTACAATACACCAAGGTAGGTCTTAGCCAGAGACAATTTTGTGACCTGCTTACTGGCAAGTCTGTGTAGAGCTGCTCTGAAGTCTGTCAATTTTGAGAAAAGCGAAAGAGATAGTACAGGATAAAGAGAACTGTGGGAGATTATGCTGTTACATTATAAATAATTGTCCCACCCACTGGTTTAATAAAAAGCACTGATTGGCCAAAGGCAGGCAGGAAGTGTGGGTGGGGCTACCAGACTAAGAAAACTCTGAGTACAGAAAGCACAGAGCAGAATGCCAGAGAGAAGCCAGAAGAAGCAGAGGACAACCATGCTGCTGTGAGAAAAGGTACCGAGCCCCATGGCTGAACAGGTTAAGAGTCATGGGTTAGATGAAGGGTAGAGAGCTAGCAAGCTATATGCCTGGGCCTTAGGCCGATCAGCCTAAAACTAATTGTAAGCATCTGTGTGTCTCTGCGGGTCTGGGGGTCTGCGGGTCTAAACCTTGAGGCTAGGCCCGAAAGTCTGGGCCAGAAACCTCGTACTACAGAGAACCAGTCCCAGTTTTTGAATGCCTCACAAAGGCTCTCTTACAATATACTAAACCCTGAGAGCGATAAAGAAAAGCAACTTATCATGACCCATTTTTTTTACCCAGAGCTACCCCGACATGAGAACTAAACTTATATCCCTTGAGAGGGGATCACTGATGCCACAGGCAGAAAGAAGTCTTAGTGCTGGCTTTTAAGGTGTATCACAGGAAAGGTAAAACAGGACAAGAAAGATACCTCCTGCGGGCAAAAGCTGTCTGACCAGCTCCCTCGCCTCCTGTGGCAGAGACCTAGACCTACCTATGGTATGTGCTTTAAGTACGGCCAGCTCCGTTACTGGTCTTGCTCTTGCCTAACCTCACAGAGGGTGTTCAGGCCTTGTCCTGGGTGCCATCAAGGAAAACACTGATCTAAGTGACTGTTCCCAAGTCCCATGTGGCAGGGCGGTGTTACACACAGACCACTCCATGGCTGATCTCCTAGGCCTGGCTGTGCTCGATTGATGCTATCAGGGCTTCCTAAGCTGACCAATGTCATCACAGAAAGGGAGCCTTGGGTAGTCATGATGGTTCCTCGTGGACACTGGTGCCACAATACTCGGTCCTGCAGAGTTTTGGGGTTCTACCTCTCTCCCTCTCTAGCCTCTCCATTGTTGAGGTGGGAGGCAAACAATTCCTACCTCATCAGATGCCACCACTTAATTGCATTTTCAGAGATATCCCTATCACCCACTCATTTTTAGTCATCCTAATGTGCCTCATACCCCTAATGGGAAGGGATTTTTTAGCTAAAGTAGGAGCTTTCATTTCTTTTAGTCACCACATTTGCTTGAATCCAAGCCGTTCCCTTGCTTCTCTTGCTATCAGCTCATCCTGTCAGCGCCAGACCCCCCCTCATGCCCTCTTCTAGCCTCCCAGGTGGACCCCCAAGTGGGCACACCCAGAATCCTTGTATCACTAGACATATTTCCCTAAAATTTCTCGCCTGAGTTTTCTGTTCCAGTCTGCTTCTCATAGCCAAGTCAAAATGGTTAGTTACTGGAAACAAAATTCTCCGAGGTATTTTGCCTCCCCCTTCTGCTCCCCCACAGACTAACCCTCCACTTGTTTCTGGAGAATGGAGAAGCCATCTTACCGCTGGAAAACTGTTGATCACCACCCAATGAGGACTGGAGAAAAGGAACCAGGAGCCATTTTTAGAGCCAATACAGGTAGAACAGACAGTCCATGCCCTCCCCCAGGACAAAAATAAGGAACCAGAAGCCATTTAACCTTGGCAATGGGTAAACAAAAAACATGAGACATTTTAACCTCTTCCCATCCCCAGACCTAGCAGAGATCCACAAACTTTATTATGCAGCTGGAGTCCCCTATAAGGAAAAACCACAAAACAGCCACCTCAAGATTTATTTAAAGTATAGACAAAGCCTAACTTAAGTCTACACGTGTCCTGCTTTTTCCTTTTCTCTCAGTCTGACCTCCAGACCACATAACGGCAGAGACCCTCACTATATGTGTCACTTCCCAAGGTTCTCGTATTCATCATCCCATGACTTAAACTCACCCGGACTACAGAAATGAGCTGCGAACTCAGCAGACCCACCACCAGAAGATACAGCTCTCGTCTTCTGAAGAGATAAACTTAGCCCTTAAGACAGCTTGAAGCAGCCTTAAGAGATCCATCAACCCTTTTCCGGTCCAGTCCATTTTCCCCTGCCCCGACTACATAAACCCGGCTTTCTTTTTATAATAAATGTAAGGGTGAGATGTAAGGATTCCCAGCACATAGCAGACATGTGGTAAACACTACATGATTCGGGGTGAGATAAGAATTCCAGGTGGCCAGGTTGTAAACCCAACATGGTGTTGGCAGAACGAGCTGTGTGCTCGAGGGCACGCCCCTAGGTGTGGCTCTGTAAACCTGTGCCCACCTGTTGTTCTCTTTAAGAGGCGACATCCTGTAAAAGCGGTCTCTTTCTCTTTTGCTTCTCTGCATCATACCAACTCTCCTGAATAAACTCTAGTGTGACACCTGGTAGTGTGTGTCTGATCTCACGTATGAAACCAATATTGAGTACGGGTTGAGATGGTGAGAGGGGAAAGGTGAGTGCCGGCAAGTCTGATGACCTGAGTTCAATCCTCAGCATCCACACAGTGGATAGAAAGCACTCACACCTGCAGGTTGTCCTCTCCCTAGATCTCCCATCCAATACACCTCTCTCGACACACACACACACACACACACACACACACACACACACACACACACAGAGAGAGAGAGAGAGAGAGAGAGAGAGAGAGAGAGAGAGAGAGAGAGAGAAATACAGTCACACACCCATGAATATCTAAATATGTATTTTACTTTTTAGTGATTTGAGACAGGGTTTCATATAGCCTGGACTGGCTTGGAATTTGCTATGTAGACAAGGCTGGCCTAGAACTCCCTTGCTTTTGCCTCCCAAGTGCTGGGTTTAAGGCATGAACCATTAAGACTACCCTACGGTAAATAAAGTTAATTAAAAAACCCTTTATTGCACTACAACTTGTGTGCTGGCTAGTATTTTATGTCAACTTAATAAAAGGTTAGAGTCACTTGGGAAGAGGGGGACAATGACCTACTAGACTGGCCTGGAGGCAAGCCTGGGGAGCATTTCTTGATTGGTGATTGATGTAGGAGGGTCCATTCCACAATGGACATGTGGGTACTAGGGTGTTAGGATGCCAACTGCACAAGCCAGGAAAAGCAAATGAGCCATCCACATGACTTCTGTTTCAGTTCCTGTCTCCAGGTTCCTGCTTTGAGTGTCTGTCCTGACTTCCCTCATGATGGAGCCCTCTCCTCCCCAAGTTGCTTTTGGTCATGGTTTTTTATCACAGCAAACTAAGACACCATCACTGTGTAGTTATTACCAACTGGAATTCTCTCATGGCCTGTAGTCTTCTCCAGGCTGCATCGTGTTTTCTAAATTTATGACACTGAATCAATACATTATATACTAATTTCTGACTCAGCTTAAGTCTACAATTCATCTGTGTCGGGTGTAGCAAATATTTGCCTCTTAAAGGGGAGGGGCATTTCTCTAGTTGAGTTTTGAGATCCTCTATAATTTGGGAAACATCTATTTTTAGAGGTTTTGTGAGTAATTGCTCTTATCCTGTGACTTGATTCCATTTTTTTATGATAATATCTTTCAAGATCTGATGTCTAAAACTTGATGACTTCTGGTTTATCAATTATTTTCTGTGTCTGTGGTGCATTTTTCTGTCTAAGAACTCTTTCTATAACCCAGAGTCCCATGGTCCTACTGTGCTGTCCTCCTACATGTTTAGTGTTGTTACATTTAGGGCTATGACCTATTTTTCATTCTCACTGATTCCCTTTCTTCTCCATGGACCTCAGTAACATGTTTACAGGCCCCTTGGTGTTTTTCCTTTCTCTTGTGAGGTCTCATTTTTCTAATTTATAATATATATATTATAAGACAGGGTTTCTATGTCTAGCCCTGGATGTCTTAGAACTAGCTCTGTAGACCATATTGGCCTCCAACTCACAGAAATCCACCTGCCTCTGTCTCCCAAGTGTAGTGATTGAAGGTGTATGTCAACACCACTGGGACAAATATTAATTTTTTTCCATATAAGCATATGATGTGTGTGTGTGAGGAGAGAGAGAGAGAGAGAGAGAGAGAGAGAGAGAGAGAGAGAGAGAGAGAGAGAGAGAGAGAGAGAGAACATTTGGGCGCATAGATACCATACCTGCCTATAGAGGCCAGAGGAGGACATCAACCCCCCACCCATCCACCCAGAGCTGGAGCTGATTGTTAGCTGTCTGATGTGGGCGCTATGAATTGAAGTTAGATTTTCTGCAATACCAGTAAGAGCTCCTGACCACAAAGCCATTTCTGCAGGTCCTATTATTCATCATCATCATCTTCTTTTTTTTTAAATCACAACTAAGCTTTATTCTCTTTAAGCAGAGCCTGGGTATCCACAGTTTACTTGTTCTTTAGTCTGCTGTTGAAAGCCTATCTACAGAGCCTTTAATTCCACTGATTGTGTTGTCACTTTACGAAAAATGATTTAACTGTATTTCAAATCTGCATGTCGATTTTCTTGAAAGTCTTAAACTTACCTTTTGAACTTCTCCTCTCAGACCCTGAAAAATTTCCTTTAATTCTTTATTATTCAAATAGGCATTAAGTAGAATTAAGCATTTCTGGCCAACAGCGTAGTTCAACTGGAAGAGTGTTTGGCTAATGTGTGCTAAGTACTGAGCTTGATTCCACTCACTACACAAGCCAGATGCTGGTACAGACCTGTGATCTAGTGCTTCGAAGGTAAGGACAGTTAGACCCATAGTTCAAGGCCATACTTGGCTAGCTAGGGAAATAATAATAATAATAATAAACATTTATCTTAATTTCTGGAATTTTGTGTCAGAAATGGCTCTGGTTATCCAAGGTCTTATTAGTTTTCTCAAACGTGTTTTGTTTTTTTTTTCCTCTAGAGGATTTGGCTTCATCCACAGGGTCTAAGGCTCTTTGAGTCTTTCAACTAACACTGTTCTAGGCAGGTGATGTGTCCTAGGATGGCTAAGAATTGTTACTCCAGAGCAGATTGTAAACTTTCTTAGGTTAGAACTGTGGACTGTACTTTTCCTGTCTTCTTCTGCCCTTGCAGAGGACTTGCCCATATAAGTATGTCCACGGTCTGCTGCTTTCTTAAGTGGATGTTTGCAGACCTCCTGATAGTGTGATATACATATGTCCTTAAAGATCATCATAGTTGTCTGAAAATGGGCTGCTGCTGGTGAGCATGGATTGTAGTTTGGTGTGGTGGGGTCTGCAGACTGATCCCACAGTCTTAAGTTCATGGCTTGTCAGTCTTTCTTAGTACGTGCCACTTGGTAGCAGGAACAAAAGAACAGCTGGAGGACAGTCAAATCAGAATCAGAGAGCACCTATCCTAGACCAGGTCCTGTGCCAAGCCCCGCCCATCCTCAGGGACTACATAGACAGCCCATGGCTTCTCGTGTAGAGACAGTGTTCTCACAGGAGGCAGCGTGGAAGGACCAAGTTGGCCATATCTAAGTAGGACATCTAAGGCCATGTCACCCACCCTCCCAACTCAACCTCCCCATACAGATGTGGCGTGTTTGTATCTTATTCCCTTCTAGCATCTTCCTAGGTCTAGCCATGCAGTTGACTAATTTCCCAATCCTGGATTAATGTTTATGATTATTATTTCCCTAGCTAGTCAAGTATGGCCTTGAACTATGGGTCTAACTATCTTTACCTTCCAAGCACTAGATCACAGGTATGTACCAGCATCTGGCTAGTGAAGCTCATTTCTCATTTCACTATTCAGCCTCTGCTTTCTTACAGAGTTGGGATGAATATTTAATCAGAATGATTAACATGAAAATGCTTGGAAAATTCCCAAGTCCATATATGTGGCATTAAAATAGCACAAATGTCCTTGAAATGCCTTCAAAGCCTAAGAAGGTTGGATCCACATGGACATGATCTCGATAGATGAGAACATAACATCTTCTGGAAGAGCAAGAAACTGAAGAGTCATCAAAGTCTCCAGCCGAACACATGGTCTGATCTCCCCCCCCCCAAACCAGGGATGATTCATCCTGGCATCCAATAAGAGTGGCCCCATGGGGGAGAGTATGCTTTCTTCTGGAAAGTGGAGTTCCTCAAGAAGAGCAGAAGGGGGTCAGGCTATATGGGAGGGAACGCCACAACCCTACCTTCTGAGACAAGCTTTCAGAAGAAAAGCCATAGTGCTTTTCAGGACCAGTAAGATAAAGAACTGAATGGCTCCTGGGGACTCTCTAGGAGGCTCACTATGGAGGGGGCCAATCTGGGATTCATGGGGAGAGAGGAGAGGATGCTCATCTTCCTACCAGACCAAAGAACATCCCAGCAAGATCCTTAGACTTCTCTTTCTTCCCAGCCTATTTATTTTATTTTATTTTCAGCACTCTTTTTTTTTTTTTTTTTAAAAAAAACTTTATGCACATGTATTTGTATGTGGATGTGTGGGTGCCTGTGTGTGGAGATGAACTCGGGTGTTGGCCCTCCCCTTTTACCTTGTTTGAGGCAGTATGTCATTCATTGCTGGTTTTACCACACTAGTTGACCCTAAAGCCCTGGGCCTTCTGTTTCTCTCCTCTCTCTCTCACCTTAAGAACACTGGGATTCCAGGCAAATGCTTTATTTGTGTGTCTAGCTTTATTTGGTGTGCTATCTGGCTTTTATGTCAGCTTGACACAAGGGACAGTCACTAGAGGAGAAGAAACCCCCAATGAGAAATACACCTCCATAAGTTCTGGCTGTAGACAAGTCTGTAGGGCATTTTCATAATTAGTGATTGGTGGAGGAGGGTCCAGTCCATTGTGGGTGGGGCACCCCTGGGCTGGTGGTCTTGGGTTCTACAAAAAAGCAGGCTGAGAAAGTCATGGGGAGCAAACCAATAAGCAGCTCCCATCCATGGCCTCTGCATCTGCTCCTGCCTCTAGTTCCTGCCCAATTTGAGTTCTTGTCCTGACTTCCTCCAGTGGTGAACAGAGATAGGAAAGTGTAAGCCATATAAATGTTTTCTTTTCTAAATTACTTTGATCATGGTGCTTAATCCCAGCAAGGACAATTCTAAGACATTTGAGCTCTGCAGATCTGAAGTCAAGGCCTCACACTTGCCCAGCAAGTGCTTTACCTGATGTTGCACAAATCTTAATTGGTGTTTTTAAACAAATCTGGAGCCAGTTGTTGGACAAATGCTAAAAGTTCAGAGAGACGGCCACTTCTTATTTAGCCAAGGCCTCAGGCCAAATCGGAAGGGGTGAACTCTGTCTCTTCTTGCCTTATATTTGGTGTGGGAATGTCTTTCTGCATGCTGTGAATATCAATCTTTAAATAAAGGAGCTATTTTGGCCCATGACAGGCAGCATAGAAAAAGTAGGAGGGGAAATCACAGCATAGGTAGGAGAAGCAGGGCAGAGTCAGATCAGATCAAGCCAGCCGCTCAAGAAGAAACATATAAGGAACACAGGTGAGCCACCGGCCATGTGGCAGACAGATTAATGAGAATGGGTTGAGTTAAGATGAAAGAGCTAGCTAGCAATGTGCCTAAGCCATAGGCCAAACAGCATGAACTTAGTATAAGCATCTGAATCATTTTGGGGGGCCTAAGCAGCGGGCGGCTAAGCGGTCTGGCACTGCAGGTCTGTGGGTCTGAACTTCTGACTGCCCAGAGCCTAGAAACCTTATTGTAACAGATGGTATCCCAATGTGGGTCAAATACTCACATAAAGCCTGAGAAAGCTTAAAAAGGGTTCTAGAACAGAAACAGAGCCAGTAACAGATTTCAAATTGTGTATCTGAAGTGGGTCATTGTGCAGAGATAGCATGGTATTTGGGCCACATTCAAAATGGTACTGGCAGACTGGAGGCAGGGAATATAAGCTGCAACCAGGCCGGTTCCCGAAGTCTCACAGAAGACTCAGTAGCATGCGATTGATTTAAGGTTTCTGTTTGTATTGAAAAAAAGGGAAACAGAGTCAAAGATAATTTCTTAGTAGCAGCATTTCTTAGGTCTACTCTGTTTGCAAGCAGTGAACAGAGACGCGGCCCCTTTAAGAGAACTTCCTGACTCAGCTTTTTCTGCAAAAACTATGTGGCTCTTTAAGAGAGTGTGAGTATTTTAAAAGCTCTTCTGGTTGGAAGATGATTAAGGATTCACAATAAAACAGATTCAGATTAAAAATAAAAACCCTGTAAAAAGGTTACAATGGTGTAAAATGTACATAGGCTTCAGAGAGAAAAGAAGATAAAGTCCGTAAAAAAGAGAAATAGAGTAATAAAAATATAATAAGCCATGTGAAGATGGAAAATAGACACAGAATCTGGATTATGGTTATTATTGTGTTTTATTTTAATTTTTTATCTGTTAATGAGCTAACTGCAGAAAGACAGTGGATTGCAAAGGCTGCTAAGTTAAAAGAGAATATATATTTTAAAGGTATCTTGACTTTGAAATTTGTGTCTAAGGATTTATTGCTTTAAAAGAGTTCTGCTGTAGTTTCCACAGAAGATGAGAACCTGTGGATAACTTCCAGGCAAATATGCTTTCAACAACCAAGACCACCTGAAAATTCTCTCATGGGAAGAGATGGTCACATCAGTTTCAGGGCTGCAGACTAAGATGATCCAGTCTCAAGAACCTGTAAGATTGCCAGCACTCCTTAATCAGCAGGAAGTAGTAATGGAAAACTATGCCCAAATTCCCAAAATGTTGTTTATAAATGTTTGTTTTCATTATAAATGGTTAATGGTTATAGTTAATCTCTTTCTAAGAAAGAAAAGGAGATATGGTATATGAGTAATTTTTAAAAATTAGATTATTGAATTTGCTTTAATCCAAAAATCAGCTGTTAATCTCAAAATATTTTACAGTGGTATGGATTTTGGTTTATTGATACAAATTTAAGGTCAATTCTCTTATGCTGTATTTTTCTACTCTTGTTTAAGGTATGATGTTTATGTAATTGATTTAAAATTGTAATGTATAATTAAGAAATACATGTTAGGATTTTTTAGATATACAAAGATATATTTCAATTAGATAGGTAATCTTCAAACACTTCTAAGAACTACAGAATATGACATTTAAAATATTTTAAGAACTTAGACTTTTCTGGACAGTGAGACAGATCTGCTCCTGGCAGCATCAATCTATTTCAAGAGAAAAATGGGCATCAAAGAAACTCCATATGGACTTTACTTTCTTTGTGGCAACAGTTAGCCACTGGACAAGAACCTGTTCTTGTATTGACTGCTTGACCAGATGCTGTTTAAACTGGGCATGCAGGTTCCATAGGAAAGTGACTTCTAAACTTTGGCAGAACAAGCTGAGAGGATCCTTCAGGTTCCTCATTTGCAGAGAAAACTGTCAGATATTCTTCAGGACTCAAGGAGAGGTGACTGATGAACTATACCAGAATGGGCAGAGCAGATTTCCTGCTTCACTGAAATGAAAAGAGACTCTGGGCTGTAGGCTGAAGATGGATGCCCCAACTTTATAAAAGAACTTTGGGTGACTGTCCAGACAGATATGTGTCATCTCTGTCATTTCTAGATTTTGGAAGTTGCTTGCACTTCTGGTTTACTTGGGTAAATATTATATCCTTCTGTGGTCTTTGATGTAGTTGAAGATTAGGTAGTTATAGGTATAGTTTTTCTTGGTTATTTTAAGGTATATTGGATATGAAACTTTAGATTCACAATGATAAGGTAGATGATAGAATATTTTCTTTAATATTGTTAAATACAAATAGTCTAAATATTGTAGCTGTAATTCTTGCTTGGTAGCTATTTTGCTATTGTAGGGGTATTGTGGGAATGCATTTGTGTGTGATGTATCTTTAAATAAAAGTGCTGTGTTGGGTCATGGCGGGCACCATAGAAAAAGTGGGAGGAGAATCAGAGCTTAGGTGGAGAACCAGGGTGGAGTCAGGCAGACCGAGCTGAAGCCGCCGACATGTAAAGAACACGGGTGAGCCATGCGGGCCACGTGGCCCGCAGATTAATAGAAATGGGTTGATTTAAGATATAAGAACTAGCTAGCAAGGTGCCTGAGCCATAGGCCAAACAGCGTGAAGTAAATAGAAGCGTCTGAGTCGTTTCTGGGGACCCGGGCGGCGGCGGGCGGATAAGCGGCGCCAACAGATCTGTGGGTCTGGGATCTCTGGCTGTCTGGGACCCGAGAATCCGCTACAACAGGGTATTGTGTTGTTTCATGGTAAATGTCCCACCCACTGGTTTAATAAAAAGCGCTGATGGGCCAAAGGCAGGCAGGAAGTGTGGGCGGGGCTACCAGACTAGAAACTCTGAGAACAGGAAGCACAGGGCAGAATGCCAGAGAGAATGCCAGAGAGAAGCCGGAAGAAGCAGAGGACAACTATGCTGCTCTAAAGAAAGGTACCGAGCCACATGGCTGAACAGGAAGAATCATGGGTTAGATGAAGGGTACAGAGTTATATGCCTGGGCCTGAGGCTGATCAGCCTAAAACTATTTTATGCATCTGTGTGTCTCTGCGGGTCTGTGGGTCTGCGGGTCTGAGGGTCTGAGGGTCTGTGGGTCTTAGACCTTGAGGTTAGGCCTGAAAGTCCGGCCAGAAACCACCTACTACATGCTATATTTAATTTTCTGTGTTAAAATTGAAACCTACCTTTTTGATTAGACAGAAAGGGGGAGGTGATGTGGGAATGTCTTTCTGTATGCTGTGAATATCAATCTTTAAATAAAGGAGCTATTTTGGCCCATGACAGGTACCATAGAAAAAGTAGGAGGGGAAATCACAGCATAGGTAGGAGAAGCAGGGCAGAGTCAGATTAGATCAAGCCAGCCGCTCAAGAAGAAACATATAAGGAACACAGGTGAGACATGGGCCATGTGGCAGACAGATTAATGGAAATGGATTGAGTTAAGATGAAAGAGCTAGCTAGCAATGTGCCTAAAGCATAGGCCAAACAGCAGGAACTTAATATAAGCATCTGAATCATTTCGGGGGACTAAGCAGCAGCAGGCAGCTAAGGGGTCTGGGGCGGCAGGTCTGTGGGTCTGGATTTCTGGCTGCCTGAGACCAAGAAACCTTAATGCAACATATATTTCTTTCTCTGCCTAGCCAGATCACTTTCTAGTTCAAACTTCCTAGCGCTGGGATTAAAGGCATGTGCGTTTCCCAAGTATTGGGAACAGAGGCATGGGGTCCAACTGCTGGGATTAAAAATGTGTGCCACCACTGCCTGACTCTTTGGTCTTGAACTCAGATGGATTTGGATCTCTGCCTCTGCCTCCTCAGTGCTAGGATTAAAGGTGTGAGTCACCATTTCCTGACCTCTGTGGCTAACTCTTGTGGCTGGCTCTGTCCTCTGATCTTCAGACAAACTTTATTTCTTTAGAGCAGACATAATATATCACCACAACTCATTAAGCCATCTCCCCACCACCTCCTTTGTTATTGAAAGAGTCTCCCTATGTAGCTCTGGCTGGCCTGGAACTCTGTAATCTTCCTGCCTCTGCCTTCTGAGTGCTAGGATTTCAGGGCTGCATGCCTCATTGTGCATGCCCCACTTCTTTCTGACAGCTTTGTCTTTGGAGACAAGGTCTTGTGCTATGTGGCTCCAGATTCCTTCCTTCATTCCAGTTGGTGGAACTGTAGACACGACCACCATGCCCAACTCACAGAACTTATTTAAACATATATATTTTAAAATTTTATCTTGTGAGTGTTTTGTCTGTTTGTATGTATACACACTGATGCATATGGAGACAGGAAGAGAGTACTGGATCTCCTAGAACTGGAGTTCTGGGTAATTATTAGCTGCCATATGGGTACTGGGAATTGAACCCCGGTCTTCTGCAAAACAGCAAGTGGCCTTAACAACTGAGCCATCTTTTAAGCCCTAAGAATCAATTTAAAGAAGATCTTTTGTTAATTTGATCATGAATTATGTTTTAAAAGTGAGTGTGAGATTTCTGTTGTAGGTCTATTGTAGTGTGTGTGTGTGTGTGTGTGTGTGTGTGTGTGTGTGTGTGTCTGTATGTGTGTGTGTGTGTGTGTGTGTTCAGAGCTGCTGGATGGGTATTGAGAACCAAAGGAAGGCTATATTAAAGAGCAGTTTGTCTGAGAGGTTTCTAATTGATGCTCTGGTGGCTGCTTTATGTTAGAGATTTATTTGTTCCTGCAAGGATCTCACTGTCAGCATCACCACCTTCCGCTTGAACATTCTCTAATGGACTTTTGGATGTGGCTTCTGCCTACTCAGCCTTGAAGATATTTTTTCTGGTTGCATGTGTTCTGAAACTCTCTTCTGCTCTGTAGCAGCGAGGAGCACACAGCCAAGATGGATTCAGTGTGTGTGGGCCAGGACACCTTTTATGCTTCTTTCATTTTCCGGTGTGCTAGGCTTTAGTTTTCCACTAGAGAGCAGACTTGCAATTTCTCTCCATTTTATTGTATGCCCGGCAGAGTATTATTTTGTTTTAAACCTCATTTGAATTCTGTGAGGTATATTATATTACTTCTCTTTCTAAAATGGGACTGTGGTTTAGGGGAGGTTAAGTAACTTGTGCTGAGTCAGCAGTACATGGGGACGCTGCAATTTGAACCTGTGTTTTTCTGATTGAAAAGCTTGAACTCTAAACTTCTTTTATGTCCAGCTATCTTGAAGTTAGAGTTCTGTGCCATATGCCTGCAGCACCAGCTCTTCGGTAGGTTATGCTCTGGAAATCACATTTTGTCCAACCAACCAACATATGATTATCTTGGCCTCTAGTCTGAGCCCTGAGCATCCTTATACATACCCATTATATATTCTGCCTTTTGTCGCTCATATTTTTCTCTCCTCTCCTCTCCCTTTCTTCCCTTCCCCTCCCCTCCCCTCCCCTCCCCTCCCCTCTTCCTCCTCCTCTGTTAGACAGAATCTCACTATGTAGCCTTAGCTGCTTGGCTGGCTTGGAACTCGCTATGTAGACCAGGTTGGCCTTGAACTCACAGAGATTCTCCTGCCACTGAGTCCTGAGTGCTGGGATAAAGGCATGTTCCACCACACCTAGTCATTTGTACTTTATCTTAAAGACCTTTCCTGAACTTAGACACTTTAAGAACACCCACCTCTGTGGGTTGGAGTGTGTCTGTTTGAGGTGGCTGCTTGCTCAGGCTAACTTTAAGAAGGTACTGGTTCAGAGGACCAGGACATTTCTTTCTAGTAATTCTCTCATTAGAAAACATGAGGAGAGAAGTGGAGAGCTGTGGTAGATACTTCTTGAGAAACCAGGGTTAATCTTGTCTTGATCTACAGTTCAGACCGGAGAGGTCCTGTCTACCAGGCACAATGAAAATCCTGGTCTCAAGACTGGATGCTCAGTTATAAATGAGACTTGGATATTACCTTCCCTGAGGCTCAGGGAACAATCATAGTCAGGGTTGGGGTGGAAAGAAAGAATGTAAGACTGGATGAAGTCGGGGAGTGGTGTGGGATGCTGACTTCCGGGTATGACATGGCTGCTGTGGCTTTGAACGCACAGCAGCTGTGAGCAGCCATACAAGACCGAACTGGCCAACATGCTGTTGGTGGGGTGGGGAGTTCCTAAGGCTCCATCCCTCTCAGAGGATCTACACAGTTAATGGTTTCAGAGAAGGGAAAGCATTTTCTTCAGTGGTGTAGCCCCAAGTAAGGTGCTGGGCACCTACCTGCAAATAACCCCTCACCCATGCTACTGTAAGCAACCCTAGAGAAATTTATGGGCCATGTGAAAGAGGAAAGTGTAAGGGGAATGAGTTTGGAAAAAGAGTGAGGTCAGTGAGGGTCACAGGAACAAGAGTAGGTAGTAGGGGTAAATATAGTCAAAGTACATTATGTCCACATAAAGATGTCATAATGGAATCCATTATGTATAATTAATATATACTAATAAAAAAATAAAAGATAAAAGATTTTTCTGGGCTCAGGCTACTGATAAACTTGGTAGTGTCAGTTTTGTCTCTATAAGTAACCTGTTGAGATGAAAGGCAAGATAGGGTTCTCCCTGGGGGAGGAATGAGAGGCTTCTGTGGGTCTGTGCACCTGAGTGACAGTCCCTCCTGGGGAAGCTACACACATAGGTTCCACCTGCTCCTGTGAATCTGCCCTCTGAACTTCTGCCTCCTTGTGAGATGGAGTGGTAGTCATGGCAGCCTCACAGTGGTAGGTACCTCTAAGCTCCCAAGGCAGGCTCAGCACAGTGTCTGCACTTCCGGCTGCTTTAGGTATTTCTTTCTTCCCCTGCATCAGGCCACGGCTCAGCCATCTCCTACTAGAGTTTCTTGTCTTACCACCCTGGAATGGAGTCAGGGAACACCCTAGGAGCTGTTTTCCTCACCCTTGGGTCATCCTTGCCTCCCGTGTCCCCACAGCCTCTGGTGAAGAATGCCGCCTGGACTCTTCAGTCTGTACCTTTGTCTCCACCAGCATTATGAAGATATTGGTTTGCCAGCAAGCACCTGGCAAGCCAGGGCCGAAGAACAGTATGGAAAAAGAGCCACCATCCTCTTTGTGGGATGTATAGTGTGGCTCCCTGCATGGTGACGATCTGACGCCTCCCTGAGAGAGAGATGTTTCTTTGTTCTATCACCTTGCAATAAAGTGGCATGCTGTATTTTCTCCATTGGGAAAATGTCATTTGAAAAATACACAGTAAGTGTTAGATGGCACAGCTGGCCTGCCATCTTGTCAGGAGAGGGATGAGGAACCAAAGATGCCTCAGTGGCTGGTGTTGGGGATCAGCTGGACATTTTGGGTTGCTCCATGTAGTTAGTACACTAATCCCTGACCCAGGGATGGGCAGGTGCTCCGTAGCTGAGTTCACTCTCATTAACTACACATTGCACTCATGACACATTCATGCTTCCTTTCTGGTTCTGAGCTCTGGGGTTCCATCCTGCTTCTGGGGTGAGCCTCATCCTGCTGCTTTCGCAACAGATACCCAGTCCAACTACTTCTCAACATCTTCTATGCTTGCCCTCTGATTCAAGCTACCCTCATCTGTCAGAATCTGTGCTATAAGACCCTCATGACTAGCTGGGAGTTTTTTTCTTCCATTCTTGTCCTTTATTAAATTTAAAAATGTAAGTCAAACTAGGACACCTACTTTAGTCTACATTCTCTGGTTCTCAACACACTGAAGATCAAAATCCAAAGGTTCCGTATTTACCAAGAACACTGATGCCAAGATCTCAACCCCTATCATTTTCTTTTTTGCTGCTTTCTGCCATGATGTATTCTTTATAGTACCTGGACAGAACTTGACAAGCACATTGTTTCCTTCTTTGGAATGTTGCATTGATTGGTCCATTCGCTTGGAATGGTCTTCCTGGACTTTCTTATTTTCTTTGTTGGCTATGCAGTTTGGAGCTGTCTTTGATGTCTTCGATATAACTCAGTCTTGATTTAATTTTTCTCGTGGAGATTGTCTATGTCCATCTGTCTATGCCAATGTCTTTGTATTGATGTGTATGTCAATGTCTGGTCTGTCTGCGTTGATGTGTATGTCAATGTATAGATCCTGTCTGTCTGTATTGATGTCTATGTTAATGTCTGTGTCTGTCTATGTCCTCTCTGTTTAGGTCTTTATCTGTGTCTATCTCTCTGTCCATGCCTGTGTCTTTGTCTCTTTTTGTGTATTTACTTTTAGCTGCTGTTTTTGGCATCTCTCTTCTCATTAGTATGAAGCTGTCTATGGTCAGGGATTTTGTGTTATTTCTTATGGTATCCTTAGGATTTCAAAGATAGTTTAGAACACAGGGATGCTCAACACATACTGGTTGAAGACAAGTGGATGCCATGAGATAACGACTGTGAAGTTCCTTGGAAAGTGTTAAGGTTGGCCCTGGACTGGGAGAGTTGTCCCCTCCCTTTGCCTCCATATGCATAGTCTTACCTGTTTGCTGAGCCCTAGTTTCATCCAAACTAGGGCTGAGAGCCTGGGCTCCGATGCTAACTTAGCTCAGATCCCACCTGGGAAGCCTATTACCTGGAGCTTGGATAAACTGCACCCTCTTCTTTGGCCTTGGTCTTCTCTTTTGTAGCCAGCACTGGGTAGACCTACTGTGTGCCCACTACAGAACGAAAAGCACATCCCTTAGCTCAGTGTGCTGCTCAAAGGACTCCTCCTTTGCCTGGAATCTCAGCACTTGGGAGGTTGGGGCCAGAGCATCTCTGGCACCTCAACATTGTAAATATAACTATCTAATCTTCAGTATCCTGGGCTACTTAAAGACATCTCAAAAAGAAAAAGAAAAAGAAAGGAAAAAAGAAAAAACAAAACAATGAAAAACATCTCCTACCTCAGTCAAATAATCAAATCCCCTCTACTTCACATTTAGATCTTGGGAGCCCTTGGCCAAAAATCCAATTCATTTTCTCCAGGTGCCAATAAAACATACTTTAAAAAAAATGGTTTGTTTTTGTTTCCCCACCCCCTCAGTTGGTTCTAGGCTCATGAGTGAAGACAGGCGCATGATTCATTAGGTCCCTTCCATGCCTTTTATTTCATGCCTCCAAAGTGGGTGGGAGCTACTTTCTCCCCTATCTCTGTGTGAAGCTTAGAGAGACCTGAATAAGGCTATTTAGAGAGCTGGGGGCTACACACAATCCTCTAAAATGCTTTCATTTTTACCATAGGTTCGTGGTGTGTGTGTTTGTGTGGTGTGTGTGTGTGAGTGACATGGTGGTTACATGGGCAGCAGAGTGAGTCAGTGGCAGGCAGGATGATCAAAGGCTCAGCAGTTGAGTGGGATACAGAAGTCAAAGGTGGATCAGAGACACAGAGAGATCTCTTGCAGGCTTTGGGAGCTATGGAGCTACCCTGTACTGCAAGAGGGTGGTGCCATGAAGGGGAAGCAGAAAGGTCAGGATAGACCCCTCCTAGACAGGTAGAGGAAGATTTAAGAAGCCCATTATCTACAGTCCTTGCCTAATGAGGAGCCCCAACTGAAGCTAAGCTGTCTTTCCAGAAAAGTCCCAAGTAGGAGGCTCTGCAAGGCAGCCAGCCCTTGCCACTGTGATAGGATGCAGCGAGGAATAGCCTTGGTGGGAAAGTGCAAGCGAGAATTCTCAGGGCCAACATCTCCTTTGCCTTAACTACAGCGGGGGCTTCTCTCTCAAGAAAGTCCTCCCCCTCCCTCTGGTGGGATGTGAAGATGATGGTTAAAATGTAAATTGGACCAGGAAGGCTGACATTTAGGATACTAGGCTGTAAGACTGAATATGCTTTAGTTGGCCAGTTTAGCTATCTGGTGTCTTCCATTTCCAGGCAGGGGGAGGAAAGGCCACTGAGGGCCAAATGTGCTGAGTCTCAGGCTGGGCTCGCCATTCCATCTCACAAAGGAACACCTGAGCTATTTTATTCCCTCTCAGGCCGAGCCGTTCCACCTATTTATGATCTCTGTAACTACACTCTGAAGGCTTTGGGATACCAGAAGGGAAGTGGGGAGGGTAAGTGTGTTCGGTACAGATTTTAGAAGATGCCTCTCTTCTCCAGGTTCCCCAAGCACAAATATTGTCAGAAGGCCAGGTGTATCATGGCCAACAGTGGGCTTCTTCTGGATGAATGCAATATTGTTACTTTTCCCAAGAAAGACAATAGGGCCTGTGAGTTTAGAATCAGGGCATGACTTTGTTAGGGTTTCTATAGCTGTGATGGGACACTATGACCACGATTGCAGCAATGCTTATAAAAGCAAACATTTAATTGGGGCTGGTTTATAGTTCTGAGGTTTAGCCCATTATTGTCATGGCAGGAAACATGGTGGCACACAGGCAGACATGGTGCTGGAGAGGTAGCCAAGTTCGACATCTGGATCAGCAGGCAGCCACTGGCCTGGCTTGATCTTCTGAAACCTCAAAGCCCACCTCCTGTGATACATTTCCTCCAACAAGGCCACACCTCCAATAATACCACTCCCTATCAGTCTATGGGGGCTATTTTCATCCACACCATCTTGGCTAAGTGTTGGCTAGTTATGTGGCCCTCCAAAATGTTCCTTAAAATTTACTAGCCATGGATTTCTCATTTGCAAACATTTGTTTAAATAATATTTACTCCTAGTATTGTAGTTTTGAGGAAGTAAATGCTTCTTCCCCATTCTATCTTCCATGTCTATACTTTATTCAAGGCCTTGCAAATTTCCAAATCCTTCTTGCTCTTAGAAAACCACCTCCAGACAATCAGTAGGAAACATACAAATGTGTGTTTTGAACTTAGTATTTCAGTGCAGTGAGAGCTCACAAGTCAGTACTCACTGGCCCTAGATCTAGAGGAGTATCACATAAGTTAGACATGAACACCAGGGAGGGAAATGCAGACAGAAAGGGGCAGAGGTCAGGTGAGTGTCGATCAATGGTCATTAAGCACTGTTTTGAGATTACTGGGAGGGTAAGACTAACCAGACCAGACATATCTCCCTTAAAGGTGTGTTACAGGGATGAGACTGATGGGCAGCATTAGCTCACAGCAGTCAGTTCATTCACTACAGTGGCTTGGGAGGCTCTGGGTCAGTTACTGTGGTGACCAACCAGGACTTCTCAGCTCTCCTGAGGTAAAGTAGGGAGGACTGCTTGGCCCTTAACATCTCGGGCGGGGATTGGTGTTCTCCTGCGGTGCCAACCACTCAGAACCCAGAGTTGTGCTGTGTCCCCAGCATAGAAACCCCAATCCATATGTCTCACCTTCCAGGCATTCTCATTTGACTGTGGTTTGCCAGTGCTCAGGCTCCCTGCATAGCAGGACTTGGCTTCTGAGTTCAGTCAATCCCACCTCCTGCCTTGGCCAGTCATCCTGGACCACTGCATCACCACTGATGCTGTTTAAGGTAAGGGAATCGTCATGATGAAACTCTTAATATTTAAAGTTCAGAAAGCTGTAACTTTATACCTTAGTAAGCCGAAAGTAATTTGCCCCAGAGAAGGCCTTACTGGGTTCCATTTTCCCTGATATAGCTGCCTTGCCTGTTGATGCTTGTCTTTGTGGCTGGAGCAGAAGCTGATTGACAGACTTCTTAGGGAGAGGTGCCCCCATTAGTGTCAAGTGAGTAAATTTAGTGTAAAGATGTTGAGTGCCTAGCAAGATTGAACGGGTAGGGATTTTAGTGTTTCACGCTATACTGTGGCTGTTTAAAGTGGCACCAGCACACAGTAGGGTGACAGTAACATACACTGCTGCTGCTTGAATGAATCCCCCATATGGACCTGTGGGTATTTGACCATTTTAACCTACAGACTGATTGTTAATCAAGGTTTGGAAATGCTGGTGACGTGTGCAAAGTCACACAAAGGGAAGGGTATGATCTCATTTTTAGGTTATCTGCATTGGGGTGCCTTCTAGTGTGACTCCCTACACTGAAGTATGGGAACCGCTGATTGACAACAGGTCAGCGCTGACACTTTGGATGTGGATGAGTCTTTCTTTGGAGTTGTCATTCTGTGCATTGCTGGTTGGTTAACAGCATTTCAGCCTCTCTCTAACAGCTCTCTGTGGGCTCTGCCTTCCAGAGGAGATAACCATCCAATCACTGCCAAATGTCCCCTGTAGAACAGAAATTGTCTGTTTCAGAACTATGAGTCTAGACATTTCCTTCTAAAGCTGTTCACCATGGTCTAGCTTTTGGATGACTCTTGGGCCCTGCCCCAAATATAGTGAATCTGAAACTGCACCTTTAGCAAGGTCCTCTAGTGATTACAAAATTAAATTCAAAAGGCTGGGACCTTAAACCAGGTTCTAACTAGGAAGGAGGGAGGGACTTGCCCAGGTTTCTGTCTCCTGGATCTTGAGCCATGCAGATGCAACGATATTGATTTTGCCTGTTTTCTTTCTGTAACTCAGATGATTGCCTGCCTGGATCCCAAGGCAGAGAATTGTTGGGTCCCTTTAAGGTAAGAGGTCAGGGAGACTGTGTAGAAGCCAGAGTTCTCACACTGCATGGGAATGGAAACTCTGGCAGCTGCCAATATAAGTGGGATTTGGAGGAGAGCTGATCAGTGACTTTATAGACTTTCCCTCATTTGAAGTTTTTCTCTCCCCTCCCTGTAGTGGAATTATGATGTTACACTGTAAATAACTGTCCCGCCCACTGGTTTAATAAAAATGCTGATTGGCCAAAGGCAGACAGGAAGTGTGGGCGGGGCTACCAGACTGGGAAAACTCTGGGAACAGGAAGAACAGAGCGGAGGTATCACAGACACACCAGACAAGCCAGAAGATGCAGAGGACAGCTATGCTGCTCTGAGAAAGGTACCAAGCTGCATGGCTGACCAGGATAAGAGTCATAGGTTAGTTTAAGAGCAGGAGCCAGCAAGTTATATTCCTGGGCCCCAGGTCAGTCAGTGTACAATTAATGTAATGTACATCTGTGTGTCTCTGTGGGACTGTGTGGGACTGCGGGTCTTAAAGTCCGGGCCAGGAGACTAGACCAGAAAGTCTGGGCCAGAAAATTCATACAACAGCTCCCAATTTACATCTTTCTCTGTGTGTGTATGTGTGTGGGGGAATGTGTTTATGTGTGTGTGTGGTGTGTCTGTGATTTGTAGAGATTCGAGGACAGCTCACAGGAGTCTGTTTTTTCTCCTTCCACTATGTGAGTCCTGAGAACTGAACTCAGGTCTTCGGGCTTGGCAGTAGGTACCTTTACCCACAAAGCCATCTTCCTTTCCCCTAAGTGTTGTCCTCTTGATTAAGTGGGATTTGTGCCTTTTGAGAAGAAGCCTATGAAGAGCTTTCTCTTCACAGCAGAGACTGATCTCCATGTTTGCCTCCCAGGAACTGATTACATTTTCTTAAAAACAAAAGCTCAGCTACCCCTCCCAGGCGGCAGGGTCAGTCTGTTTTGCTTCCTGGAATACAAAGAAGCTCTTGTCTAGTAAAGTGTGTTTGGACTGATTCAGGGCCTCCCACTCATCTCTCATGGCGGATACACACCAACTAGGCAATGTTAAAGCAGAGAGTTATGCAAAGCCCCACCTTTTCCTTATTAATAAATATGGGCAGCTGACCGCTCAGCAATTTCTCTTTTACAGTTTCCATCTCTGATCATTACACCACCCTAATTAGTCACCTTGACAGCAGGCTCCTGGAGAACAAAGATGGTAGTCATCAGTGCCATGATAAAGGCAGCAAGAAAGGCGGAATCTGGAAAGAGGGAGGCTCAGTATCCTCTATTCTGACCAAGGACCCTTTAGGCACCTGGTCAAAATCTCAGCCTGGGAGGATGTTAACTACTTGGGGCATTCTTTTCTTTAGAGTAGATGATGCTATTATAACAGAGCTCTAAGCACTCTGTAACAGTTACCTCTTATAATCCCCTGCTGCTAAAAAACAGAAACAAAAACAACCCCATGACAAACACACTTCTCTTAGCCAGTTTTCACCATTTCCTTTCTCTGAATACATGCCGCTGTTGGGTAGTAAAGATGGAAATAAAGTGTGAAGGCTGTGTAAGGCTGCCATCTTTGTGCTCTACTGCTACTGCAGTGAATTACCCCACACTCAGTAGCTCAGCACCGTGGGGGTTGAGTACCTCACCATCTTGGAAGTGAGAAGTCTGAAATGGAGCTTATATTAGTTCCTTTTCTCACTGCTGTGACAAGAATCGAAGTCAGGAAGCAGAGAGAGATGAACGCTAGTTTTCTGCTCACTTCGTTTTACTCAGTTTCGGACCCCAGTCCATGGAAGGCTGGGACCTGTGGTCATCCCACGTCAGTGAACCGAACTTTAATGGTCCCTCCTAGGTACCTCTAGAGGTTTGTATCCTAGGTCATTCTAGATCAAGTCAAGTTGGCAATCCGTATTAACCACAGGATGTATGGGATGAAACTGAGGTATTGGTAGGTGACCGGCTGGTTTTGTGTGTGTCAACTTGACACAAGCTGGAGTCACCAGAGAGGAAGGAGCTTCAGCTGAGGAAATGCCTCCATGAGATCCAGTGTAAGTCATTTTAGATCAACGGGAGAGAGGATGACTCAGCCCATTATAGGTGGTACCATCACTGGGCTAGTGGTCCTGGGTCCTAGAAGCAAGAAGGTTGAGCGAGCCATGAGGAGAAAGCCAGTAAGCAGCTTCTTCCGTGGCCTCTGTGTTAGCTCCTGCCTCCAGGATCCTGCCCTGTTTGACTTCTTGCCTAGGCTTTCTTCAGTGAGGAACAGCAATGTGGAAGTGTAAGCCAAGGAAGCCCTTTTCTCCTCAACTTGCTTTTGGTCATGGTGCTTCACCACAGCAGTAGAAAACCTAAGATACCTAAGACAGCAGGCCTGCATATCTTCTGAAGGCTCTAGGAAGAATTCATTTCCTATCTCTTTAGCTTTCAGAGGCTGCCTGCATTCCTTGGCTCCTGGCCCCTCCCCCCATCTTCACAGTGCAGGGGTACGATTCTGACTTCTGCTTCCATCATATCTGGGAGTGGGCTAGAATTCACAATGTAGACCAGGCACACCCTAGTGATCCTCCTGCCTTAACTTCCTAAGTGTTGGGATTGCAAGCAGCATTGCCACACCAGTTCACACCACTCTTTGACTTCAGTGTTTCTACCTCCTTTTTTTTTTAAACGCACACCTTTGTGATCATGTCCCACAGAGAAAATGGAGAATAGTCTCCCATCCCAGGATCTCTAATCACACTGGCAAAGCCTCTTTATTGCATAGTTTAACATATGAAGTCTAATATATTCCTTCATTCCGAGAACATTAGGATGTGGGTATTTTTGGAGGGAGGATCATTGTTTGGCTTACCATATTCAATATGTTCTTTGGCTAAACACAAATACAATATCTAATTTAAATACTAACTGTGAGTATTAAATTAGATGCTGCATGTCTTTGATTTGGTACCTAGCCCTCAGTACCTTGTTTGCAACTGATATACTCAGTTATTCTGCATTATCTGTGTTAGTTTCTTTAGCCAGCCATTTGGGATGGCAAGGGGTTAGAAATAGCCATGGTTTACACTGACTTTTGGGGTGAGGGACTGGGATGGTTGAGAACGTTGGAGCTGGACCAGATAGATGCAGTGATGTTCAGCCATTGGGTTTAGGGTGACATCAGGAGAGAGAGAGAGAGAGAGAGAGAGAGAGAGAGAGAGAGAGAGAGAGAGAGAGAGAGAGAGAGAGAGAAATGGCACCAAGAGGAAGATGTGGGAGAGGTGACCACAGAGAGCATCGTTTAACTATGGACTGTAACATTTCCCCTGAAGTTTCCCTAGTTTTGATCCTACACATAAAGTGATGGCTTGTCTCAGATGGCCCCACAGATTTTATCTCCCTCAACAGCCTTTGCTTCTCACACCCATTGCTATTCCTTCAAGGTGAAGCTCCTCAGCCACTTCTTCCAGGGAGACTATTAGCTTTTAAAGCCATGCACTCCTCTGAGCTCTGACGTGAAGCCCCAATTAAAGTAGGATCCTTGCCCCCCCCCCCCTCTCCTTTGTCTTCTCTTGGAAGAGCTCCTATCTCTCCCCTTTTCCTTTCCTCCGTCTTTCTCTCCCCTCCCCCTTCTTTGCTATCATAACTCTGTTGTGCCCTGGTCATGAGACCCTGGAAGAGTCCACCAGAGATGCGAACTCTCCAAAAATGCAGGGTTTATTGAAAAGAAATACGAGCCACAGCAGGGACCCCGTGGGGCGCACTATCATAGGGGAGGCTGGAGGAGGTACCTGCCCCTCTGCAAGCTGAGTTTTTAAAGGCAAGAACCAAAACGTTACACATCAATTAGGGGTCTCAGTATGGATACAATTCTTGTTAGCTCATTTTTAGGGACGTTCCAGAATTACTCTGTTAGCCTTTAGTTTTTCCGATTGTTTGTCAAACTTTTTTATAGACTGTCACCTGGGCTGGGACACTCTGTGGTTAATCAATTGCTATCGGGTGGCCCTAGACTATCTCCTGTATTGGGACATTCTGACTTTGTACTTCGTACTCAGTAGTTCTGAAAATTTGAAACTCAGGCCTGTTTCAAGCTGGGGTTAGAGGCTTGCTTAAAATGGAGGCATTTCCTTGGTTTTTCAAGTCCTGTTATCATAACCTTTCTGTCAGTCATAACTGTACCCCTCTGACAATAAAGCCTTCTGCCGTGTTCCCATGAGCATCCATAGCAATCCACTGCCAGATAACCGGGTAAATCTGAACCATACCAAATCCTCACAAAATCCTAACAGACTTCACTTGCTAACCACTGGCATTTCCTCCTCTCCTATGCAGGAGCACTGAATTGTGTGGGGTGCACCACACCCCAGTCTAGTTGTTCCATTCATGAAATGCTTAATCTTTCATGTTATTTTCCAGTGTTAGAAATGAGCCCAAGCCTTGCTCAAGTTAGGCAAGCACTCTGTTGCTAAGTGGCATGCCTGGTCCAGCTTGTTGCTGTTCTGCACTCTGTAGGGCTATTTCCATAGGGGGCTCCCCTCTGCTCATGTCTGAAATCAATTAGAGCCTCACCTTACAATTTCCTTTTCTCTCCCTAATGTATAAACTAGTGAACTTTTAACCTTTGCTTTGTATTTCCTGTAATCCATCTGTAGCAAGGTCTTAGTGCATTGTGTTAATAAATGTAAAAGAAAAAAATAATAATTTAGGCTTGTGTTGAGTCAGGGACATCAGAATCACAGGGTCCCGACCCCATTTCTACCTTCAAGGAGCTGGTGTGACCTTGGGGAAGTACCTCAACTCTTTGCTCTTTATTTTCCCACGTTATTTATCACACAGTGAAAGGGCTGGGTAGTCAAAGAGGTTCCTCTGAACTGTTACATCCCTTCTTATCCCTTGAACCCACCAATGTCCAGGCTTCAATTCTCAGGCCTTATTACTGCTGCGGTGCGATGAGCTGCATGTTAGTCATTTTACGTCATACCCGGGATCTCTGCAGAGGACAGAGCTACTGACTGCTGAACAATTTGTTCAGGAGGCATGGAAGATAATTAGCAGGAAAAGCAGCGGGTCTGGAAAGGTTTGTCTAATCCCTTGGGCATCGATCGGTCAGTTCCAAGAGCATGATACTGACTGGTTGGGATTTGGATGCTCAGGGCTTCATGGGAAACTCAAAACAGCAGATTCAGATTTCCTCCCTCGGGTGCTGTCTGATACCTAAGAGAAATGAAAGACATGCTATTCTGTTCTCTGCCCTGGCCAGCAGGGTCTACAGTGAGAGCATGAACCCTGGACGGAGAAGGGGGTGAGTGGGAGGGGCAAGAAACGGGAGAAACAGCAAGGCAGTGAGTTCTGGTTAAGCTGCAATTTTTATTTTTCTCAGGGGGCTTTATAAAGCACACGAGGCAGGAAGTTGACTGTGTGGGGAAGAACGGGGAAGAGGGGTTACTAAGCAAACTAGTCTTGCAACTCTGACCAACTGATTCCAGGTGTTCTTATCTGACCGGGAGATAGGGCTGCATTCCTAGAGAGTTAAGGGTCAAAACCTGCAGAGGGTCTTAATTGGCAGAAGTTGCACTTACTCCTTCCTGGAGAGCTGAGGTGTGTCAGGTAGGCTCTGTAAACTTAGCTTCTAAACTAGGTGCAAATGGCTGTTATTGTAGCCGGCACAGGCCTTGGCTCCCGGCAGTTCTCTTCTTGAATTTTTTATTTTAGACAGAATTTTACTGTCTTTTTGTTCTTTTTTGAGGCAACATTCATTCAGAGGAACATTTATGAGTGCCTAAGACATACACGATACTGCCAGTGACAAAGTGCCTTATTCTGCCTCTCTACCCTCAAGAAACTTTTAACACAGCCAAGAGGACAAAACAATCAGTAACTGTAATGTGAAGGAAAATGTAGAGTTTAGTGAGGCACCCTAAAAGCACAGGTGGGGAGACATGGGAAGGGATGGTGTGATTTACATCAGAAAAGAGGCTGGTTCCGAAAGTAGATGAGGCTTGGTTTTGCCTGGATGATGATACCCTGTACAGTATGTAACAGAACCCAGAAAGGAGTCAGGTGAGCTTGTCTGAGATGAAGAGACATTTGTGGTTTCTTTTTGCCATGGGAGTGGTACACTGTATCTATATGTAAATTAACAATATTATCAGATGCAGACTAATGTGTTCTCTCCTGGTGCTGAGGTGAATCCTAGAGGGTATATTGAGGAAAGGAAGGGATGCGAAATCTCACCCCTACTTTGTTATGGAGGGCGATGCCTCAGCACCTCTGTTTCTCAATGCCCTAAGATTCCCTGGGCTGGTGGAGTGTAGAGATGTGTGACAAGAAGCTGTTTTCCCCAAATCATTCCACTGCCAGGTGCTACATGCATCTGGTTTAGGAAAAACAACCACATAGAGATGTTTGTTATTCAAAATAGCCTCTAGGTAGGCAGAAATATTGAGAGGGAGAGGGAGGGAGATGGAGAGAGGGAGGGAGGGAGGGAGGGAGAGAGGGAGAGAGGGAGGGAGGGAGGGAGGGAGAGAGGGAGGGAGGGAGGGAGGGAGGGAGGGAGGGAGGGAGGGAGGGAGGGAGAGAGAGAGAGAGAGAGAGAACATATACCAGAGGCATAGAGACACACTCATAGAGAAATATCGCATGTTTGTTTGTGCAGCTAGCTGTGTGCTGCTTGTCATGAGAAGTAGATGATGCAAAGAGCTAGAAGCAAGGGATGGCGGTGATGACGTTTAGAACTAGAAAGGAGGAAAACCAATACCCATCACCTGTTAGGTTCCAAGGGCCTTTGAGTAATGCTTCAGCCTTTCTGTCCCCGGGGACTGAGGGTGATGTCCGGTAGCTGGCCAACGCCGGTAGTGAGAGAGTGCCTGGCCCGGAAACTTGGTAAGCCATTGTGCTGCCTTTGAAAAGTTGTAGCTTGAATTTTTTCCCCCTCCTCCCTGTGGCTGGAAGCTGGTTCTAAGGCAAAGCGGTCCTGTGGAGGCAGCAGGGCTGGATGTAGAGAAGGTTGTAAGATGGTTATTTACAGTTGAAATGCCTTGGTCGGAATTCCCTCAGGCATGGAATCCAGGGCAAAATTAATAAGTTTATGCTCTTTTGGAATTCAGGACTGGACCCCAGGGCTGTGAGTGCTCAGAGAGAGGGAACTGAGGCAGGAATGAGAGGACAAGAAAGCCCCTGCATCCGTCTCTCTGCCTCATCATGCTCCTGCCTCTGCGCTTCTCACCACAATGGACTGTACTCTTAAATCTTCATCAAGCAAAAACCTTTCTTTCTTAAATGACAACAAATTGGAGATACGTGTTGCTAAGCACTGTGGCATAATGATAAAGAATAGCCATTTTTTTCAACGTGTGGGTAATCTCCAAGAAGTTTTACAGAAACGCTATTGGTAAATGGGCTTGAACAAGGGGGAAGGATGGATCACTGTCTCCTTATCATTCTGTGTTGATCAGCAAAGAGTTCTCATCCACATCCACGGGGCTCTAACTCCTTTTTGTTTCCAGCTTCTGTTACCTAGTTACCCTAGGCAGCTGCTGGTAAAGGCAGATGCTATGTCTTAGGTGCTGGAGTGAACTACTTTGCCAGCCTGCAACCGAGTGCCAGTGGGCTATCCTGTGTGTGTGTGTTTGCACATGAGTTTCAGGGGGACAATGGTCTAGCATAAAGGGAAATCTGAGCTAGGATGTCTCACCACTGACATAGGTGGGAGGCAGGATGTCTCACCAGTGATATCTGAGGTCCTTTGTCACCCTGTGATATGGAACACAGGGAAGATTAGAAGCAGCTGCAGCAGCAGGTCCAGCTAGCTGTGCTGTTCAAGTGCTATGATGACGTGGTTTCTGCCACACTGATTCCAAAACCCAATTACCCTTTCTCACCCCCAACTTCACCCAGCACCAGGCCTTGTTCCTTAGGATCCCCCAAGAACTCAGAAGTTCCAGAAGAACACCAAACAGCATCACATCACCAAGCTCATTTTGGAATGCATGCAAACTGGGTCCTGTATAAAAACTGATGACATTACTGCTCTGTGGAATGGGTAAGGGGATGTTTTATTGTATATATGAGGGAGGGAACAGCCAGAGGCATCTGAATAGAGTTCAGATCAGAAAGAGACATTAGGAACCCGGAAATGTATGGGAAGTGAGATGAAGACAGAGTTTGGCAGAAAGGAGGGAGCAGGAGAGAGAGAGAGAGAGAGAGAGAGAGAGAGAGAGAGAGAGAGAGAGAGAGAGAGAGAGAGAGAGAAGAATAGATGAAATAGTGGAATTATAAGGAGAAATGGTAGCTTGGAAAGGACCTTGTGAACAGGGAAATTTAGGGTGGGGGAGGAGGTGAGAAAGACTCAGATGTGTAACAGGTACTTGTAACCTGGAGGAGGCCTGCTAATGAGCCCTAGACAATCATTTGTCTCTTCTGCTAGTGGTAAGGGAAATTGCACCTATGAGTAGAGGGGAACCAGCTTCACAAATTCCTGAGGAATGCTGAATTTTGTCTAACTTGCCAGAATTTGGGAAAATGGAGTTTCCTTTGGACCAGACAGGTTCTATAGATGAACTATGATCTTCCAGAACTGGGGATGGAGGGGGTGGGTTGAAAATAACTGAGCTGGAAGTCTAGATCTGTGGTAGAATATATGTCTACTCAATCCCCAAAATGCATCCACCACCCCAACTCAAACTATGAAATGAGCTTTAAAAGTGTGTTTCCTCTTGTCTTGAAGGCAGTCTTATGTATCCCAGACTGGCCTCAAACTCTCCATACAGCTACAGCTGACCTTGAACTTTTAATCCTTCAGCCTCTTCCTCCCAAGTGCTAGGATTAAAGAAAGGTTTGTGCCCCTGGGCTTGGTTTATGTGTGCTGAGTTCTGAGCTGAGGGCCACACACATGCTAGGTGAGCACACTGCCAATTAACCCACATCTCCTACCATGCCACACTATGAGTTTAGGACAAGGGTGTTGGCAAGACCAGGACCCCGAGAAAGCAAAGCCTTTGATGGCCAGCTCCCTGCCTTTAGCTTATGAGTTGTGCACTCCTTCATGACTGAAGTCATTTCAGGCTGAATTCAGCATCTGGGGTATAGTAGGCACCCTAAACAAAGAACCAAGAAAAGAGTGAGTCTCCTAGGGAAAAGCCCTCTCTAGCATCGAAGGTAAACAGTTTCATGCAAATGGAGGCCAGCAATGTTTCCAGAGTAGTAACTCAAGGGGTGGTCCCAGTGCCTTGAGCTGCCTTCGCTGAGTTGTGATTTATGGAATTTTATAGCCCTGTGTTCAGATGTTCACTCACCGTTTACTGCTCCACTGCTAATAAACACCTTGTCATAAATGATAAACGGGGCAACTCGTGGGGTATGTGGGAGCCAGGCTTAAAGAGCTTTGCTGGTTTTTTTAGAACACCCACTCTTGCCTGTGCATTAGATAGTCCCAGATTTTGTTTTAAAAACCAGTGTTTATTGTTGGTATGGCTGAAATCCGGAAGAGGCAGATTGAAGGATTGTTGAAAATTTCTGAAAGGCTTGGGCCATAGGCGGGGTTGCTGTCCGAGGTCCTGGCTTTCCTTCCATGATGCTTGGCAAACTCAGTAAGCCGGAAACAGGCCTCAGGAAAGGCAGCCGTCCTAAGGTAACACACAATGGAATGCCATGTTCCACAATGGTTAGGTGTGTGCCTGGAATATAGATTGAGACAAATGGGAAAAACTTGACTCTCATGGCTCCACAATGGTGTTTCAGGCACCAGGAGAACTGCCCTGCGTCCACACTCCACGAGGCACAATCTCTAGGGACATCCTCAGGTCCTTCCATCCTTGGGCATCCTCATGCTTCCTTCTTCTGTCCAATACTCCACCTTCACAGCTACTCAGTAATGGAGGGCTGAGACAGGAACACAAGGCCAGGGCATGTAGGCAGCTTGCAAGAAGGACATTGTGCTTTTAGGGTGGGGCGAAAGAAAATTGCAGAAAGTGGAAACTTTCAAAGTGACTGGCAACTGGGGAGAAGCCACTTTGGGCTTGCTAGCTTTGTATTCACTAGGCACGAGGTAGCTGACAAGTTGCCTGTTGCCTAAGATGCCCGCATTTCAAGAGTAATGAGGAAAATATAGAAAGACATCAGTCTGCTCCGTTCCTTGAATTAAGGGTTTAATCTGAAAGAGAGGAGATATATTTATTCTGATGTTGCTATCCAAAAGAAGAAGAGAAAGTTCATGGTCTCACCAGGCACCTGATATTATTCAAGATGATGCAGCATTTCTGAGTGTCAATAAGATTGTGAAGTCATGCCTTAAGGGCCCAGATTTTTATCTTTTTCTTGCCTCAATGAAGCAGCAGTTAAGTTCTGATCAGGGTCAGCACAGTTCTAGGCACATGTAAGCATCCTGGTTTTCTTCTAGCATAGGATAAATGTGTGTGACATGTGGCAGAAGGTTAGAGGGCAAGGGAAATATAGAAAGAGCCATTTCTTCCGCTGTTGAAATATTGTTTACATGGCTCAAATTATTATAGGTTCAAATTGGTAAAACATTTTCTTATTTTTGAAATTTAAATATTTCCTGGAACAGCTAAGACTCATACTAGAATACAGGGTTCTTAGTGGGTTTTCAGAAGAGCAACTGAGGCTTTGAGGTCTCTTTTTCAGGCTGGGGTGGGGAGCCAGCAGCAGCATCCAACAAAAGCTTCCACAGCATCAGCTCCCTCTAAGGCCAAGACTATTGAGATGCTAATGAGCTCTAGGTTCCACCTATATCCCAAGTGGTCTGGAATTTCCAAAGCTCCAAGACAGAAGAAAGCAAGCTGGCAGTGGCTTCTTGGTTCCATCTTTTTGTATTTTGGTAGCACTGCCAACATAGGCTTTGTATGTACAAACTCACTTCCACATCACAGCTTTCCGACTTACTAGCTAGGAAAGTTATTGTCTCTGCCCATCTAATGGGGCCTCCTGCAACGCGACTCAGGACCTACACAGTGGTAAATAGACAATCAACACAATGGAGGCTCATATCAAAGGTTAGATTCTCAGGAAAAAGTGATCCAGCTCTATATCAGAAAAGACAATCTTCTTTCCAAATTGATGCTTCTTATTTATGTTTCTTGTCTTATTGGATTGTCTAGAACATCATAAACAAAGCAATAAAGCACAGTGGAAATGACAGGCATCTTTGTTTTAGGCTTCTAACCCTTGACAACCAAAAATAATAGCAGTGGGAGACATGATCTCTTTATCATGTTGAGAAGCAACCTGTCTGTTTTCACATTTAAAATGTTTTCTTTTGGAATGCATTTTAATTCTATTAAATGCCTGTACTACCTCACTGAGATAACCATGTGCTTTTGTCATTTAGAAATTATGACAAAACATATCCATAGATTTCTTAGTGTTTATCTTAGTCTTATATTTATGGGGGGTAAACCTTCTTACTTCATTGAAGATTGCTTTCTAATATACTAAGCATTCATAATATTTTAACATGCCCTCCTGTTTCTACTGTTTTAATCTGAACTCTACATAGCAGTCACGATCATATTTCTAAAGCACAAATCAAGTTATGTCACCCCTCTGCCCAGTGCTGTGGAGAACAGAGATGGGCAGATCCCAGGGGTAGCCCAGTTTGCTGAAGCAATCATAAGGTGGCAAAATAGAGGAAGAAAAATATATTGTCCTCTGCCCTCTTCATGCAGACCCACAGGTAAGTGTACTTGGCACACAAATGCCTCCTCCACACACACACTCAGAAAGAACTTACAAATACCTAAAGTTAACTTAATGTGTCTTTTTGCATGTGTGTGCCTGTGTATGTATGTGTTTGTTCAAATGTGTGTGTGTGTATGTTCTGTATGTGTACATGTGTGTATGTGTATGTATATGTGTGTGTACCTGTGTATGTATGTGTTTGTTCAAATGTTTGTGTGTGTGTTTGTTCAAGTGTGTGTGTGTGTGTGTGTGTGTGTGTGTGTGTGTGTGTGTGTGTGTGTGTGTAGTGAGAGGTTTCTGGCCCAGACTTTCTGGCGTAGCCTCAAGGTTCAGACCCACAGACCCGCAGAGACACACAGATGCTTACAATAGTTTCAGGCTGATCAGCCTAAGGCCCAGGCATATCACTTGCTAACTCTTTACCCTTAAACTAACCCATGACTCTTTTCCTGTTCAGCCATGTGGCTCGGTATCTTTTCTCAGAGCAGCATAGTTGTCCTCTACTTCCTCTGGCTTCTCTCTGGCATTTTTATTAAACTCATAGCTGGAGACAATTATTTACAATGGAACCATTTAATCCCCCTACATGTGTGTGTCTGTGTATGTGTGCATGTGTGTGTGTATGTGTGTGTGTATGTGTGTATGTGTGCATGTGTGTGTGTATGTGTGTGTGTATGTGTGTATGTGTCTGTGTACATGTGTGTGTATATATGTGTGTGTAGGCTATAGGTGGATGCCACATACTTTCCATGATTATGCCCCACCTTATGTACTGAAACAGGGTCTCCTACTTGAGCCCAGAGCTTGCTAGCTTGTTCTAGTGAGCCTCTGTTTCCACATCCGAGTGCTGGGATTACAGGTAGACCATCATGGCCATGTGGCATTAATGTGGGTGCTGAGGACCAAACGTAGAGTTTCCTGGTACATGCTTTACCACTGGAACATCTCCCTGTCCTTATTCTATTTCTTTATGGGCTGATGATTTCCTCTCCGTAGACTGTAGATGCCCCAGTGTGTGGACTCCTGGTCTTTTTTACTCACTGCCCTGAACAGCCACTGCCTAATGATTATGGGAACTTACTAAATATATCCACCATTGAGACTGGCTTATTATATTCTGTGCTTTTTTTCTTTCCCGTCCTTTGTCTTGTTCAATTTAAGATCATTTTTCGGTTATCTTCTCACATTTTTCTGTCTCTGAGACCAGCTTACATAGCACAGGCCTCTCACAGTGAAAGGGGACCTTAGAGAGTGGCAGAAAGCCTTTTGTCCCAACCTGGGAAGTTACATGGAGCACTGTAGAGCCCTCTCCAGTCAGTCCTGCCATCTCTTCTTTACTGTTCAGGGAGGATGATAATGGATCAAGCATGGGAAGATACTTGGCAGCCACAGGGTTCTCCATCAAATAAGAGGGGCGGATGTCTGACTCTGTCTCTGATCTGTGAACAGAAGCTCCGGTCATTGGTAGCCAAAGTCCTCAGAGTGACAAGAGCCATAACTGTATTCTCTTAGCTCAGAGGAGAGATCCCTGTTCTGAAATGTGGATACAGTTGTGCCTTGGCATCATCCATTTGCAAGGGAATGCTTCAAGATTCTCCACAAACACCTAAATCCACAGACACTTAAGTCCCTCCCATAAATTGGCATAGTATTTATATGGAACCCATGCAAATCCTTTTATATACTTGAAGCATCTTTCAATTTCTTAGGATACACAATACAATATAAATACAATATAGAAATTATGACTGTGTATCACCTTGCTAATAATGGCAGTGAGAAGTCCTTACATATTTGTTAGAGAAATTCCCTCACCCTAATTTGTGCCAGTGGTTGGCTGAAATCAGAGATACAACCCCTGGGTATGTGGATACTTGACCATTTCTTGTTTTTTTTTTCCGAGTGTCTTAGTTTCTTTTCCTGTTGCTGGCAATGTGATTCAGGGAAGGAAGTGTTTATTTTAGCTCACAGTTCGAGGTACAGTCCAGTATGGCAGGGAAGTCAAGATAGCATAAGCCTAGAGAAGGTGGTCACACCATGCACATAATCAACAAGCAGGGAGAGATGAGTGCCTCCTGGGTCACTCCTGTGTTGCTGTGATAAAACTCCACAGCCAAGGCAACTTATGAAATGCACCATTTAACTGGGCTTATGGCTTCCAAGGGTTAGGGTCTATTATGGTGGCGAAAGTTATGCCTGCAGGAACAGCTGAGAGGTCACATCGTGATCCACAAGTAGGAGGCAGAGAAGAGACTCTGGGATTGCTGTGAATCATTTGACACCTCATAGCCCATCCCCAGGGATACACTTCCTCCAATGAGGCCATGTCTCCTAATACTTTCCGACTGGGGACTGAGTGTGCAAACATATGAGCCTACGGGAGCCACTCTCATTCAAGAGAGCACACCTTTTTATACATTCAGGATCCCAGTCAAGGGCCCCCAGCAAGGGTGCCCACAGGACCATTTCCCAGGTGGATTATATCAAACTGACAGTTGAGATGAATAATCACATAGTATTTATGTGCCCCCCCCCCCAGCTCTGTCAAAACCCTGTGGCTCTTTAGGGGCCTAGGAACAGTGGAAATGAGGGAGGCAACAGCAAGGGCAAAGGTCATCCTCTCTGGAAAGGGCTGCTGTGCAATGGTGCTGGTCCCCTTACCCCCAGACTATGAGTCTCTGTGGCTAGGGATGGTGTCTTGTTTGTATTTAGCTGCCCGGTGGCATTTTAGTGTGTGTCATAGATTAAGGACAGGACTCGTGCTGTTAAAGGGATCTTTCTTGTTTGATCAGTAGTGGCTTCTTGGCGTGTGTGGCTCCCCAGAAAACACCAGCATTCCTTTGTCAAACTAAGTTTTGCAATTTGAAACTGTAGTTCCCTGTAGTCTGTATAATCTTGGTATATGGCTTTCATGTCTTCTGAATGTTAGTTTTTTCCTTTTTTTTTTTTCATGTAAAATAGAGATCATAAAACACACCTAGCACTAGCCAAAGTAACTGACAGAGGGGCTTCATTAGTAGGTGTCCTGTGACCAGCAGCTACTAGCGTTCATCTTTTATCTTCTCCCAGCTCTCCAAGCAGGGCTCAGTTTATTTATCTTGGATAATTACCACTGGGCAAGGGGCCTCCCTACCTCCTCAATCTGGCATAATTACCCAAGTGAAGCCATCCACGGGGAGTGGAGCTGCCATCTGCTCTGAGGTCTCCTGTGCTGAGCCTCCCTTCCCCCTTCTGGAGTCCAAGAGCAGATGTGGGAGGCTGAGCAGGCAAGACATCCGTTGCTGCTGTTAGCAGCTCAATTTCTGGCATCCCCACCAGCAGCCGGAATCAGAAACTGACTGCTGCATGCATCCTCAGGGCCTGCCAGGGTTTTGTACATGTGGAGAGAATCTTTTTTTTCTTCCTCTTTCCCCAACCAACTAACTGGTATTTCTCATTAGTGTAGGTGATACAGGAACGGGATTGCTGTGTGGATCTACATTGAGTAAGGATACCCAGGTCAGGAGAAAAGGTGATAGGAAGGTTGTGCCAGAGCGAGCTCAGCAAAATACAAGTCTTGGAAACAGAGGTCCCTAAGACTATTCATCCTTATGTACTAGGTAAGGGAATAGGTGCGACCATGTATTACCTGATTGACTGTGTGACAATGCTGGTAGCCATTTATTGAGTACTTGTTATATACTGAGGCCAGTCCCTAAGCCTCACAGAACTCAGTAGGATGGTAGCTACAGTATTTATCACTTAGAACTTCAGCTGTTCTTAAGCAATGTGGAGGTGTACAGTAATCTGCGGGGTTTTATGAGGTTTCTGGCCAGCCTAGTCCCATGGTCCAGATCTGCCCGCTGCTGCTTATCTGGACCTGCAAAGTCCCAAAGAAACACACAGACGCTTATATTAATTTTATGCTGCCTGGCCTATGTCTCTGGCACATTGCTAGCTAACTATTTCATCTTAATTCAACCCATTTCTATTAATCTGTCTGCCACATGGCCTGTGGCTTACCTGTGCTACCTTACATGTTGAATCTTGGGCGACTGGACATCTCCTTTGACTCTACCCTCCTTCTCCAACCTATGCTTCGATTTCCCCCTTCTCCTAAGGGGCCCAATATATGCCAAAACAGTTCTTTTATTCACAGCATATAGAAAGCCATTCCCGCATTAGCGGGGTGGTAGAGGCTGACTTGTGTCATGGGAGGAGGGCTGGGTGGAAGGGAGCTCCTAGGGTGGGGAAGGAGGCCTGCTGACTGCTCCATGCCTGTACCTCAACCTTTCAGAAGCACATCTCATGCAATGTTCCCAGTTTAGTGTCTTGGTGACAAGTGGCTTCTGAAAGAATGCCAACAACTAGAATTGAGGATTTGTGTGAAAAGAAAGTGAAGAAGATTCTCACAAAGGAAGCCAGACATAGAAAGAAAGCTGAGGTAAAAACTAGAGGTTTAATTTAGCAGTGGTTCAGATTCAGAATGTTAGAGAGAAAGAACTCGCCATTTTTTTTAAATAGGGAAATAAGACAAATGATTCATGAAAAGTGCTTTCAAGAATATCCCAGCCACCAAGAGTGATATTCCTCAACTATTGTATTGAATGTAGGGCCCAGAGGCCAATGAGCCCCCAAACCCAACTATAGCCTTGATATGGACAGAAACAAGTAAATGGCCAGATATTCAGGTCATTATTTGAAAAGAATATCTATCTATCTATCACACACACACACACACACACACACACAC
This sequence comes from Phyllotis vaccarum, assembly GCA_033318265.1. Classification (NCBI taxonomy): domain Eukaryota; kingdom Metazoa; phylum Chordata; class Mammalia; order Rodentia; family Cricetidae; genus Phyllotis; species Phyllotis vaccarum. Next base: position 26,916,938 of record JARWLC010000017.1, read on the forward strand.
ACACACACACACACACACACACACAAACACACACACACACACACATCTCATATACTCACATGTAGGATTCATTTCTGGGCTAAACTTTGTAAGGCTGGTAGATTTGATTTGGTGGAAAGCATTGTGGGCAAAGGTACCAGCTTAAGGGAAGGCTTATCTGCCATGTGATGCTGGCTGTAGTTCAACTAGACAATATTATTTATGTAAGTATTATGAAAGAAAAGCCTAGAAGACTAGGTGCTCTGATTTGTGAGAAGTCCCTGAGTGCCAGCCTAAGGAATATGAGTGGACACAGCATGCTGTAAAGCCACAAGTCCAAGCCACAGAGAATGAAAACAGCACAGGTGGATTGTCCGCACTGATGGGGCCCTTACCACCTACAAGTGTAATACACTGTATTATACTGTGGCCCGAGGGAGGCATCAGTGCTTAGAGGTTTTCATTTGAAGGCACTTTGCCACTTCCACTCACAAGGTCAAGGTTAGTTATATGGACACAGGGAGGGGAAGGGAAGATAATTCTCATCATAGGCCTAGAGGGAAAAAACTGGAATATTAGTGAGGACCGCGGCTGCTACCATAGGAAGACATAGGTAGGCTTAGGAGCTTTTGTATGAGATGGTGGCATGCCCCTCTGAGACCCTCAGTCATATACTCATGATTTCTCATGTTGGACTTCCAGGGGCCCGGTCTTTATCTTTGCTTTTCAGTGGTGCACACATTGTTTAAACAGGATTTGTTAGGTAGACAAATCTTTTGAAGGACAGATTGGAGCCGGGGGAGATCAGTCATTAGATGTGTCCCAGTTAGCTTTGAAGAAGGAAAGGCACCGACTTCTGAGTTATTTGGGCTTTTTTGTGGGAGAGCATTTTGTTCTTGTTAGTGTGACTGGCATGAGTGTTAATAATTAGAAATAGAGCAAAACTACTTATTCACTGGGCAGAAGAGAGCTGTCTGTTCCTGTTGTCAAACTCTGAAAAAGAAATCCTTTGTGTATGTATATGTGTCTATGCATGTTTGTGTGTATGAGTATGGGCACGCATGCGCCACAGATCATGTGTGAAGATCAGTGAGCAATCGGGAATGTCCTCACTTTCTACCTTCAGATAGAGTCTCTTGATCGCTGGTGCGTATGCCAGGTTAGTGGGTCTTTTAACTTCCCAGGAGTCTCTGCCTCAAATCCTCATTAGAGTTCTTTGATTACAGATGCCCGCTATGGAATCTGGCTTTAAGTGGGCTCTGGCCCTAGGCTTGCCTGGCTTTATTTACTGAGCCATCTCTAGCCCATCATGCTCTTCTCTAAAGAACCTACATTTAGTTTCCCCATCAAAGGAGACATCCTGGGGCTGCTCCAATCCTTTTGATTCTGCTTAGAATGCAGGTCTTTTGGCTCGCTCCTGGTCTGATGAGTACACAGGTCCAGGAAGACTGACATGGGCCGCATAGGCAGTGACTACTAAAGAGATCAAAGGGTCTTGAAAGCTGCTTGCCGGGAGCTTGACTAGATTGTGACTGGATTGGAGTCTTGGTATAATGAGTTAGCTCTCTCACTTCCCTAGCCAGGACAGGTAGAGGCTGCTGTGCAGGGCCAGAGGGAAGCAGGGGTAAAGCCTTCTTTGTCACACATGGAGGATAATTTGGCTTCAGCCCCACTTAGATTCTCTGTGTTGCAGTCTAGGTTACTCTCAGATTCACCACCACAGCACAAAAAGCATTTGATTTTTTTTTTTTTTTTTTTTTTTTTGGCTTGACAGGGGACAGTGCAATCTGGTGTCAGAAGTCTTGATGCAGTAGTGAGATTTGGAAAAGGTAGAAGGCAGGGAAGCGAAGGAAAGGAAACTGAGGGCTGATAAGAGCCTAGCTCAACCAAGTGGGACAAGGGAATAGCCAAAGGCACAGGAGCCTTCAACCAAGTTGACTAGAAAAGAAATCTGAAGATATTCACCTTGGAAGGAGGAGGGGGGGGGGAGGTTGGTATTGGGATATTGAGAGGAACAGGCATCATGCAGATACCTCAGGAGTAAGAGCCTCATAGCTGTGTGTTACCTTTGTTTCCAGCCGTCTAGTTTTGGGAAGTCATGTCACATCATTGGTATTTGGTTCCTTCATCTTTAAGTAGGATGGTTGGATTATCTGAGTGCTAAAATCATATGAAGATTAGAATTCTACAAATCTGTTTGAAAATTATTAATAAGATTTCTAATGACTTATTTAGAATTTTTTTGTATTTTTTGTATGCTCATTTTATTATTTTTATATTAAAATGTCTTTTTTTTAATTCATGTATCCCTCAGCTCCCCCTCCCTTGCCTCCTCCTAATCCCTCCCAGTCAGCCTACAGCCTCCCCACCTCCCCATTCCCCCATCTCCTCCCCACAAAGAGCAAGAAGTCCCAAGGTAGGTCAGCTCAGCCTGGCATATCCACTCCAGCCAGGGAAGTCTGACTTCCTCATCCCCAAATCAAGAGTGGGTTAGGTGTTCCTTTGCAGGGAATGGGCTCCAATGTGCCAACCCATTCACAGGAACACAGTCTGATCCTACCCCTCAAGGATCCATATACTGCTAATGCTAGTCGACAGTTACCTACCCTTGGAGGGCCTAGTTCCTTTTCCCGACAGTTCTCCAGTGGCTATTCTTGATTCAGTAAGCTCCCCAGAGCTCCAGCCAGCCATCTCTGTGGGAATTTTCCTTATAATCCCTATTCCCTTGCTCATACAGACTCTCCTCCCCATGTTCTCAGCTGGACCAGGAGCTCTGCCCAGTGCTCAGCCATGGATCTCTGCCTCCACCTCTATTCATTGTTGGATGTAGGTTCTGTGATGACACTTAGGATAGTTATTCATTTGATTATAGGGGAAGTCTTGTTTAGGCTCCCCCTCCCCCCACTATTGGTTGGAGACCTAGTCAGGGACATCCTGTGAGTTCTTGGGGTTTCCCTAACACCCAGGCTCTTTCCAACCGCACATTGGCTTCCTCTATTGAGATATCCATCTCTTTTTTCTCCCTCTTTGTTGTTCCTCTCACTCAACCATCTCCTTTCCTCATGATTTGTTCCCAACTCTTCTTGGTTGCAACCCATTAGGATCCCAATTTGCTAAGGAGATCTTCTCTATTTTCTCTTCCTAGGGGAATCTCTGGATGTCTCTCTTAAGTTCCTTCTGATTCCAAGCTCTTCAGGGGTTGTGGTTTGCAGCTTGAGTATTCTTTGCTTTTTGTCTAAAGTCCACTTATAAGTGGGTACATCTCATGCCTATCTTTCTGAGCTTGTGATACCTCACTCGGGAGGATATTCTCCAAATCCATCCATTGCCTGAAAATTTTAGGGTGTCATTTTTTTTTTTAACTGCTGAGTGGTACTCCATTGTGTAGATGTACCACAGTTTGTTAATCCATTCTTCAGTTGAGGGACATGTAGGTTGTTTCCAGGTTCTTGCTATTATGAATAATGCTGCTATGAACACAGTTGAGCTAATGCCTTTGGGGTATGAATGTGCTTCCTTTGAGTATATGCCCAATAGTGGTATTGCTTGATCCTTGAGGAGATTGATTCCCAGTTTTGTGAGGAACCACCATACCGCATTTCAGAGTGGCTGGACAAGTTTACACTCCCACCAACAATGGAACAGCATTCCCTTGCTCTGCATCCTCTCCAGCATTGGCTGTCATCTGTGTTTTTGATCTTAGCCATTGTGACAGGTGTAAAGTGGTATCTCAAAATTATTTTGGTTTGCATTTCTCTGATGGCTAAAGATGTTGAACAATTTTTAAGTGCCTTTCAGCCATTTGTAATTCTTCTTTGAGAATTCCCTTTTTAGCTCTGAGCTCCATTTTTAAATTGGGTTATTTAGGCTCTAGTTTCTTGAGTTTTCTATATATTTTAGAGATTAGTCCTCTGTCAGATGTAGGGTTGGTGAAGATCTTTCCCCATTCTGTAGGCTATCATTTTGTCTTATTAACCATGTCCTTTGCCTTACAGAAGCTTCTCAGTTTCAAAAGGTCCCACTTATTGATCTCTGGGATGAAGCCTATTTGATCATGGTAGATGATTTTTTTGATGTGTTGTTGGATTCAATTTACCAGAATTTTATTGCATATGTTTGCATCAGTGTTGATGAGGGAGATTGGTCTGTAATTCTCTTCCTTTGTTGCATCTTTGAGTGGCTTGGGAATCAGGGTGATTGTGGCCTCATAAAAAGAGTTCTGCAGTATTCCTTCAGTTTATACTGTATAGAACAGTTTGAGGAGTATTGGTATTAGTTCTTTGAATGCCTGGTAGAATTCTGCACTGAAGCCATCTGGTTCTGGGCTTTTTTTTTTTTTTTTTTTTTACTTGGGAGACTTAATAACATTTTCAATTTCTTTTGGGTGTTATAGATCTGTTTAGGCTTTTAATATGATCTTGACTTAATTTTGGTAAGTGGTACCTGTCCAGAGAGCTATCCATTTCTTTTAGGTTTTCCATCTTAGTGGAGTATAGATTTTTCAAAGTATGATCTGATAATTCTATGGATTTCTTGGGTGTCTGTTGTTATGCCCCCCTTTTCATTTCTGATTCTGTTAATTTGGATACTCTCTCTCTCTGCTTTTTAGTTAGCTTGGAGAAGGGTTTATCTATCTTGTTGACTTTCTTAAAGAACCAAATCTTTGATTCATTGATTCTTTGTACTGTTCTCTTTGTTTTTATTGTATTGATTTCAGCCCCAACTTTGATGATTTCCTGCCGTCTACTTCTTCTAGGTGACTTTGCTTCTAATTGTTCTAAAGCCTTCAGGTGGGCTGTTATGTCTCTTGTGTGAGATTTCTCTAGGTTTTTCATATAAGCATCTAGTGCTATGAGTTTTCCTTTTAACACTGCTATCATTGTGTCCCATAAGATTGGGTGTGTTGTGGATTCATTTTCATTATATTCTAGGAAGTGTTTGATTTCTTTTGTAACTTCTTCCTTGACCCAGAGGTGGTTCAATCAAGAGATGTTCAGTTTCCATAAATTTGTAGGCTTTCTGTGATTTTTGTTGTTGTTGAACTCTAACTTTAGACCATGGCGGTCTGATATGATATAAAATTTTTATAAAATTTTAAAAAATATCTATTGATATTTGTTTTATGACTGAGTATGTGGTCAATTTTAGAGAAAGTTCCATGGGGTACTGAGAAGTATATATATTCCTTTGTGTTTGGGTGGAAGGTTCTGTATATGTCTATTGAGTCCATTTGGGTCATAATATCTGTTAGATTCTATATTTCTCCATTGAGTTTCTGTTTGGTTGATCTATCCAAGGGTGAAAGTGGGGTATTGAAGTCTTCCCTTTTAGTGTGTTGGGTTTGATGTGCGGTTTAAGCTTTATTAGTGTTTCTTTTACATATGTAGGTGCCCTTGTGTTGGGGGCATAAATATTTAGGATTGAGACTTCATTTTGGTGGATTTTTCCTGAGATGAATAAGTAATGTCCATCCTAGTCTCTTTTGATTGATTTTAGTTTGAAGTCTATTTTGTTAGATATTAGGATGGCTACACCAGCTTGTTTCATAGGAGCATTTGATTGGAAAGTGTTTTCCCTTTACTCTGAGCCTGTGTCTGTCTTTGACATTGAGGTGTGCTTCTTGTATGCAGCAGAAGGATGGCCTCTGTTTTTGTATCCATCATGTTAGAATATGTCTTTTAATAGGTGAATTGAGTCCATTGATATTAAGGGATATTAATGACCAATGATAGTTATTTCCTGTTATTTTTGGTGGTAGCTTGTGTGTATTTCCCTTCTTTGGGTTTTTCTTCTGTGGGGATTATCGATTGTTTGTGTTTCATGGGTGTATCTGGTTTCCTTAGGTTGGAGTTTTCCCTCTAGTGCTTTCTGTAGGGCTGGATTTGTGGATAGGTATTGTGTAAATCTAGTTTGTTGTCAAATATCTTGTTTACTCCATCTATGGTGATTGGCAGTTTTGCTGAGTATAGTAGTCTGGGTTGGCAGCCATGCTTTTTTAGTGTCTGTATAACATCTGACCAGGACCTTCTTGCTTTCACTGTTTCCATTGAGTAGTTGGGTGTTATTCTGATGGGCCTGTCTTTATAAGTAAGTTGGCCTTTTTCCTTTGCAGCTCTTAATATTTTTTCTTTATTCTGTAGGTTTAGTGGCTTGATTATTATGTGGTGAGCAGACATTTTTGGGGGCTCTAGTGTATTTGGTGTTCTGTAAGCTTCTTGTATCTTTATAGGCGCTTTTTTTTCTTTAGGTTGGGAAAGTTCTTTTCTGTGATTTTGTTGAATATATTTTCTGTGCCTTTGAGCTGGTATTCTTCTCCCTCTTTGATTCCAATTATTCTTATGTTTGGTCTTTTCATGGTATCCCAGATTTCCTGGATGTTTGTATTATGACTTTTTTGGGTTTTTTTTTTTGTTGTTTTCTTTAACTGATGTATCTATTTTCACTATTGAATCTTCCACTCCAGAGATTCCCTCTTCATCTCTTGCATTCTGTTGGTTATACTTGCATCACTGATTCCAGTTCGTTTCTTCAGGTTTTCTATTTTCAGCTTTGCTATGGTTTGTGCCTTCTTTATTGCTTCTATTTCACTTTTTATCTCCCAGAATGTTTCTTTCGCCTGTTTGTTTTCTTGTTTTGTTTTTCTTTCTTGGATTTGTTCATCTCTTGCAATTTTTTATTTGTATTTTCTATTTCTTTAAGGGATTTTTTATACCCTCTTTTAAAGCTTCTATTATCTTCATAAAGTTGTTTGTAGGGTCATTTCCTTCTCTTTCCTCTTCATTGTTATGTTCAGATCCTATGTTGTAGAATCACCAGCTTCTTCTGGTGGTGTCTTGTTCTTTATATTGTTATATGTATTCTTGCATTGGTGCCTGCCCATTGCTTCCTCAGTTCATTCTTAGTCAGCTTTTGCTTGGCTCTTAGTCACTTGTGAGCCCAGGGCTCAGTGTCTACAGTAATTGCAGGGGCTGCTCTTAGTCAACTGTAGGCCAAGGAGCTGTGTGTCTCCAGTTGTCACAGGAGCCATTCTTGTGGACCAGGAGGCTTTGGGGGTCTCAGTTGTTGTTGTGTGATGATATAGATTGTGGTTTGGCCCATGGGATGTCCCTCCAGCTGTGTTTTGCTGGGGATTTGGCTTAGGGGCACTCTCTCAGCTTTCTTTGGTTTAGGGCAGAGCTGGGTGTGATTGGGGTGCTGGGGACTGTGTTCCTGGGCTGCGGTTCAGAGACCATGGTCTCCACTTGGCCTGAGAGTCAGGGTGCCACTCACCTCTTAGTCAGCTGTGGACTGGGAGGGAGGCTTCAGGGTCTTCAGTTGTCCTAGGAGTTTTATAAGCTAGGCATGGTTGGACATATGCCTGGGGTGGTACCATCAAGTGGAATGCTAAGTGGGGAAGATCACTTGAGTCTAAGAATTTCAGACCAAATAGAAGAAAGAGTAAGATCCTGCCTCAAAATATTATACACACACATATATATATGTATGCATATTTAAAGTGTGTATGTATAATTGTATATATACATACACATAATTATATAAATACTTATATAACTATGGAATTAGTTTATGATTTAAAGACACAGATTTGGGTTAAAGTTCAATTTTCTCATCCTCAGTGATTACAATAATACCTAGTTCAGAGAGTTGCTGAGATTAACTACTGTATGCAAAGTACTCATCGTAGTATACCTGTTCTACAGTGAATTCTCAGGTACATTAGATATTATTATATTATTACTATTATTATATGATTTGCACATATGCAGTTGGTCATATGACTAGCAAAAACTATGAATTGAAGTATTACATTGTATTTTAAAGGAGAAGGTGTTTCAGCTTACATTTTAAGAAAGGCTATAGACCATCATGGCTGGCCACACTGCTTCAGGTGTGGTAGAGTTGCATTCATTCGCTGCTGAATATCTAAGTGTGTTCAGCATGAAGATGTAGTATCACTCAATAACCAGACCTGTAGAAATTCAGAGAACTGGGCTGGGGATGTGGCATAGCAGTTGAGTATTGTTTATAGGTTTACACATGGGTTGGTGATTTGGAGAAGGCATAAAGGAAGGAGTGAGACCCGGAGCCTGAGAAACAATGCTTTAAACCCTGTAGGTGAAGATTTTTTTCTCTTCTTCTGATAGTTCTGGTGATGGGCAGAATATACCAGTCAAGTCCACTAACTTGCTAGAGTTAACCTTGCAGGGTTAAATATTTGCTCACTCCTAACCCGTAGAGCTGGTGTCTGTGGTGTGTGTGTGTGTGTGTGTGTGTGTGTGTGTGTGAGCATATATCTCTTCCTATAGACTGATATTTTCAAATTTGTTGAAACTACGGATGACTACTTGGATAACTTACTTGATCCAATAGGACACACATTTCAGGAAGCCAGGAGGTTGTTGGAGGTATTTCACAGCATTTTAATTTCCTCAACAATCCAGTGCTAAGCAACAGTCAGATCTTACACTTGTCCAGGCTTCTGTCAAAGGTGGTGTTTTCTCAACTGTGTGCACAGTGTGGGATCCTTGAGGGCAGATCCAGACAGGTTTGCTCAAGTTGCAACCAAGCACATTGGCATTTGGCAGTGTTGGTGATGACGATGGTCTGGGTAGGAAGGGGTATTGGGATCCCTCTTATTTTCTGCCCTGGTGTAAAATCTAAGGGTCTCTCATGCCATCAAGTCATAACTCTCTTACCTCATTTAAAGGTATCGATAGGAACACAGATCAAGTGTAGCAATGAGGTTTCTTGGTTCTGCAGAGGCCCAGACCCACACACCTGCTGCTCCAGACCCATTAGCCACCTGCCGCTGCTGCTCAGGCCCCCAAAATGACTCAGACACTTATATTAACTTCATGCTGATTGGCTTATGGCTCAGGCACATTGCTAGCTCGAGTCTGTAGGTCTTCGGGCCTAAACCTTGAGGCCAGGCCTGAAAGTGTGGGCCAGAAACCTCATACTACAAATGGCAGTCCAACGTGGGGCATATACACGATATATACCCACATAAAGTCATAGAAAGCTTAAAAAATGTTCTAGAGACCAAAGCAGCTTCTGAATTGTGTCTCTCACGTGAGCTGTGGTACAGAGACACCCTGGTAAGGTAGGTGGGCTTGGGCTACAATGGTGGGCTTTTGGAGTGCAGCTTAAGGTGTAAAATGTCTTATTCCTCAAGTCTCACAGGAGCCTTAATATAAGAAAAAGTTGTAAATGATTTATAAGGTTTCTGTTCATAAGGACAAAAAGGGAACAATCAAAGATGGCTTTCTAGTGGAGGTGTTTTCTTGAATCAGCTCTGTTTGCCTGAGGCAAACTGAGGCTTAACTTTTTGAAGAGAAGCTTCCTGATTCAGCCTTAGAGACAAAACACTGGTGAGTCTTTTAACAGACCTGCTGCCTAATACTTAAATGGAGTTAATGAGCAGCAGATGGCAATGCTTTACTTGGTGATTATATGGACCCTAAAATTCCCAGAGTACCTGGGCTAAAAAGATAAATTCTATGAAATTAAACTAGGAGCTGGGTGGAGCCATCCACCCATCCTACCAACCTTGAACCTGGCAGATTAAAGGTGTGTTCAGAATCAGAAAGAAATAGAAGAATCTGGGTGGAGTCAGTCACCCTAGCCAAGCAAAGGTGTGGTCAGAGACAGAAAAAGTTAAGAAATAAATATACAGTAAAGACAGTTTTTTAAAAAAGTCTAAATGGTTTATAGTTTGTTGAAAATATATATACATAGGCTTAGAGAAAGAAAATAAAAGGTAGAGAAAGCCTTTAAAAAAGAAATAGAGCAAATAAATAAATAAATAAATAAATAAATAAATAAATAAATAAATAAATAAATAAATAAATAAATAAATAAAAAGCCACGTAAAGATGGAAAATACAAAGAATGTCTGGATACTGTATGTTATTGTCTTATCTTTAAGCTTCTTGACTGAAAATAAAATAGTAAAAGATTCTAAAAGACAGTTGATTATAAATGCTGTTGGATTAATTCAACCTATATATCTTGTAAATGAGTTGACTTTAAAATAGAAATCCATAGATATGTTACTTTGGAGAAGAGGTTTTCTTTTTATTTTCACAGAAAATGAGAGGCTGTGGATTTATTCTTGGATAAAGAACATAAAGTTTGATAGAGGAAGACCCCCTGAAAAATATACAATGGAAATGGATGGCCCAGATGATTCAGCATTTCAGAACACCTCTGTTGAAGTTTCCTGAGCTTTATATCCAGAACAATTTCAAGGAGACTGGCTGAGATGACCCAGCCCTACAGACTAAAGACTTGTGCATAATCCTACATTTTTGTTTGGATTCCCATGAGATTGCCAGCATCTCAGTTAAGCAGGAAGTAGCCTAGAGAACAATGCCCACATTCCCAAAACATGGATTATGGATGTTTGTGTTTATTTGCAGTATTGTTTATAAGTTGTTATAGATAAGGGGGGAAAAGAATATTAGATGTGGAGTTCTTTTTGTTTTAAAAAGAGAAAAGGGGATATGTGGGAGATTCTGTTGTTACATTGTAAATAATTGTCCCACCCAGTGGTTTAATAAAAAGCACTGATTGGCCAAAGGCAGGCAGGAAGTATGCCTTCTCAGACTAAGAAAACTCTGAGAACAGGAAGCACAGAGCAGAATACCAGAGAGAAGCCGGAAGAAGCAGAGGACAACTATGCTGCTCTGAGAAAAGGTACTGAGCCACATTTCTGAACAGAATAAGAGTCATGGGTTAGGTTAGTTTAAGGGTAGAGTGTAGTATGAGGTTTCTGGCCCGGACTTTCGGGCCTAACCTCAAGGTCTAGGACCCACAGGTCCGCAGACCCGCAGTCCTACAGAGACACACAGACGCTTTCATTAGTTTTTGGCTGATCAGCCTCAGGCCCAGGCATATCACTTGCTAGCTCTCTACCCTTCATCTAACACATGTCTCTTGTTCAGCCATGTGGCTCGGTACCTTTCTTTAGAGCTGCATGGTTGTCCTCTGCTTCTTCCGGCTTCTCTCTGGTGTTCTCTCTGGTGTTCTGTTCTGGCATTCTGTTCTCAGAGTTTTTAATCTGGTAGCCCCGCCTACACTTCCTGCCTGCCTTTGGCCAATCAGCTCTTTTTATTAAACCAGTGGGTGGGACAATTATTTAAAATGAAACAACACAACCTCCCACAGTAGAGAGCTAGCAAGTTATATGCCTGGGCCTTAGGCCAATCAGCCTAAAATTAGTGTAAGCATCTGTGTGTCTCTGCAGGTCTCTGGGTCTGCAGCCTAACCCTTGAGGTTAGGCCTGAAAGTCCGGGCCAGAAACCTCATACTACAATCAAGCCAGCCCAATTTTTAAATCAAGACACAATGGTTTAGTTATGGCTGCCATTTCCTCTTCTCAGAAGTGTTTCTTCAGGGAGAGAGGCTCTGCTGCTGGTTTAATTGACTTAAGAACCATAAATATATTTATGCTAGTATGCCCAACAGGTAAAGGTGGCTCAGTCATGCTTCAGACGTGTGTGTGTATGTGTGTGTGTGTGTGTGTGTGTGTGTGTGTGTGCATCTGTGCAAGGTGCTTAGGCTGGGAGAGTGTCAAAAGGGTCTGGGAAGGGGATCTCTTGCCAGATGACTCAACAGTGGTGACCTCCTCTTGGGACTCTTTTATTTTTCCATAATGACTGGGCATTGAGTACAATTTTATTCACTTAACCCCTCAACCAGTGTGCTCTCTGGTATGTACTGGGTTTCACTGTGATCAAGACATCTGGGCTCCCCCTGGCTCGTGGAGCTTACATTTCAGTAGGGTGTCCTTGCACATACACACGTGTAATCCTCGCTACTTGGGGGATGAGAATGGGGTTCGGGGAGACTGTCAAGTTTGAAGCAAGCCTAAGCAATGCAGCAAGATCCCATTTCAAAAAGAAACAAAAGAAAACAGCACAACATCCCAAGCCGCACCCCAACCTTGCCTGTTAACTAAGGAGAGAGGACCTGTTTGCAAAATACCTAAGTATATCAACAACAAAAATTCCTAAGCAATTGGATTGAAAAAGTTATGCTAGGAAAGCTGTTTCTGATATAATGCTGGCTTAGCAATATTACAATGAGATAAAATAGATGTCATAACAAAAACCCCACTTAGGAGCTCTAAGAATTATTATGGAATAATAGAGGAACAGCTTATGAGAAAATTCAATGATTCTGAACCTTTTGACAGAGAAAGAAAAAGTTGACATAATTACAGAAGGAAGTGGGTAATTAAGACACAAAAATCATTAAGGTTGTAACCGATTTGAATAAACAAAACAGTATGACATGACCCAGCTGCTGACATGTCACTTGAAACCTACCTTTTGTCTAGGTCTTTGGTTGTTAGAGAAATGCATTTTCTAATTTTAAAAATGGTTTATTTTTTTATTTTTATTTAAGTGTACTTACTTTTATTTAAGTGGCTGTCAGCCAGCCATAAGGGGGCTGGCTGGCTTCCGTGTTGGAAATGAGTTACAGGCAGTTGTGAGTAGACTGACTTGGGTGCTGATAACCAAACTTGGGTCTTCTGGAAGACCAGAGAGTGCTCTTAACTACCAGGCCATCTCTCCAGGCCCACATTTTCTAAATTTTAAGTTTCATTTACCTAGAAGCCTTTGACATTTGCAGTCAAGTATAGCCTGTGCCCTATTGGATATGTTTTGCAACCTAATTACCTCAGATTTTAATGTTTAAGTGGCTTTCCTTTTGCCACACACGAGAGACACAGCATTTCTGAGATTTCTCTAGACCGAGGATGTGGAGACAATATGGGAACTTTTTTATTCTCTATTCATGAGTCTCCCAGGGTTCCAAATTCTGCAAATGTCAGTTGCATTTTTGAGTCTTGACTGAATATAAAGTCTCCTCTCTCTCCTGTCCCTGTGTAACATCAAGTTTCGTTGTCTCAGCCCTCGACCCCAGTTGGGGGAGGGAACTGAGGTCTTTGTCATGGATGTCCTACTTTGGCTCTGTTTCCGTTTTGCCGTTAGCACTGGAGGATTCTATTCTCCCTACAGCTTGGCCTATGTGTATTCATATTTTCTTCAGTTATATTTTGTCTGACATTCCTCCATAGGGAAACAGCTAAATTAGTCATCCCTTGTTGCAAGTCACTCCCATCATTTTTGATTTTTAAGCATGAGAGCCTCAATCTTCAGATCTCCGGCTTGAGGTTTTGTTCTAGGAACTATATGAACTTTTGCTAACAAATGAGTCTATAGCACAGATCCATCCCCAGCCCCCCTAGTACTTAGTTTATATACTTTCTCCTGAATGTAGACCGAGGAGCTGGCCACTGTTGCATGAGTGATACTATTCAGGTAAACATAGACATGCGTCATCAGTGATTTCACGAACAAACTCGTGATCAAACACAGTAATGGTGAGCACTAACTTATGGGGTGATATCTTACTTTCCTGTACCGTAATGGAAGTTACTATCACTTATTAAAAGAAACAAACCACTGTGTATGGTCTAACTGACTTAGGTCAGTTATTAATAGTCACACAGTTTGAGATACTCATTATTGGATGAATCTAGAGTTTAAAGGAGGTAATAGAGAAAGAGGTGTATTAACTTTGGTGTTATTAGTACTACATGTATTAAAAACTATAGAAACGCATGAAATTACTTAGGGAATTTCTGGGGAGATGTGAGAAAGACTAAGGAAGGAGGGCTTATTTTGGTCCATAGCTCAAGGGTACAGTCCATCATGGTTGCAAAGGCAAGGCGGCAGGAGCCGAAGGCTGCTCTTCATCTTTCATCTACAGTCAGGAAGAAGAGAATGATAGATGCTTGCTGAACCCACTTTCTTCTGTTTTTGAAGTCTGGGACCCCAGTTTATGGGTTGTACCACCCATATTTAGTGTAGGTCTTCAGACCTCAGTTAACCTAAGATCTAGATCATTCCATACAGGGATTCCCAAAGGCTAGATCCATCGAGATAATCCCTGGATGACATACTCCCTATCTCCTAGGTTAGAGCATGTCAGTCAGTATTAAGCATCACAGAGAGGAAGGGGTCTCAGTGCATAACTGAAGGTATTCACTTCATATAAGAAGCACAATTGGGTTTATTGTTGTCAACTAGGGAATCACAGAGGGGCAGCAGGCTGTGTTCAGTTTAGGATCACCCGAAGACACCTGACTCAAAAAGAAAAACCATATTTCCCACCATGCTATCAATTTCTCCAGATTCTCAGAATGCTTATAAGATTAGTCAATTCATTTTCCAAAGCCCAGCTTATCTGCGTGGACCAGGAAGAGGGTATCAGTCAATTGCCAGGGAGTGGCTTTAGCTTTTAGCAGCTGGACACATACAGAATTTTGAATACATAGCTAAAGAGAAGGAAGTTGGAGGGGCTGTGTTGTACTTCTGGCCAGCTGGACAGTTATTTAGGGAGAACAAGACATTTAGACTTAGTTTCTGTGTTTTTATGACTTCCCCTCTGCGAGGTGACATCATTGATTGAAAATCAAGTATTGCTCTATGTCAAAACATGAGGCTAGATGATGACTGAGTATTATCTGTGCCTTTATAGAACTCAAAGACCACTGAGAATACAGATACGCTCTATGAAGCAAAATAAAAGAAACTTGTGGTTCCAATGTGAGCAGAGGGCTCAGGGAGACCAGAGAATGCACTTGTAGGACTCACTTAACTATGAGTGGCACCCTCTACTGATTAACTAATAAACAGAGGCTGGGGGAAAGGGACAAAGGCATGCCTTGTGCTGGCTTGGCAGCAAGAAAACCCAAGCCAGCAGCTTCAAGGCTAATTAAGTGAAAAATGATGCGATTGATTTATTTACTTCCAGCCAAATAGAACTTGGTCAGCATGGAAAACCAATGAGTTGAGCATTTCTCTGCTTTGAGCCTCTAAGATGACTTCAGCATCTTTCCCCAGTGGGATGTTCTGATGCTGAAACACATCTCATTTAAATACTTAAACTGCATTACTTTAGCTAGGGGAATGGGGCTGCAGGCACCAAAAGAATGTGATGGTCACATCTGGCTGTGTGAAGTAGAGGTGGGTATAGGGACATTTGAGAGCTGATAGGAAATTGTGGACCGGTGGTTGGGGGATCTGTTTGGATGATCCATTCCACCTTGTTCATGCTATGGTAGAAATATAAATGGGCTAAAACAGAAGACGAACATATTTAGGCCCTCTGAAGTTGTTCAGGTAATACTCAAGGAGAGGGACAAATGTCTCTAGGGATGAGGATCTTATTTGATTTTGGAAAAATCTGTATTTTGGAAGTTAGATCCAACTATTGCATGTAAGGTTCACGTTCTTTGTTTGTTTGCTTGTTATTTTGAGACAAGGTCTTTCTATGTAGCCCTGGCTGTCTTAGAACTTGCTATGTAGAACAGGCTGGCCTTGAACTCACAAAGATCCACCCTGCCTTTGCCTCTTAAGTGATGGAACTAAAGGTGTGCTACACCTGGCTTATATGGTTCAAATCTTTGAAGTAGTTTACATTGTTCACCAAACTTAACCGGTTTACTAAACAAAACCTGCTTCCCCCCCTACAGTTTTTTTATTTATTATTTATTTTTGTGAAGTGTGCGATATGTCTGTCTCTCTCCCCCTCATTTTATGTGTATGAGTTAGAGCATAAATATATTTTTGTATGTGAGTATGGGTGTGCACAAGTCCCGTTGCAAGCATGTGAATGGCAGAGGATGACCTGGAATGCTGTTTCTTACCTTCTACCTTGTGTGGGACAGGTTTTTGTTCACTGCTGCATATCTCAGGCTAGCTGGTCTAGTTTCCAGCATTCTCCAGTCTCTCTACCTCTAAGCCCACCACTGGAGCACTGAGATTACAGATGTGTTCTCAGAGATTCAACTTTAGGTCTCACGCTTGTGGAGCAATCATTTCACCCCAAGATGAGATATCTCCCAGTTTCTAAATCCTGCTCTTTAATTTACCTTCAACAGGAATTTTTTTAAGTAGTGATAACTTGGTAAGTGTATATATGTGTGCATGTATGCACAGATGCTTGGTTTTGTAGTTACCTCTGCAAGTCTTTGGCCTCATATGATGTAGTGGAGACAGATATGTGAACCATAGTCTCATGCAGAAGAAACATTGCTATGTTAAATAATATGCTCTGAGAGACAATAGAGAGGCCAGATCTAACTTTCTAGTTCAGTCAGGGAAAGATTCACCATCTTTGAATGTGAAAGAAAGCAAGGAGGAGTATGGGGGCACAGAGAGAAGGGGGGTAGAGAGAGAAAGAGAGGGGAAAATGATTTAATTGTATTATTATCTCAAAAAGAGTATCATGATTGTGAAGATTGACATGGTAACCTATTTATTCAAAAAATTTAAACAATCCACTTTATGTGTATGTGGGTGCACTTATGACGGTCAGAGGACAGCTTGTGTGTGTCAGTCTTCTGCTATCACGTAGCGCCCAGGAACTGAACTAGGCAGTTAGGCTTTATGCAAGCACCTTTACCTGGTAAGCCATCTTGATAATTCAAGTAGTATCTTTCTAAATGATAAATCAGAACAGAGAAGAAAATTTAGAGAGAGGGAATAGTGTAAACAAAATCACAGGGGTACAGTAGCACAGACTGTGCTCAGGGGTACATGTTATGGCTGTAGGAATGTGGACTAGTTGGTTTCTCCTCAAATTCTGGATTGCTCTGTTCTATGAGCTTGGCCAAAGTTACTTAGCTTCCTAGTTTCCTCATATGTTAAACAGGTTATTGTTGATAAATACCTGATAGGATTGTGATGAGGATTAATAATTATGCTTGTAAATTACTTAAAACAGTGCCTGGCCATTGATAAATTCTCGGTAAATAAAGGCTATCATTTGACCAAATATTTGAAAGTTAAAAAAAAAAAGACTAGTTATGATTGGAGAATGTAGGTATAGTTTTTTTATTATTACTTTTCCTTTAAAATATTCATAGGTGTCAAATAACATGGGAGAGAGGGCTCTGAGGACCAGGTGGTGATTTCATAAAATATAGATACTAAATTAACCAGGTCTTGGAGGGAATTGGCGCTCCAGGACCAGCAGTGAAAGCCGGCCTTTAATCCCGGGCATTTCTAGGCCAACCCCTGGAGCAAATGAACTAATTACCCACAAATCTTCACATTTCAACAGTTGGATCAAACCACATATTTCTCTATGGACTCATTTCTCACTCTCACTGATTTTAGGGACAAGGCTTGCCTCATAAATTGGAAGAAACAATGAAATGTGGGCTCCCAATGTGGCCCCTGTGTAGGACGAGAACAGCGCCCGGGGTTCGCTGAGCTTTCCTTCCAGCCTGTGAGATAATGGTCCTTTCTGTCCCCAAGTTAGCTGCAATGCCCTTGAGCTGGAGAAATGATGGTTCCGTCGAGACTCTAAGGCTCTCAGTGATGGAAAATACTGAAACGTGCTGAGGATACTCAGCCACTCGCCTTCTTCTCAAATAATCCATCACTCGGGCATCTGCTAGTCAAGTTTCTCATCTAAACAGTTCTGTTGTTTGAGAGGGTGACAAGATGACCATTTTGGAACTTCTTTGTTCCTAGCAAGTACCAGTGACTAGTGGGAGCTTCGCCATTTCCTCAACACCCCCCCCCCCCGGTTCTCTTTTTTAGAGAGGTGCTGGGAAAGCCTCACTAGCATTGCAAAGATAGAGGCCTTTTCCCAAATCTTTTCCTCTGCTGGGTCTTTGGGGGCAGGCTACACAACATAGACTTGTTGACGTAAACAAATCACCAATCAAAGAATGATAAAAGTATTGCATACCCTCTCTGTGCTGTGTTCCGGGTTAGGCAGTTTGAAGAATAATAGAAGCTCCTAACGTACTGACTCTGCATGTATGTAAATGTATAGATGTGCACATGTATATATGTGCATGCTTTCATGCCAGAGTCTAAGTACTTTATATATATGTAACACTTACACATAGCATATATAAACACACATGTATAAACATATATAACACATATAAACACACATATATAACATAAATAAGTATATATGTTATATGTATATGTTATATACATATAACGCATATGTATTTATGTTGTTTTGTTTTTGGTACAAACTTATTTAGTGTGGTCAGACCTTGAATTCTCTCTGTAGCAAAGGGTGATATTGAACTCCTGATTCTCCTGCTTCATCTCCCAAGTGCTAAAATTACAGGTGTGCACCATCACATCTGGCCTTATTTATTCTTATTTAATCTTCACACCAAATCTATAGAATAATAATTGTTGCATCCAATTTATTTATGAAAAAAGTGAAGCTTAGCAGCTTTTAAGTATGAAATTGAGTGCATTTAACTAGGGAGAGGCAGTAAATATAGAGAACTTGAGCCCTATAATAATGAATAATAAATATTGGGGCATTAAGATCACGGGAACTTTGGTCTTGGACTTCTAGCATCTTGAACTATGAGAAATAGGTTCTCGGGGGAGGGCCACTGAATATTCTTACAGTTGATGTTAGAGCTCAGAACTAGGTTTTGCGGTAGTCCCACATTTCTAACTTGGTCTTTTAACACTAATAGAATAAGAACAGAGGAGGCCTGGGTTCAATCTGTATGGGGTTCTGGCTGTGTAGACAGTGGCAGAGAGTAGAGTGTGGTTTTGGTCCACACATAGTGGATAAAAGCAAGGACCAGCTAGGCTGTTCAGGAAGATGGGTTCCACGGGACATATGTCTGACTGCTGCAGATGGTTAACAGCATAAAGTTAATATATGTGTCTGAGTCATTTCTGGGGGCCTGAGCAGCAGCAGCTGGCGGCTTAGGTGTCTGGCGCAGCAGGGTCTGGGCCTCTGGCAGCCCGGGACCAAAGAAACCCCATTACAACAGTGGTTATACATGTTAAAGACAAGAACCTGATGTTTTCTGAGTGACACAGAGGGAGTTTTCAAGGGTTGTTCACATGGGCATGAAGTTCCATGTTCATCCATGGTGACTTGGCAGCAATTAAAAATGCACTGGAGGTAGGGATGTGTGCTTTGCAAGGCACTGCCCACCTCCTTGAAGTGTTCAAGGACAAAATGGGGTGGGGGGGTGTGAAGTCTATCAGGTTAACTATGGACAAGAGTCTGACAAAAGCCAATCCCACCTAAAACAAAGAGAACATTTAGTGGAGGCGTCCAGTTATTAAAGGAAGGAAAAATAGTGAAATATGACGTAAGCAGTCTATATGACTGCCAATGCACACTCAGCAACAGCCTGGATGAGGAATCCGAAGTGTGGGATGGAGGCAGGAGATGCCCACGGAAGCTAACTAACCACCCAGAGGGATTCTAGGTGATGTAGATAGCTGTTTGTTTATTCACTTATTTGCTGTTCTTGGTTACTTTTTGTCAAGAGTTATCTGGGGAGAGAAAACCACATCCGAGGGGCTGCCTCTGTTGAACTGCCTTGTGTGAATTCCTTGGGGGGCATTTTCATGATTAATAACCGATGTGGAAAATCCCAGTCCACCGTGGGCAGTACTGTCTCTGAGCAGGTAGTCCTGGCTTGTATAAGGAAGATAGCTGAGCAGGCCATGGGAAGCAGGCCAGTAAGCAGCGTTGCTTGGTGGTCTCTGCTTTAGTTCCTACCTCCAGGTCCCTGTCTGGGTATCCCACAATTATGGAATCTAACCCACAAGCCAAATAATACATTTTTCTCTTCAAGTTGTATCCAATCAATATTTCATCATAGCAATAGAAACTAGACTAATCCAGAAATGTATTTATTTGTTTAGACCGGGTCTCCTGTACCCAGTCTAGCCTCTAACTCTGTGTAACCAAGGTGACTTTAAACTCCTGGATCCTTTTGTCACAAATTCTGGGATTACATGGATGTGCCACTATGCTGGTATATTGTGTGTTGGGGATCGAACCGAGGGCTTTGCGCGTGCCCAGAAAGTGCTATACCGACTGAGCCATACCGCCAGCCCATTATTTAGATGTTTAAAGGCCATGAATAAGAGCCGTAAGGACAACCTGACCAGCAAGGAAAACTGAAAGGCACAGACGCGCAAAATACTATCGGAATGTGTAAATCCCAGATGAGCTGAAGCTCGCAAAAATTGTTTCCAACAACAACATAAAAGATAAAAAAGGAAAAAAGAAATTAGGGTTGAAGCTTCGATAAGGATTTGATATGATAGGCACCGTGCTTAGGGCAGATGGGGTAATGGTTAATAGCAACAGCCAGGGCAGATCTCTTTGCCTCTGTGTTCGCTATCAAAGAGAATAACCTTAAAATTGGAAAGTGTACAACCACCATGATTAAGAGGAAATTGAAATCTAAGGGATGGAGGCAGCAGTGCAGAGAGGGGCTAGATGATCAACCCAGATGGATTACACCCAAGGCTGCCGGGAGAAATTGCCCACGTGATCACAGAAAGGCTAAGGCAAACTTGAACAACAAATCACAGAGAATGAAGGGGCCGCAATGATGCATGCTCCCTAAAATAAAGTTAGGTTTCTAAGTCTTGACAATGAATGATGATTGACAAAATGCCAGACCACATTGTTAGAATGAGGCCCAGCAGAGGAAATGGCACCCTCTCTGCAGCTGTTACAACTGACACAGTTCATTATTGATAAGGCAGGGCAAGCTAAAATGACTTTTAAGAGGATTTCCATTGGAGACCCAGAATGGTCTCCAATGCATTATGACTGTGACCTTGAACTCCTGATTTTCCTGTCTTCGTTTTTTAGAGCTGACTGAACGACATTTTTAAAAATTACATATTTTCTTAGCCATTCATCTGTTAATGAGCACTTAAACTGATTGCATAGTGTGGCCATTGAGACTGGTACTACAGTAAACACAGGTGTGCAAACGTTTCTGCAGTGTCTGTGTAACCCTGACCCTGGCCAACGGTTCTTAGAGTAGCCATTCTGATTTAGGTTGAGTGGAATCTCCATGTAGTTTTGATCTGCATTTCTCCAGTGGCTAAAGATATTGAACATTTTTTTTTCACGTATTTATTGATCACCTGTATTTCTCTTGAAAAGTGCCTGTGGAGATTTGTTCATTTATTGATTGGATTCTTCTTCTTTTTTTTTAATTCTTTTTTTTTAAAAAAATTATTTTACGTATCAACCACAGTTCCCCTTCCCTGCCTCCCACTCATTCCCTGGCTTTTCCCCACCATCCAGTCCTCAGAGAGGGTAAGGCCTCCCATGCGAAGTCAACAAAATCTGATATCCAGTTGCATCAGGGCCCCTCCCCACTTTGAGACAGGGTCTCTCTGTGTAGCCTTGGCTGTACACACTCACTCTGTAAACAAGGCTGGCCTCGAACTCACAGAGATCTGCCTGCCTCTGCCTCTTGAGTGCTGGAATTAAGGCATGTGCCATATGCCTGACATTATTACATAGTTTTTAGTCCGATACTGTGATGCCTGCAACACTATTTCTTTCCTTGGGATTGCTTTGGCTATCCTGGGCTCTTGGCACCTACAATATGAGCTTAAGGATGATTTTCTCTAGTTCTGTGAGGAATGATGGTATTTTAATGAACCCATTTATTTGGCAAGGCCTAGTTGCTCCTAATTGCTCAAGGTTCTCACCCACAGAATGAGCGGAATCCATTATTTTCGGAATAAGACAAACATAGGCTAGAATCCAGCTTCTTAAACTGACAGGGCGTTGTGTAACTGAATGTGGGGCTTGAGAAAAAAATTGGTACCAGTAGAAGATTTCTGAAGACACAGTGGCTTTTTTTTTTTTTAAACAATTAAAATATCAATTTAAAACCAAATGTGTGAAGAAGCTGAGGTGCTTGGTAGGTTTGTCCATGTTACATTGTGACCTCACTGCAGCCTGAACTCTGAACACACAGCAACATGCACTGTGTGCTGCACATACCATCATGCAGCACAGCTCCCATGATTGTGGCCTGCAATGTCTTGGCTCAGGTTCCAGGCTATTCATGCCAAAAACTGCAACGCTTTTATTGCATATACCAAGTTCTCTGCTCCCATAGAAACCCAGTGGCTTAACTATGTAAAACAAAGACTCCTAATGCTTTCCTACTCTCTTTCCTCAGCAACTATTAAATTATTTTAGTTTTACGTTGCTTCCTATTTTATGTAGAGTGATTTTAAAATTGTTTGAATTTTTGGGATTTGAATGTCATAGAAAAATTACAAGTTAGTGTTCTATCTTTTTGGTATCAAATATCCAGCTAGGATTTTTATTACTTTTTGCTTCCTTCATTATTCATGTAGTAAAATGTTCATTTTACTTAATATTTTTCTTAATGTTATTTATTATTTTCTTTATTCTTCATATAATGAAATATTATCCATCTTATGCCTCCCATTTCAACTCTCTACTTACCACCCTTAACATTTCTTCTCCAAAATTAATGTCTTTAAAAATACCTACTAAATCCAGTTAATGTTGCCCATATATACATGGATATGAGGCTATCCTTTGGAGTATGGGAATGGTATCAATTGTAAATATTTAACTTTTTCTCTCTCTCTGCTTCTTCCTCCTCCTCCTTCAAGACTGACTTTTAAATATGTATGCTTGCACTGCCTGGAAGCTGAGAAGGGTGAGTGGCTCACCATAGGTGCTGGGAACTGAAACTCAGGTTTCCCTGGAAGAACAGCATGTGCTGTTTAATGCTGAGCCATTTCTCCAGCCCAAGATTAAATTCTTTATGTAAAATAAACAGGTACCTCCATCTTAATCTTATGAAACTTTACTTTCATCTTTAACATATGACAAAACATACATGTACCAAAGTATTGTTTTAAAATAGATTTATCTATAGACATTTAATTTGTGTACATCTTTTGCAAAACCAACATGCCTGGGGTCATAAAAATTATTGAATTAAAATGCTTAAAAGAAAGAAGAAGTTTAAGGAGTCCTGGGCTAGAAAAAGGCAGCCACAGGAGAGACAATAGTCTGGAAATGGTGTGCAAAATAAAAACTAACAGATTGCTAGAATCCAAACAAAAAACTGGCCTGTTCTTACATAATTACAAGTTTGATAACTTGGATTCAAAGACTTTTTTTTCTTTCTCTTTTCCTTCCTTCCTTCCTTCCTTCCTTCCTTCCTTCCTTCCTTCCTTCCTTCCTTCCTTCCTTCCTTCCTTCCTTCCTTCCTTCCTTCCCTCCCTCCCTCCCTCCCTCCCTCCCTCCCTCCCTCCCTCCCTCCCTCCCTCTCTCTTTCTTTCTTTCTTTTTTTTTAAGCTCATAGATTCTCAAGTAGCCAGCTCCGCTTAGTTGAATGGATCACTTCAAAGTTATGTTCTCATGGCTACCATGTGATGAGCTGATGGGGGAAAAAAAAATCAACAAAACGAAACCTTTGCTACAGTGTTATAACTAGTGTTATGACAACCCCCTGCATTTGGCTCAGATTGGAATGTAGGGCCCCCCACCCCCCACCCCGTTGTATTACCTTCAGGAGCCTGATTAACGTTTCAGAGTCCTGGCTTTCTCAGTTGTAAAGCTACTTTCAATGAAATGCCTACCCTCCCTTAGCTGGTAGCAGCCTGCCCACATTAGCTGCCCTGGCTACCTATAACTCTCCTGCTTAAAGGCGTCCAGATGTTTGCTGATGTTTACCCATTCTCTCATACGGTCTATGGAAGTTCTCCTGAGCCATCCACCCTGTTGGCTGGACAGCTTGTTCTTGTAGATTGTTCTGACAGGACTTGATGACTTCACATAACCTGACACTTTGGTTGTGACCACACATCCTAAACTATCTTATCGGAAGGCCCAGAGTCAACTTGGGTCATTGTGACCCCGGCTTTCTGAGTGTTCTGGCCTATACCTTTTGGGGAGGGGATCTGATGGCTCACAAGATTATCATGGAGTATATATTTTGGGGGGACATGTCCTGCCCTGGGTTTGACGTTGACTGAAGAAAGTATCTGCTATCTTCTCAAGGCACATTTATTTTAAAGGGGCATATCAGAGTTCTTATTTATAATTCGGCATTTCCAGGAAAGTGGAGAGCAGTGAGAGCTGGGGCAGGAACAGGGCCAGAGAGGCAGGGTGCTTTTCTTGCTATCTCAGTGAACTTTATCTTATAATAGCGACTTGGCCCACTCTCTGCTTAGTCACTCAATCCACAGTCACCTCCGTTTGTCAGTGCTGCTGGCTAACTCTTATCACAATTATGAGTCCTTTTATTTTTAAATCCAAACCTCCTGCCATTGGAAAACATCAAGTTGGAGCCCAGCAAATTCAGGCAAGCAGAGCTTGTGGGAGCTGCAAGGGCGGGCCATCGGAAGAGGGATTTGAAAGTACAGCAGGAACCCTTTCAGGCAGAGCATGCATTAGAAGAAGGAGAATTGGTTGACGGTTTGTCCTGAAGAAATCAGCAGAGGAACTTGTTTGAAATAGACAAGGGAGGGGAAGCTCCAGCAGCAGCGCATCTCTGTAGGGTGGGATAATGTAGTACTTCTGCAGGATGACACTGCAGGATGGCAGAGGGCTCTGGTCAGTACAGGCTATAATGTTCAGGGTGATGCCTCAGGCAGGGCTAGACCTGTGAGGATGAGACAGCACAGCACACAGGGCTCATCTTTTGGAAGTAGCCAGGTGTTTGGCATCATGCTCTGCTCTCTCTCTCTCTCTGAAAATGTTGATGATTCTTGGGATGGGAAGAGTTGCTCAGTTGGTTAAGTGCTTGTTGCACAAACAGAATCGAGTTCCATCCCCAGGACCCACATGTGAAAGGCAAGTGTGGGCTGGAGAGATGACTCAGTGGTTCAGATCTGCACAAGAGCCTCTGGCACACATTCCTTCTGCTCACAGGCAGTCCCATTTTATTTTGAGCCTTACCTACAAAGTAAAAGTTCAGGGCTAAAATCATTGCCATGCCTAACATGGAGGCCAAAGGCCAATGTCTTATGTCTTCCTCAACTGTTCTCCACGTTTTATCTTTATTTTGTGAGATGGAGTCTGTCACCAAGCATAGAGCTTGTCTGTTCATCTAGATTGCATACTCTTCAAGTTCAGGGATCTTCCCGTCACCACCTCCCCAGTGCCAGCCTGAACACATTATTCTTATATTATACTCTTGATGATGTGACTATTAATGAGGAGAATTTAAAGAAGCTCTTCTTTACAGTTGTAGATCCAGGTGTCTGATGCCTCAGGATGTTCTGAGTTATGGCGCCATTCTCAATTTCCTGTATGTCCTCCACAAGTCACAGGGAATTGCAAAGGAGACATTAAAATGCTATCCCAAGAATTTACTTTAAGGCATAAATCCAGATTTACACAAAACTGAATTTCATGAAAAATTAAGTATTTTTAGAAAAAATGTTTTTCTAAGAATGGTCTGTTCTATAAATACTGAAAGTTATATCTTGATGCAATTTATTAGATAAGTATCCTAATGTCATAATTTGTAGAAAATTCTTGACAACATAGAAACAATAACATCAGAACAAAAACCACTTAGTACCCAAGATTCTGTATGATCTTTCACTTGCCAAGGTGGAGTTGTTCAAATTTATGGAAAGATGCTCTCTCCCATTAGCCTTTGGGGAAATGCAAATCTAAACACAATTCGAAATTTTCTTGTACTAGTTAGAATGGTTGTTGGAATCAGATATATAATAAATATTCTGGTGATGATGTAGAGAATAGAGAATCTTTTTTTAAAAATTGCATTTATTTGTGTATGTGCTTGTGGTGTGCAATGATGGACATATGGAAGTTAGAGGGAAATTTGCAGAAATGAATTTTCATCTCCCATCATGTGGATCCTGGGATTGAACTCAGGCCACCAGGTTTGGTGGCAAGTGCTTTTTCCCCTCCTAAGCCATCTTGGCAGCACCCAGAATATAGAGGATCTTATGAACCATTGGGGGAAAGTAAATTAATATAGCAGTTAGGGAGAATGATATGGAGATTCCTCAAAACTTAAAAGTAGATCTATTGTATGACTTAGATCCCACGTCTGGTTTATAGCTAAAGGAAGTTAAATACATTAAGGAGATACCAATATGGCCATGATTATGTGTTACATAGTTCATAGCAGGGAAACCTTAGAATTAACCCAGATGCCTCTCAGTGGGTGAATGAATAAAGTCAACAAGGGATACACGCAGTGAGATATTATTCAAGCACAAAGATAGCATTCTACCATTTGTGCCAAAGCAGACGAAAGTGGAGGATGTCATGTTAAATAATATGTCAGACAAAGAAGGAGTAACATTACATGTTTTACTCATGCAGGAGCTGGAGCAGCCAGTCTGAAGGTAGAACAGTGACTCCTGTGTCTGAAAAAATGGAAAGGGAGGGAGGTTTGTGTGTGGGGTGATGAGTTCTAGTGTTGTACAGTAAGTATGGTGGGCACCTGCAATTGTTGATCACCAATTGCCTATCTTAGGAATATACCTTGCAGTGATGATGAGGTGCAAACATTGATTATTTTGATTTGACCAATATGAATTGCATGTGTGTATCCAAATGTATTTATTCTGTAAGTACATACAATTATAATTAGCAGATGAAAGTGTTCTTTTGCATTAAAAAGGAAGTGACATCATCCTAAATTTGATCATTTAATAACAGAGTTTCCAGAAAAGCAAGACAGAAAAATTTGTGATTATGACAATGTTTTATTAATAAAGTATTAGTTATTGTGCTAGACACAATTATGATAGCACTTATATTTGTAATTTTGTAAGTAACATGTAGGTCACTATCACCAGCATGCTTTATGAGTCTATAATATTTTTGAAGAGAATAAAACATTTTTATCTAGGCTTGCTTTTTTGTATATTTGTGTGTGTGCATACATGCCTGTACATCTGTGTGTGTGTGTGTGCGTGCGTGTGTGTGTGTGTGTGTGTGTGTGTGTGTGTGAGAGAGAGAGAGAGAGAGAGAGAGAGAGAGAGAGAGAGAGAGAGAGAGAGAGAGAGAGAGAGAGAAACAGAGTTCACTGTCAGGTTATCCTCAACTGCTTTCCGTCTTTGTCTTTGAGACAGTCTATCCCTGAAGCTGTGCCTTGTAGCTGTAGCTGAACTATCTAGCCAGTAAGCCTTAAGCATCCTTCTGTCTCTGCCTTCTCAATGCTGGGGTCATAGGCTGACACTGCCAGATCCAGTTTATTTTACACAAGTGCTGGGGATCAAACTCAGGTCCTCATGCTTGTACAGCAAGCAGTCTGCTGACAGAGCATCTCCTCAACCTCACAGAGCATCTCCTCAACCCCACTGTTGCTTTCTGACTAAGGGTCTGACATCTTTTTCTTTGCAGTAACTTCACAAAAATACACTGACTGTTCCCTTGGCTGCTTCTTAGCTGGACTTAGGATTCATCATAGACAAATAATATGTTTATTTTTAGCTTGCTTTAGTAAATGCCTGGAGTAGATTCTTGAGTTTGTGACAAGCTGGTGGCTTCTTTCTCTGAAAGATGAGCGGCAGGAGCCATGAAGTCACCATCCACTCATTCTGCTGAGTGGTCAGACCTAACTAAGGTCCTGACATCAGCTCTGAGTGTGGGTGGAGTGGAGAAACAGCAAGCTGCTATCCAGGATGGCTTTCAGAGAGCAGAAGGCCAAAGGCACAGAGTCCAGGGCTGAGGGGGCAGAGGCAGGGTGAGACCAAGCCCTACTGACTGAATTCCATCAAGGATTTCGTTGTTCTTGGAACTCTTTTAAGCCTGGAGTGGAAATAGGGCTCTCATAAAATCAGGGTACAGTTAGAGGAATTTAGGAAATAAACAAAAAAAGACTAATTTTATTTACATTTGTAAACATGTTTTTGTACAAAGGGCTTTCACTGTTATGTTTACATACATGCATATAATGTACTTTGTTCAAAATTAGCCCTCTCTATTCACCTTTCTTACTGCCAACCCCCCTTTTCTCTTCCCCTTCTATAGGCACTTAGCAGTCTGTCATTTGGCTTTATGCTCTTATCACCTCAGAATCTACAGTTGAAGGAAGGCATTCAACAGGAGAGTTGAGTTATTTCACTCAATATGATCACATCCATATATATCCATTTTTCTATAAGCAATGTGATTTTATTCTTCTTTGCGGCTGAGTAAAACTCCAATTGTGTATATTTTTCATATTTTCTTTAAAAAGTATTTTATTTATTATTGCTATTTTATATGTGTATGATCTGTGGAGATCTGAGGCAACTGAGTTCTTCCTACCACTGTTTGGGTCTTGAGGACTGAACTTAGGTCATTTACTTTTGGGTCATCTCAATGGACCATATCACATATTTTCTTTATCCGTACACCCATCTGTTTATGGATCCCTAGGAGGGCTCCATATCTTGGCTGTCATGGACAGTGCTGTGATGAGCACAGTTCTGCAGATATTTTTATAGTATGATGACTAATTTTAAAAATAAAATCTTGAGGTGCTATATTTTACCACAGTGTTGTCAGATTACTAACATTCTGATGTGCTATATATGGATGCTTGGCCATCAGGTATGTTTTCCAGCATGGCCCAAGATAACCATTCAAAACAGGTTGAACCAACAAATTGCTGGGTTATGTCATACAGGATTCACAGATGAGCAATGGAAAATCTTCTCCAAAGCTTTTATCCAAGAACCTTGCCTAAATCATGCTATCTTATGAAGATATTCTCAGGAAACCATTGAAACCATTGTTGACACATCAGAAATCCAGAGTGGTGTCAGAACCAAAGACCTAGGTTCTCATTCAAGAAAATACCTGAGCGAAAGCAGGACTCAGAATCAAGTCAAGAGCAATGAAGAGATCACTTCCAAGACAAATTTAGAGTAGAAAACACAGAAGACCTTCGGTTATCTGCATTTCTTTTCTATTGCATGAACTCTAGTTACTGTATAATGAACACCTGGAGCCAGATATTGGAGAAAAGCTAGAATATCAGAGAGACAGAGAAACAAACCACAGCCACTTCTCACCCAGCCAACTCCTCAGGCCTGTCTCCAGAATCCTCCAACTGAATGCCTCTTAGTCCTCAGCACAAAGGGAAGGAAAGTGTCTGGGAAAAGCTGAAAACCCTCTTCTCTTGCTCGGCCCAGCCCTCTTAACTTCCTCTTTCCACATTCCCAAAGCTAGGATTACAGGTGTGGGTCATTATACCCTGACCTGGCGTGGCTCTGTGGTTGACTCTGATATTTTGGATTAATTTTATTAAAAATATATCACTGCATATTCCCTTTTGTGTCAAAAATAATAAAGATGGCTTTATCATTTCTAGGATTTGGAAGTTGCTTCCAATTTGCTTCTTGTTTACTCAGGTAATATTATATCCTGTGATTTTTGATGGGATTGTATATCAGATAGTTATAATTATAGTTTTCCTTAGTTATAATAAAATGTAAATTAAATATAAATCTCTGGACTCACAAGGATAAGGTTGATGATAAAATGTTTTCTTTAATTTTGTAAATACAGATAGACTAGATATTATAACTAATTCTTGCTTGATAGCTGTTTTATTATATGTAATTTTGCTATGCTGAAATTGAAACCTTCCTTTTTGATTAGACAGAAAAGGGGAAGTGATGTGGGATGTCTTTCTGTATTCTGTGAATACCATTGGTTAATAAAGAGGCTGTTTTGGTCTATAGCAAGCCAGCTTAAAGGCAGGCAGGAAATCCAAGCATAGATAAAGGGGAAGGGAGGCAAAATCACACAGAGACACAGTGAGCTGCTGCTCAAGGAAGCAAAATGTAAAGAAACACAGGTAAGCCACAGACAACGTGCAATACACAGATTACTGAAAATGGGTTAAGTTGAAGGAACCAGCAAAAATGAGCCTGAGCCATAAGCCAAACAGCTTGTAATTAATATAAGCCTTTGTATGATTATTTGGGCATAGTGGCTGCAGAACTGGTCTGGACCTCGGTCCATGCAAGCCAGAAACTTCTGGCTACAAAAGTTCTAGTTTGCTGCAGTTATGATAAACACTATAAAAGTTCTCCTTTGCAGCAGTTGTTATGCTAAACACTATAAAAGTTCTCCTTTGCTGTAGTTGTTATGATAAACACGATGGCCAAAAGCAACTTGCAGAGGAAAGGTTTATTTGGCTTACATGTTCATCATTAAGGGCATTCAGGGCAAAAACTCAATGCAGGAACCAAGTCAGTGACCATGGCTTATAGACTTCTGCTCCATGGCCTGTTAAGTTAGCTTTCTTATATAACCCAGTACCACCTTCTCTGGAGTGTCACTGCAGAGAATGGTCTGGGCCCTCACACATCAGTCATTAATCAAGAATGTGCTAGAAAGACCCTCCCACAGGCCAGCCTGATGGAGTCAATCCCTCAATTGAGGTTTCCTCTTCTGAGATGACTCTAGTTTGTGTCAAGTTTGTGTAAGTTAATCACTACACATTCTCACCAAGGCATTTGAGAGCAACCTTACCTTGGAGTTGATTTCAGAAGGCAACCTGGTGAAGAAATTGAAGGTTCCTGAACCAAAAGTTTAAACTTGGTTTACAAATCAAAGATTGGGCCAGAGAGATGGCTCAATGGTTAAGAACACTGGCTGCTTCTCCAGAGAACCCAGGTTCAACTTGCAGGATTTACATGGTAGCTCACAATCATATGTAACTCTAGTTCTAGAGTATCTGATGTGTTATACAGACATACATGCAGAAAAAAACCACTCATACTCATAAAATAATAAAATAAATGAAAAATCAGAGATCAAAAATATTTGCCAAAATAAAAAGAAATTTCTTGAGTCCTTAAAATAAGACTGTGGTCAAGACCACTGGGCTCAGAATTGGAGGGTTCTCAGGATGTAGAAGAGCACCAACTTCACCAGAAACTCTTATATGTTTTTAGAGCTAGAACAGGGTGGGCACAGAGGCTAATTCAGAATATTTGACATCATCAGCTGGGCCATTTATGCCTCACAATCTTCCTGGAAATTTGCCATTCTACTGAG
Source organism: Phyllotis vaccarum (assembly GCA_033318265.1). NCBI lineage: Eukaryota > Metazoa > Chordata > Mammalia > Rodentia > Cricetidae > Phyllotis > Phyllotis vaccarum. The sequence continues at coordinate 26,947,805 of JARWLC010000017.1, forward strand.
GCTGCAGGCTAAAGAAATCAGAGAAGACAAGCAGATTTCAGAAGTCAGATGTGTGAAAGGTACCATACAGCCCTAATAGTCTAGCCTGGCTCCAAGTTCATCTGCCCATGATATAATAAAAATAAACATAAAATATTTTTTTTAGTTATTACAGAAATTATTGACTCAGGTAAAATATCAGTTGATGTTAAAAATTGAAAGTATAATTGTGTGAAGAGCCAATCCAGTTATCTTCTCACACATGCTATGTTTTTAATTGACACAGAGTCATAGGTATTGTATCTATTTATGAGGATCATGTGATAATCCTTTTCTTTTGAGATAGATTCTTACCACATAGCCCTGGCTAGCCTGGAACTCACCATGTACAGCAGGCTGGCCTTGAACTCATAGACAACTTTCTCTCTCTGCCCCTGGAGTGGTGGGATTAAAAGGTGTGTCAGCACACCTGAGTCATGTGGTATTTTAGTACACAAATATATTGCTTAAATCTAGGTAATCACACCTGTTTTCCTAATCGTTTATTATTTCTTTGTGATGAAGACATTCAATATCCTTATAGGCATTTTGAAATGGGTACTATGTTATCATGATCTGCAGTCACCTTATTTTGCAATGACACCATAACTTATTTCTCCTATCTCAGTCTAATTTAGTTTGCACTGACCAACATCTTCCCTATCTCAGTCTAATTTAGTTTGCACTGACCAACTTCTCTCCTATCTCAGTCTAATTAATATGCACTGACCAATCTCTCTCCACCCATCCCTTCCTCTTACTCTCCTTAGCCACTAGCTAGCGCTTACTCTACCATTAACTTTTATGAGATCAACTCAGATTTATACACACACATGAATGTGATTATGTGGTATCTATCTTTGTGTGCTTGGCTTGTTTATTTGTCTAGTACCTATAGTTCCATCTATGCAAGTGACAAAATTTCATTTAGTTTTTTGGCTGAATGGTAATCTATGGTGCACATATAATCTCATTACCTTCATTCATCTGTCAGTTGGAGGTCACATGGCTTGATGTGGTTTCTGGACTATAGTTAATACCACCACCATCAACATGGGTGCTCTGATGTCTCTTCAGCTGGTTGTGTACTTATCTAGTAGTGGAAATCTCAGGTTAGATACTAGTCTGATTTCTGTTTTTCTGGAAGAATCTCCATGTTGTTCCTCATGGTGGCCATGATGCTCTCCATTAGTCTTGGCAATATGCAAGAGTTCTCTGCTCTTTACATCCTTACTTGTACTCACTGTCTTTTGTCTTTTTCATGTACTCGTGTAACTTAAGTACAGTGTTATTTCATTCTGATTTTCTTATCATTAGTGATATTGAACATTTTTTCTCAAACATGTTAGTCAACTGTATGTCTTCTTCTAAGGCATGGCTGTTTTGATTTATTGTCCATTTTTGTAGGTCAGGGTAGCTTTGAGCTCTTGGCAATCCTCCTGACTCAGTCTCCTAAGTGCTGGGTTTACACATATTGCACCACCGGGTCTATCTTTGTTATCTTCTTTAATATCCGATGGTTTGATTTGATTTTATGCTACACAATTTCTGGAGTTTCATATGTATTCTGAATATTAACACAATCAGAAGCAATTATATATATCAACAGAGGATTATCTGGAATTTAAAAAGCAATCCCATTTATGATAACTAGAAAAATACAGAACACAAAGAAGAAATTTAACCAAAAGGTCTATAGTCAATAAAACCCTGAAAGAAACCGAAGAGAAAAGGCATGTAATAAATGAAGAAATCTCATTTTTTTTATTTAAGAAATTAAAAAATTCATTTTACAACCAACCACAGATTCCCCCCTCATCTCTCTTAATCTCCCATAACAACCTTCCCCTCCTGCCCCACCCCCATCTCTTCCTCCAAAAGGGTAAGGCCTCCCATGGGGAGTTAAGATATTTCATTTTTATGGATGGGAGAAATCAATATTGTTAAAATGTTCATGCTACCTAAAGTGATATTCAGACTCAGTACAACCAATGATAAAACGCCGATGACATCGTCCACCCAAATAAAGGAATAATCCTAAAACCTGTGTGGAGACATAGGAAATAGCCAATGAAATCTCAAGAAAAAATAGTAAAGTAGGAGATATTCCACTACACGAATTTACAACACACTGCAAAACCACACTAATCAAAACAGCATGACCATTGACTTTTTCATTTTGTTTTATTTAATTTTTTATAGTTTTATTAAGATATATTTGAGGCACAACATATATCTCATTTACTCAAAGTATGCAGTTAGGCATATTTTGACATAAAACAAAGCCATCATTATAATAAAGACAACAGAAGCATATATTAGGTGCTGTTTCTTCAAGATGATTTGGAAATGATACTACATTTTAGATACATCATGAGAAACTTTCACTTGGCTACCATCCTTTCTAATTATTTTTAGGTGGGGTCTCTCACAAATGGTTAAAAAATGAGGTCCAAGTGCTTTGGGATCTCTCAAGTTGGAGTGTAAGACCCACCTCTGACCATTGAGTCAGGCCACATGGTACAAGGGAGTGAGCATGGATTTGAGGCTTGGGAACTGGATTTCTCTAATCTCTTTTGAAGTGTGGTGGTGATGGGTCAGCCAGTCTTTCTGAGTCAATTTTCTTGGCTCCTGAGGTGGCAATAATAAATCTGAGTCATTGCTGAAGGGTCTATTTGAGGCTCAAGTAAGAAAATGTGGCAGTCATGTCCACTTCATCGCTTCCCAGAAAATGTCAGGTCTAAGCTTTCTGCTGTTGGACTATTTTTAACTCATAGTTGGTTTGCAGATACTTTGAACATAGCATGATAATTAATTTAGATGAAATAGTTCAAAGAAGCCAGCTTATAAAAACAGGCCTAAGCCATGCTACTCCATTTGAAGTAGGATCTGGAAGTTGAGAACGGACATTTTCTATGGCTCAACTTTTAAATTTTCTTTAACTTTTATCTTACTGTGGTAATAACCCATAATATGAAGTTTACTGACTTTAAGATTTTTAAGTGAGCAACAGAATAATAGTGATAGCCCTGGCCCTTGACCATGGATTTCTAGAATTTTTTCATTCTATATAACAGACTTGTATAAGTTCAATACTTAAATCTAGTTGTCTACTTGACAGTTCCATTTAAGTCTTAATAGAAATCTTAAAGTTTCAGATTCCTTGTTACATATTGTGGTTAATCTTGATCATCAAATTGATTGAGAAATGTGCTGGGGGGAAAGGAAGACCAACCCAAGTATGGATGTCACTGTCTAATAGGTTATGGCCCACAAATGGAATGATTGAAAGAGGAAAGCCATCCATACCACGTGCTGCTCTGCTTCCTGGCTTCCAGGAACTGACCAGCACTCCTCCATCACATCCTCCTCCATGAAGGACTGCTTCACATGGAAATCACCTACCATGGACCGAAACCTTGACACTGAGGGCCAAGTGAAAGAGTCCTATCCTTTAAGTTGTTTATGTCATGTTCTTATCACGTTAACAAAAATTCTAGCTCATTCCCAGGAGCTATTTCCCTTCCATTATTTCCTTTTCCATTACATGGTCCTACCATCTACCCAGCAGATAGAGGCCCTGGTTTAGGAGCCATTTTTAAGTCCTCTATTCCATTACTCTGAATACATCCAGAAGGCTTATCAGCCCGACTCTGAGTCTACCCATTTCTCACCAGGATTATTACATCTCTTGTTAGGCTTCTATGTAGTAGGTAATGTAATGCCCACTCATATTCCCCAGATACTCCTCATCCAACTTTCCAAGGCTAGTGCATGCATCTCAGTGCTAGAGATTGCTGTCTTTCAATCTTAAAAGATCACTCAGTTCACCTCCTACAGGTTGTAAGAACTGAAGAATTAATACCCACTATTTCCTAAAGCAGCACAAAGACTTTGCTAGCAGGTGTGTAAACATCCCAACTTCTTGCCTTTTGGGAGGAACTAACTCCCAAAAGTTAGTGCATTTTGAACTAGTTTCTTGTGTTTCTCTGCAAGGTTAAACTCTAGACACTTCCCTTATGGCTGGGTTAATAACACACCCTTTGTTTCTTCCTTTCTCTGAATGATTTCTTGGGGTTTTGGCCAATTTGCCTCTCCAGTTTCTTAAGGCATTGACTTTGCTTGAATCATTGTCTCCATGCTTCATCAGGAATCCAAACCAAGACTCTGGTTACTGAAATAGCCTCTCACCCACTATGAATCTTTCCTGCACATTAGCCAGACTGAAATTCTAAAAATGTAAAGTAGATCATAAGTTCCTGCTCATGTCTCATTCCATTTAATATCCCACTTTCTTAATATAGCTCAATAGGACAGACACTGGCCTTGTGTCACTGTCTTTCACATCACTGTAGACATACTGAATTGCTGCCTGCAACTTGAACTTATCAATTTGCTCATGTCTAAAACCATTTGTGTTTATTTCTTCTGCCTGAGATGCTTTGACACCAGAACTTTCAGGGCTGAGTGCCCTTTTAAAATTCCAATCCTGTATCCACTATCACTTACTATAAGAAGTTACTTCACAGGTTCTGGCTATTATGAATAAAGATGTTTTGAACATAGTTGATCAAGTGTCCTTGTGTTGTGGGTGAGCATCTTTTGAGTATATGCCCAAGAATGGCACTGCTGGGTCCTGATGAAGGCTGATTCCCTATTTTCTAAGGAACTGCCATACTAATTTCCAAAGTAACTGTACAAGTTTGCATTCCCACCAGCAGTTGAAGAGTGTTCTTTCTCCACATTGTATCCAACATAGGCTGTCATTAGTGTTTCCGATCTTAGCCGTTCTGACGAGAGTAAAATGGTATCTCAGAGCCATTTTGATTTGCGTGTCTCTGATGGCTAAGGATGTTGAGCACTTTCTGAAATGTCTTTCGACCATTTGAGATTCTTCTGCTGAGAATTCTGTTTAGATCTATACTCCATTTTTAAATTGGGTTGTTCGGGTTTTGGATATCTAGTTCCTTGAGTTCTTTATAGATCAGCCCTCCGTTAGAAGTGAGATTGGTAAAGATCTTTTCCCATTCTGTAGGCTGTCATTTTATCTTATTGACGATGTCCTTTGCCTTACAGAAGCTTCTCAGGAGGTTCCATTTATTAATTGTTGTTCTTAGTGTCTATGCTACTGGTATTATATTTAGTAAGTTGTGTTCTGTGTCAGTGCATTAAAGGCTATTTCCCATTTTCTCTTCTGTTAGATTCAGTGTACCTGGATTTATATTGAGGTCTTTGCTCCATTTTGACTTGAGTTTTGTGCAGGGCTATAAATACGAATCTATTTGCAGTCTTCTACATGTTGACATTCAGTTATGCCAGTATCATTTGTTAAAGATGCTTTCTTCCATTGAACGGTTTTGACCTTTTTGTCAAAAATCAGGTGTTCATAAGTATGTGAGTTAATTTCAGGGTCCCCCTAGGTGCCTCTCCGTCGAAGAATGGATAAAGAAATGTGGTACATTTACACAATGGAGTGTTACTCAATGGGAAAAAAATATCCAAAGAACAAAATGACATCATAAAATTTGCAGGCAAACGGATGGAACTAGAAAAAGATCATTCTGAGTGAGAGGTCACCCAGGCCCAGAAAGACAAACACAGTATGTATGCACTCATAAATGGATAGTAAACACATAGCAAAGGATGAACAGACTAGATTCTGCCACCCCAGAGAAGATAGGTAGAGAGGATGAGCCTAAGAGATATACACATAAATTGCCCCAGAAAGGAGAAATAGTTAAGATCTGGGTAAACTGGTGTGTAGAGGGAAGAGGAGAGGGATTGGGAAATAAGGGTTCGAGAAGGTTGAGTTGGGGAGGGACTGAGAGGTGAGCAGTGAGGGAGATATCCTGACAGAGCGAGCCATTGTGGGCTTGGGAGGAAACCTGGTGCCAGGGAAATCCACAGAAAGCTACAAGGAGATCCCCGCTAAGTCTCCTGGTAATGCTGGAACATTCCCTTGTAGTCAGATTGGTGACTAACCCTAATTGTCCTCAGAGAACCTACATCCAATGACTGATGGAAACAGATGCAGACACGCACAGCCCAGACTTGGGCTGAACTCCTGGAGTTCTGTTGAAGAGAGGAAGGAACAGCTAGAGGAGCAGGGGGTCAAGAGCACAATGGGGACAGCCACAGGGACAGCTGACCCGAACTAATGGGAGCTCATGGACTGGATTGACAGCTGGGGAGCCTGAAAGGCCCTCTGAATGAGGGTGATGGCTGCATTGATCATGCTGTTAGTGGGCCTCCTGGCTATGGGACCAGGAAGTATCTTGGTTACATGAACTGGCCTTTTGGAGCCCACACTCTATGGTGGGAAGCCTTCCTCAGTCTTGGTACAAGCCTCACCTTGATATGGTACAAGCCTCACCTTGATATGGTAGCCTGTGCTGACTGCTCAAGGAGGCCTTACCTGCTTTGAGGAGTGGATGGAGGGGGGTGGGATGGGTGTGTGTCGGGGGAAGGTGAGGGGAAGCAGGATGAGGGGAAGGCGGAGGAACAAAGGAGGGTATATAAAACAAATTATATTAATAATTAAAAATATTTTTTAAAAAGGAAGTTACTTTACAGTAGCATGAACTTCCTTTGCTTATTGTGAAAGGTCCCTATTTAAAACTCATATTTATAAATACGTTTAGTTTTTGGGGGGCATGCTCTGCAGTCATGTGGACATCAGAGAACAACTTGTGGCCATTTATTCTCTCTTCTCATCATATGGGTCCCAGGGGATCGAACTGAGGTCATCAGGCTTGACAGCAAGTGCCATAAACTGCTCAACTGTCACTCTGGCTCACAGCTCTTGGGACTCTTTTACTAGACCTTCGCTATTAAGACAGAAGCGTTGAGTGCCATGGTTTCATTTTGTTCTCCTTACTTAGAACAGCCCTTGGCAGTTAGTAGGGGCTTGGTGTATGTTCATTGAATAGACTGAATAGGTGTTCCTGCAGTAAATGTATCAGTTATCTTTGCTGAAATGATGCTTTATACATGAAAACTGGTAGCTTGAAGGCTGCAGATATAACTCAGGTGGCAGAGTACTTACCTCCCATTCTGGGATCCCTGGCTTTGATCCTAGCACTGCGGAATGATGGGCATGATGGCTCATGCCTATAAACTAAGCCTTCAGAAGGTGAATGCAGGGAGATCAGGAGTTCAAGGCTATCCTCGATTGTATAGTGAGTTTGACATCAGCTTCAAATACAAAAGACTAAGAAAACAGGTTAAAGACTATTTTTCCTATAGCTATTTTACTCTAGCTGTAAGAACTGATAGATGTTAAAAGATGTCTCCTGAGACCATTAGGAGAACAGTCCTTGTGGAAACCTCTTGGGTGGCTTGACCAAGAGATACTGCCAGTTGTTACTGCCGCTGGTGGGTCTAGAATCACATGGCAAATGGGGAGGCTGTTGCCTTTTTCCGAAGCAAGTTTACCACTGGCAATAAATATTTGATGCAGATGCACACCTGCTAAGTTCATGTTACATTTTAATATATTGTTAGTTGACCCACTGAAGAAGCAAGCACTCTAGTTAAATAAGTAATATGTGTAATCTGCTAATGTGCTTTGATGCCCACTGTGGTAAGCCGATCTTTAACATCTATTAAGAGAATCAACCTATCTGAGGAACAGGCATACTCTATAGCAAACTGAGGACAGGGCATTAATAGGTTTCTTCTTAGTTATAAATAATAGATTAATTTTTCTTTTACAAAGTTAAATCTATAATTCAGTATTAGTCTACCTGTTGCTTAGACAAAGGCTTGCTGTGTGTCTCTGGATGAAGAAATCGGTATGCTGTGACTCATATGATGTGCCCTGCAAAGTCAAGATGAAATAAAGGGGTGCGAGAAATTCCCAGGAAAAAGTTAGAAAGTCAGAGAGGAATTAGAAAAGGTAGCTCTGTGTTAGTGTGAGAAATGATGGAAACAACAGGGAATGAAATGTGATTCTCTTTTGAGGGGAAGTCAGCAACCAGGAAGGGGTTCTAAGTTGTTGGGGTCCATGTTTCTCTCCTACTTCATTACCAAAAACCATGTCCGAAAGAAGACCCATGATTTATTTGGACATTAAAGAGTGGTTTCTTGCTTTCATTAAATGTTACAGAGCACAGAACTTGAGTTCCAGTGAGCTCAGAGGACCCCATCACAGGGACAGACTGTTGAATCGAGCACACTCTATACAGAAGCCAGGCCTTGGACTTAGATACATTTTCCTGTGTAGTTTTCTTTGACATCATTCTGCCTGTCTTGGCAGGTCTTGTATGACCTTAGCTGTGTCCTGCTGTTTTGTAGGCCTATGTGGTTCCAGGGGTAACCAGGACAGGTTCTTTTCTTAGCTTTCTGGTTGCAACTAGATGCAATTGAGTAGGGAAATAATTGCAGTCCCTTCTACAGGAAGCAGCATGAGGCTTGGGAGGGTTGGTTATGAGGCATGTTCTTAGAGCATTCCATCTGTATACTTCCTGAGTCTCTCTCTTGTTTTTTCGGTTTATAAGCCCAGTTACTCAAAGTGACTCTTGTCATTATTGGGGACATAGTGACTCACTGGCATCAAAGTTTAGAAATAAGAGTGGCTCTGATAGGTTCCTCATTGAGGTGGGAAGGCTGGATCCTTCCACTGCCCCCTATTCTAGCTGTATACTCCCTTCACCAGACTCACTGAAAACCATTTGCTGCCTCTTTCTGGGGCATCTTCTTTCCTTTCCTGTCTAAGATGTCACCACCTCTATAGCCCTTCTGACTCCTAAGTCCTTCTGATTGAGTCCCGTGCCTGTGCGGTGAACACAGTGCTCTGTCCACAGCTCTTCTTCATGCCCAATATGATCATGTATACCTTCTGGGAGTTCAACAGTTGCTCCAGCTATCATGGAGACTTGCTCTGGGCCACACAAAGCTACCTTCCACAGATCCTGCTTTTTCCAAGGAAATGAAATAAGCTATTGACAAAGGAAAATAATGATTGCCCCAGTCTGGGTGTCTGCATGACGACATGTTACAGAAATCTGTTAGACTGGTAGAAGCCTTTTTGGAAGCCTCACCAAGGACTGGTGTCCTCTCCTGCCCCATTTTGTCTTCCTTATTGTATTTCCTTGAGAACATTGTCATAACTTTCCATATGCCATACGTCATCTCTGCTTCCTAGGGACATGAGTGAAAATCTTTTAATGAGGAGTGATCCTGGGAGAAGACACTATGATATAATCTTAGGGATCTTGTTTATCAGTCATCTGGCAAAGAGAACCTCAAAATTACTGGGTGGAGGGCAATCCCCGATGTGTGGAGTCCCAAGGCATATTATCGAGTTGTTTCCTTGAGAGCATGAGTAAAATTTAAGGAATATTTATTTTATGTTTATCAGCTTTATGCCTGTATGTATATATGTGTAGCATGGGCATGCCTGGTAGCCAAGAAGACTTTAACTCCCTGAACTGGAGTTACATATGGTGGTGAGCCACCATGTAGGCACTGAGGACTGAACCTAGAGCCATCTCTCTAGCCATTGGACTCTGATTTTTAAAAGTAGACATTTCTAGCTATAAACTTTCTTCATAGGACTGCTTTAATTATATCCGAAGGGTTTGGATATAATGTGTCTTCATTCTCATTCAGTTCTAGGAATACTGTTATATTTATCATTCATTAGTATGTTGTTTAATCTCCCCGAGTTTGTGTGGTTCCTTTGCCTTCAACTTTCAGCTTTACTCCATTGTGATCAAACAGAGTATAAGAAGTCGTTTCAGTTTTCTTGATTTTGTTGAGGTTTGCTTTGTGTCTTCTTTTTTTAAAAGATAGGTTTGTCTTTGTAGCCCTGGCTGTCTCAGAACTCACTCTGTAGACCAGGCTGGCCACATACTCATAGAAATCTGCCTGTCTCTGGCTTCAGCTGGAATCAAAGGCATGTGTTACCATTATCTGGCAAAAGATTTGTTCATTTATGTATTTCATTATATGGATGTTTTGTCTGCATGTATGCACATGGGAAGATGGCATCAAATTCCACTGGACTGCAATTAAAGTTATGAACCTCTGTGTGGGTGCTGGGAATTGAACTCAGGACCTTTAGAACAGCAGCCAGTGCTCTTAATTGGTGAGCCATCTCTCCAGCTAGCTCTCTGTCTTAATATATTCTATTTTAGAGAACATCCCATGGGCTGCTGAGAAGAATGTGTACTTTTGCAGAGTTCAGATGAAATGTGCTGTAGATGCCTGGTAGGTCCATTTCATTTACTATGTCCTTTACTCAGATGGTTCTGTTTCTTGTTAGGATTATCTGTCTTTTAGTGAGAGTCTGTTATTGAAGTCTCTAATTATGGAGCTGGCATTGATCTGTGACTTTATATCTACTAGTATTATTTTATGAGATTGGGTACAAAATTGTTATGTCTGTATGTTAAGAGTTATAATAGCTTCTCGATAGATTGCTCCATTAATTAATATAAAGTGATCTTTATCTCTTCAAAGTAGTTTTGGTTTGAGCTCTACTTTGTCAAGTATTAGAAAAATGATACCGTCTTACTTCCAAGGTCTACTTACTTGGAATATTTTTTTTTAATTTATTCATTGTAAGACGGTGTTTATATGATGGTGAAATGTGATTCTTGGAGGCAGCATATCAATTGATCCTGGTTTTAAATCCAATATGCTGGTCTGTGCTTTTTGCTGTTGCCACTGTTTGGAGATAGGGTTTTACCTTGTAGCTTTAGAAACTTGCTATTTCAACCAGTGGGTTCTTTCAAGAACTGAAGCCGTTAATATTCAGAGTTACAATTGAACTATGTACACATTACTTGGTTGACTTTGTAGTGTTTGATGTTTCTCTAATTCTTACTCGCTTACCTGCTATTCTGGAACCATCATTTTGTCCTTGCATCCTTTTGGTTGTGTATACCATTCTCCAAAATATCCCTCCCAGTAGCCTTTTGTAGAGCTGATTTAGTGATCTTAAATTACTTTGGAAGGCTTTAAAAAAGATTTATTTTTTATTTAAAATTGAGTGTATGTGTCAATGAACTTGAGGTCAGAGGCAATGGATCCCCCTGAAGGTGGATTACAGGTGCTTGTGAGCCTTCTGATGATGCCAAGAATCTAATCTGGGTCTTCTGCAAAAGCAAAACTTACTTTTAACCACTGAGCTGTCTTTTCAACCCCTATAACGATCCTATTATTAAGTGTTTTTCATTCTCATCAGTGGTGAAAGATAGTTTTACTGAGCATTTGTGCTGGTTAGTGTTTTTATTTTCCCACTTGACAAACCAAACTATTAGTGCTGTAGTCTAGGTTTAGCATGTTATTTTTCAGACCTTAAAATACATCATTCCAAGCCCTTTATGAATCAGGTCATAGATGCTGGGCGTATTTCTGGGTAATCTCTCAGAAGCCTGATTGTAAAAATGAGCCCTGCCTCAGGGTTGCCCTTCCCATTGATGGGCATGCCACTTGGAACCCATGAACTTTGGCTCCAAGTAGGGGTTTATCTTATGGAATACTGTTCTGTGCTTTTCTGGTGTAAAGTATCCCCCTCCAGGTTGTAAAACATGGTTCTTCAAACAAATGGACATTATTTTCATCAGAACAACTTGACTACTTGCAAGAGACGCTGGGGATCAGGTGTGTTGACTACTGACATTCTTTCATAGTGTGCTGGCCACTTCCTACTGAACCTCTCAGACATTTTGATGCAATTCTACCCTAATTGCATATGGTCTTGAGGTCTTTGGTGGTCCTGGAGCACATGAGCTGGGGAAAGTTGACTGGAGAGGATGGAAACTCCATCTATGTAGCTATGTAACTTTTAGGAATGGGTTTTCTGGTGGTGAAGCTGCTTTGGAGTCACCATACTCCTCGAAGTGACTAATAAACTCACTGATTCCCAAACTTGGACTGTGATGGGGTTATACTTTGGTTTGTTCCTGAAGCCTTATGAGGAGAGGGGAGACTTTTGTTTATGTATCTCCAAGGAGAGACTTAAGACAGCACCTTCCATAGAGAGGAATCCTGTTGGCTTCAGGGAGGGTTTCAGCAGATACCTTTAGTGATATTTGCTTGAGTTCTCTAAGAGTGAAGCACCTTGAGGACTTAGTGGGGGTCTTTTTAAAATATCATTTTGCAGGTACTTCAAAAGGAAAGGCTTGCTCATGGAGTCTTTCCTTTCTTCTTCCGAATACAACTTTTGCCTTCTATCATTTTTTATTTTCTCTTAAAATGTCTTTCTGGGAGTACGAGAGTACAGTGCTTCCGAGGCCCCCTGCCTCAGTGTGGTTCTTACTCTTTCTGTGATGGGGACTTCCTCAAATTGTTCTAATCCCTCCAGGTGGCATGCTGTATTTTTCCTCTTCTGCTTTGTAAAAATACTTCATTTACTCTGCTATCAGACTAGAAACTATTGGTTTCCACTCATGGCTTCTGATAGACATTTTCCTGTTTCTCCAGGTCCCACTTCATTCCCTGGAGACTCTGGGAGATCATGTCTCCTAAATATTGTCTTCATTTTGGATCTCTTTAACAGAACATTTCTTAGATGAAATGACTTCATGATTTCCATCATAACCACAGAACTTTCAAAAGTCTGGATTCTTCAGAAAGTGTCCTGTAAGTCTGATCTGAAAATTAACAAGTGTTAGAATCTATAACACAATGAAAAAGAATAGTAATGTTGGTCACATTCAAGATAGAAACATCCTAGGCTGTAGAACACGTGCATAGAATGCATAGGCTTAATCTTAGGTTCTTTATGAGGCTTGGGTTTGGCTTTTTATGTTTTGATCATAGGTGGAACAATATTTGGCTATGGAAACAGACTGAAGAGGCTGCAGGATGTGGCTTTAGGAGCTTTGAAGATTCATATTTTCACCCTTATTTGTCAGGTGCAGCATTTTCTTGATCAAATGTGACCTTCTTTATTTCTTCCAATTTCAAATTGGAGTTTGTTTTTATTTGCTCTCAGAATAGCTACAGCAGCTGGGTTTTTGCTTTTGTTTGCTTAAGGGGTCACTTTCTATCTTTTAGCTTCTATTTTGTGAGTCTCTTTATCAATAAAGGGCACATCCTGAAGAGAATAGAAGGGTGGTTGTAACCCAAGTCAGATGGTCTATGTCTCTTCATTGCTGAGTTGAGATCATGTGCACGTAGAGTTATTGACAGATGTGCACTCACTCCTTTTTTGTTGTTGTTGCTGGTTGCTTTTGCAGTTGGCTGGTGTCACCCGCTCCCGGAAGTCCCTCATTCATGCTCTGTTTGGAGTTCCAGATGTTTCTTATAGTTGGGTGTCCATTTTTCTCTCTAGATTTGAGAACTTGTCTACTGTAATTTCATTGAATAGATTCTCTATGTGGTTAGGGTTTATCTCAGCTCATTCTTGTAGCCCATGGAGTTTTGGTTGAATCATTGTTGATACTTGATGTACCATGGCTAGTTGTTCCATGGGAGACCTGCCCTTTCCTGAAGAGAAACAGAGGAGAAGTGGATGGGGTAGGGGGAAAGTGGAAAGAGGGGAGACTGCCCTGGAGCCTAAAAGTAAAACAAATAGTAACAACAGAACCCCCAACAACAACGTAAGAGTATTTTTAAAACCAATGAGGTAAAATCATAATAGCAAATGTGGGGGAGGAGACAGTATGGGGAAAATACCAAGGAGAAGAAAAATATTACTCAAGAATGGAAAGTACTTTAAAAATTACATGAATGTGGAAGGTAAATATCGAAACCAAAAGAAGCTTAAAAGAATGAAGTATTTCAAAAACTTCTTAAACCTGCAGAAAAAGAAAAGGAGGAAAAAGGGAAATCACATGGAAATAAGAAAAATGTATTTCCATTTTTAAGATGGATGGTTGACTTTTTACCTCTCACCTGACTCTGAGCAAGCAGTCATTAATGTCTAAAGATATACCCCTACGTTACACGAGGACCCTTAGGACAACGGGGCTCCTGCCACTGGAAGGTGAGAAGGTCCCTGGGACTGTACTGTGACAAGTCCTCTGAGGGTATCCCATGAAGTCTGGGATGCGTACTGCACTCTGGGACCCTTGCAAGGATCTCAGGTCTACAGAAGGTCTCTGAGCTGTGCTCTGAGAAATGGTAGTCAGAGTCAAATTTGTTTCTTATCTCTGGGAATAGAACATTTGTTTTCTTTCCAAAAAAATCATTTAATATGTTACATTCTCATTTCTTTCTGTTTATTCTGAGGAGCCTTGAGAAAAACCACCACAGTCATCCCCGTCAATCATCCTCTCTAGCAAAAGACCTTCTCACACTCTGAGTTCTGGAGAATTCTACACTGTACCAACCCAGCCCCCGCAGATGAGCGGAGCTCTGTTAGTGGCAGCTGGTTTGATATATTGATCTCATTAGTGTATAGATACTACATTTTCAGGGTTCTAAGATGTACATTTTTCATATTTATCATCTCTGAAGTTGAAATACTTGTCATCACTGATATGTCAAAGTTGAAACTGGAAATAATTTTTTCTTCTCAATATTACATAAAATTGTGATGTCTTAGAATCGATGATATCTTATAGCAATAAAGTAAAATGGCTTGCAGCATCCATGCTTCAGGTAAGGCAAGGAGCTGGACTGGGGTTTTCTTATTTCTGCTTTTCATGTATGAAATGCTTGCCTCATGGAGAGGAAGATGGTTCTGTAAAGGAGAGAATTCCTACCAAATAAAATTAGGGGGATACTGGCCTCTAAAGTCCTTGCTCTCCACTGGGTTTGCTGATCCCCATTGAGTTGCAGGACCCCCTCTGGATAATTTCCTTTGATTCCTTCCCCTATTTTCTCCTAAAAAACAACTTGCTCTGTTTCCTGAGCCCTTGGAAGTCCCCTGTCTGAGCCGCAAATTCTATGAAAATATCCCCTAGCAATAGACTTTAATGGTTTTCTGTTTTATCTTCCATCATCCCTTTTTCCACATCACGTGCACTCTGGGGTCACATTGCCTCAGAGGGACTTTCATAGTAGAAATCATGGTCTCCTATGATAAGATGATGTTTATGTTTAAAGATTTATTTAAGTAAATAACTGTTTTGCTTGAATATGCACCATGTGCATGCAGTGCCCATTAAGGAAAAAATAGGGCATCAGATTCCCGGAACTGGAGTTAGAGGTATTTTTGAATTGCCATGTGGGTGTTGGGAATCAAACCTGGGTCTTTCTTAAGAGGAGCAAGTTCTCTTAATAACCAAGACATTTCCTCAGCTCTCCGATGTTTATAGCTCCCCACAAATTATAACACTTAGTAGGACAGTTTAATTTTCATACCATTTTTTAGCTTTCAAAACATACATTGAAAACATTTTCTTATCCAAACCTCATAAAATTCTGTGAAGCAGGCAAAGTACATTTTATCACTTCTTTTCCCCAGTGAGGAAGCAGATGTCCAGGGAGACAAAGTGAGTTGGCTAAGATACCCCAGCTGGTTAGTGGAGGAGGTGGGACCAGAATCCAGGCATTCTTATTCTAGGGTCATTATTGTTCCTCTTTCTAGGAAAGAGACTCTGTTACAGCATTTTTCACCTTCCTGTAACTACAGAGCTTCAAAGATTGATGGCAGCTCTTATGTGATCCTGGAATAGTTGCTAACCTTTATTTTCTAGATAGACACTCGGGATGAACTGGGCTACCTCACTTCTGAGAGCTGTGGTCCTGTGGCTGAGCAGATGGGGAACAGCAACACTTCTTGCAGAGGCTGTGTGTGTGTGTGTGTGTGTGTGTGTGTGTGTGTGTGTGTATGTGTGTGTGTGAGCCTTCCCCCAGCTGGCTCCTTGGGTGCTACACTTTCCAGAGCTCCTGAAGTTATTGTCGTTCTATAGCTGGTCCCAGGACCCAGAACAAAAACAGAGCCAAGGGCTCCTGAAGGATAGTAACTGAAGGAAGGCACTTAAGCCTTTTCACTGATCACAGAAGGCAGCAAGAAGCTCCCTGAGAAGAAATTCCTTTGGTGACAGGGACTGGAGGAGGCAGACATGGGTCTTACTAAAAACCCATCACATGTACAAAAGATCTGGAACCAGAAACTGGAAACAACCAAAACAAGCAGCAGCTGTGCTTTTCAAATGCAAAAACCAAAGAAGAGACGATCAGATTGAAAACAACATTAATGATTTGGAAGTTCATGTGAAGAAAATACTTTGGAATCCAGATTTTAACAAATAGTAAAAGGAGCTAGAAGTCACAAGAGAGAAATACTCAGATCTGGATGTCAGCAGTCCCTAGAGGAGGCAGGCTGTCCAGAGTCTGATGACAGAGGAAGTGGGCAGGTGAGAGCCAGCTGACAGAGGTGGGTGGGTGCTGATGGACAGGAAGTGCTAAGGCTGTCTCTCACCCTTTGCCTTTGCAATCTGGGTGTATAATGGCGCCATTACTTAAAGTGGGCTTCTCTAAAGTGATGGCAGGCTGTAGACAAGAGAGTGGGTGGGGAGTGGTGAGTCAGTCTAGAAGCAGGGAGGCTGAAGGGCTTGTGTACCACAGTAATGGAGACATTGAAAGGCTGTTGGGTACTTGAGCCTAGCATTCAGAGTAGTGACGTCTGACCTGGAGACCTAGGAGATATCTGCCTTGAGATAAAGGGTGTGGATGAGGATGCCCCAGGAGAGTGGGAAAAGCCAGACACATTGCAGACTTGAAGATGCCAGTCTGTTCATCCTTTTGTCCCTTATCCCCTTTACACTTCTAGCTCTTCCTGTCTGTGGATTGGGACTTAGAAGGAGGAAGGGAAAGAGAAAAAGAGAAAGGAAATATGCAAAGAAGATGATAAAGAAGACTACCATTCAGGTATGTTAAGATAGAATAGCAACATGACATCACCCAATACAGCAGACATCCACAATGTGACAACGGAATGCCCTTATGGGGAGGTTCCATGGCTGTCTTTCCTCAGAAGCAAAGGTTAAACTGGCATTTACAAAATCATTTTAATCTTCTTTAGTAATCTTATCCATAGGAAATTGAAGCTCCCCAAGATTACACAGGTGGGAAGCAGCAGAGCCAGAACCTGGGGAACCACCATGCCTTTACTCTTGTGCGGTTGTGGGGTGGGAGCTGTTTTGTAACAGAGCAGTTAGCAGAGTCAGCCTGAATCATGTGATCTGTGTTTCCAGTAGGCTTTTGTTATCTCAGGAAATTCAAAGATTTATGTGACCTCTTCTGGAGATAAGTACACCTTCCAGCCTGACCTTTCCATCCAGGCTGCTCTCTGATTCTTGCAGGTTAGCAGTCAGCTCAGACAAAGGAAGAGAAATTACCTGCCATTCTTCCTGGGCATTGAGTGGCTGCTTTCTCGTAAATGTCTAGGAAAAAAAAAATCAATGTGCTGGGCACAGAACTCTTTCATCCGCTCTTAGCTGGATTCTAAGTCATTGATAAGAAGGAAAATCCCCCAATTCATGGACCAGTATCTTCAGCTTACCAATTCAGAATAGAAGTGGACACATCTGGTAAGGTACTCAGCCATTACTCACAATGAGAAAAAACAGATCTTGCTTTCAACCTGACATCATCAGGGTTAAAGTAAGTGATATTCTCCTAACTTTATTTATTCCTTTTTTTTTTTTTTAAAGTCACAACAGGGTTAGGTAGATGGCTAATTAAAGCCTTTGCTTCCCAAGTATGAGGACAGAGTTCAATACCCAGGACCCACATAATAGCTGGATAGGTGTGGCGGCCTGCCTATAATTCCAGTGCTTGGAAGGCAGAGGAAGGGAATACCCAGAGCAAGCTGGCTAGCTAGACTAGCTGAATCAGTGAGTTCTGGGTTCGATTGAGAGACCTTAACTCAATGAATGAGGAGGGGAGCAGTCAAGTAAGACTCTCCATGTAACCTTGAGCTTTCACACTGTGCACACACATGTGAACACACGTGCACACTAAAGAAAGAAGGAAAAATATCACACTGGCATAATTTTTGTATATGAAGCTGATGCTTGAGTTATGAAGTATGGTCTCAAATTTCTCAGAGCTTTCCACATTTATATGTTTTATACCATAACCTTGCTATTTTTGTTTCTATCATTTTGTACTGTGTTTCAAAAACTTCTATTAACATATATTAATTATATATAGTGATGAGTTTTATTATCACATGTTCATATGCAAGGAGAGTGCATTTTAATCACTTTCACCCCCCCTTTACTCTTCCTTGTCTCTTTTCTATTGCAGCAAATTCCCATTATGTGTGTGCACATGCGTGCGAGCTTGCGTGCGTGCATGCATGCATGCATGAGTGTGTGTGTGTGTTTGTGCCCTTATGGTACTTAAAAGGTATGTACACTTTACCAGTGGCTACACCACTGAAGAAAATGTCTCTCTGTCTCCCAGCAACCATTAGTTGCATATAAATTCCCAGGGAGAGATGGAGCTTCATCAGCCCCTCCTCCATCCACTACAGGGTGTGATGGGCCTATTCTTGAACAGATGATCGCAGTTGTGAGTTCAAGGTACAACATCAGTTTCATGCTCAGAACTCAGTGTACCACATCATTTCTCCTTTTTCTCTGGTTCTTAACATTCTTTCTACCTTTTCTTCAATATTTCCTGAGCCTCAGAGGAAGTGATGTAACTGTCCTATCTATGGCTGGGTATTCAACAGTCATTTATTCTCAGTACTTTGACCAGTATACATCTCACAGACCATTGCAAAAACTGTTCTTCATTTACAAAAGACTACAGCAGCACTAACTTATGGCCATAGACATAGTTATTAGAAGACAGTTTGATGATATACTGTTTCAGTTTAATGAGACAACACCAGAAACTTCCTCAATAGGGTCTATGAAATTTCAGCCATGGGAGTTTGACCAGGTTTACAGTAACAGATGTGGACTCTGTTCCATGGAACTAGTATCAAACCCTATAAGAAAACAGAAGGTTAACTCCACAACAGTCTCTCTACTATTGTATGAGTGGTCTCACCACCTGAAGAGTTGATATTGCTAGAGTCCACACCTGAGTAAGACTGTTGAAAACAATTCTCTCTAGCAGCCTGCATAGCACCTGCATAGGGACTGTAGACCAGACTGGCTTTGAACTCACAGAGGTCTGCCTCCCTCCTTCATCTACTGAGAATACATATATTTAATATAGATATATTCATCCATTCATAATACTTTTAGGCAAGTACTATACCACTGAGCTATAGCTTCAACCCTAATGTTTTTTCTTTTGTATGTGTGTAGTGGTGGTATATGTGTGGGGAGAGTTGTGCTGGGAGGTAGATAATTGTGTGTGTATCTTTTAAGTTAAAATTCCATATCTGTCTTAAGGTTTCTCTTGTTGTGAAGAGAAACCATGACCAAAGCAACTCTCATAAATAAAAACATTTAATTGTAGCTGGCTTACAGTTTCAGAGTTTATTCCATTTTCATCATAGCAGAAAGCATGGCAGTATACAGGCAGGCATGGGGCTGGAGAAGGAGCTGAGAGTCCTGCATATTGATCTGCAGTCAGTAGAAGGAGAGACCAAGTACTGGACATAGCTTGAGAAAATACGAGACCCCAAAGCTCACCCCCAAGTGACACTCTTCCTCCAACAAGTGCCAGTCCCTATAGGGAAAGCATTCAACACATGAGTTTATGGGGGCTGTTCCTATTCAGACTACCACACCCACCAAAGTAATAACGAAAATTACAGTTAAGGACTAAACTAAATAAAATGCTATTTTCCACATAATTTTTCTCAGACGGATCTTAAGAGTAAAAATGGAAGATTTTACTAAAAAAAAGAAAATAAATGAAAGTAGAGGTGTGGTAGGTGCAGTCTAGGAGATTGACCAAGTTTATCAGGCTTAGAAATCTGGTTAAGAAGTGGCTGGGCCTTGTGAGGATAAATGTTGAGCTTATTAAGCATGATTGAGAATTCATGGACCTTTAGTTTCATTTCTAATGGTGATTTAGCTGCATCCCAGGTACTAGTTTTAATGATAGTATTTTTATACCACTTAGACTATACAGTGGTTCCCCTGCGTCCTCTGGGAAATGAGAGCATCTCTCATGGATGCTCAAGTCTTTTACATAAAATGCATATTTTAATATAGTCTGTGTACATCTCTTTATGTGTTTAATAATTTCTAGATTACTTACAATACCTAATAACAATGCAAATTGCTGAACAATGAGCCAAAATTCCTTCCATAAAAGGTAGCATTTTTATATAACCAGTGTAAACCTTCTTGTATATGTTAAATAATTTCTAGATACTTAGAATATGTAATAATAATGCAATACTTTTGCTTACCAAATAATGACCTAAAAAGCCCTGTATATGCTCAGTATAGATTGAACCATTGCATTTCTAACTATATTTTTGGACTCTACTTGGCTAAATTTGTGAATCTTCAGTCTTTAGGAATGGAAAGCTGACTGTATTTGTATTTTCATTATGATTTCTTTAGTAGGTATTTGTAACAAGAAGTTTCTGGCCCATCTGGCTCGGAGTCTAGACTCACCTGCCACCGCTTAGGCCCCCCAAAATGACTCAGATGCTAATATTAATTACATGATGTTTGGCCTATGGCTCAGATATATTTCTAGTTAGCTCTTTCATCTTAATTTAATCCATTTCCATTAATCTGTCCTTCCACATTGCTTGTGGCTCATTTGTGTTCCTTACATGTTGAATCTTGGGCGGCTGGACATCTCCTTTAACTCTGCCCTCCTTCTCCTACCCATGCTCTGATTCCCCCACCTACTTTTTCTATGTGCCATTCATGGCCCAAACTTTATTCACAGCACATAGAAAGACATTTCCACATCATTTTCCCTTTTCTGTCTAATCAAAAAGTAAGGTTTCAATTTTAACATACAGAATTACATATAACAATACAGCTATTAAGCAAGAATTACAGTTACAATATCTAGTCTATTTGTATTTAACAAAATTAAAGAAAATATTCTATCATCTACTTTATCCTTATGAGTCTAAAGTTATATATCTAATATACTTTTTAAAATAACTAAGAAAATCTATACTTATGACTATCTAATCTTCAACTACATGAAAGACTACAGAAGGATATATTACCCAAGTAAACAGGAAGTTCAGGCAACTTCCAAAATCTAGAAATGACAGAGATGACACCTGTCTGCCTGGATAATCACTCAAAGTTTCTTTGTAACATTGGGGTATCCATCTTCAGTCTACAGGCCCAGAGTCTCTGGCTTATCTTACAGTGAAATAGGAAATCTGAAGGACTGCTCTGTCCATTCTGTATAGTTTGTCAGTCGCTTCTCCTGTGTACTGAAGAATGTCTGTCAGTTTTCTCTACAAAGCAGGAACCTGAAGAACCATCTCGGCTTGTTCTGCCAAAGTTCAGAGGTCACTTTCCTATGGGTCCTTCATGTCCAGTTTAAAAAGCATACTGTCAAGCAGTCAATACAAGAACAGGTTCTTGTCCAGTGGCTAACCATTGCCACAAAGAAAGTAGACTCCATATGGAGTTTCTTCGATGCCCATCATTCTGTTGAAGTAGATTGGTGCTACCAGGAGCAGACCTGTCTCACTGTCCAGAAAAGCTAAGTTCTTAAAATATTTTAAATGCTATATTCTGTAGGTCCTTGAAGTGTTTGAAGAATTACCTATTCAGTTGAAATATATCTTGATAAACCTAAAAAATCTAACTAACATGACTATAAATTTGGTTATCACAGATGACTATTAATCTGCATTTTTAATTACACATTACAATTTAAAAGTAATTGCATAAACATAATATATTAAACAAGAGTAGAAATACAGATACAGCATAACAAAATTGACCTTAAATTTGTTTCAAAATCCATACCAATGTAAAATATTTTGAGATTAACAGCTGATTTTTTAATTAAAGTAAATTCAATCATCTGTCTTTAAAAAAATCATTTCTATACCACATCCCTCCTTTTTTCCTTAGAAAGAGATTAACTATGACCATTAACCATTTATAATGAAAACAAACATTTATAAACAGTATTTTGGGAATTTGTATGTAGCTTTTGATTACTACTTTCTGCTGATTAAGGGGCACTGGCAATCTTTTGTGGGTCCTGAGGCTGGATCATCTTAGTCTGTAGCCTTGAAGCTGATATGGCCATCTCTTCCCATCAGAGAATTTTCAGGTGGTCTTGGTTGATGAAACCATATTTGCCTGGAAGCAATCCACAGGTTCTCATCTTCTGTGGAAGCATCTTTTCCAAAACAACATATCCTTAGACCCAAATTTCAGAGTTAAGATACCTTTAAAATATATATGTTTGTTTAACTTAGTAGCCTTTGCAATCAAATGTCTTCCTGCAGTTATCTCATTAACAGTTAAATAATTAAAAGAAAATGCAATAATAACCATAATCCACACTCTTTGTGTATTCTCCATTTTTACATGGCTTATTATATTTTTTATTACTGTCTCTTTATTAAAAGACTTTATCTGTTCTTTTTCTTTTCTCTCTGTAGCTTATGAACATTTTTATACACATTGTAACCCACTTAGAGGTTTTCTCCACCTGAATCCATATTTTTGTGTGTCATTAATCATTTTTTAACCAGAAGAACTTTTAAAGTGCTAGACTGTGAAATATTGCTTTGGCTGCTGACTCTGTCTTTTTCAGCATGGCAGAGGTTCCAGAGTTATGCTTGCCTTCCCAAGTCTATAAAGCAGTATTAAATATTGTGAAACCTTTTTATCACCCCAACTCTGGGGAATATTAAAGTCCACACTGTCATCAAATAGAGCACCTCTTCTGCCTCTCCTCATGAACTCTATTGAAGTGTTTGGCAGCAGGGTCTCTTAATGAGCCACACAGTTTTTGCCACCAATGCCGAGTCAGACAGCTACTCTTAAAGGAGCTGTATCTCTGCTTACTGCCAGCAACCAGAGTGGACCCAAGAAAGTGCTGCTACTAAGAAGCCATCTTTGACTCTGTTCCTTTTTTGTTCAATATAAACAGAAACTTCAAATCAATTATATGCAACTTTTTGCTTATACTAAGTCTTCTGTGTGACTTTGGGAACTGGCCTTGGTGCAGCTTAAAGAGACCCCACCATTTTTTAATTCAAACCCGAACACTGTGGCAGCATCTTTGTACTGTGACCCCATTAAAGACAGAACTTGGAAGCTCCTTTTGGCTCTGTTTCTGTGCTCTAGAACCCTTTTAAGCTTTCTCTGGCTTTATGCAGGTGTTCAGCTCCATGTTGAGATGTCATCTATAACAAGAGGTTACTGCCCCATCTGGCTTGGAGTTGAGACATGCCTATCACCGCTTTTTCCCCCCAAAATGATTCAGATGCTTATATTAATTTCATGCTGCTTGGCCTATGTCTCAGGCATATTCCCAGCTAGCTCTTTTATCTTAATTCAACCCATTTCCATCAATCTGCCCTGCCACATGGCCTGTGGCTCACCTGTGTTCCTTACATGTTGAATATTGGGCAACTGGATCACATCTACTTTGACTCCACCTTTCTCCTACCTATGCTCCGATTCCTCCGTCTACTCCTAAGGTGTTTGCCATAGGCCAAAACAGTTCCTTTATTCACAGCATACAGAAGGACATTTCCACATCAGGTATTTAGATGCTGTGTTTCTTAATTTCAAAACATATGGGGATCTTAGTAATCTTTTTATTGATTTCTGGCTTAATTGCATGGTAGTTAAAGATAGTCAGTTGATTTCTATCCTTTGAAATTTGTTGAGACTTGCTTTACAGTGCAGCATATGGTTAGTTTTTGAAAAGTGCTTTGAGTGAGCTTGAAATGAATGTGTGATTTGCAGTTGCTGGTACACTGTTCTAAATATGTCAATTAGGTTAGGCTTGTTACACATGTTGCTCAGATTTTGTTTCCTTATTATCTTTTTCTCACTTGTTATATCAATTTCAGAGAGAGGTGTATTTAAATCTCCTACTGCTTTATAGATGTGTTTATTCTTCAAGCCATTGAGTCAGATTCTGCTTCATTTATTTTTGAGATGAAATTATTAAGTACATAAAAATTTTAAAGTGTTATGTCTTCCTGGCAAATTAAGCCTTTTATCACAATGAAGTATCCTCTTAATGCTTTTTGCCTTGAGCTCTGTGACGGGCCTCATGAGCTTTTCTGTGTTAGCATTTGCATGACATGAGTTTCTCTATTATTTTGCTGTCAGCCTCTTTGTTTCCTCATGCTCACCCTGTAAGCTCCCAGGGGAGGACATGGCCCTGCTTGTTGGTATGAGTTTGTCAATGGGAAGAATCATCCTATTTACATTTAATAAGATCCCAATCCATTTTAGTGTATCTCCCCTATCTCATGCTGCTTCAAAGTCTTATTTCCCTCTTTCTCCTTTGTAGTATGAAGTTGGTGGCACAGACTAGCCCCAAGATCTGGACCAGCAGTCCCAAAGTTCCAAAGAAGCGCACAGAAGCTTGTATTAATTTTATGTTGATTGGCCTATGACCCAGGCCTGTAACTTGCTAACTCTTAATTCTTAAAATAACCCATGATTCTTATCTTGTTTAGCCATGCGACCCGGTACCTTTTCTCAGAGCAGCATGGTTGTCTTTTTTCCTTTGAGTCTGCTGGCATCTCTGGTGGTGTCTCTCTGGAGTCTCTGCTCTGTTCTTCCTGTTCCCAGAGTTTTCTTAGTCTGGTAGCCCCACCTATACTTCCTGTCTTCCTTCTGGCCAATCAGCTTTTAATTAAACCCATAGGAGGGACAAATTTCACTACCCTCCTTTCTATTAGATTGACTTTAAAAGATTCTTCTCGTCCATTTTTTATTATATTGTTGTGTTACTTAAGTGATGGAAACTTGACTTACAACCCTTTATTAGTCGACACTTTTAGCCTTGCTTCAGAAAATCTGGAATGCTTAGATGCCATTTATCTTTCGCGACTTATACACTGTTATTTTTATGTTTTTTGGCTTATGTATATTTCAAACTCCCCAAGACATATTTATTATTAGTTCTGCAGCCAATACTGCACACATACTTTACTTTTCCCTTCCACTTCTTTTCTTGCGGCATCTATGCCAATTCATGGATAATTTCTTTTCAGTTTCAAACACTCCAAAGTTTTAGTTAATGCATGTCTGCATGGGGCAGCTTTTTTTTGGTTTTGTTTATCTGAAAATGCCTTTACTCTGACTCTATTTTTGTCTTCCACCTTTAGTGAGCTCCTGCATCTGCTGCTTGAAGTATTTGAGCAATCAAAGGATACCTTAGACGTTTTTCACTTTGAGAAAAGTGGAGACTGAGCTGATTTCTGCCAGAACTGGAGCACCCCTGGTTCATTCTTAGTGCTCTTTAGGTTCCTAACAGAAGCATTGGTGGCTACTTTAGCCAGAGACTCTAGTAGGACATCCAAACCAGGGTGTTTCTTTCACAAAAGGGACGTTCATAGCCACCAGCTGTGCAGTGTTGCAGCCACCTGAATACACTGCCCAGAGAACCACCAAGAAGGAGTATTTCTCTAGATCAGACCCTTGCAGCTACTACTTAGATGTTGACCCTTGCAATGTAGTATAGACACAGAGAAATCTAAGTGTGTTTGGTCCTACGGCCCTCCAGGAGGACCCACAGGGAGGCACTGGTTTCATTTATATCTGATGATCTCACAAATGACTTCTTATGTGCCCATGCCCAAGTGAGACCAGGGGAAGAAAGTACTCCTGACATTGTTATTGACCTCTGTCAAGTCCCCAACATGTTTCAGGCCTCGCCAGGGACTGATGATGGGCTAACGGAGTTAAAACCACTCATTTCAGTAGAGGAGGAGACCATAATGGTATCCTAAAACCCTTAAGTTAAGAATCATAGGAGTTAAATAAATGCAGAAGGCTGTAGAACATTCAATATACAATCATGTTGGGCCCAGGCAGAAAACGTGATCATCTTAATAAAGCACATTAGTCTTTCCCTATTATTGTCAGTGGAAATGACTTTCTTTCTATTCCTCTTATTTGGCTCCAAAGAGTATGCTATTTATTTCCTTATAGTACTATGGAACACGCCATAGCCTCTTCGACGTTAACCTCTTTTCCCCCTAAACACAAAACCTCAAGATAGTCAACTTTACTTTAACCATAACTTGTGCCCAATTTAGAGTTGACAGAATAATCAGTGTCACCCGATGTAGAATTTACACGATTAGACCCAGATTCAAGTCTTAAGATCATTCTCTAGTCTGTGTTTCTCTTCCATTTACAAACTCTTGTCATATGCACTATCTCATTAAATTTATCCTCACAACAACACTACCTCCCTTTCTCAGGTGTGGAGTATTAGACTCAGAGACAGGTCAGGATTTGTTTTCTTTATTCAATTTGTTCTTTGAGAATCCAGACATGTATATGATGTACTTGGATTATTTTTACTTCATACTCTCTTATCTGCCTCCCTCCCATGCCAACACCCCATCTTCCTTGCAAGTTCTTTCCCTCATCTTTCAGCCTTGTTTTGTGACTCACTGTGTTTAACCAGGGCCACCTGAATGACTATGGATGTGCGCATCACTGTTCAATGGAACCGTCAACTCTGAAAATAAGCCCCCCCCAACTGAATTCATTAGTAACCAATAGTTAGGGAGCAGATAGGGCCCTCTGATCCCCCTCTCTCATCAATGACTGGATATTGACAAATCCAGTCTTGTGCAGTCCCTGTACAGACACCCGAAGCTGCTGTGAATCCATGACTACAATGGCTGTGTCTTGCCCAGAAGATAGCGTTTTGCATCTCATCTCCCTGTCTTTCAGCTCCTGAATTCTTTCTATCTGTTATTCTATAATATTTCTCGAACCTACAGGAGGTGGTGTAAATGTCCCGTTTAAGGCTGAGAACTCAAGCATCCCTTATTCTCAGTATATTGAGCAGCATGAGTTTCAGTAGTGATCTGTTCATTGTAGAGAGAAACTTCCCAAATCAGTGCTGAGAGTAGCATTTGTCTATGAGTACAAACAAAGATGTTTAGGAGTCAGCCACACCCATGTCAATTTTAACTAAACAGGAGTAGTAAGTTCTCACCTAAGTCTTCCCCAACCACAGAGAGAGGGGAAGGTTTAAATAGGGATGGGGCGGGGGTGAGGGAATGGGCATTACCAAAAGGAAGAGTATAAGAAAAATCCACATGGAAACCCACATTTTGTAAGTTAAAAACTCTCAGGAGGCTGGAGAAATAGTTGGAAGGGTTAAGAACCCTTGTTCTTACAAAAGACCTGGCACCCACAACAGCTCACAAACAACATGGAACTCCAGTTCCAGTGCCTTTTATGACTTTTATAGGCAACAGGTATGTATGTGGTGCACACATATACAGGCAGACAAACACTCATACACATAAAATAAAATAAATAAATCTGAAAAAGAAACTTAAAAAAAAACCTATAAAGGAAATATTCTGTTTCACTAGATAATGCTGTTTTTAGAATTTATTAAGTAAAAGTCTTAGTGCTGAGAGGTACCTCTTTACGAATTGATGATGAGGGAGGTCCTGAAACCCCCCCCCCCAACCAAAAACCAATACAGGATTTTGACATCGTTCTTTTATCCACCATAACTAGATGATAAGAACCCATTGTTTTTAACACTACCCACCTTGGCTGAAACATATGGAGAAGTAAGGCTGGAGCTGAGGTGGAAGCTTCCTCCTACCATCTGTTTTGATGCTGATATGTGCTGTGCAGACTTCTGGGGCAGAAAAGACATCAGTGGTCTTAGCAAGGTGTGAACTCTGAACTACAATACCGATTGTACAGTCAAGATGAGCCCACTGGTGCAATGGTGGCGTAACTCTTACGAGGGTATCCAGATACTTTCTTATTAGATTGAAGGCCTCCTTCTCAAGAGAGAATTCATGCCTGGCACTGTAAACCCAGACTGTCCAGTATTTATTGATCACCTACTACCTGTTGTTCAGTGGGTCAGGCCGTTGAGGCAGGGCCACATGGTGACTTGGGCCAAGTCATGGATCTAGAAAATATCAATGACCAGGATCTGAAACTTTTCCTTCAGGCCCCTGATGTGTGTCAGACTGCGGCCGTGAAGGTGGACTAACTAAGTCAGTCCCCATATCTGAGGGAATGGCACAGGAGGTTGACCATAGACGGGTACATATTTGGAACATCCATCTTAAACCATTTAAATGAAATCAATTTTAAAAGAAGAGATTCTATTCTCTTCTTATTTTTTCCTCATAAGAAGGATGAGGAAATTAGAAAGATGAATGGGAATGGTCTGAAAGAAGGCAAAAAACTTTTCATCATGTCAAATATCGGAACATTTCTGTGCTCGACACAATAAAGCTCCCTGCTCTCTCTAGTAGAGATGGCTCAGTGCCTGGCATTTTCTGTTGAGGGACTAATATTTTTCTATAAAGAATAATTCAGTATAAGAAAATGTGTGTCTGCCAATTATTTGTTATATATACATGAAATTATTTTTTTGTGAGTTTGTCTCAAATCCCGGAGACCATAAGTTTAGAACAGCAATCCTGTGCCACACAGCGCTCAACAAACACCCAGAGTTGAAGCTCTGTAAAACATCTGTGCTTTTTAGTTATGCTTCATCTATAGACCACTTAGAGGGCATTAGACATTCCACACTTGAGCGGATTTCTCAGTTCACTTGGAAACACTTCTTTGTCTACTCCAGTTGTTCTCACGAACCTTTCCCTGTTTCCGATGTCATCCCATCCCTCCTCCTTCTGTTTGGTTTGTCTCCACCCTTGTAATAACGCTGGTTATAATCACTGGTTTTTTTCTAGAGATCTTGCACAGTTAACCTTGTATGTGTGTTTGTGTATGTGTGTGTGTGTGTGTGTGTGTGTGTGGGGGGGGAGAGAGAGAGAGAGAGAGAGAGAGAGAGAGAGAGAGAGAGAGAGAGAGAGAGAGAGAGAGAGAGATTACTGTATGAATTTCACTAGGCTTGTGCCCTGTGGGTTTTTTTTTTTTTTTAATTTCATTCTGTTTTTGGGCACTGAGTATGTAGGAGCCAAGAGTGTAGGAGGAAGGAAGGAGTAGAGGGAGAGAAGAAATAAAAGGAGGGATGAAATGGACAAAGACAATGAGAGAGGAGAATTCCCGTGGAAACGGTAAAATGTCAACAGGACGTCACAAAGCCCTCGAAGATTGGAAATGTGTAGAAGTGACACCACCAGCTTTCCTTTGAGGGGCTTTTCTAACTTTGCTTTTGAAAACCTCTAGGCAGGTAGCAGTTGTTAGTAAATAGATTAATGCTTCTAGAGTCTTTGGATGAAATAGCTACCCATCAGTCAGGCTTCTAAATTTAGCCAGTGTTCTAGACTCAGGACAAGAAAGAGCAAAGTGGGATGGTGGTAGACACATAGCATCTCTATTCTTTCCAAGCAAGCCCCACCTTCTGTCTGATTTCCTCAGTCTAAGAGCTCCTGGACAGATAGTGTTTATTACATTGTTTTGAAAATTTCTGTTTTTTCATAAGTTAAATTTCTCAGTTTTTCAGGGATTTATCTGACATTTATCCATCCACCCCATCCATCTATCTATCTATCTATCTATCTATCTATCTATCTATCTATCTATCTATCTATCTATCTATCTATCCATCCACATCTATATATCTTTTATTTATTTATTTTGATTTTTTTGAGTCAAGGTTTCTCTGTAACTCACTTTGTAGACCAAGATGGCCTTGAGCTCACAGAGATCTACCTGCCTTTGACTCTTGAGTGCTGGCATTAAAAATGTATATCACCACACCTGGTTTCTAGGTGTTTCTTAAGGCCCTCTTGCTACAGTTGAAGCCAGTTCTTCATGAGAGCTGAAGCTAGATCCGGAGGGAACTCATTGAGAACATTCTACTCTTGACCGAGGCACATGTTACCTGGGGGGGGGGGGGGGGTATTAAAGAGTAGTAGGAATATCTGGAACCTTAAAATCTGGTGATGTTGCAGCAGAGAAAATGAGCTTGGGGTGATAGGCCATTTCCTCAGCCACAGAGCTGGAGAGAGTAGCACACTATCTCCTTAGAGGCTCAACACAGTGGAGAAAAAGGTGGCGCTTTGGAGGTAGATAGACCAGAGAAGCTTTACCCTGGCTGCACATACCCTTCTGAGCTATGAGACTCAGGAAGCTCAGAAAATGACAAGATTCATTGAGTCTCTAGGAGGAGAGAGGCCATATTGGCAGAGCAGTCTAGGAGCTGGGCTGACAATAACAGGGATATAGCTTTCCCGGCTCATCATCCATGCTGGAGTGGGCTTCCAGATGCTTTAGAATAACTCATGTTCCTGTAACTAACTCCACCTGTGTCCCTGTAAGTACCTACAAAGAATCTAAGCTAGAGTTAGGTGCAGCCATTTCCTTTGGTCTGTTGTCACTATGTGAGGTGAGTAGCTTGTCATGGCCTTCCAAGGAAAAGTCACACAACACTGGTAGACTGGAGCTAGCGCTTGTGTAGGGGTTCAGCTCCTGACCACATGGGCCTTTCCAAAGGGCT
Organism: Phyllotis vaccarum; assembly: GCA_033318265.1. NCBI lineage: Eukaryota > Metazoa > Chordata > Mammalia > Rodentia > Cricetidae > Phyllotis > Phyllotis vaccarum. The sequence continues at coordinate 26,978,243 of JARWLC010000017.1, forward strand.
GCATGTGTGTTTGAGTGTGCTATCTATATGGCACCATCTAGGTAGCGCTGCTTAGTCACTCAAAAGACAAAGAAGGAATCGCAAAGCCATTCATCTTTGAAACTTTCACATTTACATAATATTTTATTAACAAACAGGTCCAACCTCAAGTTTACATAACATACAAATATGGGATGTGAGACTCTGGTGGGGGTAGATTGCTGGTTACTAGGGAGTCATGGCCCCTCTAAGTTTCTGTGTCTTTTTTTTTTTTTTTTTTTTTTTTTTGGTGACAGAGCTTCTCTGCAAAACACAGTCTGTCTTTAAATCCCTCCTGCCTCAGCATTCTGAGTGCTGATTTCTAGATGTCTTGAGTATTGTGTTGGTGGCTTTCATCAGTCAGACCTCAATCTTCAGGGCAGACAGGGTGGTTATGCCCCTCTTAGTATCCGCTAAAATCTGACAGTACTGTTCATAATTAGCCAAACAATAATCCCACTGCTGAGCTAACTCCAAGGCTCATCTGCTTGCGTCTCCAGAGAGTTTTAAATAGACAGGGATGTGTTAATGACACAGTGTATTATCTGTCTGTTACCATTTTGGCAGGCACCGTGGAGACGTGAGTTTCTTAAGGAGGAGTTAATCGGTATGAAAGTCGTGCAGTGTCTGTGTTACAGACATGAAGCATCAGTTCCCAGATGGCTTGGGAAGCTGGGGTCCCAGAACACAGGAGACTGGTGCCATGCCTTTTGAGCAGCTTTTCAGTGTGATGTGGTATTAGAGAGGGATGAGACCCATCTGAGACCTGAATGGAGCTCCCAGTACCTTAGTCTAGGTAGTCTAATTTTTACTGGTATCTCAGCTCCACTTCAGAAGTGAAGCTACATCCAAACGCAGCATCTTTCCAAAGGAGGGAAAGGGTGAACTGTGATTATTGCCTATTTTCAAATCTCTATCTGTCTTTTGCCTGATGCTCCCCAAATCAGTCTTACAAATTCTACACTGCTCCTCATTTGCATTTGAATGTCCCTCCCACATGCATTCTCTTCCCACTCAGATTCATGAATCTTCCTATGAGCTGCCCCTTAGTAAATGGTGCCATCATTCTCCCTGCTGCCCAACCTAGAAACCTCAATAGTGTGACATGATGATTAAGAGGAAAGATAAAATGATTGGTACTTGAGTGCTGGGCTGGCATCTCAGCTCTGCCACTTCAAGCTGGGTGGCTCTGCTTGAGGACCCAGCTTCTGCTTGGTGAAAATGCAGATAACAATAGACAGTCTCAGAGGCTGGGTGGAGAGTTTGAGAGGGAAGACCATCGATGGCACGTGGCAATAGGCCAAGAAGTGCCCAAACATTCATTAGGCTCTTCAGATTCTGTCTCCTAATATCTCCTCAATTCGTCTACCTTGTGACATTTGCCACCTCTTTCTCTTCTCAGCCTGAGTTAGCATCAGGGCTCAGCTGAGCAAGTACTTCCTGGTGAGTCTTCTGCAGGCGGAAACATTTCAAAATAATAAATACAGTGGTGTCATTTACCAGCTTAGCAATCTCCACATCCTCTTGTTTTTAGGGACTGAATTGAGTTTCTGTCAAGAACCAAAGGGCTCTGCAGGCTTATCTTGTCTTCTCAGCAATGCTGTCTCTCCTCACGTTTGTCCTTTGAGTTTCTGTTTCTCCGATGGATGACATCGCCTCTTCTCTTTAAGGTTTATACACACTTTCTTTTTCAGTGAAGAATTACCTCCCATCAAGCCCCTTCATTCCAGTTAACTTTATCTGTCAACTTGACGCAGCCTAAAGTCATCTGAGAAGGGAGTCTCCATTGAGGGATGGCAAGATCAAATTGGCCTGTGAGCATGTCTGGGAGTATGGAGTTCTCTTGACTGTTAATTGAATGAGGAGGGCCGGTTCCACTGTGGGCAGCATGATGCTAGGCAGATGGTCCCAGGCTATGGAAAAAAGCTAGCTAAGCATGAGTTTGCAACTGAGCCAGCAAACACCATTCCTTCATGTAGTTTCTGCTTCAAGTTCATGCTTGCAGTCCTGCCCTGACTCACCTCAGGGATAGACTGTGACCTGGAAGTGGAAGCCAGTTAAATCCTTTCCTGCCTGATTTGCTTTGGGGTCAGAGTGGTTTGTTTGTTTGTTTGTTTGTTTTTTAATCAAAACAACATAATGAAACTAGAACTCACTTCTCAGGGTCTACTATGGCTCATATTGAGGAGAGACAGATAAATAAACAAACAAAAAATCGGCTCAAGATGCTTTATTTCTTCCCTTCAAATGTTTCCTAGACCTTCATCACAAGGATGGAGTCATATGACCTCCAGGTTTCTTGGTAATGTGATCAGCTCTTGATGAGGCATTTCTCAGGTCTGATGACAGGCTCAAGGAAGCTTTGCCACCAATGCATGGCTTTCGGTCTTTATCCTTTATTCTCTGCTAAATATCACTCTTACATTAGATATTGTAACATGTTACTTTTGTAATATATTTTATAATATATAATTTATATATGATGATAAATAACATATAACGATATAATTTTATAATACATAAATAATATATTTAATAATACTATTATACATATTCTGGGGAGCTGGCTCCCGATCTGAGGGGCATGACCCACTCCTCACCCTCACAGCTGTGTGTTGACTCTTCCTTTTTCCTCCCTCACTCAATAAGGCTTTAAGGCCAGGCTCAGCTCTATGTCTACCATGCCAAAATAACATCAGAATGGGTCCCTACAACTTTTCAAGTATATGTGCAGCACATAACAAAGGCCACCAAGGCTGTGTCTATGCTAATATTTTTACTTTATTTCAGAAATGATGCGTAAATCAAGTTTCTTAGCTTGAGTGTGTTTGTCATGTCCTTGAAAAAGAAATGGTATGTAGAATTCCCATCTTCACTAAACAAATACTTACTGAGCATTTTGCACAGACTAGAGAATACTGAAGATGGAAGTTGAATGTGACGTGGTCCCTGGATTCCATTTTGTCAAGGGAATTAAGTGAGGGTATTGAGCAAACATTTGTAAAGATGGATGAATAAATAATGAATACGAGAATTTAACCTAAAAAAAAAATTTAAACGTTTTGACTTCATAATTGTTTAGAGACAGTTGAATGTGTGTTGCTTCTGGAAAGTTGGAAACCTATCTTCAAATTCATTCATTCATTTATTCATTCATTCAAATTAGAGGTACTGAGCATCTGTTGTATTTTGAGTACATGAATAAATACTGTTTTCTGGCTGGGAGCCACTAACCCCGCCCAAACTGTAGAAAAATATTATGGGCCCTTCAAGTCCAAATGAAATGTCAACACAGAAGAGCTATTTGCAATGCAAATGTGAAGTCACCAGCCTTTGTAATAAACAGGCTGAGGGAACAAGGCGTGCAAGCTTCTTGTGAGAAGATGGGCCTTAGCCATTTTGATGAATTACGGGGGCTCTGGAAATCAAAGGGCTCCTAATTTGCTTATCTTCTGTACATAAGGTGACCAGCCTCACTCCATACCTGAACAGGGCTGCCAGATAACTGGTTTATTTGTAAACCAACCAACCAACCAACCAACCAGTCTCTGTCTGTAGCTTTCTATTATTTTATTTCACTTATTTTGTAATACTAGGACCTCATACATGCTAGGCAAGAGCTTTGGGTGAGTTATAGTCACAGATTTCTTTTCACTTAATACTTTTCGTGTGTATCTGTACGTGATGTATATGTATGATATGTGTGTGTATGGATGGATGATGTGTGCATGTGTGTGTATGCAGAGGTCAGGGAACAATTTTTAGGAGCCAGTTTACCCTTCCACCTTGGTTAAGGCAGGTTTCCTCTTGTTTCTGACAGGGTGCTGTGTACTCCCAGCTAGCTGCCAATTCTCTTGTCTCAGCTACATCTCACTGTTGGAGAGCTGGGATTCCAGATGCACACTATCAAATCTGGGGATTTTTATGTGGGTTCCAAAGATCAAAATTCAGACTCTCACATTTGTACTTTTTCCTGCCAAGCTGCCTCCTTGGTCCCCATGTTGTGGTTTTTGAATCTTTATGGGAAACATTCCTTTGGAGAATGTATTCAAAGAACGAGAAGGCCTTTTTTAAGGATAGTTCCTTGGGAACCCCAAGTCAAGGTTGAGGTCTTTGGAGTGGAATCTTATTCCTAGTTCCAAAGTGGTCCCACTAGACTTGTTTTTATTACATTGGAGAAAGAATGAGTGTGCATGTGTGTGTTACATAATTGTGTTGATTGCCGGGTCCATTTATACACCTGTCATTTTGATTTCTGGTGTACTTCAGAGGTACTACCTGAAAAGGGGACTAGCCTTCTATCTATCATTAACTACAAAAGTTTCCAATATGTTTATTAAGTTGCAATTAGATCTTATGTGTTGGGCATCCTAGCCCTTTTAGTCTAGACTAAAGTCTTACTTCATTTATCTGCTCCAGAGCCTCATCGTATAATTTAATAGAGTTTGGCAATGAGAAAACCTAGGCTGGGGTTGGGGAAAGGCCAGTAGCCATGGCGACCACTCTGTTCATTAGTGTTTACTCCCGCTGTTCTGTTGCTCAATGCAATGGGAGGTGGGGATGGGAAGATCACATTTGTGTCAATGTCCACAGAGCTCTCCACACCTCAGATACTCTTAGTCTTTATTTGTTCCCACTTAATCATAGTCTCCTCTCCCCAAGAACTTGGCACAGTTTTCTCAAAGGGCTGAGTGAGAAGCCAATCTGCAGGGTTCTCCATTCATACTGGCACCGTCTCCATCATAAGAGTTCCTAACCTGGGTGGCTCTGAAAGGTGTGAGGGTGCATCTCCTCAGACCCTGGTAGGGTGAGGGAAGTCTGAAAAATGACATGGTTAGGTGTCAGCCCACCCTGTTTGGTTATTGTCTCAATCAATTCATCCAATCCACGGTTGGCCTGTTCTCTATTGCGAGACACGTATCCACATGTCAGGAACTGCTAGAGGCACACAGACATAGGCTTATAAAAAACCCAATCGCTGTGTGCCTGACTTGTCTGGGTCCTCCTGATCTTTTTTGGTTCCTACAGTCCCTTGGAAATTTCCAGCCTATCTAAAAATTCATGGTGGCTTCAGTGACACACGGCTCCTGGCAGACATTTTGACACTTCTCTCCCGGTGGGAGGACCTGAGGCCAGGCCAGTGAATAGCTACTCTCTGATGGAGCTGCCAGGGTCAAGGGCTGTGAACATGTCCACTGGGACTATGCCAGCCCTGGGCATTTGCAATTTACCATTTTAACTTCCCAGGGGTTAAAACACACACACACACACACACACACACACACACACACACACACACACACACACACACACACACACACACACACACACCACCATCACCACCACCACCAACAACAGATTTTACAGTACAAGTGTGTGAAACTGGCTGTTTGAAATGTATTAGCATCTGCTGTCATATCCATCTGGCAGGGATCCAGAAAAAGAGATTAAACTTTGCATCTCCCCAACCCTCCCCACCTCCTGTTAACCAATCGATTTTGTTCGATGTGTCTGGGAGTGCTAAGTGTTGCCATTTGCCAGGACCAAGGCTCTTGGAATTCTCAAGAAATTCAGAAGGCTTCTGCCAACTTATTGACAGGCTCTGGGAAGTCTGATGCCACCGGATGGAGAAGGATCATAGTCCCTCCAGTATCAAATCCAGAGTGAATGAAACCTATGGGGAGATGCAAAATGAGAATGATTGCCAGCATCCCAATTTGACTTTTCAATGACAGAGGGAAAATGATTTATAAAAGCTGTAAAAGTGACATATGTCAACAGTTTAAGAAATCAGCATGAACATCATACATTTGAGTTCTATTCCACTATGAAACTATACCTACATTCTAACTGAGAGAATGTATAACAGACACACTCTGCTTTCTTATAGAGACATGTATCGCTGCCAGGGTGAAGGAACCATTTTGCCTTTGCAGCTGTTTCCTCCAGACTGACTATTGGTCTGGAATTCCCGGGGGTCATGGAAGCACAGAAGATGGGATTTCATACCTTACCAGGAGAGAGAAGGCATGTTCATTATGCCTATACTACTAGGTTGCAATAGATGCTTCATTGAAAAGTGTCTCAACTGTGTTTCTGGAATGATTTTTGTATTTAGGAGTCCAAGATTTAAAAAAAAAAAAAGTAGTCTCCACACTTTAGGAGTTTATAGTGAGTGAAGGACAGGAAAATAGCATGACTTCCGCAGAGCATCCCCAGGCAGCTCTGTTCTGCTCTGAGCCTCTATTTCCTTATTAACAAAATGGAGGAGAATACAACCAACCTGTAAAGGGATGGTGAGCAAAGACTAAAGTAAGGCATGTGATAGTGCTGTAAGGAAGCAGCAAACACTGAGCACATGGGCTCAACTTGCACCACCGGATGGCTGGACAGATGGACGGCTGAGACTCTGGGCTGCCATCTCTCTGTGGGACCTGACTGCTGCTGCTCCTGGGATTAGGGAATCCTGGAACCCCACCCTGTAGAGTGGGATCCTGGGACGTTCCACTTGTTTCTCTGCTCTGTCCATTTGTCGTTTGGGGAGATGAATGCTCTTATCTTGTGGAGCCCACCTACCTCTCCTCTGTGAAAAGGCATCTGAATTCTGGGAGAACACTTCCAAGAGGTGATGTAAAATTTGCTGGCATTGCCCCTCATTTATCATTATTTACAGCTAGGAAATATAAACCATATACAAGAGTGATAAAACACAGGTTGAATATCCTTTATCCAAAATGTGAGACTAGAAGTGTTTTGGGTAGCTTTCTTTCTTTCTTTTCTATTTTTTTTCTAGATTTGAGAGATATTTGCATAACATAATAAATTATTTTAGCACTAGGGATCCCATCTTATCTAGACTTCATTAAGTTCCATATACATCTTTGTGATAGTTATAATTGTCAGCTGGACACAATCTAGAATCGTTTAGGAAGAGAGTCTCAGTGAAAGACTTGACACATCAGGTTGACCTGTGGGGGCCTGTCTTGATGATGTTAACTGTAGTGAGAAAACCTACCCATTGACCTACATCATTCTTTGGGGTTGGGATCCAGGACTGTGTGTGTAGAGTGATACACACTTTGATTTCTCTGTGTTCTTGGATGGGGATGTGATGTGATGCTCTGTTTTAACTTCCTGCTGCCATGACTTCCCTGTCATCATGGAGTGAAACTGTGGAAAATAAACCCTGTGGTGCTTTGAAAGAAAATGTCCCCTGGAGGGAGTGGCACTGTTAGGAGGTGTGGCCTTGTTGGAGGAAGAGTGTCACCGTGGGGGTGGCTTTGAGGTCTTATATGCTCACTATACTCAGTGAGGCACACAGTTGCTTCTGCTGCCCGTGGATCAAAATCTAGAACTTTCAGGGCTTTCTCCAGTACCATGTCTGCCTGCACCCTACCATATGCCCCCATAATATAACGAATTAAACTTCTAAATATTTAAGCCAGCCCGAATTAAATGCTTTCCTTTATAAGAGTTGTTGTGGTCATGTGGGTGTCTCTTCACAGCAATAGAAACCCTAACTAAGACAAACCCTTTCCCCCTTGTTTTTAAGAAGAATTTTTATCAGTGTTAACAGTCATAAAATGGTTACAACTTTATACACAAAGCTTGAGGATAGTCTTATATAGTATTTAAAATACTTTTTCTTAAAGAAACAGAGCTTCATGGTATTCAATTTTCCATCTGTGACAATTATGTCACTTTAAATGTTCTGGATTTTGGAGCATTCCAGAGTTCGGACTTTTCAGATTTAAGACATCTAGTCTGCTTTGTAACAGAGCACTATGAAGCCACCTGTCAAACCTAACAACTACAAGTGTGTGTTCAGCATCATTTTATCTGTACTCATCTGCTCCTTCTGTCTTTGAGTTACGTCTCATTATGTACCCTAGACTGGCCTAGAACATGTAGTCCTCATGCCTTAGTCTGTCTAGCACTGAAATTATAGATAGACACCATTTCACTCCACTTCCTTGAATTATTTTAAAGAAAATAATATTTTAAAAAAAATCACACAGGCGTCATGGCTCACATTCTATAGCCCCAGCACCCAGAAGGCTGGGGTAGGAGGATGAATTCTAGGCCAGAAAGTCAAAACCAACCAAACCTAAATAAAAGAAATCCGTAATACTATTAAATGCCTAGAATTTGTTCTTTCTGTTTCATAAATGCTTTTAGTGGGTAGATTTTCAAAAACATTTGCATAAGTTTCAGATGTGCACTCTGTGCATAGTTCATCTTTCTCCATAAGGTCCATCCATACATGCTCTTGTTGAGAGTTCTCATGCCTTTTTACTGACTGGATGATGGATGAGGAGAATTTGCTGATAGAAGAAAGTGAGAAGCTCATGTCAGGACCCACTTGCCCTGTCAGAGTTAGAAGTCAGAATACATTCAGAAAAGTGGACTCCTTTGGGGGTGGGGCAAGATGCTTCTCTGTGCTCACAGAGGAGGGAGGAGAAAGCAGAGTCGTTCTCACATCATTGCTTCTGTGTTCTCCGTGAAGAATGAAGAAGGAAGTGAACTGACTGGCGGAGTGAGGACTTCTTTGACTGTTTACCTTATTAGATAGCTGTGGATGGGAAGGAGGTGAAGAGGAGATTTACTCGAGAGTTTAGAGTTCCTGACAGAGAGACTTCAGAGCAGACCCTACGCTTCCTGTTTCTGAGTTCGGTGTTCTAACTAACTCTAATTTTTAATAAAACAAGAGATAATGTGGCCTCCCTCTACTGTGGGGTTTAAGCAGGCTAACAGGGAGAGTGTGTCCCCAAAGGTTATTTATATTTCCAGGACTAGTAAGATAAGGCTGGATACTGGGTAGTGTAATAGAGATTTTTCAAAGATGAAACTTGGAGCCATAGAACCTTTGCTTTAAAGAGACATCTTCAGGCAACCCCTGAGGTCAAAGGTCCTGGTAAAATACTGCACCCTCCAGTCCTCTACTAAGTGGTCATCCAGCTACTTGCTTTTAACCCTGTACAATGCCCGGGCAGTTTCCATCTCTTCGACACTATGCCATACTATGTGTTATATCTTAAGGAAAGACTAAGATTGTATTGAAATCTTCCTCCCTATAATTTCTACCTACAGAGACTAATTCTGCCTCTGGAGTTATACAGTGAAATTCACCCTTCTCCCTTCTGACAGCCATTTGTGACATGGAACCACCTCTCAAGTCCCCCTGCTGAGAAGTGAGCTACTTTTGAATTGGAGGAGAGAGAGAGACCAGAGAGACACAGAGGCAGATACCCACAGACACAGAAAGCATCAGAGAGGGAGAAACATTAACTACCCAGAAGACATGGCTCTTAGTTTTTGCCGCTTGTTCTGTGAATTCGGACAAACACACTCTGTTGCCCTTCTGTTTTTGATGTCTCAAAGGGCTTTCTCATTTCATTTCAGACCTTGGATATGAGAACTTCATCAAGCATCCTACTACATTTCCTTTCTAAGAATTTCTCCTGGATCTTTTCAGGTGCCCCAGGAACTGATCAGGTCTGCTTTGATGAGACATGTTTTTCTGTGTAGGAATTCCACAGGAAACAAACCATCCATCAAGGCTACAAGACCATCTTCCTAATCACGTCTATCACTAGGAAACCAACAAGGGCTCTTTGCGTTGGGGGACACAGAAGTGTATCTTAACTGGAGTCTCTATACTATCCCTCTATTTTCAAATCTTCTTCATAGGTCAAGGCTTAATGTTGGGTTCTCCTTATCCAGAATGTCTTCCTAAACTTCTAAAATCAAGTCTATGTTAACTCCCCCACCCCTTTCTCATTTCTAATTAACAGCAATGGCACATGGGGGAAGGGTATGGCAAGGCCGTCTCTTGCTGTGCAGAAGAGTGATTTATCGTGAATCAATCTTTATAGTTGTGACAGTGGTAATAATAAAGTACCTTAAGCAGCTTATTATTCTTACGTCTTCTGGGCACATACCAATGCCCTGTACTCTGCTGGGCTGGGCACTTGGTCCTCTGCACTCACCCCTTTGGTGTGTCACTTTGTACCAGTTACTCCTGGCCTGTCACATGCACAAGCAATTTGTTTGTATACTTTGGTTTTTCTCCTTCAAAATTGGGAGCTTAAGCCATCAAAGGCTGGGGCATACTTCCTGATTTTACCCACTGCTTCTGAGCCTAACACCAATCTAGGCTCAAAACTACCGCTTAACACAGAATTATCTGATTTCCCGAGTGGATAGTGGAGCGGTCTCTCAGAGTTGTACACTGGGATGTTTCTGCTTTATTTTGAAATCTTCATTCCTAATCAGCTTCAGGGAGGGGAGGGTCTAGACTGTGTGTATGGCACAGTGAGGAAGTAAGTAGGATGTGCTTGGAAATGTGTCTTTGTCATTTTCCATGTGAGAAGACAAAGGCAATGTTTTTGGCAGACTGGGTCTGCAATCTTCCCAGAGTCCCCTCGGTTTAATTAAAGGCAGTGTGTTATTACTTTTCTTATTGTTATGTAAAACACCTTTACAAAAGCAAATTGGGAAAGGAAGGTTTGTTTTCGCTCACAGTTTGAAGGCACAAACTTCATTGTGGGCAAAAGCCTGGTGGCCAGAGCATGAGGCAGCCGGTGACAGTACAGTCCCAGTCAGGGAGCAGCGAGTGTGTTGGAAATTTGCTCACCTTCTTATTTAGTACTACCCACATTTAGAATGAGTCTTCCAACCTCTAGAAACTTTGTGACAGACTTGCCCAGAGGTTTGTCTCCTAGGGGATGCTAGGCCCTGTCAAGTTGGCAATCAGTGTTGACCACCATGGGCAGAAATCTGACCTTTACTCTTCTTCTTTCGTTCTTACACTTTTCCTAATCACCTTGATGAGATTTCAGAGACCAGGGCAGCTCTTTTCTGACCTTAGCAGTCAGTATGATTTCATTTGATTTTGTCTGGGCTGAGCTCTTGACCTGTAATCATTAATTTCCCGAAGTGTCCATGGTCCCTAGTGTAAGTAAGCTAATTATCCGCTGAGCACACACAGAGCGATCTGTCAGCTGTTGATGAGATCTGGGACTCTGATGGCCCTGTCTGTTGGTTGAGTTCCAGGTGCCCTGGTCAGGTAGCTTTGCATCTCTTTGCAGGGTTTTTACATACTAAAGGTCCAGTAACTAAGGCTGACTGTCCACTAGCAATGCCCAGTGTTCAAGAGCAAGCTCTTTGGTGCTTCGGAGATGGCTGTGTAGATGGAACAATCACTTGCTATTCAGGTATGAGGTCTTGAGTTCACATTCCCAGCATCCATGTAAAATGTGGGGGAGGAGCCAGAAGCTTTTAATCCCAGCACTTAGGAAGCAGAGATCTCTGAGTTCATGCCCAGTCTGGTCAACAGAGAGAGTTCTAGGCCAGCTAGGGCTACATAGGGAGACCTTGCCTTAAAAAACAAGCAAGTAATCAAACAAACAATCTAAACCCTACTAAACAAACGCTCTCTCTCTTTCTCTCTCTCTCTCTGTCTCTCTCTCACACACACACACACATACACAAAGCACACATGCACAGGTGCCCTCAACACACATCCCTCATACATACAAGCATTTACATCATATACATACACAAAAATTAAGTTTCTTGGAGTGGTTCCTTATAAGTACATGGTGGCAAGTATGCCTTTGGGGACAAAGATCATGATGGGAAATAATTTCAGTCAACCTATTCCCCCATATATTCAACATCTTTTAAGCCTCTACTATCTGCTAGATATTATGCTGGATGCTATAGGCCTAGTCCAAACTTGAATGAAGTATACCTTCTGCTCTTAGGATCTTTAGAACAAGCATAGAGAGAGGTATGTGATACCAGGGAGACACAAATCAAGCAAATGCTATAGGAGACTAAAGACAGGAGGGGAGACCTGATTCTGACTGAAGGAACAGGGAAATCCTGAGAGAAGAATGGGTTTGACTGTGCAAGGGATGATGGGAAAAGCTACTGTCAGATGTGTGTTCAGGACTCTTCTGAGCCCAGTCAGTTGACCTGGCTTCTTCAAGGCCAGCTACTAGACCTCTATAGGAAAGTTCACCGATTTTCCCCCTTAATTTTCTCTCTATCAGTGCTGGAGGAGCTTCCCATGAGGCAGATGCTCAAGGACACATTCAGTGTCTGAGGCTCATAGCTCTCCTTAATTCTTGTTCCTAGCCTAGCTCATAAAAGCTGATAAAAGTACCGTACCTTCCATCCTAAAGTTTGCTCCCCACAGCCTTCGGTGAAACACTAGAAATAGTCACAGACAAAGACCCACAGGAACTCACTGTTCCTGCTCCTACTCAACAACAGTGTTTCATTACAGAGGTTGATCTCCCTTCCCTGCCCTTAAGACTTAGCTCCAACGTCAATTCTCCTCAGGCTTCTACCCAGTACCCAAGAGTTCCCATTATATCCGTGCCTAGACCCTGAATGCACTAGAACTACCTGCTTGTATGTGCTGCATCTGTAGTGTCAATTCCTTGAGAGCAGAGACTTTGTATGTATACATGTTTGGAGGACTTAGCTGGTGTCTGTTTGCTAAAAAACAAACAAACAAACAAACAAACAAACAAACAAACAAAAATACACCCAGGACATTTTGAAAAGCCTATGAAGTATATGTGGAAAATTCTGTGGGGAGGGATTTAAAAGAGGAATTTTGTAAACTTTTTCAAAGCTGTTTTGGTATTTGAATGATGTCATTATCTTGGATACATTCTGGCAGGCCAGAGGGAACAGGTTCAAAAGTAGAAGAAACTTTGGGAATGTAATGAGAGACATTCTGGGATGTGATGAGAGATGATGGTAAATTGAAGCCCAGTGGTTCTGGGAGATGTGAGCTCAGAGTACCAGTCAGATGTGTGGACATCATCAAAGTCAAGCCTCAATAATCCTCAGAAAAGTGGTAGCCTTAGATTAACAGATTGTGAAGTACAGTCTCCAGATCAGAGACCCCCCCACCCCCTGCCACATACATACAAACACACATCACCTGGGAACTTGCTAGAAATACAGATTCTACCTCAAACCTATAGAATCAGAAATCCTGGGAGTAGGCCCGAGGATCTGCTTTTCACAGGTTGTCTGGGTAACACTGAAACAGGGTGAAGTATCACTGAACCCAGAGCATCCTGTGCAAGAATTTATGGGGTTATTTATATAAAATGGAAATACCTGGGTCCAACTCCAGAAGCTCTGATTCAGACAGCCTAGCATGCTGTAGGAACTGATGTTTCTCTGGCAGAGATAGTACTTGGTTCTGTGTGGCCAGGAAATGCTGTCACAGTAAGTCTCGGGCAGGTCTGCCTCCCAAGTGAACAGGCCCTCTCAGGGATCAAGACTGTTCTGTGGGACAGGACTTCACCTGAGAGGGGACAGTCTTTCCCCAAATAGCAGAGTGGTTGTAGGGGGTGGGTGTTGGACTTCCACCCCTTTAAACACCCTTGTAATTTACATTTAAAAATAGAAAGAAACTCATGAATAATTTGTGAGTCATGAGCAAGCCCCTTCAAAATACAGTCATGAATAAAATATACCGCTTTGCCTCCTCTAATGGTGCTGGCCTTTGATGTTTTATTGATGGGTTGCCTGCCCTGAGTGCTGGCAGGCTCCTGGATTAATTCATGTGCTCAGCCCTTGACCCCTCCAGGTCAGTGGGTCTGCCCTTACTAACACATAAACACACCACCCTGTTTTAGACCATTCATGAGGTGGGCTCCAGATCTCCTTGGAACAGAAGAATAATTACAGGTTGTAGGAAACCCAGCCTGGACCCACAGTGAGGGTGGGACCTAAGTCACCAGGGCTTTTGTTTGCAGCCAGGTGAGCATTTAAAGCAGGAGGAGTGTGTCTCCTGTTTTATTACTTCTTAAGAATCCAGAAGTTGAAAGTAGACATTAAGAAGGTATAAATAATAATCTCCCAAAGCCTGTGGAAGAGCAATAATCTGGGGCATGTGCCTTACCCAAAGGAGCTATGCCTGCCCTAAGGGTCTCTGTGTGTGCTTCAAGGGCAGAGACCCCAGGAAGGCTATTAAAGATAGCCTCTAGTGCAGAGGCCCTATGTATTTGCCAAGGCAGTATGTGGGCTTGGACAGTTTTTGGAGATCCTACTTATAGGCAGAGCCCAGAAGACTCTCTGCAGAGGTACATGAAAGTGTGTATGTCTGTGGGGGAGGATGCTTTTCTTCATTAAAAAATAGATAATAGCTTTAGTACATGTACTTGGGAGGTAGAGGTGGATGGATTTCTGAGAGCTTGAGGCCAGCCTGGTCTTCATAGTAAGACTATTCCTCAGTATTTATTTGGTCTGGAGAGTTGGTACACCGGTTAAGGGTACTTGCTGTTCTTGCAGAAGATTGGGGTTTGGTTTCTAGTATCCACATAGTGGCCTTCAAATGCCTGTAATTGCAGTTTCAGGAGATTTATCTGATGCCCCCCTTTTTTATGGTTTCCATGGGCATCAGTCATACATACATGCAAAGACTCCTATATACATATAAAATAAAAATAAACAATCTTTAAAATTTAGCTTATATGAAGGTCCCATGGATTGAAAAGACACACTGAGAGCCAGACTGCAGTGAATTGGGCATAGATATCTTGACTGTGAGAATTAAGGCCCCAGCTTCCTCAAGTAGGCCTTGGCAAGTTGGATCACCTTGGAACAATAGGGAATCGAGGGCTCTAAGTCTGTTCTGTATTGAGAGAGAGAGAGAGAGAGAGAGAGAGAGAGAGAGAGAGAGAGAGAGAGAGAGAGAGAGAGACAGAGAGACAGAGAGACAGAGAGAGACAGAGACAGAGACAGACAGAGAGAATATTCAGAAATTTAGAATGTGTAGATAACAGAACTTGTAACAGGTGAATCTCAGTGCTATCACTGTTTGTAACTCTGGCTTTCAGTGTGGTTCTGAGGACTCTATCACACCTGGCATGAATGAAAAGAGTTCAGGAATATTCTATCCAGGATGTGGCAGAAGCAGATAAAGGCACTGAGGCCAAGGAGTAAGATTTCCTTCTAACCTGAGGACCATGGACATTCAAAACCCAGTAGGAGAGCTTCCTTGGGCCTGTTGGGAGGGGAGAAGGGTTTAGGTCTCGGTCCCGGAAGGACTCAGAGCCAGTGCCTTTCTGCTGTCATTTGTATGGTAGGGTGGCTTGTCACAGCCCTCATTGTTTGGGAAGGCTTGTTTAGCCTGCTGAAACGAGGGCCAGGCAGCATGTACAGCCTTTGCTGTCCTTAGACACACACAGGTATTTACACTCCATCAAGTTAAACTCAATTGTTCAGGTCTTGCAGAAATAAGGGGACACTGTTCTGTTAGTGCTGCAGAGACACCAATAAGCCAAACAGCCCTCCACCTGCAGTTTTCTAGGCACCTTGGGGTAGGCATTTGAGGTAAGAGGTTTGAATCCTAAAGAAGACTGAATAGACGGACAATGATGGAGCAGAGGTTCACCTAGGCCTGGCCTTTCAAGCACTCTGAGAGGAGAAGAGGAGTGGGTCGGAGAGACAGGACTGTTCTACACATTTCTCCTTTTAGCCTCTCACTTACATCAACGCACCTGGAGTTTGTATCCTGAATTTATTTAGACTTTATTGCAATTGAAGGGGCTAAAGAGCCGCCAATGGTGAGTACGAGGATAGGCCTAACTTAAGGCAAAGCCATAAAGGAGCTGAAGATTTCTCATTTCCCTCTTCTGAGGAAACTGCCTTGCCAACTTGCTGTCCTTGCCACGGAGTTTCTGTGTTCCCAGTGTCTCTAGACTGCCCTCAGTTCTGCAAACCTCTGATATGGTACCCAGACCTTACAATATCCTCCTTTCCATCCCTCAACTTCCTGATCTTCATCCCTAGAAGAGATGTCCAGGAAAACAGTTCTACTAAAAGAGCTGGTAACTGAGTCATAACTTCAGCCACCATGTCTTGGCTTACTGCCTGTGATACTAGTCATGGAGCTACAAGGTCCGAAGATCTCCTGGAGGAAAAGCAGGTGACTCGAGGATAGCCACTGTAAGCTGGCCTACCCTGACAAGAAGAAAGCAACCAAACAGTTTTTTTTTTTTCCAGAAAACAGAGTAGCCAACTCAAAGTGGGAACAAATATAGGAATATCACAAGGAGACCAGAGGGGAGAAGCCAGAATGGGACATGTGGCCCAAAGATGAAGTGAATCCATGACAGGGGCTTCATAGGAGAGTAGAATGGATTCTTGAAGGGAAGAATAGACACCATGAAAGAGATGAGAAAGTGGCTCATAGGGTCATACAGGCAGTCTTCACTTGGATCCTTAGATGTTTCTAGCTTCAAGCTTGGTTTCCAATAATAGTGCTTCTCTTATTGTGAATTACTCCTTATTTGAGCAAATCTCTGGCATACCCGATGGGGAGGAAGGCTGTCTTAATAGAATAGTGGTATGACATCCTTGCTGTGTCTGCTGTGGTCCTCGGTCATCATTATCATCATCACAGAAAGAAAGACCGTTTTGTTAAGTGATCACAATGCCTACCAGTGCCTACAAGCAAGTCATCTGCTACCAGAAGTGCTGAGAGCTTTGGAAGCAAGTTAAGCAAGATACTAGGATGAGAGTTGTAGTTTCATTGGGAGTGATCTGGGTGACTCTCGTTGAGAAGGTAACTCTAACCAAAGGCTCAGAGATGGGGAAGTGAGCCATGCTGGGGTTTCCCTATGAACCGGGACAATAGGAAAAAGGACACCTGCAGGAAGAGCATTCTAAGACCTGTAGAAGATGCCCTTTTTCATAGGTGGGGCCCAGTAGGAGGATCTTAGATCATTGAGGAGTAAGTCATTGAAGGAATTGGGACCCCAGATCCTACCTTCTCTCCTTGCCACCATGAGGTGAACAGTTCACAGTACCACACAGCACAACAAATGACTCATACCATCACAGATCCAGAGCAACACATCCTAAAGACCATGGACTAAAACCTCTGCAGTAATGAGCCAAAAACAAAACAAACAAACAAACAAACAAACAACCCCCCAAAAAAACCTTTCCCTCACTGTACAATGATTGTCTCAGGTATTTTATCACAGCAACAGAAATGATCAAATAGAAAATGAGAGTGGGTCAGCGATGACATGTAGAAGACTTCAGAATGGGTTTGTGGGAGGGATTTGGAAAGGTTTGGAAAAGCAAGCTAGAGAAACTCTAGAATGCTATAAAGGTAGATGAATGGACAGTCCTAAAAGGAGGTAAGATACTGCTGATATACATTCAGACAATGGGCTGTGCAATGACGTTTCCAATAGATGTAATGATCTACTGGAGACTAAAGGCTACTCACTTGGGCCAAACGTCAGCTGTGTTTTTGTCCATGCTGTGATGTGGGGACTCTTAATTTCACTCTAGTTCATCAGTCATTTCAACTGACAAGACTTTTTACTCAGCGCCTCTCTCTCTCTCTTTTTCCAGAGCTGAGGACCAAACCCAGGGCTTTGCTCTATCTAGGCAAGTGCTTTGCCACTGAGCTAAATCCCCATCCGCTCAACTTCTCTCACCCGAGAGCCAGAGTCGTGGGAAACACGGTTTGGGAAACACGGTTTGTAATGTGCAACAGAATAGAAGCATCCCCACATTTGTCCTGCAAACAGTTTTCTCCCTCACACTCTAATGCCCTAGAAAAATCTACTCGCTTCACTGATACCCAGAGTGACTGTTAGTGTGCTTCTGTGTGATGGCTGTAAACCAGAGGCTGCTCTGTGCATTTGGAAGTTCTGGAAGATGGATGCCATGTCAGAACTGACCTCCTTGGGCACTTGGGGAGCCTGTATATACTCTTGCCCTCCTGTCTCTTCTTACAAAACTGTGACTTTCCATCCCTGTTGCCAATTAGCCTTTAGTGCTGGGCATTGGACATCAAGCCATTAGACTCTCGTAGTAGTAAATGTCATTCCCAGGTTCTCACTTTGGCAAAAGATAAGTGAGAGTAAGAACGGTTTGCCTCGAGTTTGGTTGGCTCCAGCAACCTCCTAAAAATGGAATTGGCTAGACTTTCACTTAGATTTTTTTATGGCCATGGAGTACCACTCTCCCCAAAGAGGCCAGTGACTCCTGTTGAGTCCTCATAATGGTGAGGAACTGTGCTGGGTCCAGTTGGCCATGGCTCAGGGAAAGTCTGCCCCACTCCCCTCAACTGCCTCATGTTCCAGGCCTGTGAGAAGAATACCAGTGTAATGAGTCTTTGTCCCACCAGCCAACTCCCAAATAATGACATGGAGACTTAGGAATATGAAAGCTTGGCCTTTAGCTTAGGCTTGTTTTCAACTAGCTCTTATAACTTAAATAACCTATACACACACACACACACACACACACACACACACACACACATACACACACACACACATATATCACACACACATAGATATGTGTATACCACCCCCCACACACATATATCAATCTACATTCTACCACATGGCTTTTACCTTTCTTCCATTCTGGGTGTCCCACTCATTCTGGGTGTCTCCATGGCATCTCCTGAATGCCTCAATTCAGCTTCTACTTTCTCTCTCTGCCTGAAAGTCCTGCCAATAGGTGTAGCTATTGGCTGTTCAGCTTTCTTAAACTGAACATAGTAATATACTTTTACATAGTGTAAAAATATCTTCTAATACCCAAGGACCCTTGCATAGTTAACTTCTCGTTCCGCTAAACATTTCTTTAGCTATCCACTCATGTTATTCGCTTCTTTTAATCCAGACTCCATTCCACCATTTTAAGGAATCTTCCTGGACCACAATATTTTAAGCCTTCATCAGTGTACACTTTCATCTCTGGCTTCCCTTCCTTTTCCTCTAGAGCCCTCAACACAAACAGCATATGCTGTACCAATTATCTTTAACACTCCACCTTTAAGACCCAGAAGGCAGGCTCCTGAGGAGAGTTTGTTTGCAATCTTCACTCCTGTGCCCTGGTACCCAGAACACTTCCTGTTGCACAGTAGGTGTGTCCCAAATATTTATTGGATAAAGAAAGCAATGGATCTTTTGTTTCTAGGACTGAGTGATGGGAGTGAAGGCCCATTCTGTGCTTGGTGACAAGTACCAGGTAGTGGTTGTACCTAAAGGGAGACTAACTGGGAAATCTCTGCCTGGCTTCTAGGAAACATCCCTTGGACTCTAAGGCCCCTGCAAGTATCTCATCCCTCTACCAGATGCTGGTCACTGGGCTCACTTAGGTGCTGTGGAACTGAGTTGGGGCATTTTTCCTTTGTTCTCCTGAATACGGGCACCTTGCTGATGTTTTTAGACTGAACATCCTCCCGCCTATGCTCCTTGAGAACTATCTCTCTATGTTCAGTGGTATTTTCCTGGTGTGGTTAGCTCCAAGATACTAACCAGAGGCCCAAGATTTCCTTGTTCACAGTTCTAATTTCTGCCTGCCTGGACTCAGCAAGAAGGCACTTTCTTGGCAGGACAGGAGAGGCAACAGCAGCCTGTGTGCTCCTGAACACCAGTTCCTTTTCTTCTTTCCTCTTGGCCTCTTGTTTACTGACTGACACTTCCTCTCAGACTTACTGTTGCCTGCGAATGTTCTTAGTCTCATTCTATCAACCCAGAGACTTCCCAGGAGTCTCTCTTGCCTCTTGGGGGAAATGAGGATTGCGCTACAGGAGAATTCCGAGGAATAAACTGTGGAGGGCTGGAGAGGAAAAATGCTATAAAGAGCAGGTGGGATTAGGGCTGGGCTTTGTAGAGGGCACAAGCTAGCCTGGAATTTCCTTAAAAATCAACCATCTGAGAATGGACTCAGGAGATGGGATTTTTCTTAGGGCTGGAGTCTGGTGGCATATCAACCTCTGTGGGGGCTTAGCAGAATCCGGATACCCTGAGGGTCTGATCCAGTTTTAAGACCCACTGTCCACAGCAGAAAGAGCCCTAGTTTGCTGAGAGTCTGAGGATAGAAAGGAGCTTGGGTAAGGTAGGAGCCCAGTGTTTGACCTCATGACGAGGCGGCATGTGGACAAGTTTGGCAATCTATTGATTCTGACTGGGGTTCTTACTCAGTGGTGTGTCTTTATCTTTAGTGGTTTTTAAGGATGGGAACAGGAGGGGGGGCAAAGACATTGGGAATTTCACATTCACAATGAGATGACACCTTTAGATATCCATTTAACACCTTGGAATTTAGAAGAAAGAGCCAGTGTTAATACAGAAGTTTTCAGGGACCAACTCTCCAGCCTGTATTTGTCTGTGTCTTATGGGCTTTCTGTTCTGGGTGGGAGAAGGGTGTTATAAATGGGAAAAGTCAGATTCCCTACCAGGTACCATTTTCTTCACCATCTCAAAGCCTTAACAAAAGCCACCAACAGTTTTACTCAGAGCCCATTTCTCTTTGTCTTTCCATAGTGATAGAAAACAACATAGACAACCTTCCTGAGGTGAGCAATTGCTACAGCAGACTCGGCAGTTGGTCAGAGATGAAGACACTTTCCAGAACTGGGAGGAAAGTGTAGTGAGATTATGTTATTGCTTTATAAATAATTGTCCTGCCTATTAGTTTAATAAAAACACTAATTGGCTAAAGACAGACAAAAAATATAGACGAAGCTACCAGATGAAAAGAAACTCAAAAACAAAACAAAAAAGCCAGAGAGACACCACGATATGACGCCCCAAAAATTAAAATACTACTAAAAAAATCACCAAGCCACATGACTAAACAAAATAAAAATCATAAATTAATTTAAAACCAAGAACTAACAATATGCCAAAGGTATAAACTCATCAATGTAAAATTAATACAAACGTCTATATGTTTCTACAAGTCTACAAATGTAGACCACAAGCCAAACAAACCCAAACCATATTACAACAGGAAAGAATATGTTTAAACTACATTTCATCTTAGGCTGGGAGATGAATTTCCAATTTGGAGACTCGGGTCACCATGACTTTCCCAGAGTTCTTTTCCCTTCTCTGTCTTGAGCATCCTCTCTGTCTGAGAATGAAACTCATCTGCTCTGTCCATTTTCATCTTTGTCTATTGTGTGCTTGCTTTCTAAACTCTTTAGGAATCTTGATCAGAAGAAACCTGAGTGAGGTAGCAAAGACACTTTTGTACATCCTCAAGCAAGCTGGATGATGATGAGCTTGAGGCTTCTTCTTGTACAGTCCCTTGCTCTGACTTTGGGGACAAAAGTGCAGGCAACATTTGGCAGCTCTGTGAAGATGAGTTTTGCTTTCATATTTTTTTGTGTGTGTGTGTCTGTATTTTTTTACCTCTTATTTTTAATTTTTTGAGAGCATAATATAATTTTTGAAAGGCTACATACAATATCTCTCTCAGAAGCTAGTGAAATTTCAGGACCCTGTCAGAAAAATAGAATTGGTTTTTCTTCTTAAAATTTGTTCCTAAGCCTGCCCAGATGCAGAGCTGTCTTATTTGGCAGCGTAGACGGATGGACTTGGTACCAGCTGCCTTTCAGCATAATATGACTCCGATGATTGGAGTAGCAAAGCAGAAGTAGGCTTCTGCAAAAATACAATGCATTCAGTTGGATGCTCTCAGCCACATTTACTTCTTAGGGAACTGTCACATGCAAATGTCCTTTTCTTCACTCTTGGGTGCTGTGGAGAGTGCTCAGAGACTCATAACAAGGGCCATGCACTGAGGCTTCCTCAATATATTTAGGGCAATTATGAACACACATTTAGAAAATACCTTGGGAGTGGGCTTTGAATCCATGTGAATCATGTAATTAGCTTATAGACAGAAAATATATACTGTTTTAATTTTTCCAGCTTGACTAAGGATTGTTTTGGGAATTGCGGATAGTGCATTATAAAAACAGCTCCTTTTAATTATATTTATTTACTTAATGAATCACATAGACAGTAGGTAAGTAGCATTTTGAGATAGCCTGTAGTGCAGCCCCAAAGCCAAATGTGTTCTATGTTTTCTAATCCATATTGGAATTTCCTATCTTATATTTGCAGGGAGCCCATCAATGTTTTACACAACTAGTTAGAAACTATATTGGGTCTCAACTTTAGACTGTGAGGCTAGCACTCCACACACTGAGATACGTCCTAGCCTGGGTTTCAACTCTAGATCCTTGGGAACTGTCTTGTGTTCTCTGTAACTGCACTGGGAAAAGTCATACAGTGGAATCCCAGCAGCCATACTGGGATCCTTGCTCTGACACTCAGTGAATGTGTGACTTTGACGAAGTCATTTTGTCTCTCTCAACACGGTTGCTGCAACAGGAAGAGGCAATGAACTTGGCTCTGCTTTGGAATCTGTAATGTGTGGAGCTGAGGCTTCCTTAGAAGAGGATGCCCATGCCTGAAGAGATTATGAGGGAGGCCAGAGAAAGCTAAAGTCATTCAATGAGTAAGTTTACTTGACAGGTACTTTTAATAGACAGAATATCACCTGGAAGCTACTACCCTAGTACTCTCTCTTTCCCTTATCTGCCCTTCCCCTCCCATACTTTCTAGTATATACTTTTATTATTGTATGGAGTTCTTCCTTTCCACTAGAAAGGAGGTTCTCAGAGGGATAGAATCTGTCTATTTAGTGGCAGTCTTATAGAAAATAGTCCTTTCACTCTGCATATCACACAAGGAGTCTTTAATTATGCAAATGTAGGATCCCTTGGAGAAGAGCATGTGGGGTGTGGAAGAACAGGATTAATTTGCCCAGGAAATCTGGGGCATTCTGGGATTCAGGGAATGACATCTCAATTCATCTTCCCAAGGTTTGAAGTTGGGCTAGACATTCGAGTCTCCCAGGCCTGGACCTGAGCTCAGAGCCTAGGAATTATGGTGAGGTCTTTGTGTTAGGGAGGGGAGGGGCTCAAGTTTTTGACCTGATGAAATAATGTCCTGGCCTTCTTAACATCCTCATGCTTTGAGAACAATGACTGGCCTAGTGACATGCTTAACCAGTGCCACAGGCATCTGCTGTCCTGCTTCAGGCAGTGGGCAGAGAAGGTCCATGTTAGAAGGCCAAATCCCATGCTTATTGCTTGTTGCTTTTCTTTCTGTAGATAGTCTTAAGGATACAGGGTTTGGGGGAAAATGGTGATGAGTGGGTAAAGCAACTTCAGAAAGGGACTGACTATTGTGTTTTCTGATAACGAGAAGGTAAAGGTTTCAGTAATTAATATGTAACATACTTTATGTGGCTATATTTTAGCTCAAGGTATATAGGCATGCTGTGGCATTCCCTCATGTAGAATATTTTGTCTTTGAGTCTCCAAGTGTCTTCTTTCAATATATGACAGTTTAGTTCTTTGGAAAATCAGAAACATCCATTTTTTTCCTCCCAAATCATTGCAGAGTTTAACACAAAGCTTTCCAGCTCCTTTAAAATGGGAAACAAATATAACTTATGCGTTCAGTCTGTCTCAACTATTGCTCCATTTCGCTAACCCTCACTCCTACAGTAGAGCTTTGGATACACACACATTTGCAGTGGAATTCATAATGGTTGGATCACTGTTGCTTAAAATGAACAAACTAAGAAAACGTACATATCATTTGAAATCTGTGTGTGTGTATAGTTCCAAAAACTGAACTTAACCTAGCAAGTGTCCTTTCATGGATGGTATACTTCAGATCATGCTTTATGATAGGAATGATACAGAACTCCCTTTTCTAAATTGTCTGTGGAACTGCTTTCTACAGAGTTGAGCATGTGTTGTTCTGCTGATTTGAGAGGGTGGGGATATCTTAAAATTACAAATGCTTAGTGAAGCAATGGAGGCTTATCCCTTTAATTCTATGTCTTGGGAGGCAGAGGGAGGAGGGCATAGAGCCTCGTAAGTTTGAGGCCAGCCTGTCTACAGAGTGAGTTCCAAGGTAGCCAGGGTTACATAGAGAAACCCCATATTAAAAAACGAAACAAAAATAAAAGTAACAAACAGAGTATAAATTAAGGAAAAAACTCCCATTATCCATTTGAGTTCATGATTTATGTCTGACAGACACATGATAGAGGTTATTGGAAACTGTTATCTTTTTCTCTGCATCTGTGTCTCCTTGCTATTTTCACACAGTAAAAGGAGAGTTAAGAAAAGGATGGATAGAGGGAAGGGTGGAGAGAAAGAGAGAGAGAGAGAGAGAGAGAGGGAGAGAGAGAGAGAGAGAGAGAGAGAAAATGAATATCAGTGACTCTCAGCCTTCTTAAAACTGCTAACCCCAGAGAAGGCTCATGCCTCTTGTGGAAAATAACCATAATAGATTTGACTGAAAGAGAGAGCAGCTATTAGCTGGGTGACACCAGCCACTTACCAGCCAGCAATGTAGAGAACGGTGCAACTTTTGGGGAGAGGTAGAGTCGAGGCCTGGTAGAGCGAGGGGCTTCCATTCCTTCCCAAGTAGAGCGACTTCTCAGGATCCAAGTGCATTTCAGGGCTTCACCTCCAACCCTTTCTTTCCTACTTTCGCTTAGAGGCTCTCTGACCTTTTAAAAATTCAGCTCTCTGAGAGGGAAGGCAATGGTGCAGAAACTTAACTGCCAGTATGAACTCAATCACTCTAAAATAACTGGGTTTGGGTTAGCACCTTGGGTGGCAAAGGCCAGCTAAACAAAGTATGCTTATATGCTTGTTGTGTGTGTGTGTGTGGGGCTGACCAAGGAGTGGTAGTGAGGAGGAAGTGAAAGTAGGACAGTAGAATGGGCTGATTGTATGTTTTCCTCCCTAAATTTGTTTGCTTAAATCCTAACCCCTAAGGTGTTGACGTCGTCAGAGGTGGGGTGGCTTTGGGGCTTTGAGAGGTGATTAAGTCATGATAATGAGTTACTTGTGATATGAATTATTTCCCCTATGAAGAGGCCTGAAGAAGACTGTTCACTCTTCTTCACAGAAGAAGACTGTCCATGGAGTAGCAACTTGGTCCTTAGCAGATGCTCAGTGTGCAGGGAACTTGCTCTTGGATTTCTCAACCTCTAGGACTGAGAGAAATAGTGTGTGTGTGTGTGTGTGTGTGTGTGTGTGTGTGTGTGTGTGTGTGTGTGTGTAAGGCACATAGTGGCATTTTGTTATGGCAGGCTCAGCAGATGAAGACTAATAGTATACCATCAGGTAGAAGGGGGAATCTTTCTTTTCCTTGCTTACCATGTCTATTTCTCAATGTAAAACTGCTTTGTGAATGGAATATGGTTGCAGTATGTGGTCTTCATTGGCGGAGCTTTATTAAATATGCAGAACCCAACTCTTGTGCTGTCCTCAGAACTTGTATACACTCTATACACTCCAGAGCCTGAAATCTTCCCTTGGTTTTATAAAAAACCAGGAATTAAATAATAAACAAAAAAAGATTTATTTTATTTATGGATATGTGATCTCCCTCCCCTCTTTCCTTCCCCTCTCTGTGCATGTGTATATATACATGTGTGCCTGGATGTGTGTAGAAGTCTGAAAATTGTGTCAAATCGCCCAGAGCTTGAACTACAAGTAGCTATAAACTACCTGACATGGGTGCTTGTAAGCGAACTCTGGTCTCTTTGAAGAGTAGCAAGTGCTCTTAACTCCTGAGCCACCTGTCCAGCCCTTGAATCCCCACATCCTCAGTACTAAATCTCTAAGGACTAAATTAAAGAGAAAATATACTTGTTGTTGAATACATACTGTATTTAACATTTTAATCCCAGAGAAGTGAAATGCAACATCCATTTGAGTTTATGTAACATCCAAAGACTGACAACTCAGAATTTCCTAATTAAAGTCATTTTTAAGGCACTCTGCAGAGCCAGCTTTCATCTCTTCCTTTGTGGCATTATTCTTCAAACTGTAGCAGAATACCTGGCTTCTCTGTCTTCAGTGACACACATACATGCTCATGCTCTTAGCCTCCATGTCTGTCCTTGACAACACAATTTAAAAACAACACAATTTAATGGAAAGAAACACATTTGGGGGGAAGCAAGGAGAGAGCAGACAGGACATGTACACATAAATTAACTGATAGGCCAGTAGCTGAAAAGAGAAGGAACAGGAAGGAAATGGGACAGGGTGGGGTAGACCAGATGGCTGGTGGCCGGTGGGGAAAAAATAGGCTGCATTTCTCAATGAGGTTTAAATTAATTTAGCTGGTTCCTTTTTATTTTTTTTTTTTTAAAGATGGGGCCAAGGCAAGGGAGTATTCCAAAATTATGGGATGTGGAGATAGGTAAGTGTGCTTGCTTGCGCTCATGTACTCATGAACTGACTTTCAAGATAGGTAAGGAGGAGGTGAGGCTCTAAAATGCTCTCCTGAGGAAAAAAAAATCTCTCCTACTGACCCACTTCTGCACCTGAAATTCCCAGCATTCAAGCTATTCCTTCATATTAAGGCATTGTCTATAGCCCCAATTAAAAGGTAAATGTCACCTAAGAAGTGTAACACTCAGCTCTTTAGCACCCACTGACTAAACTGTTGCCTATCAGAGAGCAGGACCCTGAGAGATGAGACTTTGTGCAGGACAGTCTGATTAATGGGGCAAGAAGGCATGGTGATATGAATGTAGGAGAAATCTACTTGCTCTGGGGACCTGCTTTGATGCTAGGGATACAATAGGAAAATGAACTCTTTCTATGCTGGGACACTCTTTTGTGCATACAACATACACACTCTAACACTTCCAATAGTTTTTAGACATACATCATTCTGCATGGAGCCCTACTATGGAGTTCACTAGGACCTTGAGGAAAGAAGCACAGTGAATCCACTGAGTATAAGACAGCACAAGTTCTTGATTGTTTTTAGGTAAAGGTCTATACTATAAAGTTGAACTTCAGAATTTTTATAGATCCATGTAGTTTATATGAAGGCAGCACACACACACACACACACACACACACACACACACACACACACACACACACACACACATGTATGCACCTTCACTTATATTCATTGTTTGAGAACTTATCAACATGAAGGGTGAGAAGTCTCTTCTAGACATCTTTGATCTTGATGGCAGAGTGAGGGGTTGCAGTCAGGTCATTGGATAAGGGACTATTTTGGGGAACAGTCCTTTCCTATGATAGATGATCCTTTCCTATTACCAGCGGTCCCTCAGGTAATTCATGTTGCTCTGCAGAAACAGCCAATTCTTGGGTTATAAAGGCTGGAATGAGCTTTGCCTTCAAATTGGGATGTAGAGACAGGGATAGCCATGTAACCTTCAAACTCCTCTGGGGAGGCATGTATGGTGTGTGTGTGTGGGGGGGGAGTGCAGGGGAAGGTGAACTTAGGTAAGGGACAAGCTTTTGCTTCTAAGTGCAGGTATCAGCTTCAGGTGTGACTCCTGGGACCAGTCACCTCTTTGGGTCTTCTCAGGTCGATGGTGCCAATGGGAAAAGGTTTAATGAGGAAAAGGGACTGGATGATTGGGGACTCCACAGGAAGACTGTGAATTAGAGGAGGAGGGGGGAAGGAGGAGAAGGAGGAAGAGGAGGAGGAAGACAGCAGAGGTAGGTGGGGATGAAGAAGACAGTAGAAAGGATTTTTGTTTGTTTTTTCTTTTTTTTTTTATCAATTGCATTTACAGGTTAGAATCATCTGGGTACTAAAGAGACCTCTGCTGCTCAGCCCCTTGGAGATTCTGCTATGGATACACTGAGATGGAAACCAGGCTTGTGGTTTTAAACTCTTGGCATAGATTCTAATGTGCATCTGCCAGGAATTCTGCAGCAGAGCAGAGTGAGAAGTCTTAACAGTCAGGCTGGAGTCAGCTGGTTGGTCTTGCATGAGTTTGAGAAAAGTAGAAGATAGTGCAAAAGCAGGGGCTGGAAGACTCTGAGTTTCTGTCTGGATAGCGAAGTCTGTGCTGATCTGTGTGGCTGTACAGCTTACTGCTAGCTGGTAGTTTCTGATCCCATTTCTGGTTGAAAATCTATCTAGGGTGGAAGTATTTGGGACTAGGGAGAGTATTTCCCTTTTTTTTGTGGCTTCAAAGAGGATTCATTTACTGTGCTCTGTGGGGGCCAAGAGGACAAATTTGGGGCTGATGTTTGAAAGATGAAAGCTTTCTGATGTATAATAAATACAGATTCCATAAATAAATAAATAAATAAATAAATAAATAAATAAATAAATAAATAAATAAATAAATAAATAAATAAATAAATAAATAAATAAATAAGTATACCAATAGATAAAACAGTCAATGAAACAACATCTACCACGTTTGCCCTTTACGGGGAAGTTCTGCACTCACTCCACTGATCCTCGTGATGTAAAGGCTGCTCTTGGTCATCTGAAGGCACCAAGCCTGTCCATGGTAGGGCAAACAGTTGCCTTCCAAAGATCTTAGAGAAACCTCAGGGGATGATTGACATTGGTTATCCACATAAAGAAGAGAGAGGGGAAGGGGAGATAGACATTCACGTTGTTTCCCATCCAAAAGTATGGGCTGGGAAAGCAGGGTGGGGAGCCAGGGCTGGGCCGCGTGGAGTCTCTTGAGTCCAGGATGACCAGCCTTGTCCTTAGGAGGCTTCATGTGGAGGAAGAGGATGAGCTGGAGGTGTGGGTGAACTCAATCTTTCCACACACAAAACACGCTGCAGGCACAAATTCAACTTCAACAAAGCTCCCCCATGAGCCAGCCATGAGCCAGCCAGTTGGCCTGGTTGGACACATGCAGTGGAGATAGGAGGTACTGGTCACAGAATGGGAGGGTGGTGAGGAGACAGGCAAGATGGCACTCTTTTAAAATAGGAAATCAGCTGTCCAGGGCGTCAGCTTCTAGAGACACCAGCCATTGCTCATCTCCTCCTCGTCAATGTCTTGCCATGTGGTTCTGCTTGCTGGGCTTGCTTTGTCCTACTAAGAGACCTGCATGTAGACATGGAAACATGCAAACAGTGTGCATTAAGACAGTGGCCAAAGAAGCACCATTCCTTAAAAGCAGATGTTCATAAGTCAAGCTTTGTAAAGTAGCTTATCAAAGGGATCATAGTTTAAATTTTGTGCAAAGTTTTGAACATCTTGACATAATTTCTCTATTAATAAAAGGGTTGGAACTTTCATCTGTTCTTTAAAGATTAAAAATTAAAACAATATAAAGGGATTCCAAGTCATTTGTGTGTTTATGCCACTAGAAAAGCATAAGAGTATCTACAGCATGGGTGGAAATTCATATACTGTTCCTTAGCCTTCCAAGCACAGAGATTTGCAGCAACTAGATTAACTAGAGCCCTCTGGTGTAACCAGGGTTTCTGTCAATGATCATGCCAATAATGCACAAGCCTTTTTTTTTTTTAAAAAAAAAAAACCAAAAAACAAAAAAAAACTATGTGTCTATATCATTCAACTTGAAATTTTCTTTGGGAAGAAAACATATAACAACTTATTTAAAGTGGGCACTTGTCTATATACTGCTTTATGTAACAGCTGAAGTGGGTGAACCCAATTTTAAAAATAAAAACCATTTTTGAATGTATGAAAAGCTGTTCTGAGGTAAAGTTAAATGTTGTGACTCCTTTCTTTCCTGAGTTTTTTGTTTGGTGTGTATGTGTACACACGTGTGTGAGAGTACATGTGTGTGTATGTATGTGTGTGGGTGTACACGCATGTGTGTACATCTCAGTGTAGAGGCAGAAGGTATATTTTGGGTGTCTTTCTTAGTAGTTATACAGCTCATCTTTTGAGAAAGGATCTCTTTCTGAGCCTGGAGCTCACTAGTCTAACTAAACCGGCTAGTCAGGAAGCTAGCCATGGATCTTCCTCTTGGCCAGCCCCTTCCAATGCTAGGGTTATAGATGATGCTGTCATGTCTGTTTTTTAGGTGGATGTTTGAGACCTTATCTTAAGTCTTCATGATTATGAAGCAAGTACTCTCCCAGTGAGTCAACTCTCCAACCACTTGTCTACATTGTATGTGCTGGGCTTGCTTACAGTACTGCCATGGCACAAATGTCTTTATGAGTCTTCATTAAGTAACATCATTGCCTTTTCTGATTATATACATATATATGGCTTCAGTTTTAGAAAGAAAAATCCAAAACATTTATGTAAATGGTTAAATAAACTTGTCTTGATGCTCTAAAATTAGAAGGCAAATCCATTTAATATACAAACAGGGACTTGGTCTAAGATATGTTTTAGAAAATACCCCTCTGTCCATCCACCCTGTTCACCAGAATAGCAGCCATGATCTCTGGCAGCTGTAAATGCCAGTTTCCATTTCAACAAGACTGTGATTAGTCAGAATAGGTCAGAGGTCCTGATTGTGCAAGACTCTGCCAGCCCTTGATAGCTGGCATGGCACAGAAGAACAAACAGAGTGAGACAGAGGAGGAGATGGGGTACAAGGTAAACATATGTAAACAAAGGCCTAAGCCAAATTTACAGTCTACTTGATGTTCACAGAGCACACTACACAGATGCTCATGGACAAAAGTCCCATCACCAAGAAGACTGCCTTAATAATCAAGTTCTTTATTCTTTATTAATAATAGTTTTATCATTAGTATATTAATTCTACTGTTTTATATAATAGCAATGCTTTAGACAGCATAATTTTTGTATAGAAAATATTTTAGCTGCATAGTTTACATTTGTCTATTAGTTTTTCTAAGGCAAGACACAAGTAACTTAGAACTCTCTATTAATTGTGCTTTCATAATCATAAACACTTTGTGGGGTGCATATGGCACTGTGAAGGTGACTCCTTCTTGTGTCATAAATAAATGAAGGTCAGCATGATATCAATACAAATTCAGGCCTCAGAAGCTCAGTCCCCTGGTCTCCTGAATCAATGACTAGTATGTCTGGTATATAGAAAGCTGAGTAGAAATCTACTTTACCAAAGTCAAAAGGACAAATTTTTTTTTCTGTAAAAAACTTGTAATTAAGCTGACTTTAAAGCTGTTTAAATGTCCTAATTTCCCTCCTTCATGAATGTACTCAAAGAAGGAATCCTATGATTTTGTTAGTGGCTCTTGGCACTAGGGATTTTTTGGCTGTTTAAGAAGATCTATGGAATTATTTATTTTATTTTATTGGGATAATTTCTCTGTGAGGCTCTGGATGTCTTGGAACTTACTCTGTAGACCAGGCTGGCCTTCCAACTCAAGAGATCCACTTGCCTCTGCCTCCCAAGTACTGGAATTAAAGGCATGTGCTACTACCTCCTGGCAAGATCCATGGAATTCTTTAGGAGAGAAAGTTTTTAATGTTCTGGTGTGTGCCTGTGTGCATGTACATGTGTATGTGCAAGCATAAGGAGATAGGTGTAGAAGTGTCTCTGTCTCCATTCATCTGATATGCATGTGCATAGTCTTTTTTTTCTAATTAATTAGAAGTAATAGCTTTCCATAGTTTCTGGTATGTGAGAGAATGAGGTGGGAAAATAATTTAATTGACTCTCTTGCTTTCAAAGCCAAGTTTAATAAATTAGTTCTCAGCCTAAAGTGCATGTATTGCCTTTCCTGTTATTTTTATAATTAACATTTCATCGGATCACGTCTGTGTGGAATATTTTAATTGGTTTCTAAGGTGAGGGCAAAGAGTATTGAGCAGATGGAGAGATAACCCAAGTGCTGGGGTAGGTATTGATGGGGCCATGGGGTCTCTTGTGCTTTTCTTTAGAACGGTGTACCTGTGATGTCATCTTATCACTTTACCTACCCTTAGGGACTAGACAGTGATCCTACCAGTCCCTCTAAAAAGGCAGACTGGTTTATGCCTTCATTGGGTAGAGTCCTGGGCTACCTCACAATGTATGAACCTACAGCCTTCCTTTTCCTGCGAACACGGTTGTGCTGAGGGCAAGGATTCGGTTTGCCAAGTATATAGGAGATACTTGTAGAAAGACTTGCTGGAAGAATGAGCATTTGGAGATAAATCATGATACCTTCCCTGCTTTGCTCTTCTGTGTGGAAAACAGATAATTAGAGGTAGATATGAGGTGAAACAGAGTAAGGAGACAAGCAAGGACCGAGGCAAACACCAAGAAGGCTTGCTCTTACAGGGACAGGGGACAAGTACGTGCAGGGCCCCGAGAGTGAGCCCCTTCTTAGATTCCAGACATCTTAGGACTGTACTTGGTTCACTTTTGCCCTAGGCAACTAGCAAAACACCACATCGGCCTTTCTATCTCTTCCTTGTTTCAGTAATGCTGGTTTTGGTTCTTTTTTCCTCACTGTGCAGTTCTGACATAGGTATTTTCCCTACCCCTGGGTATCTATCACTAAACAGTTTTAAGGATGAATCCACATATTTTAGGTAATCTAAAGACAAATGTGGCCTAGAGGGAAAAGAGGCTCCATGCTTGGCCATGTGTCTTGCTGCCTAGAGCCTGGATCATTCTATCTTGCAAAGAAGAGCTGTGGGGGTCCTCTCAGGAAGCATCCTTTGGTCCAGTTGCGAGAAAGCAATAATTTGAGGTGTAGGTCAGTGACTGAGGCTGGCTTAAAGAAAACCATGCAGCTGGTCCAAGAGAGACCATAGAGAAGGGGATCACTCTACGTGGATGAAGAGAGAAGCCGCAGCCACTCAAACCTCCACCGTTGTGAGATAGCCTTGGGTTTGTTGTCTATGTACAGAGTGAGGGGAAGTACTTCCTCATTTTATCTGCTTCAAATGACAGATCTGTGAAGCCACTTGCAAACTATAAGGTCTTAGCCAAAACTGTAGGGACAAACAGGCCAGCAGAGACTCATGCAAAGATTTGAATATATATATATACACATATATGTATATATGTATATATACACACATATACATACATATATACACACACACATATATGTATATATGTATATCCCCTCTGTGTCTGTTATGTGAGCACAAAATGAAGAAAATGCAGCTGTTCTGGGATGGCTTTTGTGGCCATTTCAGCCTAGCAAGTTGTGCTGTGATTTTCCATTTGGCCTTGTTCTGACACTTGGCCACTTGACCCTCCTAAAGGCCTCATGGAATTTCAGTTACCTACAGGACCATGTGGCATTCTCCTCTTTTTCATTTCTGCCCTTTCCTGGGTATAGTCCTCTCTCAGCTGGGTGGCTAATACTGGGAAGAGCTGAAAGATCCCAAACTTTCCCAGAGACCAGGGTCTTACTTCACAGGAGCTGAATGAGGTTTTGGGTTTCCAAATTGGTAGATCCTGAATGTCCACTAGCAAGCTCCAGCCTAGTGTATCTACTGATCTGACAATGTCATATATCAGACAATGCTTAGCTGAGATACTCTGGAGTGTTTTAGAGATTGTACCAATGTCTGCTGAGGCTAGCGATTGGTTCTATTATAGGAGAGTGCATGGCTGACTTGGGACCAATGATACCACATTTCCCTACAGGAGTTCCTATAAAAGTGCTTAGGAATGGCCAGATAACCTTGGCTGTCACTGAACCGGCAACTTTTGGGAGGCCTTCTACAGGCAGATGTCCTAAAGGGAAAGGGGGACCAGATGTACTCAAGATCTCAAAAGGAATTAATGGCAATAAGACTCTGGGGTAAAAATATCTGTGTGCTTGCTCACTGAGCTTGTTCACTCAGCTCCTGTTCTATCTAAGGATCATTTAGGCTTAATTATAGAGTTCAGGCATTCATTGGGTTTTTTGATTAATTTTCTTTTCAGCCTGGAAAGGGAGTGTGGTATGTCTTTGTGTGTGTGTGCGTGTGTGCATGTGTGTGTGTGCATGTGTATGCGTTTATATCTTTCTTTGCAACTCAGCTGGGATCTGGCTCTAGTGATGTTTAATTGTGCTCTCTGCTCCTAACAAGACCGTTCAATGTGCCAAGAAGGCTGTGGAAAGCCATTGTTTTCACTCTCTCTGCCCCATGGGCTGCTCCTGTGTGTACACTGAGGGACTGCGGGTGGCCGGGCAGTGCTCAGCTGGGACCTCAGCTGTAGGAAGCATGCTTCCTGCCTGTCTTTGTACTTGTGTTGTTTAAGGGATTCGGAGACCAGGGGAACAGCTTTCCTACTCCATTAATTACAAGTGACAGCCACCTCCCCCACACCACAGTCCCTGACAGGCATTTTTCTGGGCCAACCTCCCTGGGGATTACAAGGCTCTTTGAGGAAGAAAACAGCTTTCATTCCCTCATTTTTAATGACTCCACTTGGTAGGTGGGGGAGGACTACATGACTGTGCAGGTGACAGTGACCTGCCTTCTTTTTCTTCTCTTTTGTGCTAAGGAATAAACTAAGGGACAGCACCATGCAGAGGGAGAAAATGAGGGTTTGAGCCAAAAGACCCAGTTTGAATCCCAGCTCTTAGCATTTTCCTGTTTGTGTGCCTGTGGATACATCATTTAACCTCTTTGGTCTCAGTTTGCTATTTGTAAAATGTGGACAATAACACTGCCACCACCATCAAATGGTAACTTCTTATAAGGTGAACCGTGGACGAGAAAACGCATGTGGAAGCCTTCTGTAAAATGTTTTATAAACCATTGCTATTTTATTTCACTATTCAGAGTCGTTTCTTAGACCATGACTTTGGCCTCTGAGGTATTTATTGTTGGGCAGGGACAGGGAGGGTCATCCAAAATGATTCATTGGATGGAAGGCAGAAGGGGGTCCAGCATCCAGCCTCCTGTGCGTTGTGGGCTACAGCAATAACCTGAGGATGTTGTATGCATGCAGCATAAAACAAAGACTTTGGGTTCAGTATCAAAACAGCTGTCACAGATAGACAGCAATCTGGAATATCCATCTTTTGACATTATAAAGAAAAGCATTCTAGACCCAATTGTTTTTTTAATTTCTAGGCTAACTGATTTGTGGGTCAATGATTCTGAGACAATGGTAATGTTTTGGGCTGAGGACCAGGGGAGACCCCAGGTCCCAGGTAATGTGCTTATATGTAAGCTGAGGTCTGGGAGACACAGGCCTGTGCTGATGAGGTTTGTGATCCTGAATAGATGACCTAATTTAAATGAGTCTCATATTCCTTGGAGATTATAAACCAGAAGATCTCAAAGGTAACCTTGTTTAAGGATTTAAGATCTGATGAAATGGTCTTTCAAACACAGGAATTTAAAACTGTTGTGCCACTAAGAAACTATGAACCTATACAGGATCCAAATATAGTTTAGAGATCACCCAACTCACACCAGAGGCTCAGAATGAGCCTCTTAGAGACTGATGTCATCTGGTATCAGACCACCCATTCTCAAAAGAATGCAGGCTGATGGGAAGATGTGACACCAGCAGAGATCTCAAGGTTAATTCTCTCCTGGTAAGACAGCACTTTCCTTGGCAATCTCCCGACTAAGCTAAAAGGTAATGATCCACAGATAGTGTGTGTGTGTGTGGGTGGGGGGGGTCATCTCCTTGTTAAAAAAATGATAACTTTAACATAATTGGCTACTGGGCAATTGAGTGCTCTGCCAGACTGACTTCAGAACCAAGAGAAGGTTTGCAGAAGTAACAGATGATAATGAGAATGCAGATTTCCATAGTTCTTTCACCTTTTGTAAGTCCTTCCCCATATATTTCTTTTCTCAGTTTTTATTACATCATTTCCCAGGAATCTGTCTGGCGGTAATTTATTTTAAAACTCTGAAGCGATTCTTTTTGAGTAGGAATAAGCCTAGGTAAGCATGCTGCACCTTGCTTTGTAAGTATAGACAGGTCTTTGAAAAACGCTATTTTATGTAAATATAATTGTGTGAGTCATATCTTAATGTGCTAAGGACATTTAAAGACTGAAACCTTGCATAGAATTTTAATATAAACTCTTTCTTATTCATCTGTTGTTACAATTTTAGATTTAAAAAAAAAAAACCAAACCAGGTTTTCTTTAAGTGGGGCTACATGGCTTGGATTCCAAGATCAGCTTCCACTGCCCCAAATCTCATAAAAGTGGCACCTAACTCAACGAGGGGAGGTTGGCACCTTTGATATTAGCATGTCGTAAGCAGCTTCACTCTTAGACTTATAGCTCTCTCCCATAAAAAAAAAAAAAAAGTAGGGAAGAATGGAAAAGGGACAGAGGAACCCAAAAGTAACAGCTGAATTATTTCTAAAT
The DNA here is from genome assembly GCA_033318265.1 of Phyllotis vaccarum. NCBI lineage: Eukaryota > Metazoa > Chordata > Mammalia > Rodentia > Cricetidae > Phyllotis > Phyllotis vaccarum. The sequence continues at coordinate 27,014,172 of JARWLC010000017.1, forward strand.
AGGATTATTTATAGAGCCTTTGCAACTCACCAATGTACAGTCTCTAGATCAGAGAAATTAGAAATTAAACTACGGGGCATTTTAAACAAAAGCAACGAACAAACCCATTCCACATTCTCTGTCCTCAAACTTCTGGCTGATTTGGAGTCAATGACAGGATCTGTATAATGGCTCTGGACTTAGAGTCTCTCATCTCTGAAATTAGGCAGAATTTCCTTATTTAATGTACAACATTGTGAGAATTCTGTAGTTTGTTCTCATAGGGAGTTTCTCAACAAAGAAAGCTCTATCTCACAATATGAACTATTGAAAACAACCAGGAAAGCTCTTTTGGGCGGGGGCATGATTTAGGTTGAAAAGGTTGGAAATCTCAGCACTGTAAATAATGGAAACACTCTATAAAGTTTTATACTGCCTGACTATAGGAAATTTGGCTTCCCACCTTTATTAGCTGAATCTCAGCAACACAAGTTTACTTAAGGAAGTGTTTAGATTTTCACTAAATAAGTATGAAACACTTCTTCCCTGTAGCTGGAAAAGCAGTTAAGGTTGGATATTTGTAAGTATGGTGAAGTTAGCCTATGTGGACTTACAGTGTATGTACTATGTATCTTTAAAGGCTACCGATGAATATTCAGGCAATATTGGCAGGACTACTTGCTATTGTCTCTGGATTCTGGTGTGTGATCACACATGTATACACACAAATGTATGCATTTCTTGTGCCCAAACAATTGAGAGACAAAAAATTGAAAGTACTGTTCTCATTTGTTGAGATGTTCCCGAAACCCTACATGCCCAAACATGAGGCTATACATCTTTGTAAATCTAGGGCTGGTGAGGAATCTGTAGCTGTAAACAAAGTCACATATTGAGTCCTTAAAAACTCAGGAGGGATACAGTACCATATTTACTACAGAAAACAGGAACCACCTATCCAACACTGTGACTAGCAACACTTAGGATGAACCATCTCTTTGGAAAGAGGCTTGTGTCTGGAAACAGCCCGTCTCCAATAGGGCTCCTGACATCAGCACATTGGACAGTTCCGAGGGCACACACTACCTTTCCTTAAGTGTTCCTCTCATTCCAGTGAGTGTGTTGACAATCTGATCACCAATATTTGATATTAATCTGTAGCAACAACTTCTTCTCTTTTCCCATCACCCATTATCTCTGACCCAATTTCCCAACACCCTCCAGTCACACATGGGGACTGTCTTACGAACACCTGGTGTGGATGTTTCCACTCGCGCTTCTAATTGATTGGGAAGCAGCATCCGCCACAGGCACTGTTTAGTTTCATTTACATCCCCTGCATCTCACAGGAAAGAAATGGTCAATAGTTCAAATAAAAGAATCATCCGGGTCAGCTGCAAAATATGGCTACTTGCATGGTAATCACAGCAAGTCTGTCAGATCAGTGATTTCTTTATTCCTAAGAGGAAGGGGCTTTTCCTAAGGGTTATGGTTCTACCACCCAAGGAGCAGCTGTACTCTTCACAAGTAGCTGCAGAGGCTGGCAAACCAAGAGGTCTGCTTTGGCTCAGAAACTCAGTTTGGCTCTTGCCACCCCTGGCAACCCCACTGCGTGTCTCAGTGGCATGTGTTCCACACACAGTTGGGCAGTCTGCTTCTACTTAGGAGGTATCACAACCAGAGGTGGCCCCCGCTTGGGCCTCCACATGAGAACCTGGGCATCATTGGCATTGGGTTTCACTAGTGCGTTAGGGGGGATGGGTTCCATCCGGCTCAGAATCCGGGGCTGCTCTTGCTGAGTCCTGCCCACAAGCCGGGCTCGCTGCCCCAGCAGCTGAAGAGGGTCCACTTCAATGTCTACTCTCATTCTCCACTTGATGGTCTGCAGAATGATCTTCTCTTTTGTGGTGGTGTTCATAGCCACCAGCCAGGTGGTAAAACTTTGGTCCCTCTTGATTCTCGTGAGAAGTGGCACATTGCTGTCACTCACTGGCACCGCCCATGTCACACTGGGGTAAAAGTTATCATTCATGCTGACGGAGAACCTGGAGATCTTGTTGGTGGGGCCAACCAGGGTCACAGTCTCTGTGGTGTTCCCGTACCAGGGATAGCTCACCCCATCTGAGTCACTGATGGCTTTTACTCTTCCTTCCCTCAAGTCAGGCAGCTCCCAGCTCGACCTGGTAAAATACAAGGGATACACAAGAGGAGGCTTAATGATTATTATTTTTTTTTAAAGATGGACAGGTGTTCACCACTTACTAATACAGTCAAATTGAGCAAAATGGGAAGTTGAGAGGGCTGTATCAAGATTAAATGGGGGGGAAAAACCAAAAGAAAAGAAAAACACAGTTAAATAAAAGCTTAGCTGACCCAATGGACAACAAGCCCATAGGAATAGTGACCAGACCACAAACATCAGCTCACTGGAATGATGGTGATGAACAGTTTGGAGGCAACTATGACAGAATGCACCTTCTCAGGAGAGAATGTGTTTGAATAAGGTACTCGAAAGGATGTAAAGGAGGAAAGGAAACAAGGGGTAAAAGACAAAATTCAACATTGTATTAATTTCTTAGAAAAGCCATAGTAGTCGAATTTCTGTCAACAGAGCATCTTACATTCTCCCATTAAACCAAATCAGCACTTATAAAACACAGACAAAAGAAAAGCAGTAATAGAGTACTGGTCTCTCTTCCCCTAAAGCTAAAAAGCTTTGTGGAAACTGTGCTGTAGACTGGCTGCTTGCTCTCTTGTATGCTGCTTTCCCCTTGGCTTAGCATCCTGGCTGGAATCTTCCTTGCCTTGTTTGTGACCTTGCCATTCTGAGACCTGTCCATCTCCCATCCTTGCACAGAATGACAGGGGAGAATGTGTGGCCATTAGTCTCTGTACGTGTGGCCATTAGTCTCTGTACCTCCTCCCAGGGAATGTCACATATAATGATGATACCATAATTCTCATGACTGATAGTTACAGAGCACTTACTGCACCCCCAACACCAAGTTAAGTACTCAGTTATGGCGATTTATGTTTAAAAGATTCCACACTATAACTGGATTTTATTTCTATTCTTTTTTCACATGACAAGGTAGAGGCTTAAAAATGTTGGTATCAAATGTCCTAAAGATTCTGTAGAAATTTATAGAGGTTGGATTGTTTGACTCAAGAGTTTGTGATTTTGACCACTGTACCATACTGCTTCCAAATACTCACGGTAATGGAAGAAACCAGAGTATAGGGAACTTACGCTGTACAATGATCTAACTCACAGCCTTTATCATGGCCATGGGGAATTTGACTGAACCCCAATAGGGCCATTCCACTTATTCCACCCCAGGGACAAGAAATGATAGAAATGCTCAGTAATAATGCCTATAATTCAATAATTAAAGAATAGTGAATTTCCCATTTATTAGCTAAGAGGTGGTGGTCTTGCTCGATATAAAGTTCTTCCCCTTCAGAGATGACGGAAGATCCTCCAGGGTTTATCCAATGGCAGAAAAGGGAATTCTATGCTCAATGATGGTGACAGCGTCTCAGCATGCCCTACTAGGGAACATGGAAACAATTAACTGCTGTTTCTGGCTACCCCCATGGTACTTTCCATGCCAGTCAGCCCCATCATAAGTGAAGGGAGGGCTGGACCGCCTGGGGAGGAGGTGGCCCACAGCTGCAAGAGGCTTTTCTCTTGTCTTCATGCCCTTGGTAACTATTGAGAATAATTGTAGTGTATTATGGTTGGCAGAAGCCAAGTAACAGAAACTGACCTGATGCGAAGTCAGAGGGCTCATCTTACACACATTGCTGGTGTGCTGTGCTAGGTGGAGGCTCCAGGTCATTCTGTAGCTGCCATTTTTCCTTCCTTCCTTCCTTCCTTCCTTCCTTCCTTCCTTCCTTCCTTCCTTCCTTCCTTCCTTCCTTCCTTCCTTCCTTCCTTCCTTCCTTCCTCCCTCCCTCCCTCCCTCCCTCCCTCCCTCCCTCCCTCCCTTTCTCCCTCCCTCCCTCCCTTTCTTTTTTGAGATAGAGTCTCTCTATAGAGTCCTAGCTGGCTCAGAACTTGCTATGTAGACAAGGTTGGCTTTGAACTCAGAGATCTGTGTCTTTTTTTGCCTCCCAAGTGCTCGGATAAAAAGTGTTTACCACCATTCCTGGCACCACATCTCTTTCTCTCTCTTACACACACACACACACACATACACACACACACAGATTATAAAATAATTACATTTTCCTCTTTCCTCTCTCTAAACCCTCCCATATATCTCTTCTGGCTCTCTTTGAAATTCATGGCCTCTTTTAAAAACCAGCTGTTTCTATATACATATATATTCCTAAATACACATATAAATATGCATATATTGCTACTTCTTACTGTACAGAAAGGAGTGTGTGTTGTTTGAGTGCAGTATAATTATGCGTGAGTTAGCAAGGTAGGGAATTAATTGGCTAATCTGCTTCCTGGGCTCACGAAATGACAACATTGGAGTCATTGTGCCCCAATGAAGGGGCCAAGACAATGTCCATCATTGGACATTATTTCCAAACCCCAGTTGTTATTTGGTTAGTGGCCAAACACTCTGACACTTTCTGTGTGAGCGGATGACAGGCATTCCCAGCAGTGCTAGATCAGGCTTGCTCCCCTCCCCACCCTTGCCAACTGTGTTGTATTAGTCTGGAGAATTCTGTTTCCAGCAGATGCACTTCTCATTCTTCTATAATGTCGACCTTTACAGGACTAGGTTGATGGCCAATCCAATTCCTTTGTCTATAGCTGAGTTACCATTCACATTTCGCCTTTATCTTCCTGCCCAGAGCCAAGAGGAAAGACTTGAGCCCACACTCTAGGAGTCGGTCTCGCTGGAAGGTAGTAAAATTTAGTTTGGATCCAGGTTTTCTCACAAATGGAGATGATGTCATGAGAAGCACACAGTGTGCCTGTCCCAGAAAAGAAGGAAGAAACCTGCCTCATAGGATGCTCTGGAATTCATGAATATCCTAAGCTTCTCAGGTACCACATCCCAGGAAGGATGAATCTGGCTGAGCGTAGTCTTGGGTTTGCAACCTTAGCAGACTGCATTTCTGTCTCATGGTGGCTTCTGTTTTAGAGTTACCTGAGTTCTCTTCCACAGCCCTATGGAGTATCTACCTCTATCAGCATCATAGAGGGGTAGCTTAATTTAGAAAATAACCAAATTCATAATGACTAAAGTTTAGTGAAGGGGAGTTTTTATCAGAAAATTATTGTATTTTTACTTCTATAAAAATTGAATATTTATTCCCAGGTAGTGGCTTGAAAGAGCTTTGCCTAGAAAATACATAACTGGTTTATGTAAAAGATGAGCTGGCACTGGAAATAGTTTTGAGACAGGTCCTTGCAAAGTTCCAACAGTGGTAGCCTGGAGTCCCTAGGTGGATCAGAATTAAGAGGATCAGGATGCCTGAGGCACCACAGTTTCCATATGGTCCAAACAGAACTCCCCATCTCCACCTAAAAGCTGCTCTGCTGCAGGTCAGAAGTATGAGACTCTTCCCACCCTCACATAGATCACCAAGTAACCACACAGCATCTTGTAACTTTCGCCCCACTGGCAATGTGTAGATTTGCTTCTTTTTCTCTATCTACCTCTCACTGCTTTAATTTAATCCAAGCCTTTAGCATCTCTTACTGACGTGACCCACTAACTGGTCTCTGCATCCAATGCTGATTTCCCTCCACTTCATGGCCACACAAGTTCTCAGCTTGTTTATTCTATAAATAAAATGCTTCTATGACTCCTTTACATGGAAATCACCTGGTCACTCATAGAATAAAATTTGAGTCCCTTACTTGCATAGACCTGGCCCACAGTGACCTGTCCTTTGTGACCCTGTGTATCCTGTTTCTCTCCTTCACTCCTTAGGTCTTGCTGCATCCTTTGCACACATTACCCTTCCTCCTAATAAAGGTCTCATCCTTTGAGAATCATATGAGTCACTCCCCCACAGGAGGATCAATATTTCCACCAACTATTGGATGTGTTCAGATTGACAGGTGCCAAATTATATTCTAAGCTTTAGTTTTTATATCTCTTCTTCACTAGGTGTCAATTTCCTTGGAATTGTGGCTTACTTTTGAATCAATATTTAGCACTTAGCTGGCACACAGCTAAAACTCATTATTTTTTGGATGGATCCACATCCAAGATCACCACAAACTGGATTCAGTCTGTTAAACACACACACACACACACACACACACACACACACACACACACACACACACACACACTAAAAGACAATATGAAGTTAGAAGGAAGAGTGGATCTGGGAGGAATCAGGTCGAGGAGAGAGTAGAAAGAGTCAATGTAATCATAATACATTGTATGCATCTCAAAGAATTAATAAAATGTATTTTAAAACCTTAATATTTCTCAACAGATTAAATATTGTATTTGAATCATTTTCATGCCTTTATGCATGGGGTTTAATAGAATTTTTGCACAACAGAATCTTTTTATCGCAGCCTTACACCTTATATATTTGCTCGCTTATAAAGCCCTAACATCTATTATTCATCTAGAGTCTATTATTAGGATAGCTGCGCACCTTGCACTGAACATTATTTGTCTTTAGAGGGAGGCGAGCCACATTTAAAATGAGCGAATTAGTAAGCATGAATGTATTTCAGAGACTATTTTTGCCAGCACACAGCAAACATATGAAAATGAGTAGCACCGACTCCCCAGTGCTACTGGCTCCGGATGTGTAGAGACCCACAAAGGCAAGAGCTGGGGGGAAGCTTTGCAGAGGAAATGGGCTATGGGAGATAAAAACAGGCCTTCTCAGCTGGATGGTTTCATCACAGGCCAAAATAACATCAAGCATGAGATGGCATGTCCAGGAAATAGAAGGGACATGAATGTAGGAAAGAATGCGAACAGAGCAGTGGTCTGGGTGGTCTTAGCTGGACTGGGGTGTGAGTAATGATGGGCTTTGGTGTTGAGACTCCATCAGGAGGCTGCTGTACCAGCAGAGTCAGGTTACAGAAGAATTTGCATGTTGAAGGGAGAGCAAGCAAGATGGATAGGACCATTTGCAATGCTGTAGGTAATATTTGTTGATTTGTTTTCTAAGTTTTGTTTTGAGATAGGGTCTCATGCAGTCCAGTCTATATGAAAATGTTCTGTGTATGAGCTGAGGATACCCCCAAACCATGGATCCTACTGTTTCTACTCCTGTTCCAAGTGCTTGGATCACACATGTGTACCATCACTGAGCCTGGCTTACTGAATCTTTAATGGGGCCTTTGCCTAGGGTGGTGGCCGGAGGTAATGAAGGGTCACACCAGAAAGCCCCTACCAAAGTAGACCCTCTGAGCTTTGGAATCCAGTCACATAGTCCAGATACAAGAAGGGGTACAGCCGAAGTGTCACTCACAGGTATCGAGTATGTGCAAGTTTACAGTGTTCACAGAAGGAACATGCTTGTGGTCTGTGCCTGACATTCTATCCGGATCCTTGAGTTCACTCATAATGGAGGTTCAGGCTTTAAAGCTTCCGACTTCTCCAAAGAAGAGTGGACTATGGTCATGTTTGCTACGTTCTTTGCTCAGAATTCGGTGCCAGGGACAGAGTGGATCTGTGACTTTTGTTTTCTCTCTAGTTTCTATCTCTTCTCTGGGGTTCTCTTCTGGTCTTGCCTTTGCCTCTTAAGAGTTTAACTTTGGAAGACTGTGTTTTCTTTTCTTGTCCTTTCCATCTCTTTACAGTTTCTTAAGATGGACTGGACCTCAGGTAAATCATTCTGACAGCCTCAGTCTCCTCATGTGTAAAATGGGAAGAAAAATGGCTCTGAACATTCCCTTCATCTGAGAGTTATTACAAGAATAAAAAAAAGTATTGGTGTGTGAGCAAACGCTTTGTAAAGTACACCATTCTCCGAGAGTATTAGTTACCATCTTACTCTTGGCCCATCTGCACAACCATTCCCTCACTGTGATAAAGTGTTTTCATTTCAAACAATCAGCCATTGACCCAAAGCTCACAGCTAATGCACCCGCCAATGGGCCTAATAATGAAAACATTGATTATTGCAGCCTCCATGCTTTTTTTGCCTCCTTTTGGAAGAAGTAAATCTCAACCCCACAGCTCATGCTAAACATTTCATTCAAATGAGTTCTCTGAGCTAAGGTGCAGATGCACTCTGACTTGACCAGTGTTCCCAGTGCCAACCAAAAGGTGCACAGAGCAGCCTTTCTGAGAATGGCTTCTCTACACTTCCTAATCCTGGGAAACTATTGAGGAGGCAGAGGATGGGTGGCAGTGTTGGAGAGGAAACTGGTTCAAAGTCATACAGCTAGGGAGGATCAGAACTGACTGAAAAACAGAGGTCTGATTCTAAATCACCTGCTTTATCACAGTGACTCTTTGATGATGAATGATCCCGCTTCCTGAGCAATAAGAGAAATAGTCGTCATGGATGACACTGTCTGATACAACACTGCTATGGACATATTAGCATTAAAATATCGAGACATTCTGGTACAACTATTAGCCAGTTCCCCCTCCTCCTCCTCACAGGACCTTCATCCTGGTTACCCAGGTTTATTTAAGCCTCCTTAGGCAATTCATCAGCTTCAAGGGTTATTGCTGGCAGAGCAGAGGGGCACCACTGTCCTGTTCTCCCTGTGGAGCTGAAATCAGTTGTGAGAATGTCACCCCATCATAGCTGACTGTGACATCCTCACTAATGGTACTGTGCTGAGTTTGTGGTCTAACCATTACATTGAACCTACTATTTAAAGGGTACCACCAGTTGCCGAGGTAACTGTGCAGAACTTAGGGGGTGGTGGGGGTTGGGCTCAGACCTTCGCTCTTAATTTTTGTTAGTAGAGTTCTATCATTCTGTAGAAGAGAATGACACCTACTCTGAGAACTCAATCTTTTCTACACCTAGTGCTGAAGAGAGCGGTGTGCTTCCTACCCAGGAGCCTCAGACTCCGGTCATTTCAGGCTCTGTAGCACCTCTCTCTACAAACTTCATCCTGATAGGATCTGGCCTTAGTCCTTGGTAGGATGCTAAAGAAAGGTATAGAAAAGTGCAAGGTGAGGGCTTGGCTCAGGGCTGTGGCAGAGGGGGCTGTGGTGGCAAGAGGCATGACCCAGGCCAAGGCCCTGTGTGTTGCCTGATGAACCTTAATCCCACTGCTTCTGAGCAGCTTCTCAGCCACCAATTTCCAGCCCTGGCGCTGGCCCTGGCCCATGTCCCAGTTTTCAGATGCTTTGCACCATGATTGCAGAGTAAGTTTTAAAATTAGGATTTTCCCTCATCTGCATTGTTTATGTCAGACTCTGAGAAGCCTGTAAATGCTAGCCACCCACCTCCTGTCCTGCCTTCTTCCTTTCTGACCACATCCGCTTCTCTTTGGCACACAGGAAGGTATTTTTTCCCTCTTCTATTGCAGAAAAGAAAATTTCCCATGTTTTTCATGATTCCTCAGTCCCGGCAGGGGCCTCGTGTTTAAGTGGAGGCTTCTCCTATTTGCCATCCTCATCATGCTCACTCAATTATACTGAGTCTCCCTGGTACCACAACACCTCAGGATACACTTGTGCTTCACTATGTGGAGGTTATCTGTCCCACCTGAGACTCCACGTCTCTCCCGACCTCTCTATATGACAGCCCTGAGAGCTCAGGTCAGCAGCCAGTTTTCTGGGTCATGTCTGAGAATGGTTTGCCTCCTATCCCAATTCTAAGGTTCCTTTTCTGCCCATCCCTGCACAAACTAGCAGCCTTGCACACATATGCGTGCTTAGTCATGCCTGCAGGGCTGCAGACCCTGCCTGTGTCTCTTACAAGGGACATGTCTACAGGACACACGACAAGCTCCTTTGGTCACTTAATACCACAAAGCCTAGTGGTTTGCAAGGAGCGGTTCTTCCCCAATCCCCAAGGAGCTCAGAGCCCATGGAGTGGTGAAGTAAAGTACTGTTCATGCACAGGTGCTGTGCAGACCATGAGACAGCAGTGTGTCACAGGTATTTCACAAGTGGGTATTATGTATATTATTCTTTTCAAGCCAATGTTGACTAACTGTGGCCTAAGAGTCCTTAAGGGAACTTTATTTCCCTTATGCAGATGGAACTGGAGTATTTCATTTCTGTCTGGAGGAGTTGGAAGGAGGGTAAACAGCCACACTTTACTATTCAGTGGGGACACTGGAATGGAGAAATGACCCAGTCATAAAACAACAGCAAGAAAACATGTTTCCAAATTCTTTCCCCAAGGTTTTGGGGAGTTAGTGATTTTGTTTTAACATTATGTTCATCTTTGTAAGTGATACAGCAGAAGACTTAGAAAACATGAGTCTCTCTCTCTCTCTCTCTCTCTCTCTCTCTCTCTCTCTCTCTCTCTCTCTCTCTCTCACACACACACACACACACACACACAGAGGTACTTACATACACACCTCACAGGGGAAAAGTTACTGTCCTAAAACTACCTGCTCAGAAGGTTTTGTTCATTTTTTTTCTGAGACTCTTGAGTTCAGACGCCTTGTGATCTCTGTGCTGACAGAGTTGGGTTCTGAGAACCACAAAGGGAAGAAGTTGTGGCTTCAAATAAAGACATGTAGTGTCTATTTTCAAGAGATAAGCTGTTCTTCTCACAAAACAAGATTTCATATAACTGGCTCTCCTGCGCTCTAGAGCCTCGAGGGCTTAGGGGTACATCTCTGGGCTCAGGTGTCTAGTCACTGTCCTCTTCAGACTTCTGGTTCCTTCTGAATTTCCTGGACTGTCTGCAGCTGAGAAGATGCTGCAGCTCTGAACTCTGATGGATTTCTCCCAGTGCAATGTAGAGGATGGAGGCCCTGCTGCTGTCCACACACTACCTGGATCCCTGAAGCCAACCTTCTCCTAGAGTCCTTGCCATAATCTAGGACTCCACAGCTCCTAACTATACTCAACCTTCTTGGATTTCTTTCTCTTTTTTGGTGTCCTGTCACCAACTAGGAGGAGATGTGGCTCACTTATTTACTTTTACAACATCCAAGTGGGATCCCTAGTATGAAATTTTTCAGCAGGTTCTTAGAAGTAGACATTGCGCGGTCTCTCCATTTACCCCATTGGAGTTTGCTGACACAGTCTGGACCTGCAATCTCATTGCAAGCTTCAGCGCCTGATGTATAATTTTTTATAAAGATATGGCTAGATTTTTGTGGTTGAATGCAATGGTGCCAGTTATCTGTTGGTGACAATGAACAGTAAGTATGTTTAGATCAGGACCCTGGCAGCCCATGGGTGAAGGAGAACCACTCTGTCAAGCCTTGACATCTGCCCCTAAACTTGTGTTTGCTTTAAAAGCTGAGGTCAGAATGGGTTTCTTCAGATTAGTTGGAGCAGAGGTACTTGCAATTTTCCCATCTGATGAAGGAGGAACAAATCTTCAAGGCTAAGAACGTTAATTGATGAAGACACCGTTGTTCAATCTCCAGGATGCAAGGGGAGTCATTAGACATTTATTCACTGAATGCACAAAGCAGAGCAGTTTCCTGGGCCCCCAGGGGGCAGCAGGAGAACAGGGTCATCACGAGGTCAGATCAGGATAGTGTTTTCACCTTTCTGCTTCCGTGGCTACTGAACATCAGATATCCAGGGAGAAGTGACCATGACATGTTCACTGTCACCATTTTTAAACCCAGCTCCTATGATCATAGCTACAGGCGGCTCATTGATCCCTTAGCAACTCCATAACACGGGCAAGAGAGGTGATGTCCCCTTGTATTCTTGCCAACCCCCTTAGCCAGCCCTTATGGAAAGTTCAAGGGGGGTCAGGCTGCCCCTAGTGACAGTTATTTGGGGGGCAAATCAAATGGGGGAAAAGATGATGGACCAGAACAGAGCCTGAAAAACCCTAACTCTGAGTCCCCAAGCCAAAAGTGGCCCTGAGGAAGGACAAGATCTGAGGACCCAGGGGTTGACCAGTCTAGTCTGAGGCTCCCTGGCCTTAGTGGTCTAGCAGACTTTCAAAGTCTGGAAGCCAAGAAATGAAGTCAAAGTCAGAGAAATCCGTTTATTGGCACAAGAACAAAGCCAAGGGACCACAGAGCTAAATAGCTGTGGTGACTAAGTTAAGATGCTCAGGGCAGACAGAGAGCAGGACCTAAGTTGAGATGATCAGGGCAGACAAATATTGTCACTACACAGCAACCTTACGGCAGGCATGTTGTTTTGTTTTCTTTCACAAGAGAGCTGAAGCTCAGGAGATTCATTCAATAATGTCACAAAGCAAGGATGTTGCAGAGCTGGGAGGGACCTGGGACTGACTGAGCAGCCCCCATGAATGGTCTCTGTTCAGTACCAAAGACTGTTACAGGCAGTAAACACCTGGGTCCTCTAAGGCTATTCTCTCTCCACCAACCCCAAAGCACTGGTTTTCTTCACAGGTAACAAACACAGAGAGCTGAGGCGTATTGCCAGGGGAAGCCAGGGTGCCAGAGGAACGCCCCTCAGCCAGTGCTACTGGGAACATTCATGCGTTTCACTGGTACCAAAGGTGGGGAGATAGAAAATGGTCCAGTTCTGGCCAAACGGCACCCAGAAGGCTGTGTGGGAGGAGCCAGGTTCAAGGATGCTAAACTGAGAAGAGAGGCAGGCATGGGAAAACAGAAGGATGGAGGTGGGGGGTGGTCTGGTGGCAGAGATTCCGGAAGCAGCCTTTATTGTTCTAACTTTCTCTTGGTGTTCTCAGCATGGAGCATTTCACTGCCTGCTGGGCAGGGCTACAGATGGGAGAGGCCAGCAGCTGTAGCTCAGCCTGGGCAGGAGCTACCTAGGGTGCTCACAGCCGTGTGCCCTGACGACTGGGGAAATGTCCTACCAGCACACAGAGTGACGTGTCTACAGTGGGCAGAGGTGGGGGCCACACTGACATACATGGAAGACAGAAATTCACAGGGCAGACTCTAAATGGTGAGCCGGGAGAGAAGGGTGCTGAATTGTCAGCACACACAGCATGTTTGGATGGGAGGCCCTGGCAGCTATTGTGGATGCAAATGGCTCCCGTACTTGCTCTCTATTAATCTACAGTGACATCCTATGTGGCTACACTAACACCATTCCCATTTTGCAAAGGAGGAAACTGACCCTCAGAGACCTTGTATGATGTCCAGGATGACGGCTGGAGTTAGTTACCATGGCAGTATCCTCGTTCATGCATTGCGAAGCCCCCTGTCCCCAGGGAGGGGATGAAGCATTTTTAAGCCCCACTATTCATAACCTACTGCACTGTGATGGATGCTTACCTGGTGTTCCCCTGTGCTGGTGGAGGAGGCACAGCTAGCCTTGTCTTACAAATGCTGCAGCCTGAATGGAGGGGCGTCAAGTAACTTTTGTCCACTGGCTCAGCTGTGTCAGGGCTGAGATTTAGGTCATGAGGGAGACTCCCATGTGACTAACTCAGCTTTCAGTTTCTACAAGTTGCATTATTTAACGGCATCCTCCCATCTACTATGCCTGTGAATCGATCTGCTTGCCCCTTTAACAAGCAATTATTTAAGCCCTATGTGTCTAAGGCAGTATGTGGAGAGGGATGCAAAGATGCCCATGACCTGATTCCTGGCAGCATAGGTCCTCTATCAGCAACCACAGTGGATGGAGGAAAGAGAAGGCCAGAGGAGGGTCTGGGGTGCCGGGCATAATAGGCTACATCAGCGTGCGCTGCTTCCCCACTCAGCTTGGCTTTCTGGGCCCACGGTTCAGAGGTAGGCACTTCTTAGTAAGAGCCACCCTGCAGGTTCTCTGAGCCCATTTTGCTCAGGTTGTTCTTCTTCAAAGGCACAGGGTGCTGGCTTTTGTCCTTGGATGGATCTTCTCTGCTCTGGTGATTCTGGTGTCAGTGTGAGAGCCAGCAGAGAAGCTAGTATGCAACACAGGCCTCAGGAATCTAATGCTCTTTAGATGTTAAACTAAAATCAGGAGTTCCTTCAGTGGGAGGCCCTTCAGGCTGCTGAGGGAATCTGAGGAACACCAGCATACCTATAAGTTGCCTTTCTCTACTTATGTCTTCCCAGGGGACTGTATGCAGACCCTGCTGGGAGGCGGGGGTGGGGCAGAAGTGATGCCGGCTTTGAAATGAGTTCTGGGTCTGTGTTCTGGCCTGTGACTCAGAGGCATCACTTTGTCACAGAGGCTCTACCAGGTCTGTGTCCTAAGCTGAAAAACAGACAGTAATGTCCTCTTATAGGGCGCAATGTGACACATTTGAATGCTATATTATGCTTTTCAGTTTCAGGCTTTATCAAGCCGTGTCCAGATGTGGATAGACCATTCACACCATTTGATTCTTCCTTATGGGCATTCTGATTTCCCATCTGCCTGATTCTGGAGGGCTGAGTGCTTTATTCCACAGCACCTGGTTACCCCACGGTGGGAGACAGCGCAAGTGACAAGGGGCTAATCTGAAATTTGGGCCGTGCTGGGCATGTGGCCTTCCTGGTGTACAACTCCTGAAAGATTTTGTCACTGGAGTGCACTGCAAACCCTTAACTCGTTTCTCAGAGACCTGCACAATCTAGTTTCCGACAACACCCTCACCCCCAGCTTCATCCCTCTCCCCTGCTCTTAGCCCTCGACAGCCATTAGCTTCCCATATAATTCTCACACATGTCAATCTCTGCCCCAGGGCCTTAGCATATGCTCTGTGAGAAGTTTCCTTTCCTTGCTACTTCATTTGTTAACTGCCTGTAATCTATAGGTAAATGTGAACTGAGGTGTTGAGAATCACTTCCTCTGGGATACTTTGCTTGATGCACCTACCTCTGTCTTCCCACACTGAACTAAATTTGGTCTCTTTTAGAACTCCACATTTCCCTGATTCATGCACCTTAATGCTATTTTTAGTTATAGTATAGTATAAATACACCCATTTGTAGCTTAATGTCCATTTCTTCTGTGGGAAATACGGCAGAGACAGGGGAGGAGGGCAGCAGTGTGAGACTAGAAGGGCAGCAAGGTAGAGCAGGTGGGGGCACAAGGGCTTGGAGGGAAGGACAGATCAGAGACAGCAAACAGACCAAGTGTAGGCTGTGTGCATTTCAGGCTTCCGAGGTACAGCTATGAAGGCCACTGGGTTGTGAGATTCCAAGAAGACAGCAGGTGTGGAGCACGAAGCAACGATGGTGAGATGTATGGCATCCAGCATTTCCTGGGAACTTAGGAACAGGCAAGGAGTAGGAAAGGGCTCCATGGAGGAATCTGACATCATCGTGCCCAGCACGGCCCAAATTTCAGTACGGACGGTCCTGTACTGCAGTTGTTTGAGAAGACTGGAACCTTTGAGCTCTCGGGTGTGTGTGTGTGTGTGTGTGTGTGTGTGTGTGTGTGTGTGTGTGTGTGAGAGAGAGAGAGAGAGAGAGAGAGAGAGAGAGATGGGACAGCCTCTGCTAACAGAGCAGAATACAAGGGTGTAGGGTATCCCTTTTCTTTGTAGTTGGCAGCCCTGGGCTAGACTCCTTAGATCCCGCTCCTGCTGTCCAGGAGCCACACCAAGACCCTGGTTCTCCTGGCAGCAGTTACGAAGTCAAACAGCAGAGGCGGGGAAGACAGAAAACCAAACCGGAAGCTGATAACTGCCAACTGCAGAAGCAACTATTTAAAATGGAAGAGTTCATACCCAGGTTAGTTATATACAGCCTCTCTCATCCTTCCCAGAGTCCGGCACTTCCCCTCAATGTCCACTCTAGGATCAAGAATTCTGGTGTTGGTGAGAAGATACTAACATAAAAGTCGGAAAATAGAAAGCCCTCCTACACACACCCCACTTTTTAGGCTTCCTGTACACACAACCAGAAGTGATTGTTCGATCTATATTTTCCAGGCCATGGCCATCAAGACCATCTGCTTTTCCCACTGATAGATGAGCCTGCAACTCTGGACAGGCAGAACAATGCTGCACCCTTGAAAACAACCCCTTATTCAGCATGAGCACTGGCTGAAAGGTGCAAGCCAGCAGGGCGGGAGGTGTCATGAAGCCAGTGCTCCAATGCCAGTGCAGTAAAAGTCATGTAAGATCAAAGGGTGCCAAGCCCTTCTTTGGCTACAACGGGCTCTGTTGGAGAGAATATAGCCCCAGTCAAAATAAGAAATACAGAAAAGCACTTCAAGGAGAGGATTCATTTGACACTGATTCCTGATGATTTACAATGGGGTTTGGCATCTTGTATGTGTGAGAGATACCAAGACTCATGAGACAGTGTCCCTGTTCTGAGGGAGAACCTCCCTTATCTGGAGAGCAAAGACTTACGAAATTTATGTAAACATTATGCGTGGCTATTTGGGGACAGAGGTATCAGGGTGGATCAGTAGCAAAAGGGTAGGATGTCGGTGACTATCACAGCTTTCGGTATTGACCAGTATCCATATATCTTCTAACAGACTACTCCTGAAGAACATTCACAGCGGCCCTACAATGTTTGTACCACTGTTCTGTTGTCTATAGGGGAGTGATGGATGAGGTTTGGGGAGGTGAAGGAACCAGTCCTAGACTACAGAGAATCTGAATACAGGCTGACTGGCTTCTGAGAAAAACTTGAATGTAGAATGAACAGAAGGGAGAAGAACGATGCCCAGTCTTGGGCTTGGGGCAGGCAGAGAGAGTAAAGAGCTTTCTGTATTAACTGAATGCAGAGTTGGTCAAGAAGGAAAGAAAAACAAGCAGAGTAGGACATGGTGGCCATGCCAGTGCCCCAGGCTGGCTAGCATAAATCTTTTTGGATTCTACCATCTTTCCTGCTTTGTAGATTATTCCCCATACTGAATGAATGATAAAGGAACCCAGACCAGGCATTCCTGTGTACATTTCATAAAACATTCCCTATTTTAACCAGAAGCCCAAAGTAGCTAATATGTTCTTAATCTAATAGATTAAGAAACCAAGCTCAGAGAGTTTGAGAATTTTTCTCAAAATCCAACAGTTCCTAAGTGTTAGAGTCAAGGCATGAACACGTGTCTATGTCCTGTTGGGCTTTCCACTGACCTCCCTTGATTTTCACTGAGTAAGGCCACAGAGAACCTGGAAACTGTGGTCTGAATGGTGGAGCCATCACTGTTTTCTGCAGAACACTAAGAGTGGGCACCTATGTCTTTGAAGTCTATCTTCTAAAGAATTTTTCCAGAACTTGGCTCACAAGGGGATCGGTCCAATCTTCCTGTAATACACTTAGTAAATATGAGCCAGAAATAGTTAGCTAATGAATTGTCATCAATGTTAATTGTCTGAGCCAATCCAGGCAAACATCGATGTAAGAATGAAAGTGTCTCATGGAGAATGAGCCACCCTGGCCTGGCCAGTGTGTAAGCCGAACCCACAGCCCCAATTTATGCTCTCAGTTGCCTTTCTTCCTCCAAAGGCTTTTTCAAAGGCACTTGAGCCAGGGCTCTCAGCATCCTGCTTCTACAGCAAGGTCCTTTCTTGTCTCTTCTGTCCTAGAGATCCTTTACCTTAGATCCATTTTGGTTGTCTGTCTACTCTCTAGTTATGGCTTCCTTAACTCTGTTCCTGTCATCTAGAATACAGACTCTGATCCTGGTTGCTCTGTATGCTTGAGATGCAAGCCTTCCTTGCCTACCTACAAATCCAATCCTGACCCTTAGGGCTCAAGGGTATGGGCTCTCTGCCTTCTCAGAATGAATTTTGCAATGCACACAACTTTTAGTTCCAACTATTTCAAACATGCTGTCTTAAATTTGGTGACCTCTGACCAGCTACTATTATTCTGTATTGATATTATAAGAGGCTTTAAGAAATGTTACCCTAATACACATTTTAAAGTTTTGTTATTTATTTATGTATATGCATGTGTGTTTGTGAGTGTACCCATGGAGGTCAGAGAGGTGTTGGCTCCCTGAAACTGGAGTTCCAGGCAGTTGTGAGCTGTCTGGTGTGGGTACTAGGGATCAAAATCAGGCTTTCTATAAGAACAATATGTGCTTTTAATCACCGAGCATTTTTGCCAGCTGGTAATGTATTTTTGATAAATGAAGGACTAAATAGCTTCTTTCATCCTTTTGACAATTTTGCTATTTTGCAGACGAGCACCTTGGATCTTGGAGATACTGTGACTTGCCACTACATGGCCAGTTTGGACTACACTTGATTTTGAGTACAAATCTATGTTCTTTCAAGTGTGCATGTAAACTCAGTAACAGTAAAGGGCTTGTGAACAATTCAAAATAGAAAAACATTTCCTCAAAAGGAGTATTGGGAAGAGCAAGATTTTAGTGTAATGTGTAAATAAGCACCCATTCATGTCTCTCGTTTTGTGTTTTCTTAGTTTATATCAGTTCTTTGAGAACGTCATACAATGTATTTTGAAGATTTACTTCCTTCCCCACTTCCTCCCAGATCCACCTATTCTTTACTCACTCAACTGTGTGTAATCTTCAAAAATGATATATTCCCGAATGTGTGGCTTTTACTGGCACATGGTTGACCTACCAGGGGCAGCGCTGTTAGAGTTTTATATTTAGAGGCTGGGATAGGGCATGGCTTAGTGGTATAGTACTTGTCTAGTTTGTCTGTGAGGTCCTGGGCTTGATTTTCAGCATATGCACGTACACACACAGACACACAGACACACACTATCCCTGCTCTCTCTTTCCATTAAGTGGGACATGCCAGTTGGTGAGAACTGCCCAGAACGGGTATGAGGCAATGGGTAGGATTCCATGGAGAAGTTGTGCTTAACTATGGGCATGAATTGTGGATGTGAACCATAGGGGAATCACGTGATGGCCTTAAATTCTCATTTCCAAACATCTGTTTCAAGTGCCTGCTCTTCCCGTTGCTTTTAGAAAGGCACAGAGGCAGATGACATTTTGTTCCTTTATTTCCTTTTCTTCTGAGCTTAAGGAGGTAGACAGAGCCCTACCATGTTTGGCCCTCTATCACCCGTGACTTATGGGGCCCTGCTTGAAGGTTTCTATATCACATAGTATCCTTCTATCCCTTCTCGCATGTAAAAGGCTCTGAGAGACTGGACCTGTGCTAAATTAATAGAGGACAAATCCACTAGAGGAAAGTGTGTCAAAGCAATTCTTGGCAGGATAAAAGATCAGCAGAGGCTTCTCAGGGGCCTGTGAATGGCAGACAAGCACTCCACACGGGAAACACTCTTTATTATATTTTTAAAGAAGGTGACAAAATTATCAGGTATGGACTGGGCACTGGAGGAAAAGCATATATATGGAAGATTTGAGTTGTTCCTGGACTGGCGGGGATGATCTAGGACAGGGCTCCCATGAAGAGAACTTAGTGCACACGGGAGTATAGGAGGACCTATAGCGGGCACCTGTGTGTGGTGCTAGGTTCATGTTTTATGGAGGTAGAGGGGTGTAGGAAGTGGGGTGGAGGGGCTTAACTCAACATTAAAAGCCCAGTGCAATCGCAGAGAGAAGCCATCTTCATACGCCTGTGCTTAGGATACTCAAGTGTCACAGAAAACAGTGTCAAGTGAAGGGCAGTGACAAGAAGTAGGGATGGTGACAGTCATCTGGGCCCCAACAGAGAGGGGAGTTGCAGTCCAGAGAAGAAGATATAAGTAGGTGGCCATCACTTTGCATGGGGTCAGGCACGCAGCTTGTGCCCTGTATCCATACAGCAATGGTCTTGCCAGGTTGTGTGCACGCAGTGTTGACTCCTGCACCCTGGCAGAGTGTCACAGCAGGGCATTTTTCAATCAAGATAGACCCAGAATTCCCTTGGCCATGGTTCATTGTGTTGAAATCAGCTACAAGTTCATGCTGTCATGCCTTGGCAGAAGAGGTTTTTCTCAAGATTGTTAATACAGGAGTATGCTGTAGATACGAGGGGTGGGGCGTGCCTTAATTTTTCTGCAGTCACTATTTTGACCTTGCATTAATGTCCCTGTGAATCAGAATGGTCACCTATTTTGGAGGGAATTATGAGAGAAGCAGGAGAGCACATGTGTGGGGGGTGGGCAGTGAGGCGGATGCCCTCCCCTCCCCTGGCATTACAGAGGCAGTATTAGTTTCAGAGGTCAAGAGCTCCGTTTAACGCCAGAGGAGGGAGCATCTTACATATACACATCCCTTCACTTTGATCCCGAGAATAGCCCTTCTGCACAATATAACTGATTAGATTCACATCATGTGCACACAGCTCCTAACTTACAAAGATGACATGGTGCATGCACCTATAACCTTAGTGACATTCTAGCTGGATCAGCAAGCTTTGGATTTATTGAGAGACTTTGTCTCAAAAAATAAGGTGAATGGTGTCAGCCTCGAGCCACACAGGTGGCCATGCCCGTCCCCTGAAGATCTCTAACTGCTGACTTCCATCCACAGAATAACCTAACTCCCCTAACTGCTGGACCATGCTCCCATCCTAGAAAATAAAAAGCCCAGTCTCTGTATAAAACACCTCACCCCTCTACTCTGGAAAGTTCCACCCTGAAGAGTTCCGACCCCTTCCCAAGAAGCTCTCTATAAGCTCAGTATTCTGTTCAGTGTGCTGCTATTTCCCACCCAAGCAGAGGAAGCTATCTTCCTGTGTTTTTTTTTTTTTCTCCCAATAATATTTCTTGTATGAGGTTTGTAGTATTCCTTGGTTCTCAGCTGTCAAGATACCTTCCCATCCGTGCCGAAATACTTACAGAGGACTGGCAAGATGGCACAGTAGGTAAAAGTGTGTACCATGCAAGCTGGTGACCTGAGTTTGACCCCTGGGACCCATGGTAAAATTGTTCTCTGACTTACGTACATCATTGTACACATGTGTCTTCACATGTGTATGCGTGCACACACACACATCAGACAGACTGACACATGCATAGTAATAAACAAACAAACAAACATACATACAAGGTTGAGAATGATTGAAGGAAGACACAAAACTCAATCCATCAATCTCTGGCCTCTGTGAGCATCTACAAGCACACACACACACACACACACACACACAGAACATTAAGCAGATCGTAAGTTGAGGTACATCAGTAAAGACCAAGTCCAAGTGCCTGCTCTTCCCATTGTGGAAGAGACTTGTCCAACGTAACTCAATCAGCTGATGGCTGAGCCAGCAGGTCTCTGTGACAGTCAGGACACTCCTGCTTCACATTTAGGCACTGTCAACTGCATTGCTGTGCTACCCCAGAAAGCCCTTTAGGAACAAAATCTCTTGACACAAAGCATGCAGAGACTCAGGAGGCCCATTCTGGGACTGTGAGCATCCTCCATCCTCTGTCCAGAAGTTTCCCTTCCTTCTAGTGGGGAAAGCTTTACACATCAGCCTCTCCTTCCATCTCAGTGGTGACAGGCCAGAGCAGCCCTGACAAGGGCATGGAGGGGTAGTCTGCCAGATCCAGGAAGACCTGGACTGTTGAAGTGTACCCAGGTGCTAAGAGGAAACAAGGGGTCCAGGAGCAGTCAGGCCAGGACAGACTAAAGAACACATGGACTGGCAGAGCAGGCATGGTGCTGGCCAGGGATCATGTGTATGTGGGGCAAAGGTATTCTTCAGAGCTGATCAGTTCTGGGGCTTGGTCTGTCCAAAACCTTGAAGGGAGGAGAATGAGGGCTTCAGTGCCATTTTTAACAGACTCCTAATAGCTGCCTCTTCTACCAGCCTCTTAGGCACTGTCCTGTCAGAGAAAGCTCACTCTTTACCCTTTGTCTCACTTCTGTGAGCCCACAGATCCCCAGTCCTTTCCTGAGTACCCTCTTCTCAGTAATGCCTAGACGGGGGTGGGGTGAATGAGAAAAGAGTCAGGGACCTGTTCAAGGACAGGTCCAGCCAGTGAGGCACAGACTCTCAGGGAAGGCTTCTGGGCAAGGAGCGGATAAGCACACCATTCAGGGGCAACACTCCCCTGGGAGACAGGAGCAAGGTGCCAGCTTCTGAGGACCTGCGGCAGAATAAATGCAGAGGTAATCAGATACTAAATGCAGGAAGCTGCAGACAGAAGTTACTTCCCAGCCGGAAACAGCAACACCTAAAAATACTGAGCTGTGGTTCTCCCAGGAATGCTTAGCAGCCCACATTCAATATAGAATGGCTTGGGGATTATGGGTTAGAGTAAATAAAGAAGATCATCTAAGCAACATAACCATAGGTTTTTAGCTTAAAATGACATCTGGTACCAACATATTGTCTGTCTCCGAGAAACTCAAATTGCCAGTCGTCCCAGGAGTCTCTGCTGCTCTTAGCAAATTACCCATCCTGACTTGCTTCAGCTGGTGGGAAGAACACACACTGGGATTTCAGTTTTCTTTTAGGTCTTGGAGTCCCTCTTGGGACCCGGGAGACAATACTGGTCAGCAGACAATGTGACCACTTTGCCCGCAGGGATGGGACAGTGAAATTGATTTGTCCCCACTGTGGTGGTTAGCTCACACCTGGCCAGCCATGCTTCAGTCAGCTTTCCAAGACGACAGCCCTAGATGCGCAAATTCTCCATGGTTGGCTGGTGGTATTTTCTTCAAGGAGAGAAATTCTTCCACTGACAGATCTAATTTATTTTTACAGTAACCCACCGGTGTGACGCAGGGTGAGTTGTTTAACATTTCATGTCTCTGTTTCCTCGTCAGTAAAGCAAGGATAGCTTCAACCGCCCGAAAGAGGAAAAACGACTGCCCCAACCTTCTAGTTCTCCATTGCCAAACCCGTTGCCTGTCTTCACTGGCTGGCCCTCTCCCTGCACACCTGTGGTAGGCAGGTCCTTTTCCCTGACCTTTGATTTAGAAGCCCAGCTGGTTTCCAGGGGAGCCAACCTGGAGTCCTAGGATCCAGAGATGACAGGAGCTGCTTCAAAGGAAAAAGAACCTGGGTTTATTACTAGCCCTGACCTCGTTATTCCCAGAGTATCACGAAATCCAGACTTTAGATCTCTGCTCTGCACAGCTGGCCATCTTTGAAGAGTCAGGCAGTAAGAGACTGCAACTGATTTCTTCTGACAATTTGAAATTTATTCATTACCTGATGCCACTGAGAGAGATGAGCAATCACTGGCTTTTTCCTTTCGTGTGATACTGCCCAGAGCCCACCCAGAAGCTAACTTCATGGTCTCTTTGTTGATTGACCAACACAGAAGCATCTACTACACCCCATGTGCATAATCACTGTTGGCTAGATGGCAAGAGTGACTTTAGTTGCCATGAAACTTGAAACAGAGCTACATGGGAAAAGCTGAAAACCTCTAGCTTTGGAGAGAAGAGTGTGTGGCCCCAACTATTAGACTCTAGTTCTGACACCTCATCTGGCAGAGATCAGAGAAGCTGAGTACATCTGGAACTCTGAGGTAGATGGTCCAAAAAGTCAAGAGTGGTCTTAGGGCAGGTTATGAATTCAGTCCTAAGTGTGAGCTAATCTTGGCACTATATCCAGCATTGGAAGGTCCCATGTCCTATCCATCTGCATAGGAGTTAGAGAAACCTCAAAAGTTCCCGTCAACAAATATGAACAAGGATGCAGGAGCTGTGGTAAATGAAATAATAGTATGAACTATCATCGTGTGTATATGCGTGTGCAAATATATGTACAAGGAGGCTAGAGGTTGATGTTTCATACCTTATGCCCTCTCTTTACACCTTATCTTTTTGATTCAGGGTCTATTGTTGGACCTGGAGTGATTGGCTAGACCAGTTTAGCAGTGAGCTCTGAGATCTTGTCTCCAACTCCTCTGAGTCTGAACCAGTAGTAGGGACAGGAAGGGTAGTTAAGAGTAGTTTCTGTGCCCCAACCCATGGGTCTCTGCTTTCTGAGCTTGGGCCTCTGTCTGAGAGGCTTAAAACACACGATCTCACCAAGTGTGGATCAAAACCTAGAAATCTCAGAGGTGTTCAGATTTCTCTGTGGCAGAGGTGGAATTACTGTCTACCTCATGGGCAGGGAGACTACTATGGTCCGTGAGCAGTGTCTCAGCCTGGCTAACAGTCTGCTGTAGAAATGCAATAGGTCTCTTGACCTTTTTACAAGAAACTAGGAACCTGACTTCTTCTGGGCCACCTTGAATGGAAGAAAAGTTGACTCCCAAGGTCAAAGAACACGTCTTATAACAGAAAATGTTTGAGTGCAATGTTTTCTGCAGAAGGGCTTTTGAGGGTGTCTGGTGAATGTGGGTCATCTGAGTTCACAGCACAGTTCCTGGCACACAAGATTCCCACAATAAATGTCCAATATTATCTAATTTCCTATAACACTTAAAATATACCGAGTCATAGAGCAGGGCTCCTGGCTGTTCTGAGGGTGCCTTATAACCTGTGGTTCTTCATGCTTTATTACTTTCTGGCTAAATCTCTCTCCAGGTCATAGTGATTTTGCCTAAGAGAATATAAATTAAGTGCAATAAGTTGCACGATCCAGGCTCTCAAAGACTTTATTAACATCAGGAGACGTTATTCAGTTCTGTGGCCTCTCAGGCTATAATTCTGCAATTTCGTCTCGAGGCAGGTGGGACTCTCTGGCATTGCTATCTCTGTCTAAACTCTTAGGGTGTATCTTCCTGGTGCTTCTGAATTTCTCTTTCAGCTCATTCTTTCCAATCTTTCAGATAGATTTGCTAGTGTGTTAGTCATTTATTACATTTCTATTATAACGGTGCTCACAAGCCTGGTCTCTGGATTAATGGACCCCAAAGAGCCTGCAGATGAGGGAAAGACAGGTGTGAGTCTGTATCAGGCCCTACTGATCTCCACGTCAGTCCCACTAGTGAAGCTGTCTGATGAAGGTTTGGGGGCGAACAGTCTATAGTAACTGAGGAGAGAAACCTGGGAGCTTGAGAAGGTGTTTCCCCTCAGACTAGACTTTCCAGTGTGTTGAGACCCCGTTCCGGCTCCCATGGTATTGCCTCAGCTCAGCTGGAACTCTAAAAGGCCATCCACAAAGTGGTGACTGCTTGTACACTACAGAGAGCAAAGACAACATAGCCAGCATCCCACACCTGCCACTCCCTTCTCCACTATTTAAGGAGTGGTGCTGGTTTTGAAGAAGGCAGGCGTTGCCTGAACTCGTGTCCTCAGAGTGCATGGGGTTATGACTACTAGCCCCGGACCACCCAGGAGTCTGTGAGCATTTCCTACATGCTTGCCATGTGCTAAACACTCCAAGTAACAATCACCTCACTTCACCTTATCAACACACGCTGGAGGTGTATGTCTAGGTTACAGGCATTTTATAGATGTGGAAACTGAGGCCCACAGGGATTATGTAATTTACCCAGTCATATCATTAATAAGTGGCACAGCTGGGAGCCAAAGCATTAGATTCTTGTGTCTCAAATCTTAGAAAAGTCACTTTAAGTGCATTGTTAAATTGGCTAAGTTAGAGAGAGAGATGTGAGAGATTTAAATCAACCATTGTCCAATTAAATAAATGAATCTATACAGAAATTCCTTAGTAAATCAGGTTCAATAGTGCCTCTTCTGATGGTCATTCAGCTGAATGATGGTCAGTGTCACCTAGACCCTAGGTATTCTCTTTGGGGAGGTGGGGGGCAGGGTGGGAAGTGGTCACTAGATGGGTAAGCTGACTTCACCAAGGGCTCTAGACCAAATGGGTTGCCCTTTGTCAGGGCTCTCCTTAAGCTGGACTTTAATTTGGAGTACTTCCTCTAAGCAGGGTATTGCTTCCTCCAGACTTCTAGACCCCTGGGAGACAGTATGGTGCAGGGCAGAAGCATGCTCGGTGAGAGATAAGGGTGTGTTGAAATCCTTTCTCTCTGCTTTGAAGTTTCCAGGTTACTGTTCCAGTTTTCTTAGGTGTTAAGACAGAGCTCATGGCTACTTGACAGAGTTATAAAGTTTAAATGTGTGAGGAGAGATCACTGAAGCTTTATCAACCTCCATAATTAAGTCCATAACTAAATGTATTTTCATGAGGGTGTGGATAACAATTAGGATTCCAAGCATACTTGATGGTTGGAAGAGGAATTTAATAAACAATCTTCCAATTAGGTGGATGTGTGCACAGCACCAGAAACTCAAGAGCTCTGTTGTTTATCTAGGTGGCTGTAAGGCCTGGGGTAAGACTTATCTGCCCTGACTCCCTCCAGCTGCCATTTGCTGAACTGAGCAGCCCATCAGCCAGCGCCTTGGTGTCATTGTTCAGTGGGACCTGCATGTGGATGGATATGGCTATGGAGACACAAGGCCTTTTCTCAGATCTGTCTTACAAAGGGGTGGAAGATGGGGTTGGAATGGGGGTGAGGGGGCTGTTGGATGCCATCTCGCAGCAGTGTCCGACTCTGAACAAGTAAAAACTAATGAAGACCAAACACAGAGCCAAAGGAGGCAGCCTATCCAAACCCTAAATATTGCCAGCCACATCCGATCTCCCACACATCTCAAAGGCACCAATTAATTTTCATGTGTTTACATGTGTATGCGAATGTGTGAAGGCTGCCCATGCATGTGTGTGCGGGTAGAGCTTGGAAACAACCTTGGATGGTGTTTCTCAGTTAATATCCAGCTTGTGTTTTAAAGCAGAATCTCTCCTTGGCGTGTGGCTCACCCATCAGCGCCACGGAAGTCCACTTGTCACTTTATCACCTGTTTAGAAGGCCTTTCCTCAGCCTAGAAGGACTGGCTAAGAGTTAAAAACACAAGAAACAAGACCAACCAAGAAAACAAAACCACAGAAATAAGCAAACATATCTTCTTGTTGCTTAGTGGAGGCTAACCTTGGAATTCACCACGTAGCCTAGGCTGTCTAGGAGTAGCATATGCTGTGACTCTGAGATCAAGTACACAAAGTCTTTGAGTAATAAGACCTAGAACAAGAAATAAATGGAACAGATCCCATTTCTTCTTTTACTGTCCAGCCATCAGCCTCTTCTGTGCATGCTCTATGCTAGGCACCTTTGGGAGATATGTATGGTAATAAAAGTACTATTGCACATTAGAATTCTCAAGGTAGCCACACATATAGAATCCACTGAATTCTTGAAACAAACAATGGATTTAATGTCCACTTAGAGGTAGTGAGACCATGCTAAGAGAAAGAATGTCCTAAGACACAGTTATCAAATGGCAGAGTTTGGCTAAAGCTCAGTGGTGGTTTTCACTAATTCACTAGTTTATTCTTTATTAAAGGGCTGAGATCTTCTAGAACTGATTTTTTTTGTGTGTGGCTATTTGGCAGAGTTTGCCAACTTTTGAAAAAGACTAGCATTTAGGAAGTTGTGTATGAATTTTGAACTAATTTTCAAATAGAAATGAAGACACAACCTTTAAGCAGGAAGTTTGGTGTCTGGGAAGCTTTCAAGTTTGGACATTCCCAGCAGGACTTGAAATAATGTGGTCTATGGTGATTTGAATGCAAATGGTCCCCATAAGGGATTGGCACTACTGGGAGCTGTGGCTTTTGTTGGAGGAAGTGTGTTGCTGTGGAGGAGGGTTTTGAGGTCTTCTATGCCCAGGCTATGCCTAGTTCAGACCACTTCCTGTTGCCTGTGAGGTCAAGATGTAGCTCCTCTTCAGCACCATGTCTGCCTGCATAGACTGCCCCGTCCAACCATGATGATAATGGACTAAAACTCTGAACAAAAAGCCATCCAATTAAATGTTTTCTTTATAAGAGTTGCTGTGCCCATGGTGTCTCTTCACAGCCATAGAAACCTCAACTAAGACACGGTCCAGCCTGCATTTTACCAGAGTATGGATGAAGATGATGCAGCCATGACACATCCCTTCCTATGCTAGTTACCTCAGAGGGCACAGAAAGGGAAGACACAGAGCCTGCAGCCTGCATAGGAGGGCATGACAACAACATAGATTCTCTATTTTAAAAGACAACACTATAGTTCAGATTCTTTGTTTTAGTTTTGTTGCTCAGATATGCCAGCAAGCATATCCCCTGTGTCTGACTTAGCATCTCTCAGGGGCTCCCAACGCCCAGGGACACAGTCTCGTCTTGAGGGTTTTTTCATATGATTCTTATACGTTTTTGAAATTAAAATGCAATTACATCATTTTGCTTCTTCCATTCCCTCCCTCCAATGTGCCCTCTTGATTACTCTCAAATACACGGCCTGTTTTACACACACACACACACACACACACACACACACACACACACACACACACACACCCACACACACACTCTTAAATATATCAATATGACCCACTCATTCTATGTAATGTTATTTGTTTATATATAATTTCATCACTGAGCATTTGGACAATCACAGCATTCCCTAGTTACCTGTAGTTCTTTGTTTAAGGCCATCAAGCCACAGTTGGATTTTGCAGAATAAGTTCCCTTTAATATTCTCCACCTGATGACAAAGAGGTGATTCTCAAATTTCAGGAAGGTTGAGGGAAATGTGAACAGTGACAGAGAGCAGTTTCTGGCTACTCCATGATGGGATAGTATAGGATAGTATCTGACATCCCTTCTGCAGATGCTTGTTGGGCCCAGACATTGTTCTAAGCTCTAGGGTGGAAACAGTCATGAAGTCAAGTCCCTCCTCCCTGAGAGGTCTTAGCTGCAGACAACAGTCAGAGAAAAGCAATGAGAAATGGAGTTGTTTTCCAGACCGAGGAGTGAAGATGGCTTCTTTGCCATTTTAAACGAATGCCAAGGAGGAGAAAGACTATCTGATGACAGAGGTTCCAAGTACGTAGGCAAAGGTAAAGGCTTGGAGATTTGAATGTATTTTGTGCACTTGGTGCCAGCTTAGGGAAGGTAGGTAGAGGTGAAGTCAAAGAGGTAGAGAGCACAGTGGTAGTGCAGACACTCTTAGCCTCTGAAAGCCATGTTGGTAGACTCGGGCATTTATTGTGTGTGTCTCTTATGTGTCTGTCAACCATTTTTAGTGTCTGAGGACACAAAGATGAACAAACCATGGCCCTGGCTTCATGCATCTGATGATCCAGCAAGGGAATGATAGGCAAAGAAGGAGCAGAGTTAAGAACCCCTTGGTAAGCACTGGGGTTTTTGGAGGGGCTTAGGTTTTGAGAAGAGTTTCCAGGGTCAGCATATTAGACTTTGTAGGGACAGCAGTGCCATGCTACAGAGTAGCTGTGCTTCACATCCAGAGCTGTCCTCCTTCCCTCTTGGTCTAATCTTTTAATCTTCCTGAGGTTGAACTTTCTTTATGCACCTTCCTGAAGATGCATTAAAAGAGAATAACGAAGACTTTTCCCTGTAGAAAATAAGGTCAAGGTGTGAAAATGCTTTCAAGACTGTGAATCCTAGATAAATGTACTATGTTCCTATCTATACATGACCCTGTGTGAGCACGTGCACAGGTAGATGTATAAGTATCTATCTTCATGGATCTATCCAGCTGGTCACTTGCTCTATAAGGGTCTACAGCCAGGTCTCTTTCTCAGGGTCTGGTGGCTTCTGTGCCTATCCTAGCTTTCAGTGGGGCTTTTGGAGACACCACTGTTGAGCTATTCACCAAAATAGTTAACTGGAACTGTCCAGTCATGTGTGCCTCATCCTCTTTGCTTGGGATGCCTCATGATCTCCAAGCAGAACCCCAAGTATCCCCCAGGATCCAGGTGTCTGGCTGTTTGTATTGCTATTTTTCTGCATTTGGGAGTGAGCTGCTGTTTCTATCATAAGCCAGTCATGGCTAAGGCTGGGATTGTGTTTCCCTATAGCTAAAGGCACTCAGCCAAGGAAAGAAGAATCTGCATTCTCTATAAAGAAAGGTACATCTAGGGAGTAAATTTCCATAGGCATATTGGCCAGGCCAGAGTTTAAAATGAACCAACTCCTATCAATGAAGTTGAAATGATGTATGAGCCACCTGTTCTTTGGAGTCCCTTCAGGAAGGTCCCCTTCCCCAACTCAAATCTCATCCAATCCAGCAAGCACTGCACATTCTCCTGTCTGTCCTACAGTGAGTCTGTCAGTCTGTCAGAGCTGCTCTGCAGTGAGTCTGTCAGTCTGTCAGGGCTGTTCTACAGTGAGTCTGTCAGTCTGTCAGAGCTGTTCTACGGTGAGTCCACTTCCTTGGCTGAAGCCTACTGTCAGCTTATAGGAAAATCATGGCTAGGCTCAAGAACCTGAGCACTCTCTTAAGGTTTCAGTGACTCTCTGTAAAAGTCCAAGAGGTCTCCTGGCTCCAGCCTTGTGAACTTCACAGCCCCTTGTCACTGTCAGCAGTGCCCAGTCACCTCTCCTTGACCACGCCTCTTGACCATATCCCTGACTTTTGCTTTTGTATACTCTTTTTCCTTTCCTTAAACACACACACACACACACACACACACACACACACACACACACACACACACACACACACACACACACACACAAACTTGTAACTCCTTGGGTAAGACTTGTGTCTCACTCTGCATTTTGCATCTTGTGGTGCATGTAGTTTGCCGTTGCTCCGTAAATACAACAGCAGATTAATAGGCTCCCAAATAGCACATTTTCCGTCCTTCATTTAGAGGATCAGCCATTACAGTCTTGGCATCCTCACATCACATTCCCTCATCAGCACAAGCTGCTGTTTCTCTGATAGGCTAATAACAGTAAGTATCCATTTACTCCCATCTGAGAAATGCTACTTGAGGGCCTCCATTTCATTCCAGTCCTAATGTATTTATTTTTCTATGGATGCATTCTTGTATTAGCATAGATTTTTGTTGGGAAGCATCTAGTTGTTTTATTCATGCAGGGATGGCTGAACTGTGGGTACACAGTGGGATGTACGGGAGTTCTGACTGGCCTACAAAGAATGGATATCAAATACCTAAGATGCAGTAAATATCCCCATCTTCTACTCTGGATAAACTGAGGCCCAGAAAGTAGCTTCTGGGTGTCTAGAAAGACAATACAAGATGGGTCATTTGGGGTCTGATAGGAAATGCAGCCAGAACAAGGAGTTAGGTGTGTACTGTAAGCAGACAGCACTACAATACTGTTCCCCCTACTCAGGGGTGGGGTGGTAACTAGGCAGAGCCCAGGCTTCAGGGGCTCAGCAGGAAAACAGAAGCCCATCTATGGGAGGAGGAGAAGGCAGATCAAAGGAGATGGACACCTAAGACTGTAAGGAAAGTCACCAGGAAGCAGGTTCTGCCTTCATTAGGGCAGGTATGGGGCGGGCAGTTGAGTAGAGTATCTGTGTCTAAAGATGATTAGCTCACAGCAATAAATACTCTAGCAGGGAGTTTCTAGCAGGGACAGGGCCTGAGACTTCATGACCTCTAAGGTATTGTTACTCTAACATTTTAGGAAATTCAAAGCAAAGAAAGCAGTGGGTCACATGGCAAATAAAAGAAGCGATAATCCCGCATTTAAATACTTTTTAAAATGACCTCACAAGATAAAATCCATTAACTTTAAGAAAAAAAATCTTATGGTTATCTGATACAGGAGTTGGCAAAGTGTGACCTGCTGTCAATTTTTATGAATAAAGTTATACTGGTGCCAGCCATGGCCACACTGCTTTTAGGTTCCAGCGACAAAAGTAAGTAGTTTCAACAGAAACCAAGTGTCTTGAAGCTGAAAACAGCATTATCTGGCTCTTGAGAGAAACTGCTTTTCCCCTTAGATCTAATCTAACTCCTTGATTTTGTAGGCAAGACAACCATCACCAACAGTTAAATAAATTAGTTCAGGTGAGCTAGCTGGTGACTGGATCAGGTTGAGAAGGGACATTGTCACTTGGGATTGTGTGACGGCATCAGCTCCCCGTGTCTCTTTCCCAGATGCTTTGGTGATTAACATCTCTGCATGTCATGTACACTGTGACTTTCCAGGGGTCACCAACACACCTGTCTACTCACCACAGGACAGTCCCCAACCCTGAGAACTATTATGTACAGAGGAAGGCAGAGAGCATTTCTGAGAGCTGTGCACACAGAACTCCTTCGGTCCCCAGTCCCTCTCAGCATTAGCATTCACCTTCTGTGAGCCAACAAAAGGACACATTTACAACTGTCTGAAGCTCAACTTGAGACCCTTTCCACAGGTTTCCAGGGAAATTACTTCAAGCATCCTAATGGGCAAAAATGATTTTAACATACCTACTTGTCTTCAGCTCCTCCAGCAGCATCTGCTACAAACAGCAAAACACACAAGAGCCTGACATTTACCTTCCTCTGAAATAAGAGAGTCCAAAGTTGATGATGCGGATGGGAAAACAAGCCGGCCCACAATTCTATCTGAAGGGACAAAATGGCCAACCCGAGGCCCACATCGGGCTTCCGTCTTCCCAGTGGGACAGTTCCCAGAGTGACGAGAATCAATCAGACCACCAGAACAATCCACATTTGTCCAGGACAGTGTACTGAGAGCCACCTCCCACTTTATCCCTTCCCCCGGCTGCCCCTATCTTCTTCCTCAGTCCCACACCTTTTCATTGTCAGCACGCGCCTCACTTTACCAAGCATCTTTCTTAGACAGACAGGAATGAATATTCACAGAAGAGATTAAAGTGCATTAACAGTCTGAACATATGTGGCTGAGGGAATAAGGCATGTCAGAAGTGGTCACAGGAGACTCCCGGAAGTCTTGACAAAGCAATCCACTGTACTGAACGTGTCTGTGCTGTCCTGGGTCAAAGAGCTCTTGCCTAGCTCAGACATAGGCTTTAATTTTAAGGCTGACATTTTGCGGCCACAGAGGAAAGCTGAAGCTGACAGAGAAGATGAGTTCACCAAGGTAGCCCTGCTTGGGGGGAGGGGTTCCTACTCAGCTAGTGAATGGCTTGTTACCCCCCTCCCCCTGCCCCGAGCTCAGCCTTCCCCTCTAAAAATCAGCTCCTCTCAGCAGAAAGATGATGTGCACCAACATGGAGTGTTAAGACCACACTGTTCTGAGGAACCGAAGACAAACATGGTCCTTACATTTATATTTACTGGAAGTCTCTGCCTGGTGCTGGCTGTGTCTGGAGCTTGGTATATGCTATTTCTTTAAATCCTCACAGACCCACAAAGTCAGAACCACTCTTACTTTATGTATGTAGCACCCACACATCAAGGTCAAGTAACTGCTGTAGAGACACGGATGGAGCCCCTGGTGGAATGGGGCATTCCTCTGTCCCCGTCTGTTTCACGGCACCACCTCCAAATTCTAAAGATGTCCTTTCTTCAGGGTTGCAGGATGACTGTGCCTCTCACCCAATCAGCAGGGTGCTCAATAGCTCCAGGAACAGGCACTGGGGCATAGATGCATTCACTGTGTGGTACAGCACACTGAAATGCAACACGGGAAACCTACACGCATTTGTAGTGCCAAGGCAGAAGAGCAAAACAGGAAAACACACCCGATTTTCCTGGAGACACACTTGTCTCTGTTGGTGTGAACTGATCGTGGCAGTGATGCAGCTAGCCCTATAGAAAACTGTGTTCCTTTGGGACATGAAGAGGTGTCCCTGAGGGATGTTGCAAAGGGAGCTTAAGATAGCAAAATGACAAAATCCTTGCATGACCGGGCGAGGTGGGAGGGTGAAAAATGGGAGGAGATAAGAAGAACTGTTTCCCTGGGGAGGAGTGTGTGTGGGGGTGTGCCACCTGATCGTTAACTCGGATTCGGTGAACCAAGGAGAGTGGATGGACACCTGGTCCTAACTGCAAACAGTATCCAACCCTCCCCTCCCTGTCAACCTGAGCAAAGTGAGCAGGATAAGGAAGCAAGCACACATATCCGTGCAGTATCAGGTCAATTCCAGGGGCAAGGCTTTCTCACCTCACTTTTCACCAGCAAAGGGATCAGACTCCTGAAGCTCACAGGAACTTTGACAAGAATAAAAACAAACCCACCCATCATATAACTTTATATTTAAGTTATCAAATTA
Source organism: Phyllotis vaccarum (assembly GCA_033318265.1). Classification (NCBI taxonomy): domain Eukaryota; kingdom Metazoa; phylum Chordata; class Mammalia; order Rodentia; family Cricetidae; genus Phyllotis; species Phyllotis vaccarum. The sequence goes on from JARWLC010000017.1 coordinate 27,047,911, forward strand.
GTCTACAAGTGGCTGAATTTGGGATAGTCCCTAGCTCAACAATTATTTTTGTTTCTGACTAGGACTGAAATGCAGCATCCTGAGTCCACAAGGAACTACACAGAAATGCACATGTGGATACCACCATCCTCAAGGAGCATGTGCTCATTATGGGATATGTAAGTCCACAGGGCCAGAGACTGTCCACACTCTGATCTCCTGACACCTTTGGGTCTTTGAGAACTCACAAGGCAGTAAAGTCAGTTTTCAGAAAGCCATGCAGAAAACGTGCACATGGGTTCTGGAAACTCTAAGCTGGGAGATTCCAGGGTCCTAGCTGCCACTGAAGAACGGTCTAGAAGAATGGTTTTGGGGCCTTTAGAACTTCAAACCCCACAAAGGAGTCATCAGAAGAGGCCTACAATGGGATTATTTGAGGCATGGGATCAGGATAAGAATAAGATAACAACACTCATTGAACATTGTGTATTAATGACAGTTGCCCCAAGCAAGTTACATGCGTTAAGCTGCCCAAATTAGAGTAGATGCCAAGGAAAATGCCACCCACCTAATATTTATACATACGTGTTAAGTTCCTAAAACTCTGCTTTCTAGATAAGTTGCAGAATTCTTTAGGGAATGAGCTAGGTCCTCTCTCCTATTCACACACTACACTCCCTCTACATGGGTATAACTCATCTTTAGGACACACAGTTTCTATCACAGCATCTCAGAGCTCAGGCCTGAAGACAACTCCCAACCACACTGCCTGCTGTATAGTTGTAACCGACCTTTGCGAATGTCCAGAACCTCTCTTTGCTAGAGTCGCACACTGACTACTTTGCTGAATTATGAGTGAATTTCCTGGCTCTGAGCAGTGGATTTGCTGATGCATCACTTTGGGAGGCTGTAGGTAAGTAAGTGCTCAGCCAGGGGAGGAAGCTGGTGGCTGGACATCAATAGCTGATAATCAGTAGGTTGTTCAGTGCAAGGCACTGGAGAGTCTGAAGCAAGACACAAACCTCAGACAAGCAACTTGTAGCTACTGATGGAAGCTGCCCTTGTGCTGGGAAGAAATCTGAGCCAAAGAAAAAAGCGCCATTGTACCTGAGGTAGATCCTCCTCAGGAAGCCTAACTTACCCCAAACCAGAGTTTGCCACGGAAAATGCCACAGACTTGATATTTATGTCCATTTGTAAGGATTATCACCCAGTAATAAACAAGCCAACTCACATCTTAGACATTAATAGACTTCAGAATGGGGACTAGCTGCAAGCTATTCATTCAAAAATGGTCGTCCTTCAGCTGAAAGGGGGTGTGCATTGTGAATTGTTCAAATTCTCATCCAATCCCTTAACGAGTATGTGGTGTTATGTCCAATATCTGCTCTCTTTGAACCCCGGTTCTCTTACATGTAGACAGTAAGTGTCTTATAGGATGCCTAAAAGGATGAATGAAGTACATCTCTGGTGTATAAAACATGCATTTAAAATGTCACTTCCTCTCTCTTGGGCCATTTCTAACTTCTGCATCTCCCTTCTTGAGGCTCTACCCAGGGTTATCTTTAAGGATTTGTGGAGAGGGTTATTCACAGTTGTCGGTAACCCTGTTTTGTAAGGAGAAGCATGACCGGGTTGTAAGTGGCAGGCAAAAAACACAGGGGAAGGTCTGTTCTGGACAGGGAACTCTCTCAAGCAGGCAGAACTAATAAATAAATCTCTCAGTGGAGGAGATATCAAAGCAGCAAGTGCTGGACCCTGACCCAGTAAGGTGACAGTGAGGTGTGACAGGGAGGTGTGGACTGCAAGGAGAGAGCAGACCTTGACAGCCTCTGCCAATTAACTGCTTCTGGGCCTTGACCTCTCACATGCCCAGACCACCTGCAGTGGGTCTTCAGCTTCACAGATGAAGTACAGGTGCCAATAAGTCTTGGCTTGGTCACCTTACTACATCTTAAGCACACTGTTGACTTCCCATTGCACCCCACTTCTCTATTTCTTTCCATATTTTTTTCCTTCCTGAACAGTGGACATCTCTTTCTCTCAGTATTGCTTCCCACTGCTCTCAGAATGACAGCTCTAAAATGTGCAGCTGACCCCAATTTAACCACCACCCCCATAGCTCCTCAGTGCATAAGGATGGGATCCATACTCCTTAGTCTATTAGTTAGGCCTTTTCAACCACAGAGGATGAGCTCCACACTCCTTGGTCTACTGGTTAGGTATTTTCATCCAAGGATTTAAGAAATCAGACTGAAGGAACCGTTTTAAAATATTTTTTTTTTTGACAAGATACTGGGACCATTCATAGCACAGAAGGAAGGACATGGGGAATTTCCTGGAAGGGATTGCCACAGGACTCTTGGGAGCTCAAAAGCATCCCATGGCCCCAAACCACACCTTCCCCATAACCTCGCAACGCATCAGAACAAGCTGCATTCTGATGCCACTCTGTCAGAAACCCCGGGAATGTCACGGTTGGCCAGACCAAGCCATGCTTTTCATATTGTGGACAATACAGTGGAAGAATGAGGTTAGATGCTACCTGGGTTCCAAGGCTGGGCCTAGACCAGAGTCAGGGAAGGGAGTGGGAACTGAGCTAATGAAGTCAAGAGGTGCTTAGATGATAAAGACAAAGTTTACCATAATCTGACCTTGAGACATCTCTGCCACCCAGTCACTGCTCCCTACTCTGAATGTGACACCATGGTGGTGTCAGGGCCTGCGTGGTAACTCATCTCCTTCTGTCTATTATGGGGGCTAGCATATTTTCTGCATATCTTTTGCTTGGCTATATGATAGTCATCTTTAGAGACTCAGTTCATTGTTCTCTTCCAAGAGCACTTCCTGGGCTCCTAGACTAGGTTAAGTATCCTTTTGGGGAGCTCCCAGTGCATCCATGTGCCTTTATTGCAGCTGCTACAGGATAACAATTAACAATGGGAATTGTAGTAAAAAGTAAAATACAAGACACACCTACTATAGGCCAAGCCAAACTCTGGGTCCTTGACGTATTTTCATTAAAATTCATGTATTTCCCACAACAGTGGGTGTTCTTCTAAGTCCCAATTTCTGCAGGTAGTGAACTGAGATCAGGTGGTCCACAGAACTCTTCTGAGACCACAAAGCTAACAGCAGAGCCACCCTGGTTCTGAGTCTGTGCTCCATAGAACTAACGTAGCAGGACGCAGTCCATCCATTTGGCCTACGAGGAAGGGCATGTGACAGCTAGCCTCATACTTTTTGGTACTAGTTGAGGCACTCACACCACACGGAGAGAATGAAACAGAATCCTCACTGGGCAGCAGCAGAAGGGAGGGGGAAGAAGAGGCCACTTGTGCCCACAGGAATATATACAAATAAACTCTACTCCAATTACCATCTCCAATGAGGTGCTGGGTCCTGGGGACAGGTATTTACTCAGATCCCTTGCCATGTTCACTCACGGTGGCGAGCAGGCACAGCCTCAGTCTGGTCCTTCACAGTCACCTTCACCCTTTATGAGGCAGGGAGTTAATGACCTGTATCAGGTCCCGCCATCACAGAACGAAGATGTCTACAAGGTGTGGAGAATTAGCACAGAGAAGCCATTCTTTGGATATGAGCTTAAGTAGAGATTTCATACCTGGATCTCACTGCCACATTCACAGCTAGAGTGGGGGTGGGGTGGGGTGGGTACTTGGTCCTCTCCCTGGGTCCCACTGTGAGTGAACATGGCATGGGATCTGTGAATAAGCATGACTGACAAGAAAGGGTGTCTTTCCTCCCTGGGGCAGACCCAGTGAGTCCCTTGGGTTGCTAGCAGATAAAATATTGGAGGGTGAATATGTATGCAGGGTGGAGGATGGATGGGTGTCCTGGGAGTCATCACTGTGGTTGTCTCTTCTTCAGCGTTGTAAGCACATAGAGTGTCATAAGGATTAGGGGAGTTAAGGCAAGTTTCCTCAGAACAATAACGGGTGAAAGGCAAGTCACTCACTGAGAAGACAGAATAGAAATGTGACCAAGGAGTGCCTGGGAAGAATGGGAGCCTTTTGCCAGAACACAAGTGTGAGATCTGCCTCAGGACCTCTGAAGTCCAGGCCATGGTTTGTTTGTCTGGCTGTGTGAACCTAGAGGGGAGCCCAGCTGCAGCTTGGGCTGGAGTCCCTACTGGGAACACTCCTGTGTATACTGACTTAGAGCATCCTGATGTGCGGCAAGAACATTAGGAAGCACCCATGGCACATGAGCCACATGAAGTTCCTGCCTTCAACTCAGAGAAATTTGAACTCTGATTCTTTGTACTCAGAGAGAGAGGACAGGGGAAGGATCTAGATGAGCTGTTTTCCACTTATGAAAAAAACCCAAAAATAAACAAAAAAGCAGGAACCAAATGTACATTTTGAGGGCTCTATAACTAGTTCCCCCAGGAAAAATAAACCTCTGAGAAAACACTGTTGCTTTCTCACAGGAAGTACAGGCGATCTTTCAGACATGGGTGTGGAAAAGTGCAGAAACTTCCCAGTTTAATGCTGCTCCCTGGCTTTTGTCCAATGCTTAAAGTTCCTGACTCCTGGCTCTTGTCTACTGTTCTATTAATGGAAACCCCTTCCTCAGGGACTCGGATTTGCAACCTTACCCCTCTGAGGCCTCTCCTTTCTCTGTCCTCCAACCCTGACGCTTCCTTCTCTCACGCTTTTCCTCTCCTAGCTTGTCTTTACTTTCCCCGTCTAATCGGGGCTCATTATGTTGTGGTCGGCTTCCCCGCATGCATCCCTGCTCACTCAGCTCCTCCTACCAGGCAGACAGAGTCCCGACCACGCCACTCCACCTCTCAGAAACAACCTCCTGTAAGCACACTGTCCAAGCATAACTTTGGACCGTTCATGAGCTGGTCACAAGGTCTACCCTTCCTGCCGCCTTCTCCTCTAATTCTCTAATCCCCAGACCATGCTACTCTTCTGCCTCAACCATCTTCCGGCCATAGTGTCCACCTCTGTCAGCTAAAATTCCTGCTGGACCCTCAGGACCCACCCGGAACATCAGCTTCCTCCATGGAGCCTTTCTTCTCTGCTGAGTGCTTCCTTTGGATCTTCTGTCTGTGCCATTTACATTCTAGTCACTTGTGCTGAAATATTCCTCCCATAAGAACGCATCAGCCAGGGAAACCAGCACTGCTGCTTTGTGACTCTCCACACACAGTGGCTCCGAAATACATTAAAAGGGAGAAGCTTCCTTGAATTGCATAACACATGGGCTTATCAGGTTACCTTCTGGACCAGGGAAGGATGTGGTGTGAAAAGGTTCTCTTCATCAGTGCAGACAAATCAGATGCTAGAGGAGGAAAAGCACCAGGCTGTATTTCCTCACACTAAGAATGAATGTATCTTGATAAACCCATGGGTCAGTACAGTCTACCTGGAGCAGCTGTACTATTGGGGGCACTTGGTACAGTCTGGAGATACTTGCTCTGCTGCACCTGTAAGGCGCTACTTGCATTTATGGGGAGAGGTCAGAGATGCTGCAGACCATCTGACAATGCACAGGACAGCCAGCACAACGAAAATAAACCTATCAGGCCAGAATGTCAACAATGGTACTGGCAAGAAACCTTGAATTATTGTAAAATAGGCATTAACCTCACTCCAGCTGAAGAAACGGAGACACAATCACAGGGCTTTCCCAGGATAACAGCTAACTGGGTGGAGAACTAGGTCTAATCCTCAAGTCTTTGTTTTTTCTCCTAGATCATGTGTCCCCCTGCATAATCAGATGTCACAGCAGGAACCGAAAGTGTCACACCTGATAAAGAATGCTGTCACTGTTCAGCTTGGTAGATGTCAAAATGACCACAGGGTCCCAGGGTGCAGTCAGAGTAACTTGGCCTAGTTCCTCTCCTAGGTGTTTGGTATAGCTCCTTTAAACTGGGGGGAGGAGGGTGCCACCATACTAGAAGGCCAGAGCACCACTAAGCCTCATTCTAGTGGGCCAGGCAGAGCTGCTCCAGGGTTGATGCAACTATACAGGTCCCTGTGGAGGAGAGGCCAGAGAAAAGAAAACCCCATAGAATGGCTCGCTGAGCCTCTGGCACAAGAGACTTTGCTGTGAGGACCAGTATGAGAAGGAAGAGGTTCCTTTTAGCACCTTCAGGGTAGCCATGAGGATGGGTGGAAGGTGCCCTGAGGGGTCCTGGTGGGCAGGACTTATTTGATAAGAATGAGAAAAACTGCCTGAAATGGTACAGTGTTCCACAGCACTTGGGTTCAGGGTGACCTGATGACTTTTAAGGGACACTAAAGAAGGTTCTAACCGGAAACTTCCAAGATCTTGTTATATATTTTTTTTTTGAGAGCAAAAAGGAGGTTATGCTGTGTGCTAATTGCAGGGCTGAGACCACAAGAGGAAGCCCCAGCAGGGTGCCTGGAGTAACTTGGACTCTGCAGAATGCAGAGGACCCTGGTGCTGTAAGAAAAGCTCCTGTCTGGAAAGACTTCTGCTTTCATCTGAGTCAGAAAGCCATGAAAGGTATAAAATCAAAGCAGCCTTTTTTTTCCATTTAAAAAACTTGTCAGAAGCCAGGCACGGTGGCACACACCTTTAATTCCAGGACTCTGGAGGCAGAGGCAGGCAGAGCTCTGTATTTGGGAACAGCCTGGTCTTCACGGCAAGGTACAAGCCAGCCAGGGATGCAAGTGAGACTCTGTCTCAACAAAACAGAACAAAAATAACAACAAACAAATAAGCACCCACAACTTGTCAGGAAATGCCTCTACAGCAAGAACAGACTCCAAAGATTGAGTGCACATGTGTGAGTCATCACCATGAGACATGATTATCATAATACGAATATGGTAGGTTTGCTGGTACCCTGCCACAGCTGCTGTGTAACAAGCCATTCACATGGATAACCTAAAGATACATTGCTTTCTATTTGTTACTGAGAGGCCATTCTAAATGTACTCATCACCCCCAACATTCCCATATGAAGCTCGGCTACTTTGGGTTTGGCTAACACTGATTGCCTCAGTTCAAAATCCAGTGGTGTAATTTAACATGACTCTACTGGGTACATCATTTAACTTTCTCTGCACTTTTCTAATTTACATCTTGCTTCTGCTAGGGATCAAGTGAGATGCTTGCATAAAACAGAGCATGCACACCGCACATGTGTGCAGCAAATGGCTAGTGAAGGCCAGCCACCAGAATACAGGGCTTTCCAAACAGAGTGTGCACACCGCACATGTGTGCAGCAAATGGCTAGTGAAGGCCAGCCATCAGAATACAGGGCTTCCCCACATACTTATCTTCTTGGTTGAGATTTCCTCCATCCTAACTGATAAGTCTCCACCTAACTGTTGCTCTCTCACACAAGATCATCCCATCAAGTTAGATGAAGATACTTATGTTTGGATGATGTCCCAAAGTTCAAAAGCTGCCTTTCCCCAGTTGTTTTCTGTAAAGGAAGCAGCCATTATATGATTCAATCAGGTTCACTTAGTTCTGTACTACTCTGTATTATTTTTTAAATAGTTTGCAGTTGCTTCATGGTATGTGATGACTCTCCAAGATGATGGCAGGTAAAAGTAGAGACCTGGGAATCCCAGAGTCCTCCTCTACAGTAGGGACGCCCTGCCACCATCACCCTCTTTGAGGAGATTGGAGTCTATATACAGCGTCCTGTAAGGCCCCCTCCCCAAGAAGTAGAGTTAGCAACAGCACGTTATAAGGACAGTAAGCAACTCGCCTAAGACATATTAACAGGACAGTAAAGATTAGCTTCACTGATAAAAGAAAAACTGCAGTTAAGAGCCGTAGTCAAAAAACAGCCCCCAACCAAGGATTCAGCTGGGCAGAGGGGGAAGGGAGGAGAAGCAGTTACTTAGCTATGTGATCAGGCCCAGCCTGATCAGGGAAAGAATTCCAAAAAGAAGATAAAGAACAAAAGAACAAACAGCAGGCCTGGGGGCGGGTGATAACCAGGTTGTTTGGTCAGGCCGGATGGCAACCTGGGGGCCCTCACCCCTCACCCCTCAACGGGCGATTTCATTCAAACCAGCCAATGGAAACTTTGTAACTTCGCCTTTGCCTCTGTACGCATGATTTTGCTTCCCTAACCCTATAAAAAGGCCCTACACAGAGGGCTGGGCGCGCCAACCATCCCAAATGGCTCGGTAGCCCGCAGGTCCTGCGTTATTCAATAAAACCTCGTGCTGTTTGCAGCTGATCTGTGGCTCGGTCCTCCTTGGGTCATGGGGTCTCCTTCCGAGGAAAGGTCCATTCCGGGGGTCCTTAACCCCCGGGGGTCTTTCATTTGGGGGCTCTTCCGGGATTTGAGACCCCCACTCAGGGACCACCGACTCACTGTCAGGAGGTAAGCTGGCCAGCGTTTTGTTCGTTGTCTATGGCTGTGTCTGAACTTGTCTATGGCTGTGTCTGAACTTGTCTGTGGCTGTGTCTGAATGAACTTGTCTGTGGCGGTGTTGTCTGAACTTGTTTTCTGTGAATCTGCGTTGTTTGTAGCCGTGTTTGAACTTGTGTCCTGTGTATTTGCGCACGCGTTTGGTTTGGGGTTCGGTCGGATCCATTTGTACTTGGCGGGGGCCAGAAGGGGCTGACGAGCCCGGACTTCTCCCTTGCAGCCTCTGGGAGACGTCTCAGAGGTGTTTGTAGTCCCGCCGGGCGGGACATTTGGATAGCTCAACCCGTATCAGAGAGATACGTGGTCTTAGTAGGAGAGGGGAAATCCGGACTCCCCAAAATCTCCAGTCGACTTTCGGTTCTACGCCGAAGCCGCGCAGCGAAATTGTCTCGTGTTTGAGTCTTGTCCTTGTCTCTGTAATATGATAACCACCCCGCCCCCGAATGTTACAGCTCCCCCCTTGGCAGCAGCGTTCGCCGAATCCCGGGGCCGAAGAAGCAGGAGGCCGGTAGTTCGCCGCGCTCTCCTCACCACCCCCTCCCTCCTCCCGCCTCTCCTCCGCTGCCCCATAGAGCTCGCGCGGCCCGGGCGGGAGGAGATTGGGCCAGGCCGCCCCGCCCCTCCTGCGGCGTGACCAAGCTCGCAGGTGCCAGGCGCAGGGCGCATGGGCGCATTTCCGCCGGCTCTGGAACGGCTGGGAAGGCCGGGTTAGAGAGGATGGCGCGGGCGGGGGCGGGGCGGTGTGCCGCGGTTACGCTGCTCCTCCGAGGGCAGAGCCGAGCGCGCGGAGTCGGGCGGTAGTGTCAGCTGCAGAAGATTCAGCCCCCTCCACCAGACCCGCGCATCTCCGGCCGCGGGGCGCGCGCACGGGCAGGACCGGGAATTAGGCTGATGGGCACTTCCGCCGTGACCAGCTCCCTCCCCCTGGGCCCCTAGCCTGGGTCGGAGCAGCCTGAACCTGGTAGATGCTTCCAAGGCTCCTGGGGTACCTGGTAGAGCAGCTTGACTTTCCCTTAAAGTCCTCTGCCTACCGGGAGTCTCAGATCCGACAGGACCCACAGAGGCTCCTCCTCCACCCGTTATAGGCATCCCCCTGGTGCCACTGGGAATGAAACTGGCAAGGGACCAGGACCCCGAGGGAGCCGGGCCACCTAAGGGCGTTGCCAGCACTCCTGTTAAACTATGTTCTCTTATCAGCCTACTTGAGAGAATCTCTTTACCTCTGAGGAAAGGGATCCAAGGAAACTGGCCCCCAGCTCGGACGCCACCCCGATGCAGTTGCCTAACCTAGACGTCCCCATTGGGAAGGTAGGAGACACCTATTAACTCTGTCGCCAGGCTCTGATGCACCAATTAATCTGGCCAAGGTAAGAAAAAGAGATGTAAAAGTCTGATAGATTCCCCCTCTGAGTTTTTGGTGAGGCTAGTAAAGGTCTATCAGAGAGGTACACTGTTTGCTCTAAAATCGGAAGAATAGGGGGGCGTTAAGAAAGTCCTTTATAAAACAGTCAGCAATAGGTATTCAAAGAAAGTTTCAGAAAATGGGTGGCTTACAAGATATGGCCTTGAGACTTAGTTAGAGAGGCTAGAAAGTATTTTGAGAGAGAGAGAGAAGAGCAGCAGAAGCGAGATGCGTATAGAGAGAGAGAGAGAAAAAAGGAAAACCGATAGATAAACGAGGGAATGGGGAGGAATCTTGGCTGCCTTAGTTGGCAGGCAGGAGAGACAGTAGAGCTTGGGCCCGCACCAGAAGCTCAGAAAAATACCGAGCTAGTGGGGACTGCCCCAAGAAAAAGAAGCCTGCGGCTAATACAGCCAGCCTTCTGAATCCCCTCCTAAACCTTTAATGTGGAGGGGACCCCAAGTGACTTTGAAACGGACACGGAAATGGTTAGGTTCCCTCTCCAACAAGAAACCATTAGTCCAGGATGTCAGCAGTGCAGACATAGGGCGTGGACGACTAAAAGAACAATGGACTTTAGAGAAAAAAATGCAGCACTCTTTCCTAGTGACTCCAGAGAGCCCGAGAGAGACTTGCTTACCAAACTGGGGGCAAAGATCACCTTTAACCCCCAGGGGCCCAAGGTAGAATTCACTAACCCTCTAGTCAGCAAGCCTGCTGTAACCAATTCAGGCCTTCCCGGAGGGGAGGCATGAGTAGAAACGGCTAGACCAAGGCTGGCGATCCAGTGGTCCCCTGTGGTGAAACCTTCAGCCACACCCCTGCGGGTCAGATTTGAGCAAAGATGCCAAGAAAGGGATCAAATCCCACACAGAGGCTGCTGGAACAGAAAATCCTGAAACCATGTCAGTCAGAATTGCTGCCCATTAAGAAGCCTGAGACCTGAGAGAAGTCAACAGCCGGGTGGTATAGACATTTACACTGTCTTAGATTAAAAGGATGCCTTCTTCTGTCTGCGTCTCCATGAGTCCAGCCAGCCCCTGTTTGCCTTTGAGTGGACAGACCCAAAGAACGGATTCTCAGGACAGCGCACCTGGACTAGACTGCCTCAGGGCTTCAAGAACTCTCCTACCATCTTCGATGAGGCCCTGCATCAAGGTAACTAACTCCGTTGCAGTACTCATTGCTTGCAGCCTCCACCGTGGAACAGTGCCGAGAAGGGACTGAGAAACTGCTTGTTGAACTGGCCAAACTGGGACATCAGGCCTCTGCTAAGAAGGCCCAGATATGCCGACCTGAGGTGACATTCCTGACCCTTCAAGACGGTAAGAGATGGCTAACAGAGTCCAAAAAGAGAACTGTCACTCGGATGCCTCCCCCTGAGAGCCAAAAGAGCCGGAGAGAGTTCCTGGGAACTGCTAGATTCTGTAGGCTCTGGATTCCGGGTTTCGCAGCCTTGGCGGTCCCTCTATGCCCCGCCTATAGATGGGGGAAAGAACAGCAAGAGACTTTTGACCAGATCAAGAGGACCTTGCTCTCGGCCTCAGCTCCAGTCCTTCCTGATGGTGTTTCACTCCTGGTGAAAGACGCTTGGTAAACCTTGCAAATTTTTCCTTGGTTTGGACTTTTTGGTGAAAGATAGGGTCCGCGGCCCAGGTAAGTTAGGTGAGTAGCCAAGAAGTTAGGGGACTAGCCAAGATGTTAGAGATTGATTAAAAACTTTATTATACCCCAAAGTTCAGGACAGGTAGAAACCTTAAGCAAATTAACCCTGGAGACTGGCCACAGAGTTTGGGTGATGCTCCTGCCCTATACCCTTTCCTGAGCTTTTTCTGAGCTCAATACTCCTTCTGCTAATACTTTTTGGATCTGGGAACCATCTCTGGTGTAACCCCCTTGTCTGCTAGGTTGCAGGCCCTGGCTAATGTATAACATTCTTTATAAAAGCAGCTCTCAGACCTTTACCAGCCCCAGAGAGATGAGACCCCACATCGCTACCAAGTGGGAGACCTCGTCTACGTCCAGTGACACCAGCATCGGACTTTTAAACCTCGCTAGAAGAGACCCTACCAAGTCCTTCTGACCTCATGGCATTGCTGCTTAGATCCTGATGACTAATGGACTGTACAAAGAACTGATAATTCCCTCAAGCTCCGTGTGCAGCGACAGTCCCCTAGAGAAGAGCCTTCACCAATCGATTGAGCAGACGTGGCAGGTGATATCTGAGACTGAGGACACTTTTCCCACCATCTCCAGTGGACCTGGTGGCCTAGCCTGTATCTGGACCTGTGCCTGCTGAGGGCAAGATTAGAACCTTGAGACATACCCACCATTGACCCTGCCCATCTGCCCCCGTGTGCCCACCAGGGGATCCGAGAGCAGAAACCCTCACAAGCGTAGTAAGGGTCTCCCATCGAGTTAATTTGCTGTCAAGAAAAGTAGACAGACAAGTAATGGGCCCTGCACAAAAGAGAGCCTGTCACTATCACAGTACTGCTAAGTGCTGGGGTTTTGGTCCCAAGGTCAACAGGGTTTAGACCAGAGACTAGATAAAGAGTCATCTCTAAGATTAGAGATATTCAGAAAAGAAAATGGGGGAATGTAAGGCCCCCTCCCCAAGAAGTAGAGTTAGCAACAGCACGTTATAAGGACAGTAAGCAACTCGCCTAAGACATATTAACAGGACAGTAAAGATTAGCTTCACTGATAAAAGAAAAACTGCAGTTAAGAGCCGTAGTCAAAAAACAGCCCCCAACCAAGGATTCAGCTGGGCAGAGGGGGAAGGGAGGAGAAGCAGTTACTTAGCTATGTGATCAGGCCCAGCCTGATCAGGGAAAGAATTCCAAAAAGAAGATAAAGAACAAAAGAACAAACAGCAGGCCTGGGGGCGGGTGATAACCAGGTTGTTTGGTCAGGCCGGATGGCAACCTGGGGGCCCTCACCCCTCACCCCTCAACGGGCGATTTCATTCAAACCAGCCAATGGAAACTTTGTAACTTCGCCTTTGCCTCTGTACGCATGATTTTGCTTCCCTAACCCTATAAAAAGGCCCTAAACAGAGGGCTGGGCGCGCCAACCATCCCAAATGGCTCGGTAGCCCGCAGGTCCTGCGTTATTCAATAAAACCTCGTGCTGTTTGCAGCTGATCTGTGGCTCGGTCCTCCTTGGGTCATGGGGTCTCCTTCCGAGGAAAGGTCCATTCCGGGGGTCCTTAACCCCCGGGGGTCTTTCAGTCCCCTGTTCCAGTTGTGAATTCTTCCTCACGGAGCAGGTCTGGGACATTCAGTTTGACAGCAAGAAGGAGCAGGACACCAAAATTTAGAAGGTTCCCCCCAGTTGGAAGTGTTCACTTCCGGTCACACCCTTTGACCCGAAACTACATAGATGTCTTGGGGAAGTCAGGTTTGTTTATGCTTTTAGCCTCAATTTCTTCTGGGCTCCTATACACAGGGATGTAGAGTAGAAGTTAGTAGGTCAGCAACAGATACAAGTGAGGCAGAGTCTAGTGCCCTAGATGCCTAGCATCTTGTAAAGTTGCCACTGTCTTAGTTAGGCTTTCTAGGGTTTGGGAGCAAGCTCTGCAGCCAGTCTCAGGTCATGGAAATCTGTTGAGAACTGGAGCTTCTATTAAAAAGGAAGGAGTGGGTTGTTTACTAAACTGGCAGTGTCTTGGAAGGCCACTGCTGGCTTAGTGGGGGCGCCAGAGTAGCTCTATTTCTTTTTGAGAGCGAGCTTTCCACTAGGGGCCAGATTTGTTTCTTTTCTAGCCTTCTTGGGTGGGTACAAGGACTGAGCATAGCCCCGCCGTGGGCCTCAATCTGCAGCTGTATGGCAATGCCCGGAGACTCCTATTAAGTTCTTCTTTACACTTCTCCCAGAGCTAGTTAGGAGGGCTCACAGTATGGGAATGCTTGCTGATCTACAGGCTTTAGGTTAAGTGTTAACATATTCAGAGTTGAACCCTAGAGGGAATTGTTTATAAAGAACCTGCAATTTGCATACTCCACCAGCAGGTGGGCTACACTGCAAACCGAACTCAACAATGTTACACATAAAGATCATCGCCAGATTGCACAAACGTGTACTGATTTCCAGCAGTTAATTAAAAGATAGGTAACTTTTGAAGAGCAATCTAGAAAAAATAAAAATAGAACCTAGACACAATATGGAACATTGTATCTGACTTTAAGGGGTTAGAATGTATTATACCTAACTAAGGCATGACTATGAGATGATGGCTGTGACCTGACCCCCCACCCCCATGCTAATTTCCTCAGCTATGCTGTCCTTCTTGGTGACAATCCTTTCAACTCAGGGATTCCTGAATGACTGCATATAGTATTTACTGACCGAGTCAGACTTTAGTCACCAACAGGACCCTGGACAGCATCGACTCTTTCCTTCCCCCACTTTTTAAAAGTAAAATAACGTGGCAGGAAGGGTGTAATGATTAGTACATTAGGAAGGGTGTAATGATTAGTACATTAGGAAGGGTGTAATGCCTAGTGATGCTCAGGTGAAGAATTTTTGCCTGAGTTTCCTATCTTATGGTTAGGCTGACCATTGTTGTCTCCCGAATAGTGCCATTCTGGCCCTTATGGCCCATCCTCCTCCCCAAAGGACTAAAACCTTATGTTAATAGGGGGGAAAAGGAAAAACATGTTTTCCTGGGCTACAAGTCTCCTTATCGCTGCCACCTGCTGAGTGCTAGTCTTTTGGGATCTTCCAAGACCTTGGGTGTGCCCGGATGAAGGGGCAGGGTGTGAGAGAGTTAAGAAGGAAGCAGAGAGTGGGGGGAGAGCTGGGACACAGGAGGAGAGGAGAGGAGAGACACAAGGAGAGACACAAGGAGACAAGCATGGAGGAGAGAATGAAGCTGGAACCAAGCATGGAGTAGAGTTAATAGAGTCAGTGGAATGGGAAGAAGAAAACCAACATGGCGGGAAGCTAGAGGGAAAAAGGCTAGGCGAGATGCATGGCAGGAGAGAAGCATGGCAAGGGGAGAAACAGGTCTAAGACATAAGATGTACTGAATAAAGCTCGGGTCTCTCATTGTGATCCTGAATGATGGAACCTAACGACTCCTGAGTGCAGATTATTTAACCTCAACGCCCCTCGCCTGGACAAGACTCGAACCCCCCAAGAAACCGGATGCGGTAGACCATTCTAAAACATTCTAAAGTCACTGCAGAGTTCTGCAGGAGCACCCATTTAAAAGATCAGCACACTGAGGGAGAGAAAGGGACAGCCGGAGAAAGAGTAAGGTAAAATGACTAAATAGGCTTTAAAACAATGAACGAAGCCTGCGTATTTTGAAGAAGGTCAGACAGCAGTCACTGTCTTTCATATCTTCCCGGAGGGCAGCATCTTGACGGCCCTGGGAGAATACAGGTGACTTATCTATAATGTTAACTTTAAAAATTTAGGAAATGTCCCGAGTCTCCTTTAATAACCCAGTTTCGATCTGTCATCCGTGATTTTCTCTGAAAGTTCATTCCTGGGATCTATTTATAACTCCAGCCCATACTGTTTCTTAGAGTAACAGTTTTCACACATTGACTACCTGTGGTGGAAAGTACCTACTTCCTTCTACTTGGCCTTAAAAGGATCCAGCTCTCTGGCTTTGCGCAGCAGGGCAGGATGAGAAGTCATTAACATCCTTCACCTGAACAATTATTTTTAAAGTAGCTAATTAATCCGACAATGAAAAACAGTCATAATACTATGCAAACACATTAATTAGGCCAATTTTGAAGTTCCAACAAGTGTCCTGAAAAAGCTCAGTCCATTTACACTGTCTAACTTTCCCCAGCTGGTTTCCAGTTGAGCCTATTTCAGTAAGAATTTTCTTTAGACACCTGTACGGGCCTGGCATAACTCTGAACCAGAAGAAGAATTTTTAAAAAAAATGACACTGGGTGACACTGGTGGGGCAGGGATCCAAAGAATATAGCTAAAATATACCAGCAGTGACTCCTGGAAAGGAATCCTTTTGTTTTTAAAGTTCAGTGTTCTTAGAACAACTCTATCTGTGGTCCATACTAGGTAGAGCTAACCAACTCCAGTATCCATCCACAAAGGGCAAATGGAATGCCAGGAGGGAGGGCCCACAGTGTTATGAGATTTCCTTCTCATCATACTCTGTCTCTCCTGTGGAGGAATAAGTCTCGGGTGTTGCTTCGCTCAGCCCAGCAGCGAGGGACACATTGGGTGAGGATGTTCTCTTTGTCAGTGCAAAGACAGAATAGTCAGAAGGCCTTCTTAGGTCTTAGTTTGCAGGCAGGGGAAGAAAGGGATGGAAGAGGATCCAAGCCAGAGAGTATTCCTAGTGGAACAGTCTCTACCATAGTCTGCTTCAGATTCCCTGCCTCACCCAACACAGATGCAGAAACAGGATGTGAAACTGTACCAGGACTCCGCCAAGTAAAGAAGGGAAGCCAAGGTTTAGATGAGCTTTCTCCCCACCAAACAAGGGAGGGGGAAGGAACAATGGTTGACATCCAATCCAAGTATTTTAGAATCAGTACAAAGAAAGCCCATTATCTGAGGTTGGCTTTTGATATATTAAGAGATCTAGTCTCCCAAGACAAGTGAAATCCCAAGAGGTGCCTGCATTCTCAAGATGGAGCAAAAGGGGTGTAGGAATGCAGCAAACCGATTTTCAAACAGCTTTTTAAAAGGAGCCTTGTCACTCACCAGTACTGTAGGTGTGCTAAGTACAGTGTCTTAACCAGAGCTTGGCAGTAATTTGCTTGTCTACGGGACCAGCTGGGAACTAACCCAGGACACTGCAGATGTAACAGCAAAGGCTGTAAGAATTCGGATGCATGCAGGGTGTCGGAAACTTAATAAGAGTTCAATCTTTTAGCAATGCCTGAATTCACAGCATGGCTTTTCCCAAGGAGCGTCAAGTGCTTTAAAGATGACACGTTAATCTTCACAGAAACTGGTAATGGAAAGCCTGAGCCTGCAGGGACAGGGTGAGGGATGAGGAAGCTGACTTCTCGCTGTGTGCTGGCTTCTCTGAGCAGAGAGCAGTGATGTGGGGAGCAGACAGCTGTCTCCAGAGGCCCCATCACTCGCCCCTCTCAGGGGCAGAGTTAGTGAGAATCAGATCGCCACTCTTGTCAGCAGTACCATATTATCAATAAGCAAAGCAAGGAATAAATCAGCCAAAGAGCAGATAGGCAAGGAAGAGGAAGGAGAAAAAGATGAATAGGGCACAACACGTCAGGCACCTGCTCAACCCCAGAGACAGCAGGGATCTGGATGGAAGCCCCTGTGTGTTAGCACAGAGCCTGGCACAGAATGGGCACCCAACCAGGTCTGCCAAGGGAATGACCCCACTGTACTGTACAGTTTAGAAAAGCATTCATCCACTAACTGTGTACTTCCCTGAACTGTGCCCACGTAAACATAAGGAAACTAAGTTTATAATAGCCAGCAAAGGGGATTGTCCTGAGGCCTTCTCCTTCCCAGGCTGCTTGTTATATTTTTCCTACTGATTAAAAAAAAAAAAAAAAAAAAAAAAAAAAAGAGCATTGCAGAATTACCTGGAGAAAGCATGAGGTTGAAACTGGAAGAAAAAAAAAAAAAAAAAAAAAAAAAAAACCCAAACCCAAACTAGTTTTTTTTTTTTTTTTTTTTTTTTTTTTTTGTAGTCTTGGCTGCTCTGGAACTTGCTCTATAGACCAGGCTGGCCTTAAACTCAGAGATCTACCTGTCTCTGCCTTCCAAGTGCTGGAATTAAAGGTGTGAACCACCAGTACCCAGCCAATTAATTATTTCTAAAGATTATTTCTTTACACTTTTCACAAATACATTTATCTTGATAAGATGCTGCCAGACTAGAGATCATGATGAGTTGGAGATATTAGAACATTCATCTTAACTAGTCTTACAACTCATGGGATTACAGGACTTAAAAAAGAAAAAAAGAAAAGAAAAGAAAAAAAAAAACCTATCAGAATGATTTGATCTAACCAGCCCCTAGAAATGGGTCAAAAGTACTAGTGAACCCTGCTATTCCCCTTTACCCGAGATTTGTGTAGTGAAGGCTTGATCTGTGATTTAACAGTTTCACAGGTGAGGTCTGGAGGGATGGCTGGAGAAAGTACCAAACTCATCAATAAGAGTTGAGTTCATAGCTAAAAGAAAGGAAGTAGGTCACTAGAGGCATGCCTTTGAAGGTTATATTTTTCCTGCTCTCTCTGTTCCTCCATCTCTGTCTCTTTCTGTGTCTCTCTATGTCCCCATCTCTCTTCTTTCTGGATGTCATCAAGTAATCAGCCTTCTCCAATACAAACTCCTAATGTTCTATCTTGCCTTAAGAGCAAAGCAACAGAGCCAGCCAACCGTAGAGGAAGACCTCTGAAACTAAGAGCCCAAATTAGATAATCTCTTAAATGATGTTCCAGGCATTTTTACGTTGAGAGAAAGCTAATACAGAAAGTTGGTATCAGGAACAGGGTGATTGCTGTGGTATTATTACCTGATGACCTGGTTGGGAAGCTGTTGGAACTGGCTTGTAGGACACATTTGGAAAGGTTTGAAGAAGGTGGCTAAAAGTGTTAAAATACCATTAACAGATTAAGTCTGATGGCACTCAAATCAAAATTCTGATAGGAATATAATCAATAAAAGCTACACTCATATTTCTCCAGAAAGAATATGGGTTTTATTAGAAACTAGACTGGAGGCCATTTGTGTTTTTAGTCTGAAAGGCATTTATCTGTTTGTGTCATCTGACTTTGCAGGATACAAAACTTAAAGATGATGGACTTGTCTGGCGGAGAAAACTTTCAAGACACTAAAGCATTTAGGTCATGGCGTGGGTATTATTAACTGCTTTTAGCCAGATTTACAGTGAGAACTGAAAACAAAATCAGAGCACAAAAATTTGAAAAACTTAGTTTGTCCAAGGATAAATAGCAGTAATGTTGGCACTAAAAAAATAAAAAATAAAAATAAAATAGTTCCATTAGGAGGAAGCTCAGTACCATGTGCCAGGACACCAGGCAGGATACCCAAGAGCATCTCAGTAACCAATAAGCCTTGAGCTGGCTCCAGGCTGTACACGTATAAACTCTTTAGAAATATCTTGTGAGAAAAGTGCCTCGGCACTTCTCTTAGACTCTAGGATTCATCTCATCATGTTTCCATTGCAACACTTGCAGGCTCCTTAGCTGTGGTCCAAGCAGGCTCAGGTTCTGCACAAACTGGAAGCAGATCCTGATGGATGTCCTCCTGATGCTTCTTTGGCAGGGAAGCAAGACTTACCAGCATAATGGAGGATTTCACCCAGATTTCAAAGTAAGACAATGTGCAGCATTAGAGTCCCTGATGGCAGCTCCCAAGTAGGCAACGGATAATAGGATATGGGTGAAGTTGAAGATCCCATGATGTTTAGAGATGCCAGGAGCACATAATGTCTTTTAAGAAAAGACACAGGAAGCAAGTGGAGCCAGACCAGAGGGAATGGCCACTTGGGCTGCAGCCAGCAAGGTCATATGGGTGTGGCTGTTGGAGGCACTTGGCAGTTTATATCACAACTATGTTGAAGATGGAACTACAGGATTCGTTTGCTCTTTGTGGTCTAGTCTTCTTTTGGACTCACTTCTCTGTGCTATTTTCTCATTCTTCCCTTCTAGAATGCAAACATTTACCCTGTATCTATTGGGTCTATCTGTGGTGGGTCTATCTGAATGAGAATGGCCCCCTTTGGCTCATATAGTTGAGTGCTTGGCCCATAGATTGTGGAATTATTTGGAAAGAATGAGGAGGTGTGGTCTTGCTAGAAGAGGTGAGTCACTATGGCAAGCTTGGAGGTTTCAAAAGCTCATGTCATTTCCAGTCAGTTCTCTCTCTGCCTTGCAGTTGCTGTCTTAACATGTAAGATCTCAGTGACTACTCTACCAGCATACTTGCCCACCCGCTACCATGTCCCCATCACAATGGTTATGAACTGTAACCACAATAAACCATTTCTTCCTTAGGGTATGTTGGTCATGGTGTCTTAGCACAACAATGGGAAATGTACAGGCTCAAAGATAACAGTTGCCATGAGTCTCTAAGAAGCCTTTGACTTTTGAGCAATGCTGAAACTGTTACGTCTTTGAGGATTTGGATATAGAATAAATGCATTTTATATTATGAGATACCATGAGTCTTTGGGGGCCAAGAGCAGATGGTATAGTTTAGATATAAAGTATTGCCTTAAGCTAGGTAATTGAGGGCTTGGTTTTTGATGCAGCAATGTTCAGAGATGGGATTTTGAAAGGTTATTGGATCATGAAAACATTGATCTCATCACAGTATTAATCTATATATGAGTTTCCAGCTGGATTGGCTATTATTTTATAGGGTCTTGCGGGAGGAAGCAGGCCACTTGTGGCATGTCTTTGAGTGACTATTTCCCCTCAGATTCCTTTAACGGCTTCCTGGCTGTCATGAGGTGAGCAGCCTCTCCCAGCAAAAGCTCTCACCACCATGATTTTCTACCTTGCCTCAGGCCCACAACAATAAAACCAACCAATCTTGGACCAAGCCTGAGAAACCAGGAGCCAAAATAAAATTTGATTAATAAAAGCAGATTTTCTCAGGTTACAGTGACAGAACATTGACTAATGAGCTCACAGGAAGCTCACATCGAGGATCTGTGAAGATCCTTTACACTAGGCTCATTCATTTCTGGATAACCTCTTTTCATTAAATGCAAATTCCTAAAAGGTAAGGATTTCTGGTTGCTTTCTTTATAACTGCCTTGCTATTGCCCAGAATAGTGCATGACATATGGCATCCACTCAGAAAATATTTGTTGAATGAATTAATAATTGGTCTTGTATATAGTCCTTGGGGCCTTTCAAAAAATCTAATCCTTTTCATCTTCTACATGACAGCCCCTGAAATAACTTGAGACAGCTGTCATGCTCCCCAAGCCATCTCCTTCCTTGACAAAACATTTATAGTTCCCTGAAAATTATGTGAAGAAAATTCAGACCCTCTGTCTTACTGGAGCTTCAGAATCACAGAGCATCGGGCACACGGAATTTCTGTCTCTCACCAACAGCCTCATTCTGAAGAGAAGAAAATGGAGCTATATCTTAAGGAGAAGCCTGGGCTGACTGTCCAGGAAAAGATGGGCAATAGATACAATAAGCACCATGATGCAGAAACTTTGTAGGAAAAACAAATCTTAGATCAATGTATTTACAAATTTTCTGATGCTGTTCACTGGAATAGCAGAATTCTTTAATGTAGCTCAAACCAAACCCCTAGAGATTTAGAAGCAATCAGGCATGTGGTGTGTGTGTGTGTGTGTGTGTGTGTGTGTGTGTGAGAGAGAGAGAGAGAGAGAGAGAGAGAGAGAGAGAGAGAGAGAGAGAGAGAGAGAGAGAGAGAGAGGGAGAGAGAGAGGGAGAGAGAGAGAGAGAGAGAGAGAGAGAGAGAGAGAGAGAGAGAGAGAGAGAGAGAGAGAGAGAGAGAGAGAGAGAGAATGAACACTCAAGGACCCTGTGCATGCTTAGCACATGCTCCACCACCGAGTTACACTCCTAGTTCAACTCTGGATTCATTATTCATCCAGAAGACGCAAAGACATGTACTGTGAACACACTGGAGTTCCAGAATGCCAAGTTGAAAACCAAGAGTCTCTACAATTTGGTACTTTGATTCCACAGTCCCACAAATCTACCATAATGGTATGGTGATGCCAGAAGGTAACAGGAGATGTCCCTATGTCAGACAGTGTTTCCTGGCAGAGGCAGAAGTATTTGAACATTTGAGTTTTGCCTAGGTTAGTGTTCAGTTTTGTCCATCTGAAAGGAGGGAACTTTAACTGAGAAAACACCTTCATAAGACTCAACATCTTCTTTACTGGTGATTAATGGGCTAGAGCTTGGCCCATGGCACCATCCATAGGCTGATGATCCTAGGTTCTATAAGAAAGTGGCTGAGCAAAGCTATAGGGAGAAAGCCAGGAAGCAGGCCTCCTTGAAGGCCTCTGCATCAGTTCCTGTCTCCAGGTTCCTGTACTGTTGGAGGTCCTGTCTTGGCTTCCTTAGATCCATCTGATGATGGATTACAATGTGGAAGTTTAAGACAAATAAGCCCCTTCCACCCCAACTTGCTTTTGGTTATGGAATTTTACTGTAGCAACAGAACCCCTAATTAAGACAGTTATGTTTGTGAATTGCTTTTCTTTGCATGTATCCAGTGTGCAGCCAGCAGAGGAGGCTGCAGGATGGCATTAACCAGACTGGTGAGTCCAAGAGTGTACTTTTTCTGTGCATAGACACTAACCAGGTCTGTTCTTCTCAGAAACAGCCAAGTATGGTCTTCCTGAAGGGCTTAGGGGCTTCCTTTTCTATTACATCTTTATGAAGCATCAAGTTTGGCTGCTATGTTCTGTGAGTGAAGGAAGGAAGGTGATCTTTTTTGGATACAGGTCTTTACTATTGCCAGGGCCCCATGGGGGTGGGATATGCTGAAGGTCATGCAGGATGAGGAGGGAGATAGAAACAGGTTTCTTCAGATGTCTTTGGAAGGCTGCTTTAAATAAATAGAGAAGAGCTTAGCACCAACGTATGTTTAACACACTCTGGTGGGACCCGACTCTTCTAAGTTATGAGAGAACCTAATGGCGGTGTGGACATGACAGGGGCAGAAGCACCACTGTCTCCTATGCAAGCCCTCCATGGTGATTCTTTCCCACAGCCTGATCCACTGTCAACCCATGACTCTTAAGTATCACTACTCTGCTGGAGGAAGACATCTTACTTGTTGGGAAAGGGCCACCTCTAGCATGACAGCCACTTGGGCTAATGTAAACATGCAAATCAATCTTCAGACATCATTAGTGGATAGAAATGGTGATGATAAAGCTCAGAAGCCAGACAGCAGCTGTAGAAGCTCAGAGCTTTCAAGGAAAACAGCAGTTAGGGCCACTGATAAATCTGAAACTTGTCTTTTTAACTAAGCCAGAAGATAGACTGAGGAGCCACCATCTACACACGGGAGGGATGATGGGGTTGATGTGCAGGGGACCTTTGTCCTTGGACCCTTGGATGATGCTAAGCTATCACGCATCAGTATCTTTAAGTGCAAGCAGTGGGATGATAACTGGAGTATGTGGAGGGTCTCTCAGAAAATGTCTAATGATAAAACACCACAAAAGAGCTGCATGGGGGCATTCGTGGTGTCTATTCCAACAGCTGGGATTCTGCTTGTCTGCACTATGGTGAAGAAAGGTCTTGGAGTCTACACAATGGTTTCTTATAGTTGTACTTTTAAAATAACCCTGTGAGGGAGGTTTTAGCGCCATGCCTCCATTTTTTTTTCCCTCAAATTAAGAGACCATGCCTTAGAGGAACCAAGCAGTTTGCTCACAGCTCACAGGCAACGAATAGGCTACCTGTGATTACAACCTGCTCTTCAGAAAAAAAAACCTTCTGTAAGCAAAAGTGAATTAGAGGAACATTAAATTTCTACAAAATGTGTCAGGAATGCTCCCATGACACAAATGGCTAGTTTGGAGGTCCCTGCACGATCCCATCAGGATGGCCCCACTATGGGTTAAGAGACTGAGATAGGACCTGAGGACATCTGTCTGTAAGGGACACAGATCTGATGATGCCTTGCAGCAGACACAGTCAACATGCAACTGTGTCACAGGGAGACAAACAGTGTGTCAAAGGGCGATGCTGAGCACGCTGGTAGTCTGGGGACATGAACATCATTGAAGCCTTACTCTACTATGGAGCAAGAATCCCCCCCCCCCCCCCCCGCATGTTCTATTCACACAGGTCATCCAAGCACAGAAAAAAAGAATATCCTTCCCTGTGTGCTTTTACACTATTGGATAGTCTTCATCTAAGGGAGACTTGATTAATACTACTCTCTCAGTTATTTACTTTGTGCTGGTGGCTGGGCTCATAACAGGTACTTAACAAGCTTTTTTCTAATTTGTAAATGAGGGGCCTTTATTCCTGCTTTTCATGGCAGCAAAGTTCCAGTGTAAAGGCATTATGGTGGTATACATCAAGATGAAGGGTGACTTATAGACACAGGACAGCTACCTCCGACTGTTCTGGCTACTACTACCTGGATGCACAATTTGTGACAATTTGCATTGTCCTCTGTGCACATTTGTTCACATTAAGTACATCCTACTCTGGAGGAGGGCTCCTGCTCTGGGGATGGTGGGGAAGAAGGGAGGAGGCAGGTGAGCAGGGGCTGTTTGGCAGTGAAAAATTGCCCTGCTCTCTGCATGTCCCAACAGGACAGGCCCTTAACAGATCTCCTTAAAAAGTCAGCCTGGCTTTGAGGATGACCAGCTCTGCTCTGACCTGAGTCATGTCACACGTAAGAGGTAAGTTGCTCTGTATGTGTGTGTATACCTAAGTAGTCACTAGGGGAAACTGTTTGATGAATGGGAACATAGATAGGTGGGGACTAGACTTAAGGGAAGCTCCAGTATTCAGAGAAGATCAGGTCTATTGGAGTGATGTGGCACCTGGATGGAAGAAGTGGGTCAGCCTTAGGATTTACTGAGTATGATGATCTTGGGAAGATGGGCAGAGAAAGGGCTTAATTGAGAAAATGATCGTGTTTGTGACCCACACCAGGCTCCAGAATGCAAACTGGATAGCAACACATGTTTTCTCAGTTCAGGAGACCTCCTAGAATAGCTGCGGTTTGATTTATGGCACAATAGTATACGAGGGTACAATGCTCAGAAATGCCAATTGTAGACTTTGGAGCCAGATCATTGGATTTAAGCCACAGCTCTTAAAAGCTGAGAAGTCTTAGGCAAACCATTTAATTTGTGTGTGTGTGTGTGTGTCTGTGTGTGTGTGTGTGTGTGTGTGTGAGAGAGAGAGAGAGAGAGAGAGAGAGAGAGAGAGAGAGAGAGAGAGAGAGAGAGAGAGAGAGAGAGAGAGAGAAAGAATGAGTGGCTCTGTGCCCATCACAGCCCATGGAGCACTTCTACAGTCTCTATGCAAACCTTTCTATGGACATGAAAGGGGAGGGCTGGGAATGACGGAGAGGGAGCAGTGTTCCGAGGAGCTGAAACACAGCCTGCCCCTGCACCTTTGATGCAAATAAAAAGGGTGTACTTTCATTAAGAGGTAATGACGGGACAGTCCAAACAGCTGACAAATGGCACAGAAGAAATCCTCAGCTCAAATAGAAGATTCCAGAAATTAGGTTTCTCGAAGAATGAGAGAAGAGATGACAAAGGCCCTCAAACAAGACTGCCTGACAGTCCACCAAGAAGGGGGGGGGGGATAGTTTTAAAGCTCTAGGCTTAGCTGTTTGAAGGGAGAGCACGCTGTGAGTAAGGGAGAGGTCTAGGAGTGGTCTAATTCTCCTTATGAATGATCTTGATGTGGGTGTCACAGAAATGAAATCAACAGATGGCAATAAATTTGTAAGAAATGGAAGTGTTTTAAATCCAGTCACAGGAACCCTTAAACTGCTTGTAGGCAAGGGAGGCACAGAAGCATGAAATATTTCTGAAAGGATTAGCCCAAGCCTGATCTACCTTCCCCCAAAGGTGAGAGACAGGGATGGAGAGGAGGCAGCTGTTTGGCTGTCCTCCTCAAAGAGTAGGAAGAATCAGAGAGTGATGGGGTGGGCGGGGAGCAGAGAAGAGAGAGGTCTCCATTCATCTTAAACTATTTTCTCCTGATAGACAGCGAGTGGGTGGCTGTTTATCTGTGAAATTCCAGTTATTTTCTTCAGTAAAGAGGTGTAAACTAACTTCCTTCGGGGCACATCTTCAGTTGCAGTAGGTACATCAGTAGGCACATCAAAGGTACACTGTGCAAAGGAGAGACCGCCCTTCTTTACTACAAGACATCTTTCTTTGGACTGGTACTGACCCAGGGCTTCGGTGAACTCATTCACCTTTCCCGGAAAGGCAACCTCTCTTCTGGTCCTTGTTCATGAAGAAGTTTGGGGTTTCTTTGAAATGCTCGGAGTAGAGTGGGGTGGAGTGTGGGAGAATCAGACTGAACTTTATTTTCAAAGCATACACCTGCCCCCATACCCGCATCTTTGCATCTCAAACCATAATGGTTAATTTTAATTGTCAACATGTTGGGATTTAGAATTATGATGAAAATAAACCTCTGTGCATTTTGTGAGAGACTTTCTAAACTGACTTATATGAAGTGGGAAGATTGACCCTAAATGTGGGTGTTGCTCTCCATGGGCAGGGGTCCTGGACTAAAGTAAGGGAGAAAGCTGAGCATCAGCTGTTTGTTGGTTAGTTTAGGTGGGTAGGTGGTTAGTTTTTTGGTTAGTTTAGGTTAGTTTTTAATCTACTCGACACACACTATAGTCATCTGAAAAGAGGGAAGGCCAACTGAGAAAATACCCCCAACAAATCCTGTGGGGCCTTTTCTTGATTAATGATTGATGGTGGGGGGCAGCTCACTGTGGGTGGTTCCATCCCTACGCAGGTGCCCCTGGATTGTAAAAGGAAGCCACAAAGAGCAGCATGTCAGCAAGGAGCATCCTTCCATAGTTTCTGCTTCAGCTCCTCCAGGTTCTTACGTTTGAGTTCCTGTCTTGGCCTCTCAGGGACTGTGACTCCGGACACGTAAACCAAACTGCCTTTGGCCAAGTTGCCTGTGACCGCAGCCTTTATCTCAGAAGTGGAAAGAAAACCAAGAGCCTCTGCTTCCTGACTGTAGAGGAAACATGACCAGCTTCTCAAGCTCCTGCTCCATGCTCTCCCTACCATGATAGACTGTTCCTCAAACCCTGAGCCCAGCAAAACCTTCCTTCCCTCAGGTGCTTTTCTCAGGCATTTTGTTAGCAACAAGAAAAGTGACCGAAACACTAACTATGCCAAGAGGAACAAACAGGAGGCTGGGGAAATGTGGAGTCACCGCTGTGAAGAGAGTCCTAGGATACCGGATGCAGCTACACAGAGATTTGGGAAGCCAAGGTGCAGGTGTCACTGCCCCTGCTTAGGACTCCTCCCACCTTCTCCAAATCTGCTTCAAACTCATCCATACAATCTGGAGGGATTTTACACACAGCACAGACCCGGGGTGGGAGGGATTTACATTGAGAAAGCTTTGTTATCTCACGCCACTCTCCAATCCAGCCTTCCTGGTATGCCTGGCATCTTCCAGGTATTCTGTAAACTTATGGCCAAGGCCATCTGTGCACTTTGTCTAGGCTTTCAACAGGGAAGAAGGCTTCTTTGTAGACACTGGGAATGTAGGCCTGAAGGGTAGAGACACTCACTTGCCTCTGGGTTGTAGGGAGGAAGGAAGGGAAGACATGAGTCAGATATTTCTCCAAAGATCCTTCTAGCTGCTTTATGACTCAAAGGTAGACCATTTTCTTAGCCAAAGTCAGCAAAATGTCCAGTCTTGGAACCTCGACAGATTCAGAGACAAGCTCATGTCAGACACATTCTTGGCATTCAGCAGAGCCCATTCAAGCTTCCCAAAAGAAAGATGACTAATGCTTTTTTCTTGCTGGCTGCCTATTAAGACGGTATTCAAATTCAGAGCCTGAAGGCTAGTGGGAACAGTGGGCAGCAAGTCATGACACTTTTAGTCTTTTGCCTGCTCCCCCTGGTCTTGGACAAATCATAAAACTTCTCACCACCCCAGTTTCTTCTAGTACAATAGAGGGGATACCTTTTCTACCCTCCTCATCCAGCCCCTGGGAGGAGCGAAGGGAAGGCGATAGAGGAAAGCATGCTGCTATCTGTGCACATGGGACCTGGTGAAGGATGAGTATCAGCTGTCTGATTGGTTCAGCATCTTCACTGAGGATAGTGCAGGGGGTTTGGGGGCTTCAGACTTCACTATGATCACCATTTTTTTGTTTTGCAAAGGATTTTGACCCCAAGAATTAATCTACTCTTCATTCCAGGCTTTATGGTACGTGGGGACACCAAGCTGTAGTACATTTATCTACCTCTGAGTTAAAGGTACAGGTTTCCATTGTTCTCCCTTCCCCCACTATGCTTAGAATAGTGGTTAATATAAATATTAAAGATATTGATAAATTAATGAATAAAGACCAACTGATGGGCTGCTCGGTACTTAGGATGATACAGTTCTCTGGGAATTAAGAGGATAGAAAATATGTTGCTTTTATTTTCTGGTGTTAGAAGATTCAGTAAAACCAGCCACAATGCTCTGAGGTCAGAGTTTCACTATGCCAAAGGCACAGATAAGAAGTTAAGAGGGCAGGGGAGGTGAAGTCTATAAAGTTCCCAAGATGGGTTAGAAAGCAAATTAGAAAACACACAGTGGGTCAGGGTGTACATAAGCCAGTGCTCAAACTCAGTACCCAGAAGGCATCACAAGTTGGACGTGCAGTATGAAGAAAGGTAAACACCACATGACAGAACGTAGATTAACAGAAGGTTAATTTGAATTATAAGAGCTACTTGGGACAAACCTAAGCTAATGACTAACTTTCATAATTAATAAGATGTCTCCCTGTCATTATTTGGGGGCTAGTGATCCAAAGATAGTTCAACAAAAAACCTTGCTATACTCAATCATAAAATTATTTTCCTTGCTACTCCATAACTGTAATTTTGTTACTGTTATGAGTCATAATATAAATATCTGATATGCAGAGTATCTGATATGTGATCTCTGTGAGAGGGTTGTTCAACCCTCAAAGGGGTCACCACCCACAGGTTGAGAATCACTGCTCTTAGCAAAGGTAGCAGCAACTTGCTGAGCATCTGCATGGGTTTCACTCTGAGTGACAAGGATTTATCCAAAGCTGGCTTCAGATCTGTCGTCTTCCTCTCTACTCAGTACTCAGGTTCACATTACTACTTTTGTCTTTTTTATGGCCTATAATTTCTGCTAGGTCTGATCCCACAGTTCCCACACCACCCAGAACACACATAAAAGCGGTGGGGTTCCCAGAATCCTAAGCTTTTAGTTGATTCTTACCTGGATGGAGTTCAAGAGGGACCAGGTCTAAGGGATGATCAAAAAGAGACTCAGCCCTGGAAAGATGCTCAGCAGGGAAGGAAGCTTAGCTCTGTTGGAGCTGCTTTGGACTCAGGGAAACCTGCTGGACATTAGGGTAGAAAAGGCTGTACCCACGTAGTGATTATGGCAGACGATTTTAAGGCTGTGGTAGGAAATGAATGCTCTCACTGGTGTGCTGTGGTTTGACATGCCAGGATAATAAACTCTAGGTGAGGTTAGTGAGCAGGAGGAATGGTAAAGTCCTTGCAGGGCTGTGGATGGCTTAGGCTTGAGTGTCTGACCCAAGAGAAAAGCTAAGAATGCTGCCAGGAACAGGCAAGTTTCCACCTACAGAAGGCTGGATGCAAAGGCAATCTATGATGTGTTTAGATCTTTATGGGTCTATTGGATGAGCTTCACTGGCTGGGAAATCCACGGCGGATGTGCTTGGTATTAAGTACCTGAGTGCACGCATAGGTAATTTCAAACCAGCCAAAGGATTCATAGCATGAAAATTCAGTTTCTGGAATGTAACATATATTCAATAAATATTTGTCTATCTATTTTTCCCCTATTTTTAGGGGAAGATGTGGAAGATTATTTACTAGAGCATGGAAACTTATCAATGACTAATACCACTGAAGAAATGGCACCCCATCTCCAGTGTAACAGGTACTATCTGAAGCATTTAATAAATGTTAACTCATTTAATCTTGTCAACAAGTTCATAAAGTAGGACCATCACTGTTTATTCTTCTAGATGGGGAAGCAGAGGCAGAGATGTTAGAAAGTGGTTGGGAGCAGGATTTGAACATACTAAGATTCCTTGGTCTATGCCTTCTATATGATGTCTCCCATGAAAGGGAAGTCGAGGTAATAAAGTCTTGGCTGTTGGTTTCTGGATCTCATGCTCCTCTCTGCTAAGCCACACCCTTCTGTTAAGTTAGACCTTCAACTTTAACAGCACTGTGTTGCCACACCCTTCTGTTAAATTAGACCTTCAACTTTAACAGCACTGTGTTCTACCTATCAGGAAACCTCTGGGATGCTATGAGGGGCCCAGAGAGCTAAAACCAAGGAATGCAATTTCTTGGTGTGTTTTGGAGATTTTGGCTTTTAGATGACTCTTGAATACGTTTTGTATAGTTTCAATTTGGGAAGAGTGTAATGGTTTTGTTTGAAATGTTCCAACTATTTGCTGTTTACAGTGTTTTCAAATCTTAACTTACAATATGATAGTTATTATTATTTTCTTAAAAAGATAAACGCCCATATGCTTGGTGATTCAGTGTTCATTCAGAATTCTTGGCACTACAAGCTTGGATAAATTACACGAATTACACGATCTTTCAAAAGTCCCCTTTCTTTGCAGAGCTTTAAATGTGTTAAAATTTGTGTAGCAAGCATCAAGTGCTCTTCTTCCTTCCTCCTCTTCCTCCTTCTGAATTTTGCTTGTTACTAGGGATCAAGAACTGATACTTGACAGCTCAGATTTTTTTTTTTTCCAATGGAGATTAAATGGAAGGAGAAAACCCATTCTGTGTCTTTGAACCAAGAGGCACAGGCAAAAATGAAATGTGGCCTGGGATCCTTTCTCCCCATACAAAAAATTGTCTATTAGGCTGGGCCATTCCTATAGACAGTTTTTCCATGATAGAGGGCACTTCCAAAAGAAATGTTAAACATTCATAAAAATGAGATTAACTCAATTAAAATATCTGAAACACAGACTTTTAAAAGAAGCTCCATCATTTGAAGGTCTCTTAGTTTTTTGAATGACCTTGGCAGTGCCCTTCTTTTTAATCTGTTTCCTTACCTGTGCAATAAAGGAACTGCATTAGGATCTCTGGTCCTTAAGCTTCTGATGTGCTCTCCCTCCCGCTACTAGCTATTTAAGGGAACAATCAGTGTGGAATCAGATGCGGAGTGTCAGCACTTCCTAGCTGTGCAGACCTGTCTGATAAGTTCTGCTTGCTGGAACCTTGGTTTGCCCACTTGTTCTATGGAGAAGGATAATTATGTGGACAAGGACTACACAGAACCAACACACTCAAGCATCTCTACAATCCTGGTTACAGTCTGGCCTTTAAACTTGTTTCTTTGCCTGTTTGTAAATTTGTTTATGAGAGTATACGTTTATATGGCTATAACAACCCTGAGATCCTTGCATCCCAGAATAACCAGGCCAGGAGTCCTGTGTTCTACTCCCTTACCCCATATATAGAGTCAGACCATCAAGTGCTGACTTTTAAGCATGTGTGCCTTCTCAGGGGTCCCTGGTTGCATCTTCCAAATGGCAGGCGTTTTGCTTCCTGGTCCTATTTTCTATCCACTCCCCAACCCCTCCACTGCTGGTCTTTCTCAGAGCCATCTGGAAGAGAAGGAAGCAGACAAGCTCCTGCCTGCCAGAAGCCAAATGCCAGTGCAAAATGAGCCCTTGGGGCAAGGCCAGAGAACAGGTGTGGTAAAACTTGGAGCCAGCTGCTTATGTCTCTGACACTCCAGGGAGACATTGAGGATTGCTGGACATTAGAAGAGCCCGAAGGCATCTTAGGAATGCAGGTTCCTTTCTAGAAGAATCTTATGGCTTGTCATAGTGGTCTGGGCCTTACAGTGTATACACTTGGGTGACTAAAACTACTGACATTCATCAGAGTCCTTTGTAATAGTTCAGGAAAACTGTATCTGCCCAGGCATCAGTAGGCCTCTGTTGCATGTGTCAAATGCACAATGGAGTAATTTGCTAGGCTCCCTTGACCTTGGCCTCACATCTCCTAGTACCTTGGCTCTCATCTCAATTCTAACTACAAAATTCTGAGAAACTACTTCTTCTAAAGAGTGCTGCCAAACACAAATTTATTTGAAAATATTCACCCAATCCAGAGAGTCATCGCTAAAAGCTAACTTCTGTCCAAAATGGAACAATGAAGGATGTAGTAAGCAAATTATAATAAACTAAACATCTTGGAAAATCTCTCTATTATGATTTTCTTCTTAATGCATGGCTAAGTTCGCAAAATAAATTCCTTGGAGTAAAAAAATAAAGCAAAAACTGAAAACTCAAGACTTTAGACTTTAGTAAAGCTAAGAACACTTTAGATTAGGGAGACACTTCACCAGACCTCCGTAACTGGCAGCCCCAAAAGACAGAGTCATCTAGAACATAGAACATCTGTGCAACGCTTTCAAGATAGAATCATCTAGAACAAAGAAAACCTCTGCAACATTTTCAACAAGTTGGATCTTATACAGCTTCTTTCTAAAAACATCCACAGAAACAAATCAGAACCATGTGGAAGGTTATTGGTTTAACCTAGAGGCAAGACTGTGATCAATTGGAACCTACAGGCCAGGGAGCTCCGTCAGCTCCCTGTATTGGGTTGTGTGAGTCAGTTTCAGAGAAGCAGAACACTCAAGACAGGAAGCACTCACATTTTAAAAGCCCCGGAGTTTAAATGCTACCCTGTAAGCTAGTCTGTGCTCATGAACTCCAGACACAGTTAGCTCTTGACCTGTCCCTATGGATACAAAATGAGTGTTTCACCCATGTCTGTCTCATCATTTTACCTCACTTTAACCAGCAATATTTATGTTAGACTATCATCCAGCGTTTCTGCTTATGGAAGAAGGTAGAACACATTCAAGTAAACTTTTTCCTTTGTGGAAATTATGATTCTGGGATGCATGTAACTTTGGGTGCTAAGGTAAGTGACCCAGCACTTCAGGAAGCAGCAGGTGCTGAAGGTAAAATGTCTCAGTATCTATAAGGGGTATAGATATAGCTGCATTTAGATTTGAGAACACATCTGCTCTTGTCTAATTGCCAACTGTGTGTCCACTTATGGAGATACCTGACCAATGAGTACCCAAGATTTCACTTGGAGTCTGAGGTCACTTAGAAAAATGGAGAAATCACCTTAGCTATGGGTGTTCAAAAACAATCCCCAGTATGGCTGTTCTCTAGTGACCTTACCTCAAGTGCCAGATTCACTCAACTGTCTAAAACCATTTGACTAAAGAGAGTTTTCTGCTTCATGAAAAAGTAACTATGCACAGGCCCTAAAGTGAAAGTTCAGCAGGAAGAGTTTCCAAGAAAACTTTTCTATGTAAACGGATATTATTTTTCCCTTTCTATTCAACCCTGTAGGTCCGGTAGTCACTGTGGAAGACAGCATCCCGACAGCACTAAGTCCACCAGGTGATCCCTTGGAGTCAACCTTCCATCAGGTCCAACTCTAGGCTAATTATGCCTCATTTCATCTCTGAAAGTTTTTGGAACTTAAGCAAGGCCACAGACAACCTAGAGAAATGGATTCTCTGGAGATTCAGGATTGTAGAAGAGGCTGTCACAGAAACACAAGAGAATCCTGGAAACCTAGTCACTGGCCAGCTCACTAGGTCCCCTGGCTGTAGATGGGCCACGTCAGTGTGCTGGCTTCTGTCCACCCTACCCTCTCATGGATTTTCAAAAAGGATTTATTAACTTTTATTTTATGTGCATGTATGTGCACCACATGCATGCCTGTGTCCTTGGGGGCCAGAGATGAGAGTGTTGGATCCCATGGAACTAGAGTTACACGTGCTTGTGAGCTGTGGTGTGGGCGATGATAACCAAATCTGGTCCTCTTTAAGAACAGTTAAGTGCTATTAACTGTGGGTCTATCTTTCCAGCCCTAGGGGGTCTTTAAAAGAGTGTACATCTCAGGCACCTGGTCAGAGGCTGTTTCTTCAGGGTTCTTTGCTATAGAAGATGCCATGGCAGATAGCTGCTCTTAGGTAAAGTCAGGGATGGCCACACCTACAAACCTTGCTTGTGGCTTTCCAGTTTCACACCTAGACAGATAGACAAGGCAAGGCAAAGGTTAAGAGTTTGTGTGGCACCGTCAGAAGGAAACAAGGCCCTCCATAGCTCCCCGGGCCCTAGCTACCCTACATGTGTCCCTTTTTTCATCTTAAGAGGTTGCTTTTGATAGCCAGGGCTTTCTGATGATTGTCAAGAAGAAGGGGAAGCAAACCACGTTCTTCAGCTTCTTCCTTACTATTGTCTCTGCAGAGAGTTTGTGTAAAGGAGCTGGTCTGGAAGCCTGACTTCATCTCTCTCCTCTTTCCATTCTCCTTGGATTCCAAACTCTTCCTACACCATGGTCCAATCTGTGCGATTCAGAGTTATAGTTTCACAGGTACATTTCTTTAAAGATCATTAGGGAGTAGGTTTTCCTCTGGAAAGCAGCTGCCCACCAAGGCTTTGAGGGAACCTAGAGGGCTCCCAGGAGGAAAGGAGGTCCTGCTGTTAGATCCTGTGTGTAGCGTTGTTGTCCTGCATCTGTCTCGTAACTTCAGGTGGGTGAACCCAAGGGAGGAAACTGATAAAAAGTCAGAGGATTCAGGAGACCCACCAAGTGAGGCCTAACAGTCTGAGAAGGTGACAGGCCCAAAGAAAATACTGGTTAGGAACCAGACAGCAAGAAGTTTCGACAGACACAGAAACAGATCAAACAGATCTTGACTAAACCAAGCAGGGGCCTGGCAGCAAAATACCAACAAATCAGGCTAATCGGACATCAGGGCTCTTGCAGTTACAAGACCTGGGAGAACTATGCCACATATGTGGAGATAATGGGGCCTAAGCTGCCCAGGAGATCTGAGGCTGCCTCCTCCTCCAGGGAAGGCAGGAACTAGGTCTTAGTGCATTATTTGAAAGCAGAGGTAAGGATAGAATAGGGTCGAGGAAGGGAGGCTGATCACCTGACATTGCCCTGGATTTCTAGAGTCCTCACGGGATGTGGCCTGGAAAGGTACAGATGACAGTTGTGGAGTTGTGACATGCTATTGGGAGGTCTACACTTTCCTCTCTGAAGGGGTTCTTTTATACTCATGTTAGGTCCCCAAAAGACCAAAGCAAAACAGAGTGGCCTGGACTCATTCTCCACTGTTCTTCTCCCACCACCATTAGGGTGAGCAGACACAGCATTATTAGATCCCTACGTTTAAATCCCTTAACACATAAAGAAAATGTTTTTAAAAAAATGAATGAAACCCAACTAAAATCCCCAGAGACAGGGTATCCTTGCCAGACTCCCCTCATCTGTTCTGCTCTCCGGGGCCTCTCAGCTGAGCCTTGCTGTCAGGGGAGGGCCCTTGGCCCCCTCACAATCTGTCATCTTTGACACCACTTGGATCTTGTTTCTTTTGGAGCCTCCAGGGGACATGAGGATTCCATGCCTGTCTGTGGGCAGGGAGCCAGAAGGTCCATGCTTGCCATCAGCACCTGGGCTGGGTGGGGCAGGTATGGGAAGGCTGGAGAACAGGAACTCTGAGTCGCTGGGCATCCCCGCTGAATCCCAGTTTCTCCATACGTCCAGCCTCTCTCGGCTGCCAGGGCCTCATATTTCCTGCCATCTGTGATGGATGCCTCTGGGGAGACCCTCTCCTTTCTAGCTTGCTAATCACTGTGTACAGACAGACACTGGCACGAGGCTGGTCCCTGCTCCTGGCGCTTGTGCAGACATCCCCTGGGCTGATCTGAGTTTCTTCCTGTGCTGCCAAGGGACCTGACTCTTCCTATGATCTGCCTGCTTCTTCTCTGATATCGCTTTTGCTAGACCTGGACTCTCAGCAAACAAGGGTGTGTGTGTGTGTGTGTGTGTGTGTGTGTGTGTGTGTGTGTGTGTGTGTGTAAAATTAGAAGGTTAAAAATCCATGTTTACTGATTTTCAAAATGAATGACTGAAAATGCTCCCATCCTTGACCCACAGAATAAGGCAGTGGGGGAAGACTCAGGGATGGGAAACATCACAAATGGCATGAGATAGACTTGGGTCTAAATCCTGTTCTGCCGCTCACTCATGCACACTCTCTCTCAGCTCTTCTTTGGGCTTTGGCATGCATTTCTGTAGAGAGTGCTTCCGGGCCATATCATCCGCTATGCTAACACTTGGCGAGGCAGAGAGGACTCTTTGGAACCATCACTTGCTTGTTTTCTAGCTATTTCACTGTTTGTCGTTTTAAACCTTGCTGCGAACAAGAGCTGGCTGGGAACAGTCACTGGTGAGGGAGCCGGAAGACCGAAGAGTACTGACTCAGGTGCTCATGTGCTTTCCTGGGTCTCTTCCTAAGACCTTCCATCATTGAGCTCCAGATCCTGCCCAGCTGAATGAAGTAGGCTGCTGGCAGGTGAGAACATTAGCATATCCAGTTTGGTTTAAACCTTTTGTTTTCCAGGTTTCCTCAGCAAGGACAAAAGCAAGCAATCAGACAATGACCAGAGCATCCGATATCTATTCATTCATTCACCTGTTCATCCATCCATCCATCCATCAATCCATCCATCCATCCATCCATCCATCTCTTCTGAGGCAGCTCATCACAGCCAATAGAATTTGTTTTATCTGTTCCTAAAGCTGCCCGTTTCACTAGTTAGTTGCTTAATGATAGGCCATCCTATCCCTTTATTTCTATTTCATTATCTTATTCCAAGAAAAACGGTGGTACCTACTTCCGAGGCAATGCACACAAAGCACTTGGTACTGCTTAAGCCTTTAACAAATAGCTTTGCAATCATTAAGCTGGATACGTTGGTCATGGTTGCACAAGGATACATGCTAAGAAGATACCTGTCAGTCACTCAAAGCATACAAGTGTCCATAGAAAAGAATGGCTCCCTGGTTCCAAAGGCCAAAATACATCTCCAGTAGGATCTCTGGGTTTAGTTTGATGGCACAAATCCCTTATCTTCTCTAAAGGATGTAAAGATGGTTTCACAGAAATTTGAAAGAGTTGAGTCATTTAAAATAATCAGTTCTTGAATTGATTTTCCTAGCTCAGGTGTGGAGACTGCCATTTTGGAATGGAGGCTCATGGTATGATTCTCAGGGAAAAACAAAACAAAACAAAAAACTATCCTATTTCCAATCATATTTCCTCATAAAACCAGCTTTTTTGATTCCCTTAAAGCTTCTCCTTCCTCACACATTCCTGTTCCTGACACTCCTCTCATGCCCCACCCCGTGGCAGAGAGCAAGCTAGATCTTATTTACTGGCTTCTGGTAGCTCTCAGCTTTGCCAAAGCCTGTTCCCTACACCACTCATCCCCTGGCAGCCCTGGCTTGTTTGCCCCTTCAGGATGCTGCTGTGGCTGCTGATTGAGGATGTCGATTTACTGTTTCCCATTAGCCAGACCTCTGACGGCCTTTGAGTGCTGTGGCCCGACACAGGCTCACAAGCCAGCTGGGAAAGGTCAGGCCCCAGGAGTTTAAGCCAGTGGAGGCTTCAGAGACAGGAATGACCCAGTAACCCCACTCATGGACCATCAGACCATCAGACAGCCTTATTTACTTTGTTTATCTGACAGCCTGAAATTTCTTATTGCATATGTTGAACACATTTAGACACTCCTGTTTTCCTCTCTCTGGTTTTCAGAGGCTGTAAGAGATGTCACTAAACATGGTCAGAACAAGTGACTCACATACACAGAGCTCTGAGGATAGTTTCTCCCAAGCCCAATGTCTGTGTACCTCTGGGAAGACACTGGAGGATCACACTGGCCTGATGTCACCAGTACTCGCCAAGATGACATCCAATGCATTATTGAATCTCCTCGAGCCTCTATTTACTCATGTAAAACATGTTGTCCTATAATATTTCATGATTATTGTAAGATTAATTAGGAGACATCCCCTTACAGAGAAATGAAATTGTGCAAAGGGCTCACAAAGAATGAAGAATATTAAAAATAGTTAGGGATATAAGTGATTTCAAATGCTTGTTTCTGTTTTAAAATGGAAAACCTTTGACTTCCTAGGCTATGAAAGGCAGGGCTCTGTCCCTAACTCCTTGGGTATACTGTAGCTTCTTAAATACAAGTGATACTGTGACCAAGGGAGTGTCCCAGGTAGGGAAGGCAGATCCCTTAGGATGTGACTAAGATTCAGGGATCAGGTTCAGGAATTCAAAGTAGAGTCCCGAATGCTGTCTAGAGCATATCTGAGGTGACTTTTCTGGTGAAATGGGGGTGTCTTCTTCACTTTCCTTTCAACGTGAGCGGAAAACATGGCCTTTGAGGTACAAAAGGAGCCTCTTCCATCTCCTCTAGGTCTGGAGAGGACTATTACGCAATTGCCCATGTCAGAGATCCTTTCAAAGGTCTAAGTGACTCTCTGCCAAAGAAGGACACAGGACCACAGTTCCTTAAGGCTTATCCAGAGCAACTGACACGTCACACTGATAAGCTCTGTAATCAAACTAACATGTACACAGCACACCACAGTTTGGAATGCCTTTCCAGTTTTCATTTCAATTGATTCCTAACTCCAGACATGACTGCTCATTTATGGACAAGGAGACCAGACACTGAATTTTGAGGACCCTGCCAAATGTCTCAGAGCCGGCACTGGAACCCAGGTCTTCTGACTCAGTCTCTGTGCTGGAGAGCCAGCAGCTAGATCTTAAACTGGCATGGTGAATAGTTCGAATTGGTGTGTCTCCCAGAACTTAATTAGAAGCAGGGTCCACCCATTGGCGCTGGTCTGATGGACATTAATGAAAGGAATAGCCCAAGAATTGCAGGAGCCAGAAACATGTCTGAATGTCTAAGGATAGAGTCACCAGAAAACCTCCCCCGGTCATCCACAGGACCACAGGGGAGCTGTGGAGGTGTAGGCCCAGAGCTAAACCCTGCAGCTGGGCCACTGTGAGGAGTCTGGGAACTGGAGATAGTGCCTGACCCCAGAAAATGAGCTTTGGCATTGTTGGAGCTCAGTCCCTACTGTCTTTCCTACAAAGATACGGTTCTTATTGTTAATCACAATTTTCTCTCAGGGAGGGGGTAAGCAGGAGAGGGGACTCAAGAGGTTTGCTTCCATGCTCTCTAAACTCAATTCCAAAGTATTGAGGAAATTCACAAATCTGAGAAAGTGCACAAATCAGTAAAAAACCAACAGGACTAGGTTCATTATTTTTATTTAGCAGAGCAAGTCTGGAGAGTCTCCTTTCTGGAAGGCAAAGTGGTCTATTAGAAAAAGAGGGTTAGGGAAGAAAGGCTTGCTTCCTGGCTGGGTCTCCTGCTAGCTACGAGGCCTCAGGTTGCTGAATCTGTCTAAACTTGCATTAGGGGACTCTCCTTTTCAGGGTAAGGTTTCCATGAGGCTACATATGAAGGGCACTCAGCACTGTGGCACATACACAGGCCTCTAATATGTAGAACGTGTTATTATGTGATCCTTCCATTCTCAAGCAAAACCGCTCAGATTTTCCAGGCATTCCTCCATGTGGACAATTCTCCCCATATATGCCAT
The DNA here is from genome assembly GCA_033318265.1 of Phyllotis vaccarum. Classification (NCBI taxonomy): domain Eukaryota; kingdom Metazoa; phylum Chordata; class Mammalia; order Rodentia; family Cricetidae; genus Phyllotis; species Phyllotis vaccarum. The sequence continues at coordinate 27,086,953 of JARWLC010000017.1, forward strand.
CACCTGCCTTGTACTGAAATCCATCACAACTATGGAACCAGTCCATAAACATCATATTGATTTGATCCTGTAAGAATGAGAGGCCATGTACTCCATCATATCTCTGTGGGTGCTTACCTCTCATTGTAGGTTATCTCCGCTGTTGGAGTTCAGGCTCCAGCCCTGTCCTCCTAGAGTCTGTCAGCTCTATGTGAGCTGGTCGCCTCTCTAAGTACTCACCTTCTCCTTATTCCCTATTGTTTTTTTTTTTTTCCCATAATAATCAACTTCCAAGCTGCACTCACTTCCTGCTTAGTGTTACTGTAACAGACACAGTAGCCTCTGTCATCCCAGGCAACTTTTTATAATGCAACAATGTAGACAAAAGAAGGCAGCTGGAAAGATGGAACCCAATGCCTCCTTGAACTGCCCCAAAAGACATCATGTACTCCTGCTGCCCAGGGAAAGTCACTTGTATCCTGCAGTCCAGTGCCCTCAAATTACTCTCCCCCTGCTCTTCTCCTTTCCCGTCGTGCCCATGCAGCCACGGTTTGGCACCCCGCACAAAGCACATCTTGTTTCCTTCCTTCTACCTCTCCCCGAATCATGTGTATACTCCCTATCCCTTTGGGAGTTGTGCTTTATCTCCAGTGAGCTTAATGCTTCGATGATAAAACCAGTTAATCCTCTGCTGCTCCTCTTTTGCAGAGATGGAGGAGATTAGTGGAAAAGGCTAGGCCATCTCCCCTTCAAGGGCACTCAGGACATGTGGCAGGGAATTGAATCTTGCTTTCCACCTGATGCGCTAGACTGGGGTCCCCAGTGTTTCATGAGCCTCCTGATGAGGCTGTAAAGGAAGGGATCATGGGTAATGGTCCAGCGGCATGGAGACTCACTAGGGTCCTCTGACAAATGGCTGATCTGGATTTGAAGAGCAGAACGCTGAAAGAAGGTACGCCTATCAGCGAAGGCTGCCTTCTAAACCACCCTGTGCACACAGCAGCACATATCCTGCAACCAAAAAAGCAAGAACTAGCTAAGGGAGAGACCACTCAACCCGGCCTGACCTTTATGCCTTCATTCTCACACATCCTGGGACTTAGAGAATCGCAGGTTTAGGTGGAACAACGGATCCAGAGTTTCTACATCACGCTTCTGCATTCGGGTGGGTTCTGAGTGTCACTTTATAGTAGGTAGGCTCAGCATTCGATGAGCAGGACACAGGAAGGAGATGGAGGAGGTGAAAGATGCAAGCCACATACTGAGAAGCAAACCTTACAGTCAAGTTTAGCACAACAAAACGGACACCACAGCCCAGGGAAGTTAGGCTCGGTGTTTGTGCCAAGCATTCCCTGGGGTATCAGGAGGTTTGTCCACGAGGCTGAGGGTTCACACGAAAAGCCAATATTGAAGAGACATGATTTGTTGATGGGACACTGATATTTAAATTGATAAAAATGGCCTATGTATTTAATGACAATCACATGTTTTGTACATATCTTCTATGGTCCTGGAAGTTTTCACAGGATACAAAAGATATACTATATATACAATATATATATTGTGGCAAGTTAAGTGAACCATTACGCTTTCCTACCTGTAAGTATAGGAACAGGGCACTATAAAAGAGCAGACCTGGAGAACCCCACTGATGGCTTGTGAGCGGCAGTTAAGATCTGACTGATGGGCAGCAGTTAGGCAGAACAGGATAGGCAGTAGGACCATTTAAGACAGAGGCTAGCCTGGGGTAAAGCTCTGAGCTGGGTAGAGTCAGTTCTACTGAAGACAGAGAAGTCTGACAGAGCTTAGAAACAGAAGCCCAGAGTGGGAAGTGGTTTATACATTGTATACCACAATGCTGAGAAGTTACTAAGGAGTTTAAGCAGGAGAGTGAAAACACCTGTGTTTATAATGTATCGCTCTGTCTGCCGTGTGGGATGAGACGGGATCAGGGGAAGTGGGGGAGAGAATAAGGACAGAGCAGAAAGTTCAAGTGGAAAGCCCAAGATGGAAGCCACCAATACACAGCGAGAAATGGCTGCCTCACAGATATGGAGAGAGGGGTCAGCAGGTCTGATAGTAGATTGGACATGTGGGAGGAATATCTGGAATGACATGAAGATGATTTAGCTTGTGTAATTCAGGGAGTGGAGCTATTCCTTATTAAGATGGGCAAAGGGTGCGGATGCAGAAATTTGGTAAATGTTTCAGTGGAAACTAAACATTTGTACACGCAGCTGGGCGTGGTGCAGTCCTGTAATCTCAGTGTGCAGGAGGTCAAAGCTGGAGGATTGCCATGAATTACAGGCCAGCTTGGGCCTCCTAGTGAGTGCCAGACCACGTAGGGCCACATGGTATAATATTTCTCAAAAGACTAAGTGGAACTGCACATAGACACACAGATATGGCTGCATATGAGAGAGAGAGAAAGAGAGAGAGAGAGAGAGAGAGAGAGAGAGAGAGAGAGAGAGAGAGAGAGAGAGAGAGAGAGAGAGAGAATCTGCTGCTGTTGGAATGGATGAAATTACCCGGAGAAGGCACAGAATGAGAAGAGATACTTGTATTCTGAATAACAGAGAGTAAGCTTTATAAGGTAACACAGAGACCAGAACATCTGGAAAGAGTATGGAAGCAAAAGTATTTGAGTAATTAACTATGACAGAAAGCTGTCAGTCATGTGGAAAGGTGAGTGTCTTTCAAAAGTAAGTCTACTAGAGTTAGCAACATGGAAATTACAAACTTAAAATGAGTATGGACAGAGAGCAGCCTGGATGGGAATGGACAGGTCTCAGAGGTGGGAGGCTAGTCAAATGCTCACTAACCTCTGCAATGAAGGGCAGAGAGCTAGCAGACTATCTCAGGAAATGGAGGAGATATGACCTCCTAAAATTCATCCCATCGAATCAGACCCCAGGATCTGAACTGATCATGGAAGATGCCCTTACGTAGGTGAGGGACTCTAGCCTTTCCCTGGATATTAGCTTCACCTCACCCATTCCCAGCAAGAGAGCTCCATTCCTGTTCACATCTCACTCAGGAAATCTCAATGTGTTAAGTATCTGGGGCTTTTCTTCTGCCTCTGCTGGACAGCTTCTGCACACCCAAGAGGTATGAAGGAGGCACAGAGAAACTCCTAACATGCCTAGTGATGAAGAGCTGACCTTAACTTTCCCTTTTTCAGATGTTGAAACAGCCCCAACCTACCTGGCCAACTTCAGCTTCTGTTCTCTGTACACACTCCATACAGCCCAGTCCTTGCCCTTTAAGATACCCACCCCCTAAACCTCCTGATTTTCTGTTTTGAATTTGTCCTCTTCCTTTGGATGTTCCCCATAGTGTGGAGACCAACTAGAAACACTGTACCTTCAAGAAACACCTTCCTGTTATTCTCAAGGCACTTCTGTGTTGGGCAGTATTGTTTCTTCGGTGTGAGGAATATTGTTTTCTTTGTGGTGTCCGTGTCTCAGGACACTTGGTACGTGTTCACTGCAGGCTGACTGAGAATGCAGTGGTTCTTCTTGACAGAGGAAGACTCAGAACACTCTGCTAAGACCACATTAACCAGACTCGCCAGACCCAAGCTAGAAACAAGGAAGTGGTGTAAGTAGTCACCCACCTGGCTCCTCAAAGTCACTTGGGTTCAAGTTCACATTACAACACCATGGTCATCAACGATTTAAAATGCTCCTTTAAAAGCCTCTGCTACAAAATGAAAATGAAATCCACTTTGGGATTCCATCCCACTCCGGTCGGAATGGCTAAGATTAAGGGAAGAAATGACAATAAATGCTGGTAAGGATGTGAGGGTGAGGGAAACCCCCATTCAGTATTGAGGAGAGTGTAAACCTAGCATATCCATTACGCTATCTAAAAGAATTGATAGAACTACCATACAAACTACCATATCATACCATACCATGCCACACCACAGAACTACCACATCACTCCTAGGCATATCCCCAAAGGATACATCTGCATATCCATGTTTGTTGCTGCATTATTCACAACAAGAAGGAAATGGAGCTAATCCATCAATTGAATGAGACTGTGGCACCTATACCAGTGGAATTTTACTCACCCGCAAAGAGAAACAAAATTACAAAACATGCAAGAAAATAGATGGATCCGCAAAACATCCTTTTAAAAGAAGGTGGCGTGGTCTCGGAAAGACAAAAGGAAAACAAAACAACCCCCCAACAACAACAACAATCCCCCCGAATCCTCATGGTCTCTCTTATATTCGGACTCCGACTTTTGGTGTTTGTATGTACGTAAACGGAGGTGTGAGAGAGCCGACATAATTATGAAACCAGGTAGGAGGCCACAAGACCTGACCGCAAACCATGGAAAAGAGGGGAAAGGTCGAAAGGTCAGATGTAACAGGAAGTAGAATAAAGACCACAGGAAGGGAAGGGGACTGAACTGGATGGTGTGAAGAGAAACAATAGCAAACATTTTGTTTGAAAATGCCGTAACAAACCTAATTCTTTGTACACTAAGAAAAAGCCTACATCCTCCTCCCTTGAGGAAGTTCAACATTTAAACCACAAAGGCATGCTCTCTTTTAACCCTGGAACCAGTGGTTTCTTGTTGTCTTAGGTGTGGATTTAGTATTGCATAATTCTTTCTAAAATATCTAAAAGGCACCCTTCTGACCCAAACGTTAATGCTTCATGCTTCTGCACGGGAGTGAAAATCCACCTGCAGCACCTGCCACTCAGGATACCCACTAAAACAGACAGAACAACCAACCAATAGACTGCAGTGACGTCCATGCCACATAAGTTCCCATTAAAAAGTTTACATTGGCAAAGTTTTCAGGGCATAAATACTCTGTAGAAACTGGTTCAGTAAAATCTAGGCTCCAAAGTGGCCCTAAATACAAAGCAATTGTTACAACCAGAAAGAGATTGGTCAATTTTAGTTGCAGATCTATAATAACGCAATTTATGATTCTTGGGGACTGTTCTTGCTTCTTTGGACTAAAAACACTAAACCAACAATCTTAAAACATTGTAAGTAGAAGTCAAATGAAAAAAAATTTCCAAACCTCAAATGCAAGAATTCAGTAAGGTTTGTCAGGGGACTATATTGTAAGGAATTCATGCCTGTGCAAAATGGTTCAAGGCAGACACACCCTCCGCTAGATACTAGGTAGTTCTGTTATCGTGTCTGTTTATAGTTCAACTTGATTTCATTAGCAGAATATATGTTATGGAAGGAAACACACACACATGCTTTGTATTTACTGATTTACAAGGTACTTGAGGCCACAGAGGGTTCTTCTGTGTACTCTTGGGAAATATGGGCTGCCCCTGCCCGGTCCCTCCAGGCCTGGTGACTACCCCCATCAAGGTTACTCTTCCCTTTCCCAATCAGGGTGAGGCCAGGGGCATGAGACAGATGCCCTTCCCTAGTCGGGCTTTCTCTTATGTGGCTTAAAAGAATGAGTTTTAAAAAGCGCCAAACAGAACTGACAGTTCTAACATACGTGTCGGAAGATATAATCACTGTTTTCAGGTTGTGCCTTTTTAGATGGCTTGATTCACGCAAAATAATATTGTCTCCTGTTCCTCTCATTTCCAGAAAGGCAAGAACACACTGTGCTCAGGCATATTGCAAAGCAGGGTTCACATTTCTTCACCACCAACCAGCTTTCTCTACTGAGCTTTCATGCTTAAAGAGCAAAGTGCAAACTCTGTGAGGAAGAGGGAACAAACGATCTGTCAAAATTCCTCTTAGCACCTATGACTAGTGTTAACTTACATGCAAGAAAAAGCCCCAAAATTGCTGCTAAAACGATGATTTGACCTTTTAAAACGAGAACTCCCCCATCCTATATCCATTTTAAATAGGCAAATTTTGGGAGCGCCACAATTTTAGATTAAGAAATGAAATGAGGTTGAATTACCAAACAAGGAGTTTCCCCCAAAGGGTACAAGTTTAATTAGGATGTTCCAGACCGACACTGTAACAGTAGGTAGAATGCAGGCCTCAAATCTAACCATACATAATCGCCAAGGGCACGGAGTCCAGTTTTGAAAAGCGATAGGAGGGCAGATGAATATTTAGTATATAAAAAAGTCCAGAACGCGACCTCCCAAAGCCTGTGGTTTCAGAGCAGGATGTCCGCCCCTGGTGGCGGCGGAGCCCTGGCGATCTAGGTGCACAGTAGCTCCAAACCCTCAGCGCGCACCGACGGGCGCTGCTGAAGGAAGTTGGAGAGCTCCCAGCCAGTAGACTGGATTCGGCGGTGGGCGCCTGGGAATCCCTTCCAGCGCCGCAATTAGGAAAGTTTTGTAAAGTAAAGACCACACACAGTTGAAGGGACTCATCCTTTCCTTAAGCCTAAGAAGCATCCCGTGCCGCACCGGGCGGCTGCTAGCACAAGGCCACCAGTTCCGCTTGCCCCCGGGAGCATCCTGTGCTTTCCAGCTTCCCACTGCCCCAGAACTGATCCTTGGGGTGCACCGCCAAAGAGGCATTCTGCTGAGCTGGAAGGTTCCAGACGAAGATGCCGCTATACCCGCTGGCCTGGGGGGCGATAGCAGAACCTCTCACTCCCACTCGGACGCCCAGTACCTTCTCTTCCAAGCCGACTGGGTTTTCTCCAAAGGACGCACGACTCAGACCATGCGCCCCCGGCACTCCACTCTTCTCCCCAAACTCTTTCCGTGGAGACCACAAACACAGACTGCGCCCCAAAACTCCCATGACACTAGCCAACCACCCCATCTTTGCCTCTCGAACCTTCTCAGTCCCGCTCTTCCTGCCTCTCACTATTCTACTTGCCTTTCAGAGGAAGTCAGAAGCAAAGCACGAGAAAATGCCTTAGCGAGGAGCCTCCCGTCACCCGCCCTGTCACTGAAACAAAAGCGCTGGGAGGAGGGAAGTGGGTGGGGAGGCGGGAGGAAGGTTTGGAGAGAGATGGGGACAACGGTAAGAGGGGCTAGGGAGGGGGCCAGAATGGAGAGCGGAGAGAGGGGCCAGGATCCCGTTCCCGCGCCGCGTGGCGTGGACGGTCGCTTACATGCCCAGGTCGCTGTAGGTGTTGAAGAACTCCATCTGGTTGCACGCCTGGATCCAGCCCACCACCCAGGTCTCGTGGCGGGGGATGGGGGGCATGACCACCCGGGCCGAGGCTTTGAAGTAAGGGGTCTTGTAGCGCAGGACGATGGGCGAGGTCTCCTCAATGCGCGTGGGGCACTGGTCGATGGTGGCGCACACATCGTACACCACGATGTTCTCGCGCCGGATCCGCGCCTTGCAGGTGATGCTTTGGATACAGCCCATCCTGCCGCCCGGCGCCGGCGCGGCGCGGCGTGGGGCAGCGCGGGGGCCCGGCGCGGGCAGCCGCGAGCGCCCGTCACGCCGGCATGGCGACGCGCCGCTCGCTCCCGGTCCAGCTCAGCTAGCGCCTAAGAGCGAGGAGCCGCCGCCGCGGGGCATCCTCCGGGGAAGCCCCCTCCCCTTTCCGCGTGCTGGGTCGCGGCTGCCCGGACGCCCGCCCACGCCCGCCTCCTCGCTCTAGCAAGGGCGCACGGAGCGTGCGCTCCTAGGAGGCGGCGGGCGCTCTCACCGGCTCCCGCGCCCCGGCGGAGGGCAGGGAGGGGAGCGGCGCTGCGAGGGGTGCTGCCCGCCCCAGGCCGGAGCCCCCCGCCCTTCGCCGGAGAGGAGGCGGCGGTGGCGGCCGCATGGAGCTGCGGGAGGGTGGTGGCGGCAGCGCCCGGTCTGTCTGTTTCCGCGGCGGCAGCAGCAGCCGCCGCCGCCGCTGCATGAACCTCTGCACCGCGGCTGCCCCCCGCGTGCAGCGCACCCAGCGGCGGGCGAGCGGGCGGCCCGAGCGGCAGGCGGAGGCAGGCGGCGGCGGCGGAGATCGCGCTCCCTCCCGCCCCTCCCGGGAGTCGGACAGCGCCCACGCTCCTGCACCTGGCCTCGGGGGCGTGGGGGGCGCCAGGGGGTCGTAGCCCTGGGTGGAGAGCCCAGCAGGCTAGGGCTGCGGGGGACTTGCTCCGCGGAAGAGACTGGCTGTACGCCATGAGTTTGTCCCTCTTCGGCTGCCGTCCGCGGGGGGGTGGGGGGGGTTTAGTGTGCAAGGGTGGGGGTGTTTAAAGGGCCGCTAGCTCCCAGGCGGAGCCCAGCACGTGGGGCTGGGCGGGGCCAGGACCCCGATAGGTGGCGCCCCGCGAGTGGTAGTGGGGTGCAGACACGGGACCCTATGTATTGGGTGGGGCCGAGAGGACTAGGCGCTGTTCAAAGAGAACCACAGCCAGGTTAGGGACTCCTGCAGGAAAGAACGTTTGAAGCAGCGAGGGGCTTGGAGAATCAGCTGTATCTGAGATGTATCCTTATTTATGATATAGTTTGTTAGAGTTGGGCGTGACCTCCTGAGGGATCCCATCGGAGAAAGGCTGAAGTGTGGGCTTCAGCAGTGCCACTAAATGGATTTACCTTTAACCTGGCCGGCCCGCCTTTTCCTCTAGTTTACTAGAGTCTAGAAAGCTTTTCTTTGCCCCCCTGTGTTGAGAGTGGGTACCTGAGCAATCCCTCTGGAGGCTGACAGAAAATCACCAAAATGCCAGTGTTAGTCAAACCAGGAGCTCAGCTTACTCGTGGCCTGCTTTCATCCAGCCCCTCCACAACCCGAGCCTACTCTTTCATCAGAACCACACACACCTTGGCTTCAAAACTCCTTGGGAAACACTGCCTTTTCAGTGGCTCACATCCCGAGACAGGCTGTGCTTAGCAGGATCCTTTGGCTAGAATAGAATGCTTATCTGCTTTCCCAGTTACCTAAGGCCTGATATGTACTCAGGGGAAGTTCAGAACCTTATGGAACTGAGAGGATTAAAGAGCAAAACTATTTGATCATTTTTAGTCAAAGCGCCAATTTGTAGTAAACCATCCAGGCCACAGAAAGCTGGAAATCTCAGGGGTCCTTTCTTGTCTTTGCTTCTCTGGAAGCTACATAGTGACCAGCACATATATAGTCACTTCCTAACAGTTGTGTCGGATTGGAAGAATGATGGAGGAACAGCTTGTCTACGGTTCTCCTGAGGGAAAACTGCCACCATGAACGTGCTGCGCAATCCATTCAGTATACCTGCCATGCGTGTGCAATTGTAATCTCTCAGGTGTCAGAGAGGAAGAATATTTAGCAATTTTTAAAGTGTATATCTTCTCACATTGTTCAGAACCAGCATCTTCTTTTTATGGTGATATATTATGTATTTAATAACATTAGTATGGATTATCAGAGGACAGAGGCATCTTTCCAGCCTTTTTCTCCCCCTTGAGACAGGGTTTTCTATGTAAAAATGTCCTGGCTGTCCTGGAACTTGCTTTGAAGACCAGGCTGGCCTCAAACTCATGGAAATCCTTCTGTCTCTGCCTCCCAAGTACTGGGACTAACGGCATGTGCCACCACTGCCTGTCTGTTCACTCCTACAGAATGCATGAACGTCTGCCTACACCTGCCTTAAATATCTTCCCTGCCCAGTTGTTTCACTTCCAGTTTCAACTCTATATCATAATCTTAGAGTTAGGACTAAAGTTGTTAGCTACTTCTCTTTGGTTCTTAGGCCCTGAAGAGAAATCCAGAAAGATCTCTGACTTCTGAGTGATAGGTTTAAAGGTGTGGGTCACTACTTTTTAACCCTCATGACTTGACTGTGGGTAATTCTGTTTTCTGGTATTCCAGGCAGATTTTATTAAATAAAAATATATCAGCACATCTTTTAGCTTCTCTCTCTCTCTCTCTCTCTCTCTCTCTCTCTCTCTCTCTCTCTCTCTCTCTCTCTCTCTCTCTCTCTCTCTCTCTCTCTCTCTAACTGAGCATTTGCTCATTCTGGTACTCAAGTGAACTCCTCAAACAGGCCACAGGAGCCTGCTGGGGTTAGTCTTTAGTTAGGGCAGATGTGATGAGTAATTTAAAAAATTTGCTTGAGATTCAAAAGCATTTCCATCCTTGTTTTATCTTTTCTGATCCTTTGGTTCACTTTGTAGTTAACAAAAAGCACTTTTCATCTTTGATGACATGGTTCATTTTATGTTGTAGCTACAGACCTCAATCACTGATCTGTTTATTCAGGAAACACTTCTGGGTGGCTTGGTGGGAGCCAAGTATGGTGCTAGCTACTAGAGTTTCAGAGTTTTACAAAAGCACATGGTTCACTTGAGAAGGTAAATCTGTTAACAAGTTGTTACAGCCAACTCTGAGGATGCTTTAATAGGAATATATTCCCAGTGTTGTGGAAGGCTGAACAGGAGAGCTGCTGAGGTTTATAGAGGGCTCTACCAAAACAATGAGAGTTGAATTAGATCCTGGAGGACTGATGGAGGCTGGCCAAGAAGAGAATAGTGTGAGGGTGAGGCACGTGAGGAGGAGATGAGTAAGTCAAAAGCAAAACACACAGAGATGATGAGGAAAAAAATTTGGGCACATTCGTGTGTGTATGTGGGGGGGGGAGCTGGTAGTCAAAGCTTTTCTCAATATTACCAGTTGTTGATACAAAAGTTGATCTTCAGAGGAAGCTGGTGAATACAAGTTCACAATGGGGGGGGGGGGATGACTGTGTCAATGTAGAGATTAGAAATAGGCAAGATTTCAGATTGGCCTTGAGTTAGGGTAGAGCTATGGGGCTCCAGAGGCCTGGCTGCATCTGGGAGTCGTTAAAAGGTAAATTTGATTTAGTCAGTGATTGATTAGTGTCAGAGGAAGGTCTAGGACACCTATTGGATTTTCCAGCTTTGGTCATCAAACACGGCATCAGAAGACAAAGGTAGGAATATTCTGGGATATGGGTCAAATCATGTTAAGCTAGAGGTGCTCAAGAAGAGCCTGTTTGGGAGCCAGAGTTTGAATTTAGTGGTTATTATCTTCTAGAAATAGACTGGAGAATCAGATTATCTTTCTCATTTGAATAATTTGTCAGTCTGCAGTTGTGTGGATAAACATCTCCATTGTCTTCTGGTAGTACAAGCCAAGCTATCATAAATGGAAAGGCCATGTTAGCTGTCTTCAGCTTGTCGAAAAACTGTGAAAGGGAAAATGTTTTTGTTTTCAAAACTTAAAATAAGACTTTGCTGTATCTAGGAGAGTGTCAATAAAATATATTATCTACAGACTTTGATCCATGACCCTCTAGAAGCATTTACTATGACCTTGATGAGTTTTCAGAATCATGACATACAGTAATATGTAGCCATAAAATAAAAAGAATCCTTTCAGACTCTTAATGGTTCTATAAATATGGGATTATGACATTTTATAATGGCATTTAAATAAAATTTGCCATTTCAAGTAAACTTATTTCATTATATTGTATCATTACCTTATCAATTGCATCATTACCTGAGTCTGCAAGAAAAAAATGAATCGGTATGAGACTTACTGTGTAATAGGGATACAAATGCCAGGCGTTGAATGTGGTCCACGCACTGGATACAAGGCTGGCAAGGACTCTCTAGCCTCCTGGAAACTCATAACTCATCCAAATTTTCGTCTCAGCAAATTACTTCATGATATGGACCTTCTAGGTCATTCATTGGGAACTGTTACCCTTCCCAGCTGCCGGCTGCCAAATGCCGGTGCACCTGTGAATGGGGTGCAGATGACGTGCTTTCAAGTTCAAGAGCTTCTCTGTGAGGCTCTTCTGTTTCTCTTTCCCCCCCTTTTTTTCTGGTGTTGGGGATTTAAGCTAGGACTGCTGAATTCTAGGCAAGTGCCCTGCTCCTGAGCTATACCTAAGCCCTCTTTGGTTTCTCTTTACCTCACCTCCTGCAGCACTACACGCCTGTTTTTGCTAGCTGCCTTCACGCTGTATGTAGCATTTGCTCACACTCATCTCCTCAAGTAGGCAGTTCCCTCTTCAGGAGAACATGCCATCATACTCTGTCACCCAGTTCAGGGTCTAGTATTAAATAAGCATTTACAAATTAAAATCTATTCTTGGAAATATGATGACACCTTATTTCCCATCCCTAAAAGCTGTCCTATCACCTACGGTAAGGATGCATTTTGGATCCCAGTTCTTTCTCATCCCACTGGGCTTTCAGCATGCTCGCCTGGTGTTAGTGATGTACTTTATCTTTGAGCACTGTACATTGTCTGAAGGATTATGAGTTCTGGGTACCAAAAACTGGAAAAACTCCAATGACAAGACCTTGGCAACAATCACTCTTTATGCATAACTTCATTGGAGCTTATTTTGGGAGTGGGGCACACAGATGCTCCTTTGTACTCCAAGCTTTGATATTAATGGGTAGGATAGAGGTCCTCAGTTCCCTGGCTGGGACCCTCCAACATGCTTTGAGGGATCCCAGCGTGGGCTGCTCGGCGCAGTGACCCTGTGCTCTGACTTTTCACAAGAAAGAGATCTCTGGCTTTTCTTTTTCTGTCAATTGAGTTATTACACATTGTAAAGCATTCCTTTTTAGAAGTTATGGGTCACAAAGGCCTATCTTCTTGCTGACCTTGGCAAGCATTTCCAGAAACCATAGAACAGACTACCAAAAGTTGAGGAATTGCCTCTGAAACTGTTCAAAGTGGGAATGGATTCCAATCTGCCTGAGGTAGCCTGAAGACAAGCAAGCGGCTAGATGAAGCATACAAAAGGAGAGGCACAGCTCCGTTCAGATTTATTACGCTGTGGGCCAAGGTGACCAGATTTTCTTCCAGGCAGGGTAAGAAGCTCAGCATGGACTGCCCCACAACCATAGACTCGGGCTTCACTAAGTCTCTGAGCATGAGATACGAGGCTGCTCAGATATTCTGACAGCTCTGTGTTATGCTAGGCTTTGTAAAGCTCACAGAGACATGCTCTGGCTTTCTCCCTTTGGTGACAAAGGTCCTGTTTCTGACACACTTAACACCTTTTTCATGGTTCTTAGTAGTTACAGGAGCATTATTTCCTTCCTTCGAGCCCAGGGTCCCACCACCTGCTGATTACTCTCAGCTTCTGACCATTTCCTAAGAGGCTCTCCTAGAGTCCCTGAGGACTTTCACCCACGACATCAGATTTGACTGTTATTGTCATGGGTGTCTTCTGCACTTGTCTCTCCAGCCAGACATTTCTTCTCAATTCAAAGCAAGTGTTCCAACCTACCTGCTACATGTTTCATTTAGTGCCCCAACATTGCTGCTGTATCAGTGAACCGATATTCTCTTCCAGACAACCAGTGTCTCCTCTGACAACTGTTTCTGGCTGAAGTTCCCAATGTCTCCTCAGTATTGAGACTCTAAACCATCCTAGATTCTTCCTCGTTCCTCACCCACCGTGTTCTAGCACCAGACTTTTGTCAGGGAAAACAAGACACAGGTTGATGGGGATCCCATCATAGGGCCTTGGAAACCCACCCTGCCTTTCTAGTCTTCTGGCTCTGCTTTCTTCCCAGCCTAGCCCTCAGTTCTAGGAGATGATCTACCCTTCCTGCAGTAGCTCCAGTTTGTCTGGGCCCTGTCCTTTGACTGTGTGTTCCCATCTTACTTGGTGAAGATTGCTTGACTGAATATGTTGGGCAATGTGGAGGGTGTCGAGAGTGACCAGATCACCACAAGAGGAGGCCTCCAAACAACAGTTCTCCCATTTATGGGTTTCATTTCCAAACGTGAAGGAGTAAGCTGTAAGCTGGTGTGGCTTATAGATGTGACTCTGGTGGGATTACCACTTACGAATAGACCTAGATCTGTAAGCAACCTCAGTAGAAGGTAAATACCTTCTTTAAATTCCCCGTGGGTGTTCGCATTCTCCATCCTCATCACTTCATTAGGTTTTTTTGGCCAAACACAGACTAACAGTGAACAAATATGCATCACCATGATTCCTCTTCATAGATCAGGTGGTAAAATTTAGCTCTAGAATTTTCCACCTCAGTGCTCAGCAATGACACCTCTGTATCTGCTCCTCATTAGCAGAGGATATAGGCCATCCACTCCTCTGAGGCTTAGCCATGCCAGGGCAACCTCAGTTTCCATGTGAGCCTAACCTAGAGCCTCACAGATCCAGTGCCCATATTAGTCTCTGGTCCTTGCCAGTCTCCATCCCCACCTCTTGCCCTTACTTCTTTCTGACACTTTGAGCCACTTAGTTGCTTTTACACACTTATCTTTCTTCAGTCTATTAAAACTATTGTATGTGTGTGAAAATGTACATTTGTTCATACGTGCACATACATGTGCAGGTATGTGTGTACATGTGGATACCGGAGGTCCATTTGCGATAGCTTCTTCAATTTTTCTCCACCTTAGTATTTGAGGCAGGATCTCTTACTTAACCTGAGCTCCCTGAGGTGCTAGGCTGGATGGCAATCTCTGGAGATCTAAGGGAAGGGCTTCACAATGGCACAGCAGCCCTTCTCCAGCCCCCCCCCCCCCAAACTGTTTCGCTGCTGTAACTGAAAAGGATCTTCTTTTTTAAAAAAATCAATAATATTGAATAATTTATTTTGAAAAAAAATCCACAAATACATCCTAATGATTTTTTACTGTTTGGGAGACCTCAGAGAACCATGAGATCCTTCGTGATGTGGCTCCTGGCTGCCTTTCTGCCTCCCTAGGCACCGTCTTCTCTTATCTATACCTTCTGGACAGTTTCCTTCTTTCATGTCAGTGACTGAGTCAAGCTGTTTCCTCCTCTAGGCCTTTGTGAAAGTCCCTTTTCCCTAATGGATCATTCTTCCTTCTTGGTCTCTCCAATCTCCAGCCTCTGCCCTTCACTTAGCTAACTCAATCTTTACAGTTCAACCCACAAATGCCACTTCCATTTCAATGTTCCAGACCCAGCTGGGAATCACTGTTGTGAGCTCCTGAAGTTCCCACACCTTAGGGAGACATTCCCTTTCTCCCCTCAGTGTCCTGTGAGTACCTAATCATTCGTGTGGTTATTTAGTTATGACTTGTCTTTCTTGCAAGGTTCTAAGCTCTGTAATGGTAGGAGCTATACCTTCCACTGCTTCTCTGGCCTTCTAGACAATGATGGACACATAGTAGCCATCCACAAATATTTCTTAAGTAATGAGTGAGTTGGGACCTTGCTTTGGCAATCCACTGGGCATCCATACCTTCTAAGGATGCAACCTTATCTCACTTCTGACATTCTTCCCATCATCTCAATAAATAAAAAAATCTCTGAACTTCCCTTTGGTCACATGACCCTTTGCCCTATCCTCAGACTTGCAAATACTGTCTGTTTTCATTTGTGGGCCCTAAGTCCCACACTCCTGGGTTACCCTACCCAAATTGTGCTAAGGACAAGTGTTTGAGGATCCACACATAGATAGGAGGCACTGGTAAGATGAGCTATAGAAACTCTTGGCCTTGTTTACTTAGAAAATGCAACACTAGGTGTTGGTGGCTCACACCTGTAATCCCAGCTCTTGGGACTACAGTACCAGAGGATTACCCCCAGTCTGAGGACAGCCTAGGCTATATCCTGAGACTCTGTCAGAAAGAAAAAAAAAATCCAATATGGACCTCAGTCTAAGCTAAGTAAATACAACATAAAGGCAGCTTTTGTGAACCTTTACCATTGGTGTATGCAATTACATTTTATTATTGCTTCAAACTATTGATTTATGAACAGAAAGAAAACCCAAATCACATTATATTAAAGGAAATGAGCAGTGTAGGAAAAAAAAATAACACAGAAGGGAAAGAGAAAACCTGAGATTCTTTTTAAATTAAGTATTGTATTTACTGGAATAGAAACTAATTTTATCTGAATCAGTTCAATAAGTCTCATCCACGGTGGAGGCAAAATAACATTAGTGTTCACACTTCCTGGGGAAGTGAGGACAACGCTCAGAATCCTGTACTAACACGAGACAAACCCAGAGCAGGTCACACATCGCAATTCTATTACACAGGCCTCCTGTGGAGCTGGATGGAGAAATCCATGCTGTTTCTCTAAAATGTTCGAAACACAATTGATTGTATCTTAAAATAGGACCACAGCCCAGCCCTGGGAACAGTAATGGAAAATGGTGTCTCCGAGGCCTCGTGTCTTTCAGTTAATAAAGAATCAGCAGCAGTGACATGAGCGCTTTTGGAAGCCTCAGTTTCCCTATTTGTATTTGTAATTAAAAATAGCCATCTTCGTGGCTGCCTCTGAATTTCCTCCCACTTTTGACATGTGAAAGGCCTTGACAGCTACTTGGTAACCTACTGAAGGTCCCGACCCTTTCACCCACAGCACACCCTCATTCAGAGATGGTTATTGCAAAGGATTTCAGACCCGGTTTTGTTTGCTCTAGCTTCTTTAAGCTGCTACTAAGTGTTTCAAGAAAAATGGGTGTGAACTTAGAGGGTGGGGAGAGAACAGAGCAGGAAGACGACAAAGGAAAGTCATCGAATGGAGGGGTAGGTACTCTTTCTGCTGGGCAGCTCTCCCGCACTATAGCAGACATCCAGGGTCAGAATCCAGGGTCATCAATTTACAGAAAGGTTTACTCTGACTCAGAATTGGTTAATTTGTTGCTTTTGGTTTGTGGCAAAGCAACATTTCACAGCAGGAGTATATCATGGAGCAGAATCAGAGACTCGAGATTTTTGCCTTTGGAGGGTCAGTTACCTTCTAAA
Source organism: Phyllotis vaccarum (assembly GCA_033318265.1). Lineage (NCBI taxonomy): Eukaryota > Metazoa > Chordata > Mammalia > Rodentia > Cricetidae > Phyllotis > Phyllotis vaccarum. The sequence goes on from JARWLC010000017.1 coordinate 27,103,508, forward strand.
TATAGCATCTCCCCAAATGAATAGGAAATCCCACCCCTTGCAAAGAAGTCCTGAGGCTCAGTTTTAAGATGTGCTCTCTCTCTCTTTCTCTCTCTCTCTCTCTCTCTCTCTCTCTCTCTCTCTCTCTCTCTCTCTCTCTCTCTCTCTCTCTCTCTCCAAATTCAAGCCAATCTTCCTTACACTAAAGAGTTCCCCCCATCTTCCTCCCGCTCTCTATCTTAAAGAATAAGATTGGGTTCATGTCTGAATCAATTTCAATTCCAGGATAAAGATGTATGAACAATTATGACGGACAGTAGAGTTCAAGTGTTGAAAAGTGACATGAAGACAAATTCAGAGAAGACTGGAGAATTGAAGTTCCCTAATAGTGACAGAAATCTTGCAAAGGGGAGTGGGTTTTCTGAGGGCTTGTGTTGGGCACTTGAACCAACCCAGTTCATTCTCAAGGAGAAGGGAGACACACAAAATGGGGGAGTACAGAACCCAGCACAAAAGCAGAATTCTTCATGAGCACTTATTAGGGGTGTAAATACCTTCATTACCCTGACAACTGCCTTGTGAAAATGTCTTTATGCAGTTCCCTTATATATATGACATGTGGAAGACTTTATAAGGGCTACATATCACTGTTTTAGGGGACCTTAATGCACTATCTCCTGTGGCCCCAGACTTTGGTGCAAGTGATGGTTAATCCTGCTGGTCAACCTGACCCATCTGAAATCACGTCAAACACAAGCTGTTGGGAATTTCTGAGAAGGATTTCTTGACCAGGTTATCTGAAGCAGGAAGACCACCCTAAATGTGGAAGGTACCTTCTAATACCTTTCTAGATAAAAAGGCATTGCTCTTTGCTCTTTGCTTTCTAACTACTGGCCCTTGTTCTCAAGGCCAACTCATGTATCCCATTGCTGTGGACTTCACTTACCAATACTAGAACAACTTTTGGGGGCCTTCTAAAATAAACCCAGCTGCTCTCTAGGAAACTTCCAGGCCTTTATTGCCAAATTAGGACTTCTGAAACACCCAGCTTCATAGACTGGACATTTGGTTCCTAGTCTTTTCAGCATGAGACAGCCATTGTTGAACTACCCAGACCTTACTTTGTAAAGTCAATCTAATCAATTCCTCATATATATTATATGTTATATTACTTCTGTCCTCTTAGGAACACTTGACTAATACAGGACTTTGTTTCTGATTTGCACTGAAACTTACAAAAGTGCTCCTTTGTTCTTCATGGTTGTTAGAGAATAAAGGACCACCCACCAGGAAAGCATCTTTATGAAGATGACATAGTACTAGTCTGAAAAAAAGGCAAACCTGAGGAATGTATCAGAGGTCTAAAGAGATTGAGCAATTTGATGGTGGTAAAGGAAGAAATTAAAATATTACATCAAACAAATGAAAACAAAATGAATAATCAGCAGAAGGAAGGAAGTTCAGATCATTTTCTAGATGACAAAGAGTGTTGGAGCCTGAATAACAGAACCTGAAGATAGTTCTCAGGGTGAGAAATAGAGACAAGGAGGAAGAGGACTTCTCTTTACAGGGACATGGAAGCAATGAGGCAGCTGGGTAGATCAAAAGGAAAAAGCAGAAATGTTAAAAAATAAAGGGTGGATGGGAGAAACTAGCATAGTAAGACACACATCACAGACGAAAGGAGGGACCACCCAGGAGAATTAGAGAGGACGCGTGATTCCACATCACTGAGATGAACACATGATTATTGTAGACCTAGTGGGCTGTGTCTTGAGATAAAAGGGGTTAGGATGTGAAACAGGAAAGATTCAGTGGGCTATCAGCCCGTTTAGTTGCACCTAATCAGTTTTCATTTGAATATTCATTTTCATTTTTTAAAGTTAGCATCTAGGAAGGAGACTAAAGGAGGGATCTTGCTTTCCTGGTAGTAAAAGCAATGCCCAGAAAGTCTACGGACCAAAGGGCTAATGAGGGTTGTTATGGGCTGACTATACTTGCTGCAATTCAATTGTTGCAAAAGTCGTGCAGAGGGCAGAGAACAGAAATAGAGATGGAATGCACAGAGTCCAAGGTGAGTGCAAAAGCCCTTTTAATTTCTGATTTCTGTAGGTAGGGGTGGGGCTGTAGCACATGCCAGGAATAGACAGAGTAGGGGACTGTCCAATGAGTCCATTGGAGATGGGTCCAGCTGTTCTGCTTCATCCCACATCAGACTCTTGGGTATATGTTTCTTCTTTCCAAGGCCTCAGTTTTCTCATAAGAAAAATATGCTTAACCACATCCTCCCTAGTACCTCAGATAGGCTTGTTTATTATGAATACTTTGACATGGTGAGCCTACGAACACATGCAAATTATGGGATGTACTGTTGAGTGGAAAGGTAATATATTTGTTTTTGGAGCTCTTCCTGTCTTCATAGAGGACCATTTATTCCCATTTTAATTAATCCTATCTGTGCCCCCAGAACATTGGGTTTTAGCTCTAGAAAGCAGCAACTATCCAAAAGATAAAAATCATCGGATACATAAGAAGAGTTTACCATATGCCAGGCACTGTGCTAGGCATTTAGACTCAAAAATGCCTGAATAGCCCTTTCATCTTGTTGGAGTTTGTAGTGTGGAAAAGAAGCAATAATTAATAGAGAGTGAAGTCTTAGTATAGAAGTCCTAATAGAGTGTTAATAGAAAAATAGAGAAGGCAAGGATGAGGAGCCTGAGGCAGAAACCCAGGGCACATCTACTTCAGAATTAGTAAGACACTGTTCCTAAGAGAGGATCAGAGAAGACTCTGCTGTGGAGAGCTTGAGGTTGTCAAGTCATGCAGGGTGCTTTGCAAGTTAGGAAACAGAGAAATAGCTAATGTGGGTGAAGCCTGGGTTAAGCATGGAATGGGGAAAGATAAGGTGACACATGATGTGTTGTTAGATGTCAAAACTATCAGAGAAATTTAGGACACCGGGAATGCATTGGGGTTTGAACACATTATTGCACGTAGTCATATGACTTTTCCACTTTCTATATTGTTAGGGTGGGCTTGCTAATTTGGTAAAGGTTTTGTGGATTTCTTTACTGTAATGTTATGGTCTGTTTGGGCTATTAAGATAGTGCTGAGATCATGGAATAAGTTGCAAACACCCTTTCCAGGTAGAGTCTTATGCTATTTCTTATAATAGATTAATGTAAAGTTAGTGGCACTGAACAATTAAAGCACACTCGGTGTGGTGGCATGTGTCTATAATCTAGCAGTGGGGAGGCTGAGAAAAGTGTACAACTAATCCTGAGCCAGCCTGGGTTATAGTCTGAGTTTAGCCCAGATGGTTGTGAGCTTGAGATCTGAGTGGAATTAGTGAGACCTTGCCTCAAATATTCAAACCCTGAACCACCATCAGCAGCACCAGCACACTACATCAGCACCACCAGCACCAGCACCACCACTCTACATCAGCACCACCACACTACATCAGCACCACCAGCACCAGCACACTACATCAGCACCACCAGCACCAGCACCACAACTCTACATCAGCACCACCACACTACATCAGCACCACCAGCACCACCACACTACATCAGCACCACCAGCACCAGCACCACAACACTACATCAGCACCACCACACTACATCAGCTCCACCAGCACCAGCACCACCACTCTACATCAGCACCACCAGCACCAGCACTAGCACCACCACTTTTTGAAATAGTAAAAACTAAAAATGTGTTATCTTAAAGTTCTTGAGATCCAGAATTCAAAGTGATTTTAAGTAAGTGGAATAGTAGTACTAGCAGAGTGGAGATCCTTCTAGAGGATTTAGGAAGATTCATTTCCTCATTTTTTCCAGCTTGTAGGGGCTGCCTCAGTTCTTCACTCCTAGCCCACCTCTCCATCTTCCTATTTCTAAGAGACAGCAGCATAGCACTCTCAGCACTGCTATATTATGTTTCTGTCCTGTCTGGCCTGTGGTCCAGGACTGCAGACCCGCTGTTTCACAGAGACACGGGCACTGACGTTAATTTTATGCTGATGGGCCTAGGGTCCAGGCATATAACCTGATAACCCTTTATCCTTAAACTAACCCATGATTCTTATCCGTTCAGCCATGCGGCTCTGTATCTTTTCTCAGAGCAGCATAGTTGTCCTCTGTATCTGCTGGGTTCTCTGGTGTCTCTGTGGCATCTCTGCTCTGCTCTTCCTGTTCCAAGAGTTTCCTTAGTCTGGTAACCCTTCCACCACTTCCTGTCTGCCTTCTGCCAATCAGCATTTTTTTTAAACCATTAGGAGGGACAATTATTTACAATGTAATGAACATAATCCCACTACGTTTCCCTTTTTTTTCTTTTTAAAACAAGAAAAAATCAAATCTAATATCCCCCCATTATCTATAACAACTTATAACTAACACTATAAATGAACACAAACATACACAATCCATTTTTTTTGAATATGGGCATAGTTCTCTAGGCTACTTCCTGCTGGATAGGGGTGCTGCCAATCCCGTGGGGACCCAAAGAAAAATTTAGGAATATGGACAAGTCCTTAATGAAATAGTATGTAAGGCTTGGTGCTCAGCCAGTCTCCCCGAAGTTGTTCTGCATGCAGAGCTCAGAGGAAACTGCAACAGAGGTGCTCTGAAATGCTGAATCATCTGGGCTATCCGTTTCCATTGGAGACTTCTCAGGGGGTCTTCTTCTATCAAACTTTATGTTCTTTATCCAGGAATAAATCCATAGCCTCTCATTTTCTGTGGAAAGAAAAAGAAAACCTCTTTCCAAAGTAGTATATCTTTTGATTTTAATTTTAAAGTCAACTCATTTACAAAATATATAGGTTGGATTAATCCAGCAGCATTTACAATCAAATATCTTTTAGCAGCTTTTACTACTTCATTTTCAGTCAAGAAACTTAATGACAAGACAATTTACATACAGTATCCAGACACTCTTTGTGTTTTCCATCTTTATATGGTTTATTATATTTTTTTACTCTATTTTTTTCAAGGACTTTATCCTCTTTCCTTTATCTTTTCTCTCTCAAACCTACATATATTTTTTAAACATACTCTAAACCATTCATAATTTTTTTGAATCTTTCTTTACTGTATGTCTCTTATTTCTTATTTTATTCTGTTTCTGACCACACCTTTCCTTGGTTAGGGTGGCTGACTCTACCCTGCTCCTTCTATCTTTTTCTGTTTCTGTCCACACCTTTAATCTGCCAAGATTAAAGGCTTGGCTAGAATGGATGGCTGGCTCCACCCAGCTCCTAGTCTAGCTTCATAGAATTTAGCTTTATAGCTGAGGTGCTGGTAGGACACACAATTAATCTGGGGGAAGTTTAGGGTCCATATAATCATCAAGTAAAGCACTGCCATCTGCTGCTCATGAACTCCATTTAAGTATTTGGCACCAGGGCCTCTTAAAAGACGCACAAGTGTTTTGACTCTAAGACTCATTCAGCAAGGCTCTCTTTTAAAAAGCTGAGTCTCTACTTGCCTCCAGCAAACAGAGCTGACCCAAGAAAATGCTGCTGCTAATAAGAAGTAGTTTTGGATTCTGTTTCATTTTGTCTATATAAACAGAAAGCTCAAACATATCATTTACAGCTTGCTGCTTAAATCTAGGCTCCTTTGAGACTTCAGGAACTGACCATGTTAAACTGTACTCCAAAAGCCCGCCATATTTTAGCTCTAGTCCATACACCTCACAAAGGAGCCTCTATACCAAGGCTCAAGTGACAGACACAACTCAGAAGCTGTTTTGGGCTCTGATTCTGTGTTCTAGAATTTCTAGAATCCCTTTTAATCTTTCTCCAGCTTTATGTGGGTGTCTGTCACCCATGTTGGGCTGCCATTTGTAGTACTAAGTTTCTGGACTGTCTGGCCTGTGGTCCAGACCTGCAGACCTGCAGACCTGTAGTCCCACAGAAACACACAGACTCTTATATTAATTTTATGCTGATCAGCCTATGGCTCTGGCATATGTGGTGATATGTTATACATTTAATAAAACTAGTCTGGAATATCAGAGAAGATATCTACCCCTAGTCAATCCAGGAGACTCAGAGAGTGGTAACTCATACTTTTAATCCTAGCACTGGGAAAGACCTGGAGTGGTGACCTATGCCTTTAATTCCAGCAGATCTGAGTTTGAGGCCAGCTAGGTTTACAGAGGCAGTTCCAGGCTCCCAGGCAGGCAGTGGTGGTGCCACGCCTTTAATCCCATAACTCCAGAGACAGAGGAGATCTTTCTGTGTTTCTGTGAGTTCAAGGCTAATTATCAAATAATAGTAGCCCACACCTTTAATCTTAACCTGAATGTGAAACAACTGGGCAAAGAAGGTATTTAAGGCAGGCATAAGAAGACAGATGGAGCAGTAGAAGCCATGAGGAGCGAGGCTGAGGAAGCTGGAAGACAGCTGGGTGAAATTTGACTGTGGTGTTTCCTCTCTTTGATATTTCAGTCTTTCTCTTATATCTGACTCTGAGTTTCCTTTATTATAACCAGAATTCATGAAACACTTGGCACTCAATGTGAGTCTCATGCTCTACTGACTGAGCTAGCCAGGCCAACATTATAAAGGAACTTTGGGTGACTGTCCAGGTAGCCAGGTGTCATCTCTGTCAATTCTAGATTTCAGAAGTTGCTTGCACTTCCTGTTTACTCAGGGTAATATTATATTCCTTCTGTGGTTTTTGATGTAGTTGAAGATTAAATAGTTATAGGTATAGCTTTTCTTAGTTATTTAAAAGGGCATATTAGATATGGAACTTTAAACTCAAGGATAAAGAAGATGATAGAATATTTTCTTTAATTTTGTTAAATACAAGTAGACTAGATATTGTAACTACAATTCTTGATTGATAGCTGTTTTGAATATGTAATTTTGCTATATTAAAATTGAAACCTTCCTTTTGATTAGACAGAAAAGTGGAAATGATATGGGAATGTCTTTCTGTATGCCATGAATATCATTCTTTAAATAAGGGACTGCTTTGGCCTATGGCAGGCACCATATGGGTAGATAGAGAAGTCGGAGAAGGAAGGCAAGTCAGGGGAGATGTGATCCAGCTGCCCAAGGAAGCAACATGTACTGAAATAAGCCATGGGCTGCGTGGCAGGACAGGCTAATGGAAATGGGTAGAATTAAGATAAAAGAACTTGCTAGTAATATGCCTGAGCCATAGGCCAAACAGCATCAAATTAATATGAGCATCTGAGTCATTTTTTTGGGGGGGGAGAATAGCAGCTGCAGGCGGGTCCCAATGGAGGAGCTAGTCAGGGCCAGAAACATCCTTTTACACAGCATGTCACTCCTCCCTCCCTCCACCTTCCTCTTTCAATCAGGCAGACCTCTGCCATCCATCCAGCTGGATAATATAGGACATTCTCCAATCTTTGGTGACATTTGCAAACTCCCCTTCTCATGCAAGGAAACACATTCACAACTTCCAAGGATCCCAACATAAGCATCCAAAAGAGACCATTATTTTGCCTGCTATAGTAATTGTCAGTTTTTGAATTTGTTTGTATTGTATAGAACTGGTAGCATTAGCTAGTGAGGTTACCGGGTTGGAAAGTTTTGTTTCAAGTGTGATTTCTTCAGTAGCTATAGGATTAATTTTTTTTTTTTAATTTGTAACAGGGTCTTGTTAATTTGTCCAAGCTAGGCTCAAATTTTCTATCCTTCTTCCCCAGCTCCCAATTAGTTGGAATTGTAGGTAGGCACCATCATACCCAACTGTATCTTAAAACTCATTCATGCCTCTCTTTTGCAGGCTCATGATTTCTGTTACTCGCTTTACCAGGTGGAGCTATAATTATCACGGGAATACCATTGTCCTTGTTGAATAATTGTTTAATAATTTCCAGGTCTATCTCTATTGATGGATGCTTTCTTTGTGAATCATCCTTTTCAGTTTGTATGTCTGATAACTTTTCACAGCATGCTGAAAATGTTACACTTTGGGCTCTTGGGTGGGCCTGAAGCTTTGCACTCACTTAAATGCATCTGCACTATGCTCTAAGCAGCAGTTAGGGTTCAAGAAATATGATCCTTTTGAGGTTTGCTTTTAAATTTGGTTGAGACCAGTCACATTTTACATAGGCTAATTTGGCAATGTTCTCTTGGATAGCATTCCTTATACCCCATGCTTTGTAGGGTTCTTTGCTCTAACTGTTTGGAATATAAATGAGTCCCAGCTCTGGGTGAGCTTTAGGAATTTTTTTACCCTGATTGGGCCTTTCTCCCAAGTGAGGTATTTTTCTTACATACAAGTGCTAATCAGTACAGGTGGCTGTGGGGATATTTTGTAATATAATAAAAATCATTTGGAGATATCAGAGGGATCCCCTTAGTCATTCTAGGAGGATCAGACAGTGGTAGCTCACACCTTTAATCCCAGCACAGGGAATATCCTGGGAGTGGTGACCTACTTGGTCCTCTGTATCTTTCTGTTCCAGATGTGCAGATTTATTCATCCTTTTATGGAGCATAGTCTTTAAAAGCTGTCGTTTATATTAAATTTTGTAATGACCCTTTGTTCTGCTCATTACTCCTTAACCAATCCAACGTAACAACAATCCACATAGTTATTAGTACCCTAGTAATGAGTTAAGTGTATCAGAGCACATGTGTAGGCTACACACATGTGAATTATACTATTGCACATATTGAACTTTAGCATCCTTAGATGTTGGTGTTTGTGGGATTTCTTTGAACCAATTCACTGTAGACACTATGGCAACTGTATTCAGTCACCTATTCAAGAGACGTCCTGTGGCTATCTCCACAGATCTCTCACTGAGAGGGTAAGTTGTGTTAGTCAGTCAACTGTCTCTGTAACAAAAAAAAGAAAACAACCCCAAAAATGAGATAAACAACTTATGGTGAAGGGGGGTTCGCTTTTGCTCAGGATTTCAGAAATTCAGTCCAAAGTCTTTGTTTCCATTGCTTTGGTCTGGAGCAAGGCATGGCGGGAGAGTGTTATTGAGTAAAGTCACTCAGCTTGTGGTGGCCAGGAAGTGGAGAAAAGGGGAACAAGAGGTTGAATGAGGCCTCAATGTCCCCTCCATAAGTACAGGCTTTTGAAGAACATTCTAGATACAGACTCTACCATCTGTCCTTTCTGATAATGCTTTGGGCTTCCTAAACACACAACTCCATCTTTTCAGTTCGGTAAATCTTTTTACCTGGGAAATCTCCTTTTCTGTTGTAAGTCCAATAAACTTTCCAGCCCTAAATTTGAAACATATTTAGTGTCCACTTATTTTGTTCCTTCTTTTTTTTAAAAAATTTGTACAATGCCTGAATTTTTTTTCACAGATTGTGTTCAATTTTGTTGTTTCCTATGGAAAGTGTTTTGAGTTATCTTTATTCTGCCTTTTTGGAAGTAGAAGCTGATGTAAACCATCTTAAGGTGAGATTACTGAAATACCTCATTTAAAAATGCCTCAAATCTAAAGAACAATGATGTGGCTGTAAGAAATGAAACTAGGAAGTCCTGGAGTAGGTAGGGAGCTTTAAAATACCTCAACATTCCTAAATTCCCCATAGTAAGCTCCACCTACCGCACATCAGAAGTGCATACTGGGCCCCGTTGAAAGCTTGCATAGAACTGGACAGGGGAGTCTTAGCTACACTAATCTTACACATAGTTGTCAGAAACCAAGTGCTCATGGGCACTCAATCATGGTGTGTTTGCCTGGTTTCTGTGAAGACCAAATAGGCCCATGTTTCCAGGGAAACAGGCTCCAACCCAGGAGGCCTCTTCACACCTAAACATTAACCCATGACTGAGACATGAGGCCATTTTGCTATGGCTCATGTATACCTCTTAGGATGATGCTTAATTTTGCAGCAAGATGAGTTTCTTCAGATTTTTCTGGCATGGAGAGACTCCAGAGATGGGGAATAAGGGTCAGGAATCTCCCTGTGCTGTGCAGGAACTGAATGTCTGACAGGCTGAGTCTCCCCAGTGACTATCCTCAGGGGAAAAAGATGGAAATAGTCATCAGGAACGGAAGCTCTCTCCCAGGCCTGGGATTCTTATTTTCAGAGTCTGACCAAACAGCCCAAAAGATCTTAACCTATTTGTTCTTTGACCTCATGTCATTTCCTTCATGGTTGCTTTTCACTGAGGAGGTCTGTCGTAGCTTAACTGGAAGATGGAGCCAGCGTGGTCCTGCTATGCCTGCCAAGCAAGCGCTCACATCCCTGAGTGACCATGAAGGTCTTTGTGTCATGACAAACTGTAATTGCTTCCATAACAATGACAGATTGTCGAAGTGATGACAGACTCCAGGTGTCATCTCTGTGAGCACGACATGGAATATTATGGGCACAGATGTGTCCAATACTTCTGCTCAATTGCCTTTAATGCCAAATATAGGTCAGGATACACAATAGGCATGCAGTCAATACTCACTGAATGCATGAGCCGAGTTTCACAATTGCCTTGGCCTCAGAGAGGACCACACTTACAGAGGTTGTGCTGGCTGCATGTACCAACACAACACTGTACCATACAAAATTAAAAATACTCCATGCGCCACGATGAGTTCTCCAATTTGGGGAGAATTATCCTACAAAACACAAATTTGTAAAGTTTCAATTATGCCAGCTCCCAAGTTATGGGCACAAAGGGTTTCTCAATTTTAGGTTTTGTTTTTTTGTTTTTTTGTTTTTTTTCTACAGTGGCCATCTGATTTATAGGGTGTCTTCTACACTCATGAATCTAACCTCCTCAAGGAAGAAATCAGATACTACATTTTTACCTTCTGGACATATCCATAGATTCAAGTTCTACAAATCACATGCACTGATGGGAGAGTCTGGTGGGAGAAAGGCAAGGGAGGAAGTAAAAGCTGCAGACCATTTTCTGATCAATCAGCATGACTTACTTCTAGAGCCCGACATCAGTGGTCTAGTATGGTCTAAGTGTCATCCCCCGCCATGATGCTTCCAAGCCTGGCCTTCTGGGTGTTTGTATGAGCCAATCATGTCTTTTAATGATTTGTTTTTCTTCCCTGAGTAAAGTAGCCAGAACATTCTGCTTTGTGGAACTGAGCACCTGATGGACACATCTCTCAGTTGTTGGTTGTTAAGAGCTAGTGCTTCCTGTGGCTGCTGGCTGCAAATCGAACTCATTCTACTCTGACCAAAAATGGGACTTCTGAGGAGTAGCTGGGCCAGAGTGAGAAAGCAGATCCCAAACCTGTATGTGGGCGTGAGTGCGACTGATTCCTAAAAATCTCCTTTGCAGCTTCTGAACTACCTGGTCTCTGGAAATCTGTCCCATTTGCTTGTTCCTTGGCACCCCCACCCCTACCCCAGGACACATGTATGCTGAGGCCAGAGATGTGTGATCTCCTAAGAATCATTTTTTTTTTTTAATCTCACAGTCATTAACTTGTAAGATTCTACTTTACCACTATTGTGTAAAGTATTTGCCTTTTCTTCTTCCCTACAGTTACTGTCCTGGCATTGTAATTGTCTCCAGCTCAGTCCGGATGGATTCTGGGCAATTTCTCAGGTTACCAAATTTCATTATATCCTTTCCTTATTGTAACTGATTGAATAAGAATGGCCCATATATTTGAATACTTAGCCCCCGCCCCTATGTACTTGAATATTTGGTCCTCTGTTGATGAAACTGTTTGGGAAGGATTAAGAAGTGTGGTCTTGATGGAGGAGGTATGTGAGAGTGGGCTTTGAGTTTCAAAAGCCCATGTCATTACCAGTCAGCATGCTCTCACTCACTCACTCCCTCTCTCTCCCTCCCTCCTTCCCTCCCTCCCTCCCTTTATTTCTCTCTTCCTTGTGGATGGCTCTCAGCTATTGCTTCAGTACCATGCCTGCCTGCCTACTGCCATGCTCCCTACCATGATGGTCATGAATTCACTCTCTGAAACTGTGAGCCTTAATAAACTCTTCTATAAGTTATTGTTTTGTTGTCATATTTTATTACACCAGTAGAAAAGTGGCTAAGACACCCCCTAGGATTAAATCCTTCTGCTGCCAATGGATGTCCAAGCTGCATTGCATTCTTGATGCTACAGATGTTTTCAACTAATTTTCTACTTGCTCCTCATTTCCTGTGCCCTACGACTCACCCGCCTCCAAACACTATGACCGCATCACTGCCTTGTAGAATGTACAACTGTCTTCTTTGGGAAGGTTCTGTTTGACATCATGCATTTGACACAGGCCTACTCATTCTTCAAGATTTTGTGTGAATGCCACCGACTCTGAGGACATGCTTCCTCATTTCCAGCAATGTGGCACTTCCTCTGGTGTCTCCAAAGTGGCTTTTTATAATGCTGTATGTCCACATTGCTGTGGTTGTTATTTAAACATATATCTTCTCAGTGGAGATAGAAAATGTGAGAGATAGAGTTGGAGTCCTCTTCACCTTGTGTCCCTAAAACTAAAAGCAGCACCTGACACATGAGGTCCTTACTGGTGTCTATTATGCTAATTAATCAGTAACAAGGAGGCAACAGCAAAAGGGAACCATGAAAAAGTTGGTAACTTTCATTCTCAAATGTTAACTGTGATTGAAGATTTATTATGTACAAAGACGTTTTGTCAGGTATGTATGTGTACCATGTGCATGTCTGGTGCCCAAGGAGGCCAGAAGAGAGCATCTAATGCTTTAGAAGTGGTATTACAGACATTTCCTAGCTGTCCAGGTAAGTGATCTTAACCTTGGGACCATTTCCTTTGCCCCTGGATGCAGTTATTAAAGTCACACAATTAGTCACATTACTAACTATAGCCATCCCTTCTCTCATGGGTCACCGGAAGGATTTCTTCCCACACAGGCAGCTACAGGCAGACTCAGAGAAGAAAAGGAGACACCTGCTGCTTCACACACACATAGGGATCTGGAATAGCAATTAATACAGAGCTCACTAATAGGGAATAACTAGTAGCTCAGCATTTGCATCTAACAAAGTGATGCCTGCTCCCTTTTCTCATGCAAGAGATGATTTTTAAGTTGAGGATGTTCAAAATGGCTGGGAATGGAGGGAGGCATTTCAGACACTACGTGTATTTAAAAGGCACTGCTACTTGTGGACAGTTTTCATGTCTATCATTAACTAGGATGGCAGAGGCAAGCATTTGCCAACCTCCGCAAACTAAAGCAGAGGCACAGAACTAAAGGCAGGCCTACTTTTGTACACAGTGAAGTGCGTGCGTGCACGCGTGCGCACACACACACACACACACACACACACACACACACACACACACATGCATACACACACATACACACTTATTTCTTATAGGAAAGGAAATTGCACTTGGAAAGCAAACAAATTTAGAAAGAAGCAGGTAATAATTCACGTTGCAAAAAATACCCATCCTGTACAAAAGGAACTCCCACAAGGCACTTTTAAATGGGAAATAAATGCCTTGGGAGTACTTAAAATACCACTGAGTTTATAAAGGAATCGATTAAGAACTAATTCTTTTTTAAACCAATCTATTCCACAATTGGGGCATCTTTGAATAGCAGATCCAGTATTTGCTTTGGTCTCAACTTTTTGTTGTCGTTAGAAATGTCTACAGAGTAATAACATGTAATAAGGTGCATAGGTATGGTCAAGAGATGGGGTTTGAATTGGTTTTTGGGGATTACTGGACTAAGCCCAGGCAAACATCAGCCTGGGCTTAGGGAAGGAACTGGGGCCAGCAATTTGAGTAAGAGGAAAACTGGAAGTGTGCAGTGGCCAGTAACCCAAGTGATCACACACACACACACACACACACACACACACACACACACACACACACACACACACGTTCTAGAACTGCCGTAACAAATGGCCACAGGTTGGATGCTTTGTGCTTTATCTTACGCTTCCAGAGAGTAGATATTTCTGACAGCTGACCCAAGCCTCTCTTCTACTTTTGTTGATTTTTGGTGATCCTTGGTGGTCTCCGGCTTCTGGTGGGCCAGCCCAGTCTCTGACTGCATCACCGTATGTCATTCTCTTTGTGTCCACATCATATAGCTGTGTCTTAACTGATTGCATTTGCAATGACTCTGTTTCCAAGGAGAGTCACCTTCGGAACTGCTGGGGTTGGAACTTTGACATGCAAGTTTGGAAGCAGACACAGTTCAAACTAACAGTGTGGTCTCAAGTCACTTCAATGAGTTGCTGTTAGGCATTTTGTTTCTCTTGGCTGAGATATTGTGAAATGAAATGTGTTTTATATAAGCAACAATCCACAAAGAAAACCCCTTGTATATAGAAATGAAGGCAAAGAGGAAGCTTAAATAGAGCAGAAGCTCTAGGGATTTTTTTTTTTTTTTTTTTAACCTCACTATCTTCCTGTATTCTTCTCCCACTAGGGGAGAAAATGTACTGTCCTCAGCTGGGCTCTGACCACATCCTCCGTAGTGTGACCCTATTCCTGTAGAGATATAAACCAACATTTACTCATTCCGGACAGGGAATCAAGGATAGACCAAAGTAAGGATACGACTAAAGTACAACTTGATGTTGCACTGACCTATGAGTGTTATTGGGGTTATTGAAAAATATGGGTGAGGGGTTACTCATAAGAGCAAAACGGACTCAGATAGCTACATCACCAAAAGTCCACCCCAGTATAAATGACATCTTATGAAAGCTGGAAATATAGAATGCATGCACAATCTACAGGCTGCTCAACAGGTAGGAGACTGGCTCCAACTCCTTCCAGGTAGCCTGGCTGGTCTGATCCTGTTTTAGGCAGGTAAACTTATCTGAGAGTATAGGCTGCTCAGTTTCTTTGCGATGGTCTTCCAGCAGTTCTTACTGCTTATATATATGCTTGGGGAGGTAGAGGCCTAATAAATCTGGTCAGTTCCAGGGGTTTCCTGAGCCTGTGAGTTGTTTACTTCCTCAGCTTAATGAGCTTCCCTCCAAGATGGAGGGCGCTGTCTCAGGAAATTGCTACACAACGTCTTTGCCATGCAGAGGAAGCACAAAGAAGCAGGATGCTCTCTCTGTACAACACAATTTATTCTTTGCAGGAAAAATGTTCACATCTGGTGGAAACATGCTTTGCCCTGCCTCTGAGCACCCTGCCAAAGTGGCCACAAAAGCAACTAATTGGTCAGGTCTTTTCAAGTGTGGTTTCTAATAGACTCAAAAAAATAAAATAAAAAATGCTAACTGGTGTTTAAAGGCCAAAGGCTAGAAGAAATGACTCTGAGGGACATAAGCGTTTGCACGCTGGTCCCTACACAGTGATCTGGGATACTGCAGCAGATTAGTTGTAGTAGTAACCCTGTTTGCTTTCACTTCTTCATACCCATGCATTTGATAATAGCCTCCCACACTTTTCTTGATATATCCATTGACCCTACTTTGACCAAGTAACTTGAAAACATGAGATTTTTGTCCCCTTGATGTTTTGAAGCCTTTGCAATGGCCACCAAGCTCAGCTCTGCTGCTCGAGGAAGAGACACTCCAAGCAGAGGCAGCTGGTGCTTACTTAATCTCCCAACTAATGACTGACCCTCAGCTATTCACAGATTTCTGGGTGAGCTCAGCTGATATTAGCAGAACCTGGCTTAGGTAGGCAGAATGGCCCAGCAAACACTTCAGGGCTTCAAACTTGTTCACTAAAATATGGATTGTTCTTGGGGGGGTGTGGTATTTATGTGGGATTGCTTCATTGTAAGATATTTTGCTTAGGGGTGGCTTTTTATGTAACAAAAGCTTTACAACACAAGTATATATATATAATATATATGGTATATATATTACATATATATTACTACTAGAAAATACTAGTGAAAGTATGCATGTCTGAGGGTCAGTTTTCTAAACAGCCAGGTTACAATGGGAGAGCTTTAATAGGATATGGCATTTATTTGGCTTTCTGCCTCTTGAAAAAACAGGATTTGAAATTAATTACACATATCAGTGGTAATACATAATATTGTCCTCTCACAATAAAGATGTATTTCTCTCCCATGTTGTATTTTATTTTATTTTATTTTTTTTGTATTTCATACATCTGTGGTCAGCTGCAAAAAGGGATGAGGGCTGGATAAACTTATTTAGCTCGGTTGAGATGGCTCATTTCAATTCCACATGATGATTCATTTTTTGGAAATTAAGTCTGAACTTGATCATGTTTACATAGAACCACGAAGGGCTCCAGGGATTGTGACAGTTAAGTCTATGTTGTCAACCTGATTGGATCCCAGGATGTCCAGGTATCTCATTAAATATGATTTCTGTGAGAGTATGTCTTGAAGGGACCAGCAAAAATAAATTGGTGTTCTGAGGAAGAAGTTCACAGACCCTAGTTTGGGAGGTTCTTATCTAACTCACTGAGGGATTGAGTAGAAGGAAAGTGTAGAGAAATGGGGGATTCTCTGGCTTTACATCTGAAGGTCTGAACAGGAGCATCAGTTTTCTGCCCATGGTTCTCTGGTTCTCAGGCCTTTATACCACCAGCTTTACTGGATCCCACCCCTCAGACAGCAGCAGGTCTTACAATTCCTCAGCTTTTATAACTCTGCCAAGATCACATAACCAATCTGCTCATACGTGTATAAATATGTTTCTAGTTTATCGATGTGTGCATTTACTTATATGTAAATGTACATGTGTGTATACCCGTCCTATTCCGTGCCTCTGTGGAGCCCTCGTACAGAGGCCCTTCCTCGAAGTCTGACAGGGCATCCCCTGCATTCATCTTGCAGACACAGAAAAAAAGCAAGTAGAGACCATCTGGTGGGACTTGTTTCCCAGTTGAAAGTGGCATTAATCACTTTCTCTTCATTCCATTGGTGACATTCTAGATGCAGTAGAGTTAAGATCATGATCTAGCAGTATGTCACAGAAAAAGAGAAAGAGGGAGAGATGGATATTGGGGAGAACCGACAGCCCAGGCAACTGTGTGTTCGCTCAATCCTTGGGTGACTTGCTCAGTGTCGACAGTCTTATTTAACTTGCTGACGAAGCAGGAGAGATGGAAGTGCTGTGGACAGATGCTGTGAGGACAGAATGAGGTCTTTTCTGCAGAGTGCCTCCTGTGAGAGCAGAGGAAGTGGTAAAAATGCTAGTTCTTACTTTGATTGTTGTATGAAAACATGAGACTAACCTGGGGAAGTAATGACAAAATCGCCCCACACTGGTTGTCTGGTTGTGACTAAGAGAACTCCCACTAGCCCGTCTCTTCATTCTGACATGTAGCCAGTTTCTCTGGGGAAACTGAGGCATTTCAGTACCATCTCACTATGATGATGCATTTGAAATTGTATCTGGCACAGCAAGGGTGGTGGTAATGATTCACCATGGGCTTAGATAACAAGTGAATACATTTCTGAAGAAAATTTTGAAAAAGATTTTGGATTTTTTTTATTTATTTGCAAGGTTTTATAACAAAGTTTGTTTAAAAAGAAAAAGATTAAAAAGAAAGTAAAATCAGCAGAAAATTGGTATATTTAAAACTTATCATTATGTACTACAATAATTATAAAATGGTCATTCCTAAAAGAAAATATTTTGATATCTTAAGACCAATCACTAAAGAGATATAACGGTAAAATATATAGTTGGTCCCTAACAGAAGAGGTACCAACTATACATTTAGTTTTGAAAGCCTATTAAAATAGCTAAACTGTGAAGCCAGTCTAGGTGTTCAACATAGAGAGACAAGGAAAATGTGTTACACATACACAACAGGGTTTTCTCACAATCCATAAAGAACTAAGTTATGCTGCTGGAAGGAAAATGGATACAATGGCAGATAATCATATTAAATAATTTAAACCAGTCTTAGATACATATCGAGCAGGGATTGTCGAGGAAGAGGGGGTGGAAAGACTGTAAGAACTAGTGGCCACATCTGTGGTGAAGATAGTGTCTTCTGTAAATGACAGGGAAGCTGGGCTCATAGGATCTCAAATATTGTCACCTAAAGAAGACTGGCTCTACTGGGCCAGTTGACAGGCCAACCATGGTGAGGGAAATATCACAAGACCCTACATCTAGATGAAGAGCTACAGCCTATCAATGGCTGTGGAGAGGGGGAGAATCCAGTCTTGTACAAGGATGATGGATGAGGCGCTGATAGGTTATTCAGTCCCAATCACATACACATACAAGCAAACATATATACATTCATGTATATGTATAATATTAATAAAAATAATTTAATAATAATTAAATAGGAAGAAAGAGCTCATGAATTTGAGATAGAGTGAGGGCAACACAGGAGGAATTGGAGGAAGGAGAAAGATGGATGGGCAGAAATGATCTGGAATTCTCAAAAACTTTAAGAAGTTGAATGTTAAAGTATTTTTAAAAACAAAAGAGAAAGGCAAATATTGTTTATCTCACTTGTGGTTTCCAGATTTTATATAAATGCACACACATACACACACCTACACACATGACATGGGAGCAGAAGCAAAATTGTTGGGGGAGCAAAGGAGAGCCTCAGGAAGGGGGAGGGGCTGAGAGGAGGGCGGCAGGGTGTGAGGATACAACATACACAGCACAGCATATGCAAGTAGCAATTTGGAGCAAACAAAAGAAATGATAAAAATACATCAAAGAGGCATCTGGCTTTCAGATTCATTTGGCCATGATTTTCAAGTTCTGTTTTATTGTTTTAAACCTTTAAGCATAAAACAACGGGTCACTTGGCATGACAGAAGCCACCCAAGCATGGTTCCATTGTCACTGTGTTGTTCATTTTCGATTTCTGACTTGAATACAGGAATATCTGGACCCATGAGTGATGAAAGATAGAAGTTTCTTCAAAGGGCTTGAGGATGCTGAGATATTACCAAGTTATTGGTAAGACACCAAGTTCATTTTCACATACAGTGTATGCTTGAAGCATAAGTAATGGAATTTTATTACTTTGCTTGGTGGGTGGGTGATAATCTCCTCTGGGCTCGGTGTTTTGTGCTCTGGTCTGATACTGCTTCCTTTCTATTGAGATTCTTGGGTTGTCTAGAAGTGTGATGGTAGATGATGGGCTCAGGAAGAAGTCTGATGGAGCTCTCTGGAATTCCAAGCCACAGACGCAGACCTTTTTTATATCTTGGAACATGAAGTCAGTGGGAAGGTGGGGAAAAGCAATGCCCATTCAAACCAGACACACGTGGGCACACATGGTGGCATCCTGGATTCCTACCTTCCTGAGGTTGCCTATCTGCTTCACAAACATTTATTTGCTTCCAGCAGCCCATACAATGACCCTGTTAAGTTATCTTCTGATCCAAACATGTAAGTGTAATTCTGGGTAGATCTCCCAGCCGTTACTGCTTTTCTAGCTGCTTCACATTCTTACATTTTTATGTTAATAGCATCAGTTTTCTCCCAATCTCATTATCTTTCATATTCTACATTTCACCCAGCTCATTTCTTTTACATCCACCTGAGCTAGACTCAGACCAGTTTCCATTCCACACTCCCAAGCCCATCACTATGCTCCTGCCAAATGAACAGCTCAAACATCACTTTCGCTGGTCACTGGAAGAAAGGCTTCCTGTTGCTGTTGCATCAAGGCCACCATAGGATGCTGAAATCAATAGTGGAGATGCCTAGCTTTCAATGAAACTTTCTTTTTTTATGTTTAAGGTAAGCCTAATTCCACAGGGTGAAACACATAAGTGGATCCAAAGGAGCTACCTCCCTTTTTCCTTGATGCCAATGCAGGGGCTCAGTAAATGTTCCTTGTATTGAGCACTGACCTTTGGATAGTGTTGACAGCGGTACTAAGATACCTGTCAGTGCCAGAGGTGTCATTTCCAGAGGTGAAGTTGGAATACTTGCTTTAACAGCACAGAAAACAATTTCAAAATTAATTAAGAGATATTTAAAATGTAGATTTAAGTTCAATATTGTGGCAGGGGAAGGTTTAGGAAGAGGATAATAATACGGGTCCTAGAGTGGGTACTAGCTTTTCAATAATGTTGCATTTAAATCACACACACACACACACACACACACACACACACACACACACACACACAGTGCAGGTCTACAAGATGAGATTTTTAAAAAAAAACAAATTGGAAAAAGGTCAAAAAATTTTATTATCCATGTGCCATAAGGAGGTTGAGACATGTTTTGACTATGCACATGGTTTATAATTTGTTTGTGAGACCCTCCTGATTCTTATCCAGCATAGATGAAATGTTTCTTTTCCATATCATATTCTCACAATTTTGTGTTTTTAAATTGGCTAGACTATGAAAACATAAAAATCTCCTTTAAGCATCATATTTTGCCCATAATCACCCACTGATTCATTCCTTTTGGATGCCAGTAGCTGTGTAAGTAAACTGTCCTAAAACTCAATGGCTAAAGCCAAATGCTTTATTGTTTTGTATGGTTATGGTTGACCCAGTTGACAGTTTATATGCTAGTCTCTCTGGTGTTCTCTTGGGTTGGGTAAGGGTAGTGAGTGGAGTCTAAGCTGGGATGTTGGATTTCCTGGGCCTCTCTTCCTCCTCACGTCAGTCTCGTGAACTCTCCTGAAGGATGAGTCTTCAACTGTGACAGTCAGACTTCTGACATAGAGTCTTGACATCTGAAAAAGTGAAGAAAATGGGCGTTCAACTGTTCCCAACAGCCACTGGAGTGTCAGTTCCTCCAGATTCTGCCTTGTCCTTGTACCAAGTCCTAGGGGAAGTAAGAGAAGAGTCTGTGTAAAGTGATGGATGTGGGGGTCGTATCCTGTTGAACTCACCTTCATGATTCATGTCTTCTCATATGGAAAGTTCCCTCACTTAAGCAAACCTCGCACTATATGAAATCAGCTGAAATCCAGGATCACAATGCAATACGGTCTAGATTCCTCATGTGCACTTCCTTGGGAGCAAAAGATCAGGAAAGAGAATAATGCATTTGTTCTGCATTCAACTCCACTGAGTAGTGAAAGGGTCTGGACAGTACAATGCTCCCTGTTCTAAAGAGGAAGGAAGGGGAATTACAGAAATTCTGAAATCCAGCCTGACACAGTCCCTAATTTCTTCCACTTAAGTCAAGGGACGTTCCGTGTTCAAACCTCACCTTTGTTTTCTGGGATTATTCCTCTCAGCTCTTGGTTCCAACCTTTGTGCTCTGGGTCTGTCTCTGAGTCATTCTTGTGTCTAAAGAATGGTATGTGCTTGCAAGTATATGACCCTAAGCCTCCTTCTTACTCCACAGGAAGAGGGAGGGTAATTAACCATCTCTCCTCAGAGTTATATATTTTGAGGCTGCCTCAGGCATTGAGTCACAGGTTGGCCCTGTGATCTGCATTAAGCAGGGGAATATTCCAGAAATCCCAGCTGTAGCCCAAAAGCTTGAAAAACCCCAGTAGCTTCTGATTTTGTGCTTTGGAATATCTAACACTATGTAAGATGTCTGTCCACCTCGCTGCACTAACTCCACGGAGAAGTCCAGACAGGGGATGGTGGTGGTGATGGCTGAAAAATCCAGAGGAGGAAATGTCACCGTAGCCTCCTAGTCTCTAAATAACTTAACACCAATAGACATATGCTGATCATCACAAGAGAGAAGAACCCCCCAAAGAAATTGCTATAGGGCACAGTCAACATATGGAATTATGAGAGAAGGAAGTAGCTGTTATTTGAGACTATTAATCTGTGATTTATGCAGCACTCATTCAAAGTTATTGTGACTGGTGCTGGTAGGCCCAAGTGGATGCAAAATTTAATATAGATCATGAACTCCATCCTGTTGATATATGCTAGTGAGAAATCTTGGCAAATAGAAATATTTTAATTTAAAGACAAGGTGTTTCTGCACAGAATGTCTTTTTGGTGACTCTTTTTGGAAAAGAAATAATCTCTCTGAGATTTGTTATATTTTTTTATTTCCTTCAAGTGAGGGTTTTAGAATAGTAAAGCACATCTGAGCTTTGCAAATATAATAAAATTTAACAAATACTTTCTGAGTGTTTACTATGTGCTTCTTTTATGTATTTTTTCAAATCTGTTTCCTCAAGTGAGATTGGTTTGAAAATCAGAGGTTGCTTTCCATCTGACATCTATTACATGCCTGGGCATTATTGTCCGAATTACTCAGGGATCCTGTTCTTGCTTATTAGCATATATTCTTGTACTATTATGCCTCCCTTGGTGGTTTTCTTGATGCTTCAGGAGGAACTACATTCAGTTGTTCAGTTTCTAAATGACCTAATTAGCAATACTTTCTCCACTCTTTCTTTATAATCCCCTGTCTCCAATTGGACTCCCTCCTTATCAGCCTTCTCTTCCTCTCTGAGTCTTACTCAACATGCTGCTAATGAGCCCCCACTCCATTGTTGGTTCTCCGTGGATTGCTGCCAGGATGTTTGGAAGTCTCTTTGCCTCAATTATAGGGAACAGGGACGGTGTCTCTTGTCATTCATGGCTGGACTCTGCTAGCTTTGAATCTCCAGTCACTTACCTTTCACCTTGTTTTCACAGGGACAGAGGCTGTAAAGCAGGAAGTCACTGTGGAGACCACACAGTTGCACAGATGGACAAACTTTGGTCTAGAAAACCAAGAGACTTGTTCAAAGAGTGACAACCAGGACCGGGGCCACATCTCCAAACCAAGAAACCTTGACATCACTACTTTGATGGGTGCTCTACAGAGCAGCAGCACAGTAAAGCAACTGGTCAACTGAAAAATTAATCAATTAATTAATTAAGCATTATTTAGTTAAGCATCTGTTCTGTTCTTAATCTTGTGATAAAAAGTGGAGGAAAAATATGAGAAAAAAGGGGTAGTGGATTAAGAAACTGCCCTATTCATAGAAACAAGTCATGGGTTTAGAATTTTAGTCAATGTTCCCATGCTATTATTAATTTATACAATTAACATTTGTCTAACATCAGCTATATACATATGTAGGCATACACATCCACACTGTGTTATATCCTTATAAACGTCTATATTATGCATTCGATCACAAGTTTCATGCTTGTGGTAACATATCAGAGAGTGTTTTGGAGGGGAAACAGTGGTGTCATTTTTAAAGAGAAACCTGTCCTCACAGTTGGCTTTATAGTCCCAATTCTTAGACTCATCAGAACATATTGTGTAGGAGAAGTTCTCAGACTCGAATGCATTTGGGAGCCATGAAGTTAACGCAGATAAATAGATGAGGCTGGGTGTCACACAGATGAAATGCCAGGGTCTATGACTGCCTGGAAACAACATACCTTCTTTTAAGAAGCAGCTGCTAACCCACATTAGTTGACTATTGATATGTAAAAATTTCATGACCAATACTTCCAGAACTGAATCTTTAAGACATGCTAGATATTTCTTTTTAACTTTTCAAAAGGTTAGAAATGATTCAGAAGACTTCAGCTACTGCATGATACACACTAAAGATGTTTACTAGATTCCTGCCTGGGTAAGCGGTTTGTCCATTACTTGGTATATATTCCTTCTCCATCACTATTTGTCATATATCAATCCCTTCCCCATATTCAGGGATGCTCTCATCTCCCAGTAAGTCTGCAAGTGAATGACATGGGGGCTGTGGTTCAGACAACACTCAAATATTTGCCTCATCAGTCTCTACCTAATGTCTTTGAGAAAAATCAAAGTTCTTCATCATGGTCCAAGATAAAACAGCAGCTGCCTTTGAAGAAAACCACAGAAGGATTGCCTTTGGTTAGTTTGTGTTAGTTTAAAAATGTATTAATTGGGGCTGGGGATATGTACCAATGGCCAAGAGTACTATCTTTGAGGACCCAGGTTTCATTTCCCACACGGCAGCTAACAACTGTTTGTATCTCCAGTTCTAGGGGATCTGGTTCCCAGTTATAGCCTGTGCAGGTGCTACCCACTTGTGGCATACAGACATATATCCAGGTAAGATACCCAAACACACATTTTTATTTTTAATTTTTACAAAATCTCAAAAATGCATTGATTATCCCACATGCTGTCACATGCATGCAGTTTCAGTCTCCAGGAGGTCAAAGGCGGCTAGAAAGGAGGATATAGACTTTGAAACCAACCTGGGTTATGTAGGGGGACATCATATCAAAACCAAAATGGGTAACAGTAAAACAAAAAGATCCCAACACCAGCAAAACTGCCTATTTTAGAAGCTAATTATTCTAGAAATTAATTTGTAGTTATTGGCTTTGCCATCTGATGCGTGTGCTGGATACCTGATTTTGTTAATGAACAGAAACATTTTATCCTGAATCACAGTCACATTTTAAAAACCTAATAAGAGTCTGATGTCTGCTCAAACTGTGCAGTTTTCGGTTGTCAATTGTCTCCTACACTTTAGGCCTAATTTCATGGTCCTGTTGCTTGCCTTACTTCATTTCATTAATTGTCAAATATTTACAGAGTACATTCTAGGTCTTAGATGGGCTTGAAACACTAAAAACTCAGCAGCAAGTGACACAGAGACAGGCAGCCTATTCTTCCACAGGACCCACTTTCTGTTTCGGACTAGAGAGACAGTGTCTTAGCAAGGAAATGAATTAACTGCTTGGTTTTGAATGTCAATAATACAATGAACAGAGTAAAATACAGAAATGACAACCAAGGGAAGGCTTTTCTGCAAAGTCATGAGGTGGAGACCTGCATGATGAGACACGGACAGCATTTCAAAACTGTCTGGGCCGAGGGCTCTCTACAGGGGAAAGGCCTGGGGCCAAAGCCTTGAAACAGGAATGGATGTGACGTGTTCCTGCACCAGAGAGCAAGCTCCTTTGAGTGGAATGTCTAACTTGCCCTCTTTCCAGCACTCCACAGTATTTACGACTCCAGCACTGACTTACTTTCTGGATCTTAGTTCCTCAAAATCTGGGGTGCTGGCTCTCTCCAAGGTTCTGAAAGCGATAGTCA
Organism: Phyllotis vaccarum; assembly: GCA_033318265.1. Taxonomy (NCBI): domain Eukaryota; kingdom Metazoa; phylum Chordata; class Mammalia; order Rodentia; family Cricetidae; genus Phyllotis; species Phyllotis vaccarum. Next base: position 27,128,330 of record JARWLC010000017.1, read on the forward strand.
CTTCTTGGAGATCTTACTGGCTCCCAAAGCTTCTTCATCAATTACTTCAGTGCTGTGTTCATGAGAGCACAGCAACTTACAATGGCTTGAAAATAGGATATGAATAAAGGAAGGAAACTTACTACATTAGTGGTTTTTCTTTTCCTGGAGCTTGGAGTTGTTTTGCAGTATATATATGATACACACACACACACACACACACACACACACACACACACACACACACACACACACACACAAACACACACGATATGGGAGAGTTAATATAGTGTTAAGAGTGATGATTCCAAAATATCAGGCTAGGATAACTGGACAGGTGGTACCATTTACTGAAATTCAGGAAACCAGAGAAGTGGGTGGCATTTGGATGCTAAGAAGCTAAGTGGGACTCAGTGAAAAAGGAGCTAAGAAGTTCTTATATCCAAAGATGGATTCTACCAGGAAAATTCCTCTTAGTGATGACTGATAATGGAATTCCAAATAGAAGTTCCCAATTAGGCTTGATTACAATGAGAAGATGCTCCTAAATTGTATTAGGGTTTTTCTAGAGGAACAGAACTAATAGAATGAATATATATGGGATTTGTTAGAGTGGCTTCCAGGATGTGGTCCAGCTAGTCCAATAATTATTGTATACCAACAGAAAGTCCAAGAATCAAGTAGTTGTTTGGATCATGAGGCTAGCTGTCTCAGCTGCTCTTCACTGCATGCCATAATTCTGAAGAAGTAGGCTCTGGTACCTGTAAAGGAATGGTCTTTGAGGTGAAAGAAAGGGCAGGCAGCAGAGACCTAGCTTCCTTCTACCGTATCCTTCAAGGTGTGGACAAGATTAAAGGTGGATCTTCCCAATTCAGATGATATAATTAAGAAAAATCCCTGACAGGTGGACTTAGACACTCGGGTTTTAGTTAATTCCAGATATAGTCAAGTTGACAACCAAGAGTAGCCATCGTATAAATGATATTGGTTACTATCATTCTTCAATACCAGATAAAGGGATTTTAATGCTTGGTCTAGAAACTTATCTGTGCTAACAGGATTACTTCTTAAAGTCAGAAGGCTCCAAAATGTATTAAAGTTAAGTGTTTGAAACAGTCAAAACTGAAGCAATTCCCTGAGGCATGTAGATCAGTATTATCCAGTTAAGTGGATTTTGTAAGTGTATCTGTGTGTTTTGAAGACTGGAGCACAGGTGGTGGTGGACACAACCATCTTTATATAATGTTCATCAATCATTAAAAAGAATTTCATGGCCACTGACTATGCACCAGAAATTGTTCTCGGAAATAGGAATACTAACATAAAGGAGACATAGCTCTTTTCAATTTTTTTTTTTTTGCTTTAAACTAGTTTATTTTTAAAAAACGGATAGACATTTAAAAAATCTGTTAATGTTTTAGAAGTGTGTGTGTTCTATTAGCAGATCACTACCTCATCAGAGAGTCCTAGGATTTGTCAAAGAACAAAATTAAAAGTATATTATTGACTTTTCTAATGCTGTGATAACATACCTTATTGAAAGTATCCCAAGGAAGTAAGGTTTTACGTTGGCTCACAGTGACATCCATCATGAAGGGGAAAACAAGGTAGCAAGGGCTTTAAGCAGGTAGTCACATTATATCCATAGCCACAAAGAAAAGAATGATCAAAGTTTATGCTCATCTCCCATTCTCCTAGTTGAGACCAGGATCACATTCAAGGGAATGGTGTTGCCCACTTTTAGGCTGGGTCTTTTGCATCAATTAACCCAATTATGATAATCTTTCCCAAGCATGCCAGAGACTATGAAGTTGACAACCACTACTAACTATCATGAGTTAAAGGTGAAAAATTGCATATATTTTTATTCTGGAAACAGGAAATCATTTAACACATAAAATAGAATGAATGTTCACATGGGGCAGAACAAGGTTTAAAGAAAGTATAAAACCAAAAGCAGCTTGGTTATTTCAAAGTCATTTCCCATGTGAGGAGAGAATGGAGACATGAAAAATGGAAAGTAAAGGTAGTTTACACTGGATTATTTTAAGCTACCTTTTAGGGGGCATGAAGATGATAAAACAAGGGACTTCATTATCATATCTACTAAAACTGCCAAGTTTGGAAAATTTGACTGTTATATCCCTAATCTCAGTTTCAGCCTGGTGCCTCAAAGCTTTAGTGTTATCAACTCAATTTTTATTTCCAACCCGGCCTAAAACAATGGCCTGAACTTTCTATTAAATAGATTTGAAGAGTCTCACTGCAGGTCACTTTGAAGAGGAAAGTTTAGCAGTAGCCACAAGCTGCTTTAGAGTGTTAAGAATTTGTTCCAGCTGAAAGAGTTTTCTTGGTTATTACTTATGAATCCTGTCACTGGGATCTCGGATAAAGCAGCTCCAGGGCCCACGATCTGGCACTTTGATGGAATGGCTTTATTTTCTTCTCCTTGGGCACAGATGCCACTTGCTAAAAACAGCAGAGAAGTGAATCTCTCTTGAAGGCTCCTGGTAACCCTGAAGAAAACATGGCCAAAACTGGCCTTGGCTCTCCCTCCATATTGTGTGTGTGTGTGTGTGTGTGTGTGTGTGTGTGTGTGAGAGAGAGAGAGAGAGAGAGAGAGAGAGAGAGAGAGAGAGAGAGAGAGAGAGTCAGTTCTTTCCACCCACCATGGATTCAAGTACTAAACTCAAGTTTTCAGGCTTGTATAACATGTGTTCTATCCACGGAGCTATCTTGCTCATCTAAGCCGAGATACTTTGATCCATACCACGTAGTGATATTAAAGGAGGTTTACTCTGCATTCCTATGGGATGGATTCCTATGGGACTCTAGTGGTTAAGGCTCAGTTCTGTACTTTGTTAATTCTATGGTTTTGGACAAGTTAGTTAATCTCTTTGAATCTGTTTCTTTAGTTAAGGAAGATACAATAACATTACCTATTTTACACAGTTTCAGGAGGGACAAATAACTATCAGTAAAGTGCTTCCCCAGTGTTTATCATATGGAAACATGTCCTGATCAGGTGTTTGCTTTCTGTTCCTGCAAAGACCGCATTAGCTTTGCGGCTCTTTTCAACCTTGTTTGCATAGTCATGGCCCCCGAACCCACTGAAAACTACATTGAGCAATTATACCCAAAAAATTGAAGGATCTGGTTATTTTTTTAAAAAATAAAGGTTTTGTGGTAGGGGCTTGTGGGGTGCATGCACATATGGCATATTCAAGCACACAGCTGCATGTGAGCATGCACATGTGTGCATGAACACACACACACACACACACACACACACACAGAGAGAGAGAGAGAGAGAGAGAGAGAGAGAGAGAGAGAAGTCAGAGGATAACTTGCAGAAGTTGCTTCTCTCCTGAATTTATGGATGATACTCTGACTCCTTGACTAATTGATGACTTTGGGTGGGCTCTATGTTGACTGCTTTATTAGTGATGCTGCTGAACAGATGAACAAATGCAAGTCTCTATTCATACTCACAAACTAACAGAAATTCTCGTCTCCCCCACCTTTAAAATAAACAATGAGATAGCCAGCCAAACATTTCAATAAAGTTTGTCTAGTTTGGGTCATAGCCAAATTCTTTGAGTTCTTACAACCAGATGTGATGATATATGCCTTTAACCCCACCCCAGTACTTGGCAGACAGAGGCAGGTGGATCTCTGTGAATTTGAGGCCAACCAGGTCTGCATGGAACATTTCAGTATAGCCAGGGCTATATAGTAAGACCATCTCCAAAAACAGTTGTTTAGTTAATTTTTAATACATTCCCATGTATGTTTACTTAATAAAACATAAAAATAGCGCTCAATTATACCATCTGCTTAAAATTAAAGTTACCTATTTGTTTAAAAAAATAGGGACCCTCTGGATCTCTTCCTTAACTCTTGGCTGATGTGGGAATGTCTTTCTGTATGCTGTGAATATCAATGTTTAAATAAAGGATCTGTTTTAGCCCATGAAGGGCATTATAGAAAAAGTAGGTGGGGAATCAGAATAGGTAGGAAAGGAAGGGCGGAGTCAGAGACAGACTGAGCCAGCTGCCAAAGAAGAAACATGTAAGGAGCACAGGTGAGCCAGGGGCCATGTGGCAGACAGATTAATGAGAATGGGTTGAGTTAAGATGAAAGAGCAAGCTAGCAATGTGCCTAAACTATAGGCCAAACAACATGAACTTAATATAAGCGTCTGAATCATTTTGGGGGGCCAAAGAAGCTGCGGGTGGCTAAGGGGTCTGGGGCTGCAGGTCTGTGGGTCTGGACCTGCGGACCCAGGACCAAGAAACCTCACTGTAACACTTGGCCACAGAGAAGACAAATGACCTTCATGGATGATGAATTATTCTTCCAAGTTTGAGTGCAGACAGAATGATTCTTGATTCTAAAATCCAAGTCACCATTCAAAAAAGTTGTGCTCTGCTGAAAACATCCCATATTCAGTTACAAAAATGTGAATTATTCAAGTAATCAAGGAAACTAGGTCTACTAAAATATCTTGCTGTGACACTAGGAACCAAAGAGTGAAGTCTGATGACAGGGAACGAAATGAGCACACAAAGCAATCTGTTTCTTTGTTCTCATGGGAAGTGATGGCGAAGTGAACACCTGCGGCCATCTCTACCTGATGGGTCCTGATGCAGTTCACACCACTGTCTAATCTTTCCACCCTCACTCAATCAACACCCATTTGTCTGCGTCGTGAACCCACCAAAGCTGCCCGCCTTTCTTTAGGAGCCTCTACAAAGACCCAAGAAAAATGCTGGAGGTAGTCATTTGCATTCCAGCAGTCTCAGGGACACAGGTAATGTTTTTGGTAAGGGCATTTTTCCTTAGATGTGTGCCGCCACCCCCGTTTGAACTGTACTATCTTGTGATGGGACTCGGTTAGAGTTCTTCCCCTGAGCTGAGATGAATCATGGAAGTTTATGGCTCATGGAGGACATACTGTACGATAGGTCCCAAAGAGCAGTAACAGTGGATGAGTGAACACTAGCTTGGGAATCAGGGAGTTTGTGACTCAGGACAAGCCTCTTTCTTGTTACTGTTAGTAGTAAAACAAAGGACTGGGGACTGGACTAAATTCTTCCCTCTCTTCCCTCCCTCCCTCCCTCCCTCCCTCCCTCCCTCCCTCCCTCCCTCCCTCCCTCCCTCCCTCCCTTCCTCCCTTCCTTTCTTCACACCTCTCTTCTGTGATATTGATCAGACTTAAAGCCTATTACATGTTAGGCCGGTACTCTTCTACACCGAGCTGCATCCTCCCTGGCCTAGACTCGATGATGTCTAAGGTCATCTTTAGTGAAGTGATTCTAAAACCATCCTTTAAAAATCTTTCCAGACCATAGCTCTTTCAACTTCCGTGACTTATTTTTACCTTGCCCAATTTTCCTATTGCTTCGCTTCTTACCTCCGTATCTCTTCACTTACTTTCTGGCAACTTCACTCTGTGGTCATGTCAAGAAATATGTATCTTAAGAGCAAATCGTCTTTTCCTTTAGAGATAGCACATCTCCCTACTAGGTCAGGGAAGAGCAATTATGTGGCAGGTTCAAGATGTGTCTAGAATATTCGCTTGTACAAAGCCAAGCTTTCTTCAGTTTAATCCCTTCACCTCATTCAGAGGCTGTTTACTGATGCTTGTGTGACATGTCAGTTGGGCTGCCAGGAGTGAAATCAAATAATTTAACTAGGCTACAGGGCCCTATGCTGAGTGGGCTAGTCTCCCCAGGCCTCTGTTCTAATAATGAATTTTTCTAGTGGTGTTCTGACACTGTGGTTAATGCAGTATGATACTATGTTTTTCTTGCTGTAATTCCTCAAACCCAAGCTGACAGGGGGCTGGGGCCTCTGCCAGGCAAAAGTGATCTGCCAGTTCAACATGTCAACAAGAATCATACTCTCTTGTTGGTCAATTAGCACCATGAGTTTTTATGAAAAAAATTTTTTAAAAAGTAAGGACTAAATACTAAATTTAGAAACACTAAAAAAGCATCAATTAAGAATATTTAATAGTAGTGGTCTCCATAGGGTCAATAGGACGTCAGTACATATAACAGTAGAGAGACATTAGGGAAGTCTTTGAATATTCCCTAGGAATTTCACAGGGTATCTGATATGCAGACTTAATCAGGTGTCCTGTATTCTCGTTTGCTAAATGTAGCTATCCCATTTCTCAAAATAGAATTAGATCATCCAAACACCCCATCAACAAAGGAGATGGTAAAAGGCAATTTGAGGGTACTTTCAAAATCCTAAGATGCTGTGATGTCCCTCCTCAAGTCTCATATCTGCCCAGTTCATCAGAGAAGTTCAAGGGGAGAGATGGAAACGTTCAGAACATTCAAGGGCTCAGAAAATAACTTTCTTTATCGATTTCTTAGACAGTTTTCCAAGATGTGTTCCAGTGAAAGCCTGGAGTACCTCAAAGAAGACACAGGGTTCATGAAAGATCCAGTCAGGTCCAGAAAAAGCAGAGAAGTGGTTCTGTAACACAACTGGATGTGGTTGTGCTTCATCCCCAGCGCTGGAGAAGGCAAAGCAGAGCGAGAAGTGTGAGGTTAGTCTGGGCCACATGACAAGATCATATCTTGAAAAACAAAATCAAACCAAACAAAATAATGACAACAAAAGCAAAGACACAAGCAAGAACAAAGTGGGCAGAGCCCAACAGGAAATGGCTCATGCTGGGCAGAGCTGAGACAGCAGGTAAGACTCTTCAGCTGGGCAGTGGTAGAGTATACCTTTAATCCCAGCACTCCAGAGGTAGAGCCAGGTAGATGGATCTCTGTGAGTTCAAGGCCAACCTGGTGTACAGACAGAGCAAGTTTCAGGACAGCCAGGACTGTTTCACAGAGAAACCCTGCCTCAAAATAAAACATCAAAACAAAAACCAAATCCCACCCCCCCCAAAAAATATCTTTTTAATTGCAAATAAAATTCAAATTAGCTTAAATACAAACCACAGGTAGGGAGTCTTCACTGACTAAATGGTTCAAAGATATACAAGAGTCTAGACTCCCCATATTTTCCTGGTCTGGCCCCCATGGCATTGAGTTTTCCCACGGCTACCTCTTTCTGGCTCATGACTGACAGAAACAACCTAAGTAACCACTTCCTCACATTTCTGGGGAGACTGGCTGACTGGATTTCCTTTTGCGTAGACTCTCCTCATATCTCCTTGGCCTCATCAGCCTTGAGTCACCCACCCCTGGAGGAGCCTCAGTCCTTCCCCGCGGTGCCCACTGTGCCAGGCACCATCCTAGGTACAGAGGACAAAGCAGGAGATAAAAAAGACAAAACTGTCCATCTTAACAGGTGAGTGGCACATGCCCATAATCACAATGCACCTGAGAGAGTATTGGAGAGCACAAGCTTGTGGATGATTTAGTCTATTTAGAAAGTTCAAAGCCAACAACACTATATGAGACAAGCAAACAGATGAACAAATGAATGAGCAAGTTTGAGTGGACACGCAGGAGTACATGCACACAGCCAATCCCCCCCCCCCCTTTCCTTTATAGAGCTTACATTCAGATTAGATGGTAAACCAGGTATATAGGTGAAATGTCTGTATGTGGAGGGGTGATGTGTGCTCAGCCAAATTAACTGAGGTGATAGGCAGTACCCAGAGAGGGTAGACATTCCTCAGTGAGATTTTAAGTCTTGTGTCACTGATACAGAAGGGACCTGGGAGCCACATTCTCCATAATGCCTATAGGACAGTCAGTTCAGAAGCAGGAAGACAGAGGGTCTAGAAGACAGGTCTGGTGGAAAAGAAGGTCCTGGGAGAATACCAGATATGACAGAACATTCTGTAACTGGATTATGATCAGGAGAGACCAAAGCATGTGGAATGAATTGTGTGCTCATAATTATTTAAATAATGATGAAAATGCTGTCATTCCAGTCTAAACTGATAGAGAAAACATGTTACCCGGTAAGATTCGAGTTAGGGATTAGTCTAGAAGCACCTTTGTGTTCTTTGTAACCAATGGAAATGTTAGGAGAGATTATCAATAATAAGTGAGATAAATGTGTAAATAAACCACTGAGCTATGCCCTTTGCCTAAGGCTTGCCTTTAAATACTGAAAAATAAACACTGGACACAGAGGAACTAATCAGAGGCTCATGACTATATCAGGAAGTAGCGAAGGACAGAGAGAGGCAAAGAAGTGAGCTGAACAATCTATTATACACTCATATAGACTGTCAAGCTACAGAAGAGCCATAACGTGTCTGTGTGATTACAAAAGGAACACAATGAAGTGTTAGGGGGTTGACTTTGAAGGAGTCTGAAGATGAAAATGAAAGGCAAACTATTCTTTCTTAATTAGTCCCTTGACAAAGGTTTTGAACTGTGTACATCCATCACTTTGACTTCATGAGGTGTCTGCTTTCCAATCTAGAACTTCTTAATTCAAAAGAGCTAAGGTTTATTATGGAAAATTTGGGCATAGCCTTAGAGACGGAGCTCCTGCCTAGCACTTAAAAGGCCCTGGATTTGACCCCTAGCCCCATAAATAAGTAGACAAACAAAAAATAAATGTAATTATTAAGATATGATGTGTTTTCTCCCAGTCTTTAAAACTGGTTATAGTCACACACAGCTGTGAGGATGTAGAATTAGCTACACGTTTTGATGGATCCAGATTCATAAGTCTAAACTAATTAGCTAGGTTCTAGAGATAATTTTTTATCACTTTAAATCTCTCTCAGGGTTTAAAATCAGGATGCAAACAAATATGGTGTTGAAATCTCTTTATGTCAGAGATTTGACAAACACAAGGAGGAAAAATGTGAGCTCACCCATCAAGACCCATGCACAGCAAGTCAAGTTTAGGCTGGAGTGATTCAGGCGCCAAAAAGCTATTAACAATATGAGACAATAAGACAGAATTAAGTTACAGATGTTTCATATCTGCAGGTAACCATATTGATACCTTATATAATTAAGGCATGTGTTCGTGAACTGTTTCCACCTCTGGCCTTGTCTCCTATTGCCCTGCCACCCTCACTTCATGCCCAAGGCTTCCTTGATCTGGTGGTTCCAGTGGCTGCCCTATGCTTCCTCTCATTTTTGTTCATTAGCCATGCTGATCTCCTTGCTTCAAATCCAGCAGGTTGCTAATCGAATGTTGTTGTAGTTCCTGTGATGTGCAACTAATTCCTTTTCAGACATTTGATGCTTCTTCTCTTATGCTGCTGTTGAACTTGACCGCACTATGACTCATGGTATGAATGAACTCTAGCTTGGGCCCCACATTCACCTCTAAAATAACCATGTCAACTTCGACAAATCACTTCTCCACGTCGTCAGCTTATGTGTCTATTCAAAGACATTAATAATAGCTATTTGGTTGTTACAAGAAGAATGAGAAGATATTAACCTCTTAGTTACTTCCTTATTGCCGGGATAGAATATCTTGAAAACTACAGGGTATGGAAAGAAGTGTTGATTTTGGTTTACAGTTCTAGGTGGTGGAGACAAGGGAACAAGCAGGGAAGGCATGTTGGCAGGCACAGAGGCTGGCTGATCATCCACACTCAGGAATCAGAGACTGAGCAGGCGTGGGTTCAGGCTATAAGGCCCCAAGACTTACTGTATCTCCTTGCTTTCTACTGCTGTGATGAAGACCATGACCAAAAGCAACCTTGGAAGGAATGGGCTCACTTGTCCTGCAGGTTATGGTCCATCACTAAGGGGGGGTCTGAGCAAGAACTCAAAAACAAGAATTTGAAGGCAGGATCTGAAGCAGAAGTGATGACGGATTACTTGCTCCCCATGGACTGTTCAACCTGCTTTCTCATACACCTCAGGACCATCTACCCAGGAGTGGCACATCCACAATGGGCTGGGCCCTCCCACATCAATCATTAATAAAAAAGGATTTCCTACAAACATGCCTACAGGCCAATCTGATGGAGGTATTTTCTTAGCAGAACAGAGCCTTCTTCTAGTTAGAGTCAAGTTGACAAACAAAAACCCAGTCTACTTGCCTCCAATGATCCACTTCTTCCAGGAAGGCTCTGTCTTCCAAAGTTCTGCAACCTTCCTAAACAGGATCACCAGCAGTGGACCAAGTGTTAAGTACATTAGTACATATGGGGCACATCATAGTCATTTCAAAGTCAAATAATATAAGGAAAGCCCTTGGAGAAGTACCTGGCCTATGCACGAGCTCAGAAAGGTATGGTTTCATTACAGAATGTTATTGTAACTGCTGCTTTAGTTGGCTCACATATTCAGCTGCTGAGGGTCGCAGCTTTTCATCTTCCCATCATTGATCTTGCTACAGAACTTGGTGTGCTGTTTGAGACAATGTTTGAAGACCAAATGAGTGAGGGAGTGAAAAATGACTGAGAGTCATTTCAGTTGCCTTTGTTTTTAGAACAATCATCTTCAAGGATTCTAGTTTTGAGAGCGGACCTTAGAGCCATGCAAAAGCTAGCCATCCATCAATTCAGGAAGCTAGTACTTTTCTAATTAAAAGAAAAAAAAACATTTCCTGAATACATGCACTGATTTTAGGTTCCATGTAAGGGCCAAAACCATAGGAACCACGCACAATTTGCTCCTTCCCCACAATATTTCTCAAAGTCCTAGGATGTTAGAACTTCTAATCTTCCAAGGTTTGAGATTAAATGGGAAAAAATGCACTTGAAAGAGATAAGAAGACAAGAATCATAAACTACAATTCAAATGGATAGTGTTATCGAAGTATTTTTGCTTATTTTCTCTATAAAATTATGGCTAATTTTATTTCATTTTTAATAATCATATTACTTTCTCCTTCTGTTTCCTCCCTTCAGTCCCTTCCAAGTTTTCTCCCTCAAATCCTTACATGTCTCTGCTCCCTCACTCTCAAATTGATAGTTTTTATTTTATTATTTATTATTTTAGTATGTGTATATATATGTGCACGAATATATAAATACACAACTTACTGAGTCCATTTTTTTGTATGCATATGGTTTTAGAGCATACCACTTTGTTTTGATAGCTAATTGGGAGAGATGCTCATTCTCTCTCTCTCTCTCTCTCTCTCTCTCTCTCTCTCTCTCTCTCTTTCTCATCACCATTTGCCTATAGTCCCTTGTCCAAGGATGTGACTTCATGAGATTTTCTCCCCTTTCCCATTAGAATGTCTGTTGTTAACTGTCATTGGCCAGGTTTTGTTTATGCATTCATTTCTATGACAGACTGCTCACAGCAGACATTTTGGTATTCTAGCCCTTGTGATCTTTTTGCCCTCTCTCTGATGTTCTCTGAGCCATTATTGCAAGATCTGTGATGCAGAAGTGTTCACAGGGGCTGGGCTCCCACCATTGGTTGATCTCTGCACTGTACCTGCTGTGTGTGTGTGTGTGTGTGTGTGTGTGTGTGTGTGTGTGTGTGTGTGTGTGTGTGTGTGTGATGGTCTCCATTTGCTGTAGAGCTGTAGAGACACTTCCTTGATGAGATGTGAGAGCTTTATTTATCTGTGGGTATCAGGAAAAGATTTAGAATAAATAGAGTTAGGAATTATGCTGGTCTTGCAGAGTGGCAGTCGCAGATTCTCTTCTAAGATGCATGACCTCACTAGGCTGTTGGCTAGATTTCTAGTACCAGGCACGATTTCCATCCCCGTTGAGTGGGCCTTAAGTCCAATTAGACAGCTGTTGATTCTCATCAATATGTGTGTGCCACTTCTTGTATTTTTATAGAGATCTTGCCAGGCCAGTCATTGTTGTAGTTCACAGGTGTCACAGCTGGATAAGATTACTAATTGCTTCTCTCCCTGTGCAGGTTGCATGGTATCATGGGAGCTGGAGCACAGGAAGGAGGGATTTAGCTTCGTCATGTGTCCTAAGTGGGTGGTGCCTTCAGAAGCAGGAATTTACTTTCAATCTCTTGAGTGGTGACCAAGGGCTGCATCAATAGTCGCTATTATGGGAGTCACTTGGACTACAATGACCATCCATTCAAAAGGAGGTTTCTGTGTCTCATACTGAAGATGTTGTCAGCCTATGGTTTTTGTGAGGAATACAGTCAGCTGGAGTGGCATGATGCCCTTTAAGGCTTAAGATATATATATACACACACACATATATATATGCATACACACATTATATATAATTAATTTATATGTATATAAATTTAATTTATATGTATATAAATTATATCTTATCATCTATATCTTAATATAGATTTATATTATAAAAATGAATCTTAAATATATATATATGGTATAATTTTAGGTAAATGTAAGATAATAAGGTTCCTTGATATCCTTGATGCTTTATCAAATGTTTTAAAAAGTACCTCTGTTTGGGTTATCTATGTTATCAGTTTTTTACCCACTCTCCATAGTATTACCATAGGTAGGCTTGGGTGACTTGTAAAGCTCAGGTTATCATGAATGCTTTCGTGGTTAAGTAGAATGATGTTACTGAGGGTGCTTCTGCTCTGACTGGGTAGCTCACTTGTCTCTGAAACTCTGCAGCTCTAATGTTCAACCCACCATGACAGTGTGAAGATGCTTTACTCTGGTTGCAAGAATATCAGACTCTGCTGGCCAAGTGATGCAGATGCTCCAGTAGTTACTCAGGAGAATAATATTCATCCTGCTTGTCTCCAAGGTTGCTAGGCGGCGACTCTAATGAGTGGTATTATAGAGCGCAAAGTGATCTGCAATATCTTTTAATAATAATACACCTCTCTTCCATGGAATGCCTAGATAAAGAAATGCTGGGAATGGCAAAAGTTAAAGCTAGAAGGGGGAAAACATTTTGATTTTTTTTAAAAAAACCTAATTACTAAATATCCCACCATTACCACAAAGAGAGTGGGAACTTGGCTCATTAATGACAGGAGCCCCACATTTAACTATTTTAGTTTTACTGGCTTCAATCCTCTTTGCCTATCAGGATTGGTTTATTTCTGCCACCAATACCTATGAAACCACTGAGGCCTGACTGATGTGTGATTGATGTGGGCTCTGTTAATTATATGGCTGGGTTTTATGCACAAAACCATATCCTTGGTTTCTCTCCCTTAATTTACCTTGGTTTAACGGTTGGTCATAAAAGCAGTTTCAGATCTATCTGCTGAATCCCAGAGCAGGGTTTTGCAACTTGAAAGGTACCTGAGTCAGTCTGGGCATCTTGAGTAGTAAAGTCGACTTGGGAGAAGTCTCGGGCTGTAAGATGGATTGCTTGGCTTCCCTTCTAGCCTGCTGGCTCCCTCTCTGCAGCTGCTCACTGGTACAGCAGCACATCTGTTATCATTAAATGCATGCGTAGCATCAGCAGTGACAAAAGGCTTAATTGCTTCCTGACAGTCTATCAGATGGGGCTTTAGTCACTCTCAATTTAGAGAGCTGGAGATGACAACATCTGCCTATAGTCTCCCTGGCATCTGTTACCCTTTCTGCTAGTAGCACCTGATTTGCTTCTGGGACTGCACTCCCCTCTCAGGCTCCCTCTCCTATTATTCCCTGTGGTTCAATCTTGTTTCTCTTGCTCCAGGGCTAGACTTGAACTAGCAGAATCCCAGTGGTTGCTTTCCTGCTGAGCATGTGACCCGAGCTTGGCCAGTGGACAGGCACCCCACACTTTGGCAAGAACCTAAAAGGATAACCTTCCTCTTCTCTAGGATTAGATGGCTTTAGGTCTTGAACCTCCTGTGTCTTTGCTGCCACTCAGAGTGAGCCTAGCAGAGGGTGAAGTCGCCCCTGAGGACAGGAGAGGCTAGAAGTAGAGAGACAGGCTCTTTCATTAGGTTTTGTATGTGTAGCTTTAGCAGTGATTAAACACAAGTCCATAAACGCATTCCTGTATTGCATGAGGTAGTCTGAATGGGAATCTGTTATAATCAAGAGTCTTGACCCAGATGGTAAAACTTTAACCCATTGCCTTGCAGTGCATGAAACATAGGTAAAGAGACTTAGGAAAACAAGAAGAAGTTGGAGTATAGAACATGGAGTTCAGAATTAAGCGCACGCGCGCGCGCGCGCACACACACACACACACACACACACACACACACACACACACACACACATACATCACCCAGCCCCACCCTACCCCACTCCACACCACACCACCCCTCTCCACACTACTCTACTCCACTTCACTCCACACCCACACCACACCAACCTACACAGGAGATTTGCTTGGGTCAATTTGACATCTTTTCTTACTTTGTTAATGACTGAAAAAAAAAGAATCTCATGGCATCTGGGGGGTAGAGAACACCCTGTGTGCTCACTGGGAGACCCTGAGAGCCACCATCCCAGTCACAGGCTGCTTGTGTTAGGCACCGAGGACATATTTGATGAGAAAGTCCATTTGATCCTTTCTTGGTGATAATGATTTAACGGTGATTCCAGAATAGCACCTGGACAGACAGGAAATGAGAAGCTTTGTCACCGCTCTGCATGGATGCTCAGTACCACATGGGGACAGGCCCACAGTTGACTGGTTAGCCTTCCTCCTTTCTCTCTCTTCCTTCCTTATCTGTCTTTCTTTTTTCCTGTAACCCCACCCTCACTTCTCTTGAGACAGGGTCTCCTGCAGCTCAGGCAGGCCTTGAACTTAATTCAGATCCTCCTGTCTTCACGGCAAGAATGAGATTACACGCATGTCCCACTGCGGTCAGTCTTATTAAGTTCTGAGAAGCAAAAGCAGGGTGACAGCTTTGCACATGTGAGGCCAGCTACTTTATCAACTGAACTGCATTCACAGCCACCCCTGCCCAGGCGTGCACCACTATGTCCAGCTAGATCCTCTGATTTTGGAGGTTTTGTGATGCTATTATTAGTTACAGAAGCATTCTTCCCTGAGGTTCCCTCTGGTCTCTTGTCACACTCAGCTCTTTTAACCCTCAACTTTCAAAGTACTGGTTCTCAACCTGTGGGTCTCATGTCAGAATCCTGCATGTCAGATATTTACATAGCAGTGCAAAATTATGGTTCTAAAGTAGCAATGGGGGTCATTGCAATATGAGGAACTGTAATAAAGGGTCTCGGCATTAGGAAAGTTGAGAACCACTGCTTTAGGAAATAGAGGGAAGAAACAATAAGTCTTAACCAACAGTTAATCTCTACACTCTAAAATAATTGGCATTTTGTGGTAGGGGCTGCTGAGATTGGCTTTGGAGTATCCATCTGTGTGGCTGAACATCCTTTGCTTTTCCCAAGTCTCCACAGCATCCATGACTCATAGAAGAAAATGTCGAGGTGGTGAAGGCTACAGGACCATGCAGAGAGTGAAGTAAGAGGGGGAGATAGGTGCTGATGCTGGCTGAGCCTTGTGGGAAGCTGCTGTCCTCACACGCTCCTCTCTTTGGCATTTCACCAGCCGGATGAGGCCTGAGAGCCATGGCTTAGAGATTTTGCTGTCTCCTTTTGTTGTTTTTCTGTTCCTGTTGCCAGCTAACACGCAGCAATGTGCACGTTTCCCCCCTGCTAATAAATTTTCCTGTGTATTTTTGCCTGCAAAAAAAGTTGAATATTTTTATTCGAATTCTTTTATCCAGTGATGTGGGAATGCCTTTCTGTATGCTGTGAATATCAATCTTTAAATAAAGGAGCTGTTTTGGGCCATGACAGGCACCATAGAAAAAGTAGGAGGAGAAATCAGCATAGTTAGGAAAAGTGGGGCAGAGTCAGGCAAATCAAGCAAGCCACCCAAGGAGCAACATGTAAGGAGCACAGGTGAGCCACAAGCCACGTGGCAGACAGATGAATAGAAATGGGTTGATTTAAGATGTAAGGGTTAGCTAGCAATGTGCCTGAGCCATAGGCCAAACAACATAAAGTTAATATAAGTGTCTGAATCATTTCTGGGGGCCTGAGTGGCGGTGGTGGGCTGCTAAGGGGTCTGGCACGGCAGGTCTGCGGGTCTGGGCTTCTGGCCGCCTGGGACCAAGAAACTCCACTGCAATAATCCAGGAAGGCAATGTCTTGCTTGATCCCTCTGCCATCCCAAGTCCCACATCCTATGACTTCTGATCTTTTCAAGCCAATTCATCATACTCCAAACACAGCCTCTTCCTTCCCATGCCTTAACTCCAACTCTAATTCCTCATCTAGGATATTTGGAGCCCTGCCGGGCATCTTCCCTTCTCATCTTCTAGGGCTCAAGGAAAGCCCTCCTCTCTTGTGAGGCACTCTGTTGGAAGTTCTCTGATGAAGGTAATTTCCTCACACCTTGTCATCCTATTTGATTTATTACTGCATTTTTTTTCTTTCAAACCTGCTCTACTTTGTTACATAGTGGTCATTTTCTCCCAATGATATGTGAGCTCATTAATACAGGAGGCCATTCATGGATCTTTTCGGTCTCTCTGCTTCTTTGGTCACAGGACTAAAAATGTAGTTATTGAAGGAATGTTGAGCTCTCTGCCCCTCTCTCTCACCTTATATGATTGTAAACATCTTAGGCTCTGTATGTTCCTTTCCATACCATTGTATGGGTTGTGCATGGGAAGAGACATATGTATGTGTCTTCCCTCTTCCTCCTTCACAGCACAAAGTGAGGAAACATACACTCAACAAACACTGCCCAACCCAGTACCAATTCTCGATAACCTACAAGGCACTTTGATCTCCTCCCATCCCAGTTCTCCTCTTCCCTCATTACAGTTCAGTTTATCATCTGCTTTCGAAAAAGGTTCTTTTAAAAATATAAATATTTAGTATTTATACACACATATAATGTGTTTGGATCCAATTTTTCTTTCATCCTCTTGGCTCCAACTCCTTCCCATTACTTCTCCACTTTTCTCTCCAAATTTCATGTGATTTCCCTCTCTCTTCTAAAGTAAATAATACTCACTGAGTCTAATGCTGGAACATGGGTAGCGTCTGAGGGCCTGCATCTCTGAAGAACCGAGTCTTCCTGGAACTGTCAACCATCAATAGCTCTTCAGGAAGGGTGGGACTTCACTAGCTCCTCCCCTTCCAGTTCTGGAATTTCATTGGGCTTGATTTTGTGTATGTAGTCCCAACCTTTGTGACTTCCTGTGTGCAACTGCACAGTCACAGCTGGCAAATACTACTTTGCTACAGACATCCGTCTGCTTCCTCTGGCTCCTAGGATCTTTCCGTTTCCTCTTCCACTATGATCTGCAAGTCTCAAAAGGCAGTAGTTGCAACACTGAATAATTTCCTCGACCTAATATTAACCAGGCTTCAGAAGCACCAGGCCCTGATTCCCAGTGCACCGCTGACATCTCTACTCATGTGTTTCTTTTGTAGGCAAGTCCATTCTCGTCTTCCAGGGCTCCCTTTCCTTCTGGTGCTGTGTCACAGGTGCCTGCAGAGTTTGGATCTCATTCCCCCCAGGCTGTATGAGAGCAGAGCTTCTCTGTTTCTCCATTGTCTTACAGGAACCCGTGGAGCTTTTGTAAGCCACAGACTGAGGGTTTTTAATTAGAGGACCGGAAGCTGACACTGTTAGATTTGTGCTTTAAATAGATCACTTGGGCACATTCATTCTTTACAGGGCAAATTCCAGGATAAATAGGAGTGAGGTGAGGAAGTGTGGATGGGCAGGAGATTCTGAGGCAGAGAAGTCAGTTGGGGAACTCTCCAGATCCAAGGAAGCTTCTAAGGGAAAATGAGAGAGCTTAATGCTTAAATCACACTATGAAGAAAAAGTCAAGTTCCTCAGGATGTTTTTCTGGCATTTCCAAAGAGCACAAGGCCACACCCAATGTCTGGGGTTCTCCCAGGAGCTCCAAGTTGTCTCTGAATTCCCACACTGAAAATTCTCACCAGAACTGGGGAAAGAGATGTGGTAAAGGTACAGTCTTAGGTGTGGTGGATATATGATACCCAGATTTAGACAGCCTCTTTTGAATCCTGTTCCTGGTCCCCATGGCCCCATTTCATTAGCTGACTGTTCAATAGGTCTCTTTGTTTTCTCCATTGATATTCGTGTTAAGCCAATTAAGATGGTGAGCCCTTTCAAGTAGGATTGCCTCTGTATTGATCAGCTTCATAGTGAAGTCTTAGTTCTTAGCTGTGAAGAGCATGTCACTCCTGTCTAGAGACACAAAGTCTCCTGAGGTGACCTGCCTCAATAATAGGCCCATGCTACAGGTGGCTTAGACACACAGACACAGCTAAGTGTCCCTCTGGTACTACAACATGGTTTTGGGCAGTGGCTTTGGGGACAAAGGTGGTATCTATACACTATTATAGAGACCTTTCCATTTAGTAGATGTAGTGGTTGTGTGATGTGGGAATGTCTTTCTTTATGCTGTGCATATCATTCTCTAAATAAAGGACCGTTTTGGCCATGGCTGGCACTGTAGAAGAAGTAGGTGGGGAATCAGAATAGTTAGGAGGAGGGTGGAGTCAGATCAGATCGAGGCAGATGCCCAAGAAGAAGCATGTAAGGAACACAGGTGAGCCATGGGCCACGTGGCAGGACAGATTAATGAAAATGGGTTGAGTTAAGATGAAATAGCTAGCTAGCAATGTGCCTGAGCCATAGGTCAAACAGCATGAACTTAATATAAGCATCTGAGTCACTGGGGGAGTCCAAGCAGCAGTGGGTAGCTAAGGGGTCTGGGGCAGCAGGTCTGTGGGCCTGGACCTCTGGCAGCCAGGCAGGAAACCTCATTGTAACAGTTGTGTTTATCATGAGGGCTCAGTACTCAGGAGAACCTTCATCACTTTGTGGTTGTTCTAATTGGATTGTTAAAAATGACCAAATAATGATTAACATAACTGGCAAAAATATTTTTTTGATGCAGGACTGCATCAACTGCTTTATCATTGGCCTCTATTAGAGTTGGAAATCAAACAGTCCACTTATGATTATCAGTGGGTACTTCACCTGGCACATCTAACTCTCATGTAGTCCTGCTGTGCAGAGAGGAACACTGGCCAAATCCCTACCCATGTCCCCTTCTCATTAGGTTCTCCATAGCCTACTTCCCTGAAGTGTGCTTCCCTCCCATTTCAGGTTGATGAGATGTTGAATAAACTCTTCCTAAATAAACTAATTTCATTTTTCTCCTAAGATCCATCTCCTTCTGTTACGCGCTGGCTGTGCTTCTGGCCTGCTAAGTCCTTCGGTGCTATCCCATGGCCTGGATGGTTGGTCTACTTTTTGTTCGGCAATCCCACAACTTCTGAGGACAGGCAAGGAGTTCACTTCCTTCCATGAATGAGGAAAAAGATGGAGAAAACAGAGGGTAGGGAAAGTTAATAAGAAAATCTAAAAATTAGGCAATCATCTCTTTACTTACACAATTTTCAACAAAGAGCCAGCCAAACAAATAATAAATGACAAATAGCAAGAGATTCTGAGAGTCTTACGTGTATTAATTCTTTTAAGCCTTAACCCACTCTATGGGGTAGGTATTATTATGAACTCACTTTTGGCTCAAAAAAAAAAAATCAATGCAGAGAATAGTTAATGTGCCAAGTATGATACATTTTGCAAGTGTCAGGGACTGGATCCTATTGAGTTTACATGTAAATTATAAACCTCTTACATTTTAAAAGTTTAAAAGCTTTCTGATTAAACTGAGATATGAACATTTAGCTAACTTGAATAAGTGTTTAGAAAACCCATTCAGTACTTCTTTCTTTCACAACTTCTATGACCCCCTCCCCATTTCTGTGGCATCTTTCCACATACTTTCCTATGCTCAGATAATCATGTACATTTTTGTGTACATTTGTATGCACATATATTTGTGTGTATGTATTTATATGTATATCATATATATATATGTAGCTAGAAAGTACATTTTATAATTTATATATAAGATATTATTTAAATATAAGGAACATTTTTTCATATACTTTCATATGCTCAGATGTTCACGTATAACATTTGTGTGGACGTATCTGTCTATTTATATCTATATTTAGGAAACAAATTTTGTCATTTATCTATAAGATGGAATCACATTATAAATAGTTATATAACTCATTTGTTTATTCATACTAGTTCATAGAGATCCCTTCAAGAAAGTGGTTAGGGCATGAATTCATTTTTTTTAGTGGCTATATCATACTTCATTATGAAGGTATTATATTAATGGAAGCAATCTTTTATAGGTAGTCACTACATTTACATAATGTTAATCATAGCTCTAATTGTCATAATTAAAATGTTACTATGAGTAATGATGCCAAATTCTTGAATGTATAGTCTTTTATAAGTGAGAATTATATTTCTGAAGAAAATAGTTCAGTGGTTTTCAAACATTCAGAGTCATACAACCAAGATTGTTATAGAATATTTATAACACCCACAGAGAAAAGCCCTATCCAAAGTACAAGACAGACTTGATTGAGATTACATCCCATCCCAGTCAGTATGACAGCTGTCAAGAAAACCCAGGCCACAAATGCTTGTGAGAATGCAGGGAAATGAACCCTGCACATTGCTGTTTTTTTAAAACAGCACTGCTCAGTGGGTACAGTTATTGATGTGTAAATATAACAATCTGGGTTTGGATCCCTAGCACTCATGTATAAAGCCCGTCTTGGAACCTCAGAGCCGGTGAGAGGGTGTGCAAATACAGGCAGAACCTCAGAACCAAAGAGCACAATGGCCAGTGAGAAACCAGCCAGATTCAGTGAAGACCTTGTCTCAAAAAGCAAGATGGATCTGGAGAGATTGCTCAGCATGCAAAGGCATTTTTCATAAAGCCTGAGTTCAAACCCTTGGATCCACATAGTGAAAAGAAAGACCCAACTCTCTTAAGTTGTCTTAGGTTGTCCTCTGACCTCTACATGTGTGGTGTGGAATGCACACCCACACATAAATAAATACATGTAATAAAAATGTTAGGTAGAGAACAATAGAGGGAAATATCTAAAGTCTATATCTGGCCTCCACACATCTATGCACAGACAAACACACTCTTCACACACATGTACACAATACACCCTTCCCTATCCTTCTCTCTCTGCACACACAAAACATTACTATCACATACTCTTAAATACATACTGAGGAAAGTACGTCAGTGAACCTCAGAGATACCTGTATCAGAGATCCTGTATATTTATAGGATATCCCATTGATGGGTGGATAAAACTATGGTATATGTAGTCAGAAGTTTTTGACCTGGCCTAGTCCTAAGGTCCAGACTGCCAGAAGCTGCTTAGTCCCAGTAATCACACAAAGGTTAATATTAATTACAAACTGTTTGGCCTAAGGCTCAGGCTTCTTGCAAGCTAGCTCTTGCATCTTAACCCATTTCTACTAATCTACGTTTTGCCATGTGGCTCGTGGCTTACCTGTACTTTTACATCTTGCAACATCTCTGTCTGACTCCGCTCTCCTTCCCTTTTATCTGTGCTTGTATTTCCTGCCTGCTTCTAAGATTCTCTGCCATAGGCCAAAACAGATTCTTTATTAACCAATGATAATTCACAGCATACAGAAAGACATCCCACATCAGATACATACACAATGACATATTATGCAGCCATATAGAATAAAATTCTGACATTTCAATAAAATAGATCTAGAGAACATTATGATAAACAAAAATAATCCATACTTAGGAGAGATGTCACATATTTTCTCTCACATCCAGAACCCGGGAGTTGTGGGATGGTGGTTAGGAGATATGGAAGCAGAAGGGAGACTGTTAGGGAAGAAAAAACAATTGGAGAAGGTAGAAGAAGGATAGGAGAAAATAAGAGGAGGTTAATATGATCAAAGTGTATCATGTACATGCATGAAAATGACACATGGAAGGACAATTAATATATATTAGTAAATGTTAGGATAATAGATAAAATTTCTTACCTGGTGAAAGCAACTTCCCACATATATCCAGTTGTCTACCTTTAGACAAAAATGAATCTACTCTGTCTCTACAGATTTACCTTCTCTGGGCAGTTCATGTAAATTGAGCCATGTATGGAGGTCTCTTGTGTCTGGCTTCTTTCACTTAGCATTTTTTTCTGCATCCGTGTATGTCTTAGTGTTCTATTGCTGTTAAGAGACACCATGACTAAGGCATTTAACTGAGGCTTGCTTACACTTTCAGAGGTTTAGTTCATTATTGTGTCAGGGAGCATGATGGCACACAGGCAAACACAGTACTGGAGAAGTAGCTGAGTGTTCTACATCCGACTCTGCAGGCAACAGGAAGAGAAAGCCAATTGGGCCTGAAAACCTCAAAGCTCACCTTCAGGGACACATACACTTTCTTCAACAAGGCCACACCTTTTAATCCATTCAAATAGTGCCACTCCCTGGTGACCAAGCATTCATTTTCATTCAGACTAATACAATGCATGTTTCAGTATGCATTGGTACTTCATTCCTTTTTACATTAAATTATCAATAAATCGTATGACAACTTTCATCTGTACAACCATTTATGAACATTTGTCAGCTTCCTCCTCAACTATCATGTCTATGGTTACTGGGAGCGTCACATTGCTGGTTGAGTGTGTGTTTTCAATTCTTAGGGGTCTAAACCTAAGAAGTGAACTGCTGGATCATATGGAGACCTTACATTTAATTGTTTTAGAGAACACCAGTTTTCCTTAAGTTGTTTGCAACACATTACTCTTCTACCAGCAGTGTCTGAAGCCTCTTTTTGAGTCTAATCTTCCTTTGGGCATGAAGTACTATCTCTCTGTGGTTTCATTTGCATCTCCCTGGCAGCTGATTATGACACTGAACATCGTGTTATGCATATAACATACAGCAGAAGAGAAATTCTCAGTAATTCAAAATTCAATAGATAGACACCTCCCCTTCATTCAGGGGGCTTAGTTTAATTCATGCCTTACTTCCTACTTGAGAGTTGGCTAGATTTAGCCCCTGACTTCTCAAAAGTAGATAGGGGGAAAAGGAATAATAGTAACTCTCTCTAGTGGAGAAGACTGGAGAATACCAAGGGAAGGAGGTTGATATCACCAGTGACAAATGTGGATGTCATGTTATATGTGGCAAGGAGATCATTGCACATTTGGGGCCTGCTTTTCTGAATGCTACAGTCCTACTTGAGATTTTGACAAAGCATCAGAAAATCCCAGGTGTTGGTAGGAAGAGCTTGTAATGGGGATTACTAGAGTTATACAAGTATCTCTTTGTAGTGCACATCTTCTATCTTAGGAGATCTTTTAAATAATGTATCTCATATTCCTAGGATGTTCATTACTATGTATGTTGGGAATATAACTTAGGGTAAAGCAACTACCTACCATGTGCAAGGCCCTGGGTTTTATTCGTATCAGCTCATCCCCATGTATGTGCATGTGTACACACTCATCCTCACACATCAACATCCATGTACACATATGCACACACATGCATAGACACATGCACACACAAATGTCCAGTGTGATTCAAATTGATTCTTTTGCCTTTCTCTTTTCTTTTTTCCCATTTCTATTTTTCTCTCTATTTCTTTCTAACCTCCTTTCTCTTTACATATTGTGGTACTAATGATTAAATTTGGGGCCTCACCACACCAAGCAATTGCTCTGCAACTAAGCTAAATGCCAGCCCTGAAGGTATTACTTTTACATGTAGCTTTGGCTTTTAAAATTTGAGTCCGACTCTCCCTGTGTAGTCCAGGTTGGCTTTGGAATTACAATACTTCTGCCTCATTTTCCTGAGTGATGAGATTGCAAGCATGTATTAGTCATTTTCCTGTTGCTATAGCAAACAGCAATTTAAAGCAGAGAGGGTTTGTTTGAGCTTATGTTGATAAAGGAACGGAGTCCATCATGGTGGGGAAGGCAAGGTATGCCAATAGAAGCAGAAAACTGGCTGCTACACTTTCATCCACCCAGGAGAGGGGAGAGGGAGGGAGGGAGGGATGGAGAAAGAGAGAGAGAGGGAGGGAGGGATGGAGAAAGAGAGAGAGGGAGAGGGAGAGGGAGAGGGAGAGGGAGAGGGAGAGGGAGAGAGAGAGAGGAGCAAGGCTACAAAACCTGAAGTCCCACCTCCAGTGACATACTTCCTCCAGCAAGACTTCACTTACTAAAAGTTTCATGACCTTCCCAAGCAGCACTGTCAACTGGGACCAAGTGTTCAACAACATGAGGCTGATCTAGTTTTCCTTCTGTGGCAGTGACAAAGCACCATGGCCAAAAGCACCTTGGAGGAGGAAAGGGGTTATTTCATCTTAAACCTCTCAGGTCACACTTCATTGCTGAGTGGAGTCAGGACAGGAAGCTGACGGCGGCACGGAAGCAGAAGCCATGGAGGAACACTGTTTACTGGCTTCCTCCCCACGGCCCACTCAGCCTGCTTTCTTTCTTTTTTTCTTTTCATTTTTTTTTTTTTTTTTTTTGAGACAAGGTTTGTCTGTGTAACAGCCCTGGCTGTCCTGGAGCTCTCCTTGTAAGCCAGGCCTCAAACTCTCAGAAATCCACCTGCCCCTGCCTCTGGAGTGCACCATCCCGCCTGGATTCCGTTCCCGTTTTGTTTATTTTCCTCTGGTCTGCCTTCTTACCCAGCACCATTCCACAGGGGCAGCACCTGTCTCTCATGGGCTGTTCCTCCTCTATCTACTGGAAATCAAGAAAATCCCCCCGCAGGCTTGCCTGCAAGCAATCTAATGAAGACATTTCTCATTTTTTTGAGAACGTTGAAGTTTTTCTCCTCACAGTCTATAGCACAAGTTAAGTGAACAAAGCAAACCACAGAAAAACCCAAACCAAAACAAAAAACCAGGACAGAGGCCACTCTCAGCCAAACCACCACAAACACATACCGCGGCACTCAGTTTGAATTCATTTATAAAACATCTTTGTTAAGATACAACGCACTTAAAATATGCCATTGTGCAAGATTTGCCATATTCAATTATACAGCTATTGGTACAATAACATTTTAGAACATGTTTGGCATGTCTCAGAAGAAACCATTAGCTTCCCCTTCCCTTTCCCATCCAGCCCATCCTTGCCAGTCCAGGAAACCGCTAATGTATTCTAAGTCTTAGGAGAATTGCCTATTCTAGACATTCTGTATGATGTAATCAAACGGCATGTGACCTTCTGGGGTTTGCTTCTTTCGCTTTCGATATGTGTCAATTTTATTTGTAGGATATGTTGGGCATACTATTGTCACGTTTGAATTGTCCCCGGTTTTGACTGCTATGATGCTTGTGTGAAAACTTTGGATGAACACTATTTTGATTTTTTTTGTTGTTGTATACCTACACATAGAATTACTATCTTTACCCTTTGCAAAATCACCAAACTATTTTCTGAGCAATCACATCACTTTGGGCTCCGCACCCCCCCCCCCATGATGTGTGTGAATTTCACCTTCTTCTACCCTCATTATATTTGTTGTTGCCCTGGGTTTTTATTATTTTCTCCTTAGTGTCCGGGAAATGGAATATTAATGTCATTTTCATTACATGTCTCTAATGACTTACAGTGCATTAATACTAGCGAACTCCTATCCATGAGTAGACCATTTGTGTATCTGCTTTTAGAGAAATGTCTATTTTATTTTTTTGTGCATTTTAATATTGGGCCATTATCTAAAAATTGAATTGACAAACACTTAAAGCTATATTGGCTCCAAGTCTCTGACCATGAGTGTACAGATCAGAGGACATGCTGAGGTGTCAGTTCTCTCCTTCCATGTGCTCCCCAGGACTGACATCAGGTAGCCAGGAAGATAGGAAGCCACCCCTAGACTCCTCTGCCCCCATCCCTCCCTCTTTAGGTTTTATTGGTGACGTTCTTTGAAGTATGGATTTTTTTTCCAGTTTTTTACTTATTGCTTATGACTTTGATGGTATTAAAGAGACCACTGTAAGTATTTACTCCTGGAAGCATTCCACACTGTAAGGAGTGTTAAGAGTTTTGATTTACACCTTTGAGTTAATTATTTTGCATGCTGTTCCGTAGGGAGGTTCAACTTTTTTTTTTTTTTTTAAATGGGCTGTAGAGAGGATGAAGTCAGATTTCTGCATGTGCCTGTTCACTTTCCTTTCATTCGGGGTGAGTGCTTTTGCTTGGATGCAGAACCTCAGCTGTGGTCTTAACAGAGTCTATACAGACTACACACTTTTTATCTTCTAAGGCTGCAGTAAAGAAATCTGGACAGTTTGGTTATTTTTCATAGACGTCTTAAAGCCCTTTTGTCTCAATGCCAAGTCTTTCCTTAGCCCAGTTTGGAACGTTAGTAGCATATTTCTTAGTGTGACTTTTACTCTAAAGTCTTGTGAGAACAAAAAGAAGCCCAAGCTACCATTTTCTCCTCTGGAATGCCTGCACTTCATACATGTGACATATACAGTCCCCAGCCTCTTACGGAATGCCTGCACTTCATACGTGTGCCATCAGGATTTACAGTTTTTCTTTGTATTTTAAATTTTATTTCATATAGAACCATGCAGGTCTCTGTAGTATGAGGTTTCTGGCCCAGACTTTCGGGCCTAACCTCAAGGTCTAGGCCCACAGACCCACTGACCCGCTGACCCGCAGTCCCACAGTCCTACAGAGACACACAGACGCTTTCATTAGTTTTAGGCTGATCAGCCTCAGGCCCAGGCATATCACTTGCTAGCTCTCTATCCTTCATCTAACCCATGTCTCTTGTTCAGCCATGCGGCTCAGTACCTTTCTTTAGAGCAGCATAGTTGTCCTCGGGTTCCTCTGGCTTCTCTCTGGTCCTCTTCTGACACTCTGCTCTCAGAGATTTTGCTAGTCTGGTAGCCCCGCCTACACTTCCTGCCTGCCTTTGGCCAATCAGCTCTTTTTATTAAACCAGTGAGTGGGACCATGAAACAACACAATATCCCTACAGGTCTCTAATTTGGATTTTAGTATTAACTATCTGTTGCTTTTATTTCTTCTAGTTTTTCCTCTCTCCATCTCTGTTCTTTCCTTTTGTCCTTCTAGTCTCAACTCTGAGCCATCGGAAATGCGAAGCATTTGCTCTACCATCTGAGGGATGTTCTCACTGTTTTAAGGGACCAGGAGACTATTTTGCTCTAGTTATTATCATACGTTGTAACTGAATCTCAAATTTCATTTTGGTATTCAAAATGTTCTCTCTCTCTCTCTCTCTCTCTCTCTCTCTCTCTCTCTCTCTCTCTCTCTCTCCCTCCCTCCCTCCCTCTCTCTTTCCCCTTATCCTCTCTTCTCATCTGATTTCTCTATCACTAACGCTGAACTCAGGAGATTAATGGATCCTCCTGCATCAGCCTCACACAGGTTCAGACCTTCAGACCTCCACCACAGCTGCTGAGACACAGATGCCCCTCACCAGCAGCTCTCCCTGCAAATGTTTGGTTTCTTCTCATAGGCATTTCTCTGGAAGCCAGATGAAAGATATTTGTACTCTCCCAGGGCCTAGGTCCTCCACACTGTGGTCGAGACTTCATTTTCGTAGTACAGGAGAGAGAAGAGAGATGGCAGATTTTCAAGGCTCTGGAAGAGGCCTTGTTCCCTGCTGCTCTCAGCTGTCCCTGCCTGTGGCCTCAGGCTCGCCTCTGTAGAAACCCCAGCTCCTGTGACCCCCACTTGGCAGAGCTCCTCCCCTGGCTCATTTGCACATCCAGCCCACTATGGAGACAATTTGAACATCCGGCCACGCCTAGATCCTCACTGGAGTGGGCTGTGCTCAGGCTTGGGAAAGGAATTAAAAAAAAAGTGAGCGCAGACTTGCCTTCTCAAAGCTGGCTACCAGGGGTTGCTCCACTCCCATTGTATTTTGAGATGCTGCCATCAACCTTCTTTCTCTCTGCCATCCCAAATAGGAGCCTCTTGGCCCGGGTTCGGGTCATCTTTGTGTTTATGCATCCATCTCTTGGCCCGGGTTCGGGTCATCTTTGTGTTTATGCATCCATCTCTTGGCACATTGCATGAGGCACAATGGGGTTTCATAAGAGCATTTGAAATGAATGACTACAGATACAGAACTGTGGTGAATAACTTGATCAGGATTCGGAGAAATGCATCCAGATCCCTACATTGCAAACAAAGCTCCTGCTCCTGGTATTTCAGCAAAAGGGAATTTTATAGTTAGTAATATCAAGAGAGCCAAGGAACAAAGAAAAGCACAGGGAATTAGACTTCAGCATGACCACAGGATCAGGGACTAGCAGGCAGGACTGGTTATGCAGGAGGGGACTTCTGGTCAAGGTCATATCACTAGTAGGATGCTATTCAGTTTTTTTTTTTTTAATTCTTTATAATTTTCATTCAAGATTAAAAACCCTGGTAGAGAATTTATTAGTTATGTCACTGGATGGTAGCAATGGTGGAGAGTCTATGGTGATACATATTTAATAAAATTCATCTGGAATGTCAGACTCAACCACACAAGCCAGGTCAGGGAGGAACTACCCACACCTTTAATTCTAGCTTTAGAAATGTAGGAAAAGGAAGTTAAGAGAGCTGGCCTGAGCAAG
The DNA here is from genome assembly GCA_033318265.1 of Phyllotis vaccarum. NCBI lineage: Eukaryota > Metazoa > Chordata > Mammalia > Rodentia > Cricetidae > Phyllotis > Phyllotis vaccarum. The sequence continues at coordinate 27,156,682 of JARWLC010000017.1, forward strand.
AGGGAGGGTTTTGAGCTTTCCCAGAGACTTTTTCTTCCTTTTCGCTGAGGACTCAGAGGCGTTCAGTAGGAAGATTCCTGGAGACAGGCCTGAGGAGTTGGCTGGGTGGCTGTGGCTTGTTTCTGATTTTCCAGCTTTCCCCCAAAGCTCCGGCTCCGGGTTTTCATTGTATACCAAGTAGAGTACATACAACAGGAGTCCTAAAGCTGTCGGTTTCGCAGAGGCAAGCACCTGGTTTTCCCAGGCTACTATGGATAATCCCAGCAGGAATATGAATTTCTCTCATAGGATATAACTGTACCAGGAAGTGGAGTAGTGGAGTAACCACCAAGCGATCTATGTTTCTAACAACAGCACCCCCAGGTCTCTATTTTCTAGTATGATATAAACAGCGCCTTCCTCATCCTCCATTTTTGCCCTTTACTGTTGGAGTTCCTGATACCACTATAGATTGAGAGAAGGGGTATGTGGGTAGGGAGTATCTCTGCTGTTCCTACTCACCACAGTCAGCTTGTGCCTTCCAGCTCTTTCAACATCTGGGGCTAGAAGAACTCAGACCAGCCAATCTTACCTTCAGGAGTACTTTCTGCTCTAGAGTGGGACCCATCCTATGGGAGCCATGAGAATTCTCCGGACTGGCTTTCGAATGAGGCAAAAGGCCATTCAGTCCTAAATCAGCCTCAGCTCTTCCCCTCTCTCATGCAAACTGTATGGAGGATATAGGTTCTTACATCAAATAGGACTTGGTGGCTTGGCTTGAGATTCTAGCCACAAGGTTAAGTTTCTGTTATCTCTGTCTTAGCCCATTTGGGCTTCTAGAGCAGGGTAGCATAGATCCAGTGGTGAACATATAACTTATATCTAGATCATGCAGTTTGAGAGTCAGGGAATCCAAGATAAATAATTGGCTAATTTGGTATCTGATGGGGACCTGTTTCCTCATATATGTGATGGTGAAAGGGGTGAGACCTTTCTGACACCTCTTTCATAAGGACTCTAATTTCATTCATGACGGCTCAACCCTCATGGCCTAATCACCTCCCTCAGATCCCATCTCCTAACACAGGGAGGGTAGAATCTCAGCGCCCATAACTGAAATGGGAACACACCACTTTTCTTCCTCTGCAAATATTTATCTAGCACTGGCCATTGGAAACAAAACTAGGCGGTGAGCACTTTCTCCGTTGTATTGAAGTCCAGTGGGAGAAAAGTGTATTAAACAGCCATGCAACTAAACACACGTTTGTAAAATGCTGTAGACCAATGCCTAAGAAACCAGAGGGTGTCATAATAGGAGCAAACTTTTGGCAGGGGAGATAAGAAGAGGCTTCTTTAGGGTGTGACATGTAGGCTGAGTGATGGTAGGTTTGCCCAGGCAGAGTGCCTCATGCACAGCTTTGTTTCTCTTGGCCATGAGTCAGGATGGGGACATTTTATTGTTGCTGTTGTGACAGAGATTCAGAATCATGCCTCAAATGTAGTGCAGAGAGGCAGAGATGTTAAACCCTTGCAATGTGTGCAGGGTGTTTCTCAACAACCAGAACAATGACAGCAACACTGTCCTGGCTAGAAAGCTGCCAGCATCCTTATCTGAGAAAGTCAGCGGGCTGAAGACAGTTTTAAAAAGGAGAATCTCCTCAGGGGTGGTTGCCTTAAAAGTTCTGAAATACAGAATGGATCAATTTGAATTCTTTGTCTGTCCAGCACAGTGACTAGGGATGAAATAGTGGGTGACTCAGAGGGGCAGGAAGGGAATCTGTTGGGGAGATTTTTGGTGCTGTTGCTAGATGATTAAGCAGGGCCAGATCATTCCGGAGCTTGTTAAGGATTTGAGACTCTCTTCAGAGCCCCAAGGAACCTTGGACAGGTTTTTGGCAACAGAAGTTTGTGACAAATTCTATTCCAAACTTCAGAGGTTTTCTGCATTTAAATATTTCTACCCAGACTCCTCCATGGAAGACACACCACATCTTTACCTTCTTTACCTGCATTAGAGCCTTCTCATATTTAATGGACTGCATGCATTTTATTGATTTTTTTTTTAAAGCTATGTGAAGGTCAAAAGCAGAACTCTGCAATGGCGAACTCTTCTGCTGGCCCCTTGATGGCCTTATGAACTGCTTGCACCACATTCCAGAATTTGCATTCTGATTGGAGAGAAGAGTTGAGAATGAGCAAATGTCCTTATCCTAGGAAGTCATTGCTTTAATCTAATTAAATGCCTCGTGGAAAATCTCTCTCCATCCCAGCGAGGCTTATGCTGTTATGGTCAAGTCCAGGGCATTGCCAACATATCTTTGCAAATTTCATTAGCAGTGGCTGTTTCCGCCTTCTTCTAGGTCATTAATGAGTTTGTTAAACAAGGACAGTTCCAGTACCAGCCTCTGATGTGCCCCAGAGGACCTTTTGCTTCCAAGCAGTGTAGTCCCATTTACTCCTGATTATACAGTCTTTCCACCAAGCCGGCATTCCATTCAGATGACAGTGTTCAAACATGGGCCAATTTAATTCCAAGCGCATATTTTATGGACGTTTTTACCAAATGCATCCCTGACACCCACATGATGTCATTACCCCTATAGTCCTTGCTCACTCTTATTTTGTCTCTTTTTCATGCTTCGGATTGCTATTTTCCTGACATATTTTAGACATTTATTTTATTGCAATTAAATGCACACAATGTCAAAATTACCATCTTAACCATGTTCAGATGGACAGTTCAGGAGACTACTCTGTCCGTGTTGTTCTACAACCAGTCTGCAGAATGTTTTTTATTTTTCAAAATTCAAACTACACCCTCTTTGCACACCTCTCTATTGTTTTCTTTCTTGAAATCTGACAGCCACCATTCTGCCGTCTGTCTCTATAAATGCCACTCTTCTAAGAACTTAATATAACCAGACCTTACAGCATTTGTCTTTTTGTACCTGGTTTGCTTCCATAAGCATGTTCATCTTTGTGGCATGTTTCATAATTTCCTTCTTATGTTAAAGACTGGTTGATATTCTGCTGTATGTCTAGGACACATTTTGTTCATTCATCTGTGGATGGTCATGTGAGTTGTTTCAGGATTTTAACTTTGTGAATAATGCTGCTACAAATATGGGTATATAAATCTCCACTCTCTTCATTTTTTAATGTTTACACAGGATTGGAATATTGATCGTATGGTAATTGTATTTTCAACTTTTTGAGGAATTAGCATAATGCTTTACACAGCAGCTGCACCATTTAGTCTCTCACTGACAGTGCATAAAGGTTTCATTTTCCGTACCTCCTCCTCAGCACCTCTCATTTTCTGTTTTGGATGGTAGCCGCCCTAGTTCATCTGTGGTGATGTCTCCTGGCCGTTTCCTGATGATTAGCAGTGGCCAGGTGTATCTACATGTGCTTGTTGGTCATTTGTGTATCCTTTTTGGAAAAATTCTATCCAAATCCTTCGCCCATTTCTAAATTAAGTTATTTGAGTTTTGTCATTTCATTCTGGATATCCACTCCTGAAGACACGGAGGCATCCACGTTATAGGTTGACTGTTCATCTGTTAAGTATGCCTGTTTATGTCTAGAGGTTTTACATTTTGACCTCTCAACAGTCTTTACATTTTGAGAAATTATCACTTCATTTTTAGAAACAACTATTATTATACATCCCTGTGCTTTTCTATATTAATTTTTGCTTTTCTTAGAGTTAGCAGTTTTGAACCAACACTGTTATGCTTGATTTTCAAAATTTGAATGAGATCCTAGTTATAGTTCAAAATTTAAAAAGAGAAAGTGTGTAGCAGCAGGGTTTCTTGGTCTTGGGCGGCCAGGGGCCTGGACCCACAGATCTGCCACACCAGACCCCTTAGCCACCCAGCTGCCCACCGCTCAGGCCTCCAGAAATGACTCAGATGCTTATATCAACTTCATGCTGTTTGGTCTATGGCTCAGGCACATTGCTAGCTAGCTCTTACATCTTAAATCAACCCATTTCCATTAATCTGTCTGCCGTGTGGCCCGTGGCTCACCTGTGTTCCTTACATGTTGCTCCTTCGGGCTTCTGGCTTGGTCTGCCTGACTCTGCCCTGCTTCTCCAACCTATGCTCTGATTTCTCCTCCTACTTCTTCTATGGTGCCTGTCATGGCCCAAAACAGCTCCTTTATTTAAAGATTGAGATTCATAGCATACAGAAAGGCATTCCCACATCAAAAGTGGAAAGCTAGGAAATAGCTCAGTTAGTAAACTGCTTGTTTCAAAAGCATGAATCCCGAGTTCAATCTGCAAGATCCAAGTGAAAAGTCATGCATGTATGGTGGTGCAGTTCTATACTAGCTTCGGGGTGATACAGATGATGTCTCTTTGGGGCTTGTTGTCAGGCAGTGAGTCTAGGCAGGGACCTCCAGGTCCCAGTGAGTGACCTGGTCTTAACAAACAAGGTAGAAGACTTCTGAAGAATGACACTTGATCCCTGCTTCTGTATGTATATGCATACGTACACACACAACACACACAGTACACCTTACACACACAGAGATGTGCACACAAATAGGGACTTGGAAAAATCAAGTGTAGAAGGGGTTAGTGGAGATGAGCTGAAATAAGAATTATTAGCAATGCATCAAATTCTTGGCTGACCACTTTCTTCCAGCAACCTCATATTAGAAGATACTCCTATTTCCACTTTTCAGACAATAAAATAAAGGCTACAGAGCTGCTCAGATTCACAAAACTAGCACGCGTGCAGATACCAGCAACCCCTTCCTCTTTGGCTCCACTTCTCACAAAAACTATTTTCAGATTCTTTTAAAAGTAAGAGGATTGTCCCTTACCCCATTCACTTTGCCCCATGTCACAAAATTGATACTAGCTTATTCCCCAAACAGGCATTGTGTGGTAAACTCTATTTGCATTATTTTATAAACCCACACTTCACTGTGCGAGGCAGTCCAAGGACCAGAGAAATTAGAGAATTTGCCTGAAGTCGTGGGTCTACAAAGAAGAGTAACATGGTGTTCCCAGGTCAGGCACTTCCATCACTTCCAGGGCTTTTCTGCCTCGAGTTTAGCTCATCAGAGAGACAATTGAGACATTCTTAGGAGAAGCTACCCTTTGCTCAAACTGTCTTTACTGAGCAGTAATTGAACAATCCCTCTTGTTGATCCCTTAGCCTCTTGGTCCTGCTCTAGTAAGATTATGCTAGAGGAGAGGCATGATCTTCAATCTCTCCTCTGTAAGCAACCAGCTAAACAGCTGCTAAGAGTCATTAGCTCCTTTTGGCCTCAATTGTCTCTTCTGAAAACTATCCAGTGCATTCTTTATCTCATGTTGTTGATTTGAGCATTGGATGAATAGTTTATATACAGAACTTTGCACAGCCTTCAGTCATTACTCATGTTATAAACCTATTTGACCCAGACCTTAATGATATCCTAGTTTTTCACAGTTTATTCTTTTCGTAAGTGTAATGCATAGAGAGTCCCGGTGGAAAATGTTGCTGGGAACTATAGCGAGCAGTTTCTGTATATGTTAAGACTTGAATATGGCTATTGCATATTATAGAAAACTGCGAACTGCATCAAACATACAGGGCTTGCTCTCTTAGCTCAAAGAAGTCCAGGATTAGACAGTACAGAGTTGGCAGGGCAGAGGCACAGAGGTTTTAGAGCCAGACTCTAATTTGTCTGCCTGACCCCTGATAGAACATAGACTCCATCACCAGAGTAATCGAATTGTTCAAGGGGACCACCAAAGCATATAGCAGATACTGGGAAGAAGGGAGAAAAGGCAGACAGAAAGCACACAGATGTAAAAACTCTTTCTAGGAATTGTATTCTCCTTTTTTTTTTTCCAGAGGAAAAAGTCTCCCTAGGTAGCCCCAGCTGTCCTTGAACTATAAACTCTTGCTTTAGCGTGTCAAGGGCTGGAATTACCATCGTCTCATTTAACTAAGCCTGGCTGGAATCTTATTTAACACTTTTATTAATACTGTCTTTGGTCAGCATTTTATCACAAACCTCACCGTACTGAGCAGCAACACTGGCTGAGAGGAAGTTGTTTGTTGAGGTGAGGTGAAGTCTCTCTGTGTAGCTCTGGCTTCTTGGAATTCATCACGTAGACTAGGTTGGTATTTAACTCACAGAATCCCACCTGTTTGTCTCCCTAGTGCTAAGATTAAAGGCCGGCACCCCACACCCACCCACCAGGTGGGAATATAGTATTTTAGAAGGTTTTGTTCTTACCCTGATTAGAATCTGTCACAAGGACAAAGGAAGTTGGGCTGCTGGGTAGTGGTTTTCAGTCTATGCCACTTAGGTTCTCTAGGATGCTTGTGAGGCTACAAAGGATCTTGAGGAAGGAGAAGCTCAAAGTTCTCTCTATGTTTAAGACATTGCAGTTGCACAGCAGGTTATTTTGCTGAAAGGATTCTGCTGCTTAGCTTAACCCTGCAAATCCTAGATCATCATTGTTCCTTTCCTCCTGGACCTGCAACCTGGCTCCTGACACCTGGAAGGTCTGCTGCCTGATATCTTGGTTTTAATTTAGCCCCATGCCTGTCTCAAGAATCATGTTTTGGACACCGTTCCACAGATGTTGGTACTGTTTTGGAGGGCTGTGGGGCTTTCAGGAGTGGGGCTTAACTCCTAAGGGTAGATCACCAATGGAGACCCTTGGAAGGTCATACCTGGTCTCCTGGGTCCTGCTTCTTTCCTCACTGTTTTCAGATATACATTGTGTGAGCAAACATATTCCCACTTCCATAAATGGACTTTCTCCTTCATGCCTTCCACATCTTCCACAGCGGGCTGAAACTCTCTTAAGCTATGAGCTAAAATACATAGTTCTTCCTTCATTTGTTCTGTTTGAAACTGTGGACACAGTGACTTGAGCGTCCTCGGCTCCTCTTCGTACTCATTGGCCACGCCTTCTGGACATCTGGTTCCGGAAACAGACGCTACTGCAAGGCTACCTCTCTATTCGTGTTTGTGCTCCTTACTCAGGATCTCGTCCTGGAGGTTTTATGGAGCACACCTTTTCTGCCTTCACCTTCAGTTCCCACCGTATTTCTTTACTACCACGTGATCACTCATCACTAGCTTCTGACATAAGAGCAAAGGGATGGCCATAGAGAAACTGCTTCAGAGGCTCTAGTACACAGGGTTCTGAGAAGGAACATGAGACTCAGGCCCTCTGTCAGGCCTGCTGGGATCTCTGGCCTCTGTCCCTCTGGGGAAGGCTTTCTTAGTCACATACCACCACTATTATTTTTCTATTGGCCAATTGGAGCCTGTGCCTGTAAGCCCAGGCCGCCGTGGTATAAGGAAGATCAAACACTCAGCTGAAGAATGGATGGTTCCTGTGGGCATGGAGGCTCTGTGCCTCAGTTCTAAGGCCTTTGTGAGATAAAGAGAAGCCTCAAAAACCCGACTCTGCCTTGGAGTCACGTGGGAAGCTTGTTAAAAAAATGTACATTACAGGGTCTTATCCTAGGATTCTCTGATTCAGAGAGGATGCAGTGGGCATCAGACAACTATGATTTTGAAATTCTCTTTTGGGGCAGCTGCTGGTTAATAGACATCGATATGTAACGACAATAACTGTGCAAAAAAAATGTGTTTGTCCATTGGGTGGCATTATGGGAAAGTGCTGGCTCTGAACCAGGTCAGTGGGTACTGGGGACACCTGGAGCTCTTCAAGAGATTAAATTTTTCAGCTAATTTAGGTTAGTTACATGGGGCATGAGGTCACCACCAGAGGGAAGAACAGTCTGTGGTAAACTAAAATAGGGACTTGGCAGGGATTCTTTTAGGAATTTGGGGCCAGAGGAAATAGTGTCTCTGCTACCGAAAGACTTTAGGAAGAGAAGCATCTCAGATGTACAGATTGGCTAGACTGCCTGGCCATCAAATCCTCGGATCCTCCCATCTCTGCCTCCAGGTGCTGAAAAGTGTGTGCTAAACACTGGCTTTTGATGTGAGCACTGGAGATCTGAACTCTGGTCCTCATGGTTGCACAACTTTATTTAACCTGCTTATCATCTCTCCAGCCTCATTTTTTTTTTTTTTGAGTTTTAAGGTGGCACTATGTGAAGAATGGCCTCTAAAAGGCGAGCTAGCTTTATTCTGATTACAAACATAAAATTCAAGTCTTCATAAGATTATTGTGAGGAATTAGGGAACTCTGGCTTCAAAATATCCAGTGCAGCAAAACAGACAGCCATTATATGCTTAGCCATAATTACTGAGTAACTTCTATGTACCGTACACTGGTCCAGGCATTTGAGAATACAGAAGGTGTATGCAAAGTACACAGTGACTCGCCACAAAAGACTCTCTTCTTCTCATGAAGAGAGTCTGGGCTTTTGGCTCACACTGTAATCCCAGAGCTCAGGAGGCAGAGGCAGGCGGCAGGATCAGAAGCTCCACATCACCTTTGGCTACACAGCAAGTTAGCGTTTTAACTGAGTCACATAATAACCTGTGAGACAAGCAAACAAAGTAAAGACAAACAAAGAAACAAACAAGTCTATTAATACTCACAATTCATATATCAGTTGGAAATTTTCAGGTACTGTATACATTTTGTATAGATGTATATAAGGATCGGTACCACGTTTTTAAGAATCTGGCCAAATTCAAGAGTATCCAGGCAGGCAAAGGCCTTCAGGGAGCATTGATTTAACTTTCTACTCTTTACTGATGAGGAACTGAGGTCTGCAGAGGGGAAGAACTTAGGACTGTCAATAAGTCCTTACTACTCTATTAAGTATTTACTATTTATAGAGTATAGCTGCATCATAAACTTTTTAGTAGATCAAGCCTGAGATGTGAGTGCTCAAGTTTATATAAGCATCATGTGGCTCAAATTGCTGAATTTACTAATGAGATACCTGAGGTGTATTTTTTTTTTTTTTTTTAACTGACTGCTGACTCACCGCTTACAGACAACTGCAATGTTTGGGATAGGGACTTGGAAAATAACAGGACACCAACCTTAAACACCCTTTTCATTTTCAAGAACAGTATTGATCAATTGCTGCTTAAATACATGTCCTTTCCTTTTTTGATTAATTGTTTTATTTGAACAAATAGTCACAAGTTAATTGGAATTTAGGAAGGTGAACAGTGAGCAGACAGCTGTCATGTGTAGACAAACAAATGATACAGATTAGCATGCAGTTGGATACTAAGTGTTGGACTGCCCCCAAATGAAGGAATGGACATATAATTATCCTCTAGGGCAGTGGCTCTCAATCTTCCTAATCCTGTGCTCCTTTAATAGTTCCTCAAGTTATGGTACCCACAGACATAAAGTTGTTTTCATTATCACTTCATAACTGTAATTTTGCTACCCTTATGAATTGTGATATAAGTGTTTTCTGAGATAGAGGTTTGCCAAAAGGTTCATGCCCCAGAAGTTGAGAACCAAAATGTGAAGTTTGGGGATTTGGGGAATAGGTGGTGTAGTAGTTCTGTCATTAGAGATCCAGACTTTTAACAATCGCTCCCACACCCATAATCCTCAGCTACATTATGAACTTAGTTACTATATCATGACAAAATAAATAAAGGGATTTATTTTGGTGCACAGCTTGAGGGCACAGTCATCATGTTGGGCATCACATGACCACTGGAGGAGCACAAGTCAGGAGGTCACCTCGTGTCCTCAGTTGGGTAGCTTGGAGCTGGGAACGCTTTCACTGAGCTTGCTCTCTCTTCTTTTTATTCAGACTCGACCAGTGCATAAAATGATGCCATTCAAATGTAGGGTGGGACTTTCCACATAAGTTAATAAAGTCTAGAAATTCCTTAGCAGATATGCCTAGAGGTTTATCTCAAGGGGTCCTAGATCTTAGTAGGCTGATTATCAGTATTTACCATTACACATAGCTTTCTGTTCAGAGGTTGAGATGCCCAAGCCACGCCCAATATATTAGATCACTTCCTGTTGCCTGTGAGTCAAGATGTGAGAACTCTCAACTACCTCCCCAGCACTGTATCTGCCTGCACACCACCATGCTCCCTGCCACGACGATAATGGATTAAACCTCTGAAACTGTAAGCCACTACCACAGTTAAACGCTTTCCTTTATCACATTTGCTGTGGTCATGGTGTCTCTTCACAGCAATAGAAACCCTAAATAAGACAGGAAGAGAAACATACTGTGTGTCACATTACAAAGTCAATGTCTTGAGCCAACGTACTCTCCAATAAGTATATATATAATATATATGTGTATATTATATATAATAAACCTAGTTACTTTCCAAACAGGTTAATAGCTAAAGCAGGTGAACTTCAGACAGCTTATGTTTGAATCTCTATCCCACCTGCTATTGTTCACTCTTCAGTTTTCTTCCCGGTAGGAAAGACATTACAAAAGCTGCTTCCCTCATCTTTTGGCCTGTTTAGTTTTTTGCAACTAGTTAGGAAGCACTGTGTGATTAAGTATTTGAGTCAGTGTCAAGTACACAGTAAGCCCTAAACTAATGCTCCTGTTGGGACTTTAGAACCACAGGCGCTGTAAATTTAAGTTCTGCATATCTTCATTTAAGTCAGAGTTGTGTATTCCCAAGCCTGTAGCTGAACCCTTCTAAGTGTAAGGCACAGGGGCTGCCTTCAGAGTCTCCTCCATGGGAGGCACCTTGGTTGTAGCTTGGAATGTACAGGCAGAATTTCTCTGGTTCTTCTTTCTAATTTTCAGACTGCCCCAGAGAGTGAATCCTGTTTAATCAGCTTACTCAGACCCAGAATCCATTTATTTGATCTCAAATTGGATGTTTGCCTCTCAGGCCCAGACCAAAACAACAATGCAATTTACCTTATCTGCTTTACATTTCTGGCTCCCAGAGAGGAGACTTGGCAAGCATCTTCTCCCTCAGGACACCAGGACTTGCAGCCCAGTGAGCTATCTTTCCCAAGCCCAGAAAACAGACCTGATTTGGAAATTCTGGAAACTGTTAAAAGGCTAACATCTCTTACTGCTATTCACTTTATGACAGTGATGGGTGTGTGTACTTTCTTGGACTCCAGATTCAGAGTCTTGGATGATCTCAACAGGAAGTCAGGATGCTTCCAAGAGAAACAATTTTGCAGAGCAGATCTGCTCAAGATCCTTTATGCCCAAGATTGCCTTGACAAGCCTTGGCAGGGTCATTTGTTCAGCCCTGATTGAGAGAGTCTCCCTGAGCAAGGAGAAACCCCTAGTGAGGGGCTTGGTTCTCAAAAACAATAGCCCAAAGCAGATGCTTCCTGTTCAATTTCAGAGGATAACTGGCAGGTGCCCGGCTTCCCAGCATGGGAGAAAAAGGAACTCTTGTCTTTCTGCACAAATTGGACATTGTATTATAAGCTCAGTTGGTTCTTTCCTAGAAGGGGGATTTTACTGACCTCGAGAAAGGTCACTAACTTGATAAACTTGGATTTGGGGTAATCACCCTGGAAACTGGGAAAACCCAGGAAATGGGTTTTCTTTGTTTAATATCTATGAATTATGTCTCTTTTCCAGATTCATTTTCTTACTTGTCGTTGGGATGATATTCCTCTACTTTATTGTTGCTTGTTAAAATTTAGGGATTACATTTCTGTCCTCTTAGGAATTATTAAAATGCTTAAAATGCTTTCTTCATTTTATTTTTTTTCCTTAGTCATCTGCCACTTCCATCATATTTTTGAACAATAATTCATCTTAGGAAGTGAGCTCATCTTCTTCCCTTTACCAATGTTGCAGGCTGTCTTGCCTTTGAATTTTCTTCAAGTTTTGGGATGTCTTTTTTCTTACCTATCCTATCCTCGACTCTTCACACCACACACCACTCTTTTTGTGGTTACAGCCTCCTGTCCTTCTCCATCCATTTATGCCTCCTATCCTAGCCTCCCTGGAGGTCAGACCAGGCTTCCAGTTCACTGGGGCTGACTAGAGAACACTAGTCCTCCAGCAGTATCTTAGTATTGCCAGGAAGGAATGACGACACTGGGTTGTGGGAACATCCGGTTGTTCACAGGTGAGTACTGTGATGTAAGGGGTCATCGACTATCACATGGGCCAGATTAGGAAGCACTGGGAGCACTCAGTGGGCATTTCCAGAGGGGAGAAACTGCAGGCAGCACCGTCCAATGGCACACCATCCAATAGGTCGCCACCCAGATAGGACAGATAAAAAGCTGGGGGAAGACACATCTGACTCCCTCTTTCCAGCTGCAGTGAGCTGTTTACTGTGTCTTTATACTGTGACGATGGTCTGAAGCTCTGAAACTGTGATCCCAAACAAATATTTTTCTGGGAGTTGTTTATACCATGGTATATTTTTCACAGTGATGAGATGAGATATCAACAAAAAGAATAAAGATATTTTTTAAGCCAGGTGTTGTGGTTCACACCTGCACTCCAAATACTTGGGAGACCAAGGGACAAGTGTCACTGAAAATTGAAGCCATCTGGGTTATACAACAAGGTCCAGGTCACCCTAGGCTATATAGTGAGTTCTAGGTCAGCCTGATTACACTGGGAGGCCATTTTTTTTTTAACACTTAGAGAACTTACTTAACGCAAATGAGATCTGAGCTTCGAATGTTGATCATAGATTCTCTAAGATCTCAAGAGAACATATGACCATCACTGTGATCCATGTGCTACCAGACTGGGGCCTGTCACCTGACATATTTATTGATGATTTCTATTACCCTCAAATCCTGGTTCCCAGAAGCCTGAAACTTACCTTTCAGGAGCCACCCCTCCTTCAGATGCTGCGTCACCTTCATGAAGAAGACAAGTATAACTTGAAAATTACAGTTAAAAGTTGAACACTCATAATCCTATACCTGAAACACTGTCCACTCAACATGGAAGCGGTACTACCATTGAACAAAGTACATGAAACCTGGTGCCTTTTTTTTTTTTTTTTTTTTTTTTTAGGATTTGACACTGACAACAAATTTAACCTCTTTGAGGAGCTTTACTTTCCTCTTTCACAGTGTGTGAAAAACATCTCCCTCATGTTGCACTGTTGAGTAGTTAAGTGTGCAGAAGCAAAGGGCTAGCAGGGAGGAGGCTCTGATGGATGTTAACTGCTCAGATCCACCTTCTGATCCACTGGCTTGCAGTGAAACTTACTGAACTGACTGGGCTGGTGGCAATTGTGTGAAACCCACTAAGTGTGGATATGTTTTAGTTTCACTAACAAACATTCCATATTTGGCTTTCGTTGCCAATCCCGAATGGTGGTGTTTTGTTTTCCTTTTGGTTTGTTTGGAGCTTGTTTTGTAAGATCTGAATTCCGAAGCTCATTCAAGTCCACAGATTTTTGTATGGAGAATCAAGAATCTTTAATGAGCACAATATATTAAAAAGTAGAGTCAATGCAATCATAACCGGACACATGACATGCAACTGGAGAGTGACAGAAGGTAGGTGTCTGAGGTTTGGAGGGTTTTCAATGGTCAGGGTACGAGGCAACCTGATGTCAGATGCTGTACAGAAGATGTTATGTTTTGAGGAAAGGAGACAGAACATTGCAGGAAACTAAAACAATTACCTCCAGTCTGCCTAACTTCTTTCTGGTCTGTGAGTATCTGGGAGAAAGAATGATTACCTCAAGGAGAGATCACCTTTCATGAGGTACATAGAGCAACTTGGCAGGGAAATGGGAGAAGAGACAGCCCAGGTCATTCACTTTCTTGAGGCTCAGGAGCTACCTCTGCACACTCACAGCCCTCCTCAGACAACTTGGCATACAACAACCAACATCTGTTGCATTTAAAGATGTTCTCTTAGAAATGGCTCATGGCAAGACAGCCTTCTTACTCCCTCCCCTCCCCTCCCCTCCCCTCCCCTCCCCTCCTCTCCCCTCCCCTCCCCTCCCTTCCCCTCTCCCCATCTATGCCCCTTCCCTTCCATTTCTTTCCTATTTCCTCCTCTCCAGAGTCTCATGCACTTGTACACATCTCTGAAAGACAATGTTTCTAAATTGCACATGATAAAGGTTTCCCTATTGTCTTCTTTGGTTTTAAATAAGCTGGAGTTGGAAGGTGAAGTGATAAGCTGGCTGAGCAGAGCTGCTGTCATAAGCAGGAGAATGATAAGAACTGGTTTGTACTTCAGAAAGAAAAAACTGGGCACTATATGGTTTTAAAATGGATAATGGAAGATAGGAAAAAAAGAATCTTATTTATCATTTTCTTCTAGCTCATAGGATAGTTCCAGGCAAGAGTGTGTATTACTAATTTGTTTTGTTTTTATACTTTCTTTATTTTGAGAATTTCACACATGTATACAAAAATATGTTCATATCTATTTCCCGTTTCCTCCCTTTTATATCCCCCTGTATGCCTCTTCTAGTTACTGCTGCCCACATGTACATGGGTATAGGGCCATCCATTGGAACATGGGAACCTACCAATGCCACATTCTCAAGGAAGGATGAGCCTCCTTTAACCAGCAAATATCCATTGCCAATAGCTCCTCACTGGGGTGGGGCCTGGAGATCACCCACCCCATCAGCATAGGAATTTTTGTTGGCTTGATCCGGGGTAGTCTTACTCAGGTAACCACAGCTGCTGTGAGGTAAGGGTGTGATAGCCATGTCAGAGCCTTTCTGAAGTCAGCCTTTCACAGGACTCTTCCTGGCCCTTACATTCTTTCTGCCTCCTCTTCCGTGATGTTCTATGGGCCATGGTGGTTGTGGGGTTAATATATGTGTTCTATTTATGGCCGAGAACTCAATCTCTCTTTCTCGGTATTTTGACCAGTTATACATCTCTCTATTGACTGCTTCTGATCTCTCTCTCTCTCTCTCTCTCTCTCTCTCTCTCTCTCTCTCTCTCACACACACACACACACACACACAATGCTTCTCTGACAATGTTGTGAGTGATCTAGGTCAATGCATATAAACACAAACATTTAGAGGGCAATTTACCAAGTTGATCATTTAGCAAAATAACAATAGCAGGTTCTACCCTAAGATCTGCAACTTTCCAGCCATGGCTTTTGACTCAACAGCACCAGATATGAAACTACCTCCTGTAGAGTAGGCCTCAAGCAGTTAGCTACTCTGTAACAGTCATGGCACTACCACACTAGTAGGCACATCTTGCTGGACATATCAGTGTTGTAGAATACATCCATACTTGCAGGATTCAGACCTAGGTATAACCATGATATATCCTCTCTCTCAGTAGCCTGCATAACCTCTTCTGACACTATGGAAACTAGCCAGAAGGGAGGACATTTTTTGGTTAGTTTGAAATTGATTTCTTTATGTCCTGTATCTAAAGTGTCCGATGGCTTTAGCAATAAGGTCTTACCACGTAGTTATGGTGTGTAATCAGGGACAATGGAATAGTCTATGTTGTTTTGAAGACTTCTGGGGCCTCTTTGACCAATACTCCATGATTTTTACTGTAATTTTTATTTAATAACTTGAATCTTCCGGGAGCGACCCTGTCTACCTATGCAGGGAAATTCTTTTTGTATAATTAATTCCTTAACAAATATAATGTCTTGGCATCTTGGTACTGCCTATTTCCTGTTACAGAATATGGAACATTGACTACACATTGAAAGGTGAGTGCAGAAGTCAAATTGTTCAGGAGGAGCAGCAGGGTCATAAAACAGGCAGTTTCCATAGGGAAACTAAATTATATTGAAAACAACTGTGTTGGCCCCATGGGACTGTCTGCAGATATAGGCAAAGTTAAGAGAAGTATGTGGAAACAGGAAGCTGCTGAGAAGAGGCCACAAGACACTAGGCTTGGACTGGTCCCACTGGAGCAGCTCTGGACTTGAGTCTAATAGAGTGAGAAGGCAATTTTCTTTTCCCCAGAGTTGTTTTGTATTTACCATCTGGGCTGGTGGTTCTAGGCAGGTGACGTGGCAGCACAGGCTGTGTGGATGCTGAGAAGATGAGACATTGGCATTTGGAAGGGATGTAGTAAACACGTAGTGGGAAGATGCCTTGAGATGGGGAGAGCTCTGGCAGGGGAGGTGTTTGTCTACTTAGAGGTGAGACTTTGCTGGGTGGCCATTGCTGTCGAGAAGCAGCTTTCTTCAAGTTTTTGTTTATCCAGGTTTTGTTTCATTTAAAATTCTCTTGTACATTTGATAGAAAGGGCTACCTCACCGATGTGTCTGTCCTCACTTAAGGGACCATCTTTACCCTTCTCTCAGGATTACCTAAGCTGATTTTATTTATTATTTATAAGTTATTATATGCCAGTGTGTGTGTGTGTGTGTGTGTGTGTGTGTGTGTTTGTGTGTGTGTGTGTGTGTACACTGGCTTATGTGGCCATCAGAGGACAACTTTGTGAGATCGATTCTCTTCTACACTGATGTATGTTTCAAGTATCGAACTCTGGTCACCAGGCCTTTACTGTTGAGCCATCTACCCAGCTCAGCTCTCATTTAGATTCCAGGAACAGCTGGTGCTGATAACCCTGTCTCACCAGGGTTGAATACCGCACAGCAGACCTCCCTGAACACTGGGTGTGCTTCATCCAGCCCTTCCAAGCCCCTTTGAGATGGGTAGAACAACTATTTCCACTTACAGATGAAAACAATGGAAGGTTTATAATGGTAAACACAGCCTTGTAGACACTGGACAAAATGTTGAACCAGGATGATCTGACAAAGCCCGTGCTGCCTTTTAAATGGAACTCTTACCACGTCCAAAGGGATCTCAATGTGATTGCACACAAAGTCATGTCCTCAAAAATACTATAGCTGGGAGAGAGGAGAGAGGGAAGGAGGGAGGGAGGGAGAGAGGAAGGGAGGGAGAGAGGGAGGGAACAAAGGAGGGAGGGAGGAAGGGAGGGAGAAAGGGAGGGGAGGAGGGAGAGAGGGAGGGAGACAGGGAGGGATGGAGGGAGGGATGGAGGATTAGAAGTCAAATGAAATTACAGCAAGATACAGATAGATAATCAATGAACTTGTGAAGTTTAACTTGGAAGTTGCAGAGAGGAATTAGATGATCCTGAAGAGCCCCATGGTGGAGAGATGCTTGGTTAGACCTTGGAAAGCCCTGCTGGGGCTGAGTTTAAGAGAATGAATGGGTGTGTCAGGGAGAGAGGTAGCTGAAAGGTGTATGTGCTGACAAACATGTTGGGTTTGGGTAACAGTGAGCAGACTGTCTCAGCTGAAGAAGATTTCACAGGGGGAAATGGGTAATAATCTTGGATTTAGAAATATGAAGAGCCAGTGAAAGAAAGACTAAGAATATTCATTTTTGTTAGGTTGGAAACAAGAGTAAAGGAACTTTCTAGTAGTCGGTGGTACATTATTTTGAGGGGTATTTTGTGTACCCATGTGCCAGTGAATTGCTAGGTGAGATTCCCCTGGAAACCAGCTAGAAGAATGTTGCAAACTCTAGGGTGTGGAGATATTCAGAATCACAGGCTTCCCCTCACCCCCGAGTTGACTGAATGACAAATGTGGCGACCAAGTGCCTCAGAGCCTGTGGTGTGAATGTGCAGAGTGGATGGAGCTTCATAGCTTCCAATTATGAGTAGCATCTGAACTAGTCACAGATGGCGTTCGTTTTACATTTTGGGCATAGGAAATTCACAACTAATTAATTTACTTATATTCCTTTCCCCAATCTAATTAATTTTAAGGGGTTTAAACAAGTACTGCTCCTTTGTTCCCACAGTGGTACAAGCCCATTTTTATAAGTGGACACCCTTTAATTGAAGGAGTTGCTATGACCTCTGAAGGAAATCTCTCAAGCTTTGCCCACATGCCTGCCACTTATTCACATCACTCAATCCAGGCTTTCAGAGTTCTCTGCTTTTTAACTCAAGAACACTGGGAGGGAGGGGATGAGGGCTAGCGTTCCACATCCTTCTGTGGGACCATAATTCCCTTTGACAACTGGCTTTTAATTTTAGGGGTCTGAACATTTTCTGGAGTTCATTATTAGCCCAGACTATAAAGCTGAGGGATTGACAAATAAAGATTGAGCAGAATTTCCACAAAAAGAACCAAGATTTGACCTTACTCCACAGCAATAAAAATCAAATGGCGATATGGCAACTTTCTAAAGAGAATCAGCAAACATTTTAGCAATCCCTTTCCCTGTTCCCTAGAGTGCAGGGTTTCTTGACGTCTGTTGTTGATTTGTCTGGATGGCCTGCTGTAGGTCCTTGCTCTACCTGCATCTCTAGTCTCTTGAGGAGCAATGTCTGGAATCTGGTATTTATGGAAGAAGCTTAGAACATCAATAGAATATCTTTGGTACCCAAGAAGAGGAAGAAAACCCTGGAGGGAGAATCAAGGACAGAACTCAGAAAGCTGCTTGTTGGCTGCTGGCTGAGCAGAAATGAATCCCAGCATCTAGTGAACTGCCCAGCTTCAGGGCTTTAAGTTTCCTTGTGGCTGCACATTTGCTTCTGCCTCCGAATAAATTCAAAAGCTGGCCATCAGTCTCTTCCTCCTTTTCTTCCTACTCAGTTGCCTCTTCTGATTCCTCTCACAGGACAGAGGGGCCTGTGGGAAGGGATATACGGTTGGAGATGGCAGAGTAATGGTCCAAGGACGGCAGAGCTGTGAGCCTTAGAAATGTTTTAACCATCACCCTCTGGTTCTGCCAGAAGGAGTTTCCTCCAGGTCCTCAGCTGGCTGATGACAGGAAGGCTTCGTTTTTCCCTCTCCTTTCTCCCTTGTGTTTCACGGGGTTACTAGAAGATGGATGATGCAATTTCCAAGGAAATAGTCTGTAAATTGTACCAAATAAGCCTCTATTATCTTTGAGAATGTGTATATATGTATATGCACCATAAATAGAAGGTTCTGGCTAGATGGTTAATATGGAGTAGATAAAACCTCTGGCTCTAAAAATTCAGGTCTACCTCCCTGACCCTGGCTCTTCTACTGGCAGAAACTAGCAGGTTTGAGAACCTCAGGTCCTCACCTGTAAAGTGAGAGAAATAGTTTTGTTTCCTTCAAGTAGTTCTGTGGCTCAGGTCCCAGAACACAGACGATCCCCACAGTGAAGACCATGAAAATAAATGAGGGAATGAGAACACACTTTCTTAAAATATTTAGATACTATTTTCATTTACTAGAATTCACATTCTACTTCATCTCTACCTCAGCACAGTGCTCGGTCAATGGATAACTGTTGAATCTATCTTCAGACAAAATTTGCCATTTTTGGTTAATGTGTAATACCAGGGCAAGATGGCTGGTACTGAGTAAAAGTGGTGCTAGGGGCATAGTGAGCCTGCCTACAAAAGGAGCCTGGTCAGAGGGTGATGGATAGTAAACGGGACTTGGCCCACAGAGGCAGAGGGCTACTGTGTCATTGGTGGGAAGGATAGGTCAGGATATAGTCAGCATTGTTGCAAACCCACTTATAGGTAAGAGGTTCCTGAAGAACCAATCTGTATCTCCTTGTGTTGTGTGGCGTTTCCTAGAGAGATGGAAGATTATGTCTGTTCACCCATGTAGGGATCTTGGAACAGACCAAAGAAAAGATTCCACCTGAGCCAAGGTTGGTGAGCCAGGGAGCTCACAGGGACTACTTTCAGAAGCATGGATGAAGGATAATTTACATGAGGATGAGGTACCCAGGGGCTGCTCCACCACTGGAAACTCCCACCCCAGCATGGTGACAACCTGTGAAAGCTGCATCCCTGAAGCTTCTCATGCAGCTTTTGGGTGGTTCAGCTGGGCAAGTGGCCTCTCCCAGCGAGCCAACATTTACTGCTTTCATAACCTTAGGGAGGCATCTTGCTAAGCTTGTAACTTTCTGAGTCTTAAAAGTTGTCTTAGCTTAATGACGCTTAGGAGTCTTTCTCCTTCCTGGGAGGAATATTTTAATTAGGAAATAGTTACTTAACACCTAAGATCCCATGGGTTTCCTCTGATATTTTCCCCGACTTAAGTAAATAGCCAAGGTATGCCTACCTTTTATTAAAATTTTGTATATTTTAAAAATGTTATTTTAATATTTTATTTGATGAGTGATTTGCCCACATATGTGTCTGTATTCCACATGCATTCCTGGTGCTAGTGGGGATCCACAGAGAGCATCAGATCCTCTATCTAGCTCTGGAGTTACAGATGACTGTAAGTTACAGATGTGCATTCTGAGAATTAAATCCACATCCTCTGGGAGAGCTGCTGGTGCTCCTCACCATTGAATCATCTCTCCAGCCCCCAAATTTTGTAGTTTTTCCTCAAATAGCTATCTAAATTTACAAGGTTTAGACTCACTGGTGCACTTATCTGACCCTGCTCCCAGCATGTCTATTATACAGGAATAAAGAAAGAGTATAGGAGTTCAGACATGGCCTTGTCCAGAAGTTTCTACAAGATAATATCAGTTTTGTAGCCTGTATTGCTTTGTAGAGGCAGGCAAGCTCAAGGAAGGTATGGATGCCTTTGCTGTGGAAGCAAAAAGGTGCTAAGTATATACTTGGGCAGTGTTATTTTTAAGATGAAGCTTAGAATCTAGTTTTTGGAAAAGTTAGTATTCTTAATAAAATGCTCAACCTAGATTCTAGAAACTGATATAATTAAGAATGTCTTGGGGAAAGCGTCACCAAGCTTACTGACTGTCCATCAACATCCTAGGTCTTTCACCCAAGACTTGTTTTGTGTCTAGTCTGGCAATGGTTATCAGAACAATACATTTTCATGTAAAAGTTGCTCACCAAGCATCTTTGGATGGGTTTATTGCTGGCTTCGTTCACTAGAGCAAAATTACAGCAAATTGTTGCTCTCAGAGGCAGCCTGTCTAACTTCCTTTCCATGCCCTGTTAACCATCCTTGAGTGCGTGCACAGCTGCCATTGATTGCCCTTTCACATCCTTTTGGACCTTTTGTCTCTCTCTTGCTTCTATGTAGCTATTGTCTTTCCTCCAACAAAACAGGAAGCTTTTACAAATAAGCAAAAACCCCTCAAAGGTACACTCTCTTGCTTATTTCTTCCATATTTCTATCTTTTATTGCCTCACTCTTGGAACTCTGATCCCTCAGAGTCTAGCAGAGGTCTGGGAAGGATGCAGGACTCGATAAACATTGGATGATGCGCTGGTTAGTTGGAGGACTGGAGGATAAGTTGGGTCTCCATTTTTTCTATCTACCATAGTATATCCAGGTTGCTTTGGTTCAATGAAGGTCTACAGGTCATACAATTGCCAGAATACGAGGTGCCCACGGCCATAAACCCAAGCTGTGAGTTTGGGGATACAAACTCAGAGCCATGGCTTCAGAGACACCAACCAGGGCCATCAATGCCTTTGGGCAATCTCATTTCTGGAAGAAAAGACCAAATCTCTAGTGAACTCTCTTTAACTTAGGTGAATATAAGCTAAATAATTATTCTATTTTTATAAAGAGTTATCCCGACATTTGTGAATTCAGATAAAAAAATTTAGCTTGAGGTTCAATATTTTTGATCACATGACATTGTAAGGATTTAGCTACAGAAATTTTAAACTTTGTAAAAATATACATTATACACATCTTTTAATAAGGGATGTATCCTGAAAATGTATTTTATAATTGTGTGACTATCACTGGGTATACATACTTATCCTGGACAATGTATATCAATCACTTCATGTGGCCTTGATACAATCAAGTGACATAATAAACACAAGATCTGTGAAGTGAGTGGTGGTTTACAAGTAACCTTTGCAATGAGGAGAGGAAAAAATAATGATAAATGTATAGTACAGCACAGTAGTATAGTAAACACATAAGCAATGACAAGGTGGTTTACTACCATCATCAAGTATCATGCACTATGTATAATTATATGCGCTTTACTTTTATATGATGGGCAGTGTAGCAGGTTTGTTTGAAAACCCTAACTATACTGTGATAGCTCTATTGTCATGTAGAGCATAAGAATTTTTCAGCTCCATTATAATCTTATAAATATGTATACCATCCATCCTTATTCTAAATGTTCTATAGCAGGTGAATATAACTTTGATACATTCCATGGAAGAATGAATTAGACTTGATGCACTGGGCAATATCTCTCCTACAGAGATGTTGCAAAATTCTTATTACACAAAACTGTTTTGTGGTTTGTGAAGAACTAAGTGATTTCTGGTAATTGTTGCTAGCAGATAAGAGTGTAGACACTCTCACTTGCCCCTTCCAGAAAGTTCCTCTATCATACAGGGGACTCCTAAAGTCCAGGTGATGTGGCAAAGTAGGGTGTGACACATGAGGAGCCTCAAAGAGCAATCTGGGCCAGGAATTTGCCTACTCATTGCTGTGTGGTTGTCTGCAGCTCCAGTGACAGGGTGGCTCACACAGTGCACCTCTGTTCTTTTATTCTGATGATTTCCTGGGTCGCAGGATAACTCAGGGCCCTGTCTAACATCTGACCACTAGATGCCAAGGTCCCTTATCTGTCTTTCTTTGTTCCTCTTCTGCTCATAATTCTTCTGATTTTAGAGTTTTCAAATATAGACAAAATTTTAAGGTCCCATTTTCCATCTTGGCGACATAGACTATGGGAAGACAATAGTGCCTGCCTGCCCTGTGGGTGAGATGTGCAGACCATGGGACTCCAATGCTGGCCCAACAGTGCATTACTATTCTTCCTTGTGTGCCATCCTATGCAGTTTATGAACATACTCCTCTAAAATAAATATAGAATTCCGTGCGGTTTTTCCAAAGGAATTCTTTCTGTCTCATTAGGCATAGAACAAACTTGCAAAGAATGTGGTAGACAGAACAGATGTGGACCCCCAACCTGAAGAGTACTCAGTAAAACATTAAAAATTTTTAATTCAGAGACATAGCTTAGATGGGGAGGCGGTGCAGAAAACTCTCAGGTACTAGAAAGGAGAAAGAGCTGGAAGCCTGATTGGCAGACAGGAACTGATCTTAGGACTGGCAAGTGGGTACAGATAAAAATCAGAGGTGGATGCTTTTATGCCCAGCTAAGAACAGGAGCTGGGACGTCAAGTCTTTGCAAGACAGTGAGTTAAAAGAAAATCCCCTGCACTGAGCCAAAGGGCTGGCTTTTCCTTGTAGACAAGACTAGAAATAGGCTACTTACAGGTCTGGGGAGTTTGTCATCTGTTTCAGACCTTGCCTAGAAATAATGTCACCTCAGAGAAATCAAAACTCTAAATATGAATCACACTTTGATATTCAGTCAAAATTCCACCTGGCCTTGATTCTGCAGAGTGACACTTTGACAAGTGCAAACAAAAATTGCTCTAACCAGTAAAAATCCCAGGGTTGTGGCAGAGGCTGCTGTAGAATTTCCCTAGGGATGCATCTGCAGAACTCCTGCTCATGATAAGCCTTAATATAAAAATTCGTAAGTTACCCTAGGAAATATCCCACATGGGAAAGGTGTTGAAGAAAGGAAACAGCAAAGTGAGTACTCTATGAATTGTAGAAATCCAAACAACCAGAAAGGAACTGCAAAATAAATGTCTGCAAAAGCTCAGTGATACTATTTACTATATGTGACATGCTGTTCTAGGGGAGCACTTTCTGGGCATTACTTTTATGTATTTGAAGCTTTTCTGTTGCTGTGGTAAAAGACCATGATCAAGGCGACTTACCGAAGAAAGGGTTTATTTGTACTTACAGTTCCAGAGGGATAAGAACCCGTGCGACGGGGGAGTTGAGGTGTGGAGACCAGAGCACTAGCTGAGGGCTCATATCTTGAATCTCAAGCACAAGGCAGAGATAGCAATCTAGGAACAATGCCTGGCTTTAACTTTGAAGCCCAC
This sequence comes from Phyllotis vaccarum, assembly GCA_033318265.1. Classification (NCBI taxonomy): domain Eukaryota; kingdom Metazoa; phylum Chordata; class Mammalia; order Rodentia; family Cricetidae; genus Phyllotis; species Phyllotis vaccarum. Next base: position 27,180,374 of record JARWLC010000017.1, read on the forward strand.
CTCACTGATGAACACCCCCAGCAAAGCCACACCTTCCAAGCCTTCCCAGACTGTGCCACCAGCTGAGGATCAAGTATTCAGATTCCAGAGCCTGGGAGAGACCTCTCATTCAGATCACCACACCTTCTCACGGAGTCCAGTGAATCAGTCAATGACTACACTTCGCAGGTGAGAAAACCTGAATCTTTGCAAATACAATCATAGTCAGCAAATGGTGAAGCTGGATTTGACAGCTGGCTCATTGCACAATTTGCCTCTAAACTATTGTTAAAGGGGCCCCTTCCATTGTTCTCTTCCTCACACAGATGGAATGACACCTGGGCAGATGGCTACCTGATTATTCCACCACGTTTCCCAGGCTCTGTTGTTTGTAGGTAGGGTCACATGACCTAGCTTTCTCTCATTCTTTTCCAAGTTAGCCACAGCCTAGATGTACTAGCAATATAACTTCAAACATGTACCTGAGGATAATGACCTTCAATAAGACATAAACTCAAACTACCTGCTAGCTTTAACCATCTACCTCCTTCAGAATTGTTGTGCAGCCTGTGTTACAGCTTCAATGTTCCTCGAAAGCCGAGGGTGTTAGCCAGTAATCAATTGCTTGGCAAGTGGCCATAATCTGATCCACACTCTGAATGCAAACTATAAATCCTGCTGATCAAAGGATAGGAAGCATAAGACAAAAGTAGGTCGGGATGACAAAGAAGGGATGTCTTTAAGAGCCAAATTGGGTTTTTAGAAATAAAAACTGTTGTGACAAGTGTCATACTGAAAGTTTTGGGAGAAGGAATTTGCCTCTGAGCCATTGGTAGAGTAAACAGATTTCTGTTACAGTCAGGGACAAAGAGGAGTTATGTGCAGTCTTACAATGAACCAGGAGAAGACTGGAGGAGCATGTGTAGTGCAGAGGGTGAGGATCAAAGCTGTTCTGATTCAGATCTTTTGGATCTTTCCAGAAAACAGCTGCTCTGGAAGGCAGGGCAGACTTGGCCTGTTAAGGGGTGAGATCATTCTGTATGTTGGTGAACAGAAGCATTCCTCCAAGCTCTGCTGATTTCCATGAGTGATTCTCTTTACCTTTGATGTTTTGGATGGGAGAGTCTAGAGAGGCATCCCAAGAACATCACAAAGGCATCTCTGTCTGCCCAGAATAGTGGGGGCTGACAAGAGAAAAAGAAAAGCTGGGAGTGGCTTGGAGAAGATGGGGAGTGGCTTAGAGAGGATGGGGAGTGGTTTAGAGAAGATGGGAAGTGGCTTAGAGAGGATGGGGATGCCTTCAGTGCTCTTTAAAATGCTCTTTTTTGGGGTCAGGGAAATGGCTAAGCAGGAGCAAGACTAGGACCTGGGTTTGATTCTGTGGGTTCACAATTTGGAAGGAGCAATCTAATTCCCAAGTTATTCTTTCTCACATACACACAAGTGTGCCCATGTGCGCTTACACACACACACACACACACACACACACACACACACACACAAAGACAGACACACACACATATACACTGAACAAACATTAAGAGAAATACCCCTTTTTTGCTGCTGTGTGTCTCATAGCTTTTATGGACCACTTTAGAAAAATCTTCTTGAAAAGATATTTGTGATGATGGCTGGCTTCTAACTCTTCCTTCGGGTCTATTTGTGTATCTTCTTCATATGCATTATCTGAAGAACATCACACAGTCATTTACTGAGCCTCTCCTAGAAGATGGAAGCTGTAGAATTACTGGCCTCAAGAGCCAAAGATGTGATAACCAACAATGTTGTTTACTTAGGGATGAAGAATTTCCTGCAACACTAAATTTACTGTGTGAAATCACATTCACACACACACACACACACACACACACACACACACACAAAATCGGGCTACTTGGTCAGCCTCCTGAGGGAACATGTGCTGGATCATATTGTATTTGCTCCAAAAAATAGCCCATGGTAGCAGAGAAACTCATTTTATATTATAGTCACTAGAGACAAGGAATATTAGTAGTTTTGACTGATGTTTCTCGGTCATCATATTTTTTTCTTTTCCTGAATATGGAGCTTGGAGCATAAAAGCTGAACATCATGAGTCTGTACATATCACAGCTGGGACAATAATTTCCTACAGCTGTAACCTTTGCAATGTACAGCCCTTAGTATTCATTACTCTAGAGTCTAGAAAAATTCCTACGTTTTAATTTCTTAAATGACCATGTAACCAAAGTGATTGATATCTAAGTGAATTGACTATTTATTTCTAGCAGGACTTTGTAGTAAGAAGTTTCTAGCTCAGCCTAGCCCTGAGATCTGGACCAGCAGTCCCAAATAATCACACAAAGTCTTATATTAATTATATGCTATGGTTCACATATATCACTTGCTAAATCTTACTCTTAAACTAAACCATCATTAGCCGAGTGGCTCAGTACCTTTTCTCAGAGCAGCATTTCTGTCTTCTTTCTTCTGCATCTGCAAGTTATCTCTGCTCTGCTCTTCCTCTTCCCAGAGTTTTCTTAGTCTGGTAGCCCCGCCCACACACTTCCTGTCTGACTTTGGCCAATCAGCATTTCATTAAACCAGTAAAAGGTTTAACAAATATTTACAATGCACAAGAGCATAATCTCACAGCAGGACTTGACCCAGGGAAACCTCTCTACCATCCATAGATTCTAGGCCAGTGTTTGGAGGGGAAAAGATTAGGGTTTTCCCTCACTTCACCATCTTAGGCTAAGTGTTTAGTAGAGGATTCTACCAGCTTCCTCTTTAGGATCTGAGTCCTGTGTATTGCCTAGGAAAGAACTCTGTAGTAGTTCTCAGCACAGGCATTTGGGCTTTTAATTATTTGTCTATAGTAAGTAAAAGGCATTTCTGAGTGGTAGGAAAAATAACTTTTATATAAATAGTGGTGTGCTGGAAATGTCGTGTCTTGGCTCACAAGAGTCAGTGGTTAAATTTCTAGAAAAAATTGAGAGCTTGCTATTAAAAACTAAGCTAAGCAATTTTTTAAAACATGTAATATATAAACTTATAATTAAATTATATTTTGAAAGGTAATATACAAAACATTACCTTATTATTATCTTATTATTACCTATGATCTCCAAGTTTATACATAGTTATAAACTTTTCATGTCAGCAGTTCATCACTATAATTATCTAATAAAAGCTTTTATGAGGAATTATCTTGATTGTCAACTTATTGGGATCTAGAATCACTTAAAATACAGACCTCTAAGAAAGCCTGTGAGGACTGTCTATGCAGGTTAATTGAGGTGGGAAGGTTACCCACTGTGGGTGGTAGCATTCTATGGGATGGTGCCCTGAACCACTTCAAAGGAAAAAGAGAAGGTAAACCAAGTAGGCATCTCTCTCTGCTTCCTGACTGTGGTTGCTATGTGATGAGCTGTTTTGAGTTCTTGTGTCTATGACGTCTCTACCAGGATTGACTGGATCCTCAAAAAGTGAGCCGACAGCCAGAAAAGTAACTAATAGAGACTCTTGGGGAAAAAAAGAGATTTAGTTCACAGTTCCAGATATTTTAAGTCTGAAATATGTAGTACAGGTTTAGTAAAGGCTGACCCCTGGCTGAAATACTTCATGGTATGGATAGTGGTAATGGACTGTTGTATGAAACAGACAATTCACACTGACCCAAGATCAGAGAGAGCTTGGTGGTATCAAGTCTGGTTTTTTGTACAATTCATGACTTGAAGGGATCCAAAGGAGAGAAGGACAACTACCTCCGACTGCAGGATTCCCAGTAACCCAAGGACCTTCCATGAAGCCTCCTTTCAAAAAGGATTGTACCATACCTTCTAATACCACTATTCTGGAAGCATAGCCTTCAATTGCATGGAACTTTTGGGGTCAAGAAACAAAAGCAATATGTATAATAGACACACTTTGTGATGGAATGTTCCTATGTACTTCTACCTAAGCGGCTGGTGCTAATTGTATAGTGTACCACTGTGCAATTACTTACTGAAGAACTACTATGTGATAGTCACAGAGTAAAGATGTTCATACGTTCATGTTTCATCCAGTCAACCAACACTGCTTCACCATCAATAGTCCATATACTTAAAAAAATTTGTGAACTCATTGTGCGTCTGGCCTTCTCAAAGGTACTTTATATAGTTAGCTGCTTCGTCATTGACTTAACTATTTCAGGGAGATTCTGTTATTATCCTCAACTTCCAAAAGAGAAAAGTATGTTCTTTCCTTGTTACGATGATAAGTTATATGACCAAAACTACTTAATCGCTTGGTTCACAGTGTAAGGCCCTTCATGCTGGAGGGTGTGGCAGGTACATGAGGCACCTCTGTTGTTAGGAAGCAGATAAAAGAGGTAAATTTTTATGCCCTTCCCAGGTTTCTTTTTATTTAATGTATGGTTCTAGTTTGTAGAGGTGCTGACCGCATTTCGGTCTTAGTCTTCTCTCCTTTATGAAACATCTCCGGGAGAATCCTCAAAGACTCTCAATCACAAGCCTACCACTAGTCAACGTGAGACCTGAAACATTACTTACATTCAACCTATGACCCTCAAAGGCCCATGGCCATCCATGATAAAAAATAGGTAGCCATTCTAGCTTCAAAAGTTTTTGTAGTTTTAATAATTTCAAATCTAAATGTATACATTTTAAGAGGATTCATGTAATGTCATATCTGTTAACTATTGTTAAAAAAAGTCTTGTTATTCCAGTATGTAATCATTACAGAATAAACATTTCCACTCCAAAGGGAGAACAGAGGCACAGAGAGAAAAGATTGAGACAAAAGGGAAAAAAAAAAGAACTGAAACTCAGTAGGACAAACACCAAATCTTGCAATTTTATGTCTGACATCTAGTGCTGGTGATGGTAGAATCATTTTGGCTCCAAGGTCCTCAGATAACTGTCTCCATCTTTGTTTCCTTCAGCACATGTGAAACGTGATAACTCTTGTACAAGGTCTACTTCCTGTCTGTAGCTTTGTTCACTGGGCAGCTCCTACTGCTAGCATTTCCGACATCTAACGTCTCCGTTGCAACTTATGCTTCACCTCTACAGCTTCACACAACTGTTTCTTACAGTTTCTCGGAAGGAATCTGATTCTCCTACAATTTACCCAGCTTCTGTGACTTTCTCGAGTCTTGGTGCAAGCCTCTATGAAACTCTTGCTCTGTATTTTAAATCCTTGAATAAACAACACCATCTAGATGATGCTAGTCATTTTTATTGTTATCTCAAGATGAAATCTGTCATACTAGCATCATTAAAGTAGCCTTAATGAGCCTCAGTAACTGAATCCATTAAGCCACTTTTCTAGGTGAAGCAGAAACCCCTGATGGTGGCATTCTCAGTTCAAGCTCTCTCCTTTCTTCCTACAATATGGAACTTTTAATGAGTACTGCGATCTTGAGCTCAGGGCACCTTTCCTGGTGTCTGATGTGAGCTTGCTATTTAATGATGCTTATGTCTTTAACTACTATGCTATTTTTCTTCTGTCTATGCTTTGTCTGAAACTTTCTTCATTAAATTGCACATTTCCCATATTTTCTTCTTTATATTTCATTGAAAATTTGAGTAAGATCAGTAAGTAATAGCCATGCCAACAGCTGAATGTTACTGTTCTTGTGATGTAGCCACCTGAGAAGTCCACCTGGTCCAGGGTTTAAGTCACTAGAAACTATTTATTAGCTCACCAACTAATGTTCAGGATCTCAGTGTGGCTGTGAGCTTTTCTCAAGGTGATCTTTTAATCACAGAAACATATCCTGGGTTAACACACCTCAGTTAACAAGAACAGTTAGCCATAAGTGGAAGTACAGAAGCCAGAAGGCAAGGCTAGTGTATCCAGGAACTTTCCCAGTTGGACTTTGATGGATTAGGTCTTTGTTAAGTGTTGTTCAAGCCCTAGGTTCCATGACCTGAATGGTCAACCATGGTGCCAGCTGTGCTGAGATGTAGAGGTCCGTTACATTGTCTCAAAATTTTCTTCTGTTAAAGAAAATAGTTCACTACTCTTAAATTGAGCCTTATGAGCCTTTTTTTTAGGAAACAGAAAGCAGCCATATTTTTTGTCAGAATATTATGAGTTTGCTGTAATCAAATTTCAAATAGAGTCTTTATTCCCTGTGGGGATATTTTTAAATATAATAAAAACAGTCAGAGCTATCAGAAGACAGATCCACCTCCTCCTCTTCCTGTCTTTTTTTTTTTTTTTTTTTTTTTTTCCCAGACAGAGTTTTCTTTGTAACAGCCTGGCTGTCCTGGAACTTGCTTTGAAGACTGGGCTGGCTTTGAACTCACAGAGATTCTCTTGCCTCTGCTTCCCTAGCATTGGGACTAACAGTGTGAGCCACGGCTCCTTCTGCCTGCTCTGTCTTTCTATGCCCGCCTTAAATACTTTCCTCATTCAGTTAAGGGGTGGCACCACCCCTGCCTGCCTGGGAGCTTGAAACTCTGTCTGTAAACTAAGATGACCTCAAACTCAGATTGGGTTAAGGGTGTAAATCACCACTCCCGGATATTCCCTGTGCTGGAATTAATGGTGTGAGTTACCACTGTCTGATCCTCCTAGACTGACTGTGGATAGATCCCTCTGATATTTTCGAATGTTTTTTATTATATTTGAAACATATCCCCACAATTCACCTCTAGAATCTCAGTAGGACTTCACTGCCTACATCTCTATTGTTATTCTGGCCATCCACATACCCACTGGGATGGGCTATTAAGCCCTGTTAACACTATTCTAGGGGTTCTCTCCCTCACCTTCAGGCTCTTCTATATTCCTTCCGAAAACCAGCTCTAAAGGCCTATAACCACATGGTCAGATTTATCACAACAGCAGCCCTTCTTCTCAGAACCAGTTTTCTATATTAGCTATTTTCCCCTTAACATGACAAAAGGAAATGAAGAAAAGAGGGTTTTATTTTAGCTTATAGTTTAGGTGTAATCCGTCACACTGGAGAGGGCAGTGAGCATGGAATGTCCCTACTGTCTTTACTATCACGAACCTTGTATCATGATGTATGGGGTAGAGGAGATAAAAACAGATATCCATCAGTCAATACAGAGCACGCAGATATCCAATGTTAGTAAGTGTCATAGAGTTAAAATAAAACTGAAAAAAATTGATAGAATATATTGAGTTAGCAGTACACATCAATTCATGTATTTTAATGTCATCATCACTAAATGGACGAGCAAATAAAGGCCAAGAGGCTAAAAGTACATCCAAGGATGCAGACTTTGTAAGTGGAGAAACCAAGATCTGCATCTATAATAGCTTGGCTTCACATTTGTCTACTCCTTCTGCTTTACACATCTGCCTGCGTCAAACTACTTCTGGAAGCCCCAGTGTTATTGGGCCTTTTACTCAGATTTGAATTTCTTACATAGATTCAGCTCAGCTAGCAACTTCCTCCGGCCCATACTCTTTTGTTTCTCTGTCTTTCCCAGCTGTATGGGAGGATAAATTAAGTATCCAGCTCATCAGCCCACAGTGGTACTGAGTGTTGGCTGTACTGGCTACTGAGAAGCCTGCAGGACTGAATGAATGTAAGATCTTAAATGGAGACCCAGCCACAAAACCCTGCTCCTCACTGGTCACTTAGGGGGCTCTGTTGATGAAAATAGACTTATTGTAGCTAATACGGGTCACAGGTGGCAAAGGCCAGGAACTGACAGGGAGTTTAGCTGGATTCTAATAGCACTCAGAACATTGTGCTCAGTCAATAGGCACTGCTGGGACATGCTGGAACATGCTGGGGCATGCTGGGGTGTGTGGACACTGCTCTTTAAAGCGTCCTGCATTGCCCCACTGGAAATACTGTAGTTAATGTCAACTTGGTCTGAGCTTTAGTTTTGGTGGCATTTTCTAATTTTATGAAAGAAGCCATTTCCTACTTCCCTAAAGCCTAATAGGAAATCTGCCCATTAGTTAGGCCTCACTCAGAAGATGCAGAGGTCAACGGCTTGACAACATTTTTCCTACAACCTGGGAGCAGATATGGAATGACCTCCAATATTTTAATTTTTGGAAAATTCTGACACCAAGGGAATCAGAAGACAGTGGCATTTAGCAATAGGTTAATGTATCAGTTTGACATTCTAGGAATCTAACAGAAGCCAGTGCTGGCTGAATAGGCCTGATTGTTTTGGAGAACAGAAAATACTTCCAGGTTATAGATATTTCAGAATCCCCAGTCTGCCAATGATAGTCATTAGGTGGATTAGTGTCCACTTGTCACTGTAGTACATACCAAAACTTTAGCAGCTTAAAACACACCTATTCTTTGTCCATTACAGTTAGGCTCAAGTCCAGATTGGCTTAGCTGGATTTTCTGTTCAGATGTTTAAAATGCTAAGCCACAATGCTGGCCAGGCAGAACTTTTATTTAGATGCTCTGGAGGAGAGTTCATTTCTAGGCTCGTTCAGGTTGTTGGAAGAATTTACTTCCTTGAAGTTGACAGTTTCCTTCCTAACTGAGAGATATCTTCCCTCCCTAACTCAGGCTTTCTTCTTTTCAAGGCCAGCACTGGAAAGCTGAAAGTCCTCACATCTCAAAATCTCATTGCTCTTTCTAATACCTAATTCTTCTTCCAGCTCGAGTGCTCATATAGTCAGATTGAATTTGCAGGCATAATGCAAGTGAATTATGGTCACTGACATGTTACCTTTCCAGTGCAGTTATGACACCGTATTGATGATGCCTAGGAACAGTGAAACTGCTGAGTAGGTAAAGTGCCCCCTTCCTCTATGGTCATAACAGGGAATTTTCAAAGTTCCCTTTGCTGTATAATAGATATTCACAAGATCTGGGGATTAAGAAATAGAACTCTTTGAGAGTAGATATTTTTCTTTCATACCTGTGTCTTCTTGACCCAGGGCTCAGATACTTGATTTTCAGGATTTTGTAGGGAACATCCATGCAGGCACCTTGAAAGCTGAGAATATAACATACATGTCAGGTTCAAGGGTAGAATCAAATGCAGATGTTGTAGATACACAATTTTGTATGATTTCGTCAATACTGTAGTATCACTCGTAAAAACATCTACCCATTCCTTCTTTTTATGGTATTTATTGAGTGCTTCTCATGTTTGACACTATTCCAAATTCTAAGATTATAACAGTAAAGAGTAGACAAAAATCTCTGTTCTCATGAAGTCACAGTTGTGTATTAGGAAACAAATAAATAAATGACATAATATCAAATAGAGAAAATCATAGAAGACAAGAAAGGAAGGAGTAGAAGCTGATTGTATCTCTCTTTTTTATTAAATTTACTGTGTTTGTGTGTGTGTGTGTATGAGTATGTGTGTGTCTGAGTGTGTGTGTATGAGTGTGTGTATGCATGTGTGTGCATGTGTTTGAGTGTGTGTATGTGTGTGTTTGAGTGTGTGTATGTGTGTATGTGTGTGTTTGAGTGTGTGTATGAGTGTGTGTGATTATTTATGAGTGTGTATGTGTGTGTTGTGTATGAGTATGTGTGTGTATGAGGGTGTATGTGTATGAGTGTATGTATGCGTGTATGTGTGTGTTTGAGTGTGTGTATGAGTGTGTGTGATTATTTATGAGTGTGTATGTGTGTGTTGTGTATGAGTATGTGTGTGTATGAGGGTGTATGTGTATGAGTGTATGTATGCGTGTATGTGTGTGTTTGAGTGTGTGTATGAGTGTGTGTGATTATTTATGAGTGTGTATGTGTGTGTTGTGTATGAGTATGTGTGTGTATGAGGGTGTATGTGTATGAGTGTATGTATACGTGTATGTGTGTGTTTGAGTGTGTGTATGAGTGTGTGTGATTATTTATGAGTGTGTATGTGTGTGTTGTGTATGAGTATGTGTGTGTATGAGGGTGTATGTGTATGAGTGTATGTATGCATGTGTGTCTGAGTGTGTGTATATGTGTGTGTATGTGTGTATGTGTGTGTGAGTATGTGTATGTGTGTATGTATGTATATGAGTGTGTATATGTGTGTATGAGTGTGTGTATGTGTTTATGTGTGTGAGTGTGTGTATGTGTGTATATAAGTGTATATATGTATGTGTATGAGTATATGTAGAGTCAGAAGATAACTTGTGACATATGAGTGTGTGTGTGTATGAGTTTACATATAGTCAGAAGATAACTTGTAACAGAAAGTTCTCTCCTTCTACCATATTGGGGATTCAGCTCAAGTTCTCAGGTTGACAGCAAAGAACTTTACCTACTGAGCAGTTTCATTGTTCCTAGGCTGCATCATTAATACGGTTAGTCATAACTGTACTGGGAAGGTAACATGTCAGTAGAGCCTTGAAGGAGAGTTAATGTAGAAGTTACTTACAACTAAAGAGGTTGTCCATGCATAGTCAGTTTCTAATTGCTTTCTTAGCCTTGAGTTTGGATGAGTTCCCAGTGGGACCACATTTGGTGCAGGATAGAAAGAACTCAGAAACTGGGCATGGTGGCCCCTGCTTATAAATTAAAGCAGCAAGGAGGCTGGCAAAGGGAGGCAGATTTCAAGCTGGGCCTGGGATAGAAATTTAATGTGAGATCAGCTTGGGCTGAAATGTAAGATTCCTTGTCCTTACAATGAAAAGAGTTTAGGTATGAACTTTGAGCAACTGCACAGTTGGAGGTCAAGGAAAGGTGACCAGCAGTGACAATCAGGAGAGAAATTCAAGTGTGTATGGCAGTGTTTCCAAGTAGAGGACTTGTTTATTGGTGCCAAATATTACTGATGGACCAATTAAAATGAGAATAGCTAACTGAGTCCCAAATTCAACAATTCAAGCTCTTTAGTTTCTATGACACTAGAACCACAGAAAGCAGGAAGAGAGGATTTGGAGACAGTGTTAGTATAGAACAGCCAGGAGCTTTGAAAAGAATAGCAAAGGTAGGAAATACCTGGAAGAGTACAGGTTATAAAATAGTATTTTAACTAGGCAAAAATTAGCCGCATGTGTCTATGCTGCATTTGTTTAATTGTCAAGATGTGTTGCATTTATTTCACCTGGCCTGCCTAAGGTGCCTGATTGCTCCAATAAAGAGCTGAATGGCCAACAGCTAAGCAGGAGATGGACAGGTGGGGCTGGAGAGAATGAGTGGGAGGAGGAATCTGAGCTGGGGAGAAGAGGAGAATGAGAAAGCAAGAACATGCCTGGGACCTGAAGCAAGGCAGCTGCCAGCCAGCCAGAAGTGAGAAGCAGCAAAAGCAGGAAAGGAGGGAGGGGGGGAGGGAGAGAGGGAGGGAGAGAGGGAGGAAGGGAGGGAGGAGGGAGGGAGAGAGGGAGGGAGAGGGAAAGAGAGAGAGAGGAAGGAAGGAAGGAAGGGAGGGAGGGAGGAAGGAAGGAAGGAAGGAAGGAAGGAAGGAAGGAAGGAAGGAAGGAAGGAAGGAAAGAAGGTTAAAAGCCCAGGGCAAAACATAGATAAAGAGAAACTGATTATAAGATAAGAGCCAAGATAAGGCTGAGCATTTATAACTAATAACAGAAAGCCTGGTATACACAGGCAAATGGATGGCGTGTTCACATGCTGGTGACAGTGAGAGGTGGGAGAAGAACTGTAGATAAGCAGGAGAAAGAACAGTCATTTCTTCATTGAGGGAAAAAGAGCCCAGGATTTGGTGTTTTCTCTGTTTGCCCAATAACTATTTTGAAGCAGCAATATTTATTCTGTGACAGGTATGTAATGAGTGCATGATTTTATAGGAGCATATAGTTAAGAGCTTGCTTTGAATTTCAGAAGAAATTTGGACTCTGGGCTATTCAAGTGTTGCAGCATTAAAGACAGTGGAAACTTTTAAAGTTGAAGTGAGTGCATCCTGCATTACAAGATGGTCATGGGACTGGAGGAAAAAGATGGGAAGGTCATGCTTTCAAAGTGATGTGTTAGGGTGTCAGGTTGACAAGAGTGGAGTATTTAATCTTGACTGTCAACCTGACTGGAATTAGAATCACTATCAAAATAAATGTGTATGTCTGTGAGGGATTATTTAGAATAGTTTAACTGAGGTGTAAAGACCCACATTACATATAGGCAGTAGCATCTGTGACCTAGAGTTCTGGACTGCATGAATCAGAGAAAGTGAGCTGAGAACAAGCAGCTACTATGATGGACTGTGTCCTTGAATGTGTGCTAAAATAAACCCTTCCTTAAGCCATCTTTTCTTAGGTATTCTCTTGCAACAATAAGAAATTCTTCTAACCACTCTGCAAGAAAGAGGTCTGAGGAAATGAGGAAGGAGGAAAGGTACAGGTCAGGTTTTTGAAAGCTTCCTGTAGGTATATATTTTTGTTTATATATTATTGGTCTGAAATGATGTGATATCATTTGGCTACAAATAATGTGGAAATTTTATTTTGGATGACATAGTCCCTATGAGCCAATAGAAGAGTCCACATCAGGGGCTTCTGGACTGCTGGTCATTGTCACTGTATTTAACTGCTTTGAAGTTTTCTCTCTCTATGATTCACAGTGTTTTGTGTCTTAGAATTTGATTCTTAATCCTGTTCACTAACCTCAGAGGCCCAGAGATCCAAGAGATAATTTATTGCCTTGTGAGCAGAGTCAAATGAGAAAGAGCATTGAAGGCAGATAGCCTTGGCTTCAGATCCAGGCTTTATAACCTCTTGGTTCAATAAATTTGAGTAGTTGCTTGAATCTTCCGCCCTTATGTTGTCCACTGAATAGTGAAATTAAACTCTGTTTACAAGGTTGTAGAGAATGAAATGAAATTACCTACACCACCATAATTGACATGAATACATTCTCAGCACATCTGTGACCTAGCTGAAAAAGTCCAGACAATCTTGGGAATACCACTAGGGTGGGCATTTCCTGACTACTAGCTACTATACAATACCCTTTTCCTTGCTAATGCTATACAGACAGACTCCTGTTGGGTTACAGTGATCTCTCCCCCGCCCCCCACCATGTGGTATCTATGATATTTGAGGGTGATTGATAGTGTCTGCTGCTCTTTTACAACTCTAGGGGACAGACTGATTTTTGGAAGTCGTGTGTGTGTGTGTGTGTGTGTGTGTGTGTGTGTGTGTGTGTGTGTGTGTGTGTGTGTGTGATATTTTCATATGCCCAGCCAGGTTCCTGTCAAAAATTTGATTATTATTATTATAACTGATTAGGTAACTGGCTTAATGTGTCTCAGAGAAATAAGCCTCAGGAGAGCATGTCTCCAGCAAAGCTGCACCTGACACTGCTGTGGACGAATGAGACACTGTCCCTCAGCTGTGGTGGCCCTGACCAGGTTAGTGTAAGTTGATATGGTCTAATGTGACAATTAGTATCAGTCATGAAGTGTTCTTGACTATCATGGTCAAGTATTTCTGATATTCTACCTCTTATCACTGAAGTCCATTTCTGTTTGAAGGTGTTATTCTCATGACAGAAAAGTGATGTCTCCACCAGGGCCACGCAGGCTGTCTGTGTGTTGAGGAGTTTGCCGGGCTCTGAACCTATATGGAAGATTTTTCTAATTTGAACTTTCTAAGATCCCCGTGGCTCAAAGACCCTCATCTTGATTGGCTATTCTAAGAGCTATAATCAAGAAGTAGACCTGCTTCAACTTGCTGCATAAAGAACGGAAGGAAAAGGGAAGGAAAGAGGGAGGGTACTGTTTTATTTTGTTGTGTACTGGCTTCTTGCCATGGGTTGAGCTTCTGGAAGTATTCCGGGTCAAGGTTAAAAGCTTGGATTTGAATCTCAGCCCAGGCCCTTATTAGCATAGTGACCTCGAACAGACCACTTAACCTCTTCAAGTGTGCTTTTAATTGGAAAAAGAAATAAAGAAATCCAATGTTGGACCTGATATCACAGACCTCCAAACTTAGCTGCTTGGGAGACTGAGGGAGAAGGATCATAAGTGTAAGGTTTGGTTGGACTCCACAATCAGTTCAGTTTCAGCCTAGGCAATTTAGGAAGGGCCTGTCACAAAATAAAAGCATGAACAAAAAAGGCTGGCATTGTAGCTCCGTGGTAGAGCACTTGCCTGGCATGTGCAAGCATCCCACACATACACATACAAGGAAGTCTTACTTTCTAGAAAACTGGAAAAAATGATATATGCATATTTAGTATAGTCTGTAACTTAGTAAATTCAATAAATGTTGGTGATGATTATAATTAAATTCCTGACCAAAATTCTTACATGAGGAGGAAAGTCCCTCATGAGTGTTGAATATTGGGATTATTATTTTAAAGATTTTATTTTTATTGCATTTTTAGGTTCACTACAAAATTGAGTAGAAGATATAAAGCTTATTATGTTCCTCCTGCCTCCATATATACATGTCTCTCGACAGTGCTGTATCATATATATCTTATGCAAATATTTCCCGAGTCTGGTCTATCTTTTCATTCTTTTGTAGTGTCTCTTATAAATAAAGTTTATATGTCTAATGAAGTTCAGGTTGTTAATGGTTTCTTTTAGGACTCATACCCTTAATTGCGTGTTTTAAAGTTTTTTTTAATCAAACCTTAGATCATCTAGATTTCTCCCTCACACTCTTCTGAGAATTTCACAGCTTTGTGTTTTAATTATGAACCCAAATAAGCTCTTTCCTCTTTAAAGCATAAAGTAGGTATCTTCTATAACACACTCTTGGGTCTTCTAAAAAATTTACTCTGTCAATCTGTGTTTGTTTAATGGTATATTTAGAACATCGATGTTTAGACGATCCTTAATGGGGGCTGAAGAGCTGGCTCAGTAGCTAAGAGCACTTACTGCTCTTTGAGAAGATTCTAATTCCGTTCCCAGCACCCACATTGCATCTCACAATACTCTGTAACTCCACCTCTAGGGGATTTGATGCCCACTTCTGGCTTCTTTGGGCACCAAGGCACACATATGGTATTTACATATATGCAGGCAAGCCACTCATACACATAAAAACAAAACAAAACGTTAAATGTGTGGTTGATATAATTAGAGTAGTATTTATCATAGTCATTAGTAATTTCTGCTGTTGCCCTTCTTCATTATTTCAACTCTTAAGATTTTTTACTTTTTTTGACTTTTGTAGTTTTAGTAGACCAGTTTATGCGATTCCATTTCTTCCCCCTTTAATAAATCAGTCATTCCTTAACTATTTCCTTTAAAACTTTATTTTTCTGCCCTAGAGTTTGCAACTAACATCTATAGCCAATTTGCTCCCACTTTCAAATAAAAGTACACCTCAGTTTGGACAAGGCTGCTATAGTAATAATTGATGCCATTTATTCCTTGTATTAATATGTGCTATAGTCAAATATATTGTTGTTTTGCACAAACTTATGTTAGATCAATTAAGATAAGAAAATACATTTTTATTTTTCTTCTTTTATTTCTTCCTCAGTACTTTATTCAAATAGATACAAATTTCTAATCTAGTTAGTTTTTATTCTCTCTGAAAAGTATCATTTAGAATTTCTTGTTATGCACAAGTTCCTCAGTTTACACTTTTCTAAGAAAGTATTTCTTATTTACTTTCAAAGTATTAACTTCACACGCTATAGTTCTAGATTGCTGGCATTTGTCTGTCAATATTTTAAGTATTTTACCCCATCTTGTTTGCATTGTTTATGAAGACAGGCGGATAGAATTCTTATCCAGAAGTATTTTTCCTCTTATAACTTTTTTTTTTTTATATAGTCTTTGGTTTTCTGCAGACTGATGCCAATATTCAGACATTTGGGACATTTATTTCTTTGGGTGTTATCTGAATTTCCTGGGTCTGTGGTTTTGTGTTTAACATTAATTTGAGGGAGAGTTTTGGGTCATTTTTTGCTTCAAATATTTCATCTGTTTCTTTCTTCCTGCTTCTGACGTTTCTGTTATGTTACAGAACTGTTTGTACTCTTTGGTACATACTGTAGCTGTCCGACCATTCTGAAATATTCTGTTCCATGTTTTACAATCTTTTTCTATCTTTACTTTTCAGTTGAAGGTATTTTTATTGGCATATTTTTGCAAGAGGAGATTAATTTCTCAGTCCTATCTAGTTTAATAATAAGCCCGTCAAATACATTTTTAATTTTTGTTACAAAGTCATTGATCTCTAGCATTTTTAAATTTATCATCTTAGATTTTCCACCCTTCAGCTTATGTTATTATTTTGTTATTATATTCATTATAATATGCCCATTATATCTCAAAGCATAGCTATCAAAATTTATTAAATTATTACAACTATTTCTAATAATTCCTAAATTCTTGCCGTATGGAGCTTTAGCTCTGATACTTGTTAAGCATGGGCATTTTGTTGTTGTTTTTATTTTAATAAATTGATATTTTTCCTATAATGTTGGGACATAATGGGTAAGAGAAGAAATGTAATTAATCAGTCTTTTGGTGCTGGGAGATGGCTCAGTTGCATATAAATCTGAGCATGATCATCCATGTATGTAATACCAATGCTCCTAACTATGAGACAGGAGGAGAGGCAGAAGACTCCTTAGAGACTTAGGGCAGCCCGACCGGTGTACTGTGAAAAGCAGAGACTCTGCCTGAAACAATGTAGAAGATAAAGTGGAACATTCAATGTTTTTATCTAACTTCTATATGTACACAGTGAAAAATGTGTGTACTTGACTACGCATGCGCGCACACACACATATTCACTTCCACAATAAGCCTTCAGTATTGAGTATTAGTTAAGGTCTTGAAGGAAAGGAAGCATTCTACAGACTATGATTGTCCCACTTGGTCTTTAGTGATCGTGCCCTTGGACTGTGAGTCACACAGATGAGCCTCAAGTTTCACTCTCCTTGAATGATTCAGGAGGGCCAGGCTAGGATAGAGCTGGGTATTCCCATCTGTCCAGGTGGGAGCACACCTCAAACCTTAATAGGTTAGGCCATGGTGAAAGCTCCTTTTGAGAAAGGCCCCCTTAAGACAGAATATTCTGAAAATTTTCAAATGGACTGCTTTATCCTTCTCTGACATTTGTATGACATTTGACTTTTCCTCTGATCTCCAGAAATCTGGTCAACTTCTTAGAGAAAAGTTCACTGAGGCAGGGCCCTCATGAATGCACGTCGTCATCATTGGAGTCTTGTATACCAGACTTTCCTACACTGGCCCCCTAGAAACCGAGTTGTAATTCTCTCTCCCTCCCTACTACCAATTCCCTGGAAGGCTTTTGTCTGTGTTCTCCTAAATTGTAATTTTCTGAATTTGCTTGTCTTTTCAATTTTAGGGATAGCCGTTTGCCTCATGAGCTCATTTCTCTGATGAATCTAAGAATCATCAGTTTTAAAAGATTGTTCAGTTTGTTGTTGTTAATACGAAGTCGCGATTTCCAAGCCCTTCCATATCGGGCCAGAAACAAAGGAACCCATTATTTATGTAATTTTCACCACGACTCTTGAGGCAAATGCTGTTAGTGATTTCAAAAATAAGAAACTAGGCTGTGACAGGTAAGGGACTTGTCCAAGGTCATTTAGCTTGGAGATGAAAGAAACGAGATTAATTTTGTTTAGCATCTCCAAGGAGACCAGGACATCAACAGTCCCTGCTCATACAGTGCATTCATTACTGGCTTCTGGTTGATTTTATCAGATTTTACTAGCGCATAATTTGAAGCTCATTAAAGTTAGCAGGTGTTTTGACTTGGCTTTCTCAATTAGTAGGCTGCCCAGGGAAACTCAGTCCTGGCCACTCAATAAACTCTCACCCCATTCCTTTTTGCCCCATGACTTTTGCTATCCTTAGCAAAAGGAATGAGAATGAAGAGTAACATATGCCTTATTAGGTATTATCAGTGTCAACAAAATGCTTTAGAACAGCATAGTTCAAAATAAGGAACCAAGATGTAGCTGTCGGCATACACATGATTCCCATTAGTTTGGGTAAAGTGAATAAAAATGGACTTTAAGCCCTAAACTAGCATTACAGCTCAGTCCTGGCATGGCCTTTGTCTGTAAACAAGCTTCAGTTTCCTCAAATAACAAACACTTTCTTACATTTCTATTATTCAAATAAAATATAATATCTAGTGTAGTCAAGGGAACTCAGAATTTTCTTTACCTGTCAAGGCAACATTTACAGGTTTTAGAAAATCTTTGGGAATATATTTTCTACTTGCTTCTGTGTTATAGAACGAAGGAAAAGTCACTTGAGTTGGGGGTCTTGAGGGATTGAGGAGGGATTGTTCTGGCAAATTTTTATGGTGAGAGAATATGTTCAATGCCTTCTTCTGTTTGAGGATTAGTAAGACTTAGTAATGTTGTCGTGGATAAAAGACGGAATTGAAGCTGGTAAGGGCAAGCAAGGCCAGGCCACAGAGCCTAGTGTGTTAGAGCAAGATGTTTGAATCTTTTATTAGCAAAACTCTCATTTCACAGGAATGCAGCAGGCTGTTGATCTGGTCTGGTGGAAGGATGGTGAGGCCTTAATGTCGACAGAGACACTGGCATTCATCAGGCAGGAAAAGCTGTTGATGTTAGGTTACACCAATCCATGTGATATGTTCATAACCTCTGGCTTGACTTTTTTGTTCTATCTTAGGCCATATTACTTTGCTGGTGATTGAACTTCCTAAAGCCTCCAGTTTCCCACTATCCACTGTCCACCTGATACTGCTGTTAGGTTGAGTCTCTAAAACAAGGCTAGCAGGTATTGTCTGCCCAGCTGTGAAAGACCCTCAGATACCTTGAGGCTGCACAGGGGCCTCTACCGGCTAGATTGTGATCCCATCTTTGGTCTCACTCTTACATTTCACTTGCTCATTGTCCCCAGGGAAATCATATTACAGTTCAGCCAACCACTGAGCCATAAATGCCTCCTTTCCCAGAAGTCTTTAAACTTTCATAGGAGCCCAGGTTATCAAGCCCATCTTTTTCTCCTTTTGGGAGTATCTCATAGGTCCACTGGCACTCTGACTTGTCAGTTTGACCTCAATAACATGATACAATATGATTCAGTAATTCTTAGTATGAGAATGAATGCTTGAGCGAGAGGCTTGGTGACGTGTGTTGGTCCTTAAACTTTACTTTCTCTATTTATATATTTCCTGACCTCCAAACTCAGCTTGATGCTTTATTATCTTTTTCCTCTTGAGTGGGGGCAGGACTCATGAATAATATAGACATTAATTTCATAATTTGGTAATGAATCAGTACTGGATAGGCCTGACCTCATCAAAGAAGCCTTTAAAAAAATGAGACATGTCTTTCCTCGTTTCTGGATATGAGATGGTCTGGAAAGGAGATGGGGTAGTCTTCAAGGAACTCCAAGGGACTTTTAGAAGCTGAGGGAAGCATCCTGGCAGCCATCTTGGAATGGAATATAAATACCAATCATAGAGTCTTAGGAAACGAAATCCTACCTACAGGAACTTGAAAGATTAACACAGAACTCTGGAAAAACATGCCTCCCAGTGTTTCCTTTTTTAGATTGTGTATAAAATCTCTCTCATTCATGTCTGAACTTCCAACCCACCAAAAGGACAAAAACACCAATAACCAACAAAACAAATCAACCCCCATAAACAAACAAACCAATAAACAGATGCCTTTTAAGGAGTTAAATCTGGGGCACTTTGTTCATTAACAATAGAGAACTACCATAAGTGAATGTCATTGTCTCAACCCACCAATAGACCTCTGGGATCTTTATTCAAACCTATTCTTGCCTCAGCTCTGGACACCAAGAGCACAGAATACCATCTGGTTCAGAGTTACATAACCAAAAAAGATCATTCTAGAAGAGGTGCTCTTTAATAAAATTCTGTTTGAAAATAGCTTGTGAGCCACTACATAGAAGCAGTGCTGATACCCTAGGTAAGGAAGGAACTGGGTCCTGCTGTCTGCCAAACATCATGCATGGCTAAGAGGGAGACGGGGAACAGAAGAAACTTTGGGGATGATAATTGCACATAGTTCCCAAAATGCAACCTCCACACATCAGCAGCAGCAGCATCGACATATCTGAGAACCTTTAGAAGTGTGAACTCTTGGCCCCGTCCTAGAACTACCGACTCAGAAATTGTGTTTTAAACAGCCTTCCGGGTGACTCTGTTGTACAATAACCTTGAAACCATGACATGGACAAATCATCAATTGGTTATACAAACAGTAGATGGCAGAATTTTCTGTGGGAAGCTGTCTTTTAAAAAATAATTCAATGACAAAGGATGCAAGTCGAACCTAAAGCTTAAATCAGCTCAAAATGTCTGAAATACAGTCATCAGCCACCCTTGGGATACCATTGATCCCATTGACATGAAGGTCAGACACTCTGATAGAAGGTGTCAAGGTCATTCTGGGCAGAAGTTGCCACTAATTGATATCATCCTCCTTGTTTGGATCCTTGGGTTTCGGTCTTTTTTTCCAGATGCTCTCAAGGATAAATCTTCCCTCACTGAAGATTAAGGAGAATTCTTCTATAGTCAGGAAACTTGTTCTGGAGCAGCAGAATGATGATATCCTGTGAGCAGTGCCTCAGCATAGGGAAAGAAACCACAGAGCAGAAGAAAGCTCCATTCAAGAGCTTACGTCTGCCCCTCCTGCCTTCAGTCCAGCAGCTGTGTTCAGGCTTCTGGATGGACCTCATGTTTCTGATAGCCCCAGGTAAAATCTTTGTCCCTTGGAGAGAGCCTAGGCCAGAAACTCTAGTGCTCCTTTAAGAAATGGGGACATTAAAGAGAAAATAATGAGCTGTGAAGTGCACATCAACAGATGGGGGATTTAAGGACTTTGTAAGCAGTGAAAGCTGCCTACATTCCAAGGGTATAAGGCACTTTCTCAGTCTGGTCAACCAGATCTCAGTCCCTTCTGTACCATGCACTATTATGTGATTCTTGTTACCTCAGAAAGCTCAGATAATTAAAACAGTTTATATTTTGCCATTTCCAAGAATCCCTCTTGTGATCTAAATGATTCATGCACCCAGGGTTTAAAGAAGAAAATAACCTCATTGTTGTTTGCTCTGTTCAAGCTCTCAAGTGCTCAACTTATTATTTTGTTATCTGGTAAAAATGAGTTTATCTCTAATTCTCTAATCTTTTCCATGGGGAATTCTTATGGGATAATAAAAATCCCTTATTTAACCAGCAAAATAACAGCTGTTCTTTTCATTGTGTTTCCCTTTTCGGGGAGGGTGGGAGAGGGCAGAATCTGCTGTCATATGCTCATTTTCTTATGTCATGGAACAAATTTTAGGAGAACTAAACAGAGGAGATGAGGAAAGGCTGGCACAGCCTCCTCTTATCCCCACATCAGAACAGGGCTCATAGGTGGCATAGACTGCAACATCCTATTGTCTTTATCTCATTGTTATATTGTGTTCCACCATCAAGAGAACCCATCAAGATGTCCCCTACCACATGATACCCACTTCCCCACAAACCACTTACCTCTTTCTTGTTTCTGTAGTTTTGACATTTCAAGAATATTATGTGGAATATTCGTTTATGCTATGTGGATGTACGTCACTGCAAAGATGTGTTACTCTCCTTGTTAATAAAAAGCAAATTAGTCAATGGCTAGACAGGATTTTCAGGACAGCGAAAGCTAAGGAGAAAAAAGGCAGGGTCAGAGAGACACCATGAGACACAGAGAGAACAGGGTGAGAAGCACACACATGTGCTTAACTAGCTTTGGGGCAGCACTTAGATGAACAGAAATGTGTAAATTTAAGTTACAAGAACTAGCTAAAAGCAAGCCTAAGGTATCAGCCAAGTATTTATAATTAATATTAAGTCCCTGAGTAGTTATTTGGGAATTGACTGGCAGAACAGAAAAGTTCACCTGCAATGTTACCTAAACTGTACAGTAGGGAGCTTTCTATGGATGTCTTAAAAAAATCAGTGTAATTCCCCTGGGATCCATTCAAGTTGTTGCATGCACCAATAATTTGATTAAGGTTTCCTAGTAAGGGTAGGTTCCAGTTTACATAACCATTCACTTATTGAAGATCTGATTGTTTCCAAATTTGGGCTGTTGCCTTTTGAGGGACATGTACTCATTCCAGAGGAACAAAGGCAGAATAGTTGGATTTGAATGATAGATATGTTTTTAATTCTCTAAGATCTCACCATTTCTTTCCTGGATAGTTTTGCCACTTTGCAGTATCACTAGCAATGCACACGTGATCCAGTTTCTTCACATCCTCTACAACTTTGTATTGACACTATTTTCTCTCTCTCTCTCTCTCTCTCTCTCTCTCTCTCTCTCTCTCTCTCTCTCTATATATATATATATATATATATATATATATATATATATATGTTTTATGTCTCCCTCAATTGCTCTTTCTTTTATTTTTTTGAGACAGAGTCTCTCTCTCTGAATCTGGTACTCGCTGACTAGTTAGAATTGTTGGCCAATAAGCCACAGTGGTCTTCTTGGCTTTATTTCCCTAGCACTGGGATTTCAGAGTGCACTGTTACTGGATATATGATCACACTGTGAACCCTGAGTTTGCATTTCATTAATTGGCAGGAGACAAAGCCATCAACTAGTTGACAGAAAGTAATCATAGACAGAGGGAATTCCAAAAATAGATAGGGAGACACACAGGAAGTAGTTGTGAGAGACTTTGGGGGTAGCAGAAGAGACGTTCTTGTTCTGAGACACAGGCAAAGAGGAAATGTCAGCTAGTTGTTTCTCAACCCTCTCTGAGCTAGCACATTTTCATTCCAGCCTCTGACTCTGGTGAGTCTTTATTGGTCAACAGAATGATAGAGATTTAGTTAAAAACTACATTTGGTGGCAACAGCAGGAGGCAGGATGTGGGAGTCCCAGTGTTGCTTCTAAAGAAGCTGACCAGTAGTAACTTCAGAGATGCAATTACTGCCTGAAACAGCAATGTATTCGGGTGCAGCTGCTGTGCCAACAGATAAACAACAGGTGCATTGCTGGCGATGGCTTTTTATGTGGGTGCTGGGGATGAATCTCATGTCCTCATGTTCATACCACAAGAATTTCACTGAGTAAGCAGTCTCCCCAGCCCTGTCACTATTTTTTCTAAAGTCATCCAACAAACACGTACTGACAGCACTTTTGTGGTTTTTGTTATTTTCCCAGTGACTAGTGATGCAGAGCGTCCTTGTACATATGTATTTGACACCTGTATATGCTTTTCAGTAAAATATCTAGACATACATATCTATTTAATTTTTGAGATTATACTTTAATTACAACATTTCTCCCTCCCATTTCCTTCCTCCAAACCCTTACATATATTCCTCCTCACTTTCTTTCAAGTTTGTGGGCTCTCTTTTCATTAATTGCTATAGCATGCACGTATGTATTTATATATACACATATATATACCTAAATGTAACTTAAATTTCTGTAATGCTTCCCATATGTACGTACGTTTTCAGGACTGACCATTTGGGACTGAACAACAAACTGGTGAGCTCTTTTTTTGGGAAAGATCACCTTTCTGGTTCCCAGCCTTCCTTCATCGCCTATAATCTTTGTGTAAGGTAAAGGCCTCATAGGGTCCCCCCCCCATACAGTTTGGCATATTCATTGGTGTCAGTCTTCTTTGGCTCATATTTGTACAGATACGTTGATGAGACTTTATGGATATAGGTTTGGATGTTACTAAAAGACAAATCTCACAGCAAATTTCCTGGATCTCTGGCTCTTAGAAATCCTTTGCCCTTCTTATTCACAATGTTCAATGAGCCTTGGATACAGGAGTATTTTGTGGATGTAGCCATTGAGGCTGGGCTCCACATCTCTACGTTTTGATTATTCGTGGTTTTCTGTATGCTATTTACACATTTTCTAATTATATTGCTTTTTCTGGAGGCAAGACTTTTTTTAAAATTTCATGAGTTCTTTCTGTATTCTAGATATTTGTCAGATGTGTGATCTGCAGTGCTTTCTGCCTTTAATGGCTGTGTTCTTTGAATTTAAACTAAGTACAAGGTATTTTAACTTGGGCCGACTTATTCTTGCTGTTAGGTCTGGCTACATGGCAAGTTTCAGGTTAAGGGCAAGAAAGTGAAAATGACACAAAGTCATAGAGCACCAACATGGCTGCTTGTTCTGTGTGTCTATCCTCTCTCTCCTGGGACTTGAACTTGCCTAGCTTCAACCGTCAACTGTGCTGATGAAGACAACGCTACGGGGTGGGGGCAAACCGTTTAAGAGACAAATAGCAAACACTTAATGCTTGTGGATCTCATGACATCTTTGGAAATTTTTCAACCCTGCCATTTTAGTATATAGTAACAGGCATGGGCAGTGTATTAAGAATTAGGCTTTCATGTGTAAATATAAAGCTATTTACAGAAGTGGTCTTCCCAGAGAGTATAGTTTGCTGACCCCTAAAGCAAACTCACAAACTGTCAGGATCTCTATGTCAGAATGGAACAGGGAGCAGAGCCATTAGGTTCTCCTGGTTGCTACCTTTCAGACTAACTCATGAAAAAAGCAGACTTTTGCTTTTTTAAAAAAATTACCCTATTTTAGAATATTTTCCACTGCACCATCTCATCCTTATTCACTGGGCACATACTGTATTAACTGCATAAAGATAATTTAATAGTAATTTACACACACTTCTTGCCAGACAGAGCTTCAAATGGTATGACAGGGAGATCCCAGAACAGAGAAATGGGCCTATTGCCAAGTTATAAAGGTAACATTTTGAAAATGGGGTAAGGGTGTGTGGGGGGAAACAGTATATAACACAGGCGGCTTTAGTCTTATTATGCCTCCGAAGGTCCTGAAAACTCTGTGAAATGTTATATTTCAATTTTAGAAATGAAAGAAAATAACCAAGCGTCTGAAACATTATTTAACTTTCCCAGGGGCATAGCTAAATTTGAACCTTGAAAAGTATCCACTCCAATAATGGATTCCTATTCAGAGACTGACCCGCAGCTCCCTTCTCTGGAGCACAGCCTGGCTGTTCCTCCCTCCCTGCCAGGTAGAGGTCTATCAGCTCGGTTCCCAGAGAAAGCTCAATAGGAGCTTATTAAACAGCTTCTGTCCATCTGCCTAAAAGCAAAACCAGGACCAGGGAAGCCAGAGGAGGGAGGGAAGAGAACTGACCTTTAAACATAAAGCTGCTGATGGCAGGGTGCAGAAATCCTCCAGTCCCCCCCCCCCCCGGCAGCCAATCAGAAAATGCTATTGTGTTCTTGCACGTTCTAGGAAAAAAACCAGCCTCTGTCCTTTTTCAGGACTCCTGTGAGACTCCCCATTTACCCACCGCTATAGAACTTTCCTCTTTTCTTGACAGAAACGAACATTCTCTCTGTTGGAACAGCCTGAGCTCATGAGCTAAGACATCTCTCCCTCCTGGTTCCTATCTTTAGCATGTTTGAGGCGGACCCAAGCAGGATTACCTCTCACCTGTTAAAAAACACTGAAATATAATTTCATCATTGGTCTCCCTTTCTCCAATTCTTCCCATGCGCCTTCTCTTGCTCCATCTTGGAATCATGGCCTCTTTTTTGTTATTATTATTAAATATCTATGTAAATGCAACCCGCTCAGTCTGTTTACTTGTATATATGATCTCGGGACTGACCACTTGGCACAGGATAACCAAACAGGTGACCCGCATCGAGTCCTCATACTGTCCATGCAGGTAGCATGACTTGTCAGAGTGATGTGTGGTCCCTTCCTCCACTGTGCTTCATGGGACCCATAGTGGATCCAATTCCTGGTCCGGCACTGTGCCTGGGCTCTTGTCTGTTGGTAGCATACCAAATATTTGACTTCAGTCCTTTTGAATATGCACTTGATAGCTGGTCCTGGCTTCCCTTGCTTGGTTTTGTGGTCTGCCAAATAAATTTCCTCAGCAAGCAGATTAATGTAAATGGAATAGATGTAATATAACATATTTTCCCTGTTGGATGAAAGGTAACAAAGAAGCTGACCTATTAGTCATTTTAAGTTGTCTGTGTGTCCAGTTTGAAGTTGAAACAATTAAAAATTTGTAGTCACTGTGAAAAGCTTATCTTTCATTTAAAGTTTAGAGTTTCATATTTTATATTGTGCTTGATTGCTGGATATCATTTTAAAACACATGCTGTGCACATTCCTATGTTTACCATTTATACTTTAGAGAGACCTTTTTATCTTATTGTTTGAGTGTGTAATATTTTCTGATTTTTTGTGATTGCCATATTAGATTTTAAAACCTTGATAGATCTCTACCCTGTATAACTTAGTGTCTAAATAAGTAAAAAATTCTAAAAATTACAGACCTGTAACATCTGAATCTCTTTGAGATCTATTTGTAACATCTAGCGTTGTAGAGTGGGCTTTGCCGAGCTAAGGCCTATAGATTAGAACATAGACACATGTGGGTCACTCTTGAACTAAGAATGTTGTTTATTGAAACTGAGGGAAAGCCTTATATGGCGGGGGTTGTCTTTTGACTTAGAGTAACCTCTGTAGCTTACAAGTAAGGCCTGACCTAGTCAGCTTTTTTGTCTTTTGTTAATTTTTTTATTTTCAAATTGTAGCATTTATTTGGGCATAGTTTTTGATAATGGAAATGGATTAAATGGTTTTTGTAAACACTGTAGGCCACTAAATAGTGTTAAGTCTTGGGGGTTGTAGGCTGACTTTTACATATGCCCCTTCCTTTTATACAAAAAGGACATCTAGACTAGGTCTGTCTTAGATGGTATAGGAAGTTAGATTGTCTCTTGTTATTGCAGGATGTTGTAGCATAGGGCAGAACCTCTTGTCTTAGGCCACCTCAAATAGCTCCAGTATGGGGAAAATAGTCTTGTATTAGCCAACTCAGAAATGTATTGAGAGTTCAAGTAACTGACATTATTTGGATTAATGTCAATTTTGGACTAATAAAAATTTTTTTTTACTAACATTAAATATATAACAGTTTATATTTTTACTCTGTTTCCATCTGCTCTTTAAGCTTCTATAGAATTACTGTCCAGATAAACTGGAATTATTTCTACTTAATATTTAAAATCATAAAAAATATGCTTGCATTTAACCAAATTGAATAGTCTGAAAAAAACTATTTCCTCACATAAATACTATGAGAGCTTGAAGGTAGTTTTAAAGACTTTTAAATAACTCAAAACATTACACTGTTACTAAGTTCAGTTAATTCAGAGATATGTGTCATATATTCACAGCATTTTTTGGAAGATAGGTAGATTTTGGAAACAGTTATTATTAATCATAATTTAATCTGCCTATTATTTATCCATGCTGCAGAGTGTTTGTGTGTTTTGAATGTGATAAAGGACCTGTTCTTTTATTTTGTTTTGGAAGCATTGTGTCATTAGAAACGTGTGGTTTTAGAAAGCTGGGAGCTTGGCTGATCTGCAAAACCCTGACGTGTAATAGATAATTCTCAGTCACCTGATTCCCAGAGTTCTCTAAGGAATAGGCACTACTGTGGTTAAAATTTACAATCAATATATGTGAACAAGCTTTCAATAGAAGCAAAGCTGGCAGAGAAACAATGTTTTATGCAAAGTAGGCAGAGTGGGTTTTCTTTAATGAAAACAGAGCACAGTTTTACTCAAAACTAAAATGACTGGTTGCTGTAGAAAGTGCAAAGCAGAGTGAGACCAAGACTGAATGAATATAAACACTGGCGAAGATTTGGGGAATATCATAAGTAAATGTTGTATTATTTACTGTTGACAAAGCTATGGCTTGGTGGCTTTGCTTTTAAGATTTCAAAAAGAGCTTTAATAGAAAATTAAGCAGATGCAAATAAAACCTTGCTCCCACTTTTACCGAAGTGTCAAAACTTTCTTATATTATTGATTTCTTTTTAGTACAAACTTATAAAATGCTTTTTCTTACACTCACCTGCTTAATGGCAAATCTGCTGTTATGTAATCTGCTTAGGTAGCAGAGACTTTCTGTCTGAGCAGAATAACCAGTGGGTTATGTCAATTTTATTATATTTCTGTTGATTTAAGCAAATGCTTTTTTTTTCCACTTAGGAAAGAGGTAAAAATCCGTGCAGTAATGTTGTCTTCTATGCTTATTTTTTAATATTATCGAAACAAGAAGTAAGATACTGCCCCTCAGGCACTCCAAATTCAATTTTTTCTCTTAAAGTGTTCAAATCTCCTAACAACTTTTGATTTTGCCCTTCTAAAATCGAATCTTAAAAGATATCTTTTGCACCTAATATTGTATTTGAGATTTTTTGGTAGGCTCTGGAAAAAGACAAAAGACTTATTCTTTTTTTTTTTTTTTTTTTTTTTTTTTTTGAAAGAGCGTTGTTGGGGAAAAATAGACATGTTAGGTTTGACACATTGCATGCAGAGTTGTCAAACAGATGGGTAACCAACCTTCTTAGGCCAGGTTTGCATGACTAACATCAGCAATGTGAGTGTGTGATAATCGTGTGCTGATTGTGAGGCCCATGGATTTATTAATACTCTTCTGTCTGTACGACACTCATCGTTATTAGAGACTTGGTAGTGCTTTGCTTGATTTTAAACACATCAGTCAACTTCCTTCTACTATGACTTAACACCCATGAGGAATTACTTATAAGGTTAAATTGGCTCACCGTGTCTAAGATTCTGTCAGGTGCTTTGGAAACTATGATGGCGCAGCACAGCATGGCAAGAACACATGGCAAAGAGGCTCAGGCACCATGTTAGCAGGAAGCAGGAGAGAAAGGAAGGGGCTGGGGACACACTACCTTCAAAGGCCTACGTTCTCTCCCTTAGGTCCTTCCCCTAAAGGTTCTACAGCTCCCATTGGGGGACAAGCTGAGGACAGAGTCGTTAACACATTGGCTTCTGGGGGACAGTTTAGAATAAAGCTTTAGATGTTAAAACAGTAATAGTATACATAGTAATTTCAGATCTTAAAAAAAATAGTATGTGCTGCAATTTCTTACTTTAAAAAATTTATTTTCATTTGCATGTACACATGTTCCCCCCACCCCATGTGTATACATGTGTGTGAGTATCTGCTCAGACTAGAAGAGGGTGTTGGATATCTTAGAGCAGAAGTTGCAGGCAGCTGGGAACTATCTGAGTGGGTGCTGGGCACCAAATTCTGGTTCACTGTAAGAGGGGCATGTGTACTTGACTGCTGAGCCTTCCCTCGGGCCCTGAGACTTGTCTCTTTAGCTCAAATCTAGCATCTTTAAAGCTCACAATTTTTCAAGTACATTTGGTTTTCAGCCTATGAAATGTTATTAATATTATTTTGAAATTTTATGTAACATGAGTATTTAGGACCTGTACCTGGATTATTGGGTTTCTTAATGTAATATTTCTGATATAGTTTTAGTATTCCATAACATGCTTGGTATCTTTGTCATATAATACATATCTGGTTTATAATATATAAAATTTGAAGACTTTTTTAAGGTAAAGATTGGTTACTCTATTTTTTAAAATTAAGTATAATGCCTGTTATTCTTTGAAAACAGTGTTAATCACTACACTTATATTTTGTTTAAATTTTTTGGAGATTTATATTCATTTGCACCAAATAAATTCTAGTCATAGTTAAATTTTTATTGCTTGCACGTGTGTGAACTGTGTGTACTGTATGTGGGGGTATCAGTGTGTGCACATATGGAGGTCAGAGGTGAATGTTGACTGGCCTTCTCTATCAATCTCCACTTATCCTTTGAGACATGGTCTCCCATTGCACCTGGTACTTACTAATTTCCAGACTGGCTGGCCACCAAGCCTCCAGCATCCTATATCTTGTCCCTCCAGTGCCAGTACTACAGGCCACACTGCCTTGATTAGCATTTCACATGACTATTGGGGTTCTAAACTCGGGTCATCGGATCATTATGCTTGCACAGCAAGTACTTTACCCATGGAACCATATTCCCAGTCTTTTCAGAAACATTTGTGTGTGTGTGTGTGTCTACATTCTCATCAGATTATTCATTTTTAAAATTATAGGTGAATTAAAGATGGGAAAATGCTGTCTTTTCTGATGGCAGCTTTTATGACTGGTTAAAACTGAACTTTGACCAACTTGTCATTATGTACCAAAATTCCATTTTTTTATTTTTAGCATTTGGCTACTACCCTCAACATTATTTTTTTCCCTAAATTTGTTGTTTCTGATTCTCACTTGAGCTAAGAGCTGGCTGTCTGGATCCCTATCCTAACTCCAGGCTATCTCACAGCTGGTCCTCCCTGCTGGAGGCGTTTTGCAAATTGAAGCCATGCTGCTTGATCTAAGCCATGAAGGGTTAGTCCAAACCCTGAATAAGTCTAAGTAAGATGCTGAGATCATACTTCAGGTAAGCAAGACAGTAGATAACATTCCCTAGAACATTAATACCCCAGCTGAAGAGCTTTAAAGGAAATTCAAAGAGCATTGCCAACACCCAGCTCTTCACTCCAATATAATCTTTCATATTTTATGTGTCTTATCTTTTTGAAGATGTCTGAACTCCAGGCCAGCTGACCTTTGCTAATGGCCCTCAACAGATATTTCAGCCAATTTTACCGAAACAACATAAACATGAATGCGCAGCAGAGTGGGTGTTGCAGGCCTCATCTGGGGGTGGGGGGGCGGGTGGGGGGTGGATCTCTTCTCAGCTGCCCGTGATAGATGAGATTTGTTGAACAAAATTGACAATTTTGAGTTTTTACTCAGTCCTATGCTCCCTTGAAGCTGCAACTATTAAGTCCTCTGTCTTTGTGACTCAGGATCTAAGCACCAAGGGCTTCTCTGTCCTTGTGCTGTTGCATGTCCCAAGACACACTCATCTCCATCATTCCTATGACTCCAATAAGACTCATGGATGTACAGCTCTCTGCTTTACTCATGCATGTAAAGCTCCAGTCGTCTTACTTTTCCTTTTAGGTATTTCTTACTAAGGAGTAGGTTCTTCTTCTTCTTCTTCTTCTTCTTCTTCTTCTTCTTCTTCTTCTTCTTCCTCCTCCTCCTCCTCCTCCTCCTCCTCCTCCTCCTCCTCCTCCTCCTTCTTCTTTTGCAATAGCCTAAAGAAGAACCTTAGTTTTCAGAATATGGTTGTGTGTCCTATAGCCGCCCCCTCCCCCATTTCAATGGTGGAATACTTTCAACTACCCTCTTATCTGAGCTTCCTTTCCTACTTTCCTATCATCTAAGGATTACTGCCTCCACTTCTGAGTGGCGTGAGGATTAAATGGGGTAATAATGAGAAAGAGCCAGGAGACCACTCTTAGAGGAAATCACTCTAGTGGAGTAGGCTGTGAGAGTGGGAACTGGTTGGAAGAGAGAGAATCCCTCAGGGAAGGGACAGCAGTCGGGGGTGGGGGAGGGGCTACTGCAGAAGTCAAGCGCACAGCAGGAATATCCGTTCCTGTATGGAACAGTCACTAGTCACTAGTATATGGTAGAAATAGCCTTCCTGCTCTCCCCATTTCCTTCCTTTGCTTCTTCCTCCATTCCTAGAAGCAGAAAGCTTGGTCATTTGGGTTTGTAGGAGGAAGCCTTGTTCATATTAGCACAGAGACTGTATAAAACATATTTTACCCTTATGACAGAAAGGCAAAGCAATCCCAAATGGTAGATACTCCCTTACCTTAGCATGTCTGGGAAAGTGAGGTCTCACATTTTAGATTTACTGTGTAGTTCTAAGGCAGGCTTAGTAACTGTCTGGAAGGTGAAAGTGCCAGGCTTCTTATGAGAATCCAAGCCAGAAACAGGTGTAGCTTCAGTTTGGGTGAATGTTCTAATGAATCCGTATGAGGTTGTCTATAAATCTCCTGGCTCTGTGTGGAGCCTGGCCATTCCAGCTGGCATGGATCATCCTCTGGTAACCATATGAAGATTACTGGAAAGAGGAGCATAGGCAACCATGCACATTACGCTGACATTTCCAACTAAAGGAATAAACTCACAACTTGATAATTCAATTGGAAGCTCAAATTACAGCAGTGAGCATGTAGGGAATTCCAGCCATAGATACACAATTGCGATGTAATTATAAAACATTCGCTCCTGCAAAGGGATCACCCATGGTGCTTTACATTAAGCTATGATCAGCCTGAATATAAAATGAGTACATTCTCCAAACTGTAGGAATGCAACTTTATTATAGAAAGTAAGACTATGTTTGATAAAAGTCCATCTGTGGTTTTCTCAAACCCATCATTCTGACTCCGCAGTGACACATGGGTTTTCACATTTTTAATTTTTTTTTATAATATTATTACCTTATAATCTAATTTGGACCCTTATCTGGGCTAAGTTATACAGTAAGTACTGTAGGCACAGTGTCTAGGTCCCATAATGGTTTTAGGGACTACCAAACTGCTTCCCCCCCCAATCATAATGAAAAATTAAGCCCATGATAGTGTTTAAAAATACATGATATTAACAATTTCTTTTATATGCATGCATAAAATACAAATCTACATATAGTTATAAGAATTAGAGTCAACAAAAGCAAATGTCCTGGATCCACCAGCTGTGTTTATAGGTTAGTTCTCTTCTCAGGGACTGTGTGTCTGAAAGTTTCAAGAGTAGTAACCCTGTACAGTGAGTTCTGTATTCTTCTACATACACATATCTATATATATGTGACAACACTTAGTTTGTAATGTAGAATGGTAGGATTTATTTTATTCATTTTAAGAGATTATAACTCTTTAATAACTGAATCAATGATATTGAAATGGTTGAGAGAGTAAACCAAGAAAAGAAAAATCTGGTATTAAAAATTATCTGTGACTCCAAAAAGGACTAGAAAGCAGAGGAATGGGTTAAATAAATCAATTCAAGACTTGGAAGAAATTCAGCTACTAACGACCTGGTAAAAACACAGAGCTGCTGAGGGAGGGTGGGAAATATCGGGAATAAAAAGCTTAATAAACTACATGAAAAAATTCAGTGTAGGATGTCTCTAGGAATCTAGCCAAGGCAGAAGAGGGAATATCAGAGATTGAAGGTTAGACTGAGAAATTTATATTCTAGTAACAACAGCAACAAAAATACCATTGAGATCTTTGGAGCATAACTAAGGGATTAAAACCTCTTACTCTGATTGTGGAACAGAGGGCTGACATAGAATAAAAAAAGCCTAGGAAACTCAATCAATAAAATTATAGCAGAGATTTTGCTACATCTCAGGCAATAAATAGATGTCCAAGTACAGGAGACATTTAGATTGCTAAGTAAGCATGTCCAGAAAAGAATCTCTCACATCATGCCATGACTAAAGTACCAAGGCTACAAAACAAAGAATATTGAGAGCATTCCCTCAGATGTGCTGCTGAATTCTACCAAAATTAAATGTTCCTCCAACTGCCCAATAGGATAGGAAATAAAATAACATTAAAAAGTAATAGCTAATAATAACAAAATATTATAAATTATGTTAATAGACTCTTACAAAAAATTTTATTATACTTTTACCTTTCTGCTTCAAGACGGCACTATCTCTGATGTACCTGAGTCACCAGCATCATCACCCATGGGTTTGGGGCCATTATTAAGTAAAATAAGAATTACTTGAAGGCAAATAGCACAGCACTCCAACAGCAGATCCATAACTAAAACTGTTACTGAGTGGGAGAGTAGCATATACACTGCAGATTCCCTGGCCATGGGGATAAGTCATTTCCCCAGGAAAGTTGGAGTGTGTATCCAGAAATTTCTAGGATACAGAAAACACAGAAATACCCAAGGCCATCTTCTTTGGCCATCAGCATCTTTGTTGGGAACTCAGGGTTGCTGAAGAGCACACTGGACCTATGGAAATCTGGCTCCACGACTCCATGTAGGGGATCTTGGTTTTGGAAAAGTGCAACTTTCTTTTGGCAGTGGGATTCACTTTGAACATTATGGAGAGGATACTGTTCTGGCTAATCTACTTTTTAAAAGCAAAACTCAAGGCACGTAATGTGAGATAGGATGTTCTCCTACATTTCTACAAATTTAAATGGAAATTACTTATGACTTTCATGACAATAATAAAATGTGAAAATACCCCATCCTATCCTGCAAAGGAAGTGAGTGGGCCCTTTTAGCAATCTAATATATGAATTCTTGTTACTTAGTAGCCTAAAAAGCTCCAAGCACCAGTTTGTACCAGTTTGCCTCCAACAGGAATGCAGTGTCAGGTGCTATATGGATATTTTTCTATCTTTCTGTCTTTTAGGGGAACACATTTAACACATCCTGAAAAATTATTGCTATTTTTGGATGCTTACCAAGAACTTAGAAAAGGTTACTGTAGTATCTCTTTTCATACCCATGAGAAGGGTCTCAGTCTTAAATATTGAATAGTTACTTCAAATCACTGGAACATTCTAAATTCAGAATGACAGTGAGCTTTCCAGGTAAAAGAGGGCTGCTTCTCGACAGGTGGTTCCCATGCCAGCACAGAGGTCCCACAAACACGGAGGCCTATAGGAAAACCATGCAGACAAGAGAGGCACCCAGTTAAGCAGAACTTACTTAACTGGGCTGGTTCAAACTTCTGAAGTCTGACCCTGAGCGGTTTATTTTTTGACACATTTAAATCTAGTACAACTTTAGAAAAAGGGTTTTTCATGACAATTATCACAATAAAGCTTAAGGCACAACTACATCAAAATTCTTTGCAAAGAACATCTTTTGCAAAGTACCTTTGACCTCTTTCATCAAAATGGGTTCTGTTGATGAGAAACAATGCTCAGGATAAGAGTCTAGGGAGGAGGGGTTTGTAATAAGCACAATAATAAAGCTCTTTTGCAAAGCACATGGTAGACTTCTTTTGTAAGAATGAGTGATTCAGGTAGGGCCTACAGACAGTGAATGATTATCAGGCTACTAAATGACATCCACTCCTAGCCTTCTGTATGAAAAACAGGCATGCATATCCTTTTTACTAAAGAGAAAAGCCTGCCTGTTTAACAATTCTGGTTTCTTTGTTTCTATCTGTAAGAACAGGGCCTCATATCTTTGTATGGGTTGGCCCTTCAATGAGAAGGCTCTTAGAGCTCCACTCCACAAATGTGTGTCACAGGCCACATTCAACTATCTCAGGTGAAGTCATTCCAGCCTCCAAGAGTTGAGTTCTATGACTTGGTTGCTTAAAGTACCCTTCTCATGTATCTCTTTTGGTCCTGGGTCCAGCTCAGACCTCATTATTGGCAGTCTCCCACAAGGGCCCCACCCCACTCTGACTTGTCCGTTCTCCACATCTCTCCTGTATTTCTGGAAGTTGTTGAGAAAAAAAAAAAGTCAAGAAAGACTGTGAAGAGTTTAGACCTCTCCCTTCGCTGTTTGGATTACTCAACTTTCTTGACACTGTTCTTGAATCAGCTTTTATCCCTGAGGACTGCCTATGAGATGTCTTGTCAGCTAATGGGCTCAGTCCTCTCAGAAACAATACAAAGACTTTCAGTGATCAACTTTCCTCTTTTCTCGCTGGATTTCGAGAAAGCCAGGAGGCCCCGTTCAAAGTCTTGCCTTTAGTGTTGGCCTGCTGGTGCCCTGCAATTCTACACACCTTTTTAGCAAAGCCTGAATGTAGAAATACCTACCATCCAGCCATTGAATGTGAACAGTGCCTGGATGGAGGAATCATTTAAAACTTACCTTCTAGCTCTTCCCATGCATATTGTCACATCTTACCAACTAGACTATAACCCTCTCCCGAGTGTGGTACAGACTTTACTTATTTGGTACCATGGATCAGTCTCCTCTTTTACCTACCGGTGCTCAGTGTGGGCTCAGTTTGCTATTCAATGGATGAAAGATTGAGCTTGCCTTCATGTTTCTGCAACATAAACTTGGGAGTGTATTTTCCTCTCGAATCTGATGAACACTCAGAGGAAAAAAAACCAAACAGATGATGTAATGCAGCCTGCTCTTCTTGAGCTCACCTCATTATTCTAATCCAGAGATCAGAAGAAAGTGGAGACTGAAGAGTGTGTGGTCCTTCAGCATTCCCTGGAGCTTCCTGAAGCAGTCCCTGCCAGCCTTCCAATCTCTCTGTCCTGTGGCAGTTTGCTACCTGTATCAGAGTTGATGAGATCCCTTCAAGAAAAAACAAAAATTAACCATGGTTAACATTCCTAGGGATTCAATGTTATATATTTTAAAAAAAATGCTTTAGGTGCTGCTGAAGACAGGACAGCAGAAGACATTATAAGAAATGTTTCCAGCCATGCATGTCTAAGCAGGCTGTTTGTTTTTTATCACTTTTAATTTCTGCCTTCATCTTAATGTTAGATCATTAAGATTGACTGGTTTCCTCCTCTTGGGGCCTGCATGGATGCTCAGTTTCCTTACAGTAATTTCTGTTCCGTGGAGCCCCAAATAAGCTGAAGGCACATAGTAAATTAGATTTCAGGAGACAGTGGATCTTGGAATCAACAAAAGCCAAATAAATGCTGTTTACTGTTCTAGAAAAAGGACGGTGCTGCAGTCATTGTGTGTGAGATTTATCCTTTCCTCCCGGCCTACGTAAGTGAGGCTCAAGGACTAGAGGTCAGAGATGGCATGAAGCACTATATTAGTTATTTTTTTTTTTCTGGTCATGTGAGCAAATTTAAGAGAGTAAAGATTTGTGTTGGCTCATGGGTTCAGAAGTCCTTCGTCCATGGTTGGTTGTCACATGTACTTAAGCAGAACATCACAGGGGAATGACAATATGAAGGACAGCCATTCACATCACTGTTGGACAGGAAGCAAATATAGGCAGGGACAGTGGCAAGGTTCACTTGAAAGCATATGTGCTGAGAAGAATATGTTATATTTGTACTTTAATGTTTACCTTTTGGCCCACAAAAGCTCATGACCATCTCATAACACAAAATACACTTATTTAACTCATCTCAGAGAATCCCAAAGTTCTAACAATTCTAACAATGTTCAAAACTACAAGTCCAGAACCTATCTTATAAATCAATGTACTCATCCATCCGTGCATACCTGTAAAATTAAAAAGAATGTCCTTCCAATATATAATGGCAGAGAATAAACACTCCTATGAAGGGGAAGAACTAGAGAAGCCAGGAAGTACCCATTCAATGCCTGGCAAATGCCAGCTGGTCGAACAGTGGAACCTGTGGCTCACTGTCTTATAGATAGAGCATGTAGAGCATGCTATGTGTATGCTGTGAGTCCCAAAGGCCTTGGGCAGCTCCACCCATATGGACTTTCTATTAAGCTAGCTATAGTGGTTACCTGAAACATCCCTCTGTAGGTGTTCTCTGTTCTTCATGTCAGCAATGTTGCTTTTGCGTTGCAACTGAAGCCTCACCCTCATAGCACGATGAATTGCCCTCTCAAGGAGCTTCTTGTCGAGAACATGATTCTACTACTTAGTATATGCCTTCCACTGAATGGTCTTTCTTTGAGTTTGAGTGGGGACTCCATGATCCCACAATTGTCCTGCTTTGCTTGCCTGCAGAAACACGATGCATAGCTAACACAAATGGGTTCTGTCACCTCAGACAGTGACTGTGATTCCTTGTCTGTGAATGCTGGACAGCTGAACCCAAGAAAACACTTCTGTAGATACCTATGTAAAACACAGGGTGCCCCTGTAGCTCTCTCTTCTCAATGAGTTTAAAAATGTTTCCGTTTCAATACCTACAGAGGCAGAGTTTGGCTAATCCTGAGATGCCTTTCCATTATCCTAGTGCATAGTGTTGTCCAATTTTTTTCTTTCTTTTAATCTAAAAGGTTTTTTTTGTTTTGTTTTCATTTTACATACCAACCACAGCACTCCTCCTTCCTCTCCTCCCACTCACCCCTCAGTTTCCCTACCCGTGTCCACTCCTTAAAGAGAGTTAAGACCTCCCATGGGGAGTAAACAAAATCTGACATATTAAGTTGAGGCAGGACCAAACCCCTCCCCCCATGTATTAAAGTTAAACAAGGTATCCCTCTATAGGAAATGGGCTTCAAAAAGCCAGCTCATGCACTAGGGATAAATCCTGGTCCTACTGCCAGAGACCCCACAGACTGCCCAGCCACACAACTGTCATCCACACTCAGAGGGCCTTGTTTGGTCCCATGCAGGTGCCAATCCCCAGCTGCCAATCCAGAGTCAATGAGCTTCCAGTAACTCGGGTCAACTGTCTCTGTCTCTGTGAGTTTCCTTATCATGATCTTGACCCCTTTGGTCATATAATTCCTTATCCATCTCTTTCACTGAACTGGGAGCTTGGTCCAGTGCTTAGTTGTAGATCTCTGCATCTTCTTCCATCAGTTGCTGGATGAAGGTTCTATGATGACAATTAGGGTGGTCATCAATTTGATTATAGGGGAAGACAGTTCAGGCACCCTGTTCACTGTTGCTTGGAGTCTTTGCTGGGGTCATCTGTGTGGATTCCTGGGAATTTCCCTAGCACCAGCTTACTCCATAACCCCCAAATGGCTTCCTCTGTTGAGATACTTATTTTGTTATTCTCCCTCTCTGTCCCTCCCCCAACTCAAGCATCTCATTTCCTCTTGTTCAACTTCCTATCTCTCCTTACCCCACCCCCACCATGCTCCCAATTTACTCAGGAGATCTTATGTATTTACCCTTCCCAGGGGGATCCATGGATGTCTCTCTCAGGGTCCTCTCTCTTAGCATCTCTAGGGTTGTGGATTGTAGCCTAGTTATCCTTTGTTTTACATCTAATATTCACTTATGAATGATTACATACCATTTTTGTCTTTCTGGGTCTGTGTTTCCTTACTCAGGAAGGTTTTTTTCTAGTTCCATCCATTGTTTTATCATATGTTTAATGATATTAATCTTTTAAACATATGTACATTGCTTGTCTACAACTTATAGTTTACTCCTTTGATGGTAATAATGCATATTTTTCAAATCTTTCCACTTGCTTTTTATTTTATAATATTTACTGTAAAATTGTGCTAAAGGTAACCAGCCACAACTATGTCACAGGATCATCTTGAGCTCACCCTCCCACAAAGACAAAATATAGATAAATGATTGTCTGGAATTTAATATGAAAGACATCTAGTTCAATTCTCAACAGTTTTTTCTCCTATCTGAACCTCTGAGTGCATCTTTATGGTCGGTCCATATTCCTACTAACATTCTGGTCTTCAAACTCTCACCTGAATCATTAATTAAGGCCTGTGTACACAATCTAGTACTTCTCTGTCCTTTATCTTCAAACTTCCAAATTTGCCCAAACTATTCCATGTTACTTTTCCATTGCTATAGCCAATTAGAGATGTTTATTTTATTATTTATCTGTTTTCATATGACACTGACCCAAATAAAACTGTTAGTTCTCTTGCCTTAGTGGGATTACAGGTATGTACCACAACACCTAGGTAGTCTTCTAGCTCCTTTGTGTGAGAGTTGATATAAAAAGGTATTTTTTGGCTCAAAGATTCAGAGGGTTCAGTTTGTGATCTCCTTAACCTTGTGTGCTTATTAAGAAAATTATAAAAAAAAAAATAGGGGTGATTGGCAAAAGAAAGTTGTTCACACCATAGTAGACAAGAAGCAGATAAAGAGTGACAGGTGGGGGCTAAGATACCCCTAAGACATACACCAATGATCTTTCTCTTCTAGCTAAGCCTCACTTAAAGTTTCCTAAAGAACATCACCAACTAGGGGCCACATACACAGTACGTCAACTGTTATGGGACATCTCATATGCATAACAAGTCTCTTTCTTTTGGTAGGGTAAGGAATTGGGATGAGAGTATTTCAAAAACCTAGAGTTTGTGATCCATTTGCTGCAGACCCTTAAAATTCCTGCCTGAGCATCTAGATTGTATCTTCTTATTCCCATAAATTCTTTATATCAGCAGTCAGTGACATTTCTGCCAAGTTGGAACTGGAAGGGTTTAAGTCATGAACATGCCATTCAGAACTGATTTTAGAATCCTCATGAATCAGAGAGATGGAACTTTAATTGTGTTCATGGAGAAAGGAACAAGGGTTAAATAACCCTGAGTCAATTTATATCTCAAGTTTACATTAAGTGCTAATATGGTTTTCTTTTTCATGTAAACGCTATTTTATTGTTTTTAAATATGAGCATGGTTTGAAACAAAAATGGTCAGGCAATCTGATGATAAATGGTAGAATCGTCTCGCCACATAGTTTTCATTTTCCAAAGCACTTGTTTCTAGCAGATTCTTATATACACTGCCAGTAATATTCTGTGCCTACGCAAAAATGTGCTTCTTAGATCTTAAAAAATATGAATGTTGGCAATCATAATCTGATCTTTTTCACTTGGTTATTAAACTATGTCAATTAATATTAAGCTTATCCATTATTTTTAATAGCTACATAGTATTCAGTTATAATAACATATTAACATATTAGATTTTTAAAAAGTTCTTTACTGATATTTTGTTTCCAACAGCGTGCTTTTATAAACAAACTTCAGTTAATTACAACAGGCATACTGTTCACATGTACTCATATATGTAGTCCTAAAATTATATTTGCTAAGAAGATATGCCCCCTGTGTATATGTGTATGTTTCTCTCTCGCTTGCACGCATGAGTGCACACACACACATAAACACTGACACATATATACCTATACACATGTACACCTAGAGAAGAGGCGGGCAGAAAGAGAGAGGGGACAGAGGAAGGCAGAGAGGGAGGAAGGGAAGGAGGCAAGAATAGAATATTTTGGTAATTAATGCCAGATTTATTTGACCAAAGGCTTTATCAATTCAAATCACTATCAGCTCTGAGAAGGGAGTGTGCCTTGCTACATCAGCACGAACATAGTATATTTCCAATATTCTTATTTTCTATTATGTAGCTGATTAAAACTGGACAGCTTAGATGATATTTAGTTTTGTCAACTTGGCACATTCTAGCATCATTGGGATGGAGTCTTGGTGAGAGATTGTTAAGAATAGGTTGGTCTGTGAGAATTCTGTGGGAGATTGTTTTTATTAAATTAATTGAGATGAGAAGACATGTACACCATTGACATTTTTATCTCGATGATCCATGCATTGGAAACATTAGACACTGAATTCCTCCACTCTTTTTCTGTTTTTTTTTTTCTTCTTTAGGTCTAATACAGCATTTGATGTGTAGTGTTTACAGGTGTTATTTCTTCTTGTTGAATTGGTTCCTTTATGATTACACCATTTATCATGCTATAGTGACCTCAACTCTTTTATAATTTCTCATTCTTTATTAGTCATTACATTTTATTCTTTATTACAGCTGTTGCTGACACTCTTAGCTATACTTTTTATTCAACTTGCCAAGTTCTTTAGCTCCAAGATTTCTGATTGATTGTCTCTTGTAAGTCTCTCTTTGTTGAATTTCTTACGTACATTATGCATTTTCTAGTTTTGTTGAGTTGACTAGATCTTAAAAATATTTTCCTTTGAATTTTTTCTTCTGAATTATTGGTTAGCTATTTTGTTGATTTCCTTTTAAAAAAAAATATCAGCCTCTGATAGATTCTTTTGTAAGTGTCATGCTACCTTGCTATTCTTTACATTTGCGCCACTGCATCGGCATTTGTATGCACGTCTGGAACAGCAGTTGTGTATACCAATCTGATCTTAACAGCAGAAGTCTTTTTGTTTGCAGGGTGCTAGGGTATTGTTTAATATGCTATTTGGATTTGGCTCAAGTGGGTCTTGATGCCCATGCAATTTCTTTAGCTGCAGTCAATGTTGGCATTATCAGTGGGTATCTAGGTATCCTAGGACTCATGAATTATGGAATTATATTGCCTGTTTGGATGCAGTATCCTAAGGTGAGGTGTGCCTGCTGACAGTTCTGAATAGTGTCCTTGGTTGTGAGACAAGCCATCAATTTTTATAGGTCCAGTGAAGGTCATTCCAATGGAATCATGTGCTTGTGGCATTCTCAGTAACATTGCTCACTGGGTCACAGAAAGGTAGACCATGCCATCTGGTTGCTTCCTTAGGCCCTCAGTGGATCAAGATGTTTTGAAAAGGCAGGGTATTTCACAGGTCTGTGTGTGGATAAACAAGGCTTCTTCTCTTTTGGGAGGAGGCTTTGGGGCCACTTTGGCCTAAGTTTGTCAAGGCTGGTTGGCTGGCTGCTTCCCAATGAATATTTGTGTGGGGTTATGTGGCTGCTGCTCAGGCAGCTATGGAGTTGTGTGGAAGTTTCCAGGGTTTCAAGAGGAGGAGAAAAGTATCCAGCTATATTTTGGGTAAGATGAACCAAACACACAATGTAGGCTGCTTGGGTATTTTGTGAGGCTATGGAAGGGTAGGCTGAGCCTCATAATGCTGTGTAGGATTTGGAGGGTAGTTGTTGAAGAACACTATACAAGGTTTGATTTTTTTTTTTTTTCTGTATGTCGTGCAACACTGTGGTAACACAGCAACTCTCCTGACTGGACTCGGATTCTGCAAAGGCTACAGGGCTCTCCAGCGTGAGTCCATTGTCCCTGGCAAGAGTAAGACTCGTAGGGGCTTTCTGCTTACCCTTCTGCTGTCCTGCTAAGTCCCTCTTTGTGACAGAGATAATGACAGAAGCTATGGGCTTCGTTTTCTTTATATAGTCACCATGTAGCTCTGAGGCCTTAACACCTCTGCCACTTCCCCTCTCCTCTCCCCTGTAGCCCAAACACCCCAGTGAAAGGGCAGTTGTTTTTCCGTTGTCTTGGGTCTCTGTTCTGGAGTGAAGCACATACACACCATGCACTTTTCCTCAGCCGTGTTGGTCCTGGAACCTACTCATTCACTTTGATTTGATGCTGTAAAATTTCATTATTTACCTTTCCCGATGTTCCCATTCTTCGCCGTTTTCAAAAGGATTTCCTCGCTTTTATACTTGTTGATTCCTTGAACTTATGATTGCATTTGAGTTTCCACCTTACATTTTCATTTTCGCTATCCTGCTGTGTCTTTCTGTCTCCTTTGAGCTTTTAAATCTCTCTTCTAAGGACTCCCTAGAGAGGTGATTATTAATTTTTTAAGTTGTAATAGTTGTAAAGAAGTTTACCTGCTCTGTTTCAACAGTTTGCTTGTGCATGGTCTCTAAAGCACTCTCAATTTCTCTGCTTCTTTTGCCCTAAAGTCAAGACTCATTTTGGATTAGTCTGCCTTCCCTGGGTGAGCTACATGCCGGAGATCTTTGTGTGGTAGGGACTGAGATAAGTTCGAGCATTTGAGGATCTTCCTTATGACAGGACTCTGTCAGAGTGTCTTCCGCCAGCCTTCCCTTCTCCTCAGACAAATCAGCCAGGAGCAGCAGTGTATTCATAATATAGAGTTTCTCTGACAGATTGAATCTTGCACACAGTTTGTGAGATTCCTCATGCAGTTATTCCTTAGTGATTTCTTAAGGCTTTGTATCAAAAAGTACCTACGAAATATCCTTCCAGACTCTGGCTTTGCCCTGTAAGATGTACCCATGTTTTGGGAACTCCTGCTTTGCATCAATTCTAAAGCCCTACGTGTCTTTTCTTGGCTGTTGGCATTCTTGTGAGATCTTTAATTTATGAAGTTTCATTTATATAGTGGTTCACGGTTACATATATCTTACAAAATCAATGTTCTTCAACATTAAGCAATATGCTCACAGTACATTGATTTTGTAATTCAATAAGTGGATGTTCACATATCAGGCCCAGCTTGGGGTAGTTGGTTTGCAGGTCAGTTTGCAGCCATTTGGCCTGGGGTGAGCTACTTAATCTATGCAGAGCTTCAAAATCTTCCTATCTAAAATGTGTGTAACTGAACTCACATTCTGGGGGGTAGAATGTCTCGAACAAGATCGATAAAGTGTTTTACATAGCACTTGAAAGAATAAATGTACAATGATTATCAGTCTTGCTGCCCAGAGAGTTCTATGAGAGGCAAGCTCCCGAGGCCTGTCAACCCTCCAGCAGATTCCAGCGCTAGAATCCTAAATAGTGAATTTAAATTCTCTTTGTGAATGACAAAAATGAGATAAGTGACAAAGGGCTATGCTTCTCAGACAGCAAGAGAAAGGAATCGTGTCTGTGCCCTAAAAGTCAAGAATAGACCCACATCATATGATTCGGGAGTAGCAACAGGCTACAGGGATGTGAACATTACTATTGTTAATGAAAAGGTTTCACTGTAAGAAGGTAATTAAAATCCTAGAGTGGTGTCTGTACAATGAACACCCATGAAGTCTAAGGTCCAGACATGCCAAGAAAAGCATCGACTATTTATTAAAGCATACATGTTAAAAGCCTAGGCTGGGAACAAGGTTGATTAGATTAGGATACCCTCCTACCCACTGACTGAGGCTGGGGAAGTTACCTGCCTATTGATGACCTAACCTTTTTCGCTGTACACTAAGGTCAAATTACCACTTAATCCTTAGGGGAGTTTTGAGTATGGTGAGTACTGAGCACTCTGAACTTTAGAAAGCCACTGAACCGCACTCAGTGACGACTAGCTGGGCTTCCTGTTCTCAGGAGCAGAACGCACCAGTCTCTTCATTATTCTGTTTTCTCTATTTCTGCATTATTTTCTCAGTAGCCTCC
The DNA here is from genome assembly GCA_033318265.1 of Phyllotis vaccarum. Classification (NCBI taxonomy): domain Eukaryota; kingdom Metazoa; phylum Chordata; class Mammalia; order Rodentia; family Cricetidae; genus Phyllotis; species Phyllotis vaccarum. Next base: position 27,224,677 of record JARWLC010000017.1, read on the forward strand.
AATTCAGCCATCCAGGTCTTTCTGAATTTCTTACCTGCAATAGTGGATTAAAGGAAGAATGATTTTGACCCAATGAAATGCAAAAAAAAAAAAAAAAAAAAAAGAAAAAAAAGAAAAGAAACTACTTAAATTCAATTTACTCTTTATTCTTGAAGTGAATGATGAAGCAAATAAAGGATTTAAATATAATGAGGAGAAAAAAATTGCCAAGATAAATGTTTGCTAAATCTGAGTCTACAAACATAAATACTCATTATCTTAAAAGAAAGTGACACAGATTTTCCCAAGTATTTCTAGCATTTCTCTATTGGAAGTAATTAGTGAGCACGTGATACCTACTTCATTGAGACCAATTTCCTCTAGGAAGGTAATTTCTTATCTCTAGAGGCTTTGGAATTGGCTGTTTGAGCTGGGGTTCAGTACTGAATGACTTAGAAGGTACCTTTATAACTTCCTCTCCAAATTATGGAAGACCTAAGGCTGAACATCCCTTGAAACGACTTGCTATTATGTCATAGCACATATTTGGGTGTGTGGGGAGGTAAGGAGGATCTGGGAGGTGTTGGGGGAGGGGAAGCCATAATCAGAATATTTACTGAAAAAATCCTATTTTTGATAAAAAAATAGCAATAAAAGAAACTAATAATTTTTCAATAAATTTAGTTTGCCACATTAATATTAAAAGAATTTTTATCTTGTGAATTTCCACTTAATTTATTTTTGAAAATTTCATACATTTACGTCATTTCTGCTCCTCTCTCTCCCTTCCAGACTTGAGTCCATTTAGTGTCGCTTGTATATACATGGTTTTAGGGATGACCACTTGGGACTGAAAAATTATGCTCTCTCCTCTCTCTCTCTCTCTCTCTCTCTCTCTCTCTCTCTCTCTCTCTGTGTGTGTGTGCACATGCATGTACCTCTGAGTGTACATGCAACGGCCAGAGATCAATCCTGAGTTACTCTCCACCTTAACTTTAACCTTATTAAAAATTAGTGATTTGTTTGAGAATTTTGTACAATGTATTTTGAGAATATTCACCCCCAGTTCCCTTTCTTAACTCTTGCAAGGTCCACCCCACCTACATACCTCCTTCCACCCCACTTGTACCATCTCTGTGTCCATCTTATTTTTGAAAGAGAGTCTCTCACTGAACCTGGAATTAACTTGTTTCTGGTAGCCTAGCTGGTCACCAAGATCCCCCAATCCCCCATCTCTTTCTCTAGAGAGGAGGTTACAAATGTACACTAGCACATCCAACTTTTCTATGGGTGCTAGGTCTGACCTCAGGTCCTCATGCATATAGAGCTGATATTTCAGTCATTAGACCATCTTTCCAGCACACGAATTAACTACCATTTTATGTTTTTGTTTTCCTGTAGTTATAGTGAGGTCAGTTTATAACAAGAATAAAATTCTAGATTAATAATGCTGCCAGCTACCCACTGAGCTGGCGTGTTGAAATCTGCACTATGCCAGGTATGCCAGGAATGATTTTCTTATTTGTGCTTGAGAAAATTGAGGAACAGATGGGTGGTCAAGTATTGATCATGTCATTCGAGGGATTTAAATTTAGCCAGAAAATTCTAAACCTTTGTCCTTTATATCAGAGATGCAACGGGCATTAGCTGGCTTTCAGTGGCATTTCACGTAACCACACTTTACAAATGTGAATTATGGTGTGGGAGGCGAAGGGACAGATTTTGGTTCCTACTGTGAGCAAATGATAAGACTGGAATTTACTCAAAGGCAGACCCAGCTGAGCAGACCTTCATCTGTCATTCATACCTAAGGGGTAGGAGTTTAGATCATTTAAAATCTTTAGACTTTAAAATAAGAATAAACGTAAGTTGTTCTGAGAGTTGAATGAAATGATCGTATGTGGCATGCTTAACATCAGTGTGGCACTAGACATGTGGCGCTTGATGAATTAAAGGTAAATGTTTTCAGTGATGGCAATAGTGACACAGAGTAGAACTTGGCGCTGTTCAAGTTCTGGAGCAAGACAGATTTGCCGTCACAGTAGACCAATATACAGACACATAGACTTTACAAGCAGTATACTTTGCCCGACCAGACAGGTCTTCCTTCCTTGTTAATTGTGTTCACATGCATTTCTGTGCACCGTGCATTTACACAGATGAACTTGAATATTCTCATTTCTTGGCACTACCCATAATTTTCTAGGCCTCCTGGGAAATTCATAGCCACACAATTGCTCTTTGCAGCCCCACAAGTCCCACAGTGCTGCTCCATCTGACAAGTCAGATGGCAAGTCTAGGTTTGTCACCAATTTCCTGGGTTCTGGGAAGTAGAGACCCTGCTAATTTGCTGCACTCCTGCTGCCAGCGCCCACTTGCTCCCCAGCCCCCAGTGGCTTTCTGATCCTGTAGCAGTAGCTCTGAATTGCCCTTAGCTTCTTGCCCATCTTCTTTGTGAGTGAAGCTCAGCATGTGGATCATTTTCTGCTAATCATTTAGTTAATGCCTTCCATTTGTCAGTGGGGTTATATCTGTGCCATTCTTTTCTTCTTTGCTGGGGCGCTGGGGTAGGTGTCTAAGAAGGTCCTTATTATCTTCCTAATCTCTCCTGTGGCTCCCCCACCCCCACCCTCAGCCTTCTCTTCCTCTCTAAGCTTTTACTGACACAGCAGATTCTTAACTTGCTTCCTTTGATTTTTTTTTTTTTTTCCTCCAAAGTGCAGGCCGGTGGCTTAACCCCTTGGTATCAGGTGTTTTTATTTAAAAAGCCGTTTTCTGTTCTTTTCAGGCTCTTGTTTCCCTTTATCTGACACTGTCTTGAAAAGAATTCCCTTTTCACCCCTGAGGGAATGCCTGAAGTACATGGAGGAGAGCATGGTGAGCTCACAGAGGCGGCTTCACCTAGAATGGGATGCTTTGTTGCTGCTTTTCTCCTTCTGCTATTCATTCCCTATCTATTATTATATTATCTATAGTTATGTCTAGCTACAGTTTTACCAGTAGCCATGTTAAACTTCTGTTGATATTGAGTATGGCAGCCTCAGGGAGGACTGGGTATGGTGAGTATTCAAGGCATAAATTCACATTCTCTAGAAGAAATCCTGCACTCCCCAAGTGATGACAGCAACGTCAGCTGGTCATCTCTGGCCTGTTCTTCAGGAGATGGATTGCTCACCAACTGCTAGGATTTCAGTTCTTGATACAGTTCAGGGTGTAGGTTCTTCTGAAATGCCCCCTCCATCTTCAGTCAGAAAACTTACACTTTTCCTTAAAGGACTATTTGGAAGGTTCCCCTCTCTGTGGAGTCCGTGGATGCTTTCTGAAAGCCCAAAGAAGCCGTCCGTCGGTGTTGGCATGATAGGGGATTGTTATCTCACTGTGTGTTTTTATCCAGTGTGTTTGTTTTCATGCAAACTGTTTAATATATACAACTTGAAACCTGTAGGAAACATCACTTATGTCACGTAAGTGTGAGGTTCTTGATGTTTAGGTATCTCCCACCTCTTTGTCTTCTTAATCTACCAGTACATTCTTAGTACACTCTGGGGACTTGAATTCAAAAGATTCTGGCTTTGTTTCTTGGCCAGCTGATTCCCACACTTCAGGTCTTAGGGAACTGGAATCTTGTGTTTAATTGAACTCCTGGGGGCGTCTACCTTCAGCTAAAACTTGTTAATTGGGGATACCTGTCAGACAGCTTTTGTAATTCTCTTCTTTGCTTTTCTTATATTTTCTCATTAAGCCAGGCCCATATCCATATTACTCAAATGCACATATAGTCTGTGTATATACATGTAATTTTCTTGGTTTTTAAAGTCTTGAATACTTTAGATTTTCTAATTTTTGTAAAAAGCGTATAAAATACATATATAAAATGTATTCAGTACTAAAAGAATAAAATTTATTATGAAGACTCATAGATTCCATTCTGAATGCCTACTCTAACTTTATAGAAGTCCACTGAGTAGTATAGACTTTGGGTCTGTTTAATTTTGGTGTGTAGTGCTTTTTTAAGTTTTAAATACTTGAAAATGTTAATTGAATGCTTAAATGTGTGCTAGACACTTGTAGTTGTAGAGATGAATGAACTGTGGTTCTATTCTAGGGCCATTGACAATGCTGAGCAGAAGATATGCATATACATCACATGAACCAGGAACATGGCCTTGAATAAAGCACAGCCGCTTCAAGGCTGTGCTTGGAATATGGATGTTAATTTAAATACTCTTCATAGACAAGCTTTGTAGAGGAAAAAAAATGTAGCTAAGAAAAAGCAAAGGGAAAGGGTATGATGCCTGGTATTAATGCATCAGACCAGTACTTCACTACAGTTCATAGCTATGTATTTACCCTTCCATCTACAGGCCCTGTTCACTCTGGGGTCTATTGTAAGCAATTAGGAATGGCCATAGGGTGGCTGAGGCCTCTCAGTTAGGTTCACGTCAGAAGCAAACTGTCTTCACATGTGCTCAGGCCTCAGGCTTGGGGTAGGCTGTTGTAACCCGGCATCTGTGATCTTGGGAATTCATTCCTAGTATAGTATGGCGCAGCTGATTCATGATGATCACAATGCAGAGGTCAGCAATTTTCACGGACCCCTGCAGCATTCTCATTTCATGAAACAGAGCCTGTCATTTCAGAATATCTAACTCTTCAAAACAGCTTATTGTGGGGGTACCATGGCAACAAAAAGAGGCTCTCCACCATTTGTACCAAGTAGGAGCAAAGAGGTGTTTAGAGGTCAAAGAGAAGCAGTCTGTAGTCTGGTAGGAAGGAACATTTGAAGAAAATGGCAGGAATGATTTTTTTCCTCTGCAAACTGACAGGATCGCCTCTCTCCTCCGTCTCTGGAACTATGAGCCTTGCATCATGGCAGACACTATCTTTTTGAGGCATGTTTTCCATAGTTGTTTTTTGATCTGAGCATTCTTTTCTAGTATATGAGAGAGCATTTATGCTATTGTCTTGACTATGGGCATTATTCTGGTTCAAACAAACCCAGTTTTCTACTTAGGTTGTGCCCCAAGTCACATCCGTTCTTTGCTCCACTTCTTATAATATAAGCGACTTAGAATAGATTAGTATTTTCTAAAGTGGGATGGGCATTAGACCAGCTCAAGGATCATGTCACAAATAAAGGTTTCAGAGAACCACCCAATACTACTGAACATCACAGGAAACTATTTTGGTGGTTTCCATGCAGGCAGATCTCTCTCTAGCATTGAGAACCACTGGTTCAGGTAATATACCCTCTTGGCTTTTCATTCTATAGATATAGGGTCCAGTGGCCAGCCTGTACCAAAGCTCCAAGTCCCCTCTGTCGCATGCCTGTCAGTCTATTCTTTGGTGACTCCTTTAGTACTATCAGATACTAGTGGCAAATGTGCCCTTTGTAGGTCACTCATCTCAGCCACGAACAGATTGAATTATAGAGGTGCTTTGCAAAATAACATGCTATCTTCATAGAGAATGTACAGCCTCTTTTCTGGCACTCACACATATTTCCATATAAAGCAGACTCAAGAGATGAATGTCTTGATGTGTGGCCAGAGGCCCACAGAAAGAAAGGACAGAGCCCACATGAATACTGAGCTGGATATTCTGAAGGGGGGGGGGAACCGACCAACCAAATAATGGTTTAGAAGCATCTTTGTGTTGGGATCACAAAATCCAGTACTTCGTGCTAAGCACAGCAGCTCCTAACCATCCAGCAGAGTAAAATCATGCCAGGCCAGGAAGACCAGGCAGCTGATGCCCTGTCTGCATCCTTCTCAAAAGAAAGAGAAATGATCAAAGAAAAAATAGTTTTCTCCTGAGTTGGTAAACTTTGGTTTATTGCTTGAGTCTGATCTCTTCCATTTTCAAGGCAAATGGTGCTAGGTGAGGGAGAAGACGTACTTAGAAAGCACAACCTGATTCAAATCAACAAAAAAACAAAAAGGGGCTGGCTTTGTCAGAAAAGAACTTACCAATGATCTAGGAGTGTGTTTCTGATGAAGATTTGGCAAATATCCAATTGAAGTGACCAGGGATTTTTCCTGGGCAGCAGGTTTCTTCGGAGCCCTACAATCAAATCAACAGTGTGGTGACCTGCCCGAGTGAAGGGTACAGACCATGTGACACGTGATAATGAGAGTCGGGCAGAAGGGGTTTATTTACATACTCAGTGAGATGGAAAGCCTGCCAGACAGCCTTAGATGACAGGTCACATAGAGACCTGAATTGGGAACAGTGAATAGAGTGAAACTCTATTTTGTTAAAATAAGAATTATGTGTCTGCAACCATATTTATTGAATATCTACTTTGTAGTTACTTGGGTGCTTTAAATTTAATCTTCAAACTTGTTTTATTAACATTTTAGTTATACATTACCATATATTTTATCATGACAATTGTATGTATGTGTGTATGTATGTATGTGTGTATGTATGTATGTGTGTGTATGTGTGTATGTATGTATGCATGTGTATGTATGTGTGTATGTGTGTGTATGTAATATATTTTAATCATGTTCCCCTATCTTGTCCTCTCACTCTAGCTAACCCTTTCTTATTTTCAATTAGCCCCCCTTTACTTCTCTCTCTCTCTCTCTCTCTCTCTCTCTCTCTCTCTCTCTCTCTCTCTCTCTCTCTCTCTCTCTCGCCAGCAAGTCTCATTAGAGTTGCTAACAGAAGCATAGTTGAGAGCTGCTTACAGGAGCACGGGTACCTTACTAGTGGCTCAAACAATGAAGAAAGTGTCTCTTAAAAACCACGAACTGTCTATAAATCCTCCGGATGGCTCTCCCCACCCTGTGAGATAGGTTATTGATGGCACCGTTCTGTGCAGCTCTTGAGCAGATAATCACAGAATGCAAGAGCACAGAGGCCATGTCATTAAATTTGTAAGAATAATATGACATAAGATTGTCATTACTGTACTTCTTGTTGATGAGGAAACTGGTGACAAGGGAGTCTTCTAAGCCAGTCAATTGAAGATGCAGAATGTAAAGAAAGGCCTGTCTCTCTACGGGGCCATTGTATTGGTTAATTTACTTCCCAGCATCTTGATTCTGCTTCCCAGTTTTTCTTAGCTGAGATGAAGTATGTTGTACAGTATCCAACGCCTGGTCATCAATACCATAGCATTATCCTCCCTAGAGACTTGATATAGGGAAGGAAGGTATTCTGATGGTGGGAATGATGATGATAAATGTTACCTCGAATTTGGCTTATATATTCATCATCTGCTAACCTACTCAGCTGGAGATATTCCTCATAAGTCTAGGTGAACTATCAGAATGAGTCATAGAAACACTAGAACTCGGTGGGTGAGAGCTTTTCTCAGTATTTGAAATGACCTGGGTTTTATTCTTGGAGCCATTGCTTATTAGCCACAGCTGACTTTCAGCTTTTCATCTGTAATAGATACAACTGTAGTTCACACTTCCTAGGCTTGCCAAAATGATTAAAAGGGGGTACTTAGCACAGGTCCCAGCATGTGGCAGGCACTCAAAACACATTTCTGAATTGCATTACTGAACCCACGAAGCCAGGTCCTGGTCTGTGCTTACTGTCATCAGCTGTAAGCTGTCCATTCTCTCTGATGAAAGCTTTTTGGCTTTCACATACAATAGCGCTTTATCTTTCCACAGCTCCTACATGAGAAATAGGGTTTTCACTTGCCCACGTAATCCTTTTCAAACACTTTATTGTTTGCATTTTTAATTCAGTACATAATATAAAGTCAGACACATACCTTACCAACTTCAAAGCATGCAAAATCATATGAGGCTAAGAGTTGCCACTCACCCCCATTCTTTCTAACTTTTCAGATGTCATGTTCATGAGTATAGAAGGCTCCCAGTGTCTTTCTTGCCTTTTCAAAGCTGAACTTTACTGTGCACAACGCTCTTCAAGCTGTTTTTATTGTTTCCTCAGTTTACAAATACAATAAATATTCTCCCATGTTGTCAACTACCAATTTTCAGACATAACTCTAAGTTGTCTTCAGATTTTTCTCTTGAGACTAATCCTTCCATGATGTTTTTTTTCTGCACATATCCATGGACTATTTTTATGACATTATTTTTTTAGAATATCCTAAGAAGTACAACTTCTGGGCCAGAGGATTCAGTATTATAACTAGCCATTATTTTTTAGTCAGGTAAATCTGAATTATTTGTTTAGTGTTTAATTGAAAAATGCTGTAAAAGCCTTTGTTTATAACTTTACTTTAAAAAATTGTTTAATATTTATTTTCTCATTTTATTCGTTATTTGAGAATTTCTTATAATGTACATTTTGTCATATTTATCACATACTTCTACTTCTTCAATATCCACCTCCAAATTGTATCCTTTTTTTATTAAATAGTTTTAAAATTAAAATATAATCGACCATTTACTTCTTCCCTGTCTTTCCTTCAACCTCTCCAATGTCCCCTATTTACTTCCAGCCCTTTCCACATCTCCTTCTTCCAACTTCTTATATATTCCTCCTTCAGTCCCTTTCAAATGCTTTCTGATTATTATTATTTTTACACAGTTGCTTGCACATATATGCACAAATAAATAAATAAATAAATACATCTTGTTCAGTTCTTTTGGTGTGGCTTGTGAGTATATTATTTCAGGACTGACTATTTTTTTATTGAATAATAATTAGGGAACCCCATCCCTTGGAGAGACTAATTCTCTATCAGCAGTCATTAGTCGCCTATAATTTTTTGTCTAGAGGTGGGGTCCCAAGAGATTTTCCCTTTCTGTGTTATCATGTCTATTTATATTATCATTGTTTAGGCAGTCATTGTGGAGGTATGAAGGTATCCTGGGTGAAACTTCCCTGTCATTTTTAGAAGACAAAATCCTCACAGACTTTTCATATCCATTAAATTCAATCAGAGTCGTTGGTTTCTCTGCTGAGATTTATGCCACTATTGCATCAATGCAATGGTGTCTTTGCAGATCAGTGATTGCTGTAGTTCACGGAATTCACCATCAGAAAAGACTGCTGATTACTTTCCCCCTCTGGTAGCAGTTTCCAGCATTATGAAATCTAGACAGTAGGAATGAAAATCCCGGGGGAGTACCTGCCTCATTTCTTCATCTTCTATAATTCAAATGTGTTGTTCTTCATCAATAGAGTCTTAACAAGTTCTGGAGTATAACCAAAATATTGGCAATAGCCTTTAAGATAATTTATTAATAATAATTAATTAATAATAATTAATAATAATAATAGACATCATAGTAGGATATGCTTTATTTGAAGAGCCAATTGAATGTGATCTCTCCATTATATTTGTCTTCCAGTTATGTTATTCATTTTACAGATGAAAATGCCCAAAGGATTGACTGAGTTATAGCATCCAAGTGGTAGATCTAAGGTTTGGGCTCAGCTCAGTTTTATTTCAGAACTGATAGTTTATATCAAGTTGTTTCTTATTTTGAAATTCTTGAGGTATGATGGGCTTGTTGCCAGTGGTGCCAAATGACTATTTTTGGACCATAACTGTATCACGGTGGGGAATGAATGGTGCAATGGGAGAGTCGTGAGACTTTACATAACAACAAACTTCCATTAGCATGAAGGAAAACTTCTGAAATTGTTAAATGGTATTTATAGTCTCTGTACATAGAGTAGAGGTAGATAGTAATTCATTTTAAATATGGTAAAGATGAAGCAGTGGAGACTTAATAACCACTTTATCTGGTTCAGTTCTTACTTGATACCAAAGGCTCCATGAAACTGTTTCCTATTGAGAAACATTGATTTTTTTCTTCAATCAAATGATAGTTTCAGAAATATAAAAAGAACATACAGGGTATCCAGTCAATTAGACCACCAAGGAAAGTTCAGGAGGTGAAGAATTCTGGGAGAGAAAGACCACTTCATCAGTGAGACTTCTTCCAGAAGAAGGATAGTAATGTTTCTTCAAGGGCCAAAGAGTTCTCTGGGACAATTGATAAACTTTGACGTTATGAAGTCTGACAAAAGGGGTCATGAATAGGTAGACAAGTTATGGGTCTTTAGAAACTCACATATTCCTGATACATCTATTAGTGTGTGTGTTTTTTTATTACCCACAGCCCAATAAGTGGCAGATTCATATTGAGCACTAATAGCAAGCCCAGATATGACCTAAGAAATTCAGGTTCACTGGGCAGGGGCCACCAGACAGAAAAATATATATGGTCTAGGAAGCTGGTCTTGAATAATTAGCATGAAACCAAGTCCTTGGGGCACAGGGTGGCATTGTAAAGCAAGTGCCATATAAAATAGGATAAATACAGGTAGAATAGGGCAAGCATTGAGGTGACAAAGCCAGCGTCAGGAAGAACAGGTCTCAGAGGGAGAGGATTTATATCTGAGATGTTCAGGTATCTCTGTTCATCCCAAAGGATAAACTGAAGCTCGGGAGACACCCACAAGAATGCTTCATCGCTCTTCAATGCTTTATCCAAAGCCACTGCTCTCTTCAAATAAACAAGTAAATAAATAATACACACAATATATGTTTTAAGCCAGCACTGTGTGGTTTGAATATGAGATGTCTCCCACAAGCTCATGACTTTGAACACTTGTCTCTCAGCTGGTGGTGCTGTTTAGGAGGGTTGTAGAACTCTTAGGAGTTGAAGCCTTATTAGAGGAAGTGGGATGTGCCTGGAGGCTTTATAACCTGGCCTTCTTCCCATTCACTCCGTCTCCTAAGTGTGGCTTTAATGTGACCAGCCAGCCTCTGACTCCTGCCATCTTCCTTTCCTACATTCTGTCTTTTTCCCTGACATGATGGACTGTATTTCTCTGGAATTATAACCCATCATGAATCCTTTCTCCCTTAAATTGTTCCTTCCAGAGTTCTTTTCCCCACTGCAACAGAACAAGAACCAACACAGGTGCTAACTTGTTCGGTTTATGAAAAATGGTCCCAACACCACTGTTTTCTTCCTCACTGTAAGACCCAATCACAAGTCTCTCTGGGCCTCAGTTGACTCTTTTGTATGATAGGAGTGAAAATGTCTTTGTAAATAGAGTTGAAACGATAAAATAAAACCTTAGAGAGGAATAAAATGAGCTGTTTCTCACTGTCCTGTCTCTACAACACTGTTTAGTGTCAGACACATAAAAAGCTTGATGACCCAAAAGCTCAGCAAGGCCCTAGGAGTTCTCCAAACAATCCATGTTGGCTCTGCCCATCCTAAAATGTCCACATTGGTGTCATTTCTCTGGTAGATCATCATTTTTGGTAGGATTCTGTTGAAACGGATACATAAATATCTGACATGAGGTAGGGGTGAGAGGCATAGATATGGCTTTATTTTCCATTCACTTGAATTATTTTGCCTCATAGTTTTCTTCTTCATTTTACCCTTTCTTCTGCTTATATATCCATTCCTTCTAAAAGTTAATTACTTATTTATTTTTTTTTTTTAAATCCACTGGGCACCCAGAACACTCAAGCCATCTGCTTTATTGCAGAAAGTGGTACATTGCTTTCCAGATGTCACTTGATAGCTTGAGGGTTCCCTGCTGTTCTATCTATTATATTCCTATTCAAGCATCTCAGTCGGCAGCTAGGTATCATGCAGGTTGCTTGCTCTTGCTCTCTAATGCTTTCCCTAATTTCTTGCCTCCTCAGGCCTTGGCATTTCCCCAGAACCAAGAAGGCTTCAGGCAGAACCAGAGTCCTGGGAATCTCACAATCTCCAGAGGCCCCATCAAAGGCTATGGTAGTGCAGAGGGCAGTGTATACACAAGGCACCCTGAGGTGCCCGTGTCTCTTCTTTTTCCAGCTTGTAAATGTAAGGGATAGGGAAACTCCCAGTGAATGACCCACTTCTCAAGAGTAATCAGAGGGTAGTGTAAGGAGTCCTGGTGCCCGTGCAAGCATTCATCACTGGGAAGTGCACCTCAGGAATGGGAGCCAGATTTACCGCACATGGGTGGAACTGCATTTATGCATCCGGATGAAGATGCTGGGAGCCATGGTGAGCATCCATGGGGAATCTCTGCATTTGTCTCTCAACAGAGCTCACTGCAGTTCTGGGGTGCAAGAGGGTTTTCTCAGAGGGAACTTCCTGAAGGATACAAACAGGTAAAATTTACCACTGAGAGGTTCAGTTAGGGAAGCAGGGCATTATATTTATTTATTAATCTGAAATGATGGAACCTCATATGATGAGTGTGTCTACACAAGTATGTCTTCATAGCTTGAATTCTGTAGCAATTTGTGCCATTAAACTATATAAAGCAAAGTGGAAAGGCTGATAAAGGCAAAAAAAAAAAAAAAAAAAAAAAAAAAGGATGTTAGATGGAGTGTTGATGCCACATTAAGTTGTTCCTTAAAGTTTAAGCTTTATCCTATGAGAAAGGTATTACTATTGAAGTCTTTTATGCTGGAGAAGGAAAAGAGAGCATGCTTGGGCTGCATCGTGAGAATAAGCAGGAGGAGGCAAACCTAGTGGCAGGGACAACAGGTAGCTGTGACAATGTCTTCACAGTTAAAAGCATCACAGAGGTAGGAGGAGTCTGATGGGAGGTGTGCAAGGAAAGAGAAATGTCCAGCAATGCATCTTGACTAATTGAAGGTTGTGTAAAGGAAGAGCCCAAGGTGACTGACTGTAAGATGTCTTATTGAGATCTTTGAGTTAACAGTAGTCATATTCACTGCTGTGGGTGAAACTGAAGAAGTTTGTAGAGAAAAACATACTGCTTTGAGACATCCTTGAAGCAGTGTTGTGTAACTGTAATTCTTGCTTGGTAACTGTTTTGCTATTTGTAAATATACCATGTTAAAATTGAAATCTATCTTTTTGTTTAGACAGAAAAGGGAAAGTCGTGTGGGATGTCTTTCTGTATGCTGTGAATACCATTGGTTAATAAAGGGATTGTTTTTGGCCTATGGCAAGGCCTCTTAGAAGCAGGCTGGAAATTTGAGCATAGATAAAGGAAAAGGGGGCAGAGTCAGACAAAGACATTATAAGCTGCCAGAAAGAAAGCAAGATGTAAAGGAACACAGGTAATGCCACGGAGTCATGTAGCAATACAAAGATTAATAGAATTAAATTATAAGAGCTAGCTAGAAATGAGCCTTAGCAATAAGGCAAACGGTTTTTAATTAGTATAAACCTTTGTATGATTATTTGGGGCTAAGTGGCTATGGGACTGCAGGTCCAGACTTCATGCCAGACGTGCCAGAAATTTCCCACTACAAATAGAGCCCCACATTGGGTGCCAAAAATGTTGTGGTGCAGCCTGGTTCAGGATCAACAATCAGGGTTGCATCTGTGCTCAGGATCCTGCAATTTCCTTTTAGGGGAGAAGGAAAATATGGTATGGAAGCAATGATACAGCCCCCAGGAACAAGTTCAATTATATTATAGAGGGGAAGACCTTAAATATTTTTTTCCCAGATCCTCTCCCTCAGCCAGGGGAAAGGGCTTTGATTTGCTGTTATCTGCGGCTATGGGCAGTGGTCTCTCACTGGTCAAGGAACCTTGTATCCAGACTCTGCCCTCATCAAGGCCCCCAGGCTTAGACCCTAGGTTGGCTTATGCAGAAGAGCTTAGGAGCATATATTTTAAGGCACTAGTTATCACTAGTTTACATGGGCTGAGGCCAGGCTGGTGTCCAGGCCCCTTAGAAGTCCATACATTCTACAGTGTTAGATATGCAAATCTAAAGTTCAGGAAGAATTCTGACCTAAATATGTAGACTGTGGGACATCAGCAAGTTTAGAAGTCTTTAGCCTGGTGTTTTCATAAATCCCCTTAAAGACTACAAGGAAAGCTATTTCCATACATTTGTCCCCCAGGAAATACACAGATCCCTCAGAGCCCATTCTGGATACACTTTGAGAATCAAATTATGTGACTGAGGTCTGCATAAAGTGAGAAAAGAATAAAGATAAACCTGGGGAGAGTAACAATGGAAGAAAGAGCCTGTAAAAAATGTGAAGAGGATGATGTGAGGAAAGACCATCCAGGGATGCACACACCAGTCAAGGGAGAGCATTTGAGAAGATGTGACACCATGACATCTGAAGAAAGGTAAAGGGGTTTGTTTGTTTGTTTTTGATGATTCAGTGTAGCACAAAAAGAGTTTTAAATGTAGGAGACTTGGCGCCCTTAGAGAACATGTGTAAAGATGCAGAAAATTGGGGGGGAGACTGAAGCAGACATGGCAATGTGACAGGAAAAAGAGGAAAGGGCTGTGCAGAAAAACAAAAAAATTAGTGGTTAGAAAGAAGGCATAAGTAACATGAGGGGAATTCTTGCCCCATGTTGGGCATCAGATATAGTAATACATTTGTTTGCAATATGTTGTAAGAAGGATTAATATTTATTTAGGGGTATATTATATTTATGATATAAATTAAACTTTGAGATAATTTTTGGAGAGAATGGTCTCATGTCAAGTTGTTGATCTGTTTTTGAGAATTTAGAGATGACACAGGCTTAGAATTTGGTGTCTCTGGCTCTTAATTGATTTTGACCATGCCCCATAGTAGTCTTGATTCTCAAGAGCTATTAAGACTCTCTAAGTAATGCCTAAATCTCACTACATCCTGTCTTCTCTGTGAAGAAGGATGTGGGTAGCTAGTGGTGGCTACTTATGGATTTCAGACTAGCTGGATATTATGATCAAATTGGACTACAGCCAATAATGTGACCAATTTGCTGAAAAAGAAAAAAAATCAACTCAAGGGGCATGTCAGTCCCACTCAGCCCCTTCAAGAAGCTCTGCTACATTTGCATCTCATGTTGAACTAATGGGATACAGTCAAATAGGCTTTGGTATCAGAATGTGTCAGAAGCATTGAACCAGTCTCCTGATCTCTGTCTTGTGTTCATAACCATGCCACTTTCCCCAGTCTCCCGGGTAACAACTTGGATCTTCATTAGTCTGCTTACTTGTCAAGGCTCTCATCTTTTCATTTTCAAACCGTCCACCCCTATAAATAATCTCACCCCCCAAAGTGGAATTCAGTCCTAAAACTTTCTACTATAGGTCCTTTTACAAGATGCACTCTATTCTACAAAACTATAAGCCTCAAGAAATTTGACTCGGCCTCAGATCAAATGAAAAATGAACTTTGTATTTACTGAGAAGGCTACAGAAAAAATAATCTTCTTGACACAAGTACTTATAAATGAAACTGTTGTGTTGTTGATATCTTTCTCCAAAATACACAGAGGCAAGTGGGAGAATATTTACACTTCAGCACATGTGGAAGTGCAGAAAACAGAAACCATGGGTCAGTTCTGAACAGAAGCCAAGGAGCAAAAGGGCTCATGGAGCTCTGTGTTATCACAGTTACTTATGTTCTTACCTACTATGGGATGGAGAAGGAGGTCTCTGAGCCACGTGATTATTAAGTTCTGCTTAATGTTTTTTTATTTTTAAATAATTGCAAATTGTAACTAACATAAAGAACATTTCCCATCTGAGCTATATGAAAGGGGTTTGCAAATCTCCCTTCATCCACCCAGCCTCAGGAGAATTCTCTTAAAAAAGAAAACACATCACTTGTTATCAAAATAAATTAACAATGATACATTATTCTCTGACTTTTATCTCTAGTGGCCTAACAGTGTTATACACAGTAAAAGGATCAGCTTCTGAGTTTCCAAGGCTTTTTTTTTTTTTTTTTGATTATTCTGGTTTGGGTGCTTTGTCTAGAACAATCTTTCAGTCTTCTTGACTTTAATCTCCTTAAATTTAAAAGAGTAAATAGGCAAGTTATTTGGTAGCACGACTTTGGATTTGGGTATGGCTGATGCTTATTTATGCTTTGATTAGGCTGTGTATCTTTGGCAGGAATCTCACAGGAGTCACAAAGGTGGTCTCAGATATTGAAAAATTGCTTAATGAGAGGCTATTCTTTCTGCCTTTTTTACTCAATAAGTATTTTGTGGGTGAACCCATGCAATTACATAAATGTACCATTTCTCATCAAATGGTTAACTCACTATTCATTTATAGCTGTGTGGGTTCATAGTAACTTGTGTTATCGGCTATAATTTATCATTATCAATTGTTATTTTGATATACAAACTGTTCTCATTCTTTCAAGTGATATTATGTGTTTCTTATATGCATCTATAATTCTTGAGTATTTTCTTGCATTGTGGCCACATTTTACTTTCCGCTTGCAAGCCATTTCTCCAGAGGAAAGGTTCCAATGTTCGAAAGAAAGAGGGATCTAGACATTTCTATCTGAATGATAGGTGTATTAATAGCGTGCTTTTCAGAATTTCTAACTTTCTTTTTTCACAGTGTAAATCTATCAAACGTATTTCTATGTAGGTATTTGGCCAACTCCCTCTACTATATCACTTTTCCTTGTCTACTGTTACCCTTTTCTCCACAAGGATGCCCATGTACCCTCCCCCCACACACTGTCCCAGACTATTCCTACTTAGAATCCTCTTTACCCTACGCAATTCTGACACATTCTTGTCACGCCCCCATAGATACTCTCCTTGCTCTACTTGACGTCTGATTTTTCTCTGATTGGAATCTGATTTCCCCAAATGACTCGCCTCTCATCCCCACACTAGTTAGGTTCACTCTGATCACCTCCCCATGCTTTAATACAGCCCCTATGCATGCATGTTATATGACATTCCACGTTTGGTTGCTTTTCTGTGAGAATATTGACCTTCTCTTGCTTTTGCATACTACTGGTCCTAAGCATGAATCCCTTCCTCCCTTTGTTTGGGTTCTGACCCTCCATACCAGACACCTCTGCACATGTGCCCAGGAGTCTTCCTTGGAATCCAAAGGTGTACAAGCTAGATATCTGCTTGAAATTGAGATGTGCATTGTAGCCTGAAGTTTCTGATCTGTTGGGATCTGTGGTCTGGAGGAATCTTTCTCACCTACAGTTCATAGCCATTTATAAAATAATTACTTAAAGTCTAATACTAATTACAAATTGTTTGACCTATGGCTCAATACCAACTAGCTCTTACAACTAAGCCCATTTCTCTTCATGTGTCACCATGTGTTCAGTGGCTTTTCTGTCTTACTGTCTGGGTGGCAGCCTGTAGTGTCCTTCTTGACTCCACCCTTCTCCATCTTTATCTCTGTTTGGATTTCCCACCTGCCTCTAAGCTGCCTTGCCATAGGCCAAAAACAATTTCTTTATTATCCAATAATAAAGCATATTCACAGCATACAGAAAGACTTCCTACATCAATGTGCATATTTGGATTCTAGGGAATACTCCCTTTGAGAGGGACTGTATGCTGCATACCCTTTCCTGTCTGTCATCTGTCCAAACCCCACCTCACACATGAATGAAAAGAATACTACAGCTTAAGCTAAAACTTTTATTCCCTAAGTGTGGTGTGCTTATGTTGCATGGTTTTATTTCTTCTGCTTTAGTTGACATGTTTCAAGCTTTGAGTGATTTTCAAACTTATTCTCTATGTGGTAGAATTTCTCAGTAAAACAATTATGGTGGTAGAGATGCAGATTTTAGTGCTGACCGCAGGCATTGTGTGTAAATAAATATCCTCAAGTTTAGCCTAGAACAAGACTAATGAACTCATGGACCTATATGTTGGCTGGTCTGGGCTATACTCAGATGGTAAACTATGTCAATTTGGGGTTGACCTCACTCATATGTTTGGAGATCATGTGGAGACAAATTTACTTTGTCAAATTTTATATTCCTGGGACCAACAGGTTGATATTGGGCCAAGCTGGGCAAGTTCTACTCCTGGTACAGGAGACAGAAAGGCTTCTCATGTTTCTGCTCATTTTGTTTCTAGATGAGGATGAGAGTGGAGAATAATACGCAAATGTGACAGCAAATACAAGGAAGAATTGGAGCTACAGACCGAGTCTGTCATATTGAGGTTATGATGTAATATAGCTTTATAAGCTATAAGCAGAAGCCTTCTATCTTCATTTTGAATTCATACTTTATGAGTAACCTTGGGTACTACCAAATAATTAATCTTTTTATCAACTAAATTTGTTCTTTGCCAATGTCTAAATGCATATAATGCATTCCAATTATTCTCACGTCCATTCTTTCTTATCACTTACTGTATCTACACTGGCCTTCTTCCTTAAAACTTCCCCACATTCATATTTTTGTATATGTGTCTTTATGTGTAAGCCACTGAGTTACACCATGTATACTTATATGACTGTGGTTTTAAAACTATCCATTGGAGCCTGGTGGTCTCACCAGTACATACACAATAGAAGGCAACATTCCTCATCTCCCAGAATATATGGCCAATAGTTTAGCAGGGAGAGATAAAGCCTATCTTTATCCTTCCATAAACATGACTAATGCCCAGGGCAGGTACTGTAGCTAGTGATAGTGTATAACTTTAGTGTCTATGTTATGTCTCAAAGATGGCATTTCACAGATATTTTTCCTGTCTTCCCATTCTTACACACTCTGTGCATCCTTTCCTTCAATTATCCTTGAGCCTTAGAGGAAATAACTATCAATGTCTTGTTTAGGGTTGAATGCTCAACTGTTACTTATTCTAAGCACCTTATACAGCTCTGTCTCTGCGTTAGCCACTGTTGACTGAAAAGTGAGGCTTCTCTGAGCAAAGATGAGTGTACCATTTGTTTGGGGATATAAATATAGGTATTTAGAAGTAAGCTTGATGCTATGCCAAATTAGCTAATCAATGGAAAGTTTTCCACTTCACCTACCAACCCTGGGCCTGTAATTTCCCCTGCTATGTTCTTTTGACCATGCTTACAATACTAGCTAGTCATGGTACTATGGAATGGGTCTCAAAACGAAGCAGTAAGTAGTTGGTTACCCTCACAACAGTCATGCCACTATTGCAGCTGTGAGCATATCTTGCTTGGAAGGTTAGTATTATAGCACATAATTATAATTATAGCACATAACCCACAATTGGTTTTGTCCAAATATGCCTTTTCTTGGCATGGGGCTTTTGGTCCCATGAAAGTTATCCAGAAGGGAGAAAGTTTCTTGCTCAGTTTCAGCTTGATTTCTTTATATTTTAAAATCACGATGTATGGTGAGTCATATCTTCAGGGATAGAGTCATATCTTCTAGTTCTGGTAGGCAACCAAGAGGGATGGCAAAAGCTTGCATAGTTTCAACCCTACTCTTTCACCAACAACCCCTACGGCAGTATCCCATGCCCCTCTATGGGAGTTTGGTTTAGTAACCCATAGCTTCTAGAAGCAGGATTATCTAGTCATGCAGACTATCTCTGTTTCTTTAAAATTATTGTATTTTAAAGCTGGATTGCAAGGCTATAGGTATCTGTGTGGCTTTTCATACAACATTTATTTTGTTTAACTTCTTCTCTGTTCCCCCATTCTCCCCCTCCCGGCTTATACCTTAATGTCCCTAGTATTCCCTTCTATATTTTCATTTTACCTATGTTCTGCTCCTTCCCTGCTCTGATGGAAGCTTTTATCCCACCATGGTCTCTAATTGACTGGCTTCCACAGGTACTCCAGTTAAACATATAAAACTAAAGACAAAACAAAGACCCATATGTGAAAGAGAACATATGGTGTTTTTCTTTCTAGGTCTGAGTTATTTCAATCAGCATATTTTTTTCAGTTCCATATAGCTACCTGCAAATTTTGTAATTGCATTTTTCTTATAGCTGAATAAAATTCCATTGTGTGTGTGTCTCGTGTTTTCATTATCTATTCAGCAGTTGATAGACATTTAGACTAATTACATTTCCTAGCTATTGTGAATAGAGAAATGGTGAACATAGCTGTGCAAATCTCTGCAGTAGAATGTAGAATCCTTTGGGTGCACACCCAGGAGTGATACTGCAGAACCAAGTGGTTTCTAGCTTTTTAAGAAACATCTAGACTCTTTTCCAAAGTGACTGCCCTAGTATACACTCCCATTAACAGCCGTTTTCCCACATGCACACCTACATTTGTTATTTGTATCCCGGGTAAGAGCTGGAATTTTAAAGTAGTTTTACTTTGCATTTTCTTAATGGCTAAGGATGTTGAATGCTTTTATTTTTTATTTATTTTTTGTAAGAGAAATGAATGGTTTATTTGGGATTGTATTTCATCATGGCAGTAAGTCATGGAAGCAGGATGTTGAGGAACTAGTCACATTGCATCCAGTGGCAAGAGGCAGACAGTGAAAGACCCTAATCCATGGAATGGTGTCAGCCATACCTGAGCTGTGTCTACTTACCAGAATTAACCTTTTCTAGATGCCTCACAGGCTTGTATGTAATCTTTTTTTTTTTTTAGTTGATTCTAAGTTTTATAAGGTGATATGAATTTTAGCCAGAACACAGAGCAAGAAATTGTCTATGAGAATGTGGTAAAGGGATAAACACCTTAAAAAATGCTAAGTTGTAATACTGCTTACCAAAATGGTAGAGCCACACTACAAGGGAACAGCAAGGCAATGGGAAATAGTGCAATTATTTGTGTTTTAGCTAAGATTGCATTAGAGAAAGGTCAAAGTTTGCAAGGTCAACTTTCAAAGTTTCTGAGAATGACTCCCAATGGTGACCTATTTGTGTATAGTCTAGTTATTTTAAACTAAAGTGCCATATTTATCATCAGTTATAATAATTAGTTTGCATTAAGATAGTACATTTAATATACTAAATTATTGTCAGTTATAGTTAATATACTATTTTTTCTAGTATGGTTATACTAAATTATTACTAGTACAGTTAATGTACTAAATTATTTCTAGTTCAAGATTGGCAAGAACCTGGAAATCTCTTTACTCAGCACCAAGATTACACTTTATTCCATTTTCCCTATCGTTTGCCTTACCCATCATGTGTACACGTGCACATTAAAGACGCACACACCAGCCATTTATGTTTCTTCATTTGAGAACTTCCAACGAATTTACATAGACTACTTTTTAATGTGGATTGCTTGTAAATACTCTAATACAATCTGTATTTCATTTGAATTTTGACTATAAGTCTCTTTCTCTCTACCTCTTTCTCAGAAATTGATTGGTTTAATTTAAATCATTCATCATTTTTTTCAAAAAAATTACCAATATTAGACATTAACATTGATAGGAAAAATTATAATTGCAGTGATGTATTATGTCATTGCCCATTAAAATAGAAATTAGTGTGTATGTACTAGATGAGATATTTGAAAAAGCTACATATCTAGCTTTTTCCCCAGAGCACTCATGTAAGATGTTTATTTAATATTCTTGTTTAATTGTGGAGGAAACGGAGATTTAGCAAATCAAGCCAATCGGCTAACAAATAGATTGGTTATTCCAACTACCCAGGCTGCACACTGCATCACAGCCCAGCCGATCTTGCTCCTGTCTCTTCCCTGAGTTCCTTTCATCCTCCACCAGCAACCTCTCAGCATCTCCCCCATCCCCTAGAGACATTATTTTACTTACGGCATACATTGTGTGCTGTGACAAATAGTGTTGATAAAGGCAAACACAGGCTAAAGCCACAAACCTGTTTTCTTATTTGGATTCAATAGTAAATAGTAATTGTAATGAGTTTGTATCATCTTTAGAAAGGTAAGAAAGAGAAAAGTTGATTGCACAACTGGCTAAAATATTTAGGTCTGATTATTTTTTTTAAAGACCTTTCAGTGTGTGAAATGCTGTCATGGGATCCCTAAAAAGTTACCAAACATTGTTATTCAAAGGAATCATTTAAGACATTCTCTTTTTCTCCCTTTCTGGTTTACGTGGAGTCTTTATTTTTCCGAATAAACTCTGGAAAGTTACTCTATCCTTCCTCTCATTCATTCCACAAACACTGAACAGCAACTATGCCAGATACTGTGCTAGGCTGAGAAAATACTGTTGAACAACAGATAAAGTCTCATCCTTGAGTTCTAATACAGGATCTGTTCAGGTTACAGGAGTAAGATGCTCAGGGACCCTCTCACTGGGTTTCCTCTTCCTATGCTTGTCTTTAATCATCTCATTGTAATGCCAATCCCTCACAGAACGCCATGAAGGTGACTGCCCTTTAGAATGTAGAGAGGATGGTGTGTGCATGCGTGCGTACATGCCTGTGCGTGCATGTGTGTGTGTGTGTGTGTGTGTGTGTGTGTGTGTGTATGTGTCTTCCTGATCTCTATTGCTACATATTGCTCTTGAAGAATTCATGCAAAGATCACATTTTTAAAATGTACACAAATGTTTGTGTTTGGGGAATTGTTTAGAACAGAGGCACTCAGAAGGACAAAGCGGACTCTTCGCTCGGACTTCCTCCCTCTTCCCCCTGCCTCCCATCTCTGTCAATCTACTTTCCGAAGCGCTCTCTGAGGCAGCTGCTAGAGTTGTCTTCATAAAATCTCCAATGACTCCCTGCTGACTTCTTAATACAGTTCAGTCTTTTAAACAAGTGTTCAGGGACCTCATGATCTGCACTTACCCCTTACCCCTTTTTAACAGTCTCATTTTCCCTTGCTCCATGAGGGCATGTTGCAATCTTTTTCAATGATCACCTGCTTGATCCCTGGGCATGCTGTACGTTCTCGCCTCCTCACCTTTGCTAGCCCCAGAATGACCATTACTTCCCCCACTAATCAAAATCTAGGCAACCTTCAAGGCTCAGCTCATTTACAGCTTATCCCCAAAGCTTTCCCTTTTCGCTCTGCCAGAATTAATTGCTTCCTCCTCCGTGCTCACACAGCCCACCTTATTCTTCTCTTTAGCACATTTTCTATGCTGCTTCATCCAAACAAAATCTGCTTACATTTCTGTTTCTGCTACCTTCTTGGATGCTTCAGAATCAAGGTCATGGGTTCATGGTAGCTCATTGTTGTATCTTCCAGTACTTTACTTCTAAAATGACCTCCACAAAATATCACACATTACTGGATGACAGTCACATTTTAAGTTTCTGCAAGATCAGCTGTGGTCAGCTTCATAGGTAATTTCATCTTAAAGATGTATGCGTGACTTGACATAAGGCAGTCCTAGGTTGAGAGCACTTTTCTTTACTTAGTTTATAAGCTATGATGAATGTCATTACTTTTTTGATATTTCTTTTTCTTTTCTAAAAGTGGGCATTACACTTACCTTAGTAAGCTATTATGAAGATAAAAACTAAGTGTTTATTTACTAGGATGCCTATAACATAGCACTGAGAAACATGTAATGACCATTATTAACATTTTTATTTTAGAAGAAATCACCATTTTTACATTATTGGCTTTTTACAATGTGATTCTTTGTCTCCATCCTTCACTGCATTATTTCATTTTAAGCTTTTACACACCCCTTTGATTGTTTACCAGTGTAATAGATGAAGAAACTGGGGGGAGGGTACTAGTTTTCTGGCATTTGTGCAATGATCAAGGGGTATGCTCGAATGTGAACCTCATGCTTAGACATTTTTTCATTTATTTATGTATGTATATATTTATTTAGCTGCATTAATATTTTATTTGCGCATATGCATGTGCACCATACAAGTGGTTGGTGTCCATGAAGCTCAATAGAAGGCATCAGATCCCTGGAACTAAAATTATAGGTGGTTATGAGCCACTTTGTGTGTGTTGGGAACTGAATCCAGGTCTTTTACAAGAGCAGTCAGTGCTTTTAATTGCTGAACTGTCTCCAGCACTCACATACTCTTAACTATATACACCATTAGGTGGGTTTGAAATTTTTTTTAAAAGTCCCATTTTGATGAGATAGAAAATTTGTATGGTGATACCATCCCTAAGCAGATGTGACATATTGTAAATTTAATATAATCCATCTGGAGTATCAGAGGACAGAGTCACCCATAGCCAAGCTATGAAGGTCAGGAAGTGGCCACACCTTTAATCCCATCACTTGGGAGATGGAGATCCTTCTGAATTTCTGTGAGTTCAAGACCTAACAACCAGGCAGTGGTGGTGCAAGCCAATAGTCCCAGCACTTGGGAAGCAGAGGCAGGAGGATCTCTCTGTGAGTTTGAGACCAGCCTGGTCTACAAAGTAAGTTCCAAGACAACCAGGGCTGTTACACAAGATATCCTGTCTCAAGGAAACAAAACAAAACTAAAAAAGGCTGAAGAGATAGCCCTGTCCTCGGATATTCCAGATAAATTTTATTAAATATACATTATGTCATCACACACAGTACTTAAGGGAATGATTTCTTCTGATGCACCATTATGCTAAAAACCTTCCAAAGCCTCTGCAGAGTCTATTTTCCCCCCAAGAATTTTCTGCTCCTTTTCAATTACAATATGTCAAGACAAATTAGGTTATCATTTTTCTCAAAATTTTCCCCAAATGGAAATAGGCAGAAGTTGAGTCAGCTAGTTGACATGACACCTTTAAGATATCTAGATTGTAGTAATAAACTCTAAACTTTCATTTAGTTTCCTTGTAGTTTCATTGTGGTGAACAGAAATAATGCCTTTTGCAATACTCATTGTCTTTATTTACCATCCAAGCAACTCCCAGGGATTGCTATATTATTCACACTGAGACCGACTTAATCTGAACTAGCTTAGTCTATTTAACTAAACACTGTTTTATTTTATTTTTAAATAATTTCCAAATCCAAATCAAAGACATATCCAAACCTTTCTTGTCTATGAAATACCAACAATTGCATATTTTTCACTTTTAAAAAATGTTTTACCTTCTTTTTTTAAAAAAACTATTAGTTATTAAAGAGTTTCATATATGTTTAATCATATTCATTCTTCCCTCAACTCTTTCCAGATCCATGCCTCCTGTTTCCAACTTTGTGTTCTTTTTTTTTTTTTTTTAAATCAATTTGTGCTATCCAAATATTCTTGAATTCTGTTTCCCTGGGAGTGCGGTTATTTTACCAGGGATTATACCCCTGGAAAGCTGACTCTGCCTCTTCTAGCAGCTAACAGTTGTCAACACCTCCCTGGCTAAGGCTGGAATTTCCTGTCCAAGTCTCTTTTTCAGAGTAGAATTTGGTCTGTCTTGAGCTTGCACAAGCTGTGTGCATGATGTCACAATGTCTATAGGTTCATATGTGCAGCTGCACTATTGTGCCTTCGGCTCTTTACACTCTTTTGGCCTTTCTTCTGAATGATCCCTGAACATTAGGAGGAAGGATTACTATACATACTGTCTTTAGGGCTGACTGTTTACAGTCTTATTTTCTCTGTCTTGACCATTGTGGGTCTTTATGCTAACCATCCGCTGATGAGGGCTGAGAGATGAATTAACTCATGGGTACAGCTATAAGTCATTAGGGGCAGAGTTAATACCATATCTATCTAGCAATATAGTTTCTCCACTGGGACCAATGACCTCTTAGCCACATATTTTGACCAGATATTGGTGCCATATATGGGTTTCCTCTTGTGAAGTATGACACAGAGAGTGGTTGGTTACTTACATGATGTTTTCTTGCTGTTTATTTTTTTTCTGAAATAATCAGAAATCTAATATCTATAATTATATTTTTCTGGTTGGATTTTTTAATTCTTCATAATGCTAAACCCAAAGGTTTTCTTCTTCTCTTACTCCCTTCCTTGTTTCCTTCTATTATAGATTTAGTAAAATATATATTATGATACAAATACTGTTCAGCTATACTTTTAACCATAGCTGTACTACATGGAAATTTCAAGTTTTTCATAATTAAAGAACACTTATAAATTTACATGTATGAATATCATTTTAATTTTTCTCCCCATTTCCAATCTATTTTGAGGGTTTTTCCTTATAAATATTTAATTAATCATTTAATATTTGTATTCCCCATTGTAAACCTAGTACATTATTTATTTTACAAAGCTTAACAAAGATTTGAAGTGAGATTTCTTATTGAGAATGGCAAGTCAATTGCATTTTACTTATATTCTCCCCAGACAGTTCACAAAATGAAATTATTGAGATATTAATTAATTGTGTATATGAGTGTGTGGGTGTATGGCATACACATGTGAAGGTTAAAGGAACCAGCTCTCTACCATGTAGGTCCCAGGGATCAAACTCAGGGATGATGACAAACAGCTTTCTTTATCCACTGAGCCCTTTCACCAGCCTCTGATTGAGATTTTTAAAGGCATTAACTTGAAAGCTCAGAGTAAATAGAAATTAACTAGTTTTCATAAGTCAAAAGCAGAACAGAAAGAGAGCTCACGGATCAAGCTGAGTGCCTACAGAGAGAGACACTGATGAAAACAGACGTTCACTGGACAGAGACCTCATGGTACCTCAACATGATAAAGGCAGCTCTCTTGTGGGAGCCCACAGTGACTCCATTGTGTGGCTTGACTCTGTCTTGAGCATGTTTTTTGCTCATCAAGGCTGAGTAACAGGATGTTTAGCCAAAGGAGTGGTTACTAGATGTTTGGAGAATTAAGAAGGTGTTTAATGCTTCTTTGTTGTTTGAACCAATGGTAAGAAAGTCTTTTTGCCCCTAGCCGTGTATATAAAAAGGCGATGAGAAATACATTTGGGCTTGCTGTGTTATTGACCGAGAGCCCTCTGGAACCAGGCCTGTCAAACAAGACCCAACACTCTCAGGTAATGGAAAGAGGTCAAGCTGCAAGACGCTACATAGAGATGTGAGACTGTATTCCAAATTTCCCTGCTCAGTTTACACAACACAGCTCCTCCCTCCAGGGGAGAGTATTTCCAAAGTTAGAAGTAGAAGACTATAGAGATCAAAAGGACAGGAGACAGCCTAATATATTAAACTGTGGAGTCTTTATCACCACATCTCTCTCTTTGAGTTTGAATGCCCTGCTTAATTATCTTTCTTTTTCTCTTATTCCAAGGCAGGAAAACAAGGAATTCTTCCTAGAGACATACTGACATTTAGGGATTCCGCAATTAACAGTTTGCTTCATCCCATGTTTACCGTAAAGCACAACAGTTGAGGATCATTTCCGTGATAAAATTAAAAAGGAACACAGGTAAGCACTGGATTTTATTTGAGGGAAGGTTTAAAAAAAGTTAGAACTGAGACACAACAAAGAAACAGCATTTGAGAGAAAACTAATAGTTTTTCAGAGAACAGAAAAACTCAGCAATAAGAATCAAATTATATCATTAAAAGAAAAAAGTGTTAGGCAAATGCAGTATACTGTAGAAAAAAATAAAGCAAAAACTCAGAAAAGCAATGAGTTCCTAGAATTAAAATCACCATAAATATTTAAGTTAAAAGAAGAGTCTTTGGGAACATCTTAGAATTAATTGATTATTTATATATTTTTAAATTTGTTCATTTATTTTACATCCCAACCACAGTTTTCCCTCCCTCCTCTGCTTCCATTCACTCCTCCTACATTCCCTCAACCCCTCCCAATCCACTCCTCCTCTGTTTCTGATCAGAAAGGGGCAGACTATCCTTGGGTATCAACAAAACTTGACATATAAAGTTGCTGTATTAAGGCTGCGTGAGGCTACCCAGTATGAAGAATAGGCACCAAAAAGCCAGTCAAACCTTAGGAACAGCCCCAGCTCCAACTGC
The DNA here is from genome assembly GCA_033318265.1 of Phyllotis vaccarum. Lineage (NCBI taxonomy): Eukaryota > Metazoa > Chordata > Mammalia > Rodentia > Cricetidae > Phyllotis > Phyllotis vaccarum. The sequence continues at coordinate 27,252,062 of JARWLC010000017.1, forward strand.
TAGATGTATGAGGTTTAAGTAGTTCCCATGCAAGCCCCCTGATTGTCAGTTCATCCTCTGTGAGTTCCTATGAACCCAGGTTAGTTGTTTCTATGGGTCCCCGTGTGATGTCCTTGACCACCTGGCTCATACAATCCTTCCTCTCTTTGTCAGGATTCCATGAGCTCAGCCCAATGCATCATTTTCCATCAGTTACTAGATGAAGGCTCTCTGATGACAATCTATGAGCATAGCAGAATATTATTAGGCAATGGTTCCACCAGGACCCAGAGGCCAGATGGCTCAGAGAGCTAGAATAAAACAAAACAAAGCATGATTGGAGAAAAAAGTCAATGTAATGATGTATATTAGAATTTTAATTTTTTTTTTAGTATTAACCACAAAAAATGTGTGTGTGCTGCATGTGCCTGTGCATATATGTTCCTGTGAGTGCAGTACCCACAGTTGCCAGAAGAGAGCATTGGATATCCTAGAGCTGAAGTTACAGGAAGTAATAAGCTTCGCTGTGTGGATGTTGGGAAGGGAATTCCATTCTTCTATAAGAGCAGTATGCAATCTTAACCACTGAGCCATCTATTCAGCCAACAAAATAAACTTTAAAGGACATTTCAGAGGAGACAGCAAGGGAGCAGGTATGAACAAATGCCACAGGATAAACAATAATAATGGAAAGAAGATGGGAGAAACATCAGTAATTGCTACTTCACCCCCAAAAGAACAATACTTACATTTAATGCAGGTTTTAAAGTTCAGTGTGTTCACTATCCAGATTTTACACATAGTTTTTTGCACAGCCTTCATACAATTGGCTGCTATGCATTTCTTAATCTATGACCAAGAAATAACATTTTCCCATGTTATTTGTTTATAATTTTTATCTTATGTGTTTGAGTATTTTGCTTGTATGTGTGTTTATAAATCATGTGAATACCTGGCATCAACAGAAGCTATAAAGGGTATCAGATACCCTGGAGTTGGAATGAAAGATAGTTGTATGATCAAGTGGGTACTGGAAATTAAGTCTGTGTCCTTAAGAAGAACAGGCACCTTACCATCCCCCTTCCCACGTTATTGAATCATTTTAAAATTAAACGTATTTTTAAGTGTCTATATAACAACGTATGGAGAGGCCGTGTTCGAATTGACTTTTACCATTGTCGTTTGTGGGTTTGTGTTCCCAGCACTTCTCAGGATTGACCCTCAACTCTCAAATGGACATTTGTTCTTCCTTTACTTCAGTCACGCGATTAGGGGACAGGTGTGGGGATGGGCTGAGGGCTGCTATCTATCACACCCTATGTACTTTGGCTACTATGCTGAGAAAGGTTAAGCATGGCTCACCAGAAAACTTTCCTGGAGGGAACTGGGTGAAGTTGGAATGTGAGCATGGAGCTACCATGTAAGCCTAGGCTCACAGAACAGTCAGCAAGATAATTTTAAGCTAAAGTAAATGGAAAAGAGAGGAGAGAGACCCAGTGACCATAAGAGGGGTCAGAGATGAAAGGAATGAGCCTGGCAGCCTACATCCTTAGGTAATGCTCTGGAAGCTGGCCCTACTCTATCCATTTATGGGATCAGCCAGTGTGTCCTCCACACGTCACATGATCACATAACATGATTATCTTCTTATTTATAAGTTATTAAGCCTTCCCTAATGTAACTTCTGAAACGGAAGCTAATATTCAAGTTGTTTAGGACAGATAGCTAATAAACACAGTTAAACTGAACTGACATAAGTGAACTCCCCCAGAGGAGGATAATACCGGATAGAGTATGGGCTTTAGAAACTGGTTGACAGAAGTCTGAATTATGAATCTTTAAGATGTGTGGTAACTTACTGCATATGTTAGGGCCTCAATGCTTTCTTCATCTCCATCCTCATTAACATTATAGCCTCTAGCATGAGTTGGGCTCTTGTGTGAGGCATATAGTAACCCCCAGTTTGCAGTTTGGGGTAAATTAATCTGAAGGGCAGATTTTTATTTTCATGGCATCATTATGATCTGTAAAACAAGAATTAACTGACATAACCAATGCGAAGCATCAAGTCCAAACAGTGTTTTTCTCCCCTCCCTCTTTCTTCTGGGCATAAACTCTTCCCACGTGGCCAGTATTCGGAATTACGGCCCCTTGACTTTTGGACAGGCACATCGTTTCCTGTCTGTCGTTCTAACTTGCTGTCCGTCATCCCCTGGCCTTTGTACCTGATGTCGGTGTGAGATGAAATCAACGATTGTGGCGGCAACTCCATATCAGACGCAAGCAAATGGGAAGGTTTGTAGTGCTTTACTTAGGAAGATGAATAGGTCAATTCTCTTTGGTTTGTAAATTTAACCTAATTCTCATAATGACACCAGTAAGACAGTCTTCTCTCTCTTCTCCGAACCAAGAAAGCTGGCTCTGAAGTTCACATGGAAACAAAAGCAAGCTGGAATAACTAGGAAATCTCTGAGAACACTGTGACCCAACCTCAATGGATAAAGCAGTGGGTTACTGGTCTCTGAATGGACAAACAGACCACAGAAAAGCTGGGAAAAGAATCAGCCAATAAAATGATTTTGTAGATTAGGTGGTGAAGCTTGTATCAGAATCCACATTAGACAGCATGCTGTTGGCAAGGCTCTGAGCACAGAAGGAAGCACGGCAAAGCACAGGCTGGAATCCTATCAAGGATAGCCCTTAATACTGATTACAACTACATATGCTTTCGTCCTTCTTCTGGAGTCTTGTCTGTAGATTAAAATGCACATATGTAAAAATGTTAGGTGTGCAAATGGGATTCATGTTAGCCATTTTATAGTGTCCTTCAATGGAGCTGTGGATAAATATATTCTATATTCTAACTGCACATTAGGATGCTATGTCATTTCAAGGACACACACAGACAGTGTAGGGAGGCAGCTCAGTAGGTCAAGTGCTTTCCACAAAAGCAGAAGAGACATGAGTTCAACCTCCAGAATCCATGGTGGCATGTGGTTGTTACCCAAGCAGGAAGAGGCAGGGATAGGATCCCTGAGCTTTGCTTGCCAGACAGCCAGTCTAGCCACTCTGGAAGGTTCTAGGCCTTCAAACAAAGAAACAAGACAGACAAACCCTCCTATGGATTGACACCCAAGATGCATATGAACAGGTACACACACACACACACACACACATACACACACACACACACACACACACACACACACACACACCTCTGCCAGGCATGGTGCTGGATGCCTATAACCTGGCACAAGAGACACTGAGGCAGGAGGAGTCTCAGCTGCATAGTTAGGTCAAAGCCTATGTGACGTAAGATCCCATTTCAGAAACAAAAATCAAATGTAAAACAGGTGATGTAAATTCAAATGCAGAGTAACCTGCTTGTATAGCAAAGGCCAATTTTGAATATATTTGTATTTGCTGTTATCTATGTAAAGAAACATCTCAGGATTACATGAGTGGTGACCTGCGAGGAAAGGGGAAAATCTATTAACGGTGATAAAAGACAAAAGCAGAACTCGTCAACATATGCCTTTTAAATATCAGTTTTGTTATTTTTATCATCGGTTTATGTTACTCAAAATGGAAAGGGTTAAAAACTATGGGGAGTGTGTAGCGTATATAAGAAATGTACTAAGCTTGTAAATACATCATCTCATTTAATCCCCACAAAAATCCTGCCAGGTTTTATTTTAATCTCCATTGTATGGATGAGAAAAGCGGTTGCTTAGCTTGCTTAAGTGATTTGCTCATCCTCCTGTCCATCTTATGTCCCTCGTTTCTTCCATGCTCCAGATCAATTCCAACTTCCTGCCAGTGTTCAGGAGCTATTTCCATCTAACGCTAACTAGTTATCCCTTTGACTTTCCTTAGCAGTTACTTAGTTGGCAGAATTGACATCCTTCAATCCATTGGCCTGTGCTCGCTCCGCCTCTCTGACTAGCTGTTAAGAGTCCTGTTGTATACACGAACTCTCCATGTTTACCTCTTTGCTTCTAGAGCTACCAGACATACTTACATACAAAGTAGCTAATTACAGGATATAAAATAACATTTGTGTAGGTCCATGGAGTTTACATAATTTCTAATTAAGTTGAATCCACCCAACAGTGCCAGGTAGGTTTACTTGTTGTTTTTACCAGAAGCACCAAGAAAGAATAGCTAAAAGTCTTAACTAGGACCTCTGACTTTACGATAAGGATTCTTTTCGATAAGGGTTCTTTTTGTCATATAACAGATATCTCTAGTTGGTATCCCCCAAACTATCTGGTTGTACCATATGTGTGCCAAGAAAACGCCTGACTTGATTATTCTAGGAATGAGGGCATGGCAGTAATTCATGTGTCATTTTAGGAAACTGCCCAATATTTTACAAGGGGACATCTGATATTCCCACCAGCAATGAGAGAGCTCTCATTAACAGCTGTCATGCTCTTACATACTGCCACAATGTAAATGATGAGAACCTGGTGGATAAGGACATCCGGCTAGTTTTAATCTCAGTTCTCCTGTGATAAGTAAAGCTGAGAATGTTCAAGACAGAGGACCTCATCTAGCAGCATAAACATCACTTGGTGACTTGACGGAAATCCAGAATCTCAGATCTGACCTCTGACCTATTGACGAACATTTGCGTTAGACCCTGAGGTGATTAACCTAACTCTAAACTCCTGCTCTCTTCAATTCTTTATGACTTTATGACTTAAAATCTCTCCAGCTCAGAGAACCAAGCATGGACTTGCCTCCTCCTCCTCCCTCAGATCATCTGGAACACCTATTAAATGTCTCTAAAACATGTTTCAGGGTTATTTTGGTACATGGGATGAGAAGCTGGTCCTATTTGGAAAGATCCTTTTGGAACTAAATATAAATAGCCACAAGGAAGGACTGGGAGCCTGATGCCTCCAGTCGGATGGTCAATACTGCTCTGTGGGAGATTATGTTGTTACATTGTAAATAATTGTCCCACCCACTGGTTTAGTAAAAAGCGCTGATTGGCCAAAGGCAGGCAGGAAGTGTGAGCGGGGCTACCAGACTAAGAAAACTCTGAGAACAGGAAGCATAGAGCAGAACACCAGAGAAAAGCCAGAAGAAGCAGAAGACAACTATGCTGCTCTAAGAAAAGGTACCGAGCCACATGGCTGAACAGGATAAGAGTCATGGGTTAGATGAAGGGTAAAGAGTTAGCAAGTGATATGCCTGGGCCTTATGCTGGTCAGCCTAAAACTATTGAAAGCATCTGTGTGTCTCTGTGGGACTGCGGGTCTGTGGGTCCTAAACCTTGAGGCTAGGCCGGAAAGTCCAGGCCAGAAACCTCCTTACTACATTGCTCCTTTCAGGGAGACTCATTCTCAGCTTTGCACTGACAGAACTAGGGTATTTTGTTCAGGGAGTTCTGGGCACTCAGAAGAATGGAATCATAGGCTGCTGTGTGTGCCGATTCCTAGCTAGCCTAGCTCAAGTTTCTTGGGGGAGACAATTACCTTTACCTGATATGACATCTCCATAACCATCATGGCCTTTTTGTGTATGAATTGAAAAGGCTCCTCTGGTGTTAATCAATTTGATTGTTTATGCCTTTTTGTAAACGATTATTTTGTTTGCTTTTTGTGTTTTGTTTTTGGCATGGTAGATGTTTCAGATTATAAAAAAAAACATCATTTTCTAACAGAAGAACAATAGAAAAGTTGTAAATTAATATAATTAATTGTCTGTATTTTTCTAAATCTTTTTGGCATTAGGTATTTTTCCATTCCTAAACTTTTACATTATTTTAAATATGTCTATAATTTTGCCTAGTTCTGACAAAAGAGCATTTGTGGGTGGCTGAGGTGAGATCACAGCAGTTCAGAATACTTGCTGCTTTTATGGAGGACCAACTTCAGTTCTTAACACCTACACTGGACAGCTCCAGCTCAATGGGATCTACCGCCCACTTTCGGCTTCTGTGGGTATCCGCTCAGACGTGACAGACACACACTCATACAAATAAATAAGAATGAATGTTAAAAAGAGTATAAGAGCCAGAGTTCATGGAGGACACCATGAGAATAAGACTCTTTAAATCAACTGAGCAAACCTCATACAAATGCACAGAGACCAAAGCAGTCAGCACAGGCTCACCTGTGTCTGCACCAGGTCCTCTAGCCTTATATTATGGCTTTCAGTTTGTATTTTTATGGGACTCCTGAATGTGTGAGTGAGTGAATGATTCTCATGCCTACTCTTAGTCTCCTTTCCTTCTGTTGATTTGTCTTGTCCAACATCAATGTGATAGTTTTTGTTTTGTCTTATAATTTATTTCGGTATCTCTTAGAAGCCTGTTCTTTTCTAGTGAGAGACAGAAAGGGGGGGTGTAGGTGGGGAGGAACTGGAGGAGCAGAGGGAGGGGAGACTGTAATCGGGATATATTGAGTGAACAAAGAATCTATTTTTAATAAAAGTGGAAAAAGTAATCTTTTTAAAAAGATAATTTTGATTTTTGAAAATCAGAGAAATTGAAAGAAGTCTAAGGGGAGGTAAAAAAATAATAAGCTCTAAGATGTAACATTTTATTTTGTCTTTTTTCCATTATTTCTTTTTCTCTTTGGAGGTTTTTTTGCATCTTACAGTGGGAGGCTCTTCTGAAGATGTCTTATTTCATTATAAGACGGACAGTGCACACACTCAAGGGGATGAGTCAGCTAAAGCAGAATGCAAAGGATACAAATAGAGACAGCCTTGGAGCCTCTCCAGAGCATCTGGAGCCTTCCCTCCTCTCCTGACTCTGAGTCCGTAGAGTGCCCTGAATCCCACAACATCCAGTGAGGCCAACAGCTCATCTCACACAGCTGCGAGGCTGGGCTGGAAGTGTGTTCTGTGACCATCCCATTTGTCAGAAAGGGCAGCATGCCTCCAGGCTCAGTCTGTTTCCTTATCCCACAATAAATATGACACACATTCTCTCCCCTTCCAGCATATGGGCAGATCCAAGAAACCTGAGCTTTGGTGCCAGGCAGCCCTGGGCTCTACCTCCTCTAACTCACTCACTTGGTAGCTTTATGATCATGACTGTTACGTCACTCAGGTTTTCTGAATCTCGGTTTTCTTAGCTGTAGGATGAGGCTGCCAAACCTACTCTGCAGAGTCGCTGTAAGGACAGACGATAGGTGTTTATTGCCTGCAGATCAATAGGCCCTTGCCAAGTTGTAGATCACTTGTCATTGCCCTTTTAGCATCAGTTTGTCAAGTCAGCCTTTAATTTGAGTTCTACCCTATTTATCTTTTAAGCTAATTCCTTTGGAATTACAGAACCAACTCCACAAATTCACCCATGCTCTCCCCAGATCCCAAATATATTCACATTCTCGGTCTCTGTCTCTTTCTCTCTCTCTCATACTTTCTTGCCAGGAGTAAGAAGATTCAAGGGAAGATGCAAACCTGGACTCAGTCCCTTGGGAGCTCTTGATCTAATTGGGGAGACAAGACATAGACAAGAAGCAATTAGAGAATAGTAAGGAAGCGTGTGAGCGCTAAAATGTGCTGAGCACAATGTTCTCTGCCTCTTCCTGCTTCTGAATTCCATTCTTGCTTTATTAAACAGCCCTGCCAGACTGCTGACTCATGTTTGGACTCTGGACCTTTAAGACAGTGATATTTCTCTGCTGCATGTGTGGCCAAGTCAGATTCCTCTGTTGTATATAATATTTTCATGCCTCATTTGAGCAGATTTTCCTGAATATCTTCTAGGGTGCTTGTCCCCATCTTAGATCATTCTGTCTCCCCATGATCACTTGTCGACACTACCATCCTTGTAATTAACACAATGCACCAGCTTCCTATCAGGCATGGCTAAGACAAAACTATGTACATTCCTTCCTTGCCTGTAGTGTCCAATACTCTGCACTCTCTCTCTGCGCTGGCGTCCGAGGAGAGGGGGGGTTACAGGAGGGAGGTACAGGTAGATGGTCTAGGAGTGATCACTTCTGTTCCTGAGCCCTTAGTTTGTTCTCAAGGGAAAAGAAGTTCAGTGAAAATCTGGGTGCGTCGTGTTCTGACGACAGGCATTGGTTTTTGATATGACTTTAGCAGCAAGCAATGTGCTGATGAGTGAATGGTTATGAGACCGGGCACCTCCTCTTCTTGCTCGCATATTAGACAGTGTCTGTGGAACTGGAGCTTTCTTCTGGACTGTCTTCAGAGTCCTCTGGTCTCATGATGGGCCTATGACATAGACATAAGGAATACATTTTCGTTTCCTGTTTGTACTAGGAGCAGGACAGCTGGACAGCTGCAGCTGATGGAAATGGAGCATTCCTGAGGCAATGGCCTGTGGTGGAAAGTTCAGGAGCTGTCCTGAACAAGAGGAGAGGTAAGCAATGCACAGAAATGCAACTGAGAAGCCACGTGGACCTACATTCCTCTGGGGCATAGGCTTGAGCACCAAATAAGGGCTTAGAAGTGGAGAAGATGTGATAAGATCATCTTGAGACTTCCGCTGTGCCGATAAGCGAACTGGCTTAGAGGCCAGATGACAGTGACGTATCATGTAGCAGACTGGAGGAAAGAAGCTTGATTTCCTGTTGAGTTTTTTTTGCTGCAATGTTCTGCATCTGCTGAGGTGACTTGGGACAGAGGTTCACTCAGGTGAGGGAAGTATGGTGTAGCTGGTAGGAATAAATTTTGAATTCATATAAATATGTTTATGGTAACAGGTAAATGTCCAAAAAGTCTAGGCAACTATTACTGCATCTTGAACTTAGTGAGCCTTCAGTAATAATTATTTGAAACTTAGAAAGACATTTACTAAACACATACACAAAACTAAAACTCCCATCATCCTTCTCCACTAATACTTCTTAAAAGAGGTAGAAGTGACTAAGTCAGCTTTGCAGGTGGATTCACCTAATTATAGACAGTTGTAGCTGGCGAGTGTGTTGACTGAGCCAGATAAAAAACTTCTCCGTGCATGTACAGCGTGGGTGGAAGAAGAGATGGCTGATGCCATTAACCCAGCAATCCACAACCTGTAGCAAAGTGTTTTTGTTTTTCAAGTCATAGAAAGAACCATTTACACAAAGGTACTTGGGTCCTGATATGAACCATTCATTTCAACAGCTGTTTGCCTCATTGACACATTGATCCTTCTATAGTCAAATACTCTAGCTCTCTCTCAAGCAGTTGTGATCAGGTGTCTACTTTGTTGGAAAGTGCCAAGTTAGGAGACTTGGATGCTGTTCTCATAACAATTGGCACTTTGTTTAGCAATAGATGGTTGGACTTTCCAAAGCTGTCTTAGTCACCCATGAGACACTGCACCTCTTTGAACATTGATCAAATATGTTTTGAGTACTTCACAATTATGTCTTCCCTCCTAACATTTTCAAATGCTTTTGAATTATCTTACAACAGCCATGCAAGAGTCTTCCGAGAAGATACTAAAAATGGGTTCCATATTACAGAGAAAGAGAGCTTCTGGGATCCAAGGGTGTGAAATATGGCCTGATTTCAGCTGGGGTCTTGGCAGCAACAGTTTGGGTTTAGAAAAATTCAGTACTTAGGGGCCTTTCATGGCTAAGAGAGATTAAGTGGTTTCAAGACCACACAACCATCACACAGCAACTCTAAAATGCTACCCAAGGGGCCAGATTCTTCTCGGTCCTCTCCTCCAGCCCATGTCAAACAGTGAGAGCATCGGCATCCTTACCTCAACGGGGTCTATTCCAGAGCATTGGGCAGAGAGAGGAGGTAAGGGGAAACATGCAGAAGTTCACATGTATTTTAACAAGTTTTCTGTTAACACTGAAGGGTGCTGCTGGTCTGAAGATCGCATGCTGTGAGAACTGCTTGCTGTTCAAAGTGTGATTCCAGCCGGCATCACCCAGGAGCTCCCAGAAGTGCAGCATCTCAGGCCTGCCAGATTAGAATCTGCATTTTAACAAGGTCTCCAGATGATTTATATGCAAATTAAAAATGGAGGAGGCTTTTCTACATCGCAGTTATTAGTTTGCCGGATACTATATTGAGTCCTACAGAGGCAGAACGGAATGGTCTTGCTAACTTTATTACCTGGTACTTTGTATTATAGCAGCAGCTCCCCCAAACCATTTTAGGCACTTGCCTTATTCTCCCGATGATCTTATGGGAGAGATACTAACGTTATTCCCATTTAAAGGTAAGGAGCGACAAAAATCAAGACATGTAGGTAACCCAAAACAAGTGGAATATGCTCAGGGTAGAAGGCTGGGCAGGCCACTCCAGAAGACCACACTGCCATTTACTATGCTATACAAGTTGACAACCCCTGGTTGTCACTCATACAGTAGGGAAGATGGAAAGTCAGGACAAGAAATAGAAAGCAAAAGAGAGGTTGCAGTGAATAGATTTCCCAGGTCAAGAGAACTAATGTGTTTATCCCACTTGAAGTCAGCAGTCCTGGGTGTGGTGGGGGTGCTACAGATAACAGGCATTTTTGCTTCCGAGTATTTTAACTTACAAAACAAATAATAGTAATTGATGAAGATAAAAAGGAATTCCATTGGCAGCTGGACTGGAAAGTGGGGACCGAGAAATGCTGCATCAGATCAAAACTAGAACGTTCACAAGCTGAATGTGGACTCTTTAATGCCGGCCAGCTCAGACTCCTAATTTCCGAGATGAGACTACACATAGACTGGATCTCAAGTGACCACAATCTCCTAGCTTGTAAGACAGTCTTTCAGCAAGCCCACAGGTCATTCCTGCCCAGCCTATCTATGGCTAATTCCAGTTCATGAGCTCACTTTGGAGGTCCCTCACAGCTCTCTTGCTGTAACAAGTGATAACCTACCTGGTGTTCAGTGTAGGTGTGTTCACAGGGGCCACTGGGTCGAGATACAATCATCCTCTTCCACCTACTTAGATTTACTTTAAATATCAACCACAAATAGCACAGAGAGTCTTGCACAAAGGTTTTTAAATTTACTGCCATCTTTATATGCTTCTGCATCTTCAACAAGACCCTATGTTACAGAAAGGAACGTATCATTGTGTCATCCATATTTAGAATAATCCACAGTGTGCAGGCACTCAGTGACTGCTAATAGATAAAAAGTCAGAATCATCCCCAACCCCAAACAAACAATCTTAGGTTCTCCTTTCTCCAGATCCAACCTTGTGATCTCCTCAAATGGAATAAAGGAATTACCAAGGGTTTGTGAAGGGATGGCCATCACCTGGGCACATTGTCAACAGCATGTTGTAACAGTCGTAGGCAAATTCTTAATAGCCTCCTGGAATTGTTAGCAGAAATATATTTCCTTTACCCGGAAAATTCGCCCTGCAGCAGTCACTGAACAGCTAAGTAGCGGCCTGCTTTCTGCCCTGTGGAGTGGGTGTGCGTCACTCTATTTGCTGGGTGTCACTTGTAATCATACACCACGTTTAGCACAGTGATTTACTCAGGTGCTTTGGTAATAGATTTGCACCAAGCGCAAGTCAAGGTGCCTGGAACACAGTGACTACACCAAACGTCCTGGATGCCTTTCAGCTCAGTGAGTTCCATCTAGAGCTAGAATCTCGGGGGATGCCTTTGTTTACAGGAAGCTGCAGACAATTCCTTGTACTCAGGAAGTGCACAGCTTTTTGGTATTGTTTGGCTTCTCTTTTCTCTTCTGGTGGTGGCAGTACACGACTCCCTGTTTTCCTTTGTCCCTCGGGCCCAGTTTCCAGCTACCATGCCTTCTGAGAGATGTCCCATGGGGGAGAACTCTGGTATAGAAAGAAAGCAGATAAATATCATTGCCCCACAGATTGGAATATAGACCGGTGCTTCCTGCCAGCCTACTGTGTGCTGGGGTCAGCCCTGTGGGCAATCTTATAGAGGAAGGAACTCCAGCCACAGTCTCTTCAAATACTCCAGAAAGAAGGAAAATACCACATTAGCTTCTGTCCTCTCTTACAGCAGCTGGAGACATTTGTCCTTGAAACAAAAGCAAAATGTCTCTTTAGTGGAGTTGGTTATGATGGCAGAACTCCTCGGTGCTCCCCAGTGGCTCCTCTGTGGACCCCAGTGTCTTCCTGTGTCTAGAACCTTCTCTCAAACTGAACAGGGCACGGCTGACTTATTGGCTCAAGGTGAGGGAAGCAGATGTCTTTTGAAAGAGTCATTCTCTTCACCCTTGCGCATTGGTATCTCACAGAAACACACCCCACACTTCCCATTTCCACTTCAGTTTATTTCCTTCTTCCATTCCTTGCGCCTACGCCAGACTTCTCCATGAGAATACAAGCGTCCCTTAGAAGGCGGTCTCTTCTCTTCCCCTTTGCCATCGCTAACAGCTTAGGATGGCACTTGACCCCTTGATCTGGAACAAGTGCAGGGGAGAGATGCCTGTTTTATAGAAATACATGTACTGCACTCCTACAGATTCAAGACTCAGCATCACCCTTACTCTGCATTGCAAAGGTTTCCTTTCACGACAGATGAGAGAGGACAGTGCAGCTCTTTTTGAGATGAATGACCTTTCACCTGCTGTCCCTCTCTCCAGCGGAACAGCCTTCGGGGTCCTTTGGAACTCTGGGCAGCCATTCACCTATATCCTGCTTCTATGTCTTACAGCTGCCCTGGGCTTCTCTCAGAATGGCCGTTCTTTGCTCTGTCAGGTGGAGGCATTCTGCCAGATGTGTACTTATCTAGCATTTAAGGGCCTGTGACTGACTTAGCTGTTGCCATCTTTCCTTCTCCACATTCCGAGGATGGGGTCGAGGAGGTGGTGGGAAAAACTCTCTCTCCCTAGAATGCAGTTAGAGAAAGGGGTGTGGCTGGGGGGTGTGCCTAGAGGCTGTTTTTAACAGCAACTGATCCAGGCAGTAGGTTAATACTTAATACTTCATGGCCCTTTCAGAGTATCAACTTTGCGTGTTGATTTGCCATGTAGAGGTGGGATGTAAGGAGGAAACTGCCAGGAGCCAGACTGCTCAAGTTCAAATCTCACCTATGCCATTTTTAAAACTGTAATCTTGGACACATTAAATTCCTGGTAGTTCAATTTTCATGTGTCTGAAATGAGAATAATGATGAATACTTGCTATTATTGTGGAAGTCAAATACATATATGTAAAGTGCCTAGAGGGGCACCAACTACCTAGCAAGTTCTCACCATTAGTTATCCCTTTTCTTAAAATAACATGAGTATACATTTTATCAAGGTACTTGTTAAAAAAAAAACTTGTAAATTTTATATCATAGCTTTGTTGTTACTTAGGACTGGATTGAACAGGGCTTAGTATTCATTATCTAAAATATTAAATGACCAGACACAGGAAGAAACCTAAAGCACTGGACATGTAGTTCTTTCTGCTAACATAAGGGATTTTCGCCTTCTTGTTTATTTAGTCAGCATTCTGGGGTCACATTCTCTGCCACCTGTCATTTTGGAGGTTCATTGAAGGATTTGAGACAAAGCTAATAAAGCAGTAGACAGCAGCATGAACCAGTCACAGGTTTTCAGAGTTCTAGAGGACTGTAGGGTTGGCTTCATATGACACCACTGTTTTGGGGTGGACCATGGCTCAGTCGATGTTAGTGTGGCAGCTGATGACAAATTTTCACATTTGTATTTAGTTTATTTACTTGAAATTTCATTGACATTAAAGTTGTTCATATTTGTTAATTCCTAAGTTTTATTTACATGAATGTATACATTGTGCAATGATCAAATCAGGGTAACCATCATATCCATATCTTAAATAGTTAACATTTCTTTGTGATGAAAACATCTAAAATCCTCTTTCCTTAGTCATCTTGGAATTGACAACTTACAGAACACCAGAACTTATTCCTCTCTAAGCCCTTCCCAAGCTCTCTAAACGTGCTTATACTCCCACCCTACATGGATGGTATCAGCATTTCTATGTGCCACATCTAAGTGTGGTTATGTGTATTGTTTTTTCTGTGCCTGGATTGTTTTACTTAATATGGTCTTTGTACTCCTCTATGTTGCCACAAATGCTCCCTCCCCCTCCTCCTCTTTTGCCAGGCTGGTACTTAAACCCTAGGCCTACTGCCTACCAGGCTGTTAATAGCTCTATCACAAAATGCTTTGCATTTCTGATGACTCAGTGTTTGTTGTATGTGATGTTATGAGTTGCTGTCCCTGGCCTTGACTGGTTATGTCATGAAACAATGTGAGCCATGTTACTGATAAATGTGGAGAAATCTGAAAGAATGAACACTGATGGCAGGTTACGATTATAGAAAGCCTCATATTTGAATGGGAATGGTATCCTTCTGCTCTTAAGCTCAAGCTTTATACTTAACTCTCTTTATAGGAGACAAGATGGAAGCAAGAATGATGCATTTTGTAAGTTGATGACTAATATTTAAAGAGACAACAGTATAAGATATGCCATATTCTTACTACATGGTACATAAGTTTTCTATGATTCATAATGTACTTTAGCATTTTGTAGACAGCCAGAAAACATGCTATAAAAACTGTTTTCATGTAGTTAATTGAATTTTGGATAAACTCTAGATTACCATACAGTTAGTAGTATTGTCAAGAGTTAGGGAGCTTCTGCTGTGTGTAGGAGGTTGTGATACATGATAAGAAAGGTTGGGATAAACAAAACATGACTGTAAGATGCTGTAGAGGACAGTTTGATTGAAAGGTGCACAGATCAAGAGTGAAGACCAAAAGTACATGGTGTGATGAAGGCCGTGGTGGGAAGTAGAGACTTCCATGGGAGGAAATAACAATTATTTCCATATTGCGTATGCCATTTACTGAGCATTTATCACCTTTCAGGCATTGTGCTAAGTTCATTGCAAGAGGAAAACCTCAAACCTTCACAGTATCCCGAGGAGGAGGTGCTACTGTTAGTACATTTCTCAGATGAGGATACTGAGGCACCAGGAGGATTAATGTACTGCTGAGGCTTGTTTCCAAGCATTTGACTCCAGAGTCTGAGCAAAACATGTGAGTGGAAATGTACAAGGAATTCTTTGAGTTTGTTATTAAGATATTTAAGTGTTCATTGTCCTGCTTAACTTATAACATCTATCGTTTCTTTTTTCTCTCTCTCTTTCTTCCTTTCTTCTTTCTTTCTTTCTTTCTTTCTTTCTTTCTTTCTTTCTTTCTTTCTTTCTTCCTTTCTTTCTTTCTTTCTTCCCTCCTCCTTCTAGCCTTTCTGGGAATAGCTTTTTAGAGAAATAGGTAGATTTTGGATGAAGACTGTTCTGCTGATAACAAACTGTCCAACTTTGGATTAGCCACTTTGCCTTCCCAAACTGAAATGTTCTCAACTATAAAATAGAAAATAATAATTCCATTGTCATTGTTACCAGGGTCGAATCAGATATTATTTATAAAATTTACAGGATAGAATCTGAAGCCATTCACAGTAGCAAAGTGGTTCCAAATAGTCTCTTTCACAAAGGTTATCAGTCCCAATTATCTACAGTAAGTGGTTATCCTTGAATAATGATTTGCTCATCTGTCTCCTATCTGTACTGTGAGGGCTTCAAGGCTAGCCATGGTATCTCTTTGAACCTCACATCCTTAACAATAGTACAGTTCTTTCTGCAGGTTCAGTAACTCCAGTACCCGTTCCCAGCAGGACAGAGCTGGGGAAATGACCAATTTTGTCAACTCACTAGAATATCGGCTTGTAGAGGAGAAGACAGGAAAAGGGGAAAGGGAGTAACTTGTGGAGGGGCCAAGCAAGGTGTGATGCAATGTAGCCAAAGAAAAGCTCCATACTGCAGCAAGAATTGCATGATGGATAAATGTCTGTTGGAAGAAGCCCCAAAAGGAATGGCCTGAGAATATCCCATCTGCCTTAGTCTGCTTGGCCTGCCTGCCCCTGCCCACGTTCACCTTGCTTCTACACTCCCCTACAGTACGATGTGGATGTGACTTGGAATTCTTTTGGGATTCATTTAAAAATCTCTATGTACTCTATCTTCCTTGTTTGAAAATAGATAATAAGTATCTGCATAGGATTTGCTCTAAAATGTGAATTATAACAATTATTTACTAGTTATTCTAAGGCAGACGTTATTTCTAAATTTCACCCAGATTCCAAAGACAGTATTATTATTATCACAAATGATTTGATATTGTCATTATCATCAGGAAGCTCCTGACCAGTGATGTGGATGCTAAGTGATAGAGTCCAGATTCTAAACCAGCTCTACATGTCAAAGGCCTTGATGTTATAGCTAGGAATTTTTGTTCTTGCTTATGTGGTATAAAATGGACCACATCACTGACTTTTCAATATTTTCTCTATAAGTAAAATACTTATAAGCATTTTCTCTATAAGTAAGATATAAAGAATAGAGGATATAATCATACCTATTCCACTTTATAATACAGACAGTTATGAGGTCAAACAAAATGAAATAGTGTATTTAGTAGTCTGTTTTATGCTTCTGTAACAAAATTCTCGACACTTATTTCTAAGGAAATAAGATTTCTTTAGCTTGCAGATTTGGAGGTCCAAGGGTATGATGATCACAGTGGGCCAGCTTTGCTGGGGACATCACGTCAAGCAGCCTTGCAATGGTTAAAGAGCAGGCAGAGAGAATAATTACTTCCTAAGATATTGAGCCAGGACCATGGGAGCAGTCAGCATTTCTCTTTCAATACTAATTTTTCTCTTTGGAATTAATTATGGAATTAGGGGCCCCATAAGAACTATGTTAATCTTTTTTTTAAGGGCAGCTTCCCTAATAATCTGATGATCTGACTTCCCACTACAGCCTTTTTTTCCAGTGAGGACCCACCTTCCAACATCTGTGTTTGTGGAGGAACACGCCAAAGCCATATCTAACTAAACCAACAGTGAATGTGGTGATACTCTTTTAAGTCAGGCATTTACTCTGTGTGGGCCAACACTGCTCAGACATTGCATATTATTTCATTAGTCCGACTCCTGTGGTCTCTGTCCTCAGGGTTAGATGATGGAAGAACTTTGCCTGGACCATCATTTTTTGGAAAGACTGCTTCTAATTTAGAGCCTTCTCAGCAAAGCTCTCACTTCCTCATCCATTTTCTCATCTAGCAAATGAAGATGAAGGTAACAACTCATTCTTGAAAGCTCTGAAGAGAAGCACAATGCACAGCACTATTTAGGGAAAAACTCCATTCAAACCTGACGCATGTGAACTGTTGATTTTTAGCTTTTTAAAAAACAGCTGTATTGAGTGAACAACCTTCACAGACATTTTGAACAGTCTGTGCTGTAGAAACAGGAGCATGCCTCAGCGGTCCACTCAAGACTATTGAGTGCAATGTTAAGGTCAAGTAAAATAAGATTTCCTGGTCCTTATAAGTGCTTTCTGAAGTCCAGAGTTGACACTAGCCAAAGCTAAGAAGAATCCGATCTGGTGGGATGCCTTGAGGGTGCTGTGTGACACTATGTGGCCAGATGGCCAGATGGCCTTTTTAATATAGCGTGTGTACTGTGGATTCGATAGTGCACTAGGAATGCAGTCTTGATTCCATCTGCCAGGTGATACTATTAAAAGCTGAGCAGACATAATATTCATTCTTTTTTATCTACAATCTGACTTTCCCTGACCACATTAGCATGTCTGTGTTTGCCTGATTTGTGAACACAGAGACCTCTGGAATTGAGATCACATTAACAGTGGCCCTAGCTGCATTCTGTGCCATAGATTCATGTTTGATTCTATGTATGCACACCTAAATGGGAAAGGATGGAGATTTCCAAGTACAAGAGCACTGTTCCTGCTTTGTGATCCTCCCACTCAAAGTAGGAAGGGATCAAAAATCCTTGGCAGAAGGTAGGGAGGTCAGTGTGAGTTTCAGAATGGAGCCAAATATGCTGTGGTTGTAGATGACAAAAGCTACCATTTAAAGAGAAAAGAGCTAAAAACCAGGACTCCTGGATTTTGACATTATAACACAGGTGACCTTGAACAAGACTGTCGGTCCCTCAGAGTGTCAGCATCCTTGTAGGTTATCATGCCACAGAGGACAAGTGCACATTAAATCACTTTGTGGACTACAGAATGCATTCACATTTAGGACACACAGAGAGAAGACACTTGGAGATATTGTTGTTTGCATGCCCAACACTTAGGTCATGGCTTGGCATAGGTTGAGCACTTAATTATATTTGGGGACTAATGATACAAATCATTGAACTGCAGGAGATGAGACTGGTAATGAGCTTGGCTGACCCCGGCGACAGAATTACCAATGAGTCCAATTTGCCTCACATCTGCACAGGTGAGAGGTTAAGGGCATTCTCATACTTGCAGCCCCCAAAAGTCAAGATATACCCTATTTCTAAACTAACATTGAGTCTTTTACGAAAGAAAAAACTTTCCTGAGGATCTCCAAGACTACCTTAAGTTATTTGTATGTTTGTTAAAAACAGAAATGATTAATAAGATGAAATCACATAAAAAAATGATAGTCATCAATTTCTATATAATTATAAAAACAGGAATAAATTGTATTATGTAAAATAAACCATAAATTGAACCAAGATGAAATTCCAATTCAAATGGGCATTAACTTAATCTGATGGATGATGTTGTTTTATGGAATGCAGTTGTACTCAATGTAAATAAGGCACTGAGACTAGGGAAACGCTCTCATTTCAGTTTTTCTAATGCTTAAGTTTTTTGTTGTTGTTTTTGGCAGTTTCACATATGTATTCAACCTCTCATGATCATCTTCATATCCCCCATTGCCATCTCTTGTCCCTCCTATGCCTGTTGACCTTTCTTTCCAACTTGTCTCCCTCCTGCCTCTCTCTCTCTCTCTCTCTCTCTCTCTCTCTCTCTCATGTGTGTGTGTGTGTGTGTGTGTGTGTGTGTGTGTGTGTGTGTGTGTGTGTGTGTATGTGTGTGAAAGCTTTATGTGAGTGATCACAGCTTACGTGTGCTACTGACTGCAATGGTCACATCACGTCCAGAAGACAGAATTTTATGAGACGTCCCTTCATACTCCAGCTCTGACAGTCTTCTCGCCTCTTCTCTGATGTTTCCTAAGCCTTGAAGGGGTGATGCAAATGTCCTATTTAGGGCTGAGAACTCAACACTCACTTATTCTCAGCACTTAAGAGACGTTAGGTGTCTCTTTGAGCTGTCACCTTCTGTAAACATCCTGAACAAGGCTGAGAGAATCTAGTTCATGGGCATAAACATAGACTTGTGGAAGTCACTGGCTACATGTCTACTTAGCAAAGCAGCAGTGATAGGCTCTCCGCTGGAGCTTGTGCCTTCTGTCCCTTGCCAAAGGCTTTTGACCAAGTTTGCAGTACTAGGCATGTTGTATTCCCTGTAGAGTGGGCCTCAGATCTGGCCCAAAAGTAGTTGCTTATCCAAGAATAGCCATGCTGCTATTGTACCAGTCATATCTTACCTGGAGGGTTGGCATTGAGACATTCAGGATTCACATCTGGGTAAGGTCATTGATGACTTTTCTCTCTCCACAGCCTCAAGAGCATCTTCTGGCACTTCAAGTACCAGTAAGGATGGAGCTTCTAGCTTCTCTGTTATCTCTGCCCATAATATGTGGTATCTTCAGTGATAGGATTTTGGTCTGGTGGGCAATTGGGAGCAATGGCTTGTCCTATCACCGTGAAGTATTTATCCTACGTCATTTGATAAGAAGACACCACTAGAGAGAGTCTATCCTAAGTTACCTTATTCTTAGGACAAATAAATAGTATTGTTTGTATTAAATTCATTCATTCAAGAGTTGTTTACTAAGAACTTACTATGTTCCAGACAGCACATCTAGTTGCTTGGATCACACCAGTAAACTAGAAAAAAAAAATTATGAGGGTTTACATTTTGGTGGGGAAGATAGTAAAAAAAAAAAAAACAAAAAATGAAACTCATAGAGTATATATAGTATGTTAGAAGTTAATGTGTGCTGTAAAGAAAACCAGATTGGAAAGATAAGTAGACTTTTATTTTTGACTTATAAGTGGGAACGTGATAAGATAATGCAGTTTTTAGCAGAATGATACTAGGTATCTCTGAAGAGGTTACGTTGAGCAAAAGAGAAAATGAAATGAGGAATAAATGCCAGGCAGAGACAGGAGGCCATGGACAGACCGTCTGTACCTGAGGTGGAGGCCGAGAGGCAAAGAGAGCATGACCAAGGTAGTGGGGGACCAGACCTTGGAAGATCCGGCGTTTATTCTAAAAGAGATGGGATTTGCTTAGAAGATGTGGAGCTGAGCCATGATTGTGTCTGAGTGGCATGTCAGTAGTCACACCAGGCTGTTACATTGATGTTAGGTGGTAGAGATGATAGTGATTCATACCAATATGGCGGGAGCAGACTCAGAGCTATTGTTCAGCTTCTGCTGTGAAGACAGAACCCAAGGAAGCAGGAGAAAGGGGGAACTAAGCCTGACATCAATGGCTGTAGCTTGGGAATTTGGGTGATTGGATCCGCCATTCACTGAAAGAGAAAAGACAAGTGGATGGTGAGGATTTATTATTATTTTTAAATTTTTTAAGTTTTTAAAACTTAAAAAAAATTGTTTTTTTGACTCAGAGGAGACCATGCACATCTCTCTTTGGTCGTTCTGAGTCTTGGTTCATCTGACAAGTAGCCGTCATCATGTCTCCCGTGTTTGATCCCAGTGAGTTCTAAGGAGTTGCAACCCTTCTGAGGCCTGACTCTGGGCTCTTCCAGAGTAGGCTGCAGGCCATGGCGGCTCTCCTGTGGGCCTCAGCTCCCATGTGTGTGAATGGAGAGGAATGAAGACATTATTTCAACCTGTGCACCTTACATATACGAAGGTCATGGGAGGCAAGGTCCCCTGAGTCTGCCTCCCAAAAAAAGTAGGTGATAACATTGAAAAGGCAACCAGTGACTAGACAGGACAAAGGATTACCAGAACAGGCCCAGGTGAGGTGGTACCTTCTGCCTCTGCCCTGGCCATCCCTCAAGGAGCCACTGAGAGACAGAAAGAAGAACATTAAAAACAGTGGAAATGTCACTTTGGATGAGATTGTCAATGTTGCCCAGCTAGTGCCCCCAATCTTTAGTCAGAGAACTTTCTGGAAGTATTAAAGAGAACCTGGATATTGCAGTCTGTATGGAGGCCATTCTCATGACATCATAGGTGATATCAACAATGGTAAGGTAGAGTACCCATCTGCCTAAGAAGCAACAAGAGAAAATACTTCAACAAAAGATCATCTGGAAGCCAAAAATATATATTTTGTTATTTCGTATGTATGAGTGTTTTGTCTTCATGTACACCTATGTATCACATGAGTGCAGGGTTTCTTTAAATATCAAAAACAAAGTGTTTTGGATGCAATTGTGTGGATACACATAACTTGGAAACAAGGTCTTAGTTTGGCTGTTTATTAGTTACATAGCATTATAAAAATAACATCACCACCTCTTGGTGACTTGTTTCTCTTTTGTTTATAGAAATGGGCATTACATCAACCCCACAGCATCATGGAAATAAGGTGTGTCACGAAATAACAGCTAAAAAATGTCTAATGTTAGCTGCTAGTATTGTGTGCCATCATTATTCATTTTAATATATTGAATAGATATTGCTAGGTTAGTTGTAGCAAGAGGTTTCAAAGCCGCTTAAGGAAAAAAAAATCTACAGGAGCAGAGAGCCAAGGCTGCTTTGATTCTGTCATTATGTAAATGCCAGCCTAATAGACTGATTTTTTTTTGAGACAGTAATTTCAGTTCCCACCTCTGTTGCTAAATATAAGAACTGACTTTGATTCTATGTATTCAAGAGAAGATCACTGTTCATTAGTTCTATTGTTTTCTTCATCCTAAGTTTAGCTGGGTTGACTTATCATTTGATTAGGCAGTGCGTCTCATTTGTAGAACTCCGTTTAGTCACATCATATATTTGTTCAACAAAGGCTTATGGAGTTTTTGCTATGTGGTAGACAGTGTGGAATCCATAAAACTGAAATACAGTGGAAAACTCCCCCCGAACATCTTCTGGTCAAGCAAAGACAGCTAATAGCAGTCGTAAAAACAAAAGAAAGAATAAACTACACTGGACACTGACATCAGAGGTGTCAATGGCACACTGTGGCTGTGAGGAAAGATGAGTTCTGTTTTGGCTATGATTTATAGGAAAAGTTTTATTGTAAGAAGAAGAATAAGGAGAGAGAAATCGTATTCAGAGAAATGAGGAGTTACTTGAGCTGAGAGAGAAGGAGACAGAGACAGACAGACAGACAGACAGACAGACAGACAGACAGACAGACAGAGAATGTAAGAATACAGGGAAGGGCGAGAAGAAAAGGAGGTTTCCAATGTGCTTGTAAATAGATGAGGCACAGGGGCAGAACGCCTCCCCCTTCTGATTCTGAGCTTCCCAGTGAGCCCGGAGATTCTCCTTTTTATGCATCATCTGCTGCTGCTGGCTTTGTGTCGAACATTGTATTAAATGCCGAGGACAAAAATAACAACATATTGGGGGTAGCAAGGTCATCCAATATCTCAACTTGAGGCACAAAGTTCCACTGTCCCTGATAACTTACTTAAGAATTACCTTCGACCTCCTTGTGATCAAAGATCCACTAGCTCTACCGGTCTCATGCCCGCTGTCCCTTCACCTTGTTGTCATTCTTCCCCTAAAGTCCACATTCCAACACTATAGCCACTCCTGCCTGAAGATTCCTGACTTCTCTCCCCATTTCCTGTGGTAAACAGCTAGCAGAGTTGCCACGAGGTTTAAACAAATATCCATTTGCACCAGAGAAGTGAGCACTCACTGATGAAAGACAGGGCTCTATTTGTAAATAAGACTTTTGGGACATCTTCAATTTTTTTTTTTTTAATACCACAAACCTTGAAAGACTGTGTTACACTGGCCATGTCATCCAACTTTGTTTTTCTAAATGCAGAATTTCACATCTTTGAGATGGCTGAACGCCTTCCTTTCTCTCCAATCTCTCCTACCTCCCTCCAGTTGCTTCAATGATCCAGCAAGACAAATGTGCATCATTTTCTCAGACAGATCCTCTAAACTACTGTACCAATAGGCACATGCTGTCTCTCTTAGACTGTTGTCATAGAAAAATGGCCCCTGCTTCTCTCTCAGGTCAATGTACCTTTATTTACTGTGTTCCTATCTTTTTTCACCTTCCTAAGATGAATTTGTTTTCTTTTTTTCAGACTATGTCTGTGTTATTTTGTATGAAATTATATTTTTCTTTGGAAAAAGAATGCCTGTATATCTTTGGATAAGTGGCTTTGTTTCAGAGTCACACTTGTCTTAAATACACATTCTGGATAACAACTTGATTGCATATTAATGAAATTGGAAGGATGTAGTAAGTTGCAAAAGTACTACAGAGGACCAGGAAATGAAAAATAGCAACCTAGTGCCACCTCCAATTTGATGTATATTATATAAGTATTTGTCATAGGCAGTACAAATTAAGAAATGTGAATTAAAAAAAAAAACTATAGAAATGTGGTCAAGGTTGAAGCAACAGATGATGCATTAAGAGTTGAGCCACAGAGCGGCAGTTGTCACCTCAAGGACTCAAGAGGCAAAGGAGAAAGGCAATATTGTTAGGACTCAATGAGGGGTGACTCGAAGGAAGGCTAGATCAGCAGCAGTGTCCTAGAAGTATGATGCTCCTGTGGAGGAAGTTGGTACTGAAGTGGAGAAGGACAGGAGAGGCCAAGTCCAGTTAGAAGGCAGAGGGAAGACCACCTAGGCATGAGACCAGCCTGTGGTCACATATAGCAGAGAATGCATCTGGAAAGGGAACAATTAGCAAACACAGAACGATGAACCGATGAACTGGAACCATCCTATAACAAAGCGGCCAATTTCAGTAAACAGACTGTTACCATGAAAACAAAATAGAAAATGAAACCTTAATAAAGATGGAATAGTTGACCTTAAATCACCTTTATGCCCGAAATTATCCTTTCTCCATAAACTGGTTGTCCCAGAAGTCAGCTTACAGTTCAGCAGACTCCAGCTAGAAGCATAGAAGTGGAAACGTGAGCAACTTTCTAACATTTACCAATTTTCTATTGCTCATTTTTTCTTTCTTTCTTTTTTAAAAAAGAAAGCTTAGTTATTGAATAACTGTTAGCACATAGCATGTGTCTGATGCTTTCCCTGGTGGCTTTCCTCTTTGCTTGGTAACAGTCAATCGGCACGCTTCCCTCCCAACAATATTAACATCCAAGATGGTGAGATAAACAAGCTCATTAAAAAGTAAGTTGCTACATGAAGCAAACACCTTAGAGTAATAAAGCCTGGCTTCTCCCGTGATGTGCCCAGGGAAATGGTATTAGCAGCCTTGGCAGTGGTCTGTGCTTAAGGAAAGAGCTCCGAAGGAGGCCAGTTTCTCCGGTGGAATTATTCAGACAGCATCCTTCAATTATAGTGCCACGGGGAAATATCCTCAGAAAGAACACTTACTCGGGGATCCTTCTGTTGATATAGGGGGACTTTTCTCACCTTCAACATTTATTGAGTCTAAGTGACATGCACCATGCAGGGATCTGGGCATTTAAGGACAAACAAGGTACCATCCTGGCCACAAGAGGGCTCTTGCTGAGTGAGGCTTACCATGAGTAAATAGCCAGGAGGAAAGAGTTGGTGCATAAGGAGTTAGAAGAAAACAAGAAAGGTGGAATTAACTTAATTAGAGAAGGTGGATAAGATGGAGACAATTGTTCAGAGGCTGTCTTTTCTTTATTGATTTCAGGATCAGTTAATCCACCATCAAACTTGTAGTATTGCCAAGAACTTTGCTGAATTAGCCTTGCCATTTACACAGACTGAACTGGTTACCAGGAACCGTGTGATATGACACAGCTTGAAAAGTTGTATCCACCCCCTGCCTCCAGTCAGCCCAAGCCAGGTGGGTAACTTAAGTGTGCACAGTACCCTGCCTGACTGAGGTGATCGGGGTGGGGGGGGGGGGCAAGAGGACAAGCTACTGAGGACTAACCGGAGAGTTGACAATGAGTGTGTGTGGCTTTTATGGTTAAGATGAGATTTGTAGGATTTCATTTGAACTTGTCTGGTTGTTGAAAATATTTGAACGTTCCAGGCCTGCTTTTTCTCTTTGACCTTGGAGAAGCATCTAAGTAGCTCTTCACCTAAAAAAGGCAGGGAATGTGAGAAATTTTAACCCCTACTAAAGACACAGTACCAGCTTTCTAAGAGAAGGTGTTTTGCTGTTTATTCTTTTTTTCTATCTGAGAGAAAGGAATCTGGGGTTCTAGTGAGCTTTAGAGGAACGAAAACTAATCACTAAGGACATAAGAGGTGGGCAGGGTGGAGCTGGGATCTGGCTGACCTTCCCACCCGACATCGCACAGATTCAGCCTGGGTCTGGGCAGCCTCCTGGCTCTTAGTTTGCTTCCCAGGTGGCTGCGGCTCCAGCCATGTCCTTGGGTGTCCTTGGAGTTCCATTTGGTTGGTGAGTCAGAATGCTTGGCAAGCCTGCACCAGTCTGTGTCTCTGTACTGGGGGAGGGTGGATTCATCAAATCCTGCACTGGGGGGCTTTATCAAGGGAGAAACAGCCAGTCTCCAGTCTCAGGGTTACTTTGGAAAGAAAGTCATCCGATAGGCCCCTATTTGTATACTAAGTTTGCTAAGCACATCATCTACTAAAGAAAGCTTCTGGGTTGGCTTATTTCTTCAGAAAATATTATTTTTGCTTGTCCTTTTCCTGGGCTGGTGTGGGTTCTGTTGATTTGGATTGAGGCCTGAGACTGGATCTTCCCCAGTAGGCTGTGGAAGGATTGCTGTGTCTCTTCTCTGGTCAGCATCACACTCACAGCCCTGTTCAGTTCCCCATGGGTATCTCATATGAATTTCTTGAGTGGTTATGTTCCAATAACAACCAGAAAAGACCACCAATACAGTTTGTGAGATGACCCTGGGCTGAGGGTTCAAGTGATCTGTCCCTCAAAGGCTCATGTGTTTGAACCCTTGTTTCCTGAACCCGAGACTCTAGTTTAGAAGATTGCAGAAGCTAGGAGGCAGGGTCTCACTGGAGGAGATAGGCTCTTGGAGATGGACCTTGAGTTTTATCACTGAGCTCCATTTCCCAACAGTTTTCTGCCTCCTGTCTCAGATGCATTATGACCAGCTGCCTCATGTTCCTGCCACCATGGCTGCCCTTTATGGTAGACTGTATTCCTTCTTAGACTGTGAGCCAAAGAAATTCTTTCTCATTTAACTGGCTTCTGCCGGGTATTTTGTGACAAGGAGAAAAGTAACTAATACATATAGGAAACATGTACACCAAGTATTTTTCTGGTTAAGGGTAGGAAGATTATCAGTACTGTCTAGAACAAATGGTCACTGGTGGAAGTTTCCTGGTACCTCTTATGTGCCCCCCCCATGCCATGATCATCTATACTGCAATATTCCCTATTAGAAGTGGAGATCATATGATTTGATTTTCATAAATCAGCAGATTTATATCCTTGGAGTAAGTTCCACTTGATCATGTTAGGTCTCCATTGTAGATATTACTGGAAATGACATTTGGTTTGTTGAGGACTTTGGTATCAGGTTCATAAACACACTGCTCTGCAGTGTTTTGTGTGGTTTTGATGTCAGTACAGCGCTAGCCTCAGAAAGTGAGGAAAGTGAGTAGGGAGGTGCTTTGTGAAGAAGTTGTACGAAACTGATGTAACTTCTCCCCTAAATGCTTGGTAGAACTTACAAAGTAAGCCACATGAGCCCAGAGCATTGCTTATTTGGGGAGGGAATTGAAATACAGATTAAATTTCTTTCCTAAAGATATGATTATTCAGACTCTATATTTCTGTTGAACAAAGTTTAGTAGTTTGAATCTATCAAAAAAAATGATTCATTTCATGGAAGACTTCAGAACTATTAATATGCACTTGATAGACTTTCTTTCATTCCTGTACTATTTGTGGGATGTTCAGTGGTATCCTGATATTGACAGTGTCACTCCTGATTTTAGTAATTTGTGTTTTTTCTTGGTCTACATGTTTAGAAGTTTGTCAGTTTTATTGATCTTTAAAATTTTTCACTAAATTTCATTGATTCATTCTATTGTTTTTGAAATCATTCAATTTAATTGATCTTTGCCATTATCTCTATAATTGCCTTCAGCTTGCTTTGGCTTCAGCTTTTGTTTTGCTTTCCTAGCTGGAACTTTATAGCAGATACCTCCCCCTTCTCTCTCTCTCTCTCTCTCTCTCTCTCTCTCTCTCTCTCTCTCTCTCTCTCTCTCTCTCTCTCTCTCTTTTCTCCTCTCTTGGTGCTGGGAACTGAGCCCAGAACCTTCTGCATGTCAGGCAATCATCAGGTAACTACTGATCTCCCCCCAGATGAAGATTTTTCTTTTTATATAAATATCATCGTTTTAATTTCTTGCACTGTACATCTGAATTGACTGTTTATTCCTACCATTCTTCTGCTCATCCACACTGTCTAGTTCCTTAATGGAGGAAACTCTCCAGTTAAAACCAAGAGACAAAAGGAGACATATCTAAGGCATTTCCCCGAGTTCTATGATGGTTGTTTTGACTTTCCAACTCAATCTGAATGTGAATGTCTACTTTTCAGAATTCTCTGGTAGTTGTTTGTGATATGTTAAACAGTTTGTCACTATAGTTGTTGGAAGGCTCATTGCATTGTGGTTAGAAACTGAAATTGTGTTCTGTTTGAGAGAAGATTGAATGACTAGTAGAGTATGTATTGAAAGATACTCATCTTACTGGGAAAGGATCCTGGGTGCCCATCACCACCACCTGGGAAGAGAGAACAGGAAGAAAGACTTAGAATATGTCCTTTCTTCCTAAAGTAGAGTAACAATCACTTGTGCTTTCAAAAGGAATATGGATTTCCAGGTCACTTTCAGAGTAGAAGAATTATTGCACAGATTCCATTTGATATTATTAATAAAAACTCAGAGCCAGATATTGGGGAAAAGCTGAAATATCAGAGAGACAAAGAAAAAAAACACAGCTAGTTCTTACTTTGCCAACTCCTCAGGCTGAAAAGGGTAGGTTCTGTCTCCATGAATCCTCAGACTGATGCCTCTGAGTCTTCAGCAGAAAGAGAGCACAGGTGAAGGGAAGGATTTCTGCTGGCTCCCCCTTATCTTTCTTTCCCTGCCCAGCTGTCTCACTTCCTGGTTCAACTTTTCTAGTGCTAGGATTAAAGTTATGCACCACCACAGCCTGGCTTGGTTTGTCCTTGAACTCACAGAGACGTAGAGGATCTCTGCTTCCAAGTGTTAGAATTCATGGGTCACCACTATCTGACCTTCATGGCTTGGCTCTGTGGATGGCTCTGTGCTCTGATATTTTAGGCTTTTTTTTTTTTTTATTAAATATATAATATATCAGCACACAGAATGATTCTGAAATGGACTAGGTTCTGTAGAGAGGGGAAAGTTTTCCTCAGTGAGTATAGAGGAGCAAGAGAAATCCTGAACAGACACTGTGTATAGTGGGAACTCTTCTAGTCAGTGTGACCCTGTACACTATACACACAGCTTAAGGGAGGAAGGATTCATATTGGCTCCTAGTTTCAGAGGGTTTAGTTCATAGATGTTTGACCTGTGCCCTGGGGAAGAAAAGCCATGATGGTGAGAGCATGTGGCAGAAGCTGCTCTTCAGGTTTTGAGAAAGACTACAGGGGGCTACCAAGGGCAAGGTGTGTCTCCGAGGACATGATCTCAGTGATTTATTTCCTTTTTAGTTAGCTGTCTATAATACTATTATGTATGAACCCATTTATTACTTCAGAACTTTGTCAACTAATGGTATTTGGAAATATTGTCATGACACACACAGAAGTATACTGTACTAGCACCATGGATATTTCTTAAGCTAGCCATGTTGTCAGTGAAGACTATTATCTATTTATCTATCTATTATACTATTTCTCTGAAGATACTTATATTTGAGATATTGATTCTCTACTTTTTAAAACTTCAACCCTAAATCACTAATTGTTTATACAATGGCCTCAAAATTTTGAGTTGATTATCTCAATAAATAAAAATAATTGTAAACCCACACATATACAAATTGCATAATTTGTACAATCCTTTTTATGTTGTTTACTGGCAATGTCATATAATTATCTAATCAAATGATATACTCAAATAAATATGAACAAAGCTTAATTTTTTCATTTTCACATAAAATATAAACATCAATGCAAATTTCAAGTTTGTCTTGTCACATGCCCTGCAATGCCTTGAGCACTTTGGATTGCATTTCCTTACTTTCAGGAGCATTCACTCAATTACTATTATGGTTATTAGAATTATCTTGTCTGTTGGGAACTGCATAAGTGCTAGTGTCTGGATCACAGGCAGGAACTAAGCACAGTAAGAGATGGAAATCCTTTTTAGAATGTTTCTGGTATCTGCATGTTAACACTGATGCACAGGAGAGCTTGACCTTCAATCTCTTATCATTTGATTATTTTGTCTCAATTCTCCTGGTTTACATTTTCCATAGCTTCTTGGTATCTTGTGAATAGAGAAGCAGGGCATGCTGGACGATGGGAGATAAAGGATTGAAGTAATGCTGGTGGCAGCTATCACAGGAAGTGGAAGCTCCTTCAAAGTCACAAATCTCAACACAAAAAAGGAAGTCCTCTTCTCTCTGTCTCTCTCTGAAGTCAACATCCCTATCCTCCTGCAGGGAGACAGCAAAAAGACCAGTTGTCACATATTGCCTCTTTCTCTCCTCTTCCTGTAGCTCTCTACCTATCAGCTCTCAGCAGCCTCCTAAGCTGTTCCTTGCAACCCACTAATGAAATTCCTGTTTCTTTTGTAATTGTATTTTAGCATGGTTCATGCTTTGATACCAACCTTAAATCAAAGTCTTTGCAGAAAGACTATCACAGGGTGACAAGCTCCTTTCTGCTTGTCTCATTACTGAAACATTTATTCAGGACTTTCTGAATGATATGAATGGGTGCCTTTGAGTTCTGCAATGACTTAATACACTACAACGAGAGGATTTTAATTTCCTCTCCGGGTCTGCTCACTGGTTCCTGCCTAAGTTTCTCTCTTATTATGAGTACACTCTCAGGAAGGGGTGCTGGGCCCCACTTGGACCTGTAGCCTGGAAACAGTTTATTGTGGGCCTGGGACCTGAGTCATGGATCATAAAAGGAGCCTTCGGATCTAGTTCACTGTGTTTCCCACCAATTCTGGGTAGCTTATTTTCTCATTATGGTATATGATCTTTTCCAAAATAAAATGAAAGGACAGCTCTTAAGATGAGAGGGAATTAAAAATGAGAATCTTCTTGGTTTCTCCACCATGTGACCTGTGTCTAGGATTTTTTTTCTCAACAATTGAGAGTTATACTAAATGTCTCATGGACTCTAGACATGAAAACAACCACAAACAGGTCAAGTCTATATAAAAAGTACCGAATTCTGGGTAGAGAGTCACTGATGGCTTTCTGCAAAGAGAAAATATCACTTGGAAGATGCACATAAGATGCTAAATATGATTTTCCTTTGGTTCCAGAATTGGCAAGGCAGTCACAGAGATGAAAACATGGGGAATAATTTCTGTACATTCTAAACAGAATCAAAACCAATTAGGACCAGACACCTATTAAGGCTTAATTAGAAGCAAACTGTCCTTGCCGAAATGTTCCATGTTTCCCGAACAGCTTGAACTTCATTCTGTGTGAACATCAAACAAACACTTTCTAATCACTTGTTTCGATCATGGATCCCTCATTTCCTTCTCTGTGTTGACATTTCAGGAAACCCCGTAGTATGTCATTCATCTTAGTTCTGACATACAGTGGCCTGATACTTTAGAGATCTAGCTAATACCCTCTCTGGCTTCTTCACAGCTCAGCATCAGCCAGTGTTTCTGGTGTGCTGTCAGCGCCCTGTTTTGGCTACTTCTTCTCTGACTCACACTGGCTATTCCCTAAAGTCTTCCGTATAGGAACCCCTGTACATAATCATTTGAAGATGCAGCTTTTGAGTAGGAGTGGGGTAGGTGCTTTCTATTCTTTGCCTTTCCACCATAAGATGATACCTCTGATTTGATCATTTTTAGAATACCCCAACTTTCTGAATCCTGGAACTGACTCCTCTGTAACTCAACCCTCCTGTTATACCACGATCCTTCTGAAAACCTCTGCTTAGTCTGCAGAAGCAGTCATGCCCATCCCTTGACTCAATACATAAATCACTAGATTCAGACCAACACATAAATGATCTTAAGAACAGAAATCACATGATTACCTTAATAAATGTAGCAAAGCTTTTGACAAAAATCAAATATTGCTCTGTTTTCTCTAACGGTGGGATGCCTGGAAGGTTGCCCAAGCTCCAGTGGATGACCCATCCCATGAGTATAGGGCCATAACAAACTGGATTCGGTAGGCTGTTAAAAAAAAAAAAAAAGACACAAAGTTGGAAATAGGGGAGGTGGAGCCAGGATCTGGGAGGAGTTAGAAGAAAGAGTAGGGGGTAGATATTATCAAAATTTTTATTATATAGAAATTTAAAAGAATTAGTAGAAAGACTATTTTTCAAAGTCCCAGAGAGACTAGAAATGGAAGAGACATACCTTAACTCATTAAAGGTCATATGTGACAAATCTACACAGTGGCCATTATGCCAAATGCAGAACACCTCAAAGCCTATCCACTAAGGTCAGGAACAAGATAAGGATGGTCACTCTCCTATGCCTGTTCATATGGCCTGGGGTTTAGCTAGAGCAACGAAACAGGGAAATAAAAGAAACACCAAGAAGCTAAATTATTTTCAGATGGCATGATTCTATACACAAGAGACCCTCTAATAAGACCTACTGCAGGAAACCTCTGGGGTTGATAAACACCTTCAGCAAAGTAGCAGGTTACAGAATTAACATACAAAATCAATAGCATCCTATATACCAATGCCAAATATACCAAGAAAGAAAATAGGGAAATAATTCCATTCATAATAGACTGAAAAATAAAGGATACCTTGGGATAAACATAATGAAGGAGGCTAAATAGCTTCACAGTGAAACCTTTAAAACACCAATGAGAAAGATTGAAGACTTTAGAAGATAGAAAGGCTTGTGGGGTGGTAGGGTTAATACTGTGAAAATGGCTACCCTACCAAAAGCAGTCTCCAGATTCAATGCAGTCTCATCAAAATGAGAACTCAGTTCTTCATAGAAATAGGGAAATTTAAAAATTCATATGGAAACACAAAAGATCTTGGATAGCCAAATCAATCCTGAACAATATGAACACTGCCGACGTATTACAATACCTGACTTCGAGTTACGTTATAGAGACATTGCTGTGAGAAGAAAGAATCAGTCTGGGCACAAAAACAGAGACAGGTCAATGGAATAGAACAGAGAACTCAGGTATAAGATCATGTCAACCTTAGCCACTCAACTTTTGATGAAGAACCCAAAAATACTCATTAGAAAGAAAACAGCCTTTCTGACAAATGTCATTCGTGCTGAATTTGTGCATGTAGAAGAATTAAATTTGATCCTTATCTCTACTCTGCACAAAAATCAATTCCGAATTGATCAAAGATATTATTGTTAGACACCCTGCCCCCAAACTGCTATCAGATTAAAGAGAGAGTACACTTAAAGGCACAGGCATAGGCTAGAACTTTGTGAACAGGTTGCTACTCACTCAGGAAATAAGGACATGAGAGCTCCGGGAGTTACAAAGCTTGTGTGCCACAAAAGAAACTGTTAAATAAGTGAAGAAACAGCCTATCTTTGCCAGCTGTATTTTTGATAGAGGATTAGGATTTATAATATATAAAGAACTTTAAAATCTAAATGTCAAGAAAACAACTTCATTAAAAATGGACTGTGGAGCTGAACAGAAAGTCCTTAAAAGAAACAGATAGCTAAAAGTACTTTTTAAGGTGTGTAAAATATCAGGGAAATGCAAATTAAAATCACTTTGATATTTTTATCTTACTCAGGTAAGAATGGCCCTTACAATGACTATAAGTGCTGGGAAGTCTGTGTGCAAAAGGGAATACAACTTTATTGTTGGTGGGAGCAGAAACTGATGCAGCCACTGTGGAAATCAGTGAGGAAGTTCCCCCAACAGTTAGAAGAACTGTCACGTGATCCAGCGATACAGTCCCTGAGCAAATACCCAGAGACCCCGTACCCTGCAAAACAGGTACCTGCACTTCTGTGTTCATGTGGCTAGATTCACAATAGCAAAGACATGGAGCCAGCCTAAGGACCCTCCAGTGGATGGATGGATGATAGAAAATGTGGTACATATGTGTAATGAAGGTTGATTCAGTGGTAAAGAAGGATGAAATTGTGAAATTAGCAGGAAATGGATGAATCCAGAAAATATCATACTGATAGGGTAACTCAGATATAGGCACATGCTACATGTTCTTCTTAAATGTATATTCTTCATATGAAGTTTTAGACTAATGATTTAATTATGAACAGTAGTAAAGGTGAGAAAGTAAGAAAAACACCAGTAGAGGACAAGGTGGGGGGAAAGGTTACAGAGGATATTAGAGTCCGCTGGACATGAACTTGGAGGGTTATTACTAGGGCCAGAAAGAACTAAGCAGGAAGGCAGATAGGAGAACATAAAAAATAATGGAGGAGAGAAGATTAGCCAAAATTAAGGAAATATAAAAAGGTATATGCTAAACTACTATCTACAAGCTTATCAAAAATAAGGGCAGGAACAGAGGTATACTCTATGATCATGCTTCTCCAAGAAGCCAAAGGTTATTGAGTGAAAAATTGGGTGCCAGATGTGAGCTACTTCTCCATGAATTGTTAGCCAGCAAATTCCCAGAGACCACCCCTAAAAACAGAACAGACTATTGCCGTTTCTTTTGCTTGCCCACCAGAACTTGACAATAAAACCATATTGCTGAAGACTACGTTTTGGTTACAGGGCATAGAGAAATCAAATTATAGGTAGACTTGCTCCTTCTTACTGGTTTGCTTTCGTACTGCTAGAGGGGCTATGCAGGCTGCTGGGGAAGAAAAGTCACTAAGAGTCTTACCTGGCTATGAATCCTGAGAGAGACCATAGCAACCTACCAGGCATGGTGTGCATTCTGTATTATAGTGGTAACACTGGAATGGGAACAGCCAACTACTTTGAGGCCCATTCCACAAGAAGGGACTCATGACCCTGTAAGTCTGGTCAAGAGCTCATAGCTGGGAAATTCATAGATCCTAGTGGGGGAAACTACCACTGTTTTTGATAAATGGTGATGTTGCCTTTCAAACATTTATATTTATCCTGCAGATTAGTGCCATTCCCCATTTTTATCATTGATGCATCTTGCTATTTTGGCCAGCTGTTAATGCCGAAACCTATAACTGGTCAGTGCTGAAAATAAGTAATGGTGGAATACTCTGACCTAAATGGGACACTCTATCACCTGCTCCAAGGCTCAGAGGACATGATAGAAAAGGAAGCGAAAACATGTAAGAGCTGGGAGATATGCAGGAGAAAAAGAAAAAAAAAGAAAAAAAAAAAAAAAAAAGATGTTCTGGAATGGTGTTGTCTTGCCCTCACAAGCTCATAGCAGACTGTAAGACTGTAGTTATCTGCACAAGACCCAGCCAAGATTGGACCCATCAACATTTCTTCATGGATGGGGGAGGGGCCAGTGCGGTATCATCCTTCCTGAAGAACGGTAGCTAACAGTTGTTTATTGAAGAGAGACTTTTTTTTCTTTAGTGGTATAGGTATTGATATGATGCTGCTCATGCTCTAGTAAATAGCCTGCCATCCAAAATCATGCAAGACACTTGAGTTAAATACAACACACACACACACACACACACACACACACACACACACACACACACACACACACACACACACACATTGTATAAAAGAAAAAGGATTTCTTGGGAAGAAGAGTTTCGGTGGGAGAGGGAGACAAATGAGGAAGGGGATGGGTGGATGGGTGAGACTACAAATACATTCCATACATCTGTGAAACTATCAGAAGTTTTTAAAACTTACACATGCCTGCTGACACCAACGACAGGCTCATAGGATGTTCCACCTCCCCTTACTCCACCTTTCCTTCAGGCAGTCTCAGAGACAATCCCCCTGGGTGAAGTTCAACCTAAGGACAAGAAAATTTCAATCCCCAGAGGTACCCACAGTTCAGCTATTGATTTCTATGGGGGCTTTTCAGTTAGAAGGTAGCCTACAAGCTGATGTCAAAAATTTCCACAGTCTGTCTCTATAATCTCCAGGTTTTAAATGTCTAATGTAAGTGCTCAGTTATTGGTATTTACAAAGTAGGGTTGGCTCTATTATAATTAACCTAGGTATCTGCTGTAACTGGAAGCCTCCTTTGCAATCTACCCATTCTGTCTACATTCTTGAAATCTGGTTATCAGTTCTCTGAGAAGGATGAAGGATCCTAGTTACAACTGAGTTGCTATTCTGTTTGATTTTTGTTAAAATTGTCACCACAAAGAAGAAGATCTGATTGTCACCTTTCTAAGGGTTGCTGAATGTCATTTCTTAGCAACCTGGAGTTTTCAGGAAGCAGTTCACTCAATCACTGGCCACCAATTTAGAGCACAGGAGTTGGGAGCGGGGCTTGTGGATCTGATATATGAATCTTGAGGGGAGACTTGATTGTCAAGCCAGCGGGTATGACCAGCATCCCTGGAATGCCTTATGACTCAGGCAACACGGGAAGCCTGACCTTGTTGCTGGACAACATTTTATAACTTTTCTTTGCCAGCCGTCATCTGAGTTCAGAGCCACAGCAGAACACCGAGGAGTTCTATGCACAGAAAGCTGCTTCCTTTTTATTTCAGATTTGGTACTGTCTACCTTCTCTTTCTTCTAGAAAAATTTTGAATAAAAATTGTGGCTGTCACTATAAAGATAACTAATAACATGCACATATATATTATGCACATATATAGTTATGAATATATAATTTATTCAGCATTTAATGTTAGCATTGTTAAAAATGCTTTACATCTATAAATTTACTCACTTCTGAGCAACTACTTTAGGTGGCACATACTATTTTACTCCTAATCTATGGACAAGGAAATGGAGACACTTGGTCAGATTTTTAGGGCAGACAAGCAGGGGATCTAAGGTTGGAATGTTAGCCGTTTGACACATCACCCAGATCTCAAAGGTCTCATGCTTTGTTACACCATACTCTTGTCTCGGAAGTAATTGGCTTTTGTCTAGAGCTAGGATGTTTACAAAGAGTCTACTCAGACCAAGCATCTTAAGAAAATCCTATTTGCATAGATTCAAACTTAAGGATAAAAGAAAGAAATCTCCCCCACTTTATAACCATTAGGTTCCCTATAATAGAATGTTTTCCTGCCAGAGCCCCGAAAATATGATTAAATGCAGCATAATCTAATGTGTCTGTAGCTTTTTAAAAAGAAAGTGTATTATATCAATTACCTTCCCTGTTGCTATTACAAAATACCTGACAAGAGAAAGTTAATAAAAGGAAGGGTTGATTTTGGATCACAGTTTGCAAATACAGTTCATCCTGATGGGGGAGGGGTCATGGATGAAGAACTTGCAGTGTCTGGTTACATTGTGTCCACAGTCAGGAAGCAGAGAGAGATAAACGCTAGTGCCTACCCAGTTTTCTCCTCCTGTAACCTAGGACTTCAGTTCACTTAATCAAGCTGCCCATAATTAGGGTAGGTCTTCACATGTCAATCCAGTCTACAAACTGCCTCATAGATGCGCCCAGAGGTTTGCCTCCAAGATGATATTGCCAAGTTGTCAATCAATGTTAATTATCACACATATCTTAGGTAGAGGTTCTGTTTCCACAGAATGAGGAAAGTTTGAAATGAGGTCTGAAAACAAATAGCTATTAAAAAAAAAAAAAGGGAACAAAATTAAAAATAACCCAAGCCTCATTAGTAGTGAATATATTTAAGAATTTTCCAGTAATAAAGTAAGACAAGGGTAAAAATTTAAGCACGTTGATGTTTTTGTTTGTCTGTTTTTCACCCAAACAATCCCAGAGTCTTATATTATTTGCTTCTTTTAAAACCCAGCTGTTTTTCTAATATTCCATGTCGGAAGACCTGGAATTTTGTGAAGTGAATTAGTCTAAATGCAGCACCAGGTCACCAAACCTCACCTTCCAGGTTTCCTTCGTTTTTCACACGGCTTAGGAACAGAACATAGAGACGCTAAGTGATCTGAAAACTAAGAGACATGTTTGTCACTTGAGGCTTTGGAGGCCTGGCTCACAGAAGCCATTTGCTGAGGGGGTATGGTTAGTCAAAATTCCTGATAGGATCAAAACTAGGGTAAAGTAAACATGCAAATACATTTTATAGACTCTAGAGTCAAAGTGAGGAGCGGGGCCAGATTCAAGGTCAGTACTGAGACACTTTTTGGCAAGCAGCCTTAAACATCACCTAAGCTTAGCACAGAGGCCCAGGGAGCAGTTTTCTTCTGAGAAGAAAACGGGCCACAGGACTTTCTGTGCAGGGCTGATCCGTGATGGAGGCAGTTATGCGCATGTGCACACTGGACTCTGAGTCGAGCCTAGTCCTGCCACTTACTAGCTTTACAATTGTTAATATTTCCAACTCCTCCCAGGTTCGTATTGATAAACTATAAAATAACCCTATAGAAGTGTTGGGTTGGTTTAATGTCTGAAAAATGTTCACAGGTGCATGTATAGTTAGTTACAAGACACTATACAAAGAAGCAGTTGTTAAAAATCACAGTGGCCCTGCCTTTGAAAACTTTTAGCATCAGCATAGGATTTTTTCCGCTCAATGTTTTGGAATCATCCCTCTGATATGAAACGCACTAATGGCCCCACTCTGGTCCAGCTCTAAGTCTTGAGACGTTTTTTGGTGGTACTTCAGACTTCAAGATGAAGAAACATTCTTCCTGGTTGGACTCGGGTGCTCAGGACTTCGGCATCCTCTGGCACCCTCTAGTGCGTGATATGCGTTGATGCTTTCTAGCTCCTGTCCTACCAGTCACATCTCCCAGAAAAACTTTACAGCTCTGCTTATGCCCAAGCCTCTTAAAAACAATTGCCAGAGCTCCACGCATACTCGACATCCCTGATTTTGCCAGCAATAACAATAACAGATAACCACTGCTCAGGCCTTTCTGTGGCTGGTAATGTGAAGGGGAAACACAATGGTCATATATCGACATGTCACAAGTACGCCAACAGTCAGACCTCTGGAAAAATGCTGCAAAAAAAAAAAAAAAAATGTCCAGAAAGAGTTCAAATAAAGAGATGCATGCATTTAACAAAGGGGGCATACTGAAAAGCATTATGGGTCCCAAGCCTATGTCTTTAAAGATTAGATACTAAAATGTACCATTTATTGTCAATTCCAAGATACAGGATCTTTATTCAGATTTTCCATCCTTCTGGAATTGAATCCTTCTTGCACATAGCATGTTTTGTAATTTGATTTGTGGCACAATTTTAAATTTCTTTAGTGGTATGTAATAATATTTAAATTCACTTTTAATTGCTGACATATTGATGATAATAATGAAGTCTGGTGGTATAAATTAATTTTTTTCCCAGATCCTTGAGGCCAGCCAGTTTGTTTCCAAATGCTATACAGAGTTTTATTTTCTCCAAAAATGCTGGGAGTGGCAACAGGCTTCAGTAATTCCGATGCTGGGGCTTGAGGGAAGACAGAGACAGGTGAATCCCTGGAAGTCTTTGGCTGGACAGCCTGCCTACCCAGGTGATAAGCTCCCAGTTCAATGATAGAATCTGTCTTAAAAAATGAACTGAAGAGGGGACAGTGGAGGTGATTCAGTGAACAGAGGCACTAGCCACTTGTCACCAAGACTGGTGATCTCAGTCTGACCCCTGGGACTGACATGGTAGAAGAGAACTGACTCCCGCAAGTTGTCTCCTGACTCCCTGTGGTGGATTGAATAGGTGTGGCCCCCTGGACTGATGTGTTTGAATGCTTGGCCTGTAGAGAATGGCACTATCAGGAGGTGTGGCCTTGTTGGAGTAGGTGTGGCTTTGTGGGAGAAAGTGTGTCACTTCAGAGGTGGGTTTTGAGGTCTAATATATATGCTCAAGCAATTCCTAGGGTGAACTATACCTCTCAGACTGTTAGCCTGCCCCAATTAAGTACCTTCTTTTATAAGGATTATTGTGGTCATGGTGTCTTCACAGCAATAGAAACTAATTAAAATAGGCTGTCCCACAATAAACAGATAAACAAACAAATGAAATAAATGGAGAATGAGAGAGGAAGACACTTGATGTCTTCTTGTGTCTTCCACAAAGGCACACGTAGGTAAAAGTGCCTGCCACATTGGGCACTCCCCTTCCCCCAACACACATACGCAAGCACACCCACATTTTTAAATATGATAAATGAATTGTTACAAATTAATAAAGAATAAAAGAGCCAACTCCATAGAAAAATAAGCAAACACCTGACCAGACCATAGCTTCAAAATGGCTGAGATGGAAGACGTCAATGGAGGGGGTATCCAGGGTAACTTCAGGTCTCTCAGATATAAGACATATAGTCATTTTGGAGAACCAATGGCCTCAGGCTTCTTCCTTCCCAAATACCCAGCAGTGTCATCTTCGTTAGGCATATACCAGAAGAAATACATGTTTCTACCAAAAATGTTTATGAATAGTCAAAGAAGCACTATGTATAAGAGACAAAAAATTGGTTCAATGTCCACCATTATTTGAATGCATGTCTGCACTTTTATAATCACACCACACCTGCAGCAATGTAAGTAAAAGCAATAATTACATGAAACAAAGACCATAAGCTTGACAGTGAAAGAAATCAGACACAGAAGTTGATTTCTAGAAAGCATATTATCTAGCAAAATTAATCTATGCCATTAAAATTGAGAGGCTTGAAACACTGGAGCAAAGTATTGGCAGCTGGGTACTGGTCATGTTCTGTTTTCTTTTAAATCAAAATATTGGCTACATAGATGTTATTAAAATCCATTGATTGTTGGGTATCATTCAGTTGTCAGAGCCTTGGCCAGGCATATGTGAGGCTCTGAGCTCAGTCACAGGTATGAGAGACAGTGGGGATGGAATTGGAATTTAGGAAGCTTTCAGATCACAGAAGCAATGTAGAGGCTGAATTATATTAATCAACAGCATATGAAGAGACCTAAGACGTGTGTGTGTGTATGTGTGTGTGTGTGTGTGTGTGTGTGTGTGTGTGTGTGTGTGTGTGTTTGTAGGGTGGGGAGGGGCCATACAAAGGGAAGATAGCTAGAGAGACACACTTTGCCTTATCACTGACTCCCTTCTTAGGCGCCCTTGGGTTTCTTGGGCTGTAGAGCAGCACACAAAGGACTTACTGTTGTTGTCATTGACATATGCAAATAAGGGAAAGCTTTTCCCCAGCTTCCTAAATGTGTTAACAACCCTGGCTTGTGAGCATAGTTTATTTTTATCAGCATCTGAAGCTTGATACTTTAGATGTAGATGACAGCATGCTGACAGCAAGCTCTTTTCTAGTCCTGGGTATGAGTGGGGAGGGGGAGGAACCTAAAGCCGATGTTCCTGGGAGGTGGCTACTGCTGGGAAGTCTCTCTTCTGACTTTTGCTGTCTCTTTTTCAGAAACCCGGATCAGATGCCCGTAGATATTGACAGGTTACTATTCTCCATCCATGAGATTCTTGTTCTTTTTTAGCTCTCATTTCTACATTTTATAGAATGATGTATACAGGACAGCAGTTATCTATAGCTAAAAGGCTGGGATTCCATTTTGAAGAACAGGACTTTGAAGCTGACATCCAACAGAGTCACAGGCCACTTACGTTCCCACAGCTGACCTGGGCATTACCACACTTTTGTTTACACTCTCTTTGTGGACAGGTCCAATGGTGTTATGTCACAAGTTTATTTCTATAAAGTGTGTTTTTAGAAGTATTTTTCAGTTCACTTTTAAGGATCCAAGTTCAAGACCAGGGAAATAGATAATTTCTGTCTTCTAGATTCCAAGTTCTTTGGCAGCCATTCCCATGTGAATTTCAGAACAAAGTAAGCCATTGGCAGCTCTGTGTGATTGGGGCTTTGTAAGAACAGCCCTATATTTCCTCAGTTACATTTAAAATAATTAATATAGCATATTCCTAATAAAGAGTGCATAATCACACTACTATTAACAATAATTACTAAACACTTTTTCTTCTATGAGACCTCATCCTTAATTGCATGTGACTTGAGAAAAAATATCACATAGGCACCATTGTATTTTCTACATTCTTTCCAAGAAGCTCTAAGTACTTGCTGTAGTTCAGTATCATTGCAGTTAAGTTAGATACACACCTCGGGGTTGATCTCTGAATGTATTTCCTGAGAGGCTAGACTAAGGCTAGAAGAACCACCTTGAATATAGGTGGCAGTATCCTATGGGCTGAGTCTCCAGGATGCATAAACAGGAAAATCAGAATACCACCATTCTCTTCTCTCTTTCCTGTTCATCCCAGATGTGAGACACCCTAACCATACCCCTGCTACCATGAACTCTGCCAGGCCTTCCCCACTGGGAAATATGAGTCAAGATAAGTTCTTCCTTCAGCCGTGTCAGCCAGATGTTTTGTAACAGCGATGAAAAAGCAACCCCTGTGCCCACCTCTCAGCTGAGCCCCAGTCTCATCAGTAAATTTATAGTAGCACATCAGGCCTCTTGAGCTTTGACTGTATGCTTGAGAGATGTAGAGATTTTCAATGGAGTGAATTCAGTGCTGGACGTGTACTTAGTCTGTCATTCCCATGGGTTTCAAACACATTTTGTAAAGAGAATCCTTTATTACAACTTGGACTAGCCATAAAAGGACACAAATAGGGCAAACATTGGCTTAGGCGACAGGGCATGTGATTTGGGGTCAGTCACCTTCTACAGCTGGGCTTCGATAATCCTTGTTAAAAGCAAAAATTCTATACCTGGCATATCTTGGAATCTCATTAGGCATGTAGTCTTCCCACCAAGCTCCAGCTTCATCATGGGCACTTTTGCCCCATCACGTCTTAGGAAAAAAGGAATTGGAGTTAAGAAAAAAAAGAGCAATAGGAAATTCTAATATGAGTATTTCTAATTAGGTCCATTCATCATTAAAGCTAGAAATTCAATTCTAAACATCATAGACCCAGAGGAAATGAGAAGAGGAACGTTCTCTCTTGATTTTTAATTTTGCTCCAAGAGCAGAGATTTGGTTACTTCATGCTAATGGGGACGGAGGAGCCACATGCTTTGTCAGTCCAAGCTCCATTAACACAAGTCTCCTGGTCTCTATGATTAGAGAGGCTCAAAATGAAGAGTAGGTGATGTGATCAGTAAATGACAGTATTTGAGGCTTTCAGGGTCATGAATTTCCTATGTCTCAGGCTTCTGTGTGCTGTTATGATGTAACATTTATTTTAATGGCCCCAGAAACGCATGGACCAGTAGTGCAGCAAATTGACACTATCTTCCTGTCAGTCTCAAACTGTAAGAGACAATTTGAACCACATTGGGCATTTATAATTATCTGGTAATCCAATTTGCAGAAGTGGAGCAATTATTGAGTATATAGATAACACATACATCTTAAAAGAGATTTTGACTTTTTAAAAAGAAGATATACATAGTTCACTTTGTCAATAAAAGAGATAGGAAGGAGGAATATGTGTCTGAATTTTGTTATTTTATTATTTCTTTACTTTCATGAGTGTGGGCAGAGGATTATATGAGAGAAAGAGTGAGATTCTGGGTTGGGGAGATGGCTCAATGGTTAAAGTGCTTGACATGTACTATGAGGCCAAGGGTTCAGCTCCCAAGACCTCAAGTAGAATATGGTGGGCATGACCATCTGCCTGTAACCCCAGCATGGAGGCAGAGACAGGAAATCCCTAGAGAAATCAGCAGGGTCATCTAGCCAGATCAGTGAGTTCTGAGTTTATCCAGAGATATTACCTCAAGAAAAAGTGGAAAGAAATCTCAGAAGATAGAAAGATACCAGAAATCAAATGATATCAAAGTTTGACCTGTACACTCTCCTGTGCATAACACACATTCTGTCCATATACACGGGAGTAAGACACACACACACACACACACACACACACACACA
Source organism: Phyllotis vaccarum (assembly GCA_033318265.1). NCBI lineage: Eukaryota > Metazoa > Chordata > Mammalia > Rodentia > Cricetidae > Phyllotis > Phyllotis vaccarum. Next base: position 27,295,117 of record JARWLC010000017.1, read on the forward strand.
CACACACACACACACACACACACACTTCTGTTATATACATCTCACAGGAAATTAGTGAGATGTGTTATCCTTTTATCTGTCATAGTGGCTGATGTGGGAATTTCTATATGCTGTAAATAAAGGACTGTTTTGGCCCATGACAGGCATCCCAGAAGTAGGTGGAGGAATTGGAGCATAGGTAGGAGAAGGAGGGCTGAGTTAAGGGAGACATGATCCAGATGCCCAAAGAAGCAACATGTAAGGTAACACAGGTGAGCCTCGGGCCACATGGCAGAACAATTAATGGAAATGGGTTGAATTAAGATGGAAGAGCTAGCTAGAAATACATGCCTATGCCTGAGACATAGGTCAAGCAGAATGAAATTAATATAAGAGTGTGTATTTCTTTGGGACTTTGGGATTGCTGGTCCAAGCGGCAACAGACAGATTGGACTGTGGAACAGAGGGTCAGAACCTCAGGGCTATGCCCGGCCTTTGGACTAGGCAGGCCAGAAATCTCTTGTTACAGATGGCATCCCAACATGGGCCGAACAGCAACAAAGCTAGAGAAAGCTTAAAGGGGGCTCTAGAGCTCAGATATGGGCAGCCAAAAGCAGCTTCCGAGTTGTGTCTTTGATGGGGTCACAGTGCAGGTGTTTGTTTGGGCTTGAATTTCAAAACTGCAGGTCTGCAGCAGATAGGCAGCGTAAGCTGAAAAAGGCTGGTTCCCAAAGTCTCACTTGTTGTATAAGCAACAAGCTGCATGTGATTGATTTAAGGTTTCTGTTTATATGAACCAAAAGGGAAGCGTCAAAGATGGCTTCTTAGTAGCAACATTTTCTTGGGTCCGCTCTGTTTGCTAGCAGTGAGCAGATGCTATTCTTTTAAGAGAGGCTTTATCAGCAAAAACTGTGTGGCCCTTTAGGAGACCTTGATGTGCTCTACTTGATAGTGTGGACCCTAAGATTCCCTGGAGTTGGGGTCTTAAAAAGTTTCACAATATTTAGTATGGCTTTCTAGAATTAGGAAGGTAATCATGGCCCCAGCACGTCTGCCATGTTGAAAAGCTGCCAAGAGGGGTGGAGTCAGCAGTCAAAGCAGTGCTAACATTTTAAAAGCTTTTCTGGTTGGAAAATGATTTAAGGATATGCACTAAAACAGATTCAGATGGAGAATATCTCTAAATGGTTTACAATCTTTATAAAAAAAAGAATATGTAGGCTAGGAGAGAAAAGAAAAGGGGGAGAGAAAGTCCCTAAAAAAGAGAAATAGTGTAATAAAATTATAATAAGCCATGAAAAGATGACAAACACACAAAGAGTCTGGATTATGTTTATTATTGTGTTTTATTTTATTTTTTAACTTTTAATGAGCTAACTTCAGAAAGATAATTGATAGCAAAGGCTGCTAAGTTAAACAAACATATATTTTAAAGGTATCATGACTTTGAAATTTGTGTCTAAGGAATATGTTGCTTTGGAAAAGAGGTTCTGCTTTTGTTTCCACAGAAGATGAGAACCTGTGGATTGCTTCCAGGCACAGAATATTTTAAATTGGTATGGATTTTGGTTTATTGCTACAAATTTAAAGTCAATTTTGTTATGCTGTATGTATTTTCTACTCTTGTTTAAGGTATGATGCTTATGCAACATTTAAAATTGTAATGTACCATTAAGAAATGCAGATTAATAGCCATTTGTGATAACCAAACTTATAGACATGTTAGATTTTTGTAGATATACAAAGATATATTTCAATTAGAAATTATATTTCAAACACTGCAAAGACCTACAGAATATGGCATTTAAAATATTTTAAGAACTTAGATTTTTCTGGATAGTGAGACAGGTCTCCTCCTGGCAGCACCTATCTACTTCAAGAGAATAATGGGCATCAAAGAAACTACATGTGGAGTTTACTTTCTTTGTGGCAGCAATGGTTAGCCACTAGATGAGAACCTGTTCTTGTTTTGACTGCTTGACAGTATTGTAGTGGGATTCAATGATTAGCTGACAAGGTTGGAAGTGTGTCTCTGGAGTAGTGGGAGCCTGAATAGCATGGCCAGACCCCTTTAAGAGGCCAGGACACTGAACTCCTTCCCATTTTGTTCCGTGTTCTTAGAGAACGGATCAGCAGCTGGCGTGGGAAAGCTCCTATCTCCAAGAACTGTCTTAATGTCCAGTTTGTATCATGAGTGTTCATATACCCTTCAATAAATACTAATTCTTTAAATGATAAATTGCTAGTAAATTTTCTTCGATAGCTGGTGCCCAATGTGGGGACTAAACCCTCCACCCTGAGATTAAGAGTCTCATGCTCTACCGACTGAGCTAACCAGGCCACAAGTCACAGGCTGGCAAGCCTGCAATTTCAGCTCCAAATCTAAAAAGTGGCTCCAGCTAAGAGCCATTTAAAAGGGTGCCTTCTTTGCAGTTTCCTTGGTTAGTTACTTCATCCCCAGGGCTTTTGGTCCTTTAGTGGATTGCAAGGCAAACTTCAGTGACATCACCTCTGAAACTTCTGACGTTTTGCAGTTTCCACTCAGGGCTCAGCAGCCAGCACACCTCACTACCTGTGCTGGGTGCCTGGAGCCCTTGGAGCCACGCTCCACGCCTGCAGCCTTACTTACCCGGGAGTGGGGATTATTGTTAAACCAGCAGATATCACTGCCCTTTTAACTTGGATTCTGTTATATCATTCTGATTTTGTGAGAAATTACCTTTTGTATCAGTTTGGTTTGGTTTAGCTGCTGGGCAATGCAATCATATTATGGGAACTTTCCTGGCTGCTTATTCTGCTGTGCTCCAGAAAGAAAGACATTGAATGTGACTGCAACACCTGCTGGCCAAAGATCATCATTATATCTGGTTGAGGTAACTAATGTTTAGCATTTTTTTTTCCACAGTGGCTGACAATTCCACTTCCCAAGACTTCAGGACATATTTTTTTCTGTTGTGATTGAGAATTTCTTGCATGAGTATATTTTTGAGGGCTTCAATCCCTAAGTCTTGTTACTTTTTGGCTCAGTTCTATATTATATATATAAATTATATATGTATAAGAATATATATTTTATATATATAAAAAAGAATTTATCCATTCTAAATATGAGACAATAGTTAGCATAGTGGATGATTTGAAATCTAGGAATGAGCATTTGATGGATGGTTTGAAGTTTAGGAATGAGAAATTTATGGATGATTTAAAGTCTAGGAATGAACAATTGCTGTCTAAAGTGTGTAATATAGAAATTATAACCAATAAATTGGCAGGCAAAATTATTTTTCTGGAAATTGGTTTTGACAAACTTTCAGATAGAACTTCCTCCTTGGACATGAATATTAAGACCATACAAGAGAAGCGTAGACTTTAATGCTGAGAATAAGAAACTTATTAATTACATTAATGATGAATAGGAAAATTGCTGATCCTATGAGGGCCTTAGAAAGACTGAAAAAACAATGGTTTCCAAGCTTCAGGAATGGGAGGACAGTGTTGCAATACTGGAGAAGGATAGTAAGACATTATCCACCCAGAACAATTTAGGACAACCTACTATGAGATATTATGCTAATTAAGAGGCTCTGCCCAAGGTGGTAACATGAAAGGAGACCCCCTTCTCCACTAGTATTGTTCCAAGATATGATTCAGATGAAGAACACTTATGGGGAGCTCCCAGAATTTGTGGAGTATTATTATGAGCCAATCCATATGGGAAATATAAAGGATTTCAAGGAAGCCATATTACTTCATGGAATCCATTCCACTTATGTAAAACGAATTCTAAATGCATGGTCAACAGAAGATAGAATATACCCTAATAATTGGATGCAGTTAACAGCTGCTGTATTGGACTATAGCCAACATTTACAATGGAGAAATTGGCTTAGGGAAGAGGCTAGGGACATAAAGCTTCAGAGGAAAATTAGGGGCTTTTGAATTTCTCAAGACCAAATACTTGGTGAAAGCTTGTTTGGTTATGTGATAGTTCACACTACTTATGATGAACATACATTGTTGCTGTGACATACTGTTTCAATGAGTGCTTGGGAAAAGATTTTAGACCCAGGACAGAAAATTGAGTCATATACCAAGGTCAGACAAAGCTTAAAAGAACCTTATACTGAGTTTCTGCAGAGGCTTACTAAAGCTGTACAGAGAAGAGTATTGAATCCCGAAGTTAGGAAGCAATTAATACTTTTTGGCCTTTGATCATACTAATCTGAAATGTAAGAGAAGGCTTCTGCCACTAAACATCAGATCTGCACCCATAGAGGAATGAATTCAGTATGCGATCAATGCTAAATCTTTCCATTGTGATGAAGAGAATTGGGTAGGCCAAACCATTGGCAATGTTAGGTTAAGGAATCAAGGTATCACTTGCTTTAATTGTGGTAAACCAGGCCATATAAAAAGGAATTGTATACAAGGTACTTCTGGGAATAATGTTCATCTTAGGAATGATTCAAACAGAAGGTCATTACCTTCTGGGTTATGCAGAAGATGTGACAAAGGCTGACATTGGACCAATGAATGTAGGTCCACAAGGAACAAACAAGACAACCCTTTACCATCGGGAAACACCTCTTGGGAAGGCCCAAGAAATAAGATTTCAAAGCCAAGGAAGATTCAATCATATCCAGTCACAGTGGAGAAACAGCCTCCTCAGAACGAGTAGGAAATCCAATGCCTAAAATAGAGGACCATACAGCACTGGATAATAGAACAACTTTAAGGGAGAAATTGACAGTTCCAAAAATATCTTCAAAATGAATATCCCGGCAGACTTCCATAAATGAACAAAGACCCAAATTGGAAAATATGGATAGATAATATTGGCTTAGTCAACACAGGAGCTGATGTTTCAATCACTACCCTACAATCATGGCATCCGAGGTAGCCTCTAAAGGAAATGGATGTTCAATTTCTGGGTATTGGAACAATATCTAAGGTGAAACAGAGTGTAAGATGGCTTGAATGCATAGAACTAGAAGGTCAGAAAGGAATGTTGAAGCCATGTATGGCTGACACAGCAGTGAATCTATGGGGTTGTGACCTTCTACAGCAATGGAATACCCACATTAAAATCCCTCCAGACTTGGATATTAACTAGAGACTCAATTATGTTTCTGAAAACAATATTTTAAGGTGCTATGCAAAACAATCACCAGGCATTCAGATTGTGCAAAAGCATAGCTCACTAGCTGCTGAACCTGTAAAGACACTCACAGCACTACCTTTGAAATGGTTGACAGAAAAGCCTGTACAGATTCAGCAATGGCCCTTCATGAAGGAGAAACTTCAGGTTCTAGAATAGCTAGTACAGGAGCAGTTATAAGCTTAGAATATTGAATAATCAACCAGTCTATGAAGTTTTCCTTTTTCTGTTGTCAAGAAGAAATCTGGAAAGTGGAGAATTGTGACAGATTTAAGAGCAATTAATAAGGTGATTCAACCCATGGGCTCTTTACAATGTGGTATTCCCCTGCCTTCCTCGTTACCTAAGGGATGGCCTATTGTAGTTATTGACTTGAAGGACTGTTGTTTTTTAATAATATTAAACACATTACAGGGATACTGCACAATCTTGCATGACAAGCAGTTGTGGAGAGATCTCACCACACCTTAAAGGAGATGCTTCATAAACAGAAAGAAAAAAATGAAAAACCCAGGGAGAGGTTGCATAATGCTTTACTGATCTTGAATCTTCTTAATGCTGATGAGAAAGGAATAACAGCTGCAGAGACATTGGGTAATAGCACAAACGTCTGAGATAAAACAACCTATCTACTTCAAGGATGTTCTGACTTTAGAATGGAAGCTGGGATATGTGCTTAGGTGGGGTAGGGGTTTTGCTTTTGTTTCCACAGGAGAAGAAAAGATATGGGTACCAATGAAACTGATCCAATTTGAAAAGGAGACCCCTCCTGAGGTGAAGTAATGGCTCATCCCCCAATATGACAATTGGATACATGGTAAGGAAAACTCACTTAACAAGACTGGAGCAGGGTCTCATTTTTGTGTACCATCTTTAAGACATTAATGGATACTGGATGCTTAGATACCCAAAGCTGAAGGGAGATCATGTATGAAAGGATCACAAGCAAAGAAATATAAGGACAATTGGTACCAATATACACTATTGGGTAATTTCTCAATTCTCACTTCTTTACATCTATATCTAAAAAATAATGTGGCCCTGGTTTCATTTTTTATAAAGCTGGCTTTGGAGTTGGAGTAAGTGGCTTGCTCCTTCTCTAAACCCAAGTACATTGGTAAAGAAAACTTGAAAGATTCTGTCTCATATCAGAAAAACCACCTGGTGTCTGACAGAAGACAGCCAGAATATATAGGGACCAATATTATTGCAATTTTATCTTTAATCCTATTTCTCTGTGTATTTCATTCTTCTTAACCTTAAAATCTTCTCTCCATACAATTTTCTCCTGAAGATGTAAAAGAGGTAAAATCTTCATTTGATATTAATAATGTTTAAGTTTTCCACTGTAAACAACAATTTCTCATACCAGCAATCTACAAAGAAGATTCTATCTGGTATAAAAAGGAAGAGAGAAATAGAGGGAGGGAGGGAGGGAGGGTGGGAGGGAGGGAGGGTGGGAGGGAGGGAGGGAGGGAGAGAGAAACTGGTATACACCATTCAGTGATTGCTTTTGAAATATAGACTATTTAGGATGTTTGCAAGATAGCTCTCTATAATTATCCTTCATGTCACATCTTTATCAAGAGTTCCAGATGGACTTACCCAGTACTCTTAGTTTTTACAGGATCCCACAGAGATGCCACGGCCCACAAGTTGTCAGGTAGCAACCTTATGAAAAACTATGCCCCTCTCCTGATAAGTTTTGTCTGCTGAGGATTATGGATAATTATCATTCTATAGGGTAGATATAGGTTAAAATTGGGTTGAGAGTAGAACAATAATACAGATTCATGGATCCCTTTAAAAGAAGAGAATGGGGAATAGATGGGATGGACACAGGTTGATTGTATCTACCTATAAACAGTTATTAGCTAAATATGAGCCAAAGACAATTTACTCTGGTACAGATAGATGCTTGTATATTGATACAAATGTGAAATAATTTTATATGTTTGATTGAGATTATTTGTATACTGATATAAATTTAAGTCTGAAATTATTTTGTATGTCTAAGGTAATTTGTATATATTGATACAAAATTGAATCTGTAATTGTCTTATTTTGCAATGCTTCTACCTCTGTTTAAAATATTTTGCACATTGGTACATATTAAGCATACTATTGTCATTTCCATTATGCAATTTCTACTTCAGTTTAATTATACTAGTCATAATATATAACTATATTAGCCATAACACATACATAGATGTTTTGTATACCTCTGTCTAGATATTTTGTATATGATACATGTTTAGGATACTGTTATCATTTTGCACAGTACATGTACCTCTGGCTAATGTTTATATGATAGTCATATTGGAAGTCATCATTCAGAGACTGTACACCCATTTACAGATTGCCTAATTTTACAATGTAAATGTCATTTTTTAGGATGATAAGAACTGCAGGTCACTATTACTTAGGTTTGCCATGTAATGGTCATGTTGTTTAGGTTTCCCAGATACACACTAGAATATATCAGATAGACAGGAGTCCTCAACCACTTCATAGACCTGGAGAATATGGCATTTAATGTTTTGTTATTAAGAATTTGGCCATGAGAGACATAACAACTCCTGGCATCACTGTTCCTTTCCCGAGATGGTGTTAGGCATCAAGGACACTCCACTAGGAGTTTGTCTTCCTTGGTGGACAATGGCCTGTTGGGCAAAGAACTGCCCTTACCTCGACTACTGTCAGTAAGCACGCTGTCCAATCTGGACTAGCAGGATGACGGAAAGAGACTGCCAAAACCTGCTTGGACAGGATAAGATGGTCTCTCCAAAAATGTCCTGCTTCTGCAAAGATCTGTCAGATATCCTATGCTTGTAGCCAAAATGATGGATGTTCCAACTGCACAGAAAAGCCATAGGTGACTGTCCAGACATCTGACTGTTGCTGTCCTCTCTTAAATTTTGGAAGCTATTCTCCTGTGCTTCCAATCTTAAGGTAATATGTTTTCCTTCTCATGTCTGATGGAGTCGAACACCAGACAGTTAAGTTACTATCATCTCATCCCTTAGCAAAGAACATTCAGATGTTGGATTTTTACTATTCAAGATAAACAGCTTTAAAGTAATTTCTGTCCCTCACCACTTACCAATCCTCTAGACATGTAGGATGTACCTTTTGTTGGTTTTTAGTTGTAGTTTGACCTTACTTATGTTTTGCCTTTTCCTCCTCCAGACATTACCTTATAATGATTCTTATACTTAGTTTAGAACTTTCTTAGACAAAAGGAAGAGATGTAATAGGATTAAGGTGTTAGCTGGTAAGGTTGGAGGTGTGTCTCTGGAGTAGTGGGAGCCTGAATGGGCGTGGCCAGACCCTATTAAGACACCAGGACACTGAGCTCCTTCCTGTTTTGTTTCATGTTCCCGGAGAGCAGATCAGCAGCTGTTCAGGACAGCTCTTATCTCCAAGAACTGTCTTAAAGTCCAGTTTGTATCATGAGCGTTCATATACCCTCAATAAATATTAATCCTTTATATGATATATTGCTGGTGAATTTTTCACAATACAGTATACTGAATAAACTGAACATGCAGGCTACATAGGAATGTGACCTTTGAACTTTGATTGAACAAGCCAAGATTGTCCTTCCGGTTCCTGCTTTACAGAGAAAACTGTCAGACATTCTTCAGGACACAAGAAGAAGCAACTAATGAATTGGCAGAGCAGTCCTTCAGATTTCCTGCTTCACTAAAAGGTACACCAGAGACTCTGGGCCTGTAGGCTGAAGATGGATGCCCCAACTTTATAAAGGAACTTTGGGTGACTGTCAGGCAGACAGGTGTCATCTCTGTCATTTCTAGATTTTGGAAGTTGCTTGCAGTTCCTGTTTACTTGGGTAGTATATCCTCTGTGGTCATTGATGTAGTTGAAGATTAGGTAGTTATAGGTATAGTTTCTCTTAGTTATTTTAAAAGGTATATTAGATATGCAACTTTAAACTCACAAGGATAAAGTAGATGATAGAATATTTTCTTTAATTTTGTTAAATACAAATGGACTAGTTATTGTAACTGTAATTCTTGCTTGATAGCTGTTTTGTTAGATGTAGTTTTGCTATGTTGAAATTGAAACCTTCCTCTTTGATTAAACAGAAAAGGGGAAGTGATGTGGGAATGTCTTTCTGTTTGTACAAAGGACTGTTTTGGCCCATGACAGGCATAGTAGAAATAGGCGGAAGAAAGCATAGGTAGGAGAAGGAGGGCTGAGTTAAGGGAGACATGATCCAGATGCCCAAAGAAGCAACATGTAAAGTAACACAGGTGAGCCTTGGGCCACATAGCAGAATAGATTAATGGAAATGGGTTGAATTAAGATGAAAATGATAGCTAGCCATGTGCCTGAGACATAGGCCACAGCATGAAATTAATATAAGTGTCTGAGTCATTTTGGGACACGAAAGCAGGGGTGGGCAGTTATGTAGTCTGGGACTGCTGGTCTGTGGGTCTTGGATCTCTGGCTGGATGGGGTCAGAAACCTAATGTTACAGTAAACTCTATTTGACCTTCCAGACACTTAAATTACTTGAAATCTGTCCCAGAGAAACCTTTTATAGGAAGGTCTGAAAGCTGACTGATTGAACCCATGTCCCACCCCTGCTACGTGCTGAGATGGTGATTATTAGGGCAGCCAGAGACTTATTGTTGAAGGAAGTTGCTCTGTAGTGTAGTGATACATTTTATATTTAATAAAATCAGCCTGGAATATCATAGGACAGAATAAGCCACAGTCAATCCATGAGGGTCAGAGAGCGGTAACTCACATCTATAATCTCATCACTCAAGAGACAGAGATCTCTCTGTATTTCTGTGAGTTCAAGGCCTAACAACCAAATAGTAGTGATTCACACCTTTAATCCTAACTATAGGATTATGATGCAGAGTTGAACCAGGAAGTGAAATAGCTGGGGCGAGGAAGATATTTAAGGAGGAGCAGAGATTCAGGCATTCTGTAGGAGCGACCAGCCAGGCCAAGGACTTTTGAAGATAGCATTTGCCCTGTTTGGCCTGAGAAGTTGGCTGGGTGGGAATTGACTATGGTCTGTTTCCTCTCTCTGATATTTCAGCTTTTCCCTAACCAATAAACAAATAAACAAACAAATAATAAAAATAAAATAAAAAAATTAAATAAATAAAAAGGCTAGAGAGATGGCTCTGTCTTCTGAAATTCCCATGGTGATTTTATTAAATATAAAATATATCACCACACTGTAGAGTTGCCTGGAACTTCAGCTACATTTGCCCAGTGACTGTCCCTGTCCTGTGAAGCCTGAGATCTGTCTTGATCAGCACAACTGTCATAAGAAAGAAACATTGACTGGGAGGCTTAATCAACAGAACTTTTATTTTCCTTCACTGGAGGCTGAGAGATCTGTTGAGCAGTTCAGTGGCTGACAGGTGGCTACCTTTTCACTGTACCCTCACACGATCCTCTTCTAAGAACACTAAACCTAACCAGAGGACTGAATCCAGCCACTTGAACTGAGAATCCTAGAAGCTGTATCTCAACACCATCATTTTGGAGTGGAGCTTCAACACATGATTCAGCTCATAACAAATACTTGGATTATCTTGATTAATACAGCAACTATTTTAAGATATCTAAAAGCATATTCTTGCTCATTTACTGGGGTTTAGACAAAAAACGGACACCGGTTTTATCTCTCTGGTTGTTACTGTCTTTATCACTTTATTGTAAATAATCTCATTGTAAATTCTAGAATTATGCCCAGAGAATCAGGTCATTCTCTCTTTTTTTGAAGAGATAGTCAAAAGAATTTTAGCTAAATTGCTATTATCACATTTGTATTCATTTGCATTATATGCATATGCACAGTGTACTTGAACATTAAAATATGCATTTCCTGTACTGTGAAAGCTATCAGAGTATTTTGCAGATACAATGCCAGGTACACCCCTAAATCTGTCTGTGCCTTAGTTACTTTTCTATAGCTGTGATAAGACACTAGGACCAATGCATTCTACAGAAGAGTGTGTCTCTTGGGAGTTTACAGTTTTAGAGTGTTACAGTCCATGAACATTATTGCAGGAAGCCTGGCAACAGGCAGGCAGAAAGTGTCCTATCTACACATTGGAGGAAGGGAGGGCAGGAAGGAAGGAGAGAGACAGGGAGGAAGGGAGAAAGGAAGATGGAGGGAAAGGGAGAGGGAGGGAGGGAAGGAGGGGAAGAGAGAGAAACTGGGAATGCATCGGCTTTTGAAAAACTTCAAAGTCTACCCAAACATGTTACAACTATCCACATATTGTTTCAGCTAATTTTTTGTTACTATAATAAAATAGTATGGTTAAAATCAATGTATAGAGGGCAGAGTTTACTTGGCTTACATGGCAGGAGTAAGAGTTTGTTTGCCATGGAAGGAAAGTATGACAGAGGGGGAAGCATGGAGGCAGGAACAGGAAGCCAAGAGTGCACATCTTCAAAGAAAAGAGTAGAGAGAAGAAATAAGAGTGTAGGGCAAGGCCTTAAGTCCTTCATCTCCACCCTAGTGGCACACTTCCTCCATCAGGGCTCTATCTCCTAAATATCCCCAAACTACTGGGGACCTAGGTAGTATTGTTGGCTAGTCTTGTCTCTCTCAATCATGAGAGCCTACAGAAAACAACTTATTCATACCACCGTATTTTATTCCATGCTGTCCACAGACTCATAAGCCCACATATACCTTCAAACTCCCAATACACACTTTCAAACTTTAAAGTATCTCTTGAGACTCGATGTAGTTTCTTCATCATACCCCTTCTAAAGTCTAAAACCAAATTACATACTCCCAATATATTAAGGTACAGATTACACTTCATCATTTTAAAAGGAAGGGCATAAGGAGAAAAATAATGGACCGAAGCAAGACTGAGCCGTTCAGGACAAACAAGAAAACTAAAGGTGTCAAAGGGTTTATATGGCTCCAGCTTTGCTGCCTGAAACACGCATCTCTGGTCAGAGCTGGTTCTATATGCACTCTTCCTTGGCGGGCGTCTCATGACCCTGCAATCCTCAGTATCTCGAGGTTTCCACTGCAACTCAGGCTTCTCTTTCACCTCTTCAGGTGACCTTTTGGGATCTGTTGTTCTGCCAGAGCTTCCAAGCCAGAACTTTCTTGTTCCAAACTGCCTGTCCTTGGTAACTTGAAGTCACAGAGGAAGAATCCATAACCTCTTCCATCTGCCACCATCATTCCTCTGAAGCCAGCAGCACATGAAGACACTAGAAAGTGAGACTAAACGTCTGGGAAAGACCCTGGCCCATCCGACCACATTGGCAGCAGCTTTACTTCCTGGTTTGTTTTCTAGGAGAAAAGTAATCTCCAAGGCTCTCTTTCCCATGTGGGAAATATAGCTGGGAGGGCTCTTAGACTAGAACACTCTTTCCTTAATTCCAATGCAAACTAGTCATCTTAAAAATTACAGCCCCTCTGCCAGCACAATCCTTAGCCATACCGTTAAGCTTTGCAGTGCTCTATATTTCTTGAAAAATGTACATGTTGTATTTCTTTTTGCCTCATTTACTATATTTCAGTGTGGACCTGAATATGCATTATTATTATGAAATTTACTCTGTCAAACAAATTCACTTATTTCTTTTAAATTTAGCTTTAAAAAAAAGAATCCTCAGGACATGAGTAGAATATATCCAGATTGTTTGCACTATATTACAAAAATTGCCTCTAGTCCACTTGCTGTTAAAACCCTTCTCTGTTGAACTTTTAAAATTGAGCGTTCATACTCCACAGTACACTGAGCATTACAGTCTTCCTGGCTTCCAGTAAAACATCCCACTAATTTCTAATTACAACGTTAAACTGTTTTGGGTCCATGTTTTTCCAAAGACTTTCATATTTCTGAAAAACAACTGTTGTGCCTAGAGTCCAGACCCCCAGAAAGACCACCAAGAGACCAGTCTGATGCAATAGCAAAGAGTCTTTTTATTGGCAAGCTAGCTTGGGTCACCCCTTCATCCATCCTACTCAGTGGAGTAGGACCCACCCTGAGCAACACGAGGTAAGGAGTTTTTTTTGGGGGGGGGCGGGTTATTCTAGGGAGCTAGGGGTACCTGTTACAAGTTCATTGGCTGCTTTGAATTGTAGGTATATTTCATCATTTAGCAGTGGTCATTAAAATTTTCCTGTACCTGGAGACTATTTAGTGTATTGTAAAAGTCACTTTCCCAAGAAGAGAACGTTTGGAATGTCAGGTATTTCCCCTTAGGTGCTGGTTCCTCCCTGGATGGTGTTCACTTTGGTCCCTTCTTGGAACCACCAGGTACCAGCAAGGCCCTGCTGTCTTTCTGGCAAGCTGCTCTGGGTCCCACATGACTAATACATCAAGCAAACCAAAACAACACGACAAGGTTCTTCATGGCAATAGCTCACTTTCTGAAACCGACTTCTGTATTGGTTATGTTTCTGTTGTTGTGAGAAAACACCAAAGGCATTGTCTCTTAAGGCTGTTTATAGCCCTCAGGACCCACTCCCTGGTCTTTCTTTCATTTTTTCTTATATCTCATTTATGCTCTACTCTGAGAAGAGAAAGATGAGGTATGTATGCCAACCATATCACAGAGCTAATCTTCTGCTCAGTGCAGTGTCCTGGGATGGGAACGATGGACTGCATGGCATCTCCTAGGGAGCATGGCTGCCTGTATTTCTCTCCTCTTCTATCCTAGGAGCCCTTTACTTTCTCACTTCTCCGAGGCCACAAAGATGCAAGGAGAGAACTGACCGCTAAAAGGGAAGAAAGAAAAAAATGCATATATCTTTCCATTATGTATTTGTAAGTATTAGCTATTATATTGTCCAATAGGTGATGAGGTATAGAAGGAAAGGGTGGCCTGTGTTCTCAAGTATATTCCTTGTGCATAGCACAGAGGATAGCACAGAAAAAGAATCAGAGCTATTGTCATCCTTCAGAGTAGAGCTGAGTCTGTACTGAGAAGGCATTGTGACTTCCGTATTTCGTGTCCTCGTTGGTACATCTTTCAGGCTTCATCACAGCTTTGCCCAACTGCTGCATCTGTATTCCTGTGTTAGAATGAATAAGTCACAACAGCACAGGAGGAACTGTCTCATTCTCCCTTTACCTATTTCTACGGCTATCTTCCCATCTGGCAGTAGAGAGCAGAGCCCTGCATATTTGCCTTTGTGTATCTCTCTGCCTTTTAACTCACCTTCAATGGTGCCTATGTCATTGGCTCTAGGAAGTGCTTGCTAAACATTTGTTGTGTCAGAGTGAGTTCCTCTCATTTTTTTCTTCTTTTTCAGTTTCTTAGAAGTAGAGCCTGTGGAACTCTGTCCTTTTTCTACATGAATTTTTATTGTGTCTACCCACAGCATCTTTGATCTGTTTGCCAACCTTTCATCTGAAGCTATCTAGCACAGTCTTAGTACGGGAAGGTCTCAGCAAATATTCTGTGTTGATATATGGATAATGAGACACACAGGAGACAAGGAATTTGCCCACTGTCTCACAGTGGTAAATGGAAGCTGAACTTCTTGTGTATAGTTGAACTCCCAACCCACACAGCTTCCTATCTCAGCATTCTCCAGTCTGGCGAGCCTTTGTAAAGTTCAGCTGTACAAAGGGTAATGCTAATAAAGACAGAATTATGAGATAGATACTGTACGAATTCTTGATGCGGCCATGTTCGTGACCAGAGGCTGGGCCATACACCATAGGAGGAGCCCATTATAAGTAGGTTATTGAAGAAAGTGAATCCTGCAGGTACACATACCACTGATAACAAACCTACAGCAATGCTCTGAAAAGCAATATTTTTCCCACTAATACATTCCATTCTCAGGAAGAACATGCACTGGACATTTACTAAATACTGATTATCCTCAGGGTGGTCTAATCCTTAGCTCTAAGTTTGGTATTTATACATAGTTCTGAACTATAAAGGAGCCCCTCACTGGTCCCCATGAAAATGAGTGAACCATCCCCTGTTCAATCCTATATGGCCTCATAAATCTCATCTATAAAACAAACAAGAAATTAAGAAGTCAGTATCTCATAACAGAAATCAAAACAATTGTAGAAAAGGTGAGATTTGTACCCTGGAAGAAAATGTCAGTGAAGTCCAGTTTTGCCCATTTCTTCATTCTACAGAACCTACTCACATTCATAAAAAGTGCATCAATGCTTCATTAAAATAAACATTAGAAACATTTATTTTTCTTTATTATTCTTTTGACCAGAAGCCCTTCAATGCTAGGCAACTCTTTTCCTTGGGAAAAAAACTATCTTTGACAAAATCTCATGGCTGCTAAGGTGGCATAAACCCAACATAATTCTTAAAACTCAAGTGATGCTCTTCAAATAGACTCAGCACACTTTATTGTCTAAGCTGTATTTTTAAATTTCAAGTGTTAATTGTGTTCTAGCTCACTGAAGATGAAGGTTCATGATTGTATGGACTCCAAGTAGCTCACTACTCGCTTTGGCCCATAACTTATCAGATGCCTTCTTTTTCTTTTACTCTTAAAATTGTATCTACGGGTATAAACAAGCATGTATATATCTACATGCACAGATGTGTGTGTGTATTCATGTGGAGGCCAAACAGAAACTAGGCTCCTTTCTCAGTGATTCTTCATCTTATGTAAACAGGGTCCTTCATTACGTGTTACAGAGTTCCCTATCTCAGCTCACCTGGCCAATGAGCCCCAGGACTCTTTTATCTCTGTCCCCCAAGGACTGGGGTTATAGCAATGCTCAGTTTTCCCATGTGATCTGGGGATTTGAACTCAGACTTCTATACTTTCACTGAGCAATGTTCTGATCCTTCATTCTTTGCTAGGGAACCATGAATCCCTTCCTGACTTCTGGAAAACTTACACTTCTCCAACTTCTCCTGGCCCAGGACCTTTCCCCCCCCCTCCTTTTTTCCCACCCTCCTCCTTTTCTGCTGCTTTTTTGGTGGTGGGACAATAGCCTGATGGCAATCCATTTTCAGCTTTCCTGTCATTTGAATTTAGACACTGACCAAACCATGTTCCGCAGAATCATTGATAGAGCTCTACAAGGCCATGCAGGTCCTCAGGAAACACAGCAATATCTGATAAACGATGCTTAGTCTAAATTGAGTAGCTTTGGAAATCAGACTAGAAGTTTGGAAAATGTGACTTCAGTGGATTAAAACTGTCTTATATGTGACTGGAAAATACTATCTGTATAGAGAACCTTTGAGAAAATTACTAACATATTTATCTATATTTAGAGAATAGTGTCAAAATGATAAGGGAAATTATTCTCTCTGGAATCCTGGGCATAATGGATGGCTGTTGCTGTTTTGGTCTCTACAGATGTATTCATTTGCTATGGCCATTCATCTAGACTGCTGGAGGAGGAAGAATATCCATGTGTTGTTTTCAAGAGAATGGAATATCTGCTATGTGTAGCAAACCTCATGGAGCCCGCAGTTCTGCAGCCAGCACCAGTCATATGGAGGGCAGGAAAGACACTGGAAAATATCCTTGGAAAAATGAATGATTTATGACTATACTAGGTTCACATTCCCTCCCACGCCCCCGTACAGGCCACAGCTAAAGCCCCAGGAAGCTCAGTGCTTCCATGACCTCTAATTCGAAATTCCTTAGCTTTCCTGTTACTACTGGTTTTTCTTTATAATATTCCTCAGTGTTTCATGTGGGATAAAAATCCCATAACAAACCATCTTGTCTAGAAAGACAAGTTTTGCTATCAAGTCAGCTAAAGTGAGCAAAATAGGTCCGAGGCTTGCTCCTCTTTACGTCTGCACACACACTAACACCCACGGTACCTCTGCTCCTACACAGAGTACACACTAAAGAGCCCTGGGGTCTGTTCTTTGACCGTGTTGGTAACCTTCTTAACGTGTATAACACTAAGTATCCTTCATAGAGACCCAGAAAAAGTGACAAGACTATTTAGACTATTTTTCCACAAGAACAATGCCGTATTATCTTCCACCTCTTTTCTCAAGGTTCAGTAGCTATCTTCAGAAACAAGTCAGATACTTTCTTGAATTTCTTGCTAATGTTTTAATAGAGCTCTACAAGTGTAACCAGAAGCTTCTGTCCCATCTGGCCTGAGGTCCAGACTTGCAGTCCTACAGTCACTTAGCCCCAAATAGTCACACAAAAGTTTAATAATATGATTATATTAATTATAAACTGTTTGGCTTATGACTTAGGCTTATTATCAGCTAGCTCTTACAAATTAATCCGACCCATTCCTATTAATCTATGTTTTGTCACATGGCCAGTGGCTTTACCTGTGTTCTATTGCATCTTGCTCTCTTGGGCAGCAGCTTGCAATGTCTTCCTTGACTCTGACCTCCTCCTTTATCTATGCTTGGATTTCCTGCCTGCCTCTAAGCTGCTTTGCCATAGGCCCAACCAGTTCCTTTTATTATCCAGTGGTATTTGCAGTGTACAGAAAGACATCCCACATCATACAAGGCTATGCAGGCCATCAGGAAGGGCATTGTTGTACTTTTAAAATATGAGTTTACTAGTGCATCATATGCTCTTTTATTTTGCCCAGTACTAGATACCATTGACCAAATAAATTATGTCTCCAGGCTCTTGTCTATCACAACATCCCTATTTTAACACCCCTCCTTTACTGCTGGAGAAACCAAAGTACAGAGAAGGTAATTCTCTATGTATACGAGTAAGAGATAGTATAAGATTTTAACCCAGATCAGCTAGTTGCAGAACCTTCACCGTTAACTCCATGCTCTGCTATCTCTTAGTCAGACAAGCATATTACTAAGACTCATATTTATATCTACCCTTAAAATAAGAGCCATGCATGAGTTTTCTTATTTTGTATGTAATGGTTCCCAAGTCTTTTTTTTCTAAGTTAAGCAAACTGCATTGGAAGCTTCAGTGTAGCACTCAAAATATTCCATGAAATCCCTACTGTCAGGTGTGAAACTCTTAGTTACTTAGAGTAGCAACAAAGTAACTAACTGCTGTTAATAAAACTCTAGCAGCAGGCCTGCACAGAGAGACACATGACTAGTCATTTCCACACTCTGCTTCTGGGTTTATTTTTAGGAGGAAATGGGACAGATTCAGATCTCTTTAACCTGAAGCCTTCTTTGCTTCCAATATGCTACGTCAGCTCATTGTCTTTCAACCCATCTCTCCCCTTACTAGAAGTAGGGCAACCTATTTCTTATTTTTCAGGTAGGAATTGTTTTCTGCCTGCTCTGACCTGGGTGGATGTTACTCTCTTTGAAACACTTCCATGGGGGCCACATTATGGTGATCAGATCTGAGTTATAACCCTGTTCAAAGGAGTTTCTTTGCTCCGGTCTCTCTACCCTGAAGACCTCAGCCAAAACGCTGATGCGAATGATCACCCTCTTTACAGTAGGTATCATCCTGTCATAGCTACTTCTCTGTTGTGTGATAAAATACTCTTGTCAAAAGCAACTTAGGAAAGAGAGGGTTTGTTTGGTGTACAGTTTCTGGGTGATACAGTCCATCATAGTGAGGAAGGCTTGGCAGCAGGGGTAGGAAGCTGACTGTTCACATGGCAGCCAGGAAGCAGAAAAAGAGCAGCAAGTGAGGTGTCAGGCTATAAAGCTTGAATACCTGCACCCATTCCCTTCTTAAGTGAGGCTCCTCCTTCTAAAGGTTTCACAACCTTCCCAATTATACCACAGAAATAAGTGTTTAGACAGCCATCTATCAGGGACATTTCACATCCAGCCATCACAAGGAAAAAGTGAATGAAGTGGTGAGTTGACTCACATCAAATAATACTCTGATTTTCTTGTCAATTTAGGATGAGAAGTGAATATATTTGTTTCTCTTGTGTTCCTGTGACAGGGTGTCTGATAGAACCAACTTATGGGAAGAAAGATATATTTTGGCTCATGGTTTCAGAGGTTTGCAGTCCATCATGGTGAGGTTCATGGGAAAGGTAATGCACTAAGGGCAACAGAATAGAAACCAGAGAAGAAGAGATGACATTAGCACTAGGCCAGGGTCATTCTCTTCAGAATTTGATGACAGTGATCCACCACCACTGAAAATAGTTCCCTCACCTGAAGAACAGAATCTAATATATAAGCTTGTGAATGATGTACATGTGTGGATGACATTTGCACCCAAGCCGTAACAAAGAGATTCTTACTCAGAGAGCATGATCCTGTGACCATCATCAACATCTCACCAAAGTGCATCTGACCAAGCATATCATGTATGTAATTTAGAACTGCACCAATAAAAATGTGTTAGAAAAGGGGGAGATGGTTTTAAAACCTAGAATTCTGCACTGGGATATTGCTCAAAAGTAGGGTGCTTGTCTTGAATTTCCTAAACAAGGGTGTATTTCTAGCACTGAAAGATGAAGCAAGAACAAGGCTTTTTTGTTCCATTTTGGAATCACATTAAAATGATTGCTTTTAGGGCAGTGGCTCAGAGATTAAGAACACTGGCTGCTCTTCCAGAGGACCCAGGTTCAATTCTCAGAACCCACAACTCAGAACTCACAACTGTCTGTAACTCCTGTTCCATGGGATCTAACACCCTCATTACAGACAGAGATTTTGGAAAACACCAATATACAAAAAATAAAAACAAGTTATTTTTAAATGATGGTTTTTCAAAGCTAGGGTACTAATATTATACTTTCCCCAGTTATTTCTGTGTCTGCTCTAATTGACACAGTACTGTAAGTTAGGTATTGATTAATGACAAATGATTCAACCTGGCTTAGCAATTTGAAGGGGCTATTTATAATCACACTGTCAGTTGATGTCAGGCAATGTTTGTCGATGGGGTTTTGACATTTACTGAGTTTGTCTAAAATGTTCTCCAATGAGATAAACTTTTAGGATATATTTTCCACAAAGATTGTCCTATCCAAACACAGCCACTGGATAATCTCCCAGATGCATCTTACCTTCCTCATGTCAGATAGCTCCTGTAGAGCTCTGCTCGCTTGTGTTGCCCAGGTCCACATCACTGGATTTCCCAGTTAAAGTATCCATGTCTGTTGGGTTCTTGACCATTCATGTCTTTTATGGGCTGTTGTAAGTTGGTATTCATGTCAGAAGATCTATATACGTATTTCATGGTCTCGACGTGCATCTTCACCCCTGCAATTTTCAGTTGTCTTCATTGTCATAATTTTTCACACTTCTGGTTTCTTCCTTGTATGAGAGGGTCACTTTAACTCCAGCACTCTCCCCATGCATGTGCTGCATGGTGCAATAGAATAAACCTTTACAACACATTTTAATCTCCAGGAATTCTGGCTGTAATACAAGTTTCTAGACACTCTATCTTCTCCTCAAGATGCTTATTACAATCAAGTCTATCTGTGCTGCTCCTAAGATACATCACATTTATTTCCTTGTCTTAGGCTTCGTCCATCTGTGATGACCTTGTAACCCCTCTTCATGTTTAGCCCAGGTTACCTTATAGTGTTTCCCTTTTGAGACTTTTCTTGGCCCTAAATTCACATACTCACTTCCCTTTTGCTTCATTGACTTCTGGAGTTTTGTTATTAGTGTTTAACAGTTTTGTTTTGAGACATTAAAGCTGCTCATGCATAGATGTCTCTCCATTCTGTAACTCCCCAGAGGAAGGACAATTCTTCCTGAAGAGTTGTAGCCTCTACAGGGCTCAGCGCAGCTAATAATAACTCAGTGAATGCCTGACAACTTAAATACATTTTAATAAAGCTGCTTTCTGACTGTGTGACAAAGGTTATAAAATCACTAAAGCTCGCTGTTTAAGAACTTAGCGCTAAAATTATTTTTAGATTTTTTTTCTGTCACACTGACAGAATTATGTACTTGATCAGATACTTTCTTTAATGGATTTTTTTAAAAAATGAAATGCTCAAAACCTTGATGCAAAAGGAACACTGTCACCTGCTCCCTTTTCTAGGTGTTACACTTGGCCTGTTTATTTGGTGGAGAAAACTGAAGAACCTAAGCAAAGCTGATCAGAGCATTTCTTGTGACTGTGGCTTGTGTAAACAAAGTTCCTTTCTCTTGGTACATGCTGTCTACATTGTGTCTGAGATAAAATCCACATGACAAAATTGATTATTCAAGATCTTCAGAAATCATAAATTGTCCTTTGCTATTTTTATTTTCAACCTCTTTCTTTTCTGTTTGATTTATAAGACTGTGTTTGGATGATAACATATAATATATATTCATTTATCATTTTATCACTTATATATGTATTTATATATCATCATTTGTACCCATATAGCTACAGTAAATCCCTCTCAAAATAACAATTTTGGAAGCCAATAGTGGATAATGCTTTAAAGAGAATGTATAAATAATATTCAAACATGAAGACCTGAGTTTGAATCCCAAGCACTAATATTAAAAATGTCAGGAATCATTGTGCATGCCTGTAAGCACAGCAATGAGGGGAATGGAGATAGTTGGATCCCAGGAGGCTAATGGCCACCCAACTTAGCCAAGTTTCTGATTTAGTCAGAGAATCTTAAGAAGGAAATAAGGCAGATAGAAACAGAAGAAAATACTTTGTCCTCTGTATGCATATGCTCAGGCATATGCATATGCCTGCTTATGTGTATGAAATGAACATACCCACAACAATAGCAATAATAATAAAATGAACTGAATTTGTAACTACTATACAAACATTTTAAAACTTAATTTCTGGTCCTTTGTAACAAATGATGCCACACCGAGGCCAAGAGGAGATTATATTTCAGGACCATGTAACATGACTGTATAATATAACTCATCCGAGAGAGAGCTCCATATGGTTGCAGCCTATGGATTAAAAGACATATGGAGAACTTCAAATCTATTTTTTTGATTGATAATGTAAATAATAAAGCTATAAAAAGAGTCAAGTTACCAAAGTAGAGTTATAGCAGCAAGAAAGGCTTTATAGCATAGCTTTCTAATTAACATCTACAATAGTGTGTCTGTTTCTTCATCCAGGTAGGTGTATTTAGTACCATCCAGCAGTGCTGAGAATCAAGACCCTCTCCTGGCTGGGAGGACCCTTTCTCATCTACAGAGAGTATACATGACAAACCCTCATCCTTCCTTTGTCTATCTATGATGTTGAATGTGAGGCTTGTTGTGATGTCTCCATATCTGCAGTTTATCACCTTTTGTGTCGTGATCCTTGATTAGAATCTGATTTTTAAACAAGCCATTTGTTCTCAATTTTGGAGGTTCATAAATACCCTAAGTCCAACCCATACATTCTAACCTCTTAATATCTCTCCTAGATTATAAACTGGACAGAAGAAACTTACTTTATTCATATTTTACATTTCCAGTGAACCAGCACATAATAAATACATTGTAAACAGTTGTTGAATTAATAAAAATTAAACTGGACAAATATTTTTGAGAAGGGTAATGTAGCGTTTGGTCTCTTGGTAACAAGAATATCTATTACACTTAGCTACAGCTAGCCTCTACCACTACTAAATACATAAAAACAGGAATCATGTAGGTCCTATAAATAATTAATCTGGTGGTAAAGAAAGCATTTTCATGGGAGAGCTGGAGACTCACAGTAAATGTCCCGTGCTGCTCTGGAGAAATCTCTGATGAGAATCACCTGGATGGATCCCAGAACACAGCATTTATGATCAAAGAACTCAGGGATTTTAAAAAGGAGGTCAAGCAATCAAAGGAACTTAAAAGAAGACAGGATTAAACTCTCAAGTAAAGACTAGGAAAACACAAACATAGGCTGAAGGAAATGAGGATTTGAAACATGAATTCCAGGATTTGAAAACTGACTTAAATAGA
Organism: Phyllotis vaccarum; assembly: GCA_033318265.1. Lineage (NCBI taxonomy): Eukaryota > Metazoa > Chordata > Mammalia > Rodentia > Cricetidae > Phyllotis > Phyllotis vaccarum. The sequence continues at coordinate 27,318,050 of JARWLC010000017.1, forward strand.
GAGAGAGAAATACTGAAGAAAATTCGAACTGCAACATGGATGGAATTTAAAGGCTAACAATTCAATTAGCAAACTCAGAGGGAAAGTCTTACCACTAGACTAAATCAATTAGGAGACTGATTATCAGGGATTAAAGATAATTAAATGGAGGAATTGGGACCCCTCAATGAAATAATAAAATTAAAAATTAAAAACGCAGGAGGAATATAAAGGAATTTGGAGACAAATCTAGAAATTAAAAGCCTAGAAGAAGAATCACAGGTCAATGGCATAGAGTAGATCTTCACTGGACCCGAGAGAAAACTCCTCCAAATTAAGAGAAGATGCACCCACGGAGGTACCCAAAGCACAGAGAACACCAACACAGGACCAGAAAGAAACTTCAGAACACAAAATATACAAAACAAAGAACAGGTGTTGATGGATGTGAGGAAAAAACCACAGGTCACTTATACAGGAAACACCTCAGAATAGCAGCTGACTTCTCACTAAAAAAAAAACCTTAAAAACCAGAAAATTCTGTAGGAATCTGTTAGGTCCATTGAATGCATGGTGTCGTTTAATTCAAATTCAAATGCTCGTATTTTTTTTTTTTTTTTTTGTACATATGACTTGCCTATTGGAGCCAATAGGGTGTTGAAATCATCTGCTATTACTGGAGTTAATTTGTGTCTTGAAACCCAGTCATGTGACTTTTATGGAGCTGAACATCCCAGAGTTTGGTGTGTGTAGGCGGAAGTGTCTGTCCCACCAGCAACTCTCAAATAGGAGACAGAAACTTCTGCCTACAGGTGTGTGTCTGTTTAGGACTGTAATGTCTTCTTGGTTAATTATTTCCTTTATCAGAACGAAGTATACTTTATCATCTCTTCTGACTAGTTTTGCTTTGAGTTCTATTTTATCTAATATTAGGACAACAGTGCTCACTTGCTTCTTTGTTCTATTTACTCAGACTAGTTTTTTTTTTTTCTATCCTGCCCATATGAGATGGTCCATATCGTTGAAGACGAGATGACTTTCTTGTAGACAACAATAAAACTGATCTTGTCTTCTTAATCAGTTCAACTAATGTGTTTTTTGACTGTGTTGAAGCCATTAATACTTAAGTTATTTTTGAAAGCTATGTGTTGGTTTCTATTATTTTGTTGAGTGTTTATCGTTTTGTCCTATTTTATGTTTCAAAAATTATATCTTCATCTGTTTTCTTTCCGTAGCTTCTTATGGAAATGAGTGAAATAGAAACACACCAGACTCAATAGTTGAGAAACTAACCACCGGTTCTTTGAAAAGATAAGCAAGACTAGCAAACCCTTGGCAGATAAAGTAAACTGAAGGAAGAGGAACCCAAAGTAATCAGATCATAGATGACAGGGAAACAGACAGAAAATATAAAAGAAATTCAGAATCTTATAAGAGAATACTTTAAAAATCTCTCCTTCGCTAAACTGGAAAATTTAAAAGGTGAGACACCTCTTTTAAACAGACAAATTTCTGGATACATCTGAAGCACCAAATTCAATCCAAGACTAAGAACTTCAACAGACCCATAGTAAAGAGATTTTAGCAATATTTAAAAGCCTCCCCCCCTCAACTAAAAAGAAGACCGGATCCAGATTGATGCGCTGCAGAAGTCTACCAGGCTTACAAAGAGATACAAAATATGGCTAAAATTATTTTTTTTAAAAAAGGAAATATCAGAATCTCTCCAAGATTGCCATCTACAAAGTAAGTATAGCTCTACTATTAAGGCTTGATTTAAAAAAAAAAACAAAAAAAAACAAAAAGAGAATTATAGGTTCTATGAGGAACATACATGCAAAAATTCTCAATAAAGTACTTGCACTCACATGTAAAAAAACAAAAAACTAATGTCAAGGGATAGGAGCAAAGCTCTCTTGTATTCAAAAAAAGAATAAAGGAAGAAACTTGTTTCCAATTTCTATCTAATGGAAGCCAGCCACCATGCTGAGAGGAAGCCAAGAAACCATATGGAGAGACACTGTATAGGTATTTGGGCCAACAGCTTCTACAGAGTTTCTAGCCAACAGCCAGCACCAACCACCAGAACTGTGAGTAAAGAAACCTTTAGATGATCGTAGCCCACAGCTCTAGGCAGTCCTAAACTCCAACTTTCTCAGGTGTGGCTTCTCATCTATCACCATCTAGTTTATAGACTCACAGAACTGTAATCATAACTGAGAGGGTATTCCAATATGTCATTAATGTTAGGCTTCTGTTAACATGGTAAAGAAGGAAAGAAACAATAGCTAACCTTCTATGAGTGTTTACCCCACGCTTCCTACTATTCTAAGTGGTTCTCACAGAACACCACATGTGATGTTCAGGGCTTTTAATAAGATAGGTCTTATAATTCTCATTCTTTGATGGGGGAAGCTGAGGCAGAGGTAGTAGCTTGTCATATCCATGGAGATCCCCTAGCCCTGAGGTCGTGTACACTTAAAAATTATGCTACAGACACAAACCCAGGATTTTTGAGATGATAAATACATTTTTAAATTTAGTTTAATTTTTCTTTAAATTAACAAATAATTGCCTATGCTTATGAGATAAATGTGATAAATATAGCCATTTTATAGTTATAATATTTAAAATCCCATTATATATTATTAACTGTGCAATTGTGCCAGGCAGGAGATGATCAGAATGTAGAATTTGTGCCTCTGATACCTTTCTCTGTAGCTTGAAGCTGCTACTAATTTTAGTCTTCTTTTCAATGGATATATATTTTTAGAGCCCACGTCTGAATGAAACCAAGTATTTGGAGCTCTGTGCTCCAATTATTTCGGAGTAATGTCCTGTGGACTCACCTGTCACAATAACAGAATTTTCTAGGTCTTTTAAAGGGCACCATGAAACAGAATGCTGAACTACATCTATGTATCATATTAACAACCTCTTAGTATTATTTAGTCTTTGCCCTCAGACAAATACACAAAAGGAATAAACCAGAGAAAGGAAGATTTACTTTCGCTCACGGCTTCAGAGGTTTCTGAGCACCAAGTTCCATTTGCGGGCTTCTGGCGAGGGAGAAGAGGAGAGCTAAACGACTTGACTCCGTGTATGGGGAACAGAGACTGACAGAGAAGATGCGGTAGGACACACTTTCCTAGGGCTACATCTTCCAATTAGGCTACCACCTACCAGCAAAGGCCACCAATTTATGAATCCATTCACAAATTAATCTCCTGGTAGGGTTAAAACATTTTTAATGCAGTGATTTCCCCAAGTAACCACACCATTACCATATGAGCCTATTAGTGGATCACTATTCATCCACTGATGGCCCCTTCAGCTGTTACTCAGTTTTGTTTTAAACAAAGTATTTAAAGAATACTTTGCATATTTGAAGGATCTTTTGTTGTTGTTTAATATGAATTTGAGGATCTTTTAACCTGTGAGAAGAAAGCATCATGGTATAGATTTCATTGAATACGTAAATCTCTGGCTAGCAGATGGCTATTGTGACTGGTCATGGTGCTCCCATCCCTGACTGCTGGGAGTCTTTCCACTCATTTGTGTGTTCCTTTACCAACATTCTGTGATGCTTATGGGACAACTCTCTCATTTCATTGATTATATTTTCTTCTAAGTGCCCATTTTGTTTTTGATAATATCATTAGAAGAATTCCTTTCTTAATTTTTTCACATAGCTTCTGTTAGGATATGGAAACAGTACACTTCATAGAGGATAGAAATAGCATATGGAATTTTTGAATGATTTGTATTTTATCTATCCTTCAGCTTTACTAAATTAGTTTATCAATTCAAGTTGTTTTTTTAGATTTGATTATTTGCACACAATATTTGTGCCAGTAAGTAGAATAGAGACATCCACTGTGGGGATATGTTTCAAATATAACAAAAACATTAGGAGATATCAGAGGGATCTACCCACAGTCAGTCTAGGAGGATCAGACAGTGGTAACTCACACCTTTAATCCCAGCACAGGGAATATCCTGGGAGTGGTGACCTACACCCTTAATCCAATCTGAGTTTGAGATCATCTTAGTTTACAGAAGGAGTTCCAGGTTCCCAGGCAGGCAGTGGTGGGGCCATGCCTTAACTGATCTGGAGAAGGTGTTTAAGGCAGGCATAGAAAGACAGAGCAGACAGAAGCAGCCATGGTTTTGAAACACACCCCCACAATCCACTTCCTCTTGTCCTGTTTGGATACCTTGTAGTTAGTTTTGCTCCTTACTTGCCCTCTCTGAGACTTCTAGCATTTTTGTTGAGTGAAACTGGGGAAACGGATTTTTTTGTCTGATCTTTAGCCACAGATGAGAACTCATGTGAACTCATGGTATCTGACCTTAATTGTGCTTCATTGTTCCTAGCAGACATGATTTTTTTTGCAACTTTTTATTATTGTGAAAGGGTGCTGAATTGTATCAAAAGCAATATTTTGCACCCACTGAGGTGATCGTGTGATTTTTAAAAGTCCATTATTTTCCTAATGAGTAAAATATTTATTGACTTGTATATCTTTAATTACTCCTCTTGAATTCCCAGATTAATACATTTGTTCATGGTGTATTATCTTTCTGATGCATTGTGAGATTTACTTTGTTATTTGTTAAGGAATTTTGCATTCATACTAATCACAGAACTATCCCATACTTTTGTTCAAGTGTCATTGTCTGATTTTTTTTTTAAATCAGAGTAATTCTGGCTTAATAAAAGTGAGCTTGAGAGTGTTCCTTTTTCCCTGTGTTTTTGGATCATTTGAAGAAAGATCGGCAGCAATTCTTCTCTGAGTGGAGGAACTTGCCAGCAAAACCATCTGGTCCCAGGCTTTTCTTTGTTGGGAAATTTTTGAGTACTGATTTAATCTCCATACTAATTATCAGTCTGTTCTGACTTTCTGTTTCTGCATGAGTAGTTCTTGGTAGCTTGTATGTTTCTAGGAGTTAACTGAGTTCTTCTAGATTGACCAGTTTGTCCATGTCTTTCCCTGTGTGTTATCCGTTGTATTGTCCCACTTTGTCACATCAGTTCTGTTTGTCTGGCAAAGGGCTCTACCATTCTCTTTACTGTTTATCCAAATTTTCTTCTAATAATTTTTCCTATTACCTCTCAGTTCTGTACTTTGTTTCTCTCTACCCTCAATCTCTGTTGACCACTCATTTATAACCCTCCAGTTTAGGTTTTTCTAATTTTTCTAATCCTTTGAGGTATAAAGTTAGTCTTTGCATTTGACACACTTCTTTTTGAATGTAAGATTTTGTTACTATAAAATTATGTATTGCAGACTGAGTATCCCTTATGCTTGGAACCAGAAGTGTTTGGGATTTTTAAGTATTTCAGAGTTTGGAATATATAATGAGATATCTTGGGGATGGGACCCAAGTCTAACACAGAATGCATTTATGTTTTATGTACACAAAGTCTGGATAACTTCATACAGTATTTTTGGTGCAGCTGTGTTTTACTGTGACCTGTCACATGAAGTCAGGTGTGGCATTTTTCACTTCTAGAACCATGCTGGCACCCCCAAATTTCAGATTTGTGAACATTTCAGCTTTGGATTTTTATAATAAGACTGCTCAAACTGTACAAATTTTTCTATATCCCATAATTACTTGCAATTTTTTTGTCATTTCCATTTGTCTCAAGAAACTCTCTGATTTCCCCTTTGATTTTTATTTCAAAGGTATTGGGGCAGATTTGTATGTGTTTTATTTTTTACTTGTTTGTGACTTCTAATATCAGACACTGAATTATAGTTCGATTTCTTTGTGATCGATTTGATAGAATTTCAATCTTTTTAAATCTGTTCAAGTCTGCATTTGACTTTACATGTGGTCTATGTTGGAGAATGTTCTTGACAAACTTTAGAAACATGAATATTTTGTTGTTGGGTTGGATTTTTAGGTGCATTTAACTAAGGGTTTATTCAAGTCCCCTGGTTTGTCATACATTTTCTGTCCAGTTACTCTGTCTGTTATTCAATAGAGGGATCTGACATCTCCTCCTGATATTGTGTGAGCATTTTCCCCTGACTTCTGACGTTGTCCTCTGATCCTGCAGCATGCATGTTTACAGTGTGGTGGGTTGATCCTTTTCTATGTGATGTCCTCTTTGTCTTGGATGTTCCTTACTCAAAGGCTATTTTTCCTTATGTCACCAAATGCACCTGCTCACTTTCAGTTATTAGTGTGTACGTTGTGTGTGTGTGTGTGTGTGTGTGTGTGTGTGTGTGTGTACTTTGTGTGTGTGAGTGTGTTCATCTTATTTGTAATCATTTGGGTTTTCTGGACCTGCTTATTTATTTCCTTTCCTAGATACAGGCATTTTCCAGCCATCAGTTCTCTGCATAAAGATTTTGGTCATTTTCTCTCCTCCTTCCAAGACTCTACCGGTGTGTGTTTGATGGCGCCTCATAAGCACTAGAAGCCATCTCCATTAATTTTTTCTTCTGCTCTATTTTAATAACTTAAAATGCTCTGTCTTCAACTTGAATAGTTATTTCTTCTGCCAACTATAGTCTACTTTTGAACACTTCTAATATTTTAAAATTCAGTTACTGTATTCTTCTCTTCTGAAATTCCCGTTTTGGATGTTTTGTATTTCTTCGTTGACATTTTAACATTGTACTTTGTTCTCCAAATGTGGATCTCTTATTAACCACAACTAGTTTTTCAGCTTGAGCCAATAAGAGCACTTTGTCCCAGTAAAGGTTTTACTTTCAGAGTCCCAATTCAACGATCACACAAATAGCCCTGGTAGGGCCCAGGTCTCTGTTATCTTCATTACTCAACATTTTCTTCCAAGTTCCAGCCCCAGTGTAGCAGGCTCTGAATACTCAATTGCTTTTCTAACTCTCCCAAATCCCCCACCTTCCCCCAATAAAACTTAAAGACACAAAAACCATGCAGTGAGGTCCATTAGAGCAAGCCCAAATCACTGGTATCAATTTCCATTCCATGCTTTTCTGTTGAAACAACACACTAACAAAAAGTAAGTAACTCTTTGAGGGAAAGGGTTTATTTGGCTTACAGGTTTCAATCCAGGAAAGCCGAGGCAGAAACTCAAGACAGGAACTGATAGGAAGACCATGGAGGAATGCTGCTTACTGGCTTGGTTTCAGGCCCAAATTCACCTACCTTTATCCTATAACCCAGGCCTGCTTTCCTGGGAAAAGAGGGTATAATGGTACTGTCCACAAGCTAGACCCTTCTAAGTCAATTAGCAGTCAATAAAAACATGCCTGCCGGCCAATTTCAGTTGAAATTCCCTCTTCCCAGGTATTCGAAGTTGACATCCAAGATCAAGCATCATAAGGCCTCAGCGTAAGTAAGGTGAAAGTGCATTGGAGAAATTCAGAAATCAGTCTCTGGCTTGAAAGGCATGGGAGTGCGTATACACAAACATATACCACACATATAAACACATTGTGAGATAGAAAAATTATAAAGGTCCCATTTACTATAACAAAAACTTAGCATCAGACTGTAAGTGTACTTTACTTTTGATTCTCCACGAATTAAGCATTATATCTGAGATAACTTCCATAGTTAACAAATGTTTGATAAGTGAATATATTGTACAGTTGTTATATTTCTGTGTTCTTCTGTTATTCAGGTATAGCAATGTTAAACCTGTAGGCATTTGTTGATGCCGTGTGATGACTTATCCTTCCAACACCAAAAGCCAAGTTCCTATTCACATGGAACTGGAAACTTAATTGCAAATTAGATTCTTAAAAATGTGTGTGTGAGAGATACATGCAAATATAAAGAAATGAAGAGACAATACACTAATAGACACTTAAGATGAAAATCAAATGTAATCTATGAGTAAAATATTCAAGCATCATATGTTCTGTCATATGCAGAATCTACTTAAATGTAAATATATGTGAAATATAGGCTGAGGAGCTCGTTCAATGAAGTAAGTGATTGTCATGAGGATATGAGGACCCAAGTTCAAATCCCAGCACCCACATAAAAAGCAGTGGATGCACCTGCAATCCTTTTCTAAGAGGCAGAGACAAGAGCTAGAACAAACTGGTCAGCAGCCTATCTGAATTGGTGAAGCCTAGGTTCAGTGAGATACCACATCTCAAAAAGTAAGAGTGATTAATGATGTCCAAAGTTGACCTCTGGCTTCCACAGGAAAGTGCATGTTTGCGTTGGAACGGAAATTGGGGAAGAAGAAGAAGAAGAAGAAAGCATGTATTTTTCTCATATGAAGAAATGCTTAAAATGCGCGCGCGCGCACACACACACACACACACACACACACACACACACACACACACAGCAGGTTGTTGGAAGGAGATAGTAAGCCAGTCGAGGGTGGACCATGGAAAGGGAAACCAGGGGAGAGCAATCATGAGCAAACTACAATGATTTACTTACATGGAATGTGTTAAAAATGATGATGAAAGCGTAACTTCTGGCCAGTTAAAATTAATAAGATAACAAGGGATCACAAAAATATTATCTGTTGAGGTATCTGAACACAAAGATGAGCTTGAGGATGGGCATTAGGAAATGGGTTCAGCATATTAGAGAAAAAGAAACAAAATAAAATTCATGGAGGAATGGGTGACCAAAGTGATGTGATAGGCCAGATAACCAGCACAGCTTGGTCACTCATGGGCTTATTTTACCTTACAGATGATGAAAAGCCTTTGATGGCTTCAAGCAGGTACCGGTGTTATTTGATTGACACTTTTAAAAGATGGGGAGATGAGGTGCAGACCATGGGCTGATGGACCTAAGTGAATCCAGAAACTTGTTTAGAATCCATTGTAAAAACCAAAGCAGGGGAATAATTAATAGTGACTTGGGACAGGGTAACAGCATTGTCAGATGAAGAAATAGATAGATATTAGGTATCTTGGGGTAGCAGAGTTTCCTGAGGGAGTAAGAAGCAAGTGGAAGCATGGCCATGAGAGAGTGGTGAGTGCATGTTTCCTTCTGAATGAAGCATTGGGGGGTGGAGCTGAGGGGTGGCTGGGTGACTGGATGGTGGGATGGCAGGATGGCAGGATGGTGGTGCTATTTGACAGAGGGAAGAAGATGGAGATGGTTGAGTATGAGTTAGAGGACACAATGGGTGCGGCCTTTCTTGTCTCTCTAACAAAATATTTGACAGAAACAAGGGAGCGAAGACTCATTTGGGCTCACAGTTTCAGAAAGTTCAGCCTGTGGTTGCTTGGCACCATGGAAGAAGGAATTTGTGATGCAGAAGTGCTTACTACAAGGAACAGAGCTGGAGAAGAACATCCTAGACCCAGTGCAGCCTTCAAAGGCACACTCCTAGAAACCTACATGCTCCAGCTAGCCTCCACCTCTCAGACATTCCAAACAAGAGCCAGCGGGAGGCAATTTATAAGATCCTAATAGTAAAATACATACTGTCGTTAAAGGCACGACATCAGATACTTCATGAGTACTCAGTGGTAATGCTGAAGTGATCTGAACGTAGTTATGTGTGCTGGCACACTTATTTTATTAAGGGTCATAAAGAGATACTATTGTACAAGTTCTACTTGGTTCTATGATTAAAAACCCAGAGCCAGGTCTTGGGAACAGCTGAAAGATCGGAGGAACAAGCCACAGTCACTTTCCACCTTGCCAACTCCTCAGCCAAAAGGGAAGGCTTGAACTCCATCTTCTCCCACTTTATAAACCTTTCTCTGTCCAGCAATATCACTTCCCAGTTCAAATTTTCTAGTGCTGGGATTAAAGGCGTGTGTCACCCCCTGACCTTCATGGCTAAATCTGTGGCTGACCATGTCCTCTGATCTTCAGGCAAATGTTATTAGATACACGAGATTTCACCACATGATGGATAAAGGAGATTGAATAATGTGTCTAAGGATGTTTTAAAGAGGAAAATTTAAGAGGAGGACCCAGTACTGGATTTTTTTTTTCTTTAAATGGTCCGTGTTTATCCTATAGACTTTCACCCTGGATTTGCTGCCCCCAGCCATTCTATCAATGTAACTGTCTGTAATTAGAATGGAGTAAATTATTAATCAGCCATGTTTAATCAAACTCAATGAAACCATCTCCACACAAACTAATAACTGATTCTGTGTATGGCCTTTGTGGGGCATAGGTGCAAAGCAGAAATCGGCCCTGCCATCAAGGGACTGTAAAAGTGAGACCCTTGAACAGAGGAACAAAAATCTTTAGGGGGCAGATAAGAAAGGAAAATCCTGACATGGGCCATCTGCCAGAGGATGGATGGAGGTTGTCAGAGAAATGGTACTTGAAACGAAAAGCTGAGCCTGAAGAAGAGCAGAGGTCAGTGATGGTTAGTGCACAGCCCGAGTAGAAAGAGCACCTGGAACATAGCCAGGTCCTGTGTGCGCTGCTGGGTGGCTTAATTAGCCTTTTCAAATCCATTTTCTTTTCTACCATATGGCGGTCAAAACATGCTCACCTGAGATCTAAAAGACAATGATTTTGAAGCTCTGAAGCTAAGTAGTTTCTAGCTCAGAGAAAATGCTCTGGGACACCTGTGGATAGTCATAGGGGAAAGGAAGCCAAAAAGTTGGAATCAAGACTTTGAGTGCCATAAAAATTTTCAGCTTTACTCTGAAGACCACAGAGATCTGCCAAAGGGTTATTAAACAGCAAAGTGGTATGCACAGAAATTCCAAATGCGATTCTGACTGTTTTATGCAGAGCAGGTGATCTGTTTAAAGACTGTCAGACTTTCTCACACAGAAAACTTCTCCAAGATTTTGCAATGTGTTTTGCTTTTATATTTTCATTGATTCATCTTACACAAATCAAAAGAGTCACAGAGTGACTTATCACAGTTTAGAGAGGCAATGAGCAAGCGCATCCATGGAAGGAAGTGTTTTCAGTTTTCTTGAAGACTGCTACCGTGGAATTCATGTAATGGAGAAATAGCACACTCAACTTACATGAGACTCATCACATAAGACAAATTCCTGTGCTGCGATTGTGTGTGTGTGTGTGTGTGTGTGTGTGTGTGTGTGTGTGTGTGTGTGTGTGAATGGTATCTTTCAGATTTCTGGCAATGGTTTCTTAGCTTAATTTGGAACATTCAGACTATCTGAAGAGAATTCCACTTCCATGACAGTATTGAGATGTTGGGGAGCTGGTTTGTAAGGCAAACTTACAAGTCACTGACTAAGACACTGACTCTCTTATGGCTTTTATGAATGATGGAGTCCCCGGAGTGGTGACTTCTCGGCAATTTGCTTTCTGAAGTTCATGCCTAAAATTATTTTTCTCTTTGCTTGTCATTGTAACTTGGAGGTGATTAATTGTGTCCTTGCCAAAGGTTTATTATTATTGAAAGACTGGTGCTCATGTTTGTACTCTTGAGAGGTGTGGGAGCTTTTGCAAGATGGAGTCTCATGGGGGATCTGTATGTCATGAGGAGCAGACCCTTGAAGGAGCTGTTGGAGTTTAGGCCCATTTTACTCTCTCTTTTTCTCCTTGACCTTGAGGTGATTTGTTCTGCCATATACCTGACTTCATTGTCATCTAATACTCTACCAGAAACCTAAAAACTGTGTCTATATGGTCATAGATTAGAACCTCCAAAACCGTGAGTCAAAAGGTTGGATTTTTTTTTTTCTTTATGAGTTGATTATCTCATACAGATAGAAGGCCTAACACAGAGGTCCTTAGGCATTGCAGGCATAAACTAAATGGAGCCTGTGGCTACTCATGTAGAACCCCTTTGTGATCCTCATGTTACTCCTTGAATTCTAACAAGACTGTTCCTTTAAATTAAGCAATTCTGACCTCACTCATTTTCTACCTATTGATGCTCTTGGTCCAGTATGTAATCACCTGCTTATTTGTTCCTGCTTCTGTTAGTTGCCATGATGATGAGGCCAGGAACTTAACCTCTAACAAGGAGCTAAACAAACCTCTCTTCTCTGTCTGTTCGTGGTCACTGGCACTTCATTATATAACTCAAAACTAATATATTTGTTCTGCTGTTATCACAGTAAGTTAATAGCCTCTACTTCATCACCTCGTTTCCGTATATCTGATCATTAAAAGACTGACAGATCAACATGGAGCTTTTGATTTATTTCTGTTGCTCTTTTCTGTAATGCTCTGAAGACGGTGTTTGAAAATGCAGCTGAGATAAAACTTCCTTGAGCCATGCCGAAGGTTCCCAGCAGTTCCTCTATATGTGGTAGATTTCACAAATGAAGAAGAGGCATTTTTGCTTTAGATATGCTCTTAGGCTGTCTTTTTCAGGATTAAGAATGCTGAGCAGGTAGCTAGGGCATCCTTCACGTATATCTGGAAGCCCTGTCCTTATGGAAAGGTTTTGTTCTCACTTCCAGGCATGGCTTAAATTGACGAGTTTATTCCAGTGCCCACCTGTGGTATGCTAGTGAATGCTTAACCACAGCGTCTGAGAGAGTGAGGCTGCCCTGGATTCTTGTGCTCATTGAGCTACTACTAGGTGTTAATACTCTTGAGTGTCATGTCAAGCTGTCAATTGACACCACTGGATGGCCAGTTGTCTTGCTATAGAGTAGTTCCAGCATACAAATGCATCACACAGTAACCACATCACAAAGCTTGCATGGTGAAACCATGTGGTAAAAGAATTAGAAAAGGTTCAGTTTGGCCTTGCATTAGATTTGCTTTTAGTAAATTATATTTTCAAGTTTGTGCTATTTAGAAGAAATAGCTTTGAAACGCCTGAAAACTTGACAGCTGATGCCAGGGAACTGACACACTTGCTTTGTTCAGTGGCCTTTTAACACACAGATGATCAATTCTACAATCTCTGCTGCTTAGGGAAGAAGTCCCCATAGCCCCATAGCCTGCCCCCTCTCTCGGTTATCATTACCAGAGAACTCAATAAACCGAGGGTCCTGTCATTCCTGACTCCCAGAGCAGATCATTTGGACCAGTGTTGAGAAGCATCAGTGTCTGTACTGGATTCCACAGCTAGGACCCAGCCCCAAGCAGTGTACCAATAGAGAACAAGTATATTACACAACGGAGCCTCAGTAATTCCATAATTCTGAATTCAGTAATTCAGAATCCAGCTTCAATAAGATGGGCTTGGTATTCATTGTGCTAAACATTTATGCTATTCTAGTCACGGTGGTGGATGAGACACTTTGACATTAGGTAAATAATGGAAGCTCTTTACATTGTTGTTGCTTTAAGAGTTCACTTCCAGTGCTGCCATTAGTAATTTATTCATTTGTTCATTCTTTTCAATTTTCCCGGATCCTTTTACATTCCAGAGTGCTGCTTGTTATAGTGTATTCAAAGCAAACTTATCCCTTCTGTCCCAAGGGTCAAAGTCAATGGCAGTCTACATTTTCAGATTTGATAATTATATGACACGTGATGCAGAAAGGCTGCCCCAGTCTCCTATGGAGCACTACAGCTCTTCTGAAATCACATAACATGTTATCACACATCTCCCTCATTAGTAACCATGAAGAATTCAGACCACACCTCCAGTTCAGTCAACTGACACCTGAGATGGAAACAGTTGGGAAAAGACACATTATTTGAAGGAAGATAAGGACCCTAAAAGACTTCAGAAAAATTTATCAGAGGAAATAGTGGTTAGGTGGTCATTTTGAAATATAGTAGACAGTTCCTAGGGAGTCCCAGGCCATGTACCTAACCAGAAGGCAGCTCTATTTTCATGGTTTGCTACTCATGGATCTAGAACAAAGGATTCTTCTCCAGTGAACTATGATTCACCTCATCAGGAAAATGACATTTTGGCTGTACCTCAGCGTCGTGGTTAATCTTGTCAACTTGATGGAATTCATCATCACCATGGAAACAAATCTCTGAGCATGTCTGTGAGGGAGTTTGTAGAATAGATGAAATGAAGTGAGGCTCCCACATCAAGTGAGGGAGACACTGCACTGTGGACTGGTGTCCTGAACTGGACACAGAGCTGGAGAAGGCAAGCTGGGCAGCTACATCCCCTTCCCTCTGTTCCCCAACTGTAGGTGCTACTCCAAGGCCCTGCTGCCATCTCAGCCAGGATGCACCGTGCCCTCAAATGGTGAGCCAAATAAACTCTTCACTTAATTGACTTTTGCCAAGCATTTGTCACCACAAACACAAAGAAACTAATATAGAAATTTGGTAGTGAGAAATGAGGGTCGCTGATACGATAAACCAGAGCCTTTAGTCTGTAGCCTTTGGGAGATGTTTTTCAGAAAGAAACACAGGCCAACAAAAGCCCAGGAACTCTGTAAAAAGCTATTAATGAGCTGTTCTGGTGAGAGCAGACTGAATGCCCTGGAAGTGTGTGCCAAAATAATTCCTTCCATCCTTAAGTGTCTTTGATAAGAATAGTAACTAATACTATGATACACACATACCTTCTGATTATTTATTATACACACATACCCTTTGTACTATTATACACACATACCTTTTGTACTATTATACTTACATACCTTTTGTACTATTATACACACATACCTTTTGTACTATTATACACACATACCTTTTGTACTATTATACATACACACCTTTTGTACTATTATACATACACACCTTTTGTACTATTATACACATATACCTTTTGTACTATTATACATACACACCTTTTGTACTATTATACATACACACCTTTTGTACTATTATACATACATATCTTTTGTACTATTATACATACACACCTTTTGTACTATTATACTTACATACCTTTTGTACTATTATACACACATACCTTTTGTACTATTATACTTACATACCTTTTGTACTATTATACACACATACCTTTTGTACTATTATACATACACACCTTTTGTACTATTATACACACATATCTTTTGTACTATTATACATACACACCTTTTGTACTATTATACATACATACCTTTTGTACTATTATACATACACACCTTTGTACTATTATACACACATACCTTTTGTACTATTATACATACATACCTTTTGTACTATTATACATACACACCTTTTGTACTATTATACTTACATACCTTTTGTACTATTATACACACATACCTTTTGTACTATTATACTTACATACCTTTTGTACTATTATACACACATACCTTTTGTACTATTATACATACATATCTTTTGTACTATTATACATACACACCTTTTGTACTATTATACATACATACCTTTTGTACTATTATACTTACATACCTTTTGTACTATTATACACACATACCTTTTGTACTATTATACACACATACCTTTTGTACTATTATACATACACACCTTTTGTGATATTATACATACACACCTTTTGTACTATTATACACATATACCTTTTGTACTATTATACATACACACCTTTTGTACTATTATACATACACACCTTTTGTACTATTATACATACATATCTTTTGTACTATTATACATACACACCTTTTGTACTATTATACTTACATACCTTTTGTACTATTATACACACATACCTTTTGTACTATTATACTTACATACCTTTTGTACTATTATACACACATACCTTTTGTACTATTATACATACACACCTTTTGTACTATTATACACACATATCTTTTGTACTATTATACATACACACCTTTTGTACTATTATACATACATACCTTTTGTACTATTATACATACACACCTTTGTACTATTATACACACATACCTTTTGTACTATTATACATACATACCTTTTGTACTATTATACATACACACCTTTTGTACTATTATACATACATACCTTTTGTACTATTATACATACACACCTTTGTACTATTATACATACACACCTTTTGTACTATTATACATACATATCTTTTGTACTATTATACATACACACCTTTTGTACTATTATACTTACATACCTTTTGTACTATTATACACACATACCTTTTGTACTATTATACTTACATACCTTTTGTACTATTATACACACATACCTTTTGTACTATTATACATACATATCTTTTGTACTATTATACATACACACCTTTTGTACTATTATACATACATACCTTTTGTACTATTATACACACACACCTTTGTACTATTATACATACACACCTTTGTACTATTATACATACATATCTTTTGTACTATTATACATACACACCTTTTGTACTATTATACATACATACCTTTTGTACTATTATACATACACACCTTTGTACTATTATACACACATACCTTTTGTACTATTATACATACATACCTTTTGTACTATTATACATACACACCTTTTGTACTATTATACATACATACCTTTTGTACTATTATACATACACACCTTTGTACTATTATACATACACACCTTTGTACTATTATACACACACACCTTTGTACTATTATACACACACACCTTTGTACTATTATACACACACACCTTTGTACTATTATACATACACACCTTTGTACTATTATACATACATATCTTTTGTACTATTATACATACACACCTTTTGTACTATTATACATACATACCTTTTGTACTATTATACATACACACCTTTGTACTATTATACACACATACCTTTTGTACTATTATACATACATATCTTTTGTACTATTATACATACTCACCTTTTGTACTATTATACATACATACCTTTTGTACTATTATACACACACACCTTTGTACTATTATACATACACACCTTTGTACTATTATACACACATACCTTTTGTACTATTATACATACACACCTTTTGTACTATTATACATACACACCTTTTGTACTATTATACATACACACCTTTTGTACTATTATACATACATATCTTTTGTACTATTATACATACACACCTTTTGTACTATTATACTTACATACCTTTTGTACTATTATACACACATACCTTTTGTACTATTATACTTACATACCTTTTGTACTATTATACACACATACCTTTTGTACTATTATACATACACACCTTTTGTACTATTATACATACATACATATCTTTTGTACTATTATACATACACACCTTTTGTACTATTATACATACATACCTTTTGTACTATTATACATACACACCTTTGTACTATTATACACACACACCTTTTGTACTATTATACATACACACCTTTTGTACTATTATACATACACACCTTTTATACTATTATACACATATACCTTTTGTACTATTATACATACACACCTTTTGTACTATTATACATACACACCTTTTGTACTATTATACATACATATCTTTTGTACTATTATACATACACACCTTTTGTACTATTATACTTACATACCTTTTGTACTATTATACACACATACCTTTTGTACTATTATACTTACATACCTTTTGTACTATTATACACACATACCTTTTGTACTATTATACATACATATCTTTTGTACTATTATACATACACACCTTTTGTACTATTATACATACATACCTTTTGTACTATTATACACACACACCTTTGTACTATTATACATACACACCTTTGTACTATTATACATACATATCTTTTGTACTATTATACATACACACCTTTTGTACTATTATACATACATACCTTTTGTACTATTATACATACACACCTTTGTACTATTATACACACATACCTTTTGTACTATTATACATACATACCTTTTGTACTATTATACATACACACCTTTTGTACTATTATACATACATACCTTTTGTACTATTATACATACACACCTTTGTACTATTATACATACACACCTTTTGTGAAGGTTGCATTGAGGAGAATGTTTAGTGAAGTCCTAGAAAGAGATATAATCATTGAGTAAATGCAGATTACTTTGGTAACCCCCCCCCCCCAATGGTGACAGCATGGATAAAGTTCCTTAAAAGTGATGAGCTGAAGAAGAGCTGTTGGGGCTCCTGGGCAGGGCCTGGAGATGCTGGCTAGGCTTCGGTGGAGGCAGAGTACTCTGGGGAAATGCCTCTCTCTGCCTGACATTTATTTCTTCCTATGGAAGAGAGGCTTTCAGGACCAAGAACTGCCTCACCCTTCGCACCTCAGGAGATGTGTGTTCTCATTCTGCTATTTCGATTCTGTCTTATTCTCCTATTAGGTTAAAGACATTGCGACCTCTTTGAATGAAGGTAAAGAAGATAATTTTTTAATGAATACCTTAAAATATTATTCTAGTGCACATTTCCCCTCAGGTCATAAATGACTTAGGAAATGCACCTGGCTGAATTCCGATCAATTTCATTGGGAAAAGTTTGGAGCAAACTGATCAACACACCAGGACATTAGCTAATTTGTAAAAAACACTCTAAGAATTATTTGAGTTGAATGATTATACATCCTCATTTTTCTGGATGAAGGTCTGATTAAGGTCTCTGCTCTCCTAGGTGATCCAGGGTCCACAGGAGAATGAAAATGGAGTGACAGTGACCAGAGCTACAGTCACACTCCAGCACTGTCACATGCTGTTCATGAGAAGGTTGGAATCTGAAAAGGAGATGGCAGGGATTTCAAATGATTCTATGAATTCCGAACGTTCCTGTGATGGAAAGCAGTTTGCTTCTAGCCTGCAACACTACAAGCATCAAATGAGAACTCTCTATGACTTTATGTGGGTAGACAGCATCTCACTCATTCCACTTGAGCCATGGTAAGAAGATGTCAGTGATTGTTAGAGCACAAGACAGAGACTGCCCAGCACTGCCTGGGCTTCTTGGGGATGTGGCAGATGACAGGGTTATTATGGTGGGGAAGAGGCAGGGCCTCAGAACAAGACTGTCTCTTGAGTACAAGCCCTCCTTTACGTATCTGGTCTGTTTCTAAAAAGTGCTAATAACCAGCTCTTCCCAGGTGGGCTGTGTGAGAATACCTTTAGAGCAGCAGAGCTCCAGCTTTGAAGGTGGCACTGGTAATCATCACATTTGGTAAAGAACTATGATGTCATTGATCCTTACAGGAACAGCACAATACATTCCATATGGCGACTCCACGTCTGATGAAGTTCCTTTTAACATGGGAAAAGGGGGACATGGTCATAGATTTTTAAGAGGACACTGTGCGAGACACCAGTGTAGGCAGGCAAGATTTGATAATAAATGAGTACAAAAGACTAAATACCCACTCCTTAGAAATATAAAAACTCAAAATATTTTAAAATGATTCTTTGTAGGCAAGACTCTGTTTAATAAGCTAGTACCTACAACGTACACTGGAGCCCATTCTAATGTTAGAAACCAAAGTCCTCATCATCTATACAGACTCACAGAAGTGTGGACTTGAAATGCTTCTCTTGTGTCTTCATGCTTCCTGACAGACGTGTAATCCTGTGGCAGATTACTGATCATAAGCGGAGATAAAAGTGGGAACTTAGAACAAATCCCAACAATTTCTCTGCTGACTTGGTTAGTGTGATTGGGAACTATCTCTGGAAACAAAATATTTGAGATTCGGAACGATAAAGATTTTTTCAAATCATATTTTTTAAATGGTATACTCACCCAGTGGTCCAGGAACAATTAGTTAATGTGCATAGTGCTCACTAGGTGTGGGTGATGAGATACAAACAGATCAGCTGTTGGAAATGTGCTAACACGTGTACAATAATCTGATTGTACACTGAGGGGAGCTAACACATAAAACCAAGGGTCAATTTTTTGGGTGTGCAAGTCTGCCCTCTGCTGGCCACTTTGGGGAAAAGCACAGAGATTTTACAGCATATGTCCTTGTTCTAGAAATATTTGTCATTCATTTTTTATGTGCCATATACAATCAAGTGTGACACTAATATCTGATACATCTGCCTCTGCATTTTTACAAAATATATATGTATATATTTACAAAATATAGCATGTAAAGAGCAAAAATGTCAGAGAAATTTACACTAGACAAAATTTATATATATATATATTTTTAAAAAAAATTCTAAGTTACTCGGACCAATTAAATGAGTTGAATGTGCTCACTGATAAAAGGTTACAGTTCTCTAGAATTTGGGATTGGTGCACACATTTACTTTAGTCTCATTTAGAGTCAAGAAAACTGAAGCTTCAAGACATTAAGATTTAACAAAGAAACCTGTAGAATAGGACAGTAAACAGTTAAGGTTCCATTTCTAGTGAATTTGGGGGTGTGTATGTGCATGTATGTTCATGTGTGCCTGTATATGTGAATGCGTGCGTGCGTGCGTGCGTGCATGCGTGTGTGTGTGTGTGTGTGTGTGTGTGTGTGTGTGTGTGTGTGTGTGTGTTTATGGTGAGTCATGGTCACCGATTTGACAAAGGACACACAGAAGAGTTTATAGAGTATTTATGGAGGGATTTCTATCAGGATTAGATCTTGTTAATGGCTGAAGCTGTGAAATTGATAAGAACACCAGGCAGTGAACTGAGAAGCAAACCCAAGGAAAGCTGATCCAAGACCTTTACAGGATTTAAGACTAAGGAGCCGCAGTGAGAGCCTGGTATGGTTTGGAAAATTAAAGACACAAGAAGGCTGTGGCATGCCGGGCATGGCTAGAGAATTAGTAGACAAAATGTCTGATCTTAAAAGATCTAATGAGTAGCAGGAAAATATGGTACCATGTCATGTGAGGTCCTTGTGCTGTTTTTCCGAGTCAAGCCTGGAGGAGGGGTGCTGCCTTCCAGCCAGAAGCATCAGCAGGATCTCCAGCAGTGGTGAAGTCAAGCCTGGTTCCAGAGTGACCTCAGCAGGAAATGCTGCAGATGGTGAAAAAGACAGAAATTTGCCTTAGATCCCATCTCTGGTAGTTTCTACAGTTGTTTGAACCAAAGCAGTCAGGCAGCTTCTGTGGTTTTCATATGTCACATAGGTAGGCTCAGCCCCACTTTGAATACCTTTTATTTCAAGTACCTTTTCAAACCAGGTGACAGTCCTGGATACTGAACTGTGTTTAGGAGGAAGGTTTTTCCCTTGGATCTTGCCATTTTCACCCATTTTAATACAAACCAAGAAGACTTTGGTGGTCCACATCCATCTCAAATAATTAGACAAAGAATAATTAAATTTCAAGATTCGATCATAGGTTCTATGACCTAAAGCCTTCCTGCTGCATTTTTTGGGTGCATCAATAATTGATTTTCATCTCATCAGCTGTGACTATAAATTCTGCATGATGGTTATCTAGCCACCATGATCTAGTGTTTCACTAATGAGACAAGATTGGAGATTGTCACTCCAAACTTCTTGTCCTTATTTTACTGATAAGACTGACTACAGGTAACAAGGGAAGAAGAACCTGACCAATGCTCTAATGATGAACAGTACAGAGAAGAGCCATTGGAATTGCATTGTACTATCCAGGCAGTAGTTACGGTGCCCATACTGTACGGGTAATAGAAATGGTCAAGATACATTCACTGAACACTGGCCATGAGGGACAGTCATGCAATAAATTTTAGAAATATTTTCATCAAATTATAAATTGAAACTGTAAGGGAAGCAACAGAAAGTTGTCTTTGTGTGTGGTGTGTGTGCTGTATGTATGTGTGTTCGTGCCTATCCTTATGGAGGCCAGAGGTCAATACTGAATATCTTCCTCTGTCAATTTTTCACCTCTCTTTTCTTTGAGACGGGATCTCTCACTGCCGTGAAGAGCCCCATTCAGCATTCCCACACCCAGGGTCTGCTTGTCCCCACATGGTTGGACGCAGGAAACCACCCTGCATTCGGGTATTCTCAGGGCCTTCACCTCAACATTAGAAGGATCACGTAAATTCACAGATAACCTCCCATCTGAATGAATCCAGTTTGCTGTATCTCTTATTCACCAATATAGACCTATCTTTGGAGATTTTCTTTGGCTTGTGTGCCCATATCAATACTGGGATTTAGGTCTTGGGTAGGTGGTTCAGTGGGTAATGTGCTCACTGCCCAAGAATGAGAAGCTGACTGAGTTCAGATACCCAGCACCCATGCAAAAGTGAGAAGTAGTAATGCACAGCTGTAATCCTAGGTAGGCAGAGAAACATACACTGGACCAAGCAAGCTATTCACAACAGCAAGCTCAAGGGTCAGTGAGAAACATTGTCTCAAAAATTAAAGTAAAAAGCAATGGGAAGATGCCTGAAATTGGCCTCTGGCCACCCACGTGCAGGTGAGCATACCCACGCAAATACATACACACATATTCATCTATTCATCGTTCTCTTCTTATACACAAGGGGGGGGGAAGGACAGATGGACTCCGGCACATGAAGAATGAAGGTAGTCCTCAATCTTACAAACCACTCTGTCTCTGTTTTCCCTGTTCGGAGTGTTAGAGGTGACCTGTCAATAACCCTTTTCAGACCTCTAGGTGACAAAACGGAGCCTAGGCATCTTGATTCTAAGCAAGCTCGCAAGTCCTGCAGCAACATCCCCCTCCTAGGCATGGCTTCCTTCCCCTCACCTGGCCTGTTCTCGGTTTGCTCATCCTATATTAATAAGAGACTGTCTGACTGGCTGTCACGATTACTCTCGATTCACAGTGCTCATTATGAGCACAACTTACAGCACAGCAATAGCTACCATCCCATTCTATGTCTTAATAGTATTTTCATTTAAGAAGAACAGCTGGATGGTGGTAAACCTCTGTATTCTCCACAGAGTGGAATTTAATAGACAACCCTTTCTGGAAGGCTGGGTCATTGTGCAGCTGTGGTTGAAAAATGCTTATGCAATATCCAGCTAACACATAAGAAAATGAGTACTATCTACTAGATGCCAGGCATTCTCCTGAGTTTACATTTTAAGTTTTAATATCTTCAAGGGAGAAAACGTCCATTCCACTTAGTGAAGACGTTAGCCCAAATTGTCCAAGGTTATATAATTAATAAATGGTGCTTCAAGGTCTTAACTCTTGATGTCAAAGCTACAGTCCTTTGCTGAACATCATACTGTTATCTCCCATTTATTGTCAAGTGATATTTTTCAAGCATTTGCTTAACTGGGATATTTACAACTTCACTACCTCAAAATGTATTTTCTTTTCTGTTGATTGCTTGCTGAAGCAAGCAAATGTTATAGTAGACAAAGACAAAATATGTATTTTTCTAACTACATTTATAAATATTTATAACAGAATGCCTCCTTGTGGTGCTTTTCTCCCATGTAATTGATAAATTGCATATGAGAGGGATGTGAAGTCAGAAATATTTTTCAATCACACTGTATTTTCCAACATGAAAATGTTTATCATCTTGATGCACTTTAAATGTTTGGGGGAAAAAAAAAGGTCTTCCAATTTAAAGTCTCTCTTTGAAAGATCAGCTTGCTCTACATCCTCAACTCTCAATTTCTGTCTCACAGATGGAATTGGAAGTAATGATCACAGAAAATATACCATAGCATATTAGCATTTAGCACCATAAAATAGTTGAAAAAAAATCTGACTCCAGCAATCTCACTGAGATTATCAGTTGCCCATCAGTATTTCTTTGTGTTCTCTCTCTGATCACAGAGTAAGATTTGTCTTCCCCTTCACTTTGAAGCTAGGTGTGTTGATTTTCATTGGCCACAAAAGTGCAAGCAGGGGAACCTACTTTACTCTCACCTAACAGCCATAAGACATAGTGGCAACCATATCTTTCTTCTGGCAAGGCTAAGACAGCTGAAGACTTTAGCCTAAGTTCCTGAGTGATTATGATGAGCATAGCCTTGGCATACGGTATGCATGAGCATACTGTAAGACATAAACACCTTGAGTTTTTTGTTATAGTAAAATAACCGAGAATATACTGACTGATAAGTTAATATGACAGTTATTTTCATTCTGCATATTTTCTTCACACTTTGTAAACATAACTTTTTACATGGACACACACATATAACTTTTTGTACTATTATTTTCAAAATACTATGCTACAAACATTTCCACAGTATTTTTCATAGACAGTATAGTGATAATTTTTTTTCTGGTTGTATATGCTCTCTTACTTATTACTTGAGAAGCTTTTTATTTTACTTATTTTGTTACAGATTATGGAGTTCTAAGTATTTGTGAACACACAGCTGAATTCTCTTTAAAACAGCACATTTCAGGACAAAATAAAACAATTATTTTACTCTCATTGCTGTACTCAGATATTTTATGGACAAACTTGAACTTGTACAAGAATTTTAGTGATAACAAAATTGAAATATTTCTGTTCCCTTTTATTTTGTCCCCCTTTCATATCATAAGGCTAACTGTTCTGAGATATAATGTCAGAATATCCTCTCCAAATGATCTAGACACAGTTACAGAAAAAAAAAAAAAACAAAACAGACTTCTCGAGTCCAGGTTGTTGTACACACCTGTGACATCTGTACTCTAAAGCAGAGGAAGAAGGAACACAGGGATATTCTGAACTAATAATAGCAGGTTCCAGGATAGCCTAGGCTCCGTAGTGAGAGCCTGCTAAAAATAATTTTGGACTATAGGATTTTACATCTACTATAAATGGCTTAAAGTTATACAAGTTAGTGTCCCAAAGACAGAATGATAACTTTAGCTGAGACTAAAGCCTTGCTGAACCAGATAATATTTCTTTGGTTGATGGTAAACATGTTTACACAACATTAATCCTTAGGAAAACCACACTGGTCACCCTGCCAGAAAACACAATAACTCTGCCTTTGTCATCTTACATTGATCATTTAAATGAAGAAAGCAATTTTATTTCTTCTAGTGCATGGGCTGTAAATCTGAGATTGTTGTCTGATTTTATACACCTAATATTTCATATTTGTCTAATGCTGCTTTCTGAGGTACTCAGTGATTCGTAGCTATAAATGACCCATAAATACTTTGTAGAATGATGAAGTCAATACCTTACATTAGCATCTCAAATATTCAGAGACACCAGCTGCATCTTCTTTGCCTATAGCTAGAGTTTCTTCCTTCCTTCCTTCCTTCCTTCCTTCCTTCCTTCCTTCCTTCCTTCCTTCCTTCCTTCTTTCTTTCTTTCTTTTTTTATTTCTTGCGCTTTCTGTCTTATCTCATGCCTTGGTTGAACTTTCCCGTGCACCTCAGTGACCAAGAGTCAAATCCACAGCCTGATAGTACAGGTGAGGTCTGCACAGAGAGGGGACATTGATTTATGAATGCCAGTCACAGACAAGACCTTTCTAATCAGCATTTGCAAGACACCATGGGTTGATCACCTGACCTTTTCCACACAGCATTTTACCTGAAAGATTCAATTACTCACCTTCTAGTTTTCTATTCTCAATGTGTGGTTATAGAAGGAGAGTAATGCTTGTGATATTACTTTGAGATTGTCTATGCTACATACAGACCCACAGTGTGATGGACACACCTGGGTGGAGGGATCTTCTAATGGGGAATTGCCTCCATCAGATTTGCATGTGGGCCCAGCTCTGGCTCTGGGACATTTTCTTGATTGTTAACTGATGTAAGAGGGCCCAACTCATTGCCATGCTTAGGCGGGTGGGTGTAGCAGGAATCCTAATTGGTCTTAATAAAGATCCAGAGTCAGATATTTAATTAAATGCTGAAAGATCAGAGAGACTGTTGCAATGGGCAGTTTCTTGGTCTCTGGCAGCCAGAGACCTAGACCCTGCCACACCAGACCCCTCAGCTGCCCAGCCGTCCGCTGCTCAGGCCCCCAGAAATGACTCAGACGCTTATATTAACTTCATGCTGTTTGGCCTATGGCTCAGGCACATTGCTAGCTAGCTCTTACATCTTAAATCAACCCATTTCTATTAATCTGTCTGCTCCGTGGCCCGTGGCTCACCTGTGTTCATCACATGTTGTTCCTTGGGCGGCTTGCTTGATCTGTCTGTGACTCCGCCCTGCTTCTCCTACCTATGCTCTGATTTCTCCTCCTACTTTTTCTATGATGCCTGTCATGGCCCAAAACAGCTCCTTTATTTAGAGATTGAGATTCACAGCATACATAAACGCATTCCCACATCAAGAGACAATGAAGCCAGCCACTAGGGAGATTTCTTACCTCTACAGAATCCTCGGGATAAAAGGGCATGATCCTTTCTCTACGAATCCCCAGACTTAATGCAACTAAGATCCTGACTCCACCTGGTGTCAGGATTCTCACTTCCCTGGTGCTGGGAATAAAGGTGTGAACCACCCTCCCATCCCGGATTTGTTTCTCTTTTAGACAGATTCAATCTCCTGTAGATCAGGGTGGCCTTGAGCTCCTAATCTTCCTGCTTTCTCCTCCCAAGTGCTGGATTAAAGGTGTGTTGCTTGGCATCTACAGTTAACTAGTGGCTGGCTCTTTCCTATGATTTTCAGGAAAGTTTTACTTGTTGAAGCACGAAGTATCACCACAGGTGAGTCTGCCCTGCATAAGGAAGGTAGTCGAGCAAGCCTGAGGAAGGAGCTGGGAGGCTGTGCTCCTCCAAGATCTCTGCCTCTGTTCTTGCCTCCAACTTCCTGCCTTGGCTTCTCTTGATAGAATGTAACCTGTGAGTCAAATGAACCCCTCCTCCTCCAAATCCCATTTCGGTTGGTGTGATATCACAGCATCAGAACCAAGTCAACATAGCATCAATCTACTAAATATAATTGGCAACATTATTACGTACTGTAATGCAGGAGAAACTAAAAACAGTTTAAGGTCATTTTTTCTAAGTGAGAAATTGTATGCCTGACTATAAGAGGGTGTTGTTTTTTTTTTAAAAAGACTATTATTTTGAGAAATAGAAGACATTTTGTGCTGAAAAGCAATTTTCATGGATAAATGCTATGTTATTTAAAGGCCCCCTTACAATTTAGTTTTATAGCAGATCAATTACTGCCATTGGCTACAAGGCAGAGGATTTACCTGCTCTCCAGGCTAGAGTTCAAATGTAGGGTTACTTCATTGTCACGTGAAGATAAACAATAACATCCTTTCATGTTTCACAGAAAAAATGAATGTATCGATACCCTTCTGAGGGTCAACACTAATTGCACACTGAAAATAGCCTATACGGGGCCGGCAAGATGGTTCAGTGGGTAAAGAACTTACTGTGTAACCCTGGCAACCTGGGCGTCATTAGGAACCTGGCTGAGATGAGAAGCCATTTGTCTTTGAACTAGTTGCTATGTTGTGAATAGGTTGTAGGGAACAAGGGCAAGCAGGAGACCTCGTTTAGAGAATACTGCACAAACCCAAAGGAGAGCATATGAGGCCCTTAGATAGTGGCATGTATGTGCTGGAAAGATGGGAAGCAAGCAATTAGAGATACTGACATTTTAATAGGTTTGTCCCCAAAAGGATCAAAGAGATTAGGTGGTGAGATGATGAGACACGAACATATACGAACAGAGACTCTGTCTCTGTCTGTCTGTCTCTTTCTCTGTGGTGTGTGGGTAAAATGATGCATGGGTGGCTATGTGCCATGCCACAGGAATGGACGTCAGAGGACAGCTTTGTGGAGCTGGTTCTTTGAGTTCTGCCACTGACTTTGGTCATCAGGATTGTTCAGCAAGCACTTCACCCTCTGAGACACCTCACCATGCCTGTGTTCTGTTTTTCATGAGAAAAGCAAGTGGTTTTTATCTGCTGACGGGAATCATCCAGGAGAGTAGACTTATGGGTGCGGTTTTAATTAAGTGGTAAGAGATGGTTCTTTTATTCAATACAATTCAATTCAGATCAACAGATATTTATGGAGGCTCTGTGTAGGTCAAAGCACTATTTTATGTAGGATATGTTTGTGAATGACCAACACAGTAAAAGGTCATTGCCTTTGTCTAGACATAACAAGTTAGTAAACTATACAGCATGTAAGAATAGAAATACAGAGGAAAATGTTGTACTAACTAAGGGGCTATAGAAATACCAAGCAAACATGGGCTTCAGTTTTAAATAGTGGTCAGTTAGAGCAGAACTTTGGGGAAGGCTGGGAGTCAGTGTTCTAGGAAATATGACAGCCCAACAGTGCACTCAAAGCAGAGCGTGTCAGAAGTATAGCAAAAGAAAAAAGTAGTATGCAAAGAGCTATATTAGCCTCTGATTGTCTAGAGAGATAAGCAGTGGGGCCTGGAGGGTCCAGCTGGGCTGATAGAATTCAGGCTGAAAAGAGAATAAAGACGTGCTGAGCGGATCATAAGTTAAGATAGGTGGGAAAAGGTCATTCCGGGTGCCAGAGACAAGGAGGAAGAGAAAAGACATAGCCAAGGGAGAGGGTTCAACTCTGAGACCACGGCCGCTCTAGTCTCTATACTGCTCTTGTTTCTGGCTGGAGCTCCTGAGTTGGGCACCAGCAACCTCCCTCGCACAGACACCGCTGTTCATGGCTTCCTCTTCCTGGTACCAACGACCTGTTCTTTGCTTGGGTTTGCATTCTTGAAGTATATCAGTAGGACCTGGAAGGGCCTGCCCCGAGGCCACCAGAGCCACCCAAAACCGACAAGGCTCCTTGCAGGGATCAGAATCAACCAGAAGACACCGGATTAGTCAGGATGGCTTTCTTGCTCTCCACAGCTTCACTTTCTCCCTCACCCCAAGTTCTAACAAAGGAAATGCTCCTTTCACTTCCAAACGAGGAACAAGGTTAAAAGTTCTGTGTGGATCTGGGAGTGAGCAATTCTAAGACACCCCAAGAAGAAGTCGGTGGTCCATGTCTGGAGCCATTCTGAGTACTAAGAGGCCAGATGGCCCTCTTCTTTAGCTTATTTGTACGGAAATATAGGAAGATGGTCAGAGACACTCAACTCAAGAAATATTTCCTTGTGCTTGCCTAGAAAATCCCTGTTTACATATCTGTTCTTGACCTCTTCAAATTTTTTTGAGTGCATTAAAAAAAAATTAACACCGTTTATTAAATTTTAAAATCTGAACTCATGGCCTGATACTTTGTACTCTCTCTCTCCCTCCCTCTCTCCCTTCCTTTCTCTCTCCCTCCCTCCCTCTCCCCTCCCTCCCTCTCTCTCCTCCCTCCCTCCCTCTCTTCCCCCCTCCCTCCCTCTCTCTCCCTCCCTCCCTCTCCCGCCCTCCCTCCCTTCCTCTCCCCTCCCCCCTCCCCAGTAGATGGAGATGTTATTACTCAAGCAAGATGCAAATTGCTGTGCTCAAGCGATCCCCCTGCCTCACCGTCCTGATAGCTAGCTAGGTCTGCACATCCCACTGTGCCTAGTTTCTGTCTTCTGATAGAGGAATTAGGTTTATGTCATTTATTTTTCAGGCGTTACCAAGTAGGAAGATGTACTGACTACACCTTTAAAAGCATAGAAAACGGGGTTTAATTTTTTAAAGACTGAAAAGATTTTTAAATTATGTGTATTTGTGTGCCTGTGTGTAAATGAAGATGCCCATGGAGTTCAGAGAGCATTAGATTCTATGGAGCTAGAATTGCAAGTCGTTGTAAGGTGCCTAACATGGGTGCTGGGAACTCAAGTCGTCTAGAATAGCAGCGTATGCTTTAACCAGTAACCATCTCTCCAGCTCCAAGGTATTCCGTTTTTAAAATCAGAGCAGGAGCAGGAAAATAGCCATGAAGAAAGAAAAGAGAAGGGAAATTATATAGACAAAGCAGCAGACATTAATATAGAGCAAATTTACAGTTATAGACAGGCTTTGAAAAATCCAAAATGTGTTCCTTTGAAAAGAATTGAAAAATAAGTAATATGGAAAAAATTAAAGAATATATTATAAAGGATACTGTAAAGACTAAAGGATTTAGTATTTGTATTAAAAAAAACCCTTATGGAAGTTTACTAGTAAGTAAGTAATACATATTTTTAAAGGTATGTAGAAGTTGGAGAGGTTGTTCAGTGAGCAAGAGATTCTCAGATGGTATTTGAAAGCACTCCGTTGATAATAAGAGGATGTTTAAAAATGTTATTTTGAATAGAAAATGAAATAAGTACTAGAATTGTATGTAGGCTACGATAGAATGTATATAGGACTAAAAAGTACAACACAACAGCTTATTCTTTGGAGATCCAACCCTAAATATTGTACAATTAAAAATATATAAAACAGAGGTAGATGTTTGCCAGTTTCAGAACAAAAGAAGAAATAAGCCTTATATTATTGATTCTACTCATCAACAGAGCTGTCTGGGGACCTGAAGTACCTGAGACCATCCTGGCCTTGCTACTTTGTGTGTGACTGTGGTCAAGCCTCTAAATTTCCATTTTTCACATTTATTTTTAATTCTGAAAACTGTGGGCTAAGAACACCAACTTTGTAGATTAGCATGTAGAATTAAATGATGTAGAAGCCATAAGAGAGCCTGAAACAGCTCCTGGGTCAACGTAAAGATCTAATAAATGATAACAGCCGTGACTGGTGCCATCAGTGCTATCATCATCATCACCATCATCATCACCATCACCATCATCACCATCATCATCTTCATCATCATCACCATCATCATCACCATCATCATCATCACCATCATCATCATCATTGCTGTTCATGTATTCACGGTGGGGGGGGGCTGGAACTACAGAGTTTAACTGAAACCAGAAGAGGAAACTCCAGCAAGAATGATGCAGACGCTTTAAGAAAAAAAAGCCTTAGCAAATATGCTTGCCAGTTAATGGAAAACCAAGTAATTGTTTACATACAAGAGATCATAAAATTTAATTAATATATTTATTCAGTCTGTATCTCATTATTATGAATCTAGATTTATAGGTCAGATTGCTGTAAACAAAGGAATACCCTACAATACAGAAGATTTGCTTTAGTTCTTCCAAGGATTGTTGACTTAAATTCTTGAGACTAAATAATGCTTGTTACATGATGTGACATTACAAAATTATTTGTAATAGGATGCCACATGTTTATTCACTATTCACAAATGTGCAAACTGTAACAGTGACACAGATTGAGTTTATTATCAACTCATTTAACGTTCTATGATCTCTGCGTCTACTTCTACCTAACTACACTACGCCAAAAAGCTGTGGGTTTTAAATAATGATTTATTAATTTTATTTTATGTGCATTGATGTTTTGTTCTGTGAGGGTGTTGGATCCCCTGCAACTGAACTTACAGACCATAGTGAGCTACCATGGGGTACTGAAATTTCAATCCAGGCCCTCTAGAAGAACATCCAGTGCTGTTAACCACTGAGCCATCTCTCCAATTCTATATTGTGAAATTTTTTTTAAAGGAGACTCACAGACAAAATATTTATTTAAAATTTTGTTATTTTGTGCGGGTCATATTGACACATCCTGAGGAGATCACAAGCCAGCCTGTAGGAGTTGGGACACGTCCTGAGGAGATCACATGCCAGCCTGTAGGAGTTGGGACACGTCCTGAGGAGATCACATGCCAGCCTGTAGGAGTTGGTGCCTGTACCACATGAATTCTGGGGATTGAACTTGAAACACCAAGACTCAGTAAGCCATATGCTTTACTCATTGATCCACCAGCCCAAAGTCCTCTTAAAAACAACAACAACAACAACACATTATCAAAATCCATCATCCACAGGACATAAAAATTTATGAAAACATAAAAACTTGCAAGTGAATATATTTAGTAGCTTTATTCATGACTGACAATACCCAAAAGTAAGGGAGATGTCCCTTAGTGGGTAATGAATTATGAAAGCACAGTCCAGGCAGATGATAGATTATTACCAAAGGCTGTAAATAGCATAGGAAACTAAAATTAATATTGCTAAGTGAATGGAACCACTGTGAAGACTACACACCCTATGACTCCACCTTCTCTCTCAGAAGGGTATGGAGAAAGTAAAATAAATAAATAAATAAAAGGTCAGTGCTGGCAGGTTAGGAGGGACAAAGGGGAAAGCCAGAGTGCAGAATTTCAGGGCAGTGGAAACACTTTATGTGATACTATATTGGTGGGATGTGCAGCCATTATAGATTTGTTAGGATGTATAACAGCAAGAGCAAATGCTGATGTAACCACAGACATTGGTGAGAGGTCACAAGGGAGTTCAGGTTGTTGGTGGTGACAGCAATGTCAAGATGTGGAGTCTGGCCGTGCAGGGAGGTATAGAGAAAAACCTATGTATGTTTCAGTCTACTTTTTATGATCCTAAGATTTCTCTAAAATAGCACTAACTTTAAAAAAAAATGCACGTTTCAAGTAAAAGCAAATTTGAAGATGAACTTTAAGACCAATGCAAAAGCCATGCTACTGTTTGGCATGTCCAAGGTCAAAACCAAAGTTTAAATCACATGGGTGTGTTGTCGGATGTTTGTACACTGTGTTGCTGTGATTGGTGTAATAAAAAGCTGAATGGCAAATAGCTAGGCAGGAGGGATAGGTGAGGTTTCTAGGCAGAGAGAGAAAGAGAAGATAATTGAGGCACGCAGAAAATGCTAATGCACACGAAACAAGTCAGTAGTACAGAAATTGAAAGCAGGGGGAAAAAGTCATGTGGTAAAACGTAGATTAATAGAAGCATATTAATTTAGATTATAAGAACTAGTTAGGAATAAGCCTAAGCTATAGGCCAAGCTTTCATAATTAATAAAAAGTCTCCATACTATTATTTGGGAATTGGCTGGTGGGACAGAGAAAGACTCATTACATGAATGAACTTCCACAGATCATATTTTGTTCATCTACAGACTCCTATCTCCATTGACAACCTCACAGCCTCACCCACTTCCTTTGTTTTGCAAAGAAACTTACTGATCCCTCATTAAGTCTCTGTCTTCTTTATAAAACCTTGAGTGAGACTTAAGTGGACTCGATGCAGTTTGGAAAGATTGATTCCATTGGGTTGTTTTCTGTATGGTAATTGATCATTTACGTGTCTGTCCTGAAGGATAAGCTCTATAAAGAGAGGTCATGTCTTTTTCATTGTTTTGTTAACCCAAATATGGGCTTCCTCTTGGTTAAACTAATCCAAGAAAAAGTTACTTTGCTTTCATTCCTTAATGTGATATGAGGTTTATCTTTAATGCCTTAACGCAGCTGATACTGTCTTTACTGTGTTAACTGCTGCGCATGTCCACCAGACAGTTCTCCAGCATATTGTTGAAGATTTAACTTTAATATCATACCTTGCCCTGTTGTGTCCATTTGGTGCTCCTGTCTATGTACATCCTTTCAAAACTCCTCCCAAATCACAAAAGTCACTATCCCAATTACTTGTAACTTATAAGGACATTTGAAACCTTTTAGCTGAAGAACAGCTGTACTAATAGGAATACAGAGAGGCCCATGGTTCTCAGGCAGGGGCAGTTTTACATCCTTAGAGAACGTTTAGGCATTATCTGGAAATGCTTCTGGTTCATGCAGCTCATAACGCAGTGACATGCCAGGCAGCCATCCTGTGATGTGTGGGGTCACACCCTTCCTTATCAACAAAACCCACCTGGCCCAAAATGTCAGTAGTACTGAAGTTGAAAAATACCATATTGAGTTGCAAGATGAGTTTATTGATGATTATACCATCTGAGTGAATGATTCCACATTTTTCTCTTATTGTAGGCAAATCCTAAAAACCATTTGTGATTTAGCATCTACTCCCAAAATACAGTCTAAAGTGAACTCAAGAGTTGTTTTGGGTTTTTTTGATGGTGACTTTGGCTTTTTTTAACCCCATTTTAAAGACACATGTATTTGAGGAATAGATTGATGTTTTAATATCTTGATATATATATATAAAAATATATATAACCATTTTGTTTTAATCAAAATATAATTACATTATTTATTTTCTCCTTCTAATCCCTCCAGTCTCTCCTCAGCTTCACTTCTCTTAAATCTGTGGCTTTCTCTTCTTTTATTATTATTGTTGCATATCTGTGAGTGTATAAATATATAACTATAGCCACTTGATCCATTTGCAGCTGTGTGTATGTACATGTACATGTTGTATAGTCAATTAACTAACAGCTTAATTTGGCTTCTTAAACTGAACCTGGAGCCAGATTATTTTTATCATAATTCCTCAGCACAAGGAAGCTTAATGCTCTAAATATTATTTTCCAATGTTGTCCAAAGCTTAGATTATAAGGCATGTAAACCTTTCCAGGAAAGAATATCAGCTCAGGGGAAAGGAAACATATCCACAACTTATTTCTACAGGTTACGTCTAAAAGTGAGAGAGAAGAATTAAACAATGGTGGCAAAGCATTGTAGAGCAACAGCTGATCATAAGACAGTTAGCACATAATGAAGGATTTATAAAACCATCACTTCTCCATTCTCTATTCTTAAATGGCAGGATAACCCAAAGTTTGCAATCAGGAAAATGACCCCAAGGACGTACCTCATCCTCAGACTTACACAGTGGCAATTTCTTTTAATACTGAAAATAGAAGCCAAGAATCCAGTTCCCCTTTAATTATTGTTTCCCATTGCTCAAAGGATCATTTATATCATATGATTAGATTATGGATCTGAACAAATGTTTGATGAAAGGTATATACCAGTTCCAGACAAACTAAAGAGTTAATACAAGTAAATCAGGTTTAAACAGAGGTGAAATGAGCTAGAGATATGGCTCAGTAGTTAGAACAAGCACCCACTTTTGCAGAGGACCCAAGTTTGATTCACAGCATCTATATCAAACAGTTTGCAACCTCCAGTAACCCCAGCTCCAGGGGACCCAACACTTCTGACCTCCAAGAGCACTGTGGTCACCTACACACACCCCTAATATATACCCCAATATACATGCATATCCCTATATACATACATACTCCTATATACATGCATATACATATATATGTACACACACATAACTTTAATATATTTAAAATTTTTAAGAGGAAGTGATAAGAATTGAAGAGATACATGTATACAACACCCACACTCATGCACATACATAAAGCACAAACACAACACTGAAGTGATAATATATATAAATAGAGATAGAATTAAGTAGTGATATGACACTTATCTAATATATATGAGACCCTGGTATCATCGTTGAGAAATAAAAAGAATGAGGTGGTAACACAGGGTGGAAAAATACAGGAATGATAACTACAGGATTGGGGATAGTGCTAATTTATTTGACTATAATCATTACATGTATCGTATCTATATGCATACAGCTTGTGTATCAGCAAGTAAAATGCATGCTATATGCACATGAACAGGAACAACAATACTTCCTATTCCAACTTCAGAACCCATGCATTCACCATCACTGCGTTCTACTGATTATAAGAGGGTCATAGCCCATTTCAATTCAAGAGGAGAGGACATGGTTCCATCACCAAATAGAAGGATTATCAAATATCTTTCAGCCATTAATGTCAAGCCAATTTATGAAAGAGGTGACCAGACACAGCACAATGAGGAGGGATTTGAGAGTTAGAAAGACAGGGTTTATAATCAAGTTTTGTCTTTCTTAGACAGCTAATCTTGCTTGGTCCTATTTACTAGCTATGAAATGAGAATAGAGCTTTCTTATAACTGGATTATGTGACAGGTGAGCTTATGTCCCATCATACTCATTACAGTGCTGGACACATTGTCAAAGCCTAAGAAACAATAGCTGCCTCTTGCTATCCAAATTAAATCCAAGTGCTTAATTCTCATGACATCCTATAATATAGAAATGTCTTGCAATACACATATAATGCGCATTTCTGTTTCATATTAATTTCTATTTTCAAATTTCTTTGAAGTTAGATTTCAAAGGAAGGAAAAATTTGAAATAATAAATACTACAGCTACTAGGAGGCAAAGAAACTGCTGTGCACATAAAAGACACCAGGAAGGTTAAAAATGAAGTTGGTGTCAATACGTAACACTCATCACCAGTCCGCTACGCAGAAGGACAGCAAGGAAAGAACTCATGTGCTGCTTGGCTTACAGCTTAGGGATTGTGACTCTCTTGGTAGAGAGAGCTGCCAGTGCCTCATGTGCCAAACATAGAGATGTCACACTGTGGAATGTTGTCCTGCCTGGAGAAGGCAGAGAAGATGAAGCCTCATCCCACATGTGCTGGATGCTCCAAGTAATGGCAAAAATACTACAGAAGAGGTGAAATGTGCTCCTCATGAGAAACTTAAAATCTTAAGCCAAAGAAGCCAAAATCTACATGTGAGAAGAGGATAAAGTTATGTTAGACATTAAGAATTTAAGTTTAAGGAGCAGAACTATCCCAAGAAGGAGAAAGAACCAGCCTAGATGTCTGTCCATCTACAGAGCAATGGATGAAGTGAATTTCTCTCACCACAAGGAAGAACATAGTTATGCTGTTTGCAGAAACATGGATGCAACTAGAGATCAAATTAAGTAAGTTAGGCATGCTCAGAAAGACTCATATTAGCTTGTCTCCTCAAAATACTCACAAAAAGTAGAAGTGAACCTGTCTATGAAACCAAGCATATTACTGGTAAGAGGAAGGGAGATGAGAGAGGATGAGGAAGAAGTGTGAAAAAAATGAAAAATTAACGAGAAAACCAAAATTTCTCTCTCCCTTCATCCCCCTTTATTATTTACATACACTATGCCATCCAGCCCTCTCTCCCAGCATCAAAAAAAGAAACAGTCCAAGATTGGAAGTCAATGTTCCCTCTCCAGAACCTGAAGCATTCAACCACATTTACTCCTCCCGAAGAAAGCAGTCTTTCTTAACAAGAGGTGTGTGACAAGTCCTTTATGGGACTGTCAGTTTTTGTTCACCGTACAAAAATTACTTTTATTTGCATAAGTGCCTACAGCCCATGGACACACACAGACAACAGATGATAAGGATTTTAATGTACCCAAGAAATGTAACAGGGAAGTCAGTGCCCAAGAAAGAGGCTCATCTGACTCGTCAAGCACGGAATAGGTCCAACAATAGACAAAAAAAAAAAAAAAAAAAAGACATTTTTTTTTGAAGGACTCTAGCTGTGACACACATCAAGTTTATAGAATTTTTTTGCCTTTCCAAGTGTACAAGTTCTGGTCTTAAAATGCATCTCAAGAATCTGAAAGTTGAAAATCCCAAAGAAAGAAACGTTCTGGGTTTTAATGAAGTTCAAACATGGCTAGCTATGTAACAGTGGGAACCTTAGCATTTAGTTTAGTCTTTATCAGTGAAATGGAGATGGTCATGGGTTCTGGGGTTCTTGTAAGGTCTAACTGAGATGCTGGCATGCACTTGACAATCTGTACGAACATGGCACCTGGTAAGTGATAGTGTTCCACTGTTACTGGTACAGCTCTGCAGCAACTCAGTGGCTTAAAAAAAACAAAAACCAGAAAACCAAAAAACAAAACACCAAAACTTCGATGCTTTCTTCTCTCTTTCAAGCTTCCGATTTAACAAGAAGAAGAGTAGCATTAACACTCATTTAACTCCCCAACTGGATCTAAGTCTCAACCAGATTTGGAAGTCAAGTTAGCTAATTTTCTGGGATAAAAAGCAAAATTGTAAGTCTACTTTATTTTTGAAAATATTTATTTACTTAGTCATTCCCTCACATATCACATCCTGACCATAGTTTCCCAACCCTCCTCTTTTCTCAGCCTCCACCCTTCACCTCCCCTCTCCCTCTGATCCACTCTTCCCTTCTTCCTTTCAGGGAAGGCAGACCTCCCAAGGACATGAACCAAACATGGCGTAGCGAGTTCCAACAAAACTAGGCACAGTCTCTCATATTAAGGTAATGAGGCAACACAGCCGGAGAAAAAGGGTCCCGGAAGCAAGCAAAAGGTCAGAGACAACCCTTCTCCCACTGTTAGTCACACAGGAACACCAAACTACACCACCATAACACACATGCAGAGGACCTAGGTTATACCCCTATAGACTCCCTGATTGACGGTTCAGTCTCTGAGTCCCTGTGGCCTCTGGTTAGTTGGTTCCGTGGGCCATTTTCTTGTGTGTCTTGGCCCCTCTGGCTCCTACAATTCTTCCTTTTCCTCTTATATAAAATTCTCCAAGTTCTGCCTAGAATGTTTGGCTGTGGGTCCCCTCAGCTATCAGATGCCACCTCTCTGAAGATGATTTTGCTAGACTCTGGTCTAGTTACAGAAGATGGCCAGTTCATGGGGCTCCGTGTCACCCATTACTTTTCTAGGGTCACCCTCATAGATTCCAAAAAATTTCCATTGCATTAAGTTTCTACTTTGCCCCTCTGAATACCGGCCAATTCCAGTCACCTCTGCCACTTTTGTTTTGTGTTGCTGTTTTTAAGCTGTATCAGTTTTGTGTGGTTGGTGTTAATTAGCTCACTTTCTGATTAGAAAGTAAAGGTGCTGCCTATGTTCTCACAGAAAATAACAATAGAGCTCAAGAATTCTTCTGATTCATATCGTCCAGCATTTCTGACTGCTTAACTTATTCACCTTCATTTGAAATATTAGGAGAGGAGTTTTATGTCATTAATGTAACTCAGTGTGACCATCCATGACTCACAAGATACAGTCAAAATGTATATGTGCATATTTATATGTATATTTGTGTGCACCCTCTTGTGTATGTGTGTGTGTGTGCAATGTTAGCGTCCAGTTTGCACCTTTCTTTATTCTCTTCAGAATTTCTTAAGGAAAACTGAGGCTGCTGGTTTAGGAGACTCCAATATTGAAAAACAAATCCTTCATATCTCCAGTTCAGAGACTTTTCTCCTTGCCTTATTTTAATTAATTATATTAATCATATTAGCCATCAAGGAGACACCCTAACTTTAATTAACTAGAGAAATACTGGCAGGAGACTTAATTAAATGGTAATCAGATTTAAGGTGACGTTATTAAGATGTGATTATAATGTCATAGTTCATTATCATGAAATTAAATGTATCAAGAAACAATTGTCTAGGCTTTCAATTTATTTTTCATCATGTATAAAGCCAAACTTGACTCAGCACCTCGGAGAACGTGAACTGAATTCTTAGAACATTTTCATAATTGCAGGAAGGCATCAGGGAAGCCCATGTTCTGACGAGCCAAGATACTGAGATGAAGACAGCATCTTTCAGGTTTTGTCCCTACCATTGGGCTTCTAAATTCTCCTGCTTTTCTCTATGTTAGGACCAAGAGGATTTCACACAAAGACTGAGGGAAGTCCCTGTCATATATATTCTGCTCCCAGGAACTTGTTTTCCTTGGTGTCTGCTGTAAGCTTTTCAATAACATTTTATTTCTGAGGTCTTATCACCGGTGGGAGGGGGTATTAAAAAAAGCACTCAGATAAGTAAAGTATGTATTTATTTTTTGTTTGGGGGACCTTTTCTTTTGTAAAATAGTCAAGGATAATGGCAATGACATCATTTATAAGGTGTAAAGAACATCTGTCCTGGCCCCATGGACAAGTCTTCAATCTACAGCTCCTATGTTCAATTTTAGACATTACCATGGAGTCCTACTAGAGTAATGATCCAGTTCAGAAAGCGGGAGATTACCAAGGAACATGAGGCTTATCTGAGTATAATATCTCTCCATAAATTTTATATATTCTTCAGTTACCCATTACTGGCCCAGTAGCAATATTTGGTTATAATTTTCCCAGGCACTGGGATGAAAGAAAAACCATTCTCAAAGTTCTTGATTATCTTTCAAGTTCCTTTTCTGATGGTTTAATTTAATATGCTTGGGGCTTGCTAAGACTTTTAATAAAAAAGCCTTCAATTGTTGACAAGGTCTTTCTTTTTAACATTTTTGAATTATATCCACATATTCCGTCAGCAATAATGAACTCTTTGGATATTATCCCCCAAATGTCTACTACATGTTTATATCCTTTGAGCATGTGGGGGGGAGGGGCATGATCCCTAGAACTTGTCCAAGGCATCTTAAGGATCAGTGTGGCTTAGAATCATCAAGAGATGGTGAATCCCAAAGAAAAGTTTGAGATTAAAGTAAACAGGACATAGAACAAGGAAAGATGGGTGGAAAGAAGATGAGGGGCAATTTTATATTTCAGTTTCCAGTTCTGAAAACTTGACCTCTGAGTGATTTGGTACCACATCAGAAGTACAGGGGGAGAGCATTTCTGACATCATGGAATCCTCCCTTAGCAGTGCTCTATTAGAATGTACCAGGATGATGTATGTAGACCTAGGGTGATGCAGAGCACACATAATTACTTTCTAGTTGCGGTCCCCAGCAATGAAAATATGGAGGTTTCATGTACGTGGGTGGTGAAGAGCAGAGGATACAAACCAGGTTTCAGGAAGTGTTAAAAAGATTGAGAAAGGAGTTGGTAGCAATTCTGGATGGGAATTAGAAGTACATGGCTAAGGATTTTAAGGGAACATAAAATGACTAAAATCCCTTTCAGGTTTCTCTGTCTCTTAACTACCAGCCTGTAGTACTGGATTTATAGCATGGGCTCTATTGCGAACCCTAACTCTTCCATGCTATCTTTACCTGCTAGCATCAAACCCAACAAAGACTGACATCAGTATTGTTTAGTTTTGTCTATGTTGTAGTTTTTCAGGAAGTTTAAAGCCAGGCACAAACGCTTGGGTTTCTGTGTGCTTTAGCGTCCTATGCACAGTGAAGCATTGTATTTCATTTTTGATCCTCGGCTCTGCCTGGCTGAGCTCTGAAGTTCACATCTACATTTGAAACTGAAATTATTAACTAGGCCATTTCTCCACCCTCTTGTTTGCTAGCTTAAAAACTCCTTCGCAATTCTCTTCAGTCTTCTGTGGACGTCTGGTCTAAAGTCCCCATTTTCTCTTCTATACTGCTCCTGTCCTCCGTTGCTTTTATTCTGGTGTCTGAAGTGCGTGTTTTATAATATCTTAAGAATGCACTTAAAATATTTGATTTTCTGTGCTCTAACCTGTACCTGACAGACGTTTTCCATGAAAGACATACATGTTGCTATGTAGAGTAGTGTTATTATAAGTTTATGATCACAAAGACCAGCTGCTTATTTCCTCTGGACTACATGGTTTAATAATAAAGAATAACAAAAGCCACTCTATAGGCAAAAGGACAATCATTGTGTGAATTTTATGAAAAAATACACTTGAGAACTTTCAATTGCTATATCAAATATAAGACATCCAAGTATATTTTAATTTGATAAGCAGTAAGTTTTGACACATAAAATTATAGCATACACCCTTATATGAAAATATTCATTGTTTACCCAATATTAAGTTTAATTAAATGCCTTGCCCTTTTATCTGTACCGACACCTTGGTTAAAAGATAGAAAACTGGGTTGCAATACCAAGGACCTGGACTCTTGCACTAGTTATAATGTTCTCATCATCTAAAGTGGTAAAGTAATAACTGTCTGCACAGGATGTGCAAGAGTCACCATTGAACAGGGCCGAAGAGTAGGAAGTAGCCTGATGTCTTGATATTACTCTGCTGATTTCTCAAGCTCCACTATGATTAAGGTATGTGGCAAAACCCAGACAGTTCTTTAAAAATGGTGAAGAGGTTTTAACTGTGTGCTCTTCTTGGGGCTTCAGATTATCACACAGGTGTGGGGTACTTTATATCAGAAAGGTAAAGCCACTCATCAGAGGACACAGATAAAGACGCTTTTTAGAAGAGTTTAGGTATAGGCAAACTTTTTTTCCCACCTGCCAGCTCCCAAATAACTTACACAAAACTCAATATTAATTATAAATGCTCAGCCGATAGCTCGGGTTTATTACTAACGAGCTCTTAGAACTTATATTAACCGTACTTCTTATCTAAGTTCTACCACATGGCTTATGGCTTGTTACCTCATTCTGTACACATCCTGCTTCCTGTGTATCTGGCTCGAGACTCCTCTGGCTCTGTCCCCCTTCTTCCCAGTGTCCTTAGTTTGGTTCCTGCCAGTACTTTCTGCCTGGCTGTCGGTCAATCAGCTTTTTATTAAACCAAGGGCAGCAATGGTAAGAAGTGGCTGCAGTTGCTACCATAACAGTAGCAGAAGTGGCTACAATCACAGCTAGAGACAGCAGGGGTTCAGAAAGCAGCTAGGACAAAAACAATGAGGTGTGAAGAGCCGGGGTGGGGTGGGGTGGGGATGAGGTGTGGGGGCTCAAGGCTCTGGGGAGCCAGAGAAGATAATATAGGCCCCGGTCAGTGGAAGAGTGTGTTGCTGGGACTTGAGAGCCAAGGTTCTCAAATGCCCTAATCCGGTAAACTATAACACTCCCCACTGTAAAGGGCTGAACAAAACCAGGGCACAGGGACAGAAAAAAGGTAAGTTGCTTAATAAAATACTCTTAATTTTATTAAGTATTAATATTATTAACTAATTATTAATGCATACCCTACCTCAAAATTATTTTATATCTGGAACTATCCAGGTGTTAAAAACATAAAGACATAAGAAGTAATCTGAAGGCCAGAAGTTAAGAGCACTGGCTGCTCTTCCAGAGGCCCTAGGTTCAATTCTCAGCACCCACAGGGCAGTTCACAACTTTCTATAACTCCAGTTCAGGGGCACCTAACCCCTTCACTCAGACATACATGCAGGCAAAACACCAATGCACACAAAATAAAAATAAGCAAATAATTTTCCTGGTTAACTAATAATTATTTACTAGTTGTCATATATTCATCATTGAATATATAAAATTGTAGTGACAGAGAAAGTGAAATCCAAAGGATTTTTAGAAATAAGGCACAGCAACTGGTTTGGAAAATTTACTTTGGAGATGAGGATTTATGGGGATGACCGAGGCTGGAGGGTAGCAGGAATCCTTTTCTATACATGCATAGAAATCACATTAGCTAAATATAGCACAACTACATTAAAAAAAAAAAAAAAAAAAAAAAAAAAAAAAAAAAAAAAAAAAAAAAAGCCCTGTGAGCTTTCTGAAAAGCTGAGGCTGCCAGAGAAGGTTTACAAGGAAAACAGTTGTTAATCTGGGTAGTTTCAACGTTCAGCACTTACCAACTGCCCTCTTCACCATGCCAGGACCAGTAGTAGTTGTGAATGGTCACAGGGACGAGTTGTTAATGACAATGTATTTTATTTTATTATTATTTCAGGCTATTCTAGTGCCAGGAAGTCCCTAGAAATGACAAATTCTTCTGTCCTCTATGAACCTGTGCCCTCCTCTGCATAACATGATCTGTTTCTAAGTTTTCTAATCTAAATGTTTAGTTTTTTAGTATCCTAGAGTTTAATATTGACAACAAATGGGAGAAAAGGGGGGGGGGGGAGAAGGGATATGGTTAGAGTTGTTAGACTTTAAAATCTCTTGGAAGCCACTTGAGCAAGAGTGCAAAGGGACAGAGCTCTGGGGGATGCTGGGACACTGCTCATTACCTCTGTGTCTAGGAGCAGCACCAGCTGAGTGTCACTTGGGGTCTGAGTTGAGAGTCCTTTGCTCACTGATTTCTGGAAGTCAATGGTATATTCCTCTTTATAACCATAAGTCAGGTTTTTGGGTTTTTTTTTTTTTTTTAAAGAAGTTGTAAGACCCCTTTTCCCTTTCCTCCCTTTTGCATAAGCAGCCCCCTCTTGTTTTAGCAATTTCCTCTTACCCAAGAAGTAGTGCTAGCAACAGCAGTTGCAAGGACAGTAAGTAAACTTGCCTAAGGCATGTTAACAGGACAGTAAAGATTAGCTCCCCTGATAAAAGAAGAACTGCAGTTAGGAATAAGACCAGGTGTCTGGGGCGGAGACAAAGGAATGTGGTCAGGAGCCAGACGCCAAACATTCCCCAACCAAGGATAAACTGATTACCCTGTGGGCTGTACATCTGCTCTTAAAACCTGCTCTTAAAACATATATCCTGGTGCTGGAGACATCAGCATCCCTGTAAAACTTAGTAATAAAAACTTTCACAGTGTATGTCAGCAGGGCAGAGGGGGAAGGGAGGGGAAGCAGTTACTTGGCTATGTGATCAGGCCCAGTCTGATCACGGGGAGGAATTCCAGGAAGAGATAAGGAACAAAGGAAGAACAAGCAGCAGGCCTGGGGGCGGGTGATAACCAGAACCTTTGGTCAGGCCAGGTGGCAGCCTGGGGGCCCTCACCCCTCAACGGGTGATTTCATTCAAACCAGCCAATGAAAACCTTGTAACTTTGCTTCTGCTTCTGTATGCGCACTTTTGCTTCCCTAACCCTATAAAAAGGCCCTGAACAAAGGGCTGGGTGTGCAAGCCCTCCCGGGTGGCTTGGCCCACAGGTACCTGTGTCTACTCAATAAACCTCGGGCTGTTTGCATCTGATCTGTGGTCTCGGCTCGGTCTTTGGGTCCCGGGGTCTCCTCCTGAGGAAAGGTCCGTACTGGGGGTCCCACACCCCCGGGGGTCTTTCAAAGTCATATGAAGAAATAATTTTAATTTTGAGATAGAGGTCTATGAAAGTGTATGATATGATAACCAGTGAGTGTATGTTGAGAGATCTAAACTTCCTCCATTTAACAAACTGGGTCTAAGTTTCAGTCTCTTTAACAAAGGGCTATTAAACAAACACCCTTCCATTCAGGGATGAGGAAAAGGAGCAGGAAGAAGTCTTGAGTCAACACCACAATGTCTCAAGGGCAGTTCCTACCACCACCTTGAAACTTACCTAAGTGTGTCCATAGATACAACGTCAGCCAATTAAAAAAAAGTATACTAATGTTAACGTAACTGCTTCTTGCTTAACCAATTATGTTTGAGATGACCTATTTCTAAAATTCCCCCAGTTGTGCTTAAAAGGAGCTTGAGCTTTCATCCCAGGGAAGTCACCTTTCTGTACAGGCAAATGACCCCAAATATGCTGGTAAATAAATGCTCTTTCTTCTTGCATACCATTTTATCTGGGGTCTTTCTTCAGCATTTTCTTGGACCTTACAAGTTTTGTTTTTTAATATTTATTTTTTTTACTGCGTGTCTGCACAAGTGGATGTGCGCACACCATGCTGGTATGTGTCATAAGTAGGCAGAGGACATCTGTAAGACTCCGTATGTCAAACTCAGGCCATGTCTTTGGCAGCCCCTGTCTCCCCTGCCAAGTCACTTAGCCCAATAGCCAGCAAGGCTAAAAAAAAAAAAAAAAAAAAAAAAGCAGTGTTTCAGTTTCTTAGCAAGGAAGAAAACTCTGTGGATTTTTTTCTTTT
This sequence comes from Phyllotis vaccarum, assembly GCA_033318265.1. Classification (NCBI taxonomy): domain Eukaryota; kingdom Metazoa; phylum Chordata; class Mammalia; order Rodentia; family Cricetidae; genus Phyllotis; species Phyllotis vaccarum. Next base: position 27,362,828 of record JARWLC010000017.1, read on the forward strand.
AAAGCTAATGACAAAGTAGAAGAAAATTAATTTAAAAAAATGCTATCTCCTTTATCCTGTGAAGAGCTTCCTTCACCAGAGTAAATAGTAAATAGACTAAAATGTACTAACAGAATCTATATTCCCTGAAGTCCTAGGGAGCCCAGATTAAGAAGAAAATGGGAAACTTTTCTATTTCTAATGTAACTGATACTTCCTATGGGAATTAGTAAAAGGAAGAGATTATCCTCAAACACCAGTTATCACCATCACAACTGATTTAATCCTAAGAGATTCTACATTATGGATTTGAAAAAACAAAGTGTCCCACACACACTTCAGCCATATCTATTGCAGGAACTAAAACCATAACACGATCTTGTGAAATAGACACAAGATTGCATGAGACAGTTTCTGGTTAACCTCTTTCTTAGAAGACCTCTCTAGCATTGTGACAAAGCTCTGCCTAGTGAGAGATTTATATCCATCCCCTGAAATGTTTCCTTGTAGCTTACAAGTTTCAATATAGATCAGTTTCCTAAGTATAGACCATCACAAAATGAAATTCCTTTGGGGTGTCTTCATGCCTGGGGTTAGACTTCATAACACCAACATAATTACTAGATTTAGACAAATTTGACAACTTATTACTGAAAGGAAGGAGACAAAGATGGAGAGTTTGCAATTGAACTATCGTACGACACGTGCCCTGCCTCTGCCGCAGTGGACTTCCTCAGTACCAGAGTGGAGAGAACACAAGCAAACCACTGCCATGCAGTGGCAGGCTTTTGTCTGGAGCCTATGCCCTTTGGTACCTGAAACTTTTTGAGAAATTTTTATTTTTCTTCCCTTTCTGCTGTGAGGTAGACTTGTTGCCTTGATCCTTCCATGGCTTAACAGAATTTTTTTTTTTTTAATTTTTATTTTGTTGCCACATAAGTGCTGGACTAGAAGAACATCTTTGTGTTTCGTTCATACAACCAAAGACAAAGGCTAATTAATGGGATGGTTTGGCAAGGAAGTAAAAGCAGACCAAGAATTCACCAAAGGAAGAAAGCAATAGCTAGACACATTGGAACACACATGCAATCCTGCTATTCAGGAGGCTGAAGTTCCAGGATGGCCTGGGCTACATAGGGAGACCTTGCCCCCAAACAATGCTTTTACATTATCATTAGCAGAGGGATTCAGCTTTTGATGTTACTTTTATGTATTTCCAGGGAGGGGTCACATTCAGAGGACAAGAAGTCTGAGTCTGATGAGGTCTTCTGGAAAGCAAGAAGGTTTGAAGAGCCAAGAACACACACATGTTAAACCAAGCATGACACCATGCTGAAACGTGTTTTTCTTCAATAATTCCGGAATTCATATACTCAAAGAAAAGCATTCAGCCATACATTTTTGACATACTATTCAAAAGCTGATCTCCCACCCACCCCCAAATGGAAATAAGATCTTTAGCATTTTAACATACACACTGAATTTATGGGTCTATTTTACAAATTAACAAATGCAGTATTCTTTTTGTGGATATTTGTGATTCTATTTCCCCAAAACATAGACTTAATTGACTATCGTGAGGTCAAGAGTGCTGCCTGACATCATTTGTGCCCAGATAGCCCTCTATACTAGCATGTGGTGTATTCAGTGGAATTATCTGTTTAGTAGAAGATACTATTTGTTGTTTCTCATTGGCATCCCCATAATATTGACATGGTATCAACTCATCAAATTTGGTGTTAAGATAAAAAGTCTTAAGTGGAAAGTTGCTACTGAAATGCAGTTCTGAATTCTGTTCAGTTTCTCTTTTGATTCAAGACAAGGAGCCATGATAGATGAAATCACAAGATGATAATAAAAGAGATGTGTCTTAAGTAAAACCAATTGTCTTGTGATTTAGCTTAGTATTTCAGGTAAAATGCACCCTTATGAAATAGATCTCTTAGGAGAGTCCTGTCTCCAGGGATGTCTGCAAGTAGGTAGACATCCTTAATGAATATCTGTTAGCATTACTCTGCCCTATATTTCTCTACCGCCTCCTTGAAAAATGTCACAGCCTGATTGGGTTCTGATCCTGGCACCCACCTTGGCCTTTCTGATTTCAGTTTCGTCCTTCACCCTTTCCCACCCCCTCCAAGTCTGTCTCATTTTTCTGGCTAGATTTTTCTGTGGCTCATAATGTGTTTCTTTACCTGTTTCAACTCTCACTTATATTTTTAAGGAATCATGTTTGATTTATTCTATGTTGTATCTGCCTTTATTGAAGAAATGTCTGGCACATAATTGTCACTTAATAACATTTCCCCAAAACCAAACCAATGAAGAACAGAATGTTAGTCTTTGATGTGAAAGGAAATGGATAGCATTTCTAAGGAGCACACCCATCACTTTCTTTGCATGAAGAGGGGTAACATTGAAATATTCTATGTCAGCTTTCTTTTACCTTTATGTCAAAGCTTTCCATAACTTTGGAAAAGTACAAACTCTTAGCCTAAAAAAACCTTAAAACTATTACACAAAGTGAGTGTGTCAACAAACAGAAGTAACAGTAACATAGGAAATTAAAACCCAGTTTTGGTGAAATCTGTATACTTATGTTCTCTCTCTCTTTCTCTCCTTCACTCTCTCTCTCTGTATTTGTGTGTATCTCTCTCTCTATGTCTCTGTCTCTGTCTCTCTCTGTGTGTGTGTGTGTGTGTGTGTGTGTGTGTTTGAGAGAGAGAGAGAGAGAGAGAGAGAGAGAGAGAGAGAGAGAGAGAAAGAGAGAGAGAGAGAGAGATATCAGGCAAAAGAAATGATCAAAAAAGAAATATAAAAAAATCATGGCTAGAAACATCTTAAGAGCAAAATCTTTCAATGAAAATATTAAAAACTACTAGAAATGAGAAAGTTGTGTGATGTAGCACTCAAGAGCTTCTGAAAGCTGTAAGTGCTCTGAGAAACACATTTCTTAAGTGCATTAACTAGCAGCTTTAGAAAAGTAAATCCATGTTCTTGGTTACATCTTTTGCAGTGGGAAAACACACAGCAAGGAGATTTGCTTTTATGTTATAAAATTCCCTGATTTAAGACATAGCACTAGGGAAAAGATCATAGTAATTGGACCTGGGACCGAGGACCAGGTGACACCAAGAGCTACCTAGAGAAGCAGCTGAAACCCACCTGTTCTGAAAGAAGCAAGTACCTGAGGAGACCACACAGATATAGGGTGCATCAAAATAGTTTCAAGATTATTATGTGTGGTGACGTTTTTCCAAGTCAAGTTATTGCTGTGCAATAATTACAGCACTTAATTATACTAAAATTACCAGAACTATGTATTTTATTAATCACTGTTGTGTTGGGTGCCAATGCTTACCTGTCCTTCCCTGTTGAACCTAATTCTGCTTCCCTTTGCCATCTCCTGAAAAACCTTTTTCTCCTTTTATAAGTTATGCAGAGTTAGAACCCAGGGGCACATCAGAAAGCCACACAATACCAAACCATGCCACTTATGAAAACGTATTGATCACATTGTCAGAGATTGTTGTCATAGGGAAGGGTACGGATACAAATGAATCAGCATGATGAGCTCTGTTGATGAGAAAGATTCCTTACCTTATAAGAAAGCAGGGCTGGAGAAATGGCTCAATGGTTAGGAGCACTGGCTGCTCCTCTAGGGGACCAGGCTTCAATTCTCAGAATCTACATGGAGCTCACAACTGTCTGTAACTCAAGTTGCAGGGGATCCGTGGCACTTGGTATGCATGTGATTACATACATATTCATGCAGGCAAAATACTGGTACACATAAAATAAACAAATCTTTTTTTTAAAAAGGAGAAAACATAATAATCTGTTAGTAAGTCTTATTTACTTTTCCAATAATTATGTTTAATATTTCATATCTTAAAGAGTTAGGCTATTCACAGTATATACATTACTAATACTTTACCAATGCTTCACTTGAATTATCAAAAAATTGTGTCCTAAGTGTGTATAAAGTAAAATGATGTCTTCACAATTATTATAAATTTTTTTCCATGGAAAGATCATGCACTGCACAGTCATATGCATCCTTTACCTTTCTAGCTTTCCAAAAATCAAGGGTGGTTTCTAATTCCTGCGACATAAATTATATATTCTACAGATTCCTAATTACGATTTAAAGATGGAGCTGAAAAAATGTGCTTTACAGGACTGATCCAGGAGATATATATGAAAAACTTCACAGTTAATCTATCTCTTGATCCTGAAAGGAAAATAGACTGGGGATGGAAGTGAGCTGTAGGGCACCGAAGGCCACTCACCACTGCACACAGAACCACAGCCAGAGGGCTGGGAACATGAGGGTGTCATAAATAAGGTCGTGATCTCCAGCCTGGCAAAACAAACAGACATTGGTTGGAAATAAGCAAGACTATGCCTCTCCTGAAAAAGAAGCCCACAGCAGAGGTAACAACCCTAAAAAAGTTCCTTCCCGCAACCTAGAAGAGAGACAGTATACCTGACGTGACGTTCGCTATTCACGTTATTCTCTGGGGCAAGAGCTCTGGGAAGGAGAGCAGCCCTGTTTGTGAGCTTCCTTCTCAAGTCTCCGCCTTCTGATGCAGCAAGGGCGAGACTGAGCAGACCCAGAAACTCATTTCTTTGGCGCAATTATAATACGTGGCGCTTCTACTTGCCCATGTTTCCCTGTTCCAGAACTTTCCAGTTGTCATGCAGAATGCTATGGCACTGGGCTGTCATTGTCACTATTATGTTTTGTAGCGAGATTACAACTCTGAAAGTCGTAGACATCTCATTTTCACGGTCGACATTGTCTTTTCTGATTATACAGTAACAAATATTCTTTGAAAGTTTAGTCAAATCATACACAACACTATAAAACTGAGTATTATATTACAAAATATCCCCCACAGCTGAAAATTAAGCCAACAAGATGGTTCAGCAGGTACATCCACTGACTTTTACACCTAACAAGTTTATTTCAATCCCTGGATCTCACATGGTAGAAGGAAAGAATTGGTCTCTGCAAGTTGTTCTCCGACCACCACGTGTATGTCCTGGCACACACACACACACACACACACACACACACAGATAGAATCAATATGTAATACATTTTTAAATAAAAAATATGACTAATGCCACATTACTCTGGATATATTTTATCATAATTAGAAGACTGCTTTGTGGTAGTAGAGTACATAGTAAGAACAAAGTAGAAGACATTTTAAGATTTCGCTGTGTTTACATACATATAGTGCAGTGCACACAGAGAGATAAACACATAACAAATGTGAATAGCAATGTGCTAGTATCAGTGCTATTGTTTGCTATTTGGGAGTTAAAGCAGCCCATCTTTAAAAAATGGAGAAGGAATCATTTCCCTCCATCACCCTCCCCCCCCATTTCTGGGACTGGGAGGTCTAATTAGTCTTCCGAAGATTGTCAAGCCTTAGACTCCTCTGGGGATCTCAGGAGATGCTCAACCTGCCCCCCCATCCCCAGCAGTTGCTAAGAAGGCCTATTTTCTAGTGTGTGAGAAGACAAGGTGATAATTGGCTAAAGGGAGAACTGTTTTTAATTTACTGTTAATTAGAGACTTAATTACTCTTGCATTTATTCATTCAATCAACAATATTTCTGAAAATGTTTATTGAGTTCAACTGTGTGCCAGAGGCTTATCAGAACACAAACAGCAAATCCTCTGTCTTCAAAGAGTGTGAATGGTGGCAATCAGGGGACAAAGATAAAGGATGCGTAATTACATCAACGACAATAACACTTAAAAAAGGAGAAATTCGTGAGGAAGAGAAAGGGCTTTAGAAACAAGGCTTTAGTGAGGTTGGATAAGATGTCAGGCCTGGCTTTACTGAGGAAGGGACACTTGAGGAAATATTCAAAGGTCTGAGGAGGTGATGCCATCATGTGGGGAAGTTGACTCTTCTCAGAGAGTGGGAGCAAAGCTGTGGCCGGGCTGGTGTTTGATCTACTATGCTGGAGGGGAGGAGAGAGTAGGAAGAGTTGATGTCACACAGTGAAGGGAGATAAGATTGAGGAAAACCCTCTTTCCCCCCACGGGAGCAGAGGAAAAAGTAGGGAGGTGGAAAGATGTCACAATGCAAATGGGAGATCAGATCAAGAAGATATTCCCAGTATTGATTTTGAGAGAGATGAAAGTTGTTAAGAGGTTCTGCACAGGGGAAAGGCTTATGGCATCATCTTGAATCTTGAGGTAAGGACAGTTGGGGAAATAGATGGTAACAGAAAGCTTGAGACCATTGAGGAGTCTCTTGCTCTCAGTTCAGAGAGATGAGAGAGCACCCTCATGGGTCAGCTGGTAATGAGTGCTTGGCTCTCAGACCCAAGTTCAAAGTTGAAATGTCTTTATCCTGGAGGCAATAACAGCTAACAATATTGGCTTGAGGGATAGAGCTTTTCTAATAGAGAATACTGGGCAAACACAGATGGTTGGGGGGGGGGGGGATTGAGATGGCCATAAGGTCCCAGACCTACTTGTTTTTAAAAGGTGTGGGATGTGATGTGTGAGAACGTGTTCAAAATGAGTTTTTCAGGTGCTTCTCATGTCCAGGAGCACATCAAGGAATCCTCTACCACTCCTGAGAAGTAGGTAGAGTGATTTCCGGTTTATACACTGTAGATGCAGCCCCGCCACTCCCCCCCCCCCCAAGAAAATAACTCAGATACTTACTGAGCAGTGAGTTCATGTTTGAATAGAAGAAAAACATTTTCTCTGAGACAAGGCATACAGCAAGGGTAGATTAGAAACCAGCTAATTTTAGAGTTCTGAAACTCACCTAAGATCTTTGTTATTTATGTAAATAATAAAGAACTTTTAGGGAGTGAGAAGAACCACCGTAGAGCCATAGAGATGGCAAATAAATGAGATGGCAAAAGTGAGTCTGTTGACAGGGAGTCTACCCCACGCATGTGCATTGAACTTGGCAAAGTTGGAACATGAGAGCAATGAGGTCTATGCCAGGGCTTCCCCGGTGAGTGTTGCTTTCACGGGTGGATTAATCCTATCCTGTGTGCCAGGAGAAAAAGTAAGAAGCAGACGTAACAAACAAAACTTTGGGAAATCGGTTCCTTTTTATGATGTTGGCATGTGAAGTTTCTCTTCAAGTAAAACAAGGTCTTAGGGCTAAATAAATAATTCATGGACCCCCTAGTTTCCTATGTTGTGTTTGCCTTTAGGAGAATGTAACAATGGCATTAGCAGAGAAGGTTAACATGAAACTTGGTTTAGAGAAGCAAGACTTGGGCACGTGGATTGGAAGCAGTAATTGCAAACAATGCAGATGTCAGAGGAGAAAGGTATATTTCTTAAAGGAGAGCTGAGCCCTTAATTTATAAAAGCCTCAAGAGGCTGCCAGGATGTGTGTGTAGGTAAAAAAGGGAGTAGACATGGGATATCTGAGTTTCCCAGAAACCCCCAGAGGTTTGTCTGGGCATGAGATATTCAGTCTGGAATGAAACTGTCAGAAGATTAGTTCTGCCTGAAGATGTGAGGTAGGCAGAGTTTGTGGAATTGGCACAGTAGACCAGCAATGAGATGTTGAAGCTGGATGGCCTCTGAGTTTGGTACTAAACATCAATTAAATAAAATAAGATAAAATAACACGTTATGGTTTAGACTGATTTTAAATATTTCTCAAGGCTCTTAAGTTGAAGTCTTAGGCTCCAGTTGACTTTGCTGTTGAGAAAGTAGGACCTGGTAGAGGAAGGCATGTTGTTGATGAGGATGTTAGAACCTTTGCCCTTCCTCTTTCAATCTTGCTTCACCGTCACCATAAGGTAAGCAATCTGCTCTGTCACATTTTCTTTTGACCACAAAGGACTCCTTATCACAGATCCCAAAGATACTAGGCCAACCATAGGTGGAAGCCTTGAAGAGCACGTCCAGTCTTTCTTCCCTTTGAGTTAATTTTCGCAGGGAATAACTAACTTGGTAAAGATAAGACAAGATAGAACAAACTAGCCACCAATGATCAAGCAATTCTTTTCTTGCCTCTAGGGGTCCAGAGGTTCAAAGATCAAAACATATCCAGATGGAAATACATGGGTGCCCAGAATTTTAAGGGATGAAAATAATTATACTCTGCATTGGAGGCTCGAGCTAATTTGAAAGTTATGCTCTATCATGCCTCTTAAAACTCTCTGTCCCTCAGTACAACCTGGTCACTGCTCTGATGAACAAGAATAACATGACCTGTCTGTAGAATGTGCTTTGATCCTGATTAGTCATTATGTCTTCACATCTGTTTTATTGATTGGCATCCTGGTAATACAGTCCAGAAAATTAAGAATGGAATAAAAAGAAGCATTTCAAATTTTAGTGGTTGTCACGTTGTTGATATTTCCCAAAGAGTTTGTAGCTTTTATCAGGTGAGCCAAAGTTTTTAAAAATGAGTGCACTAGATAAGTATCTTTAAATGCCTTCATTTTTTGTGGACAGGACACTCAACACCATATCCCAGCTCTAAAACCTTTCTTCATTAGAAGCAAGGAGAATGGTTGATGACTTGTTCTAGATACTCTAAGGCTGTGATTAAGAGATGGACTGGATCCTATGTTGGTTTGCTCAAGTCTACTCTTCCTGTGTTCTTTTGCATGAAACACTATTGTGAAGGATTCCAAGAGTCAGTGTGTGAGGAGGTTCTGACAGATCCCAGGAGCTACCAGCAACATGCCTGGTGTGTGTGTGTGTGTGTGTGTGTGTGTGTGTGTGTGTGTGTGTGTGTATGTGAGAGAGAGAGAGAGAGAGAGAGAGAGAGAGAGAGAGAGAGAGAGAGAGAGAGAGAGAGAGAGAAGGAAGAAACAAACACCGATGATTGTTTTAGGTTAAAAAGTTCTCAGGAGCCAAATGAGACCTATTCAGAGTGCTAAGCGAAGCAGAAAATTTTAAATTATTTAATTCCTTTATATTTTAGTGTCCAGATTCCCCAGTCCTGTCCGTTAAAAGATTTTCTTTTTGCTTTGTTTTCCTCGAATGTGTATTTTTTTCTTCTTTGGCAAGGTTCGGGTAGTTTTGTTTACATGGAGTTATATCTTGGTCCTATATTCTATTCTAGATAGATTGGTCTATGTGTATATTTTTGCTGTAGTAGCCTGCTCTTTCTATAACCATGCTCTCTAGTATGACCAAAAATCAGGAATAGCTCATGCGGTGTTTCCTTTGGTGGGGATTGCATTGGCTATTTATGGTATTTTGTGTTTCCATATGATTTTAAAGATTGTTTTCCTATGTGTAAATGAGTTATTTTCTTAGAATCTCAAAATAAATGAAATAATTAAAAAAGAATATGTTCCAGTATTTTCACTGTGCAGAGGGTGACTACCATCACCAATAACATACTGTTTTCAAAATGACTAGAAGAAAGAACCTTTTCTCATTACAAAACGCTTAAGTTTTTGAAATGATCGATATACTAACTATTCAAATTTAATCATTGTAAAACGTATGCACGTGCTGAAGCATCACACGATCTCATATGCTTATAGCATATACATATGTATGATTACGTAATATTTTCTGACCATGACATGGTCAGTGCACTCATGAATTCACTTTAGCTATGGCTCTCTGCACACAACTGGGCCTGAGGACCCTTTGTCCCTGATCTGTGGTGGTGAGGTTGGGATCGTGTGAAACCCCACCCCTGCTGCTGGAGTGAAGTATCCTTTTCTTAAGTGGTGTAGCCACTGACATGTTGCTCTTGCTTCAGTCAATAACCTACCCAAGCCCAAGCAGGAAACTAATTAAAGTCAGTGGGTCACACACAAGTAAAGACATGAAAGGGTCATTACTCTGCGAGACAGAAGGGTTTCAGTGGGAGAGGAAAGAAAATTATAGAGGAGAAGAAGAGGTGAAAACACCTGAAATTCGTTATATAAATTTTTGAAAGTGTAAAACAATAAATTTGGGGGCTGAGTTCAGTGGGACACAACTTTAACCCCTGCACTTGGGGGCTGATCTCTGAATTCCAGTCCAGTCTTGTCTATGTAGTGAGTTCCAGGTAGGCCAGGGCTACACAGTTAAGACCCTGTCTCAAACAAACAAACAAACAAACAATCAACCAACCAAAAAGAATTAAAAAACTACGAAACAAAAGCCAATGATTTTTTTTTTTAAATTTACTGTTTTCTTTTGGACTACACATAGGAATTGTTTAAAATGACAAATTCTATACATGCTGATCTCTCCTCAGCATGGCTTATGGAAAAGACAGTTTGTCAGCTCATTGCAAACTAACACATTTTTGTATGTTAATGGTTTGGCTTTGGTTTTTTCTTTGTTTTTTTTTTTATTGTTGTTTTAGCTAAAACATAGATTAAGGGAAGAAGAAACTTTTCAACTGATCTAGAAGTTAGTTGTTAAGATCTTCAGACCCCTCTCTGTTTTCACAGAAGCCACATTCATAGAATTATAAATATTTGAGGCAGTGAGCTGTCACTGGTAATTTTTATGTTTATGGTTATAAAGAATAATACATAGTGAAAATGGAAATAATATGAGTTAAGAATCATATATAATTTTATGTTATAAAAGTCACCAAAACACAGTCCATAAGTTTTAGAGTAGACATATAACATTATATAAAAAGACTCCAAAGAATAAGAAGTAGATATGGGAGGAAACATGTGGCTGTATTTGTAAGCTGCACAGTCAATTACTTCAAGATTTCACTGATGAGTGGCAGAGAGGAAGCTACATAAAGAACCCCATTTTACCAGGTTACATCTAAATCTAGTCCGGATGTTTCTCTTTGTGGCTTTGAGAATCTGAATTATACTAGTCTTCTCTTACCCAAAAATACTTGTTGAGCGTGTGCTGTGTAAGACATGGTAAAGCTCTGGGAATGAATAGGTACACTGAGCAGCTTTCCCTTTGGTGGACTAAAAGTTGTTTATGCACTTGCAAAGCTCACTCACAAATATACAGCCTTAGAACCCAGGGAGTGAGAGATGTGAGGTTCCAGGGGAAGCATTTCTAGAGGAAACTAAAGTTTAAATGCATAATCACCGCTTGTCTAGCCAGCATTTTCAAGCAACTCAAAGTCCAGAAGATCACTCCAGAGAGTTTTCTCCATCTACACGAATGGAAATATGCTCCATATGATGTTTTTTTTTATCAATCCCCACCCATGCCAGTTTTTGTCCTTAATGTCTCCCTTTCATAGCCTGCACCCAGTCCCTTGTGAAATGATCAGCTTCAAAATAAGCCCAGGATCCTCTGCTTCCACTGTGGCCACCTTTGTCCACGCTCCCTTCTTTGTCTGTACCATGTAGACTCTTCTCACTGGATTCCTGCTTCGCTCTTTCTATGATCTCAGGGCACTCACCAACTGATATCTTAGAAATGCAATAAATCAGGATAACACACTATTCCCAGAATTTCTGGCGCTCTCCACATCCCTCAGAGACCGAGTCAAATCCTGACCATGGCCTTAAAAGCCTGCTATGATTAGCTTCCCTATTCTTGTTTATTACAGGTCTCTTTTATATTATCCCTCAAATAAGCCAAGGTCATTTCTGTCTCATGGCCACTGCATCTGCTGTTCCCTCTGAGAAAGGCTTCCCATCAAGCCTCCCAATGCTCATTCCCTTAGCACCTTTTAGGGGTTTGCTTATATGCTGCCTTCCTGATGACTCTATGCAATAGTATTCTTTGAAATAAATTTCTTCCTGGCCTTCAAATGTTGATAAATTTTCCCCATTGAAACAAGCAGAGCAACATTTTTTTTTTCTGTTATTTTTCTTTCTCTTTCAAGTGGCAAGGACGCTCACTATTTTGTCTAGAATGGCTCTTTACACACTAAATGCTTCAACAATTTTTCTGCAGTAAGTGCAGATAGACACCATCCCTGCCTCACAGAGCTCACAGTTAACAGGAAAAGATAACAGGCAGGTAAATAAATCATGAACATTTGATGCATCTGTTTATGACAAGAACAACCAACAGAGTTCAAAGACAAAGCAGAGAACAAAGGGATTTACATAGAGGCGGGAAGTTGATTTGGGTCAGACAAAGGTGAGTGGGGGATTTTTCCCAGGGGAAAAAACCATCAGATGTGTAATTCTCAGTTACTAACAAGAGTCAAATGCTGAAATGTGGGGCTGTGTAATGCTGATTAACCTGGGTAGGTGTGTGGGAGGGGAAATCATTACAAACCAAACACTGTTGTCTTCCACTCATCCCAATCCTTTAGCGCATAGGAACACAACTACTCCTTCACTTCACTCCACCAACCTGGCATCTCTCTTCATTCATCTCGTCTCTCTGCAACCAAACACTTATCCCATACCAGAGCATCCCTCAAAAAGTGCTACAGAATTGCTTTTCTCTCCCCCCACTTCTCTCCTAGGTTGAATACTGAGTTTGCAGGCATGCACCACCACACCCAGTTATCAGAACTGGCTTTCTAAAAATTCCATCTGGTAATATTAGTCCCTGCTTCAAATCTAATTTACTCTCTCCTGTCCATGAAATCATAATCAAACTCCTTCAACACGCGCAGAGTTTATTTGTGTATAGTTAAAATTTCCATTCTCATTTTAGGCTGTCTTTATTAATCTGGAAAGGCAATGTTACGATTCAAATTCCAAGCTGATATATATCTCATTTGCACCATACCAGACCTCTGTTGGCGGCCTTCATACTGCTAAGAAGATTCATTTATTCATTCCATAATGACTGCCTTTGGGATGTAATCACACTAAAGCAATTCCAAATAGTTGAAACGTTTTGTAGTTGTGGTCTACGCTCTCACTGACAAATGGTTTTCTAAGAGCACAGTCCCTAAATGTTAACAGGCCTCAGAATCCCCCAGAGAGTTTTTGAAGCCCAGGCTGCTGTGCTCTTCCCTAGAGGCTGGGACTAGGTAGGCCTAGGTATGATTCAAGAAGTTGCATTTCTAACAGCTTTCAAGGTGACAGACATTGCTGTTCTCTAGGGACCGTAATCTGAGAATCACTGTCCTTTAACAGCTGTGGTCATGTGGGCAAGACAACTTTCCAACTCATTTTGTATGTCCTTGGGAAATAAGATGATCAAAATGCAGAGTGACAGTTCCTAGTCTCTCACTCTAGAGTGACTGGCTAGAAAGACAGATAGGTAGTGGGTACCAGATGCTCTTCCACCTTGGAGAGGTGGATGATACCTTCTTTACGGAAGACTGCAGAGAAATGGGTTGGTTAGTGCTGGGTTGGCACAGAGGCTCCAAGGGCCAATGGACCAGTAAGTGGCAGCACATCTTTCTGCCGTATCTGCCTTTATCCATCCCATGCTTATGGCTGAGCTCTCATAGTAGAAGCTAACAGTAAATGGTCATGCTTGAATGACTGGGTTTCACTGAACCCAAATTTGTTAGAGGGGCTCAGCCCAAACTTTCCACATACGTCTCTTGTCATCGGCTTATTCTGAATCTTTGGTGGTGTCTATTACACAGAAAGTGTAATCATATTTGTGTTATAATTTTTCATATTGGATAAACCTTTGGAAAGTTCTTTCAGAGGTCAGTCTTCGTAGCCTTTCATCTCATAAAGTGAAACAAATCTGTTAAGCAATGTTGCCTAAGGCTTCAGGCTGAGTCACTGGGTGTGGAGATGAAAAGCCATAGAAACCTAATCTTTACATCTTATGCTTGAAACAACACAGTTGCCTGGCCACACAGCTGGAAAAATCACTAAAAGAAATTAAAAAAAAAAAAAAGAAGAAGCTTAAGAACTCAAAAATAAGAAATTTAGAAGTCAAGATTGTTTTCAGAAACTAGATAAACAGAAATGCCCAATAATTACTTAACTTTTGAATCTGATACTGAATAGAAAGCAGCTATTTTCACCTTTGGTCAATGTCTATAGGTATTTGCCAGTTCACTGGTTATTTTTAGTTTCAAACAATTGCGGTCAATTTGGGTGTAGGCACTTGGTTACCTGATAAGTGTAACTCTAAAAAAGTTAGATTGGTTTGTTTTTTGTTTTTTTTTTAACTCTCTGTTCTCAGTCTACTCCAGGAATCTGTAGTTATGACTACAGACATCTCTCTCTGCATTTCATTCTCTTGCTTGTGCTTCGTTACCTCCACATCTGTATTTCTCCACTCCAGCACCTCCACCCTTGTCATGCACTCCTCCCCCCCACTACCCCTCCCCTAAAGTCATCACAGATTTGGAATTTTTAGATATCAATGAGATAAAAATAGCTGGAGTACTCTGGGTTTGCTAAAAGGACTTCTCTGATGCTAGGGCCCTGGCTGGACCTTGAACACTTCAACTCAGAGGCTGCATCTGGTTGACCTGGGTACCGAGGCTGAAGTGCAATCAAGCTTTATCATGCAAAGTTCTTCCCAGTTTTGGAATTCATTTTCTGGGTTAGAAACAGTTGCACCTTCCAGTATTTCAAGAATGGAAATGTTTGGTTTCTCTTGCTTCTCTTTATTCTTTTTCATACTCATTAGCTAAATGGCCAGTTCTCCCACACATTTTTTTTTCCTTCCTTGCAGCACAAAATGAATCAAGAGCAACATGGATTCCAAGCACTTTGATCAGTATTTTTGTGTAGTATCTAGAGTAGGAGTCATCAGATAGTATAAGATCAAAACGTTCAATTCTAACTAACTCAGATCTATAGGCCACTTAGTTCTGCCAAGGATTCAGCTCTTCCTAGAGAGAGTCACACAAAAGTAGCCGCAGGAGGAGTGGGGGTTGGCTCACATGAAATTTCATGTATAAGCATCTAGAGTTGAATTTTATAATTTCTTTGTGCAATGTGATCTTTTTTTTTTTTTAATTCTGCATCAGCCATCTAAAAATGTGAAAACTATTCTTAGCTTAAAGCGCTTATGAAAGCAAGTGAGGACCAGATTGGGGCCAAGATGGTAGTTGGCCAGCTCCTACTCTGGCATTGCATGCTGCATCCTTCCCTTCCAAGCCCTGACTGGAATTGTCTTACCAAAATCCTCAGCTCTGTACAACTGAGGTGACAGACATTTTCCCATAGTAGCATTCTACTTCAAGTGGCCATGCCTCTCTCATTCCAGACCAGATTTTGCTGGAGTTACAAATAGCCTGCAAGTGTCTGACTCCCAAATGTTATGGCAACATGCAGCAGGTGCAGCAGCAAGGGTAAGAAGCTGAGAGAACATGTTCACCTCAAACACGAAGCAGAGAGCAAGCTAGAAGTAAGGTGAGGCTATGGGCTCTCCAAACCCATCCCTTGCTCCAGCCCTCCAGCAACCACTCACCAAACAGTGCCATCATCTGGGAACCAAGCACTATTTAAACCTATAGAGACCATTCTAATTCAAACCACCATAAACTGGTTTGGGTTTTATTTGTTTTGTTTTTACAAAATGAGATTATTGTTCCCTAGATCAGATTGCGAAGGACAGAATAAGATATGTAATAATGAGATTAAATCAATGGCTATAGTAGCACCAACACCCTGGCATGAAATATTAACCTTTATTGATAATCTCGAAAACTCCTGAGTTTTGAGCAAGTGCCCCTTTCAATTCCACTTTAAACTCTGCTATGAAATCTTTAAAGTCGAGGCTTGACGTCCCAAACCACAATAATTTCTTTGCAATCATGAGATGTAAATTATACTGTCTTTCTTTCTATTCTAATTCTTCACTATCTACTGTCCTCTTTTTAAGAGGACAACCACCACCCAGGACACAGTTTGAAGAATAGACCTTCAAACACATGAAGAACTTCAGGCTATATGCGCATCCTGTGTTGATAGCATTTGCAAGAATGCAAACAGCTTCATTAAACAAGATGAGTTCACAGTAATGCTTCCTACATTCGGGAAAACATCCATGTGTTCTTTTTGAATGACCTGGAAGATTCTTCCATAAATGGAAAATATTTGTCCACTTGGAGTGAAGAAAGATTATCTTTCAGGAGTAAAGATACTCCTGTCCTTAGAAAACACATGTTCCTTCCATACCTTTGAATATCAAAACAAGTAGTCCACAGATGTGATATATAAATCCGTGAAGATTGTCAGGACTAGCAATTCTGAAATCTGCGCAGAGGACCAGCAGCCTAAGGCCCAGAGGGATTTTGTTAGTAAAATATTGAACTTTCACTTCAGAGGCTGAATGCAGAATTCTTTTCTTCTTAGATATCTTGATTTTTTTTTCCCCATAAAGATTTCAGCTGATTGTACAAAATCTCCTCACATAAAAATGTGTTCTCTGCTTTACTCAAGGTCTGCTTATTTAAATGCTCACACCTTCACAATAAATCACACCCAGGCTTCTGTGTGATCATGAAAACTGTAGCCTAGCCACATAGTACCTAAAATCATACCTTATAGCAATTGTACATCAGGCATTGAGGACAATCAGGGCTGCTAGATTTGTCACCGTAAGTGACAATACAAGTTAATACAGGGAAACTGAATCATCACAAAATGAGTATAGAAAACCGAAAATGTGGACATTAAGTATAGAGAACATGAGAGAACTTGGTGAGTGAACTGAGACACGAGTCTCACAGTAACTGGAGGGCCAGGTGCCTTATCCCCAGGCCCAGACATTATGGCTTCTCTATAATAGCGGAGCAATAGTAAGCAGCCCTGTCTGAGACATCTTGCTGTTCACTGTGATTATTACGGGCTGACACCTGATTGCTAGCACACATACAAACTTAGAAACACATATAGGCTAACTGCTCAGGGTAGCATCTGTTTCTCTCTTCCTGGGCTACATCATCCTCACTTTTTTTTTTTTTTTTTTTTGGTTTACTGGCACCATTTATTTGAGATTTGCTGAATACAGAAATAGACCAAAGCATATGTTCTTGAGAATGTATCATTCAATTTTGTTAGCATGACTTAGCCAACATTGCCCTTCTCACAGGACAGCATATTCTAATCTTTGTTCCAAGGCGCAGATGACCCACTTCATTTCGAGATGGAAAACCTTGTATCAATACTGGTCTGCTCAAACTGGCCTGATTTGACCTGGAAGTGATCTAGCAACGTAGTACCCAGAAGTATTTCCCAGATTTATCATAATACTGTTAGGATTCACAAAGAAAAAGAAATGTTATTTTGGCCAGGAGTTGGAAGACAGTTCAGGAATTACTTGAGAATCAAAATTAACTTGCTCCTGGGCGTTACAGATCAGGCCACATAATGATCTCTGGCAACTGAGTTCAGTATTCAATATACATAATGCTCTCTTAGGGTTTCTATTGCTGCAATAAAACACCAAGACAAAAAAAAAAAGCGTAAGTTGGGGAGGAAAGAGTTAATTTGTCTTACACTCCAGCATCACTGAAGAAAGACAGGACAGGAATTCAAACAGGGCAACATCCCAGCATCAGGAGCTGATGCAAAGGCTATAGAGGGCTGACGCTTGCTGGATGGCTTACTGGATTGTCCACCCTGTTTTGTTTTGTTTTTTTTAATAGAACCCAGGACCACCCAGCCCAGAGATGGTCCCACCTACCATGAGCTCGGCCCTCCCCTATTAATCTATAAATCAGAAAATACCTTACAATTGAATCTCATGGAGACAGTTCCTCAACTAAGGCTCCATCCCCTCTGATGACCACAGCTTCTGTCAAAATGACATACAAAACCAGCCAGTATATAGGCTTTAATTTAAAGGGATATGAAAATGAGTTCTTCTAGAGAACGGAATTCTTAAGATGCTATCTCTGTCCAAGAGTTGTATTTACTATGGATCTGTATACAGAGATTTTTTATTTTATTTTATTCTATTTATTTATTTTTTTTTGCGGCTAGTTTTGGTCTATTTTTACTGGCAAGACAAATAGCAGATACCAGGCTTTTCAGTCAAGGGGGTCAAAATCAATAGTTAGGCTAGAAATTTTGGGAACACCGAATTTTTAGTATTTCTTTTGTATAGAGAATTCTTCAGACATTGGGGTTATATCACCGTCTCTTTTCCCTCCCTTTTATCTTATTTTGTTCATATGTGTCCTTACTTCTTAGTAGATAGCCACCCATATAAAAGCAGTCATTGAATACTGAGTGGGTTAGAGAAAATTAAAAAGCAGCTGCTAATGGAATCGACCTTTCAGGGCAGCCTCTCCAGGCTAGCCACACACATGGCTACAGATATCCATGGTAACACTGTCCTCAAGGTTTTCATGGGAATCAAAAATCTGAAGTGATTTCTAAAGAACAGACTTAGATGTATTGCCTGCATAACCAAAACGGAACAGCGGAGTTGCTGGTGAGAGGAAGCTGGAGCTGTGTTCTGGGAACACAGAAGTTTTAGTGTTTCTTTCATAAGGAAAATTCCTCAGACATTGGGATTATTCCTTCTAGCTCTGGAACGGTGAAAGGGAGCTGTTCCATCCACTGCTGTTACTCCAAAGACAACACTGTGAAAACATTGCTCATTTCTAGTTTATCTCCCTGAAAAACTGCTGACCTGTGTTCATGGTCCATTTCAGAGGATTACCTGCATCACTTGTCAAGGAGCGTCCTCACACCTCCCAAGTACAGCTTCGGCAAGAAGGTGTGCCCAGTCTGAGAACGTGCTATCCGCACCATTGATTTTCATATAACTTTGTTTACAGATAACTCAGAAGAACATATAAGCCTTGTAGATCATTTACTCATTTTGTTTTTGAATTAATGTATCTTGATCCAGAAATACTTCAAAAGATAATCATCTCTCTACTTGTAACTCAACCTTAGAGAAAAATGGTAATAAGTTCCTCCAGTTAAGAAAGCAAATTAAATTGCTCTGTTATCATGCTTCTAGGGATAGGTATAAAAACATGTCATATGTATGCCTTAAGTGTACATGTAAATATATGTACATGTAACAATGTGTATGCATACTTTTCACACAGAGTGAGGCTTAGAACACTGAAGTGGTGATACTACAAACTGCAACTTAGCTGTGTATATATTTTTAAAAGAAATAAAATAAAGACTAAGGTTCACAGCTCCACGCAACCATTGTGCTTTCAGCCCTGTACCTTCTCTTCCTTCCCATTTACTTTCATTCAGTATCATGCCTTATATGTAAACACAGATCCTCTTATTTGTTGGTGTTGTTTGCTGCTTTTAAAGAAAAGATTAAGACTTTTCTCCTTCACAGATCTTCAATGACAGGGGTCTAAAGCATTATATTCAAAATAAATTTAGCATAGAAGAAAATGATGAAATGAAGTAGAGAATCATGCTAAAAGTAAGAATATAACTACTTAATCAAATAAATTAAGTGCTATAAAATAATACAAATCACAGCACTTTAACCATCGGGAAGAAGTAAATCCAAGCTGCACGGAAAAGTGGAGTGTGGTGGCGTATACCTATAGTCGGGGCCTTAGTGAGGCATGTCAGAGAATTGCTGTGCACTTACCGCCAGCCTGGCAAGTAGCAAGTTCCACCTTGAATAATATAAAAACAACACTAAAACCAATGCCAACCTAACAACGATATAGGGGTCCTATTTCACCCTATTCATAGGAGCCATTATAAAGAAAACAAAAACTGGTGTGTGTATGTGGTGGGAGGGAGGATTCCCTAATGCCCTAGACCAGGAGTGAGAGGGATGTGGAACCATATTAACAAATTGAAACTTAAATTCATACCCCAATTCTTTTGGTCCGTCCAAAACCTGGTAACCACACCAGGAAGCACATTTATAAAGAAGACACAGTGTTTATTTGCACTGATGTTTTATTCAGCTACGAGAATTTTTTTTTAAAAAAATATGTTTTCTGCAAAAAGACTCTTTGTTCGCCTCTCTGTTGCTCCTCCCACTCGACCATCTCCTCTCAAGATCTGTTTCCAGAAATAGGTGTCTTGATAGAGGGGGCCATTGTGGAATTGGAGAGAAACCTGGTGCTAGGGAAACATCTAAGAACCCACAAGGCTAGGACTCTAAACAATAGTGGAGAGGGTGCCTAAACAGGACTTCCCCTATAATCAAACAAATGACTACCCTAAGTGTTATTATAGAACCTTCATCCAGCAACTGATGGAGGCAAAAGCAGAGATCCATAGCTAAGACCAGGTCAAGCTCCCGGTCCAGGTGAAGAGAGACAAGAGAGAGTATATGAGCAGAGGGATCTAGATCATGGGGAGGAGATGCACAGAGATGGCTCACCCAAGTTATTAGGAGCTCACTGACTAAAATGACAGCTGGGGACCTTCATGGAAAGGAATTAAACCCTTCGAATGTAGATGACAGTCGAATGATGTGGGCAGTTTGTGAACCCCTTGCAGTCCAGTCAGAGTTTATTCCTGGTGCATGAACTGGCTTCTTAGAGCCCATTCCCTACATAGGAACACCTATCCTAGCCTTGATACTTGGGGGAAGGACTCAGACCTACCTCAACTTGACATGCCTTGACTGACTGGACTGATTCACCTTGGGATTCATGTGGGGAAAATTCGCGTGACAAAAAGTCTACTGACCTTATTTTTGAGGCACTAAATACTGGACCACTCTTCTCAGTAAGAAAAAGCAATTCTATGATATCCTTGTCTGCAATAATTCTCATCTCTTTTTACCTATCACCTTATATTCTTACAACATAGCTGCATGGCACTGAATTTTCACTGGGAGAGCTCATCTCCCGGGAAGGAGATAGACCTACTATACCTATAGAGACTCAGATATAAAGATAAAAATTTTACAAAAGAGACAGAAATAAAATAAAGCCTAGACCCAGAAATACCACAGAAGATGAATATAATGCAGTCTCAGAGGGTACTTTCCCAAGTGTGGGAGGAACCAGCTGGTGGTGGCTTGAACTGGAGGCAGAGAAAAGAAGTCGCAATAACACAGTAGGTGTGGTGACAGGTCTCAAAGAAATCTGCACTACCAAGCTATTATTTCTTTCAGTAATTCCAGTAAAATTAAACTCTTGATTGACAGATTATTTTCTTTAGTAAAAACCTTTAGCTGCCTTTTGCCCTAACAAGTAATACACCAAGCTGAGGGGAAAGGTGAACATGAGTTTATCTTTATACCTTTGTGCATGAACCATCACCAAAAGATAAACGTAATCCAGGTGAAAACCACAGGAGACAATGCATTCCTTCATCATCTCACAGGAGTATAGAAATTCATCTGTCTTGCCAAGGAATTTATGGTATAATTTGACAGGCTTTTAGTTAAAATCAACTACTGAATTTTACATGGCAGAAACAAGGGGTTGTGGATGTTTTAGGAAAGTATATCTGTTGTTTTAACTGCATGTTATTTCTCGAGTCTCCTTTATATCTACAAACGAAGAGAGTAACCTCAAACATGAAGGGGAAGTGGTGGCTGTGGGGATGATGCTTGCTTTCTGCTGAGGGAGAAGCCAACGGGACTGGAGATGCTGTGTCTTTATGTGACAAATTGATGTTGAGTATGGCTCATCAAAAATGTAAAGAAAGTTAAATAAATAAGTCTTAGGGCAGGAAGAAGGCACGGTATTTTAGAGGAACCAGAAACTCATTTGAAAGTTTTATTGGACTGAATAAATGTATGAATTTCTCCACATTCTACAACTTTTGAGACCATCAATACAGAGACCACTGAAGGCAGTCACTGGGTTAGGTGGTTTACATAATGGAACACTTACCGCTATTTGGTAAAATTAAAGTCTGTTCAAAGAATTTCTGTGCATCTGGACCATTGTCTACTTTCACATTTATTTCTGTATCAGTCATGTGTACATGAGGACAAAGGCATTTCCTAGAGAGAGAACATGGGACATTGTCAGCAGTTGAGAAACAAAGACCACTTTCCCACCACAGCAGTTCATCCTGCTATCAGATACTGCAAATGTGGTGATGGACAGAAGCACACCCTATTATCTGCAAAGGTTACTGATGTCTTTGTCCTGAACCCATACAGGTGGGAGAGAAAGGAGACCAGGCAGCTATGACAGCAGGATTCTAGAAGATGACCCCAGTGATGGGCTATAGACTCCCATCAGAGACATCATTGCACATCTCCCTTCTAAGGCTAATTCAGCCTATATTTAGTTTTCTCAAAATATGTTTTAACATTTAATAAAGTGAGAACACTGAGTTTTTAATTTATTACTAGCATATTTCTTTTTGTGATTTATAATCTGTTTGGTTTTTATAAAAGTTG
Organism: Phyllotis vaccarum; assembly: GCA_033318265.1. Taxonomy (NCBI): domain Eukaryota; kingdom Metazoa; phylum Chordata; class Mammalia; order Rodentia; family Cricetidae; genus Phyllotis; species Phyllotis vaccarum. Next base: position 27,384,909 of record JARWLC010000017.1, read on the forward strand.
AAATTATAAGGATTAAGTGAATATTACTTCAATTTGTGGACAATGTTTTATTAGCACAAAACTATTTAAAATGACAAAAAAACATTACTACCATGGCCAGGTAAATAGAAACATTATTCATATCCCCCAATTTTTATTATGCCATTGAAAATGATTTCATTTAGACCATCCTTATAATGTGTCAATTACTATTAAAAAGCATTGCAGACCATTAGATACAGTCCCTACCCTAATATGCTTATGACACTTTTTAATCCAAATTAGAAGAGTCATGGGAAAGGATTATACATTAGCCAATTCCATCAGCTATAAAAGACTTCAAGTTGCTGTAGAATTTGGCTTAATTTTCAAGATCAGGGGAAGAAGATCATCTCTACCTTCATTAAGAAGTCTTAACTAAACCTCAATTTCCTTCTTTAAAACGGTTGGTACCATAGATTTTCCTTATAATATACAGTTTTGTGTAGGCGAAGTTTGAGATAGTCATTAATATATTTTATCTGATGTTAATGGATGGCATAATACTTTCTATTATAGTAGCAATTTTAAAAAGGGGTTAAGAAATTATTTTGTTCACTCTTTGCAGCCCATAAATATTTATTAGATTTCATTCACAGCATCTAATAGCCTCGAATGTTGAAAAGAGTTAATTGCTCATCCACAATGAGACAGACCTGACGTAAGAGGTCTACACAAGTCACTATGGTTACTGAGAAGGAAGGGCTTAATGAACTGTGTGTGCCCAAGCTGCTCACAGAGATTCTACCTGGGAGAATAAATGGAATAATGGGGCCAGTATCTGCAACAAAGGGCATTTTATCAGAAAAGAACATGGATACACATCTTGAAAGTGGCTCAGTGAGACTAAAACACAGTATGCTTATATCTTAACATTTGCTACCACGTGGGATTTCTCTTTTATCTATAATTACCTGTTTCTTTTAGGCTGTAGCCACTAGGGTCAAAGACTGTGTGCTATCTTCTTTTTGGACTCTGTGGCAATTACAGTACCCCATCCAGTTTGGGCCAGTGTCTATTGAATAATATATAAAAGATTGTAAGTAAATGGGTGAACACAGTCTAAGGCTCAGAAATACTAGATGTTGGTTTGACATCATTCTGGATAATAGTTTTTATAATTTTCTCAATTGTATTGCTAAGCTTTCAGAATATCATTAAAAAGAGAAGCAAACATCACATGAAACTAACTTTACTGCTATAAGCACTTACAGAGTGTAATTATTGGTCACTATCTACTTTACCAGTATTATTTTTCTCCTCAGATACCTTATAGCCCAGAATGCCTCTGAAATTCTCTGTTAAAGACCACACAATGCCACAGTTTTGGCAGATAGCAGACCTAGTTCATTTCCTGTCTTACTGAACTATAACCAGACAGCTTTTGGCTCTGCATACCTATGATGCTGTCTTGTGTTTCTGCAATGTCAACACACGCCACACAACATCAATCACACCAAAACCCACTTTTCTAGCTTCACTCCTATCTAACTCCTCTGCATTCACTTTTAACTTTGTGTTTGTTTTACTTCCTCCATAGGCCTCCCCTGTGCTGCCTGCCCATAGCCCACATAGTGCAATGTTATTATTGTACTTACTAAATAGCCCATAATTACACATCTGTGCTTCTCTGACTGACTCTAAGTAAAAGTTTGCAGGCAGAAGAAGTAGGTTTGTGTTCATTATTTTTGTGTGTTATAGCTTTGATGCTGTCTACGGCAGGTATTCAATATATTAATATTTTCCCTGCTAATAAGAATAATAAAGAATTTAGGACATCAAGCTATGAGTCTTCGTGATAATGTAGTTTTATTTCAATGAACTGAATGGTACTGAGAGCTCTTAATTCTTACTAGTCCGTGGTGGTATTATGGCCAAGAAGCGGATTGCTGTGATTGGAGCTGGGGTCAGTGGCCTGGGAGCCATCAAGTGCTGTTTGGATGAAGGTCTGGAGCCTACCTGTTTTGAAAAAAGTGACGACATCGGAGGCCTATGGAGATTTCAAGTACATTTGCATTTTATTTGACTTTAACAGTTTATTTGATTTATACAGTCTCATAGAAATACCTATAACAATTTGGATAGTTTTATTAAATGAAACATACAGAATGCCACATAATCAGTCAGTTAGCGATTCTAATCTTTGTTCTTATATCACTTATGAGGAAATTTGTCAACTTTAGATGAGGAATAAAAAGTGGAAGATTGTATTCAAAGCATCTAAAGTCCCATGTGACCCTCACAAATATTAGTAAACAGGTGGTGGCTATGGATTTTTTTTTTAACTGATTAGCTATGCTACTATTATTCAAAGTTAGGGATGCCACAGGTTTGGGTAATAGAATAGGATGGTCCATTGTTGATCTTCTACTATGTAATTTGATATTCTGTCTTGTGCTAATATCTACATGGTATTCTTTCTTAAATGTCCCAGGACACAGTATAGGGATATAGATTAGTGTGAGTAGATCTGTCTCTCTCTATCTCTATCTCTCTGTCTCTGTATCTGTCTGTCTGTATCCTCATCACTCTCTGACTCTCTGTCTATGTCTCCCATCTCTCTGTCTATCTGTCTCTGTCTCCTCCCCCCCCCCCCGTGTGTGTATGTATGTATGTGTGTTTTACAGAGCAATGACTATTTTTACTCTGAGGTCTAAGTAGCAAGAGATACACTGCGTTCAAGGATACTAAATGCTGAATAGGTCCAAGTTTCTACTTGGCCATCTTTCTGGCGTTCACTCATTTTGTGGATGCGCTCATGAAATTCAGGGCTTACCATCAATAGTTTCCAGTTCTTGTGATCCTTCAGAATAATTTTGCTCACCAGTCATGGATGACCCATGTGACGTCTTTGGGGTCTTTGTTGATGAGTTAAGTTTCTTATATTGCACTTGGCCTTTATCCCTACTTAGGACACATAGCAACAACTTAACTATGAGACCTCTTCATTCCTGTTAATTGTGGTTCCTCTGGCAAAGTAGTAAGCATGGCTCTCTCATAGGGATCTCCCTTTCTTACCCCTGAAATAAAGATGTACCCAAGGGGCTGCCTTACTCACCCCAAACACCTTCCAATATAGTATTGATGTGATTCAAATACCCTTTTGCAACCTGTGGGATTTTTTTCAAGAATTGACATCTTGTTGTCAAATATCAACAACCATTTTTTTCTTAATTTAAGAGTCTGTGCATTCAATGAATATTTTTGAATATTTACTATGTACAAGGCATTTTTACAAGTAAAGGAATATACTAACAAATATGAGTACAAAATCCTCAGCATTGGGGAGCTTAAACAAGATAAAGGAAAATGAAGTACATGGTATAGATAGTAGCAGTAAGCATATTGCGAAGAGTACAGCAGGATCCGAAGTTTGGAAATATAATCTAAGTAAAAGGCTATAGAGAACCCCAAGATAAAGTGATTTTGGACCAATAAGTTAAAAACTAAAAAGGCAAGGCCAAACATCATCTGAGAAAAGGGTTTAAAGGAAACTTTGGGGACAGAGCTATGATGTGGGAGCATGGCTGGTATGACAAGGAGAACCAGCAGGCTAGTGTGGTTGGCTTGTAGTGCTCAAGGGGAAGAAAGCTAAAACATGGTTCCAAGGGATGTGTGAAATTGGGTTTTGTCAGTGGGAATAAATTGTAGTAAGGTCAGAAACCACCATTAAAGAGAAGGGCAATGCTTTCTTTGTAGAAGAACCATCCTGCTATGTCGAGACTAGACCAACGGGAAGGCTAAATATGTTTAACCTCACAGATTCTTAACAATAAAAGAGACACAATATTATGCCAAGCTGTATCAAGAACCAAGAAAGCATAGCAAATTGCACTATTTAAAATGCAATATAGTATATCATACATGTTAATACCTATTATATCTCTCCGCAATTTTATCATGTATACAAATGTTCATTGTATATTCTCATAAGTTCACAGCTATGACATATTTCTAAATAGTAGTTTCTTTCATTAATATAAGAAATCTTATTTCTGTATAAGAGGAAAGTTTTTACTGTACATTACATGTTATTGGTATTACTATTGTTAAATAACTATCATTTTGTTAAAACTGGTGCATAAAGCTGCATGAGCCTCAGCTAGACCTGGAGTGTGAGGACTAGGAATGGACAGTGTCGGGCCTGCCCTGGCCCTTCCCACTTTGTGCAGCATTATGGCTACTAGTTCACAGCTTTTGTTTGCCTCAAATTGTATTTCACCTTCATACTTAGGGACTTTCTACTGGGATTAGAAATTTAGACAGTCATTCTGATTTGTCATTTTAAAGACATTATTCTTTCCCTTAATCATCATTCGGATTGAGAAGTCATACACAGAATTTGTCATTGATTTGATGCAATTTTTTTTTTCTCTCTAGAAAATATAGGAGCTAAGGAAGAAACATAAGTAGATATTTGACAATATATAAAAAGCAATATTTTTCTTTTTTAATACCTGAGGCCACCTAAAATATTTAATTACCTTGTAATAATGAAGCTTTTTGTATTGAGGAGTTTTCTCTTGTAGAAGAATCCTTCAGAGAAAATGCCTAGCATCTACAAATCTGTGACCATCAATACTTCAAAGGAAATGATGTGTTTCAGTGACTTTCCCATTCCTGACCACTTTCCTAACTACATGCACAACTGTAAACTCATGGACTACTTCCGGATGTATGCCAAGCACTTCAACCTTTTGCGCTGCATCCGTTTTAAGGTGAAATATTGCATTCTGTGCACATGTGTGTGCATGCATGTGGGCAAGCATGTTCACCTGCATACATACAAAAGTTATACCCAGCACCTTCTGATTTTCATTCATGAAGAAGAGATTGTCAATGAGCTTCCACATCAGAAAGTCATCACAGCTTGAAATATTTTGATAATTTCACTTGAATGTGAGGCTGAGAGACTTTGCTCATCAGAACCTTTTCTGATGGGAAGTTGGAGTGACATGACCCTCCTTATCAATTCAAAATATTGAGAACTTAGAAAATAACAGTAAAGGTTAAACTAAATTGTGTTGCTTCTAAAACAAGAAGCAGGCTCATACAAAGAATATTTATTTATTTTATCCCTTCTACCTATGATCGACACTAACTTGAACACACAAACCTGTTTTCATTTTTTTGACAAAATTTTAATTCTTTGAAATTCAAAATGCAAGTTAGAGGGAAATGGACAGGCCTGTCCTAAAGAATGAAAAAGACGAAGAAATACTACCTCCATGCATACGGGAGGCTTCCTAGGAGAATATATTAATGCTGTGGTTTCAGCCACTCCAATATTTCATAAAGCCGCAGCTGTTTCTATTTCTATAGAAGATTAGGTCTGTAACAGAATTTCCCTAATATATTGAAAATGCACCCAATACTGAGGCCTCTGTGGAAGGAACAGGAATTATATTGGTGTGAATGCCTTATCTAGTGTCCCGTTGGGGTTTATGGACTTGAAGACTAAGAAAAAGTGTAAAGTAAGTCACCTGTGTTTCTGTGTTCCCTCATTCTCAGACCAAAGTGGCGAGTGTGAAAAAGCGTCCAGACTTTGGAGTCAGTGGACAATGGGATGTTGTTGTGGAGATGGATGGGAAGCAGGAGAGCCTGGTCTTTGATGGGATTCTGGTCTGCAGTGGCCATCACACAGATCCCCACCTGCCACTCAGGTCCTTCCCAGGTATGTCAGGAAGAGTCTGGCAGAGAGACATTTCCCAAATAACTTCCAGACAGAAATGAATGGGCATAAATGTTATTAAATTTCATGAATGGGCATATACTTTAAACTTTATTAAATTTCAGTGAATTTTCCCTGGTGTCTCAGCAGCAAATGTTGATTCTCTATTAATGGTATAATATGATCCATTGAAATACTAAAGCAGGCATTCACAATGACCCATACTTTCTCCCTTACTATCATTGTATCCTGCTTCTAGTGAATAACAAAGATCAGCCCATATTCAATGACTTATTTGATCTCAGTCTATTTCAGAGAAAGTGAAATTAATAAAAATGAGGCCCAAAGACAAATTACGAACAAACAGCTGGTAAATTCATAAATTTAGAAATCTTAACATATGGGGAAAGAATGTCAGTACATTTATTTATCATAGATGTATTTTTAATTTTTATTTTATAAGTAAAATACAGTTACTCATTCTCCCCATTCTTCATTTCCTTTCTCCAACTATGAAATGTGTGAGATATATCATTCACGGACTGGCCACTTGGTATTAGATAACCAATTGAAGAATCTTTCCCCTGAAGAAGATGGTATCTCTGGCTCTCAGTATTTCTTCCTCAACTGTAACCTCGGTGTGGGGGCCATGAGATTTTCTCTTTCTATATCTTGGATTCTCAGTGGCCAGTAAACCCAAATGAACTGCCTGCTGCTCCCTTGGAGTTCTACGTGACAGAATGGTATCCATCTGTGTTAGCTCCTCTATTTCCCCTGACTAAACCTCTTCTTCTTAGACTTGACCCGCCTCCCTCTATTTCTATCAAATTACTACATGAATCAACTAGAAAATATTTTATATTTTAATTCCTTTCTATAGTGCCCAAAACACCATTGTGGAAAATGGAAGCAAAGTAAATAAGATTGTTTAAAATAGTTGTTCCAAATTCTGAGTGAATTAGACATAACGAGCGCATAATTCTTTTGTAGACTAACACAAGTATTTGTAAAATGAAGTTTCCTGGTTTTTGAGCATTATAACGCAATATATTCAGAAAGGCATTTCTAGGTATAAAGTAATCTACAGATTACATAATGAGCTACTGTATTGCTGTCCAATTTATGCTTCCAGGATGAGAGGCAGGCTCTAGTAAGATATATAAGCATGTTCACATAGAACAGGCCTAGCCATGTCGGACAGATTTTATGAAGCATGCAGCCAAACCAGGTACAGCACCAGATACTGGCATCAGACCCATAAGGCAGAGGAGATACCTTTGAAAGTTCCCCAAACCTTAAAGAACTGTAAACAATGCCACATTCAATGCCTTGCTTTGTCTGTTTGCCTAATATATAATAGAATAATAATGAAATAATAATAAATAGCATTGGATACAGGTTCAGTTGTGGCCCTTCCATTTATACAGAGTTGAGACAAATCTATTATTTCGTAAATACTTTATTAGATCACCAGTCTGTACTGGAGCTTGTGGGTTCTGCTTCTAAGCTTAGTTTTCGTTCCTCTGAGCTTCCTTAAATATAAATATGAACAGCGTTTGAGGACTATGCATGATCTTCAGCTGACTGACCCAGATTTTATTTCTTCCTCTTTGAGGCTGGTCAGAATGTAACTTTCTTCTGTGTATTAATATGTGAAAGCTCTTCTCCTAATAACCTTCCACCACAGGCATTGAGAAGTTTGAAGGTTGTTATTTCCACAGTCGGGAATACAAAAGTCCCGAGGACTACACAGGAAAGAGAGTAATAGTGATTGGCATTGGGAATTCCGGTGTGGATATTGCCGTGGAACTTGGCCGCGTAGCAAAACAGGTTGGTTGGCAATCATTAGCCTCACTTGTGGGATCCTGTGCACTTAAAGGTATCTTCCTGAATGTAGGTTTGGTTTAAGAAGGGGCATGAAAACTAATGTAGAGATATCTCTGGACCCACCCTCAGGATGCTTAGATTCATGCTGAGCAGAAAGTGAATGCAAAACAAACCCCTTATACTAACAGTGGGAACAGGCATGTCAACAATTTACCAGATGCCCTAAGTGAGGGAAAATCAGTGTGGCATTACATAACTGATTAGATTTTTCTTCGGAGGACCTTCACATGAGGACGAGCATGTGCTATTAATATTTTGGCCTGGATTACTTTCACATAATATTTTCCACAGATTTATTTTTTAAAGCAAACAATTCAGAGTTTTATAGCAACTAATATGACAATTATCTTACAAATTCAAGTTCTTATTTACAAAGGAAGTACAGCAATGTCAATATCCAGGAGGATTTTTTTTAACGTGATATTTCAGAGACGGGTAGATAAGCAAGTTGAATTTTAGATTTTATGAATAAATTTAGTGTCATATAAACAGCCCTTTTGGGGGGCTCAGTAAAAGTTCTGGCAAAGCACAGCAGGGTGGCCACTGCAGAGCACATGACCTCCTGTTCTTCAGTGGTCAACACTCTCAAAAAGGAGGGAGGGCTAACATTTGAACAGTACAACAGACAAACATGCCTTTGCTCTCTTCTGCTGACGTTCTGCCTCCCACAGGTATTCCTCAGCACTAGACGAGGGTCGTGGATTTTACACCGCGTTTGGGATAATGGATATCCCATGGACAGTTTATTTTTTACTCGGTTCAATAACTTTCTCCAGAAAATATTAAGTGCAGCAGCAGTAAATAAGTACCTAGAGAAGACACTGAACTCAAGATTCAACCATGCCCACTATGGTCTTCAGCCACAGCACAGGTGACACTCACATGGGACTTGATGCGGGTAATAAATAGGGCACAGACACAATGAGCTTTTTCCTTTAAAGATACCTAAAATTTTGTCTCCTGACTGATCTCATGCCCTTAGAAATGTAAAGCCCTCTGATTTATAAAATGTACATTACTGCATGTAAATGTGCATGTGCTTCTTGGCACCATATGTATATTCTCATCCATCCGTTAACACCTGATTGCTTGCTGTACACCAAAAATTCAGACAAAAGGCAACACAATGCTCCTCCCTTCCACAGACCTCAACTGTGGAGATCAGAGAAGAAACACACCAAAGTTTGAGCAAAGCAATGTGAGAGGCCATGGTGAATGTCAGAGAGAGGTGTGTTTATGTACGATTTGTATCAGTTTTGTTGAGGTTCGGGTAGCAGTGTCAGGGAAGCCCTCATGGGAGAGCTACCTACGGGATCCTTCCAGAGATCACACCTGTAATTCCAGGTCTTATCTCGTGAAAGTCTCTTTGTTCAGAAATCATCAGTAGCTTCCAGTTAATAAACAAAAGGTAGAGTGAGATTAAAGACTAAACAGAGTTAAGAAAAGAAAATAAATATAATGAATAATTATTCAAACAAGTTAGGTGCCTCAGAATTTATTCCTGGGATATTTATCCTCAGATTCATATATGATAAATTGAGGTGGTGCCGCCAAGAGCAGTACTCAATTACTCTTGATAGTATCAAGAGGATGAGGCCCCTATGAGGGCTTAGGGTTTTTAAAAGAAGGGGAAGTTAGGGGTTTTGTTTTGTCTTCCTGGGTGGGACCCTATGACTGTCTAGGAGCAGAATTAGGTGGATAAACTAATAGAATGAGTTTACTCTATTAAAAGGCAATTTTTAGGAGTGATGTTCAAGGTAAGAATTAAAGATTAAGAAGGAACAATCACACACACACACAAAAAAATCATTCAGAAAAGAAGGCTGTAATAAGAATTCTCAAGTAAAACATCCTTGAGCTTGGAAGGGGCTGGGGGCAAAGTGAGAAACAGAAAGGAATCCGTTACTAATATGATGACCACAAAGAGGCAGAAGGCAAGGCTGGAGCATGTGGGAAAATTTGAATTCTGTCCATTTTTTTAAAAAGATGATTACATAATTTAACAGTATCTAACTCGCTCTGCTATACACGTACAATGAGACTGTTACTATAGTGAGGCAAATCAAAACATCCACAATCTCACGTAGACCTATTCTGGCAAAAGCACTTAAATCCTTAATGCAATCGTGTTGCTGGCGATAGTCCCCATGCTGTGAAACTGAACCTGAACTTGTTCACTCTGCACGTACCTGCAACCTTCTATGCTTTGAGCTATGTCTCTCCAAGTTGTCCTCTGCCCTAAAACCTGCCAACAGCCATCATATCCTCTGCTTTTAAAAAGCTTTAACTTTTAAAAATTCTACATGTAATTAGTATAACATTCTTTTTCAGTATCTGGCATATTTCATACAGCATACTATTTTTCAGGTTAATTATGTGGCAACTGGCAATGTTTTCTTTTTATTATTTTTTCTTTCTTGTTCAGTTTTTTGAGAATTTTGCATAGTGTATTTTCATCATACTCACCTATCCCAGATTCCTGCCAGATCTACACATACACATCCGATGTTGTGTTCTTTTTAACACAACATTTTAAAGTTCAGTATGTGCTGACCATGTACTGTTTGATGTCAACCTGTTGAATTTAGGCTCTTGTGTCTACCAGGCAAGTGATCTACTATCAATTTTAAAGCTAAATAACATCCCATTGTACATATTTACCAAGTCATAGATTTTGTAAAAAGAGAGAGAATGTGACAGATAGATGTGCATCACAGTTTCTGACTCTAATGGACCTACACAGTTTCTGACTCTAATGGACCTACACTTGGATAATTTCTATCTTTTTGGTTAGTGTGGGGATGAGAAAAAAAAAAAAGACAGGAGGAGATGGATCTGTCCTCTGATATCTCCGACTGTAGTTTTTTCTTTCTTTCTTTCTTTTTTTTTTTTTTTTTCCAGACAGAGTTTTCTGTATAACAGTCCTGGCTGTCCTGGAACTTGCTTTGAAGACCAGGCTGGCTTTGAACTCACAGAGAATCTCTTGCCTCTGCTTCCCAAGTGCTGGGACTAACAGTGTGAGCCATAGTTTTTTCTGCCTTTCTGTCTTTCTATGCCGGCCTTAAATACTCTCTTTGCTCAGTTAAGGTGTGGCCCCCACCACTGCCTGCCTGGGAGTCTGGAATTCCTTCTGTAAATTAAAATAACCTCAAACTCAGTTTGGATTAAGGGTGTAGGTCACCACTCCCGGGATACTCCCTGCACTGGGATTAAACTTGTCTGTGAGTTACCACTGTCTGATCCTCCTAGACTGACTGTGGGTAGATCCCTCTGATATCTCCACAGGTTAGTATGAGTGGAAGAACTACAATGAACATGGAGTGCAGATACGTTTTGAGAGTAGTAATTTTATCCCTTTTGAGTATATACTAAGAATAAGCATTTAAGGGTCATATAATAATACTATATTTTTAAATGTCTTATACTGAGAGGTAAAAGGATCCATGAAGGTTTTGAACTGTAAATAAGTGTTTCTTTATTATAGTTTAGATAAGTACCTGGGGAGATAAGTACCTGGGGAGAGCTTGGTGTATGGTTCTAGTGAAAGGCAACATCAGTTCTTCACGAAGTGGTACCTTAGCACTGATGAAATGAAAAAGACCCATATGCTGAGGCCTTCCTGAGGCCATTTTGCCCAAGAAGGACACAGAAAGGCTCTCTCTGGATAGTTCAGCAAGAACAGAACATCTGCTAGTTTCCTTATTTTAGTTAACAGAATTTGTACCACCTGTAGAACAGCCACCCAAAGAGCCTTCAGAGCCTTCACCCAAAGGCAGCTGGAAGGAAGTGTCAAAGGAAAAGCTCTCTGTGTCAATAACCAGAATCCAGACAGAAGCATGCAAAAAGCAGGGCAGGTATTAGGAAAGTTGAGTGGAGAAGAGAAACCAGCTTGCATGAAAATTTAAATCCATCTTTAATGAAGCCAACGTTATACAGAATCCTTTGGTAATTAAAAATGTCATTTCTCAATTAAAAGCTCAAACAAATAGAAAGCAGGAAAATGCTTACTAGAAAGATGAAAGATAAGAATGTAGAGGTGACACAACACTTAAGGAGCAGAAGAAATGGTTTTTCAGATTGAAAAGGGGGTCGCTGAGTTCCAGGATACAATACTGACAGCTTCTATGCTCAGAAATATACAAATAAACTCCCCAATTATGGCACTGATTTCTCTGTCCTGGCTGAACTGTACTGGTCAGCCACATGCTTTGCCTCCAGCTCGAGACTGAGCCTGAAAAAAACACAGGCATTTATAAAGGTCTCTATGTTTTTCCCCCAAACCACCAAACCCAGCCTTAAATCAAATTCTTAGACTACAAACTTCATAGCCTGGCCTGTTCACTGGGGAACACCTTGATAGAGCGAGAATTCCTTATCCTGTTCGACCAAGATACTCTGCGGCCTCCGGTGATTTGCTCTAGTACATTCTTTGAATACGCGAGCCTCTTTCAGTACTTGTTACTTTAGAATTCTACACTAACTTTCTGGAGATCTTTCGAGTGTCTCTAGTCCACCCTCAGCCAGACAAAGCCCTAGGTAAACTGCAGCAGAAAGGAAATACAGTCTGCCCTTTGTTGATCTCCATATGAGCAACATTGGAAGCTATAGTACAGTAGAATTTACAGATTCTGCTAGAAGATAACTCAACCTCAGGCTCCGAAATCTCATAAGAAGAAAAGAAAGTCGTGTGAGTTTGAGTCCACAATAGAAAAGTATCAAAGCAGGTACCCTAGAATAGAAGAAGAAGGGAAGGTGATGAGAGCGGTATAAATAATTATGGAAAATTAAATCTGTATAAAGGTAGACAGAAAAGAAATGAAAACATAAAAAAAAACCTAAAAGGAAGGGAGGGACGGAGAGAGGGAATGAGGAAGGAAGGAAGGAAGGGAGGGAGAGAGGGAGGGAGGAAGGAAGGGAGGAAGGGAGGGAGGGAGGGAGGAAGGAAGGAAGGGAGGGAGGGAGGGAAGGAGGAAGGAAGGAAGGAAGGAAAGAAGGAAGGAAGGAAGGAAGGAAGGAAGGAAGGAAGGAAGGAAGGAAGGAAGGAAGGAAGGACTAAAGCAAGCTGTAGCTCATTCCCTCTGGGCCGTGTGGGCTAAGTGCTGGTGAAGGGATAAAGCAAAGGGGAGACATCCCTGACTGTGCTACTTCACCTTCATAAGCATGAAGAGTAATGAGTGAGTCCATATGAGCTAAGAAGTAGCAGGACCAGAGTCTGAATCCCCAGAACCCACGTAAAAAAATAAATTTTAAAAGTCAGGTATGGCTACATAGCATCTGTAATCACAAATTTGAGAGATGGAGTAGATAGATCCAGGGAGCTTAATGGCCAGGGAGCCTACCCAAAATCTCAAACTTAGGTTCCGTGTGAGATCTTAACCCAACGGAATAAGACCTAGTGAACTAAAGTGGGATGCCTCATATCCTCCCCTGATCTCTGCTTGCTGTGTATAAGTACATACATTGCACACATATACACAAGTTCACACATACACCCCACACACATACCACACAATACCACACCACACACACACCACACCACACATACACACATACCACACCACACACACACCACACCACACATACATCACACCACATCACACACCACACACACATACCACACATACACACACAGACACACAACACCATACATACACCCCACACAGACACACAACCACACCACACACACACCCTACACCACACATACACAGACACACACAAACACACAACACCATACACACACCCCACACAGACACACCACCACACCATACCACACCACACAGACATACACAGACACACAACACCATACACCCCCACACCCCTACACACAACACACACATCATACCACACATACACACACACACACACCACACCACACATACACACAAACACACACACACACAAATACACTAAACTACTTTGTTTGGAGAGAGAACTGACAAGGGAAGTTGCTAGTTTCAAATCTTTCTCTCACACATTGCTTTCTCCCTCTTAGATTTGCTTAAATTGTTATCTTTATATACAGACCACTGAGTCAGCATCCCACCATCAGTGATGACCTTCCAAACCACATCATTTCTGGAAGAGTTCAAGTGAAGCCTAACGTGAAGGAGTTCACAGAAACAGACGCCATTTTTGATGATGGCACAGTGGAGAAGAATATTGATGCTGTCATCTTTGCCACAGGATACAGCTTTTCTTTCCCATTTCTTGAGGATCTGATTGCAGTTACTAATAATGAAGTGTCCCTGTATAAGCTGATGTTCCCTCCAGACTTGGAAAAGCCAACACTGGCTGTCATTGGCCTCATCCAACCCTTTGGCATTGTCCTACCTATTACAGAACTCCAGTCTCGCTGGGCTGCGCGGGTGTTCAAAGGTCTGTGCACAAAGGTTGGGGGGGGGGCTGGCAGTTCACCAAAAGTGATCCCTCTCTCTTCACACTATGTTCTGGTTAAACATGCCTTCCCTGCTTTCTTGTTTTCCCTGTATTGAAAATAGATTTCTTTCTCACATAATACATCCCAATTATGGTTTCTCCTCCATCTACTAATCCAAGTTTCTTCCCACCTCCATCTAGATCCATCCACTTTCTGTCTCTTGTTAGGAAACAAACAGGCTTCTAAGGAAATATAATATAATAAAAACTAACACATCAGTATTGGTCAAAACATAGGAAAAAGAGCCCAAGAGAAGGCCCAAGAAACAGACACCCATTTGTTCACTCACTAAGGTATCCCATAAAAACAGTAAGCTGGAATCCAAAATATATATGCCAAGGACCTGCATGGCAAAAAGAAAAAAAGTTATAGTTAAATAAAATCAAAATAAAAAGATAATCTTTTAGTAGAAGACCTCTGTATCAACACTATGGGACCGGAAATCTTTGAAGATACTGTTCAGTATGTTTTCTGTTGACCTACTGCTGGGCGTGCAGCCCGGCTCGAATTTATTTACTCCTCAGTGAAATTCCCCTGGAGGAAACTAGATTTTCGCAGATGGTTGTCAGTTGGAAATTACTTCTGAGTTAGGGATGGGGCATATGTCCAGTTCTCCTTTCCACTCTAGGATCCCATCTTATGCAGACCTGTGCAGGCCCCGTGGACATAGCTTCGTCTCTGTGAGTTCCTATGTGTGCAGATGTCATTGACTTAGAGGACCTTGTTTGCCTGGTGTCCTCCATTCCCCACAGCTCTTCTGCTCTTTCTGCATCTTCTTCCATGGGGTCCCTGAGACCTGGGGAATGGAGGATGGCACTTGATGGAAACATCACTTTTGGAGCTGGGTGTTCCAAAGACTCCCAGATCTGCATTTTGTCTGGCTGTGGGTCTCTAGTTTTTCCTCATCTGCTGCAGGATGAAGCCTCTCTGATGATGGCTGAGCGTGGCCACAATATGTAATTTATAGCAGAATGTCATTAGGAGGAATGTTATTTCTGTTTTTTGTTGATTTGTTTGTTTTCAGAACAGCAGTGCTTGGTTTTGCTCTAAACTCCAGGCTATTTAATCTCAGGTTCTTGGTCACCTGAGCAGTGTTGGGTTTGGGTTCCATTTCATGGCTGGGCCCTAAGTCAAAGTCTCTCCACAACCTTTGTGCCACCATTGCCCTAGCATATCTTACAGGTAGGACACCATTGTGGATCCAAGGATTGGTAGCTGTGTTGGTGTTTGTTTCTCCTATCTTTCTGTACCAATACTAGCACATAGAGGTGAAGGCTCTGAGTAGGAACCAGTTTGATATTCCTTTGCTCAGTTATGTGGGGATTGTCTTCAGCAATGGAGCCTTACCATCATTGTGTGTGGAGCAATCAATAGTCTTGGATAAAGCATGAGTTATTTGGAGGTTGCCACAGGAACACCTTAGCCAAAAAATTCAGTTAGATACAATCCAATAGAAATATGGAAATCCAATGAATGATAGAAAATTGATTTTGGTGACAATAAAAGACCAATTGAGGATCTGTTCCCACATTATTTATAAATTTCATATATATTTCCCTCATGTATATATATAATAGGAAATATATATAATTTATATATATATTATATAATATATAATAGGAAAATTCTACTGTATTAGGTTTACATATTACCCTTCAAATGGGTCTTAATTTTAGTTGTCTCTCTCACTATATCCCTTCCCTTGTCTCTCTTTTCCCTCTGCCTCTCCACTGATCCTCCCATTCCAACTGTGCCCCCATATATAACAATGCACTTTATTCTCCTTTCCTAGTGAGATCCATATGCCCCCCAGTCCCTTTCACTATATCTAACCTCTGTGGTTCTATATATTGTAGCTTTTTATTAATTTAACAACTAATATTCACATAAAAGTGAATACATACCACATTTGTCTTTCTGGGTCTGAGTTACCTCACTCAGAATGATTTTTTTCTAGTTTCATATATTTGCCTGATTGATTAATTGAAATTTCCATGATTTCAATTTTTAACAGCTGAGTAATACTTCATTGTGTAAATGTACCACATTTTCTTTATCTGTCCTTTTGAGGGACATCTAGGTGTTTCCAATTTCTGGCTCTTATGAATAGAGCAGCAATGAGCATGAGTGAGAATGTGTCTCTGTGCTGTGATTAAGCATCCTTTTGCTATGTGCTGAGGGTGGTATAGCTGGATCTTGAGGTAGATGATGACCGTTTTCCTGAGGAACCACCACACTGACTTCCATGGTGGCTGCACAAGTCCAGTGATGGATGAGCGTTCCCCTTACTCCACATCCGTGCCAGCAGGAGCTGTCACTTGCTTTATTGATGTTGGGCATTCTGCCAGGTTTAAGATGGAGTCTCAAAGAACTTCGATTTACATTTCCCCGATGACTAAGGATGTTGAACATTTCTTTAAGTTACAAATGCTCTTTCTGTTCTTGCAAAATCTGATAGATATTTTTTACTTCCAGGGCTGAGCAAATTACCCTCCATGAAGACCATGCAGGCAAACATCACCCAATGGAAAAAGACTATGGAAAAACGGTAAACAAAAATACAGTAACAAGTCTTTGAAAACTACAAGGGCATGATAGGGTTCTTAGTGCGAAATCCTCAGTTCTCCATGTCTACCTTCTCCATCCCCTATACCATGTTGTCACACAGCACAAACCAAGTACACACCTTAGTCCTCTGGCCCTCTGTGGTGAATGGGTGTATACTTATCCCTCCATATCTAATTAAATCTACAATTATATCTGCCATTTCAATCTCCATCTTTGGAGATTTTTTTTCCAGAATCTCACCATGGAAATGTAACTGACCCCCCAAAAGCATCACAATCATGTTTCTTACTGACCAGCTAATGGCCTAAGACTGAGGTACTCTGCAGAACCTGAGATCAGAGCACTAGTGACTACCTAATTACTCATCCCTGCTTGACAGTGAATACAAGGAGGGACTAGATGTTAAGTTCTCCAACCCTTATACACATTTCACAGCTAAGTGTTAAACTACACTAAAAACTTTCATTTAAAAGAAAATCTCCTTTCACTACATGAGTTCTGAGAATCCAACTTAAGTTCTGTCTTGGTAGAAAACTCCAACTTCTTCAAGCTTTTCTCTGACCTCCATACATGTGCACTACAGCCCCCCTCACACACACGCCCACATGCACATACACACACACACACACACACACACACACACACATACACACACACACACACACACACACACACACACACACACACACACACAAAGAATCTTAAAGATCACTGTAAATATGGTCCACAGTTAAATAGCCTGGTGTAAAAAACAGTGAATGTAGATTAAGGATGAAAGCATGGATTCTGTGTCTTTAGTTCCATTCAGCCGGGTTGTCCAGGGTTTCTAGGAGAATCTTGCTCACTATCTGTTTCTTTGTCTCTAACGTAGAAATACTTGAAGCTCCTTCCCGGTACTGGAAGCTGAGTCTTCCATACTCTGTCTCTGTTTTAGGTATGTGAAGACAGCCCGGCACACAATCCAAGTGGACCACATTGAGTACATGGATGAGATTGCCACTTTGGTTGGGGTAAAGCCCAGCCTGCTAGTTCTTTTCCTCTCAGATCCAAAGCTTGCCATGGAAGTTTTATTTGGACCCTGCACTCCATACCAATACCGTTTGCAGGGTCCAGGGAAATGGGATGGGGCCCGGAGAGCCATCCTGACTCAGAGAGAGCGAATCATCAAACCACTGAAGACTCGAATTACTAATGAGAGCAATCAGTCCACCTTAGAGTTCTCTTGGATAAAGATGGTACTACTTGGCCTTGCATTTCTGGCTACAGGTTTAGCATATTTTAGGTATATTTACCATGATAAATGCAGATGAATGAGTGAATTTTCAGTGGGGGAAACATGTACTCCTGTTCATTGTAGATCATTACAAAGCCTTTAGTCAATATCATATATCAATGTCAATTCTATTTAACATGACTATAACCATAGAAATGTTTAGATATACTTCACAAGTAGAAGAGTCCTTTAAAGTGGGTGCGCATTAACTCCTACAAACCATTTTGAATGCACAAGAAGAGTTTACGTTTGAAACAGCCTTGAGCCCTTACTTAAAGTTTAAGAGACTTTTGCAGCCAAGTTTATCATTTTATGACAGTTGGTTGTACTTGTAGGAATTTATAAATATTAATTATGCACTGATTATACTTTCTACTTAATCTTTTCTTCCAATTCACTCATCCAACTTGTGTCAAGACTCAAAAGCTCACGTTTACGGCATAGAAGTTTAAAAATATGCTAGGCATGTTATGTTTCAACTGATTAGAAACAATAAAATTTCTTTTTATTTAAACTGTGATTATTTAAAGAAATAACCAAAGAATAAAATACAATATATGTCAGAGTTATGAACAAACTACTTTAACTTTCAGTATTCAGAAATACATAATTACTGTGCTGTATTAAGGGTGTCTGAAGATTTAAAAGCAAGCATGAGTCTGTGCCTGATGTCGCCCATCACTTTACCTGGCTATTAGACCATTCTCTCAGTATGTGGGATAACTGGCTTCCTCATTGTTGGGATTCCAGGAGTTCCATAGTCTTCTTTGTCTCAAATGCCTTTTTTCCACTGTTATAAAGTGTTCCTAACATTCCACCTCTGCCAATATGCTCCCCTGATTATACAACTCCAAAAGACCATGGAATGAGAGGGTGAAATCCAAACAGGGAAACTGAGGAGCATATGAAACTACCAACCCATGAAGAAGCAAACTATTCTAGAAGCTTCACAATGAAGTTCATTCACTAAGGAATACCTTATGTTCTCATCAAAATAATTCAACTGGAAGTTAAATACTGTGAGATAAAGTCCACATGCATCCCAGAAGCTGAAATGGAATGGGCACGGTTGTGCCTCAAGACTCCCATTGCTACCTCACAACAACATAATCACTTGATGCAATTATTTTTAATCATAAAAATTACTGACAACTGTTGCAATAACCAGTTCTCAAAAGCTAAAAGTATAAGGAAAAGAACTATATGGATGTAATTGAGATAAATAAAAACTTCAGGTGGGAACAAATGCCTATGCACCAGCTTCTCTCTTGAGTGGCACCTCACTTTTATGACAAAATGACACCAAGGAGAGATCATTTTCTCATTTGAAAAACACTACCTTATTTCATTGATATAGAATATCTTTTATTCCATATTTCTCACTTATCTTCACAATATCCATGTGAGAAATCTAGAGGTCCCACCATGTTTTCCCATCTCCTACTGTTTATAATGCCTCCTGACTTTACCTATGGGCTCCCTAAAACCTATTTCATTTTTCCCAGCCAGTGTTTAAGTTCATCTCCTACAAATTCACATGTAAATATTCCTTGTTTTCATAACCTTGTCATCTGTCGAACGTCTCCCTGGTCCATCCTCCTGCACACCACTGTTATGATTATTAGTTCTAAAGGGGAAAATGTCACCTTCCCCATCTCTTAAAGTCTCCTTGGCTACAAAAGAGGGTAGCTGTCTAGAACTGTCCTTCACCAACCCCTTGAGTCTCATTTCTAGACATTTCTCTATAAAGCAAACTCCTACACTCCAAGTATGTCCAAGTGCATTTTGTTCCACATTATTGTATAGACTAATCTATTTAAGGAAAAAAAATGCCTTTCTCTTTTACACATGAAAAAAATGTCCTTCATCTCTCAAAATATGATTGTAATCTTACATTCTTTAAGCATCATTATCTGGCCCTTAATTCCTCAACCCTAAATAGATGTAATTAGAAAAAATTTAAAAAGTAAAATAAGAGGAAATTAACAATAAAAATGAGGCCTTCTGGGTAAGGTGGGAGCCTAGAGACAGCCATTGTGTGATAGGTAGAAAGACAGAGTCATAACAGGAAAAAAAAGTCTCTTTTTTTAGACAGGAAAGGAAGAGGTTTGGAAATCACCAAAATATGCCTGGGAAAAAGTGGCAGGTGACGTGGAAAAGTGAGGCAAGCATCTCTGTGTGTGTTTCATCCTTGCCAGGTGATGCTTGGAGCTGAGACTTCCAGAGTGGGATGATTGACAACCACATACATGCTAGCAGATGTGCAAGCTACAGTACAGTCATATAATAAACATGGAAAAGCAAGGCAAGATGACTCCTCCGCAAGATTAGAACTCCTTATCTGGAGATCTTAAACATCTTGCAGCAGATAGAATGGCAGATGAAATTTCTAAAGTTTTCTGATTAAAAAAAAAAAAAGACCATTGACCTAAAAGAGAATACAAACCAGATTCAGACAGTATAGGACTGGAGCAGACAGCAACATAGAGAGACAATTAAGTAATTCAAATAACAAAATCAGTGATGTAAGTAGAATGTCAGCAACATGGAAGAATAATTTGACAAGGAAATAGAGATTTGGGGGAAAATAATAAACTTCTGGAAATCAAAAATATAGAGAATCAAAAAAAGTATAAAACATTTTCAATAGACTAAGCCAAGCTGGAGAAAGATGATTAGAGATGGAAGAAAAAGCTGGCACATTCAAACATTAAATTTCAAAGAGATGACTCCATGCTTAAGAGCACTAGCTACTCTTCCAAGGACTCAGGTTCAGTTCCCATCAGCAATATGGTGGCTCACAAACATCTGTGAGTCTGGTTCCAGGGCATTTGGTGTCCTCTTCTGGCCTTTCCAGGCACAAGCATGCACATCAAATGTACATGCAGACAAAACACCCGGGCACATGGAATAAAAATAATTTCAGAAAAGAAAACAAAATAAACATGGTCATAATGTACAAGAACTCTTAAAACCTGACCAGACAACTAACCTAAGAATTCATGGGATTTAAGGAGCTGAGCTGAACATTAAAGGCAGTAAAATGTATTCCATGAAATTATAGCAAAAAATTTACAAATCCAGAGAAAGAAACAAATGTGCAAACATAGGTAGCATTTAGAACTTATATGGATAAACTCAGAAAATAATCTTCCCATGATATAACATCATCAATATATCAAAGATACAAAACAAAAACCAGCATATCAGCACACAACCTCAAAGGCAGAAAACCAAAACAGATGCTCTCTTAGCAACAGTCATAAAATCAAGGAAAGCATGGAACAATCTTTCAAGCTCTGAAAAGATGCAATCTTTAATAAAGATTACTAGATTTGTAGATATGTACTTCAAAACAGACATAGAAATAAGGGCATTTCAAGACATAGAAATAAGGGCATTTCAAGACAAGTAACATTCCATGACCACCCAGGCAGCGCTATGGAAGTCTCTTAAAGGACTATACACACTAAACACACTGGAGTACCCACGGATGGTCTCAGTCACAGAGCATGGGGAAGAGTAAGTTTCATGACAGTAACAGATGGACATAGAGGCTCTAGGAAGAAAATTTGTTTAGTATAGTAAAACAATCAAAACCCTGCTAAAGGAGAAGATATAAACAAGTAGTAACCCAACTAATAAGAGAAACTAGCCAACAAAATTAGAGAAATCAGCAAATGTCTCCCAACCTTAAATATGAATGGCTTCAACTTAGCAGTAAAGAATGGAAACTGGATTATTGGATTAAACAGATATGACCCCACTATCTATTTTGTTTCTAAGAAATGCATATCTCTCTATATAAGACACCCACATACTGAAAATAATTTATCAAATAAGCAGAAACCTTGAGTAGTTTGATATAATTATTATAATAACTGATAAAGTAGACTTTAAGTTAAAATTAGAAAAGATAAAGGTCACTATGTATTAGTCAGAACACAAGCCGTGAAGAAGACATAGCATATACACAAAACAGCAGGCTTCTCATTTCATAAAACAGAGTTTAATAACCATAATAGCTCAAGAAGATCCCTATATAATAATAGGAGGAGACTTGAATATAGACCATTCAAACTAAAAATCAACAATGAAAATCACAGTCAAGCTATATCATAAGGCAAATGAATTTAATAGATGTCTACAGAATATTCCATCTAACAGATACAGAACACAAAGTCTTCTCAGCAGCCCATGGAAACTTTTCTAAAACAGACTATACTACAAGCCACAAATAAAGGCTTACCAAGATAACGTTATTCAAAAGACAAAGAAATCAAAATAATTTCTTCAATGTTACCATATCATAGTAAATAAAGTTAGAAATAATAGCAAGAAAGAATACAAAACTGCACACATACATGGAGACTGAACAAACCTTTAATGCCCAGCATGGCAGAAAAGAAATTTTAAAATTACTGGAGAATCAAATGAAAATAAAAGCATAATTATCAGAACTTTTGAGGTAGCTAAGGCTATATTAAGAAGAGTTTGTAAAGCTGTGAGTACTTAGGTTTAAATGTCAGAAAAATTAAAAACACCAAAAATTAATTATGCACCTCAAGCCCCTAGAAAAGTAAGGATAATTGAGACCTCAAGGTTCTTTAACTTACTGCTCATTTTTCTCTCCCCTGTTCAGAATCCTCTGAGTTGCTTACTGAGGTACTGCTGCAGCCTTGAGGAGAATGTTTGTTATCTCGATATGTTGTGTGTTTGTATCTTTGTTCCAGTTTGTACAACACTGAGTTTCCTAAGTGAGTAGCCATGTCTTATAGTCTCTCGGTCTCTACCATAACTCAGAGGGAAGAAGCAAACTCTTCAAACGTGAGACGATCAAACCAACCAGATATTAAATACGATGAAAAGGCATTAAAGCCATCTATCACATTAGCAATGACACGGCAAAAGATGACAAAATCAAGTAGCATAAGGCAGAAAGTCAAAATTAATTACAGTGAACATGTAAATATCAAATGAATACACAAAGTGGGGGACAGAAATATTAGCTACTTTTCTGTTGTGATTAAATACATAGAAAAAAATAAAGAAGGAAGGGTTTGTTTTGCTATAGTTCTAAAGTGTGGACAATCCATTGTCACAGGGAACAGGTGGCATCAGCAGTGTGAGGCTACCCTGGCTGTCAGGAAACAGAGCAATCACATTTCACTTACACACAGAAAGAAGAAATAGGGAATAGTAGCCACTTGGCAGTAACGCAATTCCTATATCAAGACTCCACCTCTGGAAGGTTCTAAACATTCCGAAACAGCACCATTGACTAGGTAGGGACCACGTGTTTAAGCTTATGTATCTAGGTGGGACAATTCTCTTCCAAACCACCAAAGGGAACAGGAGAGAAGAAATGGGAAGAGAAAAAAGAGAATGGACAAAGAAGAATGCCTGGAAGACAGGAGAGAAGCAGATGAATGGAGGTTGATAGATACAAGGAGAGAAATGAAGGATAAAACAGAAAAGATTTGCATCATGTAACAGGGCTGGGAGGATGGCTCAGCAGTGGAGAGTTTGCTGACCTTTCAAAGGACCAGAATTCCACTCTCAGTACTCATGAGTAGCTGCTCACAACCAACTGTAACACCAGCCTAACAGATCCAATGCCTTCTTCTGGCCTCAGCGAACACATGCATGGACACTCACACATGCATGCACACACACGGGCACACATGCACAAAGACACAAATAAAAAATATCTTTTTAATTAAGTAAAAATAATACTAAGAAATGCTACAAGAATAAAAGGAGTACAGAGAGGGGAAAAGGAGTTGAAGAAAGAGCACATTATTTCAGCTTCTTTCTGTCTCCCCCAGTACTGACCTTTACCAGGCAGAGTAGAAACTCACTATCTTTCCTATGTTTGGGCAGGCGGTGGTCCCAGATCTGCTAAGGGTCAGTTGCCTAGTAGACCTGTAGTCACTTTAGGACCCCCTCCCTTTTTTTGAGTACCAGAAGCCAGTATTGACTTTGTTTATTTATGCATCCTGTGGGTTGAGCAGTTTCCTACTCACTCTAGATAGTCCTTTTAGTAGCTAATATATAAGCCAAAGGCTACTATCCGTGTATGCTGGAGAGTGAGGGGACAGCAACAGTGAGATTTTCATCACAGAACTGATCTCCTTGCATTCACTTCCCACGGAGCATTAAATCTCACATGGGAAGGTGAAGGCTGTGGAAATCGAGTGCTCTGGTGGACATACGTTTCAAGCAGCAACTAACCACAGAGCAGAGCATCAGCTGCTGAGGTTAACCATCCTGCTGAGCCTTGCAGCTCATACTTTCCAGAGGTCTCCTCAAGGCATGGGGTTTGCTCCCTCCTACAAAGGATGGACTGCTACCAACCATGCCCTTCACACCCTCCATCTCCTCCATCTAGACTTCTTCCCATGTTCCAGTTCAGGCTTCTCCATTTCTACCACTGCCTGACACAGCCATCTCTCACACAGACATTGTGGCAGAGTGTCCCCAGGCTCTCTGACTTTTGATTAATCCTTGGTTCATTGTTAGTAGCTCATTTTTTTAGCTCATTTTCAAACAATATGTTCCCTCTCAAGATTGTGGCCACAGTCTTCTCCATGTTGAGCTGTCACAAAGAGGACACAGTGTTGCATCAAACACCTCTTCTGGATTTGTGCTTTGGGGAGCTGTGGGCTTATTCTGTGGCAGATTTCTACTTTCTTTTCACCAGAAACTTTTGGCTACTTTGTGGATGATATTTTCCTGACTTCCCTGGGAAGCTGCTGAGGGTGTCTGCCCTTTCACTGTATCACTTCTGTCTCTCCTCTCTGCTCTTCAGCTGCCATAACATCTCCTCTGCCATGTCTGATGTGCTTCTTTTCTGTAGAAAAGCCCATTCTTTGTGACTCCATTTCTTGTCCATGTCACTTAGTCAGTTTCTAATCTTCCATCTTACCCCGGAGCCCCACTGCATGTGATTTAAATCAGCACCTAATATAATGAATCATTTCCTCCATAGCTGGAATTCTCAAGTCTGAGAATCAGACAGTAGAAATGAGAAGTAGACCAATCACTACTGCCCATTCTGACCCATTAGCAAATATTTACTTCCTGCCCCTATGGTTTTATCTTCTGCTGACTGAGATATCTTTGTTATTCAGAAGGGAATGCTTTCTCTTTGCAGTTCGGTATTTCCATTGACTCTGACTCAACAGCCTGAGAAAGCACTGCCATGCTAGATGAGATAGTGGATCCAGACCACAGGGAAATATTAGAATGCTACTCCACCATATAGAGAAGAAGGTGTACAGGTGATCTCTTGCAGCATCATTTAGTATTCTGATGACCTGTGATTAAAGTCAATGGAAATTACATCATGACAGAGATAAGACTACAAAGTTCTAAAAAAGAATATGTAGATCACCATAGTTATTATGAAACATGTCCAGCTGAGTTTCAAATGGGAGTTGAATGGGAAACACACTGAGTAAATGGCTTTGTTCTTTCAACCAAAGAATAAAATAGGGCTGCGATTATTAAGCTAAGATCATCCCTGATCAGTCTGTCTGTCCCCAAGATCTCTGCTTCTAGCAAGCTGGTGATCCAAGCTGGCTTGGTAGTGAGATTTTTTTCCCCAGATGCATCTGTAAGTGGTCAAGGGGCTAGTATTGGATCATTCTAAGTCTCAGGGTCCCCAGTCACCTAGAAAGAATGTCAGATCTTCTTATTGCTATCCCATTCCAGTAGCATTTGAACACCTTCATTGTGCCAGATATTCGAGTTAAAACAAAATGACCTTCCCTCCTGATGAACCCAGCATAATCCAGGGCACTAATCATGTCTCAGGCAACCCAGGTGTTTGAACCCAGAGAATAATGGTTCTAGGATGGAGGTAGACAAAAACAATGGAGTTCAGAGGTGTGTAGGGGACTCCAAACCCCTGATTCCAGGTTCTAGCTTCACCAAAAAGGTTAGCAAACTACAATGTGACCTGAGCCATCTGCAATGTCCCAGTGGATAAGTTAGGCAACATAAGCAAGATTGATATTGCCTTACCAACACCTTGGACCAGTGTGCTTGGCAACACAGTGTTTTATTTGAAGTGCTTAAATTGTCACAAGCCCATGGATGATGTTATTCTGGATGGCTACACTTGGAACATTTGGAGTTTCAAGGAGTTAACCTTACTCTGCACTTCTCTTGAACCTTCACCAAGAGCCAGGCTACCCTAGTAGGCCAGGTAAATTCACAGTTACAAGCCAAGTCCAAATAATTATATATGACACAAAACTTGGAACAATAGTAGGGCTACCCTATGGGCAGAGTGATTCTTAGCTCTTGATGCTGAATAATGCCTTTCCACAGAAAGAAACCATCTATGCCTTTTAGATAACTAAGTATTGGAATTGCCCCTAGGACACCTCCGCCATCAACTCCTGGACTAGACTGGAGCCTATGACATTGTTGCTCAGCCAGCAAGTCTTTGTACCCAAAAGACCTCTCAATATAGCAGCAAACAAGGGTTCTGATGTCAGTGACTCTATAGCCAGGCTCATCTCTAAATAGGTAGAAATGCATCCTGGTCCAGAGATAACCAGGGTTTCCATAACGAGCAGATGATACTCCCATGTCCCACTTGTACAAGCTTGGCCCCGACAGGATTTGGGGATAATATCAATTCAAATCCTAAGGAACTTCCAGAGTCTGAATAAAACTCAAGAAGCCCAAGAAGCCTAGAAGGCTTTTTTTTTTTTTTTTTTTTTTTTCCCCAGACTCTTATCCTGGGCCTGGCTCTGAGGGAAACTTGTCCTTTTGGACCAAATTACCCAGAAAAGGCCTTTTCCTGGCAGCAGGCCTCTGTGAACCCACAGATCACACCCTCACTGGCCTTGACAAGAATCCATGGCCTGACAAGAAAATTCTAAGTTGGCCTGGTCCTGACAGCTTCATAACACTGAGCCCTTGGCATGGATTTGGCGACACCAAGCCACACCTTAGACTAACCTTTTGTTTCAGGGCCTACCATGGATGCTACATAAGTTGCAGTGTATAGCAAGAATACAGGGTTTCCTGGTGCCCAGAATTGGCACCTGTAGCTAAACCTATAAATCTGATTTCATAAAGGTTCATATAGGCAAGAAAAGCCACAAGTTGACTCAGTGCCTAAGACATTCCTAGATGCTGATCAATAATTAGAAGAGAGTTTCAAAAACTAGTACTATAATTTCGGCGAGCATTCCCTTTAATTTTTTTTACATATATTTTTGTGGATGTTCTCATGTGTATAAAACATAGATTTAGTTATGTTTATCATTTTATAATGTAAGTACTAGTTTTATATTATGTGTTCATCACAGCATTTGAGATTGAGAATATCAGAAGATGAGCAACATCACCCAAGTATTTTGTCTCCTCTTTTGGGAATAGTTCAATGTTCTTTCTATCATCATCAGAATAATTATAGCATGTTAAATGAAACTATTAAGTTTTCATTGATTTTTTAAAATAACTTTATTATAAAATTAACCAGACCCAAAGTCTATATACCTCAGTGAACCTCAGTACAGTTAGAATATTCTGATTGAAGATTAAGATATTAAGAATGGCTTAAGGAAAAGCATAGGGACGCCAGGTTAACAAACGGTAGTTAGTTTTACATGTCAAGCTTGACTGGATTAAAGGATGCCAAGCTGGTAAAGCATTGTTCTCAAAGTTCACTATGCAGTAAGCCAACTCTTCTTCTGCTGGACAGGAAATTGATACTTGGGCATTTGATTATAATGATTGAATTAACTCAGGTGTGTCTATGAAGGTGTTTCCAAAAACTGATATGGGACTCTAGGGTTCATTGAGCTGGAGTGACCCAACTTCATTATGGGCAGACCACCATCCAATTGGTCAGGGTATCAACAGAATGATATGCAAAGCAAAGATGAATTGATTCCTTTTCCTTGACGTGGAATACTCTTATGCCTTTGGACATCAGAACTCCAAACTCTTGTGTATTTGAACTCCAGCAATTAAAATAGCAACTTTGTGGGTACAGCTGCTATGTCATGTATAAAAGGAACTATTCTGCAGCAGGCATCCTGGACCTCTGGCTCTTACAATCTCTCCACCCCTCTTCATCAATGTTTGCCAAGTCTTGGGTATACAAGATACTCTGTAGGTGTATGAACTTGGGCTGACCACCACATGGTCACTTTTTCTACATTTTGTTTAGTTATGAATTCCTGAAGTTGATATGCTCCATCTGTTACAAAAAGATGTTAGGTTAACTCCTCAGAATATAGTTAGAAGTTCTGTTGGTTTAGGAAAGTGATATTGGTAGGTTCCAGGCTCTCCTTTAGGGTCCATGACCTCTCCAGCCATGAATAACTGGCTAGGTTTACAATATTATAGGAATGGATTTTCTCTTAAGTCTAATTAGACATCTATAGGTTACCCACAAGATAAAAGTGTCACTGTTTTATCACTGGGGTTGTCCAGCTGGACCAGTCACTTTTGTAGCTCACAGGTTTTAATACTGGATAGAACTACTGATGGCTTTTCTTTCATGGCAGCTCACATAGCACCTTTAGACACCAGAAGAACTAGCCCTTGGGGAGGGGGGGCTTCAAGGTTAGTTCCAGCTTGATCCTTCCATGTTGTGTCCAGAGTGTAGTATTCAGCAGTAGGGTCTTACCTTTAAGTTATGTGGGACTCCTTACCAAGGGCAATGACAACTGTCTATCCTGAATGAAGAGTCTCTTAGATTCCCTTGGCCAACAACTCAAAAGGATATTTCCATTGCCCAGAATTGAGAATTTTATTAGTTTATGGCTCTTGTGAACAGCATTACCATCCCATATGGCCTAACTCCATTGAAAATAAATATTAAAAAGTTGTGTGTTTATATAAAAGATAATTAAAGAAAAAGAGACCATGAATTTTATAGGGAGTGGGGGATACACAGAGGAGTTAAAGGGGAAGAAGGAGGGGTGCAAATTATTTAAATATAATACTCACATATAAAATTCTCAAAAAACAATTAAATCTTAAAAGAATAAAAAAGGCATGAATGGAGGAATATAATCAAATGGCATTTCACACATATATGAAAATGTCTTATTAAAACCCTATGTTTTGTGCAACTAGTATAAACTAACAAAATAAATATTTTTAGAAGCAGCAATTCCCTGGATTTCAGGCCTCTGACTGTGGATGGAAAGCTGCACCATCAATGTGCCTGCCTTGAGGACCCTGCCAGCATCTCACAGTCTCAGGCTTTCTGTGGACCTCATCAACTGTTATGGCCATGTGAACAAATTCCTACAATGAGTTCCTTCCCATGCCTCTGCCCCATGCCTGCATGTACATTAGTGTCCCATTAGGGCTAGAGATCCCTAACTCAGAAAAGCAAGGAACATAGCATGTGGGAAATGACTCTTCAGTGCTTTATAATTGGAGGTTCCTGATAGTATTTGTGAAGCAGAACTCAATTGCTCTTTAAAGCTCCAAAAGGGGAAGTTGGAGATAAATCTTTCTTGGAAATGATTTTTGGCAGTTGTGTGGAAACAATTTATCTCTATCTGCAGTGATTATGGGTTTTTTTTTCTAAGAATAAAAAAGGGTGGGTCCTTCTGGGAGCTTGTATAAAGATCCTGCCCTCCCATGGAAAAAGGGAGGAGAGAACCATATAAGAGGATTGAGGATGGAAGCACAGCCTAGCTTCTCTGGACTGAGAAGCTGCCTGGGAGTGCCACAGAACTGACCAAGAAGAGCAGACTGCACCTTTGCTAACGGTCCCTGGGCATCTGAGCAGCGTCACTCCTTAAAGACGTACGTTGGATAAGCCTACTCTGAGGACACCGGAGGACCGTGCCTGGTAAGCTACCTCCATAGATTTTCCTGTCGTCTTCCATCTCCTCTTCCCCAACCATTCTTCTCCAACTGCAAAATTACAGCTCAGATTTGCCAGGATTTCCCGATTTAAACTAGTTTTATTTTCTAGACTGAAGCGCGAGCGAGCGACATAAATACTAGTTTTATACCCTGGTAAAGTAGCCACCCTCACCTTGGCACTTAGGCTTTACTATGCACCTTTCCTAACCCTGCCCCAGTGCACAGAGATTTCTTTGCTGTTCCAACCAAATGTTTCTCATAATGAATAAACTCTCTGTTTACTTTATGCTTGTTTAATACAAATCTGCTTCATCTAAGATTAAGGAAAGAGAAAAAAATCAAAAACTGCAGTTAACGGAATGATAAGAGTATCTAAAGCCAGGTAGGGAACCCAGCAGACTCATTCTCCATTAAATAGACATAATGCCCCAGGCCCCATTCCTGTTCTCGTAGTCTTGGATAATAGACATAACAAATACAGACAGAAAGGAAATGAAAAAGTAACTTTATATTAAGAAATGATGCAAAAATAAGAAAGCTTTTGTTTATTGATAATAGTGGGAAAAATTAAAATACCCAGCTGAAAATTATATATAGAAAACTCTACAATGATTAGCATTAAAAAACTGATTAAGTGGGTTATATGCACATATATACATATATATAATCCCTTTCTAGTTCTAACCAAGTGAAAAATAGAAATAGAAAGAAAGGTGGGCATTAAGCTATTACAAAGGTTTTATTTCCCAAAATACACGCCTCCCTATTCATTCTGAGCTACAGAATATGACTAACATTTCAACTTGAACAGAATTCTTACTTCTTCTTCCATATCACTTTGGAATCTATACAGCTGGGAGAATAATTCTTCAGGCAGCTTATCGTTTGTATGGATGACCACTATATGCTTCATTGAGGGCAAAAGAAAAAAAAAAACTTCAGTGAGAGAAAAAAGGGGGGGATTATAGGCTTAATTCAGTTCCTAAAATAGACAACAGAGCCTTTTATTTACTTAAGTTAGGGACCATTTCTCATTCCATAACAAAATAGAATAAGAATATATGAGGGCTTAAGAGATACTCGAGGTTAAGAGCACTGGCTGCTCTTGCAAAGGACCCCATTAAATTTCTAGCACCTACATGGTGGCTCACAACCATCTGTACAATACCTTCTGATTTGGGCTGGTAAAGGCATGTGAGTGGTACACAGACACACATGTAGGCAAAACACCCATACTCATTATTAATTTTTATTTAACAATTCTTATTCATTTTACATACACAGATTCCATCTTTCATTCCCCTCCTGATCCCGCCCTCCCCCCCCTTCCCTTCATACTCACCCCTCCATTCCTTCCTCCAAAAGGGTAAGGCTTTCTTCCCATGGGGAGTCAGCAAAGCCTGGTACATACAGTTGAGGCAGGACCAAGCTCCTCCCCACTGAACCAAGGCTGAGCAAGATGTCACACCATAGGTAATGGGTGCCAAAAGCCAGCTCATGAACCAGGGACAGATCCTGGAGCCCACTGCCAGTCTCCATCCCCCCAAAAAACCCAGACCAAGCTATACACCTGGCCTCCTGTACCCAGAGGGCCTAATTTGGTCTCATGCAGGCTTCATAGCTGTCGGTCCCAAGTTTGTGAGTTCCCATGAGCTTGATTCCGTTGTCTCTGTAGATTTTCCCATCATGACCTTGACCCCTTGCTTATATAATCACTTTTCCCTTTCTTTGACTGGACTCCTGGAGCTCAGCCTGATGCTTGGCTGTGGATCTCTGCATCTGCCTCTACCAGATACTGAATGAAGGCTCTGTGTTGACAGGGTATTCAGCAATTTGATTACCAGGGTAGGTCAATTCAGGCACCCTCTCCACTATTGCTAGTTGTCCAAGCTGAGGTCATGATCACCGTGGGAAGGGGGAGTAGATGAGATCTCCTGAACAAACTGGGGGTGAAATGGGGCAATAGAGAGGGGGAGCTGAGGGAGGGATGGAATGGGGGTGCTATGAAAGAGATACCTTGATAGAGGGGGACATTATAGGGTTAGAAAGAAACGTGATGCTAGGGAAGTTCCCAGGAATACATAGAATTGTTTTATAAGGATCAAAGCAGAGTAAGAAAAAATAACAATAATTAATACCCACAAACAGTCCCTAAAATCCAAGTCCACTAGGAATCTCCTTATCAAGACAGGCCTAAAAGAAGCAGAACCAGGCCTTCAGGAAAACGAGCCTACTTACCTGACTACCTACCTATACTACCCTCTGGCACTATGATGCTTATGCACAGAGAATAGGATACTGTCACACCCTATACTCACCTAAATGAAGAAGAGATGTGACATATCCTATAAAATGTCAGACAAAGGGAAATTAGAATCCAGAGTAAAGTTCTAAGCTGTGTTTTGTCATCTGTGAGAATAGAAGATACCAGCAAAAATTACCATTGGCTGTATGTGGAAAAGATAATCTCTGTGCAAAAGGGGAAATGAGCAGAATGATACCAATATAAGTTGGTTACAATATTGCCAGGCCAGAGGGAGAGGTGATGTCAGAAACAGGAAAGAGAGAAGGTGAAGCCTGATTCACCAAGAGCCTAGGGAGCCAGATAGAGGTGCTGGGATAATATGTAGCCCATGTTAGAACTACTTTTCTGTTTTTCTTTTTATTGAGAAGTGGTTCTTTTCTTACATATTTCCTGATTACTGTTTTCCCTCCCTCTACTCCTTCCACTTCCTCCCCTCCCCCATCCCTTCAGATCCACCCCCTTTCTGTCTCAATAGAATAAAGAAGCCTTCCAAGAGATAACAGTAAAGTATAACAAAGTAAAATATAATAAGATAAAACAAAACTATCACATTAAGACAACCCAACAGAAGGAAAAGATCCCAGGTGAAAGTGTAAGAATCAGAGCCCCACTTTTTCACAATCTCAGGAGTCCCATTTAAGAAAAAACACAAATACTAAACTGTGGTAGGAGCCACATATCTGGCAGGATCACTGCTCACCTCATGGCTGTCTGGTCCTGGGTCTCTCCTTTCTTGTTTTCTTGCTCTTCATACTGGGTTTTCCATGATGATATGGGCACAAGAGAATAATGAGAGTATGTTATAGGGAAGTAGAGAACAATTCCCCCAGGGAATGTCTGGAAAGATGAATCTAATGCAGACTAAATACTATGGGAATAGATAAAAGTCTCCATGCTTCTTTTCACTCCTACTCAGCATAATTCTATGACTACCCCAACGTCTGTAAAAGAAGTTACTTTATATAAACCCACTAAAGAATCCTTAAGTATCCTGTTGATTGTATTCTGAGAGGCACTAATCCCAGGAAATATTTTACACACAGAAGGTATTAGGAACTTAGTTGTATAGTGACTACAGGAAACTTGAGAACATCAGGTTGCCCAGGGCAAGGCTTAAAGTCTACATTTGATCAGCTTCACAAGATCAAAGAAACATGGGGAGGGTGTGTTTATAATTTGTGTGTGTGTGTGTGTGTTTAGATCTATGGTATTGGTTTTGCCATATGTTCCCAGGTTATCACAATCTTTTCCCACAAGCATTACCCAAGAGACCTAAAACCAAATGGACAGATTGTTATTTAGTCTCCCCATAATTTTCCCATTTCTGTACAGTTGTTAACACATAATACACCTGACCTGACTAGGAAGAAATAAGGTAGAGAACAGAACTAAAGCAAACTAAAACCAATACAACATTAAGACTCAGGACAACATTCGAACAAATATTTGTACAACCTTGTATACTTTGTTAGCTATTAATAAGCAGATTATTTCATAGCATGACTGTTTTAAAATTAAGCTTTAATTATATAGTAAAATCCGGGGTGTTTCTATAATAAAGGTTGTATCTTGAAATTTATTGCAAATCTTGTTTTGACTACATGTTCTATTAAAAATGACCACACAATTGTCCCTTGCACATGCAGGTGATCAGTCCTCAGATTCCCCAGAGATGACAGAATCTGTAGGTGCTCACTTATGTTTATAGCATCATGTATGCATACAGTCAATCCACAAACTTGAATTTAAGTCTTGTCTGCATTACTGGAAGCACCCACCAACTTCTTTGAATGCATTTTATACTATGTTGTTTGTGGTTAATGACAAGAAAAAAAATCTCTGTACGTTCAATAGAAATGTGCATTTTAAGATTTTCCATCTGCTATCGTTTGAATATGTGGGTGCACAGTGTGCTGAAATGGAGAAAAAGATTTATATAATGTTAATTGAAATAGAGTATGCATGCTAAGATGACGTAAGGTATAA
This sequence comes from Phyllotis vaccarum, assembly GCA_033318265.1. NCBI lineage: Eukaryota > Metazoa > Chordata > Mammalia > Rodentia > Cricetidae > Phyllotis > Phyllotis vaccarum. The sequence goes on from JARWLC010000017.1 coordinate 27,418,909, forward strand.
GAGAAGCATTTAAAGTTGTGGCCCCAAAATATGTCAGTGCTAAAATGAAAGGGGCAGGGCAATGACATAGTAATGAACCTTGGCTTTATTGCTTAAAGCACTCTGATATAATTCTTCTTAATTCTAGAGACCATGGCAGTAAAAAAAGTTGCAGTGATTGGTGCTGGAGTCAGCGGACTGGGCGCCATCAAGAGCTGCTTGGAGGAGGGGCTAGAACCTACCTGCTTTGAGAAGGGCAGTGACATTGGAGGGCTGTGGAGATACGAGGTGATTTTATAAACCATTTCAGAGTATGGCATCATCTATTTGTATGAGAGTTGTTTCTATTTGACCAAGAAATAAAACTAATGACATAAATTATTTCTTAAGTGTATTTTCCAAATTAGTGATAAATGTTTAAATAAAATTGAAATTCCTTGGGGATCATGCACAGTCCTATTCAGTTTCATGTGCCAACACTTAAGATACTGATGTGCAAATTTTGCATAGGAATGCTGGAATGCAAAGAACATCTGAAAGCTATTTTTTCCTTTAAAATTATTTGTTACTAGCTGTGGAATTTACTACTATAACATATAATGATCCTATATGTTGTTTTGTGTTGTTTATTAGTTATTGGAAAAACACATCTCTATCAAGAAAGGTGTGTGCTTCCTTACAGTCATGTATAAAAACTTAAAGAGGTGGGCCTATCTCATAGTATTTCCAGGAGTTATAAGGGTAGAAGGGAAATATTAACTTTGATGTGTCTCAGTGAAGCATAACACATGATCATTATGAACTCACCACATTTCTTCTTATTGTTGACATTATTAGTTATTTGTATTTTAATATACCTCATCGTTGCATGACTTTTTGTCCAGAAGTAGATAAACATGTTTTTCTCTATTACATTCTCTTCTTAAACAAAATTCTCTCCATTGTGAGGCAAACTTTATCCATTGGGAGTCTCCCTTCAAAACCTTTGAGCTATTTTTTAAATCCTGTCTCAGTTTGTGTGAATTCTTAGAGTCTGCTCTCTGTTTCATGTTCTAAAATAATTATTCCTACTACAGAGTCAGTTGCTACAAATAAAATCATAGCAAGAGAACCCTCATCAGGAAATTAGCCCAACACCCTCATCCTGATTACTGTCATAAAACCTGAAATCATGGCTTTTCAATAGAAAAAAATGTATGCCAAACACATAGTTCTGGTCACTCCTAACACATCCTGAAAGTCAAGGTTGGTTTATTTCCTTTAGGAGACATCAGAAAATGGAAGAGCTGGGATATATAAATCTTTGACCTGTAATACATCCAAGGAGATGACAGCCTTCAGTGACTACCCCATTCCTGACCATTACCCCAATTATATGCACAACTCCAAAATGATGGAATATCTCAGGCTGTATGCCAGGCACTTTGGGCTCATGAAATACATCCAGTTCCAGGTAAGAAGTGAATCCCTACCCATCACCACCCCTGCTCATTAGTCTTTTGAGGCAAAGTCTGTACAGCCAGAGCCAACCAAGGCACAGTTTCAATCTGCATTTCTCTATCCATGTCTATACCACTCTCATGAATAGTGAAGATATATTTGTCTTATCTACCCCACCAGAAGAGTACCGTCCCAGCTAGAACCTGAACTCCAAATTTGGCTAATTTTGTAAAGTAAAAATATAGATCATAGGAAGTAAAAACCTATGTATTGTGTGCTCTAAGAAACCATAACATTTTGGGAAATGGTCATATTAAGAACTTTATTGTGTACAACTTCTAACCACCCAGAAGCCAAGTATAAAGCTACTTTTCCTACTTAAACATAAAATTCTACATTAAAAATAGACAAAAATGTCCTAGAACTCAGGCTTTGTTTCTTGCTTTCTAGACAAAGGTGTGCAGGGTAAGCAAGCGGCCTGATTTTTCAGTCTCCGGCCAGTGGGATGTTGTGGTGGAAGCTAATGAGGTGCAGAAAACATATATCTTTGATGGAGTCATGGTCTGCAGTGGTCACTACACTGAGAAGCATTTTCCTTTACAGGATTTTCCAGGTAATTTTTTGGTGTGTGTGATAAGACTCTTATGATTCTATTTTTTAGATCTTTTTCTCCCTCCCTCCATCCACCCACCCATCCACCTACCCATCCACCCATCCACCCACCCATCCATCCACCCACCCACCCACCCATCCATCCATCCATCCATCCATCCATCCATCCATCCACCCATCCATCCATCCATCCACCCACCCACCCATCCACCCACCCATCCATCCATCCATCCATCCATCCACCCATCCATCCACCCACCCACCCATCCACCCACCCATCCATCCACCCACCCACCCACCCACCCACCCACCCATCCATCCATCCATCCATCCATCCATCCACCCACCCACCCATCCACCCATCCACCCACCCACCCACCCATCCATCCATCCATCCATCCATCCATCCATCCACCCACCCATCCACCCACCCATCCACCCACCCATCCACCATCCATCCACCCACCCACCCACCCACCCACCCATCCATCCATCCATCCATCCATCCATCCATCCATCCATCCATCCACACATCCATCTATCCATCTATCTATTTTTACGTTCCAACCACAGCTTCCTTTTCTCCTTCTCTCAGTCCCTCCTCCCACCTCTCTTTTACCTCCCCCCACCCCCACCACCCACTTTTCCACTTCTATTAAGAAAAAACAGGCCTCCATGGATATCAACAAAACATGGCATATACAGTTGCACCTTTCCTCATATTAAGGTTTGAAAAGACAACCTAGTATAAGAAATAGGGTCCTAAAACCCAGAAAAAGACTCAGAGCCAGGTCCTGTTCCCACTGTTATGAGTCCCACAAGAAGACAAAGCTATAAGACTGTAACACATATGCAGAGGGCCTAGGTCAGTCCCATGCAGGCTCGGTGGTTGTCATTTTGGTTTTTGGAGGGTTTTATTTTTGAGCCCCTTTGAGCCCAGGTTAGTTGATTCTGTGGGTTTTTCTGTGGTGTCCTTGACCTCTCTGGATCCTACAATCCTTCTCCTTCTTGCATAGGCAGACCTGAGGCTTTCCTAATGTTTGGCTGTGGGTCTCTGCATCTATTTCCACCAGTTGCTAGATGAATCCTTTATAATGACAATTGGGCTACGCACCAATCTGTGAGTATAGCAGAATATTCTTAGACACCATTACATTGACTGTTTTGCCAGTCACATTCATTATATCCTAGGTCTTGGACTATTCAGTTTCTGGGTCTTGGCATTCCAGAAAATGTCAGGTGTGGGCTTATTCTGGTGGCATAGGTCTCAGGTTGGACCAGTCATTGTTGGCCAAGTCCACAATTTCTGTGTCACTCTTGCCCCGGCACATCCTGTAGGCAAGACAGACTTTAGGTCAAAAGTTATGTGGCTGGGTTGGTGTCCCAATCCCTTCCCTGGAAGCCTTGCCTGGTCACAGGAATCGTCCAGTTCAGGCTACATACCCATTATTGTTAGGAGTCTGAGCTGGGTTTTTCTTGTAGATTCTAGAAGTTCCCTTTCACTAGATTTATATCTGACCCTAAATACCACCCTTTCCAGTTGTCTAATTCAGTTATTTTTAATGACTGTCCTATCATAGGCACTGGACAAATGTCATTATACAGAGAGAGTGCCACACATTTGTAGAACAGTCAGGGAAAATCTATCAATAAAAGTGAAGATTGAACTGAAAATCAGAGTTTCTTATACAAACATGGTTTGAGAGAGACTTTTATGGAAGAGGAAGCAGTATGTAAAAAGCAGTCTATAGGGTAAATATGGGGAGAGCTTAGGGATTAGTACACATTCAGAGTGCCTAGATTGGAAGAAGCAAGTATGAGTCAATAGAAAAGCATCTCTCTCTTTCTCTCTCTCTCTCTCTCTCTCTCTCTCTCTCTCTCTCTCTCTCTCTCTCTCTCTGTGTGTGTGTGTGTGTGTGTGTGTGTGTGTGTGTGTGTGTGTGTGTGTGTGCATACTCATACGTGCACACATGCATGTAGGAGAAGCAAGTATATAATTAAGTTTTCAAGTAATAAAAATGAGTCCTGCAGTAGTGTGGAACATTAGTTGATAGAGGAAGATGGTTGAGTCTGGAACATTAATAAGAAAAAATGTAACAGTCCCTTTAAGAGATAATGATGGTAAAGACTCAATAAAACAATAGAAGTATGATTCAGAGAAGAGACTAAAAATTTATATATATATTTAAGAACTCATTGGCTTACTCAATGATGACAGATTATATATCATGGAACTTTATAGTTTGTGCCAATTATATTTTTGAAATATAATTTTTCCAGAATGCCTTGAAACTTCAAATATCCAAAGCTTATGGTGTAAAAAGAGTAGTCTCTAGCCAGATGTCACTGATGAACACTTGATATGTAAAGGACACAAAATTAAGATATTTACTTTCTAAAATATCCATCACATTTAGAAAACACAGTAGGAACATATAAAGAATTACATTAATTAATAACCTTACATTAACTATGTATTCGAATCTCAGAGTATCCTGGGTATATGAAATATAGAATTAAAATTACTATCTTTCTCAGCACTTCTGAGCTTCTGGAAAGTTTAAAACTACATATGTGGTTGGAATTCAATTGCTTTTGGATAACACTGATGTACTTTGCTAAGAATCTTAACAAATTTGTTAATTTTCAGAGAAACAGTGTCATATCTCTGAATAGAAAATTAGGAAAAGTCAATAGCATTGTAAAGTAATAAGGAGTTAACACATTGAGAGTCTTACATGGGTATATTTCTATTTTCTACTTTAAAAATCTGCTCTGGTTTTGGTTTGAGCCATGTACACACTGACGTTGAACATTTTGTTTCTTGGATGAGAATACTCTGTAATAGTGGCATAAAGTCCAAGTATAAAGAAGAGATTAAGTAACATGAACTTCATATTAAAGAATGAAATTCACCAACCAGTGGTTTTCACTTCTGTGACATGGGGATTTATGACTCTTCCTTCACAGGGATCACCGAGTTCCAAGGCAAATATTTCCACAGCTGGGAGTACAAGCACCCAGGCAACTTTGAGGGAAAGAGAGTGGTCGTGATTGGCATTGGGAATTCTGGAGCCGATGTGGCAAGTGAGCTCAGTCGTGTTGCTGAACAGGTTTGCTATCATATCCTGATTCTGCTCTTGGGCGTAACCTTGATACTCAGAGAAAATGTGTGAGTCTAGACTTTCTCTGGCCTTATCAGTGATGTTCCCATTTGGACTGCAAAGGCATGTTTTTCTGCTGACTAAATATGAGTAAAATCATAAAGAATTCCAAAGTGACAATACTCCATGTCCATAATGCACTGGAGTTGTGGAAGTAACAATCTAACTAGAGTCAAATAACTTAGAATTAGCTAAGGTAGCTAAATGGAAAATTCCAAAATGAATTTTACTCAGGACACTTTTTCATATAGGAAATGAAGTATAAAGAGCAGTCAATATACACAAAACTGAGTTTTTGAAATGTATTGTTGATATGTGTGTGAAGGTGTTAGTTAAGAAAAAAAAAAAAAGGAAAAATTCCATGGTCTCCACTGACTATGAGAAAATAAAGTGTAGGGGAAGAGGAGCTGGTCCTTCCTTGTAGTAAATATTGCTGAGCACGGAGGGTCATTTGTAGAATTGAAAATTAACTTTTTAAATTTGATCTACACTTTATAGAAAAAACTTAGATTTCTAATATTGAACACTTTTTGTAAGATAAGTTAATCATATCATGATTCTAAGTTATATGAGTCACAGGTCTAAGTGACAATGACATCACTGTAGTGATTGTAACATGGATAAAAAGATTTCTTTTCAAGGTCTTGCTAAATGACACAAAATAGAACAAAATATTTATCAAAATGTATTTTCCCTCCTTTTGCACTGTTTGTAATTTCCTAGTTGAAAAAGTGAGAAAATTCCAGTGTGAATTTCTATACCTAATTTGATTTATTCACATGTTTCTCTATCACTTTGAAAATTCATCTGAAAGAGCTTACAAGGAATCTGAATATCGACTGCTAACACTTAACATAATAACCTGTTGTGTTGTTGTGGACTTTTCCCCATATTTTTGGACTTGAGATACTCCAGACATCTAAAATATCTGGAGCAAATATGACAAAAAAAGTAGGCTCATGACAAACATCAAATTAACTGAAATAACTTTTAGCAACTGGATTTCTTTATAAAGGCAGAGAAAAGAAGCTGGCTAGATAGACAAGTAATATAAAAAGTTAATTTCATTCCCTTGACAACAACAAAAAATACCCCAAACATCTAAGACCAGAGTGATTATCTGCTAAATACTTACTAGGTAACTATACTGCTCTCTTGAAGGTTTTCCTCAGCACAAGACAAGGGGCGTGGATATGGAACCGGGTTTGGGATCATGGGAAGCCTATGGATGCCACACTCTTCACTCGTTATAATAGAGCTGTCCAAAGATTCTACCCCACATGCCTGCTCAACAAACAGATAGAGAATAAGTTAAACTTGAGGTTTAACCATGCCAATTATGGATTGCAGCCTCTACACAGGTAAAGTTTTGAATTTTCAGCAGACAGTATCTTTAAGCTATTGGACTAGTCAACTAAGTCTATAAGTACGGGAATGGGATAAGTGATATCATTAATACTTCATGGCTTTTGTTTTTATGGAGAATATCCAAAGTATTTTCTTCCTACTAAGGATTCTTGTTATTCTACTAAGGTGCAAGAAAAGTTGTTCTGAGTGGGGAAATAGAGACTTTAAAATTTGTCATATTTGAAATTTGTACAAGGTCACCTGGCAACATTCTCCTGGTTTCTTGCCATTTTCTGTCAATTGCTTCATGTTCGCTCTCTAAATTAAAAAACTCTGATTCCATGCTTACCTTCCAACCCTTCATCAACCAGGACAATTCACTATCTACACACAACACTCTCATGGCCTTTGACCTCTTCACTGCTTTACTGTCCTGTGGCATTTGCTCAGCCACCCTAGCCCCTACCACTGAAAACTGCAATGTTTATAGACACCTTACCAAAACTCATTCTATACATTCTCACAGGCATGAGCACACACAGAGAAAGAGAGAGAGAAATAAGTCAGTAAATAAATAAATAAATGTAATAAATCAATAAAAGCAAGAAAATATTAATGACTAATACCAACTGAGTATCAAGTTGTAAATAGTATCAAAAACAAATAAATACATCAAAAATTAACATACTTTGTAGTGTACACTTTTAATTCAGTCACTTGGGAGGCAAAGACAAGTATAAGAGCAACCTGAGCTACAAAATGAGTTCCAGGCCAGCCAGGGCTACACAGTGAATCTCTGTCTCAATAAACGATTAATACACTTTATCCCTTGTAAAAATATTATTATCTAAAGATATTCAGTATGTATTAGCAAATCTGATATGGTGTTGTATAATTATTTGTGTTATTCAATTAGGAAAGTGAAATCAAAGTGTTTCATGGTTTTGTGCAAGGTATTCCAAAGGATAAGAGACTGGGCAAATATCAACGTTCAGTTCCAAATCTGAAAATCAGGCATTTACTAATGAGCTATATTGTCTTCCAAGAATGCTAAAAATCACAATAAAAATTGTTGAAGCTATGTAACCATTTCCAGAGCTTTTGCCTATACTACATTTTTATCAATAAGCTGTATGTCCATCTCTTGGTACACAGAATTCTTGACCACCGAACAGTTCTCAGTGACGACCTGCCAAATCGCATCATTACTGGAAAAGTACAGATCAAACCAAACGTGAAAGAATTCACCTCAACGTCGGCCATCTTTGAGGATGGAACGGAGGAGAGCATAGATGTTGTCATCTTTGCCACAGGCTACAGCTTGTCCTTCCCTTTTTTGAATGATGACTCAGCAATCCTGGACAACCAGTACTCCATGTTTAAATTTGTCTTTCCTCCTGAGTTAGAGAAGCCAACACTAGCTTTCATTGGCATCCTGCAGCCAGCAGGAGCCATCATCCCCACATCAGAGCTCCAAAGCCGATGGGTTGTGCATGTGTTCACCGGTATGTACCGATCTCCCCAGGAATACAGTATGCTCCAAGTGTTTTGTGATTTAAGAGTCACTCAGAGGTTTCCATTCTGTTGACTTCTCTCATTATATTAAGTTGTCTGAAATTTCACCATTAGAAATAAAATACTACAGCCGGACAATGGGGCAGGTGAGTCTCTCTGAGTTCGAGGCCAGCCTGGTCTACAGAGTGAGTTTGAAGACAGCCAGAGTTACATAAGAAAACCCTGTCTAGAAAAACCAAAAGAATTAAAATTAATTAATTAAACTACTTTAGGTTCTTCCAAGAGAATTCTACTAAAAATGAACACACCCAAATAATAAAAATTATAAAACCATGAAAATTGTAACGAGGTTCTATTTTAATGTAACAGTCTATTCCTCTATTCATCTACTACTTTTCAGCAGGAAACTAACTGAGAGTGATGTTTTATGGAAACATAAATTATGTTGGAAAACAAACAAGGAGCAACCATATAGGGCACATCTCAGAAATGTAGTGAAGTCGTTTTTCTCTGCTGACCAACTCCAGTCATATTCTTGATTACTTTCCCAAGTCTTTACCCAAACTGATGCTTCTGGGCAAAACAAATTTGCTAGTCAAATGCAATCAAGGTCAGTTTGAGGAGAGTTACCTTGCAGTGTCTGAAAGCTAACGTATGTGGATTGAGTCCTGTGTGCCCTTCACCTCACATCCTCAAACAATCTCCACCAAGTTTTTTATACATTATTTAGTGGTTAGTCAGGAATCTTCCTTCTTAGGACATTTCTTCCTCAGAAAGGGACACAATGTGGCAGATGTACTTGCTAAATCCTTGGCATTCTGAGACATAAAATCATTGACACGGCTCATTTCTGATAATGAAAGTCAAGATTTTATCTTCTTCCTTTGTGCAAATGACATTGTAGATTGTGCGAATATTGGGGGCAGGAACGTTTAAGCAGATAGTGGAGTGATTTGTGGGGGGGGGAGTGAGTGAAAGCGTTGGCCAACATGAAGTGAGCATTAGTAAGATAAATGGGAGCCCATGATCATGCAACACAAGTAAAATTATAGTAAGGGAGTAGTGGGACATAGTAATAAGAAAGATCTGTGGGAAGATTGCAGGCAGAATATGCACTATGTGGTATTTGTCTCGTTTACAATATTGTGTACTGAATTTTTATCTTACAGTAATTTTCTTCTTTTAATATATAGCACTCCAAATTATTTTCCATTCAATATATGCATATGAATATATTTACATGTATCTGCAACTTTTTGTATTAATGGCTACTTAGAATTATTATAAGCAGTGATGCCTAGACAAACCTGCACATGTATTTCATTGAGCAGATTTTCATTTGCTATATTTGTAGAAGAATGATTGATGTCTCACAAGGTGTGCATATGTGTATAGTAACAATTTAAAGTCTGCACGACCTTTCAATTCTCCAGCTCTGTTCCTCTCGTCTTTGCACACCCAGGTTTGAAATATATTTTGAAATATTTGAGGGCACTTGCACATGCATAGGCCATTTTTTTTTGCAGATACTGATAGATATGTGACACCTGGAGAAGCAAAAGGCTGATAATTTACAAGCATCACACCCTCTGCTCTTTGTCCTGCCTCCCTAGTGTTATTTAACATTCTGTTTGCTGTATCTTCCTTGTCCTTGACACACCCACACATAAAGAATTTCTATACACAATTACTTACTTTCCTTATAAAATGTAGTCATTGCAGTTTGGGGCATTTTCCATCAGTGTATACTTATTAAATACACAATATATATAATGCATAATTTTGGAAAACACTAAGAGATGTTCTTAACTCAGAAGACAGAAAAATTGCACTGGAGATGTAAGCTCAGTGCTAAGCAATGTTCAGATAAGAGAAACTTTGAGTCAGGTCCCAGTATAGTTTGGGGATCTTTGGAAGGCTGTAGGACTTGTTAACAACATTCATAGTATTCAGGGATGCAAGTGTACATTTAAACTAAGAAAAATTTAAACATCTATTTATCTTAAAGGAAAAGCTGGATCCCCTGACAACTGGGCATGATGATGGAAAGGATATTCTCTTTCTTTAAAATGCTTTAAACATAAGGCCTTGATTATAAATTTTAAAGAGACCTGATGGTTTTATTCTACTTCAAAATCGTTATTTTTGTTTCTGTGCCTTGGTCCTCATGTTAACATTCCAATGTCTGTACCTTGTTTTGTCAGGACTGATAAAGTTGCCCTCAAAGAGGGACATGATGGCTGACATCAAGAGGAAGAAACAAAAAGTGACCAAAGGGTAAGGAACTTAGTGTTTTGTTAAAATAAATAAAGCCTGTTTAGAGGGGAGATAATATGTATGCATACATATATATATGTCTGCACCTACATGAGAACTCATAAGGCAATATTATATAAGTAATACCATGTTGAGTTTTTTTAAAAAACATAGATCTGATTGCGGAACATCAACTTGACATGACATGTTAAATAACCACAAAACGTCAAGTCTACATGATGAGTAGATGCTAATTCTTGTTCCCACAGTGGGGAAAAAAAAACCCCAACATAGACCTACCAGACATACTACTTCTCAGTATTTACCAGAGACTCCAGGCCAAGGTATCACAGAGTCAAACTGCACATCAGTATTTATTGTGTCCCTATTCATAGCAGCTAGTTTAGCCAAACAATGCAAGAGTACAGGGAGCAGCAAAAATGTGCATTTTATTCACAACAGAGTTTTAGCTATAAATAAGAATAAGTTATATCATTTGCAAGAATATGTGTATAAATGAAAAAGTCATTGTACTATGCTTTCCTCTCATTTGTGGGTCTTAGACATTGCACGTACAGAAAGTCATCTGTGCTGGTGACGTGCAAACAGAAGCCAAACAGTCTGGGTGACTAAAGGGACCAACAGCAATATAGGGAAATAGAGTGAAGGGCAGTGAGGCCACTGAGTCATATGCTCAAAGGACATTATATAATTGATGAAAAGGCACTTATGCAACCCTGCATAATTTTAAAGACATTAAAATCTCCAAACAAACAAAGAAGGTCCGTGATACCCAGAAGACAGCATTTTACAGCCCTTCTCTTCATCTTCTGGTTTTACATTCTTTTTTCTCTAATATTCTCTGAACCTTAGAGGGGGTAATACAAATGCCCCCTTTAGGGCTGAGCACTTAGCCGTCACTTATTCCCAACACCATGAGTCTCTGAATTCATCCCCACCTCCACCCATTACAAAGAGAAACTGCTCAACTAAGGCCGTGAGTCACAGCATTCAAAAAAAATGAGTATAAACACCAATATTTAGAAGGCAGTTTAGAGTCACAGAAGTTTAACTACACAATAGTAAATTCTCTCCTATTGCTTCAAAACTTTTCAGTCACGGGATTTTTACTGGGTTTATAGTATGAGGTATGATTTCCTTTCTGTGAAGAGGGCCTCAGAGCCAATCAGAGGGTGACTGGTTACCCCGCAACAGTCTTGCTGCTACTGTACCAGTGGACATAGCTTGCCTGGCAGGTAAATATTTGACATTCACTGAGGTTCACAGCTGGGTGAGACCGATGATGACTGTTTCTCCCCTTGCAGCCATGAATCTGGTAATAAATGCCTTAGTGCTGTTTTCCTTCACCTTATCTTACCTTTCTTTCTAGCTTACTTCGCTATGTCATTTACTTTTTATTATATTTATCTTCAATGTTGCAAATTTTATTCTTCCAACACCTTGAGAAGTTTTGATATTTTAAAAATTATGACACTTTCTATTTTGTGTCTCTTTTACCCGAGAATGATTTAACAGAGTGGTTTTTGGTTTAGTTTAGTTTGGAGATAGAGACTCATTCTATAGCCTAAGCTAGCCTTGAACTCACTGTGCATCCCAGGCTGACCTTGAACATACGTTGACTCTCCTTCCTCAGCCTCCTGACTACTGGAACTACAAGTATGTTCCACTGTGCCTGCCTGCAGAGAGGCTTTTAATTTTCAAGCATTTTGGTCCTCTGAAAATAGTAACTTATGATTATCTAGGGTTACTCAAAGGAAGAATTTGTGTACAGAGTTAGTATATGGAGAAGATAGTTTGTGTAGCTTGGAAACCTGAAATGAACGATGGAGTTTCATACACGGGGACTTATATACTCCTTGATAATTTGGTTCATACTGTATCTAGAAGGGAAATACAGATAAAAGACTTCAACCCGTTATTCAACACTCCCCTTTTATATATGTCAGTCCTCTGTGGGGCACTTGGAACCTTTAAAGCCCTTGGGGCTTTACAATATGTATTAAGAGGCCATAGTATGCTAAGGGAGTTGAGGCAAATATGTGAAATTAAGATTTAATAAGTGTAAAATAGTGAAATTAACAAACAATAAAAGCAAACTCTACCGGAAACTCGGGGAACAGTAAGGACTGATGCTACTTATGTGTCTGTTCTCACAGCAGCTTCGTGAAAAGCTTCAGAGACTCCCGTCATGTACGGTTCATTGACTACATGGATGAAATAGCTACAGAATTAGGCGTCAAACCCAACCTGCTCTCTCTCTTCCTCTGGGACACAAAGCTGGCCAAGGAGGTTTTCTGTGGTCCCTGCTCCTCCTATCAGTACCGTCTACAGGGGCCAGGGAAATGGGATGGGGCTCGGGCAGCCATCCTCACCCAGAGAGAAAGGATGCTCAAACCCCTGAGAACCCGCATGCTCAAACCCTCTCAGGGAGCCCTCTCTAGTCTTCTCTGGGTCAAAAGTATCTGTGTTGTTATTTTTTTCTCTGTTTCCATGTTAGCTATCATGCATATCACAAGTAATTAACCTCATATTGGCATAGATATTTATGAAGCTAGAGAGTAAACTACTGTTATTTAAACTGTGTATCTTATGATCTATTAAATATATGGGGAAATATGTTTATTAGACAAGTTCACAAATGGATTTTCAAATGCAAACAAAATTACTTCAATAATGACTTTATGAAGAGAGGTTTGAAAAGGTACGGTTTATTTCTGTTTTACTCCAAAAGTAATTTGAGAAGTTTATATATAACAGGACCATGAAGAATAATTAAATGTGGGATGAATTTTATTTAATAAAGGACTGAAGAGACTATTTAACCAGAAATAAACCTTAACAACAACAACAACAGGAATAAACCTGATTTAATAAAAGACCATAGAAACCATGTAACTAAAAATAAACCTTAAAAGTACATTCTATGGCTTCAGAACATTTTTCCTATTTGACCTCCCTGCCCCCCCACCCCTGAAAATCATAACTGTTTCAAGCTGTTGTTTGGTTCATTGGTTGACTGTTAGTTTTAAGGCAGGCTCTAAATGTGTTTGTACTCTGGAATGGCCCCATAGTCATCATGCCTTTTACTACCATGTGCTGGGATTGTAAGACAGTGCCAGGCACTGGGTCCTCTGAGAAAGATTCTTTAATAGAATAATCTGAAATTCATAAATGTATCACTCCATCTTTAAAAGCATTACAGATCAACACGATAGGTTGCAGCTCCTGGGTTGATGCACTGTTATGGCTGAGATCACTGTCTAACATCGCTGCCAGAAGGTTTATCTGGAAAGACCGGAGAAAATGAAGAAAGGTCAACATTCCCAGTACATCTTAATTATGTTCCAAATACAAGCTGAACTACAGTGCTATAATAATCAAATGAAGGTATCTGAAGGCTGAGTGACAGTTCTAATATAAATGAGGGGATTTTAAGATATACTATTATATTTTCTTATTGGTTTAGTTATAATAATGTGAGGTATAATAATATTATGTTTATGCAGCAGAATATTCTTATTTCTAAAAAGTAGGCAAACGTGGAAGTTAAGTACTATGATTTGTACACTTCAGATGCATAAGTTTATCTGCGTGTGAGAGACTGAACGGGACAGAGCAAGAAACAGAGAAGTAAAATGCAAGGGACAGAATTTCCACAGCTTGTGATTCTGGTTAAAAGTTGTGCAGATGCAAAGATCCACAGCCAGGCACTGAGCCAAATACCTGGAGTCCCATTGAAGGGAAGAAGGAGTGACTTTATGAGCAGAGGAGGCCAAGACCATGATGGGAAAACCTACAGAGACAACTGACCCAAGCTAGTGGAAGCTCACAGACTCTGGACTGACAGACCGGAAGCCTGCAGGGGACCAAACTAGGCCCTCTGAATGTGGGTGACAGTTGTGTGGCTTAGTTTGTTTGTGGGGACCCTGGCAGTGGGGCCAGGATTTATCCCTGGTACATAAACTGACTTTTTGGAACCCATTCCCTATGGTGGGATAGCTTGTTCAGCCTTGATGCGGGTTGATGGCGGGGCAGGGGGAGAAAGCTGCTTCAATTTGATGTGCCAGACTTTCCATGGAAGGCTGCCTTACCTTCTCTGAGGAATGCATAGAGGGTAGGATGGAAGGGAGGTGGGAAGGAGCTAGAAGGAGGGGAATTGGGGTACGTATGTAAAATGAAAAAAATTAAAATAAAATTCTTAAAAAGTTGTGCACCTGTTCAAAGCACTAATCTTTTGTAAACTTAAGAAATTCAAAATAAAAAAATAAGTTTAAAAAAGTTATTTTCTAGAATGATTTATGTACTAAAATGAAGGAGAGGTTTCATTTAGAGATTCTTCTAATCAATGGCCACTTACTGTAGTGAAAATATCTCCAACGACAGCCTTGGTCTTGATTCTCTGGAACATCAAGGTTTCAGGAGACTGTTCACAATGAAACTGTTAACCATCATTCATTAATTCTTTTGTTGTGTAGCTGTTTTTTGGACACTGAAGGGAGGTAGGCAGGGGGATGCTGTGAAGAGAAGCTCATAACACTGAAAACAATGAAACTTGCAAGGCTTAGGAAGCTCCTAAAAGGAATAGCACTCACTAGGCCTCACCGCTGGCTATAAAGTCGTACACAATAGCAAGATAAAGGGGACCCCAGTGGAATTACTTGCAAACTGGGAAGAAAGCTAGGGATGCAGGTTTGGGGAGTCATCAGCAGTATTAGGATACATTTTTGTTTGGTGAAGCTTCAAACACATCTCAGGACTGGTAGAATGTCCAGGTACCTGGCTTATGGCAGTGGGGGAAAAGACTGCATAAGAGATTGTCAAGTTCTGTTTACATACAATTCTGCCATTTAATTCACACTGAGACTCAGAGAAATGTCAGCCCAGACCTTTTCTTGCCTGTTTTGCATTATTTATGTCTTCAGCTAAAGATTCCAAAGCAAAAATCTTTAAGCCACATATGTCTTTGCAAATGATCATTTTACTGAGCTAAAAAAAATCTAGCCTATGTATATATATATATATATAAATATATACATATATATACATATACACACACCCTAACCTAGGTAAACTGCTAAATCTACAATGTACTAAGGAAAAATGAGATGAAAGTACTCAGTGCAAATTCTTATCATTTTTTAGAGTCACAACAAATGGCTTCTGCCTTGGACCTTTGATGGAGGACCTGTGTAAACATCAAACCAAATATTATGTAAAGTTAAACATAATGCATTACTTACTCTTAGATTTAAAAAAAAAAAAACTTAAATGCAACTCAATACTGTCTCTTTCCCTTCCATGGACAGTCTTATTCATTGGCCCCTTCTTTGAAGCTCAGAAACCTGGCATACATGTAGACTATACTTAAAGTTATACCCAACATCAAATCAAAGATAATTTTCCATTTTAAGCTGTACTAATTAGAACTTGCTGGAAGCTCTTTTTTATATCTCCTCTGTCCTGTGTTCTCTGGTCAGCAGCAGTTACTAAGGGACGTTATCTGCAGGTGCAGCCCATCCCAGGTCCTCACCCTGATCTGATGGGAATGTTGTGCATTAAGCTTTAATGTCATATTTGGGAGGGCTCAGAATGTGATGCTTCTGCCTCTGACCTGCTCTAAACTTTGGTCCTTTGTAACATGACATTATAAGAAATGTATATCTGCATAAATAATAATATAATTAAAACACTTTGTCAACATTTCCTTTAAACACTCACTCACTTAACCTTTCCATATATTTTCCCCAGAAAAGTTACCCACTTTTGTAGCATGAAATCATATGCATATGATTCCTTCCTTGATAGGCTTAAACTTAGTCATTCCACAAGAGTTCACACCCCATCATCCTTCCCCAACCACCAAAAGCACTAGCCTCCACAATCTATACACTGTCTGCAGAGCATCTTTGTCATGAGGCATGATTTTTGTATTGTTCGTATTGTTGACAAGAGAATTCCTTAAAGATATATGTTGAGCTTAGTCCTTAGATTTTCACCAAGACAAGAAAACTCAGCATTAGCTTTTCAAGCATCTGGGATTTGTCACTAAAGCAATGTGCTAATCCTCTGTCATCTAAGACAAAACTAGAATTGATAAGAAAAGGCTCCTGAGAAATGGAGTTCTGCTTTGAGCCTGGAAGAGCCTTCTAGTGATTTTCAGTTCTATAATCAAATAGACTGACTTGCAAAGCTGTGTAATCCCAGGTCCCAAAGTACTTACTGAGAGGGTGAGTGATCTCCACATAGCTGACGGCAGTTTCTGGTGATGCAACCGGGAACAGTAATCAAACACTGAGAATTTTACATACATCATTTCAAACCTGATTCTGCAGACTCATGCATAATTTTGAGCAGGGTAAGTTTTAAGATATAATGAAAATTCCTAACACCAAGGGCAAAGCAAAAATCTTAAGCACACACCAAGGAAAATGAGCATCTAAGACGTAACAAGTACATTAACATCTCTTATCAGAAATTTCAAAAAAGCATGAACGTGTTAAGTATCTTTACCAGGAAAAAGTATCTTTAGAGTTTAAAAAAAAACTAGAGTAATTAGACAAAGGAAATTTAGTTTTCATTGTGTGGTGTGGTAGTTAGTTTTTACAGAGATGACATTTATGGTTTTCTAGTCCTCGGAGAAAGAAGTCTAGGTCACAGGCTTCAGAGCAGAAGCTTAACAAAGCCAGAAACAAAAGGATGTGAGATACAGCTAAAACCCACTGATTCTAAAGAATAGTAGAAGATAAATAACTTTTAGTAGAGAAAAACAAAACACTAGAAAATAGAAACTCAGTAAGTAACAATTAAAAAGGTAACCCCTTCCCTACCTTTTTATGGGGAGAAACTAATAATACTGTGGGCCATTTGAGGGGTCATATGGAAACCTAACCCAGAAGATGATTCCTAACATATGTGTATGAAGGTGGTCTAAATGGGACTGTCAAATAAGGGGAGACAAAGCCCCAGCTGGACAACTCTCATCACCAAATGAAACTTCCAGTGTTGGAGATTGTTGACCAAAGAGGCCTTGGGAATCCCTAAACAACTTAGGCTATTGCCAAAGCTATTGCAGTAAGTTGCTATTACAGAAGACAGCACCCACAAAACTCACAGAACATGAGAAGTTGAGCAGCCGCATACCTAGAGCCTTTGCCCCAGTGCACTAGTACTCATGGTAACAGAAGGAACTTTGCATACTAGCAAAGGAGAGGGGTAAACGCCAACCTATCGTAGAAGACAATATTTGTTTAACTGTGTAAGATGCGTTGCACTTGCTTGTGCTTCAGAACAATGGTGGATGTAACTATGTAAAGATATGTGGCATTTGCTTATGTTGCATTTGTTTATGTTAATATCCGTGGCTTTTGTTTATGCTGCATTTGTTTAACTGGGTAAAGATGTGTTTTTCTTTCACCTTGCCTGTCCGAGGCACCTGATTGGACTAATAAAAAGTTAACTCATCAGTTGCTAGGCAGAAGAGAGATAGGCAAGGCTGGTAGGGAAAAAATAGAAAAAAGAGGAACTAGTCATCCCATTGAAAGCCAGACAACTAGGGGTGGGCATCCAGGCACGGAGGAAGCAGAAAAAGGAGAATGGGCAGTATATATAGGGAGAACCAAGCCCCAGACTAATAGAAATGGGTTCATTTAAATTAAAGGTGAAAAACTAGCTGGAAACCAATCTAAACTAAGGCTGAGCATTCATAATTAATAATAAATTTTCCTGTCATGATTTGGAAGCTGGTGGTCCAAGAAATTCTGCTACATCAACCCAACTATAAACTCTTCTAGCTACAGTGATGACCTGCTTGCAAGGTATGCTAGTGTAATAGTGGCAAAAAGATTGTGGGAGTGACCAACAAATACCTAATTGGCTCACTCCATGAGATAGGAAGTAACCCTGATACTGCTTAGATATCCAAGAACCCGAGACTAGACAAGCCAGGAACCCAGGGGAAAACCAAATATTACTGTTGTGCTAAAGCAATATATCCATAAAAATGACTTCAAATGACATTCTGCTATACTCATAGGTCAGTGCCTTACTTAGCCATCGTCAGAAAAGTTTCCTCCTACAGTATATGGGAATAAAGACAGTGACCCAGCGCCAGACAATTTACTAAGACTGAGAGTCCTTGGAGAACTCAGTTCTGAAAAGATATCTCCATCAATTTCCTCCCCTTAGGGTTCAGGGAACCCTGTAGAAGAGGGGACAAGAGGAGGTGGAAAGACTGTAAGAGCCAAAGAGGATGTAGGAACATGGTTTAGGCACATATGAACTCATAGAGACTGTGGCTGCACACACATATCCTGCACAGGTCTGTTGCAGAATGTTTGTTTAATTATGTAAAGATGTATTGCATTTTTAATTATGTAAAGATATGTTGTTGTTTTACCTTACCTGTCTAAGGTACCTGATTGCTCTAATAAAAAAGATTAGTGGCAAGTAGCAAGAGAGGAGGTTTAGGCAGGATCTGTGGGCAGGGAGAGTAAATAGAAGGAGGAATTTAGGCTCAGGGGAGAAAGAACAGGAGATGCCAAGGACCAGACAAACAGACACAGGGGCAGTAGGACATGGGGTATGATAAAAAGGTAAAAAGCCATGAAGCAAAATGAAGATCAATAGAAACAGGTTAAATTAAGTTAAATGAGTTAATGAGACAAGCCTAAGCTAAGACTGAGCATTCATAATTAATTATAAGTCTCTGTGTCTTTATTTGAGAGCTGATTGATGGCCCAAAGAAGATTCCAACTACACAAGTCTGAGAAAGATAGGTTCCCAGTGCTGAAGATACGTAAACACAAGCCCCATCCCTAACTCCAAAGCTATCTTCAATCTACAACCACTCACAAGTGAAACATTAGTTCTCTCCAATGGAGTCTCACTGAAGATACAAACTCCTCTTAAGGGCAGACCCCGTGCCTGTAACAGGAAGTTTCCGGGCTGGCCTTTCTGGCCCTGAAGTTTAGACCAGCTCACAGCCCTGCTGCCGCTTAGGTCCAAATAATCACACAAAGCTTACATTAATTTCATGCTGATTGGCCTATGGCTCAGTCATATAACTGACTATTAACTCTTAAACTAATCCATGATTCTTATCTTGTTTAGTCATGTGGGTTGGGTTGGTATTTTTTCTCAGAGCAGCATCTTGGTCTCCTTTCCTCTGTGTCTGCTGGGATTTCTCCTGGTGTCTCTACTCTGCTCTTCCTGTTCCCAGAGTTTTCTTAGTCTGGTAATCCACACTTCCTGTCTGCCTTCTGGCCAATCAGAGTTTTATTAAACTGATAGGAGGGACAAATATTTACAACATACCAGAACATATTCCTACAGCACATGCCCAACAGTAGCTGGCCAACACAAAATTAACTCAATGGTATCTTTGGAGGCTCTTTATCAGGAAATTTTTCTTTCTTTTATCTTACAGGTCTTTTATGTGTAGATTATGGCTTCCATGCGTATGTTTTTGTGGGATTCCTGTACGTAAGGGTGTGTCTCTGTGTGTATGTGCTTCTTGTGCTCTTTCTGTGGGTCTTTTTTATTTTGTTTATTTGTCTTGTCCTATTCTAGTTTGTTTGGTTTTGTTCTACCTCATTTTATTTTATTTTTTAGATGTCTGTTAAGGAGAGACATAAATAATGTGGATTTAAAAGGGATGCGCTGTGGGAAAGATATCTAATAAGTTAGAAGATGGAAGACAATAACCAGAATATAGTGTATGAAAAAAGTCTACTTTTCAGTAACAGAATAAAAGAAAAAGTAATATGTAAACAGCTGCTTGTAATAAAGTTTTTTATTATTATTTTATTTTCTCTTTGATGTGGGATGTCTTTGTGTACTCTGTGGATATCACTGGTAAATAAAGGAACTGTCTTGACCTATGACAAGGCATCTTAGAAGGAGGCGGGAAATCTGAGCATGTCCAAGGAGAATGGAGGCCACCACCAGGAGAATGGTGCTGAGGGAGCAGAAATGAGGAAGGGGTAAGAACATCATAGAGTTCTGGCTGGTACTTTACCTGGCTAGTGTGTCTTCTAGCATCCCAGACTAGTGTTTCCAAACTAGTTTGACTTAAAGACACATTAACAAGTCAAACAATGAATCTCTAGCTTGGTTAGTGAGAATTGAGGAAATTTGTCCATGCAACCAGTGAGGCAGCAGCTCCAGGACTCTGTTCTCAAGCAGCCAGGCTTAACTCATTGACAACTCCCAACACACCTGTAGCCCTTTGTTCTCCACACGTGGCCGAGAAATGCTGCTTTGTATAATTTTGTGTACTTTTGTGTGTCTGAAAAGCTGATGGGAAAAGAATCCATGCCCCTCACAGTTCTCAGTAGAAAATTCTCAAAAGAAGTAGGTTAGATAGAAGCAGAATAGTAAGAAGATTTCTTCCTACGCATGAAGAAGCTAGAAGCATCATCTGTCCTTTCAATCTTCTCTCATAGAGGGACCAGAGTTTTGCCTGAACTGATAATGAAGAACCACCTTGCTGTGTTTACATATGATAGCACAAAAGGACATGGGATAGGCACTGTTCTGAAAAGCCTAGAATGCAAAGACTTGGAGCTAGCTCTGATATTTTAATACATGTTTAACTCATTTCTTAAGTGGGGCTTAGTTTCCACAAAGAAACAAAAAACTGGCCCAGCATGCTCATGATACGAGCAAATTTAATTAGAATTTATACTGACTGAATATTGGCTCCGTTCTTTTAGATCCCAACTGCCATACTATAGTTTTGTTTACATTTTTTCTTGATGTTCATTTCATCACCTATATCACTATAACATAGATGAATGATAGACAGTCTAGTCTATACCTCAGAATATCATCTTCCAAGAAATGAAATAGAATACAATATCCATGCATATCAATATGTGTGGAGCATACACAGAGGTAGAGAGTGGGAGAAATAGAGACAGGTACAGAGAGACAAAGACACAAAGCTTTACAAAATACAGGAAATAAAACTGGTATATAACCTGACAGTTGTATTCAATTCCTAAGTCACTTTGTGTTATCACACATCAACACAACAAGGAAATAAAAATGTACTGAAGAAACAAAAATAGCACAGAAGAATGAAGAGCCACAAGCTTAGAAAGTACTTTTGCTAAGAGTGAGAAACAGTAATTGGGGGTTGCTGTGATCCAGACCAGAATAATTGGGGACAGCACAGAAGGTGTGGTGACAGTCCTCAAATCTGCACCATCATGTCACTATTTGTTTAAATCCATACAGCGAAGATTAATCTTCTAATTCCAAGATTATTTTCTTTAATATGAACCCTTTAATCATCTCTGTTCTGACAAGTTACCCATGCTGTTGGATTTGGAAAGCATTGACATCATAAACTGTTCTACAACCATGTTGAGCTTGTGAAAACTAAGAGAAACATCAAAAAGACTCCACTTTGTGATGAGCCATTCCAAAAGAACAAGTTTAATCCAAGAGATAAAAAGGAGACAGCACACATACGCCTCATACTTCAAACATATAGACGTTCAATTCTTGGCCAAACAAAGGAACCAAGACAATTTTTATTTCTCATCTAACTTAAAGTTGGTTCTTTGTGTTTTCTATTTCAGAAAGCAGGAGTTTTATAAATGGCTTAGGGTAGAAATAGTCCTTAGTAATAACTCTAGAATTATCTCTCTGTCCTCAATATCGACATTCAAGGAAGTAGTTACCCACAAGGGTAGGAAAAGCAGTTTCAAAAGACAATGTTTGCTTTAAATAGGAGGTGGCAGGAAAAGACCATGGGATCAAAGTTTCTGTTCCTTCAAACATGGCCACCAAAGATGAAAGGACAAAGCCTGACCAGTGGGACTTCCGCAAAGAGAAAAAACAAAGCAAATAAGGAGTAAGTACAACCTGGAACAAAAACTCTGCTTTGAGTAAGTCTGTGGCATCTTCTGCCTCTTATAACTTCCGATGCACTGAACAGAAAGACTATAGGAAGCACCATATTGAACCATTACAACATTTGGAATGCTGAATTTTATTTTACTTGGTAAAAACTAAACCATGAGCTGTGTGCTTGGGTCTTTTCTGTTGTTTTGCTTTGCTTTGTCAATGTCTGATACACTAGAAATATCTTCCTGTATAAATTTTTTTATTCTGCTATTATATATCACAAGTGTTCACTAACAAAAAAAAACCATCTTGGTATATGACACTGTCTACATTCGCACATTTACTTAGGGTCTTGAGGTGAATCATTGGGTTTTATAATTTGAATTCCCTCTACTTTTTTTTAAACAAAGCTCTTATGAGCTATAAACTTTCCTCTTTGTATTGATTTGGTGGTTTCCAAAATGTTATAGTGGGTCATATTCTCATTTTCATTAGACTCTAGGAAGTTTTCCATTTCCCCTCTGATTATTCATTTAGATGTGTATTGTTTCCCCACACCTAAGGCTCAGGGAACATTGCAGAAGAGGTAGCAGAAAGTTGATGAATGAGTTTACTGTGAGTTTGTGTCTCCTATTAATGTCAGAAGCTACAGGCATAAAATCTCACCAACACGAGTCTCAACATGAGCTGGACAAAGATGACATTGATAAATGTACTAAAGTGACAGGAGAACGGTCACGAAGCCCAACCCTACACAAAGAAATTACAGCATCTTTAGAATTCTGTGCTTGGGAGGAAAGAACACACCAATTGATTTTTCAATATCGAAATGTCAGCCCAGAAAATGTACATATATTTATACAGTATAAAATTATACAGACTGAATAGGTTCTATTTAGGAACATATACATACAAATACATATCCAAATATATATGTGCATACACATATATAACAACAATTAATGAAAACGAGGCCATGAATTTGAAAGAGAACAAGAAGAAATATATGGAAGAGTTTGAATTGAGGAAATAAGTGGAAATGATGTAATTCCATAATAATCTCAAAAAAAAGAGAAAAAAAATTTTAAGCTTGTTTGGTCTCCAGGTATTTTTGAAGTTTCCATAATTTATTTTGTTGCTGATTTCTACTTTTCATATTTCATTTTGTTATCTGAATACTCTATAATTGTTAAGGCTTACTTTCTGGTCTGTGATGTGACCAGCTTTGGAGAAGATTCCATATATTGTTAAGACTATGCATTCCCTGCCTGTTAAGTGAAATATTCTGTACATATCTGTTAGGTTAAGTCAATCCACAGTGTAATTTGCTCTGAGGTTTCCTTGTTTCTTTTGAGTTTGGAAGACCTATCAAAACATAGGTGTGGGGTTATGATTGTGACATTAGTGGGGATAATGTCTCTTTTATGAAACTGAAGTCTTTACTAATACATAAATGTTCAAAATATTATCTATTGGTAAATTGTTTTCTTTATTAGTATACATGCCCAGCTTTATCTCTCCTGATTTGTGCAGGATTGAGCTAGTTCTTGTATTTTAATCTGGTTGTTAGCCTACAACTTCTTATTGGTGAATGGAAGCAATTTACACTTAATATCACCATCGAAAGTGGTTTGCTCTTTGCTAGGAATGTGATCGCTAATGTTCCAATTTTCTTTCCTTCTTCCCTCTTACTTGCTATGTTAGAGATGGTTTATTCTTTCCTGGCTCTTCTTTGTTCATCTGTTCCCATCACAGAGTGGACACTTACATGTGTTCTTGTGGAAGAGAATATCGTTCTCCTTCATTTCTGTGCAATGTTCTTTTAAAAATCAAGTGCTGGCTTGATTGCTATAGTTTCCAGCTACTTTATCAAATGTGTTTAGCAAACCTGAGTCTTTTAGAGGAGTTTTTAAGGTTTTTGAAGTATGTTAGGTTTGAATATGTCTAGAATAGACTCATGTTTTGAGGTTATAGAACCCAGTCCTTGGAACTATTTTTTGAGAGGGGCTAGAAACATAGGAAGAGGAGAAGGAGGAAGAGAAGAGGAGGAGGAGGAAGGGGAAGCATAAGAAGGAGGAGGAGCAGGAGGAGGAGAGGAAGAAGAATTCCAAAATCACTATGCCAGGAAGTATACACAGTTCAGTACTACTATATCTCCAAGTTCAGAGCCTCATCTCCTCCGTTGACTAAGCATATGGCAAGCCTGAGAACCGCAGAACTACCCTCAACTAGGTGGAAGCAAAGATACCTGGGCAAAGTCTGCTGCCATTGGTAGAAAAGCAGCTGAGTCCTGGTAAGGCAATATCAAGCTACAAGCACATGAAGAACATGTTCAGGGTTGGGTGCAAATACAAGATGAGGTCAATGTCTCTGATATTAAAATCTACAAATGGGAAAACACCATGACTCAGCACATACGGACAATAGTAGCTGGCACAGTGGGCACCTTCCCCTGTGGAAACCTACTCTGAGAATGAGAGAGACCCCTATCCAATCGAGAAAGATATCTGGTGTCGACAGCATGGTGGGAGGTGTCTCTATACAGTGAGAATGCCTAAAGCATCAAGGCAAGTATGCTTAGGATTTTGGCAGGAATTCAAAAAAGTGATATAGGGGAGTATTGGAAAAATCTACATTATCTGAGTTATAACTTAGGAAAGAGAAATATTTAGCAGTGAAGACTTGTAAGCTAGTGCATCCAGAGAGGAGCCCCTGAGATGACTGAGTGCACTATCTCACTCAGGGACAATTATTTTTCCCACTTTCTTGACTAGCCTCCAGGTCTGTCAGCTTTCCTGAGCAGTGATCTTCTGGCCATGTGATTAACAGGCCCAGAAGGATTAACTTGTAAGGGAAGGAACCATATGCATTTGAAATCTTACATTTTGAGTGATTAAGAATATAATGTCTCCACTTAGTCTGAGAGAAACAACTCAGATCTCATCCTCTTATTCAAAACTTACATAGTAGAACAACATACTAGAGAAAATTTTTAAAAATCAAAAATAAATCTATAAAATAACTATATGTTACCAGGAGGACAGCTTTCCCCTAATGGGACTTAACAAAGCTCATCTTCCTCCCCTTTATACTATGTGTTAAGTCTCATGAGAGGATGCTTGTGTTTCTGCTTCCATTCTTTCTTAAAATTGCTGTATTATCAGAAAAATGGCACGCGGGGTTCAAAGTTGCTTTGGCAAGAGAGGGTCCATCTTTAGTGGCCCTCAAGCTTGCTAATGCCTGTCTACCTACCCAGCACTGGTAACTCTTGCTCTTCTCAAATAGTCTTTTTAAAAATTTCATCGTGTGTGTGTGTGTGTGTGTGTGTGTGTGTGTGTGTGTGTGTGTGTGTGTGTGTGTGTTTGTGTGTGTGTGTGTTTGTGTGTGTGTGTTTGTGTGTGTGTGTGCATGTATAAAACCTGGGTAGAGTGTATTAAAGAAAATATATGTTATGAGTCTTTCCGGATTTGATTTACTATGATATCAACTTCTATTTACTTTCCTGAAAATAACATAATGCTGCTCTTTTATGACTAAACAGAACTCCACATGCACACATACTGCATTTTTCTTACCTGTTCATGTTTTAATGCACATTTAATGCTGATTTTGTAACTTGACTATCATAAACATTGCTTTAATAAACATGAATGACCAGTTGTCTCTGTAGTTTACTGACTTAGGTTGTTCTGAGTATATTTCCAGAAGTGGGGTGGCTAACCATATAGTAGTTATATTTTCAACTTTTTGAGGAACCTCTATACTTCTTTCCATTCTAATCAGTGATATATCTTAGACAGCCTCACCAGCTGTTGTCTGTTTTTAACAACAGCCATTCTGACAGAGATGAGATTGCATCTCAATATAGCTTTTATTTGCATTTTACTTGTGCCTGATGTTGAAGGTGGTCCTCTGTTCTTCATCTTCTGAGAAGGGTCTGTAATTTTATTTTTCCGGATGTTAATTGAATTACTTATTCTTATTGATAATACCTTTTTATTAGTTTGCATACTTAGATACTAGTTCCCCTGAGATGTACAAAGGCATGCTCCCGTCCTGTAGGCTGGCTCTTCACTCTTAGTCGCTTCCTTCCCTGCACAGAAGCTTTCTAATTTCATGCAATTCCACAGGTCAGTTCTTGAGATTACTTCCTGAGATACTGGAATTCTCAGCAAGCTCTTCTTGCCTATGCATGTATCTTGAAGTATTTTCTCTCTGTTTTCCTCAAGTTTGGTCATCTTGTTTTAAAATCTGGAGTTTGAGAATTGGTAAATCAGTAAGGTGCCAGAAGAACATTTACACCATACAAAGGGATCACTAGAACACCTTGTGGGGGAGACTAAAGAGCAGGCGATGAGTAAGAGAGAACACTGACCAGCAGCACTACTGCCCTAGGCACACTGCTTTTCCATTATTTAAACTACATCTTCATGCCAGAGTCCTCATGATAGGCTTGAAAGGTCAATGGGCCTTTATTTTTCCCATTTCTAAAGTGTCTACACTGAGTGAATCTCCCTTCTGCTCTTCACTGCTATGTATGGCTTTCATTGGTTTGTTGAGGATAAATAGCTACGTGAAGCCTGTTAAGGCCACCAGGGCCCAGGTTTTGAACTTAACAAATCCAATATTATCTCAGGTCCTGTTTTTCTCAAGTGTCCACTTAGTAAATTTTTTCTCCAAGACTCAGATCAATTTTCACTTCTTTTTTCAGTAGTGATGAGTGAAACTACACCCCTGGATTCTGGAATCTCTGAGAAGCTTGATTTTCTACCCTTATTGCTGCTTTACAGTTCATGTATTCAACAAATAGGTACCTGTACCTATTCTATGCCAGTCTACAGCAGGGCTGCATCAGAAATTAGAACAATGTGGAGCTTACCTTCTAACAGTGGGTGATCTACACTGACCAGAATAAAATGAATATGATATTAAACACAACATGATAAATACTGCACGTGTGCATGCATGCACACATACATACTCACATGTGCTTGCATAAACATACAATTTATATATATATGCATATATATATCACACACATACACACACATACGTACATACATACATACATACATACATATATGGATCAGAAAAGATAAACATGGAAGCAGACACAGAGGACACTGCACGTTGCTTAGTGATATCACGACCAGCTCCTCTCTAGACTATCAACCTTCCCCTTGTGATATTGTTCTTAATGACTAGTCATTCATATTTTTCTTACATCCCAGCCTGATCTCCAACCTCAGCTCCCAGGGAACATAGCTTTGTCCCCTACATCATTCAGATAATCAAAGCAGGCAAGTATAAGCTGACTCAAACTCCTGGGTAACCTACTTCCACAATGTCCTTCCCTCCAATTTCCCCTCAGGGTCAAAAGTAGCATCTCTGTGGATGCTATGCTAACCATCTCCTGCTGCTTGAAGCTCCACATCAATTCTCTCTAATATCATCAACCTGTGTTACTCTGTTAGGAATTCCCTCCTGCAGTGAACAGAATCAGGTTCTCATAAAAAACAGTTTCTTTTCCTTGAAAACACTTATGACTGTCTCCTTTCTCTCTTACTCCTAAATCAACCATTTGCCTTCTCAGAAGCAATCTTAGTTCTTGAAGGCTGAAAGTCATGTCAGCCTCAAGCGTTGAAAGCACATGCAGGTCATGAGCACAGGGCCATTCACAACGAGATCTACTGCATAGCAATGCCAGTGGGATAATTGTAACTGGCTGTAAATTAGAAATGATCCCACCCTAGTTGGCTTTCTGCTTCCATGATAAAACACCACCGAAGCCCAGCTTAGGGGAGAAAAAGGTTTTTCAGCCTAGAGGTCCATCATAACGATAAACTAGCCAGGAGCTCAAGGCAGAAACCAAAACAGAAACCACAGAGGAATGCTATGTACTGGCTTGTTCTCCGTGGCCTTTTCTATTTCCTTTATTATCCAGCCAGGATCACCTGGCCTTGGGTGTTGCTGCCCATAATGGGCTTCATCCTCAACACCAATCAGCAGTCAAGAAAATGGCCACAGACATGCCTACAGCTCGAGGGAGGCCTACGGCCCGAGGGAGGCCTACGGCTCGCGGGAGGCATTTCCCCATTTGAGGCTTCTCCTCCCCCTCTAGTTTATGTCAAGCTGACAAAAATTAACAAGCACAGACCCCTTTAGTAAAATACCCTTGGGAAATGTTTAGTTCACATTGAAAGAGTCATGGGAAAGGATCCTTCATTAATTCAGTAAGCTATAAAATTCTCCAAAGCTCTGCATAACCACAGTTTTCAATAAGACAGAAGCGATGGTGTTACTTTCGTTAAGAAGCCGACATGAGAATGAGAGGTGTATTTCAGAGGGCAAAGGATTTGTCAGGCATGAACAAGGCCCTGGGTGTGATCCCTAGCACGGTGTAAAGCTGGCTTAATGGTGGGTGGTGGAGAAAGGAGAAAATGATGACAGTCAAGCCATCCTCCGGTACTTAAGGAGTTTGAAGCCAGTCTGAGCTACATGGGTAACTCGAAATCCGTTCTCAAAAGGAAAAAAAAAGTGATAGGATGGTAGTTTCATACTTAGCATAAAATTTAAAAGTGGGCTATCTGTAGACAAACATTAAGTAATATAGCCACTTGTATTCCAGTCTTTAAATAGTAATACAATGACTGAAAGATGATTTTTAAAAAGAGGAGGCAAGAAAAGCAGCGTTCTCAGGGATCTCATCAGTGTCTTGGACAGTGTTATTCATCACATTCACTCTGCCATCATTTGAGCAAGCATGAAAGAGGAACACCTAGCATATTTCCTTTTAGAGCATATTTCCACTCCCAGAATCAATAAAAGAATTGAGTCCGTGGTGATTACGTGAGTTTTCAGATTTATCCACTGAGTTACAGTGGTTAATTTGGGGTATCAACTTGACTGTGATATGGACCGGCCAGCATCTGAGAGTACCAGTGAAGCAGGATTTCTCAGCGGGTCTCTGAAGATGTTTCCAGGGCAGACTGGTGTTGGGGTGGACTGAATCGGGGAAGACCCACACTCAGGAAGAGTGGACATTCTCCAGTCAGCTTCTTAAAAACAGACAGAAGATAATCCCCTTTCTCCCCTCTTCTTCCTGCTTCTCTTTTTTCTCCACCCCCCCCCTCTCAAACTATTCCCTTAGGTATTCTAACACTAAATTCTACATCTCTTGGTCTCTTTATTTGCACGAATGGTCCCCCAGAATGGATAGAGTATTCTGCAAGCTTGGGAGAGGTCATTTATTCCCAGGTATTTCCAGAACCCGAAACGTCTGGTTTTACGGCTGGCACAAAACAAGCATCATTAAAAAGAAGGATGAGGAGGGAGAAGAGGAGGAGGAGGGTGAAAAGGAAGGCAAGGAGGAGGAGGAGGAGGGGAGGAAGAAGGAGAAAGAAGAAGAAGTTATGAAACGCCCCTGAAGAATAGCACGACCTGTTCTCCCTCTTCAGTTAAAATGTTGGGGATGATGTTTATCATGTGGGTGAGGCTGTTACACATTTGGGACAGGGAGTGTCTTGTCATGAAACCTGACAAGAGAAAGACACAAATTTAAAGTGAGAAACAAAAGAAATTCAAAACTGGTTAACATAAGAGGCAGGTGTGGCATGGCCTGCTTTGTGCTGACCCTCTAAAGAAAAGATAGATTAACGCAAGCTTGGCAGACTCATAGAAGAAACCTTGGCTTAAGTAACAGCTTCAACCCTTCACTTCCCATCCATGCCTCTCAGAAGAAGAGCTTGGAAGCTGGCCCCCACCGCTGTAAGGACCGTGTTCCCACTCCTTCTAACTAGGGCAATGCCAGTGTCACATCAAAATGAGGGACATGGGGACTTAACGGGGGTCTCACTTGGGAATCACTGATACCATCAGAGTAAAAATGGTGCTATCTTTCCAAGAACAGCGAGACCAGTGAAGTGAAGCCAGGACTCCAGGACTGTCCCTTCTAGAATTGGGAAAGAACTATAGCCCATCTCCTTCTTCCGAAGCTCAAGGATTATTTTGGAAGAGGGAATGGAAAGATGATAAGAACTGGAGAATGTTAGTGACTAGAAGGAAACTTTTCTGGACACAGCAGGGCAGTTGCCCATAGAATTCAGAGCCATTGAGATAATATGCACAAGACCTGAACAGGTTCCAGGAGGACCAAATCCCAGCACTGAGAGGGCAGGTGGGCAGGAAGTCCCACCCCTAGCTAAGGAAATATTGATTATTGACAGTTTCTAGAAGTACAGTTGCAGTTTTCCTTAGTTATGATAGAAAGTAAGTTAAGTATAAAACTGGATTCACTAAGATAGGATTGATATTGCATTATTTTCTCTGAATATGTTAACTACAAATGGACAGAATATGTAATTTTGTAATCTTACTTCATAAATGTTTTTGTTCTTTACAGTTTTACAATGTTAAAGTTGAAAACCTTTCTTTTTATTTAGAAAAAAAGAGGGAAATATTATAAAACAGTATTTTAAAGTGTGTTACTTTTATGTTACATTTGTTTAATTCTGTGAAGCTGTGTTACTTTGCCTGTCTAAAACACCTGATGGTCTAATAAGGAGCTGAACGGTCAATAGCAAGGCAAGAGAGAGGATAGGCAGGGTTGTCAGGCAGGGAGAATATACAGAAGGAGAAATCTGGGAGAAAGAGAGGAAGAAAGATCTAAAGAAGGAGAAGGATGCAAGGGGCCAGCAACCCAGCCGCACAATCAGTAACAGAGTAAGGAAGAAAGATATTCAAGAGTTAGGAAAAGGGAAAAGCCTAGAGGCAAAAGGTAAATGAGATAATTTAAGTTAAGAAAAGCTGGCTGGCAACAAGCCAAGCTAAGGCCGGTTATTTATAAGTAGGAAAAAACCTCCATGTATGATTTATTTTGGAGCTGGGTGGTAGGCTCCCAAAAGACTAACAACCAAAGAGGAAAGATTAAAACATATGACAAAGAAGAATAATCACTTTACTTTACAGGTGTGGCCCTTGGTGGGTTGACCATGGTCCTAAGACCACACATTGAAGAGCATATAGGCAGCACCAACTTTACTTGGTGTGTTTAAAATGAACTTTAAAAGAGTAAGCTAGAGATATGGCTCAGCAGTTAAGAGAGCAAACTACTTTTATAGAGGACCTAGGTTCAGTTCCCAGCACTTGCATGGAGAATCACAACCATTAATAACTTCAGTTGCAGGAAAATTGACACCTTCTTCTGACCTGCACAACCACCACGCACATAGATAGTACACCCACACACATTCTGGCAAAACACTAATACATTTATGATATGTAAATCTAAAAACATCTTTAATAAAACAAAAAGGGACACAAAGTTGGATGGGTAGGGAAGGGAAACACAATGTATGAAATTCCCAAAGAACTAACAAGGAGGAGGGAAAAAAACAGCAAAAAAAATCTACTCAATATTTGGTACTAGTTTCCAGGCCTTCTGCAAAATGTTCTAGGAAAGGTTTTTCTACCTAGGAGGACCCTGCAGAACCCTGAGAAAAAATATAGACTCTAAATTTGAATAACAAAGCTAGAGTTAAGGAGATATGTGGTGCCCTGCTAGCCATCCTGGCCCAGGCTGTCAGGTGGTCATATTGAGACATAAGATAGTATGTAGAATTAAGAACCACCTGTAACTCTACTTGTCTGTAACTCCTTGACTAGCTTTGTTTGGCTAGATAAAAAGCTGTTGACTTTTGACTACAAGTTGACTAATGTAGGTGGATATAAATGTCTTATCCATCCCAAGGTGTCTAACAATACTTAGGGATTTTAAAGGGCTTCCTTACTTTATTTACTCTGTTCTAGAATACCCCTTTAAGAATTCTTTTGTAACTAAATTTACAAATGTAATTTGCCTTTCTTTGAGATAAAAGACAATGGGCATTCCATGTCATACCATGGTTTCCCAGGTCCTCCTCTGCTCTTATTCTCAGTTATTTTTCTAGTCCAATTACCTATATGATTGCTAATTTGTAAAAATTAGACTCTCTTAAATGATTGAGCAGAATGCCAGCTCACTCACCTATGCATGATAGAATGGGCTTTGAATTCCAATGAGGTCCTAGGCTGTAGACTATATAAGAAGTACCTAGAATGTCTGCATGAAGACCTATTTGATTCCAGACATAGCATTAGATTAAAACAGGAGCAAAATATCTTCATATTTATATAATAAATGATGTGCAGGTGTTTATAGGGTCCTTGTTTATCAGTGGACATTTATTCCTTAGTCAGCCTGAAGTCAATGCCCAATACATTGCAAGCTAAAGATGGAGTTATACAGGATTTTCCCTAGAAAGGAGTATTTAAAAGTCAAGAATTGGGGTAGCTGGCATATCAGGAATGCTGTGCAATTAGATGTCACCAGCATATCAGATGAAATGGGGTGGACTCTCTGGCAAGAATAAGGACAAAAAGATGGCCACTGAAATTTTAGTTACAGCTTTATCAGCAACTGAAGCTAAATGAACTCCCTGGAACACCAGCTGCTAGTGGTGTACAATGCCCTACCACAATTGGAATCACTGGCCTGTACTTACAGAGTGACAGTAGGAACTAGCCAGTCTATTAAAGAAATGTGTCAATATCTTATTTTGTCAATGCAGTCTAATATGGTGTATCTCCCTATTCTAATCAGGGATATGAGTTCTACAACCATGTAACATACTGGTTCTGAGCTGTGGGATGTGATGGTTCCTGGCTACCTATGACTACCCCACAACTTGGATGCTGTGAAATATCTTTTATCTAACAACTAAAGAGGTGGTCTTCATACATTGAAATATATGGTAAACACATGGGTCCATTGAGGTTGAGTTACATGTCTTGACTATTGCTGCAGTATAATCTGTCACAAGCAACCAGAAGAGTGAGTGGGGCAATGGTGTCATAAGATTCATTGCCACTGTGGCAAGCAAAACATTATCTACTGATCTCATCAGTCCTTCCAAGAGAGCCAACAAAATCACTATTGTCAAAAATCTTAGAGGTAAATGTGATACAGATTGACAGTGACCAGAACATACCACCCAGGAATGAGCCTAAACACATGCTAAATTATGGCATAATCATTGGATGACATAACCATCACCTACAAGTGCTGGATGCACTTGTCACTAATACTGTCCACACTCAAACTATGGATCCAGACTCTGTATAGCCACAGTTAATGCAAAGACAGTACTGTTGTTTTGCCCTTTGCAAACAGCCAAAAGAGGAGATGGTTTGATTGGTACACGAGTGGTCTATTTAGTCCAGATTGTTCTGAGTTCTTGTCCCAGTGGGAGGAGTCTGTGTCCCTTCTAACTCAATTTCCATCTGTCCTCTAGTAGTCTAACTTCATGGCCAAGTTTATGTCATGAGTAAGGTAAAAAAAAAAAAAAAAAAAAAAAAAAAAAAAAAAAAAAAAAAAAAAAAAAAAGGTCCACAGTTGTTATTGTCATGACCAGAGACCCTGTCATGTTGGCAGGTGGTTGGTTGTGCTCCCTCATGGTTATGGCTGTGTTTATAATCACATGCCATGAATTCACCTCTCAGGACATGTACAACCAAAATCAGTGCATCCGAGAGATAAGGGAATGGAAAGGGATCTGTCTGCTGCAGCAGGAGATGGGAGCATCAGTAAGCTCTCTGGGACAACAACCTCCCCAAACAAAAAAGGTGATGGGATTTTTTTAGAGAACTTACATTTGTGAGCATGCTCAGTTTCAAGTCATAGTGCAAGAAGGAAGAAGGTAGGAATCTCTTGGGGTCTGCTTTTCTCAGAATGATGCCACACGTGTTCGGGAGGTTAAAATGACAGACAAGAACACCTTAGGAAATGTTCATCTTGTTGCATATAATAATACATAGAAATGCCTCTGAGTGAACTCAGTTTTTCCCTTAAAGAATTTCTAGCTAAAACAAGTGGAAAGGACATTTGAAAGTGTGGTTTTCCCCTCAAGGAACCAGCTTCACTTAATGGCTGGCATATCAGCACCACTGCAATAGCATCTTGCAGGAAGGTATCAATCTACCTTTACAAACCCCTACTAGACATTTATTTTTACATACATATATGAATTCTCATACTGCTCTTTCTAGAACCTGTTAAACTTGAATTAATTGCTTGTCTGATCTTGTTCTTTCTAAAAGAAAGATGATGATCATGAATTAGGTTACTCGTGGGAAAACAAAGGCTGATATTCCCCCTCCATTAGTGTTCTCTGTCTGTTTTGGTGTGTAAGTCTCTACTGTTGGCGTGTTCTCTGATAATGAGCCAGGTGAAGAGACTCACAGAACACAGCTCCCAAAAGTTAAAACCCCTTCCAGACCCAGGACATATTGTGAAAGATATGTGTGGTGGGGGTGACACTGTAGGATTTTAAGAACTAGTTACAAGCATTGACTCAACTTAGCAGCCATCTTGAAATACAACCACGGTGATGCCCCCTCACCCTTGAGTAGACTAGTGAATTGTTCCTGCATAGTTTCCCAGAACACTATAAGCTGTGGTATGTGGTTGTTTTTTTGTTTTTTTTTTTTTTTTTTATGAGTTGATTATGGTGCTGGGAATGCACCTGACTTTTTGACATCAGCATGACATAAAATGAATACATTCAAGCTTGACCACTTTTGTCCTAAACAGCCTATAAATGCCATTCTCTAGCCAAAATCATAGGGACACATTTGGACTTGCTTGCACCTGAGACCATGCTTCTGTCTCTAACAACCTAATACTGTGAAAATGGGTATTAAGTCTGTCAGTTCTTTGAATTAGCACCATCTGCAGTTGGTTCTTCCGAACTAGGAACAGTTTATTTAATAAAACAATTCAGTCTTTGTTGCTCTGACTGATAGACATGCTTAGCCCTTTGATACAACCCCTTCCTTTTCTGGTGAGAGTGAAGCTTTTAAAACTATGAGAGGGTTGTGAATGTCTGAACACATCCAAACCAGCTTCACATAGGATTGAGGACCTAGGTCTTGGATGTGAAACTTATTCTTAAATACTTAGGATGTTTCTCTAGAAAATAAAAGATCCTGACAACAAAAAAGGTAGTTTTAGCTATCAGTTTTACCCAGGCATGATGGAACATGCATGTCAACACAGCACTTAGGAGACAGATGCAAGAAGATTGATGTATGATCAAGTTCAGCTTTTCTGAATCCATCAATCAATCACCACCAGTTTAAACCGTGTGATTTGTTACAGAAATTAGTATTGTAATTGTCATAAATAATTTCTACTTAAAATTGAGAATATGTTTGGTGGCTGTGATGGGATATTTTTCTCTGTACTCTTTCTTGGTATGTGTGCATTATATAATACATTTGTTTCACACTTATTCTTTTATCACATAAAATAAGACAATTTATACTGGCATTTAAGTATTATTAACTCTCCATTATAATATTTGAGTTTTAGCATACAAAAAGATAGAAAGCATCACATGGGAATTTTATTTCTCTGTGGAAAAGGAAGTAAGCCTTTCTGTTGTATAACTGTGTTAAGCTAATGGATCTTACTGCTTCGTTTGGAGATCAAATATGGTTCAAGGGGATGTGCGCTGATGCCACACTAACAAAGGGAAGACTCGTGATTCTTATTTATAAAGGTCAGCTGTTATAATGAGGTATCTTGGTCCCAGGCGGCCAGAGGTGCAGTCAGCCCCAGACCCCTTCCTTAGCCACCCGCCGCTGCTCAGTCCCCCAAAATGATTCAGACGCTTATATTAACTTCATGCTGTTTGGTCTATGGCTCAGGCACATTGCTAGTTAGCTCTTACATCTTAAATCAACCCATTTCTATTAATCTTTCTGCCACATGGCCTGTGGCTCACCTATTTTCCTTACATGTTGCTCCTTTGGGCTTTGGGCTTGGTCTGCCTGACTCCGCCCTGCTTCTCCTACCTATGCTCTGATTTCTCCTCCTACTTTTTCTATGGTGCCTGTCATGGGCCAAAACAGCTCCTTTATTTAAAGATTGATATTCAAAGCATACAGAAAGACATTCCCACATCAGTCAGCTTCCCTGGATGAAGGACTAAGAAGGTGTTCATTATACTCAAATCTAACACTGAACCAGTTCCTTGTCTCCTAGATGGAACCCCAGGCAGTTTCATGTTTAGTTAGTGTAATTGTTCTGACCCGGGGGTGTAAAAATGTTTCCAAGGATCAAGCTGCAATTCAGTAAGGTGAACAAGGAAAAACCATGCTTAGTATGGGCAGACACATTCCAATGGGCTGATGTATGAACATAGCATAAAGGCATAGGAATGGCAACTTTGTCTCTCTTATAGGCCTGGACTACACTTATGTCTTTATACATGAGAATGCCAAAACCAAGCTGTCTGGTCTCTGGACTTCAGAACTCAAGGCAGCAGCTCCCACATGTCTTGTACTTTTGACCTCATGCAGAAGCTTCCCATCAACTTCCCTGACTGAAGCTGTCAGACATTGGCTGAACTACAGTGTCTGCCTTACCAATTCCCTTGGTTGTCATGATTATATTATTTGATTTCTCTAATAAATTTCTTCTACTATATTTATATTTACATGTATTGGTGATCTGTTGATTATATGTATGATATTATATTCTCTCTGGAGAATCCTAGGTAATACATGAAGTAAGGAACACATTGCTTTGAAAAGGTGAGCATGAATTGTTGAAAAATCTTGATGTAATCTGTAAAGGAGGATTTTGTGTGCTTGGGAGCCCCAAGGCGGGGAAACTGAAGACTTATATCCTCAGAAATGATCTGTAGCAATTATGTGGAAACACTTTGCTTCCATCTGCAGTGATCAAGCATTTCAAGAAATATGGGTGGGTCCTTCTAGAAACAGATGTGAAGATCCTGCTCTCCAGTGGAGACAGGGAGAGACAAAATTCTTATAAAAGAAGACCAAGGAGGATTAGCACTGAGCTTCCTCCGGAGGATACTTAAGGGGAAGCTTACCAAAAACTGGAAACGAGAGGACGGGTGCGTCTCCTTTCTTGGTAATGAGCAACTTAGCCTGAGGACTAAAGCCAGAAGACAGCTCAGCAGGCGCGGCTCTATCCAGGAACAGGACAACACTTCCTGTTCAAAGACTGTGAGCTGGAATGCCCTTCTGCCCTTCCTCTAGCTTCTGATGTCCCCGGAGACATCAAAGGACTAAGGACTGTGGGTTAGCTTCCTCCTGTCTTCCCTTTCTAAACTTCTGTTTGATTGGTTTCACCCACTTTTTTCTAGCAATTCTCTCTCTCTCTCTCTCTCTCTCTCTCTCTCTCTCTCTCTCTCTCTCTCTCTCTCTCTCTCTCTCTCTCTCTCTCTCTCTCTCTCCCCCCCTTCCTCTCTTACCTTTTTTAAATTTTTTTCAAGAGACAAAGCTTTAATAAAAGAGGTGAAACAATGTGAAATGCATAATAGAGTGGATATTGAGACATCTTACAGTAGATTGCCTAAGGTAAGGTATTTCTTAACATAATGCAGTGAAAATTTTATATATCATATTATTTCATAGGCTTAAAATTGTTACTACAAGTATATTTGAAAATAATGACTATAAACAGTAAAGTGGATTTAGAATATAATTAATAGAAATCAAGGGTAAACATGGAGTGCACTGACTTCTTTTTATGAACCCATTTTGGTCAGTTGTAAAAAAGAATATATTTGTATCTGTCCAAAGGAGCATATTATTCTGCTCTAATTGGATTTTGTTTTGTTTTAGTTTTTATTAGGATTGAACAGGACTAATTAGCATGTCAAGAAACTTTTCAAAGGTCATTTAACTGTGGGGCTCTGAAGAAGCTAAAAGCAAGGGGTAGGTAGCATCCTAGTCGTGAGCCTGGCCTTAATATTTTCAGAGTAGTGCTGTGGACAAATGGCTTAACTGAGCTTGTACTGGGATGTTTTATTTTAAATAGTTCATCATAGATTAAAACATAAATGAATAAATGCAAATTTTATACTCAGAAAAAATGCTAATTATATCAATCACACTCTTGTGGAACTGTGAGTCATATCCTCACTACACTGGTTTTGTCCTTTGGTGTACCCAACATTCCTGGGAAAATTCAAATCTTATTACTCATAATCCACTGCTCCTCTGGAATCAAAATTCCATAGTGATCTGACATTAGAATATGGGGAAAGCCAGATAATAGAGAAAATGAAATAATAATAATAAACTAGATAGAAAACCACAAGTAACTGGACAAGAATATAACAGATACACCTTCTCCTCCAAACTATTACATTTTCATTTTATTTCTTATACAATGGAAATTTTTAGATACTTATTAAAATGTTGACTCCCATGTACTGAGCAAGTTCTACCTTCCAGGTGCTATCCAATAGATGCCATTATGTCTCATGATGTTGATGTTAAACAGTTCTGTTTTCATAATAGAAAATAACAGAACTTTTGTAACCAGAAAAGAAGTTTTGAAAAGATAACCTTTATTTCTTTGCAATAGTGGCAAGCAAGAAGATTTGAAACTGCAACAGAATATTACATGGTTGAAAATCCTAAAGCTATTAAAACTCACCAATTAATTTACCAAATTTTTCCTAAAAGCCTCCATATAAATAGAAATATATTTACAATATTTTTACCTGAAAATTAGGTGACATACTATATAACATATTAAAGTTTTGTGGATAACTATTCATAAATGCACACATAAGCAAATTCATAAAATAATAGTCTAAGCTTATACGTACTGGATGGCTTCTGGGTAGACTTATAATTATCTTCCTTTTTTAGCTATCTACTTCATGATTTTTGCAAAATTAGGAAGAGTTAATTGTAAGATAGAAAAAGGAATAAACATAATTGCTAAGTTCTTGAAACAGTTTATAACTATGATAGCTGACCATAACATTCTAGATGGTAAATGAATATGAAAGTTTATTATGAGATTAAATGAATTGGAAATACCATTTTGAAATAATCATAGAATCTATATTTTGAGAAATGAAAGAATGGATTTTATGTGATTGCTTTGAACATGGAGATATTGAAAATATAGACATGTCTCACTTACTGATTCTTACAAGTGAGGAAAGAACATTGTGGGAAACAGGCATTAAAACCATGTAGGCTTGTTGCTCAAAGTGAAAAGCTCTCATTCAAGCTGTGGTAGAGAATGTAGCTAACCCAACAACCTGAGTAGAATTCCTGTTTCCTCTTCCTCAAGTCTGGACTGGAAGCTGCCTGGGAGAACGGATTTCTCAGAGACCACATCATGCTAGATGCATGGGTAGCTACAGTTCACTTTACACCATTCCAGAACGGAAAAAGAGCTTTAAAAAGAGGGCACAGTCCCAGGCTTGCAATAGCTCCTATCACGGTACCAAATTCTGCATATCGCCCTTCAGAGGGGCCATTTGCCATTCCACATGAATCATGATCATAGGGTAGAGGGCAGAAAAACAAGAAGCAAAGCCCCTCAGATTTTTCCCAGGAAGGAGTAAACATGGAAGCCCACCCCCATCCATCAAGATAGAGACAAGGGGGATTTAGTCTTAAAAGAAATGAGCACATGTCTGTCATTAAGTTTCATACTGTCCCTTGGCATATAATGCAGACTCACAGAGAACGCAATATTCTCATTATGCTTCATCGTCTAATTGCAGAAGAATGGGATGTAGTGCAAAAGAAAAGGAGACAGCTAGGCTGAACTTCTGTATGTGGCAGCCGGGGGTAAATGAGAGAAGAACAGAGAGACTTAAAATTGACAAATTCATTCACAGTAGCCAAGTTATAAGGTCAGCCCTCTTTCTGGTCAATAGATGGACGGATAAATAAAGGTTCTGTATAGCCAAAGAGCAAAATCAGGTGATATGCCCAAAATGCATAGAAATTAAGATTGTCATCTTAAACTGAGACAAGTATTTCATACTTTGTCTCATATGAGGAATATAGAAGATTTAAAAAAGGTGTGGGGGAAAGTACTAGGAAAAAAGAGGGGGGTTTAGGAGAAACTGCGGTTAATGGGGAAAATATAAATAAAGTATGCCAATCATCAATAAGAGAAACAACAGAATGCTTATAAACTCATGCGAAATTACCACTTGGTCAAGGAAGAAATAGAAAAAAAATTTAAATACTTCCTAGAATTCAGTGAAAATGAATGAACAACATACCTAAACTTATGGAACACAATGAAAGCAATGCTAAGAAGAAATTTTATATCTCACTAAGTGCCTACATAGAGAAGTGAGAGAATTCTCACGCTGGTGACTTAACAGCAGGCATACCTAAGAGAAGCAGAAAGTAGGAAATAATCCAACGGAGGGCTGAAATCATTAAAATATAAACAAAGAGAACAATACAAATAATCAATGAAACAGAGTTGGTCCTTTGAGAAGATCAACAAGATGGACAAAGCCTATGAAAACGAGCTAAAAGACAGAGAGAGAGTATCCAAATTGACAAAATCAGAAATGAAAATGTAGACCTCACAATAGACACCAAGAAAATCCAAAGAATAAAATCACCAAACAATCTTGCGTTGGAGGAGTGTCTGTGTGTGGATGAGTGGTCGTGTATGTGCTTGTGGGTTCCAAATCAAGACGATAGGAACCACAGTAGAAAAAAAAAATCAAACCTGTATCAAAACAAATGGTAATGTTGCTGAAAACTAATGAGGGAACTGACCTAACAATGGAATTGATTTTTCTCCTGGCGCAAAATTGAAAGAACGCTTCTTTATTCAGAAACCATGGAATTAAAACAGATCGCTGTCATTGACGCTGGAGTTAGCGGACTGGGCACCATCAAGAGCTGCTTGGAGGAGGGGCTAGAATCTACATGCTTTAAAAGAGCAGTGACATTGGAGGGCTGTGGTGATACGAGGTGACTTTATAAGTTATATTCTCATAAAGTGTGTGGTATCGTGCACAAGAGAGCTTTCTAACATGAATTAGAATACACAAATTTTAAATAACTATTCTTTGCAAAGTAGCATCATCTTCTATTCAGATAAACAGGAAAATTCTCAAGTATATGAATAATCTCTCTTCACTTTCTATTAGCTTTCTAGTCGATGGGAAAACATACCCAAGGAAAGCAACTTCAGAGCATAGATTCATTTGGGCTCTGCTTTCCTCCATTTTGGTCCATCATCAGGGCAGGGATGGCATGATTCAGCTGAACAGCATTCATCAAGACAACTAGAAAGCAAAGAGAATGCCTACACAGACAGGCTTTCTGCCCTTTCTCCCTTTCTTCCAACCAGGCCACTGGCCTGTTAAATAGTTTCACCCATATCCATGGTAGGTCTTCCCTCCCTGAGTAAACGTCTCTGGAGATGCCTTCACAGATGAAACCAGAGGCATACTTTATTAATCTCCTAGGTTCTTCCCAAACCAATGAAACTGATTTCCAAGTTTCTCACCCCCAAACCCCTTTCTGTTAGTTTTCATTTTATTTCTTGTGCTAAGAATTTATTATCTTATTTTTAGAATGACTGAATTACTGGTGTTGCTTAGGATCAGTTACCATAAAAATTCTAAGGGCTTCCTTCTAAAAGAGTCTGATGCTGTTATACAATTGAACACAGAACTAAATAGTGGCATGAATTTTCAATAAAATATAAACCCAACATCACAATTCTCATCATCCCTAAACTCTATGCTCATTGTTTGTAGTATGAAGCTTCTTGCCTGGACTAGCCAAGATTATGGACCAGCTGTTCCAAATAGACTACCCACAGCTGCTTGTCCCCAAATAATCACACAAAGCCTTATATTAATTTCATGATATTTGGCCTATGGGTCTGGTATGTTACTGGTTAACTCTTCACTCTTAAACTAACCTGTGATTAGCCAAATGGTTTATTAGCTTTTCTTAGAGTAGCATTTCATCTTCTTTCCTCTGCATCTTCCTGTGTCTCTGCTCTTCCTCCCAGAGTTTTTTTAGTCTGATAGTCCCACCCACACTTCCTGTCTGCCTTCTGGCCAATCAGTGTTTTATTAAACCAGTAGGAAGGACAAACATCTACATGGTACAACAGCATAATCCCACAGCATATGTTTCCTAAATTTCTGGAAGCTAAGAGTTGATCTGTTTCTTTTAGGAGACACCAGAAAGTAGAAGTCCTGGGGTATACAAATCTTTGACCTGCAATACATTCAACAAGATGACAGCTTTCAGTGACTACCCTATTCCTGACAATTTCCCCAGCTACATGCACAACTCCAAAATAATGGAATATCTTAGGATATATGCCAAGCACTTCAGGCTGATGAAACACATCCTGCTCCAGGTAAGAAGACTCCACCCACCATCACCTCTGTTCACTGATAGGCTGAGAAACAGTTTCAATCTGCATTTCCCACTCACATCTCTGCTACTGTCATGATTAGTCAAGAAAAATCTCTGTATTCACTGTTTCCTCAGAAAAGAAGCCTTGTTGCAAGGGTTGTCCCTAAAGTCTGGTTTCCAATTAATTTTACTCAAACTAAAATGTGAGATGGATGGGGGTTAGTGTATTATTTTCCCAACATACACCAGCCCTTGAGAAGGAATACTTTTATTGATTTTCTATTGAAATCCAATAGAACCAGGAGCTCCGAGCAGAAGTAATAACTGCTTTATTTATTCAAACACACGTCCAGGTAAAGAAAAAAAGAAAACAGAAGATATGTAGTAGTGCTCTAAGACAGGCTGTTCCAGTTTGTTCCTTTTTTCCCAGACAAGGGTGTGCAGGGTAAGCAAGTACCCTGATTTTTCAGCCTTCTGGCCAGTGGGATGTTGTGGTGGAAGCTGATGGAAAGCAGCAAATATATATCTTTGATGGAGTCATGGTCTGCAGTGGTCACTACACTGAGAAGTATCTGCCCTTACGGGATTTTTACAGGTATTCAACTAAAAGAGGTACAGGAAACGTTCTAATCTGCATTTATTTGATGAAGAATGGTTACAGAGTAAGGCACTTCCTTAGCAGTTAGAAAAGATCTGACAGTAGAAGCATCAGAGAGACTAGAAACAAGAGGCTCCTCCCACAAATAAAGCCTGGGGAAGGACTTTCTGGAAAAGAAGCCATGTGAGAAGAATAACGCACATCTGATGTGGCTGTGTAGAGTCTATGGCGAAACCACGAAGGGAGAAAGTGCTGCATGTCTGTCTGTCTGTCTGTCTGTCTGTCTGTGCATGGAGAAGATTCCTGGTCATATTTTTATATTATCAATATGTCAGTGGGACGGAAGATGAATTGACAGGGAATGAAGGCAGGACCGAAGGCAAGGAGAGGAGGAGGATGATAGTGCCGACTG
This sequence comes from Phyllotis vaccarum, assembly GCA_033318265.1. NCBI lineage: Eukaryota > Metazoa > Chordata > Mammalia > Rodentia > Cricetidae > Phyllotis > Phyllotis vaccarum. The sequence goes on from JARWLC010000017.1 coordinate 27,462,344, forward strand.
AAACAGGAAGGCAAAGCTGGAGACATTTCAGAGGCCTCGGTTCCACTGAATTATAGAAAATGCCCCCATTAGATTTTATGCAAGTAGTGCTTAATATTTTTGAGATATAACTATCTTTGTTTTAAAGATATTCTTAAAACCTATCTTTAGTCTTAAAAAGAGAATTGAAAGAGAACATAAGAATGGATAGGAAACAGGGAAGATCTGAGAGGAGCCAGGGAAGGAAAAACATGATCAACAGATGTCTTATGAAAATAATTTAATAAATAAATGAAAGGATTATAGCATTTAAAATTTTACATAATTTAATAGAGTAGCTATGTATTATTATTGAGCACTAGAAACATAACTCACACAAGGTCTGGAGAGATGACTCAGTGGTTGAGAACATTAGTTTCTCATTTAGAGGACCTGGGTTCAGTTCTTACCACCCACAACTATCTGAAATCTCAGCTCAAGATAATGTAAGGCTTTACTGGTTTCCACAGCACTGCACACGTGGTTCATAGACATACATACAGGCAAAATGCCTGCACACATAAAATAAAAATAAATAACTCATTTTTAATTTACTTCCTTCTTATTGCAAATAGAGGATTTTTCCTTATATAACATATCCTGATTACAGTTCCCCACCCCTTTCCTCACTGTTCCTTCTATCCAGGCTCCACTTCTTTTCTGTTAGAAAACAAACTGATATCTAAGGGATAATAAACTATAAAATAAAGTAATAGAATATCACATAAAAGAAGAGGCAACACATCGGAACTGAAGAAAATAAACAAATAGAAGGAAAAAGGTCCAAGTCAAGGTACAATAGACAGAGACCCATTCTTTAGCACACTCAGGAATCCTATGAAACCACTAAACTGTAAGCAATGATGTATGTGCAAAAGTTACCCTACAGGTCATTTCTTAGCTTTTCAAAGAAATACATCTGACACAAACTGAGACACACAACCAATATAAAATAAACGTCTGGGCTTCAGAGACTGTAGCATAAAATGTATAAAGTACCTCATCAATGCTTTTGTATATTTATTACATATTAGTATTTTTAATTATTTTTGAATAAGAAATGCCATTAAAATTGGGGTTAGAGAGAAAGATGAGCAGTTAAGACTACTTAAGGCATTACTAGAGGACTCAAGTTTGGTTCCCAGCATCGATATCACGACTCTTAACTGTCTGTAACTCCAACTCCTAGGGATCCAACACAATTTTATGAACTCCCCAGGAAGCTGCACTCATGTGCATACACACTCTCTCACACACACATATATATACACACATAAACACTCACACATGCACACACACATAAAAGCAAAAAAAAAAAAAAACTTAAAAGTACTAAGAGAAAGTATTGTTTTTAACCTATTTTTATGTGACCACTACAAAGTAGTATATGTGAGTTGCATTCAGTTTCTTTTGAATGACACCGTTCTTTTGTACATGGGAAGGGTCTCATCTGTGGAATAATCGGAGTCATGAGGAATGATGACTAAAATGTTCCTTGAGAAGGAATATTTTATTGATTTTGTATTGAAATCCAAAAGAACTTTAAGCTGCACATATAGAAACAGAGAAAGGAAAGTCTATGCCCTCCTGTTGTTATGTGAGTGGTCATACTGGGCAAATTTAAAATTGAATATTTTAAAAGAAACATTCATTTGCTTTGATTTTGATCTTGGCCACAGAGTTTCTTGAATAATTTTAGTCTGTAATATTGGCAACAAATTGCCAAGAACAGAGAAGGGAGTTTACATATGAACTTAAAGTTTAGGAATAAAATTTGCAGCATTTATATTTGCCATTTCTGCTTGTGATTTTGGGGATTTGTGACTCTTCCTTCACAGGGACCATCAAGTTCCAAGGCAAATATCACCACAGCTGGGACTACAAGCACCCAGGCATTTGTGGGGAAGAGAGTGGTCGTGATTGGCATTGGGAATTCCGGAGCCGATGTGGCAAGTGAGCTCAGTCGTGTTGCTGAACAGGTTTGCTGTCATACTCTGATTCTGCTCTTGGGTGTGACCTTGATTCCTGCAGAGAACATGAGTCTAGACTTTCTCTCTGACTTTAGTGGTGGTACTTCCATTTTGACTGAAAACTGAGAAAGGCCACTATGTATTAATTTTTTCTTGCTATATATAAAGGAAATAATAGAAAAATACCTAAGCAACGATATTCTTCTACATAATGAATAAGCTGTGAGAGATAGCAAACCAGAGTCAATTACCAGAATTATCTAGACGTGGCTACACTAGGGAAATAAACATTTTAAAGCTGAAATTAAAACTACAGAAAATCCCAAGTGTTCATAGTGGACATAATTTTACAGAGAACAATATGCATAGACATGAATAAAGGTACTCTGCTGATTTATGAATGAATAGCTTAGCACAGAGCAGCAAGTCTGTGAGATATCACTAATTAAAAATATAAAGAGTAAGACAAAATAAGCAGACCTCTGGGCTGCAAATGCTGCTGACTTCTAAAGAGCAAGAAAGGTCACTTTATGTCATTCAAAATTAGTCTTTGATATTGATTGAAGATACACCAAGAACACATGAAATTTCAACATTGGATGCTTTCTGCCCACAGAGTATACAGTCAGCCATTCTGTGGTCTACTGAATCATAAATCTCTGTGGTTATGACCTTGCAAGATAGTGGCTGTGTCTTCATTAAAAAGTTGCATCTGTCTTCAAAATCTCAGTTAAATGACTTAAAGTAGGGAACAGAGCTGGTTCTCATGGTCATTGCTACTTATTGATGGATATATTCTGAATCTTGTGGTCGTATACTACTTATATGGAATTGTCTTCTGTACTTATAAGAACATTTTCAATGTGAATTTTCACATTTCACTTTTGTGGTTACTATTTACTGTGTATTCAGCTATTTCTCCATGACTGTGGATTATAGAATGGCACAGCTTTCAGGGAATATGTGGGTAAACTTATAACTCCCAATATCACATTCTAGGACCTAACACATTTCAGACATCTGGCACAGGTAAAAGAAGAAAACCCCGTAACAAGCTGTAAATTATTGAAAGGGTGATGAGTTACTCAGCCTGTACACACCTAAGAGGTAAGCAAGACAAGCAGATGAGATCATGTGAGCAATTAATCCTACCTCTTTAGCAATGAGAAAGCAAAACTACCAGAATTTTAGATCAATGTGATTAGAAATCAAAGGCTTACTGGGTGACCACTCCTTTATGCAGGTTTTTCTCAGCACAAGAAGAGGGACATGGATATGCAACCGAGTTTGGGATAACGGAAATCCCTTGAACACGACACTCTTCACCCGTTATTAACAGAATCATCCAAAGGTTCCATCCCACATTCTTGATCAACAGATGGGCAGAGAATATGTTAAATGCAAGGTTTAGCCATGCCAATTATGGATTGCAGGATAAACACAGGTAAGATCTAAGCAAAATTTAAGACAAGAAAATATTTTAAGCTACGATGTCGGGGAATGAAGAGATGGCTCATCAGCTAAGAAGCACTGACTGCATGTGCAGAGGAGCAGAATTCAGTTCCAAGCACACACATCCACAGGCTCACGACTGGTGTTGTGAAAGATCTGGTACCCACTTGTGAACCAAGGACACTGCACACACACACACACACACACACACACACACACACACACACCAGATGATTTTTAAAAAAACAAAACTTTGTCAGTCACTGATTGTATAAGGTAGATGTGTGAAATAATTGCTAATGGATGGCACTCTAGGTCTTAAGAGAATTTATTTCAGTTGAAAATACTGAAGTCAATTCGATCAACTGAGTGTTCTGGCCACTCTACTGAAGTATAGAAGAATGCATGAGGAAAACACATTGGTGAGGCACTCTTAACTTCCAGCACTAACTGGTTTTATTCATCCTAACGATTGTGCCACTTCCCACCATCACTTTCCTCTTCCGTTATCATCTGTTTTCCATTCACCTTCTAGACTCAAATGTACATCTCCATAGTAACCTTCAAGCCTGCTGTCAGATAGGACAATTTCATCATCCCTCTTTCTGATCACCATTCTCATGCAGTGCAGGTGTATCTGAAATCAGTTGCTCTGGTCTGCTCTTCCACTCTCCATCAGCCATTTATACTGCCCACTCGCCAGCACATAAGCCTACACTTGCCAGAGCTCTGATGGTTTCAGATGACATCTATGGATCCAATCTCACTCTTACTCTTCACACCCATTCCTCACAACCGAGTTTCCTCATCTTATCTAGTTTTCCCATTCTCTCATTTCCCTGGTTCTTCCTAGTCCATGTATATTCTCCTTCTACTTCATTTTTTGATGTTTTACCCCAACCTTAGAACCTAGTGTCGCCCATATGGTCTTTCGTGGTCTTCTTCCCTTCTCACACAGCATCGACGTCTGTGTCTATATAGGCTAAGTAAAGTAGACATAAAAGAACATGCTTACGATCTCAGCATTCCAAAGGCTGTAGCAGAAGGATTGTTCTAAGTACAGACATAGCCTACCCTACACAGTGCATTCAAGACTAGCCTGAGCTGTAGCAGAGTAAGATCCTGCTTAGTTTTATGAGATTGGGTGTGTAACGATGGTAAAAGGAGATGGAAGGTACATATATCAACTCTGACACACACCTGAAAATAGGGCTTTCTGCAAGAAGTTTGTAACTCAAACTTCATAATTACAACAGTAATGTGTCACTACGCAAATATTTCCAAGTGAAGGTTCAGATTTAAAGTCAAGCAGTTGCATATTTTAAGGCTCTTGAAAGAGATTGGTAACCAGATTATTACAGTCTTTACATGATCCCAAGAACAAATGCTTGAGTCAACATCAAAGAACTTCACTTCTGGTAAAAATACCATTATCTAAATATAGTGTTACCATGATTTTATTAAGGAGGTCTTTGATAATTATGTCATTATTATATTACAAATTTAGAAACTGAGAATAAACTGTTTCATGACCTGTATGGAAAATCACAATGAGAAAATATAAAGTAAGTATAAAGCTCATACTAACTCCAAAATCCAGTTCTTCACCAGTAAACACTATCAGGTGTCCGGGGTTGGGGTGGGGGGGAGAAATAATGGTAAAATTATTGAAATACGTTGTAGTTTTCTAGGAGCTACTAACCTCAGTTTCTTTATGAAAATATTCATTCTCTTATTATATTATTATACTTTTACTATACAGATCTCTCAGCCATCAATCTATCTTCAGTGACGGCCTGCCAGGTCACATCATTACTGGAAAAGTGATGGTGAAGACAATCATGAAAGAATTCGCCTCAACATCAGCCATCTTTGAGGATGGAAACTGTAGACATTGTTGTCTGTGCACAGCCTACACATTCCTTCTCTTTCTTGGATGACATCCTGCACAGCAAACACACAATGTTTAAATTTATCTTCCCTCCTCAGTTAGAGAAGCCAATGCTAGCTTTCATTGGCATCTTCCAGCCAGTGGGGGCCACCATTCCCACATCAGAGTGCCAAAGCCTATGGGTTGTATGTGTGTTCACAGGTATGATGGTCTTCCCAGGAGAAACTGTGCTCCTGACCACACACTTAGGTTATAAGGGCACCTGGTTTTCTCTTCTATATATTCCCTATTCTGGCAAGGCCAGCGGTGTAGCTCAGTGGTAGAGCACTTTGGGTGGGTTCCCCATATTTCTAGTTCTGGTTGATCTTTAACATTCCTCAGCTGAATTGGGATCTTATTATTAGAGTATCTAATAGCCTTGTTCTACTGGAAAAGGGGAACAGAGTTGGGAGTTACAATCTATCTTTCATGAAACTTAAGAAACACCCTAGTTGTCCATCCTGTGGACAACGTATCTCTCACAGGGGAAACATTCATAGTGGCAAACAACTTTGTGGCTTTCTTAATTTTAATTTTGTTTTATTATATGTGTTATGTGTTCCTGAGTGTATGTACATGTAGCAGGTGCATGTGAGTGCTTATAGAAACAAGAGGGGTGTTTTTAGAAACCCTGAAACTAGAATTATAGATGGTTTCAAGTTGGCTAATGTGGATGCTAGGAAGTGAACCTGTATTTTTTGGAAGAGAAGCAAGTGTTCTTAACTGCTGAGCCTTCTCTCCGTCTCTTACGGCTTTCACTCACATACTATCAGCTTATGCCCGCTCCACCATCACTACGGGTGTCATGAGCCCAACTCTATTTTCTCTCTGTTGTTCTATCATAAGGAAATCTGCTACTTTGTAAGTTAATTTAAAACTTTTTAAACAGGATGAAAAGATTTATGGTAATGGGTATGTCAATTATTTTTGAGCTCATTATTACTCCATATATACATGAATCAAAGCCTCATACCATATTTCACAAATATATGCAAATATTATGTATTGATCAAAAAAGCCATATTAACATGAGTGTTTAATAGTCATGAGTTTTAAGCCTATATTTAAACTGAAGAAAAAAAAAACAATTTAAAAACCTTTCTTTCTTGAGAGAAAACTGACTCCCCTTGCTGACAGCCTGAAGTTGATTGGAAGAGAACGGCCTTCTGGGAAGTTTTTGATACATGGTTTTGGCTGCGTGTTCCATGGAGACTCGATGGCTATAACCATCCTATTTCAGAACCATCCTTTTTGTTTGCTTCGCTTACCCAGCCCTCCTGAAAGTCCTCCAAAGCCTCTCTTGTTTCCCCAAGTCTGAAAAAGTTACCCTCACAGAGCGACATGATGGCGGCCATCAACAGAAGGAAACAGAAAATGGAAAAGAAGTAAGGAGCCTGGTTAGGGAAGCTTTGTTGTTAAGTTCATGAAACTTGCCCCAAGGGAACTGCTTGATTTTCTCTTCACGTGCTTTATGCATAACTATGAACTGATATGATTGCTCTTGTTCAATGACACTAAGGACGCATGTATAAAAAACGCTGAGCAAACGGATCGTGAGTCCCCACACTAACTGAACCACCCCAGAATGTCCTAGTGTGAGCAACCAACAGTCTTCAGACAGACCATAAAAAATCACAGGAAGCAGTCAATCACTCCTGTAAAACTACGGTCAGAAAGAACACTTAATAAGTAATTAAATTCAAAATCTATGGGGAAGACAAACATTTTAATCTAGCTGGTAGCTAGATGCACAGTTATCTGGTTTGTTTATCAGGTACTTTGCAACTTCCCTCAAGAGCACCCCTAGGGAAACCTGAAGATGTGATAAAATATTCTTATCACAATTTTGTAACTCTAAGAAATATGCTTATTTTACTACTTGGTTTTCTTTTTCAAGAAACTACCTTTGTATATCAATTCTCCTTTTTCTGATTTCATGAATTTAATTGCTGCCTTAAGCTATTGCTGCTCTCTTATGCTTTGCTTTGTTTCCCCCATCGTTTAGTTAGATGTCTCATGTCTCATTCACATTTTATGATATTTTAAAAATACTCACTAGTGTCTTCTAAACATTTTGAAAAGTTTTGATAGTTTATAAATTGTCTATATTCTTTTTTGTTTCTCTTATACTAAAGAAAACTTTTTAAAAGTGTTTCTAAATTTCCAAGCTTCTGGAACAAGTTGCTGTTGCCTAAGAGTATTTCAGGGCATAATTTATATCCAGAAATTAATACATAACAAGATACTTTGGTGACTAGAAGCATGAAATAGACAATTCAGTTTATCTGCCCAACTCATAGTTCTTGCCTGTTGCTTTTATATAATGGAACTGGACTCTATGTGAAAAAAGGACACATATCTCTCCAAGAATTCATCTAATCCTTCATTCAACAGTCTCTATTCTTATATCACTCTACTGCTTCCTTTGGGAAACTTGAGGATGTCAATATATGATTTTTCCTTAAAACCTGTAGCAAAGTATGTGTGCAAAATGAAGATAATTTACAAATAGAAGAAAATAAGCTACAAAGCAGAAACAGACCCCACTGGAAGCTCAGGCACGAAATTGAACACAGACATCTGAATATTTTTCTTCTTGTTCCAGGTTTGTGAGAAGCCCCAGAGGCATCCACCAAATGCAGTACATCGGCTACATGGATGAAACTGCTTCAGAGTTAGGCATCAAACCCAAACTGCTCTCTCTCTTCTTCTGGGACATAAAGCTGGCCAAAGATATTTTCTGGGTGCCCTGCACTCCATTCCAGTACTTTCTACAGGGGCCAGGGAAATGGGCTGGGGCTTGGGCAGCCATCCTCAGAGAGAGCAGATCCTCAAACCCCTGAGAACCCGGGTGCTCAAACACTTTGAAGCATCACCCTTTAGTCTATTTGGGCCAAGATGTATCTGTGTTGTCGCTTTTCTTGTTGTTCCTACGTTTGTTATTATGCAAGCTCACGCTGACACAGAGAGCTAGGCACTAGAGAGAGCCAGTCATTGTTATTGTTATTTGACGTACACACCTCAACGCAAAGTGAGAATATGGGAAAAGATGTTCTTACTCTGACTAGGGAACATATAGACATTTAGATGAAAGCAAAGCTACTCCATTATGAAGCTCCCAAGAGCTTTACATGTAAGGGGTTTGAAAATTGCTTGCTTTTAAAATATATATATTCTTTACTATATACATCATAACGTACTTCTGCTTTATTTCAGAGGTGAAAGGACATGCCTTTTAAGTTTACCCAAAACATGAGAGAATCATAAGTGTGGTTCAATAAATAAACAATGGTAGAGGAAAAGTTAAGCCAAGCATAATGCTCATAAGTACATTCTATGACCTCAATATATTTCTCCCAGATGAGGAAAAAATGTGTCTTTTCAGTAGAAAATCTGAGAGGCATCACGTTAACTGATCAAACAATGCTGAAAACTCAGTCTATTGCTTTCACATCATTGTTATACAATGATACAACGATAAGTCCAACATTGCATGGTCTTACAAACGTGTTTAACTTGAACATGGTCACCAAAAAATAATCAGAAAATTAAAAAGAGCAAAACATTGTCAAAACATCTCATTGACAGTCTAGAGGAAAGTCAGTGTCATCAAGTTAAAATAGCAAAAAATCTTTCTCTAATAGTGAAAATAAAGAGGCGCAGACCAAATGCAAGGTTTAAGTATGGGTGCACTGTTTAGGACAACTGGGCAAATCTTGATGTGCACTGTTTTATGTGATCTGATTGGATTAATGACCATATTAAGGAGTGATAAGATTATAGATGGAAGATCCTTCTTTATATGCAGAAGATGCCATGTGCTGAATTAGTTGACTATAATGGTTGATTAATTTTTTTAAAGCCTTTGTTGGGGTGTGGAAGAGGAGAAAAAATTGAAATATATGGTTATTCTAGAGCAAAGGTTATAAAAAAAATATCCATTGAATTATCCATTCAGCTCTTTTGTAAATTTGAGAAACAGATAACATGATAGAAGGAGCCAATTTGGGGTTAAAGAGAAACCTGGTGCTAAGGAAAATTTGCATGAATCCACAAGGATGGCCCCAGCTAAGACTCCAAGCAATAGTAAACAGGGTGCCTGAACTGGACTTTTCCCTGTAATCAGATTGATGACCACCCTAATTGTCATCATAGAACCTTCATCTAGCAACTGATGGAAGCAGATGCAGAGATCCAAGCTAACCACTGGGCTGAACTCCCAGTCCAGTCAAAGAGAGGGAGGAGGGATTATATGAGCAAAGGGGTCAAGATCATGATGGAGAAACTCACAGACACAGCTGACCTGAGCTACTGGGAGGTACTGACTCTGGAGTGACAGCTGGGGAACCTGCATGAGACTGAATTAGGTCCTCTGAATATGGATGACAGTTGTGTGGCGTGGGCAGTTTGTGAGGCCTCTGGCCGTGGGACCAGGATTTATTCCTAGTGCATGAACTGGCTTTTTGGAGCCCATTCTCTGCAGAAGGATACCTTGCTCAGCCTTGGTGCAGGAGGAAAGGGCTTGGTCCTGTCTCAAGTGGATATGCCAGACTTTGTTGTCTTCCTAAGGGAGGCCTTACTCTCTCTGAGGAGTGGATGGGGGTAGGAAGGGAAAGCTGAGGGGTGAGTGGGAGGAGGGGAGGAAGGAGAAACTGTGGTTGATATGTAAAATGAAAAAGGAAACTTTTAAATAAAAATAATTTTAAAAGCAAGAAACTGATCAAAGATTCCCCCTCCCCCAATAAGGTAAAAATCCACTACCAAAAACAGCAGCACTAAATAATTAAAACAACTTCAGACTTTTCAGAGGTCTCCTTGTCTTTATGAGGCCCACACTAATACCAAAGTCACCTGCACTCTCTCAAGAAACTGTGAAGTCCAAGGGATCCATTAGTTTTTTTGTCAAGTAAAAATCTCATCATGCATCTAAATTATCTCACTTATCTCACTTCCTGCTAGGAGATCTCACAGGGGTGAATCAGCCACTTGGATAGATTCAAACCTAAACTCACTCTGAGGGTCACCCTAAGATCAATTCAGGGGTGCTGTGAGAAATCCCAGATCAGCTGCAGTCTCACCTCAGAAGGATTTCCACACACTTATTTCCTGTGTCTTCAATCCAATTTGTCTCTGGATTCAAGAACGCTAATAATGGCTTGTGTAACTGTGGCCCATACTCAAACAAAAAGAAAAGGACTCATTTAGGAGACAGAATGATGCAAGAATTGGAGCATAGTAGGAGGGGACAAACATGACATCTGGACACCCACTGCAATATCGAATGAGGGGGCTGAAGATGTACGTGGAGAATAGAGGGTCCTGGGTGAGGAGGTATGGAATCGCCAAGTGAGATCCTGCTATTCCACCTGACTCTCTCTACACCTCTGTCTCCCAGCAATGAGAAGAAATAGAAATTGTTGGCTGATACATGGAAAGTTAGCAGATCTTAGGGCATACATATCAGACTCGCTTCTCTAGGGACTTCTGGACATCCCATTCTTGGGTGTAGAAGGTCAAGTTTATTAGACAATGTAAGGCTCTGTTCCCTGAGTCCTTACATGCCCCTGTTCTAGATAAATCTTCTTTTGCTTTTTAATCCACTCTTCCAGTAAAAGTTCCTGCCCCTTTTGATGCACTCCTATTAATTTCAATTTACACAAACATTCAATTGGTTTTCAAATGATTACTCTAACCAACCACAAGTTATGAAATTCAATAAATTATGGCTTATAAAATAGGCCTGGAATCACTTCAGAATAACAAAATGTGGACTCTCTACCTACCATTTCTATTCCAGCTGATGCCCCATCTTCACACACCCCAGGGACCAGTTTCAAGAATCATTGTTGATGACTCAGTTTAGATAAAAGAAGGTGCAGTCTCAAAGACACAAAGTCAGGGCTGGTGGAGCATCCCTGCCTCTGGCCAAGAGCATCAAATAAGGAAAATGAGTAAGCTCTGGGTTAAAGCTGGAATTCAACTCTAGCATCAAATTCCAAGTGATACTGGGCAAGTTATTAATTTCTCATCCCTCATAATAGAATTAAATTAAATTAAATTCATATGATTCATTTTGATGTCTTTATTCGTGCAAAAAGTTAATATTTTAATATTTAAATGTTATAGCAAAATAAATGCAGTATGTGGCATATCTTGAAATGTTTTGGGCTACTCTATTTCATACTTCACTGGATAAAATTTAAATAACACCATCCTTAACTCTTTCTTTGCACTCAATGTCCAAAAATATAAACCATAGAAGAAGCTTAGAAATACATTGCTAAAGCCCCTAAGCTCCAATGTCTGAAGGATCACAGTTCAAACCCTAGCCTTACCCCATACTACAAAGTAACACTGGACACACTGGTTCACTTGACCAAGGCTCTGTGATTTTTTTATAGGGTAGAGTTCACCAAAGGAACACCAAGAAACAGAATTATACATGATCATGAAAGGAGTTTGCTAGAGAGGCTCTTGCAATTAGAAGCTGAGTAGTCCCATAAGCAACATCCATAGGCTGCATAAACAAGGAAATCCACTGGTGTTCAGTCAAAAAAGCTGGCAGCCTCTGAATATTGAAGAGGTCCTGGGTTGAGGCTGAGGGCCTGAAACTGCCCGATTAGCCTCAGGGAAAAGGCTGAAGAAGGTGGAATGTGATGTCTATGTTGCCTGCAGCTCCTGCTGCATGAGATGCCCTTCCCCCTTCTCCTGTCCCATTAAATCTAGGCTCCCAGTCTGCTTGACTGCGGCTCAGAGCAGTTATCCTCAATCTCAGATCACTGACACACTACCACTGTTCCCAGGAAGCATCCTCATAGTACGTAGTCACCACTAATAGAGTCAGGGTGACAATCAAAATGGTTCTCATCTATGATGAGTGAATCATAACAATCTTTACCTTACAGAACACTTGTAATGAATAAATGAATACAGCACAAGTGGACCCTCTCAGCCCTGTGCCTTCTACATGTTGAGTGACATGATGGTTACAATTATTGGCTGCATCCCAGTCTCCTGAGGAAGTCAGAAATACAAATTAGGTCTTGGTCTTTGATAAAGCAGCATGAACAGAGCTAGAAAACATCTTGATTGGCAGACTCACCAATTACATATATCATGTAACTTATCTGCTCATTTATCCAAACCACACAGGAAATTTCAATGGCAGTACCATTAAATGTGTTACCTTCTCCATGTACTATTTTGTTAGGGACATAATACATGATATTATCTGAATGCAAGCACTTCCTAGCTCGTGTCATTTTATTACACAGTAATTATGTCTTGAGTGCTAAAAGCAAAAGTAACCCTAGGAAGTTTTATTACAAAGGAGCACCAAACAGCTGCGGCAACCGTGGAACTGTTGGAAATTTTATACATATGTCTGTTGGGAGACATCCCTCACAAATAAGGGGCAGTTAATAAAGTTTCTGAGAATGAAATAGATCCTTCGAGGTGCTTACAGTAAAAAGGTACATAGAAAGACTTGGGTTTCCTCTCTGAAAAAAAATTGGAAACTCTATGTTCTTTTAGATTTTAATATAGTGGGGATATTGGAAACTCTTGGTCTACTAACTTGTTAGAGGTTATGCCAAGTCCTCTCCCACTATCCTGGTAATTTCTTCCCCTGACTTTTCTGTTGCATCCCTTGATAGTATTTTTCATGACTTCTTTCTTTGCTGAAAGATTCTGAAGCTGCTGGGGCCTCCCCTGAGATCTGTCCCTGTTACCTCATGTTCTCCCAGCCACCCTATGTTCCCCATGGCTGTATGTCTAAGTTTTCCATGACATCATATGAGTCAACCTCATAAACTCTCCTTTAACATATATTCATTCTATCAGTTCTATTAATGGTGCACCACCCTTAACTAGAGAACCTTTGTGTGCTATCAAAGCTTCAGATACATATAGGATTGGTTTGCCTCAAACTGTTCTCAGGCTCCTTTCTACAAATTGGGAACACACTCAACAGAGAAGGTGGTGTTGGCTTAGAACTACTTTAATTCAGATATATGTGTGCTGTGAGTGAAATAACTTGAAAAAAAATTGAGTAAAGGGACAATGTAATCTTTCATATAGATAGCAGTTTAGAGGATTAAATTAAATTCAGATGAAATGTGGCTCTCTAGAATAGTGTAATTAGATAGTAATGATTGACCTCGTGACAAGATGAAAAATGGCCCATATACACAGACCAGAGCCCTCTCTTCCTGAATTCCTGCACACAGTGTATTTATGAGTCTACATAGTATCTTGCCACTATCAAAATTCCTCTTTCCATATCTGTGACTCAGAAGAGTAAGAACCTGTAGCAGGAGTACCACAAACATCTCCATGGGCAAATGCAAACAAGAGGAGGAGGAAGTCTAGTCACAAATATTCATAAGAATGGCTATGATTATTAAGTAGATGAAAATAAAGTGACTGTCAGTCACTATGTACATTTCCATTTGAGACACATTTTTTTAAAAAACTACACTCTCAGCCATATGTAATCTGTGAATGGTGTGAATACTAACAAATAAAGAGGGATATGTAATTACTTCAAAACATCAGAGTAGCCTAGATTTTTTTTAAATAATGTGATGAGAATATTTTTTTATTGCTGATAGCAATTTTCCCCCTGTGAAGTCAATCTTGAATCTTGTCCAAATGTTTTTCTCTTCTACAGAGATAAATGTATATAACTACGGTCTGTGCAGAGACAATCTGGCAGTTTTGACTGGGCCACATACAACTAAGTGGCTCAAGAGGATGCCAACAAGGAAGTAATTAAGAAAAGAAAAAATCAGTGGGGTGGTGGTGGCACACACCTTTAATCCAAAGGCAGGCAGATTTCCGCAAGTTTGAGGACAACCTGGTCTACAGAGACACTTCCAGGACAAACAAGGCTACAGAGAGAAATCCTGTGTAGAGAGCTGCGTGGCTGTACCTTAAAGATGGTGCTGGCTTCCGCCTTCCACCTTCCCGACGGTGAGTGGTGAGCGCTCTCTGAGATAAACAACTCCTTATTTGGCTAAGGCTAAGCTCGTGGCTTGCTTCCAGGTGTGGCTTGCTTCCACGCACCTGGATCTATTGGCATGGCCCACGTGGCGCCCTGTGATTGGCAGTCCAGAGGGTATTTAGCTGGGAGCGGGTTTTCCCCAGCAGCAGAAGCTCTGTTCAAGGTTCCTGAATAAACTGCTGAAAGAAGAGCCTGGTGTCGCATCGTCGTCCTTGCTGGCGAGGCTGCACCGCGACAACCCTGTATTGAAAAACCAAAAGGGGGGGGGGGGTAGGAGGAAGAAGAGGAGGAAGGAAGGAGGGAGGAAGGGAGGGGAGGAAGGGAGGGAGGAAGAAAGGATGAGAAAAGAAAAATTTACAAGCTGAAAGACATTCTTCTGTAGCACAGTTCATTGACTATAAAGCTGAGAAGTTACAAACCAGATAAATGTCAGAGGAACGTAGCCCCTGAGCCTTTCAAAAACAAGCTAAAGCAAATCTAAACTAAGCTAGCCACCTACAAAACTTTATCTCAGGGAAAGACCATTTTTCTAGAACATTGAGGGCCTGAGGGCAGGGCCTAAGTCTATGAAGATTCTAGAAAAATCCTCAGGAACACGCCTGACAGCCAATAGATTTAAAACATGGTTTTGTGCCAAAAGTTCAGTCAGTAGACTCAAAACTTTGTTTCAAGCTGAAAGTTCAACCAATAGTTTTGAAAAATTACTCTACTTGACTCATATCCCTTTACCCAATCCTGAAATGCCAAGACATGTAACACCCTACTTACGTATTTTTTCTTTAAAAATCCTCTCACCCCTAAGCTCGGGGCCCAGTTCCCTTCACTGCATCAGAACATAGGGTTTCAGCCCAAGTCTGAACCTGTCCAAAAGAATAAACTGACCCTCACGTGTTTGCATCAGAATCCAGCTCCCTGGTGGTCTTTGGGGGTCTTTTGGCATGGGTACTACAGCCACAATGCCCATATTTCTGTATTTTCACAATTTTTAGAAAACATAGTATTAAAAAGTTACCAAGTTACCATAAAGTGCCAATGTCTGCCTAACACACTTTAAGAAATAAAGGAAAATATATACTAAGGAATATTTCAGAAACATTTCTAATGTGGCCATTAGCAAAAAATCCCTAACTTCTTCCCCAATCCCATGTCACAGGAAACAAAATAAGAAAAGCTTCAAAAGCACAAGAAAAAGAAGCATATGAGAGACTGCAGATCTGTGCACCATGCTGTCTGTGACTTTGGAAAAGAAGACATCTTCTTCACTGAGATGCCGTGGTAAAGATGCAGCCCAGAGTCAACAGTGAAGAAGAGAATGTGGGCCAATGGGCTTCTTGGAAAGGCAGCTGTGACAGAAGCTGAAGCTAAAGTGGCCTAGAGCACTTCTGCCTTCTGGAGTGTGTGTACCTGTAATCACTGGAATTGTATTTCAAGAATACAATTAGATTATCATGTCTGTAGACATGCAATTGCACCATTTGGAAGGAATAGGTAGCTATTGTCTAATTTATCTCCAGAGGCCTAAGTACTCATGCCTCAAGCAGCAAACATCAGCATCAGAGAGATCAAGTCATGTTTGTTGTCCACAGTGATTTTTGTGACTCAGACTGTGAAGACATTGTTGATTGGCACCATAGGAGATTCGGAGCCCCCAGGAAGTCCCTTCACCCAGCATTGCTACTTTCAATGTAGAACCTTCAACTCTATTGCACAGATGTCCACATGGCCGAGTGGATGTGTTGTTATTTGAATGGCGATTCCAGCTCTGCTCGTGCATTTCATAGACTATATGGTCCATTACAAACTAGTGTTGGAACAAGGCTTATAGCATAGTTACTGAGAACCAATCAGAGGGAAAGCCAGAAAATGTGCCAGATGGATCTTTTTACTCAATGTGTTTCTGGCAAGTTACTTTGTGTGAACATGTGTAGTTCAAATACATGTTAGTGTGGATGCATGTGGCTTTTGAATGTAGAGCTTAGAGGTCTAAGTCAGATATCATCTTATCTCTTGGTACAAGATCTCTCAAAGAACCTAGCCAATGGCTACTTGGCTAGATGGGCCAAGCAGAGAGCTCCAGAGAAATGCAGTCTCTACTTTTTTCTAAAATTATAGATGTACAGGACCACACCTGGATTTTTTTTCTTTTATTTTTAGTGCGGAGCTGAGCTTCTGGACCCAAGTTTCCATGCTTGTGTGGCAAGAACCCACTGAGCCATCTCCCCAGGCACTTTTCTTTTGAGTCTAAGCTTTTGCTCACATAGCAAAATATGTCACACTCAAATTAAGCACTCCAGATGTAAGTTTAGCTTCTATGAACAGCCAGGTGTGGAAGAACATACAATTACAGATGATCTAACAGGGTGTTCAATCATGGGCTCAGAATTTGAAGTCATTTCCTTATTCAAGGTCTCCAGTAACCGGATCTGTAATCTGCACTGTCAAACTAAGCAACCAGTGTCCCTGTCCATACAAGAGCATTGTGTTGTCGTACATCAGTAACTAAACTAGCATTAATTCAGAAATTGCCTTTGCCTAATAAAATAAATGGCTATTCATAGTAGAAGCACCACTGAAGTGTGAAATAAAAATATTACCAGGAAGCAATATGCATTAGGTTTGTATTAAAAGCCAGCCAAGGAAAGGACAAAATTGAATATAATTTTACATAAGGTGATTACAGGGGGTATCTTACTTTTAAATTCACTCAGAAGCAGAAGCTAAAACAAGGGTTTGAGTGCAGGTGGTTAGTTAGGAAGGAGCAGGAGGGTTCATATGCAACCATGAGAACTGAAACTCAGATCTCCCACACACCCAAGAGCTGAGGGCAGTGGCACATGACCGCACATCTAACAGTGACTGTGCAAAACAGTCAGATCCCTGAAGCTCTCTGACCAGCATGTCCATCCATTCATCTAGCAGTGAGCTCTGGGTTGTCTGTGACTGCATGTCTCAAATAGACAAAGCAGTAGGGGAAGATGCCCTACATAAACCTCTGGTCTCCACATGCACATATACACAAATGTGCATGTACACACACACACACACACACACACACACACACACACACACATACACACACACACACTCAGTTAATTAATTTATAAATAGGAATAACAGAAGTGATGCAACAGAAGTGACTAAAGAATGCAGAAGATGCCAACGGCAAGTGTTCATTATTGCTGCTAGGGTACTGGAGCTTCCAGTTCCCCATTTGTATAATTATAATTACCTTCAAAATGCATAAGAAACTAGATTAGTTACTGGGTCTCATCTGTTACTAGATGAGAATCATCCATGGGTGTGTCAACTCCTATGCACTTACAAATCATGTGTGTGTGTGTGTGTGTGTGTGTGTGTGTGTGTGTGTGTGTGTGTGTGTGTACAAAGCTGAGTGTGCTTGTGTGAGAGTCCTAAGAAGAACCTGGAGATAAAGGGAGACTTGGTTGGTGGGTTTAAAGCAGACACTGTCAACCTGAGGCTAGATGAGTATATGTAATACCATCACCAAAGTAGTTAGACTAAGAGATAAAGCATATATAATTCAAAATAACAGCATCATCTAATAAAAAAGGCCCCCCTGTTATTTGAGTAAGGACTTAAAATAAGAAATGGACTTTGTAGATACACGAGGTAATAACAAACAAAACAGACAGAAGGAATAAGTAGGCATACTTTGGTATGTGGCGGAAACATTTTAAAGAGGTTCAAACAGGGACATCCCATATTGTGATTCAGCTGTTTCACAGAAAATGGACAAAATAGAAGAAGCATGGAGGAGGGAAAAATAGAGATGTTAAAATATACTTAAAATGGCTAAGACGTGGGAATGAGGAGGTAGATGGTGGGTTAAAAACAACACTTTTCTATACCTCCATGAGCCTGAAGTAAGGCATCAATATACCTGAGATGCATATAGTCCAAAGATGAACAGTCAGCAGTAAATAGAAAACAGGTCAACTTTAGCAGAAAAGATAGACACACTTATGGAGAGCTGAGCAACTAATAAGGATAAGAAAGAATAGCTCCTTCCATGCCTACAAGCAGTAGGGGAAACAGAAACCCCAAGGCAGTAGGACCCACACTGACACATTGAAAAAATAAAGTTTCAAATAGGAGATGCTGGCCAGTTGTGATGGCACATGCCTGTGATCCTAACACTTGGGAAATACAGGTAAACTCAGATGTACAAGATCCTCCTTACTATCTAGTTTGAAGCCAACCTGGGATACATGAGAATGAAGATGTCCTACCAAACAGCAAGAAGAAACTGAGGACTGATGAACCCTGTGCTTCCTAGCTTGCCCTAGATGGAATTACTTTTGGGAGAGGTCATATAGTCCAAAACTTTGGCCCAGGAAAGAAGGTCATGCATTTTTATATTTTTAAACGCTAAAGGCTTCCTCTCTTATTCTGGGCAGAAGGGTGGCTGCCCTGGAGGTCAGTGTGGACTCAGAAGCCTGGTTCTCACTTGAACTGGGATTTACAGACAAAGATGTGCTCAAATGAAGAAATACAATCCACACTGAAAAGGAAGTCAATGAGGAAAGCTTTGAGGAAGCTGTGGGCATAACTGTGGTAGGAAGCAACGGCCAGTTGTATGTAAAGATGAGGGTATGGTAGGGACCTTAACTTAGAACTTCTGTGCATCCAGGGCACATGGGACCAAACTTTAACTCATCATCACTGCCATCAAATTGAGCTTATTTGCCTTATACACTAGAGAGATTAGCGGTGGCTGCATTCTTCTAGCCCAGTGGTATAGCTAATTCTTTACTGGGGTGTAGAAGATCCCACATGCATTGGGAGTGTAGGAAGCAACTTCAGCATTAAGACTGAGAGAGGCAACAGGCCTGTGTTCATACTTTTAAGATATCCTGGGGTTTAATCACCTTTCCAAAGAGATGTAGCTATGGACACTGAGTAAACCACCAAAACTTAAATTTATAACCGCTATCATTGTGGAGGATGGACAGGAAAGTGACTTCAGAGGTTGATCTGGTTACTGGGCTCAGGTTTAATAGCTCTCAAGCTCCAAGGTTATTCTCAGCTGATGATAGCTGCACCTGGCCACTAACTCTCCCCTATGCACTTTACTACCTTACTGCTTCAATACAAGCTTCCTGCCACATGGACCCTTCAGCTTGTCAGCATCCAACCCTCTTAATATTCTCAATTGCCTCCCTGGAACTTTTTCAGCCAAAGGCTGTGGTAGGCCAAATTGAGGTCCCTAGTCTAAAGCTGGTCCTATTTCTCAGGCTCCCAGGGTAGTTCAAATTTCTCATGATGGTACCTGGTCACTGTCCAGTGAAAATGGAAAATGGCATTTTGTTTCACTCTGTGTGTGTGTGTAGGTGACTGGAATACAAGCAATATAAATGGTCTACCTTTGAAGTTATAACTTGTGCTCTTTCTAAATTTTTATTTACTTGTGTATGTGTGTGTGTCTACTCAAATAAAATAATAATGTTAGATAATAATGATCTAGAAAATACTCAGCAGTAACCTTACAATCCTACTTTAATAAATCATAGCAAGTTGGTTATAATTATGACTTTGACTTTATAATTCTTAAATTTCTGTACTCTCTTAACATTAATTTTTTTTCTTGAGATTTATTTATTTTATTTATGTGTTAGTGCTTTGCCTACATGCATGTCTGTGTACCACATTTGTGCAGTGACCATGAAGGCCAGAAAAGGGCACTGAAACCCCTGGAACTAGAATTAGAGATGTTTGTGAGGCTCTGTGTGGGTAGTAGGAATTGGACCTGAGTCCTTGGGACAAGCAATCAAGGCCTTTAACTGCTGAGCCTTCTCTCTATTATTGTTACTATTATTGTTGTTATTGAAATTAGTTTTTTTATACAATAAATTCTGATTATGGTTTTCTCTCTCCCGACTCCTTACAAATCATCCCCACTTCCCCACCCGTTCAAATCTACACCTTTCCTTCCCTCTCCCTTTAGAGACTAAACAGGCATCTAAAGGGACCCTATCCAGCTGAACAAGGCGAACATGCCTTTGGCAGGCCTTGATCTCCATTCCCTCTGCCCTGCTAAAACTGTTAGATTACATTCCTAAAGCTGGCCACCAAGGTCTAGTCCCTTATTTGGCCACTTCCTCCTCCTGAGGCTGACTACCAAGGTCCGGCTATTAAAGTATTGAAGTTCAGCAATCAAAAATCCCCTTTGGCTCACCTAATGAGCACATCCAATTAAAATCAAACACTCGTTCTAGCCTAGGGACTCCCCTCTTCCCTTTATAAATGGGCATGTGTCTACACAGGTGTCACATCTGTCTCCTCTCTATCCAGAGGCAATCCTTTGTTCCTTCCTCTTCTCCCTTGTCCTCTACCTTCTGTCTTCGTCTCTTATTCCCCACCCTTTGACCTTCTGGGGCAAATAAATCTCCTGTACTCAGTCTTTTTAGTACTGAACTGATACTGGTCCAAAATAATAATAAAAAAAAGATAAAATCAAAACAAAACAATGAAACAGAAGTGGGCAAAATAAACAGAAGAAAAGAGTTAAAGAAAATGTACACGAAGCACGTAAAGATTCCAACACATACATTCACATTCCCATAAAAATAGCCACAAAACATTAATATAAAAGCAAAAGACCCTTTGTGGTTAGAAAATGCCCAGACAAAGCATTGTTTAACTTGTTTCGTGTTGACCATCTGCAGCTTATCATGGGGCCTGCACTTCTGTGTGGTTTGTGTACTCTCTGCTAGAGAGTACGAAATTTTCCTTCGTGAGTGGTTATGAGTTGGAGATAGCTTCCTGCTTAGGTTGGTGATGGAAGCTTGTGTCCGCTTCCCCTCTTGGCAACTAGCCCCCATCGATTAGTAGAAAATTCACCAAGTCCATTTTGAAGTTGGAACCAGAGTCCTCTTAAACTGTGACTGAAACACATTGGTTTTCTGCGAGGTGTAAATGTTTATTAACAACATGTATAGTATAAAAACAAATCCACAACTAAATGCATGACCTTTATTGTTACACAAGTACCATGTGGCTCTGTTTCATCTGATGATAGTCATTGTGCCCCACAACTGCCACCAAAGATGACTCGAGGTATTCTCAAACTCTTCGAAGGCATGGAAGGCTACATTCCTGGGACCAGAATCCTCTGACCCTTTACCACACACTGTGCAGATAACCCAAAATAAAAACTGAAACACAACCACCAGGATTTAGACAATGAATTTTGAAGCTTAATATAGCTTCAACTGAAAGGTCGACAAAATTTCACTTTGGATTATCCTTATAACGCAAAGATAAACAGAGCAAATGACTAATAATGAGAGGATTTGTGTAACTGCAGAATTAAAACATAACCAGACACTATCACAAATGTGCACGTAGTAAACAGAAAAAAAAAGTCTTTACTGAAAACAGTTCTTCACAATGTACCTTTTGGAAGCTAAGATGCAATTTATCTGTAATCAACAGACTTCCAACAAGCAGATTTTAAATGTTTTAAGTTGATGGCTTTTTCTGACGTCAAAGAGCAATGGTAGTGAATTCTTCTCAAATTCACTAGTGATAATAATGACAATGTCGGTTATGTATTTTAGTATATTATCTTCTACCCTGAAGTCTCTAGAACATTAGAAAATAAAGCTTAGGTGAGACCAAAACTCTTAGCTTCTTCTCAACCAAAAGATAACAAAAGTCACTCAAATAGCTCTGTCAAAATATAAAACAAAAAGACAAATATAAAACAAAAAGAAACTAGATTAAATACGGGAGTGTTTATATGTTAAGGATCTCAGTGTAAGGAAGCCTATTTTGGGATGTAGCCAAGGTGACCTACACACTGAGTGAGTCAGAGAGTCTGAGAAGTATCTGTACTCGCCATATTTTAATTAAAAGAGCACGTGGTATGATCTCAGTTGGTTCATGGAATGATTAAGATAAAAAGTAAATAGGAGCTGTGGCTTTTTAAGAACTGAAGGCATTTTTCATCTTGAAGACATTCCTGAAGTAGCATCCTCCCATAGCCACTTGAGATCATTTGGCAAGATAGCATCTCAAACTGTGCTTAGTCATTTGCCTAAAAGTAACAAAACCTCAAGAAATCCTCTTCCTACAGCAGGGTGTTTTATAATCTTCTCTCTGATGCCTCCCAATACAGCCCTGGGCAACTCGTGCCTGTTCTAAGGGTGTGGATGCAAGAAGAACAGAAAGAGGGTCTAAGAGACTAGTCAGCACTATTGCACCCATCATGGGGGTGGGGGGACGGGGGGCGGGGGCTCCATCACAGTGATCATGACAGGGCAGAGTAAGAAAAAGAAACAAATTTAAGTATTGCTTAAAATACCAAACACAAATATCCTACACATGGAAAATTTAAATGTAGAATCTGAGACAGTAAGGGCATTGCATGTGTTTTCCTTTTATTTATTGAGAAATTCATACATGCACATAACGTTCAGATCAAAACCCTCCATACCTCCTACCACTTTCCCACCCAACATCCTGTGCTCTTTTTAGCTCACTGAATCAATTCAGTGCTGCCATTATGTGCATGATGCCATTCGCAAGAGCATGGGCAATTTATCAGAAGTGGTATCCCTGAAACAATGTCCATAGGTTCTTCAGCTAGAAGTGGGCTTTCATAAACTCCCAAATGATCCAGGGTAAGTATTTTGGCTGTTTTAATCTTGTGCAGGTCTTGTGCATACATATAGTCCCTATTATTATGCGTTCGTGTGTGCAATAGCCCTGTCTGTCCAGAAAACACTGTTTTGTAGCAGCCCTCCTTGACCTCTGCTTCTTAGAATCTTTTCATCCACTTATCATGCTATAAACTCTGATCCTTTTGGACAAGAGGGTTGAGATATATGTCCCATTTAAGTCTGAGCATCCCACAGTCTCTTGATTGTTTCATATTGACCAGTCAATGTGGTATTGAATGCTTCAAGAGTAAGATACCTTTCTGCTTACCCACAATTAAAAGAAAAGCACATTAGAATAGAAACAGAAAAGACTGCAATGTTAGACAACTACAGTCCCACACTAATACTAGTAGGAAATATACTTAGAATCTTAACTAACAGTTATAATCCAGGAGAAAATATAAATGACCAAAAATGTCAGAATAGAGACAACCATTTACCAAAACTTACATCGGAAATATATCAAATATTTTTAAGAGTTAGCCCTCAGAATGCTTCAAACAAAATAAAGAAATACAGTAATAAGAATATTCCAAGTTCATGGATCTAAACTCTCCGAATGTCGATGACAGTCGAACAGAATGGGCATAAGCTGGCTTCTTGAAGCCCCATACGCTGCAGGAGAACACCCTGCTCAGCCTTGATACTGTGAGGAGGGACTCAGTCCTACCTCAGTTGGACATGCCAGATCAAGTTGACTCACCTAAGGATTCCTTGCCCTATCTGGGGAGCTGATGAGAGGTTGGGGTGGGGAGAGGCTGGGGGAGGACTGGGAGGAGGAGAGGGGAGGGGAGCAGTGGTGGATAGGAAAAAAAATTTTAAAAAAAGATTAAACTTCAAAACTGAGAAAAAAAGAATGTTCCAAGTTCAAAGAGAGGAGGGATTATATGAGCAAAGGGATCAAGATCAATTTGGGGAAACCCACCGATACAGCAGATGCTGGCTACTAGGAGCTTACTGACTCTGGGCTGACTGCTGGGGAATCTGCAGGGAACCAAAGTAGACCCTCTGAATATAGATGACAGTTGTCTGGTTTGAGCAGTTGGTAGGGCCTCTGGTAGTGGGACCAGGATTTATCCCTAGCGCATGAACTGGCTTTTTGGAGTCCATTCCCTATAGAAGGACACCTTGCTCAGCCTTGAAACAGAGGGCCGGGGCTGAGTCCTGCCTCAACCTGATATCCCAGACTTTGTTGATTCTCCATAGAAAGCCTTATCTTCTTGAGGGGTAGATGGTAGGAAGGGGTAGAGGGAAACTGGGAGGATGGAAGGGAAAAACAGAACTGTGGTTGTTATGTGAAAGAAAAGAAGAATATTCCAAGTTGAAAACATGCTCAGTATATGTCTGAAACCCAAAGCTTATGTATGGGAGACAAAAAGTTGATTGTTTATTATTCCCGTTAGTTATATGTTGAGGATCAGTGAGCTGGGAAAACATTGACACCTCAGGATATTTTTGTCTTGCGTATCACAAGTGAGATATCCAGCTCCTTTAAAGTGGGTCATGTGCAATATTTATACGGCAACTGTGGTATGGCAACAGCCACAGTAAGATGATACCTGGGTTTTAACTGGAGTTGACCGGTGGCCCATCAGTTTCATACAGAAATCCAATATGTCTGATGGGAGATTTTAATAATCGTGAATGCTAACCATGTGAGGGTCAAGAAATATGTGGAAATCTCTGTACCTGCTGTGAACTTCAAACAGATCTAAAAATGAGTCTATTTTAATTATATGAAACAAATGTGTAACAGTTTCTGAATGAATAAATAAATACAATATATCCATTCCCAAACTACAAAATCAGAACTGTCTTTGTTGCATAGTTTTTCCACTTTTTATATTTTCCATATTTCTGTTCTCACCATCAAGGATCCAAGCCTTGGAAAAGTAGATTTATCCCCAACATTCAAGTCACAAAACCATGTCTTCAGAACTGTCTTCTCCTTTATATGAATAATAACCCCACCAGGATTTTAGTTCAATTAGATATTCAAGTGACCTGACATGTACCAATTAAAAATTGTTCTGTGTTGATGGTGTTATCTACTTAGTACCATTAATTATTCTTATATCCCAAGACACTACTGATTATTTGAAACCTGGTAAATTTTTATAAGAATTATGGATATGAGCATTTTATTCTTCCTATACTAATTAAAAAGATTAAAATTAGGAACGCCACTGTCCACTTTCAACATGGGCAGTACTAGTGAGCTTTTGCCTGGAAAAAAAAAAAAAACTAGCACTGAGATTTCATGAAAATAAGATCCTCATCCATGCCACATGCATCAGAAGATTTCCCATGAGGATAGGACAATCTGGCCAACCCAGTCCCACAACATACACTCGGACCAGGGATGGAAGGGGCCATTGAAAGGTTTTATTCACGATCAGACGCTGAGCTTCTATGGCAGCATGCTGCTCCAACAATTTTTTTTTCTTTCTACTTCAGCAGACCATGTTGACAGGAGCAATTATCCACACCTGCTAAGGGAAAGCCAGGCTTGTAGAGCAGAGGGTGTTTCAATGAAAAAGACAGAACAAAGTCCATCTTACTACTAGGAATAAACATATTGCAAACACATTAAGCTTAAAGGAAATGAGGTGTTATGATGCAGTGGAAAGATCTTCCTGTCCTGGATGGAATACAGTTTAGTCACTGGAGGATAATAGAAGGAGACGCCAATTCTACTTCCTACTGTGTCAGTCACCCACTAAATCCTGTGACTTTGGTTTCAGGGAAAATATTAAGCTTCATGAGGGCCTCTGTATAGTAAATACCATCCATATTCCCCCAGAGTGACAAGCCATGGCTCAGAATGATTCATTCATTGACCTAAGGACATATAGCTAGAATGTAAAAAAGAAAAACGCCCACATCATAGCCCTCTACCTCCATGTTCATTTTTAACTACACTGTGATACCTCACTTAACTTCCCCAACTCTTCTGTCTCCTGGCCCAAGCCATCTCCTGTCTC
This sequence comes from Phyllotis vaccarum, assembly GCA_033318265.1. Classification (NCBI taxonomy): domain Eukaryota; kingdom Metazoa; phylum Chordata; class Mammalia; order Rodentia; family Cricetidae; genus Phyllotis; species Phyllotis vaccarum. The sequence continues at coordinate 27,488,386 of JARWLC010000017.1, forward strand.
GAAAACCAACGTAAAGGAGTCATAGTGCCATCAAGTCTCAGTGTAGGGCTGGGGTATGGCTCAGTTGTTAAATGCTTGCCTGGAAAGCATCAGAACCTGGAGCTATTATGCATGAATGTGAATATGTTCATGTACACATGTACTATTGGTGTGAATGTTCATGTGTGTATATGGAGTCCAGAGGACTACTTTGTGTGTCATTTCTTGGACACTATCCATCTTTTAAAAACCCTTTTTGAGACAGGTCCTCACTGGGTAGTTTAAGCTGGCTTAGAATTTGCTCTGCAGACCAGGAATGGAGTACATGTTTGTAACCACAGTGCTGGGAAAACATACCCAAGTCCTTGGGGATAGGTATCCAGTCTAGACTATTTGTCACGCTCCAGGCTTATAAAAGAGGCAGGTGGATCTCTGCGAGTTCTAGGACAGCCTAATCTATAGAGCAAGTTCTAGGCCAGTCTGTACTACATACTGAGGCTCTGTCCCAAAAATATTTTTAGAATATGGGTTAAGTCTGGGAAATAACATCCAAAGTGGTCCTCTTGCCTCCACATATATACATGCACATTCATATCAATATATACATGTGCACATAAACACACACACATGTATGCACATACAATCCTACAAAAAGCCAAACATAAAACCTTAGTATGACAATACTTCTTATAAAAGGCAAAAGTTAATATTATTTTAAAAATTAATTTATCCTTTTCCCAGTTTTATTCAGCCTGGAACCCCAAATCATGGATAATGCCACCCAAAATCAAGGTAGATGTTCTCAGTTAAACCTATTAAATATGCTTCAAGGTCTAAAGAGAAGGTTCAGAGGCTAAGAGTACCTACCACTCTTCCAAAGGACCCAGGTTTGGTTCCCAGCAACCATGGTGGCTAAAAGCCATTTGTAACTCCAGTTCCAAAGGACTCAACAATGTCTTCTGGCCTTCTCTGGTACTGTGTGCACATGGTCCACAAACACACATTCAGGCAAAACACCAATAAACTAAAAATAAATACTTTAATGCACACATAGGCATACTCTCAGTGAAATGCTTATCGGTGTTTTCTAGGCTTTCCGCACTCAGAGACTATAAGGTCATAGAGATATTTTTTACCATGATTATTACTTTCTTAAAAGGGTGTTGTGATTTCTTCTCAAGCTCAACACTCAGAAGTATTGGTCCTTTGTTATGTACACAATAATAACACCATATGCTCTCACCATGACATTGAGAGCCCAGATGAGTCCTAGCTGGATTCATGTGTGCCTGGAGGGACTATCTTTTAATTGGATTTAACTTGAGTTTGTGATTTTTCCCTCTCTGCCAAGGAGTCTATTCCAAGGTTCATGTTTTATAAACATGAGGTAGTTATATATGTGCCAGGGACTATCTTGTATCATAACCCTCACAAGCTGACAAGCTTTAATATCTGTTTATCATCTCAGAAGCAATAAAACTAATATATTGAGTAGTTTGGCCTCAGGAGCCACAATGACTCACAACTGCACAGGGATTAAGCCTGAATCTTCCAAACTTATATCACGTTCTCACCATAACAGAATCATCATGTCAGCCTTAAGTCAGAAACAAAAGCCAATCAGTCACTCTTTACATTTCAATGGCCAAGTCAATAAGCACAATTTATGTGGGGTACCCAACAATTCTCTCCTCTATGTGGCACTCTCTCTTCGGGTACAATAAAAACAAATAAATTAAAAAAGAAGGAAGACATGGAAACAAAAATTATTTTTCTCCTAAATGAATTTTCTTGACCTATGGGTAAAACAAAATAAATAATTTAAGATTTGAGAAATGAGTAGTGCTACTTGAGTTACATAATAAAGCATCCCAGAGCTTAGCACCTGAAAAAAAATTGTATTAACACTCCTTATTTCAATAGAAGGTTGAGGCTAAAGTTTCTCATTAGATGGCAGACAAATGGTGGCTAGAGCTGGAGGAACCCGAATGTTCTTTGTTTTGTCTCTCTATACAGCCTTCAGTTTTTTCATTTGGTCTAACTGGATGTCTTAAAAACATGGGAGCCTGTCAGAAGTCAGGCTATCCTCAAGGCAATTTGGGACTCTGGTGCCAAGGCTTCTCTAAAGTGAGACAGCTGCTCTTTAGACCTGGTCTCTTGTGATGGCTCTTTTTCATTGTCAACCTGACACAATGTAAAAATCACCAGGTAAGAAAGTCTTAGTGTGGGACTGCCTAGATCAGGTTGGCCCATTGGCATGCCTGTAGGGGGCTGTCTTGATTATGTTCCTTACTGTGGTTAGTTAGTTACTCATGTCACTCTGAGTGACCCTATTCCCTAGACTACCTAAGAGTAGTCACGGTGAGCTGACTAGGAAGCACGCATGTGCTTATTCTCTTAACCATGCATGTGAGGAGGCTAGCTGTTTAAGTCCCTTCCACCTTGACTTCTTTGCTTTTATAGAACTGAATTAAAATAAACCCTTTCTCCTGGACATGTTTCTTTCCTCCCTCTGGCAACTATGAGTCAGGTCATAATGAATCACCATAGTCTTTGTGTTTCCTGCACCTCGCCTAATGCCTGGATGCTCATTTAGTTACAGCTCATTCAGTGCAATCAAGGTATTCAAGGGGTGCTGAGAGACACCAAAGAGCACACAACCCAATCCTATAGTATGCCCAAAGACTAGAAAATAATTTAAGGCTGTTGTAACTAATCATCCAAAAACATAAATGTCATTTTAAATAAAATTTTCAACTCTTTCAGATGAAACTAATTATGCTTCCAGTAACAAATGAGAAAATATGGCTAAATTAAAAATCTAACCATGATTTGAATAAATTTCTTTTGTAGAGAGATACTTATTTAAAATAGCCCTCTCCTGTTGCATGAATAAAGGAACCTCAGGGCCAAATCTCTGGGAAAGGCAGAGATAGTAGAGAAGAAACACCACAGTCAGATCTTACCCAGCTGTCTTCCAGCTTCCTCAGCCTCGCTCCTCCTGGTTTCTTCTGCTTCTTCTCTCTTTCTATGCCTGCCTTAAATACTTTCTCTGCTCAGCTAAGGCATGGCACCACCGCTGCCTGCCTGGGAGCTTGGAACTTCTTCTGTAAACTAAAATGACCTCAAATTCAGATTGGATTAAGGGCATAGGTCACCACTCCCAGGATATTCCCTGTGTTGGGATTAAATGTGTGAGTTACCACTGTCAGATCCTCCTAGACTGACTGTGGGTAGATCTCTCTGATATCTCCGACTATTTTTATTATATTTGAAAGTATCCCCACATTCTCCGTGTTTTCTTAGCACCCCTCATCTCTTCAACCTCTTATACTATTTCCCACTATCTTTTCAATGCAGCTCACTGAGCTCTGGGGACATGAATTTCATGGAGACGAATGATTTAGGGCTGAGTGTTCCAAACTCACTCTTTGTGCAATGTCTGGCTGTGGGAGAAGAAGCTTCCCCTGATGATGCCTGAACAAGGGAGTGATCTATGAGTATATTGAAATATCGTTAGGAGTCATTTTATTAATGCTTTTTAGACACGTGTTATTTGGTTTTCCAATTAGTTGGGAAAGGGGATCAAAATATATTGTAATCAGAAGTTTCTATCCCATCAGAAACTGCCAAATACCTAGGAGCTGCTTCCCAAATAATTGACTCAGAGACTTAAAACTATAGTAACTGCTGGGTCGGTAGTTCAGGCTTACTATTAACAAGCTCTTTCACTGAAGTTAACCCATAATTCTTATCTATGTTTAGCCACATGACTTGGTACCTTTTCTTCAGTGTAGCATGTATCTTGCTTCCTATGCATATGGCTGGCATCTGCTTTTCCTCTTCCCAGAATTCTCTTTGTCTGGTTGCCTGCCTATTCTTCCCGCCTGTCTACTCGCCAATCAGCATTTTACTAAACCAACACAATTAACAAATCTAAAAGAAAAAATATCTGATTAAAAATAGCCCTCTCATTTGTGGGTTCCATTACTTATTACAGAGAGAACTCTACATTGAATATATGAACTTCATTTAACCAGCTCTTGTCTCACCAGCTTAGGACCAGACCGTTATGCTCTTTTTCAGTATCTGATTTGTAATTAATACTTGAGAATCTCACTATCACAGAGCTGTGTAAGTAGTCTATCAATTAAAAATGTTAATAGGAAGGAGCCTTGAAATACACATTTTAAAACCAACCTTACTAGAACCAATCAAAGCAGATCCCTTGAATGATCTATGCAAACATACTAAGCCTCAGTATCTTCAGCTATAAAAATAGAAAGGCAATACCTCACACACTTGATATAATTTATTTCAAGTTTTACTATATCCTTTCTACTTAATCTGTGGTAAATGGTTTGTAAATTGCAAGGGTGAAGAAAATTTCTTAAAATGTCATTGGCTACATTTTATTACCTATTACACATGTCCTCTGTAAATGGTAATTTTTTAATATAATTTTAAGAGGTTTTTACACATGCCACTTTCCAATGGACACACTTCATTTTCTCAAGCCTTAATTTCTGACTCTTATCAATTAATTATCAATGGAATACATTGCAATACATTTCTCTCTTAGTCAAACTTAATTGCATGATTCTCCCTGGTGTAAAATGAGCTTCATGTAGACAGTTTTCCCAAAGAGTTTTGGAAATTTTAGATCAATTATATTTACAAAGTCACCTCAGATAGGTTTTAGTACATTCAAAAATGTCAAATTAGGGCCAACAAGATTCAGTAGTTAAACCACCTGCTGCCAAACCTGACAACCTGAGTCTCATCTCAGGGCCTACAAGAGAGAACTAGCCAATTCTCTCTCTCTCTCTCTCTCTCTCTCTCTCTCTCTCTCTCTCTCTCTCTCTCTCTCTCTCTCTCTCTCTCTCTCTCTCTCTCTCTCTCTCCCTGTGATGTCTAGAGAGATGGTTCAGCAGTTAAGATTACATACTGCTCTTACAGATAACTTAGCTCAGTTCCCAGCACCCACATCAGCTGACTCACAGCTGTCTGTGGCTCCAGCTCCAAGGTATCTAATGCCCTCTTCTGGCCTCAAAAGAACCTGTACTCACAAGCCATAACCACACATAATCAAAATAAAAATAAAATCCTGTTAAAAATTTAAAAGTAGATAGAGTATCTTACTTCTTCAAATATGTAACTTAGCTATTTGCATCATAAATATGTTGGTACTTTATGGCATGACACTAAAGGAAGATCAAAGTCTTCCCCACCTCCTAATTACTAATCAGTAATTAGGCTCCTGGGATATAAGACGGCCCACTAAGCTTGAATTAAGGGTATAAATCATATTAGCATTCTCTGACTGGAATCCAGTTTTACAGTTCAAATGAGAGCAGTTGGCATATTTGAGCTGCAGGTAACACATCATAACATTAATATTTACAATGAAAAAGTCTTGATTTCTGCCTTCATTTATACTATCGCAGCAATTCCAATCAGTAAGACAGTTGTTGTAAATGACCCAGATTTCCATTCAATGAGCATAGGGGTTCACTTTATATGAAACACACACATCCCATCATAGCATTTTCTGCTGTGTAGTCATCTAAATCCAAATTTCTGTCTTTGGGAATTTGGTAATGGATGTTGTGTGTCTTTTTGGTTCTTTTGTTTCAAATGTATAAGATTGCTTTATTTCCTTCCTAGCCTTGATTTGTTTTGTTGTGTAGTGATTTACTATAAATATTTAAACATATGCTTAAGAAGCTATCCCTACTGAGTAACACTTCTTACAAAACAAATTATATAGCAATTTGTTGCACAAAGAAAGTGTACATATATGTGTGTGTGTGTATACATTATATATATGTACCTATATAATTGTCTAAATGACATAAAAGTGTTTTGAACTTTTAGCTATCTAGTAAGTAACATCTCTCCACTTCTTTCATGGTCATGAAACTGTCAAAAACCATAAAAGAACTATTCTTTATGTTACTTACGCCTATTGCTATTTACTATAATTGGAAACTAAGTGGATATTTTAAAGATTTTATAGCACTTGCTCATTTAAAAATAATAGTGAATGTATGTGAGCATAAATAACATACTTTAGGAAAGTGGATTTTTGTTCAGAACAAAGAAATTTTAATTAAAAGATTAACATTGATTTACATTTTTTTTTAAATCCCTTAATGTCTGGCTTGATGGAAGAACAGCTGGATTCCAGTATTTGCTCTGCATTTAACCACTTTGGCTATGTTATTCTAATTGAAGACAGTAATGGCTTAAATGAAAAATGGCCACCCCAGACAGGTACATTTAAACACAGGTTATGGAATCTTGAGACAGACCCTTGCTGGAGAAAGTATGCTACTGTGTTACTTGTAGCCTGAAGTTTCTGGCCTAGCCTGGCCCTGAGGTCCAGAATGTCTGCAGTTGCTTAGTCCCAATAATCACAGGAAGGCTTATCTTGATTACAAACTGTTCAGTCTATGGCTCAGGCTTCTTATTAGGTAGCTCTTGCATCTTAACTAATTTCTATTAGTCTATGTATTGCCACATGGCTGATGGCTTACCTGTACTTTTACATCTTTTTTTTTCTTAGTGGCAGTTTGCAATGTCTCCCTTGGCTCTACCCTATTTCTCCTTTATTTATACTTGGAATTCCTGTCTGCTTCTAAACCAGCTTGCAGTAGCCAAAACAGTCCCTTTACTAACCAATGGTATTTGTCACATACAGAAAAACATCCCATATCACTTCCCCTTTTCTGTCTAATCAAACAGGAAGGTTTTGATTTTAACATAACAAAATTACATATAGCAAAACAGTTATCAAGCAAGAATTATAGTTATAATATCTAGTCTATTTGTATTTAGCAAAGTTAAAGAAAATATTCTATCATCTATCTTATCCTTGTGAGTCCAAAGTTTCATATCTAATTTAACTTTTATTATAACCAAGGAAAACTATAATTATAACTACCTAATCTTTAATTCCATCAAAGACCACAGAAGGATATAATATTACCTGAGTAAATAGGAAGTACATTGTAAGCAACCTCCAAATTCTAGAAATGGCAAACATATCTGGCTTCCTGGACAGTCACCCAAAGTTCCTTTGTAACATTGGGGCATCCATCTTCAGCCTACAGGTTTAGAGTATCTAACATACCTTTTAGTGAAGCAGGAAGCTTGAAGGACTGTTTAACCCATTCTGGCATAGTTCATTAGTCATTTCTCCCTGTGTCCTGCAGAATGTCTGGCAGTTTTCAGTGCAAAGCAGGAGCCTGATGGACCATGTCAGCTAGTTCTGAAAAAGTTCTAGAAGTCACTTTCCTATGGATCCTACATGTCCAGTCTATACAGCATACTGTCAAGCAGTAAAAGCAACAACAATTTCTTGCCCAATGGCTAACTTTTGCCACAAGAAAAGTAAACTCCATATGGGCTTTCTTAAATGCCCATCATCCTCTTGAAATAGATTAGTTTTGCTAGGAGAAGACATGTCTTACTGTCCAGAAAAGTCAAAGTTCTTAAAATATTTTAAATTCCTTATTCTGTAAGTCTTTGAAGTGTTTGAAGATTGCCTATCTAATTGAAATATATCTTTGAATATCTAAAAAAACTTAACATGACTTTAAGTTTGATAATCATTGATGATTACTCTGTATTTCTTAACTGTACATTACAATTTTAAACAAATTACATAAATATAATACCTTGAACAGGAATAGAAATATACATACAATATAACAAAATCAACCTTAAATTTGTATCAATAAACCAAAATGGATACCAATGTAAAAATATTTTGAGGTTAACAATTGTTTTTTGGATCAAAATAGATTCAATAATCTATCTTTTTATCACTTCTATATCATGGTCCCCTTTTTCCATAGAAAAGAAATTGACTATAACCATTAACCATTTTATGAAAACAAACATTTATAAACAATATTTGGGGAATTTAAGCATAGCTTTTTATTACTACTTCTTGCTGATTGGGGACACTGGTGATCTTATGGGAGTCCTGAGGCTGAATCATCTTACTTAGCAGCAGCTGATGTGGCTATCTATTCCCATCAGAGATTTTTCAGGGGGTCTTTTTTTTTTATCAGACCTGGTTTTTCATAACCCAGAATAAATCTATAACCTCTTATTTTTTATAAGATAAAAAAAATCCTCTTCTTCAAAATACCATACCATTTGACTTCAATTTTGAAGTTAAGGCATTTACAATACATATAGGTTGGATTAACTCAGCAGCATTTATAATAAAATGTCTCTCAGCAGCTCTTGCTCCTTCCTCAGCCGTCAAAAAACTCAAAGACAGCACAACATATAGTATACAGACTTTCTGTGTTTTTTCATCTCTGTATGGCTTATTATTTTTACTCTATTTCTTTTTTTAATGACTTTCTCTATCCTTTTTCTTTTCTCTCACAAGCCTACATACATTTTTAAACACACTGTAAACCAATTTGAGGGTTTTTTTTTTAAATCTGTCTTTATATCTTTCATCTTTTTCTGACTACACTTTTAATCTGCTAAACCAAGGCTAGGATTAAAGGCCTGGCTAATGGTACTGTCTGGCTTCACTCAGCTTCTTAGTCTAGCTTTATGGAGAGTTTAGCTTTTTAGCAGAAGTACTAGCAGGAACCATATTTACCACCCCAATTCTGGGGTATTCTAGGATCCACACTGTCACCAAGTAGAGTGCTGCTGCCCTCTGCTCATAAACACCATTTAAGTGCTTGGCAGTGGGGCCTCTTAAAAGAGCCACACAGTTTTTGTCACTAAGGCTGAGTCAGGAAGCCTCACTTAAAGAAGAAGTGTCTCTGCTCACCACCATCAAACAGAGCTGAGCCAAGACAATGCTACTGCTAAGAAGCCCTGCTTGACTCTGTTCCCTTTTTGTCTCTATGAGCAGTGACCCTAAATCCTTCATAAGCAACTTGTTTTTATACTGATACTTCTGTAAAACTTTGGGAACTGCCTTGTTGCAGCTCAGGCTACACACAGCAAACCTGCCAAGTTGTAGCTCAAGCCCAACCTGCCCATGGCTCACTTGAGAGACACAACTAGGAAAAGCTGTTTTTGGCTCCATTTCTGTGTTCTAAAACCCTTTTTAGGCTTCTCGGGCTTTATGTGGATATAAGTGCACCACATTGGGATGCCATCTTTAGCCTGAAATTTCTGGCCTGGCCTAGCCCTGAGGTCCAGACTGCCCACAGCAGCCCAACAATCACACAAAAGCTTATTTTAATTACAAAATATTTGGTCTATGGCTCATGCTTCTTGCTAGCTAGCTCTTGCATCTGTGACTTGCCACATGGCTCATGGCTTACCTGTAATTTTACATCCCTTGTTGTCCTGGCAGCAGTTTGCAGTGTTTCTCTCGGCTCTGCCCTCCTTATCCTTTATCTATGCTTAGAATTCTCATCTGCTTCTAAGCTGGCTTTCCATAGGCCAAAACAGTCCCTTTATTAACCATGGTATTTTCAGCACAAAGAAAGACATTCCACATCATTTACTTACTGGAGGTGGCCTTAGAGATTTTATAGTCTTGTTCCACTTCCAGTTTTCTCTATGCTTCCTGTTTGTATCCCCACAGCTCCCCGTTTCTGTCACCACGCCTGCCACTTGGTGCTATCACTCCTCGCCATGATAGACTCTTATCCTCTAGAAGTGTAAACCAAAACAAACACTTTCTTAAGTTGCTTTTGGTTGTGGTATTTCATCACAACCTCAAAAAAGTAAAGCAGTTAGAATAGCTATTTCTTGTGGCATCAATAAATGAATAGAAGTGAGACATGGGAAAATAACACAAAATGTGGAAGGAAAAAATAGACTAAGCTACTGTTTAGAAAGTGACAGATGTCTAATTTTAGGTAGAATGGAGCTGGAGAGATGGCTCACTGGATAAAATGATGCTGTGTGTGCATGTGAACCAGGGGTTGGATCCTTGAGACCTATATAAAAGCCAGTCAGGCAGAGTAGCTAATAATCCCAGCACTCAGAAGACAGAGACAAGCTACCTGGGCAAGCTAGCAGCCTAGAATAGACAGAACTGGTGAGCTCCAAGTGCAGCAAATGACTTTGCCTCAATAAACAAAATATAAAGCAATATAAAAAGCTATCCATCACCAAATTTGGACCTCCACATGCATATATGTACGTGTATTTCTACACACACATTAGAATATGCAGACACACACATGCACACACAAATAAGCTTTGAAACTCAAGGATATAAATTGTGATCTCAACTGCAATTACTAAGATAATAATATGGACCTATTTGACCAAAATATGACAGAGAAGAGAATATGGAATATCAGAAAACTGCTTAATGGACCAAGGGCAGGAAAGGGCACAATAATTAGAAAAAAAAAAGTGAATAGAAAATGTATCACCAAACTGTAATACATATCTGAAAGGGAAGACAAAATTGATGTAATAATTACTATCAGCAATGGCAAGCCCTGTGCTGAACATTTTGCATGCATATTTCTCATTTAGTGCTCACAATGGTGCAACAGATAGGGACTGGTAAATTTATTTTATTACTAACAGGAAACCAAGGCTTTTAGTAAGAAGCCGAGTCAGCACTATGAACAAGCTGTCTGACCACAAAGCCCTAAGCATTCAACTTTGGATCCTTCTGCATTATGAGCAAAACTAAGACCACAGACAACATCTCCAAGTGATGAGTTATGTGCAGTGTGAGATAGAATATAATGACTAAATAAAGCCCATCATATACATATTGTCTTAGCCCACGCTTCTCTAACAAAATTGTCATGGGCTGAAACATTTGTAAACACCAGTACTTTATTCCTCACATCTCGGAAGGCTGAGAAATCCAAGATGCAGATGGATATAGTTGTCTGGAGCTGACCAAGACAGTGCCTTGGTATTGTGCCTTCATGTGGTGGTAGGCAGAAGGACCACTCAGATAAAAGCTAAATAACCACTCAGATAAAAGCTAAATAAAGTATTTTTGCCATGAAAAAGACCATAGAGAAAAGACCATATGGCTTCAATCAACTTTTAAAAGTCTTAATTCTGAATATTAACACATAAGCCACACCTGAATTATTGAGAAGAGAATACATTCAAACCAGAGTGTGTGTTAAAATAATAAAGTTGGCAAAACAAATGTAATAAAAGCATTTTATGTTTCATACCGATGTGTGTTTGCACATAAGGACAGATACTGGTCCACTTCTGCTGTTTTTATCTATCCATGTATCTGTTATGCCAAGACAAAACATTTGAAGAAAATTTTACTTTTAAATAGTTACATAAATACAAGTAGCACTGGTTTTACTTGAATGGGAAAGTTTTATTTTTAACATTAGACCAAGTTTTGAAACCTAGTGACAGAGAGAATTAAAAGCCATTCAATTTAAATCAGTATGAACCCAGACTTGAATATTATGAGAGTTATAACATTTTGAGGAAAAACAGAGAGATGTGCTACAAAAATTAAGAGAAAATTGGGTGTGCTTCTAATATGTTACTGCACAGCCCTTTTTAAATTCAGAAATTTTTAACATGCTAGGTACAGCATTACATGTTCACAGACTTTGTTGTTCTTGGATGTTAGGCAGGCCAGTGGGTCAGGTCTGCACAGCTGTCCCTCTTTCCTCTGAGAGTGAGTTAAGAATGTCTCACTTGGTCCATGAGCAGACAGACACTGGTGTAGGGACTATGAAATCCGATGTCACTGTAAATGGATATTAGCATATCCAGGAGTTGTTCAAATATGTCTTATAGAATCCTGAAGAAATATCTCAACACAGTTCACCGTTAGAGAAAAGATCCATTCACTGAGACCTGACAAGAGCAGAAAGGACACCAGAATCAGTGCCATGGGCATATACATCAGATCGTCTATTTTAGAATTGATGTTGGTAAGCATCATTAGCTCTTCCCAGTAGAGAAATGGTTCTGCTGGTTCTGAGTGTCTTTATTCACAGACATACAGTTTCCTGGTTGAAGGAGAAACAAATTGAACCATCTCAAAAAGCATAGATCTAGCTGAGTGTCTTCTAATGTGAAAAATAACTATTCTTTCAAGAAAACCTTGTACAAACGAGGCATGATGATTACAATTACATCCCTAATCCCAGCTTTTCTGAGGCTACGGCAGAAGAATCATTAGGAGTCCAAGGCCAGCCGAAGCTACATAGTGAATTCCAGGCTGCCTGAGCTATAGAGTGAGATCTTGTCTCAAAATGTCGTAAAAGAGATAAATGCATACAAAAGAAAGGAAACATCTGCCTGTGTCAAATTATTCCATGCATTGTGTTTTTATTTATTATTATTATTATTTATTATTTATTTACTAGTTTCCTTTCTGTTTCTGTGATAAAACACTCTAACCAAAAGCTACTTGTGGAAGAATAGGCCTATTTGGCCTATACTTCTAATTTACAATTCATCATTTGGGGAAGTCAGAACAGAAACTCAAGACAAGAAGTTGGAGATTCAAACATGTGGCGGAACCATGAAGGAGAGTTTCTTGCTGTTCTCTCTCTGGTTCATTCATTTACAGGCCTATGCTTTCCTATCTTCTTTATATAGTCCAGGACTACTTGCCTAGGAATGATGCTGCCCATAGTGGGCTGGACCATCCTGCATGAATTAATCAAGACATGGCCTGGAATGTCCACCAGGAGCAGATAGTCAGAAATTAAGAGCACTGGCTGTTCTTTCAGAGGTCCTGGGTTCAATTCTCAGAACCACCCAGCAGCTCACAGTTGTCTGTAATCCCAGTCCCAGGAGATCCAATTCCCTTTACTGGCCTCTGCAGGCATCAGACACACATGTGGTGTATAGAGATACACGCAGGCAGAGCATCCATACAAATATTTTTTTTTAATTTAATAAGACAATTTCCCTATAGACATGTCTACAGTCCAAATCTGATATAGACAGTTCCTCAATTAAGGCTTTTCTCTCAAACAACTCTAGGCTCTCTCATTGAAAATTATAATTAACTGGAACAATGTGTATCCGTGTGTGTGTACATACATGCACATATGATTGTCCTAGTTAGCTTTAGTTTAAATCCTTAAATATTCTAAATTTTCACTTGCCTAGTACTGTACTAGACTTATTGAGATATTCAATTAAAGTCTATGACATAATCTGGTATCCTATGGAATTAATCTTGCCTGTAAGATTATGTGTGTGTGTGAGTGTATGTATGTGTGTGTGTGTATATATATATATGTATGTATGTATGTATATCCATAAAGCATTAAGACACAATGATGGAAAAGAGATATCCATGCTTTAGAAAAATTTTAAGAGAAGAATGTTTATATATGAAGACTGAGGGAAGGGCATTCAGTCTCCTTGCCGTCTTCCTAGTTATTCACTATATAATGATGTGAATGAGGAAATCATATTTGATCACCAAGATTGACCTGTCCAGGAAAGTGACTTGTGTGAGAAGTAAGGAACTACCAGCTGCCTATCACTGCAAGGTGATATCATCATGACATGGATGGATACAGAAGCAAAGTTAGAGACAACATTTCACTTAAGCCATTGGCCAGTCTTTTGTAGTTAAATTGGTATTGACTCATAGTGCAGACCAAAATCTATAATTTGCCTGACGTCCTGCATCTAGTAAGCAGTGAGGGGCCTGGATTCAATTCCAAGTCTTTTTTTATTGCTAAATTACCCATGTCCCATATGGCCTGGATAGGTGAGGAAGGGATGACCAGATCAAACCTCAGAAATTATAGTTTTCAGACTAATGGATAATGAAACATGACACATAAAATTTTATTCATTCATGTAGAAAATGAAACTATGGGATTTGCAGAAAATGGGTAGATCTAGAAATTGTTATACTAAGTGATGTAATCCAGACTCAGAAGGGCAAATATTACATGTACTTTCTCACTTCCAATCCTAGCTCATAATGTTTTTATATGTAATGTGAATGTAGGTGTTGATTATGAAACTAGAGAGGACCATGAGATAGGAAACAAATTTATTTTCCTCCGTGACAATTGAAGGTCAGTGGGCAAGTCAGATTGACCTGAGAAATCCAGCATCCTCTTTAATGGTCCCAGAGGCCTCTCCATCCCCTCTAGAAGCATGCACAGCTCCTGCTGTGGTCATGAGACTCCAGAGAAGTTCAGGTGCTCCTGATCTTGACTGTCTGGACCAGAAGTCAGCCAAAATTTAGCATCTAGCTACAGGTTCCTTTGCAGGACAGTATAAGAGAAATCTGAGTTCTAATAACTATAACAAAAAATTAGTCTTTCACAAATGCACTTTACAAAGAAAAGAAGAAAAACAATGAACTTATCTTCTGGTGGGCTCTTCTCATTTCCCAAGTGCCACATTATGACAAATGCAAAGTATGGATACACTATGTTGACACCAAGTACCTAAATCTAAGCTAACTTTCCACTCCAATATTATGACAGAAGAACATAACATATGATTGTGGTATCCTTCCCATCATGCAATTTTACAAACTGAGATCATATCTGAGTCTTTTCTTTGAAATCAGAAAACACCCCAGAATTTATATATACTCAGTGAAGAAGGGGTCTCTGTAGGCATGTCACTCAATCAGGAAATGGTGATGTTTACTAATAATCTCACACTTAGAGAAAGACCATAAGTTCAAGGACAGCCTGCATTTGTAAAACATTCTCAAAAAAACAAAAAAAGTAGTTTCTTAGGTTAATAAGTTAATAATTAGCAAATATTTCCTCTCCACATCTGTAGGCATCACAGAGCTGCAGATGAAAGTTGTAGATTATGATAATATCATATAAATGTTATCAATCATTTAGTTCTTTATCAAATACTATAAGCACTGTGCTAAAATTTTAAGAGAAATATAAGGTTCATATTTTCAGTGTACTGGGAAGACAGAAATATACCTAAATCAAATAGTATAAAACTATTATATAACTATTATCATTATGCAGTAAATTGTACACTGTAGAAGACAGATATTGGGGAAAGATAACAATGGGGGAAGGGATGAGAGAAAGCTTAAGGAATATTAATGAAACCTTTGGGGACCAGCCTCAACAAGGCTTTCTCGCAGGGTTCAAGACATACACTTCTTACCAGTGAAACTGGGAAGGCTACAGGAATCAATCTCACAGCAATTTCTTTTCTTTTCTTACTTCATCTTTATTGACACAACAATGACATCAGTGAAGTGCTTATATACACAGCAGGCAGTCATTCTTTGGCAAGGCAATACAGGGTTTGAATTCCTCAGACTCATATAGAGGGATGATAAGATTTACACTTAGGCAGTAATTGTCAACTTTGGTTTATGACATAAAGGTGGAGATGACTAGCTAAGGTTCTTCTGGTAGGGATCAACTAAATATTAGAACAACAATCCTAAGTGTGACTAGGGATAAGGTTAAAAGTTTATTGATCAGAAAAACTATGAATAAAGTACAGCCCTGTGCTGTTTCTATAAGGCCTTCTCATAGCCACTTTCCTAATGGGAGGGGTGAGGAGTGTTCTCAGTTGCTAGGTGACCTGAATGAAGGGAAGCCTTCAGCTTTTGTTCTGCTATGGCACTTTCCCTAGGAGGGGGTCTTTTACTGTTAAGGCTTAATTTGCACAAGAAATAGGGCCTGTGACCTTTTAGCTGCTCTGGTCTTAAGGTGCAGCACTTCAGAATAAATTATGTTTTAATACCTGCAAGTAGGAGTTGATAAATTAACTTTTTCCTTATATCACAAATGATAAACCTTTAAGTTAGGATTTTGCTAATGAATCCAGGTGCAAGTATGGAAAGTTAAAAGGCAAGATTAGTGGTTAGCTCCTGATAGTTCTCTTATCTGTAAGGGTGATGAGCTTGGGACATGCCAGTCTGCCATCTTCTGTAGCTATCCTTGTTTCAAATGAATTATTTTGTCCAAAGGCTGACTCTACCCTGTAATAGGCGGGCACCCCTAGAGCACCCCAAGATACCCCAAGACCATGGCTAATGACCACTGTTAACTGTTACCGGTTGAAATAAAGAAAAAGACCTCGGACCCATATTTCTTGCAAGATAAAAAGAAAAAGTTTAATTTCACTCATGAGTGGACTCAAGGCACTGAGAGGCCAAGAGCCCCGAATGCTTTTAGGATAGAATTTTTATACTATACTTTGAATTGGGAGGGGGAGTGTGGTGAGGTAAGGAAGTTGCAAGGTTGCCAGGATGAGGAATGCTTGACTGCTTGTGATTGTCTCAGGTGGTCCTGCTGGAGAGATCACAAGCATGATGCATGAGCTCCAGGAGGTCAAGCTGCTCCAGGGGGGGATTCTCAGAACTCAGGGAGCAAGGTGCTATAAATCTTATGAACAAAGCTTTTCCCAGAACCCGGGCCTTGAACAAACTGCCACTACATTACTATGAAACAATGGAGCCGAAACTCTTTGTCCTGAGCAAGCTGCCGTGACATGAGAGGGAAAGAGAAGCAAACAGGATTTTAGAATTTTCTATTAACAGGATTTTAGAATTTTCTATTTTCACATTAACATTAAAGAAAAAGAGAGTTTAATGAATATGAATACCGGTACACACATGTGTGGGCTCCAGGCACTGTAGGAAAGCCTAGAGCCCCGAATATTTTCGGGGCAGAATTCTTATACCCCACTCTGGGTAGGGGAAGGGGTATGGGTGGGCTCCGCGATAACAGGGCGGGGCCAAAGGTCATCTTAGGACAGAGTTTAGGAATGCAGGCAGGCAGGCAGACAAGTGTATTTCCTGTGAAACCATAGGACCACCTGAAGACATTCATTTCCTGGAGCAATGGTCATGATGGGCACATTGTGCAAGCTTCAGAAAGTTCCTGCCTCCACAAACAGTTAACAGTTCTCATGGTAGGGCTTTCCTGGTTGGCCCCACCCAGGTTGCTATATCAGGAATGTGGTCCCAGAGCTTTAACTTGGAAGGTCAAGCTGCTCACCAGGTGGGTCTCAGGAATTCAGGAAGTATTAGGCTCAGGCTACCAGGTGTGTCCCAAGCAGCCATCAATCCTGTGAACAAAGCTTTTCTGAGAAACAGCCATCTAATTTAGTGATACAATGAAGCCACAACTCTGTCAACCTTGGCTAGTTTCAGGGACCTCAGGAAGGGGTGGAGGGGGAGAGAGTTATAGGATTTTTCTATTTTCACACCCAAATGTTCACTAGTAGAGATAAGTGCAGGGAGGGCAGACATTGAATCTGTTCTGGGCAGAGGGAACAAAGACTGGATTTGTGAGAAAAGAGATCTTGTCTGGTGACTTTTTCACACACAGCTAGGAGAGGTTATCCATCTGCCCCCAAAGGTATGGGGGAAATTGTGCCCAATAAATGATCAATCACACTGCTAAAACTTCCTGGGAAATAAATTCTAAGGAATAACAAATGGGGAAGCTACAATTATACACAAGAAATCCTCTGTAGGAAACAGCTAATACATTCAAAGGCAATTAACACCAAAACTCCTTGGTATTGGGCTTTAACTCCATTGGGGCCCTTGGCTCTGATGAGTCAGCCTTGTTGACACCAGCTGAGATCCCACTTCATATTTCTGTGGGTCCCAGCAGAATGAGATGTGTTGTAATATTGATACAACCTGATTTTCCCTGGTAAGAGTGTCTCACAGGCTGTGTTAACTTTTTTCTTTTTGAGATTATAATTTGATTACTTTTTTCCATTCCATTTTCTCCAAACCCTGTCATAGAGCCTCTTCCCATTCACCTTCAAGTTCATGACCCCTGATTTTCAGCTTTGGTATTACATGCATATATGTATATGCATATATATTCCTAACTATAACCTGTTCTGTCTGTATTTATTTGTAGGTATGTTTTCAGAGCTTACTGCTTGGCACTGTGTGTTCTTCCCTGTAAAGACCTGTCCTGCTCCCAGAGTTCTTCAGTTGTCTAGTTTTTTGTGTGGTGATGAGGCTTTGTGGACTTTTCTCCATCCAGTCTGACTTGTTCATTTGTAGGCCCTCTACTCTGCCTCCTCATGGATGCCCCTTTACACATTACCATGATTTTTTAAAAGCTAAGTCTAATAACCACGGACAAACTAGGTGTGAGTGTGCTGTTAAGGGAAGTTTCTGTTCCACCATCCAACCCCCAGATAACTACACGGAGACTCATTATTAATTTTAAATACTCTGTTGATGGCTTAGGCTTGTTACTAACTAGCTCTTCCAACTTAAATTAACCCATATTTCTTGTTCACACTCTACTACATGATGGTAGCATTTTTCTGCATGGTATGTTCATTTCCTGCTTCCTCCTTCCCAGCATTCTATCAGTCTGGCTCTCCCGCCTAACTTCTTTCTGCCTAGCTATTGGCCAGTTGGCTCTTCACTAACCCAATGAGAGCAAAATACCTTACAAAAGAATTTTTTTTGTTCAAAAAATTATTCCAAAGTATTGTATAACCTCCCCGTCCAACCCCCCCCCACACACACATACACACACACACACACACACACACACACACACACACACACACACACACACACACACACGCATACACACAATGGCTAGGTTCCTTCTTCATTCACCCTTTTGTTAGTACAATGGATCTGTGATGAAGATGGGATCCAGGCTGGGGTGCTATTAATAGACCTAACTAATAGTATGGAACTCCTTCCATAAACACAGGTCTAGTTTCTGCTCCTACTGGATGGTCAACATGCTGGTAACAGAGGCCAATTTTAAGTTACTAAATAAAAGTAATTTATTTCATTTTTTAGTGGATCTAGTCACATTGGATAACTCCAATCCTATTTTTTGCCATAAATACCTAATACCAGGTTCTTGTCCTGATGGATTGTCAACTCATGAAAGCAAGCTGATGAAGTACAGTCATCAAACTACTTAGACATTAAAGCAAATGGAGTATATTAAGCATATTATACTAGTCAGGCTAACTGTGCCTTTATATCTGCTAGCTAGAAGAATGCCATCTTAGAAGGTGGAAGGAAGGACAGGAAAAATGGGAGGTTGAGAGGGCACTGTCTGCTACTGCTGGCTGTGCTTGTTGCTATTATCATAGCTGCTGTCACTTCTTGGAGAACAGGGCCTCTAGTTCACCTTTCAGGATGCTGGGTGGTAGCCATTACGGCCTTCTTAACACTCACTCAGCAAAGGGCACTCACCAAGATGCTCTGAATTCCTAGAAGGCATGTTTCTCTCTGGATTTTGATCTTAGCTTCTATCTTTTTCCTTTAAGAGATAATTATGGTGCAGCTTCTAAGAAGTCACTAACTAATTCCTTACTAATGGCAAATAGATACTTTCAGCTTGTTCTCTACACTAAAGGTTGAGCTGCAGGTATAATCTACCCAACGTATATTTTATTTTCCTAGCCCAACATTTTTAGTGGATTTCACAATGGATCACAGGCTTAAGACATCATTCAATATAAACAAATGATTTTTTTAAACTCCAGATGTCCACAAAAGAACAAAGAAATGATTTTACTCAAGGGCCAGTGAGCTAGCTCAGCAGGAGAAAGTGATTGCTGCCAAATCTGATGACCTGAGCTCAAGTCCAGAGATCCATACAGTAGAAACAGAAATGAATTCCTGTAAATTGTCCTATAACCTCCACATGCACATCATGGCACTCAAGCATGTGCATACCATACACACACTTAAGTACATAGGAAAATAAACTTTAAAAGTTATTTCATTCGAGTCTAGCTTGAGTTTATCAAGGTTTCTTTAGAAATCATGAGCAACTTATAGGTTGATGTCATCAAAGAACAGCAATGTCTGTCCCCCTCCCACAATTGTTAGCTATTTATATATTTTAAGAGTTTCAGGGCCTCCTGTGGCCTTTCCATAATGAAAAATTAGTGAGCCCAATCTTGTGAGAGCTTATCATAGTAATCGAAGCTGGTCTGCCTTCAAGAGCAGCGGCTGTGTCATGCCCAAAGGACAGAGTTGTACAACACTAGATTGCTTGTATTAATTAAGCTTTCAAATGTACTGAAGTTTCTATAAGCTATAAGTGTAATTATTTGCACTGCATGGCCTCTTTTTCTGAGCTTCTCTTGAAATACCCTTAGGATTCACTGACACTAGTTTCTGTCTTAGGCTCCTGTACCCACAGACCCTTTACAGTTTACTAGTTGTAGGATAAATACAGAGGTTTTGATCAACTCCTTCTCTTATATTTACTTACTTACACTCTGCACTTAAATCCATACCAAATGCCACAGATGCCTCTCCTCCTTGCTTGGTTTTGTATAGCCATCTACAGACCAAGAGTAGCAATGTCAGAAAGTGTTCTTTGGTGTGGGGCTCACATGTCAAGCATGATGCACTTCCTCTTCTGTGGGAAAGATCTATTTACTCTTGTTGAGTGCAGAATTTTTCAGGCTATTACTTTTAAGGGAAAATTCATTAATTTATATAATTGAGATGCATCTAAAAGTAAAAGTAGCAAAATTCAAGAAAACATGCAAAATAGTTACTAAGCCATACACTATAAAATAGACTAGTTTTCCATTAAGGCAGTCTCTCATTGGACATGTTTAATGTTCCCTGTGTCTTGTTCCCTCTTGATTTTATTCTGTATTTTTCCAGGGAGTAGCCATACATTGCAATCACTGTAGAAGAAACTTAGCACATTGGATACATGGACTCATTTAGTTTTAACAAAAGAGAGAGAGTAGGTAAGAATGAAGGGGGTAATTGTCCCCACAACCAAAATAGCAGAGTGGGAATCAGACCTTCCATGTACCTACCGATTCTTAAGCCTGGAATCTTTTAATATAAATGCTATACATTTTATCAAAGATATCCTTATTATTTTTAACAATCTCGTTTTTAATTTTCGCAGTATTTGGAGGTGAGGAGAGAGGATTTCTGAAACAGCTAAGGAATAGAGTTTCTCTATTGCTTGCTTTCCTTTTTTTGTGAATTTCCATCTACCTTGCATACCTTTGCAGAGCAGAGGGAACTCAGCCATCAGCCCTTCCTTGGGCCGCATGGTAGTATGTCTTATTCATTTCCCAAGGCTCCATTCTCAGATGGATAAACTTAGAAAAAGAGAGAAGTGAATATGGGAAAGACTGAGTAGACCCTGGAGGCAGAATGCACCACCATCCAGTGAGTGTAGCATCTGCCAAAGAGGCAATGGGGCCAGGTGGATGGATTTCAGCTCCACATCAACCTCTTACTGTTTGGTGTTACCATGGGGAGCCACTTAATCAACCGATGTGTCAGATGTCTCATCTGAAAGCAGCAAAAATAACACCTACTCATAGGATTGTTGTAGCAGTCAAAAAAAAAAGATCCTGTATATTGAAGTGTCCTGAGACATCAAAGCCTTTGTACGTCTGACTCACCAGTATCAATGGGGAGGGTAGTGGGGGGAGGGATAAAGACAGCACATCCTGCATTCCTACATGTTTACACGGCTGGACAATGCTTCAAGAGCCTAAAATGTCTTGACAAACTTAAACCTGAAGCCAGGAGGATTTAAGAACTACCTACTGAGTCACCCCAGATGCAAACAGTGATGTGTCAATTCCAACCAAAAAAGGAAAATTTTAAAAAATGAGTAAATCTAGTCTTCTAATCTTACCATCAGTGCCCCAGATCCATTACTTCCTGTTTCCGTTTCCAGTCAGTAAAATAGTAATAATGACAGCTTCTGTGAAGCATGGACCATGAGATGCTACTGTTCCTTCCTCAATTCTCTCACCTTCTCTGGCTGTTTGCTACTCTGGACAGAGTACAGCCATATGTGAGTCCAGCAGAGCTCACTTGGCAATATGTTCTTTCTGCTTTTTACAAATATGTATGTTGCAGACACCTCAAAACAACACTGCTCAACTTAAAAAAAGTTTTAGTGCAAAAATGAAGGGTTAAGAGGAAGAGTCTGTATTTTTAGACTGAGAGTTATCCACAATCATCTGAAGACCTTACTTCAAATAAGTTGCCTTGGTGATCAGCTGCCCTCAAAACACAGCTTCTCACATTGAATATTCTGGTATTTGGATTTTAAAATTCCTTTTAACTCCTCTTACAATCCTCTCTCTCTCTCTCTCTCTCTCTCTCTCTCTCTCTCTCTCTCTCTCTCTCTCTCTCTCTCTCTCTCTCTCTCTCTCTCTCTTCTTTCTCTCTGTGTGTGTGTGTGTGGTTTGAGCCTCTACCAACTGAGTCATTCTTCCAGAAAATACCCTCTTTAAAATTTTCTAAATTAATAAGGAAAAATCTCTTCAGTACTCAATCTATCCTGAAAACCCGATTTCAACTTCTGATTGCTACAGATATGGGTTTCAGATGCCCTCTAGTGTTAAAATATTGACAACACACCAACCATGGCTTTAGAAAATCTTAGAGTAAGGCCAGGTGTGTTGGGGGGTGGGGGTATCTGTGCACAACTTCTGGGTGAATATCGGCACAAATAAATCTATACTGTGAAGTCTGGAATAAACTCCTAATCTCTCAATGGAAAGGTAGAGCACAAAGCATCAAGAGCTCCCAGGGACCATGATCTTGCCTAACAGATAAGGCATCAAAAACAGATCAGAAAGCAATGGATAAGTGTAGGTGCTGACAGAGAATTTGAATGGCTGTTTTATACTTACACTCACCAAATGTTAAGTAAACACATGGCTCAGGGATTAAGAGTTGTTTCTCTTGCAGATGATCTGGGTTCAGTTCCCAGCACCCACATAACAGCTCACAGTTAGTTGTAACTCCAGTTCCAGGGCACACATGTGGTGAACATATGTAGATGCTGATAAAACACTCATATATATGTTTATTGTCTTTATCAGAAATAAAATCCATTAATTCATCAGAGATGGCAGATAGCAATTTTTAAAATCAAGTCCTCAAGCAGTAAGGTACTCAAAATGGAATGGAAACTATTATATAAGGCATCATTATCAGACTCAAACAATCCAGTGAGCTCAAAGACAGGCTATCCCACAATGTATAACTAGAAGAGAAAATGAAGGAGGCGGTCTGAATAAACCCTATGGAAACTACTGAATAGAAATACAAGAACAAATATTCTAATTGCTGGAGCTCACTTTGAGAGTGCCAGAAGGTGGAAAGCTCATGCAAAGAGATGGCAGAAAAAATTTCCAAGTCTAGCGGAGAATGCAAACACACAGATGTAGAAGTTAAGATATCCAGCTCAATTCAGACGTACGGGGTAGTTCACTTGATGCCTTTAAGCACAAAGACCTAAATTCAGTCTTCAGAACCCATGCAAAGAAATGCCTGGCATGGGGCAGATGCTTTTAATCCCAGACCTGGGGAGACAATTCCCTGGTGGTTACTGGCCAGTCAGACCAGCCTACAAGAGGAATTGCAGGCCAGTGAGATCTTGTCTCAAAAAAAGGTGGATAGCATCTGAGGATGCCCAATGTCATCCTCTTGTCCATACACACACACACATACACACACACACACACACACACACACACACACACACACACAATCAATCAATCAATCAATCAAATGTGCACACATTTACACACATGCATTCCTGTATGGTCACATGTGCATACATAGGCATATACAAAAATAAGAAAGAGGGAGAATTCCCAAAAACTCCGTGTGTGTTCCGATTCACTTGACATCAAACTTCTTAGCAGATTCCCTCCCAGACAGCCTAGGGTGGAATGAGGTATTCACAGTGTAAGCAGAGAAGAAAGCTACCCAACAAAGTGATCCATCAGAAATAAAAGAGATGTAAAGACATCCCTAGGCAAAGCTGAGAGGATTTATCTGAATTCAGTCTTCTGAGAAATTCTAATGGAAATCTTGTCATGAAAAGATGGAAGCAGTAACAGGGGCGGGGGGCAGAAGAGATTCAAATATGTAAAACTTGCCCATAAGATTAATTATGCAGACCGATTCAGAATGTTCTAATGATATAAACACATTGCATGGAAGAATTGTATCCTTAAAATAAAGATCAAAAAGAAAAATAATGCAATATGTTTAAAACATAAACAATGTATATAATAAACATTAAAAATCTTCAAGGTGAAATTTTATGATCAAAACATACTTCTAGAAGCTGTAGAAATGGCTCAGTGGTTAGGAGCACCGGCTGCTCCTGCAGAGGACACAAATTCCATTCCTAACACCCATATGGAAGTTCACAACCATCTGTAGCTCCGGTTCTGGGGTATTTGACTCCCTCTTCCAGACTCTGTAAACATGTTTGGCCACACACAGACATTATGTACACACATATAACCTCTTTAATAGAGATGAAAATATGACAAAGAAAAATCACTTAGACACAAAGGAATACTGTACAAAAGGGGAAAGAAAATAATTGTAGATATACACCAGAAAGCAATAATAAACTGGGATATAGCACATAACCTATCAATAGTTATCTCCACTATAAGAATTAAAATTTCCAATTAAAGATGTAGAGTGATCAAATGGATTTAAAAAAAAACAACTATATGCTCATAAGAGACATGATCGCTAAGATAAAAGATGAAAGGAAAGAGATATAAAAGTATGCTCTATATAGATTCCAAAATAAAGCAGAAGCAGCCACACTTATATAAGACAAAATAGACTTTATGCCAAAAGTATGAAAAGGACATAGAAATATCTTTATCTAATAATTGAGGATCCAGAGAGAACAATTATAAACATGAACCCAGTATTAAATATATAAGCAAATTTTAGTAACTCTGAAAGGAAAACTCCAATTCAGTACAATATAAGACTTAGATACATCACCTTCATTATGGATGGATCACTCAGGCAGAAAATCAATACACCAGAGGTAATCGCATCTAGGTAAAATGGACCTAAGAGACATCTATAAACCTGTATTCTTCTAACTATCATGTTCACCATTCTCCAATACGTGTCATAAAACCAGCCACAAACAACAGCTTCTAATTTTTTAAAAAATTGAAATCATACAATTTTTTCTAGTTAAAAGAAAACAAATATAAAAAAGACAAGAATTTTTTGTAAACTATGCAAATATGTGTAAATTATAAAACTTATTAATAACTAAGTGATTCAATTTCTTGAGATACAGGACAATGAAGATATTACATATCAAAAGCTAGGGTGCACAACAAAAATTATATGAAGAGAGAAGTTAAAAATGAATGCATTTTTAAAAAAGAAAGTTCTCAAATGAACAATTTATGATTGCACCACAAGGAACTAAAGACCAAAAACAAAACAAATCCAAAATTAGTAAATCAGAGCAGAATTCAACAAAGTGATAACAAAGTACAAAAACCCATTGAACCAAAAATTGACTTCTTCAAAAGAGGGGGGGGGTAGAGAGGGGGAGAGAGAGAGAGAGAGAGAGAGAGAGAGAGAGAGAGAGAGAGAGAGAGAGAGAGAGAGAGAGAGAGAGAGAGAGAGAGGAGACAAGTAAGACAAGTAGGTAGTGGAATTGAATCAGTAACAAAACAGTTTCAATAGGATATGGGTAAATAACAGAAGACTTGAAATGTGTTTGGACAGAGGGAATTTCCCCTTTGTATTTTGTTATCCTCCATGAGAAAAGTTTCTGAAACTGGAAACAGCCCAAAAGCTGAGATGGTAGCATAACTACATGGGCTACACAGGTAAGCCAAGGCCAGATGTATCAGACAATAGTGGACTTCCAGCCCAATCAGCAGGAGAATGAATGCTCTGTAAATGAAAATGACCTTTGTAATAGTTTTGGTACACCACACCAGAGGTTTGTTTGACCAATACAGAAGTGCATAATTAGAAGTGGGCCGGTGTTGAGACAAAAACCTTGAAGTGTATTTCTGACTGTGTAGCGAGTGTCCCAGAATTCATTACAAAAAGCTGGAGAGTGACATTCTGTTAGGTAGTGGTTAAACTGTCACCCATGGTTTCCAGAACAACTGGCATCAGACCTAATGAAATGACTTTGAGACTGTTGATGGTGAACTAGCTGCTATCAGATGCATTAGATAAAGTACCTGGGCAAATAGTCAACATGGGGAGGGGGTGGTTTGTGAGCGCCAAGTTCAATGAAGTACAGAGTTATGAAACTATTTCATATAAAACTTCAAGAATGGTCAGTAAAACCTGGCTTCAACCTGGTATGGTAAGATAGACCTGAAATTCCACATGTGGAAAGCCAAGACATGAGCATGTTCAGGGACCTGGGTTCCAGTACCTTCTGCACCCCTTTGCACTCTCTCCTGTCCCCACCAAAAAGCTAGCTCAAAAAAGAAAAGGGGAAAAAGAACAGAAAGGCTCAGCCACTTTCTAGAGATAAGGAACAAACGTATGCTCTTTGGTGAGACCTTTGAAAGGACTGAAGTACCATAGGGAACACCCTTTCTGCTGCATCTGAGGATTGATGGGAACATTAAACATCTTGTCTCAGAAGCCTGAAGTGACTAAAATATTCTTACTTGGACTAAGAAAGAGAATCATATTCTCAAAATAACAATAAGTGTGGCTTTGGCCAATAATACCATTTGGAATCAAATACTTTAAAAAATTCTAATGTTTTTAAGCCTTTTATGCGAGAAGAGAAATTGTTCTACATAATATGAAAACAAACCAAAAAGCTGGAGCTACCCCTGCAGCTAAGAGCACTAGATGCTCTTCCAGAGGACCCAGGACCCAATCCATTCCTAGAGCCCACAGTATGGCTCACACCTCTCTAAAATTCCAGTCCCAGAGATCTGATGCCCTCTTCTGGCCTCTGCACACATGTGGTAAACAGACACAATGCAGGAAAAATATTCATACACACAATTTTTTTAAAAAAAATTGAATTCTGTTCAATATTTAAAATGATCTACAAGCTTCAAACTCCTGAAGGATGAAAGTAGACTAAGAGATTGTTTCGTTAAAAATAATGATGCATTACCCATCGACCTCTTCAGAAGAGCAAAGGAGAATGATGGTAAATGACTTCCCTGAACCCAAAAGCCAAGTGCTGAAGAATAATAGGTTTGGTGTCTCTCAGAAAGAACTGAGCCAGGGTGCACAGGACAGTCTATATTCCTAGAGCAAGGTAATCCACCAACATTTGTCCACTAAAAATTCAGAATTGTTATGAATATGACTATTTAAACTTCCATCTCCCATTTTTCAAATAAAATCATTAGTTCTGTTATCCTGTCCCTAAGACATTTTTAATTCAAAAATCTGATCAAGTAAACCTGATAAAAGCCATTAAAATTTTGACTTTGCTTTGATGCTATGATTAGATGAGGCTTTGGGAGATATTCAAATGGGTACATATAGTTGGTATGATAATCTCTGGCAACTGATTTTAAAAAGTTAATTTTTATTAAGGGGTTTATAGGGAAGCCCTCACTGACACAAGAGAGTAACTAGTTCCTTGGGTCAGATCCTCCATCCAAGAGCATGAGAGAGCAAACCGGAAGACAGATGGGGCCTCAGGTCCTAAATGCCAGGCCTCTAGATCAAGGTGATAGTGCCTGTTCTCCATTACCTCCCCACCTTTATCTAAATAAGAAAGTTCTAAACCTCCATATAAAACTACATACAATAGAAACAATTCTAAGGTAATGTCCAGGAGAGGGAGAAGGCAAATAACATAGACAATGTCAAACTACAACTAACAAACAACAAACATGAAGTATATTAAATGTACAGAATATGGGTAAGTGGAAAAAATACTTGCTCTAAAGCTGTCTATCTTGAATAATCTGAACCTAGTACCTAAATATTCTTAGCTAAGACATGAGATGGTCATAACTAACTACGTAGTCCCATCAAAGACATGAGAAGGAAAATATTACCCGAGTAAGCTGGAAATGCAAGCAAGCTGTTTTTGAAATTTACTAAGAGAAGACAATGACAGCTGGCTGCCTGGACAGTCAGTCACCCATAGCTTTTCTGCAATGCTGGAACATCCAAATATTTTGGCTACAAGCCTAGAATATCTGACAGACCTTTTCAGAGGCAGGGTATTTTGAGAAACCATTTTATCCTGTCTTGGCAGGGTTCAGCAGTCTCTATCTTTCATCCTACACATCTGAATTGGACAGTATGCTTACTGTCAGTAGTTGAGGTGAGGGCAGTTCTTTGCCTGACAGGCCACTGTCCACCAAGGAAGACAAACTCCACATGGAGTGTCTTTGATGCCCAACATCATCTTGGCAAAGGAGCAGTGTTGCCAGGAGCAATTATGTCTCTTGTTTAGCCGAATTCTGAAAAACAAAATATTTAAACGGCATATTCTCTAGGTCTATGATGTATTTGAAGACTGCCTATCCATCTGACATATGTTACTATATATCTAGAAAATCTAATTAACATGACTATTATATGACAAACATAGGTGACTATAATCTATAATTCTTAACAACCTAGATAAAGACTAAGGCTTATATTATAAAGGTAGACAATCTATGAATAGACATACAGTTTAGGGACAATGATTTCAAGTATGACAATCATATAAAACATCTTAAGCAGAAGTAAAAATGTATAGTGCAAAATAACAATATCCTTAATATTTATCAGTATATAAAATATCTTAAACAGAGGTAGAAAAATAGTGCAAAATGACAGCAATATCCTTAGTGTGTATCAACATACAAACTATATTAAATATAATAGAATATATATATGGTATGAAGAATATAATTAAAAAGAGGTAGAAATTTTATAGTTAAAATGACAAATTTTTAATATACATTAATGTACAAAATATTTCAAACATAGATAAAAGCATGTGTACAATATGACAAATATAGATTTGAATTTGTATAGATATTCAAATTATCTTAAACAGACATAGAAAATAATTTCATATTTGTATCAATATACAAGAATCCATAGCAAGTTGTCTATGGCTAACAGCTGGCTAAATTTGTTTATAGGTAGATACATTAATCTCCCTGTATCTGTTCTATCTATTCCCCTTTTATCCTCTCCAAATGGAATCCTGAGTCTAATCTTATTTTTCCACCCCCAACCCAAATACAACTTAAAACTACCCTAACAAAATGAAAATTATCCATAACCCTGGAAGACAAAACTTATTGAAAGAGAGGGTGTAGTTTTTCTTAGAATTGCTTCCTGCTGTCTGGAGGAGATGGTATCTGTGCAGGGGCCTGTAAAAACTGAAACAGTGGTTAAGTCTCATAGGACTGGCTGCAACATCTGTTTCCAGTTTCAGAGTACTGGGTAGGACTATCTGAAGTTCTGATTAGAGGTATAATATGATGATAATTTTAATAAACCATCTTGCAACTGTCCTGAACAGTTTGTAGTCCAGAATCAATTACTGAGTGGTATACATCAACTTAAAAAAAATCATAATGAACCAGGTAGAATCATTGTGGTGGGACCCCATCTTTTTTCTGGATATTTTAGAGATTACTATCAGGAGAATTTGTTGTTTACTGTGGAAAACTTAAATACTATTGACACCAATAAGAAAAATTTAAAATTTAAAAAGAATTATATATGAAGAACGGTTTTAAAGGTCAAGAATAAGTACAAAGAGAAAGAATTATAAATAAAATTATTATAACAATAGTCTCTATTTATTGGCTGTCTTCTGTCCCACAACAGGTGACTTTCCTTATATAAGATAGAACCTCTTTTTCTTTTACCAACATACTTGGGTTTAAAGAACAGGAAAGCCACTTACTCTAACTCCAAAGCCAGGTTGGTTTGTAACTGATTCAGAACCACAATTTTCTAAAAGGTAAAGAGATATAGAAGTTAAGTAGTGACTGTGGTGAGATTCAGGTGTCAGCTGATAAGATCCAAGGATACTTACCCAGGGTCCCGGGCCCCTGAAGGGGGCATGGCCAACCCCATTGATAAGGGGCTGCTGGGACCCTGGGAGTCCCATTTGCCTCGTTCCTGGCTGCTGGAGAGACCGGTTTGGAATTCATTGTCCATCGCTCGAATAGTCCAGTCCCTGTTCAGGCACCATTATAAGCTGTTACCTGTATCGTGAGTGTTGATTTATATTTTAATAAATATTAATCTTATACTGGCGCCTTGTAAGTAAAACTCCGCCTACAAGTGACAATTTACCTTATAAAGTATATTGGTACCAATATGCCAGGATTTCCTTTGTTTGAAAACCTTTTCAAGATTTTCAGCTTTAGATGTCTAGCTGTCCAACGTCTTTCGATTTCTATCAAATACCCTGCCCTGACTTTTGTTAAGTGAGTTTTCCTTACCACATGTATAATTGTCCTATTGATAAATGAGCCATTACTTCTCCTCATCAAGTGGTTTCTTCTGTTCAAATTGAATCTTTATTAATTTTGTTAGTACCCGTAGCATTTTATCTTCTACAGAAACAAAAGTAAAACCCCTTCCCCAACAAAGCACATATCCCGGTTTCCATTCTGAGGTCAGCACATCCTTGAAGTGAACAAGTTGGTTTAGCTCAGAAGTGTTTCTGTTAGGAATGTATCTCCACAGCTGTTGTACCTTTCTCATGAGCATTAAAAAAACTTAAAGTTAATAAGGCATTATGTAATCTATCTCTGGGAGATTTTGTTCCTTCTGTTTATAAAGCATCTATCTATCTTTTTATGTTTTCTTTTTTAAAAAATTTATGAAAAGGTCTTTTCTTCCATGTATCTCCCTGCTCCTTCTCCCTTCCCTCCTCCCAATTCCTTCCAGTCAGGCTTCAGCCTCTCCCCTACCCAAAAAGGGTAATAAGTCCAAGGTGGATGAGCTCAGCATGGCACATCCACTCCAGGAAAGTCTGAATCCCAATATCAAGACTGGGTTAGGTGTTCCTCTGTAGGGAATGAGTTCCAAGGTGCCAGCCCATGCACAGGAACACAGTCTGATCCCACCCCTCAAGGGTCCACATACTGCCCGTGCCAATCAACAGTCACCTACCCTTGGAGGGCCTACCTTTTTTTCCTGATGGCCCCCCCATGGCTGTTCTTGGTTCAGTGAGCTCCCCAAAGTCCAGCCAGCCATCTCTGTGGGAATTTTCCTCATAATCCTTATCCCCTTGCTCATACAGACTCTCCTCCCCTGTTCTCAACTGGATCAGGAGCTCATCCCAGTGCTCAGCCATGGATCTCTGCCTCTACCTCTATTCATTGTTGGATGTAGTTTCTGTGGTGACACTTAGGGTGGTCATTCATTTGATTATAGGGGAAGTCCTGTTGAGGCTCCCCCTCCACTATTGGTTAGGGACCTAGCCAGGGACATCCTGTGAGTTCTTTGAGGTTTTCTTAGCACCCAGACTCTTTCCAACCCCACATTGACTTTCTCTTTCAAGATATCCATCTCTTTCTTTCTCCTTCTTTTTGCTCCTCCCACTCAACCATCTCCTTCTTTCATGATTTGTTCCCACCACCTCTTCTTGGTGGCAACCCATTATGATCCCAGTCTGCTAAGGAGATCTCTATTTTCTCTTCCTAGGGGAATCTCTGGATGTCTCTCTTTAAGTTCCTTCTGGTCCCAAGCTGTTCAGGGGTTGTGGTTTGCAGCTTGGGTATTCTTTGTTTTTTGTCTAAAGTCCACTTATGAGTGAGTACATCTCATGTCTCTCTTTCTGGGCTTGTGATACCTTGCTCAGTAGGATATTCTCCAAATTCATCCATTTGCCTGCAAATTTTTGGATGTCTTTTTTTCCTGCTGAGTAGTACTCCATTGTGCCGATGGACCACAGTTTGTTAATCCACTCTTCATTCAGTTGAGGGGCATCTGGGTTGTTTCCAGGTTCTTGCTATTATGAATAATGCTGCTATAAGCAAAGTTGAGCTAATACCTTTGGGGTATGAATGTGGATCCTTTGGGTATATACCCAATAAGTGGTATTGCTTGATCCTTGGGGAGATTGATTCCCAGTTTTCTGAGGAACCATCACACTTCATTCTAGATGGCTGTACAAGTTTACACTTCCGCCAACAATAGAGGAGTATTCCCCCTGTTCTGCATCCTCTCAAGCATAGGCTATCATCTGTGATTTATATCTTAGACATTCTGACATTCTGACAGGTGGTAGGTGGTAGCTCAAAGTTGTTTTGATTTGCATTTCTCTAATGGCTAAAGATGTTGAACAATTTTTAAGTACCTTTCAGCCATTTATAATTCTTCTTTTGAGAATTCCCTTCTTAGCTCTGAACCCCATTTTTACTTGGGTTATTTAGGTGTTTGGGCTCCAGTTTCCTGAGTTCTCTAAATATTTTAGAGATCAGTCCTCTGTCAGATGTAGGTTTGGTGAAGATCTATCCCATTCTGTAGGCTGTCGTTTTGTCTTATTGACTTTGTCTTTTGCCTTACAGAAGCTTCTCAGTTTCAGGAGGTACAATTTATTAATAATTGTTCTTAGTGTCTGTGCTACTGGTGTTATATTTAGGAAGTGGTCGCCTGTGCCAGTGCATTGGAGGGTATTTCCCACTTTCTTTTCTATCAAGTTCAGTGTAGCTGGGCTTATGTTGAGGTCTTTGATCCACTTGAATTTAAGTTTTGTGCAGGGTGATAGATTTGGATCTATTTTCATTCTTCTACATACAACCATCCAGTTATGCCAATACCATTTGTTGAAGATACTATCTTTTTTTTTTCATTGAATATTTTTGGGCTCTTTGTCAACAATCAGGTGTTCACAGTTGTGTGGGTTAAGGTCCAGGCCTTGATTTGATTCCATTGATTCACAAGTCTATTTTTATGGTAGTTCCAGGTTGTTTTTCTTACTGTAGCTCTATAGTGCAGCTTGAAGTCAGGGATGGTGATTCCTCCTGAAGTTCTTGTATTGAGCAGAATTGTTTTTGCAATCCTGGGTTTCCTGTTATTCCATATGAAATTAAGTACTGTTCTTTCAAGATCTGTAAAAAATGTGTTGGGAATCTGATGGGGATTGCTCTGAATCT
This sequence comes from Phyllotis vaccarum, assembly GCA_033318265.1. Classification (NCBI taxonomy): domain Eukaryota; kingdom Metazoa; phylum Chordata; class Mammalia; order Rodentia; family Cricetidae; genus Phyllotis; species Phyllotis vaccarum. The sequence continues at coordinate 27,521,170 of JARWLC010000017.1, forward strand.
GTAGATTGCTTTTGATAAAATAGCCATTCTCATTATATTGGTCCTACCTGTCCAGGAGAATGAGAGATCTTTATATTTTCTTATATCCTCTTCAATTTCTTTCTTCGGTGACTTAAAAGTTTTGTAAAACATGCCTGATACTTCTTTGGTTAGAGTTACACCAAGATATTTAAGCTATTTGCAGCTATTATAAAGGGTGATATTTCTCTTATTTTTCACTCTTTTTATCCTTAGTGTATAGGATGGTTATTGATATTTTTTTAAGTTAATCTTATACTCTGGTACATTGCTGTAGGTGTTTATCAGCTGTAGAAGTTCTCTGGTAGAATTTTGGGAGTCACTTATGTATATAATCATATCATTACAAATAGAGATAATTTGACTTCTTCCTTTCCAATTTATATCCCTATAATCTCCTTTTAATCTCTTATTAGTTTAGTTAAAATTTGATAACTATATTGAACAGTAAGGAGAGAGAAGACAACCTTGTCTTGTCCCTCATTTTAGTGGGAGCATGTTTTTCTCCATTTAGTTTGATGTTGGTTGTTGACTTGCTGTATATCACCTTTATTATAGTTATTTTCCCTGAATTCCTGATTTCTCCAGGACTTTTATCATGAAGGAGTGTTGGATTTTGTCAAAGGCTTTTTCAGCATCTGATGAGATGATCAAGTGATTTTTTTTTCTTTCAGTTTGTTTGTATGATGGATGACAATCATAGTTTTCTGTATGTTGAACCATCGCTGCATCTGTATGAGCAAGCCTACTAGATCGTGGTAGATAATTTTTTTGATATGTTGTTGGATTCAGCTTACCAGAATTTTATTAAGTATTTTTGTATCAATGTTCATGAAGGAGATTGGTCTGTAATTCTCTTTCTTTGTTGCATCTTTGAGTTTCTTGGGCTTGAGGGTGACTGGGGCCTCATAAAAAGAGTTTGGCAATGTTCCTTTAGTTTCTACTGTACGGAACAGTTTGAGGATTATTGGTATTAGTTCTTTAAATGTCTGGTAGAATTCTGCACTGAAACCATCTGGTCCTGGGCTTTTTTACTTGGGAAACTTTTAATAACATCTTCAATTTTCTTTGGGGTTATAGGTCTGTTTAGGTCATTTATCTGATCTTGATTTAATTTTGGTAAGTGGTACCTGTCCAGAAAGCTGTCCATTTCTTTTAGGTTTTCCATTTTAGTGGAATATAGATTTTCAAAGTATGACCTGACAATTCTCTGGATTTACTTGGTGAATGTTGTTATGTCCCCTTTTTCATTTCTGATTCTGTTAATTTGGATTCTCTCTCACTGCTTTTTGGTTAGTTTGGACAAACATTTATCTATCTTGTCGACTTTCTCAAGGAATCAACTCTTTGATTCATTTATTCTTTGTATTGTTCTCTTTGTTTCTATTGGATTAATTTCAGCCCTAAGTTTGATTATTTCCTGCTGTCTACTCCTTCTATGTGACTTTGCTTTTAATTGTTCTAAAGCCTTCAGCTGTGCTGTTTGTCTCTTGTGTGAGATTTCTCTAGGTTTTTCATATAGGCATCTAGTGCTATGAGTTTTCCTCTTAACAAGATTGGGTATGTTGTGGATTCATTTTCATTAAATTCTAGGAAGTCTTAGGTTTCTTTCATAATTTCTTCCTTAATCCAGAGGTGCTTCAATTTAGAGATGTTCAGTTTCCATGAGTTTGAAGGCTTTCTGTGATTTTTGTTGTTGTTGAACTCTAACTTTGGACCGTGGTAGTCTGATATGATACAAGGAGTTATTCCCACTTTTTTGTATCTATTGACATTTACTTTATGACCGATTATGTGGCCAGTTTTAGAGAAAGTTCCATGGGGTGATGAGAAATACGTATGTTCCTTTGGTGGAAGTTCTATATATATTTATTAAGTGCATTTGGGTCGTAACATCTATTAGATCCCTTATTTATCTACTGAGTTTCTCTGGTTGACCTATCCAAGGGATAAAGTGGGGTATTAAAGTCTCCCACTATTAGTGTGTGGCAATTGGTGTAAGGTTTAAGCTTTAGTAGTGTTTCTTTTACATATGTAGGTGCCCTTGTGTTGGGAGGCATAAATATTCAGGATTGAGACTTCATCTTGGGGGATTTTTCCTGAGATAAATAAGTAATGCCCTCTTTTTAAATAATAAAACAGAAATAATCAAACAAATAATATTCATAATAAACATTATGATGATAATCCCATCTACTTTATTTACCTTTTCCTTTACTAATCATCTAGAGTAAGGTCAAAGAAAGTCCAAACACCTTCCATTGCCTTAAATGAATTCTCCTTTAAAAAAATATCTGATTTACTCACCAAACATGTCAATGACAATTCAGATGACTGTGAGGTGGGGCAGCTACCTAGTGCTATAGGAACCCAAGGAATGGTCCAAAAAGAGTAAAAAAGAAAAAAAACCCCACAACCCATCAGGAGAAGGAGACCACTGTCTGAAAAACTTACCCAGATAAAAGTGAAGAAGAAACACATGTGGCTGGCTCTGCACCCCAGGATGGATGCCAAGTGAAACATGAATTCTAGTTGTTACTTGAGAAAATTCAAAGCCAGATGTTGGGAGGAAAATCTGGAATATCCAAGAGAGGAAACAGACCACAGTCAATTCTCACCCATCCAACTTCTCAGGGTAAAATTTATCTTCCGGAGTCCTCAACCTGACTCCTTATCACTTCTACAGAATACCACACTGTATGTATACACCTCCTTAAATATCTCCTTCACCCAGTTGTTTCAACTCTGCATCATAATTCTAGAGTTAAGATTAAAGTTGTGAGCTGCTACTATTTGGTCTTAGGCCTTGAACTCACAGAAACACAGAAAGATCTCTGTCTCTAGAGTTATGGGATTAAAGGTGTAGGTCACCACTCAGTCTGGGATTAAAGGCATGAGTTACCACTCTCTGACCCTCCTGCTTGACTGTGGGTGGATCTATTATCTGACATTCCAGATTGATTTTTTTAAAATATAAAATATATTACCACAACTCCATAGATTTTTTTTTTGTCATACAATGTGAGGAATGATACAACTTGGTTTTTTGTTTTGCTTTTTGGAATTCGATTTTATCACTTTTAAGATAATAGTTGTTAATCTTTCCCCCAAAATTGCTGCAAGCTCTTTGCTAATATTCATTATCCATCCATAGAGAGGATATTTTCTTATTAGTTAAAGGTACTACAGTTTCTTCTGGATCCATTACTGTCAATTGGTAAAGCCTAAAATTTTCTTTCAAAATCAAATCAGAAATCTTTTCCATGTATATCTTTAATCTTTTACTCAATCTACATGATAGAAATATTGATTTTAATATAATATCTTCCTTCTTCATCAGGAGACCTGTTGGGAATAGTAGAGGGTAATATAACCAGATGCGTTAAGATCTGGTTTACATGATCTATATATACCCCCTTGTAATTTCTTTTCTGTGTGAACCAATTCCTCCTAAGGTTCAAAAGATAATTTTCTTGAACTATTTAAATCCTTGCCTCTTTCTAGGGTACTAGCCAAATGTTCATGTTGTTTCACCCCAATAATAGACAGTAAATTAGTGGTATCCCTAACAGCTTCTGAAAGTCATTAAGAATGGGAAATTAATATCTCCTGAGTTGTACCTTTTGTGGTCTAATTTTTGTAGCTCTATTTTATATCCTAAATAATTAATAAAATCTCCTCTTTGTATTTTCTAAGGGGAAAATTTTAATCCCCAGAGGTGCAAAATTTTCTTTACTTCTTGGAATAAGTGTTCTAAAGTATCTAATATTAAATCTGTTAATAAGATGTCATCCATATAATTATGTTATCAGCCAAAACAAAGAAGACCCCAGACCCAGATTTCTTGCAAGACAAAAAGAAAAATGTATTACATCCGCGAATGGGCTCAAGGCAAGAAGATAGCCAAGAGCCCCAAATGTTTTCAGAGCAGAACTTTTATACAGCACTTTAGGTAGAAGAGGGGGATATAGCACTCTGGTAAGGGGAAGGGGGTAGTTGCAATGGTTCTCATGGTTACTCAGGGTGGTCTTGTGTGCAGATCAAGCTGACTGGGCGATGTATCCCAGGAATGTAAGAAGCAAGCTTTGTTTAGGCTGCACATCCTGCACGTGTCTGGGAAAATCTGTAAACAAAACTTTTTCCAGGGACCTTGGGGAGAGGCGGGGGGGGGGGGAGAACAGCTTGGTGGGCAATTAGCTATAGTGACACTGGAAAGCTAAGTGAAACAGGATTTTTCTATTATTTCAGTGAGAAAAAGTCAAACAGAATTCTTCTATTATTTCATTCTTTCAATTATATATTTTGAAAATTATATACAGGGCAGGGCTATTTAAGATTCCCTGTGGAAAAACTTTCCATTGATATCTCTTAACTGGCTGAAAAATTATTATAAATGGGTATTGTGAAGGCAAATTTTTCCTTGTCCTGTTCTTGCAGAGGTATAGTGAAGAAACTGTCTTTTAAGTTCATAACTATGATAGGCCATTATTTAGTTAACAGAGAGGGCAGGGGCATTCCAGGCTGCATAGAGTCCATTGCCTAAATTACTTTATTTATTGCTCTCAGATCTGTCAGAATTCTCCATTTTCCAGATTTCTTTTTAGTAACAAATAGAGGAGAACTGCAATGGCTGGTAGATTCTTCAATATGTTAAGCATTTAATTGCTCCTGAACCAGCTTTTCTCTGGCCTCCAGTTTATCTTTAGTCATAAACCATTGTCTACTCAATACTAGTTAGTCAGTTAGCCATTTTAAGGGTAAGACTGCTGGTACCTCTGAGAGTTTGACAGCTGTTGTGCCCTGTTTATGTACAGCCTAAATGGTTGATGTCTGTATTTTTAAAGAATACCTTATAATATTATTCTCAGAAACATGAATTGGTCTATGATTCATGTCTGAGATTGGAGAAATTTCAATCTGGGTATTCTATTGCTGTAAAAGATCTCAACCTCATAGATTCACTACTTCATTAGGCACGCATGGCCTCTATGTCCTTCCAGCCCTATGTATTCAAGCCGTATCACAATTAGTTTTACCTGAGATAGGGTTCTAATCCCTAGAAATTGAACATTTACCTCCTGTAGAGGCCAATTCAGATGCCATGATTCTGATGTTATTATTGACACATCAGTCATAGTGTTCAATAAACCTTGAATTATGTTATCTATCTGCACTGTTAATTTTGGCCTTTGTTCTTTTATGGAAGTCTGCCATAATATTCATTTTATGGGGTTTTTTGGAAAATTTTGATGCCTCTTTAAAGCTATTCTATCATCCAGTGCAGTATTTATATATATTAGGCACTGGACCTTCTAATTGTTCTTGGGTTGGGGGAGAGTTTCTTCAATAGTGACTAGGAATGACTGTATCACGTTTGATTTGGGGACCTCTCATGGGATGCCCCAAGGTGTGTTTTCTTATAGTAAAGGGTTGCCTTGCTTGTCTCTTGTAGAGCTACATTAGTTGGTCCAATGTAAGCCTTTGTCACATCTTCTGCACTCAGCATTGACTATATATTGAATCCATTCCTCTAGGGTGTTGATCTGATCTTAAAAGGCATAAGCATCTTTTTGTATTCTAAATTATCAAAAGCCAAAGATTTAATTGATTGCTTCCTCACTTCTGGATCTGATACTACTATGTATATTGCTTTAGTCAATCTTTGTAGAAAGTCAGTATAAGGTTTTTTTGAGCCTTGCTTGATCTTAGTATATGGCTCAGTTGTTTGTCTTGGTCCTAGAATCTTTTCCCAAGCATTTAAGGCTGCTATACAGCATAATAATAAAGCTTGTTTATCAAAAGTAGATTGATTCTTTACCTCAGCAAATTGGCACTCACCAAGAATTTGATCATGAGAAATGTTAAAACCTCTAATCTTACCTTGTTATTCAAGGGCCTTAGCCTCTTCTCTCAGCCAGTTTCTCCATGGTAATTGGTGGCTATAGTCTAATACAGCTGCTGCTATCTGCTTCCAGCCATTAGGTATCACTCCATTTCTTGTAGACCATCCATTTAACATTTGTTTAACATAGGTAGAATAAATATCACAGACCACTATAGCTTCCTTGATGTCTTAAATTTCTCATATGTATAGATTTCTATTTATATCCTATAAATCCTCTTGGATATATAATATTTATTAGATTTTCCTGAATAATCTCTGGTTAGATTATAGCAGGGGAAATGTGAGAACACTGTATACTTACAACTTTTGGTAAATCATCTCTAACTCCAGAGGATATAAGTAATGTTTTTTATGCACTATTCTCTTTTGACTGTGTTTTACAATTTTTATTATTTAAATCATCATGATCCTCCCATTTTTGAAATAGAGAAATCACCAACTTTTCCAAAACCTGAATCTCTTGAACAGCAAATCTTTCTAATAATTCCATGAAATTAAGAAGTTTATTTCCATCATTAATGTATAATTCTACATATTTAAACTTCTCCATCACTGATGTCCTATCATCTGTAAAAAGGACCTGTATGGTATTCATTTTTGCCTCCAAGAAAGATTTTCTATCTGAAAGTTTATCATAACCGATTTTCATAAAATTAATTTTGCATGCCAACTTATCATTGTCAGATTCTATGGCATGGTAGTAATTTCTGGGTAGTTAATTTCGCTTCAGTATTTTGCAAAGTCTGTGACAATTTATCATTTTGCCAGTCCACAAAGATCCTATCAGTTCAATTAATATCTCATATTTATTTAGTATTGTTATCAACCATTTTTAAGGATATGATATAAAGGATCAAACTAACTACCAACACAGCTGAAAATATGTACATCCCAGGGATGTTGTACATATCTTGCAAAATTTCGTCAATTGTAGCAACAAAATGTTTTTAAATTTCTGAGTGGTTATATTGTGTGCCATGGTGTCAGAGAGACTTAATTTGTGAAGAGAAAATTTTATTTTTACATCAGCTTTAGTTTCAGTTGTAATGATTTCTAGATGTAATGGTGATGTTTGGACAGTAGGTGTCACAGTTAATGCACCAAACAGTCACTAACTCAGGCTTTCAGGTTTGGTCTTCTATGAATATATTGTCTAGGCAAACAGATTACCACAAACCAATGAAACAGCACACTGACAAAAGTGGCTTGCCCTTGCTGCACGGGCGGACTTTGCGGCTTAGGTCAGCCTTGGGAAGGGTTGTCTGGTATCATAGCTGTGGTAGAGGTTTGGTGTGCACAGTAGGTGCTTATGCATACAAGGAGACAGTAGCTATGAGGCTGTCGGCAGCCTGCTCCACCCAACAGAAAATACTCCCTATTAAAAGCAGCTGTGGATTGGCTTTTGATCTACAAATCTGCTGAGTGGCTCCTCTAACCTCTAAAATCAAGGCCACTCAGGACCACGTGGCTCCAGTCAGTGAGACTAGAGGTTTAGAGAGACCAGTCCTGTGCTGGCAGAGCTTCCAGGAGCCCAGAGCTGGAGCTGTGGAGCTGGAGAGGCAGCCAGCTTTGCTGGCCAGTGCCTTTTCTGCTCATCCTTCCTCTCTCCCGGCAGAGTAAGTGCCAGTTCCCTTTAAAAAGGGCCTGGTCAGGACAGAAGGCCACACTTGGCAACAGATATAGTTGATACAATAATTTCTGGCAACTGACTTTAAAAGGCTAATATTTATTGAGGGGTTCATAGGGAATCACTCACTGACACAAGAGATTAAACAGTTGTGTGGTTCCTGGAAAGATCTACAAGGTGAAGTTCAGTATGTCAGAGCCTCCATTCAGAAGCACAAGAGAGCAAACTAGAAGAGAGACCTGGGCATACATACACCCATTCATAATATGGTCTAGCCATGCCTCAAATACTGGGGCTTCAGGTCCTAAAAGCCATGCCCTTAGGTCAAGCTGATCGTGCCTGCTTTCCACTACAGGGCTTTTTTTTTTTTTTTTTTTCATTTTTTTCCACGAAGGAGTTCAGATACAACATTTAAAGCAAATTATTGGTCTTACTTTTCCATTTCATTGTGGCAGCATTATTTACTGTCACCTTTGTCATGGCCTCATGGTGGAGCATGATGCATTTTTATATCTGTTGACTTCAAGCCTGGGCCCAAAGATATGTGGCCAGTGGGATTATCTGTAGTGTCCAAACAAATGTGTATGTAAATCTCACCTCCAAAGGGATAAAAGACAGTTTATTTTAATATGAATGGCATGCCTAAGAAAAACAGATTTAGGTTACTCGAGATTAAGCAATCCAACATGGTAACAATTCTGTTACATTTTCATAGCAACAGAACATAAGTCATAGGTCAGGACATGTTTCAAGTGCCATGATGAAAACATTAAGGAGGGTTGAAGCATAAGGGGAAGGTTGTTATAGGTCTCAGATGCTATCTGACAGTGTTGTTGTATTTGAATAATTGAGTGTGGTGGTCATGGAGGGTGGGAGTCATGGAGAGAGATGCCATGCAGGAGGTACTTATGGTGAGAGTTTTATTAAGGGAAAGAAAAGGGAGATGGGAGAGAGAGAAAGTGAAAGGAAGCACAGAGCAATCTTGTGGGAGGAGAAAGAGGGAGGGAGGGGAAAGGGGAAGGAAAGAGGGGAGGAGGGGAAGAGGGGAAGCAAACAAATGGGGGTTGAGGAAAGGAGAGAGAGAAAGAAGAGGGAGAGAAGAAAGGAGGAAGTGCAGGTGCAACCTTTTGGAAATAGAGAGGAAGAGAGAGAGAAATGGGGAGGGGCTGCTTTAACAATGGGATTTAGCACTTGTGCATAGACTGCCTGGGCACAGACTATGTAACCCTGGGATGTCTAGGTATTTGCTTGAATACTGGAACCAAATGCATGGCCATAGGACCCCGGTCGACTAGTAGAGATGCCTGAGTACTGACAGTGCATTTGTGGTTGTAAGACCCTGGAGTCAGCTAGAGATGCTGGAAATGCTAATAGTCAGCATGTTGAGCTTTTGGGTTGTTAGAAAGCCAGTGCTCTGCATATTCCAAATGACTTTCCTAATTGTCACACAGCTGTAAAATCAGGCACAGAGGACAGCAATAAATGTTTGTAGAAGGTCTAAAAGTACCCAAAGACCCTGGATTTGCAACACCCAAATCCATAGTCACTGAAGTTCTAGTAAATTAGTGAGCCTTGTAAAAGGTTCAGTTTGAAGGTAAAACTTTATCCTGGGAACTAATTTTTTCCACAGTAAATATGTAAAAACTAAGAATTGGTGCTTTTGTACTGTGGGGTTTTTGTTTTGTGACAAAACTTTCCCTAGGGAGACACAACAAACATGTCTGTCTATTCACCTCAGACAGAGAAACCATGAAAGACCAAACTGCAGATACATAAGAGACACTAGCCCACTCAGTTGTGTGGCTCCGGCAGTCTTGCCCTTCTACCCATTCCCTTGCCTTACTAAAAACCATTAGATTACATTCCTAAAGCTAGCCACCAAGGTCTAGTCTCTTATTTGGCCACTTCCTCCTCCTGAGGCTGACCACCAAAGTCCAGCAATCAGAAGCCCCCTTTGGTTCACCTAATCAACATGCCCAATTAAGATTAAATACATCATCCTTACAGGGGGTTTCCCCCTTTACCTTTATAAACTACCATTTACCTATGTGCCACATCTGTCTTCCTCTCTATCCAGTGGCAGCCCTTTGTCTTTCTAGGACAAACATCCCTGCCTCCTTTCCCTTGTCACCTTCCCCTTGATCCCCTATCTCCTTCACCACTGCATCCTAACCCATTCTAACACAGACCTCCCATTTCTAGCCTCTTAAAATTACATCTGCAAGAATATTTACTGCTGTTTTTCTGCCTGAGTCAGAAAGCAGCCACTTTACCTTTCCTTCCCTCCTTAATAAAGGATGTCTTCATGAAAACAGGTGTTTGGGTATGGTTGGTACCTAACCCAGAGTCTGGAAGGGAGTCCCCACTGTGCAGGAGTCCCCTCAGATACCAGCAAAGTCCAACTTGATAAACTATAAGTCTTATTGGGGTTCATTAGAGGATATTACTCAAAAGACAGCTGCACCATCGTGGCTCACCCCAGCATGACAGGCAGCTCCCAAAAGCTGGGAACCTGGAGCACACTGCACAGCCTGTAGGCAGTTCAACAGGTTGGAGTGTCCTTTACTGTCCAAACCTCTTTCTGCTTGGCTGGTTGCTGATTCTCTATGACAGTTGGGCCATGAGTCTTTGCAGTTTGGGGGCCTGGGAGTCTTCTTTGCATCTTTGCTCTGCATTCTCTGGCAGTGAGGGGCCTAGTGAATCTGGTCAGTTTCAGGGACTTTCTGAAGCTATTTTGAGACTTACTTGTTTAAAATGTTTTCCTGCAGGATACAATGGTTCAATCTCAGCAGAAAATACTACACATCTAGGGCTCTAACAATCTACAAGAGGCTTCCACTAGGTAACTAATCCCCCCAAACTCCAATGGCTTATAATAATATTTATTTACATGTTCTCTGAAAAATAATATTTTCAAGTTACCTCAATGGAAAAGAAACTCTAAACCATGTCTTTTGAGGAATTATTGAAGAAAACAGGGATATTCAGAGAAGATTTGCAGAGGTACATCTTACCATACTAACAAAGCTTTAAGGTTTGGTTAGTTTAACATCTTCCATGTGTTGTTAATACAAACCGGGAACAAAATACACTACCAATGACCCATGCTAGAGTTTATTTGAGAAGGTTGCTGGGCAGGTGCAGAAAGGAAGAGAGCAGAGGGCAAGTCTCTTGTGGCATTTCTCTTAAGGGAGAACAGGTGAACTCAGGTTTACATAGCCATGCCTAAAGTATGAATATGGATGAAAGGGGAGTGCCCAGGTAATCTGTGCTGGTGTGTGTGTGTGTGTGTGTGTGTGTGTGTGTGTGTGTGTGTGTGTGTGTGTGTGTGTGTGTGTGTATGTGTGTGTGTGTGTGTGTGTGTGTGTGTGTAAGTGTTACATGGCTCTGCCTGTCCATGCATATGGATGAGAGGGGCATGCCCTCTGCATGAGGTATGTTCTGACGAGCACCATGTTGGGTTAGCCAGGTTAGCACATTCACCAGGTAGCTACCATGTGCCAAGAATTCTTACACCATGAATACCTTACAGCTTTACTGTGCAATTTCTAAGTAATTTCTAGGGAGAATCATACTATACTCTTCCTCTGAAACTCAGGGATCTCAGCAAAGAGAATATGGTTATCAATGACATTCTTCTTACCCTCTTCTTCCCTGTCCATCATGCATACCTGAGGCTATCTACCATGAAATTGAGATTCTGTAGTCTCCTTTTCCATAGCATGGCTTTGAGAGCTGATGTTGAGAGGTCTAAGTAAGCCCAAGGTGATTTCTGTCAATGTCATATTTGACTATCATGATAAACGTGCTCTAAAGCATGACATGTCAGCACCTAGTTCTTTGAAAACAGTAATAATTCCTATGTATAGCTATTTGCCTTTGGGTCATCCAAAAAGCATTCATGACATCCAGGGAATGAGAATGGTCCCTATAGGCTTAGATATTTGAATTCTTGGTCCTCAGTTAGTGGAACTGTTTGGGAAGGATTAGCAGATGTGGCTTTGATGGATGTATCTGTCACTAGGGGCAAGTTTTGTGATTTCAAAAGCCCATGCAATTCTCAGTTAGCTCTCTGCCTCCTACTTGCAGGTAAGAATCTAAGTTCTTAACCACCACAGAGAACCATTCCTCCCATTTGCTGCCATATGCCCCACTATGATGGTCATGGACTCAGCCTCCGAAACTGTAAGCTCAATAAACTATTTCTTATAGAAGTCTCCTTAGTCGTGGAATCTCCTTATAGCAACAGAAAAATAACTAAGACCCCAAGAATGAAGGTCAGGGAAGGTCAATGTTTTTGTCATGGCAGAGGTCATCAGCTCCCAGAGGTTATTGTGGAAGCAAACCGAACCTCTTAGAACTTCTGCTGCAGAGTCCCACAGAGTACTTTCTACTCACATTCTATTGGCCAAAGTGCATCACATGGCATGTGAAGCAAACGGGGTACTGAAGTTGATTATGAACACAATAGCACAATGTATATAACAGTACCCTAGGGGCACAAAGGACAGAGTCTATTAATTAAATCTGCCAAAGTACCAGAGAACAGAAGAAAGTCGGCCAAAATCCATGCTGATCTAAAGACTATGGAGCCTCCACGGAATGAGGTCAGAAAGGCATGTTCTGAATATTTTGTGGGATTTGAAACTTTGGGGAATTTGTGGAAACTGTGTGTAGAGGAGATCCAGTGTCATTTTCAACTACTCTCTACTCTTTTTAAGGTGGAGTCTTCCTCTGGACCTTGAACTCAGGTAGGTGTGTGTAGGTGTGTGTGTGTGTGTGTGTGTGTGTGTGTGTGTGTGTGTGTGTGTGTGTGTGTGTGTGTTTCCTACCCCTCCCATGTACCTCTCAGATGCTGGCAGGCATTGAGCCTCAGTGGTCTTCCTATTTCTACTTTTCTCAGTGCTGGGATTGTAGGCCTGCACAGAACTATGTCCAGCTTGTTACATCTTCACCCTTGCTCTTAAGCACTGAGCCATATCTCCAGATCCACCCTTTGGAATCTTATGGTATGGAGCTGCTATGATTCAAAAGGAGTAGGAATGAAATCAGACCAAACCACCACTAAAGATTCATTACATTGATTATGATAAATAAATAATAAATATTTATCTACTGATAAATAAAGCAACTACTAGCATAAATCCATGACATCAAATTACTGCAGCCATTCAAGTCTCAGAGACTTGCTTCAGCCACTACCCATTCAGATGAAGTTGTACTAAGAACCAAATCACTGAATAAAACTGAGGAAAGGCCTTGTTATGTACAATTCATCTCCTTTTAGCAGCTGAGGAAAGCCAAGCAGCCAGAAATGACTAGACTTAGAGAACGTCTTGAATATTCTTGATTGCAGTGCATTATTCTAATAAGGTATGTAGGGGGGTTACAATGTTACATTGTAAATAATTATCCCGCCTACTAGTTTAATAAAAATGCTGATTGGCTGAAGGCAGACAGGAAGTGTGGGCAGAGCTACCAGACTTGGAAAACTCTGGGAACAGGAAGAACAGAGCAGAAATGCCACAGAGAAGGTAGAAGAAGCAGAGGACAACTATAATGCTCTAAGGAAAGGTACCAAACCACGTGGCAGAACAGGATAAGAATCATGGGTTAGTTTAAGAGCAAAAACTAGCAAGTTATATGCCTGGGCCCCAGGTCAATAAACATATAATTAATACAAGTGTTTATGTGTTTCAATGGGTCTATGGAACTGTGGGTCTGTGGGTCCAGGCTACAAGGCTAGGCCAGAAATTCCAGGCCAGAAACCTAATACTGCAAAGGTACCTGCACCTGATCTCAGAGTAAGTCTTCTTGGCAAGTAAGTCCCTAAAAAGGTGTATCTATGGGCAGTAATTTGTAGTAATATATTGTGTATCAGGTAAAGTTTTCCTGAAGATAAGAGGACAGAGCCAGCCACAGAGTTAGCCAGACAGGCCGGGGAGGGGTGGGTGCACGCCTTTGCTAGGAGACATTTCCAGTTTATGCACCACTATTGGGATAGAACATCATGAACTGGATAATTTGGTCAAAACCTTAGGTGGGAACAAGAACGTAAATAGTCCAAGAGAATTATCATCTGAAGTTAAGAGAGAATTGGCTTTGGTGGAAAAGAAATTACAGGGTACACATGTGCATCGTGGATCGTGGTTCGTGTGGATCCAAACCTTAACTGCATTCTGGTCATTTTTCCCTCTAAGCATTCTCCTACAGGAATTTTAATGCAAAGGGAAATATTTATTGTAGTGGATATTTTTGTGACATAAACTAAGAAATTAAATACATATGTGGAAAAGATTTCTAATTTGATTTTTAAAGGCCTCATCAATTGGCAAGAACAGACCCAGTAGAAATTGTCAGAACTTTAAATAATGATGAAATTGACCAATTAGGAACAGAAAGTGAACCTTGGCAAAGAACTTGCAGTAATTTGTGGAGACAGATTAACAAAAAATAAAAGAAAGTAAAAGAATTCAATTTATAAAGTAAAAGAATTCAATTTATAAAGTAAAAGAATTCTATTTATAAAGGGAATTCAGTGGATTCTTCCTCATGTTGTACAGGGAACATCAATTTCTGGAGCCCCTACATTGTATACTGATGCAAAAAAAATCAGGAAAGGCAGGCTATAAATCAGAAGATTTAAATAAAGTGGCTCAAAGCACTTGTAATTATGCTCAAAAGTCAAAATTATATGCTATTATGATGGCATTAATAGATTTTACAGAACCCCTTGGCTGACTCTCAGTATGTAGAAGGAATTGTTTTGCACATTAAAAGTGCTGACTTTATTCTTGATGGGTCAGCTCTAACCTTATTATTTATTCGTTTACAAGAAATAGGAATCATCTCTTTTATAAAACACGTATTAGATCCCATATGAGTGTGCCAGGCCTTCTAGCACAATGTAATGATGAAATTAATCAATTATTGATAGAAAATATGCTAGAGACTGCAGAGTTTTATTTTAAAAAATTCATGTCAATAGCAAAGGTTTAAAAAGGATTTCACCATCACTTGGCAACAAGCCAAAGAAATTGTAAAAATAGATAGATAGATAGATAGATAGATAGATAGATAGATAGATAAATAAATGGTCTAAATGGTCTACCTACCTGTTCCTTTTTACTGGTAGGAGGTAATTCTAAAGGTATACATAGAAATGAAATTTGGCAAATGGATATGTTTCAGTTTACAGAATCTGGAAAATTAAGATATGGATGTCATACAACAGATATGTATTCAGGATTTCAATGGGCAACTGCTTTGAGTTCAGAAAAAGCTGATTCTGTAATCACACATTTGTTATGGCCATCATGGGAATACCTGTACAAATTAAGATTGACAATGCTCCAGCATATGTCTCTAGTAAAATAAAATATTTTTTTGCTTATTATAATATAAAGCATATTACAGGAATACCACACAATCCTACAGGGAAAGCAGTCATAGAAAGATCAAATCAAACTCTAAAGGATATGCTGAATTAACAGTGCATTTCTGGACACCTGAGGGGAGCACCCACTGAGCAAACACACATCTTGGTGGCTATAAGCACCAAATGGACAAGCAAGACACCAGAGAAAGGACTGCCAAACCTTGCCAAGACAAGGTAGGAAGGTCTTTAAGAACATCCTGCTTTACAGATAAGTCTGTCCAATATGCTAGGCCTGTACACTGAAGATAGATACCCCAATGTTGCAGAGGAAACTTGGGTGACTGTCCAGGCAACCAGCTGTTTCTGTCATTTTTCACAGTTTTTGGAAGTCACTTTCACTTCCTGTTTACTCAGTTAATATTATTTCCTCCTTGGGTCTCTGAGGGAGTTGAAGACTAGATAGTTATATTTATAGTTTTCCTAGTTAAAGATTCAGAAAGAAGTTCACTAAGAGGTGTAAAGTATATAAGTTTGAGAGACATCAAAAGATAGTTTGGAGTTGGTAATACAAGTTAGATATAAAATAAATTAGGTACAATCCTTTGGACTCAACGAGATAGGATAAATAATGAATTATTTTCTCTGAATTTGTCAATTTCTATTGGACTAGACATTATTGAAATAATTATTGCCTACATATTGTATATAGTCATTGTACTTTAGTTTTTCTTATATTGGTTATAACCTTTTTTATTTTTGACAAAAAGAGAACATATGGTGATATATTGTATATATAATAAAGTTTTCCTGAAGATCAGAGGACAGACCCAGCCAAAGATTTAGCCATAGAGGTCTGGAAGTGGTAGCACATGCCTTTAATCCTAGCACTTGGGTGGCTAAGGCAGAGATCCATCTGGATCTTTGTGAGTTCAAGGACAAACAGAGGCAGGTGATGGTGGCTCACACCTTTAATCCCAGCACTTGGGATCCCATGCCTCTGCTATCAGTACTTGAGAAGCACACATGCCTTTAATCCTAGCACTAGGAAAGCTGAACCCGGAGTGAGATAGCCAGACAGAGTAAGAAAGATGGGGTAGGAGTTCAGCCCTTTGCCTTTGACCCCCTTCCCTTTTGGCTGAGGCCTCAGAGGCAGTCAACTTGAGGATTTGTGAGGAGTGGCTAGGTGACAAGTGGCTGTGGCTTGTTCCTCAGTCTCTCAAATCTTTCAGTTTTTTTTCCCTAATATCTGGCTTTGACTTTTTATTATAATACCAATTAGGATTTGTGCAATAGTAATTGAAAGCATGGAACTGTTGTTTTGAAATTAGAGTTCAAGTGGCTGAAGAGATGGCTCGGTCGTTAAGAGTACTTACTGTTTTTGCAGAGGACCAAGGTTCAGTTCTCAGGACTCACACGGTGGTTCACAAACTATCTGTAACTAGAATTCCAAGGGATCCGATGTCCTCTTCAGACCTCCATGGGCATGTAGTATACATAGATTCACTGTGTTGGCTGGGTTTTGTCATCTAGACATAAACTTAGATATATCTGGGAAGACAGATTGTCACTTGAGAAATTGCCTTCTTTCAATTGTCTTATAGACAACTCTGTGGGCATTTTCTCCACTAATGACTGACGTGGGAGGGCCTAGCCAACTGGGTGATATCATCCCTGGCAGGTGGTTATGGGTGATATAAGGAAACGGTCTGAAGAACCAGTCAATAAGCAGCACAGCTTCCTAGTCTCTGCTTCAGTAACTGCCCCGGGAGCACCAGTGTGGTTCCCAGCATCCACATTAGGCAGCTCACAACTACCTGTAACTGCAACTCCGGGGTATTCCGTGCATAACAATACCCATGCACAAATAATTTAAAATAATAAAAATCTTTAAAAAATTTTTCTTGGTCAGGCTCTTGAGTCCCCTCCTGGGGAAGGCCTCTCTGCCTTGGTGCTGGCCCCATCTTCTGCCCAGCCTAGTTTTAGCAAGAATCCCCCTAAGTCAGTTTAGTGCCCTTGATATCTGATCACCCTGGCCTGCTTTCAACAAGAATCCAGTTCAGTGAGTTTAGCAAGACAATTCCTCTTAGTAACTTTCCATCCCCTGACATCCACACCCCTTCCACTTGGCTATAACCTCGCCCCCCAAGTAGAACTCAATCACTCTTAGTGTTTCAATAAGTATCAAGCGGGTTTTTGTTTTGTTTTTTAAAACAAGTTCCCAACAGAAATATAACCGTAGACTCTTCTGGAATAATGAGGGTTTGGAGGTCTCCTGGAACACATGCTATATTCTTTGCAGAACTTCAGGGAAACTAATCGAAAGAACTTCTACACAACTACTTCGTCCGTGCTTGGGAATTAATGGGCAATACTACAAAAAAATCTTCCAAGTTCGCATCTCTGATGTGCAAGGAACAGGGTTCTGGAAAAAAAAAAACAAAACAGGAACCCTCAGCCCGGTCACCCCTCCGCCTCCTCCGTGGGCTGGAATCACATTGCATTTCTCGACGCTCGCCGAGCAAACGCACACCTCGGCGGCCACAAGCGCCAAACCACCAGCTCCCGCGCTCTCCAGCACAAGCCCGCAGCACGACGTCGCCGGAAGCACCGCCGAGGCCGGATGACGTCAGCAACTCTGAGCCCGCCCCCTAACACCCTCGGCTCCGCCCTCCCTACCCCTCCCACCACGTGTCCTCGCTCGGTCGCGAGGGGCCGCGCCGGGGTGGCTGGAACGGCGAAGCCCAGGGCGCGGTGACTGCCGGGCCTCAGCCCTCGTCGCCCCCTGCGGCGACGCCGCCGGCTCGGCCGGGGTGAGTGCGCGCGGGCCGCCCGGCCTGGGCGGCTCCTCCTCGGTGCTGGCGTTAGGGGGGGGTTGGCGGGGGGGGGGGTGCTGGGCCGCGGCAGGGCCGGGGCCGCCGCTGGCAGCTGTCGCCGTCGCCGCCTTTGTTGCGGGCGGGCCAAAGAGGTGGGCGGTGCGGGCTGTCGCCGCCCCCGCAGGTGCACGGGAGACCCGAGCTGGGGGCGTGTGCAGGGGGTGGTGGGAAAGGGTCGGGCAAGATGGCTGGAAGGAGCTGGGGCGGCGGCGGGCACCTTCGCGCCGGCCCCTCCCACCTCCCGCCCCGCGACGGAGCGCAGGCCGCGGCCAACTTCAGGCCCTGGGTCCTGGGACCTCACGGTCATTCCTACCTCCCCAGGCTGCCCCCCATTCCCGGAAACATTGGCGAAGCTGACTCCGAACTCCGGGAAGATCTTTGCTTTGGAAGTCTCGGAAAATGGGACTCACAAGATGCACACTCGCTACACACCCAGCAATTGCCGACTGTCTTTTAAGGGGAAGCTCTTTGTACCAGTCTGAAGAAGCTTCGAAAACAGAGCATTTGCGACCCAGAGGCGAGGAGGAGTCCTGCCAGGTCTGGGTTGGCCTCTGCCACCCAGGCACACCCCTCTCTGTGTCACGGACTTGGCTTTGGGATGTCCTTTAGAGAAGAAAGACTGTTAAGTTTCTGAACTGGCTTGTGGACAGCTCCTGTAGATTTGGAAAATCCAGGTGATAAGTATTTCGTGCTAACTATTTGAATGCCCTCCCTCTCTGGGCTCAGATTCTTTGACCTGGTAGCAGATCAGCACCTCTCTCCCCTGGCCCTGATTCAGTGTTCAGTTGGTACTGGCTGTGGGAAACTTATGCCTGTCAGTGCACTGTTTCAAACCTATTCCTGGCAATGCTCACCCACTGTTCGCAATTCTGTCCTTCTGTACAATTGGTCTGTGAAAACTAGTCTTGATTTCTGAACCACACAAAGCTTTTTAAATATTTTAAGGTAGCCACATATACTGTCTGCCCACAGCCCCTGTAATAATAATGAAATAAGCCACGTTCCCTGACTCACAAACTGAGTGTGAACACCCTGACAGCACCTGACTTGTCTGCTAAATTTTGCATGCAGAGATGGAGTCCCTTGCCTCCCCTCGAAATTTGACTCTGAAAGAGCAAGAGGAGAAGATACAGATCCGGGAATTGGAAGATGGTCCCCCCATAAATATGCAGAAAGTACAAATTTGTTCAGAAGGTGCATGGGTAAGTAAGAGGGTGTGGGATCCAGCCTGAGAGCCAGGCTTGCTTTGGTTCTCCTCCTGGGACAGACATGGGAAGTAAAAATAGCCCAGTCTCCTGTGTTTGCATTCCTGAGAAAACAGCCCTGTGGCTTCAAAAGGCAGTGCAAATAATGGAGGGAAACGGAGGGAGGTGGTGGTAATGGGAATAGAGCCTCCAGCACCGAGGCTGATTATGTCTCAGAAACTGAGACCATGTCTTCTTGCCACGCTCTCATTCACTCATTTCCCCTGTGCCTGACTTAATATCATTATAGATATTATAGGCACCAAATACATATAAGACTTGGGTCATTGAGCTGGTATGAGGAGAATTTAGGCATAACAGTTGACACCCTGTGCTATATATCCCCTGGGCATAAATGGAGATGCTAAGCTCCAAGGAATATACAAGTGTAAGTACAACAGTATTTAAGACATACCTTTATTTACAGTGGTTATTGGAGTCATGAGTTGTAAACATTTTAAATAAGTAATAAATTGGCATTGCTTAATCTTTATTGTACATAAACATCAATATCATCAATAGATAATATCCTTTGTGCCCAATGAAGTCTTTCATCATAGAACACAGAGCTGCAGGCAAAGAACTAGAAAGATCCTTCTTCCAAAATCTAGTTTGCCCTTCCTACAGAACCTCAGGTAAAAAGATAATCTGCTTTACTGCCTGGATCCCTGTGTACACTGACTTTCTGAGCCCTACCAAAGGAGCCTGCTTCTGTGTTGTGTCTCTGTGTAAACTGTCCGTGCGTCCATCGCCAGGCTCTGGGCTCACTGGTCTGGAGCTGTGCTGCCTTTTCCCCATTCATGTTTGTCTACCCTGCCCTCCCCAGTTCTGACTCATGCAGTGGTCAGTTCTGGCAGCCTGAAGATCACAAACAGCAGAAATCCTGGATTCTGAGGCTAAATTGAGTGACCCAGAATATCTAAATGGGCTGGAGCAATATGGAAATCTGAAGTCAAAGTAAACATCTGATTGTGTTGAGCAAATGAGAAAAGCCAGGTGAGGAACATGCCTTGCCCAGGAAAGAAAGTCAGAAGAGTAGCTGGAGGCTGGAGGAGGGAGCCTGGAAGCTTGAGAGGCAGGACTGGGATTTGGGCATTTGTAACCTCTAGGAAGTCTGCTGTCCATCGACAGCTACTGCAAGGTGTTAAGACAGATTTCTGCCTTCATGGAGCCCTCTGTATCATAAGGAAAAGAAGCTGGACAGGATTCTCTCACCAGGCAAAGGTGGAAGAAGTTTTATTCAGGTCTGATAGTGTGCTTCCTGGAGAAGGCTGAGTCTTGAGCAGTGGACACTTTTGACCCCTCCACACCCTGGAACATTTAGAAGTGTATGGAGATGATTTAGTAGTTGTGATCCATAGTAGAAGTTGGGGTGTGAGGCTCAGGATCTCCCTATACATCTTAAATGCAGTTGCAGGTACCTTTACATACAGCAAGGAACTGGGTAGTTCAAAAAGTCAGTAGCATATGGTTGAGACACTGATCTAGTACATTAAATTAGAAAAATAGAATCTGAATGTTAAATGCATATTTTGCTAATAATTAAGATGGTTCATAAGAACTACTCATGTGTAAGCTGTACTCCATAATAGAGCTGGAGTAGAAATACAGTTTCAAATAGAAAAAAATTACTTTGAACTGAGTCTTAGGGGTGGGGTGAGCATAGGGAAAGGAGAGAGCTTGCACTCCAGGCAAGAGAACAGCCTGATCAAAGGATGGGAGAGAAGGACTGTGGGTGGAGTTAAAAGATGCCCCTGAAGCTGGAACCTAAATGTGAGACAGGCAATGGAAAAGGGTAAGTCAGGGGACATGGTGTGCTACATGGGGTAGTTAAAGCTGGCCTGAGTAACTTTGAGGAATGAGTCTTAAACCCATCAGTCTACATTAGTAGGCCTCTGAAGAGCAGAGTTGGGAAGGATTCCTATAGTCACCTTGGTAAGGCCAGGGTAGCCTTTAGAGACAGAACTGGCTTTAGAATCAGACCCAACTGATCAGACTTCAGCCATCCTACTTAGCCACTGTTCCCTTAATCATAAAAGTTCAGTAGCAATCCCCATATCCATAGCATATTTCAATAATTCAGAGATGTTTATGTGGATGGAAATACTTTAGGCAGTGCCTGACCTAGCAGGGGCTCCGTTGATGCAGTGGTTCCAATTCTCCTCATATGCCTACTTTTCTAGTAAGCCTCAAAGTGTGAAAGTGCTTTACAGAACAATTACCATTGGAGATAAGTACAGGAATGCCAGCTTCCCAGGAAAGCAAGGCAGTGCATACAAGCTAAAGAACACTTCTCTGTTGAGTCCTTAATCATGTGAAAGAGGAAGGACAGGAATTGCAGGTTCTTAACTGCAAGGCCAAGGAAGGATGACTGAAACTTGAACTACCTGGTTTCTCTGTTTTAACCAGAGCCAACACTGTTTACCTTCTGCTGTGCCTGATCAAATACAAGGCCTGCATAGCAGGAGTCTTGCTATCTTCAGGGCTCTGGAGAGACTTTGTAAGCTTGTCTGTTGTGCCTTGGGCACTTGTTGTGGACTTGTTTGAAGATTCTCTAGCTACATGATAATTAGGAGAGGATGGGGCCCACACCTGCTCTTGAAAGTCAACATTTGACCAGGCCTAGAATGTGTTACTTGCTCTGCAGGGATTGATATAACTAGGCCTGCATTCTTCTGTCAGCCAATAGAAAGAGAGTATAAATAGTTATGGCCTAGATCTGGTGTTTGTAAGGGGGTGAAAAGGCCAGAGGGAGTTGTTTAAAATCCTGGGTGGTGGTAATAGACTGGAAACTCCCCCGAGCTGCCTAGTTTCCAGACGGAGGAAGTCTTATGAAAGCCCAGAGACTGCACCATTTTTATCTCCTACTGTTCCACATGTAAAGAATTTTTGTTCAGTTTTACTCCAAAGAGTTCACTTGTTTTTTGACAAATAAAATTTTAATTCTTTAAAACTGCTTCAAGTATGACAAGAGAGACCCAGAGGTAACATATTTCCCTCAATAACTTATTCAGTAATCCGTGATAAGTGCTTACTAACTGTAACAGTAGTTCTTAACCTATGGGTCCTGATGGCTCCAGGGGACAAATGACCCTTTCACAAAGGTTGCATATCACATATTTACAATAGCACAATTAAAGCTATAAAGTAACAATGAGATGATGTTATGGTTGGTGGTCACAGCACGAAGAAGGTTGAGAACCGCTGAGCTCTAGGAAGCATCCTAGGCTTAGGGAAACAAGTCAGATTAAAGTGATGAGCAGAGAGGGGAGAGAAAATGCATGGTCCCAGAGTGATGAGCACAGGACATCCAGTGTGTAGGTGTGCTTACAGCCTAGAGTAGTGTTGCCTGGGCTAGGTCTTGGAAGATGGGTGTGGAAGAGGAAGGTTGGGCCAAGGGGACCAATGGGCAGAAGTATGTAGGCAGCAGAGAACAAGGAACAGCTAAAATAGGTGCAGCATAGATGAAGAGTCACTCGGGACAAAGCTTTCTCCTTTAGTGAGTGCTTTGGACTCAGCACTGAGTCCACGACTCAACCTTGCCACTATTGGCTGTGTGTCTTTTGCCTAGAAATGAGGTTCCTCAGCCCATTCCCCCAGCCCTTACTAAACTGGAATATCTTTGCTCTTCTGTGAGATTGGAGGTGATTGGGGAGTAGTGGGGCCTTTCCCAGTAAATGTTCCCATATAGAAGAGTATGATGGAGACAGTGTAAGTAGGCCTAGTTGACAAGGAAAGAAAAGCCAGCGTATGTGATTGACAGCATGACTCTTGAAGAGGAGGTAGGCCATATATGCAGGGACTTTTCTAAGATAAGGAGTGACAATATGATCACCGAGGCCCATGATACAGCTTCAAGGAATGAGTCTGAAGGAGAGAAAAAGTGTGAAAAAGTTCATTAATGATTTCTTAACATTGAATAGCTTTGGAGTAGGATTTCTAATGACCAGAAAGAAAATTCAGTAGAAAAAAAAAGCAAATCAGTTGGGAAAGAGATTGTGGTTGCTGGCCACCTTTAGCTTAGGAAGGTGTTCCCTCCCTTTGGAAGAGGGAGCAGGGAGCCTAGTCTGGCATAGAAATCCACCATTTTGATGAGATCTCATTCTATAAGTGAAGCTTGAATTAGCCCTTCTCTGCTACTGTGCTCATATAGATTGGAAGGACCTAGTAAGCTGCCTTCTCTGGCTGGCTCTCCTCAGGACAGCTTTGGTCTTGAGTCAACAGTAGGAAGTGTTGACTCATTTAGAAGAGGAAAGTCTGTGTGATCTACAAAGATGCTGTGGGGGAAGCAGTAATCTTCTTGAGCTTAAAATGCAGCCACCTGGGTTTAGGGTCTCTGGCTGGGAGATAGGGAGGTCTAGGTTGGGATGGACATCTTTGTGAGGATACTTACTTGAGGTATGGATAATTCTTGACCTTGGAGTCACAGGTGAACTGTGAGCAGATCTCATGCAGTACCTGAGAAGATGATGCCCAGTGTCCCCAAGCCTGATGATGGCAGCTGCTATGGTGGAGGGAGAAAGGAAGCTTCTCACATACCATCCACAGGAACAGTGAGAATAGAGACCGTTCCCCCGAGGGGGGAGCCCTGGTCTGACTGAGTGTATAAAGGCTGCACTGGACCTACTTGTCTGTCACAGCCCGTCACACATGTGCATGTACATACCAGTCACTGAGAAAGTCCTCTTTGTTTTCCAGGTACCAGCCCTGTTTGATGAGGTGGCCATATATTTTTCAGATGAGGAATGGGAAGTTTTGACAGAACAACAAAAAGCCCTCTACCGGGAAGTCATGAAGATGAATTATGAAACTGTCCTGTCCCTGGGTAAATGTTTTGTTTTGTCTCTTGGAAGCTCTAGACCCATAGAGCTGTAGCTCTGGTTGTCTATCTCCTCATCTGAATGGGACCCCCTCCCTGCCAGCTTTAATCCCTGGTTTTGATTTGGACAGAATATACAGATTACGTACGCCTTTCTATTTGGAAACCCATGTTACCTCTTAGAACAATCTTCATTTGGCCCAAGTGTTCTCATTACTTAAAAAAAAAAAAAAAAAAAAAAGTAAAACAAAAAAGTGTAGGTTTAAAAATGCCATCATGGAACTAGGCCTCTATTTTGTTGATCCTTAGGAAGGACAGATTTGTTGTCCTATCAGCCTCAGACACTTGGGGATACACCAAAGATACTCCCCCAAACACACACACATTGACATCATCCTTCTCAGAGTAACCATTTGGAAGAATTTCCCAGTTTTGATCAGTTGGGTTCTAAAATGTGAGTGTTTCAATGGCTGTATCCATCTATTTCACTGCCATTAGCAGAGCTCCAGGTATCCCCAACAGACTGGGCTTCCGCTTCCATCCTTTATGTTTCTAAGTATCACCAAGCTCTGTTGCCATCTTCTGTAGCTGGGGGTGAGGTTGTTCCTTACTTGGTGATACACAGCTCTTTCCTACTTTATTTCCTATGAACAGATTTCCCATTCCCTAAACCAGACATGATGAGTCGATTGGAAAGGGAAGAGGAGTACTCCAATTCTGATGAGTGGCGGCTCCAGGGAGTAACCTTTGCAGGTACTGAGTGAACCAGATCAGCATATACCCCAGGGAAACAAGCTGGGGTTTTGGTTTCCATATATAATCTATAGGGTATTTAGGAGTGCTGTACAAAGATTACGTGTAGGCTTTGGGATGTAAAGATCCCCCTTTCTAGTACTGAATGGACTTAGACAACCTCTTTTTCCTAGGCCTCCATTTCTTCGTTATTGGTTTCATTTACTCCTAAACTTGGGAGGTACTACATGAGACTATCTCAAAAAAAGAAAAAAAAAGTTTGCATGTTAAGTGTACCCCCACATACTTGTGTGTGTGTGTGTGTGTCATAGTTTTGAGGCTATCAGAATATATTTGCTTTTCTCTGAGTTAAAATGCAGTATTCCGCTGATTCCACAGCATGCTTTCCTTTTTATTTTGCTAACATGGCAATTGAGAATGCTTCTTAAAATAAAGGGCATGTGATAGCCATTTCCTTTTCTTTTAAAAAGATGTAACAGTACGTTTTATAGCTGATGGCTTTAATGTTTGGAAGCTATAGTAATCACCATAAATCATGTTTCCTGTGACTACCTTCCAAATGGAAATGTATGATGAAACAGTTTCACCTTTACTGTGCGGGAATCAGGTGTCTGCATTATAGGGTTAATTTTGCTGACGCAGGTTTTGCTGTAGATTTTTATTTTATTTTGGTTTGGTTGCATCTAGTTCCAGGGCTGTGGCTCGCTGGCACGGTGCTTCCAGATTTCTGTAATATTAGTAGTATGAATACATTTGGCTTCCCATCCACATAAACATTGAGTGGTACTGGTTGTAAGGAAGTGGGATGGAGCCTGAGGCCATCTGTGCCCATCTAAACAAGCTCTAGCCTCCACTGTCTTTTTGTTCTCTGTATTTTGAGACAGTGTAGCCCAATGTAGCTAGCTTTGAACTTGGGGTCCTCTTACCTTGTCTCCCAAATAGCTGGGATTACAGGTCTATACCACTAGGCCCACACAGAAACACTGTTTTCCTCCAAACATAGCCCCATTATTATTTGCTCCAGGCTTCGTGCCTACATTCAGTTCTCACAGAAAGTTCTCTTGTCACTTCCTAGCTTGGCAACCTTGTTATATTTCATAGCATCTCTGGTCTTTCTGCTTGGCTGCAAAGGCCCTCCGCTACACACAGTACTTTGAAAATAAGATTTGATAATCTGTACCAATAGGACATAGGTAAGGACTTAGGCTATGTTATTTGTTAAACTTTTGGTTCACTTTTGATGAGATCCAGATTAAATATGACCTCCCCCAAATCCATGAATAAATCATATTACATACTGGCATTATTTTTGCCCCTCCTTATTTGTCTTCTAGAAAATGAAGAATCTGATTTCAAGACTCCATATTGGGCAAGCCCAATGAATAACACTTTGCATTTCCCTCAACCTCAGCACCTCAACAGCTTTTGGCATCTGCCTCGGGACATCACTGAACTGCCTGAGTGGAGTGAGGGGTACCCCTTCTACATGGCCCTAGGCTTCCCAGGGTATGACCTCTCGGCTGATGACTTAGCTAGCAAGTTTCAGTTCAGTCGGGGCATGCGCCGCAGTTATGATGCAGGGTTTAAGCTGATGGTTGTGGAGTATGCTGAGAGCACCAACAACTGTCAGGCTGCCAAGCAGTTTGGGGTGTTGGAAAAAAATGTTCGAGACTGGCGAAAAGTGAAGCCTCAGCTCCAAAATGCCCATGCCATGCGGCGGGCATTTCGAGGCCCCAAGAATGGGAGGTTTGCTCTGGTGGACCAGCGTGTGGCCGAGTATGTCAGATACATGCAGGCCAAAGGGGACCCCATCACCAGGGAGGCAATGCAATTGAAAGCTCTTGAAATCGCCCAAGAAATGAACATTCCAGAGAAAGGGTTTAAGGCAAGTCTGGGCTGGTGTAGAAGAATGATGAGAAGATATGACTTATCTCTGAGGCATAAAGTGCCGGTTCCCCAGCACCTGGCCGAGGACCTGACTGAGAAGCTCGTCACTTACCAGCAGAGCATACTGGCTCTGCGCCGGACACATGACTATGAAGTGGCACAGATGGGCAATGCAGATGAGACACCCATCTGCTTAGAAGTGCCCTCTAGAGTGACTGTTGACAACCAGGGTGAAACACCTGTCTTGGTCAAGACACCAGGTAGGGAGAAATTGAAGATCACAGCCATGCTAGGTGTCTTGGCTGATGGGAGGAAGTTACCCCCATACATCATTTTGAGGGGGACATATATCCCCCCTGGGAAGTTCCCCAGTGGCATGGAAATCCGCTGCCACCGCTATGGGTGGATGACTGAGGACTTAATGCAAGACTGGTTGGAAGTTGTGTGGAGACGGAGAACTGGAGCAGTGCCCAAACAACGGGGGATGCTGATCCTGAATGGCTTCCGGTGCCATGCCACTGACTCTGTGAAGAGTTCCATGGAAAGCATGAACACAGACATGGTGATCATCCCAGGGGGCCTGACCTCACAGCTGCAGGTGCTGGATATGGTGGTCTACAAGCCTCTGAATGACAGTGTTCGGGCCCAGTATTCCAACTGGCTTCTGGCAGGGAACCTGGCACTGAGCCCCACTGGAAATGCTAAGAAGCCACCCCTAGGCCTCTTCCTGGAGTGGGTCATGGTTGCATGGAACAGCATCTCAAGTGAATCAATTGTCCAGGGGTTCAGAAAGTGCCACATCTCCAGCAACTTAGAAGAAGAAGATGATGTCCTATGGGAAATTGAGAGCGAGTTGCCCAGAGAACCACCAAAAGAATGTGATCCTGAAAGTATGGCTGAGGGCAATTGAAAGAAGAGTTCAGATAACTGGTCAGGAGTGGCTCTCCACCATCAATGATGCTCATCGTCATGTAGCACTCGCCTTTCTGGCCATCTGCTTCCCTTTTCAAGTTATCTTCAAATAAGCCTGCCGTGCCTCAGTGTATCTAGCAGGTCATCAGCATTTTCTTCTCTTTTGCTCTGTGGCCTGGATCCAGGAGCACTTGTGTAGTGGGTAAGATGAGAAGGAGCTGCCAGAGCACTTCACCTGAGAGCAGCACCGCTGCAGCCAGAGCACTTCACCTGAGAGCAGCACCGCTGCAGCCAGAGCATCTCACCTGAGAGCAGCACCGCTGCAGCCAGAGCACTTCACCTGAGAGCAGCACCGCTGCAGCCAGAGCATCTCACCTGAGAGCAGCACCGCTGCAGCCAGAGCACTTCACCTGAGAGCAGCACCGCTGCAGCCAGAGCACTTCACCTGAGAGCAGCACCGCTGCAGCCAGAGCACTTCACCTGAGAGCAGCACCGCTGCAGCCAGAGCACGTCACCTGAGAGCAGCACCACTGCAGCCAGAGCACTTCACATGAGGGCAGCACCGCTGCAGCCAGAGCACTTCACATGAGGGCAGCACCGCTGCAGCCAGAGCATCTCACCTGAGAGCAGCACCACTGCAGCCAGAGCACTTCACATGAGAGCAGCACCACTGCAGCCAGAGCACTTCACATGAGGGCAGCACCGCTGCAGCCAGAGCACTTCACCTGAGAGCAGCACCGCTGCAGCCAGAGCATCTCACCTGAGAGCAGCACCGCTGCAGCCAGAGCACTTCACCTGAGAGCAGCACCGCTGCAGCCAGAGCATCTCACCTGAGAGCAGCACCGCTGCAGCCAGAGCACTTCACCTGAGAGCAGCACCGCTGCAGCCAGAGCACTTCACCTGAGAGCAGCACCGCTGCAGCCAGAGCACTTCACCTGAGAGCAGCACCGCTGCAGCCAGAGCACGTCACCTGAGAGCAGCACCACTGCAGCCAGAGCACTTCACATGAGGGCAGCACCGCTGCAGCCAGAGCACTTCACATGAGGGCAGCACCGCTGCAGCCAGAGCATCTCACCTGAGAGCAGCACCACTGCAGCCAGAGCACTTCACATGAGGGCAGCACCGCTGCAGCCAGAGCACTTCACATGAGGGCAGCACCGCTGCAGCCAGAGCACGTCACCTGAGAGCAGCACCGCTGCAGCCAGAGCATCTCACCTGAGGGCAGCACCGCTGCAGCCAGAGCACGTCACCTGAAGGCAGCACCGCTGCAGCCAGAGCACTTCACCTGAAGGCAGCACCGCTGCAGCCAGAGCACTTCACCTGAGGGCAGCACCGCTGCAGCCAGAGCACTTCACCTGAGGGCAGCACCGCTGCAGCCAGAGCACGTCACCCAAGAGCAGCACCTCTGCAGTCAGAGCACGTCACCCAAGAGCAGCACCGCTGCAGAAGTTAGTTGGGTCTGAAAGCATGGTCTGACTTTGTTCCATTCACAAAAAGTTTGTCTGAAAAGATAACTTTCTTTTTATAAATGCTGAACTCTTAGGGCTGGTCTGTCTGCTTGCATTATTAACATAGTTGCACTGCTTTTTGCTGATCTTCAGGACCACAACCCAGGAGAGAATGAAGTACCTCTGGGCCTCAGGTCTATGTCCTAGGGTGGTCATACCATGCCTACCAGGGAGATAATAGGTATTGTTTGGCTTCCTATAGGGAATGTTGAGAGTTTTAAAACATCATCCTAGGCTCATGGGACCTCAGATGGGGTGAGCCATTACCATTAGATCCTGTTGTCAGCAGATGTCTGAAAGTGTTTTTAAATGGAATCTTTGAAGTGTTGCAGAGCTGGCTCAGCAGTTAAGAGAACATACTGTTCTTGCAGAGAACCAGAGTTGGTTCACAGCATCCACGTCATGCAGGTCATAACCACCTGAAATTTCAGCTTCAGGGGATCCAATGACCTCTTAGCCTCCTAGGTACCTGTATTCACATGCACATTTTCACACACAGAAGCACAGTATATATGTAATTAGAAATAAATCTTTGGCTATAGATATGGCTCAGCAGTTAAGAGTGCTTATGATTTGTTCTTACAGAGGACTGGAGTTCAGTTCTCAGCATCCACATGACTGGGGTTCAGTTCTCAGCTCACAACTAACTATAATTCCAGTTCTGGGAATACAGTGCCGCCTTTGGCCTCTGACATTTCCTGCATGCATGTGGTGCACATATCCTCATGTAGGTTCACATGTACACACATGCACACAGATAAACCTTTTTTAAATTAATATGCACCAGAAGTAGTACTACAGTGAATAAAGTTTAGGGCCCTAAGGTCATCAACTGGGGGTAGAGGGTTCTGGGCAGAAGAGGAACTTTGGAAGAAGTCAGGGATGGGAGCCCAGCAAAGCCTACCTAGCAAAAGCCAACATCTCTATGCACACCGTGAGAAAGCAGGAGAATACCAGAGTAGGAGTCACATGAGAAGTACAAACAACTCACCCATTTTTTTTTTTTTCCTTTTCAATTCACTTGCAGCCTTTGAAAAGGAAAGTGGACAATCTTTAGCAGAAGACCTAAAGCTATCTTAACATACCTTCCCTTTAAAAATGAAAATGTCTATTCGTGTACATTTTACTTGCCTACCTGCCATGCAAGTGAAGTGCTAATGGAAATCACCTACTGTGTGCTGTATAAGGACATGTTCTTAGTGGCACACCTCATTCCTGCCCTCATCTCCCTACCCTTGACACTGAGCCCTAAACTTAGAGTAGAGCAAGTAGTTCTTAATACTGAATTCAAGAAAACTGAAATACTTTCTTCCCATGCCCCCACTCTGCATAAAGTCCCAGGGACTGGCTTCCTTTCTGCTGCCCACTCTGCTGCCCCATTAACTACTAGACTCCAAGCTGCAGTTGTTTTTTCTCATTCTTACTTTTCCCCTCTCTGTTAGAAAACATTTTCAATTTTCTAAGCAATTTACCACTCCAGGAATCCAATAAAAACTATCAGAAGAGGGCAGAAAACCATGCTAAGTCACAGCTGTGCACACTGGTACTCACATCCCACATCAGTGTGAGCTGCTGCTCTTCCAGATGCTACAGTCTGTACAGCTGCTGGGGAGTAATGGAAATAGTCGGGGATTCACAGCAAACAAGATTAACAAGATGGACATTAAATCGCCTCCTGTCGTGGAATAGAATACTATTTTTGTTAAAAGTAAGAAGATATCTAGAAATCCAAGCTAATTCATACTTAGGTTCTTTGTTTTCCAGCAAATGAAACTGATTGAAACACTTGGGAGAAAAAACTTGTAAGAGGATGGCTACAAAGGGACCAAAAAAGGCAAGAGGCTCTGACTATCCCAGGTCTGGACAGCAGCCTGAGCTTCCCATCTCAAGACAGCCCCACCCACCCATCCCATCCGGGGTCAGCCAAGCCTAAGACCCTTAAGTTTAGCAACAAGCTTAGAAAAGAAACATTCTGCCCCAGTTCTCCTTTTGAGCTATCTCCTCTGCCCACTAGAGAAGCCTATAAACATGAATGGACAAAGAGATTTCCTGGAGAACATTGTTCAGTACCAAGATGCACCGTGTCACCACATGTCTTTTCTGTGGAGCAAAAACCTCAAGCATATACCTTTGCAGATGCTTCAGTAGAACTTGTTTCCACACAGATCAAGACTACAGGAAAGCTTTTGTAGAAACCTGTCATTAATGAATTCCTGTTACTTAAACATCTCACTGAGGGAATGAGATAACAGCAAAATTGAGGCACTGGCTTGCTGCCAGAAGATGGCTGTTCTTTGTAAACTAAGTTAGTATGGAAGATGAGAGTTTAAAATAAATCATGCTGTTACATTTAACCTTCCTAATCTGCTTGGCAGATAGACCTTTTTAGGGTCTTATTTAAGGACTCTACTTTCCCTGTTACCCTCTTTAATGAAGCAACTCCTGGCACACAAGCCTTTGCTTTTCAGGCTTGCTTACAAAATTCTATAAATCATCTGCTGTCTACACCAAACAAAGCCCACTGACTCATACTTACTTAATTTCCTTAATATTTTTATCAAAAGGTCAGTGGGAGGGATTGGACCTTGAGACACAGCTGCATTCTGGTTCAGACTTCAACTCTACACGAATAGGGGTGAGTCACTGACTTTTCCACAATAGTAATTTTGCATTCCTGTGTAAGTCAGCTGTTAAGAAAAACATTCCTTCCAATCTATCTGTGCTACAAAAGTTCTACCAGAACCTTATAGGCGAAGCCATTGTTAGATCTGGTTATTCCAAATAGTCTGGCAAACGGGTCGCTTTTCCTTCCTCCAGTCAGCTTACAAGGACACTGTACATTGGTCTTGGCATCCTTACCAATTTGTACTCAGGTAACTCATTCTGTTTGCTATCCACATTTCTGATGTTTTAACCAGTCATTACACCTGCCCAGTGTCAGAGTTCCAAACAGATGTCATGACGTCTAAGATCTCAATGAGAACATTGTAATTGTTTCCCCTTAACTTTGTACTGTCTTGTCATCCCCAAATGGCATCTGTTAGCTCCCTGTCTTTAGATTTTTTCTTCCTTCCACTGCCCACTTTTCCAACTTTATTCTCTTGCTTGAGAGCTTAAAAGATTCCACACAGAAGCCAGATATCTTAACAGAGTAGAAAACGGACTTAACTTCTGTTTCACTCCGTAACATCACTTATCAGCTGAGATGCCTTACAGGTTATATAGCACTGGAGCTTTGCTAAAGTGATGTCTGCTGCCAGGGTCTTCTAGGCGCTTTTTTCCACTGACTTTAAATGATCTATGCCTAACAGAGCCCCACAACAGCTGTTTAGCAGAATAGCAGTTACCTGAGTGTTACCATAGTACACTGAGACTGGTACTCCCTACTAGATAGAAACTGACCCCAATAATAAACTTTGATAACAAAGACAATAGGCTCTGGTGGTTTTATTTATCTGCTGGTATTGTAAGAAGTTACATTTTAAGCTATGGCCTGTACTTTATTCATCAGATTTGGTAGCACCACATTACACCTTTGGAGCAATGTCTTCATGGGATGTGCTGTGTTACAAGCGTTTAAACTGAGAGGAATATGGGGTTTTAAACTAGTTCTTACAGGCTGGAGGGGTTTGAACAGCCCCCTCAGTCATGTCTTAGCAATTTTAGTCTTAGGAATGACGTCTATAAAAGTTAAGGATGAGTCAAAATACACTAACAAGGTGATGGACAGAAATCTTTCCTTTTTTCACAAATTTCTCAAGTGAAAAGCATCATTCATAGGGCTCAATTGTGTGCTGTTAGGCAGTGGAGAAGTGTTGGGTGGATTGGTCACAGCTGGGCTGACAGAGTGTTATGGTGCTGTGTGTGCGAAGACCCTCAAGGGCCTGGGAAAGCAAAGCAGACTTGCTGTCACACCTGTCGCTTAAACACATGACCAAAAAACTTGGGGTGGAAACTCTGAAATTAGCAAGTGAGTTTCTAACAGAATTCTTAATTCTGTAATTAAGAATTTCTTCATTACAGGAGACTGCCTTACCTCCAACCCCATCTCCCCATTTCAGAAAACCTCTTGACAACTGGCCTGGAAAACAGACCTGAGTGTAAACCTCACAATAGTTAAGGTGATTGCTATGAACGTGGAGTTTGTGGTCCCACTGGAAAGGTGATAAGTATAGGCCAGGGCCTAGCACAGTGAATAGTTTGCAGCTTGGAACCTTTGCTATACAGAGCCCTTTGAAATTTTCCATTGCTGGGGATACACACATACAAACACACTTCCACTGCTACACAGAACCCTTTGGAATTCTCCATTGCCAGACAGCACACAAGCCCCTGGGCAGTATGAGCCATTCATATAGCAGCAGTCCAAAAGAAGACCATTATGTGTACCTATCATTCCAAACTCTCTCTAGCTTATTTGAATGAAAAGAAAGTTTTCTCCCAAAATGTTTATTTGTCACATTTAAAATACAAAACCAAATCCACAGATCCAGATATAGGAACACACAAAAATATTCACATGTATCTTCTATGTAGGCCATCTGTACATCTAATTCATCAGTCAATACTACATGAATGAAAAGCAACACAAAGCTATAAAACAAGTCGGTTACCAGTAACCGTCAAATGTGAGCTCATAGTACCACTTGAAAGGGTAAAACAGACATTTGTAGAAATATGAAAATTAAGATTTCATATTTCATAAGATTTCAATGAAAATATTTCTGTAGAATTAACAAGTTTGTCCATCAGCCTTTAGACACACTAATGGTAATTGAATTACAAGAAAACACTAAGGATAACTGCATCTAAGCACTGACTAGACTGTTAAACACAAAAGAGCCTGTTCTTTGGAGTGAAAACAGAGGGTTACCTGGGAACATTAACTGCTATCTAGTCACAAAAGGACATTCTGACTAACAGCAAATTATTCCACCAATATACAGAGTATAGTTCTTCAGGGAAAGATGTTTTCACTGTTGGATACAGAACATACATCACTGAATATACAGTAATCCTGCTAATAATGGGGACAGAGCTACAATAGCATCTTTATCCTAGAACGTCACCTAACTTACCAATAGACCAGAGATACTCCACCTCAGTTGCCTTAATATCCCTATCAGGCACAGAAAATAAACCTGGGGACACAGACACACGGGTCATCATCAGTCAGACATATATTAATGGCTTCACAGTAGCAACACAAAATGCACTCAAATGTCACATTTCCATAGGAAAGGTTATACATACATTATTACATAATACACTTCAGTCTTGAAATGTGGACTCAATCGCATTCCATTTGCAGCAACCAATTAATTTAGTGATGATCCTACTTTAGCAGAGCAAAAGTCCTTCTTTGGCTGCCAGGCGCTGGCGATGGACTTTGTCTTGTTGTAGCTCTTCATGATTGGGGTGCCAAAGTTTCATGATGATCCTTTCGATGTTAAGAGCATACACAGTATGTGTAGGAATGACTTCCCTGTGTACCTGTGATTTTAAAATTACATGTTTTTCTCTTATGCTTTAATAAACTTATTTTTATAACATTCAAAATATAACTTGTATTTTAAAAACCTCTCATGACTTAGGTACCCTATAAACTTTAAATCAGAACATAGTAAATCCCAACTCAGATAATAAGAAAAATACTAAGTGCTACAAATGAAAAAGCCAAATTACCCATAAAGGCAGACCCATCAGAATAACACCTAACTATTCAATGGAAACAGTGAGAGCAAGAAGGTCCTGGTCAGATGTTATACAGACACTAAAAGAGCATGGCTGCCAACCCAGGCTACTATACCCAGCAAAACTATCAATCATCATAGATGGAATAAACAAGATACTTCACCACAAAACCAGATTTAAACAATACCTATCCACAAATCCAGTCCTACAGAAAGCACTAGAGGGAAAACTCCAACCTAATGAAACCAGAAACACCCATAAAGCCATAAGCAATTAATCCCACAGAAGAAAAACCCAAAGAAGGGAAATACACACAAGCTACTACCGAAAATAGCAGGAAATAACAATCATTGGTCATTATCCCTTAATATCAATGGCCTCAATTTACCTATAAAAAGACACACCCTAACATGATGGATAAAAAAAACAGAAGCCATTCTTCTGCTGCATACAAGGAACACACCTCAACTTCAAAGGTAGACACAGACTCAGAGTAAACGGTTGGGAAAAGACTTGCCAATCAATGATCCTAAAAAACAAGCTGGTGTAGCCATCCCAATATCTAACAAAATAGACTTCAAACTGAAATCAATCAAAAGAAACAAGAACAGACATTACTTATCTCAGGAAAAATCCACCAAAATGAAATCTCAATCCTAAATATTTATGCTCCCAACACAAGGGCACCTACATATATAAAAGAAACACTACTAAAGCTTAAATCTCAAATCAAACCCCACACACTAATAGTGGGAGACTTCAATGCTCCACTTTTACCATTAGATAGGTTAACCAGATAGAAACTCAATAGAGAAACAAGGGATCTAACATATTATGACCCAAATGGACTTAATAGATATATACAGAACCTTCTACCCAAACACAAAAGAATATACATATTTCTCAGCACCCAATGGAACTTTCTCTAAAACCGACTACATACTCGGTCATAAAGCAAATATCAAAAGGTACAAAAAAATGGGAATAACTCCCTGTATCATATCAGACCATCATGGTCTAAAGTTAGAGTTCAGCACCAACACAAACCACAGAAAGCCTACAAATGCATAGAAACTGAACATCTCTCAACTGAACCACTTCTAGATCAAGGAAGAAGTTAAGAAAGAAATCAAAGACTTCCTAGAATTTAATGAAAATGAATCCACAACACATCCAAACTCTGGGACACAATGAAATCAGTGTTAAGAGGAAAACTCATAGCATGAGATGCCTATATGAAAAACCTAGAGAAATCTCACACAAGAGACATAACTGCAGAGCTGAAGACTTTAGAACAAAATTAGAAGCAAACTCACCTAGAAGGAGTAGAGAAATAAAATAATCAAACTTAGGGCTGAAATCAATACAATAGAAACAAAGAGGACAAGACAAAGAATCAGTGAATCAAAGAAAGTCAAGAAGACAGATAAATGCTTATCCAAACTAACCAAAAAGCAGAGAGTATCCAAATTAACAGAATCAGAAATAAAAAAGGGGACATAACAACAGACACCCAGGAAATCCAGAGAATTATCAGGTCATACTCTGAAAATCTATACTCCACTAAAAATGGAAAACCTAAAATAAATGGACAGCTTTCTGAACAGGTACCACTTACCAAAATTAAATCAAGATCAGATAAATGACCTAAACAGACCTATAACCCCAAAGGAAGCTGAAGCTGTTAAGTCTCCCAAGTAAAAAAAGTTCAGGATCAGACGGTTTCAGTGCAGAATTCTACCAGCCATTCAAAGAAGAAAGAACTAATACCAACACTACTCGAACTGTTCCATACAGTAGAAACTCTGCCGAACTCTTTTTATGAAGCCACAATCACCCTCATGCCCAAGCAACTCAAAGATACAACAAAGACAGAAAATTACAGACCAATCTCCCTCATGAACACTGATGCAAAAATACTTAATAAAGTTCTGGCAAACCAAATCCAACAACATATCAAAAAAATCATCCACCATGATCAAGCAGGCCTCATCCCAGAGATGCAGGGATAAAACTGTGAATGTCATCCATCATATAACAAACTGAAAGAAAAACCCACATGATCATCTCCTTAGACGCTGAAAAGCCTTTGACAAAAACCAAAAGTCCTTCATGATAAAAGTCCTAGAGAAATCAGGAATACAGGGAAAATACCTAAACTTAATAAAGGCAATATACAGCAAGCCAATAGCCAACATCAAACAAATTGGAGAAACACTCAAAGCAATCCCACTAAAATCAGGAACAAGACAAGGCTGTGCTCTTTCTCCTTTTCTATTCAATATAGTTCTCCAAGTTTTAGTTAAAGCAATAAGGGAACAAAAGGAGATCAAAGGGATACAAATTGGAAAGGAAAAGTCAAACTGTCTCTATTTGTAGATGATATGATCAAATACAAAGTGACCCCCAAAATTCTACCAGGAAACTCCTACAGCAATGTAGCACCATGCAAGATTAACTCAAAAAAATCAATAGCCCTCCTATACACTAAGGATAAAAGGGCTGGAAAAAAAAAAAAAAAAAAAAAGTAAGGAAAACATCACCCTTTAATAGCTGCAAACAGCATTAAATATCTTGGCCTAACTCTAAAGATGTAGCAGACCTGTTTGACAAAAACTAAGTCACTGAAAAAAAAATTGAAGAGGATATCAGAAAATGGGAGATCTCCCATGCTCCTGGACAGGTAGGATCAACATAGTAAAAATGGCAATTTAACCAAAAGCTACCTACAGATTCAATGCAATCCCCATCAAAATCCTAACACAATTTTTTACAGACCTTAAAGAGCATACTCAACTTCATATAGAATAACAGGAAACCCAGTATTGCTAAAACAATCCTGCTCAATAAAAGAACTTCAGGAGGAATCACCATCTCTGACTTCAAGCTATACTATAGAGCTACAGTAAGAAAAACACCCTGAAACTGACATAAAAACAGACTTATGGATCAATGGAATCAAATCGAAGACCCCAACATTAACCCACACAACTATGAACACCTGATTGTTGACAAAGAGCCCAAAAATATTCAATGGAAAAAGATAGTATCTTCAACAAATGATGTTGGCATAACTGGATAGTAGTATGTAGAAGAATGCAGATGGATCCAAATCTATCAACCTGAACAAAACTCAAATCCAAGTGGATCAAAGACCTCAACATAAACCTAGCTACACTGAACTTGATAGAAAAAAAAGTGGAAAATACCCTCCAACACCCTGGCATGGGTGACCACTTCCTAAATATAACACCAGTAGCACAGACACTAAGAACAACAATCAATAAATGGGACCTCCTGAAACTGAGAAGCTTCTATGAGGCAAAGGACACAGTCAATAAGACAAAACGACAGCCTACAGAATGGGAAAGATCTTCACCAATCCTACATCTGACAGAGACTGATCTCAAAAACATATAGAGAACTCAAGAAACTAGAGCCCCAAAGCCTAAATAACACAATTTAAAAATGAGGTTTGGAGCTAAGAGGGGAATTCTCAACAGAAGAATCACAAATGGCTGAAAGGCAACTTAAAAAATTGTTCAACATCCTTAGCCATCAGAGAAATGCAAATCAAAACAACTCTGAGATACCACCTTACACCTGTCAGAATGGCTAATATCAAAAACACAGATGACAGCCTATTCTGGAGAGGATGTGGAGCAAGGGGAACATTCCTCTATTGTTGGTGGGAGTGTAAACTTATACAGCCACACTAGAATGCAGTATGGTTATTCCTCAGAACACTGGGAATCAATCTCGGATGCAGTAATACCACTATTGGGCATATACTCAAAGGATGCATATTCGTACCCCAAAGGCATTAGCTCAGCTACGTTCATAGCAGCATTATTCATAACAGCAAGTACCTGGAAACAACCCAGATGCCCCTCAACTGAAGAATGGATTAACAAACAGTGGTCCATTTACACAATGGAGAACTACTCAGAAAGAAAAAAAAAAAAAGACACCCTAAAATTTGCAGGCAAAAGGATGAATTTGGAGAATATCCTACTGAGCAAGGTATCACAAGCCCAGAAAGAGAGACATGAGATGTACTCACTCATAAGTGGACTTTAGACAAAAATCAAAGAATACCCAAGCTGCAAACTACAACCCCTGAACAGGTTGGGACCAGAAGGAACTTAAAGAGAGACATCCAGAGAAAATAGAGATCTCCTTAGCAGACTGGGATCATAATGGGTTGCCACCAAGAAGAGGTGGTGGGAACAAATCATGAGAGGAGATGGTTGAGTGAGAGGAGCAAAAAGGAGGAGAAAGAAAGAGATGGATATCTTGATAGAGGAAGCCAATGTG
Organism: Phyllotis vaccarum; assembly: GCA_033318265.1. Lineage (NCBI taxonomy): Eukaryota > Metazoa > Chordata > Mammalia > Rodentia > Cricetidae > Phyllotis > Phyllotis vaccarum. Next base: position 27,560,105 of record JARWLC010000017.1, read on the forward strand.
GGGTTGGAAAGAGTCTGGGTGCTAAGAAAACCTCCAAGAACTCACAGGATGTTCCTGACTAGGTCTCCAACCAATAGTGGAGGGGGTGCCTCAACAGGACTTCTTCTATGATCAAATGAGTAACCATCTTAAGAGTCATCACAGAAACTACATCCAACATTGAATAGAGGTGGAGGCAGAGGTCCATGGCTGAGCACTGGGCCGAGCTCCTGGTCCAGCTGAGAACAGGGGAGGAGAGTCTGTAGGAGCAAGGGGATAGGGATTGAGGAAAATTCTCACAGTGATGGCTGGCTGGAGCTCTAGAGAGCTCACTGAACCAAGAACAGCCATAGGGGAACCATCAGGAAAAAAGGTAGGCCCTCCAAGGGTAGGTGACTGTTGATTGGCACGGGTAGTATATGGAGCCTCAAGAGGTGGGATCAGACTGTGTTCCTGTGCATGGGCTGGCACCTTGAAGCTCATTCCCTACAGAGGAACACCTAACCCAGTCTTGATATTGAGATGAGGAAATCAGACTTGTCTGGAGTGGATGTGCCCCACTGAGCTGACCCACCTTGGGACTTCTTGCCCTTTTATTGTTTTTTTTTTGGGGGGGGGGGGGGCTGAAGGCTGTCCGGGAGGAATTGGGAGGAGGGAAGGGAAGGGGAGCAGGGGGTACATGGAAAAAAAAGACTTTTTTAGAAATAAATTTAAAAAAAACAAAAATTTTAAAAAGGTAAAAGAAATGACTCCACTAAGCTGTCCTCTGACTACACACAAGCCATCACACATTGTACCCACAAGCATACACACAATGACGTATTTAAATGTAATTAAGAAAAAAAATCTGAAAATAACAAGGAACTATGGGATTGTTTGAAGTGGAATACTTGTCTATTTTAATGATAGGTTCATAGGCATCAATGTATCAATAAACTAGGTAAACTAAGAACCAAGAAATACCTGCAAAGCTTCAAAAAGGTCGTACATGTTCACTGGAGGCAGAGATGAAGGTAGAGTATCCCCAGAGCATGCCAACAGGAATGCAGCCTGCTGCTCAGCATCATCAGGGTGTGGCTGAGAAGCTGAATTCTGACTGGCACAGGTAGCAGAAAAGGCTGGAGGGCTGGAAAAGAAGGTTTTAAAGAAACATTCAGAACACCTAGAACAGAGAGACCCTGCTGAAATACACCCCATCCTAAACATCTCTAAATGATCAGAAACCCACCACTGTATACAGAAAGTCTATGATTATGATTTTAATTTCCACAAAGCTCCATTGTCGGGCTGGAAACAAGATAATGCAGTAAGTTACTGTCCCCTCCCATAATATTAATATATTTACTTATTAATTCAAGGCACTGAACCAAACTATTTCCTGCTCCTAAAGAGTTTCCAGGTTGGAAAAACAAAACATACAAACATATAAGCAAAACAAACAAACAAACAAAGTTCTATAACTGAAGAAATATACAACTGAAAAATTATGGAGAAGGCAAACTGTACTGACAGCAAGCTTAAAAAATAAACAGCAAGAAAAGTAGCCGGCAAAACGGGAGTATTGGGGAAACATCACCCGGATCTTGCTAACTTTCAAAAACAGGCCAATAGCAGACAAGCTGAGAAGTCAGGCATGGCTTTTCCATCAGGACAGATGAGACAATTACATAGTTGCAGGAATAGACAAGGAGGTGACGCTAAGGGAGAGCTGTGGCTCAGAGCATCAGATGGCGACAGCCGTGCTAGAGTGTAATAACTTCCTGGGGACTGGGGCGGGGATGGAGGGCTCAGGGCAAAGCCCTGACAGAGACAACTCCAACACACCTTACTACAAGGAATGACTCAAATATAGAACAATTCCAAACAGGTATGTCTGAATGAGACTTGGGTAGTAACTCAGCACAGATGGAAACATAAACTAGGACCCCAATATGAGAGGATACTCACTTGTCACGATGTCTCTACAGCTTTGAGATGCCACCAAACCAGCTCTTCCATGTGCTGCCAGCTCCCCTGACACCTGCCCTTTCTATTATTTCCACCACTGGCACTTCTGCCAGCCCTCCTAGTCTTAAATGTTTCTTTGATCCTGTATCATTTCCTCTTTCCTCCCAACCTCCACTCCAGATAACCAGACAGATGCAATCTAGCCTTCAGAGATGTACGGCCACTGCAGCAACCACTGCTAGTTCTTTTCCAAGGTTAAAATGCACAGGGAATGGTGTGGGGAAGCATAATGGACTGGGATAGCCTGAAGCAACTCACAGAGTGCCTTACAACTGACGACGGCCCTGGAGTCCCGAGTGGACTAAAGACATACAGCAGGTCTGTACAGCAGGACGCTGACAACAACCACAAGTCATGGGCGCAGGCCACAACTCTGAGCTACAGCCAGGAGCGTCAAATGAAGACATGGATAACAAACATCTACCACCCTTCCTCATCTTCCCACCATCAGAAACCAAGCCTGAGGCCCTGAACAGGCACCTCCTCACCAGGCAGAGGCCATCACCAGGAAGCACTACCTGAGGAGCTACTCCAACTCACACCAGAAAGAGAGAGGTGATCTAACAACCTCTGGTTAAAAAGTACTAATATAGCTGTGTTGATGTCAAATCTTGCAGAAACACAATAGCTGATTTTTTACCAGTGGCCTCTCACATTAGGTCAGTGAGCAGGCAGCAAAGAACTGGCCCAAGAGGACAGGAAGCCACTCACCCTTCAACCAAGCTGTTGTAAGCCACCACACTATTCTTCAGGTATGGCTGTGGAGTCACATTACTACCAAAGGCGTATTTAAAATGGCCATCTCGGACCCGGTAGGCCTTCCTTCTCGACACTACTGACGTCAGTATATCTTTGAGGTGATTCTGAAAAACAAAAGAAAAATAGCAAGAGCGCCACAAAAGCGAGCAATAAAACTTCCAGTGTCGAGTGACCTTTCCATTCCAAATGGTCCTTGCATTTGGTGATGCAGAACGACAAAAAGGCCCTGAAAAGAGCTCAAGCCACTGCAGGGGTGGGGAGAGGGTGCTATCTTTGATTCACTCTCTTTAGAGAGGCTGTTTTACATGCAGTATTTCTCTGAAGTGGATTTTATTAAATAGTTTGCACTACTGAGATTGGATATTTCAGAGGGCCTCACATCCAAGACAAGTGCTCTCTACCTCGCCACATGCATGAAGTGTTGTTTCCCTTAAGTTGACACGTCTCAGAAATTATTTTTGGTAAAGTAAGATCTTTCTTTAGATGCAAATGAATTTGAAATCTGACTTAAAATGAGACAAAATTTTTAAGATCCAATATTCACTGGTTACGAAAATCATTGCAAGAGCTTTTGTTCTTGCAATACTGTACGTGTCTATTCAATTCTCTCCACCTTTAGAAGAGGCAAGGACATTAGAACTGTTGGGAAACATGAAAATAGAACACTCTCAGCATATGTTAGCACAGGGCAGACAGGATCAAGCTAGGTATTTAACTTATATCAATATGACTTTCTTCTATCAAGACATCCTTGTGCAATTTAATACGTGTTTTCATGCAGAACTCATTCAGTGTTTCTAGTGCAATTATCTCAGAAATGACTATGAGAAAAGAGAGACCCAGAAAATTATCTATAGTTACCTGAGTACTGTCTAGTATCAATGCAAGGTACTTTGTCAAGTAAATGACAAGTGAATCAAAGTGGGTCAGACAATCTCCGATACCTACCTAGCACCTTAATGCAGCACTAACTCACACAAGTGACTTGAAGCACTAGAATTTCCGATTGTTTTTGTCAATCCCATGTTGACAGATTGAAATATGAGATAAACAGAAGTGTGGATGTTGGAAGGAACCTTTCTGAAAAACCTGTCAACTAAAGGCAAATTCTTTGGTTGTCAAGTATGAAGTATTTCCCTTAATGATGACAGACATGAAACCTGAATGGTATTCAGTTCCTTTCTGTCAATATCAGCTTTAAACACGCATAAGCTCATAACAATCATTATCTACCAATAGCAAACCCACCTCCACAGCATACACAACAGCAGAAACAGCATCCTCAGTGACATTGTCCAGCCCATGCTCATAGGCAGTCACGATCATCCTTCCTTCAAGCTGACCTCGTGTGGGAAGCATCATTGTATGTGAACAGAGTTTCAAATCATCATCGTCCTGGGGATCCTTTGCCACAAACTGCTGAGCTCCAGAAAGGGGGTTCTGAGGCTGAAATCTATGCTGAGTAAGGAAACTTCAAAATTATTCACTTCAAGAGCAAGTACCAAAAAACAAAACAACAAAAATACTCATCTACCAGAAATAAGGACCTACAAAGTAAGACCTCCAAAACTAGACCAGAGGGATTAACATTTTCAAAGTAAAAAGACAATCATGAGCTGGAGAGATAGCTCAGCCATGAAAGACGAGGCTCACAACCAAAACTACAAAAAGTAAATTATGCACAAATAATCATAAATTACATCCCCTTACATGGTGAGTTAAGGAGACAATGGCTATCAACACAGAAGACTGTTCTTTAGCTTTCTGAAAGTCTTGCTTTACCTAATAACCTAGACATGCCTCAAACTCATAATATACCTGCTTCAGCCTCCCAAGAGCTGAGATTCTAATTGTATACCCCCATGCCCACAGTCATTTATTATATTCAACTAATACCTTGGTGGTCACAAAATGTATGGCCTTATGCTAAAAATAACACCTGGAAGAGACTACACAGAACTATATTCAGAAAGTTGCAGAAGTTTAACTCTAAGTAGATTCTAAAGTGCAGACATATAATTAATGCTTCAGTTAGGATTTACAAAGCCTAGGGAAATGATAGCTCTGAAAAGCATGCCAAGCCATTGCTACAGGACAGAAGCAGCTCTTTATTTTGACTGTCTACTTACATTCTTAACACACAGCCTAAGGCATGATCTAAAGCACTCAGCTTTTGTTAATTTGTGAACATTTCAGCCTTCCTATGAAATTCATACATTCTACCGTCACTGGGAGTTTTGTTCCTGATGCCTTTGATTTTCAGTAAAGATAATATCCATGTATATGTTATAAAAATAATACTGACACTTGTTCATTTCTTAAGCATAAAGCGGTGCCATATCCAACCCATTTCAAACCAGGTATGCCTCTAGCTAGAAACAGTAAAGACTCCCGGGCTGACTAATGTTACTGACATAAAGCCTAGAACAGGCAAGCCTAGCATGACAAACTTTTGGAAAACTTTTTCTATGCAAAAACATTTATTCCAAAAGCTTTCCAAGTTTTATAGCTAAATGCTTTAGTCACCAACCATACTGATCTCTAAGGGCTCAGAGCACAGCTAGTCTACCAGAGGCTAACTCTTGACCAGACGTCTTTGACTGAGACCAGACTGAGGAGAGAATACAAGCCCAGCTTCCAATATCACTAGGGACTCTGAGATACTAATGCCAACGCCTACGTGTAACACTGACAAGACGACATCTGTAAGATGTACTTACAATCTGAGTACTTTTTCTTCCTAAATCATTTTTTTTTTCAACTCTGCAGGTGACATTTAAAAGGACAGCTGCATAGCCAGGTATGGTGGTGCCTTTAGTCCCAGCCTTTGAGAGGCAGAGGCAGGCATATCTCTGAGTTCAAGGCCAGCCTGGTCTACAAAGCAAGTTCCAGGACAGCCAGGGCTACACAGAAACCCTGTCTAAACACCCCCCCAACCCCCCCAAAAAAAAAACACAGCTACTTTATCACACTAGTACATAAACCCACAGTTGCCAGAATCTATTGGAGAATGACCTACATCAAATTTTTGACGAACAGAAGACAGCTTCTTCTTGCCCTTGGGTTTTCCAGGCTTGGCTGCAGAGCCCCCTGTCCAGGGCAAAGATCCAGCACCCTCTACAAGACAGAAAAACAATAGTCACAGTGAAAAAGGCAATAACCAGAGTGGAAAGTGACAATAGGTGCAGTGGGATTATGTTCTGTTCCATTGTAAATAATTGTCCCGCCTACTGGATTAATAAAAATGCTGATTGACTGAAGGCAGACAGGAAATGTGGGTGGGGCTACTAAACTAAGAAAACTCTGGGAACAGGAAGAACAGAGACAGAGACCAGAGAAGCCAGCAGATGCTTTGAGAAAAGGTACCAAGCCGCATGGCTGAACAGGATAAGAATCATGGGTTAATTTAAGAGTAAAGAATACACAAGTTATATGCCTGAGGCCCAGGTCAATCAACATAAAATTAATAAAAGCACCTGCATGTTTCTGTGGGATGGCAGGACAGCGGAACAGTGGGTCAGAACCTCAGGGACAGGTTGGAAAGGCCAGGCCAGAAACTTCATACAACAGACAGGAATTAAAGCATGAACTATTCAGGTAGTGAACATTTAAAGAAATGAAGCTCAAATCGGAATCTTCTCTACTTCTCTATAAACAAGATTATAAATCAATCTCAAATTACTGCTTTCTAACTATAACATTATTTTTTGAGGAAAGCAAAACGTTTTACTTTTTATTTTTCTTTTAATGTTTGAGGATGTGTGTGTGTTTGAGTGTTCGTGTGTATACATGCATACATACACTCGAGGGCAGAGGTAAATGTCCAGTATTTTCTTCAATCACTTCACCGTATTTCTTATGACAGGTCTCTCACTGAACCAGGACTGGATACTAGCTGAACTAGCTAGCAGCAAGGTCCTCACTTCTTTGTCTTCCCAACCAAGGGATTACAGCAGATGTAGGTAAACATAAGCATGCCTGGCTTTGACATGGATTCTAGAGGACCAAATTCAGGTCTTTCTGCCTCCAGCCTGAATTTTTAATTAATGTTGGGGGTGGAGTGTAGTCAAAGTTGGTGAACTGAACACATGTATATATCTCTTTTTCAAAACCGGCTAAAAATAAAAGTAAAGGAAGGCAATTCACAAGAAATAAAGAAATGAAGTCTCAAGTTCCAACATGAACTAACAAGGTCTTCCAGAGAATAGCCAGAGAAGCTGTGACCCTCAAAGGACAGGCAAAGGGACTCACAAGGGACTCACAAGAAGCAAGGAGGGCTTGGTAGGCCTAAAAGTCATTATTAATGCAAGGTTTATGTTCAAAAATCATCCACATGCACACCTTTTGCATTCCCATGGACTAGCTTCAGTATAAAATAGAAACTTGGGGTAGACTTAATTAAAATATATGCATTATGAAATTCTCAAACAATAAAAAAAAATCATTTTTAAAATGTGGCACTCCTTGCTCAAGAATTAAGAATATTAAGAGAGCAACGGTGAAGTCCAGACTATGTGCAGGCTTAGGTGCAAATGCAGTTCACATGTACACAAAGCAGCGCTGCTCACTTTCAGACATCAATGGCACACAACAGGGTACATATGACAGATGAGCTGGATGGGAGCAAGGGGAACAATTCTTCTCAAGCCACACTCAGTTTTTCTGATCAGATAAACAGTATGAATGCTGGTCTCCTTGAACAAAGCTTTCAGCATAAACTCCTTCCTAGCAGCTGGATCTGTCAGCTCACTCTACAGCAAAAGCTCCACAAGTTATTATGACTGAAATGGACAGCATCAAATAGGCGCTTGATCATACTTGGTATTATGGAATATTTGCCAACAGAAGAAACACACTCCAAACAGAAAAGTCAAAGAGATAAGCAAGGGTCTGGCTTGTTCTTACAACAACCTGATTACTCTTCCAGGATCAACAGTAACTACCATAGTGGCACAAGATCCCAGCATTTTGGAAGGCAAGAAGATTCCAAGTTCAAGACTCAGAAAAGACAAAAGTACAATCAGGAGTACCAAGGCACATAAATCTAATCTTGCTTCTAACGATGGCTACTCCAGTGCCTAACTTCCCAATACCTCAACTCCATTCCCACTGAAATCTAAGATCCTAATACTTACCCATGGGTAGCAAATCACATCCAAACAATAACACACGAATTAAAAAAATCAAAAGATAAAAAAAAAAAAAAACCAGCAAACTGAACATGCATGGATGTTCTAAACATGAAAAGTAAGAAGACTGATCCTTATCTATCTGGTATCTCCAGTAAAGGGTGAGAACACATGTATCCATCCAACAAGAAGAAAATACTATAAAAGCTCTGAACTCAAGAATATATTAAACAGAAAGCCTGGAAAACCTGCAGAACTCTCAAAGAACAAGGGTAATAAGGTGACAAGACAGACACTGAAGCCAACAGATCCAGAGACAGGTGTAAGCAATAATGAGGGGCAATGGACAGCTCACCACAAGAACAGAATACAGCAGTGAGTGCATTGGGATGCAGTACACTAGTAAGAAGCAGCCTTTCTCAAGAACTTGTTGTGTTGATTAAAACTATGAACATAGTGTTTAATATATATTATTACACCTGGAAAAATATCTCCAAAATAGTAATTTCAAAGAAGCACTCCAAGTTTTTTAAATATGTATGTGTGGTGAGGGATAATGTGCATTTGATTGTAGGTGCCTGAGGAGGCTGGGGGCTTTGGATCCCCTAGAACTGGAGTTATAGGGAACTATAAGCCATCTGACATAGGTACTAGGAACCAAACCTGGGTCCTCTCCAAGAGCAGTATGTATTTTTAACCGCCAAGCCATTTCTCCAGCCCCATCACCCAAAGTATTAAAAAAAACCCTCATAATTGTAGTAACAAGTTATACTATGTTTTTAAGGTTTATTGTTTGTCTGTACGTTCATATACGCATCCTAAAAGTGTCAGATCCCCTGGAATTGGGAGTTACAGATGGTTGTGAGCTGCGCTGTGTGTATGTGTTGGGAACTGAACTGGTACTCTGCAAGAGCAGGAAGGGCACTGAGCTATCTCCCCAGCCTCAGTTATTATCACTTTAATGTGTTAAGAGCTTTCATTTTGCTCTGTTTTGGTTTGGAGGGGACCGTTAGTAAAGCTTTGGGTGGGGGGAGTAACCTGGGTTCTACAGTTAAATGATTTCCCAAAGAAACCTATTCCTGCCATTAAAACTGGAGCCTAGGTGTTGGCAGGAAGGGCTGACCACAGACAGTGTGTGTAGATGGGGTATGGGGTAAAGACAGGGTATGTGTCTACAAGTCAGGGAGATGACCCAGAGAAAGGGGGCCCCCACGGTGCTGCTTTTGTGCCAAGACCACCATTTAAGTAGGCAGGGCCTCAGGCAAATTTTTAAATTTTTGTTTTGTTCTGCTGTCTATCTTTTAGTATCTATTAAAGAGGCTAACAATACTCCAACAGTGGCTGTGAAGATTACCTAACATGCTGTCCTCAATAAATAATATTCTTCAAAATGTTGAAGTATAAACCAATTATAATACTGTATAACCAGTAACATACATTCAAGAATTCTGAGATATTAATAATCAGCCAAGTATATACTTACCAACACCATTTTCACTTGGAAATGTACTACTTTACATATCTTTTCATCTGCTTTTCTTGGTAAATGTTACTGTATCTATTTCTTAAGTGTAAAAGCGAAGAATCATCAAGTATTAATTAATTTCCTCCAGCAGCCTGTGCTCTCCCTGCTCATTACACTTGCCTGCTAGGAGTGTGGCGCTCTCCACATACGACCTAGAAGGAGCCGATCCTCACTAGGTTGGCTCTTCTGCTCAAACACAGGAGATTATTATGACCCGACTTTAGACATATGTAAAAGAAATCTGATGAAAGTCCGCTTCTACTTACGTTAAACAGAACACCTGATCAATGCGTGGTGACAGTGTGTAAAGGGTAAGGGAGTCACTCCTCTCTAGTGCCAACCTTTCAGAAGAAAAAGCACTATCTACTACATTTAACATTGACAGCTTCTCCAAGAGAATTAGACGGTAAGATGGTAGTTGATGTATTTATCAAATAAACCAAGTTAGTTATGATGATTAAGGGGTAGAATACAGGGGCTGGAGAGCTGATTTAGCAGCCAAAGGTATGAACTACTTTTGCAGAAGACCTGGGTTCAGTTCCCAGCACCTACATTGGGCAACTCACAACTGCCCATAACTACAGCTCCAAGGAGATATGATACTTGGAACTGCATTCACTGTGCACACAGACACATAAGTAAAAATAATATAAACAAAAATTTTTAAGGGATAGCACAAAACACCAGCCACTTCCTGGTTGCATTTAAAGATATCTAGAATTACCCTTGGCTTAACCAAAGAAAAGGTTGACTTAATCTACAGAGGTAGGAAGTGCTCAAGAACTTTGGATTTTAACAAGGTCCAAGACAGCTTTAACACAAGGGAAGTTTTCAAAGCACTTACCTAACCTTTGCCTTACTAAAACTGACCAAAGGACAAGTGTATAGACAGTTGATGTGCCCCTTGGGACCCCCAGTTTCTATCTACAACCAATTACACTCGGTCTTCACCAACCTTCCTACCAACAATTTGCCAAGCAGACAGTAAGCTCTTACCTCCCAGGTGTGGTTAGGCTCCGAGCACAGCAGAAGCCCTGGTTTCTACACCATGGTTTTATTGGGAGCCACCCGAACATCCATCTATCCCTCCTAGTGCCCTGTGTCCCCTGCCTGCCTCCCTGCCTTCATTTTCTGAATCCTGACTGCACCCTCTCCTTGTCACTTACTTCATCTGGAATGTAGCAAACTGAGTAGGAAATAAAAATGATAAATATGAGGAAATTATCTGTTAAAGGTGCGTGTGTGCAAGTGCGTGCGTGCGTGTACAATAATTATCACCTTCATAACTTTTGGGGGTTCTGGTAATTCAGAGAACATTTCCTTTGCAAACCTGAGTAGTGTCTGATAAAGGAGGCCTAATCCCAAGGCCGCCCTGCTTTGCCGAGTGATCCACACTGGAAATAATCCCACGCCCTTACCTGGTGTAGAAACCAAAATCTGACACCGTGTGAGGATGGCCAGGAGGAAATCATTGTGAGAATGGACTGAAAAACACGAAGGTGGCCACAGGTCAGACAGTATTCTCAGCATAAGGGCACTAGCCTAGCTTGTAAATACTTGAAATGTTCCCTCACGCCCTACCGTTCTTTACAGTTAACTTTTTAAACCAATACTGTTAAGATTACCTTACACACCATCAAAAACAAAAGTGCTTATTGTAAACGTGGAGAAATGAAGAACTACCATTATCCTGTGTGAGGAGTCTGTGGGCTTCAAGGTCAAACTCCTCTTTGCTGATCTTCTGCTTGAACCACAACTTTAAGTTGGCCCAGTACCTGGAGAAGGAGAAATAACATTAAAACTGCAGACTTTGCCTCTGACCCAGGTTCACTCCAGCTGCTCCAACCCAGGGAAGCAAAGTTTATAAACCCCAAGTCAGTGGCTGAGCGGTGGGAAGCCTCCCAGAGTTCCTCTGGGGAAGATCTAGCATCTTGGCATATAAAAACACCTTGGTACATAAAGATATACCTGAGTTAGGTTGAGCCCCAAGAGGGTGACTCCTAAATCCAGTCTGCCTGGTCAGAATTGTAGAAGGGAGCAGATACTCCAGACTCCTGCAGAAAGGCCACAGAAGAAACCCAGACCTTCCACATACTGGCCTTGGATTTACAACCTCTAGGACTATGAGAAAATTAATTTCTGTGATTTAAAGCAATAAGCCTGTGGCATGTTGTCACAGCAGGCTTAGCAAATGAACACACCCAAGAGGCAGAAGACCAACAAGAAGCATCCTTTCTCCTTATAAAGAGGCTGATGTGGACTCTGGTCATCTCTTTAAAGGCTGCCCTCCAGAACCTTACATGGGGGCTTCATCCCTAAATGTGTACTTTTATGGGAAGGAGACTGGTCATCTATACTTATTATTCTGGGTGTCATACTTTCCTTCAGGTAACCTCGAGTTTTAATCTAATCAGCAGAAAAACTTGAGTTTCTAAACGCCTCACCAAAAAGAAAATATTCCTGGATATGAGAAACAGGAAGTCCTTGGTTTTAACATTTGGACCACTGGATAAATAGCAAATGGTTTATTCACATCCATGTATTCTGTATAAGCTTCCTTTACCCACTACCAAGGATCACATTTAAATGGTCACAATGAAGACTATAAAGCAAACTGCTTAGGAAGAATTATTGAGACAACAAGCTGAACCAAAGGGCACTTTTTCAAATGAACAAAGACTGGAGACAGAAATGTAGAACAATCCCATACAATTACATACCGAATCATTAACTGTATCCCTGGCACAAAGACCTGTGGATTTCACACTACAAATCAATATAATTTAGATTCAGCACCCATATTTGACTAACATCACTGTGAGTTTGACCTTTACAAATAGAACAGAGAACACTGCTAACTTAAAAAAGATTCCTGTCAACTCTGAATTTACTGAGTGACTGATGCATGTGTGATCCTGGAAGGCACAGTAGCTAACCAGAGTTAAAGCCAATCATACACATAAGTCATGTCCTTCAGATTTAGCACCATGTAAGATTAATCACTTCCAAAACTCTGTGAGCATTGTGTAGGAAAGAGACAATTCTCAGGATGTGCCTTCTAAACCTAAGTGTTATCACAGATTCACAAAAGCCATTCTAATGAAGGCAAAAAGTTGACATTTTTAACCTATTAAAATCATTTTAAATTTTAATTTCCTCCTTGCATCTCAGAGGGTCCTATCTGGCTGCCCATGGGGCTGGTGTGAAGGTCTTGAGGCAAGATGATCAGACTGAATACATAAAAAGGAGGAAGTGCCCCTCACCCCAGTCAGCTTAAAAAACCTCTCACTAGCTGAAATCAAAAGTATTCCAACACAGTAATATATGCCTTAATATCTCTTTCTCCCTTCCAGGCTATGAACCTGAAATTTTTTAGTCTTCTCAACAAAAACCCCTCATGCAACGTCAATGGGTCCTAGTTTCTTACTTTATCAGATAATAAGCTCATCTAACTCACCAGCAAAAATGTAAAGAGAGATGCATACACTAAGACACTTAGTTGTGACTCTCCATTGAGAAATCTACACCCACAGCTGGGGTATGTCTTATCCTTTCTCTGGGCATCTCTTTTAACTCTGGTACTTCACATCTACACATAATAATAATTATTTTTTAAAAGCCTTTTACTAAAGCAGGTCTCCAGTGAGAGGCTCACGGCCACGCTCTCAGAGTGAACTTTATTGAGAGCCTTTCTATCAACAGACCCCAGCTCTGAACAATCTTTTCTGCATCGACGCCAGGAACTACGGGTTTGCCAAAGTTGAGGCTCCCAAAAGATTGAAACACTTCCTCCGACTGCAGTAGGATGCAGCTGAAGGAACTGTCACTCTGTTCCAGTCACTGCTGACAGTCTGGCTGGGCGCCTGGGGGTCCTTTACAACCCCTGCCAAGTGTCACACAACTGGAACTGGAAGTACTGGTCCCATCCTTGGCAGGCGGCTTTCGGGGAATAACTAACCTCTCTGGGGGACGATGTCCTGTCTATCAAACGGGAGTAGTAACTGCAGATCTCACACCCGTTTGGAGGATTAGTTAATTACGCGTATAGAGAGCCGGCTAGGCTGCCTACCCTGTGGCTGCTGTGGAGTGTGACCGACTTCACCCGGGGTCGGTGTGCCTTCCGAACCCGCTTCAAACCGCTTCTCACCGCAGCCCCCGCTGGCCCCGGAGCACCGCAAGCTTCACCCTCCAGGAAGCCCTCTTGCCCCCCACCCCGCCTCAGCTGGGCCGGCCCCTGGCGTCCTGGGTGCAGCTCCCGCCCCACACGGGCATCCCGGGTATCTGGGGCTCCCGGGAGACGGTCCCCAGCACCTCGAGTCCCGGCCAAGAGCCGAAAGCGACCGCGCGGCGCCTCCGGCCTCCGGGAGGCGAGGGAGTCCAACGACTACGGCAGCCTCGGGCTAGGAGCACGCCCACGCCCAGGCTCCGAGGCTGGCCCCGGCGGTACTCACTGTTTCACGTTGTCCCCCAGCGCCTCGCTCAAGTTCTTCTTGGCCGCCTCCAGCTCGCTCACAAAGGTCGCCATTGCAGCGCTCGGCTCAGCCCGACTGGAGAACGCGCGGCCACAGCGACTAGCAACCGTAAGATCAACTCGGCGGAAGGCCTGCGCTCCGGACTCCACACGGCTCGGCTCGGCTTGTCGGCCCCGCCCCCAGCCGCTTCGGAGACCTTGAGTTTGTTTGGTTCTCGGCCCCGCCCGTCTCACAGTCGGGAGAACACACAGCCAAACTCCGTTCACCAACTCCCGCCTCTCGCGTCACGTGATCCGCTTCACCTAGTCGGCGCGTGCCCAACCTATACCAGCCCGCCCGCGGCAGCGTCCCCGAGCGGCCTTGGCCGCCGGAGCCCGTCCCAACTGACAGGTCGCCTCCGAATTCCCACGCCTTCCTTCCAGAGGACAGGCAACGGCCAATTTATTTTCTGGTCCTCATTTTTTTTTTTCCGGAATGCTCATCACCTATTGTGACGTTTAGTTGAATCATCTCGTTTTCTGCCTCCTGCCACTCAAAGTTCCCCGAAGGCAGGATCTGTGCTATTCAAGTACTGGACATTTAACATCGGCTGACCAAATAAAACAATTCCCAAACAGGAAACCCAAAGCTTTGAGGGGAAGGTGAGAGGCAGAGACAAGAGGACCCCTAGATCTTAGTGGCCAGCTAGCCTGACCTGCAGAGGAAAAATGCAAAAGACCGCCTTTTTCATATGTATATGTCTTTGTGAGTGTGTGCCCGGGTGTGTGCAAGTGTCCTCCTCCGTCCCGCCAAGCTGTCTCCCTCCTCCCTGACAGGCCAGAGGAGGGAACTGGAACTGGATGTTAGGGCATAACTCTGTTTCTCTCTTGACCCCTGAGCCATCTCTGCACTGTGGTAAAAGATATATACAATGACTTGTTTGCTGAATATTAGACTAATTTTTTGTATTAGAAGCAATATTATGGCAAGCATCTTCTCATTTGTAATTATTTTGGGCTGAATCCTATAAAGGAATCATGAAACCTAATGATGAGAATATTTATGAATGTCTTTTCTCTATGGTCAAGAGCCTTCCAAAATTTGAAACAGTCCTACAGATAATAATGAGTAAGTCTCAGTTTAAACCCACCAGTCTTTCATGTGTTTGCAGAGTTGGTTGGGCTGCCCATGTTTCTTCAGATTTATTAAAATTGGACGCCGATAATATTACTCTTATATATTGTCTGTTTTCTGCCATTTATTTCCATAGGCCAATACAATACAAAGGAAAATTTCCACCAAATTTACAATTGTTTTTATTTATTTATTTACATGTGTATGTGTCGCACGAAAGAATGAGACTCAGGGATAGATCTCTGAAGAAGTTGGAGATACTAGAGGGAATAAACACCTCAGTCAAATCTTACCCAGCTGTCTTCCAGCTTCCCAGCCTCGCTTCCCTTGGAAATGCTTCCCTCCATGTTTCAATCCTGTCTTAAGTACCCTTTCATAAATTAAGGCGTGGCTCCGCCACTGCCTGCTTGGGAGCCTGGAATTCCTTCTATAATCTAAAATGACCTTGACTCAGTTGGGATTAAGGGTGTAGGTCACCACTCCCAGGATACTCCCTGTGCTGGGATTAAAGGTTTGAATCATCTCTCCGATTTTCCTAGACTGACTGTGGTTAGAGCTCTGGGACTTCTGGAGCTTTTACTAACCCCCCCCCCCCCCACATAGACTGTGGGTAGATTCCCTCTGACATCTCCGAAACTTCTGAAACTTTTATTGAATCCCCACATGTATGTGTGTAAGGATTTGGGGGCCACCGCCATGTATGAGGAACTGCAAGCCTCAGTTCTGTCTTTCTACCACGTACATCCCAGCAACTGAACCCATGTGATCAGGCTTGGTGACAAGCACATTTACCTACTAAGCCATTTCTCGGTCTGATTTCTATAGCTATTTTACTTACATAAAAACTTGACCTCTGCTTATTTCTTAGTTGTTGGCATTTTATACTGCACTGTTTTGGGTTGGATTGGGTTTAGTGCTTGTTCTGTTTCCTAAGAACACAGCATGGGAGCAACTCTTATTTTAAAAAAAAATCTTTAAGTGTGCATTACTGTGTGCGCAACAGGGTACAGCAGGTATCTCGAGTCTGTTCATCTTGCGGACTGAAACCATGATTACTAACTCTGCACTGCTCCTTCACCCAGTCCCTGCTAACCTCTAACTCTGTGAAATTGATTATTTTAAATAAATACCTCCTATGAATGGAATTGTGGCACCCTTGTCTTTTTAATAATTGTATCTTTATGTCACATAGTAGTTACTCAAGATTCAACTGTGTTGTCACATTTTTTTCAAGACATACTTGGTTCACCTGTCAACAAACTCTTAGGCTAGACCACATTCTGACTATTGTAACTATCACCAGTAGTTACTTTTAGGATTAACCATATCCTAACTATTGCAAGTAATTACTTTTAGGCTAGGTTACATCCTAACTATTATAAGGAATGTTATCTCTCCTTAGGCTCTATATTACATCAGTTCTTTTGAATAAATGTCCAGAAGTCAGACCATTTGACCATATGCTATGTCTATATTTAAGTTTTTGTGGAATTTTCAACTTCCCAAATGGCTATGTCATTTTTGCATTCTCACCAAAAGACTGAGATTCCAGTTTCTCCACATCCTCACCAACACTTGTCTTGTGCTTGCTGTTGATGGACTTGTGAGATGGTGCAGCTGTGGAGTCTGTCAATTATTATTTCTCCAAGAAAGGCTTCTTGGTTTCCTTAGGCCTTGTTTAAAAAAAAAAAAAAAACAAAAAACAAAAAAAAACAAACAAACAAACAAAAAAACCCCACTGGCCCTTTACAGTGCCTGGTACAGGAGAAACACCAACCTCCCCACTTCCCTAACAGTTTAGTGCACCTTCCTGGCCATCTTCTGTATACATTGTCACTCCATATGTCGGTTGTTTCCATATTATATATCAGTAGCTCTGCTATACAGGAGGAACCCTGACCAATCGGTAATATTTCATTTCCTTGTCAAATTTACTGTGAAGTTAGCTGTCCTTTGAAAGACTTACATGCTATGCTGCAGCAATACGGTTCATGCACACGTAAACTAAGCATTTGGTGTCTATACGTAAGGTTACATGGTGTTATTCAGTGACTCAGACTCAGTATAAATGCTTAGTAATACACTGTTCTTCCCCGTATAACTGCATCAAACAGTAATTCTAATAAAGTTAAAAGTTATAGACTTGGGTTATATTGGGCCCTATTATAATTTTTGATTTAAAACAAGTTGAGAAACCACACCACAGAAAGAGGTCATGGAGGGGTTGTTTTGTTTTTGTCTGGCCTTTTGTTTGGGTTTGCATCATGGACCTTATTGGCAGTCTGGTGATGTCTTTGAAGTTATTCTAAGAACAATATTTTTAAATGTCTACATCCATATGTTTACATTGAACACGGTTTTATTGAAACATAGTTCTATCCATGGACCCTTTAGAAACTGACCTTAAAAATTTGCAGACACTTGTCTTGCTTTGCTTAGGCTGCTTTTCAAAATCCCGTGTGGCTTAGATACTAGAACCCTGGCTAGGAGCAGGGAAGGAATGAGGAAAGAGCAAACACATGCAGAAGGAAAGGACAGACACATATACAGAAGCCTGGGTCAGGTTGATTTCTCATATTCTTGAAGGCTAGGAATCCAGAGTCAAGATGCTAGTAAACTTGGTTTCTGGTGACTATTCTTGTAAGGACACTGTGCTGGTTGACTTTGGTCAATTTACAACACACCTAGATGTATCTGGGAAAAGGACCCTCCATTGAGAAAATATCTCTTACCAGGTTGCCTGGACAAATTAAAGGGCATTTTTTCTGATTAATGATTGATAGGGAGGTCCCAACCACTGAGGGCATTCCCACTCCTGGACAGGTGGCTCTGCGTGGTATAAGAAAGAAGACTTAGGAAGTCATGGAGAGCAAGCCAATAAGTGCCATTCCTCCATGGCTTCTGCTTCATTTCCTATAGGAGGCACAGGGGTCTTTGTTCTCACAGATAAGCCCTAGCCGAACCTATAATGTTAAGTTGGGGGCTATTCCTTCAAGGGAAAGAATGCAATACTGATATCCACCCAGAAAGTTGGGAGCCGACATGTTTACTAGCCTGGTGACCTTTGTTCTACTGTGAGACTAGAGGATTTCCAACACCAAACCCTCCCCAAGACAATGAATTTGTTTTTCTCAGCCAGTCTATAGAACTTGCCCTTACGGAATTTACAAAGACTTTCAATGTTCTCACATCAATCTCTATTTAGTTCAATTTGTTCCTCAAAGAGATTTATGTACGTTTTGTTGTGGACATGGGACTCAGTTAGTTATCAGCAGAATAGCAGAATAAGGTTTTATCAAATTGTGCTGTGCTTAAATAAACCTAAAATAGTTTACTAGGGTCAGATTCTCAAGGCTTGGACCAACTCCAGCTACTGAGCGCACGGAATTAATTATCACCAGGAAAATTCTCACCAAATTGTGTTGTACTTAAATATGCCTAAAATAAACTACACAGGGTCGGACTCTCAGGACTGAACCAACAACTGAGCTGTGTCGAACCGAACAGCCTAAAGTGCCTTCTTGCCTCCCTGAAAATCATCCCTCTGTAGGCCTCGAAAAGAGCATCCCTACCCCAACCACACCTCACTCAGCAAGTTCTTGCCTCCAATTTCTCCTGCCTTCAGTTCCTGCCTTGCCTTTGTGAAGGACTAAAACAGTTATCTGAAATAGCCTCTGTTCTCCCCAAGATGCTTTTGGTCATGGTATTTTATTACAGCCATCTAGAGCAAACTAAGATACACATTAAGCCTAGCACATCAGAGACCCGCCTTAATGACCTCCTGTAACCTGAGCTACCTCCCTAGAGGCCTGTCTCTAAATATAGCCGCACTGAGGGTTAGAGCTCCAACATCTACATTTGGGGACATGCATGGAGTCCATGACAGAAATCATTGCAGTTTTGCAGTTTTGATTCCTTATCTCACACACTCCAGAGACCAGTTTCTAGGACTTCGAAATGGGAGGCACCTGGGGAATTATAGTACACAATTCCTAGCCCTGAAAATAGGCTTGTTTTCCAGATCTGACTTGTTATTATTGTGGCCGTAGTTAGCTTGATCAAAGCATCTTTTTCTGGATTTGTGAGTCTTAAAGGGAAAGACATTTAGGAAATTGAAGGCCGCGGTATGATCTCTGGATCATTAGAAGTCAGTCAACCATACAATCCTCATACATTCAAAAAAAAAAAAAAATGCAAAGAACTCTCCAAATGTTAGTTTAGTTTCTTCTGTGTCTTTTTAAGATATCATATGAAGTTTTTCCTTCTAACTTGCATTTTCTTAGCTAATGGGGCAGAATGTGGGGTGAGTTGGGATGCTAAGTAGCTCCTGAGGACACAGACTAGCTAACCTCTGTGATTGTGGTTAAGTTTCCCCCAGGGGCTCACTTGTTGGAGGTTTGGTCCCCAGCTTCAAGCTACGGTGGAATCTCTTAGACATGGGCCTGTGATAAGTAGTCGGGTCACTGAATGCGTACCCTTAGGAGGGAGACAAGGGAGCGAGACCCTTCTTCATCCTTTTTGTTCTTAACAGTGAACAGTTTTGCTCTATGATGACCCATGTGCTACCCTTTCTGTTGCCGAAGCATAATGGACCAATTAAGTATGGACTGCTGTCCCTGAAGTTGCGAGCCAAAATTATATTTTGTCTTTTAAGTATTCTGTGTTTCATGCAATAATAGAAAGCTGATTAATGCACCAACTGTAAGCACAGACCTTGAGGTCTCTCTAGACTATTTCTGTGAACTCAGTCTCAGAAGCAGCTTTCTGTTCCCCTTCTCATGACGGGAGCCTGGCAACTAACATCTTCTTGATCCAACATGATAGTCACAATACCCCTATCTGAACAGATTAAAGAGCTTCGAGTAAAGTTGTTCCTGGACATTATAATGAAAGATATTTATGAGGCCTTAAAAAAACTGTTCCAGGCATGAGTTATTAAACTGCACCTATTGGAAAAGAACCCTTTCCTGCCTCTGCAAACCTTTGCAATGAGCTAAAACTGAAATTTGGAGAAAGCTGGAAACACAGAAGCCATTGCTCACCACGTAGGTGAAAGCTACAAGGCTCTCCAACGTACTCCGTGTGCTGACAGTGTCAGTCACTGGGAATATGTCTGGCAGGGGGATACTCCAAGCTTTCAGACTGCCATGGAGATTGCTCCTAATGTAAGGACACTCTGCTGGAAGCAGAATGATCTTCTAAAATCACCTCCCAGATAAGAAAAAGGCCGTTTGTGTGGCCCAGAAAGAGGAACTTACATCTGGTGTTCCCCAGGAAAATCTGACCTCAGGGAAGGAACATGGTAGAGGAATTTTACAAGTTTTGGTCAAGGCTCATTGGCCAAAATCAGGGAAGTAGTTTGTTGCCTGGAGTTATAGCTGTAAGTATACAGGACAGCATTCCCATCACCGTGTCCTCGGGAACTAAGATTGCCCCAGACAAGAGGACCAGTCTTACATTTCTGACTGTCTTCTTGCCTAATTTCTTTTTAAAAGTTGGGTTCTTTCTTATAAAGATGTCTCCTTGTGTGTTACTTCCCTCCCGTATGCTGTTCACTTTACTCGGAGTACTGGGATGTGATAAGGGAAAAGTGAAGTGCTGAGGGGCAAACTCCGGGGATATTTTGACTGAGGTTGGATTCGATTCTTCCTGTGTTTACTGTTATTTAATGACTCTGCCTCAGTTTCCACATCTGCAGAGTGGAAATCATAACATTGCTTACCTGAGGGTTCTGACAGATGAGCAGTCATGAAAGTGTCAGGCACAAAATGAGAATCGCTATGTAGGAGTAGCAAGATGGCCAGCAGGGAAAGATGCTTGCCACTAGACCTTTGGGCCTGGTTCCATCCTTGAATCCCACGTGATGGAAGCCGGAAACAGACTCGCACAATTGTTCCTTGACCTCCACAAAACACAAAGGCACATACGCACCCACACAGACACATATTAGGGCAAAAATACAATAAGTAAAATGTAATGTTTAAAAAGGAATCATTATGTAACCCCTACTCTTTTATCCCAATAGTTAACTGATGATTTTCTGCAATGTTTTATATAGTTTATTATATAATATATATAATATAATATATATAAACTATAGTTTACTATTATATCTTATGCCAAAAAGAAAAATCTGTTCTGAAGTGGGAGTTCAGGGGTTAACAGCTATTTTCTAGAAGGAAAATCAGAAACCTTGTTTTCTGGTCCATAGTCTAGTGTGGAACAGGAGACACCAAGCCCACGGTTCCAACTGGGTTAGCAGGTGTCTCCTCAGGCGCCACCAGGGGGCGCTGCTTCCTCACCTTTGCTCAGGGATGCTCAGATCCTGGCAAGGAGCATAGATGCTTCCCCAGCCACCTAGGGACCCAGGATGACCCCAAAGGCCACCGGGTGTCTCAAATGAGACTCCCTGACCTTTGGACTATCACACCAGGCAATCTAAAGATTAATTTTTGTCAGTCTCTCCAAAAATAGCATTCCTGGACTTTAACTCAAAACTGAATTCTACAGGAAGAAATTGAATAATTATTCAAATTTAGAAACAATCTGAAAGAGGCTTTGGTCAGTTGGGTGATAAGGATTGGGGCCTATAAATGAGGCCTTAAATATATTGGGCACAATTTAATGCTGGGAAACAGCGGAAACCTTTGTGAAGACTCTTTTTTCATCAGGCCCTATGATTAGCAACAACACACATTGAGTGTCCACCTAAAGTCAAGGCCACTGTATCACGCCCATTACCCCAAACTGTACCACACTGAGGTTTTAACTTGCCATAGATGCCCAAGACTATACAATAAATAGCAGCAGTAAATTGGGGAAACTGAGTCCAAATGACACCAGAGTCCACTGGCTCGTCTCCTTTGACATTTTAAGCAAGCCATCAATGGTTCATATCTGCCAAGCACTGACTGAATACAGTGGCCCCTTAGATTTCACAGGGGACTGGTTCCAGGATTCCCATAGAAACCAAAATTGGGAATGAAGTTCTTTACATACGTTAGAATCATATTCATATGTAACATACACATCCATCAAATAAACTTTAAATCTGAATTCCTTATAAGCTGTAATATGATGGAAATACCATGTAAATAGTTTCCTACTATATTGTTTAGGGGATAAAAATAAATAAAGTGTCTCAACTTGTTCAGTATGGTGTTTTTTGTTTTGTTTTGTTTTTTACTTTCTACCTGTGTACGTGTGTGTGTGTGTGTGTGTGTGTGTGTGTGTGTGATGGTATCAGTGGTAGTGGTTTGAATAAGAATAACTCCCATTAGCTCATATAATTGAATGCTTAGTTATTAGGGAATGGCACCACTTGGAAAGAATTAGGAGATAGGTGTGATCTTGTTGGAGGAGGTGTGATCTTGTTGGAGGAAGTGTATCACTGGGGGTGGGCTTTGAGGTTTCCAGGACCCAAGCCAGGCCCAGTGTCTCCCTTCCTGCTACCTGGGGATCCTGATGTAGAACTCTGAGCTTCCTCTCCAGCACTATGTCTGCCTGCCAATGTATCACCATGGCCTGTCATGATGATGATGGTGGTGATGATGATGGTGATGATGATGATGATGGACTAAACCTCTGGAACTGTAAGCCAGCCACAAATAAATGCTTTTCATTATAAGAGTTGTCCAGGGTCATAGAACACTGAATCTCTTTCTCTGTCTCTGTCTCTGTGTGGGGTGTATGTGTGTGTGCATGCGTGCGTGCGTGCGTGCGTGTGTGTGTGTGTGTGTGTGTGTGTGTATGTGTGTGTGTGTGTGTTCATGCCTGTCTGGGTGCAGAGTGTGTATTTAGAGATCAAAGGTCAACCACAGATGTTTTCCTCAGGAGCTCTCCACTTTGTTTTTTGAGACAGAGTCTCTCACTGAGACCAAAAGTTGGTAAATTAAATCTCTGCTTCCTGGCTAATGAGCCCTGGGATCCTCCTGTCTCTGCCTCCTCAATGCTGGGATTAAAAGCTTGTACTACCATGGCCAGGCTCTTTAGATGAGTTCTGAGGGTCAAACTCAGGTCATCCCACTTACCCAGCACCTTATGCACTGAGCTATCTCCCCAGCACATTTTAAAATTAAAATTTTAGGTTAGCATATAAAGCAATAGGTTTTATTATGGCATTTTTTCACACATATGCCATTGTATTTTGCTTTCTGTTATTCTCCACCTGCCTTCCCATGTGTCCTGCCTAACTCTGCCTCGTTCCCTACATCCCTCCACAAAGGGTTTCCTTCTGCTTTCCTGACATGGCATTCATTATCATACCCGCCTTAGATCTCCTGCCCCCCCCCCCATGATCCCCTTTCCAGTTTGATGATTTACACACATATCTCTAAAGGCAAACACACACATAAACCTAGGTACTGCATGTAAGATGGAACAAGCTTGTCTTCTGAATCGCCTCCTTTCACTGAACATACTGATTTCCAGTTCTATTTATATCTCTGAAAATGTCATGATTTCGTTTTTCTTTACAGTCATGAAATTCCATTGTGTGCATGCACCACATTTTCTTTATTCTTTCGTCAGTGGTGAATATCAAAGCAGATTCGATTTCCTGGCTATTGTGAACCTACTACTATTATTTTGCTAAGTGGAAACAGTATTCAAATTACCCCTTAAATTTATATTTCTAATCCAATGGCTTAGTGTAGTTCTTGATCTCACCAGAGAAGGATCTTTGTGAAGTAGATCAACAGAGAAACCCATGACCCATCAAAGTGCAGAGAGTAAGTGTTCACGGTGGGCTTGGTTACAAATGGGATGTCTACACCACATCGCCTTGCTCCAAGATGCAAGGGTCATTGTGGAAGTGTGGTAAAAATTTGTCAGAGTGAGAGGTTAGGGAGGACAGGAGCAAACGGTGTCATCTGGATGTGACAGGACCACTGCACTCGTGAACTCTACATCAGCTATGATTGCTCACACAAGATCAAGCCGGTCAACATCCTAGCAAGAGGGACTCCTGAGCCTCCATTCCTAGCCATTGACTGCTGGCTTAGGGGAAGAAGAGTCAGTTCTCTTTAAGGACAGGGTCCCTGGCATATCAACCACATTCTAATGGCTTGCCCCACAATCTTAGTAGACAGAGACAGACTCAGTGAGTTTTGTTTTGTTTTGTTTTTTTAATGGAAGATAGGGAATTTAGGAGTGGGGTGAACCCGGGAGAGTTAGGAGAGAAGAGGGGTGAATATGATCGAACTACATTATATGAATGTATAAAGCTCTCAATAACAAATGACGTATTATGTATTTTTTAAAAAGATCATACAGCATGACCAAGTCGGTTTCATTCCAATCATGCAGCGGTTGGTTTAACATATGCAAATCAATAAATTTAATAGAGCACATAAATAGGCTTGAGGACAGAAATTATACATTTAGTTCAATTGATGCTAAAAAAGAACTTTGATGAATTTTAACACGCCCTCATGATTAAAGCCTTGAAGAAAGTAGGAACAGAAGAAACATACTTCACCATAAGAAAGGCTATATAGAGCAAACACATAGGCAATGATGTACTGAGCTGAGGCAAAGTGAGAGCATTTATTTTAAAATGTAGAACGAGATAAGAGAGCTCACTGTCCTCACCCTTTACCCAATAAAGTGTCCGGAGTCTTCACTATGCCAATGGGACAAGGGAAAGAAATGACCAAGACATAAATAAGAAAGAAACCAAATTATTCCTACTTGTAATGCAGACACATTTCTAAAAAAAAAAAAAAAATTAATTTCAAGTTGATTGAATCTGTAGAAAGAGGACCACCTCCCCTGGTATAGAACACCAGATCTGCAGATTTGGTAGTGATTGATATGCTCAGCACAACCTAGGGAGGGATTATATTATCACCATTCCTAATTCACAAGGACACTAAGGAACATAAAGACATTTCCCCACCAGTACAGAGAGTAACTGTGCTTCAGCCCAGGCAGTCTTGCTCTGGAGGTCACACAGAAACTCTTGCATGTTCTACTGTGAAGCCTATTACAGATGGCCAAGGACACTTCTCACAGGTCCCTCTAATACAAGTTGAGGCAGTGTGGTGAGCTACAATCTGTGCAGCTGAGGTCATCTTTCAGCCACCCTCATTGGTACCCCACAATCCTTAAATCTCAATAGTTAACTTCAAGATGAGACACATTCTCCCTCAGAGGAGTAACGACACGCTTGGCTGTTTCCTAGAAGAATGGACACTTTTAAAGAATACAGAAAGTCTGACTTTGTTACAGTTGGATTGTTGTGCTAAACTGGAAGGCTACGGTCTTTCTTACATTTTTGGATGAAGAGACATAATGTAAAACAAGTTTATTGATTTGGTTTCTTCCGCCTTTGCCCCTCAGTATCCGAGGGCTTTAGGATGGATAGCTGTCGCTGTGATGATTAGTCTTTGTACTGAAGGGATCAGGGCAGGTCTAAGGATGGACTTACAAGAGAGTAGCAATCGTGCTTAGGCCAGAATGGCAGCTGGACAGTACAAGGGAGAGGCCAGCAGTGACCACAGGGACAAGCAGGGGCAAGGCCCAGAACACGAAGGGCAGAAGTAGAGTGTTGTCTATGTGAACCCTTCCGCCCTGAAGTTGGCTAAGACCCCAGTGACCCCCAAATGTAAAGCTGGAAGTTTCAAGTGAAGAGAGGGGGTATGGTAGGAGGCAAAAGATACTATTATTTGGAGGTTGTAAATGTCATTTGTATTCATAAGAAATGAAATCTGTCACATAACGGAATAACCAATATACATGTCCAACCTGGAGTTCAGGGGCTGCTTGTGACCTGGGATAACTGTAAATGTGACCTAATAAGTTTGTAGGTCATAACATGTTTTTACAATGTCAAAATGTTGGACACTCCTCCTAATTCAAATCATGATCAGATTTTACCATTGAATGTGGTAGGATTTAGGTGTTATTGAGGGAGACCTAGAGGCGTAGCTTTGGGGGACCCTAGATGGGGCATGGCCAGCACCCTTTGAAGACCCAGTTACACACTACTTGCGCCCTCTGTTGGTAAGAATAAATTTCCAGGAAATAATTCTTACAAACTTCGAAAGCAGCACACATAAATGTGTCGGTTTCCCTTGGCTTTAAATGTTGGACAGCAATCTTTATGGTTGTTGTAGGAAGAAAAGGTGTCACTCATCCTTAATCCCAGCATTCGGGAGGCAGAGTCAGCCAGATCTCTGAGTTGGAGGCCAGCCTGGTCTACAGGGCAGGTTCTAGGACAGCCAGGGCTACACAGAGAAATCCTACACAGGGATACACAGAGAAACAAAGAAACAAACAAAAAAGCCCTGGGCTCTCCAATAAGCGCATAACCAGATCTTGAGCCAGCACGGACACTGCATGTGTAATATGTGCCATATTGCATGATACTTCTCTGAGTCAAAGGCTGTTTGTTGTTCCTCGCTGTAGCAATGACTTCATAAAGCTCATACTTGTTTTTAATCTTTTGTCTTTCGCTTTCCCCAAAGAGAACACTAAGGAAAGGGGAGCAATGACTTCAATTGGACAAATAAAAGTATAGTTTGGAAGCTCTACACCGTGCCTGTGCACCTTTTTAAGATCTTCACCGATGATGTTACACTATCTCTCCGAGAGTCATAATTTTAAGCACTGGACCTCCATAGTGATGGTTCAGGCTCTTGTTGTCATGGTGATTGTTCTGTGGTCTGAAACACTTCTGTCAACGCTTCGCTTCCTTCTAATTACCACCGTCAGTCCTTGAATCTGGGCTTCTATTATGTCATCAGGACCGAGCACTAGACCTGACAAATTATAGGTGGTCAATGTACTGAATATGCACGTCTTTCTGTCTCCAGCCTTCGTCCTTTGGGTCATAATGCTTTACTGTCTTTTTTGATTTATTGGAATTTGTAAATTATAGAAGCAAATGCACACTTGTTTTAGGAAACTCAAACAATAAGAATGCCTTCAAAGTTAAAAGTAAATATTTCTCTCACCCCCGAATATCAGTGCTGGGCAGATTAATGGTTTCTCTATAAAAGATTTTAAATCACGAGAACTTACCCTCTGGGATAAAGAAATTGTTTTAAATTAAGAACAAAATCAGAAATTATAAAAATATAATCAATGTATTTGTTCATCTAGTACTTCAAAAAGCTGCGTGGGAAAATGCCACCAAGTCAAATGGCAGATGACAAACAGGGACACTGTACCTACAAAATAAATGACAGAGTGTCAGACTTCTTCAGTTATCAAAGAACCTTGACAAGTCACTGTGAAAAGGTCAGTCCAGCTAGGAGGAGAATGGTTCAAGGCCTCTGAGAAAAATGCATATTACCTCACTCAGGATTAATTAAATAAAATATGAACAGAAGATTTTTTTTTCTTCTTGGATTGACAAGCATAGGTATAAAATGGTGCCCAATGCTACAAGCCCAAAGCAAATGCTCTCACAAATTGCTGCTGGAAATGGATCTTGATGTGACCATTCTGGAGAGTTTGGCAATGCGTGCCAGAGTATAAAACGCCTATCTCCTTCTACTGACAATCCCTTTGACAGAAGTTTATCTGACAGATACAGCAAAAATGTACTCACAAGAATGGTTTTGCTTTATGGCTTTTGCAAAAAAAGAAACGTTGGAAGCACTCAGTATTCATTAATAGGGACAACTTAGCTAACACCATTCAAATGTTTGACTCATGATGCCTCTGTGAGGACAATAAGATGGCTTAGGATTCTCAAGAGGCAACGGAATCAGTTCCAATATGGCGAAGAGGAACAGATAAATAGATGCATATACGAGGTGGCTGTGGCTGTGTGCACTGCAAGAGCTTCTGAAATGAACTAAAGGGAACAGTGAGATGAAAGCTGATATGAAGAAAAGGGGGCATTGTTGCCATTTTGCACCCTTACTTCATTAATATCTTATACACGCATCCATTCACAGCCTTTCAGAATCTGCCAGCAGAGGTTTCTTTTTCTTTACTGCAATGGCCAGATTTATTCTTGGCATCCAGCTTTTTCCTCTGTATACATGATAAAGATGCAAATATTCATCTTTAGTTATGCATACTTATAATTTTCATTGCTACAAACTGAAAACATCTATAGTTCTGGAAATTTCTTTTTCTGGTTTACACCATTCATATCTCCATGTAAAGACATCATAACAATTCTATAGTGAGATTTGCTATAACTTCATAACTTTTATTCACCTTTCTTCTGTTTTTTCTAAATTTTTACCTCTACAATAAATTCCATAATAACTACATTCTGCATAACTTATTTGTGTATCTGTATTTCAACTCATGTTACTGTGAGGTTGAATCTCAATATAGAAATCTAGTTAAAAATATAGATAATGTGGTCTAAGAAGGTCAAGCTAAACCATATAAATCATCAAAAACGTCAACTCTTACATCATCTTACATCTACTAACCTCACATTACACATCATAAGTTAGAATGAAAACTGAAAGTCAGTAGCTTGGGGAATCACACTGCCAGTCATTCATCCCGGCAAGGGCGTGGAAGGAAGGAAGACTTTGGGATATATAATATAAACTTCCTTTTTCTTTAATGATATTAAATTAATGTCCTTGATGTCTGGTGATTTGAATAAGAATGGCCCCCATTGTCTCATATGTTTGAACACTTGGTCCCCAGTTGGTGAACTATTTGGGAAGGATTAGGAGGTGTGCCCTTGTCGGAGGAGGCATGTTACTGGGAGTGGGCCAGGCCCAGTCAGAGTCAGTCTCTCTCTCTCTCTCTCTCTCTCTCTCTCTCTCTCTCTCTCTCTCTCTCTCTCTCGCTCTCTCTCCTCTCTGCCTGCCTGATTACTGAGGATCAGGATGTAGCTCTCAGTTATTTCTCTAGCACCTGCCTACCTGTTGCCACGATCCCACCATGATGATTATAGACTAACCTTTTGAAGCTATGAGCAGACCTCCAATCAAATGCTTTCTTCTATCAATTGCCTTGGTCATGGTGTCTCTTCCCAGAAATGTAACATGAACTGAGACAGAAGTAGAGTATCTCTGTGACAGTCCTGACCATGCTGTTGTTTAGAGGAATGTGGAAGACTTGAAGCTTTGACCTGGAAAAGCAATTAAACACTCTAACAAAGGCTTAAGGGAAGGCCCTAACAGAAGCATGGAAGGCAGTAACGCTGAGTGTGATATGGACTGTGGGGGCCTATAGGGATCAAGAGACTGCAAAGCAGATGAATATTAACAAGTGGCCAAGACCATCTTTGTGATATTCTGGCAAAGAATGTGGCTGTTTTGACCCTTGTCCTAAAAATCTACCCGAGGCTAAACTGAAGAGTTTGGGATTTATGTCATTGACAAACGTGATTTCAAGACAGTCTGGTATTGACTATGTCATGTGGTGATTATTGATTACTCTTATCCAAATCTACAATGAAAAGGAGCAAGCTAGGTGTCTTAGTTGGGGGCATTACTGCTGTGAAGAGACATCATGACCACAGCAACTCGTATAAAGGAAATATTTAATTGTGGTGGCTCACTTACAGTTTAGAGGTTTGGTCCATCATGGCAGGGATCATGGCAGCGTGCAGAGAGGCATGGTGCTGAAAAAATAGCCGTGTTTCCACCATTTTGCTGGCAGCAGGAAGTCAACTGAGCATAAGGAACTGTCAAGCCCATCCCCACAGTGATACACTTCCTCTAACAAGGCTGTATCCACTCCAACAAAGCCACACCTCCAAATAGTGCCACTACCTATGAGATTATGGGAGCAATTACATTCAAACTATCACCCTGGACGAAGAGAAACACAAAGTGTACAGTCTGGAGATAAAAAGAGCACCGGGAAGTCTAGTGTTAGAGACAAGGCCGACGCACAAAGGAACAGAAGCTTGAAGAAAAGCCTGACTGGGCAAGACCCCATCCAGTCAAGCTTCAACTTGTGAAAAAGAATCAAAGAAAAGCAGCAAAGGAAACCATAAACAACAGAAATCTTACGCAAATATAACTCAAGGAGGGGGACAGGTTCTAGACCCAGCAAGCAGAACTTGGCATCTTTGACCATGTGGTTCTGAATATAGAGTTAAGAAGGGTTCAAGAAGGGGATTGTGGAATCTTCCTCTGTGGTTAAGGGAAACAGCCAAAAACAGACATGTAGCACAGGAGTCCTTGAATAGAGGTCCATTGTGGTGGTATGTTGTATATTTAATAAAACCAGTCTGAAATATCAGAGAAGAGATCCGCCCACAGTCAATCCAGCAGGACCAGCACTGGTAACTCACACCTTTAATCCCAGCAAGGGGGAGGGGGGTGACCTACACCTTTAATCCCAACAGATCTGAGCTTGGTTTACAGAGGCAGTTCCAGGCTCCCAGGCAGGCAGTGGTGGTGCCAGCCCTTTAATCCCATAACTCCAGAGACAGAGGAGATCTTTCAGTGTTTCTGTGAGTTCAAGGCTAACTATCAAATAGTAGTAACTCACACCTTTAATCTTAACCTGGATGTGAAACAGCTGGGCAAAGAAGGAATATTTAAGGCAGGCATAGGAAGACAAATGAGGCAGTAGAAGCCACGAGGAGTGAGGTTGAGGAAGCTGGAAGACAGCTGGGTGAGATCTGACTGTGGTGTTTCCTCTCTTTGATATTTCAGCCTTTCCCCCAATATCTGGCTCTGAGTTTCCTTTAACACAACCAGAATTCATGCTACAGCCCAGAGAGGCTAATGTCTAGAGCTATGAAAATAAAACCTGGATTGTATTTGAGACTCCAAGATATTGGAGACACCAGAGCCATGAGACACCTGCCGCCCCCCCCCCCAAAGCTGTACACTGGGTTTGCAAGAGAGAGAGGTCCTGCTACAGTCAGCAAGGCTAGAAGGAAAGACTTGTCTGTGTTCTCAGATGTTGACAGAGTTGCAGAATTTGAATTTTGTCTTGCTGACAAATTTTTAGGCTCTGGATTCCATCACTACACTTCCTTTTTCCTCTTGGGAATCATAAGGTATATTTTGTGTCATTGTATGTTAGACATATGTGATTTGCTTTTGATTTTTTACTTTATAGGGGATTACAGTTAAGAGATTTCCATGAGTCTCCAAAGGGACTTTGGACTTTGAAACATTCTTAAGATTGAAAGACTATGAGGATGTTTGAATTTTGCATTCTGATTTGGCCACAAGCCCGTAAGTGCCAGGGAGTGGAATGTTGTATTTTGAATAAGAATGACCCCATAGAATCATGCTTAAATATTTGGTCCCCAATCAGTGGAAGGTTTGGAAAGGATTAGGAGGCAGAGCCTTAGTAGAATAAGTATGACCTTGTTGGAGAAGGTATGCCACTGGAAGTGAGTTCTGAAGTTTCAAAACCCCATACCAGGCCCAGAGACTCTCTCTCCCCCCCCTTTTCCCCCCCTCAGAGTCTCTCTCTCTCTTTCTCTCCCCCCACCCCCCACCACAATGTAGCTCTTACCTACTTCTCTATCTCCATGCCTTCCTTCGTGCCACCACACTACCCACCATTATGATCATGAACTAACCTTTGGAAGCTGAAAGCAGGCTACCAATGAAATGTTTTCCTCTATAGGTTTCCTTGGACTTGGTGCTTTTTCACAGCAATGTAACAGTAACTAAGTCAGTGCCTTACTTGTACCCTTATTATCCAACATGTTTACTATAAAATCCTTTGACTTTCTTTAAGAATTAAAATAACTAGTTGGAGGATGAGTTAAATAAAAAAATAACAAATTGAGGATGATTAAAAAGAGAGAAAAATGGGAGATGATGGGTAAGTGAGTCCAGATTCCTCCCTCACTTCTCAATCAGGGAGGCATTCCTATAGTCTCAAAAAAAAAAAAAAAAAAAAAAAAAAAAAAAAAAAGATCCTGCTGGGATTGAGTTCCAGTTGTGAGACACGGTCTCAGCTGATGACAAACTCTCTTCATTGGTCACCTTCTGTTCCTTGATTCACACTCCACAGCCCAGTCACACCTATATCCCCCAAAGCTTACCTTATCCCCACAGTCTTACTTCAGGATCTTCTCTTTGGGAAGCTATAGCAGTTACAATAAGAAATGTCCTCGCAGAGGCTCATGTATGTCCATAGTTAGGGCCACTGTTTGTGGAGGGTATGGGACCTCTAAAAAATGGAGACCTGCTGGAAGAAATATGCCACAAGGTGGGCTCTGAGGTTTCCATCCCACTCCTGGTTGGCTCTCTGATTTCTGGATGTGGGTGAAGATGTGATCTTCCAGCGTCCTGCTCCAGCTGCCTGCTGCCACCACCACCCTTAATTATGGACTCTGCTTCTAGAACCATAAGCCCAAATAAATTCATTCTTCCTTAGGTTGCATGTGGTCAAGGTAGATGGTCACATTAATAAAAGTAATACAGAATCTAAACCAAGGTGACTCAAAATATTCATGTTAATCTCTGTGTGTGTTGAGACTTAATATAAAATTCTGATAACTGAACTGTGACTGGGTTTATTTCAGTACATCAAAAATAGAGCACATGCTCAGTGCCTTTATTTTTTAAAAGTCCCATATGATTCTAATGCACTTGACCTATATTTCTCTTTTAGAGATGACACAGAATTCAAAAGTGTCTTTAAAAAAATACTAATGTTTAAAAACTTTTAAATAAACTCTTTCATTTTCACAGAAACATAACAAGTAAGCTCTGAGGAATGCCTTTGTAAAAGTGAACTAATCATAGGGTTGTCCTTTCTTGGGAGAAAAGCATGAAATTTATTTTTTGCCTTGACACCTGGTTTATATTTTTCTTAATTTTATGAAGTTATAATATAATTAGATCATGTTCCCTTTCTTTTTCTCCCTTAAAATCTTCTATATACCTCTCCTTATTTTATTTTTTAAATTAATTTCCTCCTTTAAAATTAATTGCTGTTATAGACACACATATATAATTAATACATAAGTACCATCTGCTCAGTCTGTATAATGTTATGTGTGTGTGTGTATGTGTGTGTGTACAGGTGTGTGTACATGTGTGGTATGAGTGTGTGTATATGTGTGTATGAATGTATGTGTGTGTGCGTGTGTTAGAAATAATAATTAGATTAGAAATATATTCAGTAACTCAGTCCCATATTACAGGGTCTCTCAGGCACTCAGTCTAGCTGGTAGAAGGAAGAAATGACCAATCCTGAAGCAAAGGAGACACAAAAGAGGAAGCAGTGTTACCAATAAGAATTGTAGAACACCCCCCACCACACACACACACACCTCTTGCCACCTATGGCAGGTGGGAGAACCAGCCCTGATCACAAGAATGGGAGAGCTGGCCTGGCACCTCAGCCACTGCAGCACTCTGGAGGACAGACCCTGGACCTCACTTGGTGAGAATAGTAGATCTGACCCTGCTGGCAGGGACATGGGCGAGCCAAGCCCTTAGAGTGTGCGAGATCTGACCCTGCCCTTCATCAGAGCAGGAAAACTTGTCCTACCCCCTCATCTTCCATGGTGAGGGCAAGGAAAAGATGCCCCTCTCTAGCAGCCGGTAGCAGGTAGGGGATCTGGCCCTGAAGTCAGGAGAGCAAGAGAGATGGCCCTGCCTCTTACCAGCACTTGAAAGAGTGGCCCCTGCCCTTGCCTAAGCAGCACAGTGGAGCTGGCTCTAGTGGTGTAAATTTGGGTGAGCCAACCCCAGGGCCTGAGATAGTCAGGGGAAGTGCTGGAGAGCTCACCTTGATGGTGAGGATTGGGGAGAGCTAGGGAGCTGACCAACCCAGCAACCAACCACTCAGGCCCAGAGCCAGGGTCAAGAGTCAGCCTGCTCCAGTCTATGATATGCTAGAATACATGAAGAGGCTGGTTCTGCAGACCCAAAGCTGCAGGATCTCCATGGCACAGGACAACAACAGGGTATCAAAGAGGAGCCCCAATGAAGGCCCAGCATGGATAGTGTAGCAGAAACACTTGCAGACAAAGATATGTGAACTAAAGAGTACACTGTGTGACTTACTGTGTCACACTACAGCTTCCATATCACACTAATTCTGTTTAGTATTACAATAAAACCCAGGGCCAGATATTGGGGAAAAACTGAAATATCAGCGAATCCAGGAACAAACCACAGCCAATTCTCACCCAGAAAACTCCTCAGGCCAAACAGGATAGGTCTGGTCTCCATGAGTTCTCAGACTGGCTGAGAGCAGGCAAAATGGCAGACCTCTGCCTTCTCCTGCTTTGTTTCTCTGCCCGCCCAGTTGTCTTGTTCCCTCATTCAGCTTTTCCTAGAGCCAGGATTAAAGGTGGGCACCATCACCACCTGGCTCTGCTGGCCTTGCATTCACAGAGACCCAGAGGCTCTCTGTCTCCCAAGTGCTGGGATCAAAGGCGTGGGTCACCACTCCCTGACTTTCATGGTTTGGCTCTGTCTTCTGATATTTCAGGTTGTTTTTATTGAATATGCCACATTTCCATGATGAGATTTGTCTTTTTTCTCTTCTTTTAAATTTTATTTTGTTTTATCTTGGTAGGATGTTGCAAGGGCAGAGAGTAGGTGTGAAGGGATGGGGAGGTGAGTGGGATCAAAATGCATGATGTGAAAGTCACAATTAAATTTTTTAAAAAAAATCACAGTTAAATTAGAAAAAAAAAAAGAATTGTAACTGGAGAGGAAATTGTTGCTCCTGAAAAATGTCTAATACCTAATGCTTGATTCCTATAAATGTGTGCTTATTTTGAAGTAAGTTCTTTTAAATGTATTTAGACCTAAAACGGCATCATCATGGATTTGAGGACACCATTTAAGGACATCATTAGCAATCTGGATTTTGTTTTTGAAGGGGTTTTGCTTTTGTCTTAAGATGAGACTCTTACTACGTAACCAAATCTTGGAACTCCTGATTTCAATTGATACCCTTGTCTCAACCTCTGCAGTCATTTTGACTACAAACATATTCTACTATGAATAAGTAGAACTGATGACCTTCAAAGAGGAAAAATGGATATTTGAAACATAGTTACACATAGGAAAATAAATATGAAAATGGAGGCAGAAATTGATGTCTAGGTAGCCAACAGCCACATGAGGCTTAGAGATATGGGATGGAATCTTCCTGAAGCCTCCAGGGAGAACCAAAAACCATTAACAGCATTATTCCCGCTTTCTGATCTCCAGGTATTCGAACATAGCAAGTTTCTATTCTTTTAAGTCACCTAATTTTTGGTAATTGGCTATGAAAACCCTAGGGAAGGCCTGGGAAGATACACCTCTGGCCTTCTGACTTCTGCTGGACCACAACATCAAGGAACACAGGAGAAGCATCCTATAGAGAAAGGCACACAGTGGTCAAGGTGGAGCACACTGAGCCCCAGCACCATGTGAGATAAAATTATTGTTCATAACAATTAGTTTAAACAAGGTGATGATGTCTTGCTTCAGAGAAGGGCCAGACAGACCCTGACACCTAAGCAATTCCTTTCCCAGGGAGTTTTGCTAAGTCACAATGGCAAAGAGAACACAGATACCACCGTGCCAAGTCTGTTCTCAGTCTGTTCACGAAGAAGCAGGATACCTGCATGTGCAGATTGACTGGCTTTCGCTCAGAGAGTGAAGAGACGGGGCCCGACACAAATCCTCAGTGGTTTTCCACTTGTTGGTGTGATATTTTCTCTTTCCAGAAAGATTTCAGTCAGTCAAGAACCCTCCCCTAGTGTATAATTTCTCCATTCTACGCTATCTCCATGAAAATGATTCTCCTTTTCAGATCACCCATCATGAATAACTCAACACTCCCCAGGGATCATGGTCCATCTTCAGGGATGAACACATCACCTGGAGCAGCAGGCAGCAGTAAGGCTGAGGGTGCGACCTGATAAGCACACTACACAAGCCATGCAGAGTCAGGCTGGAGTCAAGCAGCCTGCCTGGCAACCAAACAGTTGCCACATGTTTTAATTCACTCCTTGTGCACACAGGTAGCAGTACCACTAAAAATGAGGCTTTGTGCCAAGCAATGAAGGTGCAATGCTTTTTGGGATGCAGTGAGTATCTATTGTGCCAGGCTTGGGACTCAGAGGGACTTCTGGGTGATGCAGAAGGCTGCTCTTCCTCAATCACCACAGATGTTTACAGACAGGTGCTGTTCTCAAACCATACTGTTTATTGCTATTTTTAATAGTCTTAGGTTTAGAGGAGTATTTGAAGTTCCCTCTTGTCCACGTGCATGTAACTCCCCCACTGTCACCCTCACCCAGCACAACAGCACATTTGCTGCAATGAACCTACAAACCAAGTCTACAGTCTTTATTAGCGCCCACTCTTCTTTTCATCCTGTGGACTTGGGCAAATGTATAATGATAGCATTCACCATTATCCTGCAAAATGCTTTTGCTACCTTAAAAGTCTTCTGTATCTGCCATTAATTCCTCTTCCCACTGGCAACCACTAATATAAGTGGCCTCTGTAATTTGGCCCTTTTCAAGAATGTTGTGTTGTTAGACTCTTACTATATAGGTAGCCTTTCAGACTGGCTTTTCTTGCATCATTTACATGTCCTCTATGTCTTAATAACTTATATACTGAACAGTATTCCATTGTCTAAATGTACTGTGATGTTCTTGTTCATTTACCTACTGACAGCATCCTGGTTGCTTCCATATTTGGGCAATTATGAATAGAGTTGGTATAAACATCCATGTGCAGATTTTTGTGTGGATATGTTTTCATCTCATTTGGGTAAATACCAAGGAATGTGATTGCTGGATCATATGGTAAGAGTATGTTTAGTTTTGTAAGAAACAGCCAAACCATTTTCCAAAGTGGCTATACTATCACACATTTTAAAATAATGATTTAATCTTGTACCAAGAAGCACCTATAGGAAGTATTTTTTTTTTTTGAGTGACTCCAGAAAACCTCTCTGCTCCACCAAATTCTTCCCTCATAGTAGATGATGCCTCTTCTGTATTTTCTGTACCATTTTCCTGTAAGATTTTGGATTCTTGTCAAAATGAAAGCCTTATGGTAATCATCCTCATAGTCATCAATTATGTCTACCTTGAGCAGAAATAAAAAAGTGTAAGTGTACCTTGGAGCAAATGGAGAGAAGGCTAATAGGAATATATAGGGTATATATCTAGTCTATATACTACTTCCCCCAGAAGTATATGCTGCAACCAGGGGAAGAGTTACATGTAGTTTAGAAAGTGAGTTAATCTTCATATGAGATGGAGAGAGGTGGTTCAGTGGGTACTGTACTTACTGCTTAAACATGAAGAACTGAGTTGACCCTAGAAACTATGTAAAAGGCCAAGCATGGCCATACGCACAGTATTGGGGTATGGAAATGAGCAGATCTCAGGCAGGGGGCTTCTGGAGGTGCTTTGACCAATCAGTCTAGGGGAAATAATGGATTCCAGGGTCAATGAGTGATGACCTTGTCTCAGAAGGTAAGATAGAGGAGTGACTAAGGACAACTTGGCATCAATCTCTAGCCTCCACACATGTCCACAGGGAAGTGCTCCCCTCACACACACATGCACATGAGTCGCGCTCTCTCTCTCTCTCTCTCTCTCTCTCTCTCTCTCTCTCTCTCTCTCTCTCTCTCTCTCTCTCTCACACACACACACACACACACACACACACACTGAGTCAGAGGTGCTAAACTAAAACATGGGATTTGAAGAATAGATGTGTCCTTGAGAAGCTTATCACCCAGGCATGTACAAACACAATTCAATATAACATGATAAGTACTATAATCAATCACAAAACCACCTTTTCTTGATTCTCAAATAGTCTGCCTAGTTGTCACTTACATGTCAAGTCATGTGTTGCAATTTTTTGATGTAGGGAAAAAAAAACAGGCTTACTATAATGCAGCACTGAAGCTTGGTGGAAGCTTGGTGGTAACTCTCATGGACTTAGCCTGTAGTATCTGGAATGTGACCACAGAACCTATAGGGCTTGGATCTAATGCTATTCAAGATAGAAGAATACTTTTTCTTTCCATTTTACTCTTGGAGCTGAGGGTCCTCTAAGGAAAGAAAAAATAATAAGAGAGAAAATAGCCAGACATGGTCATTAATCTCAGCCCTGGAAAAGCAGAGATGGACAGATCTTTGTGAATTTGAGACTATCCTGCTTTGCATAGTAAGCAACAGGAAAGACAGAACCATATGAGACCCTGTCTTGAGGAGAAGATTTTTAATATGTCTTAGAAACCCGGAAATTTTAGAAATAAAAGAAAGGCTTAAGGAAACACATACATATGTGTATTTTATGTTCAGATTTGATGAGAAAATATGACTGGAAAACAAGATGATGTAATGGTGTAATCTAACAATGACAAAGAG
Organism: Phyllotis vaccarum; assembly: GCA_033318265.1. Lineage (NCBI taxonomy): Eukaryota > Metazoa > Chordata > Mammalia > Rodentia > Cricetidae > Phyllotis > Phyllotis vaccarum. The sequence continues at coordinate 27,598,355 of JARWLC010000017.1, forward strand.
ACTTAACATGGCCCGTTTGTTCAGGTTCCTCTCTGTGCATCCATGTGTGTGTGTGTGTGTGTGTGTGTGTGTGTGTGTGTGTGTGTGTGTGTGTGTGTGTGTGAGCACGTATGTGCGTGCATGCGTGTGTGGGGGGGTCCTCTTTGGATCACTGTGACAAAACATCTGAGGTAAATAACTTAAAAGAAGAGAAACTTCGTCTGGGCTCATGACTTCAGAACTTTTAATCCATAATCAGTAGACCCTATGGCCTTGTAGCCAGGGGGTTTTACAGGTTTACATTACCAGGCATGAATTCCCTCCTGTGGATAGGCCTCAAATCCAATCGGTAAACAATTGGTAGCCCCCATAATCTTTATACCACTTTCACGCCAGTGGCCAATGTCCCCTGGCAAGTCAGTAGTGCTAGTCCCCAGCACTATGTAAGATCACTGACAAATTTTCTTCCCCAGTAGGCTATGTGGCACCTTCTGGTACTAGGAAGCTAAAAATCAGGGAAGAAGTTCCCCAGTCAGTTCCAGATTGACTTTTCTATGCCCTGCAACCAAAGTGTGTGGTGTCTTCAGCAACAGGGCTTTACTATCTAGTTATGGTGGGTGACTAAAACAATGGCCAGAGCCTGTGCCATTTGGGAGCTTCTGTGGTCTTCCCAACCAATAATTCATAGGGTGATACTTCATGTCTGGCCCTGAGATATTCATTTAATGTACCATGTTTTCTGGGAGTAGCATTGTCTACTCGGGCTCATCTACTGAGGATGCCATGAGACCAGCTGCCTCAGACTCCTACCATTTTCTTCTAGAATGATGGTACCACAACCTTGAATTATATGCTAAAATAAACTATTACCCCCTCCCCCAAGTTACCTTTATCTGAGTATTTTATCAGAGCAACAGAAAAGGTCTCCAACTTACCTAAATCCATCGAGTTGTAGAGTAGCAAATATGTGGTTTAAACATAGCCTGATTCTCAGAACTATATATTCCTCCCTCATGCTGGGATGAGAGAGTTAGAATTGTAATGATTTCTGGGACTCAGCTGAACTGAGCCAGTGAGGCCCCAGGGAGAGACGGGGAAAAGAGGTAAAAAGAATAGAACTCTGTTTGGTGGGATAATGTGGATGGATGGTTCTAGGTTACAGCTACTCATCTTAAAACTCCTAAATTTTTTTTTATGAAAATCATTTTAGCCAGGCAGTCTTGGGGCACGCCTTTAATCCCAGCTCTTTAGAGGCAGAGGCAGGAGGATCTCTGTGAATGTGAGAGCAGCCTGGCTTACAGAGTAAGCTCCAGGACAGCAAGGAGTGTCACATAGAGAAATCCTGTCTTAAAAAAATATTTTAATTAAATGTATATGTGTGGGTATGTTCTGGAAGGCTCTGTTGGTTGGTGATTGCAGTCTGCCATGTTCTGGCAGCTCTCTCTGAGCCTGGGGATATGGTAGATCTCCTACCCCACAGCAGAAGGTATCCTATTCTCTACCTGATCTTATTTGGAGACAGTCTGGATGCCTGACTAATCTCCAGTATGACCCAGATACAGTTCCCTGCAAAAGCTTCCCCCTGCTGCCCATATGGTAATTAGACATTGTGCTCAGAGCTTATGATAGGACCACGCTTCCTAATTAAGACTTGTCCTAAGATCCTTATGATAGGAGCATGTTGTTTGATGTAAATTAGATGATTCCACAACCACTGTCCCCATCCTATATGTCTACCCTCCCTCTGGAATAAAGCTGAGCTGACTCACTTGAGGTGTCTCCCTGAGAATTCTCTCCACCATGTTCACAGGCCATGCACAAGGCTTTCTGTTGCTCTTTCTGCCCGTTTGTCTCAGAAACTGGTGGCCAATGGACCACAAAGAAAAGGCAATGGCACAGGTATGTACACATGAGCATAGTTGCCCACAAAAGCCAGAAGAGGACATTGGATTCCCTAAAGCTAGAGTTACAGATAGTTGTGAGTGCCCCAACTTGGGTCTATGGAACTGAACCCAGGAGCTCTACAGGAGAAGTACCTCTCTTGGCCACAGAGCCATCTCTCCAGCCCTGTATTTCCCTGGTTATTTTTAAAGGTTATTTTTAAAGTTGCCAACTTTCCATTTTCTGCTTTCTTGGTTCTATCTTCATAACAATTAAACCTGATGTTAATTTTCATTTCATTTTGTAATGGGAAGGTGTCTTTTTAAAATGCAGGCATAGGACTCCAACAGTGTTCTTTGGTGAGAAAGATCAGGCTATACTCTTGCTTCTGACTATTTAAGTTCAATCCTTGAAATTCTTTCTCAGGGAAAGCAAGACCATTGAGGGAACACAGAAAAAGCATCCTGACAAGCAAAGGAAGCACTGATCCCTTTTCTGAGCATTTAGTTACTGCCCATCTTGGAACTAAGAGAAGCTGAGATTCTGCATATCTGATAAAAGCTAGTAAATGCTCTGTGCCTGAGCTTTCCTGTTAGAAACATCCACAGTGGAATAAACAGCTCCCTTCTTCTTAAGCTAAAGCCATAGTGATGACCCACATCAGCCTGGAGGCATTTGATGATCTGAGACCATCATGAAAGATAAAGATGACTGAGATCTTCATCTCAGTGACACCAACTGTAAACAATTTGAACAGTTTTCTTATTTACCCAATGACAAGTAAGAAAGATATCCAGCCAGGGGACCACCCCCCCCCATCCCCGCCTGAGGCTTTTGATGGCATGTCACCATTGCTGCCTATTTCTTCTTATGTCCCTCATTCTGCCTGGACCAATGTTTCTATTGCCCTCAATGTCCCAATTTGGTTTTCATTTCCAGGGTCCGATTTCTCAAAATGTCACAGAGCTGACTTACAAAAGAGAAACAGTTTTAGAAACCTCTGTGATCTGTCTTCAGCACCCCAAAGGCCTACATTTCTATAGCACAAAGACCAGGACCAGCAAGCGTTGTTATTTTGCTATCTTTTGATTTCTGCCCTGGTTTCCTGCAGAGCCACCCTACTTGTCAGTCACAGACAGCACCTGTGTCACCAAACACAGTCACCAGCTCACACTGGCTCATCAGCTCTGTACGCTAGTAATTTGGGACTTTGATATGAAGAGTCTTTTTATTGGTGCCAGTGAAATTAGTTTTCCTTCTTACAAATACAAAATCTGTTTTTCCTTCACTTCCACCACATCTATGCATACGTTCCCATTTCCAGACCGAGCCAAACACGCATTACTCCAGCACTGGGAGTATGAAACAGGAAGACCAGCCTATGCTATGTAGTGGTCCTCCCTCAAAAAACATTGTCTTGCCTTAGAATCATTCCTAGGACTTCACAAATCAAAAGAAAATTCAGCAACATGGACATAAACCTATGATTGAGTGTATGAATAAATGTGTTTGTGTGCATGTGTAAGAAAATGAGGGTGTAAGGATGTGAGTGTGAGAGTGTAAGAATGTGTATGTGTTGGTGTGTGAGCATGAGACAGTGTATATGTTTGGATGTGCGTATTGTTAGAATTTCTGAGTTTGTAGGCATGTGCATGTTCATGAACATGTCCAAGTGTGAGAGAATGAATGTGTGCCTGAGGATAAATCTATGTGTACGTGTAAATGTGAGTGTGTTAGCTTGTGTGCATGAGTATTTGAGTGTGCTTGAGTGTATGAGGGTGCAGGAGCATGTCTATGCAGTTGCGAGTCAATGAGTATATTAGTGTGTGAGGGTGAGTGTATGAATGCATGTGAATGTGAGAGAGTGAGATAATGTGCATGTGTGAGTGTAAATGTGTATACGGTTGAGTCTGAGTGTGAGATTTTGTATGGAAGTGTGTGAGCATGTGAGTGCAAAAGCATGTGCAAGTATGATTATGTCTGAGTATTGTATATGTGAGGGTGCCCATGTGTGAGTGCCTGGGAGTTTGAAAGCATGTATGGAAGTATTTTTGAGTATGAGAGAGTGTGAGTCCAAGCTGGTGACTGTATGAGTGTGTGTATATGTGTGTGTTTAAATTTGTGAGCATGTATATGTGACAGTGAATGTGTGAGCTTCTGTGTGTTTGTATATGAATGAGTGTTTGTGAGTAATTTGGGAGTGTGAGTGTATCTGAATGTGTGAATATATATAATTGTTGGAGATTGTAAGTAGAAGTTCAGTGAATATGAGGTTGTGAATATGTGGGTTTATGGAAGTCTCTGTGTGTGTGTGTGTGTGTGTGTGTGTGTGTGTGCGTGTGTGTGCATGTGTCCATGATGTGAAAGATTGTGTGATGCTGTAAGTATGGAAGTGTGTTGTTTTGTATGTGTGAGTGTGTTAAAGAATGTGGATGTGGAAATGTGTGGAAATGTAGATGTGTGATTGAATATGAATGGGGGTGTTGAGTGTATGTGAATGTGTATGTCAGTGTGTGACTGAATGTGGGTGCCTGAGAGAATGTAAGGGTGTGAGACTAGACTGTGTCTGTGGAAATGTGTGGGTTTTGATTGACTGAAAGTGTCTGAATTTGAAAGTCTGAGTGTGTTTATATGTATGTGTCAAAGTGTGAATGAAAGTGTGTGTTTATGGGCATACGTAAGTGTGCAAGTGATGTATCTCTAAGTGTGTGAATATAAGAAAGTATTTGTGAGAGTCTGATCATGTGAAAGTTTAAACATGGATATGTGAGGGTGTATTTGTGTGAGTACTAATTGTGTGTGTATGTGTGTGAATGTGTATGTGTGTTTAACAGAGTGGATATGAGCACATAGACAGCTGTTTTGTGCGGGCCTGTGAGCACAAGTGTGAGTGTGAATGTATACAAGTGTATGAGAAATTGAAAGCATGTGAATTTGAATGTGTGAGTGTGTGAAACAGTGAGTGTGAGTTTACATGAATGTGTTAGCAAGTAAGTGGTTATATGTGATTGTGAGTCTGATTGGTTGTGTGCATATGTATGTTCGAGTATCTTCTGAGTTTTAGTGTGTGAATGTGAGTGGGTATGAATGGATGTGTCAGTGTATGGGGTGCGTCTGAGTGTGTGTGCAAGTGTAGGAATGTGAGAATACATATAGGGAAGCATGTATTTGTGTAAAGTTTACTGTGTGTATCCAAATGTGTCCGTATGTTTGTATAAATGTGTCAATGTGTTTTGAGTATTTGTCAATATGTGTGTATGATGGAATGTGTGAGTATGTGGTATGTCTGTGATTCTGTGATAATGTGAATGTGTAAGCATGTGTTTACATGTTTGCATGTGAGTGCACATGAATGTGGAGGCCCAAGGCTGACATTGGGAATCTTTGTGTATTATTCTCCCATTTATTTAGGTGAAAAGCAGCTTCTCAGCTGAACCTGGAGCTCACAGATGTGACTGGTCCAGCTATCTAGCTTCCTCTCTTTATTGTTTGTGCCCACTTTGAGGAGATTTTTGCAACATTGCATTCCCTCTTCCCCTGTGCTTAGTTTTCTACTAATTCAGAAAATTCCACCACAGACTCATCAGTCATTCAAGGCAGAGACCTCAGAATCATCGGGGTTTTTTTAACCTCTCTTTTCCCCCTCCAAAATTTAATAAATCAGTAAGCCTACTCGTCCTATTGCCAAAACGCTCATTCTATCTGGCATCTCCCCCTCTGCTGCTACCACCTCATCGCACGATCTCACACAGCAGCTCTGCCCTCCTTCCACTGCTGGATCCCTGCAATCTGCTCCACTCCTGTGTCAGAAGGATCTTTTTAAAGCACAGGCCACGCAGTCCTCTGCTTGAACGCTTCTGGCAGCTTCTAGCTTCAAAAAGGACAAATGTCTCCTCGATTTAATTATAGTAAGAGTTACATTATTGTAATAAAGGCCTCCGGATACTGCAGTTTAAATAAGATAATTTATTTCTCTCTCACCTAACAGTCCAGCCTGGTGTGTTCTATTTTCATTTCTGTTGCTATGATCAAATACCCTGACAACAAGCAGCTTAGGGGAGGAAAGGGTTTACTCATCTTACAATTCCACATTATGGCCTATCGTTTTGGGGAAATCAGGGCGGGAATTCAAGCATCTAGTCACATCACACCCATACTCAAGAGTGGAGGATGCACAGGCATCCTGGCCTGCCCACCTGATGCTAACTATCTCTAGTTGTTTACATATTTAATTTTTTAATTTTATGTGTATGGTTGTTTCCCTGCATGTATGTCTATGCGACATGTGCATGCAGTGCCCACAGATACCGTTAGAGAATATCAGGTTCTCTGGAACTGGCATTACAGACAGCTGTGAGCTGCCATGTGGGTGCTAAGAATCAAAGTCAAGACCTTTGCAAGAGCAATGCATGCTCTTAACCACTGAGGCATCTCTCCAGACCAGCTTGTATTACTCTTAGGCAGTTCAGGACTGAGCCCATGAAATAGTGCTGCCCGCAAGAGGTTGGGTTTGCCATCTAGTTAGACAATCATCAACTGAGCCTCTCCTCCAAGATGATCCTAAGTTGGGCCATGCTAACCCAACACACCTGGTGGGATAGTTGTATAGTCATTTGGGAGTGATGTCCCTCCATCTTGCTCTCCATCCCTCCAACTAGTACATTGTCTTTACTTTGAATGGTTGTCACTCAAGACAGGAAAAAGAAAGAAAAAAAGTAAGCAATTGCCCTTCAATCAAATGAGAGGGCCATTACACACATCTTTCCTGCTCACTCTCCACTGGTAATAGCTTTTGTCATGTGCTTTTACCCCACCACAAGGAATGCCGGGAAATGCAGTATGTAAGTGCCCCCTTCTTTTACCAAGGAAAGAAAAGAGAACTGATTTAGGGAGAATGGCCAGTAGTCTATCATCTTTATTGTGTGCCACCACAGCTGGATTGCCCATGCCCTGAAATCCCTCTGATACCTCCCATGTCTTTCTTCTTTCACTGATTCTGAGACATGGTGGCTTCCTTTCTGTTCCTCACACACTCTGAAGTCATGCCTACTGAAAGCATCTTGCTTGCTGTCTCCCTGGAATGCTGCACATTCGTCCTTAATAATATTCATTTTTCTTTTCTTCAGGTAACAGCTTGAAAAGACCCCTCCTCAGAGAGGTCTTCTTAGATACCCCTCTTAATGTCACCCTACTCCTTGTAAGCCAATGTCTTCATTGTAGCCTCGCTTTATTTTTTCTTGGCACTGGGTTTTTACAAAGCCATTCTTTAATTAGCTAGCTGTGGGCTGAGGTCTGTGCAGGGAGGGGCTTTATGTGTCTAATTCATACTCACTGCTGTAACCTGAGTGCCAAGATCATTGCACAAACACAGTGGCTGTCCAACAAATACTTGTCAAGACAAAGTAAACAAAAGGATTCTAACCAATATAGCCCCATCCGGTTCTTATACAATTTTCTTGTCGATCAAAACATTGACGCCTCCTGATTTCATTTAGCTCATTGTCCCAGTCTCTAGATCTCTCTTTGGATTTGATCCTGGCTCAGACCAGTGCCTGTGGACTGGCAGGTCAGTCCCATGTCTCTTACTGCTTGGTAGCTTAGTGCAGAGTCCAAAGGTAAGCAGAGAGCTACACTTCCCTAATTGGTACTTGTTTACCATAACAGCGTCTCATGTGAACCTCTAACCCCTGTATCTGTGTACATAACACAACCTAGGGTTGAGAGATGTAGATAACTCCAGACCTACTCAGTATTTAAAAAAAAACAAAAACAAAGTAACTCCCCTGTTAGTCTTGATTTTCTCACTGTGGACTGAGAAGTGAGGATCAGGTGACAATGCGTGTGAGTATTCTGTGGAAGAACCTTTAAATCCTATTGAAATAGAAGGGAGAATTCCAGACAGAACCAGGGAGAGCTGGAGGATATACAGAGCATCCTCTGAAGCCTGTTTCCAAAACTAGCAAGGCCCGTCACTGTACACAATAGAGCATCCTGGCTCCCTCCCTTGGTTTTGATGTTGAACATAGACACCTCTTCAAAGAAGCTGTGAAAGAGAGAGGAAAAAAACCCTTTTGAGCTAAATGAGAAGATGGAGGCCTTCTTAAGAAGGGACTTTTTAAAGGCTGTTACAATCAGTATAACCCAAGTGTTTTATCCTGACACTGCCTCTCAAAAATGCCTCAGAGTGTGGCATTCACAACAAACAAACCCTTAAAATTCTCTTCATGTATTTCTAAAAACCCATATACATAAATGATGTTTACGCCTCAAAGCACCCTGTTTTTTCATCTCCCAAATCTTCTGATACAGGTCTTACCTTCTTTTCTCCCACATTCTGCTGTTTCTAAGTAGATCAAGTCAGGCCAGACAGGGTCTGAGCTCTACCTCCCCTTCATTCATTCCATAAATAGGAGGCATTGGGCCGGCTGCTTCTTATCTTTTCTAATTACCTCTAGAAATTGAGACTCGGGGATGATGCAGAAGAGGAGACTGGACTCCATGCCTGCCTGAAACTGAGAAACTGAGTTCTGTTTGTCTCAGAGTCTCAGCGCTTCCTCTCAGAGAACACATGAGCAAGCTGGCTTTTGGTCTCTGAATAAGTTGCCTCCCCTCTGTTCCAACCGTGTCAACCATCACCACCAAGAATCTCCATAGCTATAAATCCTCAGTTGGGGTGAGAAGCCAAGGTTGGCCGCCAAGGTGCTGCCTCAGGCGCTGCCTTGTTATTATAGAGCCTGTTTTTAAGAGACTACTAAGTAAACCAAGACCCATTGTCTTAAGGTTTCTTCTATTGCTGTGAAGAGACACCATGACCACCAACTCTTATAAAGAAAAACATTTAGTTGAGGCTGTCTTGCAGTTTCAGAGGTTTAGTCTATTATTGTCAAGTGAGGAAGCATGGTGGCACACAGACAGACATGGTGCTGGAGAAGGAGCTGGGAGTTCTACATCTGGATCCGCAGGCAGAAAGACATGAGCTGTCCCCCTGGTCATGGCTTGAGCATACATGAGACCTCAAGCCCACCACCACAGTGACACTTCCTCCAACAAGGCCACACCCTCTCTAACAATATCTCCTAATAGTGCCAGTCCCTATGGCCAAGCATTTAAACACACTAGTCTATGGGAGCCATTCCTTTTCAGACTACCACACCCACAACCTGCCTTCTAGGCCACTGAGAAAACACATTGTGTTCTGTCAAGTTCCTTTGAAAAGGTTTGTAAACTCTGTCTAGCACACAGCTAGGCTGAAAGCCTCAAAGCTTCTGCCTCATTTGTAGTGGCTGAGATGACCTAGCTATAAAAGTGTCTGGGTGATCCATCTCTTTGAGAGTGATTCTATTAGCATTCCTAAGATTAGCCTCCCAGGAGATTATGAAATGACTTCATATGAGTTGAATTAAGCTAATGTGTGAGAATCCATTGTGTGTTTCACACCATCATCATATGAGATGATTCATTTTAATGAATCTAGAGTCTTCTGGGAAGGGGGTCTTCTTTTTCTTATACAGAAAAACATTTATTTGGATTGGGCTTATAGTTTCAGAGGTTTAGTCCATCATCATCATCATCATGGTGAGAAGCATGGCAGCGTGCAGGCAGACATGGTGCTGGAGAAGTAGCTGTGAGTTCCACATCTTGATCTGTAGGCAGGAGGAAGTGAACTGGCTTGAGCCTCTGAGACCTCAAAGCCCACCCTCAGTGACACACCTCCAACAAAGCCACCCCTACTCCAGTAAGGCCACATTTCCTAATAGTGTTACTTCTCAGTGACACAATCTCCAACAAAGCACTCCTACTCCAGTAAGGCCACATTTCCTAATAGTATGGCCATTTTATTCAAACTACCACAGAGGACATGGCCCCTTTAAACCCACTGGATCTCACAGATTCATTTAAGAACAATGTATGTACAGACCAGCTCATGGATGAAGCCCAGCAGAAAGTGTATTAGACCTTCTAATCTGACCCTTATAGGCCTCAAAACTCGATATCTCACACTATAAAGATATTAGAATCACAACCACTAACAAGAACAACTGGGGAGGGGGTCTCCATGAGGGATTGTCTAGATCAGGTTGGCCAATGGACACGTTTCAAGAAATCTTCTAAGTTGGGTTAATTGATGTGGGAAGATGCAACACAAATGTAGGATAGTGTCGTTTCATGGGAGTAGAGCATAAACTAGCTATGTAAGAATGAAATGTGGGGCTGTTGAATAAATCTGCATGCTCCTGACTGTAGAGACCATAGGACTATATGTTTTAGGTTCTCACTGCCTTGACTTCCTTGCTGTGATGGACTGACACCTGGAGTTGTGAGCTAAAATAAACTTTCTCCCCACATCAAAGCTTGTTCTTGAGAATTTTATCTTCATCACAGAAGCAAAAATGAGAATACTTTTAGAACATCAAGTACATAAAGAGAAAAAAAGAGTTTTGAATTTATGTGTTGAACTTGGTAACAGAGCACACACTGATGGGGGAATGTGGCACTGGGACTTTTAGCTGAATCTGGTGGAATATGACACTTGCCTTAGGGTTTTTAATTGCTGCAAAGAGACACCATGACCACAGTAACTCTCATAAAGGAAAACATTTCACTGGGGTGCTCGCTTATAGTTTCAGAGATTCAGTCCCTGGCAGGTTCCATGGCAGCATGCAGGCTGGCATAGCACTGGAGCTGAGAGTGCCACATCTTGCAAGCAACAGGAAGTCAACTGACTGCTACACTGAGGGACGCTTGAGCAATAGAAACCTCAGAGCCCACCCCCATAGTGACACACTTCCTCCAACAAGGCCATACCCCATAATAGTGCCACTCCCTTTTGGGGCCATTTTCTTTCAGATCACCACAACAATTAAACTGAATAGCAAGAAAATGCTGAAGATGGTACAGAAGGCTTTCTAGAGTGTAGGGGCCCAAACAACTATGCAATGCATTCACGAACATAGAAAGCTCAGATCACAGAGAGCCTTGTGTGCACTCTAAGTTACTGGCATGCTTCAGACAGGCTGAAGAGGTCCAGGAGGCTTGCAGACAACTACAAGTCAGATGGTAGTTTCTGCCAGAAAATTTACTATTAATTGAACTATTGATTATTTTAGTCTCTCTCTCTCTCTCTCTCTCTCTCTCTCTCTCTCTCTCTCTCTCTCTCTCTCTCTGTGTGTGTGTGTGTGTGTGTGTGTGTGTGTGTGTGTGTGTATGTATGGTGTAGCCTTAGCTGTCCTGGAACTAGCTCTGTAGATCAGGCTGGTTTCAAACTCACAGGTATCTACCTGCCTCTGCCTCCCAAAAGCTGGGTTTAAAGTTTTGCACCACCACCCAGTACATTTTCACATCTGGAATGTCATTACTGAGGGAAATTAAGGTATGGCATGGTCATGTGTGATGTTAGGACATGCCTCCTGGATGATATGTATGGTACTCTAGTTTCTCACCATCACCCAGAGGGCCCAGTTAGTGCCATCACTGAGTAAGTATCCAGGGCCTGAGTCTACTGTGTAAGTGTTGTGCATTGCTGGCCTCTTGCTGTAATCTAGTTCTAAAGAGCTACCATTCTTGACATTCTTACAGTGCTGGGTAAGTCTTCCTTTTTAAAAACATTAGGTGTACTTGACAACTTTATCAAAATACTATTCTATTTAAATAAAAAAATTAAAGCATTAAATTTCATTTTGAACTTCCCTGAGAAGAAGGGGAAATGTATCGATTAAGTGCCTTGGAGTGAGAGCTGCATTTGTCATGGAGAAGGGCTGTTTGTCAGTTCTCGAAGCCATTTCCCTTCTGAAGCACTGAAGGTGCACACAGAGCCCTCAAATGTCTGGAGAAGAGGAACCAGCTGAAGACCCCCGGGCCTGCTCTGAGGGCCTTGAGTTTGACTTAATATGAAAACTTCATTTGAATCTGAAGAGTCACCGTGGGAAAATGCCTGCTCTTTAGGCTCTCTCTGCGGAGATTGTCTTGAGCACAGAATTCACTTCATTTAATAAATGGCCTTTTCCCACAAGAATTTGCTGCTATAAATTTTTTAAGAATTGCCCAATGTGTTGTCTAAATTTCTGTATCAAATTCTAGAATGGAAAGAAAATGTGATGTTATGGAAAGCTTTGGTTAGATTAGTTTGTTTACGTGGAGGAAAGTAATGAGTATTTGTTTTTTTTTTAACTTAAAAGTCACATCTACTTTAGAAGTCATATAAGTGAAAATATATACATGTATAATCTACAAATTAATTCAACTATAATTTGCAAGTCACATATGTGAGAGTTTAGTTAAATCACATATGTGAATTCAGTTATAATTTACCAGTTCAATGGGAGGGAACTCATCGATGGACAAATCCTTTCCCAATACAGTTTCTCATACCTATGTTAGAGAGTGAAACTTTGGTCTAAAGCTGAGACACATGGGAATAATTCTGCCCAAGTGTGTTTTTCACATGAGGAAAGAAAACACAAAGGTGTTAATCATCTCTGAGAATCAAAAATGAAAGGATACGGATTCAGATAGGGGAATACAGGGCACAGGATCATTCACTTGACCACTGGAATGGAGCACAACAAACGTCACACTCTCATGAACTCAGGACACTTTTCCTATGAGCACTGAAAAGACTACCCTAGAGGCCAACTGTATTTGTCATTTGAGGTTGCTGTATCAAAAATGTCACAGATTCTATGTCCTAAATTTTGTAAATTTATTTATCACAGTTTTATAACCTAGAAAATCCAGGGCAAAGGTGTCAGTACATCCATTTCTGATGATGGATCTTTTTCCTGGATCGCAGATGGATGCTTGGTTCTGTGTCCTCCTGTGACAAAGAGACAATAAACCTTCTTCTGTATCCACCATCATGACTTGATAACCTCCTGTCCTTGTTAGCTTTAATGGTCAACTTGACAGTCTAGAGTCCTCAGACAAGGGATAAGATTGGTTTGTGAGCATTGGTTGTGGGGATTACCTTGGTCATTGGTTGATGTAAGAGGGCCCGCCTACGGTGGGCATCACTATGACTTGGTTGGGTGGTCCTGGACTAAATAAAGAAAGTAAGCATGATCCTGACAGTGAGCCCAAAAGCAGTGGTCATCTATGGTTTCTGTTTCCAAGTTCCTCTTTTGAGTTCCTACCCTGACTTCCCTCAGGAATGGACTGTGACCTGGAAGTGTAAGCAAAGTAAATCTGTTCCTTCCCTAAGTTGCTTTTGATCTGAGAGCTTTATCACAACAGCAGAAGGGAACTAGAACACCTTCATAAGGTCTACATATCCAAAGACCATGACCATGACATCCAGGGTTAGTGTTCCAACATAGAAACAGAGCAGCAGAGTCGGGGACATAAACAGTCCAGTTCATAGAAACAGAAACAAATAATTCCCCTGTTCTGTGGGACTTGGGAAGGCAGAAGGCACCTTACCCAACATCCAGCATTTGTCCGAAACCATCTGGAGCCTCTGGTAACAAAGTAGAAAATAAATACATGGGAGAGAATTCCTGGGGTAGGAGAAGAAAAATGAAGACATCAGAACAATCAGGAGAAGAGATCACAGGTCTCTTCTAACTAAGGTGGTGATGTGATTGGGTTTCTAAGTTCAGAGTAAGCTGAGTGATACCAATGTGTATGGGTGTGTGGAAGGCTTTGGTGGGATTTGTCCCTAAGCTGCAATGACAATGGTCTCCATGAAGCCCTGAGTGTGGATGTTCTGAGAAGCCTGACAGTTGAAAGGAGGTGGGGAGTGTAGTAAGAGGTTTTCTGGCCTGGATTTTCGGGCCTAGCCTTAAGGTTTAGACCAGCAGACCCACAGATCTGCAGAGACACACAGATGCTTAATTTTAGGCTGATTGGCCTAAGGCCCAGGCATATAACTTGCTAACTCTTTACCCTTAAACTAACCCATGATTCTTATCCTGTTCAGCCATGGGGCTCAGTAGCAGCATAGTTGTCCTCTGCATCTTCTGGCTTCTCTCTGGAATTCCACTCTGTTCTTCCTGTTCCCAGAGTTTTCTTAGTCTGGTAGTCCCACCCACACTTCCTGTCTACCTTTGTCCAACCAACACTTTTTATTAAACTCATAGGTGGGACAATTAATTACTTACAATGTAACATCATAAATTCACTATGGGGGGGTCTTTTTTCATGCTTTTATGACCACAGAAGAACATGGATGCAGAGTGGACAATGGTTATTATACATGTGCTATGTCTTTCCATTTCTTAACTTCATTTGCACAGGTGTTTATATCCCACTGTGTTAGATTACCATAGCTATAATGAACATGATAGTAATGATGAATTTATAAAGAGTAAAGGTTTATTAGGCTCATACTTTTGGAAGTTCCAGCCCATGGTCAATTGGCTCCTTGCTTTGATGACCAGCATACCATGATAGCAACCCATGGCTGTGCAAAATCTGCTACATCATGAGCCAGGAAGCAAAAAAATGCTAAGCATCCACAATTCCCTTAAAGAAAACATTCTTTTCGCAGATCAGAAGACACTGTCTCCCAAAGTTCTAGGGCCACATAGTGGTTCCAAAATCACTTGATTTGGAGGTCTTTGAGTGACATTCCTGATCATAAGTGGATCTGTCTCTTTCTGATCACCATGACTATCTAAAATATGAACATGTGACTCAATATGGGTAGATCACAGTGTAGGACTGTTTGTTCTCTTAAGTAAAATTCTTCTCCTGTCTGTTCATCTCTAAATCCCTTCCAAGTAGTGCCACTCCCTACTCACTAGGCATTCAAACATATAAGCCTATGGGGGCATCTTATTCAAATCAACACACATGCACACACATATACACAGAGAGAGAGAGACAGAGACAGAGAGAGGAGACTGAAATGGAAGGATAAAATGGGGAATGGAGAAAAAAGGGACTAGGGACGGAGAACAGGGTGGGACCTACAATTAAGAGCTACCCACAGAGCCATATGGAAATCTAATACAGTAAAAATTTCTTAAAATATCTAAATGGAATGCCAAATAGGGGTGATAGAGCCCCAACTGGATTTTTCTCATAACCAAATGAAGCTTCCAGTACTAGGAATGTGTTACATCTAATCAAGTTGTTGGCCAAAGGACCCCATGGAACCCCTAAACAACCCAAGCTATTGTCAAGGCTATTGGTTACTCTTAACAAACTTGTGGTAAGACCCCATTGCTGAAGATAACACCTGGCTATTAAACATGGAGAAGAAGTTGAGCTGGTGTCTACTTAGAGCCTTGGCCCCTACAGACTTCATTGCCCTGGAAGATACTCTTTGTGCTGCTAGAGGAAAAAGATAATAAGCATCTAGCCACAAATGCTACAGTCTATACATGATATGTCTGCAAGATGTGTTAGTTCAATAGTGGCACCTGGACACATGCACGTATAAGCAATGGTAAATAGACTCAGTAGGTTTATATACACATGTACATGTGTGTACAAGAATAGTAATTAGAGATTATAAATTGGGGAGAAAGGAGGAAAGATATATGTACAGTGCTCATGTATGAAGTTCTCAAAGTGTTTTAAATAAACATTTTAAGGAGCATAGGTGAATTAACTTTTGGCAAATCATTTATACGTGTACCAAGAGCTATTCTGTGGAGGTGGTAAGCTTTTCTGTGTGGCTTTCACATTTAGAATTTTCTATATTATATTTTTAAAGTAGACTCTTCAGGGCTACAGTGTGAGGGGAATCTAAGTATTTGTGATTAGACATCCTATGTAGGAGCCCGTCCCTGGAGGAAAACACTTCTTCTCCCAGGAGCCACCGGAGATTTATAGCTCTTCACCCAAGGATGGTACCAAACAGCCTTTTAAGAACACATGTCTTAAAGAGCACTATGCACTCCTGCCTCTGTCCAGCATGGCAACTCCTGGAAAGTTAGGAGGTTCAGGCATTCCTGTGAATGCATGCCACTAGATGATGTCAAGCTAACTCAGCATCCCTTGGCCAAACTGGCCAGCTCCTCTTCTCCTGCCATATTGGGTCATCTCAGGCCACCTGAAAGGCATTCAGGAAAACACTTCAAACCAATTCAGCAGAGAATGAAACTTTCTCTCACCTACATGGTATGATAAGAATTAGGATGTCTCTGCCAGAAGAACGTCTCTGCCAGGAGAATCTGAAAGCAGCCTACATCTTATTTATTTGAATTGAAAGTACATAAAACTTAGATCAGATTTAGCCAAAGTAAAGGGAAATAGATAATTTTGCTTCTCCTCATCCTATCTCAAACTATAGGTCTAATCTTTCCTTGCTTTTTGAATAAATCTAGATTAATAAAATCTTTATTTGTTCCTCGCAATTAATGACTTGTTCCCATTTAGCCCCTAAGATAGTCTTATGGCAGCTATTTTAATATCCATTCTCCTATAAAGAGCTAATTCTAATGACTACATATACCGCCAAGGCTCCCCACTATCCTGTTTTATCCTTAGAAATAACTATACTTTATTTTTTTTCCTGCCTATCACGTCATTACTCAGCTGCCCCTTAGCCTTAGGCTCTCTGGTTGTTCTATATATCGATTCAGGGCAGCAGAGTACATAAAAAGGAGGAAAGGTCTTTCTTGACTGACACTAACATATCATGATACTCCACCACACATGTTCACAATTGAAAAAGCAGAAACACAGGAAATTATGAGAAACAGCAAATTAGCAATCTCTAAAGTCAGAACTACAAACATTGTAGGCATTGAAATACGGGCTGTAAGATTTAGATGGACAGTTGCAAAGAAATACAGTGGGACTGTAGATAAGAATAAGGTGTGGTGATTTAAAATGACCACATAGATTTGTTTAAAAAAAATAAGTTGAACACCAAGAACTGAGAAATATATTATAATTGGAACTTGAATCAGCTGATGAGGAAATTAGTGAATTTAAAGATAAACTTGAAGAAATTACCCAGGATAGAGAGCAGAAGACAAAGAAAAAGAAAACACACGAGCTATATTAAGAAATATGAGAGTAGAACAAAAAGATGTTAACATTTAATTGGATTTGTCAAAAGAGAATTTGAAGATGAAATATTTGAAGTGCTAATAGCTTCACGTTTTCCATATTTGATGAAAAGTTAACCCACAGACTGAGGAAGCACAAGTCCCCGTTGGAATAAATACAAAGAAACTCACAGTGACACATTCTCTAAAACCTAAGAATATTAGAAGCAAAGGGGAAGGCTTCAGTGTCCAGAATTGAGCTGTCCAGGAAGAGTCCCAGTAAGGGCCCAGCATTGATGGTGCAGCAGCGGAGACCAGGGGCCTCACACCAGACCAGTGACTCTGTGATGGATGCCTGCATGTGAATATGTACGGAGAAAGGGCTTTACTGTGTGACTCACTGCGTGTCACAGCTATGACTTCAGCTTCCATAAGAGGATTTCCCCATTCTTGCTCTCTCCCCTTCTCTTCTCCCCTTTCTTTTATTTGGGGTGGGGGAGGGAGATAGGACGGGGAGGCACGATATGAAAGGCACAATGAGTAAGTTAAAAGAGAGGGGTTTTGGTTTGCTTCTTTGTTTTAAGTATCTGGAAAACAAGGTAGGTTAGTGAGGGACAAAGGAAGAAGTGGGTGGTAGCTTTTTGACCTCTCAAAGCAGTGGGGGTCAATAGGGGCCGAGATGACGACCTCAGTTTGGTGAAGGGAAATAACTTCTGAGTGAGATTCTCCTTCAGAGACAAGAGCAAGACACTTTGACTAAGATCAGCAAAGACCAACAGAACATTCTACTAAGGGGCCAGCACAAGAGGAAACCTCCTTCAGGAGGGAAAATAAATAGTTCACAAAGAAATCTAAAATGTAACCAGAAAAGATGTATAGGTGGGAAAGGGGGGGGGTGTGATTCTCAACATACTTGAGAAATTTTTTTAAAATTATTTTATTAGGGCTTGAAAAAAATCAAGATGAATTAAAATATTAACCAAATAGCAGGAAGTCCAGAAGTGGGTATAAGAGTCTCCCTGATTTAAAATCTAATTTTAAATTAAATCCACATGGAAATATTTTAATAGAATTACTAAAAGAAGAGAGTTACACCCAAATGTTTTAAGCAAGGACAGGTTTCCTAGAATCCTTTGACAGGGCCTGGCCATCAAAGAGATTAATAACTCCCCCAGGAACTTACCATTGTCTATACCCACAAAGGGTTTTAATTGCCTTCCCTAAATTATGGTACTGTGGAATTTCTCAAAACTCTTCAGAAACTAAAATGTCCTCTCATGAATGGCTTCCCTTCCTCCCTCCAAAAATGTAAGTTCTATCAGGCAAATGGTGACTCTCTTCTTGAAAATGAGCCAGACACCACCATTGTCCAACTACCACATCTACCCTGTGTCCTGAAACACTACAGTAGTGTCAGCAGAACTTACTTGGCCCATAGCTCATTAAAATCTGCTAGTGTGTGTGTACCTCTATAAAAGTCTTACACCACTTTCTGAGAAGAGTGTGCTATATATCATCATCATCATCATCATCATCTTCATCATCATCATCACCATCATCATCATCACCATCATCATCATCACCATCATCATCACCACCACCACCACCATCTTCATCATCATCATCACCATCATCACCATCATCATCATCATCACCATCATCATCACCATCATCATCACCACCACCACCACCACCACCACCACCATCATCATCATCATCATCATCATCATCTAGCTAGCAGTACCAAGAACTGGGCTTCATAATTCCACTTCCACACATTGTTGCTTTGGAGGATTATCTTGGCGAGAATACTTACTGTAAGTTTGTAAGAAGCCATAATTGTATTAATTGAGTTTAGCAAAGGTAGATGAAAATGCTTTTATTTACTTTAAAACATTACAGTCGAATGCACTTTGTATGTCTGACATAGGAAAAGAGATCACGGGCAACAGTGACACAAACATTTCAGTTTTGATGTCACAGACAAGGCACGGAAACAGTTGGGTAGGCGACTCTCATGAAGCAGGCATCTTCTCTTCATCTCCATTTTAATGTCACATTCTTTGTTTTCCCAAGGAGATTTCTCATGGAGTAGTGCCTAACACCTTTGTTAATAAATGTGACGGCATCTTTCCCAGCCTTTTAGATAAAAGGAGTCGGACCACATTTAATTGGTGTCCCATCAGCCCCATCAAAAGCTCTAACAAGAATTTTTAGCTACAACTTTCTCCTCACCTTCTTTGGCTCCCTCTAGACCTGGATCCTCAGTTCGACCTTTTTAAAAAAAAAAAAATCTCAAAATATAGTGAAGATGATGGCTCCTGCCTACAACTCCAGAATTCTGAGCCTGGATGAACCTGTAGCTTGGCTTAGAAATTCCTCTTGGAGAAGAAACCAGAAAGTTGTAACACATTTGTCAAAGCTTCCCTGCCCCTCACAGCAGTGCTGAGAGTGAAACTCATCTCTAGTGAAGATACCTCCCTCTCAGGGTAGACTTCTAGGAACTGAGCTGATAGAGGAAGTGCCGAATGCCTGTCTTCGTGGCTTCTCCTCACCACCGACAAATCCAGGACTCTTCTCACTACACATCTGATTGTGAAGAGAATAAATTAGAGTCTGGGCCTGTGAGGATGGCGGGGATTGGAAAGAACCCTAGACAGTTGGAAGGCCATCTAAAAACTCTAAACGCCTGTAGAGATAGGTAAGTCATCTGGCATATTCAGCCTTGGGTCCACATTCTCTAAGACAGGACACCACCTACCCTGCCTCTATCACAGGAAGAACAAGTTAGAGAATGCTTGTGGAGTTGTCTGTAAACAGCAATGTATCACAATTGTAATGTGTGTAGAATTAAAAGCTGATTTTATCACCCCAGCAACACTGCTACTTTCCCTTCTCAGCTTTGATGCAACTGGGAGCTTCCTCTATCAGCCCATGTGACTAGGAGGTAGGGTCCTGGCAGGGAAAACTAGGCACTATTTTGCTTCTAGGACCTTAGGCCTTCCATGGATGGTTTCTAAACTCCACACATCATTTTTAAACTCCCATAAGATCCTGGCAGCAATTAAATCTAATTTTGGAAGAGATAATGTTGTATATTTTATTATTTTCCTCTGCCAGTTTTTGGTCCTAACATGAAAGTTATGTTATTAGCAAGACTGTTAATTTGTACTCTTTAAAAATGATTTACATTTGCCATTTTCCCTCATGGCTCCTTTCTTTCTATTCACAATCTAAGTTTTATTCAGGATGGCATCAAGGGAATAAGAAAATTACCTGTAATTCCTGTTGTCTGATCTGAGCCTGTCACAACAGATCACTATTCTGGGAATTGGAACATATCAAGCAGGCTCGTAGGGAGGGTTTCCAATGCTCTACCTTTAAATGTTTCTTTTCAGCTGGACTGTGGTGGGCCAGTCTCCAGTGCCACCCACTGCTGGGTGCCTCATCAGTGCCAGTCCCAAGGGAGTCAGAGGGCTCTCACCTTGATATTTGAATAAAGTAGCTCACAGTCCAAACAATACATATGGCTGGCAGTTAGAGGTGTACCAGAGGCACAATACCAAAGATATCTACCACAAGGCTCTCTGAAATCACATGTTCAGAGCACAAATATTTATTCCAAATCCACACTCCAAGGCACAGCCCAACAACACTGTTAGACAGTGGTAGTGAAGTAATCTTTGTGGATTTGACTTATTATTATTTGGTTCTTTAAGACAGAGTAGCACATAGCCCAGGCTGTCCTTGAACTTACTATGTAGCCAAGGATAACCTTGAACATCTAACCTCCAGCATCTACCTCCCAAATGTTGTGATTATAGGCATTCACCACTACTCATAGATTGTCCAGTGTTGGGTAGTGAACTCAGGGCTTTGTGCACACTAAGAAAGCACCTACCAACTGCATCACATTCCCAGGCCTCCAGGCAATTAATTTTACCAAGTATTTTTCAAATGCTCTACTTTTTTTATGTGTGTATTTTGTCTGCAAGTGTGTTTAGGCACCACATGTGTGCAGTACCTGCAGAGGCCAGAAGAGGGTCTTGGATCACTGGGTATCCTGGAATTGGAATTATAAACAGGTGTGAGTCATCATGAGGGTGCTGGGAACCAAACTCTGGTCCTCTTCTAATTCAAGTAATTCTTATGGCCAGGCAATTTTGGGAAAAACAGATTCAACATGAAAGGCCTAAAGATCAGACAGGTTTCTGACTTCATTTATGATAGTGATGGTTTATCCTCCTATTTAAAAGGTGTGGTGAATGAATGAACTAAAGAGGCATCTGTTACTCCATTCTTCTCAAGTACTGCTTACGATCTAACTAGATTTTTCCAAGTAGTGCCAACCCCTGCTCACCCTGGTGTGCTCAGCCCTACACCAAGTGCAGAGCGGGAATCATAAAAGGGGAGGTGAGATGCCCAGACCACCTGAGACTTCTTGCATTAGTCTAAGTACTGTGTGCCAAGCTGTAGATGTGAGTGCCTGGAGTACCAGAGGCTGAGCTCCCCTGGGCTTGCTTTGGTAGAAGAACTGGATACTGTTCTCCTAATGAGTCTATACATGGCTTAGAGAAGAACTCTGAGCACCACAGGACACCTTCCACCACCTGCTCCACATCCCTCCTCCAGCCTGTCCCTGACTCAGCTGTGACTCACAGGCAGACAGGGACTCTAACATCAGCCCTCTGCGGGGTGAGGGAGCTGCCACTCATCCCTCTCTGTTCTCCTTCACCTCTTTTCAGTTCATATTTTTACAGCCTGGCTTTGCAGATCGCTGAGCATGTCCTAAAAAAATGGAAGGATGGACAAAGACAACACTTAAATACCAAAATACTCCCATTCAAGTTATAAAAAAATTTAAATCTCTGGGTTTATTATAACTTATCCATAGCACTGTTTCTTATCATATGCATAAAATATCTTTATCCTTTCTTGGGCATGTCTTAGCTTCCTTATTAAATTGTAGGGTCTCGAGTGGATGGAGATAACATTTTATACTAGACTTACGTTATGCCCTAGGAAAACAGGAAAGGAGCTAATATGTATAGGCACTTCCTGTGCAGGACACACTATTTGGAGAAGAAACAAAGTGATGTGTAAAGAAAAGCCAAGGGCACCGAGGACAGTCTGCTTGCCTTGTCCGTTCAGCATTATCTCCTATCCACATACCCAGAAACAACTGCTTTCACTCTCTCCTGAAGGTCTGGAAGCCCAAATGATTCACGCAGCCTTACAAAGAGCAACCTATGCCCCTGTCTTCCCAGTTATTTCAAAAGCCTGTTATTGTCTTTACATTGATTTTTTTTTTTTTTTAATTGTCGGCCTATAGTCTTGTTGCCTTTGGAACTTTATGTTTCCAATTTTAACAGTTTTTCCCTACTGCTCCCCTCAGCTTTCACCAAGCTCATACATGCCTCTGGCATTACAAAGCAATATATTTGGTCTCTGTAGCCTGTGCTATGGGGCTCTTTGGTGGTAAGAAGCCTGACACAGTGCTCAGTATAACAATAGATACTGCAGTTATCCAATATTCTTCAGAAGTGCCTGAGCAAGTTGAAATCAAAAGCTGGTGATTAAAAAATGATGTTTTTGTCATATTGATTTAGAGCCCAAACAGACAGGCCATACCTAGGCTTTCTGAGGCCAGGGATGCTAGCAAGGCTAAAACTCAGCACCAGGGTTATGGCTTTTGTCTTCCAGCCCTTGGAAGTGCCAGCTCTGGGCTGAAGCATCTTCTTGTTCTATCTAGGACAGGCCTAAGCAACTGTGACATCCTTTAGCAGGCCAGTTCTCCTGTAGACAATGATATTAGTTTATCCCTCCAACCCTCACGCAAAAGCTTCTTACATCATACACATGGGATCTTTTTTGGAAATGTCATGAAGAACAATGGGTACTAGCAGAACAGACTCTGAAATTCCAGTCAGGAGGCCCTGGAAAAGTCTTAGGGAAATTTTGACCAATCTTCTTCGGAAACTATACACAGATCAGTAAAGTAGAGAATATCCTACCACTGGATTATGGGATAGCAAGCATCATCATCCTCCAATCACATATCTCCCCACAATAATCCAGACAGCAAAGTTTTTCAAAGAAAGTGAAGGCTGTTTGGCACCTAAGGTTGAATGAGTAACTGATTCAGGGCCAACCATTCTAACACAAGAGGTTTATGATAAACACATAGGAGTACCAAACTTCTCTCAAGTGGGAACCCCCAGTTTGGGCTCGGCTCAGCTAGGCAGTTCTTTTGCTGGTTGTGGCTAGGTGCTCTTCTGTATCTGCTGAGTTGATAAAGCTGTCATAGGCAATGACAATAGTGACCAAGTTCTTCTCTCACCATGGAGGATATAGTCCAAGTACATTTGATAAGGTCCATGGCAGCAATAGAGGACACACTCCATGTACAGGAACATGAGAAGGGTAGAGTTCTTGGCCACTTTGGCAGTTTACACACACTACAACGCTGCCTTCTCAATTGTGATTTGGACAAAACCAATTATTTGCAAAGGTAGGAAGAGGAAGGGTTTCTTGCTGAGAAATTGGTTTCTCTTTTCTCTCCAAAACATTTATAGTGGCAGGCCAGTGAGGCCTGTGATATGGACACCACAACCCTGGTGCCCGGCAGTGCCAGGATGAGGATCATAGAAATGATCCTTAGATAAAGTACAAATACAATTAAAAAAAGAAAATCCGAGTTGTGTCTGTGGGGAAATGAGACTACATGTTATTTTCCTCTTAAATTCTCTCCCATTTTTCATCACTGCTTCTCCCTCTCTTTCTTCTTCATGTGTGTGTTTTAAACACCTGTCAAAGGCACCCAGTGGCAAACTATTCATACCGCAGAGTGGAATGGAAACCCTCAGAAGCACCAGCCCCTGAACAGTTCAGTAGAGAGGAAAGAGATGAGACCTTCAGCGTTCGAGGCTTGGATGTCACTGTACACAGCAGGAAGATGAAGAGCAGCTTACAACCCCCGAATGGAAAAGACCACTCAGCTTTTCAAAATGCTATCCTACTTGTCTCAGCCACTTAAGAGTTGTGAGTCAGAGCAGCAAATTGAAGTCATTTTTGTGATTGCCCAGGAGGTCATTGCCACTAAGCACATGAAAGGCCTTCTGATTTTAGCATAACAAGACTCATTGACCAATCACTGGAAGTAATGAGGATAAAAGGTACATTTTACCTTGAAGTTATCTTGCTTGTGAGCAGAAGGTCTTCTAATGGTAGTAATAAATTCTTCTGTCTCTAAGCACAAAACAGCACTTGTAGAAAAACATACCGCAAGCACAGGTAATTTCTAGAGGTCAGGGGTTCAAAGCTACCTGCTTCAGAACTGGACACAGAATCTTGATTCTGCTAAGGAAATGGGGTGGGGGGGAGATAAACCTTGTGGATTATTATGTGATATGTTTTCTCGCATCATTGTTTGCTGGGTTAGGTTTCTCAAGAAAGATTGGGCACTAGGGTTCGAAATCAGCCTCCTTAAAGGATACCTCCAATCCCTTGCCAAAGCAGAGAGATCAGCAAATCTTCCAAGGTGGTTGCTGGCCAGAGAAGGTCCTAGGCATGCTGGCTCTCAGATTTGTGTCTTGTTCCCATAGTCTGCATCTGATTTCTAGAGATCCAGAGATGTGTCTTGAAACTATCAGACCACAAGGGACATCCTGGTTGGAAAGTCACTCTAGGGAAAAGCAGAAAGAGCCCCACATTAGACTAGAGACTAATAAAGCAACAGACACCTGATGACTGACTGGGGAAGTTGAAACTTGCTCAAAACCAAGTGTGCCTTGACTCAAGACTTTGCTAGAAGTGGGATAAGTATTCCAAAGCCCAGAAAATGCAAAACCCAATATACATCAGATGGAATTCAGTTCCATGGCCAAAGAATAAGTTTCCATTGTCTGAAGAATAATGGTGGCTAGAACTCTACAATACTAAGTGTGAGTAGTATAGCATTAACCTGAAGTCACCTGAAAGTTTCTTTCGTACTCATGGTATCTTGATCATGGCATTTCTCTAGTTCAAGAGCAACAAAAGATGCTTAGTTGCTTGGGAGAAATTAATAATGGTGACAAACACCTTTTTCCTGTTCACTGTCCTTCTCTCCATATAATCTCTCCATATTGCATATTCAAAAACTACCTGGAGCCGAGGATGTAGCTCAGTGGTAGAGTACTTGTCTAGCATGGGCAAGGCCCTGTGTTTGAGCTCCACAAAAAAGAAGGCAGTCTAGCTAAAATGGAGAAAACAAAACGCCAGGCAGGCAGGTTACCTGATGAACAGAAATTCTTGGACATGCAGAGTGATAATCCAAAATACATCGTGTGTGTGTGTGTGTGTGTGTGTGTGTGTGTGTGTGTGTGTGTGTGTGTGTGTGTGTGTGTGAAGGGTCAGGGGTGGAGGATACTTTGGTGCCCTGCTATAAACATGTGACTGTTCCCCAGTGTTTCTAAAGTCAGGGACTGGAGGAAGAGCAGACTGCTCTTGCATTTCCAGAAAAAAAAAAAAAAAAAAAAGCAGTAAGGACTACATAAATCCATTTACAAGAGAACTGAGCAGAGGCAATGGCTTCCTTCACATATGCAAGGTACTTTACAAACAATCAAAAGTAAGGAGGAAGCAGGTAAATTGTCTTTTGGATGGTGTCTCTGGGATGTGTGCTCTTTGGCAGAGAAGAATGCCCACATAAGAATGCATTGAATATTTTGCACGCAGACCACAAAAACCCAGGTAAAGGCCAGCAGGGATGATTTTGAAAGTCTTTCTTACAATAGTCTGCACATAATCTACTTTAAAAAAAAAAAAAAAAGTTTTGTTGCCTTTGTCGTCTCTTGAGGGACCCACCCCTACTTCCTCCACCTGACTCTGGATAGAGTAAGGTTGATGACTTGGTGCTACTCTGGGCTTCCAAACCCGTATTTAGGGGCCCTGCATGCCCACCCCACCCCCAGCTCCTGAAGATTTGGGGTGCACCCTCACGGTTTTCTTGACGGGCTCCTTTTTCCTCCTCTTTTCCGAATTGCTGTGGAAGGGCAGGTCGCGGCCTCGATAGGACGGGCCCCGGGTCAGCTCCAGCTCGCTGTAGGGTGGCAGAGCATCATCATCCGCTGCGTCATCCTCATCTTCGCCCTCGCTGGCACTGGCCTTGTAAGTGGCGGGCGGGGACCAGGCATAGTAGGAGGCGCTGCGGGGACCGAGCTGCGGACCCAGCTTGGAAGGCGTCTCCAGGCTGCCACCTCTGCTAGTACTCTCGGCTCGCCCCTGGCGTTCCAGCACGCTGCTCAAGTATGAGTGGTCGTACTTGGGCGCGGTGCCCGGGGTCCGACTCACCAGGCGCGGTAGCGGATTGTCCTCGGGCGGCCGGCGACGCGCTGGACTGTAAGCCCAACCTCGGTCCCCGTCTCCTGGTGGCTCGCGACTGCGGCCGCGCCCGTAGTACTCATCCAGCGAGCCGTCCTGGTAGAAGGTGCCGTGGGCCCGCGACTCCGAGCGTTCGAAGCGGCTGCCAGCCCGTCCCTCGTGGTTGTTGCCGTTAGCGCGTCGCGACCGCTGGCCATAGGAGTCTGCAAAGGCCGCCAGCTCGTCCATCGACACAGCCGGCACACCTGTGGCAAAGTTCTTGCGGGACAGCATTTCAGATTTGGAGCGCGGCTGGCTGCGGGTAGATGGTCACTGGTTACTGCGTTTGCAGGGAAACCTTGCAAGACATCCATCCCCGGCGTTTCAGAGGCATAGCCTCTGCCCTCCATCCAGAGGAATGGGTCACCTTTCATGATGCATGTCCAGCAAAAGCAACCCTAGTTCTTTCAGGAGTTTGTGTGAAAGACCAGAATGGAGTTGTGTATCTGAAAAATAGCTTCTAATCTGTGTCGTGCTGAAACAGATCACCTTCTGATCATGATGAGACCCTTGGTGGACAGCCACACACTCTACTCATACAGGCACCACAAATAGCAACACACAGCTCTGGTCCCAGAAGACTGAAATATCTGGTGGCCTAGAGAGGACTGTCCCTCCCTTAGATCCAAGGACCAAGATATATATTAAGTCAGAAAGTCAAAGAGAGGCCTCTGCAGTGGGCAAAAGAAATGCTGGACCTGCTATCCATCTAATTCAGATGATGGGTGAAGGTGTCAGTCAGGGAGGGAGCTGTCACACAAATTATTAAAGGATGATGGTGCTTATCACCCTGGGCAAATTCCTTAATAGCTGAAACTTTCTGTTACTTTGTCTTAAAATAGCAACAGTAACAGAAGCTGCCTTTTAGAAGTATAAGGATTCATTATAATGATGTTAATATGATGCATCGCAAATGATCAGGACAATGAAGAGGATGGGTGGGAAACTTTAATATAGGATAAAACATATGAAGAAAGCAATATCTGAGTTCATTGAGGGGCCTAAGACTCACATTTGAAAGTCTTAAATGATGTCCCAAGGATATACCATATGTAAGAAAAGAGATATTCCATAGCACATAGAAAGAGATGAGATAGAATAGCCTAGAATAGACATATGGTGGCCCCTGCCTACTGACAGCCATCACCTGTGCCTGAAGCTCTCCCGGTCCTCTTTGTTATACTCCAGGGCTGGTCCCCGGTTGGTCCCACCGTTGCCTCCCATGACACCTGACCAATAGTCAGGATTGCTCTCCAAGTCCCCAGACATAGGGAACTGTTTGTTCCGTATCTGGTGGTAAGACTGGCGGAAATTGTTGTCATCATCATGCAGGGAGCTGAGTTCTGAGATGGTGTTGTTATCTGCAGGGACAAAATAGTCAGCACAGAGTTTTCTGTGTGATAGAAAGGGAATTCTGTTAAAGGCTGAGACTGAATATTCCAGAAACTCCTGAGTGAGGGCCTTGGACCTGACCAGTGTGTGCTGTGGATCTGTGATGGTGGTATTTATGTTCCTAGCTCAGCAGGAACTGGCTACAGCTCAACCCCAACTTGCTTACAGAGAGGGAGGCTTCCTACATGCTGTTCTTTGAATAGGAAGACCATTGTCTTTGTTCCACCTACAGCAGGCTTTCCGGAACTCAGGCTGCCTGCAGCTGGCCTACTAGCACATCACTCTTGTCCCACTGTTTTCCTCTGTCCTTTATAATTTCTGTGATGAACTTTGACAATCCCAGCCATGTTGGGCCAAAAGAGGGGGAGAAGTCAACAATTATATCATCTTCCCTAATGCTGGCCCATTCCCAAGAAAGGGGCTTTAGTATTACCAACATAGAAGAAATCCATTCTGCTTTCCTTCAGCCATTTTGTTCCCCAAAGAGCACGAAGTTAAGGCCAAGAGTATGTAAACACCTGGTTTCAGTATGCTTACCATGCTCATGTAGGAACCTATAATATCCTGCCCAAGTAATAATACCAGATCTACTTCTAAGGTCTGTTCCCTCCCTCCCAAAGTATTTCAGGTCTGTGTGGTCATGAGTGGTTAGGCTAGAGGTATGGAGACAAGACGGATGGACTTCACTTTATGCCCACTGGGCTGTAGCTTAAACTCTGGCCTCAGCTAAAAATATGAGAAAGGTGCCTAGTCACATCTCATTTCCTAAGTAGCTTTGTGCAAAAGCATTTATGGACTGGAAAAGAAAAAAACAACCCAGAAAACTTGATTATTTATAGAACCTAGGGATCTACTGAATTTCACTTAAAAACAAATCTAGCGAGTCTATTTGCAATGTAACTGGATTCACTTGTTTTCTGAATCTTTTCATTGAGATTTAAAAAATGTTATTAAAAACAACATTTACTAGTTTTAGGTCTTTGCTGTGGAGTGAAAGGTAAGCTAAGATTAGATGTGGACATGCAGCACTGAGTATCTCAGGTTTCCTCTCATTCCATCCCCAGGGTACTGGGAAGAGCAGAGGAATTCTGTACAAGGGCAGGACCTCCAAGTCTTGTTTTTACCAAGAACTGGGAATGGCAATTTACTCATAGGATCATTTGGGTTTTGATATATAATAAAAATTTAAGCTTATCTACCTCTTAAAGAAGTGTGTGTGTGTGTGTGTGTGTGTGTGTGTGTGTGTGTGTGTGTGTGTGTGTGTGTGTGTGTGTGTGTGTGGTGCATGCCTATGTATATGCAAGTGGAAGCCATAGGACTTTGTGTGGTCACCTTATTCTTAACACTGAAGTTAGGCAGGTGGCCAGCAAGTCCTAATCATCCTCTTGTCTCTGCCCCCTTACAGAGCTGGGGTTACCATAAACTGCAACCAGACATAGATGTCTGGATCCAAATCGAGGTCTTTATGCCTGCACGGCAAACACTCTGACCCTCTGAGCCATCTCTCCAGCCCTTGTGCCTATATTAAAAGAAAACAGCTTATAAACTATTGGTTAAAATCTAGAACATTCTCACAACTCCCGTGAATTCAAATTTCCTATTAAGTATACAAGAACAAAATGCTTTAAAACACACTTGATGGGACCAGTGCAAAACAATATTGTTGGCTCAGAACTTTCTCTATATTTTGAGGAATGCTTGACATTTTCATTTCTCCAGATTGTAAATACCATCACTACTTGACCCATCATAGTAACAAGCTCTCCAGGTTATATATTACACTAAAATTTCTGCCAAGGTGAACACTAACATCAGTGTACCTTTTGGCATCTGATAATGCCAGTTAGGAGAAGGGTACATCAACATTTTTTTGTGAACTAAGCAGCGAATTTTAGGCCTTATGAGCCACACTGCCATTCAACAGGATGTTATACATATATTTAAAAAAAAAAAAGTGAATTAACATGGCTGTGTTCCAATACAACTTTCAAAAAAAATACCATAAAAAAACACCAGAAATTGCCTGTACCCAGAAGATACTCTTTGTGGACTCTTGCTCTAGACATTCCAAGAATGTAAACATCCAGGAGTACCTAACACTTATAAGGGTGACATAGTGGCCAACAAATTCATGAACCTGGACCTCAAATGCCTAATTCTTATAGAATCTGTGAGACCAAGAAATCTATCCTACAATGGGATTTTCTAGATTACCATTCCATAATCAATTCTTCAAGACAGAACCAACCTCTAAAGTTAACTGTATTCTAAGTCATTCCACACAGATGTTGCACTACCCATCTGGAGGCACAGGCTGCTCTAGGTTCTAATCTGGGCACTGGTTATTTTCTCTTCCTGGATCATTTCCTCCTCTGTAAAGGAGGTGAAGTCAACAATCACTTCAAGGTCTCAATATTCAACCACCATAGTCTCAACATGTATCAGAACTAGGAGTTCAACACTGGCTTACGTCAAAAGTTTTTGTGTAAGTCACAAGATTGGGGGACCATCTGAGTTCTCCTAAGCCCTCTGCTATCTCATCCCCAACACTGTACAGGTTGACATGGACCATCTCTAAGATCCCTTTCAACGCTAAGATTCCACTACATGGAGACCAGCCAGTTGAACCAGGTAGTCAAGCATACACTCAAGTTCATTCTTTTCTTGAACCTAATTATTAACTTTTCTTCTAAGCAATGATACCGGTAGATTTCTTGTCCCAGCTTCTCCTTGATCTAGGATCTCTGTCTCTGTCCCCTTAAAGAGATCCATGACAACACTGTTACAATGAGCTTGTCAAGTGCAGTGACATCTGCATTCCTGACATTCCAATCTGGAGATGGTCTTTTTATAGTCAGTTTGGTGGGAGGATGCCGTGATGGCTGCAGCACAGACAGAATGAATTTAGAATTGTAAACTGGGTGGAATATGTTGTCCCTAATCTGAATAAAGTTCCTCTAGTCTGGGACTGTTTTCCCAACAGCTCCATCAAGTCTGTTGTTGGTTCCAAGAAGAAGAGGGTTCAAACAAAGTGCTAGTGACCTCACTGCCGGGCTTGCCAGCATCCTCTTGATAATTAGCCCATCCAAGTCAGAACGGCCCAGTTCTGCCTCCCCTGATAGACAGTAATTTGGAACCCACTCTAAAGAATCAGCAGTGTCAGCTGCAGCCTCCACGGGCTGTGGCTAAGTTAAGGGTTGGGGCTCTGCCACCAACAGACTTAGTAATTCAAACGTTCTTTGACAAGATGCACAGCCTCTTTGCTCACCCCACAATCCCTGTGGTCGGCTTCTCAGAGGACTACCAGCCTCTTTTTCCTAGATTCATTTACCAGAGTTCTTTCACTTTGATTGCAGCTTCCATGCGGCAAGTCAGCATGCAGGTTGTTGCAAACTAGGGCCCTTCGGACTGGAGGTAGCTGATACGGAATATTCCCATCCTGAGTGTGCGTGTGTGTCTGTGCAGGTGTGCAGGTGAGGATGCTCATCTATGTAAATGCAAGAGGTTGACATACTATCTTCCTTGATGCTCTTCCACCTTAACTTTTGAGAAAAGGACTTTTACTGAAACTGGAGTTTACTGACTGGCTAGTATGGGTGCACACTGAGCTCCAGAAGTTGGCTTGATTCCACCAGCTCAGGATTGGGGTTATAGATGTGATCGGTTAGCCCAGCTTTTACATGGGTACTGAGGATCTGAGCATGGGTCCTCAAGCCTGCTCCAGCAATAACTTTACTGACTGAGTCATCCCATATCTTAAGTGATTGTTTTGAGTATGACTCAAAGGGAGTTGTAAGGGTGCTGTTCTAATAAAACATTTTAAACTCAGCATCACAAAACCACAGAAATTAATATGGACTACCCCATAAGCAGACCCAACATGAACTGCAGGTGATGGTCTTATTCATCCCACCAGAAACCCTTCTATTCCCTTCCACGTACTCAGAGATAATTTTTGTGGTGGTGTCCCCAAAAGTCCTGGCTCAGACCTTCAAATCTGATGACCCCACATCCTCTTTAGCTACCGAATCCCGAATGAAGCACAGGTCACATGAAACTAACAGATGCTCACATCTGCCTCTCATCCTTCTGGCCGGATCAAACTGAGCCAGTTCCTTCTCGACATAGTACAGGACCTTCATGGAGTCTCTCTCTTTGTCTGCTTGGATCCGGTAACCTTTGCGAACTGTTGAGGAAAGTACAGAGTGAGATGAAAACAGAAGAGCAAGAAAAGGAGGCCTCCATCCATTTTACCGAGCAGAAAACATGGCTCCCAGTTAAAACAACTCTTTTGGAATCACCAGAAATTGATAAACTATAGTTTATACACAGGAGGCACACTTGAGATCCTCTACCAAAAAGTGCTGCTGGAACAAAGAACCTGGAGGTCAGCAACCAAACCCCACCGCAGTGCACTTCAGTCATTTGCTGCTCTTCCCTTCCTGTTGTGTGAACTTCTACAGCTATACCGAAGGCTCATCTCTGCACAGCTTTTGAGTTCCACTGGAAGAGTAAGTTCACACTAAAAAGAAAAGAGAAAAAGACCCTTTCCAGGTTTAGGGTACATGTCACTCTCCAGCATAAGGTTCACACTGCCACTTGGTGAAGTGCACATAACTTTAAGACAGATCCTCAAGCATCGCAGACCTTCACAAAGGCAGACTGAAAGCCTCTGGTTGCCTGGGAGATGGAAAAAAAAAAGAAAAAAAAAAACAAAAAACAACAACAAAAAAAACCCCTTAAGCTGGATGGTGTGTGCCTAAGAGCTAATATTAGATTCTAGACTACATACATACACAGTGATACAAAACAAGGCTCACAACACATGGATTTCTAATCACACTTCCATTTTATTTCCTTAACATTTTCCTTTTAGGAAAAGAAATGCCATATTTTAGATGTGACTAATTTAATTCAACCTGCTGCTTTGTGGTTAGAGGCAGGTGCTATTTTAAGGGCTTAATAAAAAACAAAACTGAAGCAAGAGAAGTAATACCATCTCCTCTGTCTCCATCACTCATATTGTCAGAGACAAAGGCTGTTCACATCCCATGTCCCTTAAGTGTGGTCCAACATCCGCCCAAAGACAACAAGTATAATGGACAGATGGGGGTGGGAATGGAGATGAGAAAGTGACATCAGGGGCAACTAGACAATACTTATTGAACACTAACAATGTGCCAGGTACTATGC
This sequence comes from Phyllotis vaccarum, assembly GCA_033318265.1. Lineage (NCBI taxonomy): Eukaryota > Metazoa > Chordata > Mammalia > Rodentia > Cricetidae > Phyllotis > Phyllotis vaccarum. Next base: position 27,631,141 of record JARWLC010000017.1, read on the forward strand.
TGAATGTTTATAGGGATCTTTGCTCCTCATAACCATGCAAGTAAGGACTGTTGTCACTGATATTTTGTAGGTGAAAAACCTCGACTAAGGAGGATTTTAGAACATGGCCAGAAATATTTGGCTTGGCAGCACTAGGCATTTTGTGTGGGTTCAGTGTCTGAAACTTAACTGGATTAGAGCATCAGACCTCCCTAAAGTATAGAAGGAGATACACATTTTGTTTTTGCTTATTTGTTCAATTGTTTCTAAGGAGAGAAAGGAAGACAAAATAGTCAAGCCCAAAGTGGGTAGCACTGGGTTTTTCAGAGAGTGTATGATCTGAAGTATGGCCCTAAGGCTGACTGGTCAACCTCCTTTTCCCTACACTTATTAAATTAATACAATTTAAAGGGCCAACTAGTCAACCCCCATCTAATTTAAAACAACAAGAAAAAAACTCCCACATAACCAACTGGTTGACTTCATCCTTTTACCATTAAAAGGCAACCAACTGGAATATAAAATGGTAGCCAATAGTTCCATTCCAATATTCCCTGTTCCCAAAGTGCTACACATAACAAAAATAAGGAAATCGCATACATGTGATGTTTTATGTTTCTGGATGCCTTCCTTTATGAACAAAGCTCCCCCCCTCAACTATTTACAAGGAAGATTAAAATATAAAGATCTACAGGGATCTAATCACAACCCAAGCACTGAAGAAGAAAAGCCACCCACACACCCATTTGCAAGTGCACAGATTTTCTGTGTGAGAAAAACACTGGGCAGGTCATGTTCATCTCAAACTGTAAAATGACTTAGAAAAAATTAATGAGTCCTCAGTGGTCCTTCTCCCAGAGGTTAGGTCCATCCATAAACCCTATGCAGAAGGATATTTTGGCAGAAATGATTTTATTTGTCAAGCTACACATTCTTTCATTTCTGCAGAGGCGTTTACAGAGCGGTACAGACTGTTCAATTAAAATGCAATTATCCCACAGAACTGCGATGTCTGCACCAAGGCATTTATTTCTGATGGATGAGGTGCAGTGCTGAAAAACAGGGGTCTGGGCATCTTCTAGGCATGTTGATGCTAGTTTACTGAGGGACCTCCAGAGAATGAAGACCCATCAAGACTCAGTTTCCATGTAATTATTTCAAGAGGAGACAACTAAAAGCTAATTAGTGGAGTACTTGAGTGCTCTATAATGAATTGGGATATCTTAAATGCTACCTCATCCAAACAGCTTCCTTTGGTTTTTATAATTCTCTTTCTGTTCCTATCTTTTTCTTAACTTAAAAATCATTTGATTCGAATTTGTATTATAGGCCTTAATATATTCTAGTTCATTCCAAGTTCTTTATATAGATGAGTATAATCTTCTTAAAATTTCTAAAGATATTATAATTTAAGATTTCCATGTGCCTAAGACTGTGTTTTATGTATAATGAGTACTAAATATTTGTTGAATTATGCCTAGCCTAGGAATTCAAAGGGTTCATGGCTTCTTTGGAAAGTATTAAGCATTAATACATAGGCCATAACTTCCCAGAAGACAATTACTAGATTTCTCTGTTCAGTTATGTATTTCTAGCATCCAGCACAGAGCCTGGCACATTTTAGACACTTAGACCATGCACATTCAAATGAATGAACGAAGGCATAAATAAATGTAGGGACTAGCAAGCAGTGTGTGTGTGTGTGTGTGTGTGTGTGTGTGTGTGTGTGTGTGTGTGTGTGTGTGTGTGTTACAATGTATGGCAAAGGAAGTTATGTGAGAGATTTACTGGGAATTTTAACCAGGAAGGGAAGGGCTTGAATGGTAGCCTGAGGAAGCAAGAAGGTTTTATGGCTGTCATTACTGATGATTATTTTTTAAGGAAAGAACACCAGTAGGCATTAGGGAGGGGTTCCCTCTGCTTACAGCCCTGGCTCTGCTCAGGTGTTCTTCACATGGTAAGAGCTTTCACAGAAAATCTTCAATGTCTCCAAAATAAAGGTCACCGATAAATGAGGGCTGTTGCTATTTGTAACTAGGTACCAGCTGTCCACCAAGAAAGGGGGGAGGAAGAAAAGAAGGGAGGGAGGGAGGGAGAGAGAGGGGGAGAGGGAGAGGGAGAGGGAGAGAGAGAGAGACAGAGAGAGAGAGACACAGAGAGAGACAGAGAGAGAGAGGAGCAGCTATGCTGAGCAACAGCTGGAGGAGGGTTTGGACTAGAGTTTAGGTTGTCTTCAGTGTCATTAGAAAAATTACACTCCTCATTATGATACAGATTAGATTGTGCACATGGGTTATCAATCTCTGAGAAGTTACAGTAACTGCAGCCTCAGGGGAAGATGATAGTTTTAGCTTTCAGTATTGGCATCATAAAGAGAATCTACTGCAGCAGAATACTTCAGCCTTGACTTCTCCATCACAGCAGCCTGGAGACTTCAGAGATTCAAATTTTCCTAATTTGTCAAAAGACAGATGCAAATGATTGCTCTTCAGACTTTAGAAGCATTATCCCTTGATTTTAGTTGCTAAAAATCAAGACAATTCTCCCTTTAAAGGTGTGGCTATTTTTATATAAAATTATAAGCTGCAAGTTTGATTGTACAGCACACTAAATTCTTTTCTCATTTCCACAGAATCTGGCTCTGTGTCTCATATATGCTCAAGAGCATATGAATCACCAGAAAACCTTTTCTGATCCTCTCCAACAGCACAATTTTCTTTCTGACTGCAGTACAGTTCTTCTATATACTGTTCTGTATTTTTTACCCATTTTATTTCCATCAACAAGCTGCCAGCAAACATGCTCTTAGACTATAATTTTCTAATTTCCTTGAGGACAGGGGAAATTTGTAAATGTATTTTAGATGGTGGGTTTTGAACTTGCTGTGCAGTCCAGGTTGGTTTCCAATTTGTAGCTCCTCCTGCCTCAGTCTCCTGAGTGCTGGGGTTATAAGTATGTGTTACCAGCCCTCATCACAGATTGTCCCTTGATTTGAAAACATATAGAGCCAGGTGTTGTGGCACATGCCTATAATCCCAGCATACATAAAACTGAGGCCAGAAGATTGCCTTGAGTTGGAGCTAGCCTGAATTACATTTGAAGCCATCCAAGGTCTTATAGAGTAAAAATATAATATATTTGCGTAATATACTATAATATATTTTATACTTCATATAGAGTAAGAATACATATATATGTATATCTGCAAACTAACTAACCAACCAACTAAAAAACCCACATGGAATGATGTCAGGTTTGTTTTTAATCTATAATTTAAAGGCAAAAGAACTCTTTGAACTGTGGTGGTATTTTAGCAAGAAATATCATATACTGCTGGCCAAAATCTAGCATATTTAGTAAATGACTTTTTTTTCCTGGTGATGTTGCAGCTCAGGGTGATTTATTTTGTTTTACAGTTCATCCTGGTCCAAGCCCTTTGGCTTGCATGGCTCTTCACACTTCAACCCTTTTCTTATTGGCCTTCCAATTTTAACTTTACTAGAGACAGAACATTAGTGATATCAAGATATAATCTAGAAAACATATTATTTAAAAATTTAAGCTGCTATTCTGACCTAATAAAACTGATTTCCTCATTTGTAGATCAAATCCAACTTAGAAAATCTGCATAGGCAGTCTCCAGGGTGTACTTCCATGGATACAGGCTTGTTCTCCTTGCCCTATCTGAAAGAGCTCAGTAAGGCTGTTTATGGAGACGGAACAGCTGCCAGATTCCACCCCCAGGGTGACAGCAGCTCAACTGTGGGTGAAGCGATTCTTAAAATTTGCATACATATTTGTGTACATACAGTAGGCATATATATAGGCACACATCCCTATTAATTCTGAAGTGACATTTCAGAAGCCTACTGTCTACTCACTCCTTTTGTCAGAAGAATGAATGGAGCCCAGCTATATTGAGATAAAATGGACAAGAGCAAGGCAAGGGTAGGGGAAGGAGCCAGTTTCACTAAGCAAGGTAAGAGGTCATGCAGAAAGGACCAAAATAGTTACGGTAGAGATGGAGGGAGGTAAAACAATTCATGGTTAAAGTATAATCTGAAGGCCTTGGTGGCCCATTGACAAGAGACGCGAAGAATAAAGAATATGAGTAGAATTCCTGCTTCTGATGTGAGCCAGTAGGCAGGCAACAATGCTACCCACTAAACAGAAAAGCATTTTTGTGGGGGAAACAACAGATTGAATTCCTAGATGCTAGGATTTAAGTGCCTATAAGACATATCCAGCTAGAGACATTCAGAAATAGTTGGATATATGGGACTTAGCAACAAGAGTCAGAACAAATCATGCCTGGGAATCATTAGCGTATGGATGATAGCTGAAGCCATGAGAGTAGATAGGATTTGCTAGAGAGCAGACCACAGACGAAGAAGGAGCAGCAACATCGGGAAGATGCACATAGGAAGAAATAGCAGGGGCACAGAACAGGTAGGGAAACAAGCAGAACGCTGAGCAAGAGGTGCCAGGAGGGATGATTGGATGGGGTGGACGGCATTTTAGAGAAGTCAAGGGAGGTTGTGGCTGACACAGCAACATATTTAGCAATTAGGCAGCTTAGCGGGAGCAAGGTGGAAATTAGCCGAACTGATGAAAAGAAAGGAAGCGAGACATTGAGTATGAAAAGCACTTTCAAGAAGTTTGGCTGTAAGGAACAGCAGAGGAGTGGAAACACAGCATCAGGGTATTCTGCAAATGGCTGTGATTGGATGGGAGAGATCTGACCATGTTTGGGATGCTGAAAGAGTCCCTAAGGCAGAAGGTTAGGGCTGTGAGGTGGGAAGCAGATGAAGTGTGGATATTCAGCAGAGAACCTGAAGATGAACTCAGAGCATCCCAGGAGAAGCCCATCTTTTGTCTCAGTAGCAGAGAAGGGCCAAAGTAGCAGCTGTAAATGATGGGAAAAGGAGTCAGGGTGCCCCTTATCTGCTTCCATTTGGTAACTGAAGTGTTCTTTTCTACATATCTCATCACAGATGCCTTTCCTAACTAATGTTCAAAAGAAGTGTTGTGCACAAATACAACCCACAAATTACTGTGGCTAGATGACTGATTATCCTACTATGTCTGAAGCAGCATGCAGAATTCATATTTTTATAAATAAGCATTGATTAACATTTTTAGTGTTCCTTAAAGATTAATCTGCATTGGCCTAATCTATCTCCATTAAATAAAGATTGACCAAACATCATCACTAATGCTATGAGTCTAGGAATACAAAGAAGTCTGTCCTGATGCCACAAGACACACATTATAACATGGTTTCTGACTAGCTATGGGCACCACTGGTTGCCATCTTTCCTCTATTTTCTGGCTAACAGAACAGACTCTGATTTCGCTCTCTTCCAAACAGTTGTTCAAGCCCAAGAGGTGGGTCTTCGTGAGCTCTAGCCCATCTGGATTAGGAATGGATGTGGGACACATTTTTTTCTCAGATGAAACTGCTGGAAAGGAGCTTTCTAGAAGGGGGAAGGGCTTCTGGAAAACATTTTCTCACTTTACGAAAAGTGGCACACAGATGAAACACACCGTTCTGTCTCTCCTAAGGGATCTAATGCCCACAAGTACTGTCCCAATGGGGACAATTTATGTGCTAAAGAGAACCGCACAAAAGGCAGGACTCTCTCCTACATGGAAACCACCAAACTCGAGCAGCCAAGTCAGTAACTACCATGCCTTGAAACTCTTGCCATAATTTACATTTCTGCAAAGGATTAAAATTGCAACAAGCAGGAATATTAAGGCCAGCCTGGTCTACTTAGCAAGATCCAGGCTAACCAGAGCTACACCCTGAACCCCTGAGCTCCTATTTCAAAGGGGGGGGGGATACTTAAATACTTGCTAGTTTACTAGTATAAGACTTATTTTATTGTGCTTATCCATGAAATAAAGAATAAGTAGAAGAAGTTCTGGTCAGACAGGAAAAAGAAGTGGGGTGTAAAGAGAAATTAGCAACTGAAAGCACATGTGAAGTTCCACTCAGCCCCCCACCCGCCCCCACATTCCTTCCTTCAGGGAAATGCTGTCTTTATCTCTTGCTTCCCCTGCACACACTTGATCATTAGCTTTTCCTTCTCAATTTGTGACTCAGTCTCAGACGTCAGACTTCTAATAGTTCCAGGAGAGAGACAAACACAAATACCAATTACTCACTGAGGATATCCACTCGTGCCACAGCCAGGTACTGGGAGGCCATTCTGTGAGCCGGGTACCCTGTCTCACCTCCCACATATACAGACTGAAGTCACTTAAATCAACGATGCGGACAGTCTTAACCTTTACAGTTTGCCATCCTGTTCGAATGCCTCCAGGAGAGCTATACTTCAACATCTCTCTACCCCCTCCACCCTACTCTGCCTCCTGGTCTCTACTCTGCACAAACTCATCTTACCCTGAATCAAGTATGCTGTCCTTCTTATCAGCCCTCTTTGCCAGTCACCTAATTTCTGCCTGTGATCTGCAGTCCTAGACAACTTGGGCTCGTCCTGAAGTCTTCCTTTGCTTCATATCTTGATATCTCATTTCTTTCAAAGTGTCTGTCTCTCAGGTTTACCTTAGCATTTCAACATAAACCAGATGCTCATATAACATACCTGTACACTGTCATCAGAGTTTTCTCTCTGTCCCTGAGCATCTCTCCCACCTCACACCTGCTGCCTCTCCACTCAGCAATGTGCCTATGGTGGTTCTCACTTGTTTGCTCCACTAAACCCCAGCTCTTTTGGAGAGGTGTAGAGGCCTTCTGTAATCCCCATTCTCTATCTTATTCCAGGCAGCCCCGACAATCCAAACACTGACATGTTCACATCTGTGTTCTGGGATTTGACTATATTATCAACCATCTTGCTTTGGGACAATTAGCAGCCCCACAGATTTCCTGAATCTTTCTTATCCCTGCTGGCCCAATTCAGATCTCATCTCCTCTACGAAGACTGTAACAATTCCAGTCCTTTCATCATAGGACTCTAAGTATCATGTTCTTCAGGATATAATTGCCTTAATAAAAGTCCTTTTCCTCTCCTTTGAGAAGCCATATTCTACAGTCTGCTGTCCCGAGTGCCTAGTACAGTCCCGAACACCAGGTGGGGATGAAATTATTATTTAACCACGTGGTCATAGTTTAAAGGGTCCTTCCCTTTATGGTCTTAGTTACTAAGAGCATTAAGACAGAAAGCAGGGGTCCAAGTGTCCTGTAGCCCTTGGAAAGCCTGATATGCTCTCCAAATGATACCTGCCTCAGCTAGAAGTGTCTCATTTTTGTAATGGAGATCACTGTTTCCCAAAGCTACACCACTGAAGAACTGACTGTGCTTATCAGCAAGGAATGAGGGAGGGGCCCAAGCCAAGCATGGGGTGGGGCAGTCTGGGACTACATTTACCACTGTGGCTTCCTCCAGTGGAGTCACTTGGTGCCAAGGGAGGTGGATGCGGCTTCTCCATCAGCATGCCAGAAGAGGGGGCTCCTCCCAAAGGGACAGAGGGGATGGAGTAGGGGCCTGGGACACCGGAGACAGAGGGAGGGTACCCGGCCTTGGCTGCTTTCCCTGCTTCATACACTGTGGAGGGAGATGAAGAGCAAGAGAGATTATGTAGTCCCACCCTCCACAACCCTCATACCCCGAATCCCTGGTTCCATCCTTTGAAGGAATGCCTAGACAAATGTAAATCCATTCTTCAGGACTGAGCTAGTCCACTAGAATCACCAAAACCACTACTCCTTGTATTCTTCCAGCTCCATGAAAAGGGCAGCAATGAAGGAAATACAGTGCTTAGAATCTGGCAACCGAGCAACCCTGAAATGGATCCAGTAGCTGTCATGGCAGCATATATGCTTGGAACCGCCTTGTCTATAAGCTACCATGGTCCCTCCAGAGGGGGCTAGCAAAGGATCATACAAAAGGAGCAAGACAAACACTGTGTACGTACATGGCCCCTGTTTGTGTTTTCAAAAGCAAAGCCTGTAATCCAGTTCTCTCTAACACTGCTTCATTTCTAAAGATTCTAAAAATAGAGTGTAGCTCTCTCTTTTAATTTGTATTTAGTTTATGGTTGGGATGCCAAATTCAATGACTTCATGGGCTTGACTAGCAAGCTAAACCTGTGAATCTCCAAATGAACACTGGTCCTATTGTGGCCATTTCATCATATGAGTTTAAAAAAAAAAAAAATATGGATGGGTGTCTACTGGATGGTGCCAAAAAGTTACAGTTTTTACACTCCACTTAAGAAAGGAGGATGCTCTCCACATCAAAGGACGATGACCAGTACAGGTTTTCTCTGTTTGAATCCTCTGAGAAGAGGGTACAGCTTTACCCCACAACATCACCATTCTAATCCTGCCCTTCCTTTAGTTTACAATGTCCATGAGCATTAGGAATGCGTAATAGGTGAGGATAAACAGCATGCAGATATGCATGGAGGCGAGAAGGGAAACAAGAATGGTCTTCCCTGAACCCAGAGGTAAGGAGTAAAGAGGAATTGGGGGCACACAGCTGTCAGATGGAGAGGTGGCATTTCTTCTGATCACATTTCCCCATAGCTCCCTACTCACAGGCCTGTGGGCAGCAGCAGGAATCTGGACAGCACGGGCATCGGACATAGCAGCAGCAGCTGTGAGGGCAGCATTGGCACCAGCAGATCCCCACCAGCACGAAGAAGAGGAGGATCCCCAGGATCACCAGGCCGACAAACACCCACTCTGGAGGGATGCACAAAGAAACCTACTCGAGGTAGCCCCCCTTCAGGGCAGGGTATACACGGACGAGTGTCTCTCTGTAAAAGAGGTGAGTGGGAAGGACCTGGGAAAGAAAGGATATCTAACTAGGATGGAGGGGACCCAGACTCATGAAGAACTCAGAGTGAGAAATTCTAGGGCACAGAGGAAAGAGATCCAGGTGACTTGTATCTCTTGAGGTACACCAAATATCCAGCCCTGTGACTGGAGACTTTGGGGTTCCTGACTGGAGAAAAAGGTTCAACTACTGACAATATCAGAATAAAGTGGCTGGACAAACGTGGGGGTGGGATCGTGTGTGCTCCCAACACTAATTCTGTAAATGTTTACCTTTTATAGTGATGTATTTATTTATAAGCTCAAAGTTCTTGCCCTGTGTGGTGATCCATGCCTATAGTTCCAACATTCAGAAGGCTGAAACAGAAAGCTTAAAGGAGCCAGCAACACATTGTAAGACCTCGAACAAATAAACAATGCCTGAAAATCTAAACCTTGAGGGGTGGGGAGGCTATGTGCCTCCATGGCCTGTGTAGATCATATACTTTCCTGGGACATCTTTCCTGTCATTAGCACCAGGGCAGAGATCCAAAACTCTTGCTTAAACCTATCCACAGTTTGTGAGGGGGAAAAAAAAGGGGGCATAGTTTCAAATAGAGAAGACACAACCCCTATCTCCAAGGTATGGGTTTGGTTTGATCACATTCAATATGACCATGCCAGCAAGTCAGCATAGCCAAGAATTCATTCATCAGGGCAATGATGAATGGCAAGGCTGAAATGAACATAGCTAATGTGTTTGTCAACTTCTGTAATTTTCATAGCTCTGAGGCTAAACATATTTTTTTTTAATTTGCTCATCCAAAAGATTTAAAAGGAAGCAAATTCTATCTGGCTTACACACCTGACTCCCAGGTGACTTGTCTTGATGTATGCTATATGCTATAGTCCACCCTGTCCCTGGAGACCATGCTTTTCTTTAAAAGCTAAAGGACAAAAATGACTGAAAATCATCCATTCAAAATCCCTTTATAATAAAGCTTCGGCACACAATGTTTTTCTCGAAGTTGGTTATTAACGATCCCTTCCATTAAACAAATTATTCATTTGGGAACTTGAGAATGTGACTTTTACATGTAGAGAATTTTGTGACAGTGGTTGAATCATTTCACCATGGGTTGGAACATCTCTTCCTCAGAGAGAAAACCGAGGTGAACAGGACTGGATATAAAACACAGAAACTCTTTTTTGGAGTTGGCAGACACAGTTTTTCTTTGAAACATTATATGAAACATTTTTATCTGTGTTCGTAAATGCTTACAAGTTGAGGGAACTTTTGATGAGGATGATTACAAGGAGAATGTCTCTCTGTGTCCTCATGAGCAACAGCAACCAGGGAAAACATGTGAGTTTGGTTGGTTAGCTAAAGGTAAAGGGCTGGATGAATTCATCGAAAACCATTAGTGAGGCTCGGTTTTGAAGACCGTGGACATTTCTCAAATATTCAGTCAAGCCAAAATCAGTGGCGAGGGATATCTTCTATATCTCTGTTGCTATTAGGAAGACCTTAAGATCTGAGAGAAAACAAGGCTGATTATAAACCTCGATATTCCTTCTATGGGTATAAACCTTTCTATAGTTTATATATAGTTCTTCCTGAACATCCTTCAGTTACAAGCTACAGTGCAGCACCAGAATGATTTGTATGGCTGGTACCTACATGAAAAGATATGTATTTGGGGCAAGTGATCTTGACATATGGTCCATGGATGTCTGGGGAGTTCCAGTGTCTATATATGAAGTAATACAGGTCTGTGAATGCATGCTTTGGCAGAAAGGAGAACATGTCTTTCCTAAGTTTAAGAAAAGATTTTTCTTAATGTTATAAAAGGCACATCAGTGTAACATATCGCACAATAGTGAACGGGTAAGCATACAATTTAGGAAATAAGGTAGACAAATAATACTTAGGAACATCTAACTATCTGGGTACAGGTGAAATGCTGAGAGGTGGCCTCAGGATAACCAATGATCCTGCAGTCCTGACAAGGACCGGGTCCCTGTCTCCACTTATCCTAATTCCCACTATCCTGGAAAAAGACAAACATTATACAGTCAAATGTAACCCCCCCCCCAATCAAACAAATAATTAGTGACTAATGCAGAAGCAGCCAGATGGAGTGATAGCAAATAGTTAAACGATTGAATACCTGGCATAATCTCCACAGCAAAACTGGGCAAGAGATCAGCAAGCAGCCCTGTCCTGCCTAGAAGAAGTAGAAGGAAAAGAAGAAGGAAAGAGGTTACTCCAAAGAAAATGCATCGCAATTCCTGGCACTCACCAGTGTCATGACCTCATAAGGCCATTGTTCTGTGGTAGGAGGGGTGCATCAAGGCTGGGTTCAGTCAAAGGGAGTGACTGCACCAAGCATTTCTGGCAGCCATCCCAAAAGAAGGGTGTACCTAACCTATGTGGAAGCAGAAAAGGAACCTTATCTCTGACAGTTTATAGGAGGAGGACATCACTGCCTCCATATGAGAAATCCTGTTTGAGCAGATTGACATACACTATCTCCATCTCCCTGCACTCACACAGCCTTCTCCACACACTTCAGTGGAAAGTCAAACCCATCTGTATCTAAACATTGCATCTACATTTTCATACAATCCATACACAGTCCGATGTCCACACAGAAACAAAAGTACATATTTGGTTTTAACTTAGAATTAACTAGCTACATGATTCTATTTATGGCTTTAAAGATATCTCAATGATTAAAATATTCAAAGGCAATGAAGAGAAAACGCTAGACTGGTTACACATTCCTCTACACTCCTTCTGGCTTCAGAAATACTTTGTACATATGTATATGGTATGGTTTTTCCATATGGCACCCACAGCTGGTGGCGTATGTACCCTAGTGCCTTCTGTGTGATAATGCGTAGAAGCTTCAGAGCTGGTGTCGAAGCAGGTGCTTCTCACAAGCTCTGGGAAGCAAAGAGCTGTACAGGAAATAAGATGCTATAAGAAGTGAAGAAGGAGGCCAACTTGCCTTATAGAAGCTATTCTACATGTTTTTACCATCTTAGCAAATTTCCTTTGTCTCTGATTGTGATGATGATAAAAGGTCACTGTAATACATCTAAGGCATACAGCTACATCCTTCATTTTGGTGAACAGCAAGTACCTCCAGAACAGTACTGTTTAGTGACAGTCCAGTGCCAACAACATAGGTGACTTTAGCTTTTCTAGAAATCCCATTAAGAATGTACAAACAAACAAAAACAATTAACTTAATATCTTTTTTTTCACTCATATCAGTACCCAAAACATATTGCCATTTCAAGGACTCAGTAACCACATGAGGCTGTTGAACATCATACTTCTGCGGGTCCAAAGGGTTGTAGCTCATACTCATGATGGTTTTCCATTATGAATCAAATTAATGTCTTGGACCACAACATATCTTGAAATGTTTAAAACAATGGTAGCTTTGAATTCTAAATGGCAAACACAAATGAACCTTCTCATTTAACTAGATGCAATAAGAAGTATATTTAGAAGTTCAGATTGAACACACACACACTATCCCTTTTAACCCATCTATTCACAATCCTATTTCCATATAAAAACACACTTGTACACATGAATTTTGCTCACTGAGAAACAACTGTATTTCTTCCCAGCCTTTTGGCCAAGATCAAATGTAGAAAACAAAATGTGTGGTTTACGTTTTGAGTCTAGAAGTCATTGGTTCCTTCTTCTATAAGGAAGTCCACAAAAAAAAAGTACCTCTGACAAAAGTCGAAGGTGTAAAGACACCTCTGGGACACTAGGGGAGGATTCAGCAACAGGTGAAAGACAGCAGTTAGTAGGGAGAAAGCAATTTTTGCTTGCTCTGTTCCCTTGACTCTCCACAATAGTAGGATGGTACCATGGTAACATGCATTCTGGTCAAGCCTCCTGCAAGAGAGACAAGTCCACATTTGGAAAGCTACATGCATATTCCAAAGGAATATTCTCATTGGCCGATGCTTTAGTCCAGCTCAGCCACAGCAAGCCTTGACAAGGAGGGCTCTCTTCTTGAACCCCCCCCCCCCATCTTTGCATAGCTGGTATGGGAAGATGGCTCTGAGGTTTGCAAGGTCTCTAAGAAGGATGTCAAATGGGCATTAAGATAGGAGTCTTAAAACAGAATTCTCATGCTCGATTTTGGTCCATGCCTTCACTAAACACTCAGAAATACCCATAAGGCTTACACAGCTCCCTAGGTAAGAGATGAGATGGATTTTGGGACCAAAATCTGAGCACGTGATTAAAAGCACACACTGATCTCATCTGGAATGTTCTCTAAAAATATGACTTGGAAACTCAACAAGGGAATAAACAGATGGTCAAGGATTTAAGAAATTTGGATCTTAGTCATCTCTTGGACACATACTTAGTATTCATTACCATATAATAGACAATGACCAAGAAAGAAATAGATAAGGTTTGTTAACAAAACAGTTACCAGATGCTTAACAGTAGATTCTTGCTGTTTCTTTTCCCAGACAACTGGTGTGTGTGTGTGTGTGTGTCTGTGTGTGTGTGTGTGTGTGTGTGTGTGTCTGTGTGTCTGTGTGTCTGTGTGTGTCTGTATGTGTGCGTCTGTGTATGTGTGTGTCTGTGTTTGTATGTGTGTGCCTGTGTGTCTGTGTTTCTTGTATCTAGTTGAATGAGAAATTGTGCTTAGGGTTTATTCTGTAGATCTCAAATCTACCAGTGTTTAAAGTGGAGTGCTGTGGGCCACATGACTAATTAGAATCATAATATAAATTTATTCTTCATATAATCTACCAAATTTTAGGCTGTCTCATGATATTATTTGCATGATTTATAGATGATAGATATGTGTTTGCCTACATATATATGATGTGGGATGTCTTTCTGTATACTATGAATATTGTTGGTTAATAAAGGAACTGTTTTGGCCTATGGCAAGGCATCTTAGAAGCAGGTGGGAAATCTGAGCATAGATAAAGGGGAAGGAGGGCAGAAGAGAGAGAGAGAGGTGATCCAGGCGCCCAAGAAGTGATATGTAATGGAGTACAGGTAAGCCGAGGGTCACGTGTCAGGACAGACTAATGGAAATGGGTTGAGTTAAAGCGAGGGAGCTAGCTAGCAATAAGCCTGAGCCATAGGCCAAACAGCATGTAATTAATATAAGCATCTGTGTGTTTCTGTGAAACTGCAGGTCTGCAGGTCTGGACAATGGCCTGGACAGGCCAGAAACTCTTACAACATATATATGTGCGTATATAATTTTAATTATTTATTTATTCATACACTCATTTTGGGTTTCTTGACACAGAGTTTTGCTATGTAGCTCTGCCTAGAATGCAACTCACAATCCTGCCTCTGCCTTTTGAGTGGTTAGATTACAAATGTGTGTCACCATATCTGGCTATGATAGATAGCTCTTAACTTTAAAACATCCATATAGCCAAAAAGGACTTGGTTTTCATACTTATTTCACTTGGTATGTCAGAAAAACACTGGACTAAAAGTCAAAGCAGTCAGTGATGCTTTGCCATTCATTTACTTGGTTACTACTTCAGGCAAATCCCTCCTTTCCTGGTCTGTTTTTCATAGTAGATGGAAGGACTACAATGCAATGGAGTACATATATCTTGATTTTTTTCTGGAGAGTCCTGATTTATGCCTATGGCCTTGATGTAATTATTAATAGATACTGATATTTGCTTGCAAAATGCCCTCATTTGGACAATTAATGGTCATTATACTTAATTCTCAAATCTGATACTCAGTGGATGGGATTCAAACCCAAATGTCAAGCTAGTGATGCAAGTGGGCACATTTGGCCATGTGTGAGACAACTGAGAACATTGTGGGATGTGACAAGTGACAGCATCTTTAGGGACCATGGCTTTCAACTCTAGCCATGTGCTGCCCGGGGGGATGTATCAGGTAATCCTCTACTCAAGTTCACCAGACCCCAGAGATGATGGTGAAATATTCTCATTTTAAAACATTTAAAAAAATTAATTCACATATTTTTAAAATAGTGGGTAAGACAAACAAAACGTCTGTGAGTTGTACAGAACCCTGGGATCATGAGTCTGCCAATTTCCAAAGGTATACACAGACAGATAAGGCTATATTTCCCCCATAGGCTGTTTGGCATTCTAACAAACACTGTCAAGTGTCGTAACATTGATTTCACATGCAGAATGACAGTTCTGGTTACCAGTGCTCAAATTAAGATTTCAAAACAACAGTACTACACACTACTTCCTTGGCCTTTATTACTTCTGGGGAAACAGAAAGGGCATCATCATAGGAGGAGAACAAAGAGACCTTTATTCTGTACTCTAGAGTTTTTCATATTTATAATTGAAAATTAGAAACCAAAGAGGGAATGTATTAGAAAAATGCATGAAAAATTCACAAACTTTGACATTACATCAAGTTCCTCATTGTCCCTGAAGCAACAGTCAAATAGCTGATGTTTCCAGAGGTAAGAGCTTCCCATAATGCACTTGAGAAGAGGTAGCTCCAGGGAGGCATGGGTGAGAGTCTTGCAGTAAAGTGGGTAAAATTAGATGTCTTTAGAATTCAAGACATAGTAAGAGTTTGGAGATAACAGACAACACCATTGTATCAACAGCACCCAAGTACAAAGCTCTCTGGCTTTTGCACCGTGACTCTGATTTTATTGGAGTGAAAGCATTTTAAAAATTCATTTATACTGGAATCTTTATATTTCTGAAAAAAACTTTTTTGCTTCTAGCTCCTTCGCTAACAATCCCTAAGAAATGCTACTGTCCGTTAGAAATGCGCTTATCATTTCCTCTATTCTGTCACAGCCAGTGAAGGTCTGATCTTAAAAGTATAGAAACAATAGCAGTAAATACAGCCTGGGTTTCAGCAGCACTTTACCATGCTTGCGAATCACTGTTATTCTTCCAGGATTCAGCTTAAAAGAGGTAATTACAAGTCACTTTAATGTCTGAGGGAAAGATGGGAAGTAGACCCTGTGGATAGAAGGCCATATTTACTCTTTTCAAATCAAAGCTCAAGTGATCAGGAGAAAATATGGTTTTCATGTAAGCACTCAGTTTTCTGCAAAGCTTGCAAATTCTATTCCTTTAAGGAAATTTCCACATGAATAAGCCAAATGCATCAAGCACACTAAAAGCTTGTGCATGCACACATACAAGCACCAGCTTCACAGTATGCTAGTCTACACTCCATAACCACATGGGTTCCTTGAGTTGAATGCTCAGAGTAGAAACATACACTGTGAATGCATGATTTGCATATCTTACCTTCTAAGTGTCAAATCCAGCTGTCCTTTCACACTGCCACCTTCAAGTTATCCCCAGTTGAGCTATTTGTACATATTCCTGGAAAACCAGCTCACTTCCAAATGTCTCCAGTTCACTCACCATTTCATTCATTCATTCATTCACTCAAACAAAGATGTGTATATTTTGTCAAGTGCAGGCAGAAGCAGCATCAGAGCACAGTTTCTTGTGAGGCTCATCTTCACCACACCTGCGCAGCTTGAATACCAACATAAGAACTCCAGTTTAGTTATTTGCTCCTTTGACATAAGACCTATCAGCTCAAAGGACCTTCTTTCTGCTACATCTATTTTTGTCAACCTCCCTTGACTGTGTGCATGTGTGCTGTGCGTGTATATATACATGCTCAGATTGCTTGGGCACATATGTGGGTGTAGGTATCTGTGCATGTGTGTACATACACATGGAGACCAGAGGTTGACTTCATGAGTCTTATTCAATCACTCTTTACCTTATTTTTTGAGGCAGGGTTTCTCACTTGAGCCTGGAGCTCATTGATTTGGCTCGCCTAGCCAGCCAGGTTCCTCTGGTGTCCTCTATCTCTTCCTTCCATGTGCTGGGACTTCAGGCAGTCTGTTCAGCTGGCATTTACAGAGATTCTAGGTCCTCATGCTTGCTCAGCACGAATTTTGACCTAGCAGCCATTTTCTCTGCCTTTTGAATATTAGGACCCATCTAGTCGTGGGGCTTTAGTCAGTGACACAGTCCTTGCCATACTTTCCACTTGTCTGTCTCATAGCTTTGCCTTTTACATTTCACAGTTCACTTCCTAGTGCCATTTCTCCCAAGGTACTAATTTCTTTTCTTGGTAAAGCAGAGCCTCAGAGGTAGATGTTCATTGTTTTCTTTAGCAAAACAAGTGTTTGAACTGCTTTGGTCAAGTACATATTTCTCAGCCTACAGGACTCCAAGATATATTCTGACAGAACCCTGTATGGCTGCTACAATAAGATGTTGCCTCTTCCAAGCTCCCAAGGAATACTGCATATGCCTTCAGCATAACATCTATCTTTCAGCACTGATTCCTGGATATGTTCCTCCATTAGCAGGCTGGAAGCCCCTTTGGAATAGGGACTATGCCCTAAGCTTAACATCTCAGCAACATAGTACCAGGAGCCCTTCCCTTTCCCCATTAGATCTTCTGAGGCTTTCCAAAAGCGAATCCCCACAGTTTACCTGGCTAGGCTTCTGATATATTCCTCATTATAGTTCCCTCTACCCAAGCTAGTAGACTCTTAACAGGAAGGATGAAGAAACTGTTCAGTTGCCAATTCATCCGTGCAACATTTTCAATGTACAGTAAGACATTTAGCATCCCGGAATCAGCGTTCAATGCCAAGAATGTACTCTGGGCAATAGAACATCTTGCCATCTACTAGACTGGAAGCGCCATCCCACTCCACATCAATGAAAATAAACCAACCAAGCTAATGTATTTTTGAAGAATCCATTATATAGATGTAATCTGAACATAATCTTACCCAAAGAGATTGCTTTTGTCTATGACCTTCATACTTTCATTCAAGTTCTGAAGTCTTCAGAATGTAAAGGAAGGCGAAATTCTAGATTTCATACACACTTGTTTTCAGAAACTAAATCTGGCTCCTTGGCACATAATGGGAAACTCATGGAAGAGCGGATAACAGCACTTCTTCTATCTTTGTGATGCTCAGAACACAGTGATCTCTATCCATTTCTTGAGTAAAATAACTAGAGACATTTTCAGATGTGCCAATATCCTGTGTGAGTGAACTTTCTCTTTAGGACAATAGCAAATGCCTTTCTGGTTCCTTGTAATTCCCTGCTTCTCTTGTGTTCAATGCACATCTCAGCTTCACCTACTTCCAGCTTTCCTTAAATGCTCTGCATCCATCTCCAGGGCTGTACTGTATCCACCCTCCATGCACTCTGCTCCAAATCCTCCAAAATGTTGCTTTCCCAAATCTCTGAGGACAGCAGATGCCTTCCTCTGGCCTTGTATGTACATGTAAAGATGTTCCTATGGCTATGCTTTAAGGTTGTTTCTATGGCTATTTAAAATACCAAATATATTGGAAATTTCCCAGGGGCACACACATGCCTGATTTTATTCTATATTCCCATGGCAACCATGCTTCCAATAAATATAGTTTATGAGTATTTGTCACAACTGTGGATAGAGCCTCCCTTCCCTTTACATATATTTATAAACTATGTATTTAAGCATTTCATGTATTTATTTGTGTGTGTATGTCTTTTATATTTTAGTTCACTTTAAATTACAGACTTAGAGGTGAATAATTCTGATGGCAAATTCTCTTATGAAATGACTACTATTGCATTATTTGCAATTAACTGGTAATAAATGCTTCCACATTTTTGGCAGTGGACTGTAAGCTTAGTTAAAGGCATTGACTTCTTCTATTTACACAATTTAAGTTATATTATATTGCTAAATATGGACCACAGAGGTTAGTCCATATCAGCCCCTGCCTGGTGTTTTCAAAACCAAGAAAGGTTAAGGAAGAAAGTCATACAGCTGCCTAAAACTCAAGCCAGAAATAGAACTGGTTACCCAACCTGTGCCCCTTCCCCCATGATGTCACTGAGTATCAGTCTTGGCTCATCCTTATTGTAGAAATATACAGTAATCACTTCTTAATTTCCTGGCATTTGAACTGAAAGATTGCAGCCCACTTTTGCTTCTGGAATCCCTCTACTTATATAATGAAAGTATAATTTTCGGATGTAAAAAAAAAGTTGGAGATTGTTGAAAATCCCAGAATCTCTTACAGTGGCAACTAGAAAATGATTACGGGATACATCATAACACAGTGTGATCTAATTAAAAGGCATTTGCCACTGCTGCAAACTAATAAACAATAATAAAAATGATTGCAAAGGTAGTCTGTGCAAAGTGCCGTAGCCACCCAACCTCCCACCCTGCGAGAGTGAATGGAGGGAAAATACCATTAGTAATATAACATGCTTGACTTGGTCTGTGGTAAAATGCAAAAGAAAACTAGACTGACTTAAAATTGATGAGGAGGGTGTGATGCCACTGAAGGAGGAAATTGAGTTTGGGGGAGCCAGTATGATTGCTTGCACTTAATTGTGTGGGAAACAGACTAGCTCAAAGACTCCCTCCATCCCCCTAACCCCCAAGCCAAGACTAAATCCAATATTCAAGGATCACTACTTTCCTTAGGGTTGTGAGTGGGAGGGGGGCGGGTCCCGAGGTCACAAGCTGACCAAGAGGGTACACAGCTTGAGAGGTCATGCAAGGCCAGAGTTCCTGCCCTTTCCTTGATGGCCAGCCCTCTCTTGGTATACGGGTCTTCCATCATGGGCCCTTTCCCAAAGCCCTCTCTGGGAAGCCAATTCAACAAAATCAGAGGTGCAGTCTCCGTGTGAACCAAGCCCACAGGCTTGAATAGCGGCAGCTGGCTTTGAAGAAAATGGAACTGTCTCCTGACCGGCTTTGAGGGGCTGCCATTCTTTCCTCCCCAGGCTGAGCCGATTTCCCAGTACCACCCACTCCAGCGTGGGGCCGCATCTCCACCCAGCTCTAGTGAGAGCCGACTTGTAGACCACAAAGAGAGCGCGCAGATTGACCCAGCTGCTCCAGCGCCACCCTCGGTAACCAAGGCAACCGCGGTGGTCAGGAATGCACGCTAATTGAAGGGCCCTTTCCTCCCACAGGGATGAGCAACAAGTGAGGCAAAAATAGTGAGCTAGGCTCCCTGTGAGGAGAAAGAGGAGGCAGGGCTAGGCTCCAGCCTGGAGGGACCGGGGACCTGTGGAGAGAGCCTGCCAGGCCTCATTTGTTTTCTTAAATGACCGCAGTGACAGCTAAGAAATCTTAGGATCACTTTTCCAACCGACTACCATACTGTGAAGGCACCATGCTTTCTCGCTGGGTCGCAATGCTTAATTCATGTAGATGAAGGGAGACATACATCCCCAAGTCCTTATAAATTAAGCTGGGCTGACCAAAGAGGGCAGACAGAATTCTGTTTTGTTCAAACCACAGGAGGCTCTTGAGATGAGTGACCACCATTACCAGTTCTCGGGGTTTGTGCCTGGACGGACATTCTCCTTCACCACTCATTCTTAAGTTTAAATTATAATTCTAGTTTAGAATTTAATCCTAGCTTATAAATTTTGTCACTCTCTTCCCAGGCCCACTCAGGTAGATCCTAATCCAAGACATGGGTGTCCTCCAAATGCCAGTAGACATCACTGAAAATGCTCTACAATAGAATCTATGTAGTTAGCTAAGGGCCATTCACTTAGAAAATGGGAGCGTCCAAAAAACAACCAAAATGAGGCAACCCAAGATCAAAAGGGGTGCTGTGCTAGATCAGACTGGCACACGTCTACCATCATGAAAATTTCAACAGGGCTCAGGTGTTATTGAGAAAATATGAGTCTGTTCTTAATGAGTCAGTTCCCAAGAGGCCCATTAAATTCCTAAGTGCCCACGGACTAAGGAAAACCAACTGTTTATCAGGAGTCATCAACACAGACCTCCCTGAAGAGGGTTTCCTCAGGTTAGGGATGGTGGGTCATGAGGATAATGGGCAAGGAGAAACTAACATCTGCTGAATTTTTAATCTCAACAATAGGTCTTTGGAGTAACTTTTATGATGTCTACAGACTGGGAAACTGAGCTCATGTTAGCACACCAAGGGCTGTCTGGCCCCAAGGCACTGCTGTTCACATTGGGCCATGTCCCATGTCCAAGGAGACATTTACCCACCACTATTGGCATTTATGTACAAATAAAAGAAGGAAGTGTTGGTGACTTGGCCTGTATAAGAGGAGGTTCCAAAGCTTCCCCAGCCTCTACTCATTGGGTTCATAACTCCCTGTGAGTATGGCAAGTAGAACCAGACATCCAAACATTGCCAAATGCCCCACTCCTCTACTAAGAACAGTGGCCTAGATATTTACTATCAACAGACAGCTTTAACCCTTTCTTACTCTGCTCTTTCATCACTGTGAAACTGTAACTTTTATCTTCACAAAATTTTAAAGGGGACAAGATGGCTATCTACATATTTTGTATTTTCTTTGTGTGGGGATCCCAAGACAATTAAAAATATTCATTAAATTTTATCATAATTTAAACAGAAATCATAATTGAAGCCATTGTGACCCACTCTGTGGCGCCTGTCAAGGAGAAAGCCTTAATTATGCAATGAATTCTTGAAGCTAAGAGAAACTCTTGCAGAGTATAAAAGGCCTGGCTCCACAGCTTTGAAGGAATCACCTCTTCTTCTAGCTGCAGTCACTAAGGACAGTTAGACTCCTCTTGATGCCTGAGGAACTATCCCTTCATGGCATAGTCTCATTCTTTATAAAAACAAGAACAGAGACATCTAAGTAAGCTTAGGGCAGACCCATCCAGAGCTAGGACAGAGATTGGAGGAGAGACATCAAGACATTGCCTAGATAAACCCATTCCTCATTTTCTGTTCCTCTGTTAATGGGAGTCTGTGCGGTTGTCTCAGCCCTGCCAGAATCCTGAAGGTGCAAGTGTGTGCTGAAGTAGGATGTTCCCACCTTGCTAGGAGTAAGTCTGAAACACTGAAACCTGGTCAAGTCTGAAAATGAAGTGTGGGCCCAGCCCAGACCCTAAGATGTTCCAAAGGTTCTCTCCAGACTTACGGCCAGAATGTAGCTCGTCATTCTTTTTTCCCTCTTCTATCTGCCAAGAGTAAACTTTTTTCTTCCCAAATTCTTTTGCCCTTCTTCTGTTTGTAAATCTTCCAGAGAGAAACAGCAGCAGCTACTCTCTGAGATCAAAGTTTTAGCAGGCAACAAAGACCTCCAAGGAGGCTGTTGCCATGGGAACTCTGGGAGCTGAGGCCCTTCTAATAGGCAAATCTCCCTGGTTAGCAGCACCAGGCTGTAGCTGGCAAAGAGGGAGAGAAGGGGGAAGGGGAGTCTTGGCAACAAGTAGCCTTTCTGAACAGCCTGAAGTAAAATCACTGGGATGTGGGATAGGATTCAAACTGGGACTTTGGAAATGCAGGGATGGGTGTCAGCAGGAGTGGGCACTAGGACATTCCTGCACAATCTTAGAAAATATTTCCATTAAATATCCCTATAGTCACCTCCTGGGAGATGTCCCCTCCCAAAATTTCATTGATTATTTACTCATTTCAGAATGGCTTTTTAAAATACCAGTGAACAGAGACATTTATTTATATCAGACATGGGACTGTGAATAGCTTCAATTAAAAAAAAAAAAAAAAAATCCATGCCCGCCCATTCCTTCACTTGTCTAGGTGAATATATGCTGTACTCTTGGGTAAATCACAGGAGGAGATGGAAGAAAAAATAGGAACATGACAGGAAAACAAAGGTAATTCTGCACCATTGTATTCACGGGAAAGAATCATTCCCAAATTAGTGCTTACTCACACGGACCTGCTGAGAGCACACCTATTTCTGGCCTCCTCAGCTAGCACTACATTTGGCCCATGAAGAAGCAAAAACTGATGATGAATTCCACAAAATGTTAACACTGTGTGTTTTTGCCTGCCTGGCATTCCTTTCGTCTTCATTTGGAAACAAGTGCCTAGTTTCCTTTAGGAAACTGCTTCTCTTTGCCTCTGCTGCCCCAGATGGGGGTTGACTGCATCCCTTCAACAACAGGGCTTCTGCAGGAACTATGCAAAAAGATGAGCGCTATCCTTCCAAGGTAGACAGAAGCAGAAGGCTGTCCAGGTCCTCTTTGCTTCATGACAAGAGAGCCTGTCTGAAAAAGCTGATGGGCAGAAGAGGGGGTGGAGGCAAGGAAAGGCCATTGGTCTACCACCAGAACTCATTGATTGACACTGGGAATACCCATTGAGTTTACTTGTTACCTAAGCCAAAAAGATAGACCTTAGTTGGAGACTCCATCCCTTGAAATCAAAATAATTGTGGAAAGCATGACAGCCCAAAGACTGGGCTTTTCAGGGGCAATTTCTTCCTCTGTACTTTGAAGTATGATCGATCAGTGAGCATAATATTTTTTTTTCCTCAGAAAGAGCACTAAAATAAAACAAAGCAGTGTATGGTGTTTGAGGAATTACCTTCTATGGAGAATCAATTTTGAAATTTGGGGTCCATTAAAAAATGGAGTGGGAAAAAAAAATCATTGAAAGGCCTCCAGAATGCCACCTCGCTTATCCTTGTATATAGGCCACCTAGATTGAACTTGTTCTGTGCTAAAGCTCATCAGAGAAAGAGTTTCTATGATTTCTCTCAACCACCATAATTTCATTATAATAATTTGGAAAAAAAAAAAAAAACCTGTTATTTACCAGTAGGAATGTCTCCCTTAGCTTGAACCTAAGCACCTTTGGCTCATGTCCTCTTATTCTGATGCCAGACTAGAGGCGGGGTGTTCACTCAGCCTCATTTCCACAGATGCTCTGTACCCCCTTTTAAAATTAAAGGCCTTTAAACAACAAGCTACCACAGGGACATCAGAAAGAAAAGGTCAGGCCCTTATACTGAACATAGAAAGAAATAAGAACAAGACGAGCTACTTTTAGATTTTAAAATAATAACTCCCTGCATGAGCCCTCCTGAAATGGTGAGCCCTTACTCTGCCAGCTGGAGCTGCCCCAGGGAACTTTATTCCTAACCAAACAGTGGCATGGTTCCAGGTTATCAACATCCAACCCTTACCACTGATACCAGACCGATGTCTAATCTCAGGTGGCTTATTTTCTGGATACCCCCCACCTTCTGAGACTGTCTGCTGGTACAGCCCTACCATCATCCATTCTGTCTAAATATTTCTAAGGTATCTGTCACTGTCATCTCAAAGCACCAAAACACCGGGTGCTTTTCCAACTTCAGAATGACTTTATTTTCTGAATCATCAAAAAAGACAGCAAAGGATGTTGGGGATAGTTTTCCTGTTTAATGTTGAAACAGTGGATGTCCTCTGGTTTTCCTGAATCATAGTCTTTGGATATTTCTGAAACATCTGAACGAAGCATCCATAACCACTGATGGAGGTTCAGGTGTATGGGGTGGAAAGTTGAGTCATGCTCAGCGGGGAGACATTCAATCTAGACCAGAGCAACTGTGCTTTTGAAGGGAAGGCTTAAGTCAATGGTTATAAAGAGTTTAAGGAGGACATGTAGAGAAGAAAGGAAGCAACCCTGGGGCAAGTAGAAATCATGACCTACAGACCCTTGCATAACAATCTATAGTGTCAGGGGACACATAGGGTTTGTGGCATTGTGAAAGCAGATAAAGTTAGAAACCAAAACAATAAGGTTCAATTACTAACACATTCTAAAAACTAGTGTGCAATCATAAAAGCAGAACATTGCTGCTTCTTCAGTCTGGAAATTGAGGGGAATAATTCCTGCCCTTCTACCCCATAAAGGTATTACAGGAAAGCATTGTGAGTTGGTTTCAGTGTATAGAGTCATTAGTGGTCATCACTTCAGCTGATATTTACTTGGCCAGAGGGAGGTGAAGCAGGAGGTATTCATGCATTCCTTCTCTTTATTCTGGGGGACTGACCCAAGAAGCTCTCATCTCCCAGTGCTAAACAGTGGACAACGGATCTAATTTGCTGACTGTGCTTTCTCACCTAAGGCTAATTTTTGATTAGGAAAACACAAGAATGGAAAATAACATTTAAGTTTGTTTGCTTGTTTTTGTGGGATTTATTTTTCTACCAAAGGGGCCCTACAGATATTTTGCAACCATTTCTGCAGCATAAACCAGGAGCCCTTGTTACAATAAGGTTTTTGGGTGGGGTGGCCAGAGGTCCAGACCCAAAGACCTGCAGTGCCAGACCGCTTAGCTGCCTGCTGCTGCTCAGGCCCCCAAAATGAGTCAGATGCTGATATTAAGTTCATGCTGTTTGGCCTATGGCTCAGGCACACTGCTAGCTAGTTCTTTCATCTTAACTCAACCCATTTCCATTAATCTGTCTGCCACGTGGCCTGTGGCTCACCTGTGTTCCTCACATGTTTCTTCTTTGGGTACCTGGCTCATTCTCTCTCTAACTCTGCCCTTCCTTTCCTACCTATTCTGATTCCCCACCTACTTTTTTTATGGTGCCTGTCATGGGCCAAAACAGTTCCTTTATTTAAAGATTGATATTCACAGCATACAGAAAGACATTCCCACATCAAGCCCTGGAGAATCTCTTGATAGCGATGAAAACTGCTATGCTGACCACTGTTATTTTCTTCAGGAGCATTTACAAAACGACTAAAGATGTGCTCCATGTCACTACCAGGTCTAGATCCTAAAGAGCCCCAGATGACCATTAGTACATTTATCCATTTCACATTTTCGTTCCCCATCCTTGCTTTCCCTTTAGCTGGGAGCAAGAGTCATGAACACAGCAGAGCCAAACACAAGAGAAGCCTAGAGCCACATGCCACCACTTGGAAAGGTACTGTTTATCTGACTACAACAAATGTAAAAATAAACTTTTAGGCAGAAAAGTCACTGAGGGGCTGGTACATGTTAGTGTATAAGCTAGTAAATTCTTTCCTCAAAAGGTATATTCTTTAGCTCTCCTTTCAACTTTGATATCTTCCAGTGTATTTTATTTATTTATTTTTTGCTTAAGTTCACCAGAACTAGTACTTTCAACCATAGTTTCTAATGGATCTATCACTAATAATTACCTAGATGAAGACTGTGACTAATGAAATCAAAGCACATTATTTCCCTTAAGACTGTAGATGTCTATTGTGTCAAACCAACAAAGTAACATTTAAGAGGCACAAAGAACTATAGATTCTGCCCTTTGTCAGTTTCAAGCATCTTGATGGTAGAGCCCTCCTCCTTGACAGGGTGGATATAAACATGGAGAGGTATTGGTCCTTGGCTCTGCAGTATCCATCATTCAGTGCTACTAAGGAACTCCCGGTTTTGTGAGGACTAGAAGAAACGTACGCTTACAGTATCAGTGTCACCACGCTCATGAGGTAAAACTAGAACACACTGCCAAAGGGTTCTATTCGTAGCCTCGTTCATTTTGTAGCAGTATCTGGGTGATTCATCTATTCTCACATGGCTCTGCCTGTCTGTTGGTCATGATTCTTAAGCCCACAGTTTCCTGCCTTCATATCCCTCTCATTTCCAGACTTACATTTGTAATTGTCAGCAAGCAATTTGCCATGAACGATTTTGGGTAACACTACTTAAATTACTTAAAGGAATTAGATTCAATCTACTAAAAATGTCCTGATGAAACATAGACCCTAGAGCTCTGTTGGTGTCCCACTGGCTCTTAAATCCTACATGCCCGAAACTAAACTCATCCCTCTGCTTTATACCTGTATTTCCACCCATGTTCCCACTCAGTTAGTGGGATGGCTGGTTACCCACCTAGTTAGAAATCTCTGTATCCCGTCTGATGCATCTCTCTTACCACCTTCTACACATCCCCACGATCGATTGCTCTGATCTCAGAACTGTTGTTAGGGT
This sequence comes from Phyllotis vaccarum, assembly GCA_033318265.1. NCBI lineage: Eukaryota > Metazoa > Chordata > Mammalia > Rodentia > Cricetidae > Phyllotis > Phyllotis vaccarum. The sequence continues at coordinate 27,657,689 of JARWLC010000017.1, forward strand.
GGCTCCATTTCTCACACCTTCTGTGCCTCTCCATATCTAACCCCTGCTCTGCTCTCCTGCCTGTAATGAGACACCTGCCAGGCATACAGCATATGTTCCCAAGGCCTCTTGTACAAAACTTCATTCCAAATATTTGAAAACAAGTCCCTTGGTCATTCATTCCCTTTTCACTAGAATGAATCCTCCAGCCATTTCTCACAGAAAATTCAGTAACTATTAGTTCATGGTGTTGTAATTAGCAAACTGTGTACTGTAGAAAGCTTTCCAGGCAACCTCATTCATTGACAGAGACCCAGAAATAAGGTTGTTTTCCTGATCTCACTGGAAGGAAAAAAAAAAAAAAAAACCTGTCAAACAAAATGGTCTGCAAAATATAACAACCAAGCAACTCTGATTTTTTTTTTAATGTGACAGTATTTTGAAAATTTTTATAAAAGGGTTCAGTGATATAGATTACAATTTTTTTCTTTTAGTGCTTTAGAGCACCCCCAAAAATTCATAGACTGAAACCAATTCCCTTAATCAACGTAAGTAGTATTGCTCAAAATTGTCCATGACAAAACTATCACATTTGGACATTTATTAAGTCGTGTGAACAGGGCTGCATCAATGTAGAGGCCCTGATTTTATGCAGGGCTCTGATGGCAATGTCTCTCATTTTCATTCACAGTTCTCAGTATATTTTAGTGCGTCCTCAGATGGCAAAACTTTCCCTCCATTCATTTCCCCACATCTGCTTAAGTGGAACCAAATTATCCAGGGTGGTTTTTCACCTGGCCTCCTTTTCCTGTGCACACGATCACTTCTCTACAGATGGCCGCTCAGTCAAATTTCTGTGCTCACAATTATCTAACTACGGGCTCAAACAAACTTCATGTTTCTGCAAATTTGGCTATTAGAGTCCTGAGATCAGGCAAAAACGTATCTCTCAGATTCTGTCTGATTTTAAAAGCCACAGCAGATGACAAGTCTTACCTTGACTGCTGTATTCTTGACATTGCCACTAAGTCTTTACTTCATCAATTTCCATCCCTACAAGCCACAGCAGTTAGAGCTTCCATATTGGCCCTAAGGATTATATGGGAGTAAACCTTCTAACAAGGAAGACCAATGTTTCCTCAGTTCAGTTTGTAAAATGAAAGACTAAGACATGAGAGTAACTGTTTTGACAAAGTTGTGATTAAAAAAAAAAAAAAACAACAACAACTAAAAATTCTAAATAGAAAATGACACTTTATCCTTGAGTACTGAGTTTCTCACAGTGGGTAAAAATCAGTCTTAACTTCATTTTCCTTTCAAACAAGGAACTCTTGCATGTTCCAAAATTTTATGTCAGTTAATATTTAGAGGCTGCAAGCAAAGAAATACAATGTCTTCTGAATCGTGGCTTAAAGGGTACTTAATTAATTTTCTCCCTATAATTGATATAGGTGGTTTTTTTCCCTTGATTTCTGTGTTGGTTTAATCCAAGTTTCTTGTTTGTTTGTTTTATATAAACCAACATTTATAAAACAGAAAATATGGTTCAGTCTTAAAGGAAATCATTTCTCACTAACATTCTTCCAATCTACAAGAGGAAAACAACCAAAGTAAGAAGTTTCCACTTATAAAACGGTTAGTATTAATAAGGATTAGATATATTTGCTTGCGAATAACTCAGATGCTTCCCTTTCTAGTTAAACCAGCACACATCTAAATGGCCCTTTTTCTTCTCATGGGATACATTTTATTACCGGACTCTCAGGTTTACAGCCACCTCGCCTCCTGATTATCTTAAGTAGAGACACTTGAGTATGAAAAGATTCCTGGGGTCTCCAGAACTGCTTTCACCAATGGGTGCTTATCTCTCTTTAGTCTGTACCATACTTCAAAAGCTTCTGACATTTTCTTGAACAATTATTACCAGGTAAAAAGACAAGAAAAGAATAAGGGAAATCAGGGTTAAAGGTGAATGGAGAATAGTGACACCTAGGAAATGAGAAACATTTCTGACAATGCTCCAAAAAGAGTAACAGCCTTCCCAGAAGCAAGACATGATAAATACAGCTCCTGCTCAGAAAGAAAATATCCTACAACAGGCCGTCTTTGCACAAAAGATGAGGACAGTGTATGCAGTCTGCTAATACATGCAGGGAGACAAGGAAGACAATGCAAGCAGCCTAAGACGGAAACGTCACCCCTGGTTTTCACTTACCCAACACCAGCAGTTCCACAGAGTCCTCATTTTTGCCTTCCAGATCATCTGGGGTGGTGATGATGCAGTAATATAGTCCGCTGTCTCCCCACATGAGCTTTCCGATCTGAAGATCTGCATCTGTTATCACAAAAAGGAGGACCAGTTCCTGAACCTCTGTCCTCCAGAAGAAAAGGCACTGAACATGGGGCATGGGATAGGAGCGCCCTTCTGGGACATCTATACACAATTCTGTTTCTTTGCCTGGACAGTGGTTGGGAAAATTCTTGCTTTATTTCAAACAAAATAATACAAACTTGCATCCTTAAGGCAAGAAGATTAGTGAACAGCCACAGACAGATCCAGCTCTGGTCCACTTTTGGAGTCACTGGTGGCTTTGAATCAGGCCTTCAATGGTGCCTAAAGAATCTGGTAATTACTCAAATCATTCTGGGTTCCTAGAAATAAACTGATTTCTTCAAATAATTTAATGATCAGATAGGTCGTGGTGAGATTTGTGACAGTTTTTTTTTTTTTAAGATTTATTTATTTTGTGTGTCCAAGTATTCTATCTGCGTGTATACCTGCTCACCAGAAGAGGGCATCAGATCCTACTACAGATGGTTGTGAGCCACCATGTGGCTGCTGAGATTTGAAATCAGGACCTCTGGAAGAGCAGCCTGAGTTCTTAACTTCTGAGCCATCTCTCGGTTTCTTATTTAAAGCTTTGGGGAACTAGAAAAAGGGTGGAACTGATTCATCTACCTGGCTCTGTAGCTTCTACACATACATCTCTTCTCCAGGAAAAGAAATTTTTATGAAAGTCAATATAGGGCAGAACCAGGTATAAAATGTCTGCCTCAAATTCTTCCACTAGAGCTTATTTCAAATGGTTCTGAAAACAATCTCTAAGATTGGTGGTCAGGCCCTGAAAGGCTACTCCAGAGCTTATTTCTGTGTTCCCTACAGACTACAGTGTCTACATTCTCTTCCCTGTCATCCAAAGCAATATGCCAGGGCTCTCGATGCTCCCCATCTCCCACAAAATGAGATCCTGGAGGAAGTGAAATGGTAAAAGGTTGACTTCTTCTTCTGTCTGGGAAAACAACCCAACCTCCCTCCCCTCCCTAGATTCAGAACAAGGGCATCAGTACCGTGAACTATGGTGATCTCTCTGCCCCTGTAGAAGTCTCCCAGGGTAACGGTCGAGCCCTGTTTGGAAGCTACCACTCGAACGGTCCTTCTGCTGTCTAAACAATCCAAGTAGGGGTCCCATTCCAGGTTCCTCTTGCTGAGCGCTTGGGCCCTGGGAGAGGACATGCCCAAGGATTCCCCCATTCGATCCTGACAGTAAGACTTGAACTTCCACTGCACCACCGCAGGCTGATGGGAAGATGTGGAGAAGTGACAGCGAAGGACAGTGGGCTGGAAGAGCATGGCCACCTTCTTCTTTTCAGGCACTGTGACCTGAAGGCCTTCAACTATGGCTGCAAAACAGAATGAGTAAGTCCAAGCTGTATCCATATCATGGGCCTTGTCTCTTGCCACGTGATCATGTCATCCCGCCTCACACCCTTATTCTGCATTTATCTGGGTTTACAGATCCGAGTTACAGTCTATTGTGGTAAGGAAAACAGAAGAGCGGGAGTGTGGGGCAGCCAGTTACAATGAGGTTTTTTGGTCCCAGGCAGTCAGAGGTCCAGACCCACAGACCTGCAGTCCCAGACCGCTTAGCTGCCTACAGCTGCTTAGGCCCCCCAAAATGACTCAGACACTTATATTAGCTCCATACTGTTTGGTCTATGGCTCAGGCACATTGCTACTTATCTTTTTCATCTTAACTCAACACATTTTCATTAATCTGTCTACCACGTGGCCAATGGCTCACCTGTGTTCCTAACATGCTTGTTTCTTCTTTGGGTACCTGGCTCGATCTGTCTGTGTCTCTGCCCTCCTACTATCTATTCTGATTTCCCCGCCTACTTTTTCTATGGTGCCTGTCATGGGCCAAAACAGCTCCTTTATTTAAAGATATTCACAGCATACAGAAAGACATTCCCACATCAGCCAGTCACACTGCACCCACAGTAAAGAAACAGCTATGGATGTGTGCATTTAGATGGTATTCTTTTTATACAGTCCAGCTTCCTAGCTTAGGGAATGATGCCACCCACAGTGAGTAGGTCTTCTCACTCCAGCCCAACCTGGACAACCCTACAGGTATTCCCACAGGCTTTATCCCAGGTCCAGATTTCATCAAGTTCATAACTGAAACTAACCACCGCATTTTATAAGACATTCTACTATCCACCAGCTAGTTCCTGACTTCAACTTTGCCCCCACTTTGATGTAACTCTATTTGAGCACCAAGCTTCGCAAATACCAACAACTTATGTGAGCCATGTTGTTTCACATCTCTAGGTCTCGGCACATGATAATCCTTGTTTCTGGAATGCTTTGCTTTATTTCCCTTGGAAATTTGTTTTTCATCATTCAAAACCAAATCCAAAGGCCTCTTAGATGCATTCTAGTCTGTCCCTTCCTCCTTCATATCAGCAACACATAGATAGTGTTCTTATGTACACACTTACTGTAACAATTCTGTGAGTATTTCTTTTCAGGAAAGGATAGTATATTGTCTTGACATCCTGGATTATGAAGCCCAGGGGTGCTGAGCAAACAAATACTTCATAAATAACAATGAAATCAGGAACTATGCCTTCAAGAGAAATTGACTTCCCTTCCAGATGGTGACCCAAGCAAAGGGGAAGAAACAAAGGGAAAAAGCAGTCTTTTCACGAAAAGGAGATCTCAGATCAAAAGCAGTAGAGGTTGAACAGCTTTGAAGAGTAATCAAACGTAGAAAAGACACAAAAGTCAAATGAGAAGAGATGCCAAGAGAGCGGGGTAATTACAGTAAAGGGGAGACCAGGGACGTCTGGGAGACAAAGAGCCTATGTGAACTCATTGACAAAATCTAGAAGCAATGAGAACACAACCAAGTAAATGGGAGAGTCTAGAGAGCAGAGAAAAGGAGTATAAAGGTATACGGAAGAGATTCTGAGCTCAACACTAGAATTGCCAAGTTGACTTCAGGTAGTTTGGAGCAGAAGGCTTTTTGGATTGGTTTTGGTTTTTTGAGCCAGGATTTCTCTGTGTAGCCCTGGCTACCCTGGAACTCCCTCTGTAGACCAGGCTGATTCTCAAACTTAGAGACCCATTTGCCCATCTTCAGAGTGTTGTGATTAAAAGTATGCACTGCCACGCCCAACGTGGGGCAGAAGGTTTTACCTTAGAATAGCAGTATGGACTTGAGACAGGCGAGAAAGGCTACTTTTGCAATCAATGATAACTTTGTCTTATGTGTCTACAGTACAAAGTACTCACCCTAACAGCTCAAACACACTTCTTAGGAACATGATTCCTTACTGAAGCAGCTTTGACAAGGATAAGATGTACTCATGTCTCTAGATTTCCAGAACTGTATCCCTCCTCCATGAAAGGCACAATGGGAAACACAGGCCCTAATTCTTGTTGTGAGAAAAAGATTTCTTCATTCCATGAAAGTTGGTAGTGAACACAAGAAAGTGTTTTGAACCAGCCGTGTGCTTGGAAGCTACCCATGAACAAATAAAGGAATGGATGAGCAAATATATGGCTATTAATATAAGAATTTCCATGGCTTTGCAGAGGAAAGTAGTGAGTCATAGATTGCATAGTATATTAAAATAGTGTTGGCACCAAACAGGAAGGGCTTGGAATATCATCTGGCAACATACTAGTGGCAAGGCCTTAAAATCCGTGTAACATTCTGAAATTTGCTTTTCCTATCTACCCAGTATTATACTGCTTTCTCCCAGGACACACAGGAACATGGTATCTCTTTGGGTTCCTTCAAGAAACAGACATAACAGATGTTCACTGAGAGGTAGATCCTGCATGACCATCCATCCCTCAGTATTTTAACCTTTTATCTCAAGCATCGAACTGTTCTGATGCTACCACAGCTCACCATCTCCTACCTTCAGGTTTGGTCATACCAGTATTATGTAGACTAGCCCCATTAAGGGGTAAATAACAATTCCATTTGGAAGTTCCATTGAAATCTCCCACCCCAAAGGTGGTGTAGCTAATTCTACTCTCCCTGGCTCACATCACTGCAACAGGAACATACATTACTTTACAGTTACTATGTAAATTACACAGCACCAATTTTTGGCCCTGTAATACTTCAAATCTTTATTCATATCCCAGTTTTCCAGAAGACATAAATGGAACAGAGAGGTGACATGGATTCAATTAATAATTGCCGTGTTTAGATGAGACCTGGGCACTATTGCCAGAACACACCATGCACTTGACCATGCCAATTCTCTGTTCTGTGCCCTGCTGAGACTCTACTTGGGAAAATCACAGCTCCTAGCCTCTCTAGGGTAAATAAAATCAGCAAGAGAGTACAACATAAAAGCATTGTTGAGGTTTTAAATGTTAGTTAATTTTTTTTTAAGAGAGAGTAAAGTTTGGGGTATTGTTCATTAGATGATTGCTGAGAATAAGCTCCTCAGCAGCTCTGTTCTCCGTTAATGAGATTAGCCATTTGAGCAAGCCACGCCATTGAACTCTCTTAATCAATTATTAATAGAGGTTAGTCAGTTCTCAGCTTCTTCTTTGTATGATAGACACACAAACTCAGGCTCCAAAAAATAAGAAATACATTCTCAGGAGCATTGCCTTTTACAGCATGGCAGTCTAAAGGCCTGGATTTAGGAGTCAGTCCCAAATTAGAATCCAGCTATGTAGCCTTAGGCAAATCACTCAATTCATGAGATTCAGATTTCTCAGGAGTAAAACCATAATAATAGTAACAGTCATGTGTGGTGGTTTAAAGGGTAAATGACATTGTATCCCAAATATTGATGATAATAGAGGATGTTTATTAAGCACTGAAGCTAAACAATGGCTGCTGTTGTCACCATGACTATCAAGGCTTGTGTGGAGCTGTGGCCCCATGCTAGTCAAGTACAGATATCCAGGTATGAGATGCTGAGTGTAGAAGGGGCAGAATGGTAGACAATGCAAAAGCATGCAGGGATACATCATTCGGAGTTCCACAGGGATAGTGTCTGGCTATGTTCATCACTAGTACATGTCCTTGAAGTCAGAATGGAGGGTGGAGTGTGAGAGTGTGTGTGTGTGTGTGTGTGTGTGTGTGTGTGTGTGTGTGTGTGTGTGTGTGTGTGTATAGATGCTTATACATGTGCAATGGGACACTGTGCTGAGAACAGAGCTGGGTCATTTGAGAGAACAGAACCAGGAGTTCTGAGTGTCAGTTGACTAGACTTTTGAGGACCATAAGTGTTAAGATTTAAATCTCTGTCTCCATTTGCAAATTTCCAATGATGAGTACCATTCAACTCCCAAGACTGCTCTGATCCCATTCATCAGAAAGGTGAGAGATAAGATCCCTTGTGCCCACTGGACAGTATCTCTTGTTCTCACCCTATGTTTGCCTCACTTCGCTGTGCTAATTTGCACACCAAAACTTCAACTCGCTTTTCTCAAACCCCAATAGCAGCCTCTTTCCAAAGAGTTGGGTATTTTTCCTGTATCCCATCATGCATAGTTGAGTCACATCTGAGCCCATGGTGGTACAATCCACCACACCTTCCCTTTCATAATGAACTGAAACCCTACAAAAGTGTGAGTTGTTGGGAACTCTGGTCACAATGAGGTAAAAGTAATTAATATGTCACAGGTAAAAACTTCAGCCTTGATGATTTGTTCTCAGCATTAAGTTAGTCACTAAGTCTAAATACCTCTGAAACTTAGAATTTGTCTATTGCCAGCATAACCAGGTTTCTAGTTCCTCCTACCAGGTAATACCTATATGGTACTATGTGCTAAATCCCTCTCTTATAGCATTTTAATTAATTATTTCAAAAGCCTATAAAATAGTGGTCATTATCACACTCATTTTAAAAATGAAATGTAAATACCCTGTCTCATATATCAGGGTATTAAGTGAAATGCAGGCTGAGGGCCAGGCTATATATATATATATATATATAGCATTACCATCTACCTGTGTGTAAGAACAGTGTCCTGAGTAGCCTCCCTACTTCTGGCCCAATCTACACTCCACATTTTTTCTAGAGCATTCTTTTTTAAACACATTGCCATTCATATCAGTTTCATTATCAAACATTTCAGTTTCTTGCTTTAAAGACTACTCATTCCTTATTCTCTCCAGGATAAAGTCCACAAATCCAAACACCTTGGTATGATGTAAGATCATATTCATGGGTCTCAAGAGACAGCTCAACAGTTAAGAGCACTTGCTGTTTTGCCAAATGACCTGAATTCAGTTACCAACACTGACATCTGACAGCTCACAACCACCTATAGCTCCAGCTCTAGAGGGCATCCACATACAGATGGCAGACACACACACATACAAAATAAAATTTAAAGACAAATCTTATCCACGATTGTCCAATGTATCCTCCAGCAGTACATTTTTTTCATCCTTGTCTATACTATAAGAAGACATAGATGAAAGATATTCCTGGAGCCAGAGAGAAGCATTGAAGGGAGGTGTAGCAAACACAGAACAAGCTCTGACACACAACGGGAAGACAGGCATTCTGAGCTCAGGATCTGACACACAGTAGGAAGGCTGATGTTCTGAGCATGTGCACTAGTGATAGACACCCATATCAACTTAGGAAACTTGAGTTTTGAAGTTTCCTTAAATCATGTTAAAGGTACAAAAAGAATCTGTTCTATCCTCCAAACTAAGGTAGGTATTCCAGAAAACTAAAGAGAGGCAGAAGAAAGTGAGAAAAAGGCAAAGAGATTAGTAAATGAGAGCAGGGGTGTGTATGCATGGCGCAGAGCACAGCTGTAAGGTTCAGATGGGAAAACACTGACTGAAGGAAGCACCACATAACTCTCAAGGATCACAGGTCATACATTTGCAGAGGAAAGAGTCACCATTCTTAGACTATCTACTCTTGCATGGGCTTTTTTTTTTTTTTTTTTTATCTCCTGCTTTCCAGAAAAAAAGAAATTGACTATATTTTAATTCTGTCAGACATATTTAAAATACTTGGTTAAGCTCTAACAACACCAAGAAAAGAATATTTCCAGATCTTGGGACATTTCTTCTAACTTTGCTTGTTTTATTACTCTAAGGTCCTCAGGTTAGTTGCCAGAGTTTAGTTGAGCCTGTATCCCCAAACACAGAGCAAAGCCATAGACTATAACTGAGGTCTAAAAACACTTGGAATGAATGAACAAATGAATTTACACATGAACCTGTTAGCTATTCCTCCAGAATCCTTTGGAGGCAGCTCCATAAGCACACCCCATTTTTGAAAAGCAAAAAAAAAAAAAAAAAAAAAAAAAAAAATGCTGTTAATGGTCACAGAGAAGTATCCTTGGAGACAAGCATCTTTAGGAGTTTTGTATAATGCTACCCATCACTTCAAGTCTCCAAAACAGATTTGACAAATTTCTCATTCCCCAAAGTATCTCACAGAGTAACAAGGTGTGTTTCTATTCGGTGTGACATTTCAAATCTTCCTTCTTCGCTCTCCAGTTGTCCTAAGAAATTTATTATTTGTTTTTACATTTTAAGCACGTTGTCTCAATTTCCCAAGACATTTTTAAAGAGAGAATTAATGGGCAGGATTTCTAAATGTAGGCAATGACTAGAAGGTATGCATATATCTCCAATGAGATTTAGCCCACAGTCCAGCCAAGTATAGAATGATGGCGCATCCCTGAGGATTTAGGATGGGAGCAATTGCCTAGTATCCACCTGCAGGTTAAAAGTTTAAAGACAAAGAAATTGCAGTTTGACAGTCTTCTTCTAGAAACAGAAACCATCTTCTTGACCAACTAGGGATAAAAAATAAAGTCTTTACTAATAGTAGTAGGTATTACCTTTCTACCTGTCCATTTTCTGGGCTTTTTCCTCTAAGCTTCCCAACTGACCCCCCAAATTAATCAGATTCTTTCCAGAAAAGAAAAATGTCTTCCCCAATTAAACTGGCTACAACCCAGCGTCTCTTCTTCACCTACCTCAACCTCTGAATCCTTCACCTACATTAGTTGTGGGAAATAGATCACTTGATTTTTTTTTTTATGCTAGCATTCTAGTATGTTTTCATTCCAGGAATCTCAAAGGTCAAAACCATGTCCCTATTTCAGACAAGATTGTGGTTCATGCTACCCACATTGGCTTTGCTCATGGCCTACTTATCATTTGCTGCCAATAGCTCTATGCCTGTGCACAGAGTGCTTGCCACTCATTAAGCATACTTCCTATGTCTCCAGCTGGGCATGCTTTCCCATTCTGCTACCACCATGTAGATAAAAAACAGACATATATCTTTCTCCCTGATTCATTTCATCATCTACATATCTGAAATGAACTATGGGTGATGTATAGCTGGTTATGTGCTGTTCCAACAGGACCAAAGCAGTGCTGAAAAGGTCTATCTTTATCCTGCAGTGCAAAGGGACCTTAGAAACCATGCTGGTTCTTTCAGATGGGTCAGACTTCAGCCAATTAGAAAGGGTGTAGAACATATAAGACAGTTCCTATCAACCTTTGTCAACTCGTTATTGGTCGTTCCTGTCTAGATCTCCCCTGAGCTCCAGACCCAAACGCATAGCTTTAGTCTTATATTTAGTCTTTATTTTAGTGTTACATAGGCACATTCATGTTCTGCTAAAGAGAGAGATGTAATGGAGAGCAAGTGCATCACCTTGACCTAGAGGCGTGACCTCTTGGCCAGCATAGGTCTGGAATTCACCTATGACCATTGGGGCTACAGCACTGAGGTGTCTCTGAAGGCAGTTTAAGATGGGATGCAACTAGGCACTGGCCCCTCTTCTGCTTCCTTTTTGCCCTTGGAAGAAGGACCCAACCTGCTGAGTTTCAACAGGAAGATCAGCCCAGCCTTCCTGTTTAATCCTTTGTATCTGTGTTTCCCTATAATCTCTTAATAAATATTAACTTTTTAATCAATTGCCAGTGATTATTTACTGGGTGCAGGGAGACCTTTTTAGTAACAGAGCACTCAAGGTCTTCATTTGGCCAGACAAAAGACCAAGAGCTACACATTTCCCGGACTCTCTTGCAAGCTGGCTATGGCCATGAGACAAGGTTTAAGAAGTGAAAAGTGAAGTGTACAACTTCTAGGTCATTTCTCTGCCAGCAAACTTGTTTGCCTTTGACTCTACTTTCTTTGTTCCTCCTGCTGAGAAAAGCCTATAGCTGAGAGCCACATGTTGGAAATGGTAGCCCTAGCCCCACAGATTCATACTGTGATGAGAGAGAAAGTACTTTATATTAGTCAATATTATATTGAGACCCAACTTTATAGGACCTAAAATAACCGAGGAGGCAAGACTCTGGGCATGTCTGAAAGAAATTATTGAGATGAGGTTAAGTGAGGCGGGAAGACACAACCTAAACGTAGACTGTACCCACCATGGGCTGGAGTCCCCAGACTACATAAAAAGAAAGGGCTGAGTCCAAGCGTTGCTTTTCCTCTGCTTCAGACTGCAAATACAATGTAACCAGACTCTCTGGATCTTCTGCGCCCAACTCTGGTAGACTGTAGCCTTGAACTGTGAGCCAAACAAACTCTTCCTTACGTTGCTTTTATCTGGACTTTTGTCTCAGCATTGCATCAAGTAGCTAATGTACTATGTTTTAAGGTACCTTAATTATAGCAGCCTAGGCTATAATATAATTAGTAGAAAGAGATGGAGAGATGCCCCCCCTTTATAGGTTACCCCTTTCATATTAATTCATGTCCAGGGATGGTATCCCAGAAATTCCAAGACAGAAGTCTGGAGGCATCTTTAGCATTCCTTCCCTTCAGCCTCTGCATCCAGTCAGTCCTTCTCCCACCATCCTGTCAGTCTGTCCATGCCTGTTCCTAATCTCACTCTACCATGTAGGTTCAGGTCCAATCATACCTTCTCCTACCAGGTTTCTTACCCATCTAATCTATTCCCCCACATGAGCACAAATGTCCTTTACGTTTGATCATGGCATTCCCCTGCCTCTGACTCTTCTTTCAAGATGCCCTCTAGCCTTCTGGAGGACAGAGGCTCTTTTTTATTTGCTCCTGCAGCACTAAATGCTTCAACAGTAGACAAATATTTGCAGTTTTTATAAAATGCCATGTCTTCCCCTGATTATGAGCCTTGCATGGCCTGTTCCCTCTGCACATTTCTCCCCCTCCCCATAGTACTCGCTTCCTCTAACTCCTACTCTTTTTCCAGGACTTCCTCAAGTATTACTGCCTCTAGACCCTTCCTCCTCTTACGGCCATCAATCTACCTCACAGAATCATATCTCATCGCCTGAGAATTTTCTTTTCAGTTATCTGAGGCTTTTGTTAACAATTCCATTCTGCAGGTTTCTAGTGAGTCTGCTACACAGTAACACTCTAATCCCTCCAAAAGACTGTACTGTACATTCCTTTGACAATGTTGCATTTGGGCTCTGCAGGCAAGAGTACAGCTCAAACTCCTCACGCTGGGCCACAGGATTTCCTTTGCCCACTGTAATATGAGCAGATAAGTCATAAGACAGGTCTAAGTGGAAGTTTTGAAGGCACTTGTGTGGTTTGGCTCTACACATCGCCTCCCACCCAATGCCCCAAGCATTTGTCCTCCACGGTGAGAACAAATAACCAGTTAGCACCTGTTCCTTCATACTGGGACTAGAATTAAAAGGTAACTGGTACTGAGTCAAGCCCACCAAGCCTAGCCAACAGCCAGCTACTCTCAGCTGACTGCAGCTTCCATGGGATATGATTAAGAAATAGTTATCAACTACAGTGAGCTATTGAGATTTATTTGTTGATGTTGCATCAAAATGCTAGGCCACCTAGCTGGGTATGTGAGAAGTACTGAGTTATTACTGTATGCTAAATATTATTCTGAGAGTTTTTGCATGATTTAACTAACACTGTGAGATAAGTTAGCTCTCCATGTCAAAGCCAATGAAAATAAGATAAATTATATTAATGTAGGACTTGAATCCAAGTCTCCCCCCCCCCACACACACACACAGGAGTGGGGAGGGAGAGGGAGAGAGCTGCCTCTGACCTGCTTCTGCCTCTGTATCAGCCCCTTGGCAAGCTCCAGTCCAGAAGTAATAATGTGAGCCCCTGCTCCTAAGCCAGAGCACAGCATCCTGGAAGCTCCAGATGTGCAAGGAGAGCAGAGGAAGTAGGTGTCCTTCTGAGTTCTTTCTTGTTTCTTGGTTCATAAAGGACTCCTGTCATCCAAAATGCTTTCTTTCATTTTCAAAGAGCCAAAAACCGATCTCCGTCACCACGATTTGAAGCCTGCATATAGCATAGCCACTTCTTGCATGGTTCCTGGGTGCATAACACCAGCACCTAGTCCCAAATGCTTAGCAGTGTCTGCAGTCCCTAGGACACAGCCTCTGCCTTTCCAGAGTATTCCCCCTCCCACCCCCACACCTCAGGACTTAATTTAAGGAAAACCACCAACCAATCTTTCTCACTTTCCCCTTCACTATTTTCCTGAATTCCATAAACTCTCAGTCTCAATACCCAAGATGCCACAATAGTTATCATGTATATTCACTCACGTAGAGAGTTACAGCTTGATCCCCCTCAACCAAAATAGAATGATTCCCTTGGATTCTGGCACTTGAAACAGCCAACTTATGCTAAAGAGACAACACACTGTATTTCATGCATTTTTCGATAAATAAAACCCCATGGACAGAGATAAGTCCTTTATTTCCTCTGAGACTTGGTCTTCTTGAGCATAAGGATCACTGAAATAATGTATATGAAAGCCACTCAACACAGAGAAAAACATCACAGCACAAAATAAGGACAATCACTACAAGAAGTGAGTCCTTCAAGATGAAGGGATATTCCAGGGTCTTGCTGACTGGAGGGGTTCAGCCCACTTAGTCTAAAGCTTTGAGTCACTCTACCAGTCTCCAAGGTGACCACCCAAACCTGTCTTCCAAAAACAATGCTAATCCATTTGCTCTTCTCAAAATCTAAAAAACAGATCGCCTATCCTAGCACGTGTTTTTCATTGTAATTACTGAAAAATGGAGATTGCTCAGTTTTCCTCACTGGGTGAATCAGACCGGTCCCTCTTGAGCTTTGAAATTAACGTCATCGAAATTCAATAGAGAAAAAAGTTCAGACTCAGAATCACACAGCCAAAAGAAACCCTAGAAATTACCCCATCTAACAGACTATAAGGTATAAACCTGCCCAGGGTTATGAAGCTGTTTACGGAAGAGCTAGTCCTCGAACTCAACCTTCAACTCCCAGGTGGGGAGCTTTGCATCCACCAAGTTCCAGAACTGAGACAGCGAGCATTGGACCAAGCATTAAGTACTTGGAGTAAAGCTCCTAGCACATAGTAGCACAGAGCCCAGAGTAACACAAGTAGTGCCAGTACTTGAATCTTTGCAAATCATCCGTTCAACAGATTCATGTGTGGAAACTGTAAACAGTGACAAGGATACAAAAACAGCCACCTTATTCTAATCTATTGAGAAGCATCCAGGCTGAGGGATGGTGAGCGTGGGGTCAGCTGTGATAAAATAGGGAAAATGTTTGATATAAAAAAAAATGTTGCTTCTGTGGAAGAAGGTAGAACATAGAAGGGAAAGAGCTTAGGAGCTATACAGAACGTGACCGAGGAATAAAGGTTGAGGTACCAGCAATCTCTCAAAGGGAGTCTTTGTAGTGGGAGTCAGACATTATTTAGGGAGTCTTAGTAGCCCCGAGAACCAGGACCCCTATGGGGCACGGCCAGAATCAATGGGGAGCCTTGGACACCAAGTTCCAGTTGGTGTGTTCATTCCTGCATTCTGGGGAATGGATCAGAGCCAAGTGGGACCATTCTTCTCTCCAAAAATCATTTTAAGTTTTTTTTTTTTGTATCATGGGCGTATTATACCCCTAAATAAATATTAATCCTTCAAACGATATATTACAAATGAATGTATTGCTATAAATCTTTCTTTCCCACGATTAATAACACTCTAAGTCTCCATACCCACTATCCTTCCAGGGTCGTCAGATGGCCAAGTAGCCTGGGAATAGTCATGCCTCAATACCTCCCTGTCTCCTCCAGGCTGGGTTAGATTGTCTGAGGTACCTCACAATATATAGGGAAGATTTCTTTTAGTGCTTTTAAACAGAGCTAGTAACGTTGTCCATAGTCACAAAGCCAGTGTCTCTGCCTCAAGGCTGGACTTCCTGAAGGCAGAGGCTGTATCTTACGCATTTTATTAATCCCAACACAATGTCCAAGGCATGGCAGTAACTCACTGACTGAAGGAAAAAACAAAAAACAAAAAACAAAAAACTCTATTCAGCCATCACCTCATCAGGAAGTTCAGTTCAGAGTTGGAATTCCCTGGTTTGGATTGAGTATGCCTATCCCATGTGCCATAACACCAAGGTGGCTCTTACAGAACCATCAACCATCCTAACAAATTACCTGAGTGCTTATTGAAATCACCTAGACTGATCCCTTCTCTGAGGGTAAGAATGGTCTCTTTTGGTACTTTATTCCCAGTACTTAGCATCACACTTAGACACCCCAGGAATGGACTGTGTGCCTTCAGAATGGGTTAAGTGAATGAAAGTGTGCCTACATGCTGACAGAGCATATAATCTCCATCACAGGACACTCAGAGTCTCCAGGAGAACCTATAACTAGCTCATGGAGTGGACTCCCTCAGAGTAGAGGTGGCATTTTTTTCACAGCCTCTGGTGTCAGGGAAGACAAATAAACATCATCGGGACTGGGAAACAAAGACTAAATGAGCCCTCCTTCGGGTCTTGATAGCACCTGTTGCTAAAATAGCAGCTGGTAAGCATTTTGTTTTCTTCAAAACAACAATAAGGGAACCAGTCCCTACTGCAGGAAGCAGCACTGCCGTGACAATGAGAAATCAGGAGGCTACAAAATAGCAGGAAGAAGTAGAGAGTTTTAGCAATGAAAGACAAGGAAGGAGCTGTTAGCGCCCGCCCGAAGAAAAGAACCCAAGTGTTGATTAGAAATTGCTCAGCCTGCCTTTAAGTAGGGGAGTGGAATGGTGGCGAGAGCCTGGGGGAGGGGGAGGGCGGGAGAGAATGAATGTGGTTTGTTCTTGGCTCTCTGTCTCATTTTTAATCTGCTCCCCCGCCCCTCTCCCCTTTTACCATGTCTCAAGAGAGAATTTATTGGTTGAGCTTAGCTGGGAATTTCTTACCTTTCCTCTATGGTTCCTGTGTGAGGAATGAGTCTAAATCCCTCTCATCCTTGACTGCTCTTGTCTCTTCAGGCCACCTCTCTGGCAGCCATTGTTAGCTTGGGGGGAGGGGGGCCGAGGGGCACTTTGTCCATCAGCACCTCTGACAGCAGGGAAGCGAGGATGTCAGGGGATGTCAAGGGGCAGCCAATGGAATCAGACTCATGTGCAGATCCCTCCCGCCATCTGACAGCCGAGATACCCTGATAAGTAACCTGTTGCCAGTTTCTAGGCAGAGTCAGCTCTCCAGGTGCAGATAGCAGAAGGCGTAGACAATGCAGCACCTCCTTCGGAACAAAAATAAAGGCACAGAGCCTCTTCCCACGAGAAACCCAGGGAAGCAGGTGAGATTGGTACAAAAACTGGTTAGGGCAGGACTAGCAGCTAGCCCCTATTTCTATAAAAGGGGCTGTTGAGCCAGAGTTCCTGTGGTCCCTCCACTATAGGACTCCATTTCATAATAAATGTTAGCCATCTAGAAAGACCATAGGTTCTTCTCCCATTCTTTCTGAGTCCCCAAAGTACTTCAGTAGTGGGAAGTGGGGTCCAGAAAATCACCCTGCCTCATGGACCCCTCCTAAGACACCTGGCTGACTTCCAAAAGCCTGCTGACACAGCCTGCGGGCCTAAGGCCCCCTCCATAATGGCAACTAAGCAATAGAGATAAGTCAAAGAGTTGGAATCTGAGGGTGGCAGTGGAAAGCGCTGAGAGGCCAGAGGAGGGAGAAGCATGGATCAGCCAAACCCTGGAATTAGATGATTCATATCTGAATAATGTGGGAGGGATGAACTCAGAGCAGCCAAGATAAGAGGCTAACTCTGCTGAGGGTGCCCCCCACTCATCCCAGCTGGGGGCAAGAAGAGTGTTAGGGCCTATCATTTTCAGTAGGGAAACAACTCAGCCAATTGATAATTTCATTCTGAAGCTAAAGAAGATAGGGGCCTTTCTTCCTCAGCTGTATTTTCTCCGGTTTCAGTGATTTGCTTTGGGTGTTTTAAGCTGGCTCCCACTTCCTAGTGCCTTGGTTCCTGTGCACCCCACCACCACCACCCTGGCACCCAGTGGATACCCTTGAGAACACAAACTTTTTTCTTCTTGCTGCCCCATCTGCTCATTTCTCCTCTGAGCACCGCTGGCCCCATCCTTGTCCAATGACCTTTGACACCTTATTCTGTTTCCCTGCCTCTGCCTCTTTGGTTGCCTCTGTCTCACCAAAGCCATCCAAACTCATTGCTTGCTCCATCTATTTTTCATCATGGATGCTCTGTGAATCTCTCTGGGGTGGCCACCCCAGGGCCACCTTGCTCCTTAACCCAGAATTGCCTCATTGGGCATAGTGTTCCAAACAAGGGCCTCTCCTAGCACAAGAGGATGGGAGAGAAAGTTCGCAAAGGGGGAGAGAGGTTCACCAGAGGCACCACCAAAGTTCAGTGGCTCTGAACCTCTATACAAATTAACCTTACTGTGAGGAGGGGAGTTGATCTATTATCTTGTCCAAATGACTCCAGTGAGACTGATCAAGCTTTAAATTCCAGGACCAATTAAGCCTGTTTTCATCTTCCCAGGCTCCTTCCCTTGTAGCCACAGCTAATGCCACTGGGTCTCCTTCCTTCTCTAGGGAAGTAGCTGGGGAACACTCCACCTCTAGAAAATAAATCCTTTTCATGAATCAACCCCTTCAGAGGGTTCCTGAGGCATTGCCCAGGACTCACAGCCTAACAAACTCAGGGAAAGAAGGAGGAAGAGCCATTGTCTGAAGGGGAAATGTAATGTATATCCTAAGAACAACCTCATAGCGCTAGTGAGTCTAACACCTGCATCCCCCATCCAGCTCCTTTGCAATCCGGCTTCTCCCCTGCCACCACCACCACCAGCAGCAGCAGCAGTAGCTGCTGCTGCTTTAGCAGGATCAAAAAGGAGTGGGGATACATATAAAGTTATCTGTCGCCATGGCAAACGGCACTTACCTGTTAACCAGAAGACAGCGGTCCACCCCAACACGACCCTGTCCATCTTCCCCAACTTCCCATCCAGATCCGGAGTGGGGAAAGTGGGCAGCGGCTGGCACGCGAGGATCCGGACGACCTCGAGGCAGCAGGCGGCGGCGGAGCGCGGGCCCCGCGCGTCCCTGGCGCCGCAGCCCTCGGGGCTGGCTGCGCAGCCCGGGCCCGGGCGCAGGACGCCGCCGCCTGCGAGACGCGCGCTGCCGCCGCCGGCTCCAGAATCTGCTTGGGCTGCGGGGGCCGCTCCGGCACGCACAGGCAGCGTGGCGCGGGGCGAGCGCCTCCCCGCAAGCAGAACTCACCGCGCGGGGGAGCTCGGCTGCTGTGCCACCGCCCGCCAAAGTTTCTCTGTCACGTGCCTCTGAGGGGTCGGGAGGTCAGAGCACAGCAGCAAAGTCCACCCCGGAGGGCGGACCATGTGGCAGGGGCTGCCATCTGTGCTTTGCCCAGGCCTCTGTGCAGGCTTGGGACTCTGTCTCCGGATGCAAATGGCAGTTTGCACCTGAACTGGATGTCTGGGACAGAAAGGCAGCAAGGGCTTGGCATAACTTCTCACGGAGTTTAGACTAGCAAGTCCTGAAGGCAGAACAATGTGGGGGTTTTGCTGTTCCCTGGCCTGAGTATCTGGTTCAAAGAACCAAGAGTGCCCAGTCCAACTGGAATCCATAGGGGACAAACCCACTATACAACATTTCCCCCCTAAAAACATGGTATGATTTAAGGTCTTTTTAATAGAAAAAAAGTAAGTAAAAACGATACTGAAATGGCCTGTAACTATACACTCGGGATTTGCAGTGCACATTTACACAGGTTGTGCCTACTTTTCAAATGGAAGCATTTAAAAGTCCAATAAACTCCTGTCTATTGGAAAGGAGTCTCAATATATTGAGAAATGTATGCTTGGATTAACAAATATATACCAGCACTCTACTAGGTGCTATGAACTAGGGCTACAAGATATGACTTAAGTATGTAGTCTTCCAGTCCTCGATGAACCTCATCGTAGGTCCAGGAGATGAAGAAGACCAGACTATTAGAGACATAATGTGTATTTATTGTAAAAATTGAGTCAATATCATCTTGGGAGACATGGGGGAAAGGGCCTGGTGAACGGAGCAATAAGAGACTTAACACAATAAGAGACTGTGTTAGCACTTGAAAGATGGGGCAAGATTGAGGCTGTCTAAGGTTGTTAGTGGTAAAGAAGTAGGCACCATATTCTGGCTAGAGGAAGGGAGGAAGAACCTTGAACATCCTAAAACAGCCCTTGAATTTCTGAAGCAGAAAAGCCCTCACCCTAAGAACAGATGTGTGTGAAAGCAGGTGTACAGCAGAACACACGTAGAATAAGGAGGAGGTCCTGGATGGTCGTCTTTCACCACAATGTGCCTTCTGAGTTCTTCTCGCACATCTGAACAGTTTGAAATACAGAAGCCAGAAGGTCTAGTCAACTCCTAACCACTGAAGCTGGAGTGTAAGCCCTGCCCCCAATAGGCACAAGGACCTCTAACTCAGTTTTCTGAATGTGGATCAAGCAGTGAGGCAGCAGAGGCATCTGTGGGACCAGGGCCAGGGATAGTGGAGGTCAGGTGTGACCTGCGCTGCAGCCTCCGAGTGGCTTCTCTGGGTTCAGACTTGTCTCCTGCCTCTGATCTTCAATAGTCCTAGTAAATCTTAGACCCATTCACTACATTTTCATAAATAGCCTTTTTACTCAATTTGGCCTGAATTACTTGTAATGCAAGCCATTAAGATCCTGAGTAAGCAGCTCTATTAGGGAAATTCAAGAACCATTTCCTTTTGCACCCAGAAAATTAAAAAATAAGGTTGGTACTTAATATCTGTAGGCTTCTTAGTAGAGTCTAAGCATGGTTATAGATGCTTTACAAGATTCCTCATTTAATCCTGATGAGGAAACTAGGACATAAAGATTGTAACTGGTGCCTTTATGATCAAGTAGCCAGTAAATGGTAGAGCTGGAATTTGGCCCCATCTTCTAACTCCAAAATGCTTTCCACTACAAGTATGTCTACATCAAAGGGGTGTATTATATCAATGAAATATCAATGTACTTGTATTATGCTCTGCTATTTACTACAGGTCTGGGTATGTACATACAATGTCTGGCGGAGCATTTTGTGCAAAACTTAGACATATGAACATGTTTCTACAGAGGGGAGATTTGGGAGATAGGCTGCACTGAAAAGTGAATGCTCAGAGAAGTGAGCCTTGAATGTGTACTTGGAGTATGCCCCTATGTGTATGTCCACAGGAATCAGGAGTCTTGCAGAGGCTAGAGTAAATCATAGAATGCAGGTGCCCTGCCTTACACCCTAGGAACTGTTTCCAGTGTACCATACTGCATTCTTACTTCACAACTAGAGAAATACAGTGATCTATTCCAAATGTTCCTGAGTGGGTGGGACCCTAAGCTACATTCTAAATTGAACTATATGTGCCCTCCCAAATGCATCTGCTTATCAAGGTGATAAACAGTCAACATAAAATACTAAGGTCACCCCTAGTGATCCAAAACATGCAACCTAAAGGATAGAGATGGAAGGATGCTGTGACAAGGACATTATCTTTGTCATAATAGTGGTGGATAGTTAAATATGGGACACCTAGAATCTCAATTAAAAATAATGAAATCAAAATCAAAGTGCAGCCTGGAAATCTGCATTTTAACTCCCTTCCTCAAGTACTTTCAACAAACTTTAGTTTTTAAGAAGTGATATTCTTTCTTTTCCTAGGAAGGTGTTTATCTGGAAATGAGCCCATGATGTGGCTGTTTTCATTGACCAAGCAGAACAAGACTCTAGGTAGAAACTGGTTGATCACAAAAGAAGGAAAGGGCTTGATTGCCAATATGTTACACTTTCTCCTGCAATGACCCCAACATGCCAGAACAAGATCCTTCGTTGGACCGAAGTGGGAGTCTCAGAAAGTCACGACGAGGGTTGGATTTGAGGAGGAGAGAGAATGGACAGTCTACTTACTTCAAAGCTGCATACTTTAGAACCAAAATCAGGACACAGAGAAAAGAGATGTGAGCCACCACCAGGAGACATGCTGGGAGCTGGGAGCTGGGAGCAACACATAGTTATAAATATAATGCAGCTGAATCCTCTTTAAAACATGATTTCATTGCAGACACAGGCATGCATGCACATGAATCCTGCTTAACGTGTGTCTCTTTAAAGCACACAGATAAAAATCATATTTCTGCCTCTTTCTGCTCTTTGTTACAGGAGAAATAGGTAGGACTTTAAAGCAAGTACCGCATATTTTTTAAAAATCTAAGTTTGGTTTATTCTTCTTTTCTTTGTGCTACCTACTGGGTTTGTTATCCTCTGCAATTTCATACAGTAAAAATCACCCAAGGACTCTACTGGAAATAGAAGCGTTTCCAATCTGGAAGCTCTCTTATAAATGAGGGATACATTGTTTCATTTTTTTTAAGGCTTTAAAGACTAGCTTTATAGTTAATGTAAATATAAACTCATGATGCCCCCCATGTCAACTGCCAAGAACAGTGCTAATTATGTCATGGGCAAAAGACTGGGAGAATATGCTACAGCTCATATATCTGTGTTATGCTTCATCTTGGAGCCTGCTGTCACAGACTCCCAATTTGGGTGACATGGGATGCTGAATTAAGTGATGTTTTTGTGCTCTACCTGAAGTCAGAACCTCCTCTACCTGAGTTAACTTTCTGAATATTTTCCCAAAAGGGTCTATCCAAGGATAATGTACACAACAAAGGAACAGAGCAACATGACCTCAAATATTGGAGGAAAAAGGCAGAGGAAACAACATTCATTTGTACTTTATTTATAATTTTCTATACACAGTTATTTCTACAATACAGAACAGCTTCTAACTAAACATATGCTCCTCCCCAGATGTATTCAGTATCAGGTGCTTCCCCGGAGGAAGGAGAGTAGCGGAGAGGAGTGGTAGGGGTTTTGTCAGGCCTGTATTTTTAGCCAGATACAAAGCTCCCAAATGGACACCTGCTCTCATTATGTCTCGATTGTTATCCACCAATCAAGATAATTATGAGGATGTGAAGCTCTTGGAACCCTTACCGACTGATACTTCGTCCCCTAAATTGTTTGTAATTTACAGGGCTAGAGATGAAGTAAGGCTCTTTTTCTGTTAGGAACCCTGATTCAGATCTTGGCTTGTGTTTCTGTCTCTGTTTCAATATTAGCATCTTTTGGAAACCTGAGTAACCGAGTAACCCTGGCAACTCCCAAAATGGAGACCAGAGCAATTCTGATCCAATGATTAAGCAGTGTCTGGCAAACCAAAAAAGAAAAAATAGGGGCTGGCTAGTTGGCTTTCACAAGCCCCAAATGCCTTGAGCACTATACCTTGACAACTAAGCTAAAAGATTCTTCTTGCTTGGAGGCCTAAGCATTTTCTTCAGAGGCTTTCCCCGACCCTAGTAACATACAGAAAGAACCCAAGGGATAGTGAGCTACAAAAAAATATGTCATCTGATGACTTCACCCCCAGAATATGGGTAGGTGCCTCATCCAGCACAGCTTCAAGATCAGACCAACTGGGCAGTGAGAGAATGGAAAGAAAGATCATAGAGACACATGGACAGATATCTTGGATGGGCTGGACTGGACTCTCTGATGGAGAAATCTCAGCACAATGGAAGCTCAGTGTGTTTATTATATTTGTGTGTGTTCATTATATATTATATATGTTTATTATGTATAGCTGAACACAGAGGCTGGGTCCTTAAATTAGACAGACAGTAGGCAGGGTTTATGGATTGCTGCTGGATCAGGTTTATCTCAAACAAGCTCACATGGGCAGAGGAGCAATAACTCTGAAGGTGAGTTGAAATCAGACTAGAGAAACTGAGCTACAAGGTCTGGACTTGGTAGGAGGTGTCTCTGTAGGGAAGAAGTCTTTAGGCCATAAATGTCCAGCATCCCTCTAAGCTTCAGCTTCGGATGTTAGGTGAAGGCTTTGCCATTTTCCCATGGGTCTGAGGCCCTGGTCCTTGACGTGACTATGCCAATGTCAATAGCACACACATACTCAGGACTTTATTCCTGTTCCTCACACACAGGGATGCTGATATGGAACACAAAAGTAGAGCACTGAGCATCCAGAAATGAACAAAGGGCAGATGAACCGTCAGAGTCAGTATTAGAGCATCTACCTTGTGGGGAGAGGGTGTCTCATACAAGTCTTAATGCACTGTACCCTCTTCCCCAACTATAGATGCCTTACACACAGAGAGAAGCACTATGTATTACTACCCACTCCAGGACTCTCACCTTCCCTTTTCTTTCTTCTTTTCTGTGAAATCATTCATGTACTGTGTCTATCGTATCTAGAGATTCAGATGAGTAGGAATTCAAAGAGGAATGAGTCATAGCCCACCGAAGAACATACAGTTGCATGAGAGCCATGTGTGTGGGGAGGGAGGCAGTCGCAAAGATGTGACGGAGACTATGTTAGGGAATGTACCAGTTATGATGTGTGGATAAAAACAAGAGCAATAGGTCATTTGCGCTGCTCAGAAATGTTTTCATTGGAAGGTAACCCCTGATCTCAATCTTAAGCATCATCGGAACACTATCTCTGAGGGCAGAAAGGCAGCGAGGGGTACAGAAACAATAGTAGCAGGCAGAGGTGAGACTGGAGCTTGCTTTCCAGAGCGCATGCTCTCATGGGCAGAGGCAGTAATGCTGCAATCACACATGGGAAATCGGGTTGCCAAGTCTGGATTTCAAAGGAACTCATGAGAACGTCTAAGCAGAACATCAGGCATGTGTTTCAACAGCTCTGTTTCTAGCCACAGAACATGGGATGAGTTGAAGGGAACAAGAACAAATAGAGGCCTTTTCCATGGGGGGACTTTGTTTTAAGAGGCCAGGAAAGGGCAAACTATACAACGTAAGCCATGGTGTACCATGAGCAGGAATTTAGAGAAATATTACAGGAAAACGTAAGAAGCAAAATCCATGTGACCCAACAAAAGACTGTATAGGTCTACAGGTTCAGCAGGCAGGAAAAAATAAACATTTGGGGTTGATTTGCTCAAAATGATGTCTAAGAGGAACTCAGAAATTCCTGGTTTGGTTTTGGTAAATTTTCAGACCATAAAACTCTTAGCACATCTCTGGAAAACATGTTGGTATGAGAGTGTTAACGTGTCACGGATCTTAGAGTCACAGGCATGTCAACTGGGAAAGTCAGTTTTCTACTCCAGGCTCCAATTTCCTGGTCTACAAACGGAGCTCATCAAGGAATCTGTTTCTTATACTTATGAGGGGCATATGAAATACCTCTCACAGAGATTTTAGCACAGGTCAATATGGTACCTTTCCAAGAACATTAACTGTCATTATTTCATTGTAACAGGGTGGAGGCAATACACAAACATCAGGCAACGAACACAAACCAACAGTGGGGGAAAAACTCAGCTACATTTTCAGGACCCCACTATGGATTTCTTGGGTGTTTATCAACACACTTAGCTGAAGATACACCTTCTATGTTCATATTCAGGCAAGAGAGAGAGGAAATACACCCAGATCTCCAGTATCTTTCTCTCATTTAGACTAAATTAAGTCTTTATGGTAGCCTTGTAAGTCCTATGTTGCTTGGCCCCCAGTCACCATCCAATATGATATTTCCATACCTTCTATCTTATTCTAGTTGTGGGAGTGACTTTGCTGTTGTTCAACACAACCAACATACTCCCATATCACCTGCCTGCTGGCTCTTCTTTCTGCCCAAGATGGTATCTAGAATTGACATGGATGGTTTGGCTTTTCAATTGCTTCTAGTGCTTCTAGTCTGTTCACACTTTGCTGTCTTACTCAGGGGCTTTTCTGACCACCCTAAATTTCAGGCATTGTCCGTTACTACTCCCTTATTCTGCTTTTCTTCATTGGACTTGCTCAATACAATGTTCTGATATCTAATTAGACTCATAATTATTTATTTTTTATTGTTCATTGTCTTCATTACAACCTTTGTTTTATTCAACCTATTTCTCTGACAATAACAGATCTGGCCCTTAGGGGGCTCTTATTAAATCTGTACTGAGTAAATGAACTGCTGCCTGGTGGTGGGTTTCTCATCCCTTGGTTTTCCTCATTGTCTTTCTAATTCTTCCTAAATTCCTTCTGAGACACCTTTACTTGATCGGCTATGACTTCTAAATGCTTTTGTTCCTCAGCACTCTATCTTGGGTCCCCCTTTTTTTTCTCTTTATCCCTCTCTGCTTTCTCCTTAGGTTATCTAATCCATTTTCATGCACTTAAATACCATCTTTATGTGGCTCACTTCCAAAATGTGTCTCATGGCCAGAACTCCAAATGTATATGGCCTTTTGCCCACTTTATATCCTCACTCGAATATATAATAGGCATCTAGAAATTAACATGTCCATAATGGATCCCTTAATCCCCAGACTACCCCAACCAAAGTCTGCCATCTTCTAAAATTTCTGAACAGCATAATTGATGTGGCTGAAAATTAGTTGATGTGTTTATTTAGAACGTAAGAATGAAAAAAAAGTATCAGAGAATGAAATGAACAGAACAAATATTATAAGTTCTGCAGTGCTTTGAATCCTCCCTGGGACCAACACATCCCACTCCTACCCTAGATCCTCCCAAAGAACCCCCCCCCCAACACAGAAAAGGCCCTACTTGACACTTGGTTCCTTGAGCACACACCTCTGGGTTACTCCATTTCTCTTGTTTCTAATGCAACCTTTGAGTTCTAATTTCCCCTGAAATACAATAATTATAGCCCTTCTTTGCTTTCCATGCTGAACAGTGCATCTCTGTTCTAGGCCCCTATCTAGGCTCACTTGCACCTAGACTGTCTTATGTCTGTCTCTCCGGTTCTGGGGGTTGACTCTCAAGGATCCTAAAGCCTTGTGCATGCTAGGCAAAAACTTTGCCATGAAGCCACATCTCCAGTCCTTTTCGATTATTTTTGAGTCTAGGTCTCAATACATTGTTTGGGTTGGCCTTGAGTTTGGGATGCTTTTGCCTCATGTAGTATTCACCTAGACCCTCTTTCCTTGCCTTGTGATCCTAGGGACCCTGGGAATGCTGGCAAGCACTCTACCACTCAGACACACCCATATCTTTTTATCGCCTTGACTCTTGGACAAACCTCTGGGCAGATCTTAGCCTGCCAATTCTTACTGCTTTGGGGGAAGGTGATGCTGCACATGTGAAAGTAAGAGGACAATTCTTTTCTACCATCATGTAGGTTCTGAGAGCTGAACCCAGACTGTCCAGTTTCTCAGCATCTTTAACAAAGGAGTCATCTCAACCCCCATTCTTATCACCCTAAGTCATTTTCCAAATATCAGTAACACTGACACTAAACTGTAAATCACATCATGACATTTAAATACTAGTGGATTTCTGGTCCAGAGAGATGGCTCGGCAGGTAAAGATGTTGGCCACCAAGCCTGAAGACCTGCATTGTACCCTCAGAACTCACAAGTTAAAAGGAAAGAATGGGTCCCACACTTTGTCCTCTGACTTCCCTTACACACTATGGTGCCTCACATCTCCCCCCCCCAAAATAAATGCAATTTTAAAGAGATTG
Source organism: Phyllotis vaccarum (assembly GCA_033318265.1). Taxonomy (NCBI): domain Eukaryota; kingdom Metazoa; phylum Chordata; class Mammalia; order Rodentia; family Cricetidae; genus Phyllotis; species Phyllotis vaccarum. Next base: position 27,684,811 of record JARWLC010000017.1, read on the forward strand.
AAGGTGTTCTCACCACAAAAAGTACAAAAGGTAATACATAATATTAGTTAGCTCAATTTAGCCATTTCATGGTGTGTATATATAAAAATGGCATGTGTATACAATAAATGTATTCTGTCAATTAAAATAAAATAACACAAAACCCTTAAATGACTGTTTTATTAAGATTACAATTTTAATTCTTCATAATAGTCATATCCTGTTCATTATTCCAATCTCAACACACCCCATTCTCTATCTGAACAATATCATGGCACCAATACCAAGGAGGCTTTCATCTGTACTGAGACATGCCTAGATCTTTATTATCTGAGTCTTCATGTAAACCATTCCCTTTGCCTGAAATTCTTTTCTCCCTGTTTCTAATACTTTTTAAAATATTTTAAAAGCTACCTACATCAGAGTGACAATCTATCCTGACCACTTATCTAAAAATTTACTAGTTAAGTATAATGCTTTTTTAAGTATTAAAATAAGAGAAAGTCATCTGGACCAAGGTGGAGTAACAGAGGACACAGATTCATCCAGCAGCCTGAAGCTTCTAAAGACCTGGGCAAATACATGGGATAATGACTTCAGAAACTGGACATCAGGGAACCGAGGTAACTAATTATCCCTGAAAGAACAGAGATAAGGCAAGCTCTGTGACCAACTGCACCGGTTGCTTTAGGACAGGGATCCGGAATGTAACATCAAGAAGGTCTACACTCAGAGCCCTAGAGTCTCCTTGGGATGAGCAATTGGAGCCAAGTGTCCAGGCTGCCCAGAGTGAGAAGAGCTTGCAGGCAGAGTAGCAGGAAAGAGGAAGCAGCATAAAGCCAAAAGCACCCTGGAGCTCTGGTGAGGATCTCCCTTGAAGCTGCATACTGATCAGTGCGTGTGTGGGAGGAAGCTACACCGTGCCAGGGAAAGAACAACTTGAAAGGCTTGAAAGAAGGAACAATCTTTGGAATTCACACAGGGCTAGAAATAGTTTGTGTTCTTGTCGGCCAAGATGGAAAAGCCTCCAAATTCATGGGCTATCTATCGGGTGGAGTGTTCAGAAGGGTATCACATCAGTAGAGGAGAAAATTAGTCTTAGCTGTGGCTCTGCTCTCAAATAATAAAGCCTAAGAGAAAGGAGCGAAAGGAGGAAAGCGGGCATTTAACTGTTTCCAAGGAATAAAACCCATATCCTAAAGCAAGGCACAAAAATATAGGAATATACAGTATTTGACAACATAAGGTGACTACCATGTAATCAAATATTACCAAGCAAAGACATAGGATATTAACTCATTAAAAAAAAAATCAACCTGTTGAGACAGACCTAGAAGTGACTCAGATAACAAAATGAGTAGACAATGACAATTAATTGTCACTACAACTTTTATATATTAATACTCAATTCTGTGTGTTGAAAAAAAAAAGGCTATGTTGAGTAGAGATACAGAAGATATTTTTAAGAGACTCAATTAACTCCTGCTGATAGAAACGGAATAATCTGGTATGAAAATATACTGGTAGGATTAACACTGGATATAGAAAAAATTATGAGTGAACATGAGGACATAGAAATAGAAAGTATGCACAAGGAGACAGCAAAAGACTCAAGGAGAAGTGAGCAGTGGACTGTGGGAACGTCACCGCAGTATGGGGTGTGGGGGTGATGAGGATGGATGTGTTCTTTATCTTGTTTACAGGCTTAGTTTTACAGATGTACAAATGCCAAAATGCACCAAACATTATATTTCAGGTATGCTCAGTTTTGCTGATTCTTTATCAACACTGATTTAAAATTTAAAAAAACGCACAAAACCCTGAAGCTGTCACAAGAGACTGGCAAAGGGTTCTTTTGGCTTTATCCAAACACAAGTGCAGGTAACAGGGAGATGCTCTCTTAATGTTGCTGGCCCTGAGTTCTGGAAACTTACAAATGAGGCTTCTAATGCAGATCGAATGCAGAGACTGATAGCTCTATGCTTTGAGCCAGGGGTTATGGTTCCAAGCTTTTAAAGACAAACGTTTATTGTTGGATGTGCTCAAGAGACTACTTTTCTAGGCTAGAGAACCAACATTCAGAGGCTGGAGTTACCATTTGCCTCTTTAACCTTTAATGGATGTTTCAGAATCTTCTAGTGACCAAGTCTGGCTGTTTCAATAGCCTTGGCTTGCAGTAATCTCATCATTCAGAGACTTTACAACAATATTTCTAACATTCTTCCCAGTATTAGCTTATTGTAACTTTGGCCCTTGGTGATTGTCTGGAACACTCAGTTGCCTCTTGATAACATATCTCAAAGCTGAGATGCCAGGGCTCTCAGATCACAGAGGCTTGTCTGAACCTCTTAACTGCCTCTTTCCTGCTGCTGCTATTGTTGAGACTGCTCTTCATGAAACCTGTTCAGCCCATTATACCAATGATCAAGACAACATCACAGCCAAAGGCCATTCAGAGAAGCCCTTATTGGGCTCAGTGCTGCAGCCCAGGGACAGCATATGGAGAAAATCCTCCTAAATGAACTTCATAGGCGTGGAAATCAGCCTGCTTATATCACCAATGATAGGTGTAACATGCCTATGCATAGATTGTGATTCTACCAATCACAGCCTTACAGGTACACGGCTTCTAGTCCCACCTGAGCTTTACCTAAGTACCAATCACAAGCCTTACATAAGCACCAAATCACAACTTTTTTCCCCCTCTGAGTCACCAATAACTTTTCCATCCTGAGTGGGAACAGCTGCAGGAAGAGAAGCCCTGTCGTGGCTGATTGATGTTTTTGTTACTGCTGTAAGCTGGTACAGCTGTACAAGACCTCCTGAAGGAGAAAGTGTGCCTTCAGCAGCAGCCAGAGCTACAGCTGGAGGCTAGTCTCCTCAAGGCATCTGTGAAGTATTCTACAGTGGGATTATCATGATGGTTGTCCATCCTCTGGTCATGGTATATGAGGCTGCTTCATTAATAGCCCTTCCTCCAATAACTGGGCAAAAGAAAGGGGTCTATAAACTGTCTTTTTGCAATGGAGGTTGAGCAGGTAGAGATGTTTGTATAGACCTAATGACCTGAGATCAAGCTCCAGATCTCACATGGTGAACTGACTCTTGAAGGTTGTCCTCTGGCCCCCACACCCTATCTATGGAATGAAGGAAAACAAAATGGGTAACTTTGAAGTCAGCAGAGAAGTGAGAACAGAAATACTGATCAATCCAAGCAAAGCAGAAACGAGAGCAGTAAACCTATGAAAATAGACATTGAAAAGAATAAAAAGTTATTCCAGAAACTAGAAAAAGAAATGCAAAACCAGCTAAAGTAGAAGGGATGAATACATTTCAAGCAGGAAGGGGGTTGAAAGAAAAACATTAAAGTTTTGCAATAGAACAAAAATTCAGATTATTTAAGTGATCAATAAAACACTTTAACAAATATTAAGAAAAGGCCTGGAAGCTTTAAATAATATTAGGAAGAAAAGAAAGGCAATGATATGTAATTTTTAAAACTATAAACAAATGTTACATTCATTTTTCTAGCAATCTTACCTTGAAAATCAACTTTATTAAACTGTAGTTTACACAGAATAAAATACACACAATCTAGGGGTGGGAGGGTGTGGGGAAATGGCCCAAGGGTTAGGAGTACTACTCTCCCAGAGGAGGTAAATTCAATTCCCAGCACTGACAGGGCAATTCACAAACCATCTCTAACTCCAGTTCCAGGAGATCCAACGCGCTCTAAGGGTATCAGGCACGCAAGTGGAGCAGAGACATGTATATCGGAAATACACCCATACACATAAAATAATTTTTGAAAATGCATACATCTCAAAATATAATTTGATGAAGTTTGACATGTCCTGCTTGTGACCACTAACACTACAAAGCACAAAATAGTTTGTCACCTCCAATGTTTTCTATGTTATTTCTATTCTTTCCCCTACCTCCAGGCCTCAGGCTGCTGCTAATCTGATTTTTCTTGGTATGAATGGTCTTACCTTTCCCAAGGGCTGTATTCATTGTGTCACAGAAAACGCACATTTCCATTCTTTCTTTCACTCAGTAACATTACAGAATTCATGTTGAGTGTCAAGACTAGCTCATTTTCTTGTAGTCCCCAGTGGTCTACCATATTATACACCATAATTCACCACTTAAACTGTTGATGACTTTGAGATATTCTGAGTGGGGCTTTTTAAAGAAAAGAGCTGTTATAAAGTCCTTCTACAAGCCTTTCTAAGTTTACTCTTCCTGAAAAAGTGAATTTGCTGAGTCATTCGGCTAACTAAGAAGAACTGGTAAAGCTGTCTTATCAATATTTACAAGAGTTTCAGTAGCCCCATCTCCCCACCAAATTTTATACCAATATTCTTGTAATCCCAACTGTAACATAGGTTTCTAAGAGAAATGACTGAAGACAACCCAGGCCAGATACCGACAAAGTTCAGCCCCCTGCTGCCCTCTGAGGGTTAACAGTAACAGAGCTTAAAAAAGAAAATCTACCAAATTTCCAAAGAATCGGTAATTCTCATCTTAGATTCAATTCTAAAAACAAGGGGGGGGCATTCGTTTTATGAAACAATAATACCAATATTTAGTAAGGAAAACTGCCCAGTCATGCATGGCTTGAGTCCTGAAACCTTCCCTAACTAGGGGCAGACAGAGAATGAAGAAAGGACAGACAGACAGACACATGGACACACTTACAGTGGAGCTGGGGTCAGGTGAGAGTTTTCTTACCTGCCTAGACCTGGAATCTCAGCAACTGGGGGAGGTGTTGGTGAGTCTTCATGGGAGGTCTCTGTAGGTGAGCAGTCTCCACTGCAGACATCTGGGAAGAAGAAGCCACTGTAATTGCTCCTTTGTGCACACACTGATCAACCATTCATAAACACTCATTCTGGTGCTCTCCAGGAAGCCTCCATTTCTCCTGAGCCTGCATAGCTTTGCTAGTTTCTCACTAGTTGGAGAGCCTTGGACATGACCCTGTGCATATCAACAAAACACATTTTCTCAGGACACCACTCACTCAGATACCTACAGAAAGCACCACAAAAATAATAATGTCAAAACATACTAAAAAAGCAAAACATTATTTTTGAAGTATCAGCAATGCCTCATGATCAAGAAGAATGTGTATTTATGTTTGGCTGGTTCAATACCAGAGGAATCTGGCAATATTATTAGCAAACAATAAACAATGTGGTTTTCCACATTGGCACAGAAAACGACTTCCTGAATAGAACACCAACCAGTGCAGACGCTAAAACTGGCCATTAATAAATGTCCCATAGAACCTCATATAATGGAAAAGCTTCTGTAAGACAAAGGGCACCATCAATAGGACATAACAGCAGCCTACAGAACGGGAAAGGGTCATCACCAGCTCCACATCTGGCCAAGGGCTGATTTCCAAAAATGTATAAAGAACTCAAGAGACCAGACATCAAAAACCAAATAATCTAATTAAAAATGGAGTGCAGATCTAAACAGAATTGATAACAGAAGAATCTTAAACAGTAAGAAATAGTTAAAGAAATGTTCAACACCAGTCCTTAGCCATCAGGAAAATACAAATTAAACCTGTCAGAATGGCTAAGACCAAAAACACAAGTAACAGCTCATGCTAGAGAGATGTGGCACAAGGGGAACACTTCTCCACTGCTGTTGAGAGTGCAAACTTGTACAGGCATTTTGGAAATCAATATGCAGTTTCTCAGAAAATTGGCAATCAATCTACCTCAAGACCCAGCTATTATCACTCTTGGACATATACCTAAAGGATGCTCAATCATACCACAAGAACACTTGCTCAACTATGTCATAGCAACTTTATTCATAATAGCCAGAACCTGGGAACAGCCTAGATGTCCCTCAACTGATTAATGGATAAAGAAAATATGGTACATTTACGGAATGAAGTATTACTCAGCTGTTAAAACATAAATGACATCATGAAATTTGCAGGCAAGTACATGGAACTAGAAAAAATCATCCTGTGTTGTATGGTGTTTCTGGCCCAGACTTTCCAGGCTAGCCTCATGGCCCAGATAGTCCCATAGCCCCACAGAGACACACAGATGCTTATATTAACTGTACGTTGATTGACCTGGAGCCCAGGCATATAACTTGCAAACTCTTTACCCTTAAACTAACCCATGATTCTTATCCTGTTCAACCATGCGGCTCAGTACCTTTCTCAGAGCAGCATAGTTGTCCTCTGCTTCTACTGGTTTCTGACATTCTGCTCTGCTCTTCCTCTTCCCAGAGTTTTCTTAGTCTGGTAGCCCTGCCCACACTTCCTATCTGCCTTTGGCCAATCAGCGTTTTTATTCAAAAACGGTGGGACAATGTGGTGGGTGGGACAATTATTTACAATGGAACAACATAATCCCCTTACAATCCTGAGTGTGTGGTAACCCAGTCCAAGAAAGACAAACATGGCATATACTCACTTATAAGTGTATACTGCCCGTGAAGTAAAGTATAACCTGTAATCCACAGCCCCAAAGAAGCCAAGTAACAAGGAGGGCTCAAGAGCACTTGGATCTCCCTGGGAAGGGGAAATAGAAGAGACCTCCTGGACAGACTGGGGCAAGATGGGAATGGGACCTGGATTAGATGGGGAGAACTGGGGGGAAATACTGAAAGAGAGGAGTGGGGGTCATTTCCAGGTCAAATGCAAGGGAAACTCCCATGAATTTACTAGGATGACCACAGCTAAGACTCCTAGCAATAGGGGATATATATGTAAGCTGAATTGGCTATCTCCTGTAACTGGGCAAGATTTCCAGTGAAGGGACTGAAACATCAATCAGTCCAGTCATAAAATCTTTGACCGACAATCTTTCCTGACTACAAGATGTGCTGGAGTAAAGGTAGTGCAGAAATTGTGGGAGTGTGGCTAACCAATGACTGGTCCAGCCTGAGACTCACGCTACAAAAGTGACCCCCCACACACACCCCACCACAACACTGCCTGGAGTGCCAGGACCCAGAGGCTGAATGGTCAGAGACCTAGGATAGAACTAAACACAACTGGCAAAAAAAAAAAAAAAAAAAAGTCAATGTAATATTTAGCTCTACTTATAGATTGGTGCCTAGCTCAATTGTCATCAGAGAGGTTTCACTCAGCCAGAAACTGATGGAAACAGAAGCAGAGACCCACAGCCAAGCATTAGGGGGAACTTAGGGAATCATGCTGAAGACAGGGAAGGACTGTAGGAGCTAGAGGGGTAAAGGACCTAACAAGAAAACCCACAGAACCAACTAACAACCTAGGCTCACAGGGGCTCACAGAGACAGAACCAACAGCCAGGGAGCCTGCATGGGACTGACCTAGGTCCTCTGCTTATATGTTAATGTTGTGTAGGTTGGTCTTCTTGTGAAATTTCTAACAGTAGGAGCAGGGGCTGTCTCTGACTCTTTGCCAGCTTTTGGGACCCTACTCCTCATACCGGGTTGCCTTGTCCAGGCTTAATATGAGGAGGCGCTTAGTCTTACAGAACTCTGACATGCCATGTTTTGTTGATATCCATGGGAGCCTGCCCTCTTCTGGACAGAAACAGAAAATGAGTGAATGGGAGGGGTGGAAGGAGGGACTGGAAGGAGAGGAAAGAGGGAAATAGCCTGCGGTCAGGAAATTAGAATAAATAATAATGTGATCCTCTGAAAAGACGAAAATTTTAAAATGAACTTTCAACTGCCTTTTTAAAACACTCTACTTATACACAAACTTAGCAAAAACTGAATCAACAAAGGCATTTCGTTGGGAATACAAAAAGAAGCCAAGCAAATCAATAAGCACTAACTTGAACCAGTATGGGAACTAAAGACGCAGGGTCGATCTTGATGAGAAGTAACTCGCTCGGTACACAAGGTGAGAAAAGCATTTCATAATAACGCCCCAAACGCCACCTAGTAATAAAACTGACCAAAAAAACAAAATAAAAAACAAACAAAAAAACTTTATTCGAGGACATTATTTAAGATCTCAGCCTCTTGTGTCTCTTTCCTATGGCTAATTGTATATTGCACTTAAAATTGGGGGGAAGGTTGAGAACATAGATCGCTGGCAGAGGACTCATCTAGCATGTTCAACCGTCAGCTCTTCAAATGCTAACAAATAACACTAGTTTTAAAACACATTAGGTTTGTTGTTGTTGGCTTGAAAACACCCTAGTCAGTGCTTTGCACACATACTCGCTGTTTCTAGTCGCACAACTGGGAACCGAAAGCACCTGTGAGTCCTCTGCCTAACTGGGCACATTACGCAACAATATACAGAAAAAGCACCAAGCCTTCCACGTGACAATCCCCACCTACCAGGCAGGCCAGCCAGCCAATCACAAAGTGCCCCACTTGGGCCTCGCTCCTCCTTCCTCCCCGCCCCCTCAGGCTCCGCACGAGGTGGAATCTTCCAGTTTCAGGCTGTTTTTCCCCCCCTCCAACGGGGTGCCAATGCGGCTGCGTGCTGCGCCCTGATTGGTCAAACGCAGGGCAGGCGCGCGCCCACGCAGGCGCCGAGCTCGGTTACTAAGGGCGGGAGCCCGGCGAGGGCGCCGGCTGCTTGCTGTGCCTCTGGAGGGCGTCGAGGCCCGACGACGCCATGCCCAACCGCAGGGCCAGCCGCAATGCCTACTATTTCTTCGTGCAGGAGAAGATTCCCGAACTGCGCCGGCGAGGCCTGCCGGTGGCCCGCGTGGCTGACGCCATCCCCTACTGCTCGGCCGACTGGGCGGTGAGGCTGCGGGCAGTTGGGGCTGCGGGGAGGGGACGGAGGGGAGCCGGCCTGCGGGTGTCTGTGGAAGGGACCAGGGCTCTTCCCCTGGGCCGGACCAACCGACAGAACCTTCCAGAACCGGGACATGGAACGGACGCCTCACCGCTTCCCTCTCTTGTCTCCCTCTTCTCTCAAAGCTCCTGAGGGAGGATGAAAAGGAGAAGTACTCAGAAATGGCTCGAGAATGGAGAACAGCCCAGGGAAAGGATTCTGGGCCTTCAGAGAAGCAGGTAAGGGGGGGGGATCCCTCCTGCCCTCCCGTAGGTCCCAGCCAAGGGGGAGCCCAAGAACCGTCCGGAAGCTTCCAGACCGTGCAGAAACCCCGGGTGAAGGAAGGGGTTGGTGTCCGGGCTTACCCTAAATGGTCCCGAGAGCCCCTTTCTTAATGGTTAGATGGCTTTAAAAACACTTTTGCTTCCTTAGAAGGAGTTGGACTTTATTTTTAAATGGTTATTAGGAGCAACCCTGTAGTACTAGGCTTTAATTGGAGTAACAGGACTTGAAGACCGGGGTAGATAACATTTGTAAGCCCTATGGACAAAGTTTAGCAAATTCCTGTGTATAGGGGATAATAAAAGTACTAAATAGAAATTGTTTTCATGCTCATTTCTGTCCAGAAAGTACAAGGTTATTAATGGAAGTTCTTTCCTAATTGTAATACTGAAATTTCATCCGTTGGCATTGGATTGAAACTCAAAAGTTTGGTTTATTTTTAATAGGGTAAATTTATAATTTAAGTGCCTTAAGTTAGGTGGATTTGTGATATTCTGTGCTTGTGAACTTTGATTTTTCTTGTCATTATAATTTCTTATAAAGCATTTCTCCTCAAGGGGACACAGATAACTCATAAATTAGGAGTACTGGCTCACTCTTACAAAGGACCCAGGTTCGAGTCCCAGCACCCACATGGTGGCTTATCTGCAGCTCCAGTTCCAGGGGATTCTGCTGCCCTCTTCTGGCCTCCACTGACACTGCACACATACATGCAGGCAAACACCTGCACACATAAAGAAAAAATAATAATTTAAAAAATTCTCCTTAGAACTTAAATATATGTGTCTGTGTCTTGTAACGGAGGCACAGTGTGCGCTGGTTTTTACTTGTGAGTGAAAACCAAACAATATTACAGGATTCGGAGTTTAGTTTTTTTTTTTCTTTTCAAAAATACTACTTTGACCACTGGCCTGGAATTTGATAGTGACTCAGGGAAATGAAATACGGTCTGTGAAGAAGTTACTTTGAACTATAATTCTTTATTAACCACTCACCTTCTTATTCATAGTATTTATAGATTTGCTGTTGTCTGACATGACTCCTGTTGTGACTGATAAATATATTTGTTTTCATTGACCATGAAAGAATGCTTAAGTAATCCACAGGCTACTTTGAAGTTACTTTAAGTTTAAGTATGTGAAGTAAAATCTCCAGCAGCAGCTCTATTTAAAAGTATTTGACTGGTAATTCTCTTTCAGAAATTCATATCTACACCACTGAGGAGGCCAGGCATGCTTGTACCAAAACCAAGTGTTTCTCCCCCTGATATGTCAAATTTATCTATAAAAAGTGATCAAGGTAGAGTATTACAAAAAATAATATGCTTGAATATGGATGACATATTGAGCACTAAATATGTTTTCTGTATGGTGGGGGCGGGTCCAGTCAGTAGAGTGTTTGCCATTCAAATGTGAGGACCAGCACCCATATAAAAATGAGGCATTAATGGTCCTGGAAGGTGGGCACAGTAGGATGGCTAGCCAGCCTAGCCTGATTGGCAAGTCTCGGGTCCCATCTCAAACAAACACGAACAGTTTCTAAAGAATGACCCTAGAGATTGACCTTTGACCATCTCAGGGACATCCCTGTGCATGTGCATTCCACCTCCAAAATGTATTTTGTTCATCTTGATCTTACGTTTCAAAATAATTGATTGACTATAAGGGTTTAAATATTGTAGCACTAATGTTATGCAGGATGAGGTAATTTGCATTTGTTGAAATAATATTGTAAAGTTTTTTTGTAATAGGTCTGTTTCTACCACTTCATACATTATTGATCATAATTCTTAAACTTCTTTGTAGCTCCCACACTTAGATTATGGAGGTAGATAGGAAAAATAAGGCTTGATCTATTATGCAGCCTAGTAAGTGAGTAGATTTTAAATTTTGAACTACAGGAATAAGAGATTATGGACTGATGGATATGCTAACCAGCTTGATTTACTCATCCCATAACATAAATTTATTGAAGCTTCATGGTATCTCATAAAGATGTGCTATTAAGGATAAAGAGTTTTGGCTGGGTGTAGTGGCACTTTAATCCCAGCACTTGGGAGATAGAGGCAGAAGGATCTCTGTGAGTTCACAGCCAGCCAGGGCTACACAGAGAAACCATGTCTTCCAAAGAGGGAGGATTAAGAATTGTTAAAGACCCTGGGTGGACAGGCATGAAGTAGGGATGAATTTCTGTACTGCCCGGAAGAGAGCATAGCTCATAGAGGGCCTTTGCTGGTCCTTCTGGTGGTTCTTACTGTGTTCTGCCTTTAAGACAAACTTTTAATGTTGGTCTTAATTGGACAGTACTAGGTCCACATAGTTCTCTTGTACTGTAGGTGGTCTTCTGCATATTGGCAGAAAGTATAAAAGCAAAGAACTAAGTTTTCCATAGCTAGGTTTACCTTCACTTGTTGTGTTGGACTTTATTTCCCCAAACCTTTTTATTTATTGCATATATTTCACAACTTTTATTATGTCATTGCTGAATTTCAGTGCTACTCTATAGCTGAATTATGTATAAGCAAGACTGAATAATTTTGTGGCTTTATATAAAGAATGGTTACTACTTAAATTTTTGGTAAATGTGATTGAAGTTTTTACTTGGTATAACTGAGCTGTCTCTTATAATTCACTAAGAAATACAGGAACACATAACTGTACAAAAGTTCTAACAATCTTGGGTTTCCGTTTTGCTTTTCAGCTCTCCTTGGAGGCATTTTTTATTTTCTGAACATCTTTAGTCATGGTGAGCTACCTCCTCATTGTGAGCAGCGCTTCCTCCCTTGTGAAATTGGCTGTGTTAAATACTCCCTCCAGGAAGGTATTATGGCAGATTTCCACAGCTTTATCCATCCAGGTAAGTAGCCAGTATTTTATAGATGCTAAAAGTATGTGGGGTTTTTTTTTAAATGTCATTTATTAGTAGTCATTTTCTTTAAAAAAAAAAAAAAAAAAAAAAAAAAAAAAAAAAAAAAAAAACCAAACAAACAAACAAACTACACAGCTGAGCTCCTAAAATGTAGACCTAATAATTGGGTGTTGATGTGGCTAGTTGATTGAAGCTTTTCCTTTTCAGTGAATATTTAGAATTCAGGGGATAGAGTGCCTGAAAAATGCACAGCCTGCTATTAGTTTATTCATGCATGGCCTTACATCTTGGGATTTTTCTATCTTGTGCCTTGTTCATTCACTATCCCATCCTTCACCTTAGTAATCTTGGTTTAAAGCTGATACTGCTTGGGAGCCTTGAGAAACCCTTTTTCTGAGACAACTAGATCATTTGAAAAGTGTCTGTAGAAACTATTGAAACAGTATGGAGGTAGCCCAGCTCTAAACATCCTTAGCCATCTCATTTCCACTGTTCTGCCCCCATATAAGGTAAAACAGTAGCCCAGGGGAGACTCAAACCTGTGATTCCAACACTCAGGAAGAAGGATGAGGCAAGAAAATTAGGTTACATTGATACCTTGTATCAAAAACCAAATGAAAAGCAGAGTTACAAAGATGTCACATCTGTTCAGTTCCCAAGAGAGAGAGCAGTGAAGGGAGCCGCCATATCCTTAGTCAAGAGAGGAAATGTATCAAGATAGGAAAGAGCTTTAAAATTAATTTGGATATCTTCATTCTCAGAGGACAGTAAAACTATCTTATGCTTGTGGACATTGCTACTTAAGACAAGTCATAAGTTTGTACACTTTGTGCATGTGTAAATTGTGAAACACTGAAAAGATAAAATTTTGAGACTTGTCTTCATTCTGAAAAATTTATCCTTTCAGTATAACAGGCCTTACTGCCCTCAAAGCCCTTCATAGACCCTTAGCTAGAAGTTCTTTCACATGAATTTTCTTTCCCTAATAGAATTTTCCTGGAAGAAACAACTTTCTGTGAAAAGTAGTTTGGCAGATATATAAACAACATATCACCAAGACAAAAGGAAATGACAAACAAAAGATGCTCTGAAGTTTTAATCTTGTATTTTAATGATAAAGATTACCCACATTGAAATTTGGCCATCATTTAAAATATGACTGTGGTATGAGTAAGAGAACTTGACGATATCTGCTTCTCAACAAAACACTTTTGTATTACAGGCGAAATTCCACGAGGATTTCGATTCCATTGCCAGGCTGCAAGTAAGTATAAAGAAACGAGGATAAGAGGGACTGGGTGTATGCAGCCCTGTTAGGACTCACCTTTTTAACTTAGAAAATGTAAGCTTCGGGGGATGGTAGGTGGAATGACCTTTAAACTACTGGGGGCTGAACTGGGCCTCACACATGCTTGGCAACCACTCTGCCACAGAGCTGGACCCCAGCCCAAAATTTTAAAATTTTACTGACTTGTATGTATGTATTAACTCTACTTGTTCTAAGGAAGATCTTATTTCCCTATTGCTGCATATACATGGAGTTCCAAGGTCAGCTTGGTTAGTGGCCACACTCTTAGGAAAATCATGGGAAGTTTCAGATTCTCTAAACTTACTCATTTATGAGCAATGTCTATTTTTAAATATTTTTTTGGAATTCACACTTCACAAATAAGAGTTCAGAGTTTTGAGTTTGGGGTGAGGAAATCAGGCTTTTAAGTATTTTTGTAATAAAAAAGCTTAAATATGACTAAACTTACCTAAGTTTAGAGCCAAACTCTTAGTAGAAAGAGTTTTCAGCAGTTTCCTATTTGATTAAAATAAAAACATGGTAGTTTTATATTAAATTGAGATTAATTCAGCATATTGTTTAAGAGAGCATTTCATCCCTGCCTGTACAATTTGAGCCTATTAGATGTATTAGAAACAAATGTTTGTCAGGCCCTACTATAACAGGCCTCCTCTAACTTCTGTAATGCTAGTCATGGGTGTATATGTATGCACCATGCACATGGGCAGATCAGAGAATAAACCTTTCTTTAAAATCCAGAAATGGAGCCAGGTACAGTAGCTGCTGCTTCTAATCCCAGAGCCAGGAAGACTTAAGGCAGGAGGGTCACCCACAATTTGAGACTTGCATGGGCTACAGCAGGTTTATTGCCAGCCTGTGCCACAGAGCAAGACTGTCTCAAACTCAACAAAAATCCCAAACACAAATTTTATGAAACCTAGTTTATGATTTAATTTTTATGTTTGTACTTAAAAACATGATTTGGTTGGTTCAGCATTTGAAAGCCTTTCTGCTATGTGTCACTCATTCAACTGATGGACTATCTTATGTTGATGTTAATAAAGCCTTTAAAGACTTGGTTGCATGTTTTAACAGTGCTCTCACATTAAACAAATAAGCACAAAGTATCATTCCTTTCTTAAAAGCTGTATCTTACTAAAGGCCAGAAACATTTTTTCTCATGCTGAGGATCAAACTTAGGCCGGTCCTTGTTCAGCTAGGCAAAGGCCCTCGTGCTGAGCTGTATCCACAGCTGGAAATGACTTCTTAATTTATTATTCCAGCTAATTGAAACAGGATAGTGTTTCTCATTCAGACAAACTTAAAATGTTTGGAGCTTGCCAATTTAAGCATGTCTTAAGTTGCCAATTAAATAACCCTGGAAAATGTGCCAATTAAATAAGATAAATGATGGTTAGAGTGACAGCTGTGTTGACATAGTACCTAAAAATGCCTGTGCTAATGTAATTTCACTGATGTGAAGACCAGGGTATGTAGAATGATATACTAAGCCAAATATACTGTTGATGTGCTTTATTTAAGCGGTAACCAATGAATGTGCACACAGATTTTTAAGGGCTAGTGAGATGGCTTAGCGGGTAAAAGTGTTTACCACCAAACCTCATGACCTGAGTGGATCTCCAGGACTCATGTGTACCTTCTCACTAAATACTTCTCAAAGGCATTATGTGCCTTTCAAAGGTCCTATGAAATCAAGTGACTGCTTCATTGGGTGGGCATTATAGTTGCTTATCATGTTAGAGTAGCAAAAAAAAAAATGAGGATTAAAAGACATAGTGTGGAGTTCAGTCCCACAGAGGCTCACAGAAAGCTCCTTCAGCTTTATGAGCTTGGGACTAAGAGGTCTTGACTCTCCTTCCTCACTTGAGCCAGAAGAGCTTGACTTAGGTTCATTTCACTGGTTGATGATTTTTGCTTAGTGAACTGCTTTAAAAGAAGCAAGGCTTTGAATCCTGATTGTGACTTTCTATATAGGCCCATTGGCTTCCAAATGCATTAATAAATACGATGAATGTAACTCTTGACAGTGTAGAATATTAATGAACAACAATATACCTACAAGTCAGCTAATAACAGCACATCACCAGCACCATTAGCAGTCTCTCTGTCTCTCTCTGGTTCATTTGTAATAGAAGTGAATTTGTGTTAGTCATTATCTTTTTTGAATAATCTTATGTATATTTACATATTTAAGTATGTCTTCGTCTTTATTGACATGTACTTATATTTTGAGGACATTATTTTTTACTCATTTTTCTACTTATTTTTTATCCACAATTTGGAATCCATTTCTTATACATTACCAAAAAGCCTTGTTGATAGATTGGGACTTCTAATAAATATATAGGTCATTATAGAGAAAATAACCTTCAAATGTTTTTCCATCTGTGAACATGTAACGACTTGTTTCTTCAGGTCAATGAAGTTATTGTTAGTGATCTTATTAGCCTCCGTTTATTTTTTTAGAACAGTTTATCATACTTGTGGCAGTCCTCATGCCTCTGCCTCCTGAATGCCAGCATCACCATGTTTTTGTTATCTTGTAAATGTTACTTGGGGATTGTCTTCTGGTTGGTTGTTTTTGTATTGTATGAAGGCTAGGATCTCTAGTTTCCAGTTTTTTACTGCGTTATTTGCTATAGTTTTCTCTTCCCTGACTGCCCTATTTTTGCTGTGCATACATTATCAGAGTGAAGAACTTCTGTTTCCAACTTGATTATAGATGACAGTTGATTATTTAATAAGGATGCTCTTTTGAAATCTCCAATATTTTATTTGCATGATGATTTACCAACGTTAAACTGTTTTTGCACTCTAGAGCAAGCCCAACATGGTAATTGTAGATCTCTTAATTGTTGAGTTCAGCTTGCTTGTGATTATTTAGGGTCTGTGCATTTATGTTGCAATTGATGTCTGATTTGGTTGTCAAGGTTATTTGCTATGATGGAAGATGCAGGAAAATGGATTGGGGCATATGTTTTGGTTTCTAAGTATGCATAAAATATAAATAAGTTTATTTCTTGGAACAGAAGAGGCCTAGTTATTTTACAATCTGATGTCAGTAATACTATTACAGTTACCTTCACTGAACTGTTTTATAGTCTCTTGATTATCATGCTTATCAGATATACCCCTCCAAAGAATGTTCATGGTTGTGTCTGGCAGAAAATTGGAGTCACGAGGAATCTAAGAATATGCTTCAAACTTTATTAGGACTAACCCATCTCAGTTCTTCAATGGAAAAAGAAAGGGTAAACAGATTACCACCAAAGGATTATACATAGATTTTGTAGCATAAGCAGTGGCATTCATAAGACACTATATTTTCTTACTATTTTTATATAGGGTCTCTTATAACCCAGTTTGGCTTCAGGTTCTCTGGTTAAGATCACCTTGAGTTTCTGGTCTTCCTGCTTCAATCTCCAAGTGCTGAGACTACAAATATGTACCAGTGTGCTTAACTTTTTATTTACATAATAGTATTAGTAAATATTTTAAATTTTTACCAAGTCTACTAAAAAGTCTGCCTAGACTGAGTCTTTAAACCTTTCCTTCCTTAGCTCTCCAGTATTTATTCCTTTCCAAGATTCCTAACTCATTTCATTGTTCTCTATCGTATTTTGAAGAGTTTTTCCTCTATCATTATGCAAAGCTGAACTTCATCTTTTTTATAGTTTTCCTTATTATGCCAAAGCTCATAATTTGATATGAGTGTTGTTCAAACATGAACATAGTTTTTTTATTTTTTAATCTGTGCCTAGTACTTTCACACCAGAGAAGCTTTGTACACCTTCTTGTAAATTTCATTTTGGTTCTCTTTCCTGTCTCTGTGTACCTGCTTTTTCACAGAGCGTTTGCAGAGAAGGAATTTCTAGATTTCCTTTTTTGAGGCACTTATTGGAGTTAGAAATTGTAATGATAGGTTCTAAAAGCACTTTGCTTAACCATTTATCTGTTTCTAGACTTTACAAGTGATCTAAAACTAGCCTTTAGGGTTTGCTAACTTCTTACTCCTTCATGAGGAAGTCTTCACTACTGGACATGTTTGCACTACTAATATCTCAAGGTCACTTTTTTTTTTTTTTTTTTTTTGTAGGAGGGTTCATCTGAATTTCTTGGTCCTTATTCCGGGAGGTGTGGGGTTCTTCATTATCTTGTCTTTTTTAAAAAAGAATTACTATTTTTAATGTTTATGAGTCTCCATTAAAGCCAGAAGTAGGGGGCTGGGTCCCCTAGATCTGGAATTACAAATGGCTGTATGGATGATGGGATTAGACCTTGGGTCTTCTGGAAAAGAAGCCAGTGCTTCTAAGCACTGAGCTATCTCTCCAGCCCCATAATCCTTTTTTAGAAAGCAGTCATATGGCACAATATGGTTCAGGGGATGATGGCATTTGCTGGTAAGCCTGAATACTTGAGTTTAATTCTGCAACCTACATGGTAAGGAATCAACTCCTGTAGGTTGTCGTCTGAACTACACACAACACAACACACACACACACACACACACACACGTAACATGAATATTTCTTAAAATAAAAACAGACTAGAGCTATTTGCTCACTGGTTAAAGCACTGCGCAAGTGTGAGAGCAGAGTTTAGATACCCAGAACCTGCCCAAATGCCTGGTGCCTCTAATTGTAGCCTCAGGTAGAGACAGCAGATCCCCCAGAAACTAGTCATATCAGCAGTCTGAGTTTGATTGAAAGACCCTGCAGGAGTTAATAAGGTGAAAGAGATCAAGGATGATTCCTGAGAGCACGCTCAGGTCTCCACGTGCATGGATATGGATATGCATATGCTTCTGCACACCCCCCCCATTCAGGCAAACATGCATGCAGAGTCTCTCAACAAAATATTTTTTAAAGGCATCATGGGAACAGTGCAAACACTGTAGATTTTGTCATTAAGATACATGGGTTCAGTAATGACCCTATTGCTCATTAAATATTAATTTATGGAAATCTCTATGTATGTCTCATGTATTTTTCATCTCTAAGATTCTGGGTTAAAGTATGTAAATTACCTAATGAGAAGCAGACTTGGTACAATTGCCTGCTTCTCATTAGGTAATTTACATACTTTAATGAGTGAGTTACCCACCTTTCTCCTCCTCTCTTCCTATTCCCAACCTGATGATTGTACCTCTTTATTTTCCTCAGGTGATTCTAGTCACAAGATTCCTATTTCAAACTTTGAATTCGGGCATGACCAAGCAACTGTGTTACAAAACCTTTATAAATTTATTCATCCAAATCCAGGGAAGTGGCCACCCATTTACTGCAAGGTAATACCTTTAAGATAACCCATTTAGACACCAAAAGAATTGAAAAGATACTAAAAGAATTTCAGTTTTGTGTTAATTATATGTTTTGAAACATTCATTCTTAATTAATTTCTGTGCAATTAGTATGTCCTTTAAACTCCTAATTTTTGGAAGCAAAAAAGCTGAGTACAATATTTTCTTCAAATTCCTCCTGAAATACCTGCAATATCTTTTTAGCCCAACAAATGGATACTCATTCTCTTAACCATTGTTTTGTGATGCTTAGAAAAGACTTTTTTGCTTTATCAAAATTCTCTAGGATAGTAGTGAAGAATTGGGTCCTAAACTTGCTATATATTATATTACCATGACCAGATCACATGATTATTGGTCTACCCATACATAGTCTCACTTGCTTTTCATTTAAACTCTATTAAAATATATATATATATATATATATGTATATGTGTATGTATGTATATATAGCTAGTTAATCTTAGTGGTAATGTTTTCTAATGCATGCTATTTTTATATAATTTTCAATTAGTGTCTGTCTTTACTATGCACACCCACATTTGAAAGGACAGTGTTAATTAAAATAATTCAAAAAAGGAAAAAATACAAGTAATAATTTTCCTTCTGCAGTCTGATGATAGAGCCAGAGTCAACTGGTGTTTGAAGCGTATGGAGCGGGCATCAGGTGAGTAGAATCTGGATCATGCAGGAATATTAGCCTATACTTTTCATTTTGACATATGTGTTCTACATGCCCAAATTCACTAATTGTATTTTTCTATTTACAATGGAAGAAATCCGGCAAGATCTAGAACTTCTCACTGTAGAGGATCTTGTAGTTGGAATCTACCAGCAAAAATTCCTCAAGGAGCCCTCTAAGACCTGGGTTAGAAGCCTCCTAGATGTGGCCATGTGGGACTATTCTAGCAACACAAGGTATTAATAATGATTTTGTAATTCATTGATCTTGGTTTCTTTTCTGAACTACATTCTAAGAAAATAGGCTTGGACCACATTTGGGGTTTGTGGCCTTGGTTGTATTGTTTTGCCTTTTGTAAATCAATATTTAGTTAAACCTTGTAAACTTGTAAAAATAGTTTTTACATGTATGAGTGTTTGCCTCTGTGCTTACCACATGAGTTCCCCTGGTGATGCTGGAGACCAGACGAGGGTGTCAGAATCTCTGTTGCTGGAGAACAAACCCAGGGTCTCTGAAGGTGCTCTTTACCACAAGCCAGCTCTCCAGGCTGGGGAAGCTTATTTTTAGATGTTGTTTTTAATGTTATATTTTTTTAGTATTCAGTAATTGATGGAAAGAAACATTGCTGCTTTATACTAAAAAAAAAAAACAGCAGAAACACTGCCAAATTGATAATTCTTTACTAGTTAGAATTTCTCTACTAAAGAAAGAATGCTTTTTGATTTATTTAGACTTTATTTTGAATTTTTATTAAATTGTTTGCATTATACATACATAATGTATGCACAGTGATACATAAATGAACTAAATTGACAATTTGTTTATTTTGAAACAATCCTGGATTTGCTTAAAAATAAGATTAATAAAAAATAAGCATAATACTCTTGGTTTCTTCAATTGTTTATTAATGCAGGTTCATTATAATTTGTCTTTAAATACATAAACCTTTTCTAAGTTACTTGAGAGTAAATTGAAGTCACTGTGATCCTTTGTGTCTAGGTAAACCAGTATTTCCTTATAATAAACATTTCTCTTAGAGTAGTATAATTACCAGTCAGAATATTGTCATTGACATATAGTACTGTTATCTGAACTGAAGTGCATAGGCTTCTGGTTCTTTTGTGGTGTCTTTTATTGGTCAAACAGCATCTAGAGTCCAGCCCTGGATCACATTTTGTTAGTCGTGTCTTGGGCTTAACCTGGAATTGATGATCCTTTTGCTTCAACTCCCAAGTATTATTCCCTGATATTACAGACATGTACCACCACTCGGGAGCCTTAGTCTCTTAGAATCAGTTTCTTTGAAGAACAAAGTCTAATTAGTTTGAGTTGGCTTATATTTTCTGATGACTAGGTTAAGGTTACACATTTTAGGAGGAATACCCAAAATAAAAAATGCTCTGTCTTCTCAGTATATCATACTTGGAAGCATATTATATCAGTTTGTCCTATTTGGTCACTTGTCTCTCAGATTTGTTAAGAGTCACCTTTGAACAGTTGTTAAGAGTACCTATCTTATAATGGGCTGACATGTGCTCAGCAGTAGAGTACTACCTAGATAACATAAGGCCCTGGGTTCAATTTCCAAAAACGTTAGAGTATTTTTGCAGAGAAATGTAATTTTTTAAATTGCCAAATACTAGTTCTGGCATTCTGTGATTTAGTTGGAGTAGTTCTGCCAAGCTTGGGAAGGTAGTGATTTTTCATTATTATTCCTTCAGTACTTATTAGTTAGAACTCTATAATAAAGTACTTTTCTCCTTCATAATTTCTGTGTAAGTATAGACTTATGAGCACTTGTTTTATTCCGTGAATTTTACTGTTACTACCAGTCTTGAGTGCTTTTTGCTTTCTGGTACATTCTAGCTTCATCTTCTAGGGTTCCCTACTACCCTTGGATTTAGCAGTTTCTCCAATAGACCTCTGTTCCTTTCAAAGTGGGTGGTGCTGAGTGAGAACCTGTTTAGTATGTGTCTTAGGTTTGAGTTTGGGGTGCATTGAATGAAGTTTGAGTGTTATAGGAACCATGACAGCTCAGGATTCATTTAGAGTCGACTTTAGTCAGAAGAGTCACAGTAATTTTCTCAAAAGTTACTTGAGTTACTTCTTTTTCACTCCTTCATAATAGTTAAATTGCTATTTGCTTGTCTATATTTATGTTAGTCCCCTCCCCTTTGTTGGTTTAATTAGTCTTTCGTGCATAAAGCACTAGCATTGTTAAACAGCATATATTCAGATGTGTCACTCACTTCATTGAACCCCTACAAAAGCTTAAAAATTACTTTGGGGAGAACTGAATCTTTATAATGTTGAGTTATGTCCAAGGACAAAGGTGGTTTTTCTCTTGTTCAGATAAACACCATCTTTTTGATATCTTTGTTTTTCACACAGGTTTGTAGGTCTATTATTGGTGTATTGTTGATGGGAAGTTTCTTAGGAAATTTTGTTCTTCTATGGAAGCTTTTAATTAAGCTTCATAATTCTAATGGAGTAAATTTGGTGATAGGTATTTTTATGAGAAACTATACATAGTAAAAATAGATTTTTAAATGGTTTTAATGTCTGCAAGGAAGGTAACCTCAAAAAAAGTGTTTCTGAGGTTTCATTGTTTTGTTACATCCTGTAGATTCTGAAATGTCATTTTGAACAAGTACTGTTTAATTCATTCTCCAACAAATTAAAATGCTTTTAAATGAGAAGATGGAGAGGCATTCCTGGATTTTGTTTCTTTTGCTAAACTATGGGTGTTTGCATTAAGACCAAACAATGTTGATTGCTATATTAAAAACTGTGGAAATTATTTGTGTTTAGGGCATTTTTGATAACATAGTATATAACCAATTTTATGAACTGTCCTATGAGCACATGAAAATATTCTGTAAAAATCTGAGTTGTAGGATTTGATTGTCTACAAGATCTACACTGATTATTGAGTAGCCAGTTTTCTGTTACTCTATAGTCAAACATCCGAGATAATCAGCCTATAAAGAGAAAGGGATGATTTTGATTTTGGAGGCTCAAGTTCATGATGAATTGGCCTCTTTGCTATTTTGTGACTCTGTTCAGTGTCTTGCAGTGGGGAGTGTATGTGGTACAGAAAACTGCCTCACCTCATACTGGGAAGATAAAGAGGAGGGAGGGGACTGGTATTGTACAGTTGTCTTCATGGACACATACTAGCCTCAACTACCTGAGGGCTTCCCAATCACCACACTGTGTGTGAACCAGACTGTCCTGGATCTCACTATCTTGATCAGACTGGCCTCAAACTTAAGAGATTTGCCTCCTGAGTGCTAGATTCAAAGGTGTGTGCCACTACACCCTACACCCTGCTCTTTACATAAAATTCTGTCACCTCCCAAAAACCTAAGAATGGGCCTTGTCAGGAACAGTCTGCACATTGAGCTCCTGATTATTCTGCCTTGCATTCCTGAGTGTTCAAAAGTAGAGATGTTACCATGTCTGCAGATTTTCTTATTCTTCAGTTAATTTTGTGTAGTAGGGGGTTTCTGGCACTGACTTTTGGGCCTAGCATCAAGGTTTAGGCCCGCAGACACGCAGAGACACACAGATACTTACAATTAGTTTTAGGCTGATCTGACCTAAGGCCCAGGCATGTAACTTGTTAACTCTGTACCCTTCATCTAATCCATGATTCTTCCTGTTCAGCCATGCAGCTCGGTACCTTTTCTCAGAGCAGCATAGTTGTCCTCTGCTTCTTCCGGCTTCTCTCTGGCATTCTGCTCAGTGCTTCCTGTTCTCAGAGTTTTTCTTAGTCTGGTAGCCCCACTCACGCTTCCTGCCTGCCTTTGGCCAATCAACACTTTTTATTAAACCAGTGGGTGCGATAATTATTTACAATGAAACAACACAATCTCCCACAACTTTGTCCTCTTGTTATATCCTCATTGAGAGTAGAGTTTTACTGTGTTTCCATACTTGAAATACCCATTTTGTAATTTTAAGCTGGTTGCTCTCTTATTTGGTTGTCTGTGCATTAAGAAGTTTGGTGAATTTTGGTGTATAATAGGTTGAAGGGGGAATTAAAAGGTATTTCCTGGGGTGGTTTTTTTTTGTTTTGTTTTGTTTTGTGTTTTGTTTTTTTTTTTTTTTTGCATGGTTAAGATTTCTACCGTCACATTTTGTGTCTGAGTTTCTGAAAATTACAACTCCACTGTGTTGTATATTCCTTGTGGAAAATGTATAATTTCCTTAGCTTTAACAGTGTGATTTCTTTAGCCTAGAAACTTTACTACTTTGCCATCCTTTATGTTGGTTGCTTCTCAGTTTGTTACAGTCTACTTTCTAAAGTGTCTGATAAACCATTTCAGTATGCAGAAATTGTCTTCTATTTCTAGAGTTGTAATTTTCTTTGACTGTTCAATTTCTGTTAAGGAAATTGATAACAGATGCTGCCATGTTATCTTTTACTTTCTCTTTTTACTCTTCAATTAATTTCTTTTTCAAAATGACTATATTGGGGGAGGCAGTTCCTAATCTAATTTTTTTTTCTGCTTTTGGCTTCTGGATCTAGTCAACTGTGTTTCATTTTAAAAATTGTTTAGTTGTGATTTTTTTCTTTACAGAGTATGTTTCCACAGTCATTGCACACTTGTGTGAGAACATTTAATTGCATGTGGAATGTTATATTTTCCCCATGTTTTGGAGGTGGGTGGATTTTGAGGTTCTGTCCTAGTTTCTTATGTTCTAATAGTTACCTGTGAATGAGGCCTTCTGTTGCCTTTGTCTCCTGGGCAGCAATGTCTGACAGATTTGTGAGTTCAGTTAAAGGGCTCCCTCTCTGTCAGTGCAGTAGCCAACATACAAGTTCACACTAACATTTGTTAGCGACTTGGATGAAAGGTGGCCGATTTTCCAATTTTTGTTTGGTCCTATGGATCCTAAATTTATTTCTTTAGATCCTCATCACCATCATCCAGCGCAGCACTTCTCAACTGTGGGTAAGGCCACTTTGGGGGTTAAATAACCCTTTCATAGGGATCACATATCAGATACCCTGCATATCAGATATTTACATCAAAATTCATAAAAGGAGCAAATTGGTTATGGAAGTAGTGTAGTGTGGTGGTGGTGTGTCAACTTGACGCAAGCTAGAGTCATCAGAGGAAAGGAAAGGCCTCCTTGAGATTCAGCTGTAAGGCACTCTTTTATTTAGTGATCAGTGGAGGAGGGCCCAGCCCATGGTGGTCCTGGTTCTAAAAGAAGGTGGGCTGAGCAAGCCATTGGAAGCACATCAGTAAGCAGCACCCCTACGCAGCCTCTGCATCAGCTTCTGCCTCTGAGATCCTGCACTGTTTTGAGTTCCTGTCCTGATTCCTTCAGTGATGAACAGCAATGCTGAAGAGTAAGCCAAATAAACCCTTTCCTCCCCAACTTGCCTTTGAACATAGTGTTTTGTTGCAGCGATAGAACCCTAACCAAGACACACAGCAGTGAAAATCATTGTATGGTTGGAGTCCCCACAACATGAAGAATTCTGCTCCCTGACATAGGTGCTTTCTTGTAGGCAGGGCTTTGCTCTTCAAGTCTCTGCTTGAGTTTTTATGTGCAGTAGGGATGATTTACATTAGTCTTAAAGACTCCTGTTTCCTTTTTCATTCATTCCTACAGTTTTCTAGACTCCACAGTCAGTGAGAGACTAAGAAATTTCTCTATTGCAACTTCTTTCTCTTTATGATTGAGTCTTACTGCTCTGTCCTCTGTAGAATCTTGTCTACTTTTTGTTGTCATCATTGTTGTTGATCTGTAAAGTGACATGTTATGATATTTAGACTCAATACAGTTGCTTTGGTTACTGATGATAGTATTTCTAAAATTTTGTATTCAGTAAGTATTTGGTGTCTGTATTTATATTAACTTAAGTATTTAGTGTCTGTATTTATATTCAGTATTATCCCCTGTGCCACTGGCAATATTGGTAAAGCAACACTTCGTTTTAACAAGATTCCTAATGTCTAGAATTTTCTTCCAAACAACTGATCTTTGGTGCACATTTCTGTTTTGGCCTTTATTTCAATGAAAAGATCAATAAAATGTTTTCGGAGGCAAAATATTTTCTAAAATTTGTAGATATTGCCCAAAGTGTTGAAAGACTGCTGTACACACACACACACACACACACACACACACACACACACACACACGTATATATGTGTGTATGTATGTATATATATATATATATATATATATATATATATATATATACACATACACAGTGAAAACTTAGGCCATAGTAATTATTTCCATATGCTTTAATGACAACTGTATAATTCTTTGTATAATATGGATTCTTAACAGAAGAAATACAGTGTTAAGTTCACTAAATATAGGTTCAACAAGACTAGGCTAGTTTTTGTGTGAGGTAGTTTTTGAGGCCTGTGCCAGAGTTGGTACAGAGAGATCTTGATGACATAGTGCTGCAGCCAGTGTAGTGAGGAAGCATTTGAACCAAATGCCTCTCCCTCTCACTGAGCACTTATAGTGTAGTAAGATTCTGGGGGAATTTTTGTTTAATAAAGTATAGAAATTAATTAGTAATTGTCAGTATGGGTCAGTAGAACTCATTTTAAGTACTGTTCTGAAGTGCCTACTAAAAGACTTAGCAAATGACTGGTAACACAATATCATAAGGTATTGGAGAAATGTTACAGTTTTTATTGATGCAGTTTAGTACTTAAGTAATAAGGTAATAACTATATACTATTATGGTGACTCAAACATTTGGATTTCATAACTGTCCTCTGTTCTCCTGATGTTTCTTACCAAGTTGTCTTTGGGTTAACTTATAATCTGACCCGCTGACAAAAAGCAATAACAGCCTTTAATCAACAAATACTGACTCAGACATAGTGGCACATACCTCTAACCCCAACACTCAGAGTCAGAGGCAGGAGGATTATTACAAGTGCAAGGCTATCCTGATCTACATAGGAAGTTTCAAGACAGCCAGGACCTTGTCAAAACAAAACTTAGTGTGCATCTTTTCTACGCCAGGCATTTGCACTGAAGTCAGACAAATTAATGTTCCCTCCCCTTCCTTTATGACACGATCATAGGAGAGGTAACATGTAATAATTAAGATAATTAACATTTTAACTTGTAGTAAGTGCTTTTAAAAAGTCAACCAAGAAGTCCATGGAAAGGGAGACTACAAGATGAACAGTCAAGGAGACTGTTTAAACTGTAATGTGAAAGCTAATAACTGAGCAGAAGATAGAAAATGAAGAGAGCCTTGTTAGAAATAGGATTTTACCAAGTAGGAAAGAAAATAGATTAGGTTTCTTAAAGGTCTCTGTGGTTCTTTTTACAGATGTATTGAAAGGAGATAAGAAAGGTATGGAACCTGTGATTATTAAAGGAGCTGACAATAAATGATCTGAGACTAGACAGAGGAAGAAGGCTTTGGATTTGTAAAAAGCAATAGACCTTGCTTAATGACTAGAGCTAGACAGAGAGAATGCAAACTGATAACAGCTCATGATTGGCTAATGGGGTGAAAGAATCAAGTGTAGCATATTCTGGAAGACTGGTGAAGTGTCTGATGAAGCCACCGTGTGTAGGTGAGATTATTACAGAGGCTGAGCAAGAAGAAAACAACACAGAACCCTTTGTAGTAGGCTTTGCCATCATAAAGCTTGGGCAGAAACTATGTGTGGAGATGTCAGCACTGCCACCTGACAGAAAGACATTGTCAGTGTTTATAATGAAGGCTTTAAGGTGAGGTATGAAGCCAGGCGGCCATGTGCTACTTACTTCCTGAGCTAGGGATGTTTCCTCACTCTTGTTTCTTGGTTTATCTCATTCTTTGGGGATATAAATTGTCTTTCTGTGGCCTTTCCATGTTGAAGATTTTCCTTGAAGTTTGATCCACCTTGGTTTGTTTATATGTAGAAATGAGGCTTCAAAACCAAATAACTGGTCCATCATTTAGTCAGCTAGTCAATAAGGCTTTGCTGCAGGGAAACCAACAAGGAGTTTAGCAAGTTGGAGGTAGACTCCTAAATTCAGCAGCAATCAACTCATTTCCTTTTGTGGTGGTAGAGAAATGACAGCTCTTGGAACAAAACTTCAGCTTCATAACCTGCATCGGCCCTTCTATGTGTGCATATATGGTGTGGTTGTGGATGTGCCTGTGTGTAGAGATGAGAGGACACTGGTAGTGACTTTCTCATTCCACCGTGGGATCCAGAGATTGAGCTTAGGTTGACAAGACATAGTAAATGCTTCACTCCATGGCTGTTTTTAGTATGAGCATGTCCTTGAGTCCAGCACTTTGATAAAGTTGAGATAGGCAGATCTTTTCTTTCATGCCTATTGTGTGAGCCACAAAGCAGTGATTTCTTAAGTCACTTAATTCATTTATTTCTATATTTTTATTAAATTGTCTTTTATAGAGAAGCCTGTTTGTATTTTCTTTTTGACTGTGTGCCTCTAGTTATTTGACTGTGGTTTTCAAAAGACTTTGGGGACAAGAAATAAATATACGCATGTATTTCATTCACCATCTAAACTGAACCTTGGCAATGGTAGTATTAAGATATGAGGTCTTATATTTTGGTTTCACTGTAAAATTTTCCTTTGTTCAATTAAATGAGCTTTTTATATTTGACCAGAAAAATGAGCAAATTTTGTATAATACATGAGGCACTTGAGTAGGTGTTATGTAAGAGGTATGGGAAAGACTGACATGATAGTCCTTACCTTTAGTCTCCTGTCCATAACACCAGTAAGTCATGTAAAAATACTAAGGTTAATAAAGAGACTTTCTGGGCCTATGGCAGGCATCTTAGAAGGAGGCATGAAATCTGAGCATAAAGGGTAAGGAGAGTAGAGTCAAAAGAGACAACATCCAGCTGCCCAAAAAGCAAGATGTAAAGAAAAAGGTAAGCCACAGGCCACATGGCAAGACAGATTAATAAAAATGGGTTAAAATAAGATATAAGAGCTAGCTATCAATATACCTGAACCATAGACCAAGCAACATAGAACTAATATAAGCATCAGAGTCATTGTTAGGGGGTTAAATAGTGGCAGACATGTCTAGACCACAAGACTAGGTGTTTGTGTGTAGTTCACATATTAAGAATTTTCACTAGAGGAGTTAACATACAACTCTTTTAAAATCTGCATTAAATTAATCTTTGAAGGCCAGAGAGATAGCTGAGTAAAGGTGCTTGCCCATCAGAGTTTAGAAACCCACATGGCAGAGGGAAAGACCCAACTCTCCCAAGTTTCTCTCTGGCTGCCACATAAGCCCACACACGTGTGCACACACACACATAAATACTAAGTGTAAGAAATTTTGAATAACGATATTAGTTTTTACTAAATGATTTACTCTAGGTGGATTGGAGAGTGGCACATAAGAACCTCTAAAGAGTTAGTTTAGTTACTTCATTTGGATAGTACCAGAGACTTATAGTAAGCTCCATCCTCATTCACCTGTTAGTTCATTAAACTTCTTTTTCTTGTACAGGTGCAAGTGGCATGAAGAAAATGATATTCTCTTCTGTGCTTTAGCTGTTTGCAAGAAGATCGCGTAAGTGCGGGGAGTGCTTCCTCTTAGGGCTGTGCTGCACGTGCCTGCTCATCTTTCTTACCGAAGCCAGTAAAAACGAAGATGGTTTTTTCTCTTTGTTATTTTTTGCTGTTCTGTCCACATCACTACATTCTTGAGGTTTTTCCTTCCTGGGCTCCTTAAAGAGACAATTTCCTGATAGCATTAAGGACATCACTTTCTTGTAATGATGCCCTAAAATTGTAAACCAGTTTTCCTCCTTTTTTGTAGTGAAAGCACCTACAGCCCTGTTCTAGTTTGCTTTCTGGTGTGTGACAAGCACCATGACCAAAAGCAACTTAAGGGAGGACAGGATTTATTTGGCTTACACTTTAGGTCACAGCCCATGTCAGGGCAGGAACCCTGGAGGAATGCTGTTTGATGGCTCACTCTAGGCTCATGTTTATCTAGGTTTGTGTGTGTGTGTGTGTTGTATACAACCTAGTGTTGGTGCTGCCGGTGGTAGGGTGGCCCTTTGTGTTGATTAACAACAAAGGCATTTCCCACAGATCTGTGTGAGCTAGACAATCCTCAATATAGACTTCTCAGGTGACTCAAGGCTATGTTAAATTGACATTTGAAGCCGACTAAGACAAGCCCCAAGTCTGTGGGTGCTCTGGTAGAGCCTTACCTCATTCCCATGCCCTGTAGCAAGCCTAAAATTTGATCTACTGGTCAAGAGATTGCTTACCAGTAAAAATGTTCATGGTTTGAATGCTGCCTGTTCTATGACTCTTTAGATAAACTAGAATATAACCTTGGAGATGCTGTTTTTGTTGGAAAACTTAACCTAAATGCTTTTATAGTGAACTGGATGAAATTGCTCTAATGAGATCTGTCCTCTTTTTTAAGGTACTGCATCAGTAATTCTCTAGCCACTCTCTTTGGAATTCAGCTCACTGGAGCTCATGTACCACTACAAGACTATGAGGCCAGCAATAGTGTGACACCCAAAATGGTTGTATTGGATGCAGGGCGTTACCAGGTAAAGAAAACTCTGTTGTCAGCAGCATCTTCGATAAGAACTTTAGTTGGGACCCTCATTAGGGTGATATTATACCAAAGGAGCAAACAGTTTTCTAATATTTTTATTTTGACTTTCCCACTGAATAATTCTTCCAGCTCCCAGTTCTCTGTTTCTTTACTTGCTTTCCTTCTCACATAGCACGAGTCTCCGCTATTATGATCATTTCCTATACCCAGTGCTACTGCTTCCAATCTCAACTACAAATAGCCTCTTCTTTAACTCCTACCATCTTCCTCTAGCAAACCAGTACCCGCAATTCTTTAACCTTTGCTGAGACATGTAGGTCACTCATAGCTCTACTTCTTATGCTCTTCTGTAGAGCTGCTGCATTGAACAACCCCAGGACACTATTTGTGTATGTAAACCTGTGGCCTCTTATCCATATTTTCTTTTTCTTTTTAACATATCCACCACCACTGTTTCTCTTCTCTCCCTTCTTCCCAGTCATCCCTCAGCTTCCACCATTATCCCCCTATCCATTCCTCAGAGAGGATAAGGACCCCAGGGTGAGTCAGTGCATTCTGGTATATCCAGCTGAGGTAGGACCAAGCCCCTCCCCACTGTATCAAGGCTGAGCAAGGTATTCCTCTGTAGGGAATGGGCTCCAAGAAGCCATTCATGCAATAGGAATAATTCTGGTCCCACTGCCAGAGGCCCCATAAAGTGCTATGCCATTCACTGTCATCCACATTTAGAGGGCCTAGTTCAGACCCATGCAGGTTCCCCAGCTGTCAGTAAGAGTCAGTGAGCTCCCAATAGCTCGGGTCAACCATCTCTGTGAGTTTCCCCATTGTAATCTTGACTACTTTGCTCATCTAATCCCTCCTCCCTATCTTCAGCTGGACTGGGAGTTCAACCCAGTGCTTAGCTGTGGATCTCTGCATCTGCTTCTATCAGTTGCTGGATGAAGGTTCTATGATGACAATTACGATGGTCATCAATTTGATTACAGGTGGAGGTCAATTTAGACACCCTCTCCACTATTGCTTGGAGTCATAGCTGGGGTCATCTTTGTGGATTCTTGGGTGTTTCCCCAGCACCAGGTTTCTCTTTGACCCCACAATGGCTCCTCTATCAAGGCATCTGTTTTGTTGCTCTCCCTCTGTGCCCCTCCCCCAACTCAACCATCCCATTCCCTCATGTTCTCTTCCTAGCTCCCTCTTACTCCCTCCTCCACCATGCTCCCAATTTACTACGAGATCTTGTCTATTTCCTCTTCTTAGGGGTCCATGGATCTCTCTCTGAGGGTCCTCTTTGTTACCTAGCTTCTCTGGAGTTGTGAATTATAACCTGGTTATCCTTTGCTTTATGTCTAATACTCACTTTTGAGTGAATACATACCATGTTTGTCATTCTGGATCTGGGTTACCTCACTCAATATGTTTTTTTTCTAGTTCTTTTTTTTTTTAACTGGTGAGTAGTACTCTATTTGTAAGTGTGCCACATTTTTTTTATTCATTCTTCAGTTGAAGGGCATCTAGGTTGTTTCCAAGTTGTGGTTATTATGAATAATGTTGCTATGAGAATAGTTGATTATATATTCTTGAGGTAAGAATGTACATGCTTTGGGTATATGCCCAAGAGTGGTATTGCTTGGAGTATTGGGTAGATTGATCCTAGTTTTCTGAGAAACTGCCACACTGATTTCCAGAGTAGCTGTACAAGTTTATATTCCCACCAGCAGTGTAGGAGTGTTCCCCTTACTCCACATCCTCTCCAGCATAGACTGTCATCTGTGTTATTGATCTTAGCCATTCAGACAGGTGTAAGATATGGTATCTTGGAGTTATATTTTATTTGCATTTCCCTGATGGCTTAAGGATGTTGGGCAATTCTTAAGTGTCTTTTGGCTGTTTGAGATTCTTCTGTTGAGAATTCTCTATTTAGCACTGTACCCCATTTTTTATTTGATTACTTGGTAATCCTGTTCAATAAAAGAACTTCTGGAGGCATCACCATCCCTGACTTCAGGCTATATTGTAGAATTAAAGTAATAAAAACAGCTTAGTATTGGCATAAAAACAGACATGTGGATCAATGGAATTGAATTGAAGATCTGTCATTAACCCACCACACCTATGAACACCTGACTTTTGACAGAGAAGCCAAAAATATACAATGGAAAAAAAGATAGTTCTTCAATAAATGGGGCTGGTATAACTGGATGGTGGTATGTAGAAGAATGTAGATAGATCCATATCTATCACTCTGAACAAAACTAAAGTCCAAGTGGATCAAAGACCTCAACATGAACCCATTTACACTGAACCTGATAGAAAAGAAACTAGGAAATATCCTTGAACACATTGGCACAGGTGACCACTTCTTAAATATAACACCAGTAGTACAGACACTAAGAGCAATTAATAATGGGACCTCCTGAAACTGAGAAGCTTCTGTAAGGCAAAGGACACAGTCAATAAGACAAAATAACAGCCTGCAGAATGGGAAAGATCTTCACCAACCCTACATCTGACAGAGGACTGATCTCTAAAATATAAAGAACTCCAGAAACTAGAGATTGTATTTTCCTTTTACCACCTCCATCCCTACCCTTTACTACATTCTGTCCCAACTTAGAAGTTTTAGTCTGTCTTTTCTAAACTCCATTTGTCCTCTATCTTTGTCATGCTTGGTTGACAGACTAATCCTGATTAAATCTAACTACTCCCTCTTACATTTGTAAGTTGAAATAAATGTAGAATGAAATTACTATGCTTCTAGGTTAAGACAGCAAATAACCATAATCCCAGCCTCTCTAGAAATTCACACGTTCAGGGTCAGCCTGGGCAGATGAATTAAGACTATTTGGTCCTAAAGAATACAGAAGTGTATTTGTCTGATAAGTACAAGTCCCTGAGTTTAGCGCACACACCCCTCCATACCACCATGCTGACTGTTACGACTTAACTCAATGTATTGTATGATGAGCTTCATCAGTTCACTGGCATTGCCTGCAGTCATCATTTAGAGAAATGATAGTTAATTTCTCATTTACTATCTTTATCACCTTCCCCCCACCTTTGCTATAGATAATGCTGATGCTGTGGCTTCTCCAATAAAATAGAAGCAAATGAAGATTTTCTACATAGTTCTACCACCTCACTGTCTGCTTCTACTTTATTCTCTGCTTTTACTCTGGTATTTTTAAGTAGTCTCTGTTCCTGTCTGAAATGTATGTATTAGATATTGTTCTTTCACTAACCAACTGCAGTGATTTTATTTTTCTTGAATCTTTAAAGACTCCCTTTATTCTGAATCATTCTTTCTTTGCCTCCCCCTCCCTTTCCTCTGTGTGTGTGTGTAGGCATGCCTGTCTACGTGTGCCATAGTGTACATGTGGATGTCAGAGACAGGAGTTGGTTCTCCTACCATGTGGGTTTCAGGGATCAATCTCGGGTCATCAAGCTTAGCACAAGCACCTTTACCCATTTTGCCAGCCCTGTTTATCACTCTCAAAAAAAAAAGCAAGCAAACTAAAGCCTGTGACCCTGAAGTATCTCCAAAGTCACCTTATCTCTTTCATTACAGAAAACATTACAAAACATTGGTAAAATTCTTAAGTTAGTTTGCATTTTTAATTCGGAATTAAAGTAGGCCATTTAATAATTGATAAGTAAATCAAATCTTTTTCTGACATTTTTCCTGTTTGTTTACAGAAGCTAAGAGTTGAGAGTCCAGGATTCTGTCATTTCAACTCTTATAATCAGGAACAAAGGTCAAACACATCCACTGGTAAGCACCTTCAGTTTTACAAGATTGGGGCTATACGTTAAACCTTACAAAGATCCTGGTGTGTTTCTGAGCTGTCATGAGCATATGAGGAGCTTGTAAATTAATTTAACATTTTGTTTGCAGTTATCAATTTAAACAATTTTATTTTATGTATTTTTGTCACTAGTGGAATATAACATTCCTCAGACAAGTGCAGGACATTTCTAAGAAACCCTATTTTTTTCTGACAATTACAGTTTCATATTTTGATGTGATAGATAAATGATGTGTTTCGGGGAAATGAGAAATTTCAAAGCTAGATACATGGAAACTAAAAATCTTTAGTGGTACCTAAAAAACTAGTTGGCATTTCTTGCCCTAAAAACAAAAGGAAGCATTGTTCTTCATCCACTTGCCTTATGCTCATGATTTTTTAATTATGATTTAGAGTCCTACAGTGGGATGAAGTTAACTGAGATGCCTCTTCATAGATCAAATGTAAGGTTTCTGTGTCTGTTTATCTTTTCAACATCCTAGGTTATTACCCATCTGGGGTGAAAATTTCTGGCCCCAGCAGCAGTGTTCGAGGAAGAGGGATTACCCGCTTACTAGAGAGCATCTCCAGCTCCTCCAACAACATCCACAGATTCTCCAACTGTGAGACTTCACTCTCATCTTACATGCCCCAAAAGGATGGGTACAAATCTTTCTCTTCCTTTTCTTAATGATGGTAATTTTTACGATTTCTGGAAAAATAACAAGCCCAACTTCCTTTCTGACTACAGTCATATTAAACAAACATCACATCAACAGTTAATGTCACTCCTAAAAACATACATAATTTGTAAGGAAAAACTATTTCTTAGATTAAAAGTAATTGTGGTTGGAGAAGACTTGACATTCTTGCTTGTGTGTGTTTCCTTTATTTTCTTCTAAGTCTATACTTCCTGTAGTATTATGGGTATGTCCTTAAGGTTTTGAGTTCTAGAACATAACTGACTATATCCAAGCATTTGAAAATGTTACACAGTTCTTTCTTCTGAAGTAAAGAATTAAGTAATATCTGTTACAAAAGACTCTTAAGATAATAGTAACTTATTCTTCCCATTATGAAATGTAAACCTTAGCCCAAAGGCTATTTGCATTACAAATAACTAAGAAAATTAGCCTTTAACAAAAATAATGACTTGTTGTTTTAAATAGTCTTTGAAGTAATTTGCCTTTGGCAAGAAGAAACCAGTTAACAGGATGAAAAGACAAAATGAAAGATGAGAGAGTTGCCATTTACTCCTGCTCTCATGTACACAATAGAAGTAATCTTAGGGCTTGTAGGTTTATTTTCATGGAATAGTTTGGTCT
Organism: Phyllotis vaccarum; assembly: GCA_033318265.1. Taxonomy (NCBI): domain Eukaryota; kingdom Metazoa; phylum Chordata; class Mammalia; order Rodentia; family Cricetidae; genus Phyllotis; species Phyllotis vaccarum. Next base: position 27,719,674 of record JARWLC010000017.1, read on the forward strand.
TTCAGAGCAGATTTAAAAAAGTAAAACATTAAGATAATTCAGCCCTTTCCCCTTTAAAAAGAATCTCTGGACACTGAACTAAAAAAATACTAATATCCTTTTAGAAAATTAAGTATCAACTGATACTTTCATTGAGCCTCTGACAGGGAATTTCTTCTGACTCATACAGTGGCACCAAGGAGTCAGAACCAAGGACATTGACTACTGTAATGTCACACAGCAGTTACTGTTGTTGCTGTGAGACAAGTATTCTGGAACTTACATGGTTCATGTCTGCTTCAAATTCCAGTGCTTTGCCTCCTAAGCACTGGAATTTGAAGCATGTACCCATATGGCACATGTGCCCAGATAAACTTAATGCTTTCAGTTGTAACTTTTTTGTGACTTATACACTTTAAGGTTCCACTTCCTATGCTCAGTACATGTCAGAATTAAGTTAGTATTGCTAGTGGAGAAGGCATGCAGAATTTCAGAGCCACCTCAAAAGAAGTAGTACTTTGTAGATAAAGGAACCAATCACTGTTCTTGCGGATTCCATTCTAATCCTGGGTAATTTCATCTGTGCAGTGACCATTCATTTAAGAGTCTGCCTCGTGTTGGGTTTAGAACTAAAATGAAGAAAAACAGCTCCTGGTGTTGACTTTACTGTAAAGGTATAAACAGTTGTATGAATTAGTAAAAATGTCTCTTTAGCATGAGGGGAGATGGACACACCCCAGAGGGACTTCAGAAATGTCCTTGGAGTGCCTTTTCACAAGAACGTGCAAGTCACTGAGTAGGCAGGACTGTCTCTTCAGAGCAGTCCTAGGACGCCAGACTCGACATAAAATGAAAACTCTTGGCATCTCCTTCAAATTCATCCTGAAACTGAATCCTAGTCATTACATTATGAGTTAGGGAAGCCAGCCAGTCAAAAGTGGGGCACTGACTAGCACCTTTCTTGGATAGTTTGAGCCAGGAGTTCTCTGTACCCTCCGTTCCTTCCATCATTTGCAATCACAGCAGCCATTACAGAGGGCAGCATCCTTTACAAAGAATTATCAGTCCTGGCATCGTAACTGCTGCACAGCCTCCAGAGCCATGAGGAATAAATTTCTATTTTTAAACCACTGGATCCTGGGTATTGTTTTATAACATCATAAATGCACTAAGACAAGACCACCTCCTCACATCTCACACAAACATTAGATCAAAGTGGATCAAATACTAAATGTAAATGCTAAAGCTATACAGTACTTAAAAGAAGTGTAAGTATCATGCCTTGAGATGAGACAGCAGCCTTAACTGACCCAAAACCACAACAAAGGAAAACATTTTTAAATTGTAATTCATCCTAGTAAAATCTGAAGAAAACCATCATTGTATATTAAAAGGCTGAAAATCTGTAGAATGTGAGAAAATATTCACAAGTCACTTATCTGATAAGAGTAACATTCGGAATATATGCAAAGCTCTCAAAACTTGACAATAAAAAGAAATTTGAAGGAAGCCAAGGATAGACATTTCTTCAAAAAAAGAATTAGAAATGGCCAAAGCACTTCAAAAGACACCCAACACATGAGCCATTAATACATGAAAGCAACAAGATATACAAAACACTTAGAAAATGGTGTTACCCACAAAGGGGGAAACAGTAGGAAAAATCAGGACTCCCACATTGTTGGTAGAATTTAAAGTGGTGCAGTTGCCGTGGAAACCTATTTGACAGTTTAAAAACTTGCACAGCTACCATATAATCCAGCAAGTCCATTCTTTTGTCTAATTAAAGATCAACTATTAATTCCCTATATATATAATCAAATATGTGCTTATATTACTCACCAAAATAGATATTATTTTATAGATAAAATGTATAGCCATACAATGCAATGTTATATATCATATCTATATATGATAAGTGTAGTGCTGATGCACATTGTAACATAGAACCCATATGTTGTATGCTTCAACTTATACATAATTTCCAGAAAAAAGTGTTCATATAGCTAGTAGATTAGTGGTTACCTGGGGCCTTTAATAGTGATGGTTTTAAAGTTCTTGTATTTAAAAAAAAACCCACTAAATTGTGTACTTAGTGTAATACTACTAAAAGGTACATTTTATAGTGTGTAAACTTTTTCCCGTAAAAGGTGCTATAGGCAAAGGGATGATTAATCTTTTGTGGAAAAAAATGAGAAGTCTAAAATTTCTTTAAAGATATTGCAGCCATAAAGAGTGTAAAGACGAAAACAAAGGAGGGAAATATAAACAGTATTTGTTCAAGCATAGGTGTTTGGGATGAATTGGTGTATTTGAAGCAGTAATGTTTGTGTGTGATTCAAACCAAGAGTACTTTGTCTTTTTATTTAAATATATCATACACCCCTACCCCTAAGTTCAACATCTCTTTACCATTGTTATATAACAGTGATGCCTGCATGTATAGGTTTCTAGGGCTAACCACTTAGTATTGGATAACCAATTGGGATTCATCACCTTTCAGCAGGTATTAATTGCTTAAAGCTGCCCACCTACGGATGGAAGCCCTTTGAGATTTACCCCATCTATGTTGAAATTATTCAGGCCTTGTTTAGGCAGACTTTTGGTGAGATTTCATGATTGTAGCTTCCCTGTCATAGCCAGAAGGAAATAATCTCCCAGAAGACTCCCTGCTCCTCTGGCTTTTGAAATCTCTCTGAACCCTGTTTCATGACGTTCCCACACCTTGGGTAGAAGAGTTGTATTGTAGATGCATTCATTGGACTGGTAACCCCTTGGCCAGTTGTCCTCTGCATTTTGACTAGCCATGACCTTCATAATAGTCTCCTGCTTCAAAAGGAAGCTTCTTTGATGAGGAATGATATCTACATTTCTCTAAGTGTTTAGAATGTACTTAGAAGTTATGCTAGTCTAGGAAAGTAGCCGGAATAGATTCTCCTCTAAGATCCATGACTTCACTAGCCACAGGTAGGTTAAACAGGTACAGACATGTTTTCTCATGTTAAGGGGCCTTAAGTCCATTTGATAGTTCTTCATTACTGCAGAGATGTGTGTGCTGTATGCACTTGCGGGTCATGAGCATAGATGAGCAAGTATTTTGGAGTATGTTATCAAGTCCTTCAGGCATATGCCAAGGAGTGGAATAGCTGTATCATATGGTAGTTTACTTTTTGAGAAGTCTCCAAAGAAGATTTCCCAAGTGGCTGTGGCAGCTTGCAGTGCTGGCAGAGTGGGGCTGTTTCCCTCATCCCCATCAGCATTTGTTGGTGGTTTTCCTGATCTAAGTCATTCTGACTGGGGTGAGATGAGGCTTTAAAGTTTTTTTTTAATTTGCATTTCTCTAATGCTAAGGATGATGAACATTTTAAAAGATATTTCTTAGCCATATTTATTTATTTAGAAAATCCTCTGTTCAGATCCATAGCCAATTTTTAAATTACTGGTTTGGATTCCTGAGCAAATTAAGTCCTATTCAGAAAATCCCTTCTTACACCTATATTCTATAGGGTACTGCCAGTGTTTTCCTTTACCAGTTTCAGGTTTCATATTTAGGTCTTTGATAATACTTGGAGTTATTTTTTATGCAGGGTTATAGATAATGATCTAATTCTATTCTACTGCATGTGCACATCCAGTTTTCCCAGGACCATATGTTAAAGATGCTCTTTCCTCGGTTTTTGGCACCTCTTCAATATTAAATGACTATGGCTTAATACTTATGTTTGGGTTTTCTATTTTCCATTCATCTACATGTACTTTTGTGGAGATACGATACTGTTTTTATGAGTCTGGCACATCTTGAGATCTGGAATGGTAATCTCCCCAATGTTATTTTTGCTCAGGATTGCTTTGGATATTAGGTCTTTTGTGGTTTCATAGGAATTTTCAGCTTATTTTTGTTGTGGGGATTTTGGTTTGTATTGCAGTGAATCTGTAATTGTTTTGGTAGAAGAATAATTTTCATATTGATTCTACAATCTGGGTCTTCAGATTTTCTAATGTGTTTCTCCAGATTACAGAGATTTTTCACCTCCTGAGTTAGATTTATTTCTAGGTTTTTTTCCTTAGAAGTTGTAAATGGGAGTATGTCCGTGATCTCAGTGTTGGCTGTCAGTGTACAGAAAGGCTGCTCGCTTCTGTAAGTTGTTGTGTATCCTGCCTCGAGGCTGAAAATTGTCTTAGAAGTCTTCCAGTGGAATTGTTGAAATCTCTTGTGTAAATGCCATACATCCGAAAAGAGGGATTATTTTACTTCTTGTTTTCTTATTTGCTACAAATAAGAAAACGTTAACTTTCTTTTCTTTCTTTATTGCTCTAGCTGGTGCTTTGACCATGATATTGGAAAGGGGTGGGATGGTGGACACCATATCATTTCTGATTTTAATGGGATTGCTTTGAGTTTCCTCCGTTTGGGATTATGTTAGCTGTGGGCTTGTCATACTGGCCTTTACTGTGCTGAGGTATGTTTTCTCTAGTCTTAGTCTCTCTAGGACTTTTATGAAGTCGTGTTGGATTTTGTCCAAGGCTTCCCTTGCAGTTATTGGTGATCATATGATTTTTGTCCTAAAGCCCATTTATATGACTTACTACATTTATTGACTTATGTTGAACCATCTCTGCATGTTTGAGATAAAGCCAACTTGGTCATGGCAGATAATTTTTTAGATAGGCCTGTATTTAGAGTTTTGCATCTGTGTTCAGCAGCTGGCCTGTAGTTGGGGGTTTGTTGTTGTATCTTTACTGACTTCATGGAAGAAGTTTGGAAAAGTTCCTTCCATTTCTTTTTTTCTTTTGTGGCGTGGGGGAATTGAAATATCAATTGGAGATCGTCTTTGAAAGTCTGGTAGAATTCTGCTGTGGCTCCATATGGGCCTGGGTTTTTCCTGGGCTTTGTGTTACTTTTTTAATATCCTTATTTATTATGAGTCTGTTTAGGTTGTTGATCTTGGTTTACTTTAGTGGTTTGGATGAATTCAGAAAATTCCCCATTTCCTTTAGGATTTTTAGAATATGTTTACTATTCTTTGCTGTGTGGTCTAGTTTCTCTGCTTTATCTTTGAGATCTGATGCTCTTTCCTTTGATCCATTCTACTTGTGAGGCTTCCCCTGGACGTTCTAACTGGGCTATTGAGTTTTCAACTCCAACTTCATTTCAGCTGAGTCCTTGTCAGTGTTTCTATTCCTTTACTGAGTTTCATTTTCAGATTCTAGATTCCCCTAGTCATTTAGTCAACATTAGGGTTTTCTTGGCCATCACCCACATATTTATTTTCATTGTTCTGTTTCTTTGTGCCTTAAAAAAAAATTCTTGAATTCTTTGATGAAGTTTATGATTGTTTTTTAAGATTTGTGTCCTGGGGTTCAACTAGGTAATTCTCATTGGAAAACATTTCCATAGTACTGGCAGATTTGGATGGGGAAACGATACTCTCTGACCCTTCATATTGCTTATTTTGCTATGAGACCTGGGCATGTGGACTTATTTGCTGATTGTGTGCCTAATATGGACACAGAAGGCTGGGCCATATGTCCTGGCCTAGGGTCCTGAAGATGGTGTGAGTGGGCCTCCTCAGACTGCACTGGATCACCAGGTGTGGTATCATCAGGCTCCATCTGAGTATTGGGGGAATACAGGTGGGTTGGGATTAAGAGTGAGGAGTGAGGACTCATCAGGTTGGTCCAGAGACAGTGTGGGTCATGGTAGGCCTGGGAATAGATATGAGATGGGTTGCCACTGGATAGAGTTTACTGGACAGGGGTCTGAGCAGGTGTAGGCTGTAGGGATCATTTTGAAGAAAAGTTAAAAAGGAATGTGGTATGCCATGCTAAGTAATTTATTTTTGCCATGAAAAGTTAGGAACTATGATTCATATTAGAACCCGAAGCACCTGTTTATTTCCCTTCCCCTAAAATAACAGAGAATAAAAACAATACAGTCTACCCAATAAGAAAAAAATGTAAATCAAGGAAGAGCTAATAGAAAAATCCTGAAGATCAAATGTCATAGAGAAAACTATACCAAAGAAATGTACTCTCTGGTTTTATTTTAGTAAAGATAAAGATCATAAGGATTTTAGAAAATAGTATGATTTAAAAAGAATGGAACAGGATAGAGAGACATAACGATGCTAGACACTCCATGAATAGAGACACTACTAGCTATAAAGACTGTGATAGAAGTATGGCACAGGAACCTAAAGATTATATAGAAGACACCACCCTGACAGCACTTAAGTGAGCAACAACACAGGAGCGTGAAAACCATGCTGAACTTGGCATCATCTATAGACACACAAAAAAAAAATCTCAAGAACTCTGGCATTAGTGAAGTCAGGATTTGGGTAGGAAGAAGAACAATGCAAAGTCAGTGATTCTTAATTAGCAGTGGCACACACAACCTCAGGAGACAATTCATCAGGAAGACACAGAAAAAATAAAGGATATGTTTGTGGTGGTTCATCAACTTGACAAAGCTAGTCACCTTGAAAGAGGCAACTCAAAAAAGAGAATGCCTTTACCAGATTGACTGTAAGCTAGTCTATGAGTAATTTTCTTGATTGATCATTGATGTGGGAGGGCCCAGCTCCCTGTGGGTAGTGCCACACTATGCATGTAGTCCTGAGATGCATAAGAAAGCAGGCTGAGAAAGCCAGTAAGCAACCTCTCTATGGTTTCTCCATCCAGGTTCCTGCCAGGAGTTCCTGCCCTGACTTACCTGCATAATGTACTGTAAGCTGTAACAACTTCACCCTCAAGTTGCTCCTGGTTACATTGTTTCTCACAGCAACAGAAAGTACACTAGTAACCATTCCTCTGACAGGCATAGAAAAGAAACAAAAGATGAGAAAGAAAGTGCCATTCTTGAGCACTGGACAGGGTTCCTGCTGCTTGAAGGACCCAGGACTACCTGCTGGTCTAAGGTGGGCAAGTGAAGAAAATCAATTTGGCACCTAGATAGAAAGTAAAGTGGGGGAAGGTCAGCAGTGTGGAGAAGCTCAGTGAGGAAACTGAGGTTCTGGAGGGAAATAAGTAGAAACAGTAGAAATTAATCATTCAACTATAAAACAGTGGAAATCACCGAGAAAACAGAACAAGCAGAAGAAAGGATGCTAGGGGTAGGGACAAAGTCAAGGAAATATGCACAGGTGTATAAAGAGAAAGAACACAACCCACACTTTAACATCAGGTCAGAGGACCAACCTAAGAACTCATGAGACAGAAGAAGATAAAGTCTAAGCACGTGGACAGTCTGCTCACTGAAATTACTACAGGAAGTTCCCCAAATCTAGAAAACATGAGCAACAACGAGCATTTCAAACCCTCAGCAGAACAGGAAAGAACATTTTCATGATCTAGCAAAGGTGAAAAACACAAAGAAGTAGTGTATAAAAACTGGAGGAAGAAGATGCCAACCTACAAAGCCTCATCTGCAGCTATGAAATTATGACAGAGTATGTGTCAGTCTTTGAAAGTAAACTGCCTAATCAAAAATTGTTATCCAAAAACCCCATCTTTTAAAGTTGAAAAAGTCAACTTTTCAACACAAGCACAAACTAAGACAGTTCATGACAGCTAAGCCAGTGCCACAGACGATGTTCAAAAATACAGAAGGCAGAACAGTGGCATCCTCAACCATGAGGGCACAGTAAAAAATATATTACATGAGAAGGTTACAACATGCCCTACACAGTAAACCAACGAATCCCTAATACTGACAGAAGAAGAAAAGACAATTCATCCAAACAAAAGAAACTAATAACACACAAATTAGAAAACTCCCAATAATAGCCAGAAATGCAAATTGCCTCAATCCACCATTTTAAAGTTGCTAACTGAAAGTATGGATTTAAAAGATTCAACTATCTGTTGTCTACAAGAAATATACCTTATTGTCAAAGTTGCCCATAGAGATACATGATAAAAGTCAATCTATCAAAGAGAAGCTGAAAACAATCTGACATAGATAGTCCAAAATAAATGGATTTTAAACAGAAATGAGAAGGAAAAAAGGCCACTTCGTATTAACAGTAAAGTTTGTCATTAAGATTAAACAATTGTAAATGTATATGCACTGAATGTTAAGGGTCCTAATTTCATAAAACATCAAATGACATGGGCAGGCAGATGGTTCTGTTCTGGTAATAGTGATCAGTATATCTCATCTTGACATATAGGTCATCCAAACTAAGTCAGCAAAGAATATTCAGTGATAAACTACCCCAGGGATCAGTGGACTTCATAGACACCTGTGGAATATTCTGTTCACAGAATACAGAATATGCATTCTTCTTGGCAGCCCCGAACCTTCTCTAATAATTACATTGTTGGTCAACAAATAATAAGCATAATAAGCACTGTAATAAGCACTAAAGAAACAAAATAATTATTTGTATCTTACCATACCTTGATGTAATAAACTAAAAATAAATGAGAAAAAATTTCAATTCAGGCCACAAATATTTGGGAGACTGGACAGTGCACCCTTGAATTGCAGCCATTGGGAACACAAGGAGAAATCTAAATCAGATAAAAATAATGGTACAATTTCAGAACCTTTGGGATGCAGCTAAGTAGTTCTGAGTGGAAAGTTTATTGTACTGACTTTAAAAAATTCAGATCTCCAATAACTTAATAGTGCACCTGAAGGTCTTAGAGGATAATCCAAACCCCAAATCAGAAGCTGGTGAGAAAGATAAGAAATTTAAAAAATGGAGATTAAGTCATAAGTGGAATCAACAAAAGGCTAATTTTAAAGATCCTGGTAAACTCCAATCCAAACTAGCAAACAGAAAAAAGAGAACGCAGATTAGTAAGGTGGGAGCTATAAAGGATACTACAACAGATTCCAGTCAAAACTTCACTCACCATTTCAGCTAGATTGGCTGGTCTCCTGGGCAACAAGAACCTGGGATCGTCTAGCCTGTATCCTGTTGTGGAATATTACTTTAACGGTGTAGAGGTGTGTTATGTTTGTTTATGCTGTGGAATATTACTTTAATTGTGCAAAGATGTGTTACATTTGTTTTTGCTGTGTTTGTTAATGTAAAGGTGTGTTAGATTTGTTTCACCTTGTTTGCCTAAGGCATCTGATTGATCTAATAAAGACCTGAATGGCCAATAACTAGGGAGAGTGGATAGGTGGGGCAGGCAGGTAGAGAGAATAAATAAGACAAATCTAAGCTCAAAAAGAGAAGAAAGAAGATAGGCAGGAATGAGTGTCCCCAGGGCCAGAAGCCAGGCAGCCATACACAGGGCAGCAATGAAGATAAGATCTAAGACATAAGAAAGATCATAAACCTGGTACATCATCCCTACTCCCAGGGATGGAGTTACAGGTGAGCCACCACACCCAACTTGTATGTGGGTGCTAGGGTTCCAGACGTGGGTCTTCACGCTTACATAGCATATGTGTTATGCACTGAGCCATTCCTCAACCCTGGAAAGTATTATTCTTAATAGGAAAACATTAAAAAGCATTTCCTTTAAAATCAATAACAGGATTAGAAAACCTTTTCTAACTGCTTCTTGACATTGTACTTTAGTTTTGACTGAGTAACATATGACAAGAAAGAAAATAAAAATAGTATTTAGGTTGGAGAGATGACTCAGCAATTTAAAGAACTTGCTTCTCTTCTAGAGGACTTGGGTGCAATTCCCATCAATAGCTCACAACCTGTAACCTAGCTCCAGGGGATCCAACACCCTCTTCTGGCCTTCCTGGGTACTGCATGTATATGATGCACATACAGACACTCAAGCACACACAGGCAGAGAAATATATAAAGAATAAAAACCAATCCCACCACATTTAGGGAATATTAAGATTATATTGTACACAAGTAGTTGTCTACATAAACAGTCAAAAGAAATTATGTGTCTGTAAAATGCAGTCAACTGTAAGATCAACACCAAAATTCAAATGTATTTCTGTCTATCTTTATAAGCATTTAGAAAGCACTACAAAAGAAGAAAAATAGAAAAAAATCTCACTATTGCACAAATTCTAGTTAGTATATAATGAAAACCAGAGCCAGATATTGCAGGAAGGCTGGAATGTCAGAGAGAGGAAATAGACCACAGTCAGTTCTCACCCAGCCAACTTCTCAGGCTACCTCAGGGTAAATGCTGTCTTCAAGAGTCCTCTGACCTGGCTGGTCACTTCTACAGAATATCTGAATCTCTTCCCCTCCTGCCTTAAATATCTTCTCCACCCAGTTGCTTTACTTCTGGAGTTCAACTCTAGATCATAATCCTAGAGTTAGGCTTAAGGTGTGAGCTACAACTGCTTGGTTGTTAGGCCTTGAACTCACAGAAATACAGAAAGATCTCTGTCTCCTATGTGATGGGATTAAGGCATGACTCACCACTCTCTAACCCTTGTGGCTTGACTGTGGGTGATTCTGTTTTCTGACATCCCAGGCTTATTTTATGAAATATAAAAATATATCACCACACTCTGCAGCATTTGTAATAGAAAATCTGTGAGCTACCTAAGACTAAATCTGATTAAAATGTAAGAATTCTATGCAGAAAATAACAAAATTTGAATGGAAAATGACAAGTACATAATTGGATATTTTCATATTTATTGATAGAAACACTATTTAAATAGTTTTCCCCAGCTGATTAATCTAATGCAATTTCAATCAAAATGCCAGCTTTATTGTCATGAGATGTACATCAGCTCCATAAAGAATAAAGGTAAAGAAACGGTAGAAGAGCCCCATAGAGAAGTCATACGGTGAAAGGGGGTACTTAGCTCACCCAATATTCATTAATGAGTTCTAAAATTTATGATGGTATTAAGATTCTCAATTACTGAAGAGGGATAACCACAGAAACAGAATCAAAAACCCTGCCTACCTGTGTAACAGTGGTGTGTGACAGAAAAGACATTTCAGAACAGTGTGACTGTAGGCGGAGTTTACTTAGAAGGCACCAGTACCAGATAAATATTTATTAAAATATAAATCAGAACTCACGGTACAGTTAACAGATTACAGTAGCACCTGAAGAGGGACTGGAGTCTGGAACGGTGAGGACAGTCACCGATGCTACCCCAATCATCCAGGAACCAGGAAGAGACCGTCTCGTGTTTCCGCAGCCCCTTTTCAATGGGCTTTTCCCCGCCCCCTTCAGGGGGCCCGGTGCCCTGTATAAGTGTCTTTTGACCCTATCAGCTGACACCTGAATCCCACAACATCTCCCCCTTTTTTCTAACTAAGAAGGTTCTAAACTAAGACTATGTACAGTAGGAATTATTATGAGGTAGTATCTAGAAGAGGTCAAAGTACAATTGCTAATCAAAGCCTAACTTATATAAGGTACATCTAATAGTTCTAGAATATTGGTAGATAGTAGGGTGTATAGATTATATTAAAGGGTTAATCTGGGAAAGTGAAAATTTAACACCTGAGTGTTCTTATCTAAGGGATACTAGGGTGATAACCTTAAACATCTATTCTTCAACCTCTTCAAGACCTGAGAAGGAAGGTGAATTTGTCTGAAAGACAGAAGTACATGGAAGTAGTTGCTTCCAAAATTTGGGAGAGGACAGCAACACAGCTACCTGGACAATCACCTCTGGATTTGTGCGCCGTTAGAGCATCTATCGGATTGGCTATAGGCCTATGGTATCTGACAGATCTTTTTACAAGCAGAACAATTTTGAAGGGACTGTCTTATCCTGTCTAGGCAGGTTTCATCAGTCTCCATCTATCAACTTGTTCATCCAGCTTGACATCATGTGTGCACTGTCAGCAATCAAGGTAAGGACAGTTCCTTACTCAACCGGCCATTTTTTGCCAAAAGGACCAACTCCAATGGAGTATCTTCGATGCTCAACACCATCTCGTGAAGGGAGCAGTGACACCAGGAGTCGTGTCTCTCGTGGCCGAATTTTAAATGTTAAATGCCATATTCTCTGGGTCTATGAAACGGTTGAAGATTCTTGTCTATCTATGATATTCTAACCTGTATCTGACATGACTGGGATATGATACCTTAAATAGTGTTGACTGCAGATCTTATCGTCTTAAGGAATAAACCCTGTACTAAAAATTAGAATACCTATATAAGGGGTGTACAATCCCTGAACAATGACCCTTAGTAGAACTATCGAACTAGGGGTATTTTACCAGGTAAAGTGTCCACAGCATTTTAGACATGTAAATACATATATATCATCCATATATAAAACATCTTGTGCATATATCATAACTAGTGCAATCATACATTATATCTAGTATAGTTAAGGATTTTAAAAATGCATTAACACCTCAACAGTTCACTTACCAAAGAAACTGTTGCTATTGGTAGCTGCATTAGATTTAAGAAATCAGATTCAGTTAAAAATGTTTTCTAACTGGAGAGACTATGAAAGTTATAATGTTCATGACGGTCATTGGAAATGATGCTATCCTAAACACAGTTTCTCCTACTTAACATGCTAAGGACTATAGTTAAGGAGTTACTGGAGACTTAAAAAGCAGAAGTAGGGGACCACTTCAGTTTCTCAGGAAATGAGGTGTCCTCAGTTGCTGAGCTGAAACTTTGTCCTTACTTAATAATTTTTGAAAGAAGAAAAAAATACCTTGAAACTTTGAGTTTGGCCCAAGTTGTATGTCACCTTGGGATTTTATTCACTCACCACATCACTGTTAGAGGAAGCTAAAATGTCCATTTTACCATTTAAATTGACAGGGATGACAATTTAAATAAATAGAGCTTCCCAGGAGCTGGAAGGCAAATCTGCCAGCAGAGTCCAAGGAGCATCTACCATTTGTACTAGAACTTGCTAAAAATAATAGGCATTTTCTGTCTCCTGCCAGCACACCATGGTGTTAGCCACAACTGCTTTAATGATGGAGGCGGTGATAAGGGAGAGCAGTGAACACTTTAAAAGCCTTTAACTAGTAACATTAGACCCTTGACTTTCACCATGTGCAATCAGTGCTCTTTTTGAGTTCTTCAAATTTTCTGAGTACTGCTTTTAACCAAAAACCCTGTCAGAAACCAAGACACTGCTGGACAGACCTGACTTGGACATGAGAGTGCTTGCTCCAATTCCACTGAAATAGCCTCTTCACACTCTTCCTCCAGCCTAGCTTCCCAGCAGCCCTGTCCTGTTACATCCAGACCATGGTTCATCTCTGCCTTGCCCGTATCATGCAAACAGTTCTCACTCTGCAGTAAAGTAGTTTATTTTGTCCCTGAATTTGAGGACAAACGGCTTTTAAATTTAGTATCACAACTACCGTCACCAGAGGTAGAGCCTCCTATGCAGATTCCTGACCTCACTGATAGAGTTTAAATACAGGCTCAGAAAGGAACTGGAGGAACGTCTGTTAGAGCTAGGGAAAGGGGGATGGTGCCCTGAGTGTCAGAGGCAAGAGACAGAAGAGGGAGGAAGAAAAGGCACAGTCTTCAAAGAGTTAATATAAAACGATGGCACCTAGGAGGGCAAGCGGGGCATGATGGGAAGGAAAGCACCAGGTGCCTAGACCTTTGTTCCTTGTAGTCTATTGATGAGGTCACACACCCTTTGGTGATGTGCGCCTTGAGCATGAAAGCAGTGCTCCACACTTTTGAACCAAAGTAGAGCAGAAATAGTTAATCTTGATGTTACTTGTCATCAGTTTACCTTTGAACTTGTTAGCTTTAGGCCAGGAAGGAATAGCTAGTTGTATTTGCTGTACTGGGTTCCCCTTTAGCACTGTGATGAATGTAAAGCCCCATCCTTGGTTTATCTTGAGCCTTGCAATGAGTTATTAGCATCTTCTTGGGCTTCACCACTGAGAAACCAATGCTGTTTTATTGACCTGTAGAAGCCAGCACTTGAAAAATGAGTCATAAGCAGCTTATAGTTTTAGTCATACATTTTGAAATATACCTTCTTTTTAGTTTTGGACAAGCCTGGTTTGAGTAAGTTTTGTTTGTTTTTGTTTTTGTTTTTAGTAGATCTCACTTTGTGACTCCTATGAACTTGTGATCTTACGTTGGCTTTCAGAGTGTATTGCTGGGTGCTCCCCACCACTGATCAAACCTCCCACTTGTCTCAGAAGAAACTAACATATGCGTGGATCTCACATGTTTCCTGTCATAGAAGCAAAAGCCTGCAGAGGACTCTTCATTCTCTCTCTCCCTTGTAGTATCCCTGCCACTACTGTTTCGAGTACATACTATATACAGTGTAGTTCAGAGTCAAAAGATACCCAGTCTCTAAGCGTGACACCATATACTCAATTCCTAACCTCGGGCAGTCAGTGGGTTCAGCTTCTTGTGTATATACCTGTGGGAATACATTTGTGAGTGCTGTATCTTTAAATAAAGGAGCTGGTTTGGGCCGTGGCAGGTACGTAGAATAGGTAGGAGGAGAAATCAGAGCTTAGGTAAGAGAAGCAGGGCGGAGTTAGAGGCAGACCGCACAGAAGCCGCCCAAGGGACGACATGTAAGGAACATGGGTGAGCTACGGGCTGGGCCCACGTGGCCCGCGGATTAATAGAAATGGGTTGATTTAAAATGTAAGAGCTAGCTAGCAATGTGCCTGAGCCATAGGCCAAACAGCATGAACTTAATATAAGCCTCTGAGTTATTTTTGGGGACCTGGGCGGCTGGGCAGCTGAGGGGTCTGGCACGGCAGGTCTGTGGGTCGGACGGCGGGCAGATAAGCGGCGCCAGGCAGGTCTGTGGATCTGAGACCTCTGGGACATGGGACCAGCGAACTAAATACAACATATACCATTATGCACAGTCATGCATTTGATTTTCCCCTTCAAAAGCCAGAAAAGGATTTTCTAGTGCTCTCGGAGTTTGGGGCAAAGGTCCTGTGACAATAAACAGATTAACAAGTGAAAAGCATACAAACGGTAAGTTCTGCATGATTTGGGAAACTTCCTAAGGAAACAATGATGTGTGTTGTGTTATTTTAGCTTGGTGAGGAATGAACAGTTCCCAGGACTATGATAGCGTGAACAGACTATGACCAAGAGTTACCCAGAGTCCTCCCAGTCTTGGGAGCTTTGGAGACAAGGATGTCCCTTTCTTCTGGAAAACAAGAATTCAGTTCTCACATGATAGTCTCATGACCTTCAGAGTAAGTCAGAAAACATGGCCTCTTTGGGGAGATCAGAGAAACCTTCCTGATTCTGCTGTTTCTTGCATCTCCCTCACCTTAGAATAGCCAGTGCATGGAAGTGCCATGTTTGAGTGAATGTCTCCTCAGCTCCATCTCTGCTCATACCATGGAAACACTGCTTTGAGCCTGGCATGGCTGGTTTTGCCTGATGTATCTGGGACCTCATTTCACACCATCCATACTCTTGTCCTTTAAGGAATCTATGAAGGGTAGACTAGTAGGCTCAGGAATGTTGCACGGTGGCTAGAGAATGCCACCACAGGGCTGTATCACAGTCAGGCTATCAGAAGCTGACTGGAATCAACATGGCCAACCCAGGCTACTACTGTCTTTTGCCTCATTAAAATGTCACCTCTGTACTGTTAGCCTTTCAAGGTGGCCTGAATTCTCAGTGACTTTGTCATCCATCCACTTATATTATCCACTGTCTTATTTATGTACTCATCTTCATTACCCATAACACATCTCTCCATGTACTCCATTGCAAACAGGATACACTCTGCTAAGCACCTCTGGTCTTTTATTTTTTATTTCATTTTTTGTTTTGTATTTTTGAGACAGGGTCTCACTATATAACCTTGGCTAGCCTATAGCCCACTATGTAGACCAGGTTAGCCTTAAACTCAAAGAGATCCTTCTGCCTCTGCCTCCTGAATGCTAGGATCAAAGGCATGCACCAGGCTTCAACAACCATTTTTGTGCTTACTTCTTTAAACATCACAAGTTCAAGAACTCTTTTATTGCACTTGGGACATACAGCCTGCTGATTCTTATTTCTGTGTCTTTCTGTGTACTGGCTGAGTTTCTTCCTGTGTTAAAAGTCTCTATAGCATACATTCCTCGCCCCTTACTCATCCTTTTCTATCTTTAATGGCACAACACAAAGGTTTGCTAAACTTAACACCGGGGAAGCTGAGACAGTCAGCTGGAGATCCCAGTGAGGTCCCAGGCAGAGTGTGTCCTCTCTGCCATCTCCATGGATGAGCCTGGCTTCTCATTTTTTCTGTAGACACTGTTTTTCCTTATTGGATAAACAATAGTAACTTCAATCAGGAAAGGGTCACCTTCTAGTTATTCTCAAGCCCACAATGTATTTTTGGTTTTGTTTGTTTGTTTTTGAGACAGGGTTTCCCTGTGTAACAGAGCCTAGAACTCGTTTTGTAAATGAGGCTGGCCTTTAATTTAGAGATCCACCTGCCTTTGCCTCCCAAGTGCTGGAGTTAAAGGTATGCACTACCAGGTCCAGTTCACATAATGTTTTAATGTCCTTAACTACTTGGTATTTTCATTTTCCATTCTCTGTGTTAGAGTTGGGGAAGGCAGGCTGCCCCAGGGCAGAGAGTTTTGGAGAAGACAAGGGAAGGCCTCCAAGCCCACCTTTAATAAGCTTTAAGCAGCACATGACAAGTTACCATTATAATGTACTTTATAATTAGTTGTCTTGGAAATACTTTGGTCTTGCTATTTGTTTTATAACTTGGTAGTCCAAATTGGGATATAACTGTCAGACACTAACTTGCTGATGTCTCTTTAGGCTATAGGCTGCCAATGCGCCATCTATAGTTAAGGTTTTAGTTGAAAAGCAAGCTCTTGTAGTTCAACATACTATTAACTTTGCCGACTGCCTTGATGGATCATTTAACATAATTCTCTGTAATGCCCGTAACCTGAGAGTTATACCCAGATGCTGGATCATATTTTTATTTTTTCAATCTTGTTTTTTTTTTCCTGTAGCATTTGTGTTTGTAATGAGAACAGTGTTCTGTTGCTTCTCTTCCTAAAGAATGGCGATCTTTGGCCACAGGCACTACATTGGTAGTATTCTGAAAAACGGATAGCCTCTTGCTTCCTTACGCTTTCTTTCCCCAAGCTAAGGTACTTTTATAAATAGAACCCTCTGCCTCCACCCTACATCATCATCTCATTTCTCCAGTCATTTAGGAAACAGAATATGAACTTAGTTTACCTATTTTTAAGTTAATCATGTGGACTGTTGTAATATCTTCTCAAAGGACACCAATGACGACATCCATTGTGTAAACTGTAACCAGGAGAGCAGCGAGTTTTCTGAATCTGTCAATGTACTCTAGAGATCATTTCATTATTAAAAGGACTGTCATTTGGGTAGTGGGCTAACCATTTGGGGCTGTTGCTTTTGAAAGTCGGATTCTGTTGACTCAGGTTCATCCATCTTCTGCTGCTACACGTAATGGCATGATAATACTTGGTGCATGTCTGTATTTTTGCAGATATGTCTTTGAATATAAATCCCTTAATGACAAATATCTGGTGTGATTTCTAGATTAGATGGTAAATGCTTATAAAATTTCTCTAAATTTTACAAAAACTTCTCTGTATTGTGTATTCTTCATTTCTCCCAATAATCTGGTACACAGTCATTTACCATATAGCAACATCAGTATCTGGTCAGATTTTAGAGTTTTTCTAGCCTCATTGGTGAGAAATGGTTCAACTTAAATTCATCTTGCAGTAAGATAAATGAACGTTAGTAAGTGTTATTTCACAGGAATAAGGCTAATTTTCACATTTTCCTTGTGAATTATCAGTTCATATCTTATGTGAGGCTTTTCCTTATTTTCAAATTATTTTTGTATAAATTAAGACAGGCTCAAACTAGGGCAAGATCTCAGGACCTATTAAAATTGGGTTGAGAGAGTGGTAGGGACCATGAAGTATCACAGAACTTTGGGACATTCACAAGAAAAAAGTAGTTTCCATCTCTTATAGTTTAGAATTATGACAAGAAATGTCGGAAGCCAGGCGTGATGGTGCAAGCATTGCCATCTCAACACTGGCAGACAAAGATAAGAGAATCAAAAATTCAAGGCCAGCCTGAGCTACCTAGTGAGAGCCTATCTCAAGACAGTGACAACAGATGTTAGATATCTTGGGTACTGGGTTCATTTCGTTCATTAATTCATTCATGTAATAGTTACTGTGGGCATATGATGTCCAGGCATGGTTGGAGACACTAGAAAAGCAACAGTAAACTTACTCCTTTTTCTCAAGGAAAAGACAATGCATTCTTTTGATCTGGGATTAACATAAAGCCTAAAAGGATATACTCATATCTCATCCCCTCTGTTTCTATTCGGTAAGGTTAGTTATCCATTCCTGGAACAATTGGCACTAGAGAGTCAAAAGATGAGGTAATAGTCCTGCTTCCGAACACAAAAATGACTGATTGCCCTGGAAGAGAATCTTCGGCCTCATTTTTTCTCATTATTAATAAAAGGGGAAACGCAAAGATCTTGTCACTTATCCAAGTCTGTGGCATCTAATTTTCAGATCTTCCTGAGCTGTTTCTACAGGATCAGCCATTGGGGAGCTGAGAGAGAAACCGCCCTCAGCCTGGACGCCCCCAGCCCAGCCTGATGAATGCTGCATAAGCAATGTTTTGAGGCATTGTTTCTTCTTGACGGTTCCTGGGCCAAGCCTAGAACTCTACAGGATCATGGAAAGGCTTCAAAGGAACTACAGGATGTTTTCAATGTGACAATGGAAATGAGGCGATGGAAGCCACGCAGAGGAAAGTGGGAGGAAATAAAAGTAATGTCCCTGGCAGGAAGGCTGCTAGGAGCTGATACACGGTATAAATGGCTCCTCACTAAGGGCAAGGCTAAGGCTGGTGATATGAAAAGTATATGTAAGCAACTAACATCCACCCCACACCACCGCAGAAAGAAGAGTTCAGTAGTAAAACCTCAGAACTTAGTTAGACCTACCACCATCCCCTTTGTGGCTCCTGAGCCTCAATATTCTGAGCCTCAGCTTATCTACAAATTGAAAAGAAAATAGCACTATTAGAAGATTGGAAATGGGTCTGGTTTTTGCACTCTGCTTTGTAAAGTTCCACGTTCCTTCTGTCTCCTGGCAGCTGTTTCCATGCACATTCTCACCTTTGGCAGTGTGAAGCAGATAAGCACGTACAAGAGATGGGGAGGGGGGGACTGACAAGCTGAGTGCGGTTTCTCCAGAAGACTGCTTGTTAGTGTTCCAGGAAGAGGTCTAAAGCCTCTTTCTAGGTGCCCAGAGAGATGAGACACTCGGAATCCACCCAACAAAGCCCCTGCTCCAAAACAGCTGCTGCCTCTGCTCCTAGAGCACTGTGAAGTGATTGCCCATCAGCCTGAGAGCCTACCTTCTCTCTGGCAGCTCAAAGGAGGGAAGCTTCTTCCTTCTCAGATTTTGATTGCTACGTGAGACAAGAAGAATAAGTAGCCTTAATTAAGAGTCCCCAGCATAAACTCTCTCTGCCTCCTTGCTGTCCCAGAGATAACGGTGTCACTTTGAGCTCCGATGCTTTGAGAGCACTGGGACCCATCTCATTTGGAAGGTCATTCTTTGTGGTCCAGCACACACTCCCAGTAGGAATGTGCTAGAAGGCTTGCCTCACCTGTGCTGCACACAATATTGACAGGGAAGAAGGAGGAAGAGAAAAGCCTATAGTTGTGAATAGCCTAATGTGTGTGTGTGTGTGTGTGTGTGTG
The DNA here is from genome assembly GCA_033318265.1 of Phyllotis vaccarum. Taxonomy (NCBI): domain Eukaryota; kingdom Metazoa; phylum Chordata; class Mammalia; order Rodentia; family Cricetidae; genus Phyllotis; species Phyllotis vaccarum. The sequence goes on from JARWLC010000017.1 coordinate 27,739,301, forward strand.
TGTGTGTGTGTGTGTGTGTGTGTGTGTGTGTGTGTGTGTGTGTGTGTTGGGGGGTGGTCAAAAGATTGTCACATCCTGAATAAACACACCCTTTTGAGTCTTACAGCTGTGAAATCCCTCTGGTTGTTTGTTTTGTTTTGTTTTTTAGAATAGAAACATGAAGGCTTTCAAAACAATTTAAAGAAAGAGTACTGAAGTCTGTTGCTTTCTGCACCGCCCTGCCTTGGGCTTCCCTCAAGCCTTTCTGTGGGCCTTCCCCGTATCCTCTGCCCAGTTCTGTTCCTCTATCTGCAGTTAAACATGTCCTAACTGGCTCTCCGTACCTCTCTCACCACACACCCTAATCCAGAGTAGTCCTTCCCTGCCCAGGGCTGCTCTACCCCTCCTTTGTTTCCATCCTGTCTTGGTAACAGTGGGAGACTGGTTTCTTTTTCTGAAACAAGGTCTCACCCTGTAGCCTAGGCTGCTCTGTGCTTACCAGGAAAGCTGTTGTGGCTGTTCTTGGTTGTCAACTTGACTATATCTGGAGGGCACACTTGTAATCCCAATCTTGAGGCAGGAAGACATCAAGCCTTTGACATAGTTCTAAAGGCTGAAAGATACAGGTTTATGATCCGGATTCTGAGGTGTGAACACACAGCTTTAATCTGGGCCTCACCTTCGTCTAGAAGCCTGTGTAAAAACAATGGAAGAAGGAAGGATTCCTTCTTCACCTGCATCTCTTGCTTGGCCAGCACATCCACTGGAGCCTTCTAGGATCTTCCAGATCTCAGCATCTACAGAAGACCTGAGACACCCAGCCTTGTAGGACTGAGCAGCTACTAGATTCTTGGACTTTCCATTCACAGCTAGCCATTGATAGATTACTGGAACTTCAGCCTGTAAGTCATTCAATAAATCCCACATATATACATATATCCCATATATACACGCAATATATGTGGATTTATATGGGGGGGGAGAGGGAGAGAGAGAGAGAGGGAGAAAGAGGGGGGGAGACTCATTCCATAATTTCTGTGACTCTGGAGAACCTTGACTAACATAGTAGAGTAAAACTTTTGATGGTTTTTCCTGCTTCTGCCTCTAGAGTTCCAGATCCCAGGATGCCACCATGTCTGGTTCCTTCCTTCTTTGATATCTGTGACCCCAAAGCCCCAAATCAGTACAGTTCTTCAGTTCTCCATACATCAAACCTCGTTTCCCAAAAACGTTGTTACTGTTCTTCCTCATTGCTAACCCAACCCTACCTGCTTCTCAAAGACTGCAGGAAGAGTCAATAAATGTACAAAAGGTGAAAAATAAGGGAAGCTAACTTCAAAGGGAAGACAATAAAGAAAAAGATGAAATTATAAACAAAATTTGTTCACCAGCTCTATTTTAAAAAATTCTTTGTAGTTAAACTTTTGAGTTTCCTAGCAACCACTGCAAAAAAAAAAAAAAAAAAAAAAAAAAAAAGCAAAATGTGATGTGAGGTTTCTTTAAATTAAAATAATGCAGAGACCTTCCCAGTGAGCAGATTTGAGAGTAAATTCCCAAGTGGATTCTTTTTAACAAATAACTTGCAATGTACTAAGCCGTTATCTTCAGCAACATCCTAACTATAAATACAAAGATAGAGACCATTTCTGGCAACTTCCAACAACACCCAGTGGCATTAGGCCAAGTATTTATGCAAAATAATTCCCACATCAAAATGGTACAAGCAAGCGCATAGATCCATCCAAGAGCTTGCCCTGAGAACAGGGTAGATTATCTGCTGCCTCTTCATACGGTTTATTCTAACTAGAATTTTCTTCAACTGGGTCTTGGAATTGTTGTTTGGTGCCGAGCCCAAAGTTATCTCTTGAAGTTTGGGGACTGCAAATATTGTTTACCTAGTTTAGGTGCAGATGTTCTTTCTGGAAAATCCAGCCAAGTCAGGAAGAAGGTAAGAAGTTATCCTTTTATGGAAGCTAAAATGTCTGATGTAAACACTGCCCAAGCAGAGGCCATTCCACGTGCTGCTGTGTGGAATTGTCCTGAGGAACTGATGACAAGCAGAACACGACCCAAAGTTTTCTGCAAGCTAAGTACATCAGAAGGTGCGGTCCCAGGTTAGTCCACAAAGGCGGAGAGAAGTGAACCAGCTGGAGGCTTCAGAAGTGGCTGCTCACTGATCTGAAGAGACTGAGATCCAGGCCTCTCGGGCTGGAAAAACATTTTTTGTACCCTTTCTCCTCAGTGTGTTACCTAGGGCAAATCATTTCCCATCCAGTCACAACTGAGAAAGTAGGCCGCTATAGCCCAATACCGAAGGCCTGTGAGGCCAAGCTGGGCCTTCTTTGGATTACTATGTGCTTTATTGAATAATGATCCCATTTTGTAAAGCAAGAGCTTTGACCCAAGTTGCTGCATTTTGAACCCGAAGTACCACAAAAAAGACTGCATCTTGTTTACATAAAAACTGCCATCTGCCAGCACAAACTGTCTGTAACAAAAATGATGATACCTGTAAATACACCATGTCAAAAATGCCAGGCATGTGGGCTTATCAGCCATACATACTTAACTGCCCTCACAGAGGTGTACCCCAAGGCTGCAATTTGGCAAGCAGACTGACCGGTCACCCAGGCATTTGTCATGAGCCCCTTCCAGGAAGATTGTCCCAGGAAAGGACCCTGCCTTTGTCCTCAAGTTCCAGTTCTGACATCGTTTCTCCCACGTGACAGCCAGCGAATATGAAGCTGACCATCAAAATGGCCTATACCTATACCCCTGACCCATATCTGACATCTGCACATGAATCTAAGGCTCCCTGCCTTGTCTGCTTTGCCTGTGTCAGCCCATTGCCTCCGACTTCAGGACAGCTGAAGCTACTTTGACCCTTTCTTAGCCACCCTACAATCTGAAAGTGTGGGCTAACATTGTGTTAAGTACAGCATGTACTTATACTGTACTGATAGAGTTAACTTACAGAGTTAAAATTAATGCTTGAAATTAACAAACCTGAGATGGCCAACAGCCAGCTATCAAGCAAAATCAAGATTACTGACAAGTTACAGCTAACAAAACTGATACAGCTTATGAAATTTTTATTATTTGATGTGTTCAGGCATTGTGGAAAAACACAATCATTGGTTTCTTCTGGGCATGGGTGCATGACATGATGGCCAGAGGCATCAAGAGGGTGCTGAGTCAGAAGCAGTAATCAGAAAGGGCCGTTGGCCAGGCTTCCAGCCTCTGCTCCCTGAAAGCTTTTATTGCAGTCAGGAGATGGGGGTCTGTGAAGAGGAACTTCAGATTTTTTGCCAAGAAGGCTCGCTGGGGATCAGGGTTTCCTGGGGGTGGGGTAGACCTGTAGTCTCAGAGGGTAGGGTCTAAGCAAACATTTGTGAGTCTCTAGACCTCATTCCCTCAGACACCTGACAAATGCAGATGTGATGTACACATCTCTAGCTCTATAGTGCATACAGCACCCTCTTTTTTGTCTGTGAATGCCACCTACCTACACTGGAGCATATAGCAAGTATTAGGAAAATGACAGCCACAGAAAAACCCTATTAGAGCTGCAATCACAACAAATCTAGTTTTGCCCGTCTTAATTGGGTTTTATTTGCAACTCTAGAATCTGCCAGCGCCACAGTGTTCCAACTCAACACATTTGCAGATTAAATTTATAGCAGGAGCAAAGGAAATGACATACAGAAAACGGAAGCAGGTACAAAGATGGTCGAATTGGTAATAGCTCTTTGCTTTATCTATAGTTTGAACAGGTGGCCCCTGTGATTGGCTGGTGACTGAGGCTGTGAATGGCTGAGATCCAGCTATTCCTCAGTTGTTAGGTTTTTCCATCTGTTTACTTGCTGAGTTATTTCAGCTCCTTGTATAAGAACATAGGCCAAGTTTAGTTTAACTTGGTCTGCTGTTGGGATGATCTTTATGTATACTGTATAAAAGATGTGTCTCTGTTTTACCTCACCTGCCTAAGGTGCTTCTGACTGGTTTAATAAAGAACTGAACCAATACCTAGACAGGAGAGGATGGGCAAGACTCCCAGGCAGAGATAGGAACTCTGGGAAAGAATCTGAGATGAGGAGACAGACACAAGGCAAGGCATAGGGTAATGAAGAGAGGTAGCAAGCCATGTGGCAGGACATAGATTAATATAAATGGGTTAATTTAAGTTTTCACAGAGAGTTAGGAACAAGCCTAAGCTAAGGCCAAAGCTTTCATACTTAATAAGAAGTCTATGTATCACTGGGAATTGGTGGTCCAAAAAAAAAAAAAAAGTCCAACTATAGTCAATAACCAGTAGAATCCTTGTTATGAAATGGCAGTTGGTGGGTAAATACACTGCTTATCCAGCCCTTAGTGGGACCAACAACCTGAGGTAATTTTAAGTTTCTCAATGGTTCCCCTGTGGGTTTGGACCCTTGTCAGTAGCAATGGCCAGTGCCCGAACATCCTGCTGTCTTTCTCCTTACCCCTCCCTGCTCAACACTTCTGCTCCCTGATACCCCTGAAGACAAGTGCCTTGATGCTAGGCTCTGCTTTCGGAGGAGCCTGAACTAAGCCAGTCTCCATTCTAGAGTTTACTGTAGAAATTATTCACTGGCTATTGATTTTATAAAGGATTAATATTTATTATGGAGTTTATATAATACTCACTGATGCAAAATTGAACCTTAAGGCAATTCTCGGAGAGTTGAACCATCTCACGCAGTGATGGTGCTATCGAGAGTGCAGGAACACATAGGAAGGGCAGGCAGTGTACCACCGGGTCCTCAATGGGGGCTGGCCATGCCCCATCCAGGGTCCTGAGACCCCCAAACTAAACCCCTAGGTCTCCCTCAATAATGCCTAATCCCACCCCAAGAGTTGGTAAACTAGAAGATGGTGTTAGGGAAGTATTCCATAAAGGAATAAAACAATAGGAAACACAGGCAATCTAGCTGATGCATGGGTCATTCACCAGCTAACATCAGGACACAGAAGATGGCTGCAATGATTGAAGTCACATTATCACTGTTGAATTTTATAGAAATCTTCACTGCCTTCTCATAACCCCCTTCAACTTCTGCCTTCAGGAAAGAGAGCTCAGGGGCATGATGTTGCCTGACATTGGGTCACCTCCCTTGTCGTCTGGTGGTCAAAGGCAGTGTTGCTGCTCAAACTTTATAAGACAAATACCCAAAAGAATTTAAAAGGAGCAAAGCTCATAGTTTGAAAAGTTTTGGTTCATGATTGGCAGGTTCTGTTGCACTCAGGCCTGCATTAAGAATATTATAACAGAAAGAGGTAGTGGAGGAAAAAAATGTCTGCTCATCACGTGGTGGGAAACAAGAGGAGGGAAGGGCCGGCTGTGGGGAAGGTATTTCCTGCAGGGGCATGCTCCCAGTAAGCTGCTCCCTCCTGCTGGGTCTTACCTCTTACAGTTTCCACCATGTCCCAAGAATGGCATTACATTTGAATCCATCAATAGTCAAATCCACTGGTTAGATCAGAGCCCTCATGATCCAGTCACTTCCCCCAAGCCTATCAGCTCCAATGGTTCTTTGTAAGCTTTTAGTGGATGCCTCAGATACAAAGAACATAGGCAGTCAGGCCTCAGTTTGAACTGGTTGCCTCTTGTTCCCTTACCATAGATTGCTGGTCTATTTGACAAGACTTTGCTGTCCTCAGTACTGAGGAGAGAACCCAGGGCCTGGTTCATGCTCCACAGCATCTCTACTGTTGTACAACCCCAGCCCTAGATCTTCAGTAAGACCTGGACTTGTCACTCTCTTAATAACCTGTAGTCACCATGATGCCTTTCTGACAGTAAGGATGAAAACAAGATAGACTCCATCCATGAATGGAAGAGGCGCTACCATGGGCTACATGTTTCACTTATGTGTGACCCCTGGCAAGATCAGGGAGGGACAGCGCTGGCAGTTAAGATCATGACTGTGCCATGCTGCTCCGGGTTACAGCAGCAAAATGAGCCTATAGAGTCCCGCAGTCACCCTGGCAGCTCCTTAGAGCAACCCAACCCCACATCCCTCTCCATCTCCTCCTCCTCCTGAGTGCCACGGCTTTCTCTGCAGCTCTGAGACAGTGTTCCCTAGCATAAAATGCCAAGTGACTTCATGGCTACTGAGAACCAAGCAGAGAGCATCCCTTTCTTTTCCTTTCTCTCTCCTCCCCCTCCTTCCCTCCTTCCCTCCCTCCTTCCCTCCCTCCTTCCCTCCCTCCTTCCCTTCTGGGTTCAAAGCAGGGTCAGGGGAAGATTGCTGAAAGATCAGTTCAGGAATGTTCCTTTCCCTGCCTTTTCCATGCAGACTGTCCCTACACCTCTCTCAGCCCTGGACAGATACTCCATGACTTTAGCCGGACTGTCCATTATGGTTTGTATATGAGCTGTCTCCTCAAAAGGCTTGTGTATTAAAAGTGTACTCTTCAGCTAGAGACACTATTTTGGGAGGTGCTGTATGTAAACTTTAGGATGTATAGCCTGGCTCTAGTGGGTTACTGAATGTGTGTGTCCATGCGGACAGTATCTTGTCCTGGGCTCCATTCTAGCTCATTCTCTGCCTCCTGTCTTCTATGCTGTGAGCCCCTTACCCCAGAGTGATGCTCTGTCTTACCATGCATGAGCCCAGAAACAATGGAGAAGGTGATGACAGGCTGAAACCTAGGAAACCATGAGCTAAAATAAGCATTTTTTTTTCATATTCATTATCTCTCTGGGGTATTTGGTCAGAGATGAAAGCATGACTCTGATCACATCCAAAGGAAATTTAAAATTATCATAAAAACAGGAACCATGAAATGTTTCTATGGGCTGGAGTAATGACTCAGTGATTAAGAATACTTGCTATTCATACAGAGGACCTGAGTTCAGGTCCTAGCCATCACTTGGGAAGTTCTCACAACTCCTTCTGGCCTTGGCAGGCACCTATGCACAAGGGCAAACACACATAAACACACACACACACATAAATTTTTTAAAATAAAATTTGTGTATTAATCATAGTTCCCACTCTCTCATAAGGATATTGTGGTGATATATTTCATATTTAATAAAAACCAATCTGGAATATCAGAGAACAGATCTACCCACAGTGAAGCCAGGAAGGTCAGAAAGAGGTAACTCACACCTTTAATCCCAGCACAGGGAAAGACAGAGTGGTACCCTAGGCCTTTAATCCCATAACTCCAGAGACAGAGATCTTTCTGTGTTTCTGCAAGTTCAAGGCTAACTACCAAACAGTAATAACTCACACCTTTAATCCTAACTCTAGGATTATGATGCTGAGTTGAACCTGAAGTGAAACAACTGGACGAAGAAGGTATTTAAGGCAGGTGCAGGAAGACAGAGATTTATTCTGTAGAAGTGACAAGGAGCCAGGCTAAGGAATCTGGAAGATAGCTTTTATCCTGAAAAGTTGGCTGGGTGAGAACTGACTGTGGTCTGTTTCCTCTCTTTGATGTTCCAGCTTTTCCCCAATATCTGGCTCTGAGTTTTCATTAAATATAAACTAGAATAGTTTCTACTGTTTGGTTATTAGCCTTGAATTCACAGAAACACAGAAAGATCTCTGTCTCTGGAGTTATGGGCTTAAAGGTGTAGGTCACCAGGATATGTTTCATAAATTTATAACATCTTAATATCTTTATTAATGTCAAAGATGCAATGATATCAAATGGCTTATAATCTGTAAACATTAGATTATGTTTAATATTTGTTAATTAATATAAATTTTAAGACTAACAATATTTCCAGAGCTAGGTAATAACACTTTTTGCTACTGACAAAGGCTCGATTAAATGGGAGGACATAATTATCTTCAGTGTGTGAGTCTAACAACAGAAATGCAAAATAAATTAAGAAAAGTAAATAGAAATGTAAAAAACAAATTCCATTTTTAATAGTATCAAAACCATAAATCATTTTTAAATAGTAGACAATACCTGCAAAATCTTTATACTTGAGCTGTGGAGTATATCTGAGAAATTAAAGAGATCTCAATAACAGGAGTGTTCATCTTCCTAAGACAGAAGCCAGAATTTCTGATGTCACTTCTCTGCTTCATGTATTAACTAATGTTCCAAGAGTTTATTCTTTAGATGTAAAAATTAACTCTCATATGACACCAAAAATCAAAGAATCTCGAATAATCAAAAACAGTCCTTAAAAAGTACTAGAGATTTTAACTGATTTATTGCAGCTGAAATGTACTCTGCACTGTAGTATCCAAGGCAGGGCAGCATTGGCATAAAGACAGACAAACATTTCAAGGGAGAGAGCTCAGAAACAGACTCACCTGTAGTATGAGGTTTCTGGCCCTGACTTTTGGGCCTAACCTCAAGGTTTAGGTCCGCAGACCCGCAGACCCGCAGACCCGCAGAGACACATAGACACTTTCAGTAGTTTTGGGCTGATCAGCCTCAGGCCCAGGCATATCACTTGCTAGCTCTCTACCCTTCATCTAACCCATGTCTCTTGTTCATCCATGGGGCTCGGTACCTTTCTTTAGAGCAGCATAGTTGTCCTCGGCTTCCTCTGGCTTCTCTCTGGTGCTCTGTCTGGCATTCTACTCTCAGAGATTTTTCTTAGTCTGGTAGCCCTGCCTACACTTCCTGCCTGCCTTTGGCCAATCAGCTCTTTTTATTAAACCAGTGGATGGGACAATTATTTACCATGAAACAACACAATACCCCTACACTCACCCCTAGATTCTCAATTGATTTTTTTTTTTTTTTTTGGTCAAGGTACTAAAACAGGACCATGGGAGAAGGAAGCCTTTCAGCAAATGATACTGTCACAATTACATATACAATTGCATAGACAAAAATACCTTTAACGTGTGTTTGAACCCTTCACACTACACCGGGAAGTCAACATGTGTAGGGTAACTGAATGTGAAAGCAGAAGCTACATGCTTCTAGGAAACGAGTAAATGGCTATCTTCACAAGCCAGACTCCTCACCAGGCATGGTGTGGGCTGTACAGGCCACGCAGGGCAGAAAGAGAAAGATAGTGAGTAGGAAGTGGTTCACAACACAGAGGAACTACTCAAATAAGTAAGTAGATAAAGAAAATGGGGTTTCAGCTTCTTGCAGCCAAAAGAAACTCAAGTGAACCCTGTGGCTTGTTGGATGGAAAATGGAGACATTAGTATAAACATTTATCTTCAACATGAAAACATAGATAGATGTTCAAGAGCACGTGCCTTTCACTTACTAGATCTGTCCGCTGCCAAGAATGACTGAGAACAGCCATTCCTTAGGATTGATGAGCAAATCTCAGTTTCTGGAAAGTTCACAGTAGGGCGGTGCATGTAGAATGACAGAGACATGTCAATGGCCAAGAGAGCTCCCTAGCCAACATGGAATGATTCAATATGAGAAAAAAGTCAATGTGGATTATAACCTGGGGAATGAAATAGAAGCACAAAATTCTACAGAGACATAAATATGTGAATAATATTTGAGGAGAAAATGTTTACCCGAGATCCATCCAATACTTACAAGTGTTCACATTGGAAAGTGAGTAGAATCTTGCAGGCACCATCTTGACCCAGTGAACAAAGTTGATACCCCAGCAACAGGGAAGCTGAAATCCTGGAAGGCCTGATCCACTAATAAGTCAAGAGGGCAGCTTCACTTCTGCTGCACGAATAAAGGAAACTCAGAGCCAGATCTCAGGGAAAGGCCAAGATATCAGAGAGGAAACCCCACAGTCACATCTCACCCAGCTGTCTTCCAGCTTCCTCAGCCTCACTCCTGGTTTCTTCTGCCTCCTCTGTCTTTCTACACCTGCCTTAAATACCTTCTTCTCCCAGTTGTTTCACATCCAGGTTAAGATTAAATGCATGGCCCCACCACTGCGTGCATGGGAGCCTGGAACTCCTTCTGTAAACTAAGATGACCTCGAACTCAGATCTGCTGGGATTAAGGGCATAGGTCACCACTCCCGGATATTCCCTGTGCTGGGATTAAAGGTGTGAGTTACCACTCTTTGCTCCTCCTATACTGACTGTGGGTAGATCCTTCTGACATCTCAAACTGGTTTTTATTAAATTTGAAACATCCCCACACACTTCTGTGGTTTCCACTTTAGAGATGCACAGATTTAGTCATGAGGAACCATCAGGAAACTCAGGGCTGTTTACAAAGCTGGCTTGTGGTCATCAGAAGTGTTGAAGTTACAAAAATCTAGAAAGAAAGAAAGAAAGAAAGAAAGAAAGAAAGAAAGAAAGAAAGAAAGAAAGAAAGAAAGAAAGAAAGAAAGAAAGAAAGAAAGAAAGAAAGAAAGAAAGAAAGAAAGAAAGAAAGAAAGAAAGAAAGAAAGAAAGAAAGAAAGAAAGAAAGAAAGAAAGAAAGAAAGAAAGAAAGAAAGAAAGAAAGAAAGAAAGAAAGAAAGAAAGAAAGAAAGAAAGAAAGAAAGAAAGAAAGAAAGAAAGAAAGAAAGAAAGAAAGAAGGAAGGGAGGGAGTAAGGAAGGAAGAAAGGAAGGAGGGAAGGAAGGAAGAACAGAGGGAGTGAGGGAGTGAGGGAAGGAGGGAAGAAGGAAAGTGTTGGTTTAGCCTAAAGAAGATAAATATATGTGAGGTCTAAATGCAGTAAGCAAATCTAATGTGGGCCTCCTTACTTCTGTGGACATTCCTGGAAAGCTTGTAGATTTCATAGGTTCTGGAATGGGCTGCAATGAGATGGTGATGGTGCCCTTTCCTGGTTTGGGTGAATATATTGTAGTTTTATGGAACAATATCCTATAAGGATATTGTATAACAAAGGAAACACACTAAAGTGTTCAGTGTGTCACGTTAAATTTCAGTGTGTCAGCAACTTCCCATCTTTCAGGCATAAATCTTTGTATCATACTTAGACCTTGTTTTAAGTTTGAGATTGAAAAATAAAATAGTTTAAGATGAAAAAGTGTAGGCCAGATGTCCTGCTGAATCATGCCACTTTCCTGCATGCTGTGTGTATACATAGGTCCCTCCCTCCTCTTCTGATACTTAGAGATTTCTACTGCTGCAGGAGCAGCCAGCTAAGGGCTCTCCCCCCACCTTCTTAAGCATTTTGAAAGGCAATGAATGACACTTGTCCTCTGCAAATGGAATCTGAATATCGCTGAGATCCCTTCTGGGAAGACGTACACTGCAGTAAGTGAAATTTTTAGTGAATAAGCTTTAACATTTCCACAAAGCTGAATGAGTCACCCTATTCCTTCAAAAGGTACAAGGGATGAATCATACCTGATGACACAGAAAACTCAACATCTCATCACACAAATTGATGCCTTCTGAGCAAAGTCTCATTATGTAGCTCATATATAAAAAAAATTTAAAGCAAACAGCCCTAATTCGACCTCTGTTTCTGTTTACCCTGTGCCCACCCTCTGCATGTGCATGGAGCCAGGAGACACAATCAGGTGACAAGAGCAAGGCCTTCATCATCACCTTCTCACATGCTGGCTTTGTCACCTCTAATGACACTAACTCCCTGGACATCCTAGTCTCTTTCAAATGAAGAGTTCGTGAAGGCTGGAATGAGGCGATGGTGGCAGGAACCAACAGCCAATCCTTGTTTGCCCCATGTCAATGTCACAAATTGGCATCTTGCTGTCCCCTGACATGCTGTGGAACATGTTTGACTTATGTGCAGCCTGAACAGACTCTCTGAGCAGAATCACCTCAGGACCAAAGTTGAAAGAGGCCACTGCACCTTGTTCTTTTTCCTCTGTTGGCTGCTAGCAAACAGCTTTCTGTACCCTAAGGATGGAATATCCCACCCCTTAGGCAGACAGGAGAGTTGTGAGTGGCTCTGTGGGCAAAAGTGCCTGATGTTCTGAGTTGGATCCGGCGTGATCCAAAGAGAGAACCAGTTTCTGAAAGGTGTCGTCCATTCTCCAGATTTATGCCCCACATATACAAAATAACTAAATAAATAAATAATAAAATGATTTCTAAAGGCAAACAGTAAATGGAGACCTTGAGTGTCTCAAGATGTGTTTTGTGTGAGAAAGCAACTTCCATTAACTTTTCAGCCATTACAATTTCTAAATCTATCTCTGTATCTTGATTGAAACAAAAATCTGTTCAACAGCCTGGTAGTCAGGGAAAGAGTGTCCACTTGAAATGGTTTGAAGCGATACATCCCTGATCACAGCAGAAATCTACCCATAGAAAGGAGCTCCCAGGTTGAGCTGACTCCATTGGAACTGGAGGAAGGTTTTCTCAAGTCTGAAGAAAGTGTGTAATTAGGAAGAAAGGAGAAGGAAGTTAACATGGTCAGATGAGGTTGCGATCACAGACACCAGTTTGGGGCCTCTGAGCCCTGAAGAGAATTCTGGTTTGCAATACAAGGGGCAGGTGAAAGAGGCTCTGCCCACAGGCCCAGGCTTCTCAGCCAGATCACCTGTGAAGATGACCAGGGAGGCTAGAACCAAGACCAGAGAAACTTCTAGAACTCCATCGGTGATATAATGTCTGCTTGTAAATGCTGGTATAGAAGACACGAGTTCTCAGGATAGCCAACTGCTCATGTTTTGATTCCATACTTGGGAAGCAAGTCAGACGAACCAAAAGATTTTATAGCTGGAAATAGCAACTTGGCATTTTGTGGTTTACGTGTTTAATGTACCATGCCTCAACTTCCACAATGTAAAATGGGAAAACTGTGCACCCGTGGTGATTTGACTAAGAAGGCCCCTGCCCAGAGGCTCATAGATTTAAATGCTTGGTCTTTGGGAATGGCCTTACTTGAGATGGATTAGTAGGTGTAGCCTCATTGGAGGAAGTGTGTCCCTGGGGGTGGGCTTTGAGGTCTAAAAGACCCAAACTGGGCCAGTGTTGTGCCTTTTTTGGTGCCTATGGATCCTGATGTGAACTCTCAGCCACCTCTCCAACCCTATGTCTGCCTGCATGCCGCCATGTTCCCTGCCATGGCAACAATGGATTAAACCTCTGAAACCATAAGCAAGCCCCAGTTGACCCAATTAAATGCTTTTCTTTGTGAGTTGCTGTGGACATGGTGTCTCCTCACAGAAATAGAACACTGACTGAGACAGCACATATTATTCTGCTGTGAGAAGCATAAAGGAATGTGGAAAATGCATAGAACAGTAGCTGGTTTGGGGCAAGTGCAGCCTTAGTGCTTGCCATTAGGTTATGCGGTCCTGTCAACTTTGCCTTTGAGGCCTGATGCTTCATCACTGAGCCACAAAATCAGCTTAACTATAAGCCCATGAGAGTAGCTAATTTATCAGCTGCATCTCATCTATGGAGGCCTGTCTGAGCACTTACCCAGAGCCTTGGAGCACCTGTCCTGGGCTAGCTATATGGGAACCTACAACAATCTAATTGCCACAGTTTCTGAGCTGAAATAAATTCAGCAGGAATCTGTAGTGTTGCCAACTGATAATGAAAGTTGACACCCAAATAATAGAGCCCTGCACTAGAGGACAACTAAGTGTCAGCGCCCACTCTGTCTTGTCAAGATGCAGCCAAGTGCCACCTCCTCTTTGAATCATCCCTAGTCCCTGAGGCACACTCTCCCCTCAGCCCAGCACACACCCCAGTCCTCTTCTGTCTCATGGAGCTGTGCTTCCTGCCCTGGATGGTACCTCTTCGGTATCCCTGTGAGTAGCACAGAGCATTGCAGGTGCTCACAAATTCCCCACTGTTCTCTCCTGCCCTCTTCTCAAAACCCAAGCGAAGATGGAAGCTTTGGAGGGCAGGTGTCAGGACCAATGAGGACTGAATAGCTTCCTGGCATGCTTATGGAGCCATGAACCATGAAGAATAGTGGTTCTTCAAAGTAGCCAGAAGGCTAGGAGCCCTTGAGCGGAGACTGTGCCAGTAACCATTATATATTTAACTCGCCCTTACCAAATGCCTTCCTAGACCACTTCCTTTGCTCATGAATCTTGTAGGCAGGCAGAAGCAGAGGTGAAGGCCTATATTAAGGTCATGGCAGCACCATATGACAGAGGCTGGCACAAGAAAAGCACAGGGCTCCACAGGAAGGAACATGTAGGAGATGACCCTGAAAGTGTCTCACAAGGCTGTGTTTAAGCTGAGCACTAACTATGGATCCAGGCTGTGTAGTAGGAGGTTTCTGGCCTAGACTTTCGGGCCTAGCCTCAAGGTTTAGACCCACAGACCCACAGACCCACAGACCCACAGAGACACGCAGAGGCTTACTATAGTTTTAGGCTGTTTGGCCTAAGGCCCAGCATATAATTTGCTAGCTCTCTACCCTTCATCTAACCCATTACTCTTATCTTGTTCAGCCATGCGGCTGGGTACCTTTTCTTAGAGCAGCATAGTTGTCCTCTGCTTCTTCCGGCTTCTCTCTGGCATTCTGCTCTGTGCTGCCTGTTCTCTGAGTTTTCTTAGTCTGGTAGCCCTGTCCACACTTCCTGTCTGTCTTTGGCCAATCAGCACTTTTTATTAAACCAGTGGGTGGGATAATTATTTACAATGAAACAACACAATCTCCCACAAGGCTGCTTTGGGGGAGAAGCAACATAGTTCTCTGAAACAGAGAGTTTTCTGCCCATCTCCTCAGGAAGGGCACTGTAGGATGTCATAGGCAAGGGCAGGCACCTCTGTCACCATCCTGGAGGCACATGGATGACTCCCAGGTCTGCCAGGTCTTCTGACACTGCAGGTTCTCAGAGCATACCTCCACCACCAGCCTGAGCTCTGTCCTGTCCCCAACAATCCTGAGAGTTACTGCCTGCCCTCACCTTGGCCACAAGTAATAGAACCCCAAGATTCTCTACCCGTCACCCTGCCCCACACACCTGTTAGACAGTAGGTACGCTTAGAATAAACAAAGGGCAGGTGAGCAAAGAAAGTGAATTCCACTGGTAACTTTATTGATGAGGAAACATTCTGAATTAAACAAGGAGTTTAACAAAGCATACAAAATAGATATGTAAATTAAATCAGAAGGGGACATGGGATTTATTCACTTGCTTTTCTGGTGATCCAGAAAGTTTATCCAATAGTAAAACACATCTGGAGCAGCCCATCTAGCCTGAGCCCTGGAGAGTGAAAGAACCTACCAAAGGTGTGCGGGGATGGGGGGTGGGGGTTGAGGGGGTGGGGGAGAGATGTAGGGGAGTGCTGTGGGCAGGGCAGGAGGCTTGGCTGCCATTTAGAGGCTGGTGGCTGGGCAGGGGTACTAAGCCAGTAAGCTTGTGTGTATGCTCATTTTAAATCAGTCTGCCCACCTTACCAGACTAGCACAGGGCTTGAGTGGAGTCATCAGGAATCACAACTCACAACAAGGAGGCAAAGCCTTGCCTATGAGAGCAAGTCCCCAGCTGACACTGCCAGGCTCCAGGGACACCTACTCTAATACAGTAGGAAGCAGAGCCCTGGTGATCTTGCATGTTGCCCAGGTCTAAAGGTAGGTCAAAGTGACTTTGCTGTTTTCCCTGCATGTGAGCAGGCAGAACGGGATTAAGAAGAACATGGAGTCCAAGAGCGGTGGGCCATAAGGACCGGCAAGATTTTGACCGGCAGGGATGGAACTGTGGGCGGGGAAGTCCTGAGAAGGCATGTGTCTGGGAGCAGAGGCAATGGTGGGAGATGAGGCCGAGGGCGAATCTGAAGCCACCGTGGTCCCAAGCCTGGAGGGCACAATTAAGCTGAGCCAATCACAGGGACCCCTCCATGTACCTGGTTTCTTTTCCTCATTCAACAAAAATATTGAGTGCAAGCCCCCAACGGGTTCTCCCCGAGTGCTAGGTATGTTGGCAGGGCAAACACCCACCCTTCTGAAACTGGCACTTCCTGCCTGGGTAGCTCAGAACAGTTGCAGCCCCTGATCAGTGCTGAGCTTCCAGGAGCCCTTGCCAGCCATAAGGGAGGTAGAAGGTACTGTCTGGTCTGGGTTGAGTCAGATACAGCAATAAGGAAAGAGCCTTTCAGTGTGGTCATCGGGGGTAGCAGGTAGGACCCATGTAGCCAGTCAAGTGATGATAGATACACACACACAGACAGACACACACACACAGACACACACACAGACACACACACACAGACACATACACACAGACAGACATGCACACATGCACGCACGCATGCACAAAGATGTGCTCTACCAATGGCTGGGAAGGGTCAGGACTACGGGGCTAGAGAGAAAAGAGGCTAGAAGCCAGAGGCTGGGCCCGAGCCCTCCTCTTCCAATGGGCAATAGGCCCACTTCACTGGAAGGGCTGGTCTGGAGAGCTACGTCCTGAGCTCCTCTGGTCCCCATGCCTGTAGTTATCTTCTTCCCTCCCTCTGGAATCTTCTGTCCGATGCTCACGAGGCTCTTGGTAAGCAGCTCGGTTCCTAGGGGCAATGGGAAAGGGAGAGAAGGTTAACCCTCATGGTGGGGCAGGGGTAGGTAAACTGTCCAACCACCCACCACTATCCCACCCCTGAGCTGCAAAGGGACTCTGTGCTGCAGAGCTGATTTAGGAGCGCACAGTAAAATCTCACAAGAATACTCAACTTGTGGGCTGAGGAGACTGTGGAAGGTGTGTCTGTGAGTATGTGTGTGTGTGTGTGTGTGTGTGTGTGTGTGTGTGTGTGTGGTGTGTGGGGGTGTGTGGGTGTGTGGTGTGTGTGTGTGTGGGTGTGTGTGGGTGTGTGTGTGTGGTGTGTGGGGGTGTGTGTGGTGTGTATGTGTGTGGTGTGTGGGTATGTGTGTGTGTGTGTGGTGTGTGGGGGTGTGTGGTGTGTGTGTGTGTGGTTGTGTGGGGGTGTGTGGTGTGTGTGTGTGTGTGTGGGTATGTGTGTGGGGGGGTATGTAGGTGTGTTTGCTGTATGGGGGGGGATGTGGTATGTGTGTGCATGTGGTGTGTGTGTGTGTGGGTGTGTGGGTGTGTGTGTGTGTGGTGTGTGGTGTGTGTGGTGTGTGGGGGTGTGTGGTGTGTGTGTGTGGTATGTGTTGTGTGGGGGGGTATGTAGGTGTGTTTGGTGTATGGGGGGGATGTGGTATGTGTGTGCATGTGGTGGGGGGGTGTGGGGGGAGGTGTGGTGTGGGGTGTGTGTGTGTGTGTGTGGTGTGTGGGGGTGTGTGGTGTGTGTGTGTGGTATGTATGTGGGGGGGTATGTAGGTGTGTTTGGTGTATGGGGGGCATGAGGTATGTGTGTGCATGTGGTGGGGGGGTGTGGGGGAGGTGTGGTGTGGGGTGTGTGTGTGTGGTATGTGTGTGCATGTGGGGGGGGTGGGGGAGGTGTGGTGTGGGGTGTGTGTGTGTGTGTGTGTGTTTCAGCCCATAGCCCATACCTGACCTTTGGCTAGCCATGAGAAGGCCTTCCCTGAGATGAAAACCATAGGTCCAGAGGACAAGTGCAGGGCTACAGTCGCCCTTGATTTGGGTAGGTTGCTCTTTCCTCAGCTGCACCTGGAGAAGACTAAGAAGCAGTGTCTCCAAGGTGCTAAGTGGATGTGCCTGAGGAGTTGGGATGTGTATTTCCATCTGCTTCTTTCAAAGGGGTTACCTATCCATCCCGGCACACTTACGGCCTTGCATCCTCCATGTCCTCAACTTTCTCATCCTTTTCCCGGCAGCAACAGCAGTAGACGATAATGCCAATGATGATGAGGGCCGCAAACGCACCCCCCGCAATGCCCGCATACAGCGCAATGTTCATGGAGGCTACAAGAGGACGGAACAGCTATACCTTCTGAGCCCAACTCTAGCCCCCCCCCACCCCCATCTCAACCCTTGGCAGCAGAGGAGAAAACTGGGCTGGAGGTGAGGGATCACAACACTGGTGCAGGGCACAGCAGGCTGGTGCCTCCTAGCCTCTGGGTCATCCTGGCTCTTCTACCAGTCTAGAGCAATGGCTACAGACCTCTGGTGACACTTTACAAAAGTCATGGCCCTGGAAGATTGTGACTAGACAGATCTGAGGGCACTCCTAAGGACAGAGGAGCAAACAAAGAGAGACAGATGGAGTGAGCATTCTGATACTGGGCTCCAGGTTCTGAGAAGACCCTAATGGTTAGCTTTGCCAGCTTCTAGCTTATGCTTGAGTAGCTGTGGTCCCCTTTCTTCCCACAAAAAGAGACTGGGGTTTAGACCAAGGTAACTGGTTCTAGGCATTTCTCTCACATTCTCTGAGTGGCCCATGAGGCAGGCATGGCTGAAGAGGTCTCTAGAAGTCTGTCCCAGGCTCCATTTCCAAAGAAGAGGAGGGGCTGGGATGACCTCAGTGAGAAGAAAGTCTGGGCTGGGAGTCACCTCTGCAGGGTCATAGCAGCGACCTCAATCAGTCACCTTGTACCCTCCCTCCCCACCCTGCTCTTACGAGGTCTGGGAGCCACGGTGATGTTGCAGGACTCCGCCCCGATGTCGTTACTGGCCGTGCAGATGTAATAACCCGCCATTTCCGTGGTGATATTCTTCAGAAGCAAGGGCTGGCCTGAGACTGAAGGAAGAGCGGCAGGGTGAGGAGATGGTGTTGTGGTGGAGTAGGCAGGCCTAGAAGGCCTGAGCCCTGGGAGCTGCAAGCTCATCACAGAGCCCCTCTGAGATAGACAATCAGTAACGTAGGAAGAAATATCTCTAAGGCTGTTGGGTGATCAACACGGCAGGTGAGACAATTCTTAAAGGGCTTCAAGCTCAGTCAGGACCCTGAGTGTTAAGTTTGGCTTTGTCCGGTTATTTGATGTATTTGGAAAGTAAGTTGGCCTTCTTTGAACCTATTTCTTTATAATTATAAATGGTAATACCTACCTGGCAAGGTACTAGAGAGCCTAAAATGAGGTTTCAGTAATAAATGTAAGTGCCAATGTGTGTATGTAGTGTAGGGTGTGGATACGGATATTGGGGAGGTGTTGTGTGAGTTAGGGGGCAGTATCAGTTTAAATTCTACCTCCTCACCCATCATCTAGTTGTCTACTTCTTCATAGCGGCTACCTCATCCGGGAATGAGAGTGAAAACAGCCAGTGTCGAGCCCAGAGACAAAACAGATGTCCTCATAAGAGACCTCTCCTGATCCCATGATCCTATGGGTTTGTAGCTAGACAGCAAATGTGCGTCCTGTTCTCAAAAACCTTTTGTCAGTACTACAGTGCCAGCCTCATCAGGACCTTGCTGCCACTGGGTGTTGCAATCCACCCTCAGGGTATGTTCTAAATCATCTCAGTGCTGTGGACATTTCAGAAGCTGTCTCTGTCTTCAGTAACCAGCTCACCTCTGTGTGTGTGTGTGTGTGTGTGTGTGTGTGTGTGTGTGTGTGTGTGTGTGCCTGCATGCAAGTATACACACACATATGTATACACATGTGGAAGCTGGAAGTTAACATCAGGTGTCTTCAGTCTCTTTTCTATCTTAATTTCTGAGATTAGATCTCTCCATGAACCTCAGTGAGCCCTGGGGACCCTGCGTCTGCCTCTCCAGGGCTGGAATTACAAGCAAGTGCTGCCATGCCCTGCTTCTATGTGGGTTGCTGAGGATGCTCATGATTTCATGGCAAGCATTTTACTGAATGCACTACCTACCCCCAGGCCCTGCATTCTGAGCTTTTAATATGATAACAAATCTACAGATCTGGTCCAGCAAACCTGCCAGTTTTATCTCTTACCACTTCCCATGTGCAAAGCCAAGGAAAAGCCACACAAGGTTCTACATCCATGCTCTGAAATTACTTATGACATACAGTCTCTCGATATCGCATTGTTTTAGCCGTCCAACATTATTGTATGGAAGTATTGCCATACGAGTGTCCCCAACTCCAGTTCCATAAAGAGGGGGAAAACTGGCTTCTGTGAGGTGGCTTCCGACCTTCATACTAGTATATACACGTGCACACATATGCATGTAAGCACACATGCACAAAGCAGACATGCATGCACACTAATAATAAGTAAATAATGCTTAAAAACACTTCTGTACTATGAAAGCAAATATGCCTATGATAAGAATTTATTATGTGACATAAAACTATCCTGTCAACTCACTTCAAACTGAAAACATCTACATGCCACTCATGGCTCCAAACAAAATGAAGAGAGTCCTTGTCCTTTGGAGTTTCCAAATCTACAAAGGAAAGCGCACGTGAAACAATGGGGATTTTATGAGTGGTAGTCGTTCAAGATGGAGGCTTCATCTGAACTCATGGTGAAGGGGTTTGCTCGTGTTTGGGAGTCAGAGGAAGCCTCTAAAGGCTGAAAAAATAAGATAAAAACCACCCTAACCACAGCACATTGATTATTTTATTTTCTTCTTGTCATAAATATGCTTTCCTCATATTCTTCCCTTAAAACTCAAAGTACTATTTTCTGTAAAATGTGACCACCTTGCACCCTAGAACCCCACTCCTGAGTATTTTCTGGTATACTATTTACATGTGATATTTGTATATGATACTGGAGAGGGATCAGAAAGCAAAGAAGTGTACAAATCACCATGGCTATGAAGTTTTAGGGGTGTGGCCTACAGGGAGCAATGGAAACCCCGGATTAGGTTCAGAACATTAATGTTCCTGTTCTCTAGCCCTGTTGGATTTGGTTATTCTTAAAAGAGTTTTTAAGGAACACACTTTACAGACAGCTCCGTGACCTCAGCTGTGCTTAGGAGACTTTGTGCCGGCATCAGAGTCACCCTTGAAACTCTGCTTCTCAGTGAGAGTCGGTGTCCACAGCACCCCAGGGCAGCTCTAAAATTGTGGGGGTTCCTGATGCATGAGCCTACACCATCCTTCCCCTCGTCTTTGTAGCAAACAATGGGTTCTAGAAACTTTGCTGGCTGAAATAGCGCTTACCGCATGCCACCAAATGGCTTTGAACTGGGGCTCCCAGGCTCCCCTCCCTTCTGGAAAGGGCCCACCAATTTCTGAAACCCAGTTTCCCATTGTTATGGCGACATCTGGTGGTCCGTACAGGGAATGCACGATAGTCACCTATCTTCTACTGAAGCGCCGAGAATCCTGATCACTCCCAAGATATCGAAGTTGAATGAACAGGATCTGCTCTTTCTGTCCGCTCCCACTAAGGCTGGTCAGTGAGCTCCGGATATCGTCTCTCATCCCAGACTCCGAGGGTGGACTCATCACTACCTTATTACTTCCTCCTCTACAGGTGTCCCAGTCTCCTTGATACTCCAATTCCAGTTCCTTCCACTCCTGAAACTCACTTCCGAACACAGTTCGTAAAGCATTTTCAGAGCCCTCCAGTGGGAGACTGCCTCTTACTTCAGGGAATGTAATGGCACATCTCAGCTTTTGTTACATTTTGTTGTGGTGGTTGTGGTTTTGTGGTTTTAGCTTGTTAGTTCGTTTGTTTTTCGGGATCAGGGAACTTATGACAGCTACAAAGTAAAACCAGGACTCTAGGGCTCCCTCTGCAGGACACTCTAGGAACAGGAGGCTTTGAGACTGGCATCCTGCTTCCATCACATTGCCCAGACACGTGGCTGCATGGTGATCATCATGTCCATGGTTAGTCAATTCAGCCAATCTGAATCAAAATCACCCATTGGACAAGCTTATGAGTATGCCTGTGAGAGATTCCAGATCAAGTCAGCCTTGGGCATGGTTGTGAGCGAAGACCAACTTTAGCTATGGGCAATGCCATCCCTTGGGCTGGAATCCTGGGCTGAATATAAAGAAGAAAGTAAGTATGTGGTGATATGTTACATATTAATAAAAAACAGCCTTAAATATCAAAGAGAGGAAACACCACAGTCAGATCTCACCCAGCTGTCTTCCAGCTTCCTCAGCCTCGCTCCTCGTGGCTTCTTCTGCCTGCTCTGTCTTCCTACACCTGCCTTAAATACCCTCTTCGCCCAGTTGTTTCACATCCAGGTTAAGATTAAAGGTGTGAGTTACTACTATTTGGTAGTTAGCCTTGAACTCACAGAAACACAGAAAGATCTCCTCTGTCTCTGGAGTTATGGGATTAAAGGGCTGGCACCACCACTGCTTACCTGGGAACCTGGAACTCCCTCTGTAAACCAAGCTGGTCTCAAACTCAGATCTGCTGGGATTAAAGGTGTAGATCAAGTCCCTGGTCCCCTGTGCCCCCCCACCCCCCCCCCCCCCCCGCTGGGATTAAAGGTGTGAGTTACCAGTCTCTGGTCCTCCCGGATTGACTGTGGGTAGATCTCTTCTCTTATATTCCAGACTGGTTTTTGTTAAATATATAACATATCATCACATAAATAAGCTGTACAGCACCCCCCACCAAGCAGCTGCCTGTCTTCTGTGCTGTCAGTCCTGAATTCTGATTGATTGAGAAAATCTGAACTCAGGGCTGGATAAAGCAGAGAAGCAAATTTCACTTTAATCTCCTTCCACACCCTTAGAACTCACCTACTTTCAATTGGTAGAGAAACTAAGTTTTTGCCCCCAACAGCTTGTGATAGAGGCAGAGGATCCATGATTAGGGTGCCCGCTTCCAGCAGGAGCCCAGCACTTATAGGGAAAAGTTAAGTGTCCTAGACTGATACACATGCTCTTCTCTGATGTGGGGTATCTTTCTTTACGTTGAGAATATGCTTTATTACCACTGATTAATTTTTTTAAAAAAAAAAAAAGCACTTTTAGCCTATGGCAAAGCAGCTTAGAGGCAGGCGGGAAATCTGAGCAGATATAAAGACAAGGTGTCAGGAAAGAAGTATCAGGAGATGCAGAGGAAGGAAGATGAGAACCTGCTCTGAGAAAAGGTACCAAGCCACAAGGCTTAACATAAATAAAGTCATGGCTTCATTTAAGTATGAGTTAGCAAGTAATAAGCCTGAGCCACAGGCCAAACAACTTGTAATTAATAGAAGCCTTTATGTGATTATTTGGTACTAAGTGGCTGTGGGACTTCAGGTCCAGACCTCAGGGCTAGGATGGGTCAGAAACTTCAGGCTACACCTCTCTATCTCTCTTATCCATCAACAGCCTCTCCCATCATTTTGGCATGGACACACATCCTACCCCTTAGCCACACTGACGCCATGGTCCCCATGCTGTTCTCTACTCTAAAGAGCCTGCTGACAATGCCTAGAGCTGACTGAGTCCTGTGCTGCCCACAGCATGGAGCTCTCTGCTATACACTCTCCCTTCACAGAGTACGAGATGAACATTGCTGTTGTTCCTGTTTGACAGATGTAGAGGCAAAGGCACAGGCAGGCTAAGTAACCAGGTTGGCCTCTAACTCACAGAGATTCTCCTGCGTCTGCCTCCCAAGTGCTGGGATTAAAGGCATGTGCCACCACCACCCGACCAGCTAACAACTTTATTTTTATGAAGTTATTGCTTGGCTTCCAAATGGGTGAAAGGTGGCATGATAAAAATCCACTCTGGTTTGGTGGAAACCTAAGGAGTGGGGTGTTCAGCCATCAGGCTTCCTCAGGGCACTGGATGGCCCTTCCCTCGGGTCAGCTTCTCAAAATGGGTGTGTCCTATTGTGGAGTACTTGTTTACACTGTAAAGATGCTCTCTACCTCAGGCACCTGCTAATTGGTTTTCTAGAGAGCTGAATGGGCACTAGTTAGGCAGAAGAGATAGGTGGGATTTCAGAGAGAAAGGAAAAGGAGACAGAGGAATCTAGACTTGTGCATTTCGCCAACAGCTTTAGCTAATTGGACATGCTGTACTTAGGAGGAAGGTAAAGCCAAGTTGGCAGAAGGTAGATTAGTATAAATGAGCTAATTTAAACTGTAAGAGCTGTTTGAGAACAAACCTAAGCTAAGACTGAGCTTTCATACTTTCATATATCTCCCTATTATTGAGCTGGTGGACCAGAGAAAAATCACACTACAGTGTCCACCACTTTGGTCTCATTTCCATATACACAGGACTGAATAGACCTCCGGGTTAAACCTGATAGGCACCCTTCAGGCCTTTCAGTTCCTGTCTCAGGTCACTGGTGCTGCCATGGCAGCTGGTAGGCGCTGAAGGCCCAGGGGATTTCCACACAATATTGGACACAATGGCAGCAGAGTGTTTACAGTCCCCGCTCTACCTCTCTCCTCCTCCCTCTCTTCTTCCTCTCCTGGCCCCTACACCTCTTCCATTTCCTCCTTCTAGTTTGCTTCCTGACTGAAAGGTCACATAGGGGGTTCCCACTACAAAATGGGTCTCCAGGCAGCTATGGCTACATCTGCCTTAGCCTGCTCTGAGAATGAGCCCGTGGTGTGTGTGCTAGTGTCCAAGGCGGACTGGTTGGGACAGGAAAGGGACCAGGAAATTCTCCACCTCAAAAGTGAGTGTTAGGCCATAATCACACTTCAAAGAACAAGCCCCAGTGTTTCTGCAGAGTCTTTACTGATACACACTTCCTCAAGAGAGTGGAGGTGTGCGTGCTGGGGGTGGGGGGTGGGGACCATTAATCATGTGTGTCTCAGGAGTCACTTCTGTGAGGTGCATAGGTGTTCTTAGGAAACCAATGCTCTGAGGGATGGTCTTGAGAGCAGGCCTAGGGCTTGGTCAGCCTCTGTCTCCTCTGATAGCCCTAGCTGGTCAGGTGCACCTATATGTGGAGCATACCAGCCTTCCTTGCTGCCCCTCTTACCTGGTTGAGTGAGCGGTCGCTGCTGGTTCTTAACATTGTAGCTCTTCCAGCTGTACTGTGGGCTCGGAAAGCCCTCAGCAGAATGACATGTCAGCTGGATATTGTTCCCAATCACTGTCTCCCCCTGGATGCTACATTCTGGCTTGGAGGGTGGCACTGTGTAGGAAGGAGATGACAAGAGAGGCATGAATTGCCTGGGAACAACTATTGCCTACCCAATATCTATCAACCCATCTCTCCCATCACACACACACACACACACACACACACACACACACACACACACACACACACACACACATACACACACACGGGGGGGGGGGTCATGCAGGCAGAAAAACTTACAGCTTAGTGGTGAGATGTAATGTCATAAAGTTAGCCCAGCTCCAAAATACCCACTGTTGTCTCCCCCTCTGAAGAGGGCAGCACCAGAGCCATGCTATGTAGCAGGATCTTCCTATAATAATAGCATCAACTTCACCAAAGAAGCTGTGTACCTATCAGAAACCCTCAAGGTCAGGCTTGTGGGCTGCTAACAAGTCCTCACAGAAGGCAGGGCTGTGGGGGGGGGGGGGGCGGTGAACTCTCACCTCAGCTTCCTCTACTCTCACATACCAGTGGCCATTTGTAAGTGATTCTGCCCTAATGGTCTCGTCCCCAGAAGGTGCTAGAATATATGGACTGTGGAAGGCTAACTGAAGGAGCACTGTCCATCCATACAGCCGTGGTGAAGAAGTTGTTCATGCTGAGATGCAATTCCGGCACGGTGGCTGCTGTGGGCTCCCCCATGCTCTGCATGTAACTCAACAATATCCTGAGTTCTCCAAGCAGAGCTTTGGTAGAACCACTTTGGTTTGTCATATAGAGTTTGTTTGCACACAAATCACTCAAGGAAGGAGTCCCCTTGACAGGCTGGTTGGGAGTGGTTTCTTGTGCTCTCTGGAATTGTGGGAGTTTAAACATGACCCACACAGCCGTTATACAGATGAGCCATGGAGTCCAGAAGGGGACACTTGTTCTTGAGTCCCAGGGGAGGTGGACTAGAACCCAGCTTTCCTGACTCCAGACCCAGTGCTTGCTCTACTGACCCATGAGCACTCTCTCTGCTATTGACTCAACAGGGATCACAGTGTCCCTGATTTCTAAGTGAGGGACAGCGAGCCTGTTCTGTAAAGGGCCACACAGGTATGATGCTCTAGGCCACAATATTATTTCTAATGCTACTTTCTCTCTTTTCAGTAGGGTATGACATTTTTTATTCTTTGAAAACTTTATATATGTATGCAAATATATTTTTACCATGTTTACCCTCCCCCAGCCCTTCCTTCTGGAAAATTTCTCCCTTCCTCTTGCATCTTCTGGTTTTAATAGTGCTTTAGAACTAGGGGTGGGGCAGGCTGTTGGCTGGAGTGAGCCATGGTTTCCTCACACTAGGTGAGATGACCTCCAGCTGCAGCTCCTTCAGAATGTTCTCTGTGGGCCTACCATCACCTTCTCCCCCTGCTTTGCTAATAAAATGGAATCAGGTAGCGAGATAGCAAGAGGGACCCCAGGCAGTGCTGACCTTCCTGCTTGGTGGCGAATGTTACTGAAGAGATGGGAGTGTGCAAAAAGTGATTGAAGGGATAACATATAAAATGTTTGTAAGCCCCAGTAGCCACTGCCAACCATCTGTCCTTGGTCCTTCTGGCTTCTTGACATCCCAAGCCTGTATCTTCCCTTCACCCTTGTTAATGTCACATTGGGTGGAGTGGGTGGTTCTATAGATGTCATTAGGTAGCCACGTTCTGCCTAACAGTGCTGGACACTGAGGGTGAGTCAAGGAATCCGATGGAGGGACAAAAGAGACAGAGCAGGGGCCAAGACTGCGGGGACAGAGAGTGATGACCCATCACATCAGAGAGGTGTGACCTGAAGGTCACCGTGGTAAAAGTGGTGGCAGGGATTAGAGTGGAGATGAGCGTGTTAGACAGGGGGCCTGTCTCCTCTACTTTCATCAAATGCCCTCTTGGATGGCTTACTTGGGCCACGCACCCTGAGGGTTAATGCCAGCCTTAGCCCACCTGGAAGTTGCTGGAGGACTCTCCTTTCTCTTCCAGTCCAGCAGCTGCTGACTTTCTTCTTAGAAACAGACAGGCTATTATTAAGAGTGCCTGACATCTGCTAACACAGCTGGGCCCTCCAGGTATGGGAACCACCAGACACATTAGAGGCACTCCCTTATTGCCAAACAAAACCCAGGCTCTGGGGATCAAAGACAGGCCTGTATGAGCAGGTGGGCAGAATGCCTGCCAGCAGCTGGCTAACTGTCAGCCTCCTCCTGCCTATCCTACGGGCCCAGCAAGCAGCCTTGGGGTCAGGGGAGATGGACTTACCCTCTGGATACTCCTGCTGACCTTCACTTTCTCTCCTGGGCCCCACAGTGGTAGCCCTCAGTGCCCTTACCTAGCCAGCCTCACCCTCAGGCATGTCTTAAGCAGGAGGCTCAAATGCAAACTCCCACATCCCCTGTCAGATTAAGTGGTGGCATGGTAATGGGACTCCCTGAGCCAGGTTTTCTTTGTGAGAGGAGGGTAGGGAAGGGGGGATACAGGACAGAGTGGGAAGGAGAGTTCTGGAGACTAACAGGTGAAACATAGAAAGCCAGTGTACACGGTGAAGACTCCACTCTGGCAAGGTAATGGAAAGGGGCGGCGGGGGGGGGGGGGGGGGGTGTTTGGCAGGGAGCGGAGAGGATGGCCAGCAAGGGAGATCTGCTTTTTCAGGGGGACTATGTTGAGATACTGTGCTCCAAACTCCACAGGTCTTAAACTTCCTACCTGACCCCATCCCAGGTGCACCCCTGCCCTCCTTCTCCAGATCTCCAGCGCACCAATCTCAAGCAGCTGGGATCTCGAATTATATCTAGTTCAAAGAGCCCTCACGTGCGGGGGGTCAAGAGTTCGGGTGGTGGAGGGGTCCTTGTTCTCACATGGCCTGTTTTACAAGCAGCATGCAGATATTACCTGTATATTTACTGGGAGAGAGGCTGTAGAGAATGGAAGGAAATATGTTAGGCTTCAAAGCCTCTCAGATGCCGGCTGTTCCTTCTAAGGACGTCAGGGGGTGCCAGAGGCCAGAGCAAGGATCCCACCCGGCGTGCAGGCCACTAAGGCTGGGGGGCTTCTTGTTAGCCTGCCCAAGATAAACTGCCCCATATGATTAAAGTCTTTCTCCTTTAAGAAGCATCTGGCTATAAAGACACCGAGAAAGAAAACTTTTCACAAATAATCTCACTGGGTTTATTAGCAATGTAGGACAAAAAAAATGGTCTTTTTTTTTTTTTTTTTAAGCGAAAGGTTGGTTTCAATGAATTTCATATTCTCAGATTAAACTTGTAGTCTTCACTCTTTCGGTTAATTTGTTCCTCTTTAGAAGTAGCTGATCACTGGTGTAAGGGCGGGAGTGTGGTTGGAGGACCAGCAGAATCAGGCTTCAGATTTATACAAGTTCCTGCAACTTCCCTTTCGACTCGCTGAAATCCTCTGCCAAAAAGACAGACCAGGTTTTTAAAGAACCCAGACTGTGTGTGTGTGTGTGTGTGTGTGTGTGTGTGTGTGTGTGTGTGTGTGTGTGTGTGTGTGTAATCCTTATATGTATATATAATGTATTGTAGTTTTATATATACATATACACAAAGTGAGGTGGAGGGTTTATTGCAATACTGCTTATACAGAAAACAACAACCAAACACAAAATACAAACAATGAAGCCAGTCTTGACATCCATCAGTATGAAACATTTGAGTAAGCCATTGTGTAACCATGAGACAGAGTGTGCTCTCTCACAGTAGGTCTGTGTGTGTTACCCTGGAGAGGTGTGCAATGGAGTATTGTCTAGAAGCAGATCGCTAAGTGCTTTATAATATCTCGCTTTGTTAACGGGAAGAGGAAAGTTTATGAGTGTGTGGTATACAGTCAGAGAACACGGGAAAAGTCTAGGACACCTGCCTGTATTACCATCTGCTGCCTCGGGGTGGCAGGGTGGGAAGAGAGCTCCATTATTCTTTAGACAGCATTCATGTGTGCCGCTATACATTCTGACACACTAAATGCTTTCTATAAGTCCAGCAACTACCATATACAATTTAAAAGAAAATCTACCAAGTACTGTAGGAGGAAAAGAGAAAGAAAGGACCTTTTGCTTTCATGTACAGAGTGTCCACCTCCCAGGGGTGGGGGGCATTTCTTCATACTGGACAGAGATAAGGTGCTCACTTAAATGTGAGCACCAATAACTGGTTTTGAGGGAATTACTGCTTTTCTCTGAGCCTCATTTACTCAAAAAATTAAGCAGGTGACTTTTCTGCACCTTCTAAAACTATACATTCCAACAAATTCTCCCATGAATAGGATGTTTTCAGGTTCCTGAGACATATTTCCCACTGGTTGGCAATAGTGTCTTTGTTAGAGGTAGAGCGGGGAAACCTTGGTGTGAGGCTGAGTTAACCCATGGGCGTCACTGCCCTCTGAGTATCAGGTACTGATTAAGATGAGAATCCAAATATTACTTAGACATTTCCTTCCCTTCTCTTCAGAAATGAATTTGCCAGGGAAAAAAGAACAGAGAGAGCAAGAGACAACTATGGCCTGTGCCCTCAGAAACACCCTTCTGTTCACTAAGAACCCTGACAGAATTTGGCTCCAAAGGGAGAAATGGAATACTGACTGTGCTCTGAGGTAGGCCAGGCCAAGTAGAAGGCAGGACTAATTAATGATCAGCCCCTGCTGTGTCTGGATTTATAGAGGTCTGCTACCACCAGGGCTCTTCTGCCCACCCTCTTCCAATAGAGAAAGACAGGAGACACTCACCGAGGACTAAGAGGCGGACTCGAGACCGGGAGGTACCATCCAGATCAGACATCAGTGAGACAGAGCACTCATAGGTCCCATTGTCATCCATGGTCAGTTGGTCAATGGTGATGGAGGCATCTGACCGCTCAACATCATTAGATATTGTCACACGGTTCTCATAACGGGCCCCATAGATGTAGTTTTTCGTCAAAAAGCTCCAAGTGACCACTCTTTCCTAAGAGAAAGAAGAAATACTGCCAGGCTCTGGCACGGACCTGCCCTGATCCAATCTTTTACCCTCAGAGCCCAGATACATGATCCAACAGTGTCTCAAACAGATGTGCAGTGTCCACCGGTGGATTCCTAACTAGCTGACTCTAAATTTTAAAGATTTAAATGAAACTTTTAGGGGCTGGAGTTGTAGGTTAGATGGTAGTCCTCACTAGTACACATAAGGGTCTGGATTTGATCCCCAGCACCATGTGGGTAAATGTGGGGTGGTGATTATGCCGATCACAGCAGCATTCCAGGGGTGGAGACAGGAAGAAGTTCAAAGCCACCCTCGGCTATGAGCAAGTTCTAAGCCAACATGAAATCCTGACTCAAAGCAAAAACAAGAACCCGTTCATACACTGGGCTACCATTGAGTAATGTCTCAGAGCCCGGCTCTAGTTTGTAGCCTGCATCTTTCTTCTTAACTCCCTCTCAGCACTTTCTGAGCACTGCCCCGAACCAGGCACTAGCCGGGTAACCACTCTCAAATTCCAGGTTCACTTGATTTTCACTATAGCCTTTTGAATCTGTTTACTCGTTTATTTATTTGTTGATATCTATGAAGCAGCATATTAGTGGCTCATACCACAGATGGGCAAGCCAGATTGCTTCAATCAAATCCCAACTCTGCTGCTGCTAACTAAATGTCCTTGAGCAATGCGCTTGACTGCTGAGACTCTTGTTTCTTCAAACTACAAGGCCAAGATGTCGATAACAGCACATCTTATAGTATTGCAGTGAGCC
Organism: Phyllotis vaccarum; assembly: GCA_033318265.1. NCBI lineage: Eukaryota > Metazoa > Chordata > Mammalia > Rodentia > Cricetidae > Phyllotis > Phyllotis vaccarum. Next base: position 27,769,636 of record JARWLC010000017.1, read on the forward strand.
TAAAGCTGGTAATATAAGCAGAGCAGTTGGGGTCTGCCTGGAGTAGTGTCTACCATTACTAACCATTATTACAATTTACAGTGCCCCTGGCATAGAAGTCATGAGTTCTGTCCTCAAAGACCACAGTATCTTCGGATTATGAGATTTGAGACTGGATGGTTGTGGGAGGATTTCTAAAAGGGTAATAATTGTATTAGAGCTCGAAAAAAACTGTGAATTAACCAGGTAAATGGCTGGGAGACTGGAGCCATGTGTGGGCATAGGGTAAATGTGTTAGGTATTAGAGGCAAAGGAAAAACCTAAAAGGAGACAGCAACATTGTCAACCCCAAGTGGCACAGTGAGCGTGACAGATTAGTAAGAGCTAAGCCTGGGTAATAAAGGCCAAAGCTGCTACTTATGGTATATTTGTTATATGCTGTGAACCATTCCAAATACTCAATATGTACTACCTTATTTAACTGTCACACCAGCTCTATGCAATAGACCTTATGACCATATCCATCTTACACAGGGGAAACTGAGGCACCAAGAAGCTGATTAAGTATGTTCCCCAAGTTCACGTGTGTAAGTGCATAGCAGAGCTGAGATGACCCTGGGTATTCTTTCTCAGAGCCTGAACTCTGCAGATTCTACTAAATCTCATCTGAGACACTGTGGGACACTAAATAGTTCACATTTCGTCCTCAAGGCAATAATATATTTTAGCTTTATTGTTATTGCTATTGGTTGCTTTGTTTTCCGATGTAGATGTGGATTGTACCTAGGGTCCTCTACCATTGAGCTATATCCCTAGCTCAATAATTCTGTATTTTATAAGGTTAGTTCTTAACAGTGAGTCCAAATGATTGGAAGGAGAAAGGGGACAGAGTAAGAGAAGCCAGGAAGGAGATCTGCTGGGTGACTGTAGTGACAAACTTCGATATTGTCCCTTTGGGTTGTGGCAACACAGACAGAGAGTAAAATTAGTTGGAGGGGACACTTGAAATTGGGAGATGAGACTAGGCAAGCATTAGAGAGCCGCTAATCCCAGATATAAGGGTTTAGGCATGCAGGTTTGTGGTATCTCCCCCCCCCCCAAAATCAACACACAATACCCAAAAAGAGGGTGCTTTAACCAAAAAAGTGTATGTTCCGTTTACATGTGAGATGCCTAGAGTGTCCGTGGACACTCCAGTGGAGGAATTCAATATGGCCAGATCGGGTGATTGAATGTCACTGAAACTAGATAGGTAAGAAGTTAGACATTTGGAAGCAGGGAAACCACATGATATCCTGATAGTTTGGTCTTCCTTTGCTAGAATGCCTCTTGTGGTTTAGCAAACAGGAAGGTGCATGCAGTTAGTCCCTCCTGATGAATCAGAAACCAAGGCTCCAGAGCTCTTTTCCATTGTCACCCATGCACACCTACAAAGGGTCTGCATTCTCAAATGACACCAGCTTCATTATACATCATCTGCACTGCGAGTTTGACACCCCCCACCACTTGTGGGCTTTTTAAAACACTCACAAGAAGAAATATCTTAAAAGCAACATCCAGTTCACTGTAATTTGAGAGGAAAAGGGAATCATATTGTCTCAGTGAATAGGTGGTCCATCTCATACATATTCATAAAACCATGACACTTCTACATGCAGAACCCAGTGGCTGCTACCCTCTCCCCACTCAGATCAACCCACTGCAATCTCTCCTTGGGGTGCAGGCTTCGCCTTGCTAAATAAACTGCTTTCACTGTGTATGTTTCTTGGTTGAATTATTTCTTTTGAGAACTAAACCCATGAAACTCTCAGCTTCTAATACATCTGGGGATGAAAGTTTGGGAGCCATTGGCATCTAGGTGTTTGGTGGGGCATGGGCTAGATGTGGCCCAAAACAAATGGTAAGTCCCCAAGTCACTTAAAGAGTCAAGTGTAGCCCAGAGAGATAAAGGGGTCCCCAAGCTAAGATCTGCAAAAGCCAAGGGGTAGGGGTTCTGAAAATGGGAAATAGTCGCTAGTATGAAATGCTGGTGATTTCAGATGTGTTGGGAGAGAAAGACAGTGATGGGCAGGAAAGAGGCTGTGGAGATGTCATGCCACATCTTAGTTTTGATATGCCGAACCTTTCCAACTAGAACAATGCATTTCAGCTTTTCAGCAGACACAGCCTAAGTCAGGGTACATGGCTTAGTATTGGAGCACAAAGTGCCCTCAGCTGGACACCCTTGTGCAAGACACAAGTTGATAGCCCTTGTGGGATTGGTAACCCTTTTAGAATGTCTGGCTGAGGGAGGGAGGGAGGGAGGGAAAAAGAAGGGAGAAGATGAGGTGGTGTCTAGGCCTATGAACAGTCTGTGGATACCACCTCTTTCCTGACGCTGCCTGGCACTGCCTGGATTTTCTACCCCATAGCATCCTCTTATCCAAGATATACTAAGGTTGCCCTGGACCGTTCCTTGACCACACCACTTCCTAGTACTCACAGATAATAATTCCTTTCTCTGTATTTGTTATTGGTCCTGAAGGAGCTGCCTTGAATCCTTTTGGAATGAGAGTATCCAGTAGCTAATAAATAATCTCAATGTCTCTGTCAGCACTCAGGATAAGTCAGCCATAGACATTACACCAGGCTCACTGAATACATCCACTGGGAAGCACAGTGCCCTTCAGTCCCTGAAGCTCAAGACAGCAGCAAAAATGTTGCTCTTTTTACTCTGGGAGCAGACAGGCTAGGGGGCTGTGGTCCATCGGGGCCCTTGGTTCACAGATAAGACTGACTCCTCACTTGTCAGTCCTGTCATCCAGGATGCAGATGTCCTAGGATTCTGTCAGGGAAAAGGCTAAAGCCTCTTTGAATGGCTGGGGATCGGATGATTATCTCTGACAGACACGTTATTAAAAGATTTTTCCCCTAAAGGTTATACTATAGTAAGGAGACCACAGCAGAGTAGCAGTAGATGATGAGGAAGAACAGAATTCAGGCAGAAGGGACACATAAGTCACACAAGGAGATGTAAAGCTGTTTTTTCCCTTTAGTTTCAACTCTATTGTAGTTTTTTTTTTCTTCTTTATCTGCGGTGGATAAGTGTTTTGGTCAGTTTTATGTCCATTTGACGACATAGCTAGAGCCGTTAAGAAGAACCAAAACTGAGAAAATGCCGCCATAGATTCTGTAGTGCATTGTCTTGGCTGATGAGTGGTGTGGGAAGGCCCCTCACTGGGGATGATGCCACCCCTGGGCTGGTAGGGAGCAGGCTGAGCAAGCTGTGGGAGCAAACAGGAAGCAGCTCTCTCTCTTCCTGTCTTGAGTTCCCTGCCTCCACTTCCCTTGATGATGGACTGGGGTGCAGAAGTGTAAGTGAAATAAACCTTCCCTCTCCAAGCTGCTTTTTGGTCCTGGTGCTTTTCCGAAGCAACAGAATCCTAACTAAGATAAGAAATAAATGCAAATGTAATTAATAGTTAAAGTTTCGCGGCTTCTACAGGGCCATTCTAACTGTACAGAAGTTCACTGAGGTGTATAGAGTTCAGGACTGGACAAGTGTCTGACTGGCTTCCTTAAGCTAGCTGTGTGGTAGCTTTGAAAATCCATTAGAATAAAGTAATTTTATTCTTAAAAGAATTTTTGAGAGAAAGGCAGGGAGGGAGGGAGGGAGGGAGGGAGGGAGGGAGGGAGGATGGGAGAGAGGGAGGGAGAGAGGGAGGGAGGTTGAAATCAAACTGGAGCACCTTCCAGCTTCGCCTTCTGAGAAGTGAGGCTGCAGGTACCCTCCAGCACCCCTCTTGCCCATGCAAGCATTTTAAAAGATCTGACTTAAATGTGTGAATGGATGCTCCATTTCTTATAAATAGATATGCTTTTTATCACAAATGAGATACATTTTTTACTTTATCAAATCTGTAATTTTCAGACAGTTTGAGCAAACACTGAGAAAATGGTGGATATTATGTGAGTGAAACTGAAGACTGGCAAGACAGCTTATGAAATGCCTTAATTATACAAAGGGCAAGTTCACAAACCCTTTAACTCAGAAGTTCCACTCTCAATTATTTATTTATCTGTCTGTCTATTTGTAAATGCTTGGCAAGTAAGTTCCACTTTTAATAATCTATCAGATGATAAGTATTATATATAAAATGTTTATTATGTTTACCATGGCAGCAAAATATAGAAACTAATGATATATATGTTATATATGTCTTCATAAAATAATTTTTGAAATAAGACATGGAATTCATAGCTCAATGGTAGAATGCAGAAGCAGGTGCCTGAGGCCCTGGATCTAAATCTCAACCCAGAGAGCAGAAAAGAGGGAGTTGATGGAAGGGAGGTTTTGAGGTTCATGCCTGTCAAGAGATCACAGCCAGACAATAATTATGATTCGTGATGGCCCAGTCCATCCTGGAGCCTTACCGTTTGACTCCTGAGAAGCTTATCCCACTGAATAAATCCTTCCCGGTCTGGAGAAGAAGTGCTGTAGGTACACGGAAGGGTGACACTCTTCCCTTGAGAAGCCTGAAGAATTTCCTGCATAGTTTCCACAGAAATAGCTTCGGCAGCTACCCAGACTGGAAGGAAAGAAAAACCAAGTGGCACAGACATACATACTCACTGTCTTCACTCTCCTGCAAGGATATTCAGAGAAGTTCTATGGCCATATGAAAGCAGCTACCGTGGCCGCCTTGGTCAGGAAATGCTGCTGCTGTCCCCAAGACCAGGACAGGGAGGAACTCAGGCTCCTTGCTATGCTTCTCCCTCCTCTGAAGCATCCTGATGTGTTCCCTGCATCTGGTGGCTGTCAGCCTGGTCCAGTCTCAGCCATACCCCTTGTCAGCTGTGTGGACTGCTCTAACACTCAGGTTCTTCCTCACTTATCTGGGGCTGAAAAGCACAGAGAGTTCTCCATACACACCTTTTTGTTGTAACCATGATTTGTGATTCGACTTACTAGAGTATTAATGGAATGTTTGAATGTCATAAAGAACCTTATGAGCAAGATTAAATAAGAGGGTATTCCTAGGAACATTTTGTTTATCAGAAAAGAGTTAAGACAAAACAAAACCTAGCATGGCCTTACACAACCATTTCACCTCACAAATACTCTCCTTCCTTAGTGATGGTGCATTTTCTCCATTGTGAGGTGGAGTCTCTCCTTTAGAGTCTGGGTGCTCTATAATTATAGTGTGGGGACATTCCTTGGCTCCCAAGTTAAATTATGTAATGGAATGTGCGTTGGGATGCCACTCAAGGGACCTAGCTAATACCTGGTGAGCAGGCTCAGCAGATGCACAAGAGAATCAAGAGGAAGTCTCTCAATGACCAGGCAGAAAAGATGTCCTCTGAACAAGAAGCTTTTGTGATGGTTGAAGAGGAATGGCCTCGCAGGCTCATATATTTGAAGGTTTAGTCCCCAGAGAGTGGAAACTCTTTGATAGACTTAGAAGGATTAGGAGGTGTGGTCTTGTTGGAGGAAGTCTGCCACCAGGGGTGGGCCTTGAGGTTTCAAAAAGCCCAAACCAGACCCGGGTGTTTTCTCTCTCTCTCCCTTGCTCTTTCTGTCTCTCTCCCCCTCCCTCTTTCCTTTCCTCCCTCCCTCTCTCTGCCCTTCCCTATCAGTATGTAGCTCTCAGCAATTGCTCCAGTGCCTACCACCATGATGCCACGCTCCCCGCCGTGATGATAATAGACTGAACTTCTGAAACTGTAAGCCAGTCCCCAGTTAAAGGCTTTCTTTCATAAGAGTTGCCTTGATCAGAGTGTATCTTCACAGCAAAAGAACAGTGACTAAGACAGGGGTCAACTGCTCAAATGTCAGTCATCTGTTTATACAGGGAGCTCAGGACCCAGAGACCTGCAGCTGGATGTGGTGACGTGAAGATGAACTTGGCATGAGCAGCTGGAGTGGAGTGGTGAGGATGGGGTTAAATGGAAGAAGTTCAGGAGCAAACAGGACAAGAGTAAGTAAACATCATTTCTGGAAAGGACAGGAACCCATTACAACTAAAGTAAGGTTTGTGTCTTCAGGGAGGAAATGGTATATTTGATAATTTAAGAATATTTGGGTGCTGTTTGTTGAAAAGCATGAGCCAAAATAGGATGAACTGAGTAGAGTGACAGAAGGAGAAGACCTTAGGAAGGACCTCAAGCCATCCACCTACTGTGACAATGTGGCTAAAGGCATAGGTTTGGTGGAAGACTTGAGGGTAGCAGTATGAATGAGTCTCCTCTAAGGGTTCCTGCAATGAGGTTGCACCATAAAGAAGGAAAACATCCTGCTAAAGACAGCCTTTCATCACCTGGTTCTGAAGACACTACTGTGAAGCCTTGTTCTTAGTCAGATTAACAAGGTGTGCTGTATTAACTGTCAAATTGACATAGCCTAGAATCATCCAGAGTCATCACTGAGAAACAATCTAGATCCATCTAATCTAGATCCATCTTGACTGTGGTACATCTGTGAGGAACTGTCTTGATTGTTCACTGACGTAAGAAGACCAAGTCCACTGTAAGCAGCACCATTCCTTAGGCTGGGATCCCTGAACTGTGTAAAAGCAGAGGCGGTAAGCTGTACAAACAAGTCAGAACACATTAATTCTCCTTTTGCTCGTGAATGTGGATATGATGTGACTAATTGCTTGAGTCTGCCTTGGCTTCTCCAAAATGGTGGACTGTAACTAGGTGTTGTAAAGTCAAGTAAAACTCTTTCTTCAGTTGCTTTGAGTCAGGATACCGGTTGGAGCAACAGAAATGACACAAGGTTTTCTGGAAAATGCAAACCCTCTGAGGGATGGGGCTATTCACACTTTAATTCACAGTTTTTCCTCAAAGTACTGTACTTAAAATGAGAGCCAACTGCCTTTACAGAGTGGGTACTCCCAGCAAGGGAGCTGGACAATGAGAGGCCCTAGCATGGCTTTGTAAAATCAGAGAAGCAGATACTGGGGGAGAGAGTAAAAGAAATAAGCTTCCAAAAGTCAGCCATGCCCTCCTTGGCCTTTTTAAATTCCTGACAGTCACAGCAAGGAGTCACTAGTGCCAGATGCCACTTAGAAGTCACTTAAACACTGCCTTTCTAGGCATCTGAAGCCTGCTACTAAGCTGTCTCCCACACAGCCATGTCTCACCAAATGCTCCTTCATGTCCCCCAAGGTCTCTCCACCATCTTCATCTATTAGAAAACATATTCATTGTTGTTAGTAGCAATGCATCCTTCACCAGGAGGCTGTTTGCTGGAAGAGGCCTCTGAGTCTACTCACTGCAAGTCCCAGCTGCAGCTCTACCTCGTATTCAGAGAGCATGACTATATGCTGTTCCTAGGATGGCTAGTGGTAGTCATGGCAACTGCCATTGATCTTCACCTTACCTCTTGCCTGGACCCATTTCCCTAGAGCCTTGTCCTCAAGGTGACCATTCTCAGGCCTCTTCATGGCCTGAATTATGACTCTTTCTTGTCTCATACATGAGCTGCATGTCAAAATGCTGTCTCTGGTGGAGTCCAAGTAGCACACTCTATCTCGCCACCAAACCAAAGAGAACCAACTCATTAAGTTATTCTACTCCAGGCAGAATATTTTCCAGGAGAAGAGAAATGAACTTGAGCTTTACGTAGAAGAACCAGATCTGAATAGTGCCTGGAAACCAAAGCGCTGTTGGAAAACACCTTACAGCTCTGAGGTATTCCACACCCTTGTCAGAGGCAAGGCCTGCCAATCAGAGCAGAGCACCCTGGCTAGATCAGGGACTCTGCATATCCTCCTCCTCAGGAACAAAATATTCCTTCTACTGCATTTTTTCTCTCTGACCCCCCCCCCTTTTTGCTAACTCAGAAACACCCCTCTAATTATTCCTGCTTGTTCACTGTTTAAAAATATTGTTTTGACTGTGTAAAGATGTGTTACATTTGTTTATATTGCAATTGTTTAACTATGTAAAGAAGTGTTACATGTTTTTCACCGTGCCTGACTAAGGCGCCTGATTGGTTTAGTAAAGAGCTAAGTGGTCAATATCTAGGCAGACAAAGGTTAGGTAGGGCTGCCAGACAGGGAGAATAAATAGGAGAAATCTAGGCTTAGGAGAAGAAAGGAGGCGAGAACGAGGAACATGCCTGGGGCAAGAATACAGGCAGCCAGACCCAGAGAAACAGTGAAAGTCACACAGAGGAAAGGTCATAAGCCCTGAGGCAAAGGTGGATAGCCAGAACATGCCTAAACTAGGCCAAGCAAAACTGGCTAAATTTCTGTGTCGTGATTTGGAAGCTGGTTGATAGAAAAAAAAAAAAATAGATAAAACAGGCTGGTGAATTCACCGCTTTGTTCTCACAGTACAACTCTGCATCCATCCTAGGAAGCAGCAGACAGCTTAAATGCACAGCTTCCAAAGCTACAATATCTCAGAACTCCTTCATCCACCCAATGTGTAACCCGAGCAGTTTATGGAAGTGCACCATAAACTTGAAAAGTGGATCGTCCGAGCATTAAGTGACAAGGAGTGGGTCCTCTGGTTAATGGCTCCTAACTCATAATCAGTGCTCCAATTATAGCCACTGTTACATACATTCTCCCTTGCTGAGCCACTATACTTTATCACCTCCAATTCTGCTGTTGAGACGCATCTTAGAAGTTAATCGCAAGAGACAACCACCCCACCATCACAAGGTGATGATAACTACCGTAGAAACAGTTATAATCAATAATGATTGTAGGGGAAGAGCAGATCAATCCTAGCAATCATTTTACAGTAAGTTAAAAATCATTGTATGTTAATAGATGTATGAGGGAAGAGAAATAAACAAGGGAAGGCTCGAAATAATAATAATAATATCAACCCCTTGGCTAGTGTACAGTACAATTTGCATGTTGGCTGTAAACCTGAGAAGGGTTTTTTAAACCTGACTATATGCTCTGGGGTGTGCTTACATTTTCCATAACTCTGGGTTCAATGCTCCCTCACGTCCCAGAACTGTATGCCATTGTGGGCTTCACCATAACCAGCTTAATCCTTTCTGCTGATACAGTCAGTGCTGTCTTATTTCTGAAATAATCGGCAATAAAACATCTGGCTGGGCTTCGTCATTAATAAATCCTGTCCCTTTCTCTCCTTCCTGTTGACCTTATGCTTATTAGTTCTTTAGTTTTTCATTTTCTGTGGGTCTTTGCGCCCCCACTCAGGGGATTAAACAAAAAAAGACAGGTGAGACATCTAACCCTTGACTAGGAAACTGGGAAAGAAGTCATCTCTAGACGCTTCCGATCCCCTCCCTGACATTACCATTTGGGTTGCCAAGAGCTCACCCCTCCTACAAAGCCACAGCACTCATTGGTTCCTGCGTCCAGAAGCTATCTTTTTTCCGGCCTTGCCCTCCTGCTCGACTGTGCTCAGGAAGCATACCTCTCTGTAGGGGAATTATGTTCTTCCATTGTAAATAATTGTCCTGTCCACTGGTTTAATAAAAACGCTCATTGGCCTAAGGCAGACAGGAAGTATAGGCGGGGCTACGAGACTAAGAAAACTCTGAGAACAGGAAGAACAGAGCAGAGATGCCACAGAGATGCCAGACAATCCAGCAGATGCAGAGGACAACTATGCTGCTCTGAGAAAAGGTACCGAGCCCCACGGCTGAGCAGAATAAGAACTGTGGGTTAGATTAAGAGCAAGAGCTAGCAAGTTATAGCCTGGGCCCTAGGTCAATCAGTGTACAATGAATACAAGCGTCTGTGTGTTTCAGTGGGACTATGGGACTGTAGGTCTGAAAGTCCTAGCCAAGAGGCTAACCCAGAAAGTCTGAGCCAGAAACCTAATATAACACTTCTCTGATACAGTAAGTTGCTGTTATGGGTCAGATCAGATCTAAAATGTCCCCCCAAAGACTCACGTATTGAAAGCTTGGTCTCCAGTGCAGCCATGATCAGAGGGGAGGCCTTGGGGAGTTACTGGATCATTAGGGCTCTGACCTCGTTGATGGATAGATTATTTATTGATGAGGGCATAATTTGATGTTCTATTGGGAGATGAGAGGAAATGTTGGAGATGGAGACTGGGTCCTGAAGCCATGCTTCCGGGGACTGTAGCCTGTCTCTTCTGTTTTCCACTTCTTCCTTCCCTCTTCCCTTCCTCCCTCCTATCGTCCAGAGGTCAAACACTCTGCTCTCACTGTACGGACACACAATGCCTCACTCTGAGCATGAAGGCAATGCATTCAATCATCAACCATGGACTAAAAACCTTGAGCCAAAATACATCTTTTCTCCTTTTAAGTAGATTTTTCCAGACATTTTGTTACACTGACAGAAGCTGACCAACACAGGTGTTGTAAGGTGTTAGAACTAATAATACATTAATGTGTTAACTCCTGGGGACATCCAAGTTGGCAGGGGGAAACGTGATTATAAAAGTTTGTGTGAAAGATTTGGAAAATGGGCATCTCCTTGAAGAAAATGTCCTGACTCTCCTAAGCAGAGATGATGCCTTTCTGACACCTGCTACACGTGGGTACCTGCTGGTTCTCCTGAAGTGCACATTAGGACTGCTGGACCAGTCCTGGGGTTTACATTCTTTACTCTGGTGCAAAGCAAGAGCTGTAAGAAATCCCCTGTCTGGGATTGTCTTCATTTAAGATCCGCAGGGCTCAGCAAAGGCCCCAAGGCACAGGCAAAGCTCCAGCAAGTGTCCTTTGACAGTGGTGGATGAGTCCTAGAAACTTTCACATAAGAAGGGTGGGTTCATAAGACATTTGGTGAAAGGACATGTCCCTACTAGAAAACCGTCCCCAAATAGGACTGGAGACACACTTCGGTGGTAGAGCTTGCCTACCATGCATAAAGCCCAGGTAGGATCCCTAGGACTACAAAGTAATAAACACATGACTCCAAATTCATGCTATCATTTAATATATATTAAATATGAGAGAGAGAAGGTATCTATTTTTTAAAAAAAGATGCTGCCTGAATATAAAATGAAAGACCCAGTGTGCACCCCACCACCACCACCAAAGTAGGAAAGCCCAGCCAGCAAGATGCCCTAAGTGGAGAGAGGTCTCCCTGTGGAGCTAGGGTGTGGAGACCCAGCTTGAGGCCTCAATGATTGCTTGTAAATAATTAAGGTTTGTTAAGAAGATAACAAGCTGTCTCTTGAGAGCTAAGCGGAAAGTGATACATCCCAGGAAGATAATGAAATGCTTGATGGAACTGGCTGCCCGAGGCGCACACGGCATGCATTATGGGAGCCCTGGGGAAACTGGCAGGAATTTGGCCACTTAGAAAAAATCCATTTGCTCTGACAAACCACATATTCTTGCTTAGAGAGGAGATGCTGAGGGCCAGAAAGGACCCGTCCAGCCCAGGCAGACATGTCTGGTGAGGAGAATGAAGAGACAATTCCCACAGGCAGGAAAGTTTGTCCTACCCATCCCATAGAGCATCCCAAGCACCAGGTAGGGACAAAGGATAGAGAGGCCACAGGAGGTTGGTTAGAACTCTAGCCATACTTGTTGAACTGCTGGATCAGCATAGATCTTTAGGAACCTATAAATTCAGGCTAACTCAATAAATTTCTTCTAAAATCCTAGTTCAGTGTCAGGCCCTGAAGAACTTCCAGGGCTTGCTCATAGTCCATCGTCTCTGGAGGCCCCTGTACTACATTCAGCCCTTATTGTTAGATCTTTTCCTGAGCACAATCCACATGTTGATCTGAGTAAGCACTTTCTTTTACCAGATGGTGTCTCCTCTGAGCAGACTCTGTGTTTCAGACTGTCCTAGTACCACCACTCACTGGCTCAATGCCCAAGAGGTCTGCGCAGAGCTGGGTACTAATTAGGACCTTGTTGATGGAGTGGCTTGTGGTATAATCCCTAACAAGAAGCAAGTAGATGTCGCTGTCAACCAAGACCCTAATGGAGCCTAATAGAGTGTTAAGAGTACATGTAAAAGCGAGAAATGGGAGAGAGAAAACTCAGGGAAAGGATGTTAATGAGAAAGCTTACTGAAGAGGTGAAACTGGATATAGCCCTCGAGAAACGCCACTCACTGTGTTGGATTTATATGCATAAAAGAAAGAAGCAGGAGGAAAAATTATAGACAACACCAGTCCTGTCCCATGTGACCACAGGCGTGGTGAATTCTAAAAGAAAACAAACCAGAAAAATAACACCAATAACACTTATCTTTGGACTCTGGATGTCAAAGGGCAGTTTGGGGCTTTGCCTTTGTGTGCTTTCATATAAGTTTCCTGCAGTGAACGGCCTGAGCTTCTTCCAGCTGTGAAGCCAAGTAGAAGTTAGGAGATGGAGGCCTCACAAGCAGCCTACTGTGCCCAAGAACTCCCCTAACACAGGAAACTGAAGCCAGACAAAGAATCTGGAGAAGGTTTCTGTAGTCCCCTCCAGACTGAAGATGGAGAGGCTCGGGCAGCCTGAAGGTTATAGGAAATGAGCTTCGAGAAAGGAAGAGATCAAAGATGGAGGAGCAAGCCGTCTGGGGAATCCATCAGGATACACATGAGGATGAAGCTCACTGAGGTGTGTTACCACTCCCTCAAGGGGCACATATTAGCAAGCTGGTAGGCAGGTGAGGAGCACCTACCCTTTACACGTCTTCTCAGTGAACTGGGTCCTAACCAGCAGTGTCTCCCTAGAATCATGTCTCTACTTGCCCAGTCAGTTGTCTGTGGCATGCCTGACTCACCAAGGCAGAAGACGAAGAAGTGTCCCAAAGGCCACTGGATGGCAAACAGAGAAAGTTCTTAGGAGAGAGGCAGGTTCCAAGAGAGGACAGAGGACAGAGGGACCCAGAAAGTGGCATTGCCAACGTAAGACAGCTGAGAAACACTGCTTTCACAGCCAAGTCCAGTCCGTCTCTTTAAACCATGTGTCTGAAAACTGGAATTCCCACACTGAGTGGAGGGCCAAACTCCAGCTAAAATGCTATGGGAGACACCAAACCACTCTTCAGCAGGAAGATGGTGGGTCTCCTACTAACCCCTCTGAGGCATCAGCCTCTGGACAGACAGACTCAGGACAGGCAGTTCTCAAGAGGGTGTAGTAAACTTAGAAAATCGAAACTGGAGAGATGGCTCAGAGGTTGAGAGCACAGACTGCTCTTCTAGAGGACCTGAGTTCAATTCCCAGAACTTCACACAAACAAAAAAATGAAAGGAAGGAAGGAAGGAAGGAAGGAAGGAAGGAAGGAAGGAAGATGGATGAAAAGAAAAGCTTAGAGAGGCAGAGGAAACAGTGAAGGCCAGCAGGCTTGTTGCCTAGGAAGGGGCAAGAGGGCATGCGTGCATGCATTCATTAACACCACCCAGGGCTCCAGGCCCCATGCCAGAGGTGGGAAGCTGATGGTGGCAGAGTCAGCCACAGTTCTGCTCTCTCAGAGTGCAGTCCTCTAGGTGAGTCAGATGGCAATAAATAAATAATCTCAAAACAAATGTGAAACTACCATGCTGACAAGAACCACCCAACACAGAGAGAGACAGAGAGAGAGAACAGAGGAAGGCCACAGGAGAATTAGCCACGGTTGTGAACAGAGACTGGGAGATAAGCAGGGGAGAATGTGTGAGGTGGTCAGTGCAGATCTCTCTCTCTCTCTCTCTCTCTCTCTCTCTCTCTCTCTCTCTCTCTCTCTCTCTCTCTCTCTCTCTCTCTCTCTCTCACACACACACACACACACACACACACACACACACACACACACACACACACACGATAAACCCAAAATACTAGCTCCATGAGGGCAGCTTCAGACAAACCTGCTACTTGGCTTCCTTTCAGCCAGATCACCCATGACCACCTACAAATACCCCCCCCACACACACACACACAAAGCAACTCTAGGGTCACACCATCAATACAAACATGAATTGAGTCCAATGGGCAGAGGAAATTGAGCAAAAGGAACAGATTCAAGCTACCACGGAAGATAAGAGCCAAAACCCGTCAGCGCAGAGAGCTGACCTGGATTTAGGTAAAAGAGGGGGCCATCAAAGGCGACTTGGAAATTTATGATCGTCCCAAAAATATTTGGCACCTCTTTCATGAAAAACCAAGGTCTGGCTGAAGGTGTGGCTCAGTGGCTAAATGCTTATTAGCATTCCCAGGGCCCTACAGAACCACAAAAGAGAAGAGGGGGAAAGAGAGAGAGAGGAAGAGAGGAGGGGAAAAGGAAAGAAAAGGATTTCCCAGGAGTGGTGGCACACGTCTGTGATCCCAACATTTGGGGGACAGAGAGACAGAGGCATGCAGAGTAGACATTCCAGGTCAGCCTGGGCTACACAGCAAGGCTCTGTTTGGGGAAGGGAAAAAAAAAACCTGACCATCACCAACAATGTAAAGAAAGCAGGGTTCCTCTCTCCCTTAAGTTGGATTCTTTGACTAACTAAAAGCAGAATGTGGCAGATTTGCTGTGGCGAATGTACGGGCCTGGGCACTCCCACTTCCCGACTCCAGGTGTTTGCTCTTGGCCACCTGCCACATCTTTAGGCTCAGGCTGTGCGCTGTGGAAGGCCACAGGGAACAGAGCCAGAGCTGGCACCATCTTGCCTGCTACAGGGGTCCCATCATGAAAAGAGGCCTTCCTTCCATCACCAGTGAAGTCACCCCGGCCAAGCTGTGCATTGAAAAGACCCACTAAGCTAAGCCCCGTTTCAATTCCAGATCTGCGTGCAAAGGAAATACTGCATTGTTTAAGCAGTAAATCTGAGATGATGGTTACTATTTTTTTTAACATTGCAAGAGAAACTGTGACAGATTTTTGCTAGGTCTCTGCTTTCTGTTCCTGGATGGACAGAGCATTACACAGATACAGAGAGGTCACTAAGGACTTAGGTTAGCGGGTTCACATCATGAGTCTGATTTTAGCTCATGAGTCAGAAGTATTTTGAGATATATAAGTCAGGGAGTTATGTGACTATTGGTCTTATGGGATGCTAGCTGGGAGAGAGGTGGGGTTGAAAGCTGGCTTTTGAAGTCAGCTGGGAATGGGGAACAATTAATGCTTTGGGTGTAGATACAGTCGCAGAAGGATACTGGAAGAACTGGGTGTGAGAAGCTCTGACACTTGAGGGGCAGAAGGGGATAAGTCTACAGAAGCGTGAGAGGGCCAAGACCCTAGTGAAGGAAAGCACGGGAGGATGTGTCTCAGAACACAACCTCTTAGAAAGAAGGGAGATGTCAGCAGGGTAACATACTGATAAGGATACAGGCACACATGCATGGGGCCAGGCTTACTGGCCTTCTGATGACTAACATCACAGGTGGGTCTGGAGACATCCTGGGCCAGAATCTGAAGGGTTCTGCTTCTCAAACTGTGGTCACTAAATGGCTCTACACCCCACCCTCACCTGGAAGCTTGTTAGAAAATACTAAACTGTATACGTTTAATAAGATGCCTGCCTGGTACCCTGTGTGCACACTGGAGCATAAAAATGAACGCAGGCAGCTGGCTTCCCTGAGTCAAGACACCAAACTAGGAGCTATACAGCAACTCTCAGAGATAGTTCCAGATGATGAAAATTGAGAGCAAATTCACACTCAGGACCAGGCCCATTGATCAAGAAACAGACTCCCTACACTGTCGTTTGTAGCTGTAAACCCAGGTTGCATCTCAGAACCATGCTGGTTATTTATCAGTAGTTGTGGAAGCACACAGCTAGTTTGTCTGGATTCTGATTCAGAAAATACGAAGGAACCTGGTGGATGCAAATGGGTCAGAGTTGACGGCCATTACCATGCCACTCTCTATCTCGGAACACATCCCTTTTAGGCTTCTTCTTTGGGGCTGAGGCTGATGCTAGTTGAGACATTATAATTCTGATTGCATCTCTGACAGGCAGCACTGTGCTTCCTCTGTGAGCACTGGCTTCTGCCTTGTACCAGCAGTTGATGCCCAGTATCAGGTGGGAGGTGGACCTTAAGGATTAAACTCAGGACTGTGAGCAGATGGAAGACAAGATTCCAGCCTCATGCTTGCACTGCCCTGGCTCTGGTACAAATGTATCCTCTTGGGGTCAAGAGGGTCAAGAATTACTGGACACAAAAATGATACTCTCTGAATTGACTGTTAACAGTTATTCATGCCTGAGGCCATGCCCTCTACCTGCCCATCCTGGGCTAGACAGCTGTACAGAGGTCAGCCTCAGCATTAATAGAACAGACACCAAGGAGTTCTTAGCCTGCAAAGCCATCAGGAACGTGGTACTTCAGAGCTGCAAACAGGAAGCAGTACTGTTAGGAAAACTCTTCCTGCTGGGGACTATATATCTCTAATGACAATGGAAAACAGCCTCAGCAAATCAGCAACCTGAAGACAGACTCCCCAAAATCCTACTGCGGACCAGCACCCCCCAAGGGGGGTTACTGAAGCCTTTTAATATCAGGGCACAGAGAAACAAAAACAATTTTTTTTTCTTATCTGGTATCATAATTTTCAATGATAGATTCCTTTTATTTCTCTATGAAAAACAGTATCGTTCTAATTTAACATAGAAGCAACAAAGACATTCACTGTACTTCTGGGAAGACAGGTGTCTGTGTGTGTGGTCCTGTGTGTGTGTGTGTGTGTCTGTTTGTATGTCTGTATATATGTGTGTATGTGTGATATGTGTATCTGAGTATGTGTTTCTGTATGTTTGTGAGTGTTTATGTCTGCATGTGTCTATGTGGAGTCTGTGTATGTTGGTGTGATTGTGTGGGGATGTCTGTGTGTCAGTGTGTGTCAGTGTTTGCTTCTGTGTGTCCTCTGTCTCTGTGTGTCTATTTCTCTCTCTCTTTCTCCCCCCCCCCCCCCCGTGTGTGTGTGTGTGTGTTTGTGTGTTTATACTGTCAGGTCATGGCTCTTGGCAGAACTGATCAGTGATGTCTCCCTCTGGAGCATCCCTGGTGGAATCCTTCTTACACATCCTTTCTTTTTTCAGGGGTTGAAAAAAAAATTCTGGACTGGAAAAGTCTCAATTTTGTGCACAAAGTGGAGGGTTTTTCTAGGAGCCTGGGGGAAGGGAGTTGATCAGACACGTGGTAGCTATTTGGTGGTAACTTAGGATTCATCCATAGTGATTTCTGAGTCAATTCTTGGCTCATTTTGCTCAGAGCTCTTGGATTATGCACTAGAATCTCATTGACTTCTGACTCCTGTATTTGTTCTCTATAATAATATCAACAATAATCATGCAGTATCCATGCAGGGCTGGGTTCTAAGGCCTTTGCCTATATGAACCCTGTGGCAGGTGCACTGGGCATTTGGTGCATTGTAAATTAGCCTCTGAGTTTTACAGACTACAATACTGAAATTTTACAAGGTCAACTGATTTGCCCATGCTACAGCCAGACCAAAGAGGTGCCTGGTATGGTCAGTTTAGGACGGGGAAGGGCATCTACCCAATGGGAAGTTGCATTTTGTCAGTGACTCTATTTAGAAACATCAGCACATGGTAATGAAAAGCAGACCATTTCTAGTTCTCTCTCTCTCTCTCTCTCTCTCTCATGTGTGGGTGCACAGATAACAAAGGTCAGAGGATTGTTGAATTTTTTCCTCATCACTTAACTTTACTTTTGACTTTTTATTTTCTTTTTCCTTCCTCCCTTCTCACTCCCTCCTTCTCCTCCCTCCTTCTCCCTCCCTCCCTTCTCACTCCTTCCCCTTCCTCCCTTCTCCCTCCCTCCCTTCTCACGTCCTCCCTTCTCCCTCCCTCCCTCTCACTCCCTCCCTTCCCTCCCTCCTCTCCTCCCTCCCTCCCTTTCTCACTCCCTCCCTTCTCCCTCCCTCCCTTCTCACTCCCTCCCTTCTCACTCCCTCCATTCTCCCTCCCTCCCTTCTCACTCCCTCCCTTCTCACTCCCTCCCTTCTCCCTCCCTCCCTTCTCCCTCCCTCCCTTCTCCCTCCCTCCTTCTCACTTCTTCCTTCCTCCCTTCTCCCTCCCTCCCTTCTCACTTCCTCCCTTCTCCCTCCCTCCCTTCTCACTCCCTCCCTTCTCACTCCCTCCCTTCTCCCTCCCTCCCTTCTCACTTCTTCCCTTCCTCACCTTCTCCCTCCCTCCTTCTCCCTCCCTCCCTTCTCACTCCCTCCCTTCTCCCTCCCTCCCTTCTCCCTCCCTCCCTTCCCTCACTCCCTCCCTTCTCCTTCCCTCCCTTCTCTCCTCCCTCCCTTCTCACTCCCTCCCTTCTCCCTTCCTCCCTTCTCACTCCCTCCCTTCTCACTCCTTCCCTTCCTCCTCTCCTTCCCCCTTCTCACTTCTTCCCTTCTCTCTCCACTCCCTTCTCCCTCCCTCCCTTCCTCCCTCCCTCCCTTCTCCCTTCCTCCCTTCTCCCTCCTTCTCACTCCCTCCCTTCTCACTTCTTTCCTTCCTCCCTTCTCCCTCCCTCCCTTCTCACCTTCTTCCCTTCCTCCCTCTCCCTCCCTCCCCTTCTCACTTCTTCCCTCCCTCCCTTCTCACTCCCCTCCCTTCTCCCTCCCTCCCTTCTCACTTCTTTCCTTCCTCCCTTCTCACTCCCTCCCTTCTCACTCCCTCCCTTCTCCTCCCCTCCCTTCTCACTTCTTCCCTTCCTCCCTTCTCCCTCCCTCCCTTCACTCCCCCTCGCTTCTCCCTCCTCCCTTCTCCCCCTCCCTCCCTCTCCCTCCTCCCTTCTCCCTTCCTCCCTTCTCCCTCCCTCTCACTCCCTCCCTCTCACTTCTTTCCTTCCTCCCTTCTCCCACCCTCCCTTCTCACTCTTCCCTTCCTCCCTTCTCCCTCCCTCCCTTCTCACTTCTTCCCTCCTCCCTTCTCACTCCCCATCCCTTCTCCCTCCCTCCCTTCTCACTTCTTTCCTTCCCTCTCACTCCCTCCCTTCTCACTCCCTCCCTCTCCCTCCCTCCCTCTCACTTCTTCCCTTCCTCCCTTCTCCCTCCCTCCCTTCTCACTCCCTCCCTTCTCACTCCCCTCCCTTCTCCCTTCTTTCCCTTCTCACTCCTCCCTCCACTCCTTCCACCCTCCCTTCCTCCCTCCCTCCCTTCTCACTTCTTCCCTTCTCTCTCCCTCCCTTCTCACTCCCTCCCTTCTCCCTCCCTCCCTTCTCCCTCCCTCCCTTCTCCCTCCCTCCCTTCTCACTCCCTCCCTTCTCACTCCCTCCCTTCTCCCTCCCTCCCTTCTCCCTCCCTTCTCCCTCCCTCCCTTCTCACTTCTTCCCTTCTCCCTCCCTCCCTTCTCCCTCCCTCCCTCCCTTCTCACTCCCTCCCTTCTCCCTCCCTCCCTTCTCACTCCCTCCCTTCTCCCTCCCTCCCTTCTCCCTCCCTCCCTTCTCACTCCCTCCCTTCTCACCCCCTCCCTTCTCACTCCCTCCCTTCTCCCTCCCTCCCTTCTCCCTCCCTCCCTTCTCACTCCCTCCCTTCTCACTCCTTCCCTCCCTCCCTTCTCACTCCCTCCCTTCTCCCTCCCTCCCTTCTCCCTCCCTCCCTTCTCCCTCCCTCCCTTCTCACTCCCTCCCTTCTCCCTCCCTCCCTTCTCACTCCCTCCCTTCTCCCTCCCTCCCTTCTCACTCCCTCCCTTCTCCCTTCCTCCCTTCTCACTCCCTCCCTTCTCACTCCTTCCCTTCCTCCCTTCTCCCTCCCTCCCTTCTCACTTCTTCCCTTCTCTCTCCCTCCCTTCTCACTCCCTCCCTTCTCACTCCCTCCCTTCTCCCTTCCTCCCTTCTCACTCCCTCCCCTTCTCACTCCCTCCCTTCTCACTCCCTCCCTTCTCCCTCCCTCCCTTCTCCCTCCCTCCCTTCTCCCTCCCTCCCTTCTCACTCCCTCCCTTCTCACTCCCTCCCTTCTCCCTCCCTCCCTTCTCTCTCCCTCCCTTCTCCCTCCCTCCCTTCTCACTTCTTCCCTTCTCACTCCCTCCCTTCTCCCTCCCTCCCTTCTCACTCCCTCCCTTCTCCCTCCCTCCTTTCTCCCTTCCTCCCTTCTCCCTCCCTCCCTTCTCACTCCCTCCCTTCTCCCTCCCTCCCTTCTCACTCCCTCCCTTCTCACTCCCTCCCTTCTCCCTCCCTCCCTTCTCACTCCCTCCCTTCTCACTCCCTCCCTTCTCACTCCCTCCCTTCTCACTCCCTCCCTTCTCACTCCCTCCCTTCTCACTCCCTCCCTTCTCCCTCCCTCCCTTCTCACCTCTGCCTCCCAAGTTCTGGGATTAAAGTTGTGCACCATTTACTGAATCCGAAGCTCCCTGTCTTATCTAGGCTGACTGCCTGTCAAGCTCCAGGTTCTGCCTGTCTCCCTCCACTCCTCAATGCTGGGGTTATAGCGTGCATACCCAATTTCTCATGCCAACATTTCTTAAATGGGGGTGCTAAAGATTTGAACTCAGGTCCTCTTGACTTCACAGAAAACACCCTGACCCACTTAGTCATTGACCCGGCCTCTTAGTCATTAAACAAACAAACAAAACCCCTCTGGAGCTCAGATGGTAAGAACCCTTGTTGCTCTTTCAAAGGACCCAACTCAGATTTCCAGCACCCATTTGGTAGCTACCAGCCATCTACAACCCCAATTCCAGGGACCCAACAGGCATGCATGTGGTACATATAGATTCATGAAGCAAATATTCATATATGTGAAAGTAAAATAAATCTGAAAGGAATTCTAAGGTGCCAACTTGTACCACCTCTGCATGTGATATCTACCACTTCCTCCAAGTCCAGTGATGCTAGGTCTTCCTCATAGACTGAGTACCTCTCTCCCCCAAAATTCAGTGAGCCTGAGGCTACCTCATCAGCTCAGTGTCTCTCTCCCAACAATCAGCACAATCTAAGATGGGCACAATCATGGGGAGAAGGGAAGGGGAGCCCTCTGTGATCACTGCCTAGGCTTCTCCTTACACAAAGCAGAAAGTGATGCCCACCCTAGAGGCCCATTGGAGAGCACTGCCTGATGGCCTTCTGGTTTGATCTGTGATGATACTAGGGATTAATAATGACTCTTCCAGACAATAATGACAGACTTTGTCTACGTGCTTGGCATTCTCTGTCCTGTCGCACCATGCCAACCCTTCCTCTTTGAGTAGATAGAATCCTGGAGGAGAAAAATGTGGTGGGCATGTGACTCTGAGCTGAGCTGACAGGAAAGGAAGTGAGTATAGAATATACACTTTATCAGTGTGTCAGGAAATACCTTCCCCCCCAACTAGTTCTGCTGGCTAGGTTCACCCAGGGGTCACATGCCCTGCACTCCAGGAGGAGGCCACCAGCTTGCTCCAGGCAGTTCAGAATTAAGGACACTTCGCATTGCTAAGCTGGACAAGTGACTGTTTTCGTTTTTTCCCTCAGCCAATATTACTTCTTTTTATGCATGCATAGATTAGAAACAGGCTACAGAGCACAGGGTTTTATGTGTCTGTGCAGGGTATAGAGGAAAGTCTTGGCTCAGGAGAGCGTCAGAGAATGCCTGAGCCAGGTGGCCATTTACTTTCCACCTCCCTCCCCTGAGGCGAGCATCCTCCATTCAGAGTTGATGGCTGAGACTGACAGATACAGACTCCCCATCCCTAGGGCGCCTACATAATTCCTGTGCCCAGAAAATAACTGAGGGAATAAAGTGGCCAGAACATCTAGGTTGGTGATAAGGGGCCAGATGCCTCAGGAAAATGGACGTGCCCATAGAATGTGAACCAACTAGTCTGATTAACCCTCCTCAAGCTCTTAATCTGATCTTTCCTTCCTAGTAGGCTGTCCTTAGTCCTAAAGCCAAGGTTCTGGGACAAACAGAGGAGGAAACCTGGAGACCTGAAGGACGGTGGTTCTGGGCCTGCCGGAAGTACTGAAGAGAAAGCTAAACCAAGGCTCTGCTTCCCATGCTCCTTAGGGCTTCTGGGTTTCTCTTTCAGCATTCACTTCCTCCCAGCTTCCTGGATCCCGGAAGCCATGAACAGTTTCTTAGTTGCAAGCTGATGGCCAAACACACTAGATTAAGGGGTCTCTGAATTTAAACTCTTCCCCCCCCCCCCCATCTCCTGTATACTGCTTTCAATGCCTACACACCCCAATGCTGGAACTTCTGTCCCAAGCCTCACTCAGCCCACCCATCTCCACAATCACTTTTCTATTTAGCACTTTTAGATGCAGCTGCAAACCCATAAATTGCTAACTGGGGGGAGAGAGTGCTTCTCTGCTTGAAACTTCAGTGTGTTTGGAGTGGGCAGAGCAGGGAGTATCTGCCCCTGGATATGAGCTTTCTAGGCTGTTGTTGCTCTGTACAAGGTATTAAGGAAGCTTTGTTCCTCTTTAAGTCCACTGGAGGTGCTAACACGTTTACTGTTACGTCTTCTTGGTTTTAAGCAGACAATAAAAACCCTAAATCAGTGATTCTCAACCTTGGGTCACAACCCCTTTCACAGGGTCACCTAAGACCACCAGAAAACAAAGATATTTACAATAAGATTCATAATGGTTATGAAGCAGTAATGCCAATAATTTTATGGTTGGGGGGGTCACCACTGCATGAACTATAGTAGAGGGTCGCAGCCTTAGGAAGGTTGGGAACCACTGTCCCAGGTAATGAATATATCTAGATTGACATCCTGAACTTTTTAGAACAGTCCCTGCTTGCAAATGCTGTGTCTCCCCAGTCAGATGTTTCTGACCCCTTGAGCTACTTATTTCAGCTATGGGATGGTGGTTGTTTACTAATTGAGATAAGAACTGCCATTTTGGTCTTTGAACAGGCCTGGAAACTGCCCCCCCTCCCTAGAATGTATAGTTCTGCTCAGTGGGACACAGTTCTGCTGGAACCAGGGCAAATGAGGACCATGCTAAGACAGCCACCCAAGAACAGACTCTCCTTCAGCGATCATACATCTTACCCGTTCCCCAGGATCAAACAGAGAGGGGCTTACTCACTTGCACAGAGCATCCACAGCACAGGTCCCACCTTCTGCAACATGGTCTTGCTCATTTTCTGTCCCCAAGGCAGGCTGGAACTAGCAAAGCACTGGACAGGTCTGGACTGATCAACTAACTATGGCAGCCTCTGACCTGGCTCACCCAGAAGGCCCTACAGCCTCTCCTCCTGTTCACCTGTGCCAGGCTGGGCCCACATGCCCCACCCTGTCAACAGACTGGCAGGTGAGCTCACCTATGAGGTGAGGCACACACTCCACCCACTCTACCAAAGGCCCCAAGAATCTTCCTCACTGTTCTCTGGAGCCAGCCATCTCTCTGCTTTTTCCCTACTTAGTAGGGGTGCAAAGTCCTGGACTTCTCACTAGGTGTGGGCCTCACATAACCGGCAGACAGTTGTCATAAAAAGGGAACAACCTCGGAAGTATGATTCCAAGCTAGTAAAAGAAGGGTGTTGTCCACGTTTGCAGAGGCATGTTAGGACCCAGCATTGTATTTTTCTCTTCCTCCCGTTTCTTCCCTGATGCCCACACCAGGACAGAGACCTAGTCATGGAGGGTACAGGAAGTTTCTGCACTCAGAGCTGGTACTCTGTCTGGAAAAGTATCATATACACAAGAAACCAAGAAGATAGTTTCTTCATTCTCCCAACTCAGTTTTCAACACCAAAGACATATTTCCTGGGAACCCCTCAGTCCCAAGACATTGAGATAGTTTTCACCTTTAAATGTAACAGATGCACCATCACTCAGAGGGAGAGGCAGGTGGATCTCTGAGAGCTTGAGGTCAGCCTGGTCTACAGGGTGAGTTCCAGTGCAGCCTGGACAGCCATAGTGAGATTCTGCCTCAAAAAGGGGAGGGGGCAGGTGATATAGGAAATAATTCTCCAGGAGATCTATCTGATCAGGTTCTGCCACAGACACTATATACATTATAGAATGTGCACAAACGATATGTCATTTAAATTTTTTGTTTAACAAAATAGAGCTTTCTGCATTCATGCATGCAGCACTACTGACTTCTGTTTAGTGGGTAATAATATCACACTGGATGTTATGTTATCTTTTACAAGTTTGTTCACATTTCTACAGAGCTATTGGTCTTGAACTTCCTGGTTTCTAGAGGCTCTTTGTACTCTTGAGAAACTCACTTCTGGACACAGTAATGACTACAAATGCTTCCCTTGGTGTCGCCTTGTATTCTGGATTCCCTGTGCAAATTACTTGTAGGCAGTCCTTTTGGCTACTAGGCTTAGTCAGCTCTCAAAGCTTATTGCTTTCTATTTATCACACTTGGATTAGTCACACCGTCGTGTTCTCTAATTGTATAAAATACTTCTTCAGATACTTCCATGACGCCATTGCCAGATCACTCTCCCTAAGATAACAGTCCCTCTGATGCTGGCTCCCTACTCCTGCCCTACTGCTGACTCCATAGAACTTAACAAATAAATGTCCTGCTCCTTAGATCATCCTTTAAGGTGTAGTAGGATTCATTCATTCTTTAACATCCCCTCCCATTCAAGAATTATTTTCCAGAGGATTGTAACCTCTGATCTGACTGTACTTGGACATTTCTTTATAGCTGCAGCTCATTCTTTCCTGCCCCAGAACTGTGTGCCCCATTCTCTGCAGTTTCTCTCCGTTATTATATCAGTTATATTTCATCTAACTCATCTTTTAAATGCCTGCTCACACATCATTTCTCCCATGAAGCCTTCCCTAGCTTCCCAATTCAGAAGGGCTTGCTCCTTCCTGTGATTCAGTGCAACATCCCAGCATCCCAAGTCTCTTCTAGGTCCAGCACTACACTCTACCTTGCATTTCAGTTATATTTAGTCCATGTCTCATGCCTCCTAATAAACTGTGAGCTCATTCATTCAGCCAATTTGGATGGTCCTATGCTGGGCACTGTTCCATCAAGCTAGGAAGACAGGATGCTTTGAGCTACGTGTCTAACTAACTTAGTCAACCCCAGAGCCTGGTGCATAAGAGGTAATTAGAAATGTGGAGACAGATGGAAAGATGTATGGATGAAGGTGTGATCACAGATTGTGGGGAGGGTGAACTGGAGACCAGTGGAAGTAAGAAGAAGACAGGCTACACAGAGGCTCAGGACAGGTAGGATGAGAGGGTGAACTGACGTGCTACTGGAGATTGTAAGGATGGTGACAGGCTTGTCATGAGATAAGGTGGGTCATGAGCTCTTTGAAGTTTATGAAGCTCTCAGAATTTGTATGATACCCCTAGTTACAACCGGCCATTACGGGGAACCATGAATGTTGAGGCAAAGATGTGAAGGTAAGGTACAATTTGTCCACTGTATGATCCTTGGACGTTTCTGTTAAAAATGTCAGGCTGGTTGCTAGCCATGACCTCTCTTTAATAATGTGGTACTATCCCCGTACCTGTCTATCTAAGGACCAAGGTAAATTTGTTTATTACAAATGTGCTGATTTGGACTATTTTTGGAAAGTGTTTTGAACAGCAGCCTCCTGTGGGAAGATACGGGCTTTCTTCAGGTCCTTCTCTCTGCAGTGAGCCTATTCTAAATCCACTGCTAAAATCAGTGTCTGAGATTCAGCCAGGAGCGAAGGGGTTAAGTGAGGCCTGCATTCCTCTCTCCCTAAGAGCTGCCATCCGATGGGGCCAGAGGCTAAATTTAGAGGCTGGCTAAGGTTTCTTGCTAACAGCTGTCCCTCAGAGAAGAGGCCCTTCAGAAAGAAGAACGCGTGGTCACTCTCTAGCTGGAGCTTCTGGTCATTTTCCTGGGATCCTTGGTCTTTGGTGTGGACACAATAGCCCAAGGTGAGTGTTCATCTTCTAGAGTCTGCTGTGGTGAGCTGGGACCTTGACTCAAATGGATGCCAGTCTACCCTGACTGTCAGGCCACAGCCATAACTTGGACCCCAGGGACCTTTTGTGTCTTAATAGGATATGGGATGGAACCTTGGCCCAAGACCTTGACTGACAGAGCATTACGGAAGGGGGCCTCCTGTCCCTTCCAGTAAAGATAAGGGTGTGCACATTCATATATTTAGAAGAGGGTCTATGAGTGTTCTTTTTAGTCTAGGGAATTTGCTGTCTTTTAACCTCCTGCGATATACAGTTCAGGTAGCCTCCGCTTCCCTCTGCTACTTTACTTCCATGAAAGGAGGCAACTTCCACCTCTAAACTATCGGGTCACTTCATGGTGTCCTGATAATGGTAACTGAGCTCTATCTTATTGGTTTCCCTATGGGTCCTTTACCCACTGGGCTGTTATCTTGGAGTACCCTCCCGGGTCCACCAAGGTGACATTGTGACACACCCCTCCCCCTATAAAGCTCTGGAATCCGATTCCCTAACCAACCTCCTCCTGCCAAACAGACCTAGGCTGAAGGCTGTCTGTCATGGCGACTGGTGGAGACCCAGAGGAGGAGCAGGTAGTTCCAAATGAGGAGGATGAAGCTGATGTGAGAGCCGTGCAAGCCCGCTACCTCCGGAGTCCCTCCCCAAGCCAGTAAGTGGGTGTCCTGGGTTCTACTCTCCATGATGGGAAACTGAGGTGTGGTGACGGCAGATATTGGTGTCTCCAGGATATGTGGTTCTGTGGCTGGCAGGGTGGGAGTGTGGAAATGATGAGTGCACAGGGAAGGACCAAAGACTTCTTTCTGGGAAGTGCTGCTGCTGGCCTGAGCCTAGGAGCAGGAATTTAGCAGGTCTACTGACAGGGTGGTTTGATTCACCTGGGGACCGGGGCTGGGTGAGAGCTGAGCCGCAGCAAAGTGGAAAGATGAAGAAAAGCGGCCCATGGGCCAGGCCCCAGCACTAACATAATTTTGCATCCACAATGGAGCTGTTGCTTTCCAAGGGATAGAAACACCCTGGGGCAAGTGGCAGGATGCCAATATGGGAGATAAACATTTCCTAGAAGAGTCCTCTATACTCCGTGATGAGTCATTTCTGCTCCATTAAGATCACTGCTGATTTCAGATGATGTATGTTGACACATTCCCGGGACTTTTTAAGAAAACACGGGGGACTGTAGATGATTCACTGGGTAAGGGCACTTCCACCAACACAGACCTGAGTTTGAGCCCCATAGTCCGCATAGTGAATAAAGGACAGAGCTGACCCCTGCAAATTATCCTCTGATCCCCCCATACAGTCAACAGCATATGTACCCTTCTCCCACCACTCACAGAAATAAATAAGTGTAATTTTAAAAATCAAAGAAAAAGAATCTGGATATGGTGGCACCTGTCTGTCTTTAATCCTAGCATTTGGGAGGCAGTAGAAGTCCCTGAGTTCAAGGCTAGCCTGATATATAGAGCTAGATCCGGGTAGGACAGCCAGGGTTACACAGAGAAATTCTGTCTCCAAAAATGAAAGGGAATAAAAAGAAAGTAAAACAGTAGGCAATGTGCCTGTTTCCTTCTGCCGTAATTGAGAAGAGCCTTGTCTTCCGAGCATGGCGGACACCAAAGGATGTGAAGAATCACTAAGTTCTTGCCTCTCTGTCAATCAAAAGAGAATCCCAACTGAAGAGTCTCTGGGGACTCTGACTTTTCTTCCTGTTTCTCACCCAACAATCGGGACTGAACTGTTAACCCACCAGTCACAAGAACAAGGCTACCACCACATTTGAAGCCAAATTTGAATCAATCTTCAATTAAACACTGGCTAGGTCTATCTCTGGTGTCCTAAAAAAAAAAATGACCCCTAGTCACAGTTTGCAGTAACTTAAGTATTTCCCATCAGGTCCAAACAGGAGAAAGCAAGCATACATCCTGTTATATTTCCTGCCTGTGAACCTCCTGCCCACATGTGACCAAGCACATCTGGTGCATGTAGGTCAAAAAAATTTGTTTAGGGGAGAGGAAACATGTGGCTTATAACTCCCATAAACAGTAGCCTCCAGCATTTCAGGAACGATCTGTTCTTGGTCAAGAGGCTTGGTGACAAGGGACCTGCTTGTTTCATGGATCACTAAGGCATAGTGATTAAAACTTAAAATGTAGCTTTGGCTCTCACAGAACATGCTAGACATGCCCTCTGCACTAAGCTGCACCCTAGCCCTTGGAACCTTGAGTACTAAGTATCTATGACCCTTCTTGACACCAGTTTTCCTGAGTTCTCCTGGAGTCTCTCTCACCAGCTTCTGCTCAGTGTTCAAAGCTCCTTGTCAGAGGAAAAGAGCTCATCTTGATGAGCTATGAGCTCTGTGGTGGTCTAAACCCCATGAGCTCATCACACATGGGCCTGCTTCTCAGCCTAGATGGAGCATGGAGACTGTCTTTAAAGTTCAGCACTGAGTAATATTGCTCAGTGTGGTTGTACTTAGAAAAAGCTTCCAGAGTTAGAGATTTAGAATAGAGTTGTATTCTTCCACACTTCCTGTGTTAGTATTCTATTACTGTGAAGAGACACCATGATCACGCAACCCTTATAAAGGAAAATATTTAGTTGGGGCTTGCTTACTGTTTCGGAGGTTTAGTCCACTGTCATCATGGCTGGGAGCATGGCAGCATTTGGGCAGACATCACCATGGAGAAGAAGCTGAGAGTTTTATATCGTGGCAGCAAAAAGAGAGAGATAGTGGGCCTGGTTTGAGTTTCTGAAACCTCAAAGTTACCAGCCCACAGTGACACACTTCCTTCAACAAGGTCACACCTACTAATGCCTCTCAAAGAGTGCCACTCCATGAGGACTAATCATTCAGATATATGATTTGATGGCCATTCTTATTCAAGGGTCAAATATAATCATCAAGAAAGGAAGAAAGAAAAATAAGGATGGAGGGTGTTGTCAAATGACAGGGGAGAGACCTTGGTGGGTGGAAGCCAGAGCTGCCAGGCAAACATGGCAGGAGGTCAGTGTGGGTGGGATCCTCAGGAAAGACTCACTCACTGTGCAGCACACTGCAAAGTTTTTGTTATTAAAGAGGGGAGGGAGAAGGAAAAGGAGGGGAAACAGGCAGGGGCTGAGAGAAGAGAGAAAGAAAGAGAGACCTCATGGCAAGAGAGCGGAAGGAAGGAAGAGGATGGGAAGAAGTTTCTTAAAGGAAACTTTAGGTAAGATGACATTTCAGAATGCTGGGCATGGGTCAGAATGCCATCAGAGGGAAT
This sequence comes from Phyllotis vaccarum, assembly GCA_033318265.1. Taxonomy (NCBI): domain Eukaryota; kingdom Metazoa; phylum Chordata; class Mammalia; order Rodentia; family Cricetidae; genus Phyllotis; species Phyllotis vaccarum. The sequence goes on from JARWLC010000017.1 coordinate 27,798,558, forward strand.
TAAAAAATATATAGAAAAGGTGCAGAAAATAACATGGAAAAATAGAATGTGGATTTAAACAGATATGTCTACGTAATTGCATTAGATTTGAATAGATCAAATATTCCAATTAAAAGAGCAAAATTACCAGACTCCCTTCTTTATAAACCCACATGCTGTGTGTGACAAGAATCTATAAGGCTAGAAAGAGACATCTTATATTTACAGATTTCTCATAGTTTCAGAAATCAGTGATATAAAAAATAACAATGAATCGTGTTGATAATAATTAGATACCTGGAAAGGCACAGTGGGGTGAGCTTGCTTTGGTCTGGAGTGTCTGAAGCCTGCTGAGCTGGAAGAATTTGAAGCTTAGAATGACTTTAAGGCAAAGGGGACCCCAGCAGCTAGGGCCAGGCGTCATCAGTATGTCTCATGATTGTCAGTTTATGTCGTGAATGTGAACATAAACCCCTGAGGTTATCTTTCTGAGCAATTTCTCCATGTGGGTCACGCTGGCTGCTAAAACAGGGCTGCTAAATCCCAAAAGCTGTGTTCCAAAGAACAAGACAGACTAAGTTTCTTTATACCTAGACCACATGACACACATCTATTCTGCTATACTTCACACACACACACACATCACACACACACATATACACACACACCACACACACACAAACACCATCTCTCTCTCTCTCTCTCTCTCTCACACACACACACACACACACACACACACACACCACACACACCAAACACACACACACATACACCCCAAGCATACCACACACACACAGACATACACACACACCAAGCACACCACATACGTACACCAAACACACGCACACCCCAAACACACCACACATACACATACCACACATACACACCACACACCCACCCACCCCCACACACACACACACACACACACAGTTTCAAAAGGAAACATCATAAACTCAACACTCAATCAAAAGAGTTTCAAGGTTGTATTATAAAGAGAAAACCTAGGATAGGAAATTCTGTGGTCATCTCTGGATGATAAACACAGCTGCAGCAAGTGCAGAAACAAACAGGAAAGAAGCCCGTGATTCCAGACAAGGCAGAGCTTAAGATACGCATGCTGGAGAGAAGGAAGACACTATCGTAGTGATCTGAAGTCTCAATTCACCAGGAAAACATAATCTGAATACCTATGACCTAACAACATAGCCTCAGAATACATAAAGCAGAAACAAACACATAACAAAAAATCCAGGTAGGAGGGATGGCTCAGCAGTTAAGAGCACTGCCTGTTCTCCCAGAGGACCTGGTTCAATTCCAGCACCTCACATAGCAGCTCACGGTGAACTGTAATTCCATTCCCAGGGCACACAACATGCCCTTCTGGCCTCTGTAGGCACTACACACATCTGGTGCATATACATAAAATTAGTTAATTAAATATCCTGACAGATGTGAAAAATTACTGTTCACAATTTTAACCAAATATTTTTAAACCTACAATGTTAAATAATAAAATGAGATAAATGAATCATGAAGTACACAGATATAATCAAATTAACCTAATTAGCATTTATAGACTGCATACCTGTGTGTATGTGTGTGTTGTATTTGTGTGCCCAACAACTTCAAGATATTCTCTCTCATCATGGGCATATCGAATATTTGCTAAAATAGGTCAATTAGTGGGCTATGCATATACCAACACATTTCTTGAATCATAGTTCAATTATGGTAAAAAAAAAATCAATTAAAAACCCCAAATAAAATTAAGCCACAATTTTCTACTACATCATGCTCAACAGCTTATCTGAAGTGAAAAGCTGCTGTTGGCAATATTAAAGAGGGTGTGAATGAATCAGAACTCCCCTGCATTGCTGGTGAGGGTGTGAACTGATCATCAGAAGCTTTTATACTCTATCTATAAAGTAAATGTATTGGTTCTCCTCTGACACAGCAAGCTCACTCTCAATACATCTGAAGAAAAATAAGAAAAAATGTGCGCCAGAATATATACTCAAATATGGCAAGCTCTCCAGTTAACACGAGGCTGAATAAGTGAAGTCGGCTGCACATAAACACTGCCTGGAGAACATGTATTTTACTGACTGTCTCCTGGTGGTGGTTGGGCTTCTCAGATTATTGGCTGAGGAAGACAAATAGCGAGTACACACAGAGGTACAGGGAGCCACTGAAGTGGGAGGAAGGAGAAAGAATTACACTGTTTTGTATCAAGTTAGCCTACCACCAGACAGAAGCACTGGCTAATATTGAAATTACACTCATGTGGGACACTTAGCCCTGAAGAACCCTGTCCCCTTCCCTGTAAAGCTAGGACGAGCCCAAAGTCTAAGTGGACTAAGCTGAGCATCCCTCAGACATGGTCCAGCATCAGCAGCAGATTTTCTCTGCTTCTCAGTAATTGCTGCAGATCCCACTGGTTTTGATACGCCTCTTGGTTTGTGTCTACTACTTACCATGGGCTATATCTTTCTGCCATCTCATCACAAAGTGGTGTGAAGTGTGAGCTATTACTGTGTTTGACTATAAACACGGGCATGCAAGTAATCCCACTGCGTTGCATAGAATGAAGCTTGAAACAACCCTGATGAATTCATTCAGTGTGTGTGTGTGTGTGTGTGTGTGTGTGTGTGTGTGTGTGTGTGTGTGTGTGTGTGTGTCTGTGCACACACGAACGTGTGATCATGTATGAAGATAAATGTGCACCTGCATCTAAAGGCCAGAGGTCAGCCTTAGTTGTCATTCCTTATGCTCCATGCACTTTGTGATTGAGACAGGCTCTCTCACTGGCTCAGAGTTTACCCCTTAGGCTTGGCTGGCTGTACTGTAAACTCCAGCGTTCTCCTGCTTATTCCTCATTAAGCACACAGTGCCTGGCTTATTACACCGTTCTGGGGATCTAATGCATGCCCTCATGCTTACACAGGAGGCACCCCACTACCTAAAAAGACAACTCCTGACTAGGAGAAAACATCTGCAAATTACATACTGAAAAGGTATTCATATCTAGAATGTAGTTCTTTAAAAAACCCCAAAACTCAAAGAATATATTTTTAACTCTCAAAATTCAACTTAAAATGAACAAATGATTTTAAAATGTATTTCCCAGATATATATGTCATCTACAAGCATGTGAAATTATGCTCAAAACCCCTTAGTCACTGGAGAAGTTGGAACTGAGCCCACAGTGAGTTACATTATAGACCTAGTAGAATGAAAAAGACAAACTGGCCCAGATGTTCATAAGGAAGCAACAACTGGAACAATCTCAGGCTGGAAATAGAGCGCAGCCATTTCACAAACCGTCCTTTGTTAACAAATGACATTTATTCCCGACTAAAGAAGTTCCTAGCCCTGTATAGTCCAGCCATTTTAGATGAAATGAACATGAAAGCAGAGTTTCATGTAAAGAATTCTACACGGATACTCATGGCAGCTTTTTCATAAGAACTCAGAAGTCAGAAACAACCTCAGAGTCTATGGACAAGTGAGTGAATAATCAGATTGTGGTCCTCTCACAAGGAGAATTCTATACGGCAATAAGAAGGCACGAAATAGTAACTCAGACAACACGTGGGTGGATTTCAAAGTACTTATGCTGAGTGAAAGTAGTCAGACAAAAATGAGCGTGCACACCATGATTCCATTCTTATAAAATTCCAGAAGTTTGAACTCATCTCTATTAGCAGAGCGCAGATCAAGAGATCTCTGGAGAGTACAGGGCAGGGCACAGTAGGGAGAAGAGCTTACAAAGGGAGGGTTGTTAAGTCAAACCATAGTGGTAACCATGTTCTCTCAAATATTGGAAACATATACCAAACTCACCACACACATATGTACATTTTAAATGTGTGTAGTATAGACATACATCCTATCACAAATAAGCCTATTCTTTTAAGTCAGGGGAGCAGGGTAGCGCCATGGAAAGAACTTGAGTGTTGTTGGGACCAAATCGCAGGTCAGGTCTGCTCTTCAGCTTGTTAACCGTGGGAATGTGTCAGGAATAGTTAGTTGGTTTTCTCAGTGGTTGAGAATAGTCAGCACAGAACATATGAACACACTTTAGACATTTGATAAATGGCGGTCTGGTTCCTTTTTCTTCCAAGGAAGGTTCTTTTTCAGCTATTCACAATATCAACACATGTTTCTTTAAGGAGAGTTGTGCACCCTCCAGTGAGGATATCACATTTGTCTAATGCTGCTGTATACAAGTGCACAAGTGCTGTGTTCTCATTAGCAGAGCACTGTTTCTGGCTCTGGATCCCCATCCTGAGTGATCCTCCCGAGACTCGGTCCCTCTTGCTTTATTGCATTAGCTGAAGGATTGATTCTTTCTAAAATACATACACCAAGTTAGCGAACAGCTCGCCAGCAGACTCTTCAATGTATGTGTCTCAAGAGAGGGTCTTGGTATGTGGCTCAAACTGGCCTCCAGTTTGCTGTCCTCCTGCCTCAGCCTCCCAAATGCTGAGATTACAGGAATGTTCCACGATGGCCAACTAAACAGTTCTTGTACTTGTTCCCTAGGGTTCTGGACAAATTATGGAAATATAGGTGGCTCAAACATCATAAATGTACTGCTCATGGTTTAGGAGGCCAGAAGTAGAAAGTCGAGGTCACTGTGACTTGCTTCCTCTAAGGCTTTAGAGGAGATCCCACCCTTGTGTTCTCCTGGCTATGGCTTCCTGTAGGCATTTCTTGCTTTACGGTAGCATTAATTCCATTTTTGACCCTTCTTTGTCTCTTCTTATAAGAACACTTAACATTGGCTTTAAGTATCTTGTAATCTAGGGGAAATTTATTTTCATAGATTTCATTTAATTACATCACCACAATCCTTTATTTAAAAAAAAAAAAGTATCTGCAAGCTCTGGGGGATACACCTTTGTAGGATAGGGCACCCCCAACCCACTACTGCCCTAGATCCTGCCCCAGCAGACAAGACTTTCTATAAGACAAAGACAGTGCTTTGTACAACTTTAGTGCATGCTCCAAATGGCCACTATTGACACAGCAGTTTTAACTGTGTCCTGATGTGCAGTGTGCTTGTGGTCCTGGCAGGAAGTCTTCACATTTTACGCCTCATTTGAATCTCATCCTGTGACCTCAAAACCTGACAGAAGGGTGTAAATAATGGACCAGCATGGAAACTTCCATAGAGGTGGACACTGGCATTACGCACCTTAGGTTCCAAGCCAGCCCTTGGGAACCAAACTCTCCAGAGGAAATGCCTGCAGTTGGGAATTCACAAGTTAACAGTGAAATGTAACCCTGGCACAGTGTAGAGCTTCTCCCTTATCCATAATCTCCATTTCACCTCCTAGCTACCTAAAGAAATTGGGGTGCACACGGATCTCTGCCAACCTCTCCCCATCAGTGCTTACCTGGCATTGTCCATAAAGGCCAGATCAAAAGGGCACCCCCCCTCCTGAAACTTTGCCCCTGTTTCATCTGCAAGAGACTCTTGGGCCGAACATGATTAGCTGTAGGCAAGGCTGGTGGGAATATCACAGCTCCATTCTGTGGCTAGGCTGCCTGGCAACTGGTTTAGTGCATTGGTTCTCAAACTTTGCTGTTTATAATCTGCAGTATCATTTACATATACATACATGTAAACGAGTACATACAACTCAGAGTGTATACTCTATACATAAACATTTTCAAATTGTCCCCAAACTTCCCTTATCCTTTACATTGAATAATGGTTCCCTCCCTCCCTACCTCTGTCCTTCCATTTTTCCTTTCCCAGGCTCAGGGCATAACCCACTGAATTGATTTTATGATGCACAAATGGGTCGCAGTCTGCAATTTTGAAAAACACAGGTTTAAAGGGAGCTGCACGGTCCCCTGGTCTTGGTTAGGAAGTCCATCAGCTCCCCTTTATTGCTCTCTTTCCATTCACCCTCAAGGCTTCTTCAGCTGCGGCTTTCTTCATCCTCTGATGAGGTATGTATCGATCCCAGATCCTCTTTTTTCTGCCTGTCCTTCTGGAACAGCCAGCCTTGCTGCCTTCTAATCAGGGTGTGCGTGTCATCTCACTCCATCTCAGGAATACTGGTTGAGACGCAGATGTGGTCATAAATCAAAACCTCAAGGCTGCCATCTCACTGACCTTGCAAATATCAACAGGACCACTGTTCAGCACTCTCTTGCTCTCTCTCTCTCCCTCCCTCCCTCTTTTCTTCTTTCCCTATAATTTTGATTCTCTGCAGAATGCAAGATCTTTTTTCTTTTTCTTTTTTTTTCTTTTAGTTTTACACACCCCACATTATTAGACTTCATAACTGTATCTGTGGACAAACAGTCTTAGGACTATTAGGTTTATATTTTCTCATGACAGTGGACTCTCCACACTAATGCTAAGCAACCATGAACAGACATATTGTGGGGCAAGGATCTGCTTCTGCTTTCCTTGTTTCCCTGTTATGAAGCTGACAACGCCTCCAAAGTAGTGATATTCCCGGCTCCTTCTGGTGATCTATGACCTATTAGTCAATTTCCACCTTTACATCCAGGAGCAGAAATAACTCTCAGCCATTTCTGTTTTTAAATTTAAATTTCAAATCTTCCTTCACAGTCTCAGAGTTTAGGCACATTTAGGACAGATCCTCAATTCCTACATTAGTCACTTGAAACCAAGTCTGAAAACTGGCTGTGGTGGCGCATGCCTGTAATCCCAGAAATCAAGAGGTGGAGGCCAAAGGAGTCTGGGTTTGAAATTCACTCACAGATAATTCAAAACAGCTTGAATTACACGGTGAGAACAGGTGTCAAGAAGCACCAGTCCGCACAATTTGAAGGCACTATAGTTTATAGGAAACAGCATAATCAAGATAGATGAAGCCAGACCAAGAGCCCACAGACACCACATGGTGACCTCCTTGTGCGGCATCTTTCCACATCAGACAAGTGAGGGCGCATCTTGTGTTAATCTCAGTGGGTGTCAGATTACAGATGTGAGAAATCCCAAAAGGGGATGCAGAGCCCTGGAGGCCCACAGTGGAGCAAAGATAGATGACCCTGTGGGAGAAATGAGGGACTGTCCAAAGAAGACTCCTTTATAATCCTTACCATGCTGCCAAAGCCCTCATCATGGGCTTGTTTTGGTTCACTCCAAATATTATTTTACATAGACCTGACCCTTAGCAAATAAAATGAGAGTTTTACATATGCCACATTAATATTTTATTAATACCAGTATAAGTAATGTTATTGATAAATAATAAAACTCCCTGTATAAATATTGTTGACATGGAAATATGACTTATACTATTACAGAAATTTTAATGCTGGCTGTGACTTTGTGAAATGTATTTGAAAACCAAGATTGCCCAAAGTCCTGGGCTCAGAATGACCCCAGATCTAGTATATAGACCTGGGTTGTCCTACCCTCGTGTTGACAATATATTTTTGTTACTTCACACCTACAATATATGTGGGTCTACCAATGACATTGGTTCAGTTCAACACTGTTAAGAAATACCTTAGTACGCATTTACCTCTTAGCTATTGGAATAATACTGTTTTCATTATTGAATGGTGCTTAACAAAATTTAAGAACTTAGATGATAATTTTATTTTAATTCCTTGTTTTCAAGCCAAGACTAGATAGAGCTAAACAAGTAATATTTCTTGTGATGTCAACTGTAAGGGTCAGAAAGGCTGGAGGACACACCCCTGAGGGGCTTTGTATGGGCTGGAAAACGCAGCAGGAATTTTTAACCAATGGCCCTTTCAAATGGATGGTTTGGGGTGGTCAGGCTTCATATATGGTGTTCTGTGACCTTTTCTGGGGAGAAATGAACAAGTATCTACTTATCCCACATAGAAAACAAGTGATAGACCAAAGATATCACTAAAGTCCAACTTGGTGATTCAGTGAGTTTATTGGGGTTACTTATGGAAGCATGGGTGAGAGGTTACCTATAGGACTAGCTGCATCACCAAAAAGTCCACCCCAATATAGATAACATCTTGTGAAAGATGCATCTCTGGATCTCTGGAGTTCTCTACATAAAGTGCAGACCATCTCTACAGTTAGGAGGGCATCCTCTCCTTGGTAACTTTATTATTTATGTAGCCCCATGGAGGAGCCTTGTGAATCTTAGGAATTTCCTGAAATTTGTGAGTTATTTACTTCCCAAAAGTGGTAAGGAGACCTCTTCCTTCCTCCAGAAGGGAGTATTTCAATGCAGAGGAAATTGCTATGCAACACATGATAGCTCAAGACTCCCAAGGATGGTGCAGTAATCCAGGAAGTGAAATCTGCCTCGACCTGGGCTCCTAATGCAAGAAAGTAGCTGGCTAGAGGAACTAGCTGAATCACTACCTTGCTCCCAAGACAAAAACCAAGGAATAAATGACTGCTATTTTGCTACAGTATCCAGGGATGGGAGGGAGTAGCGACATACAGACAGAAAGTAGAAGGGCATAGTGATTGTAGACAGCTTGATTTAAAAAAGAGTAAAATGTCTTCTAGAAAGGCACTTTCACACTTTCAGCCCAGTTTAGCCCAAATGACCTGAGGATAATTCTTCCCAGTGGAAAAAGAGTAGCTAGCTGTTCATACGAGCCTTAGAGACTGCTTACAACTTGGCCTCAGGAGGGCAGACAACACAAAGGGACACAGCACAGCTGTAACATAGGCTTTGCATTTGGTTTGTTGTTGGCACCTCACGTGTAGCAAACACTGGATCAGTTGCAAATCTTGCTGCCAGTTGCTATGCTGCCTTAGATGCAGTCCTACTGAGGAAGAAGTCAGTCTGTGAGTCAGAGAATATCTGTTACACATTTGCTGCCCACCAAACCAAGCATTGTCTAGATTCTGAAATGCAATGCTCAGCAAAATATCTGGCCATATTTCCCTTCCCCACAAAGGGCATGGACTATCATAAGAGACAGATACTTATGAATATATTTCAGAAATGAGCATCAAGTTTCATTTGATCGATACCACAAAGGGAAGGAGTATGATGTAAGGACAGAAAGGACTTCCCCAAAGAAGACATGGTTGAACTGACACCCAAAAAAAAAGACTTTTCATCCATGCTGCCGAAGTAGGCTTCTGCCAAGTCCCATAGCAGAAGGAAACTTTGTGACAGCTAGAGTACCAGACAGGGGTAGAGTGTGGAGAACTCAGTGCAAGCACCTAAACTGGAGAGAAAGCCAAAGGTCAGGACCTTAGAGACCATGAAGTTTGGTTCTCATAATGGGATGCAGATACTTTGTCCAATGCCTTTCATAATCCATCCATCCATCCATCCATCCATTTATCCATCCATCCATCCATCCATCCATCCATCCATCCATCCATCCATCCATCCACCCAGGAGCCCATCTGTTTATCAGTATTTACCACATACTTACCCAGCCATCACTCATCACCTCCCACATGCTAGAGACATGGATAAAAAGACTTTGCCTGATCTGTACCTACTTCACTAGGTACTATATCATCATCATCATCATCATCACCATCATCAAGCAATGAGATTCCCTAAAGAGATTTTTAGTTATCTCAGCTAATAATAATATCCATAATCATTCCCCTTCTCTATTAATTACTTTTCTCTTTGCTGATACAGAATGTTTAATGAAAGAATTAAAGGGGAAGAAAGATTGATTTGGGCACACAGTTTCAAAGAGATTATAGTACACCCTGGAAGAGAACAGTGATGGGAATGACTCCATCCTTGGCAGGGGAAGCATGTGACTGTGGCTTCTCCTTGTAGCCATCCAGGAAACAGAGAACGACAGGTTCAAACTAGAGGCAGGTGTCATCTTCAAGGGCAACTAGTGACTCTCTTTTACTATACATCCAAAAAGTTCCAGAACCAGCTAGGGACCAAACATCCAAACAAACAAGCCTGTGGGGGGAATTTCCTACTCATATCATAGCATTCTGTCCCTGGTCCTCACAGGATTGTGACTAGCTCATGATGCATTATGAAATGCATTAGCTCTACATTAAGAGTCCCCATAGTCTTAATAGTCCAATAGTACAAAGTCTATTCTAAAACTCAAGGCAAAGCCTTAATTGTGACCTACTTACAGTAAAAAATTTTAGAAAGTTATATGCTTCTAATATAAAATAGCAAAGAGTACACATTACTGTTCCAAAGGAGGAGAATGTAAGCAAAGAAAAGAAAGTGGTCATCAAAGTAAGTAGGCTTGCCTAGAGGACCAATATCAAGCCATGAACCTAGATGTGTGGCATCCAGAGCATGTAATGGCATCATATGACCTCCAGTGGGCTTGGACAAACCTACCTCTACTGCTGTGCTATCTGCAGCATACAAGGGTTCTCTCTTAGGCCAGATCCACTGGGTGATTGCTAGTTTTCTCACTAAATGTTAAGTGTTTCTGGTGTCTCCAGTGCTCTGGGATCGCTATCACAACTTGGGCTTAACCTTCACAACTTCATAGCAGACTTTCCTGCGGGGAATCTGACCCTGCTGCACCTGGCCTGACCTCTTGGGATTCCTCTGGAACCTTGCTAGAAGCTTCTGTGACTCTTAGTAGTATTGTTCTGTGTTGCTGGCAATTTCAACATGTGTTTGACATCGAATTCTGCTTTCTGGTCAAGATATAGCCAGGCTCCCATGAAAAGTGGCTACAGTGGGCTCTGGGTAAAAGGAAATACTTCCCTGCTGAAGGAAACTCAAGAGTGTTCTCTCTCCCAATCTCTTTTGTTGTTCTTTAAAATGAAAGTCTCTGAAATTAAGTTTTCTTCAGTGAGAAGGGCCTCACTCTCATGGCACCTGCCTTGTGATCCCAGGACAAAGCAAGTTTTCCTTTAGTTGGGCTAGCCTCTTTGCCACTTATCACCACTTTTCACAGCATTTGCCTTATCTTAAATTTTTCAATTGTTCATACTTCTTTCTTCAACTTGTGTGTTTTTCAAGTCTTTCCGCCTCCAGTTTTTGCTCCAAATTTCTACTATAAATCCAGCCCAAATCAGTAAGCAATAACCATGCCACAGCCTACATGTTCCTCTGCCTAAAAATTACTGTGTCAGATTAATTAATCCACTCTTTTTTAATTTAAATTTTCAGGACCTGAACAAAATGCATCCAGATTCTCTTTTTAATGTAACATGCATGACCTCCAACCCAGTCCCCAACAGAGTTCCCATCTGAAACCCCATGAGTAGTGTTCACTGTCCTCACTTCTCAGCATTCTAGGCTTCCAACCACAGTGGCCAGTGAAACTCTCACATCACTGGAGAGTTTTGTTCGCTGATAGTGCAAACCATCAGCCATAAGCAAAGGCCATATGGTCAGGTTTAAACACAGAAAAAATGCCGTTTTATTGGTACCCATTTTCTGTATTACTTACTTTTCGTCACTATGACAGATTAACTGATAGAGCAATTTAAGAGGAAAGGTTTTATTCTGGCTGATGGAGAGATGACAGTCCATCGTGACAGTGAACCATCAGCAGTAGGAGAGTCTGTCCTTAGTCATGGAAGCATACAGCTCTTACACCACAGACCAGCGAGGAAGATGTTAGACCAGAACCTGAGAGAGGTACAACCTTCAAGGCCTACCCCCAATGACCTACTTTTATCATGTAGGCCCCACATCTAGAAAGTTCTGTGACCTTCCAAAACAGCTTCACCAACAAGTATCCAGCTTTCCAAACATGTGAGCCTCTGGGGAAGATTTAATTTTGCATGGTAACTCTAAAACCATACATATTTGAAGATGCACTTTCTGTTCATAAGGCGTACTTGAGGCTAAAATAGAAAGAATCTCAATGGCCCGTTGTTATTGGAAAGTCCTTGGGAGCTATGGCCGATAATGTCACAGTGTGCTGTTCCTTAGGCTGTATAGGCAGATCTAGCCACACTCTGGGTAGAGGCACAGGCCACCTCTTCTTTTAGCAAGACATTTTTCTCTTACCTAGCTGACACTGTGCACACTAGTCTTACAAAGTTATACTTTGGTGTCACGGGTACTTATAAGAGAGGTTTTTGTGTGTGGGGGGGGAGGGGTAACCAGCTCAATCTCATTCCATTCCAGCTTATCTGAAATTTTCTCCATTCAGTTCAGCTAGATTCTGCTCAGCTCAACTTTATTCAGCTCAAATCCATCCTTCTATGCACATTCTCACAAGTATTCTCTAAAGCACTTTCCTGTGGGAACCCAGCTGAGATTTCCTTCTCTAATGGACCCATCACAGTATTGCAACCTGAAAGGTACTAGTGGGGTTGTACAGGAGACAAGGTTGGACCTAGATTATTACGTCCCTGACGGTGTCTTTGGCTGCCATTTGGACAATATTCCTGAGCTCTCTGATCACATTTATTTAACTATAAAACAAGAGTAACAGTTCCCTCTACCTGGTAGGACATTTGTCAGAACTACATTTCCAGCGGGCCCTCTATCTGTTAAGTCTCCTCACTTAGTCAGAAGTTTCTGATCTGTCTGGGCCCACAGGCTAGAGGAATCTTTCCCACCCACAGTCTTGCAGCTGTTTATAAAATAATTACTCAGAGGCTTATATTAATTATAAACTGTTTGGCCTGTGGCTTGGGCTCATTACCAGCTAGCTCTTACAACTTACCCCCATTTTCATTAATCTGTGTATTGTCTTGCAGCTCCTTGGCTTTACCTGTGTCCCATTACATCTTGCTTTCTCCTGGCTGCCTCTCCTCCTCCTCCTCCTCCTCCTCCTCCTCCTCCTCCTCCTCCTCCTCCTCCTCCTTCTCCTCCTTCTTCATCTCCGCTTAGGTTTCCTTCCTGCCTCCAAGCTGCCTTGCCATAGGCCAAAACAGCCTCTTTATTAATAAATGGTAATCAGGTATGTTCACAGCATACAGAAAGACATCCCATATCACCTCACTTTTTAAATCACTCTTTCTAATGGTAAGACTATGTGATAAAGGAAACCCAGTGTTCACTGGTACCTGGAAAACAGAGCTCAACAAGGGTGTTCACTACCGAAGTTTACAGGGGTCCTGACTTTGGTCCTCCCTAATTCTCCATGCTCCTCAGTTCTCCTTTTCATACCTTCATTGAACTTCTTTTGAGAGATAACTTTGATATTTACCCTCCTTATTTACTGATCCCTTGGACTCAGCCTGTTCCTTGATCCTTTGTGTTGAGAATCAGGAAGGGAACCTGTGACTGAGCACACCTATGGCATTTCACTTCACCTCCAACATCCATTCATCTCCTTATGAGCAAGGAGAAGGTATGGGGATGGAGGGAATAGTTTCAGTCTGTCCATCTCACCATTTCTGCAGATCCTCATGGAAGCAGATTTGGAGTCACTCTCAATAGTATGGATGGCAGAAGAAGTGGGTGTGGTGAGCATTAGTACATGTAAGAGATTAAAGCCTTAGGGTCAGCCCTCCTGCCATGGACATATACTCCTCTTTCCACAATCCAGACTACCACATCCTCTCATGCCAACCCAGACTCAGAGGGGTTCACTCAAATAGCAATTAACCCGTACTCAACCTACAGAATATACATCACCTAGCATCCTCAAAACAGGGCAGGCTTCCCTCTCATGTCTAATTGCTTTCCTCATGTAGCTAAAATCAGAACAGGTTTCTGCTGCTGGGATGCCTTGACACACGCGATGCTGGGCTTACCTCCCATGTGTATCCTTTCTCTTAGGTACTCAGTGGTCTCAGATGCAGAAACTGAAAGCATTTTCATGGAGCCCATCCATCTCTCCTCAGCTGTGGCTGCCAAACAGATCATCAATGAAGGTAATAAGCTGTCATCTGAGCAGGCAAAGGGGGGCCAGGTAGTCGTCTGAAGACTCTTGTAGGAGGCCTGATGGAAGGGGCAGATAAGCTTGTCCACTGCTGCCCATCACATTGAAGAGAGCCGATCTAACAGAAGCACATGTGCCAAATTCACCTCAATAACTTTGATGGGACAATTTGGAATAATCTCATACTACCTGAATGGTTCTCTAATCCATAGTCATAGAGCAAAGCATCTCCACTCTGTCCCCAGAGCTATCCATTCTGGTTATTTTGTTAACTTCAAGGGCTGTGAGTAGGGGTGAGTGTGGAGAGCTTGTAACAGACACAAACCTAAAAGCCCAAGAAACCGATAGGAATAAGTCATATCCAGAGAGTTCTGCTCAAAGAGAAGTTACACTTAGATCTATTTCCATTCTGCTTAAGAATAGTCTTCAAACTATCTTTAAAAGCTGATAACGTGGGGGCAGAGAGATGGCTCAGTGGATAAGTGTACTCGCCATGAAAGATGGTAGCCTGAATTTGAGCCTCTGATCTCACAAAGAACCGACTCTGCAAGGTGTCCTATGACCTCCACCCGTACACCATGCATGGTGTTTACACCACCCCCAACACACACCAAAATAAATATTTTAATTTTTTGATTGAGATGGTAGGTTGGCATGAAGAAAATTAGGGTGAAGTAGGAGAAGTAGTGATGTTCATATTAACACTCAAATTCTGAGGAAGGCAACATACTGTATTTCACTCAATGACACCCATCCTGATGGAAATGTTTGGGGGTTTTATTTTTCCCCCTAGAAAGTTTGGGCCAACCCTCATTGACAGTCTTTTTTTCCATTCTCCTACAGCCTCTCCAGGTGGTCTGTCTCACTTCTGATGGGCTTGACCAGAGTGAGGCATCTTATGGCCCACAGAGAGCTCAGGGACTTGCAATGTGAACTCATTTAGAATTTGAGTTTTCTGACATCTTGTCAGAAAGGCCCTGGGTCCTGGACCGAGACAGGTTCGAGTGATTGTACTTCCCATGCTCCTGGAATGGAGGAGGTGAGAACGCAGGCAGATTAGATCCAAAGACAGAGGGGAGCCGCGAACACTCAGCATTAGTGCAGAGAAGCAGAGAGCATGAAACAAATACGCAAACTAAGTGTTTCTCAGAGGGAGTGTCTCATAATTGACTCACGAAAATTTAACTTTTCACAAGAGTATTCGCATTCCAGATGTGATTGGTGTACTATGTTAGGAAAGAGCAACATTTATTCACTCATTTAGTAAATGTTTATGACCATCCACTGTTGGAAACAAATTCTATGTTCACGATATAATCATCAAGCAATCCATGTTGTATTGGGCCCTGTGGAAGTTAAAGGCATGAGGCAAACATACTTTGAGTACCCACACCTAGGTCTAAAATGTCATCAGCCAACTTTGCTACAGACAAAGAAGTGAATGGCAGAAACTAGTCTGAGTTCCCCCTCCCCCATACCTGCAGAGGATCCTGATCACAAGTCTAGATCAATACCATGGTCCTCCTGAGTCCTGAGTAAATCCTTCCTGGAAGATCCTCCTGGTATTCCATCTGTGCCAAGGTCCTAGTAGCAAGCTGGCCCAGATTTCTCTCAAAGGGCAGAGAAAGCTGTGATGTTCCCAACTCTTTGATATAAATGCTAACCACCCCTTCTAGAACTCAAGCCTCGGAGTCTCAGAACAGACACTGAGTGTCCAGGTATGCTGGAGTCTGCTGAACAGCTGCTGGTAGAAGACCTGTACAACCGTGTCAGAGAGAAGATGGATGACAAAAGCCTGTACAACACCCCCTGTGTGCTGGATCTGCAGCGGGCACTGATCCAGGACCGTCAAGAGGCCCCTCGGAATGAGGTGGATGAGGTCTGGCCCAACGTCTTCATAGCTGAGAAGTGAGTGTGTTCACTGAGAAACCTGGGCCTCTGTCTTTCTCTTCTGGGTAATCCCTGAGATGAAGTTCCTCTAGCTCACCAAAGGCCCCCATAGTGCCTTCATCAAATGGTGCCTGCATGATTACTTATCTAGGACTGACATTGGAGAAAGTCTTCATACCACCCTGCACACAGAGACTCCCAGATAAAATGGCCACATTCTCTCCAACACAGCCTTGCCCATCCAGGGATCTTCCTGACACAGGTGCTTGCCAATTCCATCACCTCCACTGGAAGTCTAACAACCAGACAGGACAATATTAGGAGCTATTACTGACAGTGCACATGTGCATTACATTGTATACATACATTATTCTTTTACTATATTGCATACATTTCCACATATTGTTAAACATGTATGCACATGTGTGTGTGTGTATGCACAAACATTCTCATAAGCCTCAGATTAGAAAGAAGTGTGATAGAATGTTAATAGTACCTGAGAGGTGATTTAACTCTTTTCTTTGGGTTTCTTTTGAAATATACACATCTCCAAGATGTTGTTTTTATAATCAGAAAACTCAGTTTTAAGTTAATCTGGAGTAAAAACAAAAGCAGCTCTCATAGTCCAGCTTTTCAAAGTCTTGTCAGTGCATAACTGGTACCAGCAGGATAATTTGTGAAATTAATTTTTCCTGATTCATTGGCTACTTAATAAGATATCTTCCTGATGAAGTTTCCCATAGAGCCAGAATTGAAGGACAGAGGTTAGGGCCCTAGGGTAGGCTGTGGGGAGAGAGCTTTGGACATGGGGTCTTGGACTTCATCATGGGGTGATCGGTTGCCCAGAAACTGATTCCCAGATCACCAAGTCCTAAGTGACCTTTAACTAGATGTGAAGGTACAGAAACATTTATTCTGTGGGCACCAGACATCTCAGATGTTCCTAACTAAAGGCCTCTGCAATTCTTTGAGCAAAGTTGTCCTCGGGGGCTCTTCGAATTGAGCTTCATTTACTCAGTTTCAGGAGGAGGAGCCCTGAACACAAGACTTCTTTGGTCTTTTTTCTTTTCAAGTCTTGAGGAAAAGCTCTTGGATTCAATTTTATAATCTTCCAACAAGAACAAAACAGCCCTTTCTACTTCTTCAGTTTATGATAAAGACAGACTAAAATGATTTGTGTGAGGGCATCTGGAAGAATGCAACACCTGATGCCAGAGTATAAGACTTCTAATTTTATTTATTTACTATTTTAAAAAATGTTCTGTATGCACACTTTGCCTGCATGAACATCTCTATACGCCTAAGCCCAGAAGAGGATGCTGGTTATCTTAAGATTAGAGTTTCAGATGGTTCTGAGCCACCAGGTGGATGCTGGGAATAGAACCCTGGTCCTCTGGAAGAACCACCAGTGCCCTTCACCACTGAGCCATCCCTCTGGGCCCCTAATTTTACTGTTTATGCCACCTCTATGCTTTGATGTGTGTACATTTCCAATATAAATTGATCTTACCCTCCTTCCCCTACTTCCTGGACCAATGTCTTTGTCTTTCTGTAGCGTAAAGCATTGGCCTCTCTTGAGTCCCAGACTGCACAGGGTGGGAGGGGCATTATCTCAGCCATGTTCTCCCCATCATACTGGTAAAATACCTTTCTAGTTCTGACTCTAGAAACCATGCCCTGACTCTTGCCCCAGGAGCGTGGCTGTGAACAAGGGGCGGCTCAAGAGGCTGGGGATTACCCACATCCTGAATGCTGCACATGGCACAGGCGTTTACACCGGCTCTGAGTTCTACACTGGCCTAGAGATCCAGTACCTGGGGGTGGAAGTGGATGACTTCCCAGAGGTGGACATCTCCCAGCATTTCCGGAAGGCAGCCGAGTTCCTTGACGAAGCACTGCTGACCTACAGAGGTGAGAGAGTCCTACAGGTTCCTGACTGTTGGAAATTTTCCAGTAGAGAGGCCAGATGGGGAATGTTATAAAATAACCTCCCAGTGGCCTGAAAGAAATCTGTCTTTGTGTGGTGGTTTTCTCTGAGAAAAGAAAGAATGATCATTCATCCAGTGGGCAGTTATTAAAGGCCGAACATATGGTAAGTTCTGTTCTCACACTGTCATGAGCTGTAGCTGGCATTACAGTAGGCAGTGATGGGGAGGAAAATTAAAGAAGGAAAAAGGGAGGGGAGAGAGGGATGGGAGGGAAGGGAGGGAGGGGAGGAGGAGAGGGGGCCGTGGTAGATGCAAGGCAGACTAACTAGGATGATACACTGGAGTGGCAGACTGAGCTCCCTGAGGATGCTGAGGAAGACCTTACTAAGGACTGGACATTTAAGCTCCACGGGGAAGAGGAGCTAGCCGGGAGGAGAGTCGAAGAGCATTCTTGGCTAAGGGAGCGGCTAGTGTAAAAGCCCCAGGTTTGATGTGTTCAGGAATCAAAAGACTGGGCTGGATTAGCACCGCGCATGAGGACTGCACGTCCGGGACAGCAACAATGGGAAAGTGAGCGTGTCCTTAGGATGAGAGGACTTTGAGGTGATTGATGGCATAGATGTCACTCCCTCTGCCATGCAGAATGGCCAGGTAGGAGGGAATGGAGCAGGACCAGGGCTGCAGCATGAAGCATTGTGAGAATAGACCGGAGTCTGTAGGGAGTGCCCAGGGTCTGCACACTTCTCCAGGACAGACTTGTGTCCTTGCAAGAGCTATAGCCTGGCAGTAAGAACACAGGCTTTGCTGTCTGGAGGCCTGGCCTGGAGTCCACGACTAGCTAGATTTATGTGTGGACTATTTTTTTCTTGCCCCAGGAAGCATAGTGTACTTATATTTAACTAATGCTAGAGTGTTGCGTGGGGAATAAGGAGCTAGAAACAAGCTATGTAGCACACTGCCTGCTCCATGATAAATGCCATCATCAGCGATTCCAGGAAATGGTTTTGGCTGCCACCACCCATGGCCAGGATTGTTATCTTTAATGGAAAATACCCACCCACACAGGATAGGGGTGTAAGTGTAAGTTTTATTATATATATGTGTACGTCAACACACAGTTCTCGCTTATTTTTTTCTTTTGATGTTTTTTTTAAACCCTGGGATTTTTGTGGTTGTTTTAGAAGCAATGTTTCACTCTGTAGCCTGGCCTGTATTATAACTCATTATGTAACCCAGGCTGGCCCTCCCACTTGAGGTAATCCTCCTCCTCTGCCTCATAAGTGCCCCAAGTATAGACATGAGCTACCCATCCAGTTTAAACTTACTTTTAAAAACACAAGTCTTTTCATCTATGAGGGGTTGAGTACATCAATGTCTGTTGCAAGGATGCTTTGCTCCTTTGCTCCCTTCAATCAAGGGTTAGCTTCCTGTCAGAAAGAGCTGGAAAGCAAACAGGGCATGGGGTGTGGATGCAGCATGTGGCCATCATAGAGAGCATAGATTCCATAGGAGGCAGGGAGCTTGGGCAGCATTAGAGCCTCGGCTAGAGCAGGCCTGTGAAGGAAGAGGATGCTACAGTGAAAGTGTCATACTTTTGGCTTATGGAAGACGTGTGCTAGCTTCTAGGATTCGTGCTCCAATGCAAAGATGAGCATTATCAATTCTTGAGCCCCTGGTTCTCCTCCCGAATGCTGCAACCCTTTAATACAGCTCCTCATGTTGTGGTGAGCCCCAACCATACAATTATTTAATTGCTACTTTATAACTGTAATTTTTATATGGTTATGAATTGTCATAGGCAGGATATCTGATATGCAACCCCTAAATGGGTTTCCACCTACAGGGTGAAAACCATTGGCTTAGGCTAAATCCTCAGCCTTCTCACCAGGAGCCCTGATCCCCACCTTGCCAGGGCCTCTCCTGTCCCCATTTTGGCACTGAACCAACCACCGCCTACAGGTACAGGCAGCAGAACTGTACACAAGTGGTGGCTGCCACCTTAAGGTAGGGCAAACTTGGAGGCAAAGAAGTCAATATCAGAATTCTCCCATAGCCTGTCTCTCCTTTACTCTAGGATGCACTGGAGAAGGAACTGCAGCATCCATCACAGTGACCCCAGGAAGGGGTGTTGCTGTTTACATTTTACAGACTGGGAAGTTGAAACTCCTAGACAAGTCCTTTGGTTTTGCCTCTGTGTAATAATAAAATTCTCTTAGCCCAAGGTCATGGCAAATGTGTGTAGTTCCAACGCATGGGAAGCTGAAGATGAAAAATCGTCATGACTTCCCAGCGAACCTTAGCTATATAGCAAGTATCAAGCCAGACACCATTACATACCAAGACTCTGTCTTAAAAATATAATAAATACAATGCACACACATATGTGTGTGGGGGGTGCGTTTTGCTAATAATTGGAAAACCAGCTCCAATTTATCAGAAAAGCACTGTGCTGAAGCCAAGCTGCCAAGAGGTACAGGAAAGAATTTCCAGATAGGACCCCAACATGGCCTGATGGAGACACTAGACATTCTCAGGACTCCTGGTTTCTGTTTTCTTTCTCCCTCTATGTCAGATAGGAAGGCTGCCATTAGCTAGTCATCTCCTTCAGTCCCATTTCCTAATTCCCTGGAGAATCAGTCTGGCAGTCTCTGGTCCTTTGTCTATCTACCATGAGTTCCATCAACAGCCGCAGCTGGGATGGTTTCTGAGCAAGCACTTGTTTCTTTGGGGTATGGAGAGATATGTCCTGAGTTAAGGGGGAATTGTGGGTTGGGAGGATACAGTGCAAATCACAGTTTTTTAGAAAGCAACTGAGGGGTAGAGAGGGTGTAGGCATCGTTGAGCTAAAGCCTCGCACGGTCTCTAGTGACACTCTTTAATCTCTGAAGCAGGGCTCTTATCCAGATGGTCCTTCCATCCACCAATCAGCCCAGTTGCTAAACAAAGTGATGACCGTGTACATTGGCCACCTTCCTGGAACCATTTTATTGAGAGGAAATGTTCATCCTGTCAGTGGTAGCAGGGACAGAGGCACAGCTTCAGACGGTCACCCACATCCCTTAATCTTTTGCAGCTCTCCACTGAGGTAAAACCAGATCCTTGACACAAAAGAATTTCAGGATGAGCTGTTATGAAACAGACTCAGTGTTTATTAAAAGACATTTTTTAAAAACACATTTCAAAACAGAGGTAGATAGAGAGGAGTTTAAGAAGAAAGTGAGGCTCCCCAGAGAGCATGGGCATTTGCCGCTCTGACAGAGTAGCACTTGGCTGCCTTTACAATAGCCCGGCACACTGTTCTGGTGAGGTTCTGAAGCTATTATCTTTAAAGGGTTACTAACCTAAATGAGATCACAGGGTGGTTCCTGAAGGGCACCTGGCAGGACTGCAGTTGATAAGGCAAAACTCTAGATCCCAGGGATGCAGAAAGTTAAGTGTCTTCACTATAAACAAAGTGAACAGATTTGTTTGAGACCCCCAGAAAATGTCTGGGAGAGAAATGAAGCCAGGTCAAGGTCAGCTTCTAAGCCTAGGTCATTGCTATTTTAACATAAAATGTCCATATATGAAAGGAGTGTTGTCGTTACCTTCACAGCACTGTTAGCGGTGCTGAAACTCTTGATCTCCACTGGTGAGAGGCTTCTATGAGAGCTCACTTCTATTTCCATGTCCCCACAATTTCCCTCAGCTTTCTACCTTGTTTCAATAATGTAGTTTTACCTCATTATAGAGGGTGCTCCCTGGAGTTGTGCTCAGTGCCTCTTCCCTGGTGCTCTGGATCAAACCCAGATCCTCCCAAATGTTAGGCAAGATCTGTCCCAAGTGCTTCCTTTGTCTGGGCCTTACATTTAACAGGGAAGAGAAAAATCCTGTTCTTGCTTTGGATAAAGTAAATAGAAACCCCAAAGCTCAACTCACCCCTCCTCACCTTGGTCTTCAGGCTGCTTCCCTGAGGTTCTGCAGAGGAGCCCTTGTCCCCACTCCAAACCTACAGGATTTGATGCCCTTCTGAGGAAGATTAGGGAGTAAGGTTCTAAAAGTGACTGGCATGTCAAGGGACAAGTGTGGGATCTTGATACTAACAGCAGGAGTTTGTGACCTGGCTGGATCATTAAGAAAGGCCCTTTGTGAGGCACAGGTGTAGTGGGAAGGGCCAAAATGGGAAATAGAGGTCGCCTCAATTACCTCCCTCTAGTAGCTGCTGACTCCTGGCACTGGCAGCACTGCGAAGCCCAGGGTCCTTTCCAGTCCCAGTTTCTGACCTCCTCTGTGACAAAGACATGGCCTTACTGGCACAAAGATATAATAACAAAAGAATCATCCCCTATTCACATTATCAGATAGGACTCCTGCCGATTTAGCAAACATCTCCAAAGACTGTTGGCAAATAGATTGATGACAGCCAGGAAGAAGGTCTCCAGGGGTCTCGGGCTGCATTTTAAACAGCCATTAGAATGAAGGTACTGACAGAGTGTCTGTCACATTTATGAAAGATGCAAAGCAGAAGGGGAGGCCAGGGGACAATGTGTCTGCTGAACAGTACAGTTGAGCCTTTCGGAAACTTCTGGAAGGACAGACCGAATAAACCAAAAGTGTCAGTAGGGATTTGTAGTGTTATCTTTATGCTTGAGACATACTATAAGATGAGAGACATGGCTTAGTAGCAGGCAGAATTTTGTTGTTATTGTTTTATAGATGTCAATTAATATAGAAGAATTTGAGGTCGTTGTTTGTTCTGTCTGTCCATATTGCAAGCAACACTATAGTTTAATTGGTTTGAGTGCCCCCTCCTAGGGCCTCTTGACATGAAAATTAATGCCAGTTTTTTAAGATAGTAAGAGGGTAGAAAGACGATCCAACTGTAGTATTTGAAGATGCGGCCTTTGCAAGATGATGAGGGAGGGTTAGGTAAGGTCATTAGGAAGGAGAGCTCATGATTTGATCCTGGTAGCTTTTAAAGAGGCAGAGATGAACACACACACACACACACACACACACACACACACACACACACACACACACACACACTTCCTGACCTTTACCCTGTGATACCCCATACTGCCTCATGACTCCATCAGCAGGAAGGCTATAGACTGTGTACCTTCAGAATCATAAACAAAACATAAACTTACCTTCATTATAAAGTAACCTGCCTTGGGTATTTCATTATAATAGTCAAAAGGGTTAGCGCAGAAGGCATGAGTGACAGCTAGATGCCCAAACAAGCCATGGGGTAACCCGCCTACTCTACGTGAGTTGTCCAAACCAGAAATATCTTCTTCTATCCTGAAAACAAATTCCTCATAAAAAATAATAAAACTAATAATCTCAATGCTTCAGTTTAATATTTTGAGAATTCTATCGGCAGGAGGGGAATGCTTCAAAGATTCAGATTAGCCAGGAAGAAACCAAATGTGATCATGACTTTTGTGAAGGTCTTTGTACAAAGGGTCTGGTTTGTACATATCCACTTGTTGTTAATTCCAGGCCCTCAGTGTAGAAGCATTGGGTGCCTATTGCTGTACATTATTCTTTACTCTGATATAAGAAAGAATTCCCCAAAATTAGATGGTCCACTGTGGAGGAAGGAGTGTGCATCTGCTGATCTGTGAGCCAGTGAGTCCCCACTGCTCTCAGTATCCTGCAGAGGCCAGATGGTGGGACTGTGGCATCCAGGGTGCTGTAAAGAGAAGTTTCCAGCTGTTTGTCCCTGACTTCTGCCTCCTAACTTCTATAATATTTTCTCTCCCAAATGAAGAAGAGTTTGGGGAGGGATAGAAATGGACCCCAGTGTTTCATAACTGCCAACAATGGGATTGCTCTGTCTGATACGATGGGGCACGTGCCTGTGTGAGTTGAGCATGCATGAGCACCAGAGTTGAAGCAAACACACAAAGTTCAACACATCACAATATCACACGAAGAAAACAGCACAAGGAAGCCAAGCAATTACCTCATTGTCTCTTGTGCTCCTTTTATTTTCAGGGAAAGTCCTGGTCAGCAGTGAAATGGGGATCAGCAGGTCAGCGGTGCTGGTGGTTGCCTACCTGATGATCTTCCACAGCATGGCCATCCTGGAGGCCCTGATGACTGTGCGTAGAAAGCGGGCGATCTATCCCAATGATGGCTTCCTCAAACAGCTGCGGGAACTTAATGAGAAGCTGATGGAGGAGCAGGAAGAGGAGTACGGTGAAGGGGGTGCTGAGGAGGATGCTGGGAGCACAGTGGGTGCTAGAGTAAATTCACTGATGGTGGAAGAAGAAGATGATGCCACCAGCCACCTGAGTGGCTCCTCCTTGGGGAAGGCCAGCCAAGTCTCTAAGCCAGTCACCCTCATTGATGAAGAGGAAGAGGAGAAACTGTATGAGGAGTGGAGGAAGGGGCAGGGCCTCCGCAAGGGTGAGGCCCCTCAAGGAAGAAGGGGGAGTTGCTTTGCCTCCTCTGCCCAGGATGGGGATGACTGTGAAGATGGGGATGTGGAAAGGCTGATCCAGGAGTGGCAGAGCAAAAATGAGAGGTACCAAGCCAAAGGGCGTCATCAGTGGAGTCGAGAGGAAGAAGAGGAGGAAGAGAGCTCCTGTGCCAGCAGAAGGCGCAGGCACACCCTGAGCGAGAGCAGTATCTCAGAGAGTGTGAGCAGCCATGACATCCAAATCTTGAAGCAGCAACTGGAGAAGAGCAGCCGACGCCGCAGTGGACGGCGCTGCTCCGACTCGGAGTCCACAGAGAGCTCCTGGGACATGTGGAATGAGAGACTGCTAGAGATTGAGAAGGAGGCTGCCCAGAAGTACCACTCCAGGAGCAAGAGGGGAGAGATGGATATGGAGTCAAAGGCAGGGGGCAGGGTCCGGGAGGACGATGAAGAGAGTGTGCTGTCTGAGGCTAGCTCCTTCTACAACTTCTGCAGTAGGAACAAGGACAAACTCACTGCCCTGGAAAGGTGGAAGGTTAAGAGAATCCAATTTGGATTTCACAAGAAAGACTCCGAGGTGGGAGATGGCGGCAGTGAACATGGTACTGAGGAGGCAGCGGGAGAGAGGAACCTCTCTGATGTCAATCTGACAGCCTACCAGGCCTGGAAGCTGAAACACCAGAAAAAGGTCGGCAGTGAGAACAAGGAGGAGGTGGTGGAGATGAGCAAGGGAGAGGACGTAGCGTTGGCCAAGAAGAGGCAACGGAGACTGGAGTTACTGGAGAGAAGCAGGCAGACGTTGGAAGAGAGCCAGTCCATGGGAAGCTGGGAGGCAGACAGCTCAGCCAGCAGAAGCATTCCCCTGTCTGCATTCTGGTCTGCAGCCCCCTCTGTCAGTGCAGATGGGGACACAGGGTCAGTACTCAGCACCCAGAGCCGTCATTCTCACCTGTCTGAGCCTACAAGCAGCATGCCCACCACACCCCTGCCTAACCTGCCAGTAGGGCCTGGAGACACCATTTCTATTGCCAGTATCCAAAACTGGATTGCCAATGTAGTCAGTGAAACCCTGGCCCAGAAGCAAAATGAGATGCTCTTATTGTCCCGATCGCCATCTGTTGCAAGCATGAGGGCAGCACCAGCCGCCAACAGTCTGGGAGATGACCAGGTCTCCATGCTCAGCTCCTCCCTGAGTGGCTGCTTACCGCCTCAGAGCCAGGTGAGACCCAGCTCCGATGTGCAGTCTGTGCTGTCCTCCACCAGCTCACTGACCTCCAGGGCCGAAGGCAGTGGGAACAAAGTGAGGGGGACCAGCAAGCCCATCTACAGCCTCTTTGCTGACAATGTGGACCTGAAGGAGCTCGGCCGGAAAGAGAAAGAGATGCAGATGGAGCTGCAGGAGAAGATGTCCGAGTATAAAATGGAGAAGCTGGCTTCAGACAACAAGCGCAGCTCTCTCTTCAAGAAGAAGAAGGCCAAGGATGATGAGGAAAGCAGCGTGGGTGACAGAGATGAGGACACAGACAGTGCCATTGGAAGTTTCCGCTATCCCTCCCGCAGTAATTCCCAGAAGCCTGAGACAGACACCTCCTCTTCCCTGGTCATCTCTGATCACTATAGAAACGGCCACAGAGCCGGAAATGAAATGGATAGCAATATTAATAGGTGGCTCAGCGGCCTCAGGACGGAAGAAAAGTCTCCTCCCGAAAGTGATTGGTCTGGGAGCTCCAGGGGGCGTTACACCAGGTCTTCCCTGCTCCGGGAAACCGAGTCTAAATCTTGCAGTTACAAGTTCTCCAAATCCCGGTCAAAGGAACAGGACACCTCCTTCCATGAAGCAGATGGCAACGGCGTGAGAAGCAGCTCACGGTTCTCATCCTCCACCACCAAAGAGGGCAGAGAGATGCACAAGTTCTCCAGGTCCACATTCAGCGAGACCTCAAGCTCCCGTGAGGAGAGCCCAGAACCCTATTTCTTCCGCCGGACCCCTGAGCCCTCCTCCGAAGGGGAAGGATCCCCAGAGCCAAGGCGCCCAAACTGGACCAGGCCCAGGGACTGGGAAGACGTGGAAGAGTCATCTAAGTCAGACTTCGCTGAGTTTGGGGCCAAGAGGAAATTTACTCAGAGTTTCATGAGGTCAGAAGAAGAAGGGGAGAAAGAGAGGACCGAGAGCAGAGAGGAAGGGAGGTTTGCATCTGGGCGGCAGTCCCAGTATCGGAGAAGCGCAAATCAGCAAGAGGAAGAAGAAATGGATGATGAAGCCATCATTGCTGCTTGGAGACGGCGGCAAGAAGAAACCAGAACTAAAATGCAGAGGAGAAGGGAGGACTGAGCTGAATAATGCTCACACTGGAGACTTTGGGAACACAGGAAGTAGCCATTCAACTTACCATAGGGCTTGGGAAACCTTACCTCTGCCTGCCAGGGGTTGAGCAGATGGACAGGATCTTCCAGATATGCAGAAGTGCAAGTGTCCAAGAAAAAAGGGTCTGAACAAGGAGTATCAGGGAGAAGAGAGAAGACTCATCCATGTGAGGCCCAAATTCTGGACCAGCTGATTCTTTCTGTCACCAGGGCCCCTAAAGTTTCCTGTCTCTCTTCTGTATTTGACAGTTCCATTGCAGAGTGGAGAAGTGAGTCTGGAGAAAGAAGACTGTACGTGCAGACAGTCATTCTGTTTGAAGAGGTTTTGTAATGAGACCCAAGTAATCTACTCTATAGCAGGCCTGATCCCTCCCTGCAATGCTCAGCTGTGGTGGTTTCTTTTCAGTGTGTATGATCTGCATTAAATTGGTATGTTATCAAATGGTTCTTCGTTCTGGTCATTTCCAACTCCGGTTGTTAGGAAAAGCTCATCTGTGTGCCACTGTGTTCACTGAAGCTGTGTCTTCAAACAACGCCATGGTCATCTCATTACTAAAGAGAATGGTAAAGGATTTAGGCTATAATACAGCCAGTTAGAGGCCATACTAGAAAACCTTTGAGAGAAACAAGCAACTAAGGAAATAGACTACAAGTTTGCTCATATACGGTAGAGAGGGTCCCCTTAGGATGGGAATAAAATAAGCACGGGAAAGTGATGGAAAGACACTCAATCCAAGGTGATGAGGACATTTTTTTTTTTAAAGGAGTGTTAATGGTCATCTTTGCTTTAATTTACTGAAGGGCCATTTAATAATGCAGTGGGTAACCTACCATATCCTTCACTGAACTGTGCATGGGCTAGGTTGGCAAAAATTGTTTACTCTTTCCCCTAAGGCCTTGTGTCTCTAAAACACAGCCTGAATTAGTGAGGTTTCAGGATTTGAACTTGTGTCTCCCTGATTTAATGCCGAGCAAGCTTTCAAAGGCACGTGTCCTCTCACTTCACTTCAATGGGGAAGAATAAAGAGATCATTGTGCTTGTGTGTCCATGAGGAGTCTTGCAGGGCTCTGAGGTACCAAGCATTGAAAATTTTCAGTTCCAGAAGAAAGATGGCAAATAAATAATTATTGAGAAGAAAAAAGAGGGATCTGCCAATGGGAGAATGGTAAGTAATAACCATGCAGTCAGTTTTTCTGAAGCGCAGTTTCATGGAACACAGAGCTCATACACCCTTCTTGTGTGTTAGTTCAGCATTCTACATCACAGAAAACACATAAGGTAGCACCAAGGCAAAAGGCCAACCTGAGTAGCACAAACTCAGAAGGGTACAAAATGCCACCAATGCCTCTAGATTGCTTTGCCAGCCTCCACTCTCTTGCCTCCATTGACTGCAGGGAAACCTTGGGGAAAGTGCTCAGCTCCTGCCCCACTGAACCTTTCCTTCCTTTGCCAACCTTCCCTTAGTCAGCTCCAGTCCCTAGTTCCTGAGGCTCAATGAGTCATCCCATCATTCATAAAGATACTGCCTAATTGACTCCTCTACAAGAAAGCTGGTACTATGCATTCTATACATTCTGTCTGTGAGAGAGAACGAGGGTCCTCCCACTCCAGTCATAAGGTAAGGCATCTCACATATGCACAGTCAACTGCGTATATACCTTTGAACTTCAGTATTTTGAAGGGAGCAATTACGCAAGGGGCCAGTTACTTTTCCTATCTATCTATCTATCTATCTATCTATCTATCTATCTATCTATCTATCTTAGTCTCTCTCTAAAATATGTAATTAACCTCATTCATGTCAAGATAGGCAATGCATTTTGAAATCAAAACCATCCCCAGTCAGTCCCAATTCATATCTTGCTGAATGAATGTTGAGCACATATTAAAGGTGTATTGATTTCAAAAATTTCAAAAAATACATTTCAAAATGTAAGCCTAGGAGAAACAGACCAAGAGACAAACTGTCTACCTTTAGTTGAGTCCTAGATTACAGAGATGATAATGGCTTTCATGGCCAACAGAAAGACCAGTTTGTCTCTCTAGAACAGTACACCAGAAAAAGATCAGTGTCTAGACCCAAGGAAATATCTTGGCTGGCAATGACTCTAAGAAAAGCTGCTAGGGATCCTGTATTCAAAATTCTAAGAATTCAGCTTATTCCTGGAGTCCAGAATACATGTTTATAAATCAAATCAATGAAAATTACATTTGGTTTATGATGAGCTTGAAGAAATATCTGTGAAGTAAGACTCTAACTGAGGGTGATGGCCAGTGGGGCTGTGTTTTAGTCTCTAAATAACATTAAAAGGTAGAGGTCAGTGAAAGTCTCCATAGGAAACAGATGGCAAACCCAAAGAGATGGCTGACAAGCTGAGACTCAGAAGTTACCAATTCTTCTAGTGCAGAAACTAGGTTCAAAGGCACAGGAAAGGGCTAAGAGAGTAGGTACCAGGTAGCAGCAACCACAAGAAATTGATACCATCTTAGGGCTGAGAAATGTAGTGAGGAATCTGGTTCCACAGTCTGGAAGGACACACAGAGTGGATGGGGCACCCTAGCAACCTGTCAAAAGAGTGGGGAAATAAATATCCTTGTTTTATCGTTTGCTAGTAATTGCCAGCAGGTAGATCTAGTTGTCTCTGGAAACATAAACACTTGGCACAGACAAAAAGGTATGACACAGAAAGCAACATGTTAAATTAGGGGGCCATCTCCATGGCACCATTTGAAGGGTGTAGTCTGACTTTGGTAAAAACAACATAGGCAGTAAACACCAAGTCAGCCCACAGTTAGGAACTAACATATGGAGTCTAATTTCTGCTACATAGAACCGATTATCAGAGAGTTAGAAATTTGTTTCACAGAAAGGAGATGAGGAAGCACTTTGAATATGGTTCTTGTCTATCCTGAGTAACCGAGAATTTGCCAAGAGAAACTTCCTAAGGTAAGGGGTAATTGTACACAGAAATGCTGCCCACAAAGGTAGAATCCTGGACAGGACTTAGAGGTGGGATTGGGGGTGGGGGGGGGGGGCTTAATATTTTTTTTTCTTCATCCAAGTTGAAGCCCAGGAAGTAAAACCAAACATGACAACTCTGAAGAAACAAAGGGGTGTCACCCAGCAACATCCCAGTAAGAAACAAAAGCCACGCCAAATAGGGCAATTCAAAAAGAAAATCCCCTAAAAGGACTATTTACAAAGGTGTGGAAACCACAGGACGCCTGTGTACCTAGGGACTGGGATGCACCTGCAAGCCAGGAGAGGGAGGTACTTAGAGAGGGCAAGAGCTAGGTGGAGGGACAATTAAAACAGCCAGCCTTGCGTGACCTCACCCCCTTTTCTTTAATCTGCTTTCCATTTTCTCATAGGTCAAATCCAACCAAAAGCCAGGGGGAGGCAGTTGGTATACAAAGTGCACCATTGTGGAGGCCTGGATGGAGAGGACAGTGGGCGGGTATCTGGAAAAACAAACAGAAGGCAGGCAACCAAGCAGAAAGTCAGGGTCCGTTCATCAGTTAGGACAAGTTTGATAATGGATTGCTTTTAGTTCCAGAATCAAGAATATGAATTTCTCTGGATTCGCTGAAACTTTTAATTTTGGAAGAATCATTAACCAATGAAAATTAATATCAAAGTCTTGTCACAATCAGCTACGAAACCAACTACATAGTAACTCTGTGAGATGACTCTTAAACACACATATATGCCTAATCCTGTGATCACCTCCTCTCCCTAGCTGTGAGTTCAAGTTTGTGTTTTAAAAGAATTCTGACTTTGCTTCACTGTGGCAAGTTATTCCTCAGCCCCATTTGCTTTGCAGGGTGCCTGGCATCTGCTTCAGGTCCCATCTAGAAACATACTATCCTTAGCTCACACGAATTCTATGTACATTTATATTTTAAATCACTACAAGTTCCTACATACCTACAAGATTTAGTATGAATCCATCTAGCCATTTGTCCTTGTGAAGGTTATCAATAACATAATTTTATTCTCATAGGTTCCACACATGCTAACAGTCGTCTTCAGACGTCTCTGTCCTTGTGGCACCTGTAGGTAGGTGTGTACGGGGACAGACGATGCAGGAGCCAGGCCTTCCAACTGCCACCCATTCAGATCTACTTGAATGTTTTCTCTACCTTTAGATTCCTGAAGACAAAACCTGAGAGCTAATGATATGCCTTAGGATATAATGTCCTTTCCAAGAAAGCACGAGGATCTGCAGATCCCACATACAGATACACACAGCTCTAATCCCAGAGCTGGAGATGCAGACATAGGAGGCTCCTAGGGCTTTCTAGGCAGCCAGTTCAGCTAAACCAATAAGCTCCAGGTTCCATGGAAGCCCCTGACTCAAAAGAATAAGGTGGATGGAGAGCAAGTGAGGAAGACATCCAACGTCAACTTCCAGCCCCTACTCACCAGACATGTGCAAGCACAACTACACCCAGATGTACACACACACACACACACACACACACACACACACACACACACACTCACGGGCTGCAGCTTCAGTGGCAATGAAGACAGTGCCTGTGCTGTGTTGATTAGGTTTGTTTTTCTTTTCTTTCTTTCTTTTTTTTTTTTTTTCAACTTGACACAAGCCACAGTCATTTGGGAAGAGGGAACTTTTGAGAAAGTACCTCCATCAGACTGACCTGTAGGCAAGGGCATTTTCTTGATTGGTGATTGATGTGAATGGGCCCAGCTCAGTGTGGGCAGTGCCACCTCTGGGGATGTGGTTTGGGTTCTGCGAGAATGCTGAGCAAGCCACAGGGGACAAGCAAACGAGTAACATTCCTGTATACCCTTCACTTTGGTTCCTACCTCCTCCAGGTTTCCTCCTGTTTGGTTTCCTGCCTCGGCACCCTTCAATGAAGGACTATGACCAACATGCAAGGTAGATAAATCTTTTCCTTCCCAAGCTGCTTTGGCCATAGTGGTCATCACAAGAGTAGAGGTAACTAAGAGAGGGGCTGTATCCAATAACGCAGTTCAGTTTATTTCAACTTAACCTTCTTTGTATGTCATCCTTGTACTAATATTGCACCAGGACACTGCCATCAAAAGAACAAGCTATGTGAAGTATCAAAGACTAGATACATAAGTAAGGACAGTTTTAAGACATTCGTGAGAACTTAAAAAAGATGAATTAAAGAGCTATTAGTTACCTGGTTCTGAAATTAGCGTTTTCTTAAATACATTAGAAAAGGCCCAAAGACTGAGACTTGGAACCTCACAGCTGAGACTGATGCCTCCCTTTGCCTCACCTGGAAGTTGCTCCAGGGTTCTGATTCCTAAGCTCTGTCATCAGCACCATCAATGCAAATGGGTTTCTTCTTCCCCACTGTGGGCCACTTACAATTTCTTGTTAAACAATTTCGGCCCCATCATCTATCTTAGGGCCAAATAAATCTTTGTAAAGTTCTCACTTTTATTCCTCTGCTTAAAACCTTCACCAGCTCCTCATTACCTACAAGAAAAGTCTCAAAATCCCTTCACTTGCTATTTGAGGAACACTTTACCCTCCATCCCCAGCCCTATTACAAGGTTTCATGCATGTACCTCACTTCCCGGACGTGTGCACGGGCCACTCTCTGAAGCACTGTTCAGTGCTCACTCCCAGGCTTTTCCTTTGCCTTGGCTGCACATCCGGTCACCTATGCCTCTGCCAGCCTCCTCCCCCCTCTAGGGTTTTCCTTGCAGTGACTCCCCAGTTCCACCTCTTCTAGCCCCCTGGCTATGTGTGTCTCCACCCCACCCCTAACCTTGCACAGCATTTATTTGTACTCATCTTTGATGCTCATCCCAGTCTATAGTTTATTAGAGGAATTCGGTGCTTAAAGATCTGCAGCTTCCAGGATTATTGTGGCACTATAATTAAATAAGATTCTTTTAATGTGCCTAGACAGCTCATGGCATGCAGTAGAATTCAGTAATTGTACATTGTTATATATAATTCTGTGATAATAATCAGTTATTATTATGTCTGTTATTATAGACAGTATGGTAAAGTAGTTAAGAGCACAGCTTTGTAATCTAATTGAAAAACAGCCAGCACTTATATTAAGTGTTTACCACATTCCAGGCACTACACTGGGAGATTTAGCATGGATTATCTACTTTATCTCTACAATTATCTCCTTTACTCTTCAAAATCCTGCTCTTTCTGTGTTTTGCCTTAGTGATGAAGAACATTCTATGCTAAACACAGTGTGGTAGACACTAAGAATTCCGTAGAAATGAAGACAGAGTGATTCTCACCCTTAAGGAGATAACAGTGTCATGAAGAGATAATAATAAACAAATGGCACTGTAGAAGACTCGGGACATTATTTACTTATTATCAACTTGTCTGTTTGGCTGGCTGGCTGACCCCACTAGGACATACGCTCCAGAGGATGGCTGGTATTGTGGGCTATATCTTCTGCATTTTGATAGCAAGCCTGGTCTCAAGAGGACCAGCTGCTAACAAATGTTTATAATGAACGAAGTTAATAAGTGGTTGGAAGGGAATCGACAGAGGAGATCAGAGGTGAGCGTGATGGGAAGGCTGCTCTGGACGGGACGTCAGAGGAGTCATTTAAACTGGAACCTGGAAACCAGACAAGGGAATACTTTTCCTCTGGGGAAACTGATAAAAACCAGAGACTTACAGAGATGAGATAATGGATTATTCAATATGATATGCCACTGGAACTCAGAACCCTAATTGAAATCAAGACAACCTGATTGTACATCAGTGTCCTCATGCCTCCGGGGTAGGCAGCTTTTAACAAGTATTTTGCACAATGCCTGGCGCAGGTAATTGTTACTGGCTATCATCTGCTATGTTGTAAGTTTTTAAATTAGTCTTATTTTAAAAACATGGAATTGATTACTAGCTATTTAATTCGTTATAGAGCATATTTAGAATCCGAAGAGTCAGGGTTTTGGGGTTTTGGGGTTTTTTTCCTCTGTTGCATTCCTCCTCACCCATGCGAGGGAGAAATTCCTCATCGGCGTGTGAGCACGTCAGGGTCACTCAGGCTAGAGGGTAAGCTGGGGCGGAGTTCCAGGATGTCGGTACAATAGTTTGTCACAGGGCCTGGGAAAAGAGTCTCCTACTCCATCCTCATGCACTGCCCAGTGGAAGGCACTGAAAGCATTTTTCACCAGGCCACAGGGGTGTTTTCAACATTCCAATAGGACCCAGTTTTGACAAGTGGCCATGCCTTTCAAGGCAGAGCAGAGAGCATGGTAGGACAGAGGGGAGGAGATGATCTAGGAGTTTCAAATGCCACGAGCGTAATAATTAGTTCTGGCCCTGCTCTGTACCATGCAGGCTACAACCAACCTGCTGTGATTTTATTTACAAGGGGCTGCCAAGAACTGCTCCAGGAGAGCCAGGCATCCCTCAAGGGAACACAGAAACACTAAAACTCTGTGGCTGGCAGCAAGGCAGACAGCGGGCACGTTGGCATAACTCACTGTCCTTTGCTGAGCGCTGAGAAGTCTGCCTTAAGTGGGCCACTGCCTGGTTTACACTTCTCAAGCAAGAGTGTATTACAGACAAGCCCTCAAACAGCAAGGCCATGCAGATAGCTTCCTGCTACCAGCCCTGGAGACCCCCACAATGCCACAGCTTTTCCTTTGGAAATTCCACAGAAAGCCAACTGAGAAGCATTCAGTGTAGTTTCATTCACCCTAAAGACTGCAATGACAATCCACAAAGTGGATTTTAAAGATGGAAGAATTTAGAGGGGTTATTATGTTTGTGCTTTCTCCCAATTTACTTAGTAAAATCGTACCCCTAATTCACTAATAAATAAATATATTAGGAGGTAGAGCTTTTAGAGCATGATTAGGTCATGAGAATGGGGTGAGTGTCCTTATAAAAGAGGCTTCAGGGAATCAAACTTGTCTACCTCCAGCACTTTGTGAGGACATGTTGAAAAGGTATGTTGGCCATAAAACCAGATAATCCTCACCAGACTCTGAA
The DNA here is from genome assembly GCA_033318265.1 of Phyllotis vaccarum. Lineage (NCBI taxonomy): Eukaryota > Metazoa > Chordata > Mammalia > Rodentia > Cricetidae > Phyllotis > Phyllotis vaccarum. Next base: position 27,832,869 of record JARWLC010000017.1, read on the forward strand.
TTTGCTACTGCCTTCATCTAAAATTCCTTAGCCTCCAGAACTGCGAGCAACATTTTTTTGTTGTTTATAAATTACCTAGCCTATTATATTTTGTCACAATGGTCTTCTTATACTGACAAGGGGTGAAATAATGTCCTCAGAGTCACCCAGTAAGTAAGAAGTCAAGGACTTGAGCTTAGGACTTTACAATTAGATATGTCTAATTTTAAAACCACTTTTTGTACCATACCATTTTGCCCTTTTAAAGATCCATGCCTGGGGAGAGATTAAAATAGCAATTACAGAGAAATCTAGACTCTAACTGCAGGGCTACTGGCAGCTCGGCCATTCAAAAGAGACAGTTTCTGAACAAAGCAGGAGCTAGAGTTGCCCTTCCTGCATCTTGCACATTAGCTATCTCACTAATAAAACAGTGCACAGCGAAGGATTGTGGGGAAGATGACAAGCACATAGTCTCCTGGGACAGCTCTTAAATAGGAGCTTTACTTAAAGGATGGCATGTTCAAAGAGGTGAAGATTTCCACACGCTTTCTCTTCCTGGCTCCCGGGAGAGAAGCTTTCATTTCAGGGAGTCACAATATTTGTGTGTCTTTCAGACAGCTTTCCCCTTTAAAGCTGCACTGCGCAGGTAGCTCTGTAGCTCTCAATTTATTACAAAGGCTGCCAGAGGATGGCAGAGGGCTGGAGGAGAGGAGATTCAACAAGGCTTTTCTGGGCTGAGGTTCCCGGGAAATTGGGGCTCTGTTTCCAGATTGATTTCAGGTTGTGTACTTGGGAGTGTGTGAAGAGAGACATTAGGCAAATCACCCATCCTCACAGCATCTCTCAAACTGAGAAAATAGCTGCTTTTTGGGTAAAAGTGGGGTCAGGACAATTGAGAATTTTATACGAAGCCATGACTTAGACATATAGATCTAAAAATAGATGTATTAAAAAAATTGGGCCTGATGTCTGCCTATCTATTAGACAGATACGTACATACATACACATACATACATATATATATACACACACATACATATTTGGATAGGTGGATGGATAGTAGATAGACAGACAGATAGATAGATAGATAGATAGATAGATAGATAGATACATACATACATACATACATACATACATACATACAAAATACATACCTATATACACACATATACAAACATACACACATGAGGAGGTGGATGGATGAATAGGTAGGTAGGTAGGTAGGTAGGTAGGTAGGTAGGTAGGTAGATAGATAGATAGATAGATAGATAGATAGATAGATAGATAGGTAGATAGATAGATAGATTTATTGTTTTGAGACAGGATCTTATGTGTCCCAGGCTTGCTTTGAACTCACAATATAGCCAACGATGATCTAACTTTTGATCTGCCTACCTCTGTCTTCCAAATGCTGGGTCTACAGGCATGCGCCACCACACTCAGTTTTATGCTGTGCTAAGGATCAGACTCAGGATCATTGATATACTAAGCAAGTACCCTACCAACTGGGATACATCCCTAGCCCCTGATGTATATTCATTAATGAACAATAAGTTCAGACATGCCATAAAAAAACCCATTGTCAGGTCTATTCATTGTCTCATCTTGTGAGACAAGATGGTTCTGGTGCTAGAAAGCAAAAATGACCAATACAGTGTTACCCACTGGAGAGTTCATGAGAAGTCCAGTGAGTCTCTACAAAGGAAGGTACTTTATGAAGCCTGGTGAGATAGATGCCTCTACACCCAATTTAAAGATGAAGGAATGAGCTCAATGGAATTGTACAATTCCACATATTCAGATTGACAGGGTTGACTTTAAAATACCCTTCTGCCTGATCCTGGAGCAAACAGTCTTCCGCATTCCCAATGGCCTCCCCATCAAGCTCTACAGGAATGACATGGGATTTTGGAGTCCACAGACTTTTCTGTTATACCTAATTCATTTTATTTGCTATCTCCAGGCTTTACCAAGCAAACTTGGAGAAAGTATTTATTGTTGAATCAGGGGTAAGATTTTACTAAGTAAATTGGGAGAAAGTACAAACAGCTGGTGTAAAGACAAGAACCATAAATTAACTGAGGGCATACACTTTTTAATTAAATGGTCTGTGGTACTGATGCTGCCTCGTTGTGATATCCTGATCTTGTCTGAGGTGTTCTCGGTTCCTTTTTCCTCAAGATAATGTTCAGTCTCTGAGAATATATTGTTTTCTGCTTGTATTCCACATGAAAAAAAGACCTATGATGGTCATGCTTTCAGTTTTGAGTGAATGAGTTCACAGTATGTAGAAAACAAAACAAAAGACCAAACAGCAAACAGTGGAGAGTTAGAGCAGCGGGTGGGAAGTAAAACACCACCAAATCAGGCTCTTACAACATCCAGCACAAATGATTGATGTAACTGGATTGAACGAGCAAGCAAAAGCAACATCATAAAATCAGGCACTTAGGATACACAACAGAAATGACTGGGGAAGCCCTGCTGAACCTGAACCTGCCATACTGGAGATGCTGAGGAGAGATTTCCAGGCAGCCAGAAGGCTGTCTCTATGGATGAGCTTCCTGGCTTCTGTTCCCACTGCAGGCATTTTTATGACATTAGATAACGTAAACTCTGCTGGAAAGGGTTTACCATATAGCTGTTCACAAGGGCATAATGTTTTTAATACTGTCGGCTGTTTGCCACTTTCCTGTTGCTGTTATGGAGCTTGTCCCCAAACAGAATTCTGGAAGACACTTGAAATAAACACAGTTGAGCTTGGGACAGGTAAACTCTCCTCCCTCCCAGAGTCCCCTTGCAAGAAGCACACGACAATTCCCCAGTATAAAGTGTAGTACAGTTTGCTATAGTTATCAAATATACATCCTCAGAACTGTTGGCACTCACCACACACATTATTAATATTTATTACATGAGAATATGTATGATAAAGGAGACTGACCTTTGCTAGCATTGCCACTATGATCCTTCTTAAGTATGTTGCTGGTATTTGAGAAACCTGCATGACTCCAGGTGATCAGTAAGTACATTTTTGAATTTCAGGAGGTTGCACCTGTGGGACATTGGTGTGATCACAAGCTGCTTCAACCCTCTGTGCTCATTCAGAATGGAGCTGCTGTCTGACGCTGAAAGACATATTAAGAATAAATGCTCCCGGGCGGTGGTGACACATACCTTTAATCCCAGCACTCGGGAGGCAGAGGCAGGTGGATCCCTGTGAGTTCGAGGCTAGTTTGGTCTACAGAGTTATGTCTGGGACAGCCAGGGCTGCACAGAAAAATTCTGTCTCTTAAAACCAAAATAATAATAATGATAATAATAAATAAAATTTAAAAATAAAGAATAAACTCTCCAGAGTAGGAAGGTTTCTTATAAGACATACAGTCTCCAAGTCTTTTGGAAAAGAAAAATTAACACTCAGCAAAGAGCTGGAGACTCAACTAGAGAGTGTAAAAAAAAAAAATACTGAAATGTGAATCTATTATACGTGATCTATTATACCACTGAAGACATTTTTATTGATATAATTATGAAACATACAGAAAAAATGCAAAACCGAAATTAAATGAAAATTATCTGCAGGGGCTCAAGGAATAAAAATGATAGCCAAGTGAGCCTGATGGCCCAAGTTCCATCCCTAGAAGCTAAATGAAAGAGCTGGACTCAGTGGCATTTGTGAAAATACCGGCATTTCTATGGCAGTATGGGAGGTGGAAACAGGAGAGACATACTGGAAGAGCAAAGTCCAGCTAGCCTGCTGGATAGGTGGCATAGTGGCAGAAAGAATGAGAAGATACTCTGTCCCCAACAAGGTGGGAGTCAGGACACACTCCCAATAGCTGTCACCTGACCTCCACACATGCACCATATGTACCCCTCTCTCTCTACCTCTCTCTCTCTCTCTGCCATCTTGAGAGGGAGGAAGGAAGGAAGTAGGGAGGGAGGGAAGGGGGAAGGGAGGGAGGAGGGAAGGAGGGAGGGAGGGGGGAGGGAGGGAGGGAGGAAGGAAGGAAGGAAGGAAGGAAGGAAGGAAGGAAGGAAGGAAGGAAATGTTTTGAATTTGTAGAGCTATCTGTAACATCCTACTGGAAGACAGTCACTATTGATATTTTTCTCTGTCTATAAAATTTTAATAACCTCTTGGCAGTTTATCTTCATGCTGAAAATGGTTCGTTTTCTTTAACCAATATCTACTATTGAACAAATAATTTTCTTTTCAGAGTTTTTCCTTTTACAAACACGGTTGAGATGAGCGATCAACTGATAAACTTGGGACTGAATCATCTGATTGTAAACACCACTGGGAAGATGGCGTGCCTACACATGTATCTGTCCAGTTATGTCTTCAGAATAAATCCCTAGAAAGTTACAGCTCCAACACGTAGCCACCTTAAAAACAAGAACAATTTCCTTTAATACAAGCCAAATTGCCTTCTAGAAACTCTATACAAAGTCAGTGTCAGCCACAGTACTTACTGCCCCGCACTCTTACCTGTGCCCTGGTATTATAAAACACACTCAATATATTAACACTAAGGGTGGTAAGTGTCATGTGCTGATTCTGTGCCAATACTTTGTTAACAGTTGGTGTGAGTCTGTCACTTTTGGTCACGTCAGCCCAGCTATGACAGGTCTATCCTCTAAGCTAAACAACAGCCCTCCTTGGGAGCTCGGCTGTTCTGATGGCACATGAACATCCCAGCTGGACTTGTTGACTTTCTAGGGCAGTGGTTCTCAACCTTCTTACTGCTGTGTCCCTTTTACATGCTTCCCCATGTTGTGATGACCCCCAATCATGAACTTATTTGCATTGCTATTTCATAACTGTAATTTTTCTTCAGTTATGAATTGTAAATATTAGTGTTTTCTGATGGTTGTAGGTAACCCCTGTGAAAGGGTCCTTCAACCCCCAAAGGGTTGGTGACCCACAAATTGAGAAGCATTGTCCTTGAAGGGGTAGGGAGAGTCATAGGATTCTCTCTGGGATAGAAGAAGGGGCTTTGTCTGTGGAGTTATAGGGGAGCTGCCATCCCTATTGGCTAATGACTCTCCACTATGGCATATTACGGAGGGACCCCACTCACACTCCTGTAAGTAACCACTTACACTCTGTGAGTAAGCCAATAAACTTAATGGTGCCACCGAGTAGACTTTGGTGGCATCATGAATTTATTGTTGGGAGCAAAGCCTTTTTTTTTTTTTTTTTTCAAGGAAAAAATGTTAGTGTCACACTGAGACAAACCTTCCTGTCCTGAGGCCACTGCCTGCTGCTCTGGGAGAAATTTGAAACTTAAAACAATTGGCCATATTCATGTTAGTTACCCTGGCCATTCTAAGCAATGTCCAAGTGTATTATTTATATTAAAGTTCATTTATAATGAACTAGTGCTTTTATAGAAATTTTCTGCTGATACCTTTGTCTGGTTTGGATATTTAGAGTAATACCAGCCCTGTAGAATGAATTATGAAACATTCCTTCATCTTCTATTTCCAGTAAGGTTTTGGTTTTCTGTTTTGTTTTTTGGGTTGGTTTGTTTAGGTTAAAGATTTACTCATTTTACTTGCATGTGGATGAGTATTTTGTCTGTATGTATTTGCTGAGTGCAAACCTGATAGGTGAGACAAGCCTCAAATATCCTAAGTGTCTCGATGGGTGAAGACAAGAACGCATGTATCACTACACCCAACTTCCTTCAGTTTTCAATTATGATTCATTAAAAATGAACATAACAAAAAACTTATAATTCTTATTTTTAGGTGTGTGCCATTACTGTCCTGGCTAAAATTTATAACTCTTTTTAAGTGCACTGTTTATTGATACTAACTATATTTCAGTTACAACCTTAACCACCATCGATTCAGCACATTTTCCTCTAAGTTCTTCATACTAACCGGTAGGTCACAGGGTGACTAGGTGGTAATGTGCCTGCCTGGCACATGTGAGACCACTCATTCTATCCTCAGCACTAGATAAATAAAGAATTGTGACCCCTGTAAGCATCCCATATGACTGAAATCATGCACTATTTGCTTTTTTGTGGCTAATTTATCTTGATTAGAATAATATTCTCCAGACTCATCCATGTTTTAGCAGACTCAAACTCCTCTTATTTTTAAGGCTGAAAGGATATTCCCCTGTGTGTACACAACACATTTTTACTTCATTTATAGCCTGAAAAATAGCCTATTCTGGAAAATGTCCCATGTGCAATTGAAAATCCTGTATAAGCTGCTACTGGGTAGGGTGAACTGGAAATGCCTGCCACATCTAGTTGATTTACTATATTGTTTAATGACCCTGTTGACTTATTTATCTTCTCTCTGGTCATCGGTTTTGCATGATCTATTTTAGTGGTCTGTTATATGCATGAATGCTTATAAGTATTATAAAAGTCTGCTGTATTGAAGTATTCCTGTTGTATAGGTCTTTGTCCCCTCTAATCTTTCCTTTAAAGTCTATTTTGTTTGATATTCAGACATACCCACCTATGCTTCTCTCTCTCTCTCTCTCTCTCTCTCTCTCTCTCTCTCTCTCTCTCTCTCTCTCTCTCTCTCTCTCTCTCTCTCTCTCTCTCTCTCTCTCCAGTGTCTCACTTTGTAGCCCTGAATGTCCTGGTGTTCTGGAACTCACAATGTACACAAGTTTGCCTTGAACTCACAGAGATCATCCTGCCTCTCAAGATGAGATTTTTCATTTCTTCATTTTGGAGGAAGGGTGTACACGCTGCAGCACACAGTGGAGGTGAGAGGGCAACCCTCAGGAGCCATTGTTCTACCACTCGGGACCTGGAAACTGATCCTGCCTCTGCCTCCTCGGTACTGGACTACAGGTTTATGTCACCACCCCTGGCCCCACCTCTGCTCTTTATTGGTCAATGATCACATGAAGTTATGGAATATGATCTTTGTTTTTAAATTCTTTTACTTTCAACTGACTTTATTTCTGAAGATAAAATGACTTTTGTTTTTGTTTTTTTGTTTTTCAAGACAAGATTTCTCTGTGTAACTCTAGCTGTCCTGGAACTAACTCTGTAGATGCTGGCCTGGAACTTACAGAGATCTGTCTGTCTCTGCCTCCTGAGTGCTGGCTGGGATTAAAAGTGTGTGGTGGCTAACAATGACTCTTTTATAAATAGTAGGAGATCCATTCTTCCGATCCTATTGCTGTGAAGCTATATCATGGCCACAACTCATAGAGGTAACATTTATTTATGGAGTGGCTTACAACTTCAGAGGTTTAGTCAATTAGCATGGCAGGGCATGGCAGTGTGCAGGCAGACTTGGTGCAGAGAGTTTACTGTTTATATTTAAATAGACTGTTGATAAGGAAGGGCTTCTGTGATTTTGCTATTTGTCTTCTAACAGGTTTGCCTCATTTCTGCATTTCTATCTTTTTGTATTCTATTGAAGTATGTGGGGGGAGGCTGTATTGAGGTGTGTGTATGTGTGTGTGTGGTATGTGTGTGAGGGGGGTGTATGTGGTGTGTGTGTGTGTGTGTGTGTGTGTGAGAGAGAGAGAGAGAGAGAGAGAGAGAGAGAGAGAGAGAGAGAGAGAGGGTGTGTATTGGGGTGTGGGTGTGTGTGTGTGTGTGGTGTGAAGTGTGAGGTATAATTCCCCTCTCATTCACTTTTGCATATATTCTATAGTTATTTTCTTTCTAATTACAACAAGGATCACCCTTACCAAGCTCTGGTGTTAGTCTTTTGCCATCATAATAAAATGCCTGATTCTTAGACCACTTAGAGAGAAAGAGTTTAATTTAGTTCATGGATTCAGAGACTCAAAGTCCCACTGCAAGAAGAAGGTTTGGAGAAAGCTACCTAATGTCCCTTAATTTCAGCCTGCACACCACCCATGAGCATTTGTTGCACAAGAATGGTCCCAAATCCACTCAATTTTTGTTTATCTAAAAAATGTCTTAATTGCCCCATTACTACTAAAGAATGTTTTTCTGGATGTTGGATATCTGGATGTCTGGAATATGTTGGCTCACTGACACTCTTCCAAAGTTTCTGAGGAGAAATCTACTGGTGACTGACCTCCTGTAGATTTTATTACAGCATGCCGTTTTTAGTAGGTCTTTCAAAAGTCCACTTAGCTATATCTTACTATCGTGGGGCACACTTTGAGTTGGTGTTAATTGTTTTTTGAACTTCTTAGATGTTTAACTTCGTGCTTTTCTTTATGTTTGGGGAGTTTTATTTTCTTTATTTTATGACCTCTCTAAATATTCTTTTTCACCGCTTCTGCCCCCTCCCCCGCCTCCTCCCCCGCCCCCTCCCCCACCCCCACCCCCCCACCCCCCACCCCCACCCCCGCCACAGAACTTACGTCTCTCTGCCTAATGCTGTCTGTCACACAGGTTTCTTGGGGTCTACCCCCTTAACTTCAAACTTTCTTCTTCCAATTCCTCCAACTTGGTGATGTTCATCAACATATCTTCAAGTATGTTGATTTTTTTTCTTATATCTGCTTAAATCTGCCTCTGAATCCCTCCAGTGAAATTTATATTTCCTTTATTGTACTTTTTGGCTCTAGAAATTTTTTGCTTACTCTTTTGGAAAGGAAGGAAGACATGCCCCAGCATATGTGGAGAGGTCAGAAGACAACTTTTAGGAGCCATTTCTCTCCTGTTATGCAGATCAAGTCTCAGCAACAAATTACCCTTACCCATTAAGCTATCTTCTCTCCCATCTCTTTTTAACATGTATTATGTGTATGTGTGTGTATGAGTGCAGGTGTGTGTGTGCTATGGTGCAGGTCAGAGGACTACTTTCATGAATAAATTCTCTCCTTCTATTGTGGGATCCAAGGATTGAACTTAGGCCCCCAGGCTTTTGTTGTCTTGATGGCTCTGTTTCAGAATTTTTGTTTATTCTTTTTAAAGTTTTTAATCTCTTCATTGATGTTTTATTTTGTTTGTACATCATTGTGGGAGGCATGGAGGTCCTTGTGCTCACAGAGAATCACTAGGTAACCAGAAATGTTAAACACAGAGGGTTGTCTCTTCAAAAGAGGGATGTATAACTTGTTTTCTTCCCAGAAGACTGGGAACCGACATGGTTAATAGCCTGGTGACCTCTTCACTGTGCCGCTGAGACCACTCTGGATCCTCCTCAAGACCCTTATTATGAACTTATGAGCTCATGAGCTTATGAGCAATGTCAATCTGTAGAACTTAACTTTATGGAAGGTGTTACATATAGTCAATCTAGGCCCCATCTTTATGGAAGATGTTACATGTACTGTACAAAGAGTCAGGATTTAGTCATGTCTTAAGTTTTATTGTGCACGTGGGAATGAGTTCATTATCACCAGGAAAATTTTCACCAAAATGTGCTGTACTTAAATATGCCTAAATAAATTTCTCTGGGTCAGACTCCCAAAGTTTAAACCAACACTAGCTACTGAGTTACACTGAACCCAGCTGCCTTCTTACCTCCCTGGGATCCTTATTCTGCTGGTTGTGATTGTGACAGGAACCCCATGTGGTGGTTTGAAAGAAAGTGGCATTACTAGTAAGCACGGCCTTATTGGAGTAAGTGTGGTCTTGTTGGAGGAAGTGATGTCACTGGGGGGAGGGGAGGTGGCTTGGAGTTCTCATATAAGCTCAAGCCACACCCAATGAGACAGTTCATTCTCTGTTGCCTTCAGATCAAGATGTAGGACTCTCAACTCCTTCTCCAGTACGATTTCACCATGCTAATGGACCAAACTTCTATTATTATAAAGCTACCCCATTAAATAAATGTTTTCCTTTATAAGAGTTATTGTGGTCAGGATATCTCTTCACAGCAATAGAAACCCTAAGACACCTCGCATATCATTTTCTCGAGTGTCTCCAAGCTCATCGTTTTAAAATGTCTAACAGATCTGTCATCCTATCTTTTCCAAAGAGATTGTCCCCCTCTTCTTTTGCTTCTTTGTTTTTTAAATGTGTCTGATTTTTCCTTTTTGTATAATTTCTGATTTTAGTTGTTGAAAATCAGTTATTTGAATATAATAATTTAATTGTGAGAATCAAATTCTCTCCCTTCCCAAGTGTTTGTTTTTTCTTTTTTCTTACTGTCTGGATGGTCTTAATAGTCATTTTCAGGGATGGGGTATATATCGTTCAGTAGGTAAAGCGCTTGCCTACTATTCACAAAGCTCTAGTTTCAGTCCCCAGAACCACATAAAGCAAGTTTGGTGTCACAGACCTGTCATTTCAGAACTCAGGAGGTAGACGTGGGGGAATTAGGAATGTAAGGTCTTAACACAAAAGAATAAAATGAAGTATTATTTTAGGATATCTCTTTAACAAGGGGCATCCTCAAGTGTAAAAATCCATCTCTTTTCTGAGCCTATTTCCCTCCTGGCTACCATGTCCCCCTCCCCCCCCCCCCCCACACATTGCTTACTTTTGCCCATACAGTTATTCATGAACGTCTTAGTCTTTAATCTGACTCTGCAGTGGGTGAGAAGACAAAAATCAAGGGGTTTTTGAGTCTTTGGGAAATTTCCTCCAACAGGAGTGAGGACACACAGCATTGTAGGGGGTGCAGCACCAGTTACTAGAACCTTTTGAGTCTCTGTGATCAGAATCAGCAATCAGTGATTATGAGCAGAGCTCTGTGTTATGGAAGACAAGCATTTTCCTTCACCCTGCCTGGGACAAGGTAGAAACAATTTGCTCCGGGGACACATTCAAAGCTGCCAGCTGCCAGTCTAGGGAGTGGGGGATGGTAGCTGCTTCTGTTCTAAGAGCTGAAATTGACCAAAATTGACTGCAATTTACTGTTCAAGCCTCCCTTCAACCAACTCCAGATTTTCCAAATACTTTCATAGGACAGACCCTGCCAGCATAATTGTCTGTCTGGTTGAGGAGACAGATACCCGCTTTGCCAACTTCCCAGAATTCTCTCTTTACTTCCAGTTATTATGTGTTTTCTTGAAAACTATTCCCATTCACCTTATTTATTCATTTTTTTAAAAACTCTGTGTTCACACTGCAAAAACATATTTTGATACAGGCTGAATGCTCAGCAAAGCCAAAATTGTTACTATTTGGCACTTTACAACCTACTTTTTATAAAAATTATTTTATGTGTGTTAGTCCTTGTCTGCATGTATGGATGTGTACCACATGCATGCCTGGTACCTGTGAAGTCCAGAAGAAGATGTCAGGAGCTGAAGCAATGAGCTGTTGAAACCACTATGTGAGTGCTGGGAACCAAATCCAGGTCCTCTGCATGACCAGTAAGTGCTCCTAACCACCGAGTCGTTTCTCCAACCAATTACTACTACAGAGGAATGGGGCCTAAAATCTATCATGACTATTTAGAAGAAGAACATCTATTTTTAAATAAAGTTAAGCTATAGGATGAATGCATGTGTGTGCATGGATGCTCAAGCAAGACAGCCGTACCAAAAAGCAAAATATAAAATCTTTATGCATTTTTAAGATAAGTCACTGGATGAAGTTATCCATGAGTGCAGTGGGTTGACTTAACTGTATTTCACATTCCTAGGGAGATGTCTTTATACTCTACTTTGGCAAGTACTGTAAAATTATAGAGGATGAATAGAATAATTTTTATGTTTATTGTGTGCATGGATTGTGTTGAGAATTCATCACTACTCATCACCTAGGATGCTAGCCCAGAAAACTTCAACCAAAACATTCTGGGGTTAACTCAGAAATAGACAATCTCAATAACCAAAGATATTTACTCTAGTAGTAAGTTAAAACCATGTGTCAAGGCAGAGTCCCTAATACTGAAGAGGCATGTAGGGGCTCTCCCTGCTCAATCAGGAGAGACAGGATACTCATCTTGGGTGCGAAGGCAAACTGTGAAGATGCATATCACACCCACCTTGACTGAATAAACACAGCTTGGAGCTGCTTCTCATTTTTCCCCCAGAGGAACACAAGGAATGTTCCTTCTGTCAGTTTGTCCCAGGAGGCCTCAGCTCTCTGACACTTCCCTTCCCAGGGCCGCTGTCATACCATCTGGGTGTCCCTTTTCCCTCGTAATCCCTGGCCTTTGAATTAGAGTGTTTAGCAAAAATTAATTAATTAATGAGTAAGGAATGTATATTATTCTAAAATCACAAGGCAAGGTTGGTGAGATGGCTTCGTGGATAAAAGTACCTGACAACCTGAGTTCAATCCCTAAAACTCTCATGGTAGCAGGAGAAAACCAACTTCTGAAACCTGTCCTCTGGCCTCCACATGAGTGCCAGGGCATATGCACAGACACAGACCAACCGACAGACAGACTGACAGACTGACAGACACACACAGATTATTTATATATATACTTAAAAAAAATTTTTAAAGACTAAAGGTAGGCTGGAAGTGGTGGTGTAGTATATACCTGTAATTACTCAGAAAGCTAAGGCATGAGTTCAAGACCAGCCTGGGCTACATTTTGGAGGTCCTGTGGGGGAGGGGGTAGTGAGAAAAAGGAATGGACTTCAGGCCTCTGAATTACCCCTCACTTTCCTGTGGTAAAAACTGACAGCTGAAGAGGAAATTCCAGGACCCTTGATCAGTAATTCAACCTCCCACTGAGCACCAACACGAGTTCCTCATTGGGGAGATTGCAGCAGCAGGTATGTGAGTGGACAAACCTGCTGCTGACATGATCCATAGTGTCGTGTAAGATGCTGATATTAAGGCTTTATGGCTGTTTATTCAGTCCCATGAGAGGGACCAGACACTGCATTCCACCTCTCCTGGGCAGGGTGCAGACAGTCATCCATCTTTTCTGTAAACCAACTGAAGTATCACCTCATTGTCCTGGCAGGGCTAATCTCTGGTCCTATATCTGCTATGAAAGATTGCTAGTTACATACCCAGAATCATCCATAATAACAGCAGTGATATGATTGTTAACTATCTATTCTGAATCTGTCTTCCTTTTTCAGTAATAGGACTCTGATTTGAACAAGGGGGAATGTACAGGTGAAAATATGCATTCCCAGCTTCTCTTATGGAAACTGAACAACCCCATGACTAAATTCTAGCTTCGAATACCTAGCTCTTTATGGGGAAACCCTTATAAAATGGCTGTTGAATCACTCTTTGGCTTTCTCCTCCTCTTCATGACAGAACAAGAGATTCATTCACTAGCTGTAAGGCAGTATTTAATCTGTGGCCTTAAGGTAGCCTTGCAGTGGGAGCTGGAGAAACAAATTGTAGAAAGAGTTGCTCCACAGAACCTGCAATTTACTGTTCAACCCTCTATTCAAATTTTATTTATATGAGAAAAACAAAATAAGCCTCTAGCATCAGACATCTGTCACTAACAGCAGAATGTATATCCTAATGCCCCACACTCCACAAAGCACCCCAAAGTTGGTAAGTGAGTTATACCTACCATGCATAATAAATACAACTGGGCAATAAAAGACCATTTGGGAGAAACTTTAATTGGGCCTAATGTTGTGACAGAGTGTTGTAGTACACACGAGGTACTACCTGAAGAGACTGAGAAGCATGCTGTTTATATAGCCAGAGGAGAGGTAGGGAGTTTTGTACAGTGGCCAATCCTCCACTCACAGACTCTCTGTAAGTCACCAGGAAACATGTTCTGCCCCATGCCCTGTCTGGTCAGTAACGGCTGCAAGATGGTTTGGACCCACCCAGAGTCACTGTACGTAGATAAGGTCATCTAGTCCCTGGGCCTTATCATATCAAAGTCAAGTTTCTCAGAACCGTGCAAGTGGCTTGGGACAGCTAACTGGAACAGAACCTTCTAGAATAGAAGCTGTTGTTTCCACAGCAGTTGTGACCACAGTGCCCTTCACAGCTAGAGCCTTCTAGGGAACGCCACAAAGTGTTCAGGGCAGCCAAGCTGCCAGAATGATGTTCTGGCTGAGAGCCAAAGAAAGGAGACTCTTCGGTGATAAATAACTCCCTGCTCAGGAATGCTGAACGTATGGGAAAGCTGAGACAGCTGTTCATCAAGCGGCTGATCATTGCAGCTAGCTAACAGGAAGAAAAATAAGAGTTAAGGGGTACTTACAATAAAGTCCTATCATGAAATTAGCATTGTAATAGTCTTTAATAGTACATACCCCAGAGGAAGTCTGGGTTGTCTAGTTGGAGGAGGACCCAAAGGGGAATAAGAGACACCCGTGACCATTTTATTTGAGTTACTAGTTTTCCCAAGGACAGCTGTACTTACCACAATGACCATTTCTCTTCCAAGTGCCCCCTCTCTCTGCCAGCTGCCCATTTTGACATAATTTTCCTTTTCTACACATCTCCTGCATTTCTCCTAAACTGAAACTTATTTATTTATTCATTTATTTATGGCAAGATGTCTGTGGCAACAAGTATCCATAGCTTCTTAGAGCAGAAAAATTAAGGCTAAACTTATATGGATGATATTCATGTCAGAGTCTCCCTGGTTTACATCAACCCCGGAAATAACATGTTTCTTCAAAGTAACACTTGGTACCAAAGCTAAGGTCCAGAAGCTTGTAACTCACCTAAAACTGACACCCAAGACAGAACTACGGGTAAAGGAAGTAGACTTTATTGGGAATATCAGCAATCTGGAAGAAGGGAGACCAGCCCCCAGATCCCCGGCTTCTGAAGCTAAAGAGAAGTAATGAACTGTTTCTAGAGATCCATGATAATGAATTGGAGAGATACTCATGTTTTTCTTTGGGAATAGTTTGGGATCTTCCAAGAACATGAGTTCCATCTCTTTTCACTCATTTTACTGTCTTCTGAGCTCACTATAGCTGGTAGTTATGTCTTTAACCTTGAAGAGAGAAAGGAAAAAATCTGGGTAATTTTAGGTCAAGGCAACTCAGTATTATAGTTCTGGACCAAACACTTCTCAAATCATTAACATGTCTACATGCAGAGCTGAGTAGAATCTGCCCCAAAAGAGGAAGCTGCAAAGGAGATGTGATGTGAAGGCAGACATGTCAAGCCTTTCATCTCGTCCCAGTAACTGGACATCTACAAACCAAAGTGAAAAGTCATATTTTCAGCAAAAATTGTCTTTTAAGTCCCTGAAAAGTAACCAGGCAACCATCATCCTCATAATTCCTAGATCACAGGAACTTTCTACAGTAAAGCTTGCAGGATACTGATAATGCTTTACCCATCTGTATGACTCCAAAATGAGTGGTTTTTGAGTCAAATAAAGAATTGAAGCTAAAGGGCTTAATTAGGTTTTAGTAACACAACTAGTTGAAGATTAGATAGTTATAGGCATAGTTTTTCTTAGTCATCTAAAAGGTATATTGGATATAAAACTTTAGATTCACAAGGATAAGGTAGATGATAAGAGTATTTTCTTTAATTTTGCTAAATACAAATAGACTAGATATGTAATTGTAATTCTTGCTTGATGGCTATTTTGTTATATGTAATTTTGCTACGTTAAAATTGAAACCTTCCTTTTTGATTAGACAGAAAGGTGGAGGTGATGTTGGAATGCCTTTCTGTATGCTGTGAATATCAATCTTTAAATAAAGTAGCTGTTTTGGGCCATGACAGGCACCATAGAAAAAGTAGGAAGAGAAATCAGAACATAGGTAGGAGAAGTCGGGTGGAGTGAGACAGACCGAGCTGAAGCCCAAAAGAGCAACATGTAAGGAACACAGGTGAGCCACGGGCCACGTGGCAGACAGATTAATAGAAATGGGTTGATTTAAGATGTAAGAGCTAGCTAGCAAAGTGCCTGAGCCATAGGCCAAACAGCATGAAGTTAATATAAGCGTCTGAGTCATTTCTGGGGGCCTGCGCAGCAGAGGCGGGCGGCTAAGGGGTCGGGTGCGGCAGGTCTGTGGGTCTGGGCCTCTGGCCGCCAAGGACCAAGAAACCGCACTGCAACAACAACTCCTATAATTGTTTAGCTACTGAGGACCACAGTACTCTGCACTGACACCTCTGGTCACCAACCTGTTTCTGTTGTTATCCTTCTTTACAAGGAAGAATATGAACTTAAGGTATTTTGACCATAATCATAGTATGAAGTTTGCAATGCTAGGATTGAGCTAGAACTCAGCCGCTCTACCGTTTAATCTTTTCTACGAAATACAGAAAATTACCTCTAAATCTATCAACAGAGGAGACTGTTTGCTTTTCTTCCTATCTGAAAGCCTCCATGCAGACTTCATGTGTGAGTGATGTTAACATTCCAAGCATAAGCCTGTGGGAAAGTCTCCTGGCCGCAGTTCCATTCATAGCTCAAGCTCCACCCACCGTCTCTTGGTAAAGTCTGTGTCCCTACCTTGCCGATTTCTCCGGAGTGGTCAGAGCAGCAGAGCTTCTTGATCCTTTCCCAGAACTGACCCTTTGTGTTTCCCACTCTGAAACCTTCCTGCAGAGGTCTGGCATCTCTTATGTCCCAGCAGCCTGGTGTCAGATAATGAATTGCTAGTGCACTGGGGGTGACTTCTCCCAGGCGTCATGCTCCCAGAAGCCACACAATTTTGAAGGATTTTTGTTTTGTTTTGTTTTGAGTTAAAACCCCCCAAAATCTAGGGCAGACAATTGGAATCTTCTCAGGGTTCACCATCCCTTCTATGGCAATTTCAGAGGGCACTGTTTACGCCCTGAGGTCTCCAGATACCATGCTCCGGAGCTAGAGTTTGTGAGAGGGGAAGACTGTCAAGTTGAACACAGAAAGTAAATGGCTTCAGGGTCTGAAGGCCCTGAGTCATCATTCACTTCAGAGGTGGTTTGTGTTTTATTTTGCTTTATTCTGGTTTGGTTTGGGTTATCTTTTCTTGCCCCAAAGAGTGGGCAGACTACAAAGCTACTTCAAATCCCCAGGGCAGTTAAAGACAGAGACAGAAGACAGAAGCAGTTCATTTATCAAGACTGAACATGGAGCAATGGAATGAGAAAGGAGGTCTAGATTGGTGATGCTAGCCCTCTCAGAAACAATCGTATATATTCTGTAAATAGCTGCTACCACCTAGAAATGAGACCCTTGGACATCTAACCTACATATGTGATCTTACTACCTAAAGAAGAAAAGTAAAGGATAATCACAGATAATAAGACACATGTAGTACCTTAGAAGACTTGTCCTTTTACTGAAAGTCACTATGAATGCACAGCTTTGAATTTAGGCTAATAAAGTTATAATTAAAAATTGGTGATTTATTATTATCATGAGAAATATAGCTTTCAGAGACATATGCTTCCAAATTGTGACCAATTCTTGGGAAAGTTTTGAACAAAATAAAATACCATCTTTTTTTTTTTTAGCAGCAATCCTAGAAATTCCAGGGCATATTAAAACCATGAAGAAACTTCTGTAGGAGTAAGACAGTTATATTCTAGGCTTATGTAATTTTCTGTGAGATCTTTCTTGATACATGCCTAGCATATTTTCTAAAAGAATGTGGGGAATGTTGTTCTATCTAAAGAGTTACCCAGAACGTTCTAGAAAGCAGAGGGGCACCCTCGGTCCCCATTTTCCCAGTTGCATTCTTCTCCAGTCATTGGAACAAATAAAAATCCTCCCAAACATTTCCAGCACACAACCCCACAGAGGGTCAGTGTCTGAGGTGAGCCCAAGAAACCCCTGGCAAGTAGGTTACCTTAACTCCCTGTGCTATACTATTGAACAAGTACAAACACATTTTAGGGACAGATTTCTCAACAAGAAAAACAAAACTGTCCCTGAAAATAAGCAATGAAATCAACATCACAGGATTGAACTGGAAAAAAAAAAAATAGAACATCTTAGTGCACCAGGAATGCCTCAGTTTAGAAAGATTTAATGGTAGCCTAGCCAATGATGTAAATAAATCTAAAATCCTAAATAAATCTAAAATTATTGTTCTAATAATTGAACAGAGTTGATGAAAATAATTTGTCCAAATATCAATTCAGTATAAGTCAAAATCCATGTGCCCCAAATTAATTAATTTAATTAGAAATATTAACCCAACCCCAAACTAGAAGCCAAACATGTCTAAACTATTCATGGCAGAAATTTTAGCCTAAGCCAGTTTGTAACTTGTAGTAGGAAGTTTCTGACCCACCACCAACTCCCAAATACTCAGCAGCCTCTTCCCAAATAAGTAACTTGAAAGTTTAATATTGTAGTAAAGGTTGAGCCAGTAGTTCAAGCTTATTACTAGCCAGCTCTTATGTTAAATTAACTTATAATTTTTTATCTATGTTTAGCCATGTGACTTTTAGTCATTTTTTTCTCAGTTCGGAATTCTCATCTTGCTTCTTTTGCATCTAGCTGGCAGCTTAGTCTCTTCCTTTCCTCTTCCCAGAATTCTCCTAGTCTGGTTGGCCCACCTATACTTCCTGCTTGGCTTCTGGCCAATTATCATTTTATTAAATCAATATGAGTGACAAATCTTCACAGTGTACAAGAGCATTATTGCACAGCAGTAACTGGCTGCTGAATCTTAGCATCCATGGCACTCTGGCCTGCGTCATTAAGCAAGGAGAGAATCCTGTATTATCTCCCACGTGGTGCACTTTGCCAGTGTCATAGACTTGGAAACAGTTCCTTCGCCCTGTCAAACACAGGACCCACTGCTTTCCCTGCAACCCTTATGTGTGGCTTTGTGAAGAAGCTCACAGTGTTTTGTGCATGTTTTAAATTTCAGCCCCTTACATTAGTAAGGCACACATAAAGGAGTAGTTTGTTCTTTGAGCACGGGTCTGTGCCCATGTGTCCTCCACTTCTGCTGACTTTGTCTTTTGAACCAGTTTTTAACCTATATTTCAGTGAACTATAAACAATTCTTACCATCAAATGAGGCCTGTAAACTTAGGGTATGATCAAATCCAGGACAGGCAGAGGCCTCAAAACTGGAAAGGTATTGATCTAAGTCAGAGGATAAACTCACCAATTTACCAACAAAGCATTCTACATTAAAAGCAGTCCTGACAACAGGGCAAAGTTGCTCACATAAGTGCCACCACACAAAAACTGAAAATCAATCCTCAAAGACAATGGGAACAATCACTTCCAGGCAATCTGTTATAAGCACCATATGTGCTGAATAGAACTGAGGTTTGGGTGAACTGAGTACTTCAGTCAATTGGCTGTTTGACAAACGGTTCTATCTTAGGGAACTGATAAACAGTGACAGCTTCAGAAGGATTTGTTTGCTTTCCTCGGAAGTCAGGTGACAGGTAGGTGGACACTGGAAATGAAAGGATCATAGAAGCTAGTACAGGAAACACCCATCTGAGCAGAGCCCATTAGAGGCAATGTCCATTCTCAATTCTGATCAGCACACATATCCCCACTGCCTGGACAGATGCCTCGGGCTTGCTCAACCAACTGTCAGTGGCAAATGATCCCATTACCAATTCTTGCTCTGACTCCACACTCACCTGGAGTGCTTCTGATTATAAATGAGCTTGCCTGGTCATTTTCCTTTGGATAGAGAATTTGTGGGACAAGGGTCATGAGTACCTGGTCACCTTTGTGGATATAAATCTCAATGTGCATTAATAAATGGCATTTTGTTTTTATATGGTATTTTATGAGCTTTGTAAGTGTGGGTTTGTGCCACTGAGCCTGATCACCCCCAGGACTCTGGGAAGATGAATTTTTCACAGCATCTGTGAGTAATGGCCAGACCCAGGTCTGTTCTGAATTCATCTGGCTGCCTTCACATCTTTACTTCTATAATCTATGAGATTATAGTTGAGGAAGACTCTGCCTTAATGAACGAACCTAAATTAACCAGACAAAGAATAAAATACGTTATTACATGTCTATGTAAATGCCCTGATGTAACAGCCTGGCCATCCAAAGCCACATCAGCCAACAGCCCTAAGTCAGGTCACATAACTACTATGCAACTATTAATCTCGACCTTCAGCTGATTGGGATGAAAAGTACCTATAAAGTTAGTGAGGTATTTCCAGAGAGGACTAACTAAGGGGGACAGCCTCTCCTGGATATGAATGGCACCATCCCATAGCCTGGGGATCTATACGCAATAAAAGGGCGGGGGAGAGAAAGCTGATACATAGTATCTCTCTCTGCTTCCTTGCTCTCAGGTGCTCCACTCTGCCACATCCTTCTCACCAGAATTGAGCCCCAAAATGTCAAGCCTGTTACAATGTGGTTTCTGGCCCCCAGCTGCCAGAGGTCCAGACCCACAGACCTGCACCCCCAGACCGCTTAGCTGCCCGCCGCTGCTTTTCCTCCCCAAAATGACTCAGACACATATGAACTTTATATTTTTCGGCCTATGGCTCAGCACATTGCTAGCTAGCTCTTTCATCCTAACTCACTCAACCCATTCTCATTAATCTGTCTGCACGTGGCCCGTGGCTCACCTGTGTTCCTTACATGTTTCTTCTTGGGCATCTGGCCCGATCTGATCTGACTCCGCCCTCCTTCTCCTAACTATTCTGATTCCCCACCTACTTCTTCTACGCTGCTTGCCATGGCCAAAACAGCTCCTTTATTTAAAGATTGATAATCACAGCATACAGAAAGATATTCCCACATCACAAGCCCTTCCTGAAAGTGTGAAATAAACCCTTGCTACAATGTGTTGTTATTTTGTCATAGTAACTCAGAAGTGACCAACACAAGACACAGATACTATCCCTCTAGTATTGGGTTCTTGCATGTGTGTTTTCATAGGAATGCATTCATTCAACCCATAGCAACTTCATTATTGTCCGCTGTCTCCCCCTGATGTCCACAGCCAGGGCTGGCTCTGGACGGGATGCTGTCCATGCCAAAGGCAACCTTGTGCTGAACCTTTGTTCTTCAGCTGGATCCAGATCTGTGGGGAATAGTCCATGTTCGGTAGGTGTCCTGGATTGCCCTGATCTGGAATTGGGCTTCCCTAGCTATTGTATGCTTCCAGAGCACAGTAAGGAAGAGCTCTCTCTCTCTCTCTCTCTCTCTCCCTCTCTCTCTCTCTCTCTCTCTCTCTCTCTCTCTCTCTCTCTCTCTCTCTCTCTCTCTCTCTCTCCAGCCATAGTGACTTGGTCTTAAAGTACTGCCTCCTGTTTCCAGAGAATTCTTATAACAGTTCATGGGGCCCCCACTACAGCTCGTGCCTATGTAGAACTGAATGCAGACTGTCCTCGGCAGAATCAGAAGGTGAGCACAGTCATCCAGAGAAGACAGGTCATTATCCCCACAGTGGCAATGATCTTGGTTCCCACTGCCCTGTCTTGCTTGGTCTTGAAGAAGATGACGTGATGAACTGATGAGCACAGTCCACTTTCATGAAAGAAAAAAAAAAATGTGCAGCACATCAAACCATCATTACAGAGAATATATTCATTTAGTCCACTGTTTATAGCCATGTATACAAACTGCCACTAGGTCACATGTCCTAATATTGTGGGTATAATCACTCTCAGTGAATTGCGCTGTTCCATAAAGTCAAAGTTAAACAAAGCCCTTAAGATGACGGAAGGAGAGATAATAGATATATTTGGAGCAAACAGGCTGTATCCAGCATTCGTTCCCTGCATGAGCGCTTCCAGAACATCTTTTATTTTTCTGGTACCTTCAGAATAGACACTCACTGAGACTTCTGTCTGTGGAGGAATGACCAGAAGGAATCTATGACTATCTCCCCCCCCCCCCCCCCCCCCCCCGTGAGTGTGTGTTTCCCCTCTCTCCAGGTGATTTCCAAGGCCTCTGTTTAACCCAGTGCTACTTCCTGCTTCCTGATAGTTGCTCACTCTGGGCTTTGCTTTATAACCCCGAAGAATCCCCTGATTCTGCTCAGTGTTCTCATGGGGAGAGCCTCTAAGCAGCCTGGACCACACCTTCCCAGCATCCTCTCCTAACAGGACTCACTGAGGACAGCTGTGTCCTCCAGGGAGTCTAAATGCTCACTCTGCAGGTTCCTCTAATTTATTTCCACGTTCTGCCGTCTTGTTCCTGTGAACTCTTCTTTCCTTTACTCTGTGTGTCTTTGTCACCCTCTCGGTCTGACCTTCCCTGCAAACTAAGTTAGCAGAGGCACTATGCTATTTATGGTTGACCTTATCCTGTGCCTTGTAAGGGATGCTAAAGGCTTTTCTCCCACCCTCGTCACTGAATTTTGAAATTAATTTTAAAAGAGAGCACAATTTCTGAAGCTGTCCTTCCTTGAAGGACACACTTTTATTCCCTCTGCAGAATGTCTAGTTGGGGATTTGTCTCTGGGGGGAAAAATACTTCTGTGCCTCTGTTTTGTTTTATTTCTAGGGTTACACCAGGGATTCGTGGCTTGGTGACACAGTTAATCCAAGGGAACATCTGCTCTTTTTTTTTTTTTTTTTTTTTGGCAGAGTTCAATTTACAGTATAACGGGGGTTAGAAGGAATAACAACAGCTTTTTCTACCTCTGGCCAAGCCTCCCCACCTTGATGGCTACTTTATATCAGGGTCTAGCATTCTGTAGACACCATAGTGCTTAGTGCTTGATGATTAAAAAGATAACAAGTCTATAACACATACACGCACACACATACACGCACACACATACACGCACACACATACACATTCACATGCCTTTTATTGCAGGACTGTTCATTTTATTACATCCAAAACCCAAACCGCTTCCTTAGCAAGGGAAAGTCAAACAGAGAAAAAGAAGCAGGAGTCTGAACAGTTCTCTGAGTCTGGGACATGGATTTCTTCCTCCATCTAGTGAATGACTGGGACCAGAGTGGGAGAAGGAAGCCATAGAGAGGGATCTCTTCTTTTCTATTCTATACATGGTCAAACCCCAGCTTCATCAGCATAGATCATGAAGTGAGGTTGATATGAGCCAAGTCTAGCTAGCCCAGGTCCACATGCATGCCTGAGATACTGCAATAGCATCCACTCTCCAGCTTCTTAAGTCTGTATAACGGAATGCGAGGGCTGTGACAAGTTTGGCAACCGTAAAAGGCTCTGACTGTATAACAACCAAACATTAATTCAAAATCAATGTACATGGACCTGAGCTGTCTCTGACTGTGCTCGCCCATGTTACAGCACATGATGTCATGTAAGCTATGGTTCTGGACATACAATATTCACACATGGCACTGCACATGTCACACCATACAGCACCTGAAATATGTGTGTAAGAATTGCAGTGTTTTTTACTATTTATTTTCTGTTCTTAAAAAAAAAAAATGAGGACTGGACAGACTGCTTAGCACATAAGAACACCACTGGGCTCTTGCAGAGAACCCTAATTCTGGTCCCAGCAGCCACATATCTGCTCACAACCATCTGTAACTCCAGTTCAGAGGATTCAAAACTATTGTCTAGCTACCTCAGGTTCCTGCACACACATACACTCAGGCACACACACATACAAAATACAATTAAATATTTTTAAAAACCTAAAACAGTTTAATACAGAAAACAAAGACTTTTGCTATAATTGCATATGTCTTTGGATTGCTTCGTAATAGAATGTTATATTTTTAAAACTGCTATTGGGGTTGCTGTATTGAGTTTCAAAATATGTTACAAGAATTTTAGCTTTAATTAGAACAGAAGTAAATTTCCAACATTTTCTGAACTGGCCCTAAGCATCCTTCTGCTATTTTGTAGAATGCGTTTATGCAAAGCATTCTCAGCATTGATGATTTTAAATGAAACATCAATTAGCTTTGAGAAACACCGAAGATGTTCTAGACTCCACTATATTAGATATTCAGCTGAGATTGGATGTTATGCAAATATAAAGCAGACTCATCTCATTGGTATGCAAATTTTCATTTTAATAATGGTGAAATTATACATACAAATAGTTTCAATCAGAATTAATATTTTCATAATATATTACCAATGTTTAATTGTATGCTTATTTTATATACCTTTATACCGGGGGCCACATGAAAATTTCTCAGGCAGAAGGAGTCACAAGGTGAAACACCTTAAGTAGCCCTGAAGTAGCTTATGCTAGAAGTGAGGCTGGGGACGTGACCTTTGCCCTCTCGATGTCTCTCTCAGTACTATCACAGCCATGTGACTTTCCCTATGTTTTGTGGTGGAGACCCACAGCACTGCCAAGGCTTCTAAACAGCAGGTATTCCAAGGCCTCTGTGGTCTCTTAAGTTATCACACTGGTTTCTCCTCATTCTGTACCAGAGCTCTGGACTCTGGGGCTCTTGGGACACTGGAGGTAATATTCAGTCCTGCAACACTATCTGGCAGGCCATATTGGGGGTGAACGTATTTTCTGTAAGAGTCTCCTCATCTTCCCCAAGTACTTCCTGAAAGGCACTGGGGCCTACATCAGGCCCCACCACCTATACTCTTGAGATTATTACAACCGTGTCCCAACACCACCGAGCTTCTAGAGTGATCCTTTGAGGGGATAGGGATGGGAGGCGGTGGGGAGCAGGGCCACACATCCTCACAGAAGATGAGATGCTTTTCTTTTCTGGTCCTCCTCTCCCAAGTCCGGACAGAAGTCTCTCCCATCCTTCAGATCTCCTCAAAAAGCTTGTTCACAGTAAGGGAAGAGCCGCTTCGAGCCAGCACATAAAGCAACACATTGCTTTCTTCATCAAGAAAGTTTTGCTACCAAACAAAGCTTGTGCCAGCAGAATGGAGTTGATTTACATTCTGGAGCAGGCTCCTTATCTCCACAGGAAACAGGCCACGAGGAAGCTCTTTGTGTCCTGACTTCCTACTCCTACTGTGGCTTGTGGATAAAGTTATATCCTGCTTTCTTCTGGCTGTGGGCTTTGGGCTCTGCCTTCCAATGTTCAAAGCCAGCTTTTCAAATGTGTAAAACCTTCCACTCTCTTGTGCCTTGTCTTTCCAGACTACTGTTTCATCTATGAGTTAATACAATCCTACTCAGTAACATGGTTGACTCCTGTGTTCCAGCCTGTTTCTGTCCTTATCCTGAGAGAAATTATTATTTAAAATGTTTGTTACTGTGAGACTGGTGGGGAAGATGATGAGTCTACCTTTGCTCTGTTTAGCTTTCTAATCATATTTCCTGAGTCCCTGGTGAGAACAATACGTGAGGGTGGTAGTTTAAATGTAATTGGTCCCCCATAAGCCCATAAGGATTGGCACTATTAGGAGGTGTGGCTTTGTCAGAGTAATGTGACCTTGTTAGAAGTGTGCGGGAGGGTTTGAGGTCTCATACATGCTCAAGCCACACTCAAGAAAAAGCCAGTCCACTTTCTCTTGCCTTCTAATCAAGAAGCACCATGTCTGCTCCCCACCCTGCCATGCTCCCCACTATGATGATAATGGACTGACCTGTTGCAATAAGTTTTCTTGGTCCTGGGCGGCCAGAGGTCCAGACCCACAGACCTGCAGCCCCAGACCCCTTAGACACCTGCAGTTGATCAGGCCCCCAGAAATAATTCAGACACTTATATTAAGTTCATGCTGTTTGGCCTATGGCTGAGGCACCTTGTTAGCTAGCTCTCTCATCTTAACTCAACCCATTTCCATTAATCTGTCCTGCCACGTGGCCCATGGCTCACCTGTGTTCCTTACATGTTTCTTCTTTAGTGGCTGGCTAGCTCTGTCTCTGACTCCGCCCTGCTTCTCCTACCTATGTTATGATTTCCCCTCCTCTTTTTCTATGGTGCCTGTCATGGACCAAAATAGCTCCTTTATTTAAAGATTGATATTCACAGCATATAGAAAGACATTCCCACATCACTGACCCTTTGAAAATGTAAGTCACACCCCACTAAATGTTTTCCTTTAAAAGAGTTACCATGGTCATAGTGTCTCTTCACAGCAATAGAAACCCTGAGACAGTGGATTTTAACGTGGAAACTTACTTTACAAATAAAATTTCATCCTCTGAGAATTCAGATCAAATCAGATTGGACTGTTTCCCTCTACAGCATACACAACCACAAAGTTCCTGATTAGTTTGTGTGTTAGCAATGTATAATGACAGAGAAATACAATGTTGAGTATAACTTTCAAGATAGCAGCACCTAATAGGGGCCAGGGAGATGATCCTGTGTTTAAGAATGCTGACTGCTCTCGCAAAGGACCTGAACTCAGTTTCAGTTTCTAGTGCCTATACTGGGGGACTCCCAACAGCCAATAACTAAAGGATCCAGTGCCATCCTCCGGCCTCTCTCTCTCTCTCTCTATCTATCTCTATCTCATACACACACACACACACACACACACACACACACACACACTCACACATAGATGGGGAGGAGTACACATGTATTCATGCAAGTAAAACATTCATATACATAATTTAAAAATAGGAGAAAACAGTAAAAAGAAACATTCCTTTGTATTTTTAATTTGTATTGTGTGTGTGTGTGTGTGTGTGTGTGTGTGTGTACAAGGTGCATGTGTGTGCATATGCATGGGGGGCCAGAAAACAACTTTGAATATGTTTCCTCCTCAGATGTTATTCATCTGGTTTTGGAGCTAGGGTGTCTCTCAAGGACCCAGGACTGTAATTGTTAGGTTGGCTGGCCAGCCAGCCCCAGGGATCTCCCCCTCCCCTGAGATCACAAGCACAGGCTCCCATTCCCAGTTTTTACATACATAGGTGCTGGAAGTTGGATTTAGGTCCTCAGACTGTGCAACAAGTACTTTACTGACGCAGCAATCTCTGCAACCCTTTGTATGTTTTTAGAACAATAATCTTAATTGGGGGAGTGACTGCACATCCCTACTGATTTATACATCAGGCAATACACCCATCTTGGTAACATTTGCCTCCTGATGAGCTTGTGATAACTTATCTCCTCAGCTGTTTTCTAAGAATCTTTCCTGCAATATTTTAACTTTAAAAATTACAATGTTCAGGATTGAACCTGAACAAATACTCTACTTTCAATACACCCTCAGTTTTTCTTTCTGAAAAATTTTAATAACCTCAGAAGGTATTTAATCTCACATTGTGACACATTTTTGCTTTTTTTCCCCCAACATAATATTTTTATTGATTTGGAAGGATTCATATAATGCACCTTGATCACATTCACTTTCCAGTTCTTCCAGGGTCCCCAAAAGATGCCATCACCCCCAGACAGCAGGAAGTAATTTTAAGAACAAGACAACCACATTTCCAGTAAAGGGTATAATTTTGAGAGACATAAAAATATAGTTTTGGGTTGGTAATCCAAGTTAGAATAGAAAGTGAATTAGGTATAACACTTTGGGCTTATCAAAACAGAATAGATAATGGAGTATTTTCTCTGAATGCTAATGGACTAGACATTGTTAATGTAATTATTGCCTGTATATATTTTGTATTTGGTTATTGTACTTATTGTATATACTTTTTCTATGTTAGTCAAAACCTTTGCTTTTTATTTAGACAAAAAAGGGGGGATGCTATGTGATGTTTTGTTTGTATTCTGACAAATAAAGCTTGCCTAGAGATCAGAAGGCAGAGATAGCCACTAGTTAACCATAGAGGCCAGGTGGTAGTGGCTCACACCTTTAATCCCAGCACTTGGGAGGCTCACACCTTTGATCGCAGCATTTGAGAGACTCATGCCTTTAATCCCAGCACAATCAGGAGCTGGAGACAGGAATATAAGACAGGTGGAGACAGGATCTTGGCCCCATATGAGCCAGAAAATCCAGAGAGGTAAGACTTCTCTGATCTTTCAGGTTATTACCCTGATATTTAATTCCTGGTTTTTATTGATAAGACTAATTAGGATCATGCTTCACCCACCCTTGTGACCTCCCTCAAATGAAGAAGAAGTAAAAGGAAAAATATATACCAAATACAACTTGTGTTGCCAATATACTCACTGGGGCATGGTCAGCCCTTAAAGAAAACTGAGTCCTTGCCCACCCCTGCTTCCACTAGAAGCCATCAACTGTGAAGAGCTACACTTCAGTATCCCTATCACAATGTGTAAGTTTCAATGGCTTCCTGTTTCTTTGGGAGAGTGGGTGTGGTAGGGAGAGGCTGTCACAGAAACGTCCTGTGTTTCTCATTCTTAAATCCTTTACAGCCAGTGGCAGCACAGATCATAGACTTCTACCTGGTTTATAGCAACAGCATGGCTGACCACAGACATTCACACGGCCTCCAACAGCAGCACAGACCATGGACCTCAGCATGGTCCCCAGTGGCAGTACGGCACACGGACATCAACACGGCCCTCAGCCACAGCATGAACCACAGACATCAACCAGGCCCTCAGTGGCAGTGCGGGACACGGACATCAACACGGCCCTCAGCCACAGCATGAACCACGGACATCAACCAGGCCCTCAGTGGCAGTACGGGACACGGACATCTATTTTTCCTCTGGCAATAAATGGATCATAAACATCAACATGGCCTCGGGCAACATCACAGACTACAGACATAAACATGGAAGTCTTTTGAGAAGGTCCAATCCAGAAAATAAACCATTCTTCAGTGCAGACATCTTGTCATTCCTCAGAGCCAGGGGAATTGTGCATTTGGGCAGCGTGTTCATAGGGTAGAGCATTCTCAAACTCCAGGCTGCTGCAGACCACCCTGCTGGTCCTACTCAGCAACTACATGCTCCCCACTCCACTTTAGCCTCCCACGGTGCACTTGCTGCTCTATCCTTTATCTTTCCCACCTCTCCATCTCATATTTGTTCATGGAAATGGCATTGCAAATGCAGTGTGTCCCACAGTATCCCCCCCCCCAAATAGCTGTACATGCAAAGACTCATTGCAGTGAATCATTGGTCAGGTTCAAGGTTTCTGGTTTCTGAACTACCATGAACGCTGGACTATTGCCAAGACTCATCTAGGATGTCCTGTTGTTGCCCACAGACAGGGTGATCTTTCAGCTAGGCGGGACATCAAGGTAGGAGCAGGATCCCTGTGAGCTCCAGGCCCTGCATATCTCCTGGCCCTCAAGACTCACCCCGCACAACCGTTGCCCTTGCAGCCCGATCTCTTTCAGCAACATGTTTCTGAGGGAGCTCCAGGCTGCCACATATCTCCCTGTCCTTAGCCACTCTGTGGCTCACTCAGCAGTGCTTGTAGCCTACAGGCAGTACCACTGCCCGATACTCTCCTTCTCCCAGGGGACAACTAACAGGAGTCCATTCTCTCCCTCCACCTCATGGGACCTGAGGACCACACTCAGGCGGTCAAGCTTGGTGCTAAGGGCCTTTACCCAATGAACCATCTTGATAGCCTTGCTCATTAAATGAGAAAGTTCAAAAAATTATCCTACTGGTTCTCTGTCTTGCAGGCTACTGAACACTGAGAGTGACAAGTGTTCTTACTAGATAGAAAGGGGCTGAAATTTAAGTGATGGGGTACCATAGACCCTTGGATCATACTCAGTTACCAGCTTTATTGACATATATTTCACCTATTTAAAATACACAGAAACTGGAGATGTGATTAAGAAGTTTAAAGCACACATTGCATTGGGCATAGAGGCACAAGCCTTTAATCCCACCACTTGGGAGGCAGAGGCAGGTAGATAGATCTCTGTGACTTCAAAGCCAACCTGGTCTCTATAGTGAATTCCAAGACAGCCAGACATACATAATAGAGATCTGTTGACTCAAACAAAGCAAACAGACAAAAAGAGATGTACTGTTCTTACAAAGGACACAAGTGTGGTTCTGGGAGCCCACATTAGGAGGTTCACAATTAAGTGCCTGTAACTCCAGCTCCAGGGAATCCAACAACTTCTGGCCTCTTGGGTATACCTCTCATGACATACGGACAGAAAGACACACAGACGTAATAAAAATAAGTCATTAACTTGAAATGTATCATTCAGTGATTTTTAAATAAATTCCTATGGCTATACATGTAGGGAAAGGGGGGCTAGCCAAAGAAACCAACTCTGGACCTGAAACCAGAGCTCGTGAAAGAAACATAGCCTGGATCTGATACCTGAACCAGTGAAAGAAACACTTTATCCCTTAACCCAGAACCAAAGAAACATGACCTGACTTTGAAACCAGCACCAAAGGAACACACTTGGTGCCTAGAATCAGAGCCAGTGAAGGAAATATGCCCTGGATTTAGAATTAGAGTCCAAAAGCTTAAAAGGGCCAGTGGAAAAAAAACACAGTTTAGCCCTGAAATCAGGGCTATCTCTGTCCTTGGTCAACAAAACAAACCCATTTCTGAGAAAGAATAACTAACCAATTCTTGAGTATCCCTGGAAAAACTCTGCCCCTAAGAAGCCTTATATAAACCCCTCTGGCTGCTCAGTTGTGGGCTGTTCTTTCCCACTCTGGTAGAGGCAGCCACTCTCCTGGACTCTTTCTTCCCAAATAAATCTCTTTCTCAAAAAAGCCGTGGGTGAAAAGCTTCATTTGCTGGCACAGAGAAGAACCTTCCTAAGATGTCCCTTAGGAGACTGAGCAGAAAAACCTTACAGAAACATTCCCTTAGGTGGCCTGAGCAAGGTATAACAGAAGAAAACAGAAGAACCTTTCTGATTCATCCCTTTGGGGACTGAACAAAGCAGAGCAGAAAAATTAACAACTTCTTTGCCAGAGCTGGAGAAGATTGCTACATTTCTGCAGAGGTTTCCTCTTTAGCAGAGCAAAGCAAAAGAAGCAACATCTTGGGCTAGAGAGAAGAAACAGAGCTCTGCTGGGAAGCCCCCTCAAGGGGGTAGGGGTAAAGCTCAGCTGTAGTGGCCCTCCAGGCAAGGAGCAGGATTGCTATATCCTGTGGGGAGACCACCCCCCACTGTACCCCAGCTTCAGGTATAGCCCGACTTCCTGAACAGTCAGGATGCCTTTCCCTCCGGAGCTGAGCTGTCCTACTGCAGCTCTAGCCATCAGAGCTGTTCTAACAGCTCCAGGTATAGCCAGACTTCCCAAACAGTCAGGATACCTCTCACACACACACCCCCCCAAGCTGTAACACTCACAACCATCCACACTAGCTAATTCTAGAATATTTTTATCATCTCAAAAAAAGTTCTTATATTTACTAGCAACCCCCCAGGTCTAGAAACTATTAACCTACTCTCTATCTTTATGAATTTCCCTATTTTTGAACATTTCACACAAGTAGACTCATATACTATATTGTCATTTATGGCTAGCTTTTTTCATTTAGCATAATGTGTTCAAGGTTCAACCCCAGTGCAGCATGTACCAGCATGTTATTCCTTTTATTAGCCAAATAATATTTCACTGTGCAAATATATCATATTTTGTTCAGCACTACAACAGCATCACTATTAATACCTAACCTATACTCAATTTAGAAATTATGTTAAGTAGGATAAGGCATGTCTTTAACTTTTAAACAAGCAAGATGAAGAGAAAGAAAGAAAATCTGGAGGACGGGAACCAAGACATTTCTATACCTTTCCAATTTTCCAGGGAAAAATAATTCTATGTAAGCCAGAAATAATTTTCTCAATCCATTTCCAGTGTCCATGTATTTCTGAAAGTCTCCTTAGCCCAGAAAACACAGCACTCCACTGGCCCGGTTAGAAGTCCTCAGGAAAAAGGGGAAGAGCAAATGGAAGTGGTCATCTTGCTCCCTAGCTCCTCTCTGCCTGTGCCTGGACCTCACCTCCACCTTGCTGGGCTGCCCTTTTGTACATTGGTGGAGGTCTGTCTGGAGGTCAGTCCAGCAGACAGTCATGGGAGAGCTGAGGGGGAGGTTAGCAGTTAGGCTTAATTACGAGGAGATAAGATTTCTCTAGGGCTGCTGTGGGCGAAGGAAGCAGATATGATCAGTCAAAGTGCTTGAAGAGCCTTGGAAGGCAGCCCTTCTGCAAACATAGGGTTGGCCTTTATTGTCACTGTTCTTAATAAGCCAGATGTTCTCAAAGCATTCCTCCAACTGGTGACAGGGCTTGGAAAATTGTTACCCCTTTATTGGTTGCTGAAACCAAATAAAAATCAAATTAAAGTTTAATTCACCTCATAATTTTCTTCATAGCAGCTCTGGTTGGCAGCCTTGAGGCACAGCCAACTCCCTCTCCTCCACAGCATCCATCACCCTCAGTTGAAGCCCCCAGAGGCCAGCGATACTTATACCTCTGCCAGAAGTCCTCTGTGGGTGCAGTCTGCAGCTTCAGAGAGAGTTGAAGCCCCAGCTAAAATGAAAGAACACTGGAAGACGTCAGGAAGAGCTTCCCTCTTCTCTCCTCTGGAGTCTCCATGGTGACTGAGCAGGGGAAGGGGGTCTGATAGATATTCCAAATATGTGACTTGAGCCACGCTTAGATCCAGCCTCCCAAGTGGTACTTAACTATGCAGTGAGGACTACAGACACATAAGCATGTCCCTCCTACACTCCTGCTACCCAGAGAGGGCCCGTGATAATGAGGGTTCAATTAGTGTCTCTTATAATTATGTGAAGATTTTCTTAGTTAGTGAATGATGGGTAAATGAACACCAAAGTCGAATTCTGGGTGTCTCCTTTTTAGCACAATCTTTATTCTTTCAGCGTCTTTTCTCCTTTTTTCCTCCTTCTTTCCCTTTCTTTGACATATGAATCCAAGACTTCCAGGGCAGCACTCCAGCTCGAACAGATGACTCCACATGTGTTGTGAGTTAGCAGCCTGCTACTGTCTGGGAAAACTCCGAGTTGGGTTCACTGTATTCTAACAGTGAACGCCAGCGGCTTACCCCTCCAAATCAGACAATGCAAAGACAGGACTGTGAAGGGTCCAGGAGGTACAAACAGGGGAACCAAAAGGATTCCTCAAGGCTGAGAACTGCTTCATAAATAGCCACTGCAAGGAAGCCAGAAGGACAGATGTTAGCACCAGACAGGCATGCAAATCCTCCTCGGCAAGCAGAGCCCTGCTTATCCACTGATTTTACAGCCCAGAGCCTTCTGGTGTGAGTGACTGCAGGCTGGCCGGGAGGCTGCCAGGTGGCCAATTGACACCCTCCACCTAAGCAAGTGCTGCAGTAGAGAAACAAAGTATCAAGGGAGCCAGGAAGTGCTCTGGAGAAGATGCAAGCATGGGATGTGATACCGTGAACACACTAGATCAGAAGGTCAGAAGGGAGCTAGGGGACAAGGGGGTGGGGCAAGGGAGATTTCTTACCTTCAGCCTCTGCTTAGATAAATCGGGCGTTTCCATTCATAACTGTGCCTTGAAAGACACCCTAAACTTTAATGCATGTAGACATCCTAATGTTTGCACTTGTGAATGGGAGTTTTATTTGCTTGCTTGTTTTTTTCTCTGAGGATTCAACCCAGGACCCTGCTCGTCCCAAGCACATACTCTACCACTGAGCAGCATCTCAGCCTTTTTCCAATAGTTCCTTCCTTTTCCTACAGTCTTTGTTAGGGCTTATTTCTTGGTATAACATTAAAGAAAGAGCGTGGAGGCAGTTCTATTGCCCAGACACAGTTTGCCTCGCTGTACAAAGTGTAGCGCGATTTCCTGAAGTCGTGTATAATTTAATTATCTCCTGTTTCCTCTGTCACAGAAGTGGCAGAGTCAAGCATTCTGATTTTCATTCACAGAACTTGTAAATCTTTCTGGCAGTCCCGGTTAGTTTTCAGCTTGATGCCGACAAAGGCATGCACTTTCTAGAGCCCCTCTGCCTTCCAGGTCTGCTACATCTTCCAGAGCTGGCAGCAGGTACTGACAGGTCCTGACATCCCAAGTTTGAAAAGGGAAGGTTTGCTCCACAGGTGGTCCAGAGCATGTCCACAGGCTCCATCTACACTAGACACCGCCCAAATCTCCTCCTCCACTCTTAACTTCATATTGTTTTGTTTTGTTTTAACCTAGCATTTTTCTGGATAACCAGGCTTACTCCAAGATTTTCTTTTTGTATTTTGTTTTTTAAAAGAGAGTCACTGAGATGACTCTGTGGGTAAAGGTGCCCACCACCAAGCCTAAAGAACTAAGTTTGATCTTCAGGACCCATATATGGTGGAAGAAGAGAACCAATTCCTAAAAGTTGCCCTCCGATTTCCACGTATATAAAATACAAAT
Organism: Phyllotis vaccarum; assembly: GCA_033318265.1. Lineage (NCBI taxonomy): Eukaryota > Metazoa > Chordata > Mammalia > Rodentia > Cricetidae > Phyllotis > Phyllotis vaccarum. The sequence continues at coordinate 27,866,680 of JARWLC010000017.1, forward strand.
ATATATAAATATATATTTTTTAAAGATGAGATGACAATAGTACTATTTTTTGGAGTTGTGAAGATTAGGGCAGAGGGTCTTTGCCCTCATTGCTTTTACTTTCCCCAGGGTCTTCCCTTCTCAACTCCCCTCAGATATCACCTCCTAACAGGATTGTCTCCCCATGTAAAAGCCACTGCTGGGACTGGAGAACCAGTCAGTGGTTAAGTACCTGGGTTCAATTCCCAGCACCCACATGGCCACTCACACCTGTCTGTGATTTCAGTTCCTGGGGATCCAACACGCTCACACAGACATATATGTAGGCAAAACATCAATGCACATAAAATAAAAATAAATTATAAATATATACAACATAAAAGCCACTGCCGTTCCTTGTTCCCTGTTTAACCCGTTCTGGTTTTTTATATGATTATTAGCCCCTTCACCTTCTACAGTCATAGTTTTATAGTTGTTTCTTTGCCTTTCCTCAAAGGAATATCAACATCCCTGATCCTGGGACATTTTCTGCTATATCCAAGCATCTCACATTATGCCTGGCATAAGGAAGTTTTTAATGAATGAATGAACAAACGGGGTTCTTCAATGGCACAGGCAAGGGTGGAATAAAGAGCCCCTCCCCCCAGGCTATCAGACTCATGGACTTCGATAGTTGAACTGTCTCCATAAACCCCATGCAGGGAGAAGGGGATGGATGAGGTCTTGATGTCTGCAGAAGCAGAGACTTGTCTTCCAGGAAGAGATTTGACTTCCAGCAACTTCCTGGATCCTCTTGCAGGAGAGATATCCCAGACAAGAAGGGGGCCATGAGCAGGGCCACGCCTTGATCAGATCCAGGCTGCTCTGTCTTACTTCTCTTGCCCTCTGTTTGTACCTAAGCATCATGTTGGAACCTCAGAAGATGGACTTGGAGCTCCCTGAACAGCTTTGTTTTTCTCCCTGATGCAGCTACATTGAATAAATCCCTCCCCCCCCCCACAGTTACTATTAGAAGCCTTTGGCTGAACCTAGCCTGTTGGTTGGCAGGCTCGGCTGTAAGCACCCTTACCCACTGAGCTGTATCATCAGCCCAGAAAATACATTCTTAAGGGCTAACAACATAAAAGGAGTAACTAATGGCAAAGGAGTGGGGCAGTCCGTTATTTCTTTTTTTCCCCCAAATTTTAATCTATCTTCCTGCTTATTTTCAAATAAGAAAATAACACATAACAAATAAGTTCTTGTTTCTATCTATAAACACCCAGCACAATCATCAGAAGGAGCTTGTGGTTTAGGTTGGGTTGTGGGTCTCCTTGCAAGAGGAGAGAAATTCCTCACAGGCAGGTGGTAAATTCTTCAAACATCTCAATATTTATTTGACTGTTGAAGCCACGTAAAATGAGGTGTTAGAGGTCATAGAGAAATTCCCTGTGCCCTGTGCACAGTCAAAACTACGCTGGAGAAATGACAAATTTGTAGGGAAATTGGCTAATGTTCTTGTGAGTTTTAATCACCAGTGCTGCACTGCATTTTAGCTGTCAAAAGAGTCTCATAGCCAGCCTCGGCTTTCCTAAATCCCGCTGCACATTCCATTCTGCTTTGCCCAGGGCCCCATCCCGGTCCAGCCCGGTTCTCAGCAGGGCTTCCCTCCCACCAGACTCCTCTGGCTCATTCTACTAGAGCAGCAGTAGGGCAGCTAGCTGTCTGTCTTTAATTGGCTGCAAGGTAGAAGGGGGCTGGGCTATACGGTGTCTAAGCGTTGGAGTTGCTGGTCTCTGGGAAGGCACACAGACTTCCAGAAAGTCCAGATTCGGGATTTAGAAGGGGACTTTTATATATTGCCCTCAGCTCCCCCAATGAAAGGGGGGCTCAGAGGCTGCCCTCTCTGAGAAGGCTGGATGTGAGGATGACTAATACAATTACCCCTTTGGAATTTAGCTTAAGAGATGAAAGAAACAGACCAGAGGTAACAGTTGAAAGTTCCACCCTCCTCCTCACCCTCTGGTGCTTAAGAGTTGGAAAGGGAACTGGGGAAGAGGCGTGGAGAGAGGAAGGAGACACAAAAGGCCACCTGTGCTTCCAGCAGGCAGTCAGCTGATGTGATTGATACTGGCCTGAGGGTAAGACGGGGTGTGACTTTTGATCTCCTGGATTCATGAGTGCCCTGGAAATAAATGCCTATGAGATGGATGCTGCATTGCAAGCATTTGGTTCTGGAAGAAAACAAAGTCAGTGAGTGTCACGAGGAGAGGTCCATGGCTTGCTCAGGCCTAACAAGACAACTGAGAGAAGGCACCTGTCTCCCAGGTCGCATCCTCCCAGTGCCATGCTCATCACTAGGAGGCTGAGAACTAAGAATTTTATTCATGTCTTTCCATCAACCCATTCTGTGGCTCCCTTCAACCTTCACCAGCTGCATCCAAAACCTTCTTCCAGGGAAGTGACAGTTGGTGAGGGCCACAGAGGAGACTGACCTAACCCCCTAAAATGGGGCTTTTTCAGATCTTAGAAACCTGAGTAACCACCACAACCAAGAGAAGCTGAAGAGATTTGATAACTAAATATAGCACGATGAGATGGGTACCTTGGACAGAAAAGGGATGTTTGGTGAAAACAGGAAATCCAAATAGAATATGGATAGAGTGTGTGGACTTCTAATAATAAAAATGTATCAAAACTGGATCATTAATTGTGACAAATGTAAAATGTCAATTATAGGGGGAAAACTGGGTAGGCATTTGGAAACAGTACTGATTTCAATTATTTTCTACCAATCTAAAAGATTCTTAAACTGTTATAAATATGAAATATTTATAGTATAGACTCAAAATTGTTGCACGAATTGTATTAAAGAAAACTCAGATATTGAGCCAGATACTGGGGAAAGGCTGAAATATCAAAGAGAGGAAACACCACAGTCAGATCTCACCCAGCTGTCTTCCAGCTTCCTCAGCCTGGCTCCTCCTGGCTTCTTCTGCCTGCTCTGTCTTTCTATGCCTGCCTTAAATACCTTCTTTGCCCAGTTGTTTCACATCCAGGTTAAGATTAAAGGCATAGGCAACTACTATTTGGTAGTTAGCCTTGAACTCACAGAAACACAGAAAGATCTTTGTCTCTGGAGTTATGGGATTAAAGGCCTGGTACCAACTCTGCCTGCCTGGGAGCCTGGAACACCCTCTGTAAACCAAGATGGCCTCAAACTCAGATCTGCTAGTATTGAAGGCTTAGGTCACCATTCCTGGTCTTTCCTCATGCTGGGATTAAAGGTGTGAGTTACCAGTCTCTGATCCTCCTGGATTGACTGTGGGTAGATCTCTTCTCTGATATTCCAGGCTTTTTTTTATTAAATATGTAACATATCACCAGACAAAATGATAATTTTTTCCTGAAAAGGCTACATTAAAACATATTTATGATTTATCTATCTCTGTGTAAACTCTATGTCTATATAAACAAATAACTTCCTACAACAGACATTAAATATCTTTGTAAGAAAGGTATTTAATAATATTCAAAGAGCAGTTGTTCTCATAATGAGCATATAAAGATTTCTTGTCATAGCTAACTATATGGCATCCATATTATATTAGCTGAACCAGAATGTATAGCATAGATGCAAATACTGCATCATTCTACATCATTGTGCATCCTTGCATTTTAGTATTGGCTAGGAGGGCAGCCTATATTGAAGGATGCTGTCATTAAAATCTATATAGGTGCCAACTAGATGGTTCAGTGGACAGAAGAACTTGCCAGCAAGCCACACAAGCTGAAAGGAGAGAAGATCCAATTTCCACAAGCTGTGCTTTGAACCCCCCCATCCACGTGATGTGGCATGCCCACGTGGTGTGTGTATCTGTCTCTCCGTCTCTGTCTCTCTCACATACACACTAAATGTTATAAAAATATTTTAAAATATATTATAAATTGTACTTTATTTGGAAGGAGAAGCAAGATTGAGAAGCTGTTTCAGTGATGATTTTTATGAATTCATTCACTGAAACATTTAACTATATGCACTGTTGTATGTATTTGGAGCATGTTAGAAAGCAAAGCCCCTTCCTACAGGCAAGAAGTAACTGGCAGCTCGATGGAGAGCTGACTCACAAGCTCATAGTTATTTTTGTTTTGTTTTGTTGTGCTGGGGAATCAAGGTGGGACCTTGGACATGCTAGGTACTAGGCAAGCACTCTGCTGCTAAAGTGCATTCCAATCCCACAAACCCACAGTTTCAGGGGAGGGGCACTAAATCCAGAGAATAGTGACTGCAAGAGGGGGGGATGCAGAAGAACTCCTGGCAGGTATCAGCCACAGCGTAGACTTGCTAGTTCAATAACCCAACAGGCTGCACACAGAGGCACGCAGGTAGGCATGACTATGTAAATCCGTGCCCACCCATTCTCTTATAAGGAGAAGCCATTGAAGGGAGTTCCTTTTTTCTCTTCAGCTTCTCTTCCCTTGTACTCTCCCGGCAACTTTCCTGAATAAACTCTAGTGTGGCAGCTGGTAGTGTGTCTGTCCTCACGTGTGAAACCAACAGGATGCTCTGCTACTGATTAATTAAGCTTAATGTGCAGTATCTCAAGATGACACAGGTTGAGAGATATACTGATGATAAAGGTAACACAGTAGCAAGCTCAGGGTCGGTTAGTTACTAATATGATGAAGTCTTATTGTGGAACAGGGGTTACTGCATGTACTCGGTGTCTGTTGAACCAGGCCCTAGGAAAAACATTTTAACTCAAAGCCATAGCCGTTTGCTATGACACCGAGATGTAATTCTGTTCCAGCTGTTTTACAGACACTTGCATGTTCCTGGGAAAGAGTTCTGCTACTGTATCAAGGAACCTGGCCTGGTGGATCAGTCTTTAGACAGGTTGTGCCAAAACCAACCCATAGTGGGGGCCCTCCAGGTACACCAGCCCCTCCAGCCAGCCCCAGGACCAATTCTGAGGACACCCAAACAGGTGAGTCCTGCAAGATTGACTTCACCCACATGCCCACTCATGAAAAGCTCCATTATCTCTTAATTTTTATTGATACTTTTACAGGATGCATGGAGACACTCCTCACCTCCAAGAAAACAACAGATGTGATGGCTCAGGTCCTCCTGGAACACATCATCCCTTGACTTGGTGTGCCATCCCCCCAAGCTCCTGGGACATTAGTGCTGGTACCACCTCTCCAGACTCAAGTGGGCCCTTATACAGGATAAATGGGCACATTTCCATTCCATTCTTTCTGGCAGTCTTCACTCTTCCCACAGCTAGCCTCATTCAGGCTGATGTTAATAATAATTAACAGGCTGGTGTTAATAATCTGTTTTCCCCCCTGGCCGCTTACCTCCTCCACTTCCTCAAGGAACAGATGTCTGAGGTCTCCAAGATGGCAGTTAACCAAGTGCTTCTTCTTCACCCACACCTGCTTCTGATCGAGAGCCCACTAATTCCTGATTTCCCTCTCCAGTTAACTCATGGCAGCAGGAGTTAGACGACCTGAAACAGAGCCCATATATCTAAGGAGGTTGGGATGTTTAGCTGGCAACTTCCCTTCAGCCACACTCCTCCCTCTCTAGACCCTGCCTTCAGAAAGCACAACAAGCTGAAGCTCCTCCCCTGGATCTCCTCACAGACCAGAGCCTACTGGGTATTTAAGGTCTCCTCCTGGGGAGCAGCAATGTGAGTCCACCCCAGATCACCTGAAAATACTTTGCCCATTAAAGCTTGACTTTTAATTTGGCTTGATTTGGCTTATTGCATTGGCCGAAAATACTTATCATCAGGACTAGAAGGTTATCTTAGCTAGGGCTTCTATTGCTATGAAGAGACATCATGACCATGGAAACTCTTATAAGGAAAACATTTAATTGGGGTAGCTCGCTTATGGTTTCAGAAGTTCAATCCAGTATTAGTATGTGGGAGAACATTTCAATGTACAGGCAGACATGTACTGGAGAAATAAGTAGCTGAGAGTTGCACATCTTACAGGCCAGAGGAAGTTGACTGAGACACTGGCATCCTGTGCACAGGAAACTTCAACACCCCCCTTCAGTAGCATACTTCCTGCAACAAGGCCATACCCACTCCAACAAAGCCATACCTTCTAATAGTGCCACTCCCTATGAGATTATGGGGATCAATTACACTCAAACTCCCACAGGGTATGCATTAGTGTTTTGGATTGTGTAAAAAGAATTGTCATCCAAATCCACTAAGCAAGAATAGTTTATAATCATTCTATCTGGAAATACAAGGACAGAGATGCCACCAGAAAACAGGCATTCTATAAGAGTTGTTTAGGAACTGAAGCCATTCTATTGAGAAGGCTGCCTGTCTCCAGTCAGCAGCATCTGATCATTGGCTTTGTCTTCCATCGCTCTACTGAGGTTGCTATTTGGGACTTTTCTTCTCACAGATTGTCTCCTTTTATTTTGCAATGTTATGACATATGTGACTTTACATCTCTCTCCCATGTTTCCTGTGTGTGTCTTCCATTCCTTACACTTTCTCTTTGGGGAAGGAAAGTCCTAAACGTTTAGTTTATATAGCCATTGCCTCTGTAGGCAACAGTCTCAGTGGTTTCATTGTAGGTTAACTGTTCCAGTCAGTTATGATGGCATATGCAGCACATACTGGTTCGCAGAAATGCTTACAGAAACTGCTATGGGCCTGATAGATATTTCTGAAGTTAAAGCTACTTGGAAATTGTCTGGAAACATTACAATCCTGTGAGGCTAATATTGCTTGTCAACTTGATAGGATCTAGAATCACAGAGGAGACAGCCTTGGGATACACCCTTAAAAAATTATCTAGATTATCTAATTAAGGTGGGAAGACTGACCCTAAAGCCAATTGCTTGGCCTTAAAACCAGTTCTAAAAGGAGACAGGAACATTTCTTTGAGTTTATAACTGCACATAAAGAGACAAAGACAGCAGAGTGGGAACATCTCCTACTGTTTGCTTCCCAGTTGCAGAAACAATGTGACCAGCTGCTGCCAACTCTAGCCACCATGATATACTGTGAGCCTTCCTTAATTGAGTTTTGTCAGTGTTTTGTTTTGTTTTTTAATAACCACAGGAAATAACTAAGAAAAACCCTTTCTAGTGTGGGTGACTCTAAAAGAGGTGTCAAAGGAAGTGAGCAGCTAAGGATGAGAAGCTAAATGGAGAAGTTTAAGGCACATGAAATGGGTGGCATAGGAGGATACACCCTGAAGAAACTGAGAAATGTATGCCCCAAATTCAAGAGATGCTGGCTCTAGGTAAGAATATGTATAGAAGAGGATCAGAATGCTCATAGAGTTGTAAGAGGAAATAAAAGAGTGAGGGAAAAATTGAACAGGTTCCTTGGTCTTTTCCACAGAGGGCCAGGGAATTCTCCCCCAAATTGGCCAAGGATTCATATCAGTAGGTAGCAACTCTTCATTTCTCTCTATATCCTCTTATAGCAAGACTTCATATCCTTCTCCAAGGCTCCCAAACACCGGGGCCCTGTCTGGTAGTGTTCACCGAGCCTCACAGATTGAGACAAGCACTGTGGCTCATGAACATGTACCCCTGTTGAAGGTCCCTCAATTATAAACTGGGACACAGATGGTATTCTAGGCTACTGTCTTGAAAGATGATGTAAGTAACAAATCCGAAGCTGAAAAAACACATCCAAGTTTTCAGAGGCATCTGGACCCTTTTTCTCTGCCCTCTTCCAAATGGATATAATTAGCAGCAAAGACAATAAAACCTGGATTCCCCACCCCCATTTTCACAGCACATTGTATGGCTATTAGCAGTCCTTAAGCAAGGTCCACTCACAGTTTGGAAGGTACCTTTGTCTCTCCACACTGGTCCAGATATTCCATCGCTAGCCAAGTATATCTCTGTTTTAAGAGCTGACCCAATCAGTACCTATTCTCAGACACTTGCTGAGGTGGGACCTGTGCTGGCTAGCCTTTCATGAACTTCACACAGGCTAGAGTCACCTGAAAGGAGGGAACCTCAATGGAGAAAATGCCTCCATAAGATTCAGCTACCCCTGTGTGCAATTGTACAGCTATTGTCTTAATTAGTGGTTGATGTGGGAGGCCTGGCCCATCATGGATGGTGCTATCTCTGGGCTGAAGGTCCTAGGTTCTCTAATAAAGCAGGCTGAGCAAGCCATGAAGAGCAAGCCAGTAAGCAGCACCCTTTTATCAGCTCCTGCTCTAGATTCCCGCCCTGTTTGAGTTCCTGTCCTGACTTCCTTCAGTGATGTGCTATCATACGGAAAATAAGCCAAATAAACCCTCTCCTTCCCAGCTTGCTTTTAGTCATGATGTTTCATTACAACAACATTGGCCTAAGACTGTGTGCTCAGCACAGGACTACACAGTCCGTAGCTTTTTCTTCATGCACCTACTGCCTGCAAACACATCAGATCTCTCTTATACCTTTTACAATACCCTACCAATGTGTCTTTCAAAAACATTAATTTGAATTGAGCTTTGAATATGGGCACTCTGTAATGATATCAGCCAAATACTAGCTGGCACTTTCTACATTCTGCACGGCTTGATCCTAGAACCCTGACTAGGGTAGCAAGGGAAAGAGGAAAGGGCAGGCACACATACAGAAAAACTGGGGTTGGGTGGACTCTGCTTACTCCAATGGAGTAGCACCAACTATTCAACAACAACCAGGAATTTGGCAATTCCCAATTCGGTGACAAAGAAAGGGCTGAGATAATCTCTGTAAGAGGTCTCTGTGAGTGAGAAGTCTCTGGGAGAAAGTTTGTTTGCTAGTCTTCATACACACAGCCAACATTCCCCCTCAGATCCAAAGGCTTTGCTGTTTTCATGAGTCTGAGGCATTAAGGACTTCATCCACTCTTTATACACTCACTAAAGGCTTCCGTGGCTCCTCTCATGCTGATAATGTCCCTATATTGGGTCTATTATTACATTGGCTGCCTGTTGCCGTATAACAGATCATTCCCATATTAGCCCACAGTTCCTGCAGGTTGTGAGTTCAGAATGCATTGCTCTAGTTCAAGGTCTCTCATGAGACAGAGATGAGATTGCATCATCAGAAGGCTCCCCTCTGGTTGGAGGACCCCCTTCAAGTGGCTTACTCACATGACTTTTAGTTGGTGTTAGTCATTTTTTGGACCACTAACTGCTCTCCATGTGTGTCTCTGTGTCTCTGTGGGGTTGCTTTAGTGTCCTCACAGTGAGTGGATAGTCCTTTCAGATCCCAAGAACCTAAAGAGGAATCAGAAGCTTCCTATGACATTGTCTGAAACCACACTATCACTTAAGCTTTATTCTATTGTTTATGCTGGTCAATCCTGACTGATCCAGAAACTGACGATCTCCAGGGGCCACTTCGTTACTTCATATTTCTTAGCTAAAGTAAGACTTGTGGCCCAGCTCAATGCCAGTGGGCTGGCAATTGGACAGCTAGCCCTTTTAGGGAAAGGAAGTGAAATAAATGGCCAATGAAATACCACTTCACACACTGGCTCATATGTTAAGTCTTTCTAACTCTAACATACCTCTAACTTAGGGAGCTATCTTTTTTTTTTTTTTTCTCCTATTTCTCCAAGTTCTTGTCTCTGCCAGTAGCATAGCCTAATCCTGCTCAATTTACCCAACTGGGCTTAGGAACAACTTTTAAGAGTGCCATACACATGAGAAACTAGAGTCTCAGTAGAATGAAAAAAGCCAAAAGTCACTACTGTGAAAAGCCTTATGTTTCCTTTACTGAACCAAGCCTCTGAGAGAGACTGCTAGAGTCGGCCATATCCCTATAAGACATTGATAGAAAAACCTTGAGGAAGGGTCCAGGAAGCTAGAAACAGACCCAAGTCAGACTTTAATACTCCTGGTCAGGATCCCAGGGCCTAGAGCAGGAAAAGGCAGTGAATAAAAAATACCAGGAAAAAAAAAAAATGGAACCAGAGGCTGTAGGGTTTGAAAACCAAAAGTGAGTCCAATGCTCATATGCCATGCTTAGATCCTAACACTTCAGTCAAGGTGGCCAAGGACCAGATTCACACGCCACAGAGGACCTCAGTTCTCAGGTAGATTTCTTTGACTTCATCTGCTAGACCTCTCTGATTCACATTGAATGAAATTAAGATTGAGGTGGTTATAGCGCAAAGCTCAATCTGCTATGAGCAGCTAACAGTAAATGCTAAATAATCATGAACTACCGCCATTAACTTTAACATGTAGCTGCTTAACACTGACAAGAACCCAGAACCCAAGTTCTGTGTCCCTTCAACAATCAAAACAGATAACTTCACAAATGAAAGGAACCTGAGCAAGGACATCAAAGAAGGCTTAAGGATTTTATTATTATTACTATTAATTATTGTCATCATTGACTTTCCTGTTGGTTGAATGGGATGGCTGCCCCTCCTCTTGATTCAGGAGAAGGTTGTTTTCTTTAATCAACAGACGCCATCTAAGTTTGGAGCTGGCCTTTAGAGGGGTTAACAGTTTTTGCTTTGGTCTTTTAGAGGCCTAAGCTGTCACAAGAGGAGGCTGATTACCCTGCTGGAGGTACCATGTGGAGAGGCTGCAGGAGCTCAGTTTAAGCCCCACCCCTATAGTCCACTCTTAAGCTGCCAGGACAGGGACAAAGCTACTTAGGATTCTCCCACCAGCCCAGTGAACATCTGAATTAGTCAGATATTAGTCGCCTTCCTCAACTGTGGCAGAATCCCATGGAGGATTTCCAGAAGCCCTACCCTACAAAAACAGACATGAAATAAAAATGTGACTTTTTAAAAACAGAAATAAATGCACCTAACGTAAGTGTAGTCATTTTCAGGCATATAATTCTCTGGCATTTAGCACTTTCAAAAATTTGTGCCATCACCAGTTCTATCTAATTCCCAAGCCTTTGCTTCGTTCCTCCTTCCCTCCCTCCCTTTACTTCCTCTTTCCTTCCTCCCTCCCTTCCTTCTTCCGTTCCTCTCTCTGTCTCTTTCTTTCTCTCTTAATCAGCCCCAAAGGAAGCACCATACACACGACTCCTGGAAACCACAAATCTGCTTTGTCTATATGAATTTACATAACCTGTGTTTTTCATATATATTTACTCTTTTATCTGGATTCTTTTATTTGACAATTTTTGAAGGTCATCCATGTAGCATGTACCATCAGTGGCTATGTTTTTAGTTTCTAACTTTTAGGGTTTTGTTGTTGTTTTTTACATAGCAGTAGGTCCCCCAGAACACTTAGTTTAAGCCCTAAAATGATAGTTTTTTTTTTTTTTTTTAAACCAAGAGTTTTCCCACCTATAGCCACAGAGCTGAGCTCTGCAGGGAGACTCTTCCACATGAGTGCACTTGCCCTGTATTTTCATGTGACTTCTCCTTTCAAAATTAATACAAAGAATCCAGGAAGCACATGCAGGTGGGAGGTGGTCTTGCTTGTCTATGGAGTAATTGCTTCAAAGAAATAGCCAGATCTAAATCCGAATGGCCCCTGGTTGGCTAAGCAACAGCCCACAGATTCCAGGTGTGCATATTAGAAAACACAGTGCTCACTTACGCATTGAAAATCACATTAGCATCTAAAGCCTTTCCCGGAGCCCTCGGAATGTTTTAAGTGAGAGGCCTATAATTACAAAGTGTCTGTACTGTTAAATAGCCTCTGAGGGTCCAGTCACTAATCTGGCCACCTCTGTCATTTTACAAAGACGCCGCACGGAAGCTGGGTTTGGCAGTAATGTTTGCTCACTACCAAGTCACAAAGAAAATTAGAGAAGCCATGTGTAGGCTGAACTTCACCAGTTGGTTCTGGGTCTCCTACTTCTGACCTATTTTCCCAGTTCAAGGAATATAAAGGGTCATGATGGAAACTTCAGAACTTGGAAGTTGGGACATTCTTGAGAACCTGGCAAACAGCCAAGAAAGCAGTGGCTACCCATCCTGGCTTAGATGAAGTCCATCCTTGATGGCAGTGTCCCATGGTGCTTTTCACCTGTTCTCAATGCTAAGCTATTTACAACAGCTTTAGAGATCTTCTTGGATGGTCTTCAGGCTCCACCCAGGGAGACTCTGGTTGTCTAGGTTTGGATCATCCAGAGTACGTATATTTACCCCAAAGTATCCCCTCCACATACACAAAAGTATTCCAGTGAATAGCCACATTTATCGACTACATGTTTAGATGGATGTGGGTTTAATTCAGTACACCAAAACCACATGCCAGCATCACCCGATGTGACTGACAGATACCTCACTCACAATACGCAGAGGAGTAGATAATATTTCCTCAGGGCTTGGTAATAGTCTGCCCTTTTCTGAGGAGGATAACAGAAGACAGTGTATGTAGCTGAAGCAAAAGCAAAGAGGTGGCTTGTTGTAAAAACACAGGTTATCTTGAGGTTATACCTGAGGTCCAGAAGCAACAGACGGGGCGGGGGGGGGGGGGTGTCCTAAAATTTAAAAAAAGTCATTGTCAGGAACCAAGTGTCTCTGTTGCTTTCCTTTGGCTTTTGTTTGCCAGCCTCTACATTACTGAACACTTCTCTGTCCTTGCTGCCAATCCAGTCTGGCAGGAACAGGCAGAATCTGCAAGCTGTGCTCTGCAGTGAACCTTGCCTGTGTTGCTTTAGACATTAATTTTTCCGTATCCATTTCTCCCCCACCCTCCTCTCCTCCTTCCTGCAGTGACAGAGATTGAACTTAGGGTTTTGCCAATGCTACGTTAATGCTCTACCTCTGAGCTACATGTCTGGACCAGCAAATAAATTTTTCAATGTAAATTGTGAAGTTCTATCCACAAACACCAATTTTGATCTATAAACATTTGATAACATGGCAAGCTCAACTCACATGTGGTGACAACTGGCTGGAGCTGAAAAATGCTACCACTTTTCAGGGAACACAACCACTTTTCTCCAGCATCTGTATTAGTCAGCTGGTGCTGGTCCTCTGGTTCATTTTAACAGATGCTGCTGTAGGAGCTCCCCCACTAGAGAAGGGCTTTTCACTGAATGGTCTCTCCTATGCTGGAGGCTTGTGGTTCTCCACTGATCATTGGAAAGCTTCAAAAAGTCCATTTTTCTGGCCACATTTTAGAGTCCGCCTTTTTGGAAAAGCATCGTCAGGGACTTTGAAGAATTCTTAAAAACAAACAGACAAACAGATCTTTCTTAAATCTCTCTGAAATTATTAGAGAAGCAGAAAGAGGGTGATGGGTTGATTGAAAAGGATACGCTGAAAGAAAGGAAACACGAATTCTGAAGCTTTTAGAGCAAGCATTTGCAGCTCAGCACAATTTACAAAGCACAGGCTGAATTTAGGGCACGATGGATTTGAAATGGTACTGACAACAATTTCCATTGTTCTCCTTTGGAAACATCAGCTCCTTTAGAACTTGCAAAAGATTTGCTTTCAGATGAATATCCAATACAATTTCTTAAGAATTTCTAATATTCAATACAATTTTCTAAGAATGTCCTAAGAATTCTCTAAGATTCTATAAAAATGACTCTTGAAACGTGTGTATGAGTAGGAGAACATCAATAAATAAGAATAGTTAACCAAGAATTAAATTAGCCCAGATCGTCTTATGCAGGCTTGAGCTCATGCCCCACTCTCTCCTGGGCTGAACACTGCTATATGAACTATATATCTCTCTTGGCCATAGAATTCTTTCCCTTTTCCATTCTTCTGTGCGCCATCTCTTCCTCCATTCTCCTTCTTCGCCCTGGTCATTTACTTCCCTACACTCTTTCCCACCCTCTTTACTAAGAGTCTTTCTTAGCCATGTCTGCCTCCTCTCTACACACCTCTGTCCTGACCATGCCGGCAGCTGAGGAGCCATCTCTTCCACACTTGCTAGCTCCTTGCCTTCTCTGTCCAACACATACTCTGCATTACACGCATTTTCTCATTCCTGTTTTGCAATGACAGATTAAGCAAGGATTTGTTTACATCAGTTAGAAAAACCTAAGGTGAGGCACCGGAGTTTAGATGACGTGACTGTGAAAGCACAGGGAAAGCGATTTAACCCAAACTCAGGTGACTTCATACATGAGGCTCTGGCTACTCCTGGCTGAGACTGTGGTGATTTTATCCTCTGCCTCAAACAACACAGATGAGAGGTGAGACCCATCAAACAACAGGTTCGAGGCACCAAAGCTGATGGTTAATCTTTGATTCGTTTGACTGGATTTAAAACCAACAGAAATATGTCTAAAGGTGTTTCTATAAAGATTTCACTGAGGATGTGGGTAGAGCTCTCCCGTAGGCTGGGGTCCCGGACTGAATGAAAAAGAGCTAAACATTCCTGCTCATCTATTTTTAGTGCAGATTCAGTGTGACCTGCTGCTGCGCCTCCCCTACCATGATGGTCTCTGCCATAATGTGAGCTACAACAAGCCTTTCTTCCTTAAACTGCTCCTGCCAGGCATTTTGTCATAACAAAGAAAAAAAGCAACAAATGTATTAGGTGTTGGGTAACAAAGGTTGATGATTCTGGAAAGATGAAAAATAAAATTAATGAGCTCTCCCTTAATGTTACCTTAAGAGGGCCTCTGGGCCATGGCTCAGTGATGGAAACTAAGTGTGCTGATCTTCCCGGCTTAAAGTGGCAAAGAGCAAAGTCTGGCAACACCCAGCAGATGCTTCAAAGAGCAAAGTCTGGGGGAAGAAAGAGTGTACAGAGAGAGGACCCTAGAAATCTGTAGAGAGAAAATGGATCCAAATACCAAACACAGCAAAGGAGCCACCAGGAAGTATCAGGGAGAAGTAGAGACATGGTCCTTTAACCCATCACCCGCCCTGAGTGCATAACTCATGGGTCACTGACTAAAGTGTTAGGGGAAAGTCTTGCTTGAGTCATAACATATGTTTAATCTTGGTTTAAACACTGCCCTGACCACACTTCACATGGAAGCCAGGGCCAAAAGAATCAAGCTATTCCAAAATAACCTCAGCTCTGCATAAAGTTCGATAACAGCAAATTATCTATCACCCAACACGATACATCACAATTACGATGTTGCCACCTAAGCAAAGATTACTGAGTTGACCAAGATACAAAAGCTCCAGGTGTGGTGAATCATGCCTGTACTCCCACTGTGGGAGGCTGAGGCTGAAGAAGCACAGGTTTGAGGATATCCTAGGCTACCTGGCAAGACCACGTCTCAACAAACGAACAAATAAAATAAAACATGATACAGATCAAGGAGAAGCTGAAGTGAACTGGCCCAAGCCAGAACTGGCACAGATGTTAAAATGGGCAGGGAGGCCATGGAAACATGGGGTTGGTCCTCACTAATGTTAGTCATTTTCATTTCGTCTTCAGAAAGTGCTAGCCTCTGGAAGACATCGCCATCCACACTGACAGAAAGGCTTCACTAAGATTCCAGAGGGACTGCCTGCACACGGACTAGGATTTGTTTATTTGTGTGTTGCAGCATTTACCTAGGTTAAAGGTTGTACTTCTAGCAAGCAGAAGTCACAGAAAGACAAAATTAGCACCTGTTACTATCATCAGTCTGGTGAGAAAACAAACAAATAACAACCAAAAACAAAGAGAATATTTAACCTAAAACAATAATCTGGATTACTTGGAAGATAGATTAAGAATCAAGTCTCTAGCCCATTAAGAGACCCATTACTGAACAAGTATATGTACAGGAACCCATGAAGTGATTATTCTTAATTTATTTGGAATGTGGTTGGGTCATCAGATGTCCAGGTAAAATTAGAGGACCACTAGTTCCTGTTTAGCCACTGGGAAACTCCTAGGTGGAGTACCTTAATGCAGTATTCCTGTTACCTGTCATTTCACTGGAATTACTAAAAAAACAAACAAAACCCCAAACAACGCTCTTCCAGCATATGGCCCACTACCATAGGGTTTTTCTTCTGTGTCATGCCTGCTTTTATTTGTTTGTTTGTTTGTTTGTTTGTTTATTATTAGAGGCCAGAAGAGGGCATTGGATTCCCTGGAGCTAGAATTACTGATGGTTGTCCTCTTTCATGTGGGTGCTGGGAATCACCTGTCTGAGGTCACAGATGCACTGCTGTGTCTGACTTTTCTTTAATAACACGAGTGGTAGGCATCTGAACTCAGGTCCTTATGTTTGTGTAAAATAGGTACTTTATCCACTGAGGCATTGCCCCAATCCAATAGATACACTTCTGAATTCTAAAAGTTATAATACTATTGAGCACATATATTTTATTTTGATGTGCACAATAAGTTGACTGGAATTCAGAATAGAAGTCTTTTTAAAATTTTTTAATGGGGGGAGAAGGAAAATGTGTTATTATTAGATGAAATAGAAAATCATTGGTATGTTGAAGAGGTCAATTTTTAGGCTAAGCCATTAGGCTTAATATAGTCAATTTTTAAGGAAAAAGAAAATATTTACCAACAATTGTTTGACATGAATTGTTAAAGATTCCATCTAAATGGCAGAGTGAGACTGTGTGCT
Source organism: Phyllotis vaccarum (assembly GCA_033318265.1). Taxonomy (NCBI): domain Eukaryota; kingdom Metazoa; phylum Chordata; class Mammalia; order Rodentia; family Cricetidae; genus Phyllotis; species Phyllotis vaccarum. Next base: position 27,883,100 of record JARWLC010000017.1, read on the forward strand.
GCCAATGTTTTCCGAACTCTGAAAATGAAACTCTTATTATGTACACAAGTTCATTTATTCACAGTCCCATGCCTAATTTGCAGGCATATTTTAGGGCTCGGAGAGGAACAAATATTGTAATCTCAGAAGCTTATCCATAACCAGATCATCCTAAAATTCCCTTTCACCCTCCTATCGCTTCCCAAAGATTCCTTCCATCTCATGCAACGTTGCTGCATAGGGGGTATTTAAATTATTCGTTACTTTGGGATTGTACAGCTGGAAACTGTTCTTGGCCAGGGGGACTGCCGTATACTTCAAGTCTAGAAAAGGAAACATGTTGACCAAACTTCCAAAATCTCTAGGTATCTGAGGTTATATCCAATGTAGCTAATGGTCTACCTGGTACTTGCCAGCTCCTGGTCATGTTAAAATAACCTGTTCTCCTCATGTCTCCAACACTATCATTGTCAATACTGCAGGGAGGCCTTTTTTTTTTTTTTTTTTTTTTTTTTTTTTTTTTTTTTTTTTTTTTTTTTTTTGTCTCCTTAAAGATGTACAGAAGCAAATGTCAAGGTCACCATGACTGTACTTCAACTGGCACTTCCCAACAAGCCAAGTTCCCATCCTATTTATCGTGGTCCAGCAAGTTGGTAGGTTCATCTTTGTTCCAAAGCATTGCTGTGTGACATGGAAGGGGCTCAAGCTTGGCTTGAGTGCTGCTTCTAAAAACATCCCAGCTAAGAGGGACAGTGCAGGAGTGAGCAGTGGGGAAGCTGCTGTGTCTGTGAGAGGATGGGGCTATAGTGATGGTAGGGGATGTGTTCAACAGTCTGGCTCTTCTCTCTTGAGTTATTTTGTAGCCAGAACTGCATTAGGGAAGCATTTTAGAATGCTTTTACAACCAGAGAGAGAAAGATTCATTATCCTCCTACAGTGTAAACAAGCACCTGCTAGAGCGTGGCCATGCCTCCCTCTTTCAATCATGTTGGGAGAACAGAGTTGAAAGGCTTTCATGAGCTCCAAAAAGCTGCCTCAGAGTGAGCCTCTTCCCACCTTGCAAAACTGAAACGTCTCCTTTCCAAGTGTAGAGATGCAGTTCATCTCCCTAAGACTGGTCTTCCTGCAAAGGGTCACCTACAACTCATTTTTCACAGTGCTCCCAAAAGTACCTTGACCACAAGAGCACACAGTGTATGTATGGCAAATAAAATAAATACAGATGTTGCCATGGATTGGATATGGGTGTCTCCTCTGCAGCTTATGCTGAAATTGAATGGTTGATGGGACTGTTTTTGAAACTGCAGCCTCTGACAGATGTTGAAGTCAGTAAAGAGATTCATGAACTCACAGTTCTGGGTTCTAGATTAATGAATTCAATTGTCGCTGGCTGTGGTGGCTCATGCCATTAATTCCAGCATTCAGGAAGTAGAGGCAGGCAGATCTCTGTGAGTCAAGGGTCAGCCTGGTCTATATAGTGAGTTCTAGGGCAGCTAGAGCTATTGTAGAGAGATCCTGTCTCCAAGAACAACAAAAGGAACTGGTTGTCATGCAGCCCATATTTTCATCCTTCTGCTTTTCACAGTGGCTGAAACAGCATGAAGCTCTGATCGGCACCAAACCCTCAGACTCCCCCAGTTCCAGGATAATGAGCCAAAGCAAACCTCTTTTCTTCATAAATGATCCAGACTTGGGAATGTGGTTATAGCAACAGAGATTGGATTAAGACAAATGCCTCAGGATATCTTTAAATGTTTAGAAGTGACCAGTCTGAGAAAATACTAAGATAACAGTTATCTTTCTTCCCCATTGTCAATACAATACATTTCAAGGAATGATTTTTTTATACATTTTTAAACAAATCAAACTCTATCTAATTAGAAATTTTCTTCCAGAGACCCAGAGAATATTTTAAGCCCCAAGCAGAATCCAGAGCCTTCTGGACTACAGTATTGCTAGACTAATAGCTGTTTTAGATGTTGGGTCTGCTCCTTTCACAGGATGTTCCTATTTTCTGAAGAAATTAAGGACACATGCAGGCTGTGTTTTAGTCCAGAACATCAGACTTGATCATCTGATGTACTGAGTAGACTCTTATTCAACCTTCAAGTTCCCCACAGGTGCCACCTCTTCCGGACGCTCTCGTACACAGCTACTTCTACATTCAAGTTAGACACCGCTCCCTTTTGTTGGAATATATTTTGGGTGTTATAAGTGAATCAGTAAGTAGCACTTTTTTTTGTTTATTTCATGAGATTCTTGAGAGCAGGGACTGTAACATATTTATCCCTTTCAACTAATTTAGGGGCAGACATAGCTTAGTCTGTAAGTGCTAGGTGGCTTGAACTGAATGCTAATAGAGAATTTTCTAAAAAACTTATGAATTTAACTATATGGAATCACGTGAATATGTAGAATAGCTTCATATTTGGTTACACATTTAAAAAATAGATTTTATTAAAATGTTAAAATAACATGAAATTGGGGTGTCTCGGAACATCCTAGACTCATGGCCATATGGTTTTAAAGCCATAAAATATCAGCAGCTTGGATTTATCTAATTTGTCAAAATGAGGTGCTCATTGGCATCTGAAAGAAATGTTAAACAAGAGTGTGGCAGGATGGGGTGGGGGGAGGGGATGTTTAAATTAATTTCAGTTGCCAAAGGGAAGAGATTTCCTTCCAAATGATTTGTTCTACTGCAGATCTGGTCTTGTGTCCTGTAATAATTGGTTTAATACCTTTGTCTCCCTTTCACATAGGTAATGAACAATTTAGTTCTAAAATGGCACATATAAAAATGAATTGGTAATTAAAAAACTAGATTTTCCTAAAGTTTAAATCAAGATCTCAGAAAAAGGAAGAGGGTCGTTAGAACAGAATGCTATAGGACTGAAGATGTAACTCCATTGGCAAGGTGCTTACACAGGAAGCTGTGGGTTTCATTCTCAGCATCACTGAATACCAGGTGTGGTGACACATGCCTATAATTCCAGCACTCGGGAGCATAGTTCCAGGTTGTTCCAGGTTGTTCTCTGCTACCTAGTAAATTTGAGGCCAGCTGGGCTAAATGAGACCATATCTCAACAAAACAGAACAAAAGCAAAACCAGAATATGTTAAAAAGTAGTACAATTACAGGGTTTAAAGAAATATAGGTGTTGAGAGGAAACTTTTTTTTAAAATTGGGGATATTTTGGAATACTTTATCAGTTTATTTGTTCACCCAACAAGCTTACACTGAGGCTCACCAAAAATACTGTCATGCTCGTAGGATACCACTTGAAAGGATGTCACAGCAACTTAAAAGATTAAATTTCCTGAGGCTGGAGAGATGGCCCATTGGCTAAGAGCACTGGCTGCCCACCGGAGGACCCAAGTTTGATTCCCAGTTCTCACATGGCAGCTCACAACTGTGTCACTCCATTTCCGAAGGATCAGATGCCCTCTTCTGGCCTCTTTGGGAACCGGGCATACGTACAATGCACATACACACATACATACAAAACACACGTACACAGAAAAAATTAGCTATATTTTTTAAAATTAAATTTTCTTCTATAAGACTTACAGAAAAATGCTACAACTTCTTGTGGTTGCTGAGGCATGACATAAGTTACAAAGGGTAAAATGGCTAAAACCCAACTGTATTCCAGGTGAACTTGATAAATTTTGACATGATTTCCCTAATCACACACATCATAGCAAACAGAACTGAATTCACAGAGGAGCCCAGGTGTTGTCAAGAGTGGTATGTGTAACTTTCAAATTTCAGTGTGTGCTTGTGATGCTGAACTGTGGCAGGGATAGGCGTGAAGGACCCATAATCTGACTTCTGGGGTTAAGTTTTGTTTTCAAGAACCTGGGAAGGAAATAACTGACAGTGAATATTCATCGAAACTAGGAAACCATTGACAGAAAAACAACATTCATCTGTGCTTTTCACGTCTGCAATGCAACAAGAATGCCACCAGGTATCAGCTGCGGTTTCTGCTTCACCGGGCTTGTAGAAGAGTGAAGTGTGTGCATAGGAAGATGGTTAACAGCACAGACTGCAAGAACAGAACTGTGTACTCAGGTTGGGGAGACAGACAGGGAAACTTTACAAAGGCTGTGAGTGAGAGGACCCTTAACTTTTGGGGGGCTTGGGAAGTAGGGTAAGCACAGCGCAGGTAGAGGGAGCAAGGTGAGGGGATGGGGATGGCATGGGAAATGATCGCTTGGGTGGGTTTGCAATAGCACAGAACAGAGTCACAAGCTGGAGTCTGATGCCTGATTCGGGCCATGGAACACATTATCTGCTGGAATTTACTTTGAACATCAAAAAATAGAGGAATTTCAATCAATAATTGGATTTCTGATACTCTCTTTTTTAAAAAACCCAGAAAGTCTAGTAGTAATGACCTACATGCATGGGATGCAATAACACCTTGAACTTCAGCCTCATTACTATACACCCAAATGGTTATACTAATTTGGTGCTGTCTCCACCTAGCTCAGTGCTTATTTACTTCCTCTGCCTTGTATTTACATGTATTTAATTTTTAATATTAAGTATGTGTATATAGTTGTATAACTGTGTGGTGTATGTGTGTGCTCATGTGCATGTGTGTGGGGTGTGTATGGAGGCAAAGGCTGACACTGGTGATATTCCACTGCTGTTCACCCCTTTTTCTGAACCTGGAGCTCATTATTTGCTAGCATGGCCAGTCAATGAGCTCCAGGAACCACTTGTTCCTGCCTCTCCTCCATCTCTGTGGTTACAAAGGCACACTGAGATGCCTGGCTTTTACATGGGTGTTGGAATATTTAATTTGTCAGTGTTCCACTATAGTAGTAGTAGATATATCCCCAGTTACTGGAGCCTTGTGTCCACAGTTTAATTTCTCTTTCTTAGTGCATGTAATCCTAAGTGTGTTGTGACTATTTACCTGCCTCCTCACTTTCAGATTCAAGAGAACACATAGCCTCAACTGCTCTGTTACTAGGACAGGGGCCGCAAAGCAGGGAGGACAATGGCAAGAGTGATTTTTAACCTTTACACATGTCATTTCTGATAATATATTTGGTCAAAACCTGCCACATGCAAACTCTATTGTCAGTAGCTTGAGAAAACAGAATCTCACCATAGGGATACTTAGTGACTAATTAAGGACACATAATACAACTCCAATAGTATTTGAATATGTTCTTCTGCTTAGAAAATATTTTTGGGATGCAGCAGAGGAACATGACAACAGAAGACCACTGAATACAAAGTTCCACATACATGTAAAACACACCAAAAAATAAAAGCTTTTTTAAAAAAGAAAGGCAGGATCAGGGTTTCACACACGAGGCTAATGGGGGGGGGGGGTCGGATTCCTTAGCTTTGCCCTTGTTTTTATTTACAGTAAAGGACAGCGCACTTTGTCACCTAGGAAACAACCAACAAAGGCATCGGTAAAGCTGTAAGAAATCTGTTCTCTCAGAGGTTACTCAGGCTAAGTAGTGGGGTTGGGTACCCTGCCACTCACCTGCCCTGAGTCCTGGGTATTATGTAGTCAGGCAGGTGACTTTAGCTGGAAGAAAAAAGCTGTTTGGCCTTTGATGGTCACATCTGACTGAATAATATGTACCCGCTTGCCTTTTTGTATTTCAAAGATAATACTGTCAACAGAGAAGAATGCGGTCACAATGTCAACCTCTGACCGACACGGGGGACAGTACAGTCTCTCTACTATCTAGTTATTCTTCACAGTTTCTACCACAGTGAATGATTTTGTAGCCAACTCTGAGGAAGCTATAAGAAACAGATGGATTTTGCTATCATTCTCAAAGATCATTTTTATGTCACTGCTTACATATTAATTACAAATCTTATTTTTTCATACTAATTTGCATACAAACTGTACTAATAAAAATTTTAAAAAGCTGAACGTGTTCCCATTATAGGCTGTAGATTCTCTATTAGCTAAAAGCATTGGTGATTATTATTCCTGTGTATCTGGAAGGTTTGATATGATGCCTCATGTCATGATTATTTGTTTGAAACAAGAGTCTCACTATGTAGCCCTGACTCTCCTAGAACTCACTTTAGAGACCAGACCAGCCTTGAACTCACAGAGATCCACCTGCCTCTGCCTCCCAAGTGCTGAGATTAAAGGCACAGACTTCCTTCCATATCTGGCTTATATCTGTTTGGTATCTCACAGGCACCATCCGAAATTTGAATTAGTTTTTCTTGTTTTGTTTTGTTTTTTTTTTTTCCGGGGGGGGGGGGGGCGTATAGGGTTCTATCTGTAGCTCTGGCTGTCCTGGAATTCATTCTGTAGAGCAGGCTGGCCTCGAACTCAAGATCTTCCTGCCTCTGCCTCTGGAGCCCTGGGATTAAAGGAGTACAACACCACTGTCTGGTTGAAATAAAAGTTTGTTTTATCTTTTTTAACTTTCTTTATACTTATTCTTTGTGTCTTTCACATTATGCATCTTCCCAATCCCATTTATTTCCCTGTTTCTTCATATCTGTGCTCTGCTCTTGCAACCCCCCATCCCCTCGTCACAGAACAAAATTTAAGAGAAAAAAAAAAAAGGATAAATCTTGTCATCGAAGCTGTAGTGTGAATCCCACGGTAGAAGTCTTTACTTGCAAGTGTTCATTGCAGAGTCAATGGTCTGGTTCGAGGCCTCTGGTTTCTGCTACACCATAGATAATGGGTCCTCACTAGGAACTCCTCTTGGATATCCTGTTGTGGCCCTGTGTCGTGGAGATCCAGCAGCGCTGGGTCTGCAGACCATAAATGGGGTAGGTGATGGGGTGGACCAACTCATAACCCTGGTTCTGAGCCTGGGTAGTTGCAGGGTTGGTCAGCCTGCCAGCTTTCCTCTGTCATCACCACCCGCATGAGCTAGTTCTTCAACACTGCCCTGGCTAGCTCACCCCTTGCAGCAATGAGCAAGGGGCGGAGCCAGTTCTCCTATTTTTCTGCCCTGGGGTTGGGGGTGGCTTTTCTGTTACTTTGTTGCCCAGTGCTAGGGCCACTCTCCAGAGTGCTGCAGCTGGTGAGAGGCAGGAGCAGCTCTCCAGCTCTTATGACCTCAGGGCCATCAATCTCTCTCATCAACCACAGGCTGTAAGGGGCATGAAGTGTGTGTGGGGGAGGGTGGAGGGGCGGAGCGGTAGGTCTCCTTTGACCACACCACCATATGGCAGAGGAGGGGCAACAGCCAGATCTCCTATGCTCACCCGCAGACCCTGTGGATAGGGTAAGCTCTGCTGTGCTGCCCAGGCGAAGTATAGGGCCCACTTCCTAGTGCAGCTGGGTAAACGGGAGGGTCAGCTCTCTCTTCCACCACAGGTGTCTGGGACAAGTGGGGGAAGGGCATCTTTCCCTCGCCCTCTCCATCTCTGCCTCTGCAAAGGTGCCACCACCACCTGGCTGAAATATATATATATATATTTTTTAAGAAAAATATTTATTTACCTTTTATTTATGTGTATGCATATGTAACTGCATTAGTTGCACAACTGCATTAGTTTATGTGCACCACAAGTATGCAGGTGTTTGTGGAGGCCAGAAGGCATCAGATCCCCTGAAACTGGAATTGTGAGCCACCTGATATGGTTTCTGGGAAGCAAAACCTTGTCTGCATGAGCAGTAAGTGCTCTTAATGACCCAGCCATCTCTCCAGCCATTGAAATAGTGTTGATCGTGGACTTTGCAGAAATCACTATCAGTCAGGTAACATAACAACTCAGCTGAAGATAGCTCAGTATGTCTTTGTCTTTGTAATAAATATACTCCACAGCACTCCCATGTCTGGGGACCTTTTTACATGCCTGTTCATAGCTGCAGTAAATTTTATTTGCATTGTGATGTATAAAACAGGCATTTTTGCTATAAACATTATGCTTGGAACTTTATAATCAATTCTAGTGCCTTTGAATGCTAAACCAGAGTATTAATACCCCCTATATAATATAGTTTTACTGCAATGACAACAGATTGAAGGAAACCTGAATTTGTCCATTTATGTGGCCATACAGAAGTCACTTATTCATTCTGATACATATGGATGGATCCTAAAATATATTGTAGAATTCTTTTCAGAACAGTATTCCAAATAGCTACATCTAGTCCCAGAACTTGATGCTACAGTTAGTTGAAGCCTATGTAGGAATCTATATCTAAACATACAAGAATGTGCATAAGTGGACTGCAAGGTGTTTGATATTGCATGCATTTAAAGTGGTATTGTTGCTTCTGCTATTATTCTAGTTAGGTGGTTGTAGGAAATTTGTATAGACAAGATGGGGTGCTGATAGTGATGTACAAATTGCCAATACTACCCACAACTATTATTCTATCAGCAACTGTGTGAACAGAACTGGCTCTTGGGGTTTTTTTAAGCAAGCATACATTGTATAAGCTTCTTCAAGATACAGTGTTAAGTGCCACCTTGGATAGCCTACACAGTTCTGGAGGGAGGTGTACAGCCTGGGATTTGCAACTTTGCTTTTAACCTGTGAATGCCACTTGTTCACTCAACTCCACAGACTTGGGATTCTTCTTCTATAAAGTAGGCAGTTCAAGAACTTAAATGTATAAAACTGACAGCACAGTTTCATGAGCTGTGCTGTATAAATGCTAGTGTGAGTGTGAGCTGAAAAATAGTTTAAGACAGACATTCTAGGACTTTTGCTTCATTTTCTACTTAATAAAATGATTGATAAGCCTTCCTTAAGAGTCAGGAAACTTTTAGTCAGATATAATTCTTTTTTCAGTGTGAGAGATGAGTGCCTACACTCACTTAAACCACCACCCTCTTAGAGAAGAGGAGGAGGGGGAGGGGGATGATTAGTCACTTGAGTGCAAGTCCTCTCCAGAGAAGTCACTGCCTTTATCATATATGAGAAAAAGTAGGATATTTCAAGAGACCAATATCTTAACAGTTGATGGGTCTATATGTATTACATTTAATAAGTAAAAATACCATGATTCAAAGTTCTGTCATGAACACACAATATCTGATCATGTAGATGAGATTTCTGCAAATTCCTCTGGGAATGCATATGTGACACTTTTCAGAATGACCTACATCAGGATTCTGAGCACCTCAAATGGTGGATTTCTAATGCCTGACTAAATGCTTCTCTTCCTACCCCCCAAAGGTGAGATTAAAAAAAAAAAAAACTATAAATTTAGCAGCTTTCCTCTGCCCCATCACCATTTCTTACTTTATCTTCTTCATGTAATCCAAGTTTATTATCTTTAGAGATAGTTCTCAGGTTACAGTAATGACTTAACCTACAATTTTAACTATATAATATAACCATGACATACATTCAGCAGAAATTATACTTCAAAATTCCAATTTTATTCTTTCTCCTACTAGTGATATACGTTATGAAACTCTCTTGATGTTGGATAGTAGTAGTGAACCATAGCCCCAATGAGGTACACAGTTCCAGACCATCTCAGCCATGATCTCAGCTCAGTGGTAGGCCATCTCTACTGTGATCAATGGCAGTATCTCCAACCTAAGAACCTATCCAGTATTCTAACAGGGCTTCCTTCCAAGAGACTCAGAAGAAGCCTGAACTGAAAATTTGCTTAGTAACAAGCTTATTGGTTGTGTGCTTTAAAGGGGCCCTCATCACAGTCCTTTCCCACTGATCAGGGTTGTAAAAGAATCTGTTCAGAGACTGTAAAGCGCACATGCAGTCTAGAGCCCCTGGGGATGTCTGCCAACTGTATCTTCACCATAGCCAACATCACCCACTCGACCTGGATCCAACCCCTCTCAATTGTGATCCCAGAGGCAATCTCATAAGCCCCAAAGTCTTACCAAAAACAAACCTTTAACTTTCTAAAAACAGTAATTATAGAGTGATAGAGGGGCTGTGTCTTCAGACATGCAGACATCATTGCAAAGCTACATGAAGCAGAGAAAGTTACAAAGCTCTGATTACTGATCCCAAAGATGGCAATGCACAAAAGGCCTGAAAAGTAATTAAAAGTGATGATCTCAACAAAGCTCAATGACATGCAAAAAATAAGACAACTAAATGAAATAAGAAAACAATGAATGTACAAAATTGGAAGCTTAATCAAGAATTGTTAGAACAGCATAAGCAGACATCCTGACTCCGATAGACCCATTTGTAGAACTGGGAAACCCATCAAAGAGTTCCAATAGTAGACTCAATCACACTGAAGAAAGAATTAGTGAAGGCAAAGATAATAATTTGAAACAAGCAACTAGAGGAGCCAAGAGAAAATAAGTTAAGGGTGACAAAAACATAAAAGATTCATGTATGGCATGTCACCAAATGTATGGATATGAAGAATGGAAGTACTCAAAGGAAACGGAAGCAGAGCTGTGTGGCTCTGGGCCACTTTATCACTGGCAAAGAGAAACTCTTGAATGCACAAAGAGGGGGGAACTCATCACATAAACTTCCCAACAGAAGTTTAGCAATCTGGGAAGGGGTGAGACAACATATCCAATGTGATAAAACAAACAACAAACCAAGAACACTATACTCAGCAAAGCCGTCCTTTAGAAATAGAGAGATGAAGATATTCTAGAGACAAATACATTCTGAGGGATTTCATTGTTTTGGTCTTAGAAGAAACACTAAAGGAAGTTCTTTGAGTAGAAACAGAAAGACAAGTAGCAATATGAAAATGTGATAAATTACATAGTTGAATTCAGAAAATTCTTAATACCATAAAGGTGGCATGTAAATAACTCTTAACTTTAGCATAGGAGTTTAAAAAAAAGACGTGTGCTAAACTCAATTTAGGCTAGAAGTGATCACTTAACATGCACATAATAAAAACAAATGTGAAATCTGAATCAATAGCATAAAATTTGAGAACACAAAATAAGGCCTAATATAAATCATCCTTTGCTTTTTTTCTTTGCTATATATTTGTGTGTGTGTGTGTGTGTGTGTGTGTGTGTGTGTGTGTGTGTGTGTGTGTATGTGTTTGTGAGATAGGGTCTCTCCATGTATCTGGAATTCTCTGTGTGTATTAGGCTGCCCTCAAACTCATAAATTAAGGAGACTGCAATAATGTCAAATGCATTTTCTGACTATAATGGAAGGAAACTAGAAATCCATTTGAGTAGAAATTTTGGAACATTCACAGAGACATTAAAGTTATTCAAGATACCTCTGAAACAGCAATAGATCAAAAAGGAGATAATGAAATTTACGGACTAGGGTTACCTCTTACGTGTTAGAGCATTTGACTGCACATTTATGTTTGATCATCTCTCTCTCTCTCTCTCTCTCTCTCTCTCTCTCTCTCTCTCTCTCTCTCTCACACACACACACACACACACACACACACACACACACACACACACACACACACACACACACACACACACGGGGGGGGGGGGGGGGGGGGGGGGGAGAAAGAGACTTAAAAATATCTCAAGCACTGGAGAGGTGGCTCAGTGGCTAAGAGCACAAACTGTTCTTGTGGAGAACTTGAATTAGGTTCCCAGCACCTACATCAGGCAGCTCACAACCACCTTTCACTTCAGCTCTAGAGGATTTTTCTGAATACTGAGTCTTCTGAAACTCTGTTCTTAGCTTGACTGCCAAAAATACTTGGAGCAGAATGTTGCAATAGCTGAAAAACAGATGGCAGTATCTGGAGTCCATCTCTGCAACAGAAAAGAAGGTAAGGATGAAGCACACCTGGGTTGGCACGGGCCACTGCTCAAGTGGTGAGCATGTGGCAGAAAGAATCATCTGGTGAGTTAGGGAGATGGTTCGGTTGGCAAAGCACAAGCATGAAGACTTGAGTTTGACCTCCAGAACCCACACTTATAAGCAAAAAAAAACCCCTGAGAACCAAACCTGAGGTTTACCTCTGGCCTCCACAAGTGCATACATGTAACCACACATATGTGCACCTGGACACCGATGACTACATGTAATATACATATTCACAGATGAATTTTAAAAATGATTTGGTAGTTTCCTTAAAGGAAAACTTACTGTCAAAACAACAGCGAAACCAAAACAACAACAATAAAAGCCTCATGGTCATTGATGGTTATTAAGACAGAAGACACATAGGAATGCTCACTTAGGAATGCTTTGGCGACTGAGTAATTGAAAGAAGTTCTGTCCCGTATAAGTTTAATATAATTAGCTTCACAGAGAAGTTTTGTTGGGAATTCAAGCCATCACCCTAAGTGAATTAGAGTCTATACCAGAGCATATTAGATTTCTCTATTTTCTTACTGTTTACTCGACACACACCCCTCCTGCTCCCTCCCTCCTCCTCTGCTTCCTCCTCCTTCATTTTTTGAGACAGGGTCTTTCAATATAGCTCTGGCTGTCCTAGAACTTGTTATGTGGACCAGGCTGGCCTCAAGCTCATAGATTCCTCCTGCCTCTGCCTCCCAAGCTCTGTCATACCACCATGCCTGGCCACACCCTCCCTTTCTACCATCTCGTCCATATCTGACTGCTGCAGGAAACACATTATTTTGCACTATTTTGAGTAATAGATTGGGTGCTACAATTCTGGTTTGCAACATTCTCTGAATTCTCCTTATTCTTTTTTTTAATTTAAATTTTTTTTATCATATTCTTTACTGCTCCCCCCCCCCTTTGCTTCTCCCAGTCCTCCCTCAGCCTCTCCCCACCCCTATCCCCCCATCCCTTCCTCAGGAGGGCAAGGAATCCCAAGGTGAGTCAGGTTGGTCTGTCATGACCAGTTGAGGTAGTCTGAGTCCCTCTCCCCAGTGTCAAGGCTGACTCAGGTGTTCCTCTGTAGGGAATGGGCTCCGAGACGTCAGTTCATGTACCAGGAATAAACTCGGGTCTGATTGCAAGAGGCTCCACAACTGCTCACACTGTTCGACTGTCATCTACATCTGGAGGGTTTAGTTCCTTTCCATGAAGGTTCCTCAGTGGTTATTTCAGAGTTATCAAGCTCCTAATAGCTCTGAGCAGCCATCTCTGTGGGTCTCCTCCTCGTGATCCTGATCTCTTTGCTCATATGCTCTCTCTTCAGCTACACGGGGAGCTCGACCTGGTGCTTAGCTATGGATCTCTGTTTCTGCCTCCATCAATTGCTGGATGAATGTTCTCTTCTGCTGGGGTTCTTCAGAGGCTGTGTCTCAGGCAGCAGTTGAAGTTGGGCGGAATCAATTCTTCCTATTCTTAACATCAACTAAAACAGAGATGTAGTGAGGAGGCGTCCTCTCCCTGTGTCTTTCTGTGGACTTTGATCCTTGTGCTAAAGCACAAGGTTTCTAATAGAGTTACCAAATTCAAAAGGGCAGAGACCGGTATAGTAAAGTATACTTTAAAATATCTCCCTGAGGCACAATTTTCAGAATTCCAGAGGCATCATTAGTGTAGATGACAATGTGGACTTCTCAGAGTTACATGATCCATGACTCCTTGCAAACATTTCTTAGATTTTTGGCTGATCTCATAGAAAGATCTAGTCTCCCACTTGGAGCTCTGGTTTTTAACCACCCCACCCAACTTTCTTGTTCTGTTCTAACTTTCCATCTCAGAAATAAACCCAAAGGCACTGCTTAGGAAAAGGGGAGGGGAAGCAGCAACAGTTCAGATAAATGACTTAGTGCTGTACCCTGAAGGAACTGGAAAACAAAAGACCAAAATCAGTACAAATAACAAAATAATAAAGATCAGAACTGAAATAAATAAAATAGAGACTAGACAGACACTAGAAAAGATGGATGGAATTAGAAGTTAAATGGAGACACCCTCAGGCAGACTAAGATAAAAGGAATACTGCCCTGTGTCCTAGGCCACCGAGATGTAATGAGTCATCACCTTATGGTCCCGCTCTCATGGACCCACACTGCCATGCCTTTCTCACCAATACAGACTGTGTCCACACAAATTGGTAGCCCTAACAAATCCTTCCTCAGAGATTAGGCAAGAAGGAGGAGAGAGAGGGAGGGGGAGAATATAGAATAAAATCACAAAAGGAGTGATTACAACTGATTACACAGAAATACAAGTATTGTAAGAGACTGCTAAACAGCTTCATGCCTCAAATGGCTAACTTAAAAGAAATTGATAAATTGCTAGAAACATAGACACTAGCCAGGATAAATCAAAAAGAAAAACAAAAACATATACTTCTCAGTAGAAAATAAATTTTGACAAAATTCAAATTCTTTCATAGTTAAAAAATTAGGCATGGGAGAAATGTAATTATATAATAAAGGTTTATTAAAAAAAACTCTACATTTTTATATTGTATGGTAAAAATTGATGGTTTTTTTTGAGACCAGGAAGTATTTCTTGTATATGCCACACAAGAAATACTTCTATATACATAAATTCAGCCAGTGACCTGATCTATGAGGACCCCTGCACTCACAGGAACATACATAGGCATATACACACAAATAAAAATAATAAAAATGGGGCTAGCAAGATTGTTCAGTGGGTTTAGGCATTGTTGCTGAGCCTTATGGTCTGAGTTTAGTTACCAGAATCTTCATGATGGAGAGAACTCACCTGAAAGGTGTCATCAGAATCCCCACAGGGGCCAGGGCAACTATGAACCCCCCCCCCCACATATACATAAAGCAAAATTCTAAATAAAAACAATAACAGGTGGCTCTGTACAGGGAACACAGATGGCAATCTAGGATGGGGACTGGAGGTGCTAATGTTCAGAAATGTGGGGTAGGTGTTGTGGATAGAAACTTTTGGGTTATTGATGATAGTTTGGCCTCATTTGTATCCAGAATCTGTCTGGGTCTTGGGACATCTGAGTTATTTGATACCAACATTTCTTTTTTTTCAGAAGAGGATTCAATTCTAATATATTTTTTACTTGTGTTACAGTATTAGAAAATTGATATCCCACCTAAGTCAATTTCCCAAGTCATTTAAACAGCCCTGTAAGATTTAAAACATTTTATACAATAGTCTATTACCTTCTTAAACAGAGCATGTGTCTGGGGATTTTTATTGCTTTCCTTTCTCCAGGTTACCTGGAGTATTGATCACGTTTTTGTAACATGAGATAGTAAGGGCCTCCAACTCTTCTGGTACCATAGGGTTGCTTTCTCTATAAAGAACCCTGGACCACCAGAGTTTCTGAGGTCTTCTATTCCTTCTGGCCAGTTTGCTTTCTTTCACTATTGCTAGACTGCCAATGATGAGTTTTGCTTCTCAGGGTAGTGGTCTCAAGGAATATATTTACCTTTGACATACTTTTAATTTGATCATTTTTCTACTTTAGATTTAGAAATCCCATGTCTTATGAAAACTCTAACAGAAGCAAAACATACAATTTTTTTTTTAAAAAAAAATGGGCCTTTAAATTTTGATAGAAAGCTGGAAGGAAATGTATGCCTAAGAATGAATCACAAGTCTTTAAAAGTTGTCTGCTTGGAAGTAATTTAAACTAATTTTGATCTTGGCTATGTTTCCCCAAATTGAAGTTACTGGCTAGGGGACTTCCAGAGAAGTTGTTTTTAGTATACACATAAATTGAGATGCTGGACAGAGTGTGTGGGGGGAAACAAGATGATTTTAGCGCTCCATCTCACCCCCATCAACATTATCCTATTCATTTTATGGAAATTGTAGTTAATATTGTGAATTAATTAGATTGTACAATCAATTTCAAGAGCACAATGCAGTAGTGCATAAAATTTGATAATGCATAAAACTTGTTATGGAAATTTAAAGTTTTAGGGCCTAGATGGATTTTAAACATGAATTTTGTATGAAGAAATGAAACAAAATAGTTTTGTTAGAGTAATTTGCCTTATTACAAAGGAAAACATCCACGGCATCATTTAAATACTACATCATTCATCACATGCAGCATTTCCCAGCAAACCAATTTAAGGTGGACTCCAGACTCAATAAATATCAAAAGGCTATGTGACTGCCCCCTTCTTCCCCCATCACCTACTTTCCTTTGGAAGATCAGCACGCTTAGTAAAACCCAATTCTTAAAATAAGCATTATCATCTACAGAGAAGACTGGAAATCATAAATGATGTGAGCAGCTTTCCTTGATTATGACAGGAAGCCTGCATATGTAATCTTTGTAGCGAATAAACATCTTCAATTTCTAGTATTATATCATCCAATTCCAGGAAAACATTATCATAATATGAAATAGATGAGAAAGTAAATAGCAATCAGTACTATCTGGCAATGAGAAATACTAGTTTCTCTCTCCTGAGGGAAGACAAAGAAGGCAGGGCAGCCTCCTATGTGAGAAAAGCTCATGTCAGTGGTCCTGCATTCAAATTGTAGCCCCTAAGTGATTTTAGGCAAGTTACTAAGTTTCTCTGATACTTAGTCCCTCTGGCCATCATGCATCTGGAAACAACCCTGTACAAGAATTGTATAAAACCTAAAGTAGGGGAAAAAGTAATTTCCTCTAACCTACAACCCTATTCTTGGGAGCCGTGGCCCTGCACTTAACAGTCTGCTGTTACTCACCTCCAGTCACAATGCCCTCCCAATCATTCTCCACATATTTTTTTGAGTCAAAGTCTCTCCCAGAAACTGGGGCTTTTGTTTGTTCAGCAAGTCCGAATTTCAGCAAGCCTCAGGGATCTTCTTGTTTCTGGCCTGCCCCTGTTGGTGCTCATGATTGAGGAGTAAGTACTCTTAATTGCCATCTTTCTAATTCTTCCAGTCCAACCCTCTGCCTTTCTGAATTTGGGATGTTTGTTCTTATTGCCCCTCTGCCCCCTGACTCATGATCCTCCTGCTCAGCCCCCAGGTACCACCATCAGCTTGGTGCTAGAGTTCTCCGTGGTGTTTTTGTTTTTGTTGAGACAGGATCAGGCTGGCATCAAAGCTGCAGCCACATTTTATACCCTGCTTGAAGCATTGCTGTTGTTTTTGCTTAGGGTTGTTGGTTGGTCTGTCTCCCAGAGCTCTGCATTTTGATCTCTGCCTACCTGATGTTTTCATCAATATATTTGAAAAATTCCTAATGACTTTCCTTTTGTTCTTATAACTAAGCATTTCACAAAACTGATTCCACATTGGAACATTTTTATTGTTGTTATCTTTTGGTTTTTTTGAGACAGGGTTTCTCTGTGTAGTCTTGGCTGTCCTGGAACCCATAGAGATGGAAGAGATTAAAGGCGGGTACCACCACAGCCTGACTGGAACATTTTTGTTATTGTTGTTTGATTTTAAATTTTTTGATGATTTTTTTTAACATACATTGGTGTTTGCTTGCATGTATCTTGTGTGAGGGTATTGGATCCCCTGCAACTAGAGTTAAAGAGTTGTAAGCTGCCACGTGGGTGCTAGGAATTAAATCAAGGTCCTTTGGGAGAGTAGCCAATGCTTTTAACCTCTGAGCCATCTCTCCAGCCCCTAGAATATGCTTTTTAAAAGCAACATGAATCCAAGTTTTTGGGCCATGATCACTCATAATTGGCTCAAGAATAAACTTTCACCTAGTCCCTTCATAGCGGGTGATATGATTTATGCTGACAAAACTATAAACTGATCTCTAAGGCCTTTCCTTTGTACCTTCTTCCTGATTCACTAAGATTAGTTTTCAGCCTGCTCCCACTTTAATATTTTTATTTAGCATTTCTATGTATTTGGAGCAAAGGAAAAAATATATATGTGAATCTATTGTGCAAATGAAATCTTTCCTTTCTTCTTAACCCTAATATTGGAAAGCCTTTAAAAATATCTTCCTTCCTTAAAAACACAGCAAATCGGAATGGATAACCATTTCTTAGTTGATAAAACATTAAAATGGCATCACTAAATTTTATCTCTCACTAAAAAGTATATTTCATAGAACTTTAAATGACATAGATGGTAAGAAGTATCATTATTTTACATGCCATTAAATGTTGCAAACTGGCTAACAAACACATTTTAAAATCAAGCCTCTTCTGAGATGAATCTTAATTTCAAAGATTCTGCTATGTGGAAACTATATATTTAGAGTACACATGAAATTTAGATAGTTATGTTGGATTAGAAGATTAAAAGGTTGGATTAAATGTGTGCTAATCCCAGTATAGTTCAAAAATAAAATTCTGTCTAGAAGAGTACCAAATATAAGTTTCCATTGGGATCTTTGTATGTGTATTGAGCAGTTATTATAATATAGATGGAATTGTGCAAGACGATGTGTTTTAGCATAGATTATGCACAGGCCCTTCATAGTTTATATTCTACTGAAATAGATACATGTAACATCTCTGACAATAAGAAAGGACCGAAGGTGTAGATTTAGAGTTGGCTTCAGGAAGATAACATTGAAAGTGTGGGGACAGATAATGCGTCAGACAGGCTTGCAACAGGGAGAGAGATAAAGGTGTGTGTGTATTAGATGGGAAGAAGAGGAAGATCTAGTGAGGAAAATCAAGATGTGGTTAGAGAGATAAGAGAGGAAACTGGACAGCAATTTGTCAGTGAGGCCAGAGGCAGAGGTGATTTTACAGAGGAAGGAGTGATCAGCATTGTCAAATTGCTGAGAGACAGGCCGAGGTGAGGACTGAAGATGTCATCAGATCTGGCAGTTAGGAGGTCATCAGTGACTTCCAATAAAGTAATTCCAGGAAAACGACTGGAGCAGATTCAGATTGTAGTGAGTCGATGAGCAAATGCAGGGAGAGTTTATCTAGAGAAAGTTTCAAGGAAGGGTAGGAAGAGGCAAGAATAATGGAGGAAGGGCAAAAATTGAATGAATAAAATAGGTACCTCGGTGCATGCAAACAAGGTAAAGGACCGGCTGCATCCAGGCAGCAGAAGGAGACTTCTGGGGAGCAGGGGGGAGCAGGTCCGAGGACACAAAGAAAGGAGGAAAGAATATGCAATCAAGCAATTTTTGCTTCAATTTTTATCTCCCACTTCACTGAGTGAATTTAGGTGTGCTACTTAACCTCTGCCCTTCAATGTTAAAAAGAATCTTCAGAAGACAGGCACTCCCCAAAATACCTCTACAATAAATATGATGCATTTCTAAGAGGTTTTCTTGAGATTGTAATGTAGGCTGATGACATACGTCCACAGAGCAATTCTAGGAAAGAATCTTACAAGGGGACAAAATGATGAATTTCAAGTTCATGGCTTTCTGACAGTTTGGCTTTTAAAAGGAGTATCCAGAGGTGAAATAGCAAATGGATTTCATGTTGCATGCCAATGCTGATGAGATGCCAATGGCTGCCTGAAGCGCTAGTCAGAAAGAATTGTGTTTGAGCAAGAGTTTAAACTCAGTTTAAGAAAGGGGTTATGGATTAAAGTTGGCCATCGGCTTGGAAAAGATAGTAGCAAGAGCAGTATTGTATATTTGCTGACCCTGAACTAGAGGGGAAAATAGTTACGTATCTATCAGACAGTTCTCCACAAATGTTATTGAGTTTTTTGATGAGTAGTGAATTGTAAAGATCTCAAGTGTATATATGTTGAGAAGTAGAAATACGCTACATTGTACATTAAGGGTAGAACATAAATTCTACCAGTCAGCTAGCTAGCTACAGGCAATAGGCTTGCCATACTTTTATGAATGTTAAAACATGTGACCAAGCTATATTCATTGACTTAATAGAAGACCTCTTCATGGCTGAAGGAGATCCAACAAAATGTTTGAAATGTTCAAGTCTGCATCAGGATCTTTCTTGGAGTATCTCCTTTCCATTGTTTATCAATGGAAAAGGGAAGATGAAGATTCCAACACTTCATAAATAATGGTCTTGATTATTTTATTTGAGACCTCCATAGCATCTGCATTTTCAAGCATGAAGCCTAGTGGAGTCTTCCAAGGTAATAAATCCCATATATGTATATTAAATAGTATTACCATGTGAAGAGTGATCCTAATTAGTCTTATTAATAAAATCCCAGAGTCAGATATTAGGGTAAAAGCTAAAAGATCAGAGAAGTGGAGCAGCAGCTACCAGAAACTTCTTACCTCTATAAGACCTCAAACTGAATATGTGTGTGTGTGTGGTGTGTGTGTGTGTGTGTGTGTGTGTGTGTGTGTGTGACTCCTGGCCTCTATGGTTAACTAGTGGTTGGCTCCACCCTCTGATCTCCAGGCTAGCTTTATTCGTCAGAACACAAACAAAATACCATACAACACCACGTTTGCAAATAAAATCTCATCTATGCTCCAATATAAGCAACTCAGAGCAACTCTGGTAAAGAGGTATTATTTTGATTTAAATATGACCTTAAGATAACCTTGAAGGTGTCACAGAACACAGTTTGCAAACTCTGCCATAGTTAACAAATGCACCCATAGACTGTTAGGCAAATTACTTTGATCTATTAGAATGTTAATCTTTATGAACAGATGAAATGTTTATAAAAATGATCATTTTAACTTAGTCACTCGAACCTAATGTTGAAAAGGTATCTCCCAAAGCCTTCCTTCCTCCGTCCTTTTCAAGTACATGTGGCAGCATGGAGGTAAGGTCAATTTCAGGAAGGCAGTGACATTCTTTGTCTTTCTTAAGATTCCTCCACCTGTAGAGACAGGATCTAACTTGCTTAGTCCTAACATCATACTTTACCGAGAGCACAATGGCACTTCACAGACTAAGAAAGATGAAGGAATTTTGGTCCTTAAACATGTATTTCAGGAAGCAGAATATATTTGCTTCATTTAAGAAAGGCCACAAAATCCCATTCAAGAATTTCTTATAAGTCAATACATGAAATTTATTTACACGATCATACTTTTTCACAAATCAGAACATTATCTGCTAATATATTTTCTTCTCCACACTGAAATACTTAGACCTTAAAGACATGGCCTGATCCACAGAAGATGGCATAGAAGAAAGGTTAAGATGGTTCCTTGCCTATGTCTGGTGTGACAGTCTTTATGTGTCTGTCCTGAAAAATTGAGATAATAGGGTTCATACCTTCCAAGCTCCACACAGATTAAAAAAGTTTGCTGAACTCAAAATACTACTTTATATATTTTCTTATACTTAGTAACTAGTACAGAAAATGGGAGGACATAGGTAATACTACATTTTTAAATGACTTCATCAGTTAAAAAAAAAAACCATAGAATTTTATTTGCTTTAAAAAAATTTCAACAAACATTTATGAGCACCTACTAAAGCCAAGAGTTGTGCTAGGCACTGGGGATGCAGATACAAACACAAATATTATGGGAAAGAAGAGATTGACACAGACTACTTAAAACTTTTCCTCCTCTCACAAAATTATTATTCTTTAATTCTTCCCACAAAACTTCCTTTTATGGAAATGAAATGGTGCAGAATGAACAGCATGTACACCAGCTTCAGTGACTTGATGAAGGTCATATGCATTTACTTTTTGAACCAAAGAACAAACTAAGGAAATAGGTTAGTGGTAATGACTTCAAATTTGCGCCTGCCAGAAGCAGTGCTATTTACTTAACTTTAAATTATATTCCGAGACTTCCTTTATAGTAACGGGTGAATATAATTTGTGCTGTATTTCCAAAGATTAATTGTAACAAGTTTAAAATTTGCATTTCCTTTACTATGTTGGTTTGTGTATTTTGAAATAATTATAGGGTGGTCCAATTATTTGGTTTAAGCAGCCATGTGTACACCCTGAGGCTTAATTACCACGAATAAATCAATCTCACCCCAAATCACTGGCTATAACTGACAAGAGCTTTAACTGTACTTGTGCAGTGTAAGGAATTCAGCAAGCTCAGACTCACAATTAAAATTTAAGCCGGTAAATAATTGCTTTCAGGCAGGGATCTTTTTTTTGGGGGGGGGGGGTACCTGCAATTTACCCAGTTGATAGTCTCTCTCTTATAAGGACAGCCTACGAACTTTTGTTTTTTTCCCGGGGGAAATCTTAGAAAAATCGTGGGACTTGTTAACAACTAATAAAATAGATTTGGGTCTTCATCCAGAAAAATCTTCAGCGGTCAAGAGAAACGTCGCTCCTATGTTGACTAATTACAAAGGAAGATACAAATGGAAACTTTCTCCCACTATCCTATTTACTGAGCAACCCAGCAACGGAATTCCCTGTGGCGCTAATGCCAACTTTCACATTTTTAATCAGGTCAGTTTAAGGGGCGCGCCAACAACAAAGTCCACGCGCAGACGGAATGCGTTGGTTCCGCCCGCGTGGGCGAGCGCAAGGGCGTCCCGGCCGAAAGGAGCGGGCCGGCGTAAGAGCCTGGGACGGCGGCTCGCACAGCCTTCGCCCACGATGCCCACAAGCAGAGCAGAAGCTCTACCCGGCTAATTAGTGTCGCCCGGACACGCCCCGCGCGCCGGCCCGGGTCGAATCTGCAGCTCTGGCAGAGTCGCGGGGCGGGGATTTGTTCGGATTCAAATTTAAAGCGGGACGTCCGCGCGTGGCCCAGCAGGTGCCTCGTGCCTGCCGCCGGACGAGGGCGTTTCCGCCCCCACCTGCCCACAGGGCCGGAAATTACCTCGGAGGGGAGCGGCCCCTCCATTGTCCGAGCCAACTGCGGGGGAAGCCTTAAGAAAGTGCCGGGGTGCGGAGCGCTCCCTAATTCTTCGTCGTCGCTATTAGTCGCCGTGCACGCTGTCCTTTTACAATACGGCCATGGAAATCCTGACCTAACCCGGGAGGGGAATAACGCGGAAGATGGGAGAACCATCGGAAGGCATAACACAAGCACTTGACACACTACTCTTTGAGGTGAAGCGACATTCGGGGCTGGGAGGAGGGCAAAGTGGGTGAAGATTAACGCATGCGCTCTCCTCCTCTCAGGCGCGTGGGGGGAAAAGTGCGCACGCGCACAGCCGACACCGAGGGAAAGGCAGGACCGGCAGGTTGGGGCCGCCTTTAGCGGCCGAAGCGGCCTTGCAGCCTTGGACGCGCGTGCGCACCGCGCGCGCGGGGGGTGGAGCTCTTCCGAGGGGGCCGGCGGACAGCAGCGCCGGCCTCGTGCGCCCCCTGGCGCGCGCCTGGGGAGAGGAAGGAACGGGAGGGGTGCCGAGAGGAGGGAGGAGGCGGTCAGGGCGGGAGGGGGAGGGGAGCGGGAGCGAGGGAGGGTTTATCGACCGGGCGATTTTGGTTAAAATATTCAAAATGGCGGACGGAGGAGCAGCGAGTCAAGATGAGAGTTCAGCCGCGGCGGCAGCAGCAGCAGGTAATCATTACAGCATTTTACATATTCATATTCATACTCAACCCCGGCTCCCGCTGCCCCCCCCTGCGACTTAGCATAATTTATTAGTACTCAGGATTATTATAATTAACGGCGAGGAGATGGGGGGCCGGGGAACACAGCCCCCTCAGGGCGCCTAGCGGAGGGGGAAAAGGAGCTCCGAGCGACCGGGCGGAGGGGGAAGAAGACCCGGGGCAAAGGGGGCTGGAAGCCTCGGCGCTCCTCCTGCCCCCGGCCCACCCCGCCGCCGCGCCGGCCCGCCCGCCCGCCGGCACCGGCCCTCCTCCTCCGCTGGCCGCCGCCGCCTCCACGCACGGTGCCCGAATCGGAGCGGGTCCGCGGCGGGCCGCGGGGCCGGGACACCGGGAGAGGACAATAAAGACGTTTTACATATTCATAGCTGCTGGGCTGGTGGGGCGCGGGCGGGGCGCGGGCGGGAGACCTGGACGGGCGGGCGTGGGGGGGGGGCGTGGAGGGGCCAGAGGTGGCGGTGAGCACAATGCCGGTGGGCGGCGAGGCCGGAGTGGACCCGGGAGGCTGGACACCCGCGCGGCGCCCCCAGGATTGGGAGCGGGAGCGGGCTGGGGGACGCTGCTCACTGCCGAGAGCGCCCGGAGGTGGCACCCTGCCCGCGACCGTGCGGGGGTCCGCGTGGGGCCGAGCCCGGGGGTCACGGCCCCGGCCCCTCGGCCGCGCCCTGCTCGTGTCCCGGGTGGCGGCTTGACCCCAGAGGGTCCGGGTCTGTGCTTAGGGGTTGCGTGCCATGGGCCGGGTGAGGTGGCCTTCGGGCTCTGAACCCGCTCTAGGGTCCTCCGATCTCTTTGGAGGCTGGGCCGTGTGGGAGGAGCCCTCGGGGAAGTTCCCCTCCGTGGTAATGGCTTCGGTCGTCCGTGTGTCCCGGGCCCGCACCCAGAGGTCCCTGCGTGTCTGGAGAAGCCCCTGCTGCCGTGGGGTCGCGGGACAGTTGGGTTGGAGGTGCTGGCGGGGGTCGCTTTTCTGTGCACGCCCCCACCCCCCGTGCGCCGCTGCCCCTGGGGGCCCTTTGGTTCCGAGGCCAGGGAGCTCCGGGAGACCACCCCAAGGGATTGCCCTCTTGCCCTCAAAGGGCTGGCCTGACAAGTTGATCATATTCTAGATTTCTCCTGTCCTGAGGGGAGCGGGGGTGGTGGCTAGACACGGAGATCCCCTCCCTCCCAGTGTGTGGTGGTGCTTTCTCGCTGCGTGCTGGGTCCTCTACTTGCTTCTCATTTGAATAATGTCTAATTCAGGGAGGTTTATATTCTTGAAATGGCCGCCTGGCTTTCCCCGCCTCTCATGTTTAGTAATTCAGACCTTTAATAACAGCCACTCACAGCCCAACGCCGTGTTTATATTTTACATTCGCCCCATGTGCTTTTGTGGTTCGATATGATTCTTTTTTTTTTTTCCCCTTCTCCTTGGCAATGCACAAGGCTCAGGAATCAAACCCAATCTGCAAGGAAGACCAGGAGAGAACTGGGCCTGCACTGCCCCGGTACTTGCCTAGGCCTTCTTCTCTGCTGCTTGATTTATTTACTAATAACCAAAATGACTCCCCCACCAACTGCCACTTGAGTCCCCTCCTCCGCGGGCAGAACACATCCTCTTGGGGCCTTCCAGCATAAAAACAGCTCAAGCTGAGTATCAGCTCTGTGGTGGCTTGTTTTCTCCTAGAAGGAGTTTCTCTTACAGTTTGTAGTACGCGGACCTTATTTTCAGTGTGCGGAGGCTTTTGAGAGCTACTGGTTTAGTACACATAGAGGACTATTGTGGGGGTAACCTCCCTCTCCCCAAGCTAAACCCATTCAGGCCTTATAAAGATTGGTAGTATTTGTAAAACCGGTAGATTTTTTTTCTTCAAGGAGCTGAGGCGAGAGTAGCTGGGTAGTTTAGAAAGTCCGGTTGACAACACTCGGGTTTCTTTCTCAGCAGTGCTTTCCCCGTTTCTGCACTGACTGGAAGTGAGGCCGATGGTCATGTCGTGCTCTCACTGACACAGACGTGCTTATTTTAATTGTAGCAGAAATGGGTTATGTTTTCTTTGAGTGTTGTGTCATGGTTAAATGAGTGAAAATAGAAGAAACACAGGCATTGTTGTCTACTCCGATCTTGAATCTTACTCAGCACGCCCACACCTTGCTTTAAGGTGTCAGAATTGATTTTGTTTTATCTAGACTTAGGACAATTGGCCTGTGAAAACCAATTAACTTTTACTGTTGAGAGAAAACAATTATTTTGATTTCTGGTCTGTCTATAAGAGTTTTGTTTTTAAAAGGTGTTGTTTTCTAAGGGAAAAGTATTAGAAGCCATGTTGAATGTGTTAAGCCAATGTGGTGAATATATGAAGACATATTAGACTTCACTTTAGTTTGTAACAAAATTTCAGATTTAGGGGACTCAGGGCAAACTAATTTAAAATAACTAGGTCTCACTATTTTTTTCCTCAAGTAGCTAGGCCCTGAATAAAGTAGGGGAAAATGCCTTCATGAGAATGCTCAGGTGAATAACCACTTAAGAGAGCTGAAGCAGGAGGTTGGATGGACAAAAGCAGTAATATGATTTCATGCCTTAAATAGCATATGTTTTTGCACCCAGTTCCCAAGATGTGGTCAGACTGATGATGTCATTGGACAGAGTACATGGTGCAGTTAATGTGATTTATTGTCCTGAGGTGAAGTATAGCAATGGAGCCTTCTCATCGGGAAACCATTTATCTCTGGACAATTTCCTTTATAGCTGCAGTTTAACCACTGCTGGGCTATAGGTATTTTATCCAAAATGATAGAATGAGTGTTGCATTTTACAAACAAAGCTCACTGTTAGAGTTTTTGTCTTACAGAAAAGGGTGAGTTGTGTGAACTGGCCTTTTATTTCAGTTGCTGTCCTTGCTCTAGTATACAATTTATTTCTTCATTTTTCAGGCGGAGACGCTAGACTTAAGATAAGGATACTTGTAGAAGTAATAGATATACCTGCTTATTTTATGTTTTTGTTTTTTAATTGTTCTTTGTAATCTTTATAAGAAACTACTTCTTAATCACAGGATAGCCCAGGCCTGTGGAATGACCAATTACTTTGGAGTCTATTTTAATGAAAAAAACTGAGTTGAAGAAAATGAGGGTACTATATTCTTTTATTAAGATTATAGCATTTAAAATAAGATTAAACACTAAAGGAAAAGCTTGTGCATTGAAGTAGCTTTAAGAAGAATCTAGAATTCCTTTTGGATATGTCTCTGCACGTTTGTACGTTTTATTTTGAACGGTACTTTAAAAATCCTCTTGCAAAGTAGTGATTTCTCTGTATAGTTTTTGACATATTACTTAATTTTCTTAAGCATTTCACACTTGGGGAAATGTGATTAGAAAGGCTGTTTTACTCCTGACAGCAATTGTGAGGTAGGCTTAGTACAGTAGATTACTTTGGAGCTCTCAGAAGCCTCTAACCTGCTTGTCTCTTTGTGCTTGTCAGGCAGTTTCCCTTACAAGTTTCTAGAAAATCTGTTGCCACTTTATTAATTCTCCCCACCTATTATTTATAATGGAACATTTGAATTAAGGTCTCTGACATTCATGACAGCTGATCAAATGTTTTATTTTAAATTTCTGAAGGACTTATGCATCCAAATCTTTCCTGTAAACTAACTTTTAACCTCTCACCTCCAATTCTTTTCATTTTGGCATCATCCAAAAAATACATCATCAGTGAAGGAAAGCAGAAATAGTGGCTATTATTCAATTGTAATGGTGTGATGTTTTGTCATATTTGAAATCTGTTATTTTCTGCATCCATACATACTTTATAGGCAAGTAAACAAATTTTGTTTTAATGCTGCCCTAGATTGAACTAATTGATCAGTAGATTTGGAATAAGTTTAGGGCTCAGAATGCCAAACCGCCTTCACCTGATTACCAAAAATATGTGATAGAACCCTGAGTATCACAGGCAAGTGCTCCAAAAGGACAGACCTGGGAATACTTTGTGGGTTTATTTACTTATTTATAAATGAAATGTTTGAATTGTTTCTTGAATCTGTATTTCTTGATCTTGACAGGTGAAAATGTGTGGGCTTAAATTAAGACCATTGTTTACTTTGGATTGAGAAGACTGTGGCATTATGTAGTGGTAATTGCCTTATCATATATTTTTTTTTAAGTGTTGAAAAGCATAGCCTAATCTTTTTATTTTAGTCTTATTTTCAGGCTACTAAACATAACAACACAGGATCTCCCGCCTGTTTGCTTTTCAACGTCAGTATTGATTCAGTAATACAATTTTGATGAATAGTAATTATGTATTTTTCCTAATGGAAGTGATTTCATATGCAACAATTCTAATAATTCTTGTTTAGAAACTAGGATAAGTTACAGCTAAAATACCCAGTTTTGGTCACTCATGCTCTCCTAAGTGCTAATGTCTGGGTGAACATATTATTTATTTTGTCATAGAAATCCAACATTAGACATTAGAGTAAAAGTTTTGATTTGGCCCGGTGACATAATTACCTTATTTGAATTTATATATTCTTCCTGAATTAATCCTTGCCCTGTTGGTGATTTTGCTGTTTTTATTTTTGAGATTGGGATTTTTATATAGTCCATGCTGGCCTTAAACTCTCACTTAAATACCTCAGGCTCCTGTAGGTAATTTCACTTCCCTTTTTGTAAGAAAACTCTTTGGGCCAGTATTTTAAATTATCGGGTCTTTTTGAATGGTTAAAATAATTAATACTTATGGTTCATAGAGAATAGCAGTTTTCTTTATGCATCTTTGAAAAAGCATATTAGTGACACCTTTATTTTGGGAATGAAGACAATTGAGCAGTTTATAAAATAACCGCAGTTTTATTCTACACTTCTGTATTTCTGTGCTAAACAGACAAGAGTGAGCCCTTTGTATAAACCCTTTCAGTAGTAATAGCAGTGACAGTGAGCGCAGCACAGATGGAGCCCTTACCTGACTTACTGATGCATCTACAGTGTATTTAGAATTTAAAGTAGGAGAACTGTTTTGAGTTTCAGAACCTTTGACTTGAAGAAACTTGTTAAATGCCAAGCATGCTTGTTTATAGAGTATGTGTCTTTACTGAGCATTGATAAAATGTCTTTATATACTTAGTTATTTAACATTTTTAATGTCACTCTTCTGAAGTGTTCACTGTTGAGTACATTTTATGAAACTAGTAATTGAACAAAAGGGTTCAACAAGTTTCTAGATTTATAATATTGTTCTTTGAAATGCTGTCTAGAAAACTGGCTATTTACTTAGGACATGATACATTGACTTTTTTAAAGTTAAGAAGCACAAAACTAGGCTCTGTGAGCGCTTGTGATAGTTTTGCTTAGGTGATAATATTGAAAGAATGTTGTAAGTATAGTTTAATTTGCCACATGATTTATTTAATGATTCTTTGTAACTTTATCGGTTTTTATGTTAAAATCATAGAAATAGTGGATGAAATTAAATCAGTACAGTGATAAATAGATTATTTTCTCCTTGTGAGCCTTCTGTTTGCAGTAGAAAGTGTTAACCGAAATGAGTAGAAAAAAACATTTTGTGTATAATACTTGTGTTTTAATATGTTACATTAAGCAATGGAGTACTTGTGGCAGCTTTAAGGGAATATACTTTTAAAAAGACTAATTTGGTGTTTCCTTGGTTTTGTACATTTTAATGGTTTGGTAATGAGAAAATGCTTTTATGCTGATTTATACTACAGCAAAATATTATAATTTTTAAACATAGTTAACATTTCTTAGCTTTTGAAAATATATCTGCTGTGTACCTGATCTTATCCCATTCCTCCTGTGGACAAGGAAGCAAAAGAATGTTATAGTAGAGTTGGTATGCTTCCTTAAGCAGGGAAAATTTTAAACCGTGTATATAATTACATATTAAAATATGCAGCATAATGAAGATCAGGAAAGAAATCAGGGTGTGTTCAAGTTTGAATTAATCAAACCATTCTAGAATGTTATAGCTGGAAGGTAATTTAGATGTAATCTGTGCCAAAGCTTTTGCTTCCTTGTGAGAAAATATTCCTCAGTTTTTAGTGACTTGCTTACGAGTCAGTCATTCAGCTGTTGAATAGCAGGGGTTGGAGAGATGGCTCAACTAGTAAGGTGCTTGATCCCTAATTCCAGCACTGGGTGGGTTTGGGGTAGAGGTGGGGGATTCCTGAAACCTATTACTCAGGAAATGGGTGAGCTCCAGGACAGTGAGAGACCTTGTCTCAAAAAATAAAGAGAGCTACTTCCAGAGATAGTTCATCATGTTGATCTCTGCCCTCCATGTACACATACGCACAAGTAGAACATAGATTTCCAACTTCCCTTTTCTTTCAGTGCTGGAGAGCTGAGCAGGGTTCGACACGTGCTAACTTTGTTTTACCACACAGCTGTGCTGTGTCCTCTTACCCTTGACTTTCAGCATTGTAAACAGCCCCCCCCCCATTGTTGTCAGCCTGGGGAGATTTTATGAAGAGTAAAAAAACTTTTCTTTTTTTCCTTAAAGGCAAAGTTCCACAGTGTAACTGTAGACTCGCTGGTCTAGAGTTCTTTCTGGATCCTTCTGTCTCATTGTCCTTAGTGTTGGAATGAAGAAGTCTCTGAAAGAGTTGAGGAATGAGAAGGTGATGAAGAAGAAAGGCCATTGCAGAGGAGTGAAGCTGTTAGGGGATTGACTAAGGACTGACTGAGTAACATGATAGTGTACAGGGCGATTTGAAATAGGGGTGGATTAGATTCATAGAAACAAGTATACAGAAATTGAGGTATTTGACTAATTGCTGTACGTGCAATCAAGATGCTTACATAGTAAAGCAATTACCTGCTCTCTGAAGAGTTCAGTCTAGTAGTGATTTTCAACATGTGAGTTGAGACCCTTTTGTGTTGAACTGCCCTTTCACAGGGGTCACATACCATATCTTTCATATCAGATACCTACACTACAATTTATAACAGTAGCAAAATTACAGTTATGAAGTAGCACAAAAGAATTTTATGGTTGGGGTCAGCACAACATGATGAGCCATCATATTGAAGGGTCACAGCGTTAGGAAGGTTGGGAGCCACTAGCGTAACAGCACAAGTTAGACACAATGATGTTAAGTCCAGTTGTATGACACAGAGAATAGATCTTTAGAAGATCCTGGCCCTGTCTTTGAGAGGAACTTTTACTTCTGCCCAGTGAGTTCACTTTTAGTCTGTAATTGGCTTTGCTTTCTTTCTAAATCAAATACAGTTCATACCGTATTAGTAGCCTGAAGGGAAGCAAATGCATTGTCAGTTATGGTGTACATGTTTCATTTTGCATACTGGTATTTGTTTTTTGTTTCTTTTATTCCATCTTTAAAGTCTTGTTTTGCGTTTTATGTGGACTACTTCCTTTTAAAGGCAGATATAAATAAAATTACCATAATCATGATATAATGATAATGTCTATTTTTATAGTGCCTTAATTTTTATAGCAGCACCCTCATTTTCATTACCTCCTCTAGCCTTACTGGCAAGTATTATTATACCCATTTTATAGTTGAGTAAAATAAAGGCCAGATTAAGTGACTTTCCCAAGGTCCATGTGCTTTAATAAACACTGTTTTGGAGAACAGGAAGGTGTAAAGCCAGGGTTGGAGCTTATCAATTGGAGTTTCAAATTCATGTGAATACTTTGCTTTGACTCAAGAGTTTGAATTTATTTTGTTTGCTAGGCAGCAAGGAGTCAGTTTTTTGTTGTTTTGGACACTACTTTTATTTTAAAATGTTTAGCAGCTAAAGTCAGAGTGAAATATGAAGATTTTGAACATGGCTTTTCTGAAGATTGGGATCATGAATAGATAGATGTAAAGAAGCTGTGAGAGGGAGCTATTTGGTAAATAAGGGAAGAATTCAGTTTAAAAAATATATGTGTTTGTGTACCTGCATAAGTATGTGTGCACCATGTGTGGTTATCAGCCCACCAGAGGCCAGACAGTAGTGTCCTGAATAGATCCCCTGCAGTTGAAGTTATGGGTATTTGTTAACTGTCATGTGGATTGAAGGAAATAGAACCTGGGTCCCTTTGCAAGAGCAGTAGGCACTGTTAAACTGCAGAATTATCTAAGAATTAAAATTTCAAACATATTTGACACATTTTTGGGCAGATCTTATTTATATTCCTTTTAAAAGCTAAAAAAATGTTTTTAGTCAGTTAAATGTATGATAAACATTGAATGTAAGGGGTGATGTCAATACATGCCAATTCAGCATTGACATCTCATTTGACTTTGCCACTGACGGGTGGGTATTCCTGTCACCAGTAAGATGGTGATAATGACGGTGCTAGAGGTATCTGTGGGGAAGAACAAATTGATAGCAGAGGCATCTTTAAAGTAGTGTAATAGAGTAAAATCTAGAGCTTATTACTTGTGCTGTTGTATAGGAGTGGTGTTAGTGTCTAATGGATTCTATGGGGTCTCTTATTGAAGGTTATGCATGTCTGTGTGTAGCCAACCAGTCCCCTGGGGAAGAAGTGTGCTCTTTTAGTCTCTGAGACCTTAGTAGTGGAAATGCTGCATTGTCTTCTAGTGGTGTCCCTACCTTTACCTACCTAGATGTTACCTTTCACTACTTCCTTATCAAGCTCCCAATAAGGAAGCTCTACCCTCCACCCCTCCTATGGAGTATTCCTTTTGAGAAATTTTGATTTTAGAAAAGTTGCTCCTGGGAGGAGGATGGCTATGTTTTGTCTTGAGAATTACTGCATTCTTTCTTCTGATTCCCTACTCCAATTCCCATTTGAGACATGACTTTAAAGTAAGTTTACTAATTGTTTGGGCCAAAGTGTTCCAACTGTTCTGAGAACCTGTGCAGCACTATCCCTGCTTGGGAATGCTTGTGTGGTCTGTCCTTCTAATTGAGATGCCGTGCTTTGTATCATGGCCTACTTGTGTAATTTTAGTATGTTAGTTAATAGAATTTAAAAAGGTTTTCATAATTTAAATTAAGAGGTGCTTCACACCATTCATTCATTCATTCATTCATTTATATTTTTGTGACATTGGAGATCAAACCCAGTGCTACTTAAGTACTCCACCACTGAGCTACATTCCCAGTTCAAATTTCACACTTTTAAAACTCTAGTATTTTTATTTAAAAGTCACAGTGGGGCTGTTCTGTTCTGCTGTCCACTAGGAGCAAGAAGGCTAGGCATCTTGACCTAACTTTCCAGCTGGTCACAGCTCTAGGTCCTTCTGCAAGATTTTTAGAAGTCTGCAGGGGAAGGATACAAAACCTTCCCCGTGGTTTACATTAAGGGCCTATGTCCTGCTTATCTTTGGGGACCTATCTATTCATAGCTTGTCTCCATAAATAGCTTCTTTTTTAATCTGAGCTTCTGCCCTACTTTCAAATCTGAATTTAGTACTTAATTTGTGTTCATTTAGCTAATTCAGCACATCGCTATAGTAGACAGTCTTATATTCCTTCCTAAGTGATTATATAAGTAAAACCTTGTCTTATAAGAACTTTGAGAGCAAGATCACTTTGGGCATTTAACAAACAGTGCTTGTTTGATTAAATGGATTCTAATTCTTTGTTAAGAGAAGGCTTAGCTGTCACCTGAGATTCTAACACAGTTAGTTGAAGTCTGAAAACTTCTATTTCATAAAACTTTACAGTGGTTTAGTAGCATCAAATGATTACCTGCTGCACTTCAAAATTATTTATTGCTTGGAGTGTCTCAAAAGATGGTTCTCAATTACTACACTAGAGAGAATGGCTGGGGATATAGCTTATCCCACCAGAATGTAAATGAACAGGGCACATCTTTACTACGAATTGTAGTACTGGGTATGAATGTGAACAGGCTTATAATTAACAGCCCTGACTGGCCCTTCTACCTTCATTTTATTTAAATATAGAGCTACTTTCACGCCTTGCCTTGTGCTAGAGTAGAGTAATGCTAACCTTCAAAGCTCACAGTGTAGGGGAAATGATACAGTGATACTGTTCATCGTGGTTCATTAGTAAGTAGGGGGTGGTGCTGAAGAAACCCAAGATGGATGCTCTAATCTAGACTGTGAATTAGGAGGGGCTTTCTGAGAAAGTAATGTGTATGGGCAGACATAAAGAATGGCTAGGAGATGATCAGTCCAAGCATTGGGAGTAGAAGGTGGGATTGGAAATGTTCTGAGGGAAAAGAACAACATTATATACAACTGGAAATAGTGTTTTCAATGAACCCAAGTTCAGTGTTGCAGTCAGACCTTGTGGCAATTTCTTTACTTTTTGACAGAAACACATTGATTTTTCTAACAGTGATCATATTTATAAAGGTTTTATGTTACTTATTGTACCGAATGCTTTGCACAAATTTTTATTAATCACTAATACCCTGTTGTAATGAAATGCCACCCTTAGATTTCAAGTGACAAAACAGGGTTAATGAGGCTGAGTGTATATCCCATTCTTGGATCTGTTTTGGCGGCATCCATAAGTAATCAGGAGCAATATTATTCCCTTGGGCAGTGACTTCTGATTCAAGCTAGCTGAATGATGGGTTATAGCAAGAATTGGGGGCTTTCTGAGTTTCTTGTAAAATCTCTATATTTAACAGTTGCATTTGGTTCCCACATCCAGCTCTTGTGGTAGGAAAAAGTTGTGTGTGTGTGTGTGTGTGTGTGTGTGTGTGTGTGTTTGTATTTATTTATTTAGGAGGGCATATCATTGCCCTGGAGCACAACATGACTTTATCTCTGTCTTGCTATTTGGAGAGATGAACACTTGATTACCAAATCTAATATTAAATTAGCTTTTAGATATTTCCAGATTATGAATATAAAATAGTTGGAAGCAGTTGGTATGCAAATTGCTGATACTAGTAATTCATAAATCTTGAGCGTTTTTTAATTAAGAGTTAAATAGTCAAGGGGATGTGATGGCTCAGTCATAGTTCTCCTGTGGCGGAGGCTGGAGGCTGGAGGCTGGAGAGCTCAAGATCACTCTCATCTCTATAGTAAGGACTTATCTCAGAAATAAATAAGTAAAGCCAACTATTGTTGTTAACATCTGTGTAATATTAGTGGAAGGATGGTGTGTGTTTTGTGTGCCATGTATGATCTGGTTGGTGAGAAAGAAAATTGGGACTTTTATGGTTACATATTATTTTAACATTTTAGCATTTGTTAATGGTTCTTAAATAGGTTGTAGTAGAAAATGTATATGGAGCAAATCCTGCTAAGAACAAAACAATTTAGTTTTGTCACATTTCTTCTTCCTTCAGGCTGTTACTACTAATCCAGGGTGTTGCTTTTCACTTGAGGCAACATGACAGTTGGCTATTGTCTGTGGAGAAATAACTGTCTAATGGCAGTGGTCCCCAGTTCTGTACTTACTCATATCTGCATCACTTTGTTTATTTGGTATATTGTTTATCTCTGAAAAACTTTCCAGATGGCACATAGTATTTGACAGTATTGTATGGGACAGTTTACTTTTACTTGATCTATTTTAAGGTACATTGGGCCCCCACCCATTGTTGTATAGTGTTTTGGTTTTTTAGGACAAATTTTGATGGGGATAGTAGATTACTGGTTGAGAGATTGCCTGGGTTTGATTATTATTACCACAAAGTAACAAAAATAATAATTAAATTATTAGAAATTGACCTTTAGGAATAAAGACTAGCTTGAAGACAGATTATAGCAAACTCAGGGTAAATATCTAATTGTTTTTTATTATCAGGTTTATATTTGGGAAACGAATGTTTCATTCTTTAGGATGGAACGAGTTTTCCAGTAAGCTAATCAAAGAGACTTATTTGGCTTTGTAGGCAAAAAAAGGGCTAATGGAAACAGAGGTGGGACAAAAATCCTCTATGGGATTGAAATGAGGATTTTTTGTTGGTTTAGCTAAACTGTAATCCTTCTGATTGGAAAACTGCCTTGTTTCAAATTCAGTTTGTGTGACTCTTGGTATAAATGACTTCGTTCTGATTTGATCTTTCAAGGACTGGTCCCAAGCAATGACCTCTTATCTTTGTCCTAATAAAGTAATACACATTTAATGATGGGCCCTAAGCATGGCACCAAATGACATTTCTAAGATGAAAGTCTCACTGTATAGTTCTGGCCATCCTGACCAGGCTGGCCTATGTAGCATAGAGAAATCTGCCTGTGCCGTGACCAGCTCTGCAGTCTTATTTGTAATGTTTATTTATGTCAGTTTCTTCATATTCCAACTACTGCAATTAATTCTTATGTTAGTCTTTTAGATTTTTGCTAGATTGGTAGATAGACATCTGAATGCTTTGATTTTTGTGTTTCTGCTCTAAGTTGGGCACAATAAATTTTTACTTTTCTATGTATTTTCAAATGCCAAGCATTTATTTTTATATCATATCAGTTTTAGCCTTTTCAGAGTACTTGTGGTTTATGACCTGAAAACCTGATCCACAAGGAATCCTTTCCCCTTTAATCACCCAAAGCTAAATTATTCCTATATTTTGAAGAAGCAGCTTAGACTTGAGAATAGAGCTGAAGTCACTCTCTCGCTGTGGTCAGATAATTTTCCTTCGAGTCAAGTTATTTAGAGAAGGGTCTAGTTGTAGGGTTCGGGTGGGATGTGGGTCAGCTGTGGTGCTTTGTCTTGGAGACAAAGAAAATATTTCTTTTAATAGAGAAGAACTAAAGAGTGCATACATTTTTTTCCCTCTGTCTGCTCTTAAATTTTATTCAAAGATTTAGGAGGTGGATAAAGAAGGAATAGGAAGATAATGAAGTTTGGCAATCTGATGCTACTTGTGAAATACTGAGAACTGACAGGCTTGTTCTAAAATTTCTTCCATATTGACCAACTAACCTCTAGCTTCTCAGCAAGCATGGGTTTCTCTGAAACTTAGGGAATGTCAATTTAAAAATTAGAGTAGGAGGAAGGTGTTCAATATATAGGTATTGGTGGTTCTTCAGTGTGTGCAAAGTGTGAACTATGGTTGACATGCAACAGTGGCAGCCTCAGAAAGTCCAGAAGTGGTGAGGAGAGATCTGAGAGGGGTGTTGCAGGAAGAACATAATCTTGTATGTTGTGGATGTGAAGTACCTATCTAGACTGCCTCCTGGATTCTTTGAGAGGTCAGCAGACAGATTGTTACATGAGTAGGGTTTTTTGTTTGGTTTGGTTTTGGACTTTTGGGCTCCCCCCCCAAATTCTTGATGCTGGGACAGCTCAGAAACAGGTTACATTTACAGTCTTGTTTCCTGATAGTACCCTTTTGGCCATCTTTATCAAGTAGCTTTTGTGTTTTCCTTTTCTGTCATCTACATGTTACGTTTGTTTTTTTGAGTGAAACCTATGTGTTAGTGAATATGTATAAATATTGTGTATAACATTAACCATACAGGGAGGGAGCTTGACTGAATTACTCTGTCATTTTGTATGGCCAACTAATTTCTATGAATAAATTATCTGGCTTATTCTTTGCTCTTTTCTTCTCCTGTTCCTAGCTGTCCCTTTTCTTGATTCTTCATGTAGATGGGAGTTGACTGTTGTGGGGTCTTTATATTTAGAGGCTGTATTCTGAAATCCTCTCTGCTGACTTTTTCGTATGACTTTTCCCCCATTCCCTTAAATTAAAAAAAAAAAAAAAAAAAAAAAAAACTTGTCTATTTATGTGTTCATTTTTCTCTTTCTCCTACAATTTAAGGCTCTTTGTAGAGGTTCATAAGCTGTGTAGCAAGAAAGGCAAAATGGAAACAAACTAAAATAACTATTAAGTTAAATATTTACTCACAGTGGGGCCAGGATAGTTCTCTAGGCTTCATAGTGGATGATGTAGAAATGGAAACAATCAATTTATGTCCATAAAACTTGAAACAGTTTTGCTTTTACAAGGAGCACAGTTCCTGGTGCTAAGCTAAGAAAAAGCATCATAAATAGGATCTCATATAAGGACATAAATAGTGCCTTTAACAAGTGATGTTACAATGGATGCAGTAACAAGTGTCATACTTTGTATCTGTAGGTGAGACACGTCATAGCAAAACTTCTGTAAGAGACAGCTTTGTAGCGGGGAGACTGGTGAGAAATGTTTGAAACAGTCTTTCTTAAGAAGACAAGGTTGTTTAGTAATTAGGATGGAGGTGATACATGCCCTTTAACATCGTCCACAAATATTTGCTTTGTTCACAGGAAGTGCAGCATGGCTGGTACAATGTAAGCCATCAAGGAGTGTACCAAAGTAGTGCTGAGTTTGAAATTGTTAGTAGTGCCCATCATTGAAGGCAGAAAGTTAAGACGATTGTTTATTAACGACTCAGGCAGCATATCAAGGGCAATACTGTATTGGAAAGCTTGTTGACAGGCCTGATTCTCAGAATCAACAAGGAACCCTTGCTAACAGTATACTTGATAGAAGGAAACAATGCCTGTCTGTGCTCACCTGTTAACCCAATTTTGAAGTTCACTAGAATTCTTTGTCGTTGAACAGTACATTGTTTTGCCTTAGAAGAAGCTAAACTATAACTGGAGGAGTTCCTTATAGACTGTCTTAGAATTGATTCTCCTTGTCAGGATAGACTTTTCAGAGCTGACTAGAGCATATCTATCCCCAGCAGTGCTAGGTGCATTCTTAAAATTGTTCTTTGTGCTTCCCTTTCTTATTCATCAAGTCAAACTCTCCCTAAAAACATTTCATTTGTTACTGATGGCAAAAGAGCTGTGGTTAAAAGTCTACTTAAAATATTTTGCTAAGAATAAAATTGTTAGATGTTTGCATTATTTGTGAATTCCCGTATTTCTGTTTGCTGTGCTATCAAAATGCAGTTAACTCCCAGGTATAATAGATAAACTTTATCTTATGGTTTTAGCTGGTTTATTCAAGTAAAAGATCATATGTAAATGTGCTAGCCATGGCCAACAATTCAAGTGTAATTTTAGACCACACTGTAAGTACAAATACATAATAAAGTATTATAGTGGCTTAATAGTTAAAATTTAGCTTTGTAGTCAAATTTGATACTCTCATTCCCACCCTCTCTTTTATTTTCATTCAAGCAGGTGCTGGGAATGTTAGAAGCAAACTGCATAGTCCCCCGAACAACAATAAACTTTGAAAAATGATCAGTTTAATACAGTCATGAAAATGTCTTGTTATCATTAAACTAGAGTTTAGGAGCCTGGAATGATTGAAATTGGCATTAGGTAGAAGGACCAGGTGGTTGGGACAGTTGGCTCTTTATTTGGAGGGGAAATTATGTCAGTGTCACACACTGCATACAAATTAGCTTGACAGAATTGAAATTAAAATTTGAATGTTCAGATGGCAACTGAAAGTACTTCAACAGGAGTAGGAAAAGTTCTTATTTAGTTTTATGGATCAAAAGGCTTCTGCTATGACAGCATGAAGCCATGAAAGGGAAAGATTTTACTTCCATAGTATTTAAGGTTCTGTCAGGTTCTACAGACAAAATTAACATAATAGATGGTAGAAAATATTGGCTTATGTAAAAGATTGAGGATTGATTTATGTTAATTATGAGTGCTTTTCATCATTGCTAATAAATGATAAAACTCCCAATCGAAGATTGACTATACAAAAGGATGCATGACTCAGCTGATAAAGCAAATATTTGTTGCTCAAACCCAAGTTCCATTCCTGGAACCCATGTAAAGGTGGAATGAAAGAACTGATTCCAAAAAGTTTCCCGCGATCTCCATACATGTACTCAGCATGCACATTCTAGCACGTTTTAGGTGGCATCACTATATACAAGTCAGCAGTAACTAGAAGTAAGATTTCTGAGTTCTTTCTTTTAAAGCGAAGTATTTATGTTGCACGAATTGGTTGTAATAAAGGAAACTCAGAACCAGATATCAGGGAAAGGCTGAGATATCAAGAGAGGAAACACCACAGTCAGATCTCACCCAGCTGTCTTCCAGCTTCCTCAGCCTCGCTCCTCCTGGCTTCTACTGCCCCATCTGTCTTCTTACGTCTGCCTCAAATACCTTCTTCGCCCAGTTGTTTCACATCGAGGTTAAAATTAAAGGTGTAGGCTACTAATATTTGGTAGTTAGCCTTGAACTCACAGAAACACAGAAAGATCTCCTGTCTCTGGAGTTATGAGATTAAAGGCCTGGCACCACCACTGCCTGCCTGGGAGCCTGGAACTCCCTCTGTAAACCAAGCTGGCCTCAAAATCACATCTGTTGGGATTAAAGGCGTAGGTCACCACTCCTGGTCTTTCCCAGGGCTGGAATTAAAGGTGGTGTGAGTTAACCAGTCTCTGGTCCTGCTGGATTGACTGTGGGTAGATTTCTTCTCTGATATTCCAGACACTGGTTTTATTAAATATATAACATACCACCACATATTTAGTTACCCCCCTTCAGAAATCTTAACTCTAGTTACTGTTGACTTGTACATAGTGATGCCAATAAAATATCCCTTAAGCAAATGAAGTGATGATACAATTAAAAAAATTTGAAGGTGACCTTTGCTGTAGTAAATTGACAGCAGGATTTATTGGTCTTAAAATTAATCTACATACAACTTCAGTTGGTAATATTAGCTTAAGGTAGAATGAGTCTGGACAATAGAAAATCACAAATTATCTAATTTTTTTTACTCTATGCATTTAGTTTAATAACAGCAGTTTAAAAGTTCCTTTGATTTTAAAATTTTCATCAGTTCAAACAGTAATGTAAGCACCATATTTAAGGTTATATATAATTTTTATTTTGTACAAACTAGAGTGCCCCCCCCCCCCCGCTTTTCTCTCTCTCCCCCATCTCTCTCTCCCCCATCTCCCCTCTCCCCCATCCCCTCCACTATTACTATGTTAGCTCTAACTGTCCTGGAACTCACTGTGGAGACCCGGCTGGACTTGAACTCACAGAGATCCACCTGCCTCTGTGTCCACGTGCTGGGATTAAAGACCTATACCTAGATTAATTTTCTTAAATTCCTCAGTCCAATGTAAGTCTTAGAGTTTCTAGGGGTGAGTGTTCCTTTTAGTACTTCATTTTGCATAGTGGTTAGTTTATGTGATAATGGATACATATTTACTAAATATTTTCTTGGGTTAGTTACAAGATTGACTGGATTATGACATGCTTTATGTTATTATCATGCCCACTACTACAAACATGCTAAACATTGAGTTAACTATCTCAACTGTAGTAGCATAGCATAGTTTTTCTTGTTCTGCTATGCATATCTATGCATAGCTGATGAAGGTTAGAATCATCTACTCAGTGGATGTTTGTGCATGTTCTTAATATTGCCAGTTTCCTTATCATTCTTGCTCTGAGAATCCTAAGTACATAGTACTTTAGAGAGCTTAAGACCCCCCCCCCCCATAGGGCTGGAACAATGTCAGAATCTATACTTTCCAGCCTGAATGTGGAATTGAGAATGAATTTTCTCTTAAAGAGTAGAAGGTACATAAAAAGTAGACACAGGTTTTCATGGTGAGGATCTGAGCGTGGCTTTGTTGGATCCTCTGTGTTAGGACTTTTATAAGGAGCTATAGTCTCATCTGAAAGTTCAGCTGGGAGAAATCTGCTAAGCTTGCTTACAGGTTGTTAAATGGATTCAGTTTTTCTTACTGTGAAACTGAGGGCATCAGTTTATTGTTGGGCACATACCTGGTCAGAAACTGCTCTCATTCTTTTGCTTTGTGTTTTCTCCAGCTTACTTTGTTAGAGTAAAAGAAGAACCAGAAAGAAAGCTAGCAAGGAAAGAACATTATTAGCAGGATGGAAATCATTGCCTTTGTAACTGAATTGAGTTAGAGTAGTAGAAAGACTCAGCTTCTTTAAAGAAGACATGTTTTTCCTCTGAAATGGTATTTAGCTAAGGGCTAAGTATTGGATGAAAATTTTCTGAAAAATAAGACTATTAACTTTATGTTCAGTCTTCATAATTAGCACCCTTATTGTGTGTGTGTAAGTGTAATGAGAAAAATTGTCATGCATAAGTATTTCAGTTATTTGATGGACAGTTGTCAGATTCTTTTCCCATACTGACCTACTTGTTGTCTTTATCTCTGCTAGAGCAGGTTGAGCCCAGAAGACAAAGAGCCAGTAACTCAGCCCCAGCCAGGGCATAGTCAATAGAAGAGAGCAGTGTGGAGGAGAGACAGTAGAAAGCTGAAGTTTTGGAACATGAAGACTTAAGTTGGAGAA
This sequence comes from Phyllotis vaccarum, assembly GCA_033318265.1. Lineage (NCBI taxonomy): Eukaryota > Metazoa > Chordata > Mammalia > Rodentia > Cricetidae > Phyllotis > Phyllotis vaccarum. The sequence goes on from JARWLC010000017.1 coordinate 27,924,374, forward strand.
GGGTGAAGGGTGGTGGAGAGCTGAGGTGTTGGAAAAGATGCAAGCTCTGCCTGACTGCTGGAAGAATTCCAGAATGCGAGCTGAGGGTCCTAACGCTTCAAGCTCAGTACTAGGTAACTGGAACTTAAGGGCAAAGGTGTCACACTGAAAGCAGACAACTCCAAAAATTCAACGCTCGGATTTACTAACTTTAAGTAAATGGTACTTTGCTTATGCGTTTTTTTCATCTAAATAAAGCAAAAAGAATTCTCAGTTGACTATTAATATAATATCCCAAGTAATGTCTTCCCTTCTGCCATGTTATTAGATGCAAGTTACTTGGTCCATTCTGTAGTCAAGGGGGAGAAGAAATAGTAGTCAGGTATCATTCACTGGTGACCACCTTAGAAGTCTACCTAACACCTAACTTAGAGTAAGTTTTAGAAACATAAAAGAGTCCCGAAGTCCAAAAGTTGGTTGTTTGCAAGCTGAAGAGTTGTCTGATTGGTTAAGAGAACTTGTTCTTCTAATAGACCTGGGTTCAATTTCCAGCTCTCACATGGTGGCTTATAAGCATCTGTAACTCTAATTCCAGGGCATCTACTGCCTTCTCTGACTTCGAAGGCTACTAGCCATGCACAAGGTACACATACATATAGACAAAACATACATACGTACGTGCATACATGCATGCATACATACATACATACATACATACATACATACATACATACATACATACAAACAAACAAACAAATGTTGTATTAAGTTTTTGGCCCGGATTTTCCAGTGTAGCCTGGTGGCCCAGACTTTCAGACCCACAGTCCCATAGTCCCACTGAAACAGACGCTTGTATTATTTGTACGCTGATTGACACCTGGGACCCAAGCATATAACTTGCTAACTCTTTACTTTTAAACTAACCCATGATTCTTATCCTGTTCAGCCATGTGGCTTGGTACCTTTTCTCAGAGCAGCATAGTGTCCTCTGCTTCTTCTGCCTTCTCTGTGGTGTTTCTGCCCTGTTCTTCATGTTTCCAGAGTTTTCTTAGTCTGGTAGCCCCACCCATACTTCTTGTCTGCCTTAGGCCAATCAGCGTTTTGATTAAACTAGTAAGCAGGACAATTATTTACAATGTGACATAATCCCCTACATACATACAAAAAAGTAATGAAATAAATAAATGTTTAAAGTTGTTCTCTAGGGCTTTGTTTTGGGCCTTGGAAGACTGCATATAGGGTAGGGGCATGAGGCTGACATGAAAGACTCCCTTTATGAACTTCATTTTCTAAAAGGAAAGATCTTAATATTACTTGTGACCGCCATATAACAATATCTTCTATGTAGTAGCACATCCATAAAAGGAAGAGTAATAAGTGTTGGAAAAGCAAACATCTCTGAAGCTTATTTCTAGTTGTTATAAGATCTTAAAGGACAATTTTGTTACAGTCTTTGAAACTCCATGTCATTCATGGAAAAACAATGTATTTGTGTAATACTTGGTTGGCTGAGATATATAGAATACTATTCAGTGGTTAGTTATATTACCTTTTCTGACTGCTCAGCTTTTTGTGCACCTTTTGAAATGAATGTAGGACCCTATAGATATGCATAGCAGAAAAAAATACAAAAGAACTATTCTGTGTTTTGTTATTGTCTCGTTCAGTGGCCTTAGTCTTTTATTTGTTGTTTATTTTTTGTATATTTGTTGTATATTATAGCCTAGACAGGCCACAACTTGCCAAAATCCTCCTGCTTCCCACACGCTGGCATTGCAGTGTTGGCATTGCAGGTGTTAACCGTTACTTCTGGTTCTGGATAAAATTTCTTTATATGCAAACTAGAGTTGTGGATTACATGATAAAGAAGGCTTTGAGTGGCTTCATACAGTGTTTTGACTTGCTGCTTGTTTGTTTTTGATAGCTTGGCTTCAAATAGAAAATTAATGACCAAAATTATGATAATGGTAACTTATCTAACAAAAGTTAGAAATGATGAGATGACTTGTCTAGTCTAGAATTGGGTCTTTTTCTATGCAAAAAGCTAAATTATGGGTTGTGCTGGAGATAACTCTAAAATTTATTTGTATTGCTAAAACTTGTAAAGTTGAAGCCATTGAGCAACCCAGAACTTTCTACATTTTTCATTTTCTTACCTCTCCCCTTTACTTACCAGTGTCTTTAAATTTTTGCACATTCAAGCTTCTCCTTTGGGTTCCTTCTGGATACCAGCTTTCTCCCATCCCATCTCAAGATTTCTTTAAAATACTGTAAACTCTAAATTTCCTCCTTCTATTCACCTATAATTCTCCTTCTCAAACCTATTAAAATCTAGGTTCCAAAGACTATTTTGAGAAATCTTAGTGGCATAAGGCTATACCTTCTATTTTTGTTTTTCTAGTGGTGCTTAGGAAGCTGAGATGTAGAAAGAACAGTGGAGAAGGAAGTGGAGATGATATGCAGTTCCACAGGTATAATTAAAAGGGAAGTGAAGACCAGTAAATTGATGGCCTCCCAGGAGGATAGAAGAGCTGGAAGTCTGGGTGAGTTTGAGAACAGGTCTATAAAGGGTAGAAGAGTATGAAAGCTCCAGAAGGTTGGGGTTGAAGTTGGGTAGAGAATTTAAAGTTTTAGAGGAGGACCAGTTAATTCTAGGTGATGACAAAGGTTTAAGATCTGGCTGATGATGTGATAGATTTAAAACAAAGAAATAGTCATAGAATTGAGGATGATGACCCACCCATATTGGGTAACAGTGGTTTCTCATGTGCATAAGCCAGGAAAGCATTATCTGGAAGGCACTTTTGTTATCCTTGCTTTTGTTTAGTATCAGATGTGGAGATACTCATTTTATTAGCATATGCTAATTTTGTAATTGCCATTTTCAAACTCTTCACAGGAAAGCAGCATTGTGCAAATGATGAGATTCTTTTGTGTTGTTTTTTGAGAATATTTCCTAGCACTGTACTTTATGTTAGGAGTGTTTTGACCTTTACTGTCATTCTGGGCATTTTGTTTCTGAACAACAAAGAACAGAAAAGAGCACGAGAGGAAGAACAAATGAATAAACACTAGTCTCAGAATGTTAGAGATATGCTGGTGGCTTGGGGGAGAAATGTCTGCCTCAGATCAGGCAGAAACAAATCCATCATGGTGATGTGGGATATATTGCTTGTCTCTTTGGTTTGTTTGGTTTTGCTATTGTGTTAATTATGTATAATTAAGTTATAGGTACTTCTTAGAATTTAGATTGTGATGTTTCGATTTTATATAAAAGTAGAAAATAATGCCTATTATGGTATTTTTATTCTTAATGTCACTGCAAAAACATGAGAGGGAAAATGACATCTTAGTTTATTGTTAACACTCCCTTAGGGGGATGCTACTGGAGCTGACTGCTGATATGCAGCAATAACAACCAAACTTGAGGTGGATTCTCAAGGATACACCCTCCAGAGATGCTTTTTAGTTAAGGTTTCTATTGCTGTGAAGAGACACCATAATCATGCAACTCTTATAAAGGAAAACATTAAATTGGGACTAACTTACAGTTCAGAGGTTTAGTCCATTATCATCATGGCTCACAGGTAAACATGGTGTTGGAGGAGATGAGAATTCTATGTCTGGATTGGCAGGTAGCAGGAAGATAGAGGCACTGGACCCATTTTGAGAATTTGAAACCTCAAAGCCCCCCAACACAAAACTCTTCCTCCAATAAGGTCACACCTTCTAATAGTGCTACTCTTGGTGACCAAACATTCAAATCTATGAGCCTATACTGGCCATTCTTACTCAAGCCACCACAAGCAAGCTCTGTGATGGCGTCATCTGTGCAGTAAACTCAGTTTGAACCAATCAAAGTGACTATAGACAAACCTGAACTTGTAATCAGAGCTATACCACCCACTGGGCATGGAGCAAACATGGAGATGAAAGTTCTTTGAGGCAAAAACACTGATATTCTCTAACCAAGGTGAATCCCTGCATTTAGGACCCTATCCTCCAACTGTTACCTCCCATCTTTTCCTCCTAAGAATGAATTGTTCCATTGACATTTTTATCTTGATGTTTGGCACAACCGTTGTTCTTGTGGTTGAAAAATCAGTCTTATCTCCTAAATCCAATCAATCATCAATTCTCAAAGATTCAGAGATTCTATTTACCCTCCCACTTTTCTCACTCTCCACCTCTTAGGACTCTTTTCATCTGAGCCTTTTAGTCACCCGACGACCCCAACCCCACCCCCAGCAGTAGGACTCAAACCCAAACCTTGAGCAAGTGCTCACTCTTACCATGTATTATTATGATGATCTTCCAGCAACCTCACTGACTCCAGTTTCATGTCATTATAATGCATGCTCTGATCTGTTACCAGTTCTCTTTCTGAAGTACAGATCTAATTTTACTTTTCATGTTCATAACACATCCTATTTGCTACTTTCTCTACCCTGAAGTTTTACTTACAATTTTCAAAATTCCGAAGCTATTTCCTACCTATCATTTGGTTCACACTGATTTCTAGATAAGAATGTTCTTATGATAAATCTCTAGATTTGAGAGGGTCTTTCTTTTAAGTCACCTGGAAGAATGAGGCTGGGCTAAGTAAGGTCTTTGTGCTTTCATCAAACTTTTGTAAGATATCTAGAAGGACCTTGAGCCCCTTAAATATCTATGTGATACAATATATCCACCAAAGCTCTCCTTTGCTAACAGGAGAGGGCCCAAGACCTCCACTGGATGCCAAAAGACAATAATGACTCTGCATAATCTGACTTTTTCCTTAAAGGACACACCTATTATAAAGTGGTTTAATTTATAAATTAGACACACAGTGATATAGAACAATTACAATATATACAGTGTAAAATATTTATGTACCTTTATTATACTACAGTTAAATCTCAGCAAGCCTTTTCTTTTCTTAAATGGATAACTTCTCCGTTTTCATTTAAAGGAAACATTCTGCAAATCTCTTGGGCATCTCTGAGGTGTCAGTATTACTATTCTTGTATATGAGACCATTATTTAATAGACTTAAGATTACTTGAATGCAAGCACTAGAAAACCAAAGCGGTTACTCTCTAATGTGAGGACGGCATACATAACATGAATAGGCTGACAACCTGGGCAAAATAGAGCAAAATAGTTACAATTTCACCATGTAACTCAGGCAGCATGTAATGCAAGATGATGTTAAAGTTGTTTCTACATCTTTTCATGAAATATTTTTATATCAAAGTTGACAATGGGCAACTAAAACTAAGAAATTTTAGATGGGGGGGAACTCCCTTCCACTTCCCCAGTGCTGGAATTATAGGTGTGGGCCACCGTTTTGCTGTGGATTAACTTCAGCCCCTTGTACTGACTAAGCTGCATCGCCAACTTCCATCATAATCTTTAACTCATATTAATTGTATGAAAATTATTAAAACAATGCTAAGGCCTTATTTCCCTAATTTTAGAAAGTGCTGAAACTTTTCTTCTTTAAAAACCAAGTAACGTGTGAACAGGCTTCTGAAAGCAAAGTGTTTTATTTAAGTAAATAAATACACACATTTAATACACATTATACAGGTATCTGGAATATTATGTTCAAAGACCCAACCATAGCAGGAAAAAAAAAATTCTGCGTTATACTAAAAACAAAACCCAAACTTTATAAAACTGCCTAGATGCTGCTAGAGTCTAAATGTTTCTAAAGTTTTTTTCTTCTTCCCCTTTGCTGCTTCAGAGAAGCAAGGGAGAGAAAGGCTCAAAAACCGAAGGAACCATAGCAACAACTGAAACTTCTCAGCCAACATCTCTACTATTTTGCCCATAGAAGCAGGCACACCTAACACCAGATTCAGAAAAGGATGGCAAGAACAACCAGAAGAAAGACAAGGAACTGACCACCATAATGATCTCCTCTTCCGATGAGCTATAAATGAAAAAGTAACTTAGTTCTAATTTAGACTCAAGAAAAAAATAAACTTAAAAAGAAGTTTAAAAAGCTTAAAAAGCAGGACAGGGCAGCATAGTGTCTTATTCTATAGGAACTATTTAATAAATCATTAGAGAATTTAGAGGCTGTTTTGTTTTGTTTCTGACTCAAATATAAACTCATGTGCTGATGAGAATAAAAACAATTCAACTCAATATAAGAATGACAAACTCTTGTTCTCTTTAAAATCAAGTTTCCATCTTCAAAAGTATCTCATTAGCAAATTCATCAATTAGTTCTCATTATGCCATCTTTAAGTATACACTTTAACACACTGCATGCAATGAAAGACCGGCTTTAAAAAAATCCACAGGCCCAATTAGATTATGTAAACTGGAGTTAAATGTACACACATAACAGTTAATGGAAAGAACCTGGCAAAATGCCAGCCACGAAGCCTTTAAAATAGCAATATAAAAACACCACCTTAGAAGTATGTTCCCCCCCCAAGTGTCATCCCATTTTCAGATCAAATCACAAACCAGCTGGGCATGTTGGTGCACACCCACAATCCCGGACTGAGACTGAGACAAGAGGATTTTGAGTTCAAGGCCTACTCCTTGGGCCATATAGGGAATCAGAGAACAGCCTGGGATCAAGATGCTCTCAAAGAAAAAGTCGTGAACTAGTTATCTACATCAATTTGTTTTCATATAAGAAACATTAAATTTGGTTACAATTTTAAAGAAACTTCTAAAACCTTTTCTAACAATCAACTATTTTATCTTGCCATTTGTGGCTCAGTTATGAACATTCTTCAGTTTAGCGCTTATAAAATAATAGAAAACTGAGTAGAATAAAGGCTATATATAACTTACTGCAACATATTAATTTGGTTTATATTCACAAATAATTAACAATAGAATTACCCTCCCTCCTTCCCTCTTCTTCCTTCATTCTCTCCTCTCCTTCCTCCTTCCCCTCCCTCCTTCCCTTCCTCCACCCCCTCTCATTTTTTCTTGAGACAGAGATGGTGGAAATAGTTTTATCTGAATAATTGGCGAAAATATGAAGGTAACCTTGATTTCTAAGTTAAGAATTGAGTGTAATTGATTTTGATGAATGTGATTCAGAGCAACTGAGACTAGTATTCAAATCTTTCACTCAGCTCAGTAGTGTATGTACTGTATGGGCTCATCCATCTCAACTGAAAAGTTCAGAAATGGTAGTTCTGGACGAACTGCTTATAGCTAAAGGGAAAGTGTGTGTGTGCACAAGGACGCAAGCACATGTGCATACGGAAACTCTTTTATATAGCCATTCTGTGACTTTCTTCCTATGAAGATCCTGAATGGATACCTGTTGATATGCTAGATTTAGGTGTACTTGTCAAAGCTACACATATCTTTGAGACACTCATAATTTTAGCTGCTTTAGGGAGAGAGATACTCTTGAAGTAGTAAAATACTATCTAAATTTGGCAGTGTCTTTTCACTGTGTAGATGTGTTTGTGAGAAATGTCTCCCCAGAACCTTTAATTTTGTTCCTAAGCTTATAACAGAGCTATTTCTTGATGCTGTCTATTGCTGAGGATACTTTTGGAGATAAGATTTTTATTATGTTGGATAGGAGAGTTGTAGACCAAGTCCTTCAGGGAATCGTTTATTGTTTTGTACAAGAATAGGTAGTACTGAGGAATCATGTCTTATTTTGGGCATCAAATAGTCTCTTGCTTGAAATTTTGACATTGACACTACTTTGATTTAAACTGAAAACCAGCCAGTGCTTTTTTGAACATTAGCAAGATCACAGTTTCTTATTAACTCATTGGCTCTATTTTTTTCTCTGAAAAAAAAGAAAAGCTAGATGACTATAGTAACATACCTGTGTTCAAATGATTAGATGTTGATTTTCAGTGGAAAATGTTAGAAATAGACAAGGCTTGGGAATTATGATAGCTTCAGATCTAAAGAAAGTTGCTGAGAAGCAAAATAAAAGCTTTTGTTAAAACACTGAAACAAAAAGAACATTGTAGAAAATGGGAAACAGATTGTTTTGTAGGAAATAGGTAACATTTATTAACACTGATGATACGCCAGGATGTGTGCTTGGCTGTGTGGCTTAACTAATATTCAGGTATATCAGAACGTACATGTTTTGAAACCCCATTTAAAGAAGAATCTTGAGATTTAGGTGGAAAAACCTGTCCACTGTTCTGAAGCTAAGCTCTAGGTATGACAGTTGAAATTAGAACAGCTAAAGGCTGGTTGTCTTGTTCCTACTTTTAACCTTTATGCTGCAGTTACCTGAATAAAGTGTGTGCTCTGACCTCCAGTTGTGATTCTAAAACACCCGTTCATTTCCTGGTGTGGTGTTTTTGAGACAGGGTCTCACTGTGTAGCTTTTGCTGTCCTGGGACTCAGTGCATAGACCAGGCTGGCCTTCAGTTCTCAGCCTCTCTGGTGTTGGAATTAAAGGTGCACACCACTATGCCAGTCTTCTTATTTCTTATAGATTATGAATATTTCCATTAACTGGGAGAAGTGATTTAAGGGTTAAAAAAAATATAAACAAATTTCTTCTCATAGTTCTTATTTTGAATGTGCTACACTGATTTTGGGAAGACCTTTTGATGACTGATCATCAAGAAATTCCATTCTCTGTTTTCTTCACACCCAGTATTTATTTTAAATTGTGAAAAAAATAATAATAATTTGAGTTTTTTAAAAAAAACCCTTCTCACAAATAATATCAAATATATATCTAGATATGCTTCAGGCCAGATGTGTTGTTCACATACACACGGTTGAGTGTCCATAAAGTGCTGCTGGGCACTGGTTTCATCTTTTTCTAAGGGGATACATAGTAAATATTTTGGATTTTTAACTTAGAAGAAAAATGGAAGATATTATATAGATGCCTACATAATGAGAGAAAAATGTCATTACATTTTTCACTGACAAAATGTAAAATATGGTAGTAAGATTTTGGTACAAGCCTAGAGTAGAATTATTTTGGAGGAATAATATTTTTTAGTTAGGAACCCACATTAGTGTCCTTATAATTAGGTATTTTACAGATATTCTGGAAAAACTATTGTTAGCATCTGGACAGATGGTTCCATGGATAAAGAATTTGCCGTGCAAATGTGAGAACTTGAGTTTGGATCCATAGTATCCATATAGGGCTGGATGGACATAGCTGCACTCATCTGTATATCCAATCCCCTTCAGTGAAATGAGAATGGAGACAGGAAGACCAGCACCAAAGGTTGTCTTCTGACTCCCACACATGTCTACTCACATTCATACAGGAACATGCACATCACACATGCACATCATACATACACATTAAAACAAAACAAAACAAAAACTAGATCTGATCCCAAAGTACACTTGGTGGCACATAACCATCCCTAACTCCAGTTCCATGGGATCTTATACCCTTTTCTTATCTCCATGGGCACCAGGCACACATGTGCTGCAAACAAATTAATAAAAATAAGTTAGGTTAAAATATAAGAGCTAATTAACAATGTGCCTAAGCCATAGACCAAACAACATAATCGTAGTATAAACGTCTAAATCATTTTTAGGGCCTAAGCAGCGCCGGGCTGCTAAAGAGCCTAGGGCTACAGGTCTGTGAGTCTAGACCTCCGCCACCAGGGGCCAAAAAATCTTATTGTAACACATATATACATACAGACAAAAAACTGTATACATCAACAAACAAAATAAACAAATCTGTACAATAACAAAACCAAAACTGTTCTTAGCATGTATGCCATATAAAAACAGGCTCTATGCCAGGGTGTCATCACAGTCCCATCTTTGATGCTGCTCTACTGCCTGTTTCATGGAATAACCGTTCCCAGCCAGGTTAAGCAGCCTGAGGCATTATACTGACCTGTTCTGGGTGCTGAGGGAACAATAAAACACAATAGAAATTCCTGCTTCCGCTAACTGGTATTAAATACCAAGTAGGAAAATAAAATTATGGGAAGAAATATATATTCCTAAGCAGTATTTCCTAAGTATTTCCTAAGTATTTCCTAAGCAGTCTTAACTAAATCAGTACCCTAAATAATAGCAGTAAGCAGGGTTCTTTGGTTGTTTACTTTGTGATCAATTAATATACTCTAGTTTTAATGTATTCATTTGGTTTTTCAAAATAATACAGGATAAACTGTTTTTTCCTGTCCTTTTAGATTTGTGTTAACTGACACCCAGAGGACATTTACGTAGCTAGGTCTATGGACTCAGATTACTGAGCTCTACAGCATTGACCATAAAGTCTCAATGCTATGTTGCCTCTTATTTTTAAAAATGTTTTCTTTTATTATTATTATTTTGTTTGGAGAGAGAGAGGGGGATGAAGGGAGAGAGAAAGTGTGTGTATTTAGTGATACTGGGATTCAAACCCAGGGCCTTTTTGTATGTTAGGCAAATGCTACACTACTGAGTTATATCCTTAGCCTTGGGATTTTTTTGGTATGTAGTTTTAATTATCTCTGCTTTCTTTTATCATAGTAGCTGCAATATACTTAATAATTCCTTTCTTTTTTTTTTTAATGTGGCTCAATGTGGAATACTAAAGATAAATTTTTTATGTAATTTTTTTTATTTTTTATTTTTTTTTACTGTTTCAGGTGCATACTTTGTTTTAAAGAATTGTGAGAAACAAAACATAAACAATTATTTCCCTCAAAGGAAATAGTTTCTGGAGGCAGTTTATAAATTATAGAGTTGTTTGCTTTTATGTGCATAGGTATTATCTTTGCTTTGCCTATTTTAGTTTTGCTTTTGCATGCTTTAGGAGTGATCACTTGCACTTGAAGTGAGCTGGGATAGTACACCAAGAATGGAGCTGGGGCTATCCAGTTGGTAATGAGAGCTGGAACAAAAATACAGAAGATAGGATTTTAGCAGGTGGATTATGAATCTGGAGGGTGAGGCTGCACTTCAGAAAGAAAGAAGGGGTGGAGAGATGGCTCAGAGTTTAAGAGCACTGGCTGCTGTTCCAGAGGTCCTGAGTTCTATTTCCAGCAACCACATGATGGTTACCAACCATCTACAGTGAGATCTGGTGCCCTCTTCTGGCCTGCAGGCAGAACACCGTATATTTCTATTTCTCTGCCTCATCTGCTGTAGTTGTGACTCGGAGAGTCTTAAGATTGCAGAGAAGGCTAAATACTGAGGAGCTGAGAACTTAAGAGACTAGATCATGTCTAGTGGAGCAGAGATGAAAGGCACTTCTTAGACTTTCCATGATACTGTGGCAGATCATGGAAAACTGATAGTAAGTAACACACAGATTATCTCTGCTCTTTGTAAACTTTGTCTACAGAAACAAATTTAACCATAAATAATTAAACCGCTGTGGTAATTACAAACAGGTGAGTTCTGTTAGGGAAGTACTCTGGGGTACTTTAAGAAAGTATATGAGGAAAGGGAAATTCAAAGGGAGTGAATTTAGAGAGGTACTTTGGGAAAGGTGTTTTGGAAGAAGCGGATTTCAATCTGAGAATTGAAATGGGAGAGTGTGTAGACAGAGTGAAAATTGTTCTCCAGGCAGAGGAGAGCATGCACCAAGGACCCCACATGGAAAGGAATTTGTAGTATTAGATGACCTGAAAGAACAACTATGGATCACTGAAGAGATAAAATAACTCAGAAGTAACAGATTATGTGCAGCCATTTAAACCACATGTGGGGTTGAAGGTGATTTAACTCAGTTGGTAGAGTGCTTTCCTAACAGTGATGAAGTTCTGGATTCAATCCCCAGAACCCCATTAATAGGATGTACTGGCGCAGGCAGGAGAACCAGAAGTTATGCGTACGTGAGGCCAGCCTGGGGTACATAAAGTTCATTGTGGGAAAACATAGCAATGGAAGGTATTGAAGTGATAGAATCCAATTTGTGTTTAAGCATATTAGTAATATATACAAAAATCCATCTCTTTATCTCCACTGTACCTTCCATGATTCTGTTTTCTGCTTTCACCATTGCAGGCTTTTGACATAAGTTACCAGTGTTTTCCTTCCATTCCTTTTAAGTTTCCTTTCCATTTCATTTGGAATAAAGTAAAAAAGTATGCTTTCACTCTGGGAAACCAAGATGTACCCAGCTCTTCATTTCCTCACCTTCTGGTCTTTTTATGGCTGGTCATTGCACTTAACAACAGATCCCTCTTGCCCACCCCCCTTTTTCTAACCTCCTACCTCCCTACCACAACACTTAGTGTCTTGTGACCTAGTATGTTTTATTCTAAAGTTTCACTGGATAGAGAGAGAGGAAGAATGAGAGAGTGTGTGTGCCACCACAGCTATGTTATTATTTTTTATTTGAGACATGATCTCAGATGCACAGATACCCCTTGAATTAATTGTAATTGTTCTGTCTTCACCTCCCAAGTACTAGGACACAGTTATATTCCACCACACTTAGCTAGATAATGAATTTTGACAGTTTTGTCACCAGTGTATTCTTTGTATGTAGAGTGTTGCATCTACCAGGCATTCAGTGTATCATATTTTAGTGGATGAACAGATTAAAAGCAGATGTAACAGTTAAAAGACAGTCTGGATGAGTTATGGTGGCTGAGACAAGAATTGGGAAAGATGTGGAAAAGCAATTGGCTTAAGATAGAATTTGGAAGTAAGATGAATAGAATAGTTCACAGTGACAAAAGATAATTTTGTTGTTGTCTCACAGGTTAGTGTTTTCTTAAACTACCCTTTTATCAATTAGATGAGAGTGTAGTAAAGGCTAATAAAAGTTTAGTAAGTATCCAGCTGCTGAAAATATTTGTATAGTTTCTGTATTTATTTGGTTGGTTGATTTTTGCCATTTGGAGGATGTACTCACAGGCTCAAGCAATGCCAGGAAGTGCTTCTACATTCTCAGCCCTTGTATACTGTTTTTGGAGACAGTCTCATGCTGTAGGCCTGGAATCAACTGTGTAGCTACAAGCTGGCCTCAGACTTAGCATCCTTATCTCTGCCTCCTGCGTATTGGTATTACAGGCATTAGCTCCATGTTAGCTTCCTTGTATACTTTAAAAATAGGCCTTATGATGGCTGTCAAGATGGTGTGATTGAGAGTGCTTGCGACAAGCCTGGTGATCCGAGTCCAATTCCTTTCACATGGTAGAAAGAGAAAACCAACAAGTTGTCCTCTGACCTCCACAGACAGAAGCATCGAACAATGCCCACACTTACACAAAATCAAAATGAATGAATAACTATGTTTAAATTTAATGGAATTTGTGAGATAAGGTATCCTGTGGTTGTGGTTCTCAAGTAGGCCAGGTTTTGCTCATCCTATTCCTCCTAAGGGAGAGGCAGTGATCAGAGACCCATTTTCTACAGTGAATAGGTCAGTCAGCTCCCCCCCCCCCCACTGCCTGGTTCAAAAGCCCTGTAGTGCTACATTTGAGAAATTAGTTAGTGACGTTGTATCCATAAACTTGAACCCTAAAATAACTTCATGTTTATCCAAGGTGTGATTAGAAATGGTATAATTCTTATTCTTTTGAAATTAGAACTATGTCATTTTCTTCCTTTTTTCCTATTTCAAACCTTGCCATACATCTCCTTTTACAATCTCAAACCATGGTTTTTAATTTTAATTGGCTTTAAAATTCATGACCTTTTCTTTAATTGTTGTTACATGTGTTTAAAACAGTTATTTTATTCTATAATAGACTCACTTCCATGTACATGCACATAAATACTTATCCTTTTAAAATAGCTATCTTGGAAAAGGTATACATTATTTTAATTTTGCCTGTTACTACAGTTGCCTTTGAGATACTGCAAATTCTGTAAGTCTATCACTGGTATTAAGTTGGTGGTTTCTGAATACACTGTGAAGAGTAATGTGATTGAGTGTTAACTAAATATTAAATATAAAGTAAGAATTTAGAAAATAGTAATTGACTCTAACGTAGTTTAAAAGTAATACTTTTACAAAATTTAATCAGCAAAATTGAGAATAAGCGTATGATCTTAATTTGAAGGAAACCATGTGTAGACATTCTCAGCTAATCTATCAGATGTTTAGAAGATTGAATAGAATAAGGGGAAACAAAATATAACATTGGAGGTTACCTTAGCACAACTTTTGGAGAGCAACTTGATACATTGCAGTTTTAAATGTTTATACTGTTTCACTTACTCTATCCTAGTCGTTTATTTGCAGAAATAGTTAAGTTAGTAGAAAAGGATATATAAGTAGTGCTGTTTCCTGAAGCTCTGGTTGTTAAGTGGAAATAGAAATAATTCAATAGAGCACATTGTTCACAAATCATTAGTATGTTAGTACATTGTTTTAACACTCCTCAAAATCAGAGCAGTATGTATAGTGATAAAAAGAAAATGTAAGATATAGTAAATAGCAGAGGAAATAAGTTATAAGAAGGAAAGTCACTAATGTGTGTGCATGTATGGCCTAGGATACATATTACATATCTAAGTCACATATAGCAGAAGACCCTGGAGAAGTGAATGGTAACAGTTACTTAATCATTTTATAGTTGTCTTTTTCCTTCTTTAAAAACTTATCTTTAATTAAAGTGTGTGTGGGTGTGTGCCTGTGAATGCAAATGCCAGCGGAGGCCAGAGGCATAATCTCTAGGGGCTGAGGTATAGGTGGTTTCAGTTTCTCTGCGTGCTGAGAGTGGAACTTGGGTCCTCAGCTCTTAACTACTAAGCCACTTCTCTGACCTAATAACTGGCCAGAGTTGTAGGCCCTTCCACTATGTCTTTTATTGCTTTAAGTTGACTTTTGTCAGCATGTCATAGTATAAGCCAGAAATATTTATATTAAGGAAATTTTAAGTTAGTTAATGATTCCTAGGACTTTGTTATTTGCTGCTTAGTTAATACCTTTTAATTCATGACTTCAAGATGCAAGTCTGTTAAAATATTAGACTTCAATGAGCATCTTTATCCTGTAGGTGGCGCTCAAGGGTTTTTGTGGTGTTCTTTAGTGCTGTTTATCTCAGAATTTCCCCAAGCTGGGAAATAGTTTAATTACTGATGCTGCTAATAAAATGCTTATTTTTCATGTAACTTAATGTAAAATCATTATTTCCTTAATATTTAAAAAAAATACTTGTAGCAAAAAAAAAACTATACTAAATGTTTACTGCAGAATTCATTTTGCATCTTGTCTACTTTACTATTTAATGCAACTCCGGGAAAAATTGATTTTTATTTTGAATTATACTTGCCAAATTCTCAAAATTCCAAAAATTCACCAAATCTAGAAGTAGAAGTAAATTATTACAATGAATTCTCTTTGAAGTCTTCCCTTCCCGTCTCTTTGTGTGTGACTCTCCCTCTCCTCTCCCTCTCTTTCTCTGTCTGTCAAGTTCAAGAGCAGCTCAGATGCCATGAATTAAGTGAGTCACAAAAGGGAGAAAGGAGACCCTTTTGAAGAACAAAGGCCTCCCATTAGGCTGCCATGTTCTTCTCTGACCAAAAGTGCACCCTGCATGGTTTCTATTGTTGTCTACATGCCCTGCACATAAGGTAAATATAGTAGATCCTCATTACCTCACAGTTTTTCTCCCCTTCCATCTATGCCACACACAACCAGTGCAGCTTCAGGTCTTTGATATTTTAGGCATTCTTAATGCATTTGCTTTATGTCCTTTTAAAAACTACAGCAATAGAAATGGAAGTGGAGCGCAGGCACACTAAGTAAAACCCCACAAGAAGAGAAAATTAGCTGCTAGATGAGCTGCAACCCAAGAATCCAGGGCAGGTGGAGGGAACCAAAGACTTAATGGTATTATTCTGCTCTGTGCTAGTTTAATACCCTGTTTTTTAAGTTATGACTTTGATTTACATTCACTGTGGATTTGTGAGTTAGTTCTCCTTGTCTTTGTCCATGTAGCAGAATAGGCAGATGTACAAATTTAATTGCTGAGTGCGGTCTTTAAATGAGAAATTGTTATGATCTGCATGTTTATGATTTGCCCTTTGGTGTCATGTACACAACTTACTTAACATAGATTTGTTACCATTTTTTCCTTGGAATTGAACTGACACCTATAGGTTTGCTACTTTGTATTTACATGGAATTTAACTGAGGACTGGGGAAAGAAGCTTTAAGAGGCAAATGAAGTAGAGGTAAAGTGTACAGACAGATGTTGGTTGCTTTTATTTTATTGAAGCAGGGTTTTATGTAGCTCAGCTTGGCTTTGAACTCACTGTGTATGTAGCTGAGGGTGATCTTGAATACCAGATGTTCCTGCCTCCATTTGCATGTTACTGGGATTATAGGTGTATGCAACCAGAAGTTGCTGAAAGTTGATGTCATATACATTTTAGGTATGTCTGTTTATTGCACAGCTGTTTTAGTGTTGGTGAAAATGCCAGTTACATTTATAAAGGAGCATGAATTCTTGAATTTTGATTACAGTTGACTAGAGAGGAAAAGATCATCAGATTACCAAGTGTGTTAAAATAGGCAAAGGCCTTCTTATTCTCTTGGGAAGATGGAGGTTTGGGTTTAGGTTTTGTTTATTTTATTCTTGGAAAAAAAATTGAACAGTCAATAAATGGCTTATGGTATTGTTAGGAAATAAAGAGATGGAAAGAATGTGAGGAGAAAGGATGTCTTTTTACTGTAATTTTAAAATAAAATTTATTTTAGTGTAGAAAAGAGTAAGAGTTGACCTTTCAGCAGCATAGAGAGTCTCTTTGAAATACTGAACTTACAGTAAGCAATTTGTGACAACATTTGCAGGCTATCTTGAACTCACTGTGCATTATGGAGCTGCCCTTTTAGGATTATAGATATGATTTAGTGGGGTTAAAAGAAATTAAATAAACCTTTCAAGAAATAGTGGCATTTTATTTTGAAATTTTCATGAGGTAAAATTGATATTCTTACTTCTTTATCTACATGACATTCACATTAAGAATACCAAGTAAATTTAGCTTTTTAAAATTTTTTTTAATGTGATGTGATGTGAGTGTGTGTGTGTGTGTACGCCTACGCGCGTGTTAAATGGAAAAGTCTTTTGACTTCTGTAAACCCTAGTCATTGCTTTTGCTTTTTAGGAATCATGAATAGTTTCATGATTTGAGAGCATAGTTGTAAGTAAGAATCCTTCAGATTATATACTTGGCAGCAAAATAAAAGGTCTCTTGCTTTGTGTTGTGTAGAAATTACTGTTTCTGTTAGCTGTATGGGACATTTTAAAGATGTAGCTAAGACATTGAGAGGCGAGTAAGAGAGAGAAACTTGTTCTTGTCTTGCTTTTGCCTCTGGTCAAACATTAGATTGTTTTTCTTCTTCTTTTACTTGGTTTGGTTTGGTTTTGGTTTTTGTTGGGGAGAGGTGGCATTTGTCTTCAGGAGAAACACTGACAGGCACACAGAGATTGCTGAACTCCAGTGCATTCCTTGATATTGCTCTGTTGGATTTACTGGGAACAGCTTTGATATGAAGAGTGAAATCTTATTCTTTTATTGCATCCTCCATCTTCTGCCATCACATTTCAAAAACACAATTTTGCCCCTACCTTACAGCTTGTCACTAAAATTCTTGCTATTTCTCTTTGCTAATCTGAAAGTCCTCTGTGTGAGAACCTACACATCCACACAATTCACACACATAGGGTTACTGTTGTAAAATAAATATGATTCCTCTCTGTCAAGAATTGTTGTTATAACTTTTTAAGTTAGTGTCGATTTTAACATTTTATATATTAAATGAACTTACATTGTTTTAAATGTAGTTTAACATTTTAGAACCATACAGTTTTAAATTTAAAGGCATATTAAGTCTTTAAAACATTTTATATCATTGTCCTATTATAGCCTTAGTAAGCAGCATTAGAAAAAAAATCAAGTAAATAGTTAATTTTAAAGTAAGAAAGAATACCCCAAAAAGTGGTGATAGAAGGAATTCAGAGCAGTGGGTCAGCTTTTCTTTTTGAGCTTTTTTAGAAGCTTTTTGAAGAGTTGCTGGGGAGATTTTAAACATTAAATGTGTTTGGGACTAAAACCTTCTCTAGGTGCCAAGGCCTCTCAGGGGTCTCATTGTATAGAATTAAATGATGGTTGAAAGAGAAAGGGAATAATAAGATTGGTCAAACCTATATTTATTAAAAGACTGAGCATGAAAAGATTTGAAGCCTTACAAGTAGTTCAAGGTAGTAGGATTCATAAAAAGTTGAGATGGGTGGCTTCTTTTTTCCCCTCTCACATGGATAGATTTTGATGTAAAAGCATTCAGGCTGTGCCCTAGGGAGAGAGATGTACAAGGACAGGGTGGGCAGTGAAGTGAGGACCGAAGACAGCCTCCTTGAGACACATGGAACTGGGAATGGAGAGAGGAAGTAGTGAGCTGTCAAGACTAAACAACTTTTTATTTCCACAAATATTGATGAAAACACTGGTGGGCAGACAGTGATCCTTAGGCCAGTCTGACATGCTCCTATGTCTACGTGCTCTCTATGTCTCATGCCCTCTTTTATTTACTTGGCCCAGAGGTAAGGGTGGTTCTATATTTTCAGACATGTAAAGTGTAAGAAGAAACAAGAATTTATAACATTAAAATTATATTTACTTGAAATGACAACAGACTTAATTAACCTTGAATCGAGACACTGAAATACCCATTTGTGTATGTATTGTCTTGGTATTTCTAGCTGTTCTTGGGCTGCAATGATAGTATAGAATAGTTGTGCCAGAGAATATATGGCCCATAGAAACTAAATTTTATGTTTATTTCCTGACTCTTTACATGTATGCTGGTCATAGAAATGTAGTAAGTTTTCGAAAACTAGAAGTTCTTGGCCATTAATGAAATTGTGTATACTTACTTTACCTAGTAAATAATTTCCTTATTTCTACACAATACCTGAAAAGTCAATATTATGTTTTTGTTCTTGACAATACTCCCTTAGTTAAGGATTTTTTTCTTCTTTTTTTCCTTTAGACTTTCCATAGATAGCCCAGTCTGGTCTTGAACTGGTGGCTGACTGACTGACACATGCACACACGCACCCACCCCATACACCTCTTAATGCTTGGATTATAGGCTTGAGGATGTAGAGTATTTAGTATTTAGTTAGATTCTCTAATTTGATTAGAAGTCTAATTTGCTGTTCCATGTCAGCTGACATCTTTGTAGCTCTATCTTTATTAGTCCTTGGAAAAGTTACAAGAACTTGAATATCAGAATTGCTATTTGCTGCTTGGAAAAGCAAATTTTGCTCCATTTGAACCAGATAAACTGAGATGACCAGGTAGTCTTTTTCAAAAGTATTAGGACTTTAAAAAGTTATAAATTTGGCACTTTAAGATATATTAAGTGAGGGCTGGCTGTCAAGTCAACATGACTTAGTGGGTGAAGGTGTTTGCTATTAGGAGGGTGTTTCCTAAAAACCACATGGTAGTAGAGCAGAATCAACCCCTGCCAACTGTCCTCTGACCTCCACATGCTGACCCTGGGTGCATACACACAATAAATAAATGAAAAAATTTAAAAGATGTACTAAATGATCACATTCTAAACATACTATAAACACTGGTTTATCTTTCTCTTGGTCTTAGGATCGGCCAGTATGTGCTGTCTTTTCCCGTCATACTTAGCAGAATTGTGGCAGTTGTTGGGATTGACAGGGAGCTCTTGTACTCTTCTGAATGAGAATTTAGGATAACTTCTGTTAGGATTTATTGACTTGCCTGAGTGAAGGGAGTAGTGTATGCACAAGTATTTGAACTTAGAGTCCATTTCTTTCTTTCCTTTTTTTTTTTCAGACAATTTAAAATAAGAGATTTAAAATGCTGAGTGAGAAGCTGGAGAGTTTGCTTGATAGTTAAGAACAGCTGCTGCTCTTTACATGCCCTGAGCTTGGCTCCCAGCATTCATATCACCTGTAGATCCAGCACCAGAGGATCTGACACCCGCTTCTGACCACCCACAAATATGTGCCTTGCACATGCACTAATACAAACCGTTAAAAATAGAGCAGAAGCAATTATTGGGTTTAGAAGAGGTAGAAAAGCCATAGTTAAAGTGTTACTTTTCTTGCCTTCTCCCCATTCTTGAGTAATGAAGCCTGACTGGACCATGTTATTTATGATTGAATGATCTCTGTGTGCAAAAACAAAAGCTGCAACCATTGATTAAGCAGATGCATTCTGAACGAAAGACCTGCTGGTAACTAAAAATGAGACTTCTCTCGTAGTGAGGTTTTCTCAGCCCTTTTCATATCCAAGCAACAAGAATGATAAAGTAGTAATTTCTTTGCGTTCATAGTGGCTGCCTTACACAGATTTAAGGATTATTTTTTACGGAACATTCACACACATGTAAATAATTTTTCAGTTACTGTGGTGGTTTCAGTGAGAAATGTCTCCATAGACTCAAGGACTTGTACATTTAGTCCCCAGTTGGTGCTGTTTGGGAGTTGGTACAGTTTTGGTGGAGGGGTGGCCACCGGTTCAGGAAGTACAGAGAACATTTATTTACCCAGACCTTTCTTTCTTTGACACCCCTGACCATTTCTCTTGAAATTGCCCTCTCTGGAAGCTGACTCCATGCCCTCTGTTTTCTCTTATTCACTTGTAACTTTTATTTTGTCTCCTTTTGTTGTTCTTAGTTGTTAGATACATAAAAGCTTGATTCTAGGATTCTATTTCCTTTCCTTCTACAACCCAAGGTATTCATGCTTATGGCCTCAGTTACTGTTTGCTGATACTTGCTTTCCAAATCCATGTCCTCTCGTATCCCAGCACAGGTAACACCATCGTCTCCCTCCTAGATCACCATAGGTGCACCTGTAATCCTGTAACTTGTTGTCTACACTGAAGCAACAATCACTCTTAGGCTTACATCTTAGGCAGTTTAGGTGATGTGTCCCATTCCACTTTTTTAGCCTCACCTCCTGTTCCCCTCTGTCTGTACTTAGGCCACTTAGGCCTATGTCCAGATTCTTACAGGTGCCCGGCTTTGAATTTCCACCAATCTTTGCCTGGCCAGTTGTTGTTTTATTCTTTATATCTCAACACAAGCACAGTTTCCATACAAAACTGTTTGGTACAGTAATTCCATGGTAGTTCTTTTTCTTCATAGAATTTGTCAATTTGCTGTTTGGTGCAGCTGAAAACTAAAGAAGACTAGGATTGGTGTGTTTTATTCACTATTGTATCCTCAGTACCTGGTGTAGTATGAGGTTTCTGGCCTGGACTTTTGGGCCTAGCCTTGTGGCTCTGACTTTTGGGCCTAGCCTCAAGGTTTGGATCCACAGACCCACAGAGACACGCAGATGCTTACATTAATTGTATGCTGATTGACCTGGGGCCCAGGCATATAACTTGCTAACACTCTACTCTTAACTCTCTAACTCATGATTCTTATACTGTTCAGCCATGCGGCTTGGTACCTTTTCTCAGAGCAGCATAGTTATCCTCTGCATCTTCTGACTTCCCTGTGGCATTTCTGCTCTGTTCTTCTGTCCCCAGAGTTTTCTTAGTCTGGTAGCCCCACCCACACTTCCTGTCTGCCTTTGGCCAATCAGCACTTTTTATTAAACTCATAGGCAGGACAATTTTTACAATGTAACAACATAATCCCACTAAAACCTGGCACATGGTAGAGTTTATAAGTGAGGATTTAATAATTCTGGTTTGACTTTTTTCTGTGTCCTCACGGTATCTAACATTGGTCTATACATTCTACTTTTCAAGGAAGGGCATAGTGTTATCTGTGAAGGCCTCAAAGATGAGCCATGTGATACAGTTTTGAAACTAAAACACTTTAAAACCTAAAAATCAGGTAAAACCAGATAGTTCCAGAACTCGAAATAACTATTCAGATTGTCCGGGAGCTCCATTCTTTTTGTTTTTCCTTGTCACCTAAAAGAATTCAGGCTGGTATAGGAGTTTTGCTTTAATTTAGCTAACATCTGAGGGTCTGTAATATATTAGACACTTTGTAGGCTTTAGGTGCTTTCTCTATCTTTCCACTAATCTTTTTATGATAAACTTATTTTTAAATCACCTACGTACATACTTGTGTATTTTGGTGTATTTCTTACAGTAAAAGGCTGTTTGGTTTGGTTTTCTGAGTGAGTTCTTGCTGTACAGCCTAGCCTGGCCTTAAACTCTTAATTGTCCTGCCTGGTCTCCCAAGGGTAGTAAAGTGAGTACTTTACAAATAAAGGATCATTTTAAAATACCCGACTGTATTTAGATAGGTAAGTTAATGAGTTGGTGGCTTTGCTTGTGCTTTGCTTGCTGTGACAAAAGTGACTTCTTATAGTCATGATAGCAAGTCTATCCACAGCCAGGAAGCTGAGGGCCACGAATGCTGGGATTAAGCTCATTTCTTTTTATTTAGTTTGGGATTCTAGCCTGTAGAATAGTGCTGCCACAGTTAAAGGACACTAAAATATAGCTGATCTAGAAAAATCCCTTTAGATACACCTAGAGACTGTTCATTCTGGATCTTGCCAAGTTTACAGTCACAGGAGCTGTTAAAGGTTACCAATGTGAATTTATGCCAATCCATTTCTTTTTCTTACAGATGTTGTATTTTCCTTGATAGAATGTATATTAGGTTGGGGGAATGACCCACCCTTGCAACCCACATAAATACGGAAATACTTGATAATTTAGTTATTTAAAAAAATATGAGAAAACTTTAGAAATGATAAGGGATAGACCTTAGTGCAAGGAGAAATGGAGTTCTTTGTAGAGGGAATTATAGCATGAGTGTTCCAAAGAAAACAAATACATGATGGGCTTGAAGAGCTGAGGGAGGAGTTAGTAGCTGGACTGCCAGTCTAGGGGAAAGAAAAAGTGCCTAGTGGGAACCAGAAACAGTAAGAACTGTCCTGGCATAATGTCTTGTATGAAAGCATGCTATAAATTTGTGATATAAAAAATAATAAAGCTGAGCTGAAATAACACTTAAGAGTATTTACTGTTCAGTCAGTCACAAAGACTAGAGAATCCCAGCAGCCATGTAA
The DNA here is from genome assembly GCA_033318265.1 of Phyllotis vaccarum. NCBI lineage: Eukaryota > Metazoa > Chordata > Mammalia > Rodentia > Cricetidae > Phyllotis > Phyllotis vaccarum. The sequence continues at coordinate 27,947,275 of JARWLC010000017.1, forward strand.
CAAGATAGGCATCCCACAAAGGGCTGTAGCTTCAATTTTGAGGGATCTGGTATCTTCTTTTGGCTTGTATGTGTTATACCCCCCCCCACACACACACACACATACACAGGTAAGGGAAGAAGGGAGACAGACAGACAGACAGACAGACAGACAGAGAACCTTAAAAAAATAATGAGACTTTTTTCTGTGGGGCTTATGATGATAAAGTGAACATGCCAGGGAACAAAGCTGCTGGGTGTCTGAGCTACTTTTAAAAGATTCTGTCTACTTGTTTAGGCTCCCTCCTTTGTATTTTTGTAGGAGCCATTTGTTATATAACTACTTAATTTTTTTTCTGTATGCAATTTATTTTAATTTTATGTGTTTTGCTTGTATGTCTGTCTGTGTAAAGGTGTCAGAAGTCCTGAAACTGGAGCTATAGACAGGTGTGAGCTGCCATGGGGGGGGGGGGGGGCTGGGATTGAACCCAAGTCCTCTGGAAGAGCAGCTAGTGTTCTTAACCACTGAGCCATCTCCTCTAGGCCATAATTAGTCTATTAATTCCTTTAGAGACTGGAAAAATAGTTGACCACTTTCTACTAATGAATATGTTGTCATTATCTTAACAAAATAATTTCTTTAGTCAGTCCTGTGTCAGTGTGGCCAAAATTGAAAAAGACAATCTTTCACATTGACTTTAGGGTTTTACATGATCCTTATTTTGTTTAACAGAGAAGTGTAGGGAGATTTTGTTATTACATTGTAAATAATTGTCCCTCCTACTAGTTTAATAAAAATGCTGATTGGCTGAAGGCAGACTGGAAGTGTGGGTGGAGCTACCAGACTGGGAAAACACAGGGAACAGGAAGAACAGAGCAGAAATGCCACAGGGAAGCCAGAAGATGCAGAGGACAGCTATGCTGCTCTGAGAAAGGTACGGAACTGCATTGCTGAACAGGATAAGAATCATGGTTTAGATTAATAAGAGCAGGAGTTAGCAAGTTATGTGCCTGGGCCCCAAGTCAATCAGAGTACGATTAATATAAGTGTCTGTGTGATTCAGTGGGACTGTGGGACTGTGGGTCTGAAAATCCGAGCCCCAAACCTCATACAACAGAGAAGTCAAGGTTTGTTATAGACCAGTTTTCCTTTTCATTGAAATGGCTTTAGTTTAGACTACTAAGAATCTTTGACTCCTTTTGCTGAGATATTTTCCTTTCATCTTCTCTTAGTGGTTGCAGCTTCCCCCTTTTTCTTTCATCCCCCCAAGTTTATCCTTCTTTCTGATACTTTCCTTGAAATAAATTATGCTAAATCCAGGTTAGATGTCAAGCATTCTTCATATATGCTTGTCCATATATGTCTATATATTGTCCATATATGCTTGATACTATGCTGTTGTACCAATTAAAGAAGAATCCATGGATGCATGTATATTAAGTACTTTAAAATGCCAGGAAACAATAAAGTCAGATTTTCAAAAGCATCAATTTCAAAGTGTCCTCATCTGCAAACTAAATACTTTAAGGAGAGTGAGGTGCTCAGTCCTCATTTGGCTTTGCTATAGATGAAGAAATATATTACACAGTTCCCCAAGGTTATTTATAAACCAATGTTACTTTATATTGACAAAGTATTTAAGCGTGCTTATCCTATTAACAAAATGCATATAATTGTGATTGTCTAAATAAAATGGCAAAAGAACTATAATGTGCAAGTTTAAAACTGTTGGGGAGAAAAATAATCCATTTTATATCTGTAGGACATTTTTCAAGCAGTTAACAGAGAAAAGAATTTACAGGGTGGAGAGATGGCTCAGTACTTAGCTGTTGCTGTTCTTACAGAAGACCCAGGCTCAGTTTTTAGCACTCACATGGCAGCTCACAAACAGTCTAAAGCATAGTAATTCCATTTCCAGGTGATCCAATGTACTTTTCTGGTCTCTAGGGGCACTTAATAGTGCACATACATTCATGTAGGCAAACATTCATAACACATAAATATTTTTTATTTTAAAAAGATAATTTGAAAATTGTCATATATGTTTTGAAGATAACAGATTGATATACCATGGCCAAAAGTGGGTATGGTGGTGTGTGCCTTTAATTTCAGCACTTGGGAGGCAGATGCAGGTGAGTCTTGAGTTCAAGGCCAGCTAAGGCTACAGAGTAAGAATCTCTGTCTCAAAGAAAGAAAGCAAAGGAAGGATAGAAGGTGCGAGCCTTGGCCAAGACTAGTTCTGGGTTTTAAGAGAACGATTATGAAAACAATATGGTTTCTACTCTTCTGTCAAAATGATCAGTATGTAGTATATGTGGTATTATTTGTGATGCTTAAATGACAGTTTACTGAAAGGAAAGTCTAGAAACAGGATGATTAAGGACCAGGAGGATGCAAGAATCAAAGAATATCAGACTAGATGTTATAAGGACTTACTATGTTTTAAGAAATCATTGAATGAGTACAGATTTAGAAACAGCTAGCTGTGCCCTAGGTTATGTTGGGAATTAAAATTCTACCTCTGTTTCAGAGAATGCTATCTGTTTAAACCATCATCATACTTTTGTGTGGGGACTGCAAATCAAGATGAGACTGTATAAGATTTCTTTGGATTTAGTCTTAAAATCTTGGGTAGGTAGTACAGATGCAATTATTTGACAACAATTGGGAAACAGGATGATTTGGGACTAAGAATAGGTTCTACAGACATGACACCCTTCTCTGTCTTTTTTGCCTTCTCTATAAATTGAGCTTTCCTGAGGGAAGTGTGCAAAGTTACTGGACCAAGAGTAGGGGTTCAATAAATGGTAGTTGTTAAGTGAAAGAGTATAAGGAACTTCTTGATTTAAAGAACAAAATTTAGAAAATGAAGGATATTAAAACCAACTCCACAGTTAAATTGAAGAAACCTGCATTTGTATTATTGCCATCTTATCTGTGCTTCAATAAACAAAGACATGGATACAAATTTAACTCAAGCATGTTTAGCTCAGCATGTACATGTAAGTATGCTCCTAAAACCAAGTTCTACCTGCTCAGCATTGTCTTTCCCCATGCAAACTAGACACTAAATGTAGCCACCTTTACTGTAATCGCTCATGTGTTCTCATAGAGGTAAAAACTTGTAAAGAACATTTGTTTAGAGTAGATATTACAATACAATTCTTAATAGCAATCCTCTGAAATTCTCTATATCATGCTAGGTAACTAATTAATATAATAAAACACTAAATTTAAGAAATCTTTGTTTTACTTGATTGAAGATAGACACCTGAAGACTAAGATCTTCTTGACTTTCAAGTAGAGTCTTAAGAAAACTGATATGGTTAGATTTCACTACTAGATGTTCTTGGTCAATTTACCTAGTACTCTTTTCTCTACTTCTCATATGTAAGTGGGAACAATAAGTTACATGATTGTTGTTGTGAGAAGAAACTTGTTAATGTCTGTCAGACTTTTAGAATAGTGCCTTCCATAAGCTTTTATCTTGTGCAGACCTTACTGATGATAAACATAGGTGGGCTCGAATACCTATTTTCCTCATTTCCTCTTCCACTGTGTTGTGAACACTTTTTAAAGACAGGAACTAAAATGTTTTCTGTTTAAGTTTTACTAAAATATATGTATTCAACATCATAAGTCATTGATATCTTACTAAGTCCACACTGTGACTGCTTTTTATAAAGCCCCTGAGCTAGGTATGGGTTATTTTATTTTATTGTGACAAGGTTTTATAGTGAGGCCAAGGCTGGCCTGTGTCTCACTGTGTTGACAGGGATGGCTTTAAACTCACATGCTGGGATTATACACCTTGTTCACTAGGACCAACTTTAGTTTTCTATATTTTTAAAGTTAAAAAAGAGGGGGGGCAAGGTATGTTACAGATTTTGGGTCTATGAGGCCTAAAATTGTTAATATGTGTAATTATTTCTTAGAAAATGCTAGCTGCTGAGAATGTTGTTGCTATTATAGCATGGCAGTTTGCCAGTGAATGTTAGAATGAAAAATAGTTGTTAGATAAGAACTAGAATGAAAAAGGATTGTGGATATTACAGACTAGAAAAGAAAGTCCACAGTTGTGAATATTTGTGATAATTTACAAGAAAAATTACAAAAAAAAAAAAAAAAAAACCAAAACAGTAACATTGTAGGAGTATCAAAACCAATTGAATGCAGAGTAACTTCATCGTGGCAAATGGGATTAGGATTGTTTTAGGGCTCTGTATCTTTCTTCTGTGTTTACATGCTCAGATTCATTGCTGCTGACATGATAGAAGACATGAGTTTTCCCGTTTCTATAGTTTATGAAGAGAGACAGAGAGTGGCGTGGATGTGACTGTGCCATGGTACAGTAGTGGAGGCCCGAAGACAGCCTCATCCTTAGTTCTCACCATTCACCTCGTGCTTTGTATTCCAGAGTAACTGGCCCACGAACTTGTGAGGATGCTCCTGTTTTCACTCCCATTTGCTTTAGGAATATTGAGATTACAGATATACACTACCATGTGTCAGCTTTACATGGGTTCTGAAATTTGAATAGAGGTCTTTATGTTTGTATGACAAGCACTTTATCCATTGAACCATTGTTTCTAGTTCAGTGTTTTATATTTTAAGATCAGCATGTAAAAAAATCATTTAGTGTATATGGGTATTTTCTGTACATGTATGTCTGTGTATTACATGTGTGTTTGGTACCAATGGAAGCCAGAAGAGAGTGTCAGGTCAGATCTCTTGGAACTGGAGTTACAGACAGTTGAGCATCATGGAGGTGCTGGGAATTGAATCCAGGACCTCTAGAAGAGCAGCCCGTGCTCTTAATTGCCAAGTTATTTCTTTGGTCCCCAAAGATTTTGTTTACTTATTTCTCTCTCCCTCTCTCCCTCCCTCCCCCTCCCCCTTTCCCTCCTTCCCTCCCTCCCTCTCCCTTCCTCTGTGTGTGTGTGTGTGTGTGTGAGAGAGAGAGAGAGAGAGAGAGAGAGAGAGAGAGAGAGAGAGAGAGAGAGAGAGAGAGAGAGAAAGCGCATGTGTTCAGGTGCACAACTGTGTTTGCAAAGACCAGAAGAAGGTGTTAGAAGATTCCTCAGAGCTAGAGTACCAGGCTTTTGTGGAACACTGGGCTTGTTATGTGGATGCTGGGATCTAACTTGGTCCTCAAGATTGAGCAGCAAGTGCTCCTAACCACTGAGCCACCTCTCCAGCCCTTTTCTATATCTTAATGAAGCATTCCTTTGTCCCTAATGTTATGAAGGAGAGGGACTTCACTGCTATTTAATAACAGAAAAGTGGTTAATTTTATTTATCTTTATAATAACAATTACTTGCTTAATATGCTTCTAACCAGTTTCATGCATTCTGCTGTGTAGATTTGTGGAGATAGGTGAAGTCCCAGTTACAACAATCCAAACTAGATTCTTCCGTATTTATTCCTATCTGCTATCTAACCTGTTTTTGATTTAGGGTGCTAGGAGAATTTTAGTTTATTTTTATTTCCTTGAGTAATGATTTCAACTTTCTACCTGTTTTAAAAAATTGTGCACATTGACAGGCTAATAATCTAAGTTATAATAAATACTTACAGTTCCTATATTAATTGAAAGTTAGGTGGAATGTTTCTAATCTAAAGGAATCCATGGAGTATTTAAAACAACTCTTATTTCACAGATTAGCTCTTTACTGTAAAATGTAAAATGTAAAAAAAAAGTTGTTAGTAGTTGAATGAGAGACAGCTCAGTGCTCTGGCTTCTAAACCCCTCCCCCCTACAGGTGGATCCTAGTACATCTGCTGTAGATATCTGCACCTCTTTTGATTTGAAGACAAAATAGGAAATCCTATTCTTAAAGAACGCACCTTGTGAAGATTCTCAACAATAGTAGGCCTATTGTCTGTCTTAAATCAATTCATGCTCATATATTTTTCTTTATTTAGATCTGGAAATTAAGTTATTCTAAATAATCTGGCAGCTATGGTGTTGGTATAAAAAGTAGTAATTTTTAGTTAAAGAAAATGTATCTTTATTCTGCCACTGATGCATATCACCTTTTAAGATAATCTGCCAGAATATTCTTTTTCTCACCTGTAAAACAATGAATGATTTCTTTATCGGGTTTTCTTAGTATTAGAAGGGGAATATTTAAGCCTTTCCAGCATGATGTTTGATACACCCAATTTTCAATAAATGTTTATCATATTAAAAACCAAGCAACAGCGGTATACTTTGACTGCCTCCAAGTGCTGGAACTAAAGGCATAGGTCACCACTACCCAGCTTAATAAAAGCTCTAAAGTTTAAAACCCCTTAGGGTAAGGGGAGGATATCACAATTTAAGCCTCATTCCCCGTAGAAGGATTACTTTATTCTCTAATACCCTTGGCAAGAATTTATATCTCAATTGCTGTTGAGTTTCTTCTTTGGGCAAGACATTGTAAAAGGCTCAGAGCTTCAGATTTGAAGAAGGTTGTTCAATGTAGGTACTGTAAGAAGTGTTCGTGGAACTAGATCTTGAAGGTTGAGATAGAGTTTCTGATAACAGGAACCAGGTGGGAAAAAGAAGAACAGGGCAGTTGGAAGAGATCATGAAGAGAGCTGTGCCCATGAGATTGGATGAAGGAAAGTACAGCAGTGTAAACGTCCTGCAGTGTGGCTTTTGTAGCCATCAAATGAATCATTAAAAATGTAACTGTGATTTGATCAAATTTGCATCAGACAATTATAGCAAAACAACTGGCAATAGAAGTAGATTTCTTTCCCTGTGAACTTCAGATCATTATAAGTATGTAATTTACTATTTAAATTAGCTTAAACTGGAACATGGGAACAGAACAAGTTGAAAAATGACTAGCAGATTTGGCAAAGAAATAATTTCTAAACTGGAGAAAAGGTGGGGTGGTACTAAAATTTATATTTCAGTGGATCATAGATTTTAAAAAGAATTTTTAAAGAAATTAATGGTAAATCTTGGTAATTAATCAGATTAGTACTAGTGTTATAGATTTAAATATGAATTAAATATGACTTTAAATACTCTCAGTTTTCACATGCGCTAAGAAGGCAGTTCTGAGTTTATTCTTTTTAAAAATACGTGCTAATCCTAACACAGACATGATAAAATGGAGTTTGATGTTTTTCATAGGGCCAAGTGCATCACAGTCAGGATGTACCTAATGTCTGAAGGAGAAATTGCTAGAGAATATTCTTTGTTTACTTGTAACTGTTACGTCCAGATATTCTGTGAAAACAATATGTAGGATTTTATTAGCTGTCTATTAAAAACCAACAATGACTGTTTTGCTTATATTTTTAAAATAAACCTTTAATTGTGAACTTAAGTCTAATGTACTTGATTTAATATGTGTTGACTTTCTCAGAACTATTTTTTTTTAATTTATCCACAAATATTTTTGAGCCTCTGTGAGGATCTACCATATATGTGAAGTTGCTGTAGTAAATAAAACTGCGAATGTCCTGTGCTTAGATGCCCTTCTTTTGGTGGTGGAACCAGAAACCAAGCAAGGTACAAAGTTTAAAATCATGAGTATTCGAAGAAAACAGAATTAGGTGAGATGAGTGATTTGGGTACGGTTTGGTTTGTTGTCAGTTTAAAAGAGTAAATATTAAGAGAAAGTCTTTCAGAGAGGGGGAAACGCAGAGAGAAACCGGAACAGCCAGAACTCAAACTTGGTAGTTCTCCCATTAATAAACAGAAATTGCAAAGGCTATTTGGCATATGTGAATGAGTGTAGCGCACACACACACACACACCACCCCCCCCACACACACATAGAGTTGTTAAAGTGAAGTGGAATCTTTTCTTTGTTTGTTTATTTGAAGACAAGGTTTCTCTGTGTAACAGCCCTGGCTGTCCTGGCACTCACTCTGTAGACCAGGCTGGCCTCCACCTCACAGAGATCCACCTGCCTCTGCCTTTTAAGTGCTGGATTGAAGGCATGCACCACCATGGCCCCAGCTGGATTTTTATTCTAGAATGATAAAGAAAACACACTTCCCTAACTCAAGGGTTATGATTTACAGTGCTAATTTATATTCTATATTTGGCCAGGGGACCCAACTCCACATTAAAATATTTGATCCCAGATGTTTGATTTGTTGGCTATGGTGTATGGGCAGTTCTTATTTAGACATTCCTAGTGGTGCCACTGTATTGTAAAAGCATGATATATTTGTCATCTTTAGATGAAATAAACCAGTGTTCTTAAATAAGAAGACAAAGGATAATAACCAAAAAAAAAATCGTAGCTTTTTTTATATATATATAGAAGGTAATATAAAAGTAATACCTGTAGCCCCAAGCCATGTACAGAATTTAAACATAGTTATTTCTTCAGAATAAACTGTACTTTGTTGAGGAGATAAATATTTTAGATTTCTACACAATGAATTATTTTAAAATGTATGAAAACATTTTCTGTTTCTTGTTGAAATATTAGTGTGTGTGTACTCTTTCAGTGAAATTTTTATCCTTTATCCCTATTTCCATTTTGGGAGTTATTAGCAACTGTTATATCAGATTTCCTTTGGAGCTCAGAAAGGCTGTTGAAATATCTACCATGGTTTCTATGTGGTATGAAAATGACTTGAAAAACCATAATTATAATAGACTCGTTCTCTTAATGTCCTTGGTATCAGCATGGGTAGTATATTATGATTGCATCGTGGGAGGCTTTTCTTTTTTTTCTTTTTTCTTTTTTTTTTTTCCCTCTCTAAAGGAGACCAGGGATCCCTTTAAGGGTCATTGTGAATTTTTTGTTGTAATTGCAGATTGAGTGAGTTTGAATATGAAGTAAGAAGAGCTTATATAGGAGATATGTTCTGGGGCTTCCCTTATCTGCGAAAGGTAATTCAGAAAGCATTTATTGTGGCTGTTTTACCGCCTTTCATTTAAAAGCAAATGTAAGTAGACAATTCTGCGTAGTTGATGTGTAATGACATCAGGTTGACAGGGTTTATGATACTGAAAGATTATTGGTGGAAACTCAGAGTAAGGGAAGCATTTTGGAAGTTTACCCAACTGTTCTTTTTGAATTCATGTAAAATGACACTGAGACCGAATAGATGGTTAGCATTATTGCTAAGCAACCTTTGCCTTTCAATTGAAAAATCTTCCATTATTTATGCATTTCTTTTTAATTCCAGGGTTTTCCTATGGTAACAAGTCTTTACGCTTAGAACCAAAACCGTCCTTGTCTCAGTCTTCTCTGTTCTGAGTCTTTCTTGTAGTTCTCTGTTAAATCAAGCTTTTGGATTGTGACTGCTTTGTCTTTAGTCTTTGTTAGCTGAAGCACAACAGTTCTTTGATAGTTTCTCAAAGTTACAGAGCTGATTACATAGAATTTCACTTTTTTGTTTATATGGATTTAATTAATAAGGTAAAGATACTTGGTCAGATACCGAAGCCAAACAAATGTACTAAGCTAACAACAGCTTAGCTAAAAATCTTTTAATCAACAAATAGAAATTTATCAACATTTCATGTGTTCATTTAAGAAAAAATAGAAAAAATTCTGCCAGCAGAGAGATAATGAAAATATATATGTACATAGAAGAATTCTACTCAGCTGTTAAGCAAAATGAAAGTGCATAAAAATTAACATGGAAAATAGTATATTAAATGATCCAGACTCAGACAGAAATCACACGTTCTATCTCATATCAAGTTCCTAAGTTTGAATGTTTATGTGTATGTAAATAAGGAAATATGAGAGTGGGCATAGCCATGACACTATATAAGAGGCCACAGGGTGGAAAGAAGTGTTGAGCAAGGGAAACAGAACAAAAGACAAGAGGTCTACTACTGAACTACAGACATCTCTAGCCCCCAATAAATGTTAAAAGTACATTTTGTAGAGTAGTACTGAAGGCATTTAGCAATTAATTCTTAGTAATTATGAGCTTCACAAAAATGACTTGATTGATGTCTCAATCAGAGTTACTGTTGCTATGCTGAAACATCACAACTGAAAGCAAGCTGGAGAGGAGAGGGTTTATTTGGCTTACACTTCCAGATCATAGTTCATCACTGAAGGAAGTCAGCACAGGAACTCAAACAGGGCAGGAACCTGGAGGCAAGAGCTGATACAGAGGCCATGGAGGGTGCTGCTCACTGTCTTGCTTATCATGGCTTACCCACTCTTCTTTTCTACAGAACTCAGGGCCACCAGCCCAAGGATGGCACAACCCACAATGGGCCAGGTCCCTCCCCCATAGATCACTAAATAAGAAAATGACCTCCAGCCACATCTTATGGAAGCATTTTCTTAATTGAGATTTTTTTTTTTTCCTTCCCGGATGACTCTAGCTTATGTCAAGTTGACCTAAAGTTATCCAGCATAATTTGGTTGAGTTCATCATTTTTAACAGCATATGGTGTGTTTGAGTTACCCAGAGGCTTTTCTCCATTAGCTATCTCAGTATGTCTGTGATCACTTTAATGCTACTAGCTTAGCTGGTCTTTGAAGTGCTGCCCATTAGAAATATGCAAAGAAATACTTTGTAGTATGTAGAGAACATATCCAATAGGTTAGATACTAAAGAGATGCATACTTTGACATTTTTTAAAGACATTAGAAGTGAAGGATATTAAAGTTTGTGGCCCACACTTCATACGCATCCCTATATATGTGTTGTCTGTCTTGGAAATTTTGTTTTTATAGAAGGATAAATGGTTGAATTTTCTGTCCCATGTCTGAAGACCTAGTTGATTAGAAATGAGTTATGAATAAAAGTGAGTGGAGTTCCTGTGTTCAAAAGACTCCTTTTCTTGAATAACCATAGACTCTTGAGTTATCTATCCCTTGATAATTTGGCATGTGTAGAAGAAAGTGGGCATGCTCAACCACTGATAGATACACTTCGTGTTCCTAAGATACTAGCCAACAGACTCATTTTAGGAGGCTAGTGAGTTCTTTACATTTTACTCTGATACCATCACTCAGGTTCCAGAAATAGAATAAATCACTGCATTTATTTCATATATCTGTTTGCTCTGAAGTTTGCTGTAAATCAGTGATGTTCTCTCACGTTGTAGCTTGTATCAGAATCTTCTAGAGGAAGACACATTTCTGGAGCCCTCACCCTCTTGAGTTTTTGATTTCGTAGATTTTGTGGGGCTCCGTTTCCAGATGGTGCTGATGATAGTGCTGGCCCAGACATCTACTTCTCTCACTGAAGATACTTTAGTAAGGCCAAAGAATGGTCATCACACAGTAATTTAAGGAAATGGCGTGTACTATTTAAATCAAAACTTAAAGAAAAAGCTGTTGTTTTTCTGTCTGTTGTTTATTACATTAAGGAACAACCCCCCCCCCAAAAAAAAAAAATTCATGTAAATATTTTTTTCCAACTTCTTTAGTCAAAACATTTCCCCTAAATTTGATGATTGCATTCTTCTAACTTTTAATAGACTCACTAGCCCTGGCTGTTAAACTGAAAGTCACTTTTGGATTATTAGAAAATAGTTCGTTATTTTACTTGTTATTTCAAGCGAAGATAGATTTTTAAAAGCACTTTTGTATTTATTCTTAACTAAGATACCACAATTGTTACTGGAACAATTGAAACTTTTTACATCAGTCTGAGGTCAGTCCAACCTCTTCACCATTACCAACTGTGTTGTTACTATGGAAACTCAGCAGGGACTTACAGAGTTACAGTTGTTAGGACCACACCTGGCTTATTTGCATCCAATTTAAGTTGAGAAAAATTTGAAAAGAATAAAAGGTTTCTCCCTGTGCCAGTGGACAGCCAGAAAGAGCTTGTCAGCCTTCAGGGTGGTGGTTTGCTCACTCTTGAGGCTTTAGGCTTTAGTGAATGTGTTTGAAGCTCATGTTTGTTCTCAGTATTCACTTGTGTCAGTGTTTTGCCATCCTTTTAAAGTGCGTTGTTATTTTGTTTAGATACTATCTTTGGTTCATAGAGGTTAAAGTAGTACATATCAGAAATTTGCAAGTAGAAAAATATCAAATTTTTTTGTATTCTATAATAACACTTAATAAGTTTTTGCCACTCTAACAGACTAACAGATTTTAAGTTGATCTTTTTTTCAGTATTATTAACTCCCCTCCACTCACACACCTTCAACACCTTAAAGAAAATAGTTTAAAACATTTGTATTTCATTTTCACCAGATGACTGAAATTCCAAGCAAGCTTTGTATTTTTAAAAATAATTAAGTAGTTTTCTTTTTTTTTTTTTAAGTTTCCAGCCACACTTAGGGCATTCTTATTGTGCCCGAGTAGGAGAACACTACAGAAGAAAACTCTGGAAAATATTTCTAAAGCGTATGATTATTATTAAATAAAGTCTTCATGGTTCAAGCTTGAAGCTCTTACCACATGGAAAATAATAAATACTCAGACTAATTGCTAAGTTTAGTATAGCCTGAATCCTTTATTTTCAATTTTACTTGCTTTTACCTAGACCTTCTCCCAAGTTATTTACCCCCTTGGTAGTGTGAGCATTGTCTGCATAATGGGAATATTACCTAGCTACACTATCAGCCATATCCTAGACAGATAGGCAGATGCAGTAGCCATATATTGTTTTTCATATTGCTGTAACAAAGTACCTGAAGGGTAACTTCAGTAAAGAAGGGTATATTTTAGTTCACAGTTTAAGTTCATCCTAGTGGACAAGGCTTAGCAGTAAAACCAGCTCTAGCTATGGCAAGGGTGTGAGACCACGTATCACACTGTGTCAAATCAGGAGGCGAGGAGAAAGACAGACACTACTTGCTCAGTTTGCTTGCTTCCTTCCTTTTATTTTTTCTTATTCAGTCCATGATCCTTTTGAGTGGGATGATGCCACCCACATTCAAGGTGTGTCTTCTCTCAGTTAAAACAGACTGAAAGCACCTTCACCTACACAGAGGTGTGTTTTCTAGGTGACTATGAGTCCAGTCAAACTGATAATGGAAATGATCATGTGGTAGCTTAATGTTCAGAGATGTATCAATAATTTTAACTGAACATTCTAAGGTTCAAAATAAAGAAGATAGTTTGAACTAGTTACATATTTCTCTTTAGATTTTTTTCTAAAATAAAATTTTTTCTTTGTGTGCCTGTGTAGTGCATAAGTGTGCCTGTGGAGGCAGAAGATGATGTTAGGTATTGTCCTCAATCACTTTCACTGATTTGTTAGACTGGCTGACTGGCCAGTGAGCCCCAGGAATCACCTGCCTTTACCCACCCAAATCACAAATGTAGCTACCATTACCTAAATTTGTTTGTTTACTTATTATGTGGGTGCTGGCAATCTGAACTCAGATCCTCATGCTTGCAAAACAGGCACTTTATTGATTGAGCCACCTCTAGCTCAATTTTTGTGTGTACCATTATCCTTAACTTACTCAGAATTTCATAAATTAGGAAGATGACCTCCAGCTTACATAGATATGAGTATATAGTCAGCCAGTGATGCAGATTAACTATACTGTGTGTACCAAATACTGACCTTTCACATTTTCTAAATAAGTGTCACCTTATACTTCTTTAAGACTATTTTACAACTAATAAGGAAAACCTGCATTGGCATAGCTTCAGTGTATTTCGTGTACAATCTGATACTTATAATTTGGGGGTAGTGGATGCTAAAGTTGAAAATGGGTTTTTGTTAAAGGAGTGCACCCATTAAAGAAAATATTTAGGAAGTTTTTATCCAGTTTCATAAAATAATGACACCTTAAAATACATTCTTCAAGGACTCTCTTAACTTTCTTGTTAATTCAGTAGGGAAGGATTGTAAAATTTGGTTTTTTTTTTTTGTTTTTTTTTTTTGTTTTTTTTTTTTTTATAAGGAGGAATTGGGCACACGAGAGGTGCCTACCTAAAAGAGACAAATTGCCCTGCTGACTAGTTTAAAGTTCCCCATTTCTATGTGATTTTTTATCCTCTTGAAGTGTTGGGTATTCTTACTGGAAATAAGATGAGCTTTCCTGTCTTTTTAATAACCTAACTACTCTCCGTTTCCAGTGAACCAGTTAAAAGAAAGGATTCAGTCTCTATACCTGGTAAATACTTTCTATTAAATATTAAAACTATTAATTTAGTAGGCACTGATAAAACTAGGTATTGTGGTGATTGCCTTTTATTTTATGGATTGACTATTAAAATGACCTATCAAGTACATAATTTTTCATTTTGACTCTGAAGTCTGTTAAGATTTGTTGATGTGATGGAGTAGTGATTAAGATGTCAGTGACCTAGCAAGCAATGGAAATAGAGTCAGGTTAGCTTTAGCATTTAGTATGTCACCTGTATTTTATGATAATCCCTGAAGGTAGTTTAGTAGAAGTGCTTTGGAACTATTGTTCTTAGTCTATATGAAGCATTTACATAATGACTAAAGTATTATATCTTTAATGATCTAAGATTAGAGATAACAAGCATTTGCTAAAGACATTCAGCCAAGTAGTGAACTGAAACAGACCCCAAATTAGAATCTGGTATTTTTTAATAATTCTTTTTTACTTTTTTCAGTTTTCTTAAACATGAAGTAACATGTCTAGTGAATAAAACGTTTATAGTGAGTTTCATGTGGTTTTTCTTTTGTTAAAACTTGAGTAGAGGAGTATAGGAGTAGAGAAGACAGTTTCATGTGATCTTCATAAAATGCTTTTTTCACTGGCTGGTATATTTCTTTGTTTGCTGGTGACATTTCTGACACACGTAAGAAGTATAAGAGTAGAGGAAGTAGTGCACAAGGAGAGCGTCTGTTTATGTATAATCTGCTCATTTTTGTTTGTTGTGATGATCAGGTTACATTCTTCATCAGTTCTTGGCAAATCCAGTTACCTGTTGATTGTTGTAATACTCTGAAATGTGTTTAGTTGGGATTGTCATAGAGTTTTCACCTGGACGGGATATCAACCTTGTCTCTGATCACAGTTTAAATCTCAGAAGAGAATATTACTTCAGGATTAAAACATGAAGCAAAGATAAAGAAAAGCACCTTGTTCTTCAAATATGTTTCAGTAGTCTTAGCTGTCTTAAGACTTCTACCGTGCACGACTAGCATGTTTTCTGGCTTATGATTTATGCTTAGTTAAAAGACAGAAATATTTAAGAATATCTACTTTTATTTTTTTCTTTGTGCTAGGAGAAGAATCTTGACAGCATTTATTGGATATTTATCAAGAAATTATAATAAAACAATTATTTTTTATGAACCCTGATTATTTTATAATAACATTCTCAATTTAAGAACACTCTTATTCTAACAACCCCATTTTTCCAGTAAGTAAGTTTAAAGTTCAGAAACTGTTAGTTTTCTATGGATACCAGAATTCATAGCAGATTCATAGCAGACAGTAAGTTCTTCATTCGGAGTTTCCTCCCCAATGGTACCCATTTTAAATAGTTTTATTTAAGGCTTTGCATTTCTACTTAAGATATAGTGCCTATAAAGGGTGGTGTATTTCTTCCTGTGCACATACTCCATGGTCAAATTTTAAGAATGTGCAGAAATTTACTGTAGCATCTCTAACTTTAAAACTGCCGCTGAACTTGTTAAATTTGTGTCCTTCGTATGTTTCTCTGTGGAACAATGCTACATCTCTACTTGGACTAACTAAACCTTTTCCATGGTGGGCTCTAAATAACCCTGCCAGAGGGAGGAGCTCCCCCATTTGGAAAGATCCCTGGCATTCCACCTGGAATGTCTCTGGTACAGCTTGGCAATGGGGGGGGGGCAGGTTAGTAATGGTGGGGTTGCAGACTTTGTCCACTTCTTCTGCAGGTGTTTCAGGTCCTTCCTTCTTCAGTCTGATTATTATCTAGCCAACTGATGATTTCATTACACTTGTCTAGACCCTGCTGTGTGTCCTCATTGATACTCCCTCAAGTATAGTCAGACGGTTCTGTACCTCGCCTGGCCAGTCCCGCAGCTGATCAGTCTCAAATAAACAGAGAGAGGCTTATAATAATTAGAAATTGTTTGGCCTATGACTCAGGCTTATTACTTGCTAACTCTTAAACTAACCCATGACCTTGTTTATATTTAGCTATGTGGCTGTTTCTCAGTGTAGCATTTTCATCTTCCTTCCTCTGTCATGCTGGTATCTCCTCTGCTCTTTCTCTTCCCAGAATTCTTCTTGTCTTGTTGCTTTGCCTCTACTTCCTGTCTAGCTTTTGGCCAATCAGCATTTATTAGACCAGTATTTGCAGTGACAGATATTTACAGTGTACAAAAGCATAATCCCACAGCATTGAAGTTTTTCATTTTGAAATGTAGCACTCATGTTGAATGCATAGGACTGTAGTAGATTCTTGAGTAATATTTTATATCTCTGCTCTTCCTCTTCAGCACTGTACTTCTAAGTTTCCTGGACCATGCACTTCTTGTCTTACTTGCTCAAGGAAGGGTCTTGTCATCAGTGATGCTGATCCTGTTCTCCTTTCTGTGCTCTTTTCTATAGTAGCAGCATTGAGGATGCCATTGACATCAAGGTCAAAAGTGACTCCTCTCTGACTCTCTGAGAAAAAGCAGGCCACAAGAGGGATGTCTGTGAGTTCAAATTTTCCAACCAGGTTGTCCTTGACCTTCACGTACACATGGCTCTCTGACCTTCACATACTGGAATGAGCACACCTGCTAGCTGTTAGGCAGGTGGTGAAGATCTGTGTCAGGTTGGTAGGAATGATAATATTGTACTTGAGGACATTCACTATTCTACCAGCAGTTCCAATACCAAGGAGAAGAGAAGTGACATCCGAGAGCAGAAAATCCTGGATATTCTCAGAATTATCTCCACATAGAGCTGTCTTCAGGCTGCCACCTGGAGACTACACGGTAAAGCAACAACTTCATCATTGCTCATATTCAATTCTTTTCCTCTGAACAAGTCTTGGCTAAAGCTTCTGAATCTTGGAGATTCTGGTAGAACTCTCCACCAGGACATTATAATGAACCTGTGGCTTATCTAGTTTGGCATCTCAAAGGCCTTTTCCACAGGGTCTAGAGTGCCACACTACAGGTCAGCATTCAGTTCTTCAAATTGAGCATGGGTAACAGAAGTATAGAAGTTGATTTTCTCAGTCAGACTCATTACTGGCCTAGGCTAAAGGAGAAGGTATGCACCTGTTTGCAGGTAGTACACAGACAACACTTGTTTACTTTAAAATAAATCATAACATTTTAAAATATTTTCTTGGTATATATATGTTTAACTGTGTTAATTAAAGATTAATGGAAATTTTCATACTAATAAGATGTACCTGCCTATTTTATAGAAGACTTGGCTTGAGACTGCAAAATATAGTGTTTTTTGAATATTTTTTAGGGTTGACCAGTATATTTATTTTTTTAATTATCAGGGTTGAGAATGCCACTTCACATAAGTACATTGTGTAAAATGGTAGAAGGTGGTTTAGGTCCATTTCAGATATTGTTGGAAATAATGTTCTGATACCAAACCAAAATTCACCTAATAAATTTTTGTGAAACTCAGATCACCAGTTCATAGACATTCTTAAAATCATACTTTTTTTTTTTTTTTAAGACAAGAGTTGGGTTTTGTTTTTGTTTTTGCTTTTTATGTTATAGCTCTGGCTGTCCTGGAACTCACTTTGTAGACTAGGGTGGCCTTGAACACAGAGATCCGCCTGTTTCTGCCTCCCGAGTGCTGGGACTAAAGGCATGTGCCACTACTGCTCAGTAAAATCAAACATTCTTAATACAATCCAAAGATACAGTGTTCTTTTTTAAAGTTTTTTTTTAAGGTGTGTGTGCCTATATAAATTTATATATGCTATGTGTATGTGTGTAGGTGCTTAAGGCCAGAAGAGGGCATTTTATTCTCTGGAATTGGAATTACAGATAATTATGAGCCCACCCGATGTAGGCTCTGAGAACTGAGCAGTCTGGCTCCTTTGCTAGAGCAGCATGTGTAGTGGAATTTAAGTGTTAGCTAACAAGGTTGGGAGGCGTGTCTCTAGAATTTTGAGAGCTTGAACCAGGTATGTCCAGCCCTGTTGAAAAGGGCTGCTGGGATCTGGAGTGGCCTGTTTAGTTCTTGAATTTTTGGAGATTGGATCAGCATCTATTGTGAACAATCTTAACTTCAAAAATCACACTAAAGTTAAATTCATAAATTTATATCCATGAGTGTTAAAATACCTTCTAATAAATATTAATCCTATATATAATATATTACAAATAAAAATTACTGCAATATGCATGCACTATTATCTGCTGAGCCATCTCTCCAGCCCCAAAGATGTTGTAATTTGATACTTTGTAATTTGTAATTCGATGCTGATAATGATAGGAAAGTAAGTCCTATATGTTTCTATAAGAGCAGAAAATTTTATAAGTGCAGTTATCATAATGCATTAATATTGAATCTGAGCTGAGGTGTCTCAAGCAGCATTGGTTGGCATTTGGTACTATGACAGCATGTGTAGTACATTAATGTTCATATTGTATGTGCAGAACCAAGGCTGTAGAGAAGTGTAATACAACACTGGACAAATACTGACAGCAATACCCTGTCTATGACACACATTTTATATATATTTATTACACACATCCTTATTTTGCAAGCGATTTTTAAAATTAGACATCTAGCATGTTTGAAGATGAGTGACAAATAAAAACAGATTATTAATCAGAGGGCACCCTTAAGAATTCAACTTTCATCTAGTTGGTGCTTAATTTTAAATACAATGTCTTTGCTACCAATTATTGATCTTCTTCCTCAGTCCTGAAACAAGGCATTATAGTCTTCTGCTGCAGTCTCCTCCCTCCCTCCCTCCCTCCCTCCCCCCCTCCCTACCTCCCCTCCCTCCCTCCCCCCCCTCCCTACCTCCCCTCCCCTCCCCTCCCCTCCCCTCCCCTCCCCTCCCCTCCCCTCCCCTCCCTCCCTCCCTACCCTTCAGTCCCCTGAATGTGTGACTCATCCTTAATGTGTAAGTCTTAAAAAGAACTTAGATCTTGATGTCAGAAAAATCTGGTTTGAAATCGTGGCTCCAAATTATTAATGTGCCATTGAGTAAGAAGTGCATTAGTTTTCTGTGCTTGAGTTTCTTTATCCTAAGAATTTAACAATTCTTACTTTGCATTGTTTTTATAAATCTCTTGGATTCTTTATAATGATATCTGAAAGGTTGTGACTTAATTTCAAACTTTAATAAATATATTTATTAGGGATATATGTGCAGAAAGTCACACACACCAAGGTCCATATTGCTTAAAAATACCAATTCCACAGTTACACAGCCCATTTGGGAATGAATGTCTATTTCAAGAAACAAACTGTTTTCCCCTTGAGTTTGACTTTGATGTGAGCATGTTGCATGTCAGCAGTCAGCTAATGTGCTCTGTTAATTTGGTAGTATAAAAAGATTTATATATAATGGATATCTGCTCTCAGAGTTGTTTTTTATACTCTCCTCTACTTTTTCACTATGCTGTTGTCATGTTTTAAGTAGGACTTTCTCCTGACAGTGTGTGTTAATAACTGGAAAATTCCCTATCAGTAGACTAGCACCATCTTGACAAGCCTGTGTTCTGCTTCTACCTTGCTAATTGTTTCCTTGGGATTATTTGGATTGTGTAGAAAGCATTTTGCAAATCCTCTTATACTGAAGTCATTGTTGCCAGCAGGAATAAGATTACAGGTGCTTAAGTCTGTAGAGTTGTTTCTAATTTGTTCATGTCATTTCAGTGGCATTTTAACAGAACTCTGTCTCCTGTCCCTCCCTTCTCCCCTGGTACTATCACAAGTTAGGTCTAAGATGCCAGACCATTGGAAGAAATCTCATTTTATCCTTCTAATTATTATGCTGGCACTCTGGAGATAATTTTTCCCTTCATGCACTGCCAATTAATATGCAAATAAGCTGATAAATATTTATGTATTCATTTAAATTATGCAGGGAGTGCTTTCAGTGTATTCTGTAAATGAATTGTTCCTGGACTTCAAAGTGCTAGCTGCTGTGCTAACGAGGAGAGATTTGCATAAGGCCCTAATCACACGCATACTGATTAAGCTTCATTATGGAAACTGCCAGCTGCAATCTTTGTTTCTATTTTATTACAAAAAGGGGAACTTTTCATGCTTCAGTTGCCTTGACAATGTCAGTCCTTGCTGGTAGAAGAGACTAAAACTCCTCTGAGCAACTGAAGTTTCCTTATTCAGTTGAAGATTGCTGTGGTGTAACTGAGGTTGTATTTGCTTCTCTTGTTAATTCCCTTTCCACTCCTCCCACCCTTGTTCTCTTAAGAACACAGTACAGATTTGTTAGAAATAGTAGTACCTTCCTTTCCCCACCCCACCGATCAATCGATACCTGTTCCTTCTTGCTTTGGACTGTCTGCACCTCCTGAAGATTTTACAGCAATGCTGGACTGCAGTGATTTTGTTCTAGGTGGGTACCAGCACAGTTTCTTACAGCTTTAATATGGAAATAACATGTGTGAAATTGACTATGCATAAACGCTCAATCACATATGCAACCGTCATGGGGGAGGGGAGGGCTTGAGCAGAGGAGGAAAGCATTTGCAAGGCAAGACATGCTTGAGTTTGCTGTAGGTTCCTCCCCTAGGACTAGGTCTTCTAGTTCAGAGGGTATTTTCAGCAAGTAATATATTTGAATTTGGCTTGCATGGAGGACATACTTACTAATTTCTATAGACGGTAGTACATGTAGCTGAAAACATTTTGAATCAGAAACAAAATATATACTGTATCAAAATAT
Organism: Phyllotis vaccarum; assembly: GCA_033318265.1. Classification (NCBI taxonomy): domain Eukaryota; kingdom Metazoa; phylum Chordata; class Mammalia; order Rodentia; family Cricetidae; genus Phyllotis; species Phyllotis vaccarum. The sequence continues at coordinate 27,967,963 of JARWLC010000017.1, forward strand.
GTGCATACTAATAAAATATTTTGCGTATGTAATACAAACCCAAAACTAAATGAAAAATTAAGGTGGTGTCACAGTGCAGATTAATACCATCATTATTATTACAGAACGAAAATATAGTGGTTCCTGTACTGTTGATCAGTTTCCAGATTGTAGACGTTATGGGCCATTTTTAAATTTTGATTTCTTAAAATCAGCTGATTTGTTTGTTTGTTTGGTTGGTTGGCTGGTTTTTGTTCTAGGTGATGAGAAGGATTGAAGTACTTTGTCAATAGATGATGCCTCTCGGTAGCCATATTTTGGGAGTTTTTTTTTTTTTTTAAATGTTTACATGAAGAATGATTGAAACCTTTTTAGGAAGGTCCTCTAATATAAACTCCAAGAATTTGATATCTTAAGCTTAAAACTTGCAAAATGTTTTTCCTGTCTTATTTTCCATTTTTGAAATTAAGGCAGCTGTTAGTAATAAAGTAAATTGATACTTCCTGGAAATGTCTGAATTCTCATACAGAGAGAATGGCTAAACTCAAGTTAGCAGTAATACTTGTCTATCAAAGTAAAAACTACTAGCTCAGGGATGCACATGACACAAATAGCACATTGATGTTAGTTAGGAATTCAATTCAATATTAACTTATAGGTGTCAAATTAGAATCATTATATGATCAGCTAAGTGACACGGGCTTGTGTTTATTCTATTATTAAAAAACTGTAAATATTAATGAATAATATACTTGTGTTTTCTCTTTTACATTTACCAAGTTTGACATGAAAGAAAAATGTGTTTTTGAGCTATTTTTGTCATTTAAATTGCCAATTAAATATCAGAAACTATCAGCTTCTTAGAGTTAACACTTAAGTATCACCAAAACAGCCAGATCATTGTACAGCTAGTTAGGATTTTATTTATTCTGTTTTGTGTTTGAAGTAATTTTGTTAAATGATTTTGAAGGTCTTTCCAGTAAGTAAAAGGTCCTTAGAAAAGTCATGTAAAATACCTGTGACATAATTTTCAAATTTATTTATAGGTGTGGAAATTAGGCTATGAATTAGGTAAGGCCAGCTCATGATTGTTAAGAATTAGACATTTTTAGTTACTGTGATGTCTGAACATGAGAAAATTATTTACTCTTTTTATAGATGTTTACAGAGTCATTTTTTTCTACTTTGTTTTAAAATACATTATTAAGGTAGAATTGAGCATGTATATAATGATATATTTGAGTTATATTTGTTGACATTTGTTAACATTTGTAAGATTTTGGTTAAGTCAAACAGAAAGCTAATTTTTACTAAGATGTACACCTGGTCCTTTCAAACGTTAGTGTGCTTTCAGGTGGTATTTAAATTTTTCTGGACAGAAGAGGAGGAAGTTGTAGAAAGACCTCATTTCTGACCACAAACTTAAAATTTCAACCCTTTGCACAAGCCAGGGATATTATAGAATTGCCTGAGTCCATAAGACATATGCAGTTACAAAATTTACTATATTAGAAAAGATTGTCCAGTGGCTAAAAAATATTGCCCATTTTTTAGGTTACGAGATACAAAGAAATGTTCCTGATATTTTTCCTTATTTCTTATCCATGTAGGTAATGCAGCTATTGACAGCATAGCTAGAACTTTGAATGATTGCTTTGACTTCCTAATTAAACATTTTCTGCAGATATTTTTAAAGTTGGTATGATATAGTTTGACTTGTCCTCTAATAATAACTTAGTTTATGGTTCTTAATGAGGGAGAAAAGGCATAGCTTACTTGATAATAAGCTTATTTCATGACAAATACTCTGTAATAGATAAGAGAACAAACATGTCTATTTTGTCTATTCTGTTTATCCTTTGGAAAAAGAAGTAGGGTGTGGGTGTTCCTGTCTTCTTTCCTGCATGTTTTCTGGAATTGCTAATAGTGGTTGACAACATTTCACTATGGAAACTACAACTTAATACACTAAGAAGAAGTAGCCCTAAATTAGCAAATTCATGTGTAACTGGGTGTGACTCTTTTAGAACTATGGAGATTCCTGTTAGGCCTTCTGTTTCAATTTGTTATGCTTGTTTTTAATGAGGCATGTATTTGGCATACCACTATGTTGACTGTAGTTTTGATTAAGGAAGTCAGATGGATGTTTCATACAAGTTTTTATTTTCCATCTGTTAGATTATTATTAAGTATGAATTTGTTTTAGTTATAGTTAATATCTTTACTTTTAGAAAAAATCATTTGCTAATAGTAGTCTTTTTGAGGTGTTTTCTGCTTCCCAGTGTATTTTAAATATATATTATACTTTGTTATTAAAAAATATTTTTAGCATGTCTGACTAAAGCATTTTCAGCTTATATTTCTTTTAAAGATCTTAAAATTTGTTTATGTGTTCCTTATGACTCAGGCACTCATCAGTATCCATCAGGTACATTTTACTCAGTTGTGTTGTTGTAGCTTGCCATATCCTGTGCACGGACTTCTTGAAATGAACCACTGTAACATCAGCTAACCTTTGCTTTGTCTGTAGTGTTGACTCCTTAGCTTCATCTCCACCCCTAGTCTTTTAAACACTTTCTCCACCTTTGGCTTATTGTAGATTCAAGAATGAACAATCCGTCAGAAACCAGTAAATCATCTATGGAGAGTGGAGATGGCAACACTGGTAAGAAAACCGTCTCTTATCCACCTTTTACATTAGCTCTCAGAGACTTGGATACGTATTTGACAGATAGAGAGAAATTTATACACTTGCTTGTGAGGTATGACTTAGTACTTACATGAACTGAAGTTATGTTTGTCTAGCATTATCTAGGTCCTCTGAGGAGTGCTTTGCTTTTCTGATTCCACTCGTCAGAAACTGCAGAGTGGTTACAGGAAGAGAGACCTGTATCTGCATTTGACTTTGCCGCCTAACTGTGTGACTTTGGGAACTTCCTCAGTCTTCCCAGACTTAGTTTATTCAGTAGGGATAGATAGTCATGGGAGTATTGAATAAGAGTACACGCCAAGTGTTAAAGCATCATGTGAGCCCGAAGCTATTCTGTTAAGTTTCTTGGTTAGAGACAGAATCATAGTACATGCTAGTGCATTTGGTATAAATTATGCTAAAGTTACAATATTGCCAGTGAAGAGTTATAGACACACCTAATACAGCCTTTCTTAGTAAAGTTTATTCTTGATCAAGCCTTTTATCAAGAGAAAACTAAATAGCATACAAATGAAAAAACTAGAAGCCCTTTGAGAGAAAGGTAAATCTATTCTTTAAAAAAAGTACAATTTGTCTTCTCAGCTCATTCTGGTAAGTCAAGTCAGCTCATAGGACATTTGACAATATAACTGTCACCTGACAGGTATAGTACAAGGATTCTCCAGTTTCTGGTAGAGGAAAAATATAAAAGTATTAAAAAAGTATTAAAACATTAAAATTTTCCTTAAGGGAATTATTGTGAGCAAGGAGCTGTAGAAAGTCATTGTAAAGTAAACTAGGTTTTTCACTTAAGAAAAAGGCTTCCATCTATTATTTAAAAATATACCTAACTATGAGAGGTAGTAAGAATATCTGTCACTCTTAAAACTGTTTTCCACTGCTTTTAATTATAGATAAAACAAAACAAAAAAAAAATCTTTTATTTACAGTAGAAGACTGGGTTGTCCAAAAAAAAAAATTCTTGTGTCTGGAGCTGTCTCATTGTAAACTGTTCTGTATTTGGAGTGGTTTGTTAGCCTCTCACCTGAAAAATAAGTACTCTTTTTGGGAGACTGAGGTGGGGCTTTCGTGTTCATCTTGGTTGTATTTGACTTGACCCGCTTCTGTTGTTGAGGCTAACCAAATAGACTACCCAAGAGAGGGAAAGAGCAGTATTGCTTTCTGTCTGCTCCGTTTGGGCCCCTTCTTCCTTTATCTTGAAGCACTGACTTAGGCTAATGTAAGTGCCATTGCTGAAAGAGAGTACATAGGCCATCAATCTATGGAGAGGCAAGAGGAATGTGAGTGAAACTTATAGCTTCCAAATTTCTCTAAGGGATGAAAGATAAATAAGAATGATTACAGAATGCTAAAAATACCCAGTATGTCATACCCCCCCCATAATCCCTATATTTACTTTTAATACCACAATTTCTGTAATGCCATTTATTGAGTACCTATAGTATTTAATTACAACCTTTGTTGTGCTTTTTAAAATCTATAGTGCTGTGAATATTACCTGATTGCAACTAAATTCTTATGACAAGTTAGATATTATTTCAAGGAATAAGGAACTGAAGTATAAAACCAGACAGGAAATAAAGCCAAGTTTAGGATTTGGACCCTATATGCATCAACTATTATAATACATAAAACTGAAAATTTAAGTAACACATTGTTTATGTTCAAACCTAAAGTCATTTGTAGCACTATGTAAGATAAATTCTGGCTGGAGCACTTGTTGAACAATTTGTGAATTTCTTGCCTTGTGACTATGGAATGTTTAACAGACTTCATAGAGCTGAGAATAGTTAGTTTATGTAGTTACTTTCTCCTGTTTTGGTGTTTGTTGTTTATTTATTTATTTAAACAATGTCTATGTAGCCCTGGCTGGCCTTGAACCTACTACTGATACCAGTGCCTCTGCCTCAAGAGTGCTGGGATCAAAGGAGTATGCCACACTCCAGAAAGATACTTTTCCATCACTAGCAGTGGTGGGGGATATTCTCTTTTCTTTACAAAGAAAGAAAATTAATTGCTTTTCTCTATGAGCTCTGCCAGTTACCACCTTGTGGAGCATAGCAGCTAACTTCCTGTTTATTTGCTGCAGTGTGCACTCGGTGTGTTCTCAGTGTGAAGTGAGGTCGGCTGCTATGTTCTTAGCCCTCCCTGCTGGTGTTAATTTGTTGGCTTAGAAATATAGACATATATTTGAGTTCTGTTTTCAGTATTAGATTATCATGTTTGCTACATTAGAAATGAAATTCGTTTTTTAAAGTAGGGTGTGACGGGTCATGCCTATAAACCCAGCAGTTGGAAAACTGAGGCAAGAGGATTCCCAAAAGTTTGAAGTCAGTCTAGGCTACATAACAAGACCTTGCCTTGAAAAAAAAAAAAAAAAAGGAAGGAGGAATCTAAATAATAGCTTATTTAAATGATTTTGTGCCTGTGTATCATTTTTCATTTTAAGATACAACGAACCCACACACTGTTTTCTCTTTTTCACTTGTTTAGTAATTTAATTATAATTTTTGGACGGGTAGTTTAAATTGTAAAGAAAATAACCCTGGCTATTATATAAAACCAAACACTTTATAGATTCAGGAAACTTGTGTTGATCGCTATATCCCGAAATGTTCACAGCTATATAAGATTTTAAGGGTAAACGAGAAGTATAAAGTTCAGGCATATCTGACAGTGTATTTTGAACAAATAAGCTTCATATGTTCACAGAAAATCTGGTTTGGATTTGTTGAGGTTTGTCTGTTTTATATGTAAAATGTTCTAGTTGGTATTATTAGATACAGTACAAACAGATTTGACCCTCAGTTTTCAGAGGCATAGCAATCCACCAGGTGCTAAGGCAGATCGAAAACTAATTCTGGATAGGTTATGGTGAGTTATCTAGAAGCAAGCATAGAGAAGCAACATAATGTTATTAAGTGGTAATTCTTTCTTTCTTGTTTTTGATTTTTAATTCTTTTTAGAGCAGAATGTTATAGTTGACTTTTAAGTCCTAGCACTTGGGAGGCAGAGGCAGGCAGTTCTTTGTGAATTCAAGGTGAGCCTGATCTACGTAGTGAGTTCCAGGACAGCCAGGGCTATATAGAGAAACCCTGTTGCAAAAATAAATAAATAAAATTTAAACTTTATTATAAAAAGTAAGCTAAAAAATACACACCACACACTGAAGTTAACCTGACTCAGACTGTATGAACTTCTTTGAATTGTTCTTATGAACAACTCAGTGAACTTCTGTGCAGTTAGATTATTCATTCAGATTAGAAGCTGTGAAGTTTCACTTCAATATCAAATATATTTTTGTTAGTATTCACTACCAAAAACAAAAATAATTCATGTCAGAGTAGAACTAGAAAAGCAATGACCTTTGTATCCCTCTTTTATAATTTTTATTTATTACCTACATTCAGTCTTTATTCCCTGATAGGCTTTCTTCTCTTTTCTACATATTATACATACCCATATGTACATTTATTTACATATAATGGCTAGAATCAACATACAAAGGAGATGATTTTTTTTCTTTCTGAGATTGTGTGACCTCCTTTAATATTGCATAAAGTCACATCAGTTCTGCAAATTTTGTGATTACATTTTTCTTTAGATTTCTTTTTGAGGTTGTGTGGCCTCGGTAATACATTCAAACCCCACCCACCCATTTTTCTGCAAATTTTGTGGTTACATTATTCCTTAGAAAATACCAAATTTTCATTAGCTATTCATTTATTGACAGACAGCTAGGCTGATTCCAAGTTCCTTGCTCTAGTGAATAAATCAGCAATAAACATGGTGTGGAGTTCTGGTTTTGTGCCCAAGAGGGAAATAGCGGGACCATGTAGTAGTTCTATTTTTAATTATTTGAGAAATTTCCAAGTTGATTTCCATAATGGCTATACTAATTTACATCTCTTTCACCAATAATAACCCTTTCTCACTAAATTCTCTTCAACATTTGTCAGATTTATTGATGATAGCCATTCTCACTGTCATGAGATGGCATCTCAAAGTAGTTCAAATTTTCATTTCTCTGATGGCTAGGGCTATTAAACAGTTTAAGAATAGTTATTATCCATTTGTATTTCTTTCTTTAATTAATGTCTCTTCAGTTCACCTGCCCATTGTTGACTGGCTTTTGTAGTTCCTTGGTATTTAACTTCTGCACTTCTTTGTAAATATTGGATATTAGTCCTTTATCTGAAGTACAATTGGTAAAGATTTTCTGCCATTCTGTAGGCTGTCTGTTTACTCTGTTGGTTAAGAAATTTTTTTGACATTTTTAAAATATGTTTATATGTAATATTATGTTTCCCTCAGACCTGCAGTCCCACAGAAACACGCAGACTCTTACATTAATTTTATGCTGATCAGCCTATGGCTATGGCATACTGCTAGCTAACTCTTGCTCTTAAACTAACCCATGATTCCTAACCTGTTCAGTCATGCGGCTTGGTACCTTTCTCAGAGCAGCATAGTTGTCCTCTGCATCTTCTGGCTTGTCTGGTGTCTTTGTGGCATCTCTGCTCTGTTCTTCCTGGTCTCAGTTTTCCTAGTCTAGTATTCCGACCACACTTCCTGTCTGCCTTCAGCAGTGGGACAATTATTTACAATGGAACAAAACACAATCTCACTACTCTTAGAGGTTAATTAAAAAGAACTACCATTGAAGGGAAAAGTATACAAATTTTAAAAAGTGGATTGGGGACCAGAGTTCAGATTCCAAGAAACCCACATAAATATTGGTTTGGTATAGTGGCCTGCCTGTAATTTCAGCCTTGAAAATTAGAAGTGAGAAGGTGGGCTCCTCAGAGCAAGCTGGGCTAGTAAGACAAGCTATGTGTTTGATTCAAAAACTTAAACCCAGTAAATATGGTGGAAGAGTGCTCAAGTATGATACCACACACATGAAAAATTAAAAAATAAAGAAATGAGAAAGAGTAAGATGAGAAGTATATAAAACAAACTTTGCAAAATGATATTGGGAAGAAAAAAAGGAAACTTTATTTTGTCTTCAGTGTTCTAGGTACCTACTACACCTAAGGAAATTACTAATGTGGAGTAAAATGTTGATTTTGATATCAAATTCATCTTACAGAAAAATACATAATGAGTTGAGGGTATTCATTAAGAAGGAATTTATTATTCATGAGAATTCAGTGTAAGAACATTATATTTCTAGTTGGAAGAAAAGGTTATGAAAGACACTAGAAGAAGTAGAGTGTATGCTGCTCATTGAAGAATGGGTTGCGTTTTAAATGTAATGGTTTAAACTGAAGGCAGTTTACCTTCAGCATGAAGGAAAAGTAAAATCTAAGATGAAGCAGAAGAAAGTTGGACCAAGTACCATTAATTCCTTAAAAAATAATTTAAAAAAAGGTTAAGGTTAGTTATGTGATGTCCAGATTCTTTTCTACTTAGTCATTCTCAGAATTACAGAATTCCATTTTTATAGACTTTAAATCAGTCATCATTACCATTGACTTATTAGAATATTTAAGGCAATTGGCTGTGTTCATTCATTGAGTTTGTAGCTAGTTAGCTATGTTTTTCATTGGAATTGATCCAAAACACCTTTATTCTGATGTTGCATGTGTGTGTGTGTGTGTGTGTGTGTGTGTGTGTGTGTGTGTGTGTGTGTGTGTGTGTTGCATGCACATACACATGAGTATGCAGGTAGGATTCCCATACATAAGCATGTTAAAGGTCAGAGCGGGATGTTAAGTTTCTTCCTTTGACACGTTCCTCCTTGTTGCAATGAAAAGGGGAATCTCACTGACTTGGAAGCTTACAGTTTTGGCTAGGTTAGCTGACCAGCTCTTGTGCTCTATCTGTGTCCACCCTCAGCGACAGGGTTTCAAGCACACACATGGCTTTTTACATGATGGCTGATAATTCAAGCTCAGATCCTTAACACTGATAGAAGAAGTGCTGTCACTCACTGAGCCATCTCCCCAGCCCTGAATCCTGCCCCTTTTCACTAACCATTTTCATACAAATGACCTCTCCTATGACAGTATCAAGATCATTTTAGCAAATGAAAAAGTCAAGGTGATTTAGTTATGTAAACCACTGTACATTTATGAAATATCATCCCAAAAGTTTTTGTTGTAAATATTTATTAGTGATGTAGCTAGAGGCAGTGTAACCCTATCCCTAGGGAGATAAGAAAAAAGACCTACGTATCCCAGATAGAGAACTAGCAACAGACAAAAGTAAAGATAATTCCAAGTCCAATTTGGTGATGCAGTGACTTTGAAATTAATCACAGGAGTCACAGGAGTGTGGGTGAGGGGTTACTTAACTGGGGCAGAAATGATTTAAAGACAGCTGTATCACTAAAGTCCACCCCTTCATAAGTGAGACTTATGAGTGCTGGAAGCCTAGAATTTACTACAATTTTCAGGCAGCTAGACAGTTTGGAGAGTGCCTGTTGGCAGTCTTTATTGCTTATATAAACTTGCAGAGGGAAGAGCCAAGTGCATCTGGGTCAGTTTCAGGGACTTCTGGGTTTTTTGATATCTGACTTCTAACACACATTGCTATACAGTGCTGGTATTAAGATACTGTAGTCACAAAGGATGACCAGACATCATTATATCTAACATTTAAAAAGGGTCCTAAAAGATCGGGGAGTTAGTGATGATACAGTTGTTGATTTTTAAGAACTTGATGTCTTCAGCTTACATCTTGGTAACAGATCTAAATGAAGTTCTCAACAAACCAATGTCATTACAGATTTCAGATTCTGGACTATCTTCCCTTGAACTCAGATTTTATGTAGGAGCTATTTCTAATATTCTTTTCTCTTTTATTATTATTAATATTAGTGTGGTGTTAGTTGCACATTTTACTTTTTGAACTGCATTTTTCATTGGCAGGGGTGCTTTTACAAGGCCAAAAGTAGACATTCCAACACTTGTAATTATTGGAATACTTTCATAGTAAGGTTTTAAATAATAGGAAAATTTATGGCAGCAGTTCTCAACCTGTGTGTCGTGACCCCTTTGGCAAACCTCTGTCTCCAAACATATTTACATTCTGATTCATAACATTAGCAAAATTACAATTATAAAGCAGCAGTGAAAATAATTTTATGGTTGGGGGGGTCACCATAGCATGGAGAACTGTATTAAAGGTCACAGCATTAGGAAGGTTGGGAACCACACTGTTCTAGGGGTTACTGAAAGTGGCTGAAGAGCTAGATAGAGAGCCTTGGGAACAAACTTCTTTTGTTCTAAAACCAGACAGCAAATACCTGTGAGAGAAAGATAGTACTTCCTCTAGTGCTTAATTGTGAGATATCACTCAAAATATACCATTTGTAAGAGATTCTGACTACTACGTATTGAGAAATTTGCCTTAGTTTTATCCATGTGCACTCATAGAAAGAAGTGAAAGAGCTATAATCACTGAATCTTGAAGAATGGTAGCACTTGGGAGGCAGAGGCAGGGGGATCTCTGAGTTTGAAGCCAGTCTAGTCTACACAGCCAGTTCCAAGATAGCCAGAGCTAAAGAGAGATCCTATCTTCAAACAAACAATAATAATGGCACTGAATTGTAACTGTATTTTTATATATACTAAATGGATGAGAAAGCAACGCTTCTTTTAGACAAGAGATATACCAGTAACAACTTAGAATTTTAACAGTAGCGTTCATTTTAGTCATTATTTACTAAAATATAGAACACTGATAAGATTTATAGGCACAAATGATCAGAATGTCTGTAACTTTCTCCTTCTTTCTTAAAGGGCAGCTTAGTTTCATGTCATTTTTTACAGTTTTTCCCCCAACAGGAATTAAAGAATTATACATATATAAAAGAAATGTCCAACCATGTTATACTTTACATCTTGCTTGAAGCAAAAACTGTAGACTCCGTTGCTCTTTCAATTAAATTCATTATATAGCATCCTGGCCTAGGGCAGTGGCAGTAGAAATTTAGAGTCAAATTTAATGAGCCATTGCTGGTGGGGGCGAGAAGATTGTGAAAGAGTGAAATAAGGGAAGACTAGAATCTAAAAAGAATACTTGTGTTGGTGTGAGGAGAACCCTTGTGTTGGTGTGGGGAGAACCCTTGTGTTGGTGTGGGGAGAACCCTTGTGTTGGTGTGAGGAGAACCCTTGTGTTGGTGTGGGGAGAACCCTTGTGTTGGTGTGGGGAGAACCCTTGTGTTGGTGTGAGGAGAACCCTTGTGTTGGTGTGGGGAGAACCCTTGTGTTGGTGTGGGGAGAACCCTTGTGTTGGTGTGGGGAGAACCCTTGTGTTGGTGTGGGGAGAACCCTTGTGTTGGTGTGGGTTGAGATGAATAGGACCCCATACTGCTTCCAAGTGTTCAATAACTACAACTGATACTTCAGTTATATACAGTTAAGAATTCGGTCCTTGGTCACACACTGATATACTTGATAGTTACCGACCACTACAAAAGTTGAGTAAGCCCTGCTTTTGTTTTCATTTGTTAAGGAATTTTAAATTTTCTTCCTGATTGATTCAGTTGACCCACTACACTCTCAAGAGAGAGTGCATTGTAGATGTCATGGTTTATGCTTGTGATCCCAACTCTTCACAAGTGGAGGCCATAAGAGCAGGAGTTCAAAGTCTCATCTCTTTAGCAAGTTTGAGGCTAAAACAAACCATAAGGGCAATTCATTGTTTAGTTTCCAAGTACTTGTGTAGTTTCCAGAGTTTTTCTTGCTGTTGATTATTTCATTTTAGTTTGATCACAAGAAATTACTTTAGTTCCTTTTTTATTTGTTAAGGCTTACTTTGTGATCTATGGAAGGATATTTTGTACATATCTTAAGACCATTTGCTTGATGGTATAATTTAAATCTAAAGTTTCTTTTTGACATTTTAGGTTGTTGAGTACTAAAGTCGCCTGCGTTTGTTTTGTCAGACTTTTTATACCCATTAGTGTTTATTTGATAAATGTGGGAGCTCCCGTATTTGATGTGTGTATGCTTACAACTGAATCTTCTTGATGGAATGTTTCTTTAGCTAGCATGTAGTGAGTGGCCTTTTTTGTAATTCTGGTTGGAAGCCAGGTCCACCAGGCTTATGTTTTACTTTTATTCACCTGATTAGTTGGCTTGCATGCTGTAACTCTCAGTCTGTATCTAACTGTACCAGTATGTTTCTTGACAACAGTTAGTCTGTTCTAGTTTTGTAATCTGATGAGCCAGTTTCTTAGTGACTTGAGGTCATTTAAATGTAAATTGATACTGAGAAAGGTTTACTAATTTTATAGGTTGCATTTTTTTTCTCCCCCTATTAGTAGAGGTTTTCTGGCTTACTATGTAATACTCCTTAAAGTATTTTCTACAGTGCTGCCTTGATATAATCACCTTTGTGCTTATTCCGCATTGTCCTTATAGCTCTGCCCACCTTAAAGAGTAGCTTGTTTCTCTACAGTAGTCTTAGCTGGCAGTTGATTGATTTTTTTTCAAGAGCTCAAATATACCTTTACATCCTTCCCTGGCTTCTAGGTTACAGGACAAGATATCAGATATTATTGATAGCTTTGCCTTTATAGGTAAATTTCCGTTTTCCCCTTTAATGTTACACACTTTTTTTTTTTTTTTTGCTTTGTGTTTTAGACATTTAACTATAATCTGTTGTGGTGTGGAATTTCTCCATTTCTATTTTAGGTGCTAAATGGAGTTTACATTTGAATGCCTAGTTCTTTTTCTTGGTTTGAGGCATTTTTCGCTGTAATTTTATAGATGAGACTCTCTTCCTTTAGCATTTAATCTCAGTTTCTCCTCTGGGCTTGATTTCTTACCAGTTAACACCACCGCACCTGTGTGTCCCACGCGGATGTTTAAATATATAGCGTTCCTTCAGTCATAATCCCTCATTCCTAATTTTTTTTAGGCTTGGTTAAGTCTACTGATAATATTTTCTACTTTTTTTTTTTTTTAAATTTGAGTCATTGAGCTTTTCACTTCTGATTTTTTTTGTTTTGTTTCCTCAGATTCTCAATTTCTTTGCTGAAATTTTTCTTATGTTGCTTACTTTTTCTCCCACACTGCTAATGTTTTCTTTCCCTAGATGCTCATCTTCTCATCTGTTTTGCTAAGTTTTCCTCTATGTCACCAACTCCCCAAAGACTGGACTGAATTTGTCTGCTTGATCGTGTCTTCCTCAAAGTCACAGATTATTTTTACCAGTGACTTTTTGAAATTGTGCTTGTTTCAGTATCTTTAAATTCAGTATTGAGTTATGGTCTTCTAGAGAAGTAGTATTGTCTTGCTTTTCTGGGTTGTAATTTGTACATCTGTTCTCTTGGACATCTTTCTGTGTAGCCTACTCTGAGGAATAAGTTGCCAGTGTCGTTCAGTGAGGAGAAAACAAACTCACAGTAGACACAGCATCAGACTGTAGGAGAGACAGTCTGTAACTGGGGAGCATAGACTAGATGATGGAAAACTAATTTAGAATGGACTAAAAATATGTAGGATAAATATTTGAAAATAAAAATGAATAAAATAAGGAAGGGCCTTCAAGGAAAGGGGTGAAAGTAGAGTAGAGAAAAAGTTAAATAAGAAAAATAAAGATTGGAGAAGAATGTTATGGGGGAATTGTAGTACGAGGTTTCTGGCCCGGGCTTTCGGGCCTAGTCTCAAGGTTGATGCCTGCAGACCCGCTAACCCGCAGTCCCGCAGTCCCACAGTCCCACAGAGACACACAGATTCTTTGATAGTTTTAGGCTGATCTGCCTCAGGCCCAGGCATATCACTTGCTAGTTCTTTACCCTTCATCTAACCCATGACTCTTATCCTGTTCAGCCATGGGGCTCGGTACCTTTTCTCAGAGCAGCATAGTTGTCCTCTGCTTCTAGGGAAAGATAAGATAAGAAATGAACACTAATTAAAAGTCCCAAAGTAAGGTAAAGTAAAAATGCACTGAAAGTATAGGAAGAGGGCAAACAGAAACAAGACAAGGGGAGAAAGGAATTCAGCAAAGAAAAATAATGTTCAACAGTGAAAGAAACTATCAAAAGAATATTAGAAGAGTCTGTGAGATGAAATATAAAATAAAACATTATATATAAACCTACTGATAATACTATAATAAAAAGAAAGGGGAAAGTAGGTACAGAGGGAGAGAAATGAAGGTACTGGGTGCTGGGTCCTCTAACATTGAAGATAGCCAGTTTCATGTATGGGTAAAGGATCAGGTGAACTTTGTCCTTGTCTTTTGTGTGGCTTATGTTGCTACTGGGCGTATCTATTAACAGCTATTTTTCTCTTTATTGGGTTTCCTTCATTTACACGGTGGCCATGTGATTCATACTTACTGGCTTTGTGATCTGTAGACTGGGCAGGTTCTATACTTTGTAGAAATTTTGCAATTCTTATCCCCTGAGGTGAGTACAGCTGTTTTGAAGTATCTCCCAATTGATTGGATAATGTGGGAAGCCACAACAGTAGATGGTGAATTTGCTATTATTTTTTGAAGACCTAGGTAGTAATCACTTGTGAGTGTGCTGTTGTGGGTATCAAATAAACCTTCAGAGTTTTACAGCAATGAATAGCAGATGAATGGCCCCAGAAGTTGAATCTTCAGGCTTTTAAAGACTATCAAACTCCATTCAGAGTTAGCTCAGTCACATGGTCTGCTTCAAACGGTGATCAGCATGGGCATTACTTTTCTCTATGCAGTTCACTTCCTGAGCAGACCTTCTTCCACCTGCACCTTTTGGCTTCTCAGTGTTGCTTATTTCTACAACTGCCTCCCCAGGATGAGTCTGGTCCTGGCAATGCACATACAGCTTTGTTCCAGTACCAGGCACATGGCTGAGCTTTTGAAGAAGTCATATGCCCCCCCCCACACACCTTTCAAAGGATGAACACCCAATAATGATGGAGATTTAGGAAAATAGCTGAATAATCCTCTTGCTAGTGTTTGTTACATAGAGTCGTCTTTACATTAGGTCTAGTAAATAAAGATTATGTAGCATTTTAAGTTGGCTCCAATTTCATGGAAACATCTCATACTTGCAAATTAGATTAAATTTCCAATTTTAAAACTATGTTAATTGTTACTTGGAACTAAGAGGTTTTAGAATAGGTGTTTTACACACACACACACTTACAATATATATCTGCATGCTCCCAGAGTTCTTAACAGAATGGTGATAGGAGCAAGCAACTGTACTTCCCATGTAATCAGGCCTTCTCAGATCTGAGAATGGAAACAGTATTTCCACAGCTTAGGTATTCAGAACAAATCATTTTAGTCCTATTGAAAGCAGGAAAATTTTGCAATTATTTCTACTATTTAAGAAAAATCCTCAAACTCTGCTAAGTTTTTTGTTTTTTACTTTGAATTAGTTGTGATTTGTGTGATTCTACTGTTCTGACGTTGGATCTGACACGTACAGTGATAAATGTGTTGTTACGTAGATAGAAAAATAATTTGGGGCTCCTGACATTAGAGGGAAAACTTTCTTTTCCAAGTGTCATTATGTCCTGAAAGATTGCAGTTACTAAATGAATTGAATTATAACCCATGTTTAATCTCTCAAAGGATTGCTCTATTTGGGAACTACTAATGTCTGGTAAGTAATGATTGTGTATGTTGATCAAAAACAGGTTTAAAACAGTTAAAATTTAGAGATTATTTATAGTTAATTAGGTCCTTAAAGTTACCCCAAAGAAAGTAATTTGCAGGCTGAATTTAGTGACTAAATTGTGACTTTCTGGGCCAAAGAAGACAGAAACATCCACAGCCTGTTTCTGGTGACAGTTTTATCACCTCAGGGTTCTTTCTGGCATTATCCACCTCTTCTTCATCTCACCCGCGTTTAGGATATGTTGATACTCCTAGTCAGACATCTTTAGGTAATGCTCAAAAGATTGAGATTTCCATTCTTATGGAGAAATGATGGCAGGGGTGGAATAAACAAGAATGCTATATGGCTTCTACTAAATACATAAAGTCCTAGGCAGAGTGAGTCAGTCTCCATTAAAGGTAGATCACTTTGGAGATAGCATTGAACAGGAGAGAAAAAGAAAAGGAAATTTATTTGTGGAAAATTGTAACTGAACAAAAATTTAAGTGATCTCTGAATATAATACTCGTAAAGAATTTGAAAACTACCAAATAATATTTATAAATATTTTGACACGTTCCCTGTTTAAAGGCATTTGTGCCAAAGTTTGTTGTTAATTAAATTATTAGTATTTTTCATGGAGTTTTAAATTTTGATTTCTTCATTAAAAATCTGTTTTAATTTAAAATAGTGAGTGGGGCTTGGAAAGATGACTCAGTACTTACGAGGACATACTTCCCTTGAAGAGGACCTGAGTTAGGTTCTCTGCACTCACATGGCAGCTCATAACCATCTGTAGCTCCAGTTTTGGAGAATCCTACTCCCTCTTCTGGCCTCTGTGGGTACTGCATGCACATTATACACATGTCCATGCAGCAGGCAAAACACTCATATACATTAAATAAAAAGAAATCCTCATGAAGTAGCTAATGTAATTGGGATAATCTTTGAGATAGACTCCAGAAGTCTCCCATTTCTGATACTTTATGGCTCCTTATAGCCCAGTTTGCTCCAGTCATTGCTAATTACTTAGGTAGTTTGTTTGTGAATGAACATTGGCTTCCTTACTAATAGGATATCAGAACACTTGGGAGAGAATGTTATGCAGAGGGTTACAAAGACTCAGTTGCAGTCTACAGCATTTTTTTACTATGTATTTCTTCTCTTATTTATAAAGCAAGATCAATCAGTTTTGTTTTGTTTTTGTTTTTGATGACCCTTTCAGTATTGCCTTTTTCTAAATGTTATATAAATGAAATCATCAAAGGTGGCCTTGTAGTTTCTCTTCTTTGACCAAGCATTCAGACTTGAAATTTATCTGTATTGTGTGTTTGTTGACTCAGCTTATTCCTCCTGCTGCCTACAAAGTTTTAGAGTAGTACAATATGTAGTTGGTAAAGAGGATTTATTGCTTCTGTATTAAAGGAGTGGGGAACAAGAGGAAAATGCTTAAATGCAATGCGGAGCTCAGTGCTGTGGACTTCTGACAAGGGGATGAGCCTTTATATATCCTTGGTCCTTCCTTGCTGACTCTGAAGGCAGAGACAAGGACTCTTCACTTCACAAAAATACAAGTATCTTAGCTGGGACTATGCCCTGTAACTGGTGCTGTACTTGGGCCCATCTTTGTCATGGTCTTAATTCTATATTCTCAGATATTTTTTTCCTGTCTTTTTTTCTGAGGTGTTCGTGTTTATGAAGAAACTGGCCTGCATTTTATACTTATTTTTGCCAGGTTATAGTATCTGGGTTGCTCTGACTTGAGTGAGTGAGATAGGGTGTATTCTCATGTTTTGTTGTTACTGTTCTCTGGGAAAATGTTTACGTTATTGAATTAATTATTCATTGAATTTTGGGGACTATTCTTTGGTAAAATTATCTAGGTATTATGTTCTTTTTCTGGGAGGTTTTTGTTTTTTGTTAATTTGTCTACCTTCTAATTCAGTTTTCTTAAATTTGAGAGACTTTTGTATTTCCTAGTTCTTCTTGAGTCAGTCTTGATAAATTACGAGCCATTTCTCAGTTTCAGTTTTATTAATGTGAGTGGTTTATGAAGACCCACTGTTATCTGTGTGTGCATACATGTGTGGAAGAGGGCAGTCCTCCGCTCCAACTGTGTTTGAGACAGGGTCTCCTGCAGGATACCTGGCCCGCGATCTTCTGATACTTCTGCTACCTCCACCTCCTTTTAGGGTTATAGACATGTGCTAGCATGTCTGCTTTAGGTGGCTTCTGGGGAGCTAAAGTCAGGTCTTTTCCCCACTGCGTCCCCAGCCTGCAGCAGTTGAGATATGCCTCCAGAGATTTTGGGCCCCTTCAGAGACTCAAGCTAGTATGTTTGTGTTATGCACTGTTTCCCAGTCTCCTTAAGTACTGCTCCTTCCTTTGCCACTGTTTTCCGTTCTCTTCAGGTGATTTTTCTTGGTACTTGGATCTTTTCCTGAAGCATTGACAGATTAAATTACCCTATCTTTCTTGTAGACTCTAGGAGGATTCCCTACTTCCTGGCTTTCTAATTGCCTGTTTGTCTTCCCCCTGTGTTTTCTGTATGCATTATTAAATAGCTTTTGAATAAATAAACTCATGTTTTGTATTGTTTTCTCCTGTGTTCCAGTTCTTCCAAGCATGTAAACCCAAGTATTACTTGGTTTTGCCTCTGAACATCACCTTCTTCTCATAACATCTCATACGCAAATTCAGATGGACTGAAATGTGTATGTCTGATCACCTATCTCACAATGTCACAGATATCTTACAAAGGAAATTATCTACCTTTGCGTCTTACATTTCTGTATATATTTGAGTAGTTACTAAGTGTTCTGTTCTTGTATGATGGTTAGTCAGTTATAGCTACAGAAAAAGGCTAAGTGAAGGCTCAGAAAAGCAAAGTTTATTATATTCATGGATCCCAGAGACAGGAGCATACATGACACTCATGGAAAAAAAGTGCTCAGTTAAAGCCAAAAAGGGTTGGGGGGTAGAGTACCAGCTTTGTTGGATTTTCCATAGGAAATGCAAGGCAGAGCAGATTGAACACTCTAAATCATTTTAATGCTAAGTATTCACTAAGCCAGGGAGAGGCAGTTTCTCCTCAGCCAGGAAGGGTTTTGCAGATGCCAACACATCCTAATATTTTTATGGATTAAAATATTTACAGTACAACTACCATACCTTTATCCCTTCTCTCAAGAGGCAAAGGCGTAGCATTTAAACTATTAAATGCTGGTACTATTAGCAGTAGTCTTCTGTACCCAGGATGGTGTAAATCAGGCTTTGTGTTATTTGGTGCTTTGCAGTTTATAAGGAGCTTCCTATCATTTGAAATGGGAACTGAATGTAGAACTAGTGTTTAGGATTTGAATGGACTCTATGAAAATATGATATATAATGGTGAACACTGGCACTGGTTGAGAACTAGTGAAGCTCAATGTGGTGACACACATTTTAATCCCAGCACTTGGGAACTAAGGTAGAGCATGAATTTGAGGCCGGCCTGAGCTCTATGAGACCCTATATCAAAATCAATAGGAAGGATCAGACTATCTCATTAAGGTTTTTTGATCAGTAGTAAATCTTTGCTCTTTGCAAAGTAACTAGTGATTTCTTCTGCCAGTGAAATGTTAAATAGGATGATAGTGAAAGAGAGCTCAGGACCCTCTCTTGGGGTCTACCATCCTTTCTAACAGTAAAAATGGTCTCTTCCTTAAAGCCATCATAGATGCCATGCTGGTCACCCTGGTTGCTCCAGTTGTATCTCTGTGTTGAGCAACTCTTAATGAGTATCAGTCCCTTTTTATTTTGGAGCTTGTCTCCTAAGTGTTTATGATCCTCCCTTAAGAGAACTCACTTGTCTGTCTTACTTCTCTGTTGTCTGTCTTACTTCTCTGTTGCCTTGCCAAAACACCATTCCAAAGCAACTTACTGGAGAAAGTTTTTTTGGGGGGCTTACATTTTCAGAGAGTGAGTCGTGATCATGATGGGGACCATGCCAGCTGGCAGGCTGGCAGGCAGGCATGGTGCTGGACAGTAGCTGAGAGCTCACATCCGAGACCACAACCTAGAGGCAGGGAATGGCATGGGATTTTGAAACCCCAAAACTTACCCCCAATGACACCTCCTCCAACAAGACCACTCAATTGGAAGTTGAATACTTTGGTTCATTTGAATTTATTTTACTTAATAATTATTTTTACTTGCTTTCCAGGCACACAAACGAATGGCCTGGACTTTCAGAAACAGCCTGTACCTGTTGGAGGAGCAATCTCAACAGCCCAGGCACAGGCTTTCCTTGGACATCTTCACCAGGTACACTGTTTAATCCAGCCATAGATGAGAATGCTCCTTAAAGGAGACATAAATTGCTAGGGAAGTTATTTCAAATCATGCGGAACTATCCTGCTGAATGATCTGTGTAGAATTATTAGCTTTTGCATAGCTATTGATTCTACAAGTGTATGAACAAGAGAATATTTTGTTGGGACATATATAACAGGTAAGTTACTGTTCTGCATGAACATGAGCTTGAGTCTGTGATGGCTAAATGATGCTAGTAAATAACCAGTCACTCAGAAGTACCAGTTACTACTACCCTAAAACCGCTGTAATTTA
Organism: Phyllotis vaccarum; assembly: GCA_033318265.1. NCBI lineage: Eukaryota > Metazoa > Chordata > Mammalia > Rodentia > Cricetidae > Phyllotis > Phyllotis vaccarum. Next base: position 27,987,816 of record JARWLC010000017.1, read on the forward strand.
AGTGACCACTCAGACTCTTGCCTGGCTGTTAATCTCTTAATTTCAGCTTAAAAAAATAAAATAGAAAACAAGTTTTAATCTACTATCCTGATACTATGTGGTTTCCCTCCAGTCTAAAACAGAACGTGAATTCTGTTCAGAAAAGAATTACTACTCTTTTCATCAAGATGTCATGAGACTTTTTTTTTTTTTTTTAATAAAGCTGCTCTACTTCAAAGTAGGTGAAATTCTAGGGAACTATCCTCAAGTTTGTTTTTAAATGAAGCAAAGGTGGAATGATTTAGAATTCTCTGTACCTATGTTCAGCTAGTTGCCTGCATCCTTATATTTTCACTACCATTATTCCATTCATAACCTTCCACTTATTCTGTTTATAATCTTTCTTCTCCCTCTTTAGTCTTTCTTATCAAAATATTAACCTTTGAGGGGCTGCAAGATATTAGGAGACAACCAACTCCTTCAATAAATACTTTAAAAACTTAACATTTATTTTTAAGAGTGCAAATCAAGAAGAGTCCTCAATTTAATTAAGCCTGCCTGCTTTCTTGTCATGTTTAGATTTTTCTTTTTTTTTTTTTTAGGTTATCCATTTTTGGTAGATTACAACATAAGAAATACAGTCTTCATAGTGCTTGCAGCAGAAGGCAAATCTCATTTCTGGTAGCATTAATTTTTCAACCTGATCACTTGCTTGCCAGGTAGCCCTCTCTGTGTAGTTGTACCCTTTGTAATTGTGAGCATCTGTGGAGAAATATCCTAACCTCGTTTTGCCTGTTAGTTAGATGATTCTGTGGATGACCCTTTTCTAAATCAGGTTGCTATCACAGTTGCCAAGTGAGGGTTTTATAATTGCATGCATGTCCTTACTTTAATATGACTATGATTTGAACTTTCAAAATATGAATATTAAATGTTAAGACAGATTTTTTTATGGATGGCTTATAGGATAGATTCTCTTAACTAGTTCTTTAAATAATGATTTTTAAAAGTACATGTTGATGTTTCTGTGTTCTTTAAAACAGTATGGAGTATATGTAAGTTAGGTTTTCAGAACCTACGCGTACTATGACTACAAATAGAGTTTTAAGTAAGGAACGCCCACCCAGTGTAAGTGAGGCGTACCTAATGGTGATGCTAATTTAGAAGACATTTCTGCAGTTTTCAGTTGGGAACTATGAGCTTGTATGTAAAATTTTAACCCTATAAAATAAAAATTTGTATGCGTAGTTCTAACTCAGTGGTATACACTTAGAACTTAAAGTATTTTGACAGCCTCTAGTGATGAATGACTATTTTAGATTATTATGTCCATTAATTACTTTTCTCCTAGGTCCAGCTCGCTGGGACAAGTTTACAAGCTGCTGCTCAATCTTTAAACATTCATGTAAGTTGGAATATGAGCACATAGGTCATATCTTTTATGAATTTTTTCATAATTTCTTGTAATGAGCACATAATTTAGAATAGGAACTATTTGGGATTGTTGTTACTTATTAATTTTATTATTTCTATATTTTTATCGCTGAGTCAAGATGCTAATAATTGTCATTAATGAAAATCAACCTGAATCTGCTACTGTGTATGAGCCAGAGGAGGACAAGTGAACTTCACTTCCTGCATTCTAGAATGAAGTTCAGGAACACATACTGACCACAAAACAAATAGCTTCTTAAGTACCCTTCTTTTTCCCAGACTGTTTATCATTTTTTTACGAAACATTGGACAGTGAATTGGGGAACTTGGGTTTCAAAATCTCATTGTACCAGTAACTAGCTGTATAACCTTTGGGACTCAGTTTTGCTTACCTGTGTTTTTTAAGTAAAGACATTGATAACATTGTAAGTGATCTTCTCTGATCTAAACAGAAGTAACATTGAAGGTACTGGAGTCATCACTTGGCCGTTAAGAACCATGTGTAACTACAACTCCAGGATATCTGACACCCTCTTCTTGGCTCTGTGGGAACCTACACACATGTGCATGTACTCACACATACACATAGTTTAAAATAATATTTTTTAAATATTGTAAGCAGAACTTAAAAAATTTGGCTTTTCTTTCTTACTTTCTTTTTTTCTTCTTCTTCTGTAAACCATCAGACAAGATTCAAGCCTTAAGTATTTTGGATGACTCTGTAACATTTAGTCAGCCTTTCATCATAGTGTTTAGGAAACAGTCATGAGGGAAAAGACAGTATTCTAGAAGATTGATTTCAGTGCTGCTAAAGGCTAAAGATTTGAGATTGAACATTCTATGAAACCTTATCCAATAGAGACCTAGTAACACATGGAAACAAGGAGAGAAAAGGAGATAATGTGACCTTCCTTTCTGAGGTAGAAGAAGCAGAAAATTGCCTTGGTTGCCATGGTAAACTTAACATCCCTTAGAGAGATGTTGGCAAACAGGCTATATCTCCAGTGCAGAATGTTTACAGTCCTGCACTGTAATTATCTTTCAATGACTGGCAGAATTAATCAGAGCTTTTATGTTAATTAGCTTTGCTGCAGTCTCCCAAACAGGTGGTGGAAAATATGCAAATCTATGCAGAATTTTAATACTCTGTATAACCAGTTTTAATTACCATAAAAAATTTCTTTCTTTGGCCCTTTAAGGCCTATAAATTCTTCACTATATCATTTTCCTTCAAGCTTGTACATGACTTGGTGAAAGATGCTGCATTTAGAGTTCTTTTAAAATAGCAGATAGAAAGTTCTGTGGGTCAAGTAATTAAACTGTAAGATAGTATATGGAGAAGTTTGAGGCTTGCTACAAGGTGTATGTCAGTGTTCCTTTGAAGGGGCTAAGAATAGAAATGAATTGAAAATCATTTTTCCCTTTCTCTTCATTGCCTGAACTGGAGATTGGAGGCTGTGAAAGCTTTTATTGATTTGTGGAGGACCAACTTAGTTTTCCTTTTAAAAATTTATAGTTGCCACTTTTCTGGAGTTGGAATAGAAAAGGTTCTAAGAGCACTTAATAGAGAGGGCATTTGAGGAAGGAGGTGAGAAACCCAAAACTCAGTTGAACAGCACATATTTTAAATAATCTTTGAATTTTCAGAGTTAGAATTCCATTTCGTTTAATCACCTATTTGAGATATCTTATTTTTTATCCAACCCACTTTAGTCTAAATCTAGTGAAGAATCGGGGGATTCGCAGCAGCCAAGCCAGCCTTCCCAGCAGCCTTCAGTGCAATCAGCCATTCCCCAGACCCAGCTAATGCTGGCTGGGGGACAGATAACTGGGGTAAGTTTGCATTTGCATTGAGAAAATTGGAGTAAACTTCTTCTGTCTGAACTGCCACTGGTTTGCATCTCATTAAAATTGTTCGCTGCAGCTCACTCACACTAGCATGGCACCATTGTAGCTTTAAGGAACTTCCTGGATGCAGAAGCTCTGTAAGAAGAATTACCTTTGTCATTACTTTGCAAGATTTCTTTTGCTATAGCTGCGGATGTTAAGAATAAACTTCAAACTTTTTAAGCTACATTAAACAGTGGTGTTTCTTCATTGTACAAGGCAGTTATTGCCATATGCATAGTAAAATTGGAGTTGTGTTAAGGCAAGATAGTTGAGTGGGCTAATACCCTAAAAAAAAAACATGTTCTTGAAGTGACCTTGTAATATCTTAAAATAAAACATGTGATCTTATATCCTTGCTTTGTAATTGCTAACTACTAAAGGACTAGTTACTTTAGAGCTCTATACCGCAGATTTCCTTCTTTTAAGTGGAGGTATTAATAATATTTATTTTAAGCACCATTGCAATTTATATAAAGTGCTTAAAACAATGCTTGGCATGGAACCTTCAGTAGATGTTACTTACTTTTATTGATAACAAATTGTCCTCCATAACTGTTAAGCTTTTAACTATTTATTAATTACTGTTCTAAGCTGCTATTTGGAATAATTTTTCAATGTTGAAAGCTTGTGTGTTATCTTTTGTAAGGCGCGTGAATCAGGGGAATGATAAGAAAGAAAGTAATCAGTTCACATGTCAACCTTTAGAACTTTTCATAATTTGATTTCAGCCAGCGTAAACAATGGACAGTTCCCCTAAGAATTTATTTATAATATTCCATCACTAGAGATTAATATATGTGCCTTATTATATAAAATCTAAGTACATACAGACACACACACACTTTGAAAACTATTGCATTTTTGAATAGTTTTGCTTTGGTTCTTTGCACAGATTGTTTAGATAAATTAGACCCTGTTAGGTTAGAAAGCAGGCTGTTCTGCTAAATGCTGTTCATTGAGACACAGATATTAATTACCCCAGTTGTTTGATCAGAACTTGTCATCAACAGACCCAGCACTCCTACTACTTTTATGTAAGCATTTTTAAATGCTATATTATAAAAGTCTAGGTTTGTTCTAAATGCATTTCTTGCTTTACTGTTAGGGTTCAAGTTTTGGTGCCTGGTGTCTAAGATAATAAAAAGTGCTTAGGACTCCAGGTTCATGTACCTTGAAGATTTATCTAGGCAGATTTCATTTGCATTTAAAAGAGTAGCTCACCTGTTTCCTAAAGGTAATAATTTGGAAAAAGGATGTAAAGTTGGAAACCAGTACTTTTCAATGACAGAAGATTGGGTGAAGGAAGGTCCTACGGGGGATTTAGAAAGAAAAGAAGTGCAGCTCATGGTATTTAGTCACATCTTAAGACATAATGAAAATGGTGAAATATAGTGGGGAAGTAACTGGGCCTTATCAGTTCTCTTCCTGATCATACCCAGCAATCTTTTGATCCTCATTCATCTGATTAGCCACTTGCTGTTGGATGTCAGTTTCTTCTTGTGTGCTAGTTCATTACCTTTCTGTCTGCAGTGAGATCTGCTGCTTTATTTTAATGTTCTTCTAGTACTAATAGTTTCTCATTGGTTGACAGTTTAGCTGCATATTAGGAGTGTGAACATGAGTAGCGAGGACCTAATACCACTGGAGTTAGCTATTTGAAAGCAGTGTGCTTGCATTACAGGCCCCATTTCTTTAATTCTTCCCTTGTTTGTTGTTATTTTAGCTCACTTTGACACCAGCCCAGCAGCAGTTATTACTACAGCAGGCCCAGGCCCAGGCCCAGCTCCTGGCTGCTGCAGTGCAGCAGCATTCTGCCAGCCAGCAGCACAGTGCTGCTGGGGCCACCATCTCAGCCTCTGCTGCCACACCCATGACGCAGATCCCCCTGTCTCAGCCCATACAGATTGCACAGGTGAGTGAGGCTCAAGTTCACAGGGACAGCAAGCAAGTACTAAAATGGGAAGGCTTTACTGAATATCTTTACCCTTCTGGTTGTTACTGTGACTCTTCAAAAGCCCAAGGAACTCAAGACCAAGGAGGCGTTGTTCTTCACTGAGTCAGAAACAGTAAACTTGTTTGCTCATTTGAGTCAATATTATAAATATATAGCTGATTACTTGGATAACTGAATGTTTTATGTTAAGCAACACTTCTCGGGTTATTAGCTGGCATATTTCTGAGGCAAGAGATTACTGTATTTATCTTAATTAGCTAATTATAGCAGAGAAGAATTCTTTCATGTGCTCCAGAGTAGTGTTGCCACTCTGTGAGAAAGAGCAGATCTATTTCTGCTGTGGAGAACTGCAGCAAAATGATACAGGGTTTCAGCTTTCACATTTTAGAGTAAAATATCCAAAGGTAATAAAAATTTGCTTAAAGAATGGGACCAAAAAGGAAAATAAGTGAAATCCTTTATCTCAAAGAAATGAAAGGGAGTATAAGAAGTTATATATGACATCTCTGAAGAAGTTTTAAGAACTAAGCAGTTGTCTTTATTCCCCAGAAGAAAAGAGCGGTACATTTAAGCTGTAACAAGAGTTTGACTAGATACTTGAAATGGAATCAGGCCCATCTTAACCATTACTGTGTGAGCAGTCTCTATCAAGAGTGTTTGATATGGGCCATTTTCTTCATCAAATAAATTGAGTGAACTCTTAGGCCTTATCCGAATGTTGGTTGATGTAAATCAGATCATTTATACCTAACAGTGATTTCTCAATTGAGTGGGATAAGTTGGTGTCAAATTTCAGGAATTAGATCTTTTAATTTACTGATGGAAATTTGGATCTAGTACTCTCAATTTTTATTTTATAGAGAAAATTGAGTCAAATGTTTAAGAGCCTTTTTAAGGTCTGTGTTGGTCCATGTTTAGACACGATCTAAAGGAACAGAACAGAGTGAATACAGATTAAAAGGGAATTTATTAGAGTAGCTTACAAGCTTTGATCTGGCCAGCCCAACAATGGTTGTCTCTCAAAAGAAAGGCCAAGCAGCCAGTATTTATTCAGTCTGTGCAGCTGAATGTGTCAGCTAGTCTTTATTCTGTCTTGGACTCCTGAGAAGCAGGTTCTAATACCAGCAGAGGAATGCGCAGCTACAGGGTTGATGAACTTAACCAGAGTGAGAACAGGCAGACAAGAAGCAAAGGCTTCCATCTCCCACGTTTTTAATATGGGCTACCAGAAGGTGTGTCCACTCAAATGATCCAATCAAGAAAATCCCTCACAGAGATGTCTAGCTGCTTGTATTTTAGTTGATTCCAGAGGCAGTCAAGTTGACGTTCAAGATTAGCCTGCAAAATGGTAGCAAATAGAAGTAGAGAATTACCTCCAAGGTTGTCTTCTGACTTCCTCATGCATGTGTAGCATGTGCAAGCCCAACATACACTAACAGCCATAAAGAATTTTAAAATTGAAAACATTCTCTCCAGAACTATAAATATTTATTCTGCATTCATGTATTCTGACAGATTTTTAAGTCACTATTGAAAATAGGGCTTAGCATAAGTTGTGATGCTATATACATCATGCCCTCAAAAATATAACTTTTTTCAGAAGCCCTAAGGATTTTTGGTTTTGATGTTTGCTATTTTTGTATGTGTGTAAGTCAGGACAATGAGTCAGGTCTCTCGGGGATCAAACTAGGTCTTCAGTCTTACACAGCAAGCACTTTTACTTAAGGAGCCTCTCTCTGGCCTGAGGCCTAAGGATTTCTCACATAGTGACTGACGTAAGTCCTGACTGTTGAGACATTTAAAAAAAAAAAAATTAAGTATTGTCTTACTGTTACTTGATATGACAGAAGTCATCATCTAGGAACCTTATAATTAATCCAGCTCTCATTTCTGGATCTAATTTATATTTTGTTTCTGAGCTTTTAGGATCTTCAACAATTACAACAGCTTCAACAGCAAAATCTCAACTTGCAACAGTTTGTGTTGGTGCATCCAACCACCAACTTGCAACCAGCACAGTTCATCATCTCCCAGACTCCCCAGGGCCAGCAGGGTAAGCATCCTTTAAAGCTCACTTGTGCTGTAGCAAAGCTATCTGCTTAGTGCTCTGGATACCATAACTCAGTATCCATATGAGCAAAGCTTAGAGTCAAACTGCCAGTATTCATGAGAATTATAAGCAATGCCTGCTAAAATTGGGAACATGGATTCCATATATGAATAAGAGCCCATATGAGCAGTGCCTTTCTTATATTTTAGTTCCAAACCAAGTATTCATGTGAACTATAAGTAATGCCTTAAATCAGGAATGTAGGCTACATATATGGATAAGAATAAAGTTTGAGACCTGAAAGATCAGTAAAGGCTAGCTTATTAAAGAATCTTAAAGGAAATTTACAGGACTCAGTTTATTTGCAAGTTATTGGATGAATGAGAAGGACAGGTTCCTGAGTCATACTTCCAAATTTTAACTAGTGCTTTGTGGAGTTGAGTTTTAATATTTGATATCTTCAAGTTAAGTATCCTGAAGGATATTTAAAAATTACAGGTTTAAGCAGAAAAGTGACATTAACTATTTGTGTTAAAAAAGCTTCTTTACACTGAAAGTTGGAGAGGTAGAGTAGGCAACAAAAGAGTTAGTAATGCTCTCAGCAGGGTTTTGCAAGGTCCTGTAGAGATCAATAAAAGCTGAGCTGTGATTGTGAGGGCAGAAAAGAGAAAAATAATAAAGCACAATGAAAGAGCCTAGGCCAAGCATGATGACACATGCCTTTAAACCTAACCCTTGGGTATCAGTCAGAAGCAAGAGAATCTCTGAGCATAAGGCCAGCTTGGTTTACATAGTGAGTCCCTATCTCAAAATAAACTAAGAACCAAGAAAGGATTTGGTCCAGTTGTATTTGGTCAATTATAAGGAATAGGCATCTAGGTGATTAAGTTTTTAGGACACTATAAGCATTGGTAGGTCGTATAAAGAGAATGTATACGAAGTAATGAAAGAATTTGCGTAAAGCCAACACTCAGAATAGCAGGGCTGCATAGAGTCTAAAGATAATACTTGGTTTTTGAGTTAGAGCCAATAAAAAGCGATCATTACAATTCAAGAGAATTCCAAGAAAGAAAGAAGAAATAATCTGTTTTGCCTGAAGTGTGTGTGTTAGATTGGTAATTGTTGAGGCCTGAATCCTGAATGAGATCACTTTCTTTAGTTTTTTACAAAGCCCAAGGATATTATTGTCCTTCACCTTTTTTTTTTTTTTCATATCTGAGCCTTTATAAGAGACTTAAAATAAGGAATGGCTATTCTAATTTTTTTGTGTTTGTATCTTTTTAATGCTTTCCTTTCCAGCCTTTCATAGAATTAGGAAAACAGCACATAATGGAAAAGAATAGTGGTAGGCTATATAACCTTGGACTATAACCTTGGACAAGCCACCTAAGTTTTCTGAGTTTTACATACTTCTCATCTTCCCATTCACCCTTTTTATCTTTCCCTTTAATTATTTTAAGTTATATAAAATGTTGTATTAATGTCAGGAAGACCACTGTGATGTAGTAAAAAACATAGACTGTAGTCTAAATCCAGGCTGTCTCTCGCTGAAGAAATACAATTTTCCTGAGCCTCAGTTTTCTTACCCCAAGTTTGAAAATAATTTTAATATTTTTGTTCAAAAATGTGTCTTATACTAGGTAACCTCCCAGTTTTTGTCACTAAACATTGACATCATCAAATCAATACCAACAACGGTCCATAGATAAAACTTAGAGAATAAAAAGTTTGTTCCTTTATATAATTTAAAACCAGGGGGAAAGTAATTGGGACTCAGGAAATAGTGCAGTGGGTAAAGTACTTGCATAAGCATGAGTTCCCGTGTTCCGATCCCTAGCACTTGGAAAGGCCCAAGAAGCACAGATAGGAATAGCAAGTTGGAGCTAATCCAAGAGATGTCTGCACATGTTCTCACCTAAACTTCTGGCCTCCTCAAGCACATGTACGTGCATTCAGCAACACACACACACACACTAATCTAGAGTTAGTTTGTGCCACTGCTGTTGAGTTGTGATCTTAGTAGCGTAGGACAGGTCCCAGATTTCATCTAATAAGATTGGCAACAGTATGAAGGATCAGAGGCCTTAAAGGGCTTTATTTCCAGTAGTTAGTTAACTGGATTAATAGAAACTGAAAATCTGTTGCAATCTTCTTTAGTTTTGTGTGGAGGAGACAAGGATTGATTTATTGGGATTTGAACATTTAACAACAACAACAAAAATTTCTAGTGTGGCATTAATCTCTAGTTAAGTAACCATTTCTGGCTTGGGGTTTTTGTTTTGTTTTGTTTTGTTTTGTTTTGTTTGAGGGAGGAAATGTTGTTAATCTAAGAATTTTAAAGTATGGTTTATAATGTTGACAATATCACTATGGTTATATAACTATGTAAAAACTAGCAAGAGAAATAATATTCTCCCCAAATTTATTTTTCTTGGAAAATTTTTACTGATGTTTCTGAGTTGTATTTCCTGGCAATTTGTATTCTGCCTTTTCTACTGTCAGCAGTAATTTTGAAACTTAAGAAGCATTTGTTAGAAAATCTTGAATTTTGTCTTTGGGATCTTTGTTATTCAGGGCAGGGAACAGTAGAAAGATTTGGTTTTCACAGAAGTGCTAGGCCTCTCTTGGGCCCTTTGAGCATTCGGCTGACCTTCCTTTGCAAGGATGGTCGATAATAGGACTTAAAAAGTTTCATTTTGTTTAGAATATGCTACTGTGAACCAAACTTAATCATTCGGTATTATAATTTGATTAAATATTAAGTGCTGTTTTCAAACAGAAACAAAAATTCAACTTTCCTGATAAACTAAAGAAACTCATCATCAAAATATATAAATTCGTTCTTTCTTCTGTTTCATTTTTCATTGTTTTATAATCTTCTTGGGTTTTTTTTATTCTTAAAAATTTTAATAGCTTAATTCTGTTATTGATATAAAGTGTAATTTTATTGTTCTCAGTAGACATACTTTTGAGTGTGTTCAAATCCATGAACTCCACAGTTACAGTTAATTTGCTCCTCAGTTTGTTGAATACCTGCTAAGTGTCATATGACACTCTACTTAATGGAGATAAATTTTTCAGAAAGGTCAAATTAAATTCCCATGCATTTATTAGAATTTAGACAGTAGTAAACATATGACTTGGATAACAGTATATACAAGGAAAATGGGAGATTTGACTAACCTGGTAATAGTTAATATGTGGAAAATAATGTACATGGTCTGAAGAAAGCTTGTCTGGAGAGTGACGTCTGAACTGAGAACTGAGGAATAAGGTGGAGACCATTGCAACTCGGTGCAGATAGGGATGACTGGCCTTGTAGGAAATGAAGAATACGAAGACTCTGAGCCTGACCTAGACCGAGACAGGGAAGGCAATGTAGCTAGAGATCCATGAATGAGAAAGAGTGGTAAGAAATGAACTAAGAGCCTAGGCAGGAGTTGAGGAGGCAGCTCACTCTAAGTCTTGCTTTGCAAGCCTGGAGACCTAAGATCAGATCCATTGAACCCATATAAATGCTGAGTGAGTGTGGTGGCCCCACCTATAGTTCCAGTTCTTGGAAGACAGAAACAGGGTCTTCAGAGCAAACTGTTTAACTAGACTAGCCTGTAACAGAGTTTGAGGTTCAGTTGAGAGATTCTTCTTCAGTGAATAAGTGTGGAACTTTAACCTTGAATTTTGGCTTCAGCCTCCATATGCTGAGATTGCAAGCTGTGCACCAAGCCAAGCTCACTGGTGTTATGTAATCAAAGAGTCACCTTAAATACTTTCTAAGCTTGAGCTGTGAAGGGGCTGGAGAGTCGTCTCAGTGCTTAATAGGCACATGCTGCTCTTGCAGAGAAGAACCAGGTTCAACTCCCAACACCCACATCACATTCACAACCTCTATAACTAGTACCAGGGGCGCTAGCACTTCTGCACGTCTCTCCATGCAGGAAAAATGCTCATACACATAAAATAATTAAATTAAATTTTTAAGAAAATATTGAACATTAGAGAGATTTTTGGAAAAGCATGGTAGCCATTTAAACGTGAATCATTTGTTTTCTGAACACGGCTTTTAAGAGAAGCTTGTAACCATGTGTATTCAATTTACTTAGTTTTAGCATAGTTGTTTCAAGCAAGAGGAAGGGTCCTCTGGAAAATCCAAATCTATTTAAAATATTTGTTGTATTGAGGATCTACACTGTCAAGTAAACACTTGAATTGATTTCTTAAATTTAGGAAATGTTTACTTACTTACAAACAAATGATAAAATCTGACAGGTTCAATTTTTTTATTACTGTTCTTACGTATTCCACTGTATCCAAATTTAGCAGCTAAGAAAATCAGACATTAACCCACTGTAACTTACTGCCTCTCCTTTCCACCTCAGCTCCTATCTCATCACAACCTTATATTTAATATTTCAACATTATATTTGAAACTTAATACTTAGATCTTCAATACAGGTTTATTCTGGGTTGCCCCTGTATAACATTGCAAAAAAACAAACAAAGCCTTATAGACTTAAATAATTGACTGTGCATGGATTATAAATAACTGCTTTCAGGGGTTAGGTTGTCAGCCTGGCCTCTAACTTTGGAGCTCAAGTGACACTTCTGCACCAGCCTGCACCTTTACACTCATTTTACTTGTTTACGTTAGCTTGTGCTAAGAACTGGAAAACAGCATCTTCTCCCACTTAGAGGATTTCATAGTCCAAGACTCCCAACCATATGAGGGACCCTTTCACAGGGTTTGGATATCAGATATCTTGCATATCAGATATTTACATAATAGTAGCAAAATTACAGTTATAAAGTAGCAATGAAAATAATTTTATGGTTGGAGTCAACACAACATGCGGAACTGTATTAGAGGGTCATGGTGAGAGCCAGTGTGTTAAAGGATTCTTGTAATGAATTCTGAGTTAAGTTGAACTCATCTTTAAATTTCTAGATGCTTTCATTTAGAGTAGTTCCTCACATACTTCCTCCTCTTAGGAAATAGAGGCATTTCAAAGAACATATTCAGATTTACACTAAAGATATACAAGCTTTGATTTAATGTTATATATTTTCATGCCATCTTGTGTAACATGATTAACAGTATTGAATTTTAGACAAAAAAAATTAGATGAGTCTGAAGACCAACAAACCTACCAGGAAACCAGTCGGAAACTTTGAGTTTATATTCTTTTTTATCCCCTGAAATATTTGGTTTTCACAGGTCTCCTGCAAGCGCAAAATCTTTTAACGCAACTACCTCAGCAAAGCCAAGCCAACCTCCTACAGCCACAGCCAAGCATCACCCTCACCTCTCAGGTCGGTTTTCTTACCCCATTGTTTTACTAATTTAAAAATGAGACAGAAACACCCCAGTATCAATAATCTCAGGTGTTCATAAATTGACCAAAAACTCAATTCTGAGCTTATTTAAACTTGATAAAAAGCAATGCTACCAAATTGATAAAAACTGATATTTTTCACATGGTTCTTTTTTTAAATTCATAAAGAATAGCCTCGTTGGTAGTAACTGGGCATTAATTACAGCTGTCTGATGTTGATAGATTCCATCCTGAAATGGAAGACCCAGGAGTTCACTTAAAACCAGACACTGAAGGAGCTTAGATTTTTATATTTTCTCAGTCAGTAGACATAACAATCCCAACCCCAACCCCACAGAAAGCACAGTCTTTAGGCATATGCAGGCTTAAGTTGCATCTTTGTCTTTTTATGTCTAGTGGTGATTGTGACCCTTTTGTCAGTTTGCCTCTCTGCTTTTCAGTCTACTCATCCTTACTGGCTGACCTTGAACCCTCCCTTTCCCAGTCTTTTCTAAAACTGTAGAAGTTGGGGGGTGAAAAATAGATGGCTCTGTGGTTCTTGCTGAGCAAAAAAGAGGACCATAGTTCAGATCCTAAGAAACACTTAAATACATTCTGGGTGAGCATGGTGGCTTGCCTGTAGATTCAATCAGGGGATCTCTCTAAGCAACCTGGCTATTGAAACTAGCCTTTTGATAAGCTCTGGGTGGAGAGTGATGAAGAAAGATAGATTTCCTACATCCACTTCTGCCCTCTGCACACATGTACATGCATCCACATGTATGCGTGTGTGCATACAAACAAACATGAAAAAATTTAGTAATTAAAACTTAATATATTACCTGATTTCACAGGCTTCAATATTCATTTATGATAATTCTTTATCTAGGTCAGTTTGGGGGGGTTAGTTTTTGGTTATTGGGTTTTTGTTTTGTTCACTTGTGACAAATTTTATTCTGAGAAAAATAATTTAAAAGACAGATTTATTTTAATTCATAGCTTTAGTAACCAGTTACTTGCTATTAATCCCTGAGCCCTCCCTTTAGCCCCCTATAACCAAACAATTTATTAAAAGTAGAAAATTAGATACCATCTGATGTCAAGAATAAATACGTGGTATTGGCATATAGAGAAAATGTAGGCCAAAGGGATATGTCTGTTTAACAGACAGACATGTAAATAGCCAGCTAAGTTTCCAAAGGTGCAAACAGATTCTAGTCCAGAAAAGAAAGTCTTTTCAACAAGTGATAACTAACAATTGACTATTCATAAGCAAAGGTGGGTGGAGACCACCTTTATTTCATATTTTTAAAAAAGATTAATTTGAAATGAGTCATTAACCTAAACTTTAGGAAGAAATGTTCTTGCCATTAGGCAGTGATTTCTTAAACAAGACATAAAAAGCCTTAACCATAGAAGAAACAATACATTTCAGGAAAATTAAAACTGTATCGTAAGAGAATGGGAAAAAAGTTTTCAAATAAAACATTTGGTAAATGATTTTATTTTAATTGGTGTGGTAGGGTGTTTCTGCTGGTACTCCAGGAACCCAGAAGAAAGTGTTGAAACTTGCTGCTGGAAGTCCAGGCAACTGTGAGCTGCTGGGAATGAAACTTGGGTCCTCCTTAAGAGCATTATACACTCAGTCACTACGCAGTCCAGACCATGATAAAATAAATTATAACATGAGAAAATCAGACTTAAGCTAGTGAGTAGCAATACAAACAAATGGAAGCAGTTGCCAATGAATATAAGTTAATGCTCAGTTATTAGGATATACCAATCTGCCTTCACTAGACTTGGTACAGTTAAGAAGAATTTGAGACAAAGTACTAATGAAAAAATAAAGCAACTAGATTTCTCATACATAACTAGTATGAAATGTACTAACACTTTGTAAATTAGTTTGGCATTCACTTACAAATTAAGATGGTGGGTGATAGCACACACCTTTAATTCCAGCACTGGGTGAGGCCAGCCTGGTCTCCAGAGCTCCACATAGAAACCCTATCTCCACAATGAATGAATGAATGAATGAATACATATATGCATACATACATATGTAATAGCTGAATAAAGCGAGCTGCATGTTATAACCAGTAGTTTTAAAAATGAAAGTATAAAGATGTATGTGAGTGCTTAATTAATAATTACCAAACTATTAATCAGATAGTAAGTTACATACACTTCTGAATAGCAATGTGACAGGTTTCTATTCAGTAAGAAGAAATGTACTTGTGATAGCTACAATGACATATATGAATTTCAAAGGCTATGTGACTGACAGAAAGTGGGCTAACAAGACTGAGTACTGTATGATTTCAGTTTCCATAACATTCTAAAGGATAGAAATCAAATCAGTGCATGTCAGGAAGGAAGGATTGATAATGAAGATTGATGGCAAAGGATTCAGAGGAAATTTGGGGAAGGATGGTAAAGATAATCTATATATTATGTTAGTAGTTACACAACTATATTCAGATGCCAAAGCATCAAAGTATACTGCAGTTTAAAGTTGTGGTTTGTGGGGTTTTTTTTGTTTTTTGTTTTTAATATACTGATTGCAAAATAATAAGATTGGTGTTTTGACATACATACACCAGAGACCTCTTTCTGGCCTATATGCTTTGTGCATGTAGCAAACTTCACCCTGACTCTCTGCTCAATAAATTCTATACCATCACTCTAGATCTGACCCAGTTCAGTCGAGGATTTTAGAGTGAGGTACCAGCTGTCAGGTGGTACTCAAGCTACGTTAAGTCCATTATTTTTTAACAAAGAGTCTACTTGATGCTGGAGATGAAATATGGCCTAACAATTGAGACTCACCTGCACCTATCAGCATCAGCAACATGAGAGTCCTGTATGTTTGGTGTCATGTGTAGCTCCTTTAAAAGGTGAGGTTAAAATTACTCAATGTCAGCGTGTCATGGAGACATGCTTTATTGTCTTGACTGAAGCAGGATAGCAAAGGGATTTGTCCTAATTTATTCTGCCATGCCTCTTACGTAGTTTTCTGGGTCAGTTAGTTCCCTTGGAACAGCTTTAATAATGAGGTCATGGTCAGGTAATATAAGGCCCATCTAAATTACAAGACAAAAATCCTGGTTTGTAATCTTTCCCATGCTGCTGTTCATAAGAGGGTTCAACTGAGCAATTAGGATGCAGAATCAGGAGCACCTCTATTTAGTGCACACTCAGAAGGAAGGCTCCACTTACTGCTTGTGAGTAGAGCGGAGAGTCCTGCTATTTGAATGATGAGAAAATTTAGTGGATTTTTTTTGTTGTTGTTGCTGCTGTTGTTTTGTTTTGTTTTTTTTAAAGAAAGAGGGAGTTGGAGAGATGGCTCAGGATAGGCCCTCTGGCTGCTTCCAAAAGACGTGTGTGATTTCTAACACATCTGTCTCTTAGCTCCAGTTCCTGGGGATCCAAATTCTTTTCTGGCCTCTGTAGGAACTGCATGCATATGGTACACAGATACTCATTAAGGCACAAACATAAAATAAAAATATTTACAAAAAATAAAATAAAAGGAGAACCCTGGGCTCGGTTTTCAACACAAGGTGTAGGGTGGTGGGATGACAGTACTGTGCTCTCTTGTCCCAAAATAAACTCTAGATATATATATAAGTAATTATATTAAAATACAGAGAATAAGTTATGTTATTGGAAGGAATTTTTCTCTTTTTACCAGAAGGGATTTTATCACTGAGAAACAACAGAATTTTCTTTCTCAAAGCAAGATAGTAGCAATAGAAGGAAATTCACAAAAATTTCAGTTTAAAGTTTATACACTCTGGAAAAAACATAAAAACTGATTGAAAGAAATTATTTGTACTAATATAAGAAAAGGTAATATAACAATATTATAATAAAACAAGAGTAAGAATAAAGATAATCATTCATATATGATTAAGACCTGAGTCCAGTCCAAGGAAATACAGGTAAATTTATCTTAAATAACTTTTTGCTGCTGGTGGTGGTAACTGCTTAATCCAAGTACTGTGAAAGTTGAGGCAGTGAGATTTCATAGTGCATTCCAGGCCGTTCTAGGCTGCAGATAAAGAGCCTTTCCTTTTCTTTGTCATTGGTTTTCTTGAGACAGCCTTTTATGTATTTGTTTATAGACTTCATACAGTGTATTTTGATCATCCTCCCAATTCCTCCCTCACTGCCAAACTCCACAAATTCATGTTCTAATACACACCCAACTTAATGTTCTCTTTTTCTCTGCCTTGCTATTTTGTATTTTAAAATAATCCCATGGAGCTCAGGTTGTATTGGCTAATCAATCCTGAGCATTGGGCCTGCCTGGAATGGAGCCAGTCAATAACTCCTCGGCTAGGGATGGGACTTTATGCTCACTTTCTTTCCTCTGTGCTAGGATTTCATCTGGCTTGAACTTATGTGAGTCTGTTTCCTTAAGTTGCCATTACAGTTGTAAGTTTAAGTGTCTTTATTTTGTTCCTTCTCCAACAGCCAGCCACCCCAACTCGCACAATAGCAGCCACCCCAATTCAGACACTTCCACAGAGCCAGACAACACCAAAGCGAATTGATACTCCCAGCTTGGAGGAGCCCAGTGACCTTGAGGAGCTTGAGCAGTTTGCCAAGACATTCAAACAAAGACGAATCAAACTTGGGTTCACTCAGGTAGGATGACCTCTGTTGCTGTGATAAAAACACTAATCAAAACCAATTTGTGGAGAAAAGGGGCTTTATTTAGCTTCAGTTCTAACCTTATCTATGAGGAAGGTTGGAGGAAAACCCTGGAGGCAGGCACTGAAGCAACAGCATAGAGGAAACTGCTGGCTTATTCCACTGCCCTCCACAGCCTAGGCCCACCTTCCCAGGGGATAGCACTGCCCACAGTGTCCTAGACTCTTTTACATCAATTAGCAGTCAAAAAATACTCTATTGATAATACCCACATGCCAATCTGATAGAGGTAACTGTTCAATTAAAATTCCCTCTTTCCAGAACTGTCGAGTTTGACAACTTAGTTTAGCCATTTCAGTGCCCTTTTATATTTCCTTTCACCGCTGGCTGTGAACACTTTCTAAGGAGCAGGATGTTTCTTGGTCATACTGATTTGGGATTTAGCATTTACACTATTAGAATATTGTGCACTTGATTATATTATATCCATAAGTTTATTTGTGATATAAGATTAGGTCAAAATTTTCCAAGTATGTTTCACAACACAGCCCTCTGAAATTGTATCAGTAAAATGAGTGTTTTAGTATTCTCACCAGTGACATAACTATGCTCAGGGCTTTGGTGTTAAAGCATATCGTGATAGAGTTCACTACTACTACTTATGTAAAGTGGAAAGACTTATTTAAAGCTAGTTTGAAGATAAAGAGTACTCCCTCTTCTTTCAACCTACACTGAGGTTAGTCAAGTAAGAATCTATTGAATATTTACCAGAAAAAAGTAATAAAAATCAAATTTTTTAAATATCAATTAGCAGAGGGCTTGAAAACTGAAATGAGTATACTTAATGGTTTAAGCAAGCATTTGGGTACTTATTTTCTCTAAGTGCTGCCACTGACTATACTCTCTGATTAGCCTGTCAAAAATAATGCTTTGAAAGCAGAAAAGGAATTAAACTTATATCTATGTAAAATGGCTAAAAATCATTATCTGAAAGGAAAAAAGTCTTGACGTATGGATTGAGTTATATATTTATAGAATAAGGGAAAATTCTGATGTTTTCTTTTCAGAAAAGCTTCTATTCACATGGAATTTCTAAATTAGGTTGTGTTGAAAGTACATAATACACCACCTGCTCTGGTAGATCAAAAATCAAGATGATGTCACTGTCTGCTGTATTCTAGCTATCATTAGGGGCTTAGATTTCTTTTATTCTTTGTATTTGAAGATTATTTTTGCTCAAAGAAGCTACATATTAGAAATTATAAATAGATAAAATTTTACTAAAATGTAGTTATGTTTTTGAGGTGTTTCAGATATAAAGAAACAAATTACGGGGCTGGTGCTTGCCACCAAACCTGATGATCTGAGCTTGATCCTTAGAACCTACATGGTGCACCCATACACAGACACATCTGCACACACACACCAACACATACACACAAAATAAGTAGATAAATGAAGTACTTAAATGAATCTGTTCTAAACATAAAAATAAATTAGATTGATGAATAAAATAAGGCTAGCATGTTTAACAGTGGCTAGGGTTTGGCTATTAGCCCATTACCCTCTAGGGTTCTCTGATAAACACTTGCATAAAGGCTAAATCAAAGATATTAGACTTTCATAATCCTTGTCTTTAGTCAAGTATTGGCTTCTCTTTTCACTTTTTACGGCATTTAATTTAACATAGCACCACTGAGTGGATAGAAATAAGTTCCCCTCTCCCGTTCCTCCTCCTCCTCCGTCCTTCCCTTTTGCCTGTCTCCCCCTTCTCATCCTTCTTCACCCTCCCTCCTCTCACACACACTGTACCTCCGTTCCAGCATCTTCTTCTGTTTATGATTGTTTTGTTGTTGGCATGACGACTACTTATTTTTCAAAATGGCTGATGCAGGACTGAGAATGGTTTTCAAATCTTGCCTACATGGATCAGAGTACTTACAGCTGGCACAGGATGGGAAATTCAGCTCTTACGCTTTATCTTAAGTACCAGTGTATTCAGTTTGTTCATATTTATACACATGCACAGTAAAGTATTGAGTTAATTCTTGAGATAATCTTTATTTTTTAATTAAATGCATGTGTTAAATGGTTATTTTCTAATTATGTGCTTATCATTTTTCATAAGTAATGTGTGTCATTACATAATTAGAAAGCATATTATAGTATGTAGCATTTTCAGATGCAGTACCTTGGTTCATTATTTCCAATGCAAACCCTTGCTCCTTCATTCCTTTTGTTCTTTTTACAAAGGTCAAAGGAATACAATATAGTCTATATTACGTATGTTGAAACCAACTGATTAAAACTACTAACTTGTATGAAGAACCCAAGAGCTATAATACTTCTAAACCAAGATGTACCAAATTAATAAAGATTAGTATATTAAGTGAGGGACCTGTCACAGTAACTTTTCAGTTGCTGTGAAGAATCATCACAACCAAGGCAACTATGACCACCATGATGGGGAGCATGGCACAGGCAGGCAGGCAGACATGATGCTGTGATGATGTCTTATGTTCTAATAAAGTTTGCCTGAAGATCAGAGGACAAAGCTAGCCACCGAGTTAGCTACTACAGAGGTCAGAGAGTGATGGTACACACCTTCCATCTGGATCTCTAAGGTCAAGTCAAACAGAGCCAGGCTATGGTGGCATACACCTTTAATCCCAGCGCTTGGAAGTTTGAACCGGGAAGTGATATTGTCAGGCAAGGAAAGGTTTATAAGGCAAGAAAACAGGGTTCTCCCCTTCCCTTTCTGCTGAGGACTCAGAGACATTCAATCTGGGGATTCGTGGAGACAAGATCTTACCTGTTTGGGGCTGAGGAGTTGGCAAGGTGAGAAGTGGCTCTCGCCCTATTCCTCTGTCTCTCTGATCTTTCAGCATTTGCCCCAATATCTGGCTCCAGGTTTTTATTATAAGGCCAATTAAGATTCATAGAATATGGTGCTGAGGCAGTAGCTGAGAGCTCACATCTTAAGGCAACAACAGGGAGTGATGTGGGCTTTTGAAACTTCAGAGCCCGCCCCCAGTGGCACACCTCCTCCAACCAGCCTGCACCTCTAATCCTTCCCAAAAGTTCCTGAGAATTTAAATATATGAACCAGCACTCTGGAGGCAGAGGCAGGTGGATCTCTGTGAGTTGCAGGACAGACGGAGCTAAAACAAAGAGAAACCCTGTATGTGTGTGTGTGTGTGTGGGGGGGGTTAAATATATAAACCTGTGGGACCATTCTCATTCAAACCACCACATTTCATTCCCTGCCTCCCCAAGCTTGTAGCCACATTATAGCGCATACTACATTTCCTCTAACTCCAAAAGTCCTCATACTCTTGGAGTCTCAAGGCTGTTTCAGAGTCCAAAGCCTGTTAAGCTTCAAAACGATCTCTTAATTGTAACCACCTGTAGTACCAAATAACAGATTACATTCTTTCAACATACAATGGCATAGAATATGCATTAGTGTTCCAAAAGAGAAGAATGAAAGGAAGTACAGGACCAGAGCAAAACTGAAACTCACAAACTCACAATGTAGTTCTAGTTCAATGTCAAGGAGCTTAGATGGTTCTTCACATCTTCTCCTTCCAGTTTTGTTCACTACAGCACAGCTCTCTCTCTCTCTTGGGCTGCTTCTACTCCTTGTGTGCAGCTTTGACTGACATCCCAGGGCTCTGGCACCTCCAACATATTCTAGGCTTCACTTTTACAGCTCCATGCAGGGATTCCCTTGTCACAGGCCTGGTTTTCCTTTATCTTGGAGATAGATCTCATAATTCCTTTACTCCTGCATTGGTTTTTTTGACTCTAAAGCAAGAACCACATGACGAATGCTGTCAAGTTCTTCTCCCTGCTTAGGCTAGAATGTGACCCCTTCTTGAATTACATTTACATAAACTTTTACTGGAGGCCTTTGGGAGAGGGAGAGTCACCAGGGGTGGGTAGGTGTGTGTGTGTGTGTGTGTGTGTGTGTGTGTGTGTGTGTGTGTGTGCGCGCGCGCGCATCCATGAACGTTGAGAGGGCTAGACTTTTCTATCTGAGGTGAAAATAAGGAAAAACACACTTTCTGATGGTAACATTCTCTTTTACTTATCTTTAAAAACAAAACAACAAAAACCTCTTTCTGAAAATCTGTCTTCACACAACTGCATATCTTTCCACACAATTACATTCCACACCCAGCTATATACCTTCACACTTTTCTCACACTTCTCCTCTGTCTTCTTACAAACATCTTTACACATGTACTGCTCCATCTCTCTTCTATGCGTGCAGTTCTACACACACACAAATGCACAGCTCTTTACACAGCAGCTCTCTACAAAGCTCTACACAGCCCTTTTTCACAGTCAAACTCTAGACAATTATATGTTACATTTTCAGAGTCCTACTCATTCTCATAACACTGGATAATTCACACAAAGTGTCTCTCAGACTAAGGAGATCATACTGACTGCCTACCCACTGAGTAATGCTTGGGTGTGCACATACCCTGAAAGACATCATAGAGAGTGACATTGAAACCCAGGACTTAAAGAATAAGCAGTTGTCTGAACCTTGAGGTTAGTAGTACATGTAGAAAGTCACTCACTATAAGAAGTTATGTCTACCAAAGTTGCTTCATGCCTGACCTTGAGTCACCAATGAACACTGGAGAACTTGTCCCTATATATATTTGTCTCTAGGAGCAACCAGTCTATTTTGGATTTGAAAAGGCTGACTTTGTAGCTGAGAATATTGTCAGTCTGAGTTTATTTAAAAAAAAAAAAAATCCTAGTATTATTTCATTCATCAAAATTAGACAGCTTAAGCAGAAATCATCTTCCTGACCCATCCACAGCTATACGTGTGCCCAATAGGTGGAATATATACATGAGATAAACACAACAAGAAGTGGGAAAAATACCCATAGCTGTTTTTAGAGAAGAAATGTGGTGACACATGAGAAAAATTACAGACAGAATCAATTGGTTTTCAGAGTCTGTGGTTCCAAAAGCCTTGCCTGATAGGATTCCTTTATCAAAGAGTTATTTGTCTGCTGGGTTGACACCTGAACCATCATCCATTGCCATCTTCTATATACTCCCCACAGCCTTCAGCAAGCTTTACTATGTTGTTAGTCTTTAGGAACTAATTAATTTGGGCTTTTGTTTTCACAAGTTTCAGGCTTAGCTTGGTGGGGTCTTGTTGTAAAAGCATTCCCTTATTCCATTTTTCCTTATCTCTTTCTTCAGTCCTTGGCAGCAGCATTAAATTTCCTGCTGTTCTTTTTTCCTCAAATTGTACATTTTGTATTTCTTATTGCTCTGCTTCTTTTTTTATTGTAGTTCTATCTACAAATGGTCACTAATAACCATATGACAGAGTCAACATTAGGCTGTCTTAAAAATCTCCTCTGCCTATAAAATCAGCCTAAAATTCTTCAATTTAACTTTAGGCAGATTCTTTGAACAAGGGCAAAAACAGCACATTCTTTGCCAGAATTTCACAAGAATCATCTATAGCCTCGTTGCTAATATTGTTCCCTTATGAAACCTCTTGAGCTGGGTCTCTATAACCCACTTTGCTCTTACAACTATTGTCTTCCAAGCTCCTTTTGAGGATGGCCCTACTTAGTGCATGCAACCACAATCCTAATCCTCCTAATCCATTGTCCTATAAGTCTTGCACATACCTCCAAAAAACCAGCATGATCAGGCCTGTCACATTAGTAGCCCACTTCCTGGTACCAACTTCTGTATTGTTACTTTTGTATTGCTGTGAAGAGACATCATGAATAAGGAAACTTACAGAAAAAGTTTATTGGGGCTTACAGTTCCTGAATGTGAGTCCAATACCATCAAGGTGGGGAACATGTCAGCAGACAGGCAGTAGCTGAGACCAGTAGCTGAGGGCTCACATCCTGAGACACAACCATGAGGCAGAAAGAGTTAACTGGGAATGGCAGTTAAAATTTTAAAAGCCACACCTCCTAATCCTTACCAACTAGGGACTGAGTATTCAAATATTTCAAACCACTACAGAATCAATTGCTTTTTATTGTTTTAAATAATTACAAATCTCCATTAAGTGAATTTACTTTTCATTGCCATTGTTCTAGTGGATTGGTAGCACAGCTTTATTTATAACTAACATCTTAAGTCATTGGTGGTTGTGCGTGCCCACAAGGCCAGAGATGATACTGAGTGTCTTCCTCCATTATGCTCTACTTTATTGTTTGAGGCAGGTTCTCACCAATTTAGCTATGCTGGCTGGCTAATCAGCTCCAGGGATCTGCACATCTGCCTCTCCAGTACAGGGATTACAGACACATTACCTACTTTTTACATAGGTGATAGGAACCCAATTTGTTTATATTTGTGCAGCAAGCACCCTACTGACTGAGCCCTCTTCCTAGCCCCATGTTACTGTTTCTTAAACTTAAAACAATGTGGCTTTTTTAAATAAACATTTTTCTTATTCTTACTTCTCAAAATTGTTTTCAAGATAAGATATTACAGGTATTTGTAAAAAAAAAAATAGTTAAAGTGTCAGAAAACAGGTTATTGCCATTTAATGTCATATACTCAAAAAGTTCATTTTATTTAGCCCTAGATTTCTAGAAAGCTATAATCAAAACAAATAAAATGATGAAGCCACAAATATATGTGGCTCATAAAGTCTAAGTTGAGCCCCTGACATGTAGTAGGCACTGTGTGAAGGTTTAGTTATTCAATGGAGTGACGATGATAAATATATAGGTGGAGATTAATTCACCTATCCATGTCTTTAGATACATTTGTATTTTTTGCCCTTCTTCACTCTATCTTGGCTAAGTTTACTGTAATTAGAAGGAAATCAATAAATAATCCACTTGAGTTCTAGTTAAAGGGTGATTATTCACAGTCTACATTGATGGGAATTTTTTTGTATTTGTGTTGCCCAGTACCACTAACCACTGGTGACTTCTAAGTACTTAAGAGTGGTTGCAACAGGTAGTAGTGCTGAGAAGGTGAATGCATTTATTTGCTTTTCTACAATTTAAGTTTAAGCAATCACTTATGGATTGTAACTAATGCATATATCTCTTAGGTAAAATATTCAGTATACCCCCATTTTATTTTATAGTTCCACATTTGCCCTTTGAACTTCTTAGTGCAAGTTGTTCATAGTTGGCATCTTGGTACATGCTTATAAGCTCAGCACTTGGGAAGCCAGGAGTTTAAGACAAGCCACAGCTAAGTAACGAATTTAAGGTCATTCTAAGCTACATGAGACCTCTTTCTCATTACATTACATTAACAATACATTAAATGAACAAAATTAAATACATTAAAATGACAATACATTAAAATGAACAAAACCATGCTTATAAACTTTTAAATACATCTCTTCTTTGACCCCACGTTTAATAGACAATCTGATCTCAAAAATATGGATCTCAGGGATTAAAATAACTCAGATAATCTCAACTCAATTGTGTTCTTAAAGAAGGGCATAGTAGACTCCTAGCACTTGAGAAACGGCAGGAAAATCACAGATTCAAAGCCAGTCCTGGTTCAGGTCCCAGCTTCTTTATGATGGCTCACAGTCATCTGTAACTCTAGTTCCAGGGCACATGATACCCTCTTCTGACTTCTGTGGCATTGTACACATGTGTTATATTTATATACATATAGGCAAAACATTCATACGTGTAAAATAAAAGTCTAAAAAATAATTAATTAAAAATAATGTCAGGTTTATTGAGAGTTGATGTTCACAGTAGAGTTAGCTTTTCATATTTTGAATGAGAAATGCTCTACTTTTCTGCCCTGTCACTAATCTAGTCGAGATGGGTATGTGAGCCATTTAAACTCCATGAGCTCCTCCTATTATCTATAAAATAACTATTAAAATACATCTTTTTAAAACTAGAACAAGAGAAATCCAGCTGGAAGGAAAGCACCATGTACATTTAAAGGTGATAGACTCATGGAAAAAGGCATCTTTTGTAATATATTCAGAGGATCATTGTTCTGTTTCAGTAAGGTTACCAAGTTTCCAGTGCCCATGAAGGTTTGACTAAATAGGTCAAACCTTTCTACTGTGAATCTCTATCTCTCTAATGGTTATAAACGTGGTCTTTTCGAATACCTGGTTTTGTGACCAACTTTGAAATCTAAACTAAGGGTGAAAATAGATTTTTTTTTTCCAGCTTCCAGAAATACTTATGAGGAAAACTATAAAAAATAGGTCATTTCTAAATTTTAAAATGATTTGTGTGAAATTTGGTTGGTTTAGAAATTTCTGGTTTAGGAGCACTTGCCAACTAAGCCTGATGGTCTAGTCTCAATCCCCAGGACCTACAAGGTAGAAGGAGAAAGCCAGCTCCCTCAAGTTGTCCTCTGACCTCTACATGGGCACAATGGCACTCTTTGGTTCACACACACACATATATATCAAATAAATGAGTGAATGAATGAATGAATGAATATGCAAGAATAAGAATAACTTTCTGCACAATCTAAACAGTTAATCCTTCTCTAAGTGTTGCAGGTAGATTTTAAAGGGTCCTCAAATCATTTTGGTTGTATTAATGGAGAGACATTAGTATATCAGATCTTTGAAGACTTACAGGTTTTGGTATGGTGATTATAATTGTATAAGATAGCAAGAAGAGACTCAAAGTAGAAAGCACATGAGATAATATTGAAAGCTTTTATGATCAAGGCCCTTATGAGCTCTCCCTACAGTCCAGGGCTCTACCTGGAGGGACAGTTGGTGGGAAAGTGGAAATAGAAGATGGTCAATTGTTTTCCTAGAGTAGCAGCTATTGGAATAGCTTTCAGAGTAGAAGCTGTGAACACTAATGACATGAATCTCTTTTCCCTTTTCATCTTTTTTGTTTTGTGTTGTTCAGGGTGATGTTGGGCTTGCTATGGGGAAATTATATGGAAATGACTTCAGCCAAACCACCATCTCTCGCTTTGAAGCTTTGAACCTCAGCTTTAAGAACATGTGCAAGTTAAAGCCACTTTTAGAGAAGTGGCTAAATGATGCAGGTAAGTGACCTTACTAAGAAGTGTCTTCATTGTCCATAGGATTTTATAAGAAGAATTATTCTGTGAACTGAGGTTTTACTATATTGCTGATAAAAAAGAATGTTGGAGCTGGTAATCCTATGAGACTTATATAAGTTATGACTATGTAAGTCAGATATTTCGTCTTAATATTCTACTAGTTATAGTATAAATACCCAGCAATAATTGTAGCCTTGCAGTATTTCTGTATTTGATCCAGGATTAGGGATGAGCATGCCGTATTTGAGGAGAAGGATGGAAAACAGACAGATTACTCCTTCCCTGATAGATTGCCATAGAGTTTGTTCCTGGTAATACTTCTGCTTTTCTTAAAAATGGCCACCTTTCATAGAACAAAGTTAGGCTTCTGGTCTTAAATTATTTATTTTCTTTTGAGATATCCTCTTGGAAATTTTGAATTTTGAGCCACAAAACCCATAGATTTCAAGAGCTAAAAGGAACCACAAAGAAACCTAACCATGTTGTTTCCATTGTAGATGGAAACAAAAATTAGGCCTATGGAAAAGAACTTGAGACACACCCACACCTTTAGCATATTGATTCAGTAGCTGGGGTGAAGTGTAATTATCTAGCTATTGTCTTTTTTGCAGTCTCAGGCAAGAACCACTGATCTGATCCATCTCAATTTTTATGCAGTAGAAAGAAGTGTACTGTGACATACCCAGACTTGTTCAGCTGTTAAGAAAGAATAGCATCCTGTCCTTAAAAAAGTTCGAAGTATTCTTTCCCTACCAGTGTGCTAAGAAACTGAGAAATCATCTCTAAGTTAAGCATTAAATATCCAATGATTTCCAAGAAATTTTCTTTCTTTTTATCCTCCGAGCTTATAAACAAACAAAAGAACATAACTAGGGGAAATATAAGTGAAAAATAGATCTTTGTGTTCTCAGAAACAAAGCAAAAGTGAAGAGTGACAAAAGATAATCCTTGTTGAGATCGTGTTTGATCTGGCATGATATGATAATGCATTTACCCAGTCAGCTGTGGATGTCTATGAATAGAGAGGCCTCATGTCCCATGGATACAGGACACACAGTGGGAGGTGGGAGGCAGCTGCACAACAGGGTACTCTTGGACTGCTTGACTGCTTCTGCGTAGAAGGACTTTATTATTATAATTACGGGGAGAGAGAAAGTGAGAGCAAGAAGAAGAAAAAGGAAGAGAGAGATCTTATAAGGGAAGAAGCAAGAGAGAGCGTCAGGCAGTGGGAATTCTTAAATGGGGCTTAACATCAGAACTCAGGGCAGGGCATGACTTCAGAAGCTGAAACAGAGTCCTCTAACAATCCTGGGGCAAGAATGCCAAAAAGGACAGTAGAAAATTGATGGTAGTGATCAATGCTTCAATGTGGATTACATTAAAAATCTTACACTAACATCAAGCTTTAAATATTTAGCCAGTTTTATTGTTCATATATATTCTGTATGTGTGAATCCTTAAACTCAGCTTTTTTTCCCCCTGCATTTTCTTTACTCTTACAGAGAACCTCTCATCTGATTCTACAGCATCTAGCCCAAGTGCCCTGAATTCTCCAGGGTTGGGGGCAGAGGGCTTGAATCGTAGGAGGAAAAAACGCACCAGCATAGAGACCAACATCCGTGTGGCCTTAGAGAAGAGTTTCATGGAGGTCAGTGAGGTTTACTTTTCATGTGCATCTGGTTGTTGGCAGTACTACTACTGTTAGGGACTGTAGATATTAAAACAGCGTTGTCTTGGTCCACCCTGGTGGTCATTTTAACATGGAGGCAGTGAGATACTGTATGCTTGAATACTGCAGGACTCAAGAGAGACCTTGGTTTTAATCATGTGAGCATTTGGTAGAGAGCATAGAAATTAATCCTATAGACTGAAAAAGGTGGGAGAAAAGTACCTCAGGCAGAGCAATTTTATGAGCATAAACCTCCAGAGGAAACATACCTGTTCCAGAAGAAACACTTGTGGTTTGGTTGGCTGAATTTTAGTGTCTTTACACGACACGTGAATGTCATTTTATTCAGGTTGATTCAACAGATATTTGGCTCAAAAAAAAGGAATTTTCAACAAAACAAAAAAAAAGTGATTTCTAATTCAGAAAGATCTGTGCTTACTTTAAGGAAACTGATTCAAGAGTCTGTTGGCTTTGCTTCTTGTTAAAGGTGTAAAGGCACTTCACTCGATTTCGATTAAGTTGGTGCACCTATGAAATTGCCTTCCTTTCCTGCTTAGTATGAGGTCCAAGTTAAGTAGAATGCATAGACCACCAAGAAACTCATCCATTAGTAGTAATATGTAAGTGTATATTATTTTGTTAAAATTAAGATTAATAGACCTTAGCCAGGCATGAGGCATTTTAATCCCAGCACCTGGAAAGCAGAGGTAGGTGGATCTATGTAAATTTGAGGTCAGCCTGGTCTATATAAGATCCAGGTTTGATTTCTAACACCCTTGTGGCAGCTCACAACCATCTGTCATTCTAGATCTAGGAGAGTCAGCAACTGTCTTCTGGCCTCTGAGGTCACTATACAAAAATGAAGGCAAAACATTTGCACACATAATAAATCTTTTTAAAAAAAAAAAGAAGAAGAAGAAGCAGCAGAAGCAGTGCGTGCCTTTAACCCTATCACTGGGGAAGCAGAGGCAGGCAGATCTCTGGGTTCAAGCTATCCTGGTCTACAGAGTTGAGTTCCAGGACAGCCAGGGCTACACAGAGAAACCCAGTCTCAAAAAAGAAGAAGAAGAAAGAAAACAAAAGATATTCCAGGCTGGTAAATAATTCAGATGTAGAGTGCTTGTCCCTGGATTTAATTTCCAATGTGGCAAATACATAAATTGAAGTCTAACCAGTGGGGTTTTTTTTCCTATTTTAGAATCAAAAGCCTACCTCGGAAGATATCACCTTGATTGCTGAACAGCTCAATATGGAAAAGGAGGTGATTCGTGTTTGGTTTTGTAACCGCCGCCAGAAGGAGAAAAGAATCAACCCACCAAGCAGTGGTGGGACCAGCAACTCACCTATCAAAGCAATTTTCCCCAGCCCAACTTCACTGGTAAGAGTGAATATGAAGAGACAAGCTCTTCAAGGGCTAATTTCTAGTCTGACAAATGGCCTATTAAGCCAATTCATTTCATAACAGGTATTGCTGTTACTATGATAAGATACCATGAAGAAAATGACAACTTATAAAGGAAAGCATTTAATCTCAGCTTGCAGTTTCAGAGAGGAGGGGTTCCATGATGGTAGAGCATAGAAACAGCAGGAAGCTTACATTTTGAACCTCAAGTAGTAAGCAAAGAGACTGCTAATGGAATTGGCTTTTGAATCCTTAAAGCCCAGCCCAGTGACATACCTCCTCCAACAAGGCCCCCCAACAGTCCCACTAACTGGGGACCAAAGATTCAAACATAGGAACTTATGTGAGCCATCATTATTCAAACTATAATACTGAGAAATTGTGTGTGTGTGTGTGTGTGTAGCATACATGTTGAATAAATACATAATATGTCTACTTTAAATATTTCCAAGATGATGAAATTTCTCATTGTGAACTCAAGAACTTAATGGTTTTCTTTACCTAGAAAAATAATGTTATATTCCTTCCTATTCAGTCCCCAAACCCATTTTTGTAAACTTACATGCTTAAACAGTAAAATCCCAGTTATGAGTAGTCATCTGAAATCTTCACTCTCAGGCAGTAGGTTGCCTTTCTTTTAAAACCATATAGAGCCACTTCTTCCATTTACATTAGAACATTGGAGGGGGTAAGTATTTTGTTTTCAGGCTTAACTGTCATAGGAAGGAGGTGTCTTGCAAAACCATAGGATGCTTATCATAGTATATCAAAAAGAAATGCAAGTTTGTTTTAAAAATCTACCTCACAGCCAAGCAGAAGTGACACACAATTTTAATCCAGTAAGTACTCAGGAGGCAGAGGCAGGTGGCTGTCTGAATCTGAGGCCAGTCTGGTTTACAGAGTGAGTTCTAGGACAGCCAAGGCTACACAAAGAAACCCTGTCTCAAAAAACAAAAAGAAAATCTGATTCACTAGAGCTGAGAATGGTATGCACACCCTCATTATTAGTTCTTTGTATATTTTGTCAGCTCCTGCATCTCTAAATACACACACACACACAACTTGTGTCCAAATTGTGCTGCCTCGTGTATTCTTGGGTATATGGTCATCCATTAGAGTGTGATTATCTTGCCAATGGCCACACCTTAGAGAAAATTCTCCTGCTCCCAACAGCTGTCAGGTGTCAATAGTTCCACAGGTAGAAATTGGAATTCATGCCCACATCATTGCTTCATGCTGGAATTTTTTTCTGTGGGTTTTGTGTATGCTGTCACAACTGCTGTGAGTTCATATGGGTAGTGCTTCCTGTAACCACCCCACCTTCTCTGGCTCTTAGAATCTTTGCTTCCCCTCTTCTGCAATGGTCCCTTAGCCTTGAGAAGAGTGGGTGTCATATACTTGCTCCTATTTTGCTTGTTTGTTTGGTTGTTTTTTTCTGGAGATAAGATTTCTCTGTGTAATAGCCCTGGCTACTGGCTTTGTAGATCACATTGACCTGGAACTAAGAGACTGACCTTCTTCCTCCTGAGCACTAGGATTAAAGGTGTGTACCATCACCACCCAGGTAGATGTCCTCCTTAGGGTCAAGTGTTCCTTAGTCTTCTATTATATACTCGATGACCAATTGTGAGCCTCTGATGAAAGTTGAGAGATGCACTAATCTGTAATGATAAATCTTTAGGAGCTGGTTTAATACTATAGCCATTTAGCAGAGTAATACTGGGCCTATGATCTGTCTAGCCTCAGATCCCTGGCCCCAATAACACTCAGGACTCAGGAGGAAGAAACAGGTGGATCTCTGTATTGAAGGCCAGCCTGGCCAACACAGTGAGTTCTAGGCCAGCCACAGCTACATAGTAAGGTTTTTGTTGGTTGGTTGGTTGGTTGGTTGGTTGGTTGGTTGGTTGGTTGGTTGGTTGGTTGAGACAAGGTTTCACTGTGTATCCTTGGAACTAGTTCTGCAGACCAGGCTGGCCCAGAACTCAGACATCTGCCTGCCTTTGCCTCTGGAGTGCTAAGATTAAAGGCATGTACTACTACACTCCACCATATATTGTCTTTTTTTTAAAAAAGTCACCAGGTCCATAGTGGCTCATGCATTTAATCCTAGTAAGAGGCAAGCAGATCTCTCAATTCAAGGCCAGCCTAACCTACAGAATGAGTGTAGTAGGAGCTACACAGAAAAACCCTGTCTGGAAAAACAAACCAAAAAAGAGTCTGCCTCACATTCTGTATCATTTAGTTAAAAATAAAGACAAGACATTCATGCATCCACAGAAACAAAAGAAAAACAGTATAAGTACTGATGCTATCAGATAGTTCTCTTTAGGTAATTTTGACAATGATACTATTTCTAGCTGATTTAAAGTCTGTCTGACTCACCATTATTCATATTTAAGGACCATTCAAGTTCTGATTATGTTCCCATGCATTTTTTTCTTGTTTTACCTCTAGGTGGCAACCACTCCAAGCCTTGTGACAAGCAGTACAGCAACTACCCTCACGGTCAACCCTGTCCTTCCCTTAACCAGCGCTGCAGTTACTAATCTATCTCTAACAGGTAAGCAACAACCAGTTTGCAAGCTATTAAGCAGAAGGCCTGCCAAATTATGAAGGTGTTACCTTAAGTTATGTATTTCTAGAGGTCTAGGGAGATTGATTGCTCAGTGAACATTAGACTAGAGTTCAGATACAAAGTGCACACTTAAAAAAAAGTCAAGTGGGTTTAGTCCTTCCATAATCTCAATGCTGGGAAACAGGGAAAGGATTTCCCAGAACAAGCTGATAGCTAGGTTATGCAAATATTCTGAGTCAGTAAGAAATCCTACCTTGGTAGATAAAGTAGACAGCAACCAAAGAGGACATGTGTGTTCTCTCTCTCTCTCTCTCTCTCTCTCTCTCTCTCTCTCTCTCTCTCTCTCTCTCTCTCTTTCTGTGTGTGTGTGTGTGTGTGTGTGTGTGTGTGTGTGTGTGTGTGTGTGTGTGTGTGTGTGTACACCTGAACTTGAGCTGGGCATAGTAGTGTACTTTTTTGAAGACTGGGCCTTGGCTGTCCTGGGATTCACTCTGTAATCCAATCTTTC
Source organism: Phyllotis vaccarum (assembly GCA_033318265.1). Classification (NCBI taxonomy): domain Eukaryota; kingdom Metazoa; phylum Chordata; class Mammalia; order Rodentia; family Cricetidae; genus Phyllotis; species Phyllotis vaccarum. Next base: position 28,020,287 of record JARWLC010000017.1, read on the forward strand.
CTTGAACTCAGATCCTACCTGCTTTTACCTTCTGAGTGCTGGGATCAAAGGTGTGCACCACCAGGCCAGCTTTAAAAAATAAAAATTTAAAATTGTTCTTTTAATCTATTAGTCCATCTCCTACATTGTTTCCAAGCTTCCTTTTTTAAGTACACTTTATTCAAATGATTCCTTTCTTTATAAACCTTCAATAGTAATGATTTTTGACATTCAGAGAAGCATAGATATTCATCAGTTATATTGAGTGCTTCTATGCTAGATCTCTGGAGTGCTGAGATTTGCCCACCCCACCCAACACATGAACAAACTCCAATACCATTATAAGTATTTCCTGCTTCTTGATAGGTCTATTGTAGTGCTCAGTTCTTGGTCTGATAGTCAGCTCTTGGTGTGATATTCATAGCTACTGCGGCTCACATACCAGTTCCTCTTGAAGATATTCTTTAGCTTCTCCAGGAGGTTAAAGTTGTCATTTACTCATTGTGTAGTCAATATTCACAAGTCTGTCTTTCCCAATAACCTTTGTACTTCTTTGGGGTGGGGATGGGGGGTTAAGATGGGATTTCTCTGTGTAGCCCTAACTGTCTTAGAATTAGCCCTATAGACCAGGCTAGCCTTGAACTCACAAAGATCCACCTGCCTTTGTCTCCTGAGTGCTGGAGCTAAAGACATGTGCCACCAATCTGGCACCTTTGTACTTCTGAAGAACTGAATACTATGTTCTTTTTTATGCCTGACATATTTAAAATAAAATGAATTAAATTATTTTTCCTTGGCCTTTTCTAAACAGAACTTTCCCCAAAGTATTTATAATGATTCAGATTTGTCATCAATTTTTTGTGATACATAATGCATAAGTTATGTTATTTATTACATGCCAGTAAGCCATTAGGTTGCCTTATGATATTTCATGAGCAAATTTAACTTGCCCTGAAATTGAAGACTTTTTCTTTTGAAATTCATGTTTTAGGTTCATAACATCTTTTGAGTTCTGTGACTTTACCATGCTATAAAAATTCAGTAGATGACTTCATATGTCAGATTTTTATGTAATGTAAACAGTACTTTGTGACCTCTTGACTGTTAGGCCAGGTTGAAAATTTCCTCTCATAAAATAGGCATACACAGTTTTTAATAACTTGAGATAAGTTCATAAACTATAAACCCAGTAGCACCTATCGCCCAGACCACTTGTGGCTGCTATAGGAACTTTAGATTTCTAGTTATAAACCTCTTTGGGTCTAGTAGGATGGTTTAATCATTAAAGTGCTTGCCACACAAACATGAAAACTGTGATCATTCCCCAGAACCCAAGTAGACTTCCCAGCACTGGAGAGGCAGAGTCAAAAGGGTTGATCCCTTGAGTTCTCAGTGGCCAAGGCTAGCCAAATTGACAAGCTTTATATTCAGTGAGACTCTGTCTCAAGAATCAAGATAATCAAGATAATGGCACACTCAGCATCAACCTCTGTCTCCCTCCGAGTGTTTATGCATGCACCCATACATGTATACAAATACACACACTTTAAAAAGGGTATATAGTATTAAGTACTTCTGCTTATTAGGTGAGCTGTGATTGATTGACATTAGGTTGAATATCAGTACATGAAATTCCTGCCTTCTAACTACCAGTCATTCAGAAATTTAAGGCTAAATTTTACCTTCCCAATAAGTTATAAATCACTGAATTATACCTAAGGATATTCATGTTTTGCAGAAAAACCCCTAATGGTTCAGATATATAGTAAGGTAAATAGTAAAAGCCAGGCTTGTAGGAATATACCTATGCTCCCAGATTCTGGATTAGTGGAGGTGGGGCTTTTACCTTCTATTGTGACACTTCCTGGGGAGACATGAACAGACATTTGCTTACCCCAGAAAGTGAACCAATGACAGACAAGGGTAAGGATACCACCAGAGACCAACTTGGTGAACCAGTGACTTTCACAGGAGTTTCTTACAGGACTATAGGTGAGGAGTTAGTCAGGAGAACAAAAATAATTCAAAGTCAGCTGCATCACCAAAAACCCACCCCAGCATAGGTGACAGTTCACAAAAGCTGGGAACGTGGACTATAGAACACAGCTTGAAGAGAGCTTGATAGTTTGCAGTGTGTCCTTTCCAGATGACTCGGTTCATCTGAGCGTCTTGGCAGCTTCTTCCAAGCAGCTCAGCTTATCTCTGTCTCTCTTGGGTGGCTTAGCTGAGTGTCTCAGCAAGTCTTACAGCTTTTACAGCAAGTCTTGAGCTGTGGGAGGGCCCTCGTGTAACTGGTCAGTTTTAGGATTTTCTGCAAGATTTGGGTTGTTTACTTCCTGAGTTTAAAGAACTTCTCTACCAGATGGGATGTTTAAACTCCTTTTAGAACACCCTGTGTCTTGATGAGCTTCTCTCCAAAATAGAGGCTTATCTCACAGGAAATTTCTACAAGCACAGTCACACTTTACCAAAGCAGGGCTGTGTTTGCTTGTTACCTACTCTTGAATTCTCAGCCTTTCCATCAGATTTCTTTCTTTCTTTGAGTAGCTGGTAATATTAGCTCAGCTCAAATGCAAGATGTAGAAGAGAGATGGACAAGCCACTTCCAGAACCAGTGTATAAACAGTCCTAACGATAACCACTCTCTGCTCTGCTCTGCTCCTGCCTTGAAATATGACATCTCTTGGGCTCCACCAAAGGGATAATTTCCATCTCAGTCCTAACCTCCTTTGCTAATGCACCACCATCGCTTTTACTACTACCCTGTTCTGTCCTCTTCCCCATCCCTGGAAATCACATTACTTTGTGGATTTAGTTACTGCCACTTGGAATGGGGTTTAAGAAACAAGAAAAAATGTTTTCTCAGTCTACCATCTTATAATAAAACACTTGCTAATTGATGTGTTTGTCTTCATTTTTTCATGTGCTTGGCAAACATTTCTAGAGTGTATCTAAGACAGCATTCCTCCAGAAAGACACAGTGTTCTTAAGTATCTCAAAAGGGCACTTGTCTCTGGGTATTTTCTAAGGTGTTTCATAATTTTTGTCATTATTTGTCATTTTGTATTTCTCTGGAAGATAATAGCAATTTGAATTAGTTACCTAACAATGGAAGCAAGCCCAAGGTACGGGTAGGAAAAATGAACAGAATTAAAGGAGAAATCAACAGTTCAAAAATAGTAAGAAACAGTACTCCACTTGTAATGATTAATTTGAACTTTGTCAAAATATTGTCAAAAGATATACAAGACTTGAACAATATCAACCAACTTGACCTAGCTGTCATGCCTGTGAAAAAGCAATCTTTTCAAATACACCTGGGACATCCATCCTTCAAGACACTTTCAACCAGGAGACAAGGCTGAGTAAATTAAAGGACTAAACTCACAGTGTTTGGGCTTGTTTTGTTGTTTGTTTGTTTGTCTTATTGTGTGTATGTGTTTTAAGTGCATCTATATTTTGCCTGCCTGTATGTCTGTATAAGGTAGTTGGATCCTCTGGACTGGATCACAGACAGTTGTAAGCTGCCACATGGGTGCTGAGAGTTGAACCTGTGTCCTCTGGAAGAGCAGCCAGTGCTCTTAAGCATAGAACCATCTCTCCAGCCCATTTTTTGGTTTTGTTTATTTGTTTGATTGATTGATTGATTTTAAAGATAGCATCTCTCTATGTAACTCAATATATAGATTGGGCTGGCCTTAAACTCACAGAAATTCGCCTGCTTCTGCCTTATGAGTACTGGGATAAAAGGTGTGCTCCACACCCTGCTATGTTGTCTTCATAAAAATCAACAGGAAAAAAGAAAAAAAATTTTTTGATGAATTCTCAGATATTTAGAAATTAACATGTAGCCAAGACCCAATGAATTAAATTTATATGATTAATAACATTACATCAACAACAAATATTTTTGGGATCCTCAAAAATTCTTGGAAATTAAGCTGCAAGTTTATGCCAAAGAAGAAATCAAGAATTAAAAAAAAAAATTAATGTAAAAACAATTGAAAATGAAGCATCTCAGAGACAGTTGTGATGCCATACAGTGACCCCAACAGGAAGGACAGAGGCCATCGTGGCAACCTGTTCCCATTGACAGAGACATCAGAAAAGTAACATCTCAGGCCAGCAGCCCACAACTCACACTTAAACTTGTGCAAGTACAGGAAATGCAGGTCAACTTCATGCCTATGATTTTAACACTTGTCAAGAAGAGAGTTGGAACATGGCTAGCTTAGACACACAGTGAGGCCTCTCTTGAAAAAAAATTTAAAAATCATCATATAGAAAAAATCCCAATGCAAGCAAAAAGAGCAAATAACAAGGATTATAGCCAAAAATAATAATAATGAAATAATTCGGGAAAAAAATCAATGCAACTAATATTTAACAAAGTCATCTGTAATGAAGAAAGCAAGAGAAAGACACATACTATCAAAATCGATAACTAGAACCAGAATGGAACAGTGTGGCATACCACATTAAAACCCCAGCACTCAGGAGCAGAGGCAGGAGGATATCTGATTTTGAGGCCAGCCTAGTCTGCATAATAAGACCCAGGACAGCTAGGGCTGCATAGTGAGAACCCACCTCAAAAACAAAAACACAATGAAAATTTAATAATTCAGATATAATTCATATTTTTTTGTTTTGTCTTGAGTGGGGCTAGCCTTGACCCCAATCCTATTTCAGCTTCCCAGATAGCTAAAATTAAAACCATATGTTCAGCTGACAGCTCACATTTTTCAATATATAATTTTAAATGTTCAGTTCAGTGGGTTTTGATATGTGGAACTGTTGTAGCTATCTAATTATTGGAATAATTCCATCATTCCAAAGAATAAACCTATAAATTACCAGTCCTCCCCCTATCCTGGCATTATTCTTTTACTTCATCTCCTTGGATTGCCTGCTTTTATTGTCTTAGAGAAATGAATTCATTTAAGTGGCTCTTTCAGTGTATCGGGCTTCTTTAATCTAGCATGTTTTCTAAATTTATCAATATTGTAAAATATATAAGTACTTTGCTTTCGTAGCTGAATGGTATTCCATTCTGGATGTACAGCATTTTGTTTACCATTCGTGAGTCAATAGCATTGGGGTAGTGGCAGGTTTTAGCTATTTTTAATGCTACTGCTGTGAATCTCATAATCAGGTTTGTGTGTGTATTTTCAGCCCTTTGGAATTTATACTTAGAACTACTGCTCTACAATGTGGCAAACTCGAGTTCTAGAGACAACTTCACTCTAAACAAAGATAATGTAGAATGAAACATAACTTAGAAACTTAAAGATTATCAGCTGATTTTAAAAAAAAAACTAAACAGACGCAAAGCAGTTGAGCAATAATTAATTTAAAACTTTATTTAAAAAAGCCTAGACCCTGATGATTTTAATAGTGTTCTGTGGGACTTGTTAATAATTTCTCGTTTAATCATTTATTTTTAAGAGATAAAATTACTTCCAGAAAATGAAAAGGAACCTATTTTAAACAAGGCAGGCAATGTTCCAAAATAAACGCTAGATAGATACATTAGAAAAATAAAATACTTATTGCCCTCATGAAAATGTGCATTAAATTCTCAGTTAAATCTTAGCAAATGAAGCTGAGAATTGTTGACCACCTGCCTGGCGTGTGTGAGTCCCTGGGTTCAGTGCCAGTAATGAGAAAGGAAGGAAGTTGGGGAGGAGGAAAGAAAAGAAAAATCTTTGCAAATCAAGACTGACAACATATAAAAAAGATTATTCATCATGATTGGCCAAAGACTAACCATTTCTGCCAGGGTTCTCCTGATCCTATAATTAGCATTTCATGTTAACATTGTAACAGCCAGTTTTGTAAGGCGAGAAATTAAACTGCCTTTATACATAGCCTATTGTTGGATGATACAAAACTAACATATGAAATCAGTTGTATTTGTATATACTCTAAGAAAGGGCTCCGAAGTGGTATTACAATAATTTATGCAGAATGTCTGTGGAAGACTAGTTAGTAGCTGAAATTAAATTCCTATGCATGTGTGTTTACATGTATGTGCTAATGCACATGGGACCAGAAGATGACCCTCAGATGTTGCTCCTCGGGACAGCTTTGTCTTTTGAGACAAAATCACTTGTTGGGACCTGGTTCCCACAATTTGGCTAAGCCAGCTAACCAGCAAGCCCCTGGGTTTTGTTGCCACCTCCCCAGCACTGGAATTAGAAGCCAGTACCACCTCTGTGTGTGTGTGTGTGTGTGTGTGTGTGTGTGTGTGTGTGTGTGTGTGTGTATGAAATTTGAGTGTTCATGTTTGTATGGCAAGCAGTTTACTGTATCTCTCTAGCCTGAAATTAAATTCCAAGCGACATTTTGTAGTTTGAGTTTCTCAAATACCCAATAGCCACTTCCCAAATAATTGACTTAGGGGCATAATATTATAGTAAATGGTAGGCCAGTAATTCAAGCATATTATTAACTAGCTCTTGTGATTAAATTAACCCATGACTCTATTTATGTTTAGCCTCATGGCTGGTACCTTTGTTTCAGTCGAGCATTCTCATCTTCCTTCTTCTGTGTCTGGCTGGCATCTGCTGCTCTGCCTTTCCTCTTCCCAGAATTCTCCTAGTCTCATCCCACCTCTACTTCTTGCCTCTACTGGCTAATTAGCATTTTATTAAACCAATATGAGTGAAAATTCTTTACAATGCACTAGAGCATTATCCTACAACATTTTAAATTCCAGCATTCTTAAAATGTCACTTGTCTGTCTCTGCTTAATTTATTTCTTACTCAGCAGCCATAATATCAATGCATAAACTATTAAGTCATTCTAAAATAAATGTTAACAGAGATCTATGAAAAGAACTTGAGAAGAATGAACTTAGAAGATACACATAGCCAGGTTTCAAAAGCTGATTACAAAGGCACAAGTAATCAAGACAAGGCTCTTCATAAAGTAGTTTAATGAAACAAAGCTGTTTGGGGGTCTTTAATTTATCCTCTGTTAGCTTTTGACAAATAGCTAAGACAATTCAATGGAAAAAAAGAGGCCTGAAGAAATGTTTCTGGAACAGTTAGGTGCCAAAATACACAAGGATCATTTAAAGTTTATGTAAATGCTGACTAAAGTGGATCAGATGTCTGATGTATCCATAGAACTTCTAAGAAATAGTAAACAGTCTTTATGACTTTGTCTGCAAAGGGCTCATAGATACAACACCCAATGTAGAAGCTATTTTTTTAAAAAAGTCAGTGCTGGAGAGATGGCTCTGCAGTCAAGAGTACATGCTCTTGCAGAGAACCTGAGGTCAGTTCCCAGTGCCTGTGGTGGGTAGTTCACAACCACCTGTAACTCCAGCTCCAGGGAATCTAGTGTTCTTTTCTGGCCTCTGTGGATACCTGCGCTCGTATACACACAGCACACAATTTAAAAAATTACTAGATAATAAATTGAATATCATCAAAAGTAAAGTATTTGTGCTGTAGAAGATACCTTGAGGAAAATGAAAACAAGACAAAAACTAGGAGGAAATGTCTGTATTAAAATGTTATATGTGGAACATTACTAGAAACTGTCAAAGTTCAATAATAAAAATATGGCCCAGGATATTTGAGTAGATACTTTACCAAAGAAGGTACACAGTGGAAAAAAAAATACAGGAAAAGATGCTAACACTGTTACTTGTTGGGGAAATTAAAAATATGCTTTATGGAATGCCTGGGATCAAAAGATGGATGAGGATTGAGGATCAGAAACACTGCAGTTGATAGTATGGTTTATGAGGATGTAAAGTGGTACATCACCCTTTAGCATTTTCTTTGTAAGTTAAAAATGTCAATATACCATCCAAAGAAGCAGCTGCCTTAAGAAAAATGAAAATATATCCACACTGTAACTGTTACATGTATGTGCATATTATAACAACCCCAAACTGGAAACAAGCAAAGCTCACACAGCATATCTGCACCATTGCATAGAATTCATCCTCAAAAAACTAAAAGTTAATTCCTGTTTTAGTGTAGTGAAACCCTGAAGATAATAGGCTAAGATCATATTGTTCTGTATGTGAAATGTCAAAAAAAATAATGTGAATCTATGGAGACAGGGTAAGCTTGGGAAGTTACTACAAGCAAGCATGAGTAATCTCATTTTTTGATGATGCAAGTGTTACGGTCTGAATTGTATGATAATTAAAGAACTCTGAAAATTGATAAAAAGTTATTGAGCTTCATATTTAAATTGGACGAGTTCTATAGCATATAAATCATACTCATGTAAGTTTTTTTTTTAAAGGGGGGAGGATGGGAAACAAGGTACTAAGTATCCTATGTGTGTGTGGCTCTATGTGTACTGAGTGCTTGTAAGGTGTGAAAGGGTCCATTTAAAGATCATGTTGGTGTTTATGTTATGACTATGGTAGATAGTGTGCTACAACCAGAAAGAAAAAAAAAATACTTCTAACCTAGATGAAATGGACTGATTTGGCTGGGACTGTTTTAGTAAGACATAGCAAGATGCTAATTTATTTGATTATGCAGTGAGGAGGAAAGTATAATAATCATATTTAAGCCTTTGACCTCATGATTTAAGGTTTTGTGAAAATGGGCATTTCCGTTTCAGAAGTTAGCATTACAGGTAAAATTAGATTTCGTAAAATGAAAAATAGGTCAGGAAAAGATTGAAAGTACATTGAAACTTTTTTGTCTTTAGAAGATAAATAAGAAAGTACATTTATCTTCCTATAAAACAAGGGGTTGGGTCTTAGAAGACGATGCAACTGAAGAGTACTTTTGAGTGTACCAGACAGGTAGGTTCACCACAGCAGCATGTGCACAGGGCGGGACTTACTCCAGTAGATTTGCTGAAGAAATAGTGAAGGGGGTAGACCTAATAATACCAACACTGGTATAACTGTGTCTGTTACCTATGAAGACCACAAAAGAACATCATATCTCTTGGAACTAGAGTTACAGGTGGTTGTGTACTTCTATGTTGGTAATGAAAGTCAAAATGGGTCCTCTGCAAGAGCAGCCAGTGTTCTTACCCACCAAGCCATATTATCTCCATATTTTTTAAAATAGAAAATTGATGCTGGGGGAAAAACTGTTGTTTCTTCAGTGTTGTATTATTGCTCTTGTCTCTTAAAGTAGGACTCATAGCTTTGATTTTTAAATGGTTTTATTATTATTTTCTATAGAAATGGCTAAACAAGATTAATAATAAAAAAGAACAATTAAAGATTAATGGATAGTAGGGTATTCACCATCTTGATTCTAGATACTGACTAAAATAACTAGTTTTCCAAACCCATTTACAGAAGGTCATTTTCTAATCTGATTCTCTTTTCAGGCACTACAGACACAACATCCAACAACACAGCCACAGTGATTTCCACAGCACCCCCTGCTTCCTCAGCAGTCACATCTCCCTCCTTGAGTCCCTCACCTTCTGCCTCAGCCTCCACCTCTGAGGCCTCTAGTGCCAGTGAGACCAGCACAACACAGACCACCTCTACGCCTCTTCCCTCCCCTCTTGGGGCCAGCCAGGTGATGGTGACAGCATCTGGCTTACAAACAGCAGCTGCTGCTGCTCTCCAAGGAGCTACACAGTTGCCAGCAAATGCCAGTCTTGCTGCCATGGCGGCTGCTGCAGGACTCAACCCAGGCCTGATGGCGCCCTCACAGTTTGCTGCTGGGTAAGAAGCTTTCCCATTCCATCTGCATCCAAAATAGGATATCTTACAGTTTTATTGATGTAAAGAGACATCATGACCACAGCAACTTTTATAAAGGAAAACATTTAATTTGGGGTCAACTTACAGTTTTAGGGGTTAAGTCCATTATCATTTTGGTGGGTAACATGGTGGCATGTACTGGAGAAGGAGCTCAGAGTTCTATATCTTGATCTGCAGGCAATAGGAAATGAACTGTCTATACTGAGCATAGCTTGAGTAAAGGAGACCTCAAAACCTACCCCCACAGTGACACACTCATACAAAAGCTACCTTTCTAATAGTGCCACTCCTATTGGGGGGTGCCGTTTCCTTTCAGACCACCACACAAAACTAGGAGCCCACCACTGTAACTCATAGGGACGATTTTTTATCACTATCTTAAATGAAAAGCAAATCTAAGATCGGCTGCTTTGACTATAGATTTGAACTTAAGTTTTTAAATAGCCACACTACCATTTCCACATGATGACACAGGTCAGTGAGTAACTCAGTGGTAAGAGCCAGGAAGAAAGTTCAGAATTCTCCTTATTCTTTAGCTTTCTTCTTTACAGGGTAGCTTACGTACTTTCTAATTCTCAAAAATTAATAAAAGTCATGTCTGATTTTATATATTTCATATAGTTTTTATTCTTTGGTAATTTCCTACAAGTATACAATGTATTTTGATCATATTCATCCCCCACTCCTCCCAAACTGCCCTGAACTCTCCCACACACACAACTTCATGGTTAAGGACTATTTTTCTTCAAATAGCCGGTCTAATTAGTGCTATCTGTTTGCCTGTGAATATCTAGCCATCCACTGGAACATGAGTGACCCACCAGTGTGGGACCCACCCCCAAAGAAAAATTATTTTTCCTCTTCCAGCAGCAGTCAACTGCCAGTAGCTCCTCAGCTAGGGATGGAACCTCTTGAGCCCTTCCTAGTCCACACTGTAGTTTGACTGGCTTGATCTTGTTCAGGTAACCACACCTGCTAAACATTCATTTAGTGCAACTGCCATGTCATGTCTTAAAGACAGCATTTTATGGTGGTACTCCCCAGCCTCCAGCTTTTACATCCTTTCTGCCCCAGGAGCATCTTCCTCAGGATTCCCTGAGTCTTGATGTCGGAAAATAAGGTTGATAAAGATTTCCTATTAGGGCTGCCTACTCAGTAGTCATTTATTCTCAGTAATTTGACCAGTTATGACTCTGCATTAATCATTGTCCATTACAAAAAGAAACTTTTGGCCCAGGTTGAAAGCATCGCAGATCTTCAAGTGTTAACATACATACTTAGAAGGCAATTCACTATAACCGTTTTAACAAAACAATAGTTGGTATCTGTTGCATCCCCACCTCTTGGCCCATGACCTCCCTATCCATGGGCTTTTGACTAGACTTACAGTACCAGGTGTGAATTTTCTTCTGTGAATAGACCTCAAATCAAATCAGAAATCAGTTGTTTACCCCTAGAACATTATACCACTCTTGTACCAATGGATACATCTTGCTTGATTGGTCAATATTGTAACATACAGAATCTAACATTAGGTAAAAGACTCTTGATACCTTTTCTCCCCCAAGTGCCTGTATAGCAGCACCTTTTGGCACTGTGAAAGCTAGTGAGCAAGGAGGAAGTTTTCTGGTCAGTTCTGTATTAATGTTTCTATATCTTGCAACCTAAGTACATGTGTGTTCAGTACGGGTCTTACAGTCTAGTTATGATGGACAACTAAGAGCAATAGCAGGAGCCTAGAGTGTTTTTTTTTTTTTTTTTTTTGTTTTCCCGAGGGTTGGCCTCTGAAGCCTCCTAGACCAGTAACTTGTAGGGAAGTAGCCCACGAAGTAGCCCCCCTCTGTCCAGCCCCCTTCCTCTTGTTCTCTAGACAGGGTTACTCGGTGTAGCCCTGGCCGTCCTGGAGCAAGTTCTGTCCACCAGGCTGCCCTAGAACTCACAGAAGTTCACCTGGCTTCTGAATGCTGGGATTAAAGGCGTGGGAACACCACCACCTGGCTTTGTTATTTATTTATTTTATTTTTTTGCATATGTTCTAATTAGCTTACACATAGAGGGTTTCCATAAGGCTTTTCATACCCCCTTAGTCTCTGCCTCCATTCCTCACCCCATCTCTGCTCAAACCTTTAGTCCCCATAGTTCCCTCTTGTTTTTAATTACCAATCTCCTACCCTATGAAGACCTCGTGTCCTCCTCTTCTCATGGACCCTTTCAGGCTTTCTGACCTACAGTTACTCCAAGTTAAACATGAGCTAAAGAGTCAAAGCTAGGAATTGCATGTGAAAGAGAACATGCAACCTTTTTCCATTCTGGGCCCGGGTTATTCACTTAATGTTTTCTATCCATTTACCTGCAGATTTCATTTTTCCTCACATCTGAATAAAATTTCATTGTATATTTGTACCAGTTTCATTATCCATTAGTCTATGTTAACTTCATTTATTTCCTAACTGTTGTCAATAGAGCAACAATGAATGTGGTGTGGCAATTTTATTTTATTTGCTTTTTTATTAAATAGAAGGATTATCCTTTCTAGTTTTTTTTTTCTTTTAGAAAAAAATAATGAAATAATTCAAAGGAAAGTCAGAATGACTGAAGTTTTATATTTTATGCAGATCATAATCTTGTTTGTACATGTAAAACATCAAAGAAGCAATAACTTGGAAGCACTAACAGAACCATATGAAAGTATACAGAAAATAACGAAAATAGCCATATTTTTCCTAAGCTGAAGGTTTATTGTCTTTGTTATTTTATTATCACCTTGGGTATGTTGTCAGGCTGACAGGTGTGTCTGCATGGCAGTAGAGTGACTCCTGTTTTGCACTTGCAGAGGTGCCTTACTCAGTCTCAACCCCGGAACTCTGGGCGGTGCTCTGAGCCCAGCCCTAATGAGCAACAGTACACTGGCTACTATTCAAGGTCAGTAGCATTAGCCTCAGAGTGAGTGGGGGTGGGGGGACACACTACCTGCCTTGCTAGAGATTAAGGTAAAAGGAAGAGACAGTTAAATGCTGATTAAGTTGTTCCTGAAGATTAAGAAAATGTCCCTGTAAAAGTTTTGTAGAAGAACAATGTACAGGTTAGTTTGTTAGAACAATAGATAATACATAGTTTGGTTGGTATATTCTAAGAAATCTGGGTATTACTGTCTTATGTGAATAGAGTTGGAGGTAGATTTATTTTCCTCCTGATGTTAACCTATCTCAAGAAAAGCTTCTCCAAGTAAAACTCCCCAGTTCTGTTCTCACCTGAAGATATATGACATGTGGAATGGTAGAGTACATCCCAGAGATCTCCAGGATAAGAGTAAAAAACTTTTGTTAGATTTTTGCCCCCTATATATTTCATTAGATTTTGCCTCCTATATATTTCCATCAGTGTGGAACATATGTTCTTGGATTATAACACCTTTTGCAAACCCATTTGGGTCCATGTCAGCCTTTTCTTATGAGATGCATATTGATACAGTGAAGGTTCTGCTTTGTCTTGTTCAGGATATAAGCATTGTACCTAAAGATGCTTATTATTATATGAATTGGAGAAAAATATATTTTTGAATGAAAGAGGTTTGGGGGTTCTTAAAATACTTTGTACTTAAACAAGAATTTTTGGGATTAAAAACAAGCTGGCAGGTTCTAGCACATTTCAGTGTGTCCAACCATATAAACTACAGACAAAATCTTGTGGCCTAGATTGCTCTGTTCTTTTGTCAATTTCTATTTGAAGAACTAATGTTGGACTGATGGGTAGATGGCTGTGTAGTGCTGTCATTGTGCAGAGGCATCCTTTAGAATATTTGGAGTAAGTCCCTTTTTCCTCGTCTTGAGAGTTATCACAAAGGCAAAATGCCCCTAAGGCAAAATGCCTTTCCCAAGACATGAGTGACTATAGAACATTCTCCAGAAAGATGTAGAGTCAGTGTGTGACCTTGAGCCTTGAGTCCAGGAACCCTTTGGTCTGCACCAGGGCTCAGTGTCATGTGTTTTTTGTATGTTCATGTTTAAAATTAGATATTCACTTCAATTAAAAATAAAATTTTAGTGATTTGTCCTATGGAGAAGCATCATAAAAAAAATTGTGTCCCATTAATTACCAAATCCTACATTCACACATCATTGTGTGTTATATTTCCAAAACAAACAGTATTCTTTGCACAGTTCATAAGAGTCAAGTGTTCTGCCTCTAGAAGTACAAAAACAAAAATTAATCCTTTCTTTTTATTTAGTGGTATGTAAATTTTCATCTTAGACAAAATCTTTTCAAATGACACATAATAGTTGAGTTGATCAAAGCTAAATATATTTTTAACAATTACTTGTAATTTGTAGTCTTTTGAATGGAGATAATTTTAAATCAGTTCCATTGAAAACACAAAATTATTGGATTTTAACAAATACTTATAAGTAAATGATATAAACTTGAAAATTAAAAAATAGAAACCTGATTGATTCATTACACAGTTCTCATAACTCTTCCCCAATAATTTGTCCTGCTTTTACTCATTAATTGGCTTTTCAGTTCTTTAGATGCTTCAAAATTATAAGTAAATTTGAGTTGATGTCAGTATAGCATTGTAGTTGAAGTATGGCATTAGAATTGATTATATAATTCGTGAAGAGGTATACTCTTTGCTGCCGAGTAGAGCTTTGCTGATGTGTTATTTGGCTTCTCCAGGATGAATTTTAATGTTCTTCTGTTCTGGGGTCTTTGTTTATAGCTCTTGCTTCTAGTGGTTCTCTTCCAATAACGTCACTGGATGCAACTGGGAATCTGGTATTTGCCAATGCAGGAGGAGCTCCCAACATCGTGACTGCCCCTCTGTTCCTGAACCCTCAGAACCTCTCTCTGCTCACCAGCAACCCAGTGAGCTTGGTTTCTGCCTCTGCAGCCTCCACAGGGAACTCTGCACCTACAGCCAGCCTTCATGCCTCCTCCACCTCTGCTGAATCCATCCAGAACTCTCTATTCACAGTAGCCTCTGCCAGTGGGGCTGCTTCCACCACCACCACCGCCTCCAAGGCCCAGTGAGCTGGGTGCAGAGCTGGGCACCACAGGCCTTCATCACTGCAGCATAATGGGCTGCCAGCTGTTAAGAAGCTGACGGGTGTGATTGGCTTCCTCTCGCCGTGTTGTGAGGATGAGGGAGACATGGAGAGAAGAGAAAGTACACACACCAGGAGGAAAGAGAAAAGAATGGAGACAGGACATCATTTGCCTAATTTTATAATAAACAATGTCTTTTCAGGATTGCTTCATGGACTGGAGAACTTTCTAACCAAAAATGTAAAAGAAAAAAAAACAAACAAAAATCAAAAACAGACAGACTAAAATAAGCGAAAGGACTGCTTACCATTTCCAGCGGGCGGTGACAAGCTAAGGTGGGTTACCAGTTGCAGTAGGGGAGGGGCTTCTTGTTTGTTCTGTTTTATTTTTTTTTCTTAAAAAAAAATCATTTTATAGGTCTGTTGTACAGGCCATTAAGTCATAACAAGGTGTTTATAATCATATCAATTGTGTTGGGGGTTCCTTTCTTAACTGGTACAATTTAGGCAGGCCTGTATTACTGTGTCTCTGTTATTGTTTATGTTTTTATATATATATACATATATATATATATATATTGGACATGTTTATCTCTTGCTCCTGGATCCTATTTCAGTGAGCTCCCACACTGTGGGGAGGGAGGGTTTGGGGTAAAGGGAGACTTGGCGTTCTTAACTTCCAGGAATGTACTTGCTGGTTTCCTTATCCTTGATGACTCTTACAGAGGTGCTAGAAAATGATTTTCTTTTGCCACTTATGCAAGAGGCTTGGTGCAGAAGCTGAAAGCAGCGTGTGCAAACACTCCTACCCCTCACACGCCCTCCTCCGTCAGGTGGTGCCTTTGGAGCACCTTTGTGTAGGAAGGAATTCCTGCTGAACTGTAGCTCTTACTCACCCCTAATGGTTGAGCAGAACCCTGAGACCCGAACCCTGTGGCACTACAGTGCTGCTTTCTGCCACTTTCAGTAGGAACAACTGCGCCTGGTGCAGAGCAGGGTTTGGTTCCCAAGAGCAAAGACTACTGCAGACACCTGACTTGGTGGTTCTCCTGATTCTATCTCTTAAAAAAAAAAAAAAAAAAAATGCTCCTACTGTTGATGTTTGTTTGCTTGTTTGTTTGTTTTCATTTTATGGAAAATTTTCATCCAAACTTCCTTTGACTTACTGAGTCAAGACCAGATTGATTTACTGAAATTGGGAAGTAATTTTCTTCTTTTTTTTTTTTTTCTTTTCTTTTTTTTAAATCTGTTGGACTGTTTTCTGCTAACTATATATCCCAGGAAGGTCAATATAGAGTCTGAATTTGCCACCTTTTCCTCTAGAGCAGCAGTTCTCAACTTGAGGGTCTTGAACCCTTGGGGGATGTCAAACACCTGTTTCATAGGGGTCACTTAAGACCATCTGCATGTCAGATATTTGCATTACAATTGGTAACAGTAGCAAAATTACAGTTATGAAGTAGCAATGAGAATAATTTAATGGTTGGGGGTCAGCACTGCATGGGGAACCATATTAAAGGTCACAGCATTAGGAAGGTTGAGAACCGCTGCTCTAGACTCACAGACTTCTTGTCCAATGAGTGGCTCATAAGCTCCTCCAAGCCTCAGATTTTCCTAGTTCTCTGACTGAGCAAGGGATCTATAGAACCTCAGAGAAAGGCTGAGTAGGAGCTTGGCAGCCTGCTAGTATCTCCTGGTTTGTTATGCCCCTGCTAGGTAGGTTTGGTGACAATACACCTCTTATTTGATGTTAAAAAGTGATTTGCTCCTGTAATTGTTTTCAGGGTGTTTCTAGACTACATAAATGAGCCCATTGAAAAGGAAGAGCTTGTGAAAATGGATGAAGATGGATAAGGGTAATTTAGAGATTAAATTCCCCCTTTTGACAGTGCCCTATTTTTATACTATCTGTACCAGAATTTTCACAAATGACTGGATCCCTGCAGTGAAATTCATCTAAGTTGCTCTTACTGGAGTTAAGGTCCCCATTGGTGTCTGAGGTACTTGCTTTGGTTTCTGGTGGTCTGCACTGAGCTGAGGTTCCTTCTGATTGCTTTGCTTGTGTCCATAGGAAACTTGGATTCTGTGCATTCGTCTGCACTGTTGCTCAGAAAGGCAGTAACACAGACACAAATGTGTATCTTTCTTTGTAATTCAGCCGAGAGAAGGTCATACTAATATTAAAGGTCAGAAACATTTTTGTTCCCCTTTAAATTTTTCCTTAGTTCCTTTTGTTTATTCCTTGGATGTTTAATTTTTACCCCTGATTTTCACTTACCCTTAACTTTTCTTAACCTCCCTCTAAAATTCAGTGAACTGCAAGCAGGGAAACTGACAAATACTCATCCGTCTGTGTTGTATGGTGTGGGTGTTTGATTTTGTTCTTTAAACTAAGCTTGAACCAAAGTCAATTTTTAGCAAGCTGCTGTACTAATGAACTAGTTATAATGTGCAGTTCAGACACATTGAGGAGATAGATGCTACTGACAATTTCTTATTCATTTTTCTTGATTAATTTTATGTGAAAGTTGCTGCTTGTTTTTAATTGTTTATGTTGGTAAATTGTAATATCCTCTGGGCAGACATGACCTTGACTTTTAGGTAGTTTGTTTAGGTCAGTGTGTAAATAGAATGACTGTGTCAGTTAATACTTTCTCTCTCCTCTCTTTCTTCTTAATTTAATCTTACCTTGACTTAACACTCTACCCTTAGTCTGTGCAAGTGATTAGAGGGCTGTCAGAACTGTCTCTGCTCCTAGCAGAGAGCCCCCCTTGGGAGTGATGATGTTGGGAGGAAGAATCCAGGGAGAGAAATGCTGATTACTCACCATAACAGAGTAGAAGTTAGAGCATTAATTCCCAAAATTGCTACCAAGGAAGTATAGCATCTCAAGGGGCCCGGCCAGGGGTTCAGGAACAGAGAGGACTGTTTTGTTTAATCCTATATGGTGAGATGAATCTTTCCTAAATAAGATTCCCCTACAGACTTTGATTTTAAAGATGATACTAAGCTTTAAGTGTCAGTGCAGTGGTCTGTCAGTTCCTCCTTTGACTATAGCTTCTAACTGGTTTGAGGAAGGAACGCTGCCTTCTTATGTAGTTCATTTGAGAATAGACCTTAAGACCAGCATAAATGCTGTGTTGAGGAGAAAAGAAAACTCTTTACACAAAGATAACTTTATTTTTCCTCTCCTTTTTTATATATTCAAAATTAAGTTGTAAAATGAAAGGTACTTTATACATATATACAAGACACTACTAACACCTGCTGGTAGGTGTTCAGTTTAAAGTCTCCTTCCATCACCATCTTCAGTACCCTGTCAGTCACACAGCTTCACAAACACCTTGGCTATTTTTCAGTTGATAACACTTTTTTTTTTTTTAATAATCTCAAATGCTTTTTTAATTGACTGAACCATCTTTTAACCTAAAGAACTTAGACTTAAAACATTTAGCTGCCTTTTATGAGGTAGTATAAAAAAAATAAAAGGGTCATTTGAATAAAAGGCGTTCAGTTGAGTTTCTGCAATCCAAAAGAAACACCAGATAGGCTGTTCCTTGATTCTTCTTTTCTTCCATTTGACATTTGTGCACACTTTATTTCAGCCCTAAATTTAGTTAACACATAGTAAGCCAAAGACTAATTTTAAATGCAATTTTAGGGATACTATAATTGCCTGTGATAATGGACCCTCCCTGGAAAGTAGTGAATGTAATTGTTTAATCTTGTTTAAGCAATGCAGTTTGGCATAAACTTTATTTATTCCTTTGTAAACCTGAAGGACAACAGAAAGGTCTATAAGGCTTCTCACACGAGCAGTGTTACTGTTCTAAGAATCAGTAAGTGCTCTGTTAGCTTGAATGTCTCTGAAACTCTATAGGCAGCTCCTTAGAGTGAGGAAACGATATTCCTACCCATTAACTTGTTTTTACCTGTTGTCAAGAAGGTCATTATCATCCTGTTTATGTAATTTATTACTCCAGAATGGAACCAAAGGAATCCGGCTTTCATCTTATGTAGGACCAACCTGTTTATACTTCATAAGCTTTATTAGAATTTTTTTAAAGGGACAATATTAATTAAAAGATTTTGGGAGTGATTATCTTGCCAATTTGTTCTACATCATCATTCATTTGTTTTAGGGAAAAAGCACAATTATACCTCTTTAATATTATTGTGTCTATTATCTATTCCTCAATTATTTGGGAAAATAGGGGAAATAATCTCTTTATTATCCAGAAGCACAGGTTTTTGCTTGACAGTATTTCAGTTCAGCTTAAATGATAACATTTAACTTGCTGGAAATGCCAGGTACATTTGTAAATAGAAGGATATTGTGTTAGGAAAAAAAAAATGCTGTAGTTCACAGTCTGTAGTTCTTCTCAAGCCATGTCATCCTCACAAATCTTTCTTGACCAAAAGAGAAGTTAGGTCATGGAAGTAGGAAGCCAAAGAGATATCTATTCATGTTCCTCCTAAGGTAAGAGGAATGTTGCCCTAGTGTGCAGAAGACAGTTTGCTGCTGGCAGTCTGAGTTGGCCCAGGCCCTGAGGAGCTCAGACTAATCTACAACCTGAGCACTTGGTAAGAAGGAAGGGCCTTAGCAGCTCAGCAGGAGAGTTTGGTCAGAAACCTTAAATTAGCTTCTGAAATTGATGAACATACAGGTTAATTATTAGAACTGAAAACATTACAGACTACATTACTAATGGGAGGGAAATAGGACACCTGAAACCCATCATCATCCAAGTGGGCAAAAATTGATGTAATAATTTATTCATAACCATTATGAGTTCACTTTGATTTGTAGGTATGAACAGCATTTAACATGTTATATTGTTCATATAAAGAGATCCCTGACTTTTGAAATAATTTTCAGATACCTGTAAAAATAAGACTTTCTTAATATTATTTTCAATTTTGAGAAGGAAAAATAATTCTTAGCTATTTCTCTGAAAGTGAGAGCCACTGTAGGTTCATATGATGGCCCACAATGTACACATGGACCTGAATTTTTAAAGAGCAGAAATAAGTTGCTTTCATTATTAAAGGCTTATGGAACCCTCTTTGCCTCCTCCTCCTCTTCATCCATGGAGAGTGAGTAGTTGAGGTTCTACCAGGAGGCAGGGAGCCTATTCCGTAGAAGTTGTCCAGTTGGCACCCAGTATCTGATATGGTTTGTGACTAGGATTCTTCTACCCAGCATTCCATTCATGAAGCTGTTCCTTACTTTGATTTGTCTGCTCTTGGCCTTTACTAAAAGCAGTGAGCTTGAGTAAATCATCTGTCAGTTCTGTGATCTGGATCTCTCACCTCCTTCCCTTCTTTTTCTCTTTGAATGGTGGTACCTTAATCTGTGAGAATAATGCTTGTGGGTAACAGCTTCTGGCACCTTCATAAAATACCTCAGCATAGCTTAGCATTGTTGCAGAACTGGTTTAAACTTAAAAACCAAATAAGTAAAAGAATAAAAACCTTTATAAATAGTGGAAATAATTCTAGCTGTAGTATTTAGTTGAACTAATGTTTATTATGGTTGATAAACATGATTGAGGCTGTATGTATTTGGGATCCTGTTTATAGGGTTAGGGAGGGTTGGAATGGGAGAAAGGAGAAATCGATTATGTTAGAAGGAAAATATTGCTTGTATGTGTTTGTTTTTCTTTATATCTGTCTTGCCAAAGGAAACTTGATTCTCCCTATGGTTTGGGTGGGGGCTGAGGCCTCTCTGTCATCTGATATGCAGCACAGTGTACAGAAACATGCAGGTGACGTGTGGGATGTCCAGTAGGTTCCATGCGCCCCACCAGACCTGCTGGCCTCTCCTGATGATCCATTACCTCTATATGTAGCTAAAGCCTAGGCAAAGGAAGAATGGTGTGTGTCCAAGTGTGCAGATGAAGAAACAGATAGAGACATGTACCCAAGGATTGGAGAGGTGAGTGACCTAGGAAAGTTAAGGTGAAAAGAGTCACCCTCTGTCATGTTAGTAAAATCTGTGCTGGCGGTAGCCCAATGGTTTTAAGACTTCATTTTCTTTTCTTACACCAACGATTAATTCTGTCTAGGTCAAAACACAAATAAAAGAAAACTCAAACCAGTCAAGAAAGCTAAAGCTAACCCTACAATGGGCACCTGTAATCAAGTGTAGCATTTAGGGATTGGTTGAGGAGGTGGAAGAAGTAAGAAATTATGTTAGTTTAGGGAAAAATTAAAAACCTTTCTGCCTCATTCTGAGACAGACTTTCTTGGCTCCTTGAGTTCTAATACAAACTATATCTCAAGAACTATTTTTTTTAAATAAATGTCCCATTTCACAGAACTTGAGTGGGATTTGATTTTGATACCAAAGACACTGCTATCCTGTTGCTTATTGTTAAACTTTTCACTCAGAGGATAGAGCAAAATGGTACAGTTGGGAAAAGCTTTACCTTGTCTCTGTCCTTCCCATTTCCTTCCCTCCCTCCTTACTTTGAAAGACATCTGGCTGTAGAGAGAAATTGATTTTTGTTCCTCTCTGCTGCTCTGTGAGCGTGGGTAGAATTGTTTAGCATATCACTGATATTCTTGCCAAGAAAGAAACTTGAGGAGTGCAAAAATAGTAGAGTTTTTATTTCCCTTTATCTAATTCTTACAAGTAAAAATAGGCCATCCCACCTGTTAGATAATAGTCAGTATTCAGTTATAAAGAGCAGACTACGTGAAAGCCAGATGATGTCTCCTTACTCTTCTGTAGAGGTGCTTCGCTCTACAGTGTTTTAGAACATGGCCTCTGGGAAGAAGTTCAGTGTTTAGGCATACTATTGATAAGCGTAGACGGGGAGAGGGGCAAGATGTGTTACTATATTGCCCAAAAACGTGATCAGGTTGCTAAACTTCATGAAAGCTTTACTTGTTATTATTCTAACATGTAAAAGTAGTGTTAATGTTGTGTAACTATTCCAAGCATTAGGTAGGTTTATATGGTAATAGGGATATTAAAAGAAGAGCACTTGAAACAGATGCTGTGGGAAAACTGTATACATCATGAACATCATTTTGACTGTGAAAGTGAAGCTCCCAGGTTCAGGGAGGGAAAGAATTTAAGATTCTTCTGCATCCCTAAGTCTGCCCACACTGCACAGGTCTCCACCACCCTTACTACCTTCTGGTTCAAACCCAGGACACTGTCAGAAAGTTAAGCACCCCAGACTAAGTTACTGGGGAAGGGGAGAAGCTGAGGTCTGCTATAAAGTTTTCCCATATTTTCTTTATTTCTTCATCACTGTTTAACGTAATCACAACCTCACAAAAAGCAGCTCAAAGCTTCTTTTCTAAATTGGCCATGGTATTAGTCTCCATTGCTTTACCCCAAGGTCTGTAAGCCTACAGTGCTGTTTCAATAAGGAAGCATCTGTGCATAGGAGCTCCTTATGTATCTCCTTAGATAAAAATGGACAGTCAGTACCCATCTAGCCTCGAGAGTGTCTTGAGGTCTGAAAATTGAAGGAGGAAACACAGTGTACTTTCCCACACTGGTGTGACTGTGTCTCTTAGGAGCGCTGTGGTTGATTGGCTGGGGTCATGTGTATTGGGTTCTATTTCTGGGTGAGTCTGTAGAAGGCACATGTTTTATAAGAATGAAGTGAACTAGTTAGTGCTAGCCTGGTTAGGTTTAAAATAGCAAACAATGTGGGAGTGGGAGTAGTGTGTTTGCCAAGACTGTGACCATATTACAACATTGGCTTTACACAATATAAATGGTAGATGGTGTCTCCTCTAAGGCCAGATGGGATGGTGAGAAGTCTTCTTCCCACTCCTTACCTCTGCTTCATGGGGGTGTGTGCATTACTCAGTGCACAGGAGGACTCACTGAGGGAGGTGCCCTCCTCCCAGTCATGCTCTCCTCTGTGGAAGTAGTGAAGGCTAGGTGAGTAAGTGTGGGGTTTTCTGCCCACCAGTTGTCCAGGAGCTGTCATATACCTCATTTCTAACTCATGACTAAGTAACTTGCTTTAACTTCCTCTCAACCTTACAGAGTTGCCAAGTCAGCCAGCCCTCCCTCTTCTCAGCAACATTGAACTCTGGCCTATAGCATCATAAGACCTGTTGCCTAGGTGAGCGGTCCCCCCTCCATGCCCCTAATCCTCTGAATGTCTCTGCTTTGAAGCTACTACATATAAACTGAGGGCAAATTGCAATCTCCTGGTTTTTGTTGTTTTTTGTCGGGGATCTTCACAGATCTCCTGTTACCCCCACCACCTTGCCTTCAAGGACTACCAGCCATTCTCTCCACATCTGCACCACATTTCTAACTGGTAGGCACAACACTTCTGTCCTTGCCTTTTCTAGCCTGGGTCAAGGCTGACCTTCCCTGCAGAGCCTTGGGGTTCTGCTCATTGCCAGGCATTGGTAGGAAGGACATCAAAGGTTCATCTAGCTGACTGCCACATACACATTGCTCGTTTCCTGTGTGACATCACCAAAAGAGAGAAACCAATAGTTAAGTTTATTGTTAATATTATTATAATTATTATTATTATTTGACAATCTTATGGGCTTTTTGGAAGCTGCATCCCAGGCCCTTTCAACCTTTTCTTTGAATGTAGTTCTCAATTTATAATCCCTACCCCCAAAGTTGGGTAGGGGGAGTAAAAAGCTTAACCAGGTCAGGTCATTACACTGCTGCTATAAGCCAGGGGAGGATGGTTTCTTTGTTTTGTTTTGTTTTCCATTTCTAGCCAAAACCAAAGATTTCTTAATGATTGTATAAACTCAAAACAAACAAAAAAACCAAAGAAAAGGGAAGTCTTCAGCCTCGGTCCAGTCTGTGGCGTCCTGGCACTTAGAGATATGCTCAAGGGCAGATGGGAACACCTCTCACCAGCTCAAAGGCAGACGAGCTTTTTTCCAAGTTGAGAGTTTGTTCAGGTGCCAGCTCAGTAGTTTAGGCTCTTGCCAGCTTATAGCAGAGCCTGCATGAAAAATACTGGCACCTGAGAGTTTCCAAAAGCCAAATTCCCGTCATTACCACAACCCACCTGACAGTAACCAGGGTCATCACCAGGGCTTAGCACAGGACTGTAGAGCTGGGAGCTGCTGCAGAATGGCCAGTGACTCCACAGAATGGGGACGCTGAAGACACTGGCGCAGGACTGGCTGCTCTGCTGGGTGCTTTCTCCTCTGGGACTGGGTCTACACCCAAGGGACCCTTCTGAGCCTTCTTTCTCTTTTCTTTACTGGAACTACTTGGAAATGGCTGTCCCATTTGTGAGGAAACAGAGTGATTATCAAACCTTTCTAATTTGTACTTTTGTTTCCTTTGTGGCACCACTGTGCAACTATGCATTGTATTTCATAACCTTTGTGCTAGGTAGACGCCTGTGACTTTTTAACATGGGGTGGGTGGGTGGGGGGTCGCAAATGAAGGAGATTTTTACATGGATCTTTTTAATCTCAGTTGATTGGGGGAGGGGGGGTATTTGGTTCTAGGGTCATACAAGCTCTATCCCAAAGCAAAATCCAAATGTTAATACTATTAGCCTGATGCAGATACCAAAGACAATTTCTTTCCTGCAGAACCTTAGACTTGTGTACTAAGTACGATTACCCAGCACTTGCATTAGTCTAACCTCAGTAATTCCAAAGCTTAGATGTATATTTTGGTATATTTCCAGGATATTAAAAGAAAAATGTCGTTTGACTTCTTGTTTGTTTCACTGTGTAATGCTCTTAAAGTCATAGCATGAAATACTTGCGCTGTCCTATTCTTGGTAGTTTGAAATAATAGTATTTTTGTATGTTTTGGGTGTGTCTGTGTGTATTAACATAACAGTTTTCACTGCCTAGGTGTTTGTAATAAAAATGAAAGGTTCTGAGTGTACATACTATCCAGTAATAATCTCCATGGTGTCCACTTGAGTTTGGAGTCACTGATGTAACTGCCCAGCTGGGGTCTAGTTTTAAAGAGACAGTGATTGTGTTTTTCTAAAGATGTTTATTTCTATCTTTAAATGTCTTGACTTCCCCACTTTCTTCCCTTTTTCTTTTTTAATTAATATTGATTCAGGGGTGTTTTTCCACTGTTGCCAGGGGAGGAACGCAAGGGGAGTTGGCACCTTGACCTCCCAAAATATGTTATTATGTTATGTTGTGACTTTAAAATGTGACTTTGCGTTCTTCTTTGTGGAAACCTACAGTATGATGTACATGATTCTTTCCAGAATTGTCCAGCAGCTGTAATGAGGCAGTGGCAATTCCTGAGTAGCTTACTGGGCGTCCTCACATTTCTCCTTAAGATGACGCTGCAGTCTGGGTGGCTATTGTGTAGCCTCACTGCCCCAGAATGTCTGTGGCCATTTCTCCTCCCACAGGGTTATTAGATGAAAATCAGCTGATAGGAAGGAGCACTGGCCCTTGTTATCTGTGCCCTCCGAAACCTGCAACACAAGCAATTCTACTGTTGGGGATTAGATGATCCTCCAGAGGCCTGGGGAAGTGCTGGGGACTATGAGAGGTGCTGTCTCTTTAAAAGTGCCCTTTATGTGATTCCCCCTTCTGGGGCTGCCAGAGGGGCCATGGGCTTGGGAGAGATTGTGTGGGTGCCAGTGAATCAGAATGAAATGGTGGGTTTGTGTAGATGCATTTGTCTGCTGTAATTTTTTATATATATATTAAACTTACTGTAACTGTACAGTTCCAATTTTTGTTGTAAAACATTAAACCATTTTCCAAGTGTTTACACATTGTCTGTCTCTGTAAGGTTGCTACCTTGGTGTTCTGCACAGGTACTCACATGGACCCCACAGGTCTTGCTAGGAGCCTCGGAATCTAAGCACTGTAGTCTCATACTCAGCCTTGTGGCTTCCTTAGTGAGCTGTAGCTGCCGTCTCCTTTCCCGACTCTCAGTGGGACTGACTCAGTGGAGCCCTTAGTTGAGTAGTAGTAGTTTTCTTCAGACCCAACTGCTTTGTGTGATCAAACACACCGGCCTTGATTGATCCTTCAAGAGAACTCCTCAAAGCTCCTGTCTCTCCGTGCGTGCCAGTGACTGCTGACTGGGATTGAGTTTGACTGATGGCCCAGGTACCTCTAACACTTCTTACCAGGCCCTGAGCCAGGGGCAGTGGAGAGCATCCTCTGAAGGCCGCACATCCCCAGCTGGTCTCTGGTCCTGCCATGTGTGCGTGCATACATGCGTGCGTGTGTGTAGCTAAGCCTCTGTCTTCTAGACAGTTTTAACATCTGGCACTTCGTAGAGCTCACAGGTGTCATAAGGAAAGTAGAATCCTAGAATTTCCCACAGAGTGAGGAAAGACGAGCTTTTGGAGAGCTTTGGGAAGTGCCCAAGCCAAAGACAAGTGAGAGTCTCCTCTAGCTTGTTCGTTTCCATTCCTTCATTTCTTGCACAAAGTAATTTAAACTTTTAACATCCTCTTTGGTAGAGACAGTAGCAGCTCCTTGCCTAAGGAAGAAACTAGCAGGCAGCCCCGCATGACACACCTCTGAAGGAGTGAGACTGTGACCTTCCTTTCTAGCTGTGCCCAGAGCTCTACAGGAAGAAGTTCCCCATGAGATGAGGTGCAGAGCATATGCCCTGACTCTGACGAGGCTCCTATTCCCAAGACCAGGAACTGCACCTGGGGCCTCTGCAAGAGCAACAAGTGCTCTCAACTGCTGAACCATTTCCTCAGCCTCCATGGCTTTTTAAGACATGTGGCTTTACATTTTAATCACAAAATAGGACTGTTTATGTTTAACATATTTTGAACCCTCTGAAACAAATGATAGTACTCATATACAGCTAATATTGTCCAGAATGAAAGACCGTGGTTAGAGCCCACTGCCAGCTCAGGCAACACAGGAGTGTCCTGGCTGACACAGGAATAACCAATGTCACCTTGGATCTGCACTGCTCCTCCCAGGAGCTCTGGTTCCCCAGCTCTGACTTGGGCACATCTGCTCAGTTTTCTCAAAGCTTACTTTCTCTATAGTTCCATTTTTCCAGGTAAGACCCCTGTAGCTCACTACTAGCTCTCCCCCCTGCCTAAGAGACATGTTCTTAACAAAACTGGGGCAAACTTATTTTCTAACCGTCTCTACTCAGCTGGTCTTGAAATGAGACCTAGAATAGGCCTGGATATGAGGCCCACTCTCTAAAGAGCTCAGCCTCAGCCTTGAAGGATATGTGCACAGCCCCTTGGAGACTGGGTTACATTGAAGGAGGCCTTAGTATACATGCTAGGCAGGATTGTTGTTGGAATCCTTAATTTTCAAGGCCTTTTAGTAGTAGACGGCCATGTAGTGCTGTTTTTATAAAAGCAAAGGTACGAATTTTAGTCTTTGATATTAATTTTGGTTGGAGAAGATATGTAGAGTCGCTACACTTAGGGAAGATACTGCTAAGGGAAAGGTCACTTTTTGTGAGAGAAATTGACTTAGAAATGCTGACCATTGCTCAGCCCTCTACCCACATGGCTGCTATAAGAGCTGCTCTTCACTCTTGGATGCTCTGCTCAGAATGTTAACTCCCCTGAGTTTTTCCACACTCCCTGGTGAGGCTCACCTCAGGAAGTCTTTTCACCATCCTTTTCCTGGATCGGTCATAGGCCTGGACCATCTCCACACACACATACACACACTGGGCATTTCCTTATCTGGAAGCACAACTGCCAGCCTGGTGCCACATCCTACACAAACACTGCCTCATAGCAGCTCTCAGGGTGGCTTCATGTACTGTCATCCCCTTTCCTACAGGCAGCCTGCTGATTTTCTGTCTCCCTTACTACCACAGGCTTCACCACTGAAATAAGGCTTCAAACAACATTTTTAGCAAAGCATTTATTATGCAAAACTGAGTATTTAGCAAGTCGGTATAAATTAAAACCCCAGAGATCAAAGGGTCCACCATCCAGGTCACAGGCACTTTAATTGTACCATGAGGCTGCAGTGGGATGATAGATTCTCACTGTACCACTGCTGTGGAGCGCTGCAGCCCTGGGGCTCTTGGTCTTCTTGCTACTAAAGAAGGGACGAACCCGATTCCTGGAAGAAGGCAGGACTTGCTCCCTTTTCTCTCTCCCCCTTGGCTTAGTTCATTGTCTGTAATGACATCTGTTTTCTTTTCTGTGCTGGTTTGTACACAAATCCTTTGCACTCTGAGAGTGTGTTTTCCATGAGGGTAAGGCATCTTTCCATTCCTGGAATGCCTGGCACAATGATTGGGAGATGTAGAGGTGTGTGTGATGGAGGGAGGCCTCTTGTAACTGTGCTGGAGACCTGCCAAGCTGTTGCTTCCCCTTTGGCCACCTCTGGCCAAGACTTGCCTAGGCTCCCTCCTGCCTCTCTCTGCCTTTCATGATGTGGCCTAATTATAGGTTATCTTGGTACGGGAAGGGTGACAGCAGAAGTCAAATTTACAGCAGGAGCAAAGCAAATCAATACCAATGGAACAAACTGTACCCAGCCCTTCTCTGGGGATTTTACAAAGCAAAGTGAATTCAGCTGTGAAAGGAAGTGTTAGTGCCCCCACCCCTGACACCCTGGCCAGGTCTTGGCTCTGCAGTGAGAAGCGTGGCTAGGGTGTGAGTGAGGGGATCTCTCCCCTTAAAAAGTCCAGGGACAACATTCTGTGTATGGTGCTTTGGCATTGGAGAAGACAAGTATGACAACTGGAAGCATCTTCTTCATAAAATGGTGGCTGCAAAATTAATAAACTGAGTTGTAAATGCTTTGTCCTCTGTCCTTCACAATCAACATCCTCGGATCAGGACTGTGAGTGAATGAAGTCTCCTGGCTGTTAGCGAGGGGGCAGGGTCTGCATATGAAGGGCATCATAAGTGTCCTTGGTGGCTGCGCTGAGCCCCTAGTGAAGACAAATCACAAAAGAATAAACTTTTAGGCCTAAGTTTACTGACTAGCCCGTCCGTGAATCCCACTGCCTTCAGTAGCCCAAAAAGATCCCTTCACACCACAGCTGGGGAGTCATCCCTGAAAATCCTGATAGAAAGGTAGGTTCTTTGTTATAAATGCTACAAATGACTTTGAAGCAACTCCTTTCCAGCTTGATTCTCACCCCTCTCCCATCAGACTCCCTATCCAACTGAAAAGGCAGCTTTCCCTTGTCACATTCTGATCTGGATTCTGGGAGGTGCCAGAGAATCTGCTCCCTGGGCCCACATCCAAGGAGCTTCCAGTCTGGCCTCTGTGGTTCATTCTTCGGACCCGAAAGGTGATGGAGCTTCCAGCAGCTGCCCATAAGCAACTTTGAATATCCCTGCTCAGGCAATCCGGGCAATGAGAAAGATAAAGCCACTGAGGGATCCCTTTTTAGAAAAGTAGGTTCTCTGCACATAGTTTGCATAATTTGCACTAATTTACATAAGCCAGGCATCTGATTATATTAACATTTTCCTTTTAAAACTGCCTGTTTTTCTTTCTTCAATCTTTCTGCCAGATCTTCCTAAACATTGGGACTTTGGACAGAGCTAAGCTAACACAGTGGACCAAGAAAACAATCACTTGTCTAGGGTCCTTTACCTATTTCTGCCTGCACCTCTGGGGCTCCCCTCCCATTCTTTAGATAGCTGCTACTGTCTGCTAAACCCAAATGGCATGGGGCTCCCAGAGCCTCCACAACTGAGTCCCAACTGTAGAGACTAAAGGCAGTGGAGTGGCCTCCGATCTGCTTGTGTGCCCTGGGTCTGCTCTCCCTGGCTGCTGACGAGGGCTGATACAAGCAAACCATGGTGGCTTCAGCTTCACCCCATGTCAGAATAGTACTGCCCAGAAAGGGGGCGGCAGCTCTCACCTGGTAAAGGCCATCATGCCCCTTGCCTCTCCGCCTCTGTAAAGGAGATTAGAAAGCGAATCAGTAACACTCTTGCTTAACTGCCTCCATTCGAAGGAGAAGAAGGAACTGTTTTCCAGCCAGCACCACCCCCTCTCCTGGTACAGAAGGACCCTTAGGCCACTGGCCAGACCTTTGGTTCTGTAGAATAAAAAGACACCTGACTCGGGTCTTCAGGATCTGGGACATTGCTGGCTGCTTGGAATAAGCGGACCTCCACACAGCTTGTCATCAGATACCCTGACTGAGAATGGTAACTAAATAATGGTTCTGAGCTCTGGCAGAATTAGCTCAAATCTCTTCCCCCCCCCCCCCCAGGGAAGTTGATATCCTCCCAATGGAAGGCACTGACCACACATGCTGGCCACTTGATTGCCCTGGGCCCCCTACTCAGAACTCAACGCTGTGCCCTTGAGATTTTGAGATTCTTATGATGAAATCACTAATGAACAAGGAGCTATACACTTATTCTATGGGACGCAGTAGCAATGCACAGTAAGCACATAGCAATGCTATGAACATCTGCTTCCAGCAAAGCTTAGCCACAGACTTTAGATTTGCCTCTTAGCCCATTCCAAATCTCATGTGCTGTCTAGTGGCACCTTCACATATGGCAGCTGTCACATGGGCTTTTCTCTGTTGGAGGAGGAATGGATGGGAAAGGAAAACTGGCAGGAATGTCTGAGAGACCAGAAGAAACTGCCTGGGCTCAAGGAAGAGCAGCACGCACCTCGCCCTTCGTCCCAATCTCACTGTAGGCCTCGGCCATCTTGTCTTTCTGTAGCGCCTGAAGGAAAAGAGATGATGTGTTTTCTTAAGTGATACAGAGTAGACCTTCCCCAGAAGCCTCTGGATTCCCAAGCTGGCAGTTTCCAGTCATCAAGGCTCCAAGCCTGACTTTAGAATCTTCTCTGATCTACCTGCTCTGCACACTGAACAGTTCTGGGGTTTAGAGCTGTTAGGCAGAGCACGGAGACTGAACAATATAGGAGCTCAAGGGAGCACCGAGTCACTTATTTGAACAAGTCACCTCTTCTCAGCCAGGACCACAGGCTGTGACATCACCAGGGGTGAGGGGTACCGAGGTGGCCTGACACTGAAGTTTCACTTCGCGGTGGGGGTTGGGAGAACTTTACAATGGGATAAAGTGCTCAGAATAGGCCACCCTTGGGATCAGCATCCTCTCAGACAAGCCAGCTCCACATTCCTGCCCAGCATAGCCTGCAGCTCCCACCCAGCTCCCCAAACACAGGCTCAGAGCCCACAGAACAAAAAACAAACAAACCAAAAGATGAGGTGACACATAAACCATCCAGGGAAGGGCAGGCCCTCCCTTAGCCTTCTTCCAGCTCTCTAGAGTGAATAGTGAGTTCTCTCATACTCACATTGTACACGCCTTCCTGAGGGTTCCTCCTTCTCTGCTGAGAAACACAAAAGGGCAAAGATGAGCTAGAATCCATGCTGGAAAGTGTAATCAACCCCATGCTGCCTGGCCCACTCACTGCCGTGCCCTGTGGTTCAGCTATCAGTCTCCACATTCTCCAGCTTTGCTCTGGCTACCCTAGGGAACAGAAGCCACTCCACAGCCTACATTTGTTATTTGCATACTTGCACACACACTTCACATTCTCACCTGGGCAGGCCCAAGGGATGTCTACTGAGGGTCTTTCAGCCCCCTCGCAGATGTACTACCATATGTACCATAAACCTAGACATTGGCTGGGTCGCCTCATTCAGGACAGAGCCATCCAGTCAGTGTCCATCAGGTCCTACTGGGATGTGGTCACAGAAAATTGTGGTACCCTCCCTCCTTGCCCTTCCCCTATACCTTCCTAGTCCTAAGGAGAAGAGCTGAGACTGGAAGATGGAATAGAGATTAGGGACTTTCCTACTTTCTACGCCCTCTAGCAATGCGCACCCAGCGCAGAACTTAGAGGACCTAGGTCATGGCTGAGTGGACGGGGATGACATTGAGTACCTTTGAGTAGTACTGGCCTTAAACTGCACTTTTGACCTGAGCCCCACTATTAAGAAGCCTCTAGTCCAACAAAGGAGTCATCTAGACCTTCCCTCTCTACAGGGATGTAGTCTACAAAGCCAAGAGGACACAGGCACCTGGAGCCTGATGTGGCCATGTTCTAGAAGGGTATTCAGAATCCAGAATTCCTTCTCCATGGCCTTAGCCCCTTCCTATGTGTATCTTGACATTGGGGCTGTCCTGTGGAGGCAGGTGATGCTACCATATATACATCTTGAGTTGGCTAAGAAGCAGTAGAGCAAAGGTAGACAAGAGCTTAGGGTGTGATACTCATGTGTAGAGCACCTTATGATGCAGAATGAAACCAAGAAGAAAGGAAGGTGGCAGCAAGTGGGTCTTTGTCATCCTCTTGTCCTAGGTCCTATCCTACTGTGAGTCTAGTGCTCACTGTAGGCAGAGTGTCTCTGTGTCTTAGCAACTGCACCCAAATAACCACTCAGAAACTTATTATTATTTATAAATGCCCAGCTAATAGCTTAGGCTTCTTACTAACTAGCTCTTATATTTTAAATTATCCCATTTCTGTTCCTTTATTTGCTGCCCCATGGCTCACGGCCTGTTACCTCATTTTATACACATAATGCTTCCTCTGGGTCTTGCTGGCAACTCTCAGACTCCTCCCCCTTCTTCCCAGTATTCTTAGTCTGGTTCTCCTGCCTAACCTTATCCTGCCTAGCTATAGGCCAGTCAGCTTCTTTATTAAACCAATCAAAGTAATACATATTCACAGTGAACAGAAGAATTATTCCACAGCATTTCCCCCTTTTGTCTCATTAAAAAGGAAGGTTCTAACTTTAATATAGTAAAATTATATGCAATAAAAACAGTTATCGAGTAAGAATTAAGGGCTATCCATTTCATTTGTATTTGGCAAATTTGGAGAAAGTATTTTATTATTTTTTTATCATAACTGCCCACTGTACTGGTATGAAGAGCCCTTCCTCAAAGCCTGCCCACCCCAGAGGCAGGGGCGCTCTTTACCTGTTTGCCTCCCATCTCAGGATCCCGAGCCCGCTTCTTATCCAAAACGTCATATTCCTCTCTTCGTCCTAGATTGAGCTCCTAGAACAGGAGATGGGACCTTGAGGAGAACGAAGTCACATCAACTGAGACTGGGGTTTGGATTCCCACCTGGTGGCTCCACAAGAAGCAACATGGGGAAAGTGAGGTACCTTGGTGGGAAAGGCACTTGCCTCAGAGCCTGAGGGTCTGAGTTCAGTCCGTAGGACCCACTTGGTGAAAGGAGAGAATCCTCTGAAGAGTATGTGTGCACCATGTTACAAGCATATGCAGCACAACAAAAAGTAAAAATAATTTACATTTTATTTATATCATGTATATATGTGTGTGCCTGCTGTATGCCTGTGTACCACGTGCCTGCAGAAGAGGCATCAGATCCCCTGGAACTAGAGTTACAGGTGTTTCAGAGCTACTATATAGGTGCTGGGGAAAAGCCTGGGTCCTTTGCAAGAGCACCCTCAACTGACTCTCCAGTTCCAGAAATGTGATTTAGGGGGGGAGGGGCAGGGAGAGAACATGCACAGAGGCAAGAGAGGTGGTGAGAACCACTTCATTTTTATGCTAGCACCTCAGAAAATACCTGCTACCAGGATGGTGCACAGCAGGAACCTCAGAGTCACCATGTACTTTTCCTCCTACTGATTTAGCTAATGGGGTTCCTAATAACATTTTCACTAGCAAGTGAAACCAAGGCTGCCAGAAGGGAATCACACAGACCAAAGACTCACTGCATTTCTATGTGATTCCCCCCACCCTCTCACCCCCCCACCCCCGCTGCTGTGACCTCTAGCCTCTGCAAATTGCTGGTGGCTGGCAATTCACTTGAGGCAGGGCTGTGCCGTGTATCTCATAAGTAAAGTTCCTCACCATCACAGAAGCACTGTGGGCAAGCATGGTTGCTGCCGCAGTCTTACGGCTATAAAACTGAGGAATCACAACCTGTCACCAGTCACCAGATTGATAGCCGTGGACCAGACCTACAGCTGAGCCTGGTTTTGGAGCTTCCCTAGGTCTGCAGAGTGGGAACTTACATTGTAGAGCTGGTTGGAGCCTTGCTGGTAGGTGACAGCATCCACACTCCTGCTGAACTGCAACAGAGCAGAGAGAATCATGGATAAGCACCATCCCCAAGATAGCCAGAGAGGCCTGCTACCTTGCTGAGCTGGGTGATAGCCCCTCAATGCTTGCTGACAACAAATCACATGTGCCTGCCTGCTGTGACTGTTCCTTGCAGGGACCCAAGGTGAGGCAGCTCCCTTCTGAGGCCTGTTGTTCTTTCCTCTGCCTGCTACCTGAGTATGGAAGAAGCTCACTATCCCCAGTAAAGACCTTGGCCCTCCCCCTGTGTCAAGAGGGCAATCAGTCTATGCCTGCTGGGAGCCAGGAGCACACTCCTGTGCTTCTTCCTCCAGGCACTATACAGGACACTCAAGGTAGATGGCAGCTACAAAAGGCTGTCTATTAAATTGGTCCACTGGCATCATCACCAGCCCTTTCCTGAGTGCTTGCTTACTGTCCTGAGCATGTGCCCCAAGCTGACATCACCACACATGCCACCTAAGCTGAGAATAGCTTCAGGGCTTTTAAACAGTCAGAGCTCTGGAGGGAATCTTACAGATCGGCTAGGTATCGTTTTCAAGTAAGTAATAAATAAATAAGACTTTTTCAAATAAAATCTTACACCAGAAAGGAAATGGATTATAGTGCTCTGAAGGAATCAGACTTGTATCTGCCCCAGATGCATCCTTTTTACAAAATCCATGGTTTCAGGCACCTGGTGAAGATCCGTGTACTGTCCAACACTCTTATTTGCAGATGGGGAAACTGGGGCTTGTAAAGAAAGGCTGATGTGGCCTTGATTAGCAGCTCAGCAGCAGGCCCCCCAAAAGGCTGCAAATCTTCCACTTCCTTGTCCTTAACTGCCTGACATAAGCCTTCTGTTTGCTAGCAGATGCCATGAGACACTCGCATATCCAGGCATAGATACAGATCCTCACTAACGCACCTAGCATTAGGCTCACTGTCCTGCCCTGTCTGCCACAGATGGACACCCCACCCTCTCAGCCTAGCCACTGTGCACAATTGACTGTCCCTGCTTTGCCCATGCACCCAAGCATAGCCCAGGCCTGAGATTCTCCATTGCCAAAGCCCGACCACACATCCTCCTCTCATTCCAAAGCTCAGGAGAACCCACCTTTGCTCTCAGGTACAGGGCTGTGACAACAATTCCATAGATGAAGAGGATTCCATCTAGCAGGTAGCAGAGCTTGGGATCCAACAGACCAAAGCTCTGTGCCTCTGTGCCGAGAAAGAAAACTATCAGCTATGGTCATGCTTACAGGAACACATCCCTTCTACCCTTGGTGGACTTTGTGACAGATTGCCTCCCAAGAAATCATGACAAGGACACTAGGCCCAATCGTCATACCTTACACAGACCACAGCCTGCACCCTCTCTCACACACCCGATCTGAAGAACCAAGAAAGGTGGGGCTCAGAGATTTCATGATTTTCAGTTTCTTTGCATTGTCAATAAAGTCTAGGTGTAGTGGCACACATGGGTAATCCCAGCGCTGAAGAGTCAAGAGGATTGTGAGTTCAAGGCCAGCCTGGGCTGTCTAATAAGCTCCAGGCAGCCTACTTTTCAGCTCAAAGCCTCTTCTGTTCCGTAATTCTCACTAATTCAGTGGGTTCCTAGCCCCTCCCGTCTTTATAATGTGTGTTAAACTATGCTTAAAGCGTGTATAGTTGGCACTATCACCTGATAAGGAAGGTAGGGGCTGACGGAAAAGAAAGATGTTAAATAGAAGCTAGCACTCCTATTTGAAAAAAATCACAGTGCGAGCCACCAATGCATGTCATTGAGCTTGACTGAGCTCCTAATAGGTAACTGTGCAGCACCTGGACCTGAGAACCAGCCCAGTGTCCCAAAACCCTCACGCCAGCCCTGCCTGAGACCCACACAAGCAGGTCTCCGTGGCTTTTCAGCATCTCTGCAGGCAGGAGCGCCCTCTTGTGGCTTCTGTCCAGCCATGCTGGGGCAGAGACGGGGTACGGTGACCAGGGGCTGTGGTAAGCCTAGCTGTTTAATTTGAGACAAGATATCCTTCCATGGCCTCAGGTGGAAAATGTCTTTGTCAATCCCACAGTCCCTGCTCAGAAACCATTGATGACCCGACACGTCAAAGAAGGCTGGAATTCTGTGCAGCCCCATGGAGGCTCTGCCTTTCCAGACCAAGACTTGCTACCACCTGTCCCTTCTCTAACTGTTCCATGTATTCAAGGGCGGCCTTGAGCTTACTTACTATATAGTCAGTCTTGGATTTGTAATGCTCCTGCCTCCACATCTGGAATGGTGGGATTCACAGGTGTGCACCATCATGTTTGGTGGTTTGAGGGATCAAACCCCGGGCTTCTTCCCTCATGGTAGAAAAACACTATACCTACTGAGCCATAGTTCAGCCCTTCCTAGTGTCTTCTATGGCTCATTGTCCCTTAACCTTCCAGGTGCTTTCTTAGCCTTGGCTTCACCTGACAATCTCCTCTGGACCACCACTACCGGCTCTGCCCAACACCTGCAGAAATCAGACCCATGCCCTGCCATCTGAGTCCCCACTGATAATCAGTGAATGGTGGAGGTTGCAGAGCCTGTATCCCTCTGGAAGCTCAGGCGTCCCGTCTCAGGCTGTAAGCACTGGAGGCGGATGGCTGCATCTTTATCGTTTTGCTTCCTGCCCCACCCCCAACACCAAACCCAGGATGGACATTCATCACATTTCCTACAGTTGAGAGGAGGGCATGTTTCGGTGATGGCGAGATGGTAGGGCCCCAGCCCGAGGCTGCTCTTTGCTCTAATAATGACCCATGCGCCCCTAAGAAGCAAGTCAGCCCCTAGTAAAGGCTACCAAAGCTAGAGTGACTTTTTTTTTCTTTTTTTCTTTCTTTTAGGGCTAGAGATATGTCAGTGGCGATTTACAGTGTGGTTGAGATTCATAGAGAGCCAGGAGAAAATCGCTCCGCTCCCTGT
The DNA here is from genome assembly GCA_033318265.1 of Phyllotis vaccarum. Taxonomy (NCBI): domain Eukaryota; kingdom Metazoa; phylum Chordata; class Mammalia; order Rodentia; family Cricetidae; genus Phyllotis; species Phyllotis vaccarum. The sequence goes on from JARWLC010000017.1 coordinate 28,056,933, forward strand.
CCTGTGGAATGAGAACGGAAAATACTGGACAGTAAATTTAGAACAAATAAGAAGAAATATCTCTTTGTGTTGTGCAGAATCAGCACAGTAGGGGGCAAGCAGGGAGCTGGCCACCCTCCCACCCCCGGGGATGAGTAATAGGAGCTGGTTTTCCTACTCTCTTTTTTAAAGAGCCACATAGTTTTATGGCCAGCAACTGAAGCGCTAAGTGTGGGGCTGGAAAGAAAAGGACAATAACCCAACCCTTCATAGGGACTGCCCGTTTTCTCAGTCCTATAGAATGTGTACTGAGAGACGTGGGCCTCAAGAATGTGGTGATAACCCAGAAAAATCCCATACAAGAGCTCAGGATCTATGTCAGCTACATCATTTATTAAGAAAAATCCCATACAAGAGCTCAGGATCTATGTCAGCTACATCATTTATTAAGTATTTGTTGGGCATTGGCTCCTTGCTAAGAAGAGGTGGTGTTGGGGGCAGGTGCTTCCACTGCTTCACCTGCCACTTCCTAGCTGTGTGGTCCTAGAAAGTAACCTCGCTTCTCTAGGCCATAAAGCAGGTGGGGTCACTTGTGTTTACCTGTATGGATGCTTCTGCAGGTGTAAATGGCAGGTTTTCTATTTCCTGTATAAGGGCAATGGCATCTGATATGTGGGCGTTCACCCCAGGAACAGTTCTTCACAATGCCCCTTGTTATGGTGATTGTATTATCTCAAGGCTCCTGATCCCAGCTGCTTCCCCTCCCACTCCTAGGCAGAGAGGCTATCATCTCCTCCCCTGAACTGCTTGCATATCCTATTCATATCTTGCATCCCATGTCAGGCACTGCACTCAGATTCTTCCCAGGAGGGATTTAGGGGACTACCACTGCAGCTGTTTTCCCGTACAGTGGTAAGATGAAAATCTTACGCTCCCACCCACACTCCAGATCCACAGCCCCCAGGATTAAAACCAGTACCTAAGAGAAAATCCAGAAGCCCATTAAGGGTTCTAGAGTCCAGATCTATGCCTGCCTGTTGGAAGGGCCCCCTGGGGCCCTGTGGAGGTTGACTTAGCTAGCCTGGGCTAGGGCTTGGGTAGAGAGACTTCAGTACTGGCTGGGGAAACCCAGCATCTCACGGAGCTGATATAGCCCTAAACATGAAGAGGGAACTTTGGCCTTCCACAGCTGTGCATCCACATCGTCTACACAAGAGAAAATGTCACCATTGGAGAGGAGAATCACAGTCATACTCTGTCCCTCTGTTCTAAAGCAGTGGCTATATGGTCCGGGCTTTGAGCATTTCAAGTCTCAGTGTGGGGATTTAGTAAAAGCTCCAAAAGTTTTCGGAGATATAGGAGAGATCTAACCACAGTCAGTCTAGGAGGATCAGAGAGGGGCAATTCACACCTTTAATCCTAGCACAGGGAGTATCCTGGGAGTGGTGACCTATGCCCTTAATCCAAACTGAATTTGAGGTGATCTTAGTTTACAGAAGGAGTTCCAGGCTCCAAGGCAGGTAGAGGTGAGGCCACACCTTAATTTACCAAAAGAGTATTTAAGGCAGGCATAGAAAGACAGAAGAAGCCAAGAGAAGTCAGGCTGAGGAAGCTGGAAGACAGCTGGGTAAGATCTGACTGTGGTGTTTACTCTCTCTAATATCTCTGACATTTATTCATGCAACACCTCAGTTTCCTCACTGTATGAAGGGAGTTAGATTACTTATTCCCCTGTTGGTGGAGGATTAGATGTAGCTATATTTACCAGGTGAAGGTCCTGGTTTGTTCCTCATAATGCCAGTTAGCACAGTCACTTTTATTTTACTTTAAGCCCATGAGTAAAAAGTTGGTGTCCTTACCTTATGGTATGACACCTGAGCTAGACCATATGAGACACTCTCTCGAAGGAGGCCCCCAGGGAATCTCATTCCTCTAGTGGCTTATACTTGCATCCTGATGCCAGTGCCTCTGGGATCTGCTTCTAACAACAGGGATTAGGTTTTAATAAGCCTGGCCCTGTCATAGCTGCTGATAACACCCTGCTGTGTCCTCACACCAAACTCTTCTTGTAGCAAATCCGGTTGAGGAGCTGGGTATCTGCTCAACTACCTCAAACCATTTGACCACAGCTTCTGCTGTTAAAATGACTTCCCGTGTCTGGTAGATTTGACTCTGAGAAGAGTCCAGATGGCAGGTAGAACGCTTTTATCAGGCCCAGTTCACAGCTTAATAGTCTGAAACCAGAAGGCGGAAGCAAATTCATCAGGAACACTTGCCAATTGATGGCAAAGCTGGAGTGACTCCGGACACTTCCTTGGCCCTCTGTCTCAGGATAATCTCATCTTTAACGCAAGCTCCCGAAATCCCACCCACCTGTGAATGCACAGCCCTTTGGACACTTAGTCACAGTGGTGTATGACATTACCACTTGGTATGTTTCTTTCCAGCAAGTTCTGGAAACCTCAGCTAGTTCATTCTGGTTTTCCTCACCTGGTTTACCACTAGCCAGGAGATGTGAGGAAAGAGTGTAGGCCTCTGAGGCAGAAATAGTCTCAGAGTCAAGGTTGGAGTCTGTTTCTCATTGGCTTAGTGTTTGAGAGATTTCCTAACCCTGAGCTTCAGTCCCCACCTGCAGAAGCGACTTAATGAAACGAACACCACATAGCAGGGCAAAGCAAATGAGGCGCAGTGTACGGAGAGGGCCCCTGCACAATGGCATGTGTCTGTAGCAGAGAGGTTTTTTGGCCCTGGACAGCCAGAGGATTAGACTTATAGACTTGTCACATTAGACTTTTTAGTCCTTTGTTTGTTGTTTAGTTTTTAAAAAGTGACGTAGATGTTTATATTAAGTTTATGTTGTTTGGCCTATGGCTTGGGTTCTCCCACACTTGGGCATATTGTTAGTTAGTTTTTATATCTTAGTTTAACTTATTTTTATTAATTTGTTTGCCACGTGGCCCATGGCTCATCTGTGTTTTTTATATGGTTTTCTTTTGGGGGAAGGGGGCTGGCTTGATCTGTCTTGACTCTGCCTTTCCTTTTTTATTTATTTTGATTTTTTTAAATCTGTTTTTTATGGTGCCTATCATGGGCCAAAACAGCTCTTTTCTTTAAAGATTGATATCTACAGCATACCGAAAAACATTCCCACATCATGTGTCCACCTTGCAGTGACATCCTTGTCACACAGAGGCTCTGTAGGTACAAGCAGCAGAACCAATAGAGGGTGTGTCCTCCCCTCCCCTCCATGCTAGGTTTGGGAACAAGAAGCTGACTCTCCAACGCACAATGGTGAAACTTTGCTTTCAGGATAACGTTAGGTCACCAATATGTGTGAAGGATCTGGCCCACACAAGGTACTCTTTGTGTGGAGGCATTGTGAGAACGCCTGGCTTCACAAACCAGCCATGATGAGACACCTGTGCTGCCCTGCATACCATCTAGAAAACTTATTATTCTTGCATGGTCTGGTTTAACACTCAGCAACTTTGAACAATCCCAGCAGGCTCATTACCAGGTGTGTTTTCACAGAAAAGAAGCAAGGCTCCCAAAGGCCACCCAGCTGGAAAGTCCCTGAGTGCACCTGGAGCAAGCTCCTTCTCCACAACTTTGTCCCAGGACCTCAGGGATTCCTTTCATCTGGATAGCTCCAGACCTCCACAGGGACTTCTCTGACAAGTGCCTCTGGCCTCTGCTTGAATACATCCAGGGGTAAGAAAGTCTTTACCCACCAACCCCTGGTGGAGAGTCTGGTTCTGTCTTTTAAATCCCACTCAGGTCTGGCTTTTGTCCAATTTATAGGAAGCACTTCAGCATTGCAGGTAGACACAAATCCTCGGAGGGGAACCAACATGAGACCAAGGTCTGGTTCTACCATGTACCGTAGGCTCCTCCCAGGCTACATGGTCCTTCAGACCTCATAAGCACTCAGTGCAAAGGAGGACTTAACATCATCCATGGTGATCAAATAGTTCACAGCCTAGGTAAGCACAGTCACCTTTCTAGCCTCTTTAGAACCCCAGCTCGGGACCCAGGGTCTTGCTGACATCCATCCCCACCCCCAGTCTCAGATTCAACTGACAATGACATTGTAGGTTAAGAATTCAGAAAACAGGAAGTCACATTTTCTCAGGAAGGCAGTGGCACCAGCGATGGGGGTGACTGTAGGACAGAGCTCTGAACACGGTACCAAGCCATGGCCTAGCACAAGGCACACAGGCTTTCCCATCAAGGGTTGGTGCCTCTGCTTTTACTACAGGAAGGATACAAGATAGACGCATGGCATAGGGAGGACCTCCATGAGCTGAAGACTGCTCAGTGCCTAGAACCACAGATGAGTTAGTGACTCTTACCCTACAACTGGGAAAACTGAGTCTCTGGGATGTTTTTAAAACGCTGCTAAGCGCTGCTCTCAGGGGTCTTGAGGGTCTTGAGGAGTGAGGAGGAAGGTTCCAGGCACTTCCTTCTCCAAGGGTCAAGCCTATGCGGCAGGTTGTTTCCTGGTTGTACTGTTCGTTTTGGCTGTCTGAGGCTGAGAGGCACATGGAGTTAGCTGTCCTATACAGATTGCTACCAAAGGCCAGGTCACACACTAGCCAAGTCCTTAGTGCCTGGCTTACCTGGAATTGCTGCGATCACCCTGACTTTCAGAACATCTCTACATAATTTACAAGGGCCACGTAGTCATTCCCTGCTCTAAGTTGCCCCAGCCTCCTTGCCCTTCCTCAGTGTATGGCTGCATACACTTGTTCTGTTCTGAAGCCATTAACCTGGTCACAGCTATCTACAAGCTACTCATCCCTGTAGGCAAAGATTCCAAGGGGAGAAAGAGACTGTTTTATTTCTCAGATTTAAAGTGACCATGGGTTGTGTTTTCCCTTCTGTAATTTTATTTCCATTAAAGTTGTGGTTTGTGCAATATTTTTACATTTTTCTGATTTTTTTCCTGTTTTCAAGTAAAATGAACTCATAGAAGTGCAGAAAGGTAAGAAAAAGTATTAAAACCTCTCATGAGTTCATGTTCGAACACAGCCATTTATAACTACAATAGCAACTTGCCTCCCAAAGTGTCTGCTGTTTATCACTTACAATCACCCTGAATCAAAACATTTGCTTTTCTTCTGTACTATAACTTCTCATATGTTATAACATTTCATTGTTTTATATAATCATGCTTCATATTTCCAGTTACTTCATAGTTTTCCTGAATACCTTACATTATTTTGCATCTGTGTGTGCACACATGTGTGTGAGTGCATACACTTACATCAGACAGCAACTTCTGAGTTGGTTCTCTCCTTGCACCCTGTGGGTTACAGGGATTGAACTCAGATCATCAGGCTTGCCAGCAGGTGCCCTTCTCTGCTGAGCCAGCTCCTAAATACCCTTATGAATGGCCTCCTAATGATCCTGTTGCTCTTCCACAACTGGGATATATAAACAACATATAAAACATTGTGTACATATAGAGCCAGGTGTGGTGGTCCATCTCTCAGTTCAAGGACAGCCTGGTCTACACACTGAGCTTCAGGCTATCCAGGGCTATGTCCGGAGATAGAGACGTTATCTCAACAAACAAACATACAAAACAAAAACCAAACAAACAAAAAAACCCAAAAAAACAATAGTGTATAGGTAAAGAACAGTATCCATGTATGGTGCATATACTTACATTATCTGTATAGATCTACAGAGACAGAGGGGAGACTCACTCCTTCCTCCTGATGCCAGGTTGGGCATATGGCTGCTGACTGTCACAGTCATGGTCATACTAAACACCAGCTCCTCACTGCTTTTTTTGTTCTGTTCCATTTGATGGTAACAATTGGCTGAGGTAAACTGGAGGCGGGGGTGGCGGTGGGGTGGGGGTCAGTCCTGATTTGCTCCACTTGGTAAGTAAAGAGGCTGAAGGTCGGGGAGGTGAAGTGACTCTCCTGTGGTTCAACAGCATACATGTGCCAGAGCCTGACAGAGAGGCCAGGCCTCCTTAGGCCTTTCAGCTTTCCCACACAGCCCTCACATTATCCTCAGCACATTAGACTACTTACAAGCAATCCACTCAGATCACAGACTCTGTGTCAAAATGATAAACGGGAATTTGCTATTTCTCTGAGCATGTAACTTACTCTCTATAAAAACTCTTGATATGCAGAGGTGTGTTTGCAAACATGTTTATTGCATCTGCAGACGAAAAAGTGAAAATAACAAGCATGTCCACTGACCAGGAATCTGATAAATTATGACATATTTATATGGCAGTTTAAAATGCTCACAAAAGACTGGGAATGTAGCTCAGGGTGCAGACTGCTTGCCAAGCATGCATAAAGCCCTAGACTTAATCTACAGCATGTGTAAGCCCGGAATGGAAAAGTGAGGGGCCAATAATCAGAAATTCAACACCAACCTAGGCTACAGGAGACTGTCTGGAGAGGGGAAAAATAAAAACTCCACACTGATAACAGAGTTCTTCATCTTTGCTACTTTGGAAAGATCTCCGGAATACTTAGGTTAAAAATACAAGAACAAACAGCCTGCTCCACAATAGTATGTATATGGTTTGTAGGTTAAAAAGAAAGAAGGAAGGAAAGAAAGGAAGAGAAAGAGAGAAAGAAAGAAGAAAGCTATAGGCTACATAGGTACATGTGCATAAAAAAACTACATCTGCCTCTAGATTCAATTTTGTTTAGAACAGTGGAAATAAACAGAGGCAAAGGTTGTGTGGCATTGTGGATATTCATGCCACTCTGTCACACTTAAAAACATTAAAGATGGAGCCCAGACATAGCTCTGTAGAAGAGTACTTTCCTACTGTGGGCAAGGCCCTGTGTTTAAACCCCAACATTGCCTATGCCCCCCAAATACGTAAGATTTGCCATAATAATAAAGTTAAAATACACATGTGCTGAGATGGACTATACATACACTCAGAAAAACCATGCAGGAGTTAGTAGGGGGGACAGCTCAGTGGGTAAGCACTTGCTGCTTGATCATAAGGACTTCAGATCCCCAGCATTGCCATAAAAACCCTGTCTGTCAATGGCCTGCATTTATAATCCTGACAGTGGAGTGGGGTGGAACAGGAGGCAGTTAGAGCCCAGGAGAAGATGGCTGCTTCAAAAACTATGGTGAAGAATTATAGACATGGGCCTCTTGCAGGACACACACAAGAACAGGTGTAAACATGCATATTTCACCCACATTTTTTATTATGAACATTTCTAAGTGTAAATAGAAACACTGAGTGCCAGCCACTCTTGCTACTGTCCAATGCTGAAGAAATGAGATATGTTCACTGTACAAACCCCCAGTATTCACTAAAGCACCAGTGGGGCCCAGCAGTGAAATAAGAAGCTGTCCTTTAGATCTATGAGTCCCCTTAGTGGATCCCACCCTAGCCAGGTGACCGTATACTGGACTCTCCCCAGGTTCCTGGGCTTGGGAGTTAAGACTGCCTGGGTTGCAGCTTGTTTCTGACCTCCTGGAGCTGATTTTGGTGGCCCAGTTGTTCAGGACACTGGAAGTTTTACAACACCTTAGGCGAAACCCACGTTTCTGACACCTCTTGCCTCTTGAGGCTGGCAGCTCCCGGGGGCGGGGCTGTCGGTGGCCCCGTGGGGGACCCCCTCAGGCTGCAGGCGCCTGAGTTGGCAGCGTAATGCACCCTATGAATCTAGCTGTGGGTGTGTCACCCCGCCTCGTCCGGATTGGAGGCTGGGGACGACGTGCCATTCTGATTTCAGAACCAATTTGGACTGCAAAGAGGGGTCGGAGTACAGCCTGCAATCGGGCCACCTGCGGTGAAACCTGGGTGCGTCCTACCGAAACACTTGAAACTAGGTGCTGCTGGGCTTTTCTCTCCAACCCCACTCAAAGCCCTGGTGTGAAGGGATGCAGCCTGAAAGGTGAAAGGGAGTGAGCAGGGAGGGGTCATGAGGCTTGAGGCCCGCTGTGGCTGTCCCGCCGGCTGCGGTGCAGTTACCGAGAGGCACCTCCCCCCACCCGGCCCGCAGCTGGCTCCCTGCTCGAGGTTTCCTGTCGAGCGGCTCCATCCTGGGCTGGGTTATCGTCGGTGATCTCCCATCTGAACCGCTCACACTCCACCACGGCCGCCCCCACTTGCGGTCCCTTTCTCCGGAACCGCACCGCCCCCGGACCCTTCGCAGAGCCGCCGGCCCCAGGGCGCTGGGGGGTGGGAGGGCACCAGGGACTGCTTCCTGGCATTGGAGGGCTGTCCGGGAGCCCTACCCCCGAAAGTCAAGGAAAGGGCCAGTCCCAGGGCCTTGTCCGGGTTGGGGACAGTGACCAGGGTGAGGCCAGTTCTCGCTCACGCCTGCCCACTGTGGCTTGGGGGACCGGAGGCAGGATCCTCGGCTCAAGGCCGGGTGAGCCCATACTGGCAGGTGGGGGCTAGTCCCCGCCCCAAAGCACCCTCCACCTCCCTCGCAGAGAGCGCGGGGGTGGGGGGAAGCAGAAGGGCTCTCTGCTCTCACACAGGGGGACTCCAAATGTCGTCAAAACTACCACTCAGAATCTAGAGCTACTTTCATTTCGAAGTGTCAGCTCGGAGCTTCAGGGCTTTCCTGACTCACATACCCAGCAGGTGAAGAAATACTGGTTTTATTGGCCCCATCGGTCACAGGACATAAGTTGGAGCATGTCCAGGGCTGTGTGGCCTCCCCTTCCCAGCAGGAGTGAGGGAACAGGCGCTGAAGAGACAGTGGTGACTGGACTATGCTGGTATTATTTGAGTGGAGCTAACCAGTTCCCATGAGAAAGACTCAAGAAAATTACAGATACATATACTTTCCTTCACAGGAATATAGATAGATAGATAGATAGATAGATAGATAGATAGATAGATAGATAGATAGATAGATAGATAGATAGGGAACAGCTTCAGGGTGGAGGGGATTCTTCACTCTGTCTTTGAGCTGAGCCCACCAAGTTAGCAAAGGGGTTACAAAGTCTGTTTAGAAGCCTGTATTGGAATTATTTGAGCCTCCAGGGTGGAGTATTTAAAACTGTTTCCCAGTGTTTGCATACCTAATTCTCTCTGGGAAACACTGCCTTCTGGGCTTGATAATCTGGACATTTCTATAAATATGAATATATCCTTCCTCCAACACTTGCAGACATACCACTCCTCAAACTAGGGCAGCCTCGGTATCTCTCGATGGGAGTTAAAGTCTCAGTCTGTACCTTTGTTGCAGAGACGCCCAAGAGAACAGACTTTGGCACCAAAAGGGTGTCTTGAGTTTGTTGTCCACATTTTGCCTTGCCAATGTGGACACACCATGTAGCGCATACCTTATCAACAGAGAAAATGTTCTGTTCTCTCAGCCCCGCTTTCCTCTCATGAAGGACCAGCTGGGGAGGTTACTAGTGACTATCCAGGACACCTAATACCCACCTGTGTCTTGGGGGATAGTGGAACAGGTGCAAGATGCCAGCCCGCTCAGGGGCAGGAGTGGGTGTCACTCTGTCAGCCCTGCAGGCCGCGGCTGTGGACAATTTAGAAACTCAACAGACTGCTGGGGCTGAGAGGCAGGTGAAATGGGGTGGGAAACCTCAGTCTGTAGCACATTTCCAGTCTTCCTTTCCACAACTGTCAGAGAGAACAAGTTTAAACCCCTGAAGACCAGAATGGCAGTTTGAAGGTGGAAAGAATTTTTTAAAAATGCTGCGAAGCAAACTGAAGGAGGAATCTTTCCCCTGCCTTGATGGGACTGGTTTAAGATGGAAGAGGAGCCAACTGGAACTCACCTAGTAAAGCCAGGAAGGGTGAGCCCTGCTGTGAAGTCAGGAGAGCACACAGTGGTGCTCTTGAGTGTTGCAGAGTGCTCCCCATACTGCCTATGTCCTCCACCCCCAAGCTTTTTCAAGCCTTTCTCAGCTTTCCAGTTCCACTCAGGCTTCTTCCTCCAGGAATTTCAGCCCACACCCTCACACATAGTCCCCACCCCACCCCCCACCCCCCACCCCCCAGTGCAAAGAGCTCACTTTATCCTATGCTGTTCTTTCCTATTCAATGAATTCCATGTTGCCTCAGGACGAAGACCATGGTTTCTAGTTCTTTCCTCTCTACTTGGTGGGGAGCCCAGTTTTAGGCAGCGTCCTCCCACCTCATTAATAACATAATTGCTTGGAAATTAGAAGATGGATTGATTGGTTAAAGGTCATTAATGATATAAATAAATGAATCCTGTGGCTTACATTTCAAGGAGCCTGTGAGACTCAAAAGAAACCTATCCCCCCCCCCATCCCCACCTCCACCCCACCTCTACCCCATCCCTACTCCCATCTCCACCCATTCCTACCTCCACCTCCACCCCTACCCTGTGGGAGCTTTGGCCTGTAAAGTTAACTCCCCCTGGGTTCTTTGCCTCCTAAATAAGTTGTTAACAAAGTAACTTCTCTGGTTCTGTCCTGCTGGGTCCAGCTCCAGGATCCAGGATTCAAAGCAAGAAAAACTGCTTATGATTTCCTCATGAAGTGGTTACAAAGTGTCAGATTCCCAAACTGCCCTTCATGTTCCCTTTGATCCCAGAGCTGCTGTCCTTGGCAGGAGCTTGCTACTCTGAGCTTGCATATTTTAGCCCTCAGGACGGTTGGCAGCTCCTGTCTTCCTAGGCCAGGCCCAGGCTGTGATTGTTTGACAGGGACCTAGGTCCTGTTGGGGCAGGAGTGCCCTGGGTCAGCTGAGTTTATCTGGAAGGGGCTGCTAGCCTTCTAGGAAGACCAGCCAACTGCTCTTAGCTTCAACTCATTTTATTCAAGTTCAACTTTCCAAAGCTTCACCTTTGAATACTCAGTCAGCATAGATGTTTACCCTCTTGGCACATTTCTGTGCTGTGTTCAAGCAAAGTGGGTTCCAGTGGGTTCTAATCTACAGGGGAACCTAAAAGTCAGAAATCATGGGTTGCATTTACAGTTAAACAGGATATGGGTTTAGCTGGCTGGCCACTGTGCACCTGTAGTCCCAGCAATTCAGGTACAGAGGCAGGAAGATCACTTGTGTCCTGCAATCAAGACTGGCCTGGAGCAGTCTTGTAGTGAAACTCAGCTCAAAACAAAGCATACAAGATTATTTACAAATAATATATTCAAATTTGGATCGCAGAAACAGATACAATTGTTGATTTTTTTCAAACACAAACAAACAAAAAACCACCCATGCACTACCTCCAATGTATGTCCAGTTCTTTTGGATTCCTGCATTTCATGTAAGTTTTTTTTTTTTTTTCATATTAACAATTGTGCTTCTTGTTTTAAATTTAGAGGTCTTGAGACCATGTCTGGAGGTTGGAGGGAAACACATTGAGCCTGTTATTCGATTATGTACCCATGTTTCAATTCATCCATTTTCAACTCTGAAGATTGAGCTTGAGGTCTCTTGTGTACCCAGCTCCATTTTCAAAGTAAGTTTGGTCATGTTTTTTTTTAATTTTTTTATTTTTCTGACACTCCACTGTTCTGGGCCCTTTTTTTTTTTTTTTTTTTTTTTTTTACTAATTATTTGATGAGCAGTCTACCTTTGCTTTTTTTTTTTTTTAGTTGAGAACTCAGACCTTTTGCAAGATGGGAAACATGCTGTATGTTTCTTTTCCATCATTCAATAGCCAGCAGCCACAGGAGGCCACAATGGCGTAAGAATGCAGAACGGAGGCGGATGATTTGCACGTGTATCCTTGCCTTCCTGTCTGTACCTAAAGTGACCACCTCCCACCCTTCTTGGGCTATCAGCTCTCGATGCCTGGTCTCCTAAAACGTTTGACTAAGATGAGGAAGAGAAAAGCGGCCTCGGAAGAATCTTCCCGGTGCACTAAGTGTAGAAAAGAGACCCAGCCTTTTCTCTAGTCCTGTCTCTTGGGTGACTATTTTCTGAGTTCTGGAGGCTGGCTGCTTCGCTAGGTGACAGGGTGCTCGAATTTCCCAGCCTCGGGATGCGAAAATAAGACTGCCAGAGCATCACAGTCCTCACTGGAGGTGTGTTTGTCAGTTTGGCAACCCTCGGGTGCCCAGCCCACGCCCGGTAACACTGGCTTGTGACATACTTCGTGTGGATCAAAGGCTCTCAAAGCCGAGGCGCCTGCAGCTGCCAGTCTGAGGACTCAGGAGGGGAGGGGGGCGGAATGCTGTGGGTATGGGCGGTGGTGGGCGGAGAGCCCGCCTTTGTGGCTGCTCTGTCCCTGGGAAGGAGTGCACCCTGCTGGCCGCCACACCCAGCCTGGCCACCCCATGCTCTGTTGGGGTGCCAGGGTAGCCTAGGAAAAGCTACACTGCTCAGCTCTTTGGTTGCTATTGCCACATTGAGAGTCCAGGACGTCTCACCAGGATGGCCAGGGACCCATGAGAGCCATAGGATGTACCTTAGAACTACTTCTGTTGTCTTAAAAGCTATGATTATACTTCACTACTGAAGAAAGACTGGGTGGGGGGGAGGGCACAGCAAACCCTTGACGGTGGTTTCAGTTGTGGTTTGGGAAATTGTGGGTTATCTGGTTATTATTTGTGCCTCCTATTTACCCAGCTTCTACAATACATACAGATACATGATTTTGAAAGGAGAGAGAATAATCAAGGTACAATTAGACAGATTTCATCTATCAGACCTCCTTCAACCAACTTCCAGCCCTACCAATTATCAGTTGCACTGTGGTTCTGACTGTGAATATCTGAATTATACTACATTTGCACACATGTGCACACACGAGGAGGGAGCAAAAGGGGCAGCTGATGTGATTCTGAAGTTACAGGTTGGTTCTGACCAAGTTGCCCATTAATACAGGAGGCTGAATAATTAGTACGGTAAAATTACAAAGGTTGTGGAGGCCCAGACAGGCTGGTCAAATACCCAACCTACACAGAACCCAGGTCCTCTGGCCTCAGAGTTCCCTTGTCCAATTTGAAGCCATTCTGAAATCCCCAATCAGCATTGCGAGAATCCCTCCATGAATGCAGCATGAGGCACAAGAGTCGGCCCCTTGGGAGTCGGCCCCTTGGGAGTCAGCCCCTGCTAGATGCTAGCCCCTACTTAGGAATACAGCCTCTGTTCTAGACTATGCCGAGAGGCACACCAGCTGCTTCTCCAACCTAGGTTTTGCCTATGATGTCCGGAGAATGGACTAGCCAGGAAAAGAGGCCGGCCTTATTGGCCATCTCCTGTAGATGTCTGTCTTTCCCTCCTTCGGGCCACGGCCTTTCCAGTGCCCACCTCCTTTCTTCTCCTGGGCCATCTTGTCTTTGGGCCTATATACTTTTTCTCTCTAGATTTTTCTTTCTGTTGTCTCTTTGCATTTCTCCCCATCTGATTTTTTCCCTCTACCTACCCTTACTCCTTAACTTCTGTTTGATGAGATGGTCACAGGTGCGGGTAACATGGCTGGACCATCTTGGCAAGCCTTCTTGGCATCTTTGTGCCCTTCTCCCCTGGGGCCCATTTGATTGTTTGTCATAAAAGGTTATACTGGCTTCAGGAGTCATCCAGAGAATTGAGAGTGTAGTGTGACCAGTGACATGGGTCCAGCAAAGCTTTCTTATTCCCCAGATTGGCCCAGTGGAGACAACAGACTCAGAAGCCCGCAATGCATTCACTACCCTTTAATATTATCACACTATGCTGTCATCAGTTAGTCTCAATCCTGCGTCCAATCTGACTTCAAACACCCAAAGCCCTTCATATGGAGTAGCAGAGACCTAGAAAGTCTGTCTTTAAAAAAAAAAAAAAATGCACATACATGTTTTTAAAACTATTTGAGATTTTTAGTATCTGGGTTTATGATTTGTTATTGTTTTTTTTTTTTTCTCTTGATCCCTAGTTAATTGGAGCCTGGACTGATTTTTGAACATAAAATTCAAAGAGTCTTTATTTTAGGAATTAAAATGGAACTTTTAGCAATTTTAAAAGAACAGACATCGCCAAAATGGCCATTTATGGAGCTAAAGAGATGGCTCAGCAGTTAAGAGAACTGGCTGCTCTTACAGAGGACCTAGGTTCAATTTCCAGCACCTGCATGGTGGCTCACAACCACCTTACTACAGTTGCAGCCCCTTCTGGCCTCCTGTGGCACTTTACCTGTGTGGTGCACAGGCATGCATACTGGGAAAATAACCATACACCTAAAATGAATTAATTTTAAACAAAATTGGACCCAAATCTATATAAGGTTATTCCCTAAATCTATTAAATTAATAGAAATGACCATTTACTACCTATTCAAAATCAGTAATTTACCTTTAATTCCAGAACTTGGGAAGCAGAGGCAGATCTCTGTGAATTTGAGGCCAGCCTGGTCTATAAAGTGAGTTCCTAGACCACAGTGATTCATTGGCTAAGAAACTTCTCTTTTTCTGATAGTACTATGCTCTATAGATTTATGGGAGGAAGGCCAGCGAATACTGCAAAGGGAGTTGATTTGGTTGATTTGGGTATTTTGAGATAGGCCTTTATTCAGTAGCCCAGACTAACCTTGAACTCCGGTATCCCCCAGTCTGGGGTGACAGTGGAAACCATGGCCAGCTGTTTGTTTTTAATGTCCTTGTTTGATAACTTAAGAAGCACACACCGCTGGAGATGGCTTTCTCATTACTCGAGAAAATAAAAACACCTCCAGAAATTCCAGCACTGGCTTATCAGGCACATGCCCTCAACAGTAGGTGCTTCAGATGTTGTATTTCTACAGTATGTGCCAACTGTGGCCAGTAGTAACTGTCTTTCCAGTGGGCAATAATAAAAAGTGTTTTCAAGGTCCCTTCCCCAGAGGAGCCTGATTTATAAATGGAAATAACAAGTTTATAATTTCCCCCAAGCAGATGCCACTCTCCTTGAATTACGGTTGCCCTGGGGATGCCAGGGAGCTCACTGAATGCAAAACTGTGCTCAGCTGCCTTGAGCAGCTTGCCTACCTCCCCAGCCCCTGTTTCTGGCAGGCTTTTTACAAACAGCTCCAAATGCAGAGGCTAACCCCCCTACTGCAGGTGAGCTCTGTAAAGCGCTGCTTGTCTCCAGGGGAGCGCCAATTGAACCCTACTCCAAGCATGTCTAAGGGCTGCCTTCTCTACAGTGGCTCAGGTAGCCCAGGACTCTGGGCACAGGGTTAGCTGCCTCCTGTTTTGGGCCAGGGTGAAGACCCTCAAATCCTGGGAAATCCCCAAAGACATTTTTCTCGGTCTTGCATGACTTTTCTCAAGGCAAAAAGCTGAGAAAGCAAAATGAATAAAAGAAAGAGCATTTGCCAGAGGTTGTTCTTGCTATGGGACACCTGGGACCAGAGGTGACAGCAGCAATGGAAAACCTCAATCACCTTTGTTTCAGAAGCAAAATTTCTAATAATAAAAAAAAAATAACATAAAGTCGAGATGGGAAAGGGAGAGATTGTTTACTGGAAAGATTCCACTGTCTGTCCACAATGTGCTCTGTGACACACAGACCCCGCTCATTCTTCTTTGCCTGCCATCTTTTATCTCCTTTTGTTTATGGGTTTCCCTGTCCCTTCCTTCCTTCCTCCCGTCTTCAAGCTCCTCCTCCACACAGCTCCTTCCTGAGACCTGTCTGGACACAGAAGGATGGGTCTACAAGACCCATCCACACTTCCCCATGCCGGCCTCTTATAAGCCACAGATGGCATGGATGGTGACAGTTCAGAGGTTTCCCCACCTCCCTTCCTCTTCGCCTGTGGTATTTCGCAAGCTCTGGGACCAGCAAGAGAAAGAACTGGTTTCTGTGAAACATTTGCAGAAGTCATTTATTCCAGAGCAGCTGGAGTTATTTATCTAGCCCAGGCTACCAGGAAGTTTTGAGCATCTAGTCGTTAGGAGGTCACTGATGACTGGCCGTGTCCTCTTGAAATTTCTCTAGCTACCATTAAAGCCTTTCTCCGAGCAGCCAGCTGGGTAATATTAACTCACTATCTCTCGCTTCTGCTAATTTGAGTGCCGAGATGATACATGGCCAGACACACACACACACATTCCTGACAGCAGTTGCCAGGGAATATTGCTTTTTTGGACTTTGACACCAGTTCCAACTTTGAGAGGAATTTAAGTGATATTTATTGCATAGAAACTCCTTTCCAGAGAGCTGTGCTCCTGGTTCAGCCTGCTGACAACACACTGGATTTATTCTGGCATCAACTCGCTGTGGAGACCAAGACTCAGACTTAATTAACTTTATTGGGGGTTGGGATTGCAGCTTTGGAGTTTGTGGCTCCACGCAGATCTCATTATGGGTACCAATCAGCCACTTAGCAGACCAGAAACCAAGCGAGTTAGCTGATGCCAGTGCCCTCTTGAAGCACACGTTTCTGTTTGCCTGAGTCAACTGTGACAGACTTTAGGGGGAAATCAGCTTGCCTTCAAATTAACCCAAGGTAATAGATAGGTTTGTATTTTAATTCCATCTCTATATTATACTGTATTCTGCCTTGTCTTAAATTGTGTGTGAAGTGGAGGAGCATGCATACCACGGTGCAAGCCTGGAGCATGAAGAACAATTTGGCAGCGTTCTTCCCTTCCACCTTTATGAGGGTCTGGGAGTGAACTCTGTTTGGCAAGCTTGACCAGCAATTGCTTGTCCCTAGGAGTCATCTCTCTGGGTTAATTATTTTTTTCCTGGCCTGGCACCAAATGTAGACCAGGCACCAGGTTGGCCTCAAACTCACAGAGATCCACCTGCCTCTTCCTTCCGAATGCTGGGATTAAAGGTGTACACTACCACGCCAGCTTTTTTTTAAAAAAAATATTAAAATTTGGAACCAATTTGTCAGAAGGAAAAAACATTTAGAGATATGGTTTTTCATCTCCATTTTTAAATTTTAGGAAGCTCCCAAGTACAGAATATGAAGTTTAATCATTTTTGTCCTTTAGACATAACAGGGCTGTCACACAGATAAACTCATGGAGATAGCGGCAGAGTATACAAGACCTGCACAGGTTCAAGCCAGGGGGGTCCCAACACTAGGGGGAAGAAAAGCAATACCAAGAAGGAGTTTGTGACTGATCTCTGCTGGCTGCAGTGGTGTGTCAGAGGGTATATCAGCCATACTCCTGAGAAGGCCTCATCATGGAGCTAACCCCATGTTCTGTTTTGTTAACCTTTTGTTACATCTTAGATTTTTTTTTTTGTCTTATTGTTTTGCCTTTTTTATTTTTTTTTGGCTTGTTTCTGTTGATTTGCATTTTTGTGGCTTTAATTGATTTTTGTTTTCTGTTTTTGAAAGAAAGAAAGAAAGTTGGGTAGGTTGGAAGGTGGGGCATCTGGGAGGAGCTGCGGGGAGAAGGTGGACCGTGATCAAAACATATTGTATGCAAAGAATTTGAAATCCAATTTCATTTATGAGGAAAAACACATACAGGTGGGTATGCAAGTGTTTGTTGATATGTACACAGACCCATATACACAGACTCAAATACATATGTAAATGTACACACATGTATATATCCATATGCATATAAAATATGCTTTGCAGCCATTTTAGTTTTTGAAGTGGCAGATTGGTAATAAACAGCAACAGAAGCTAGATACTGAGCACTTTGATAAGCTGGTAAGTGTGCAAAGGCGTCCCAGAACCCAGCTCTCGCTCCAGAAGTACTTTTCAGCTCCAAACCAGAACCCACAGGCAACTGAGGATTTATTACAGATGCTTATTGTGGCGCACTCTCACTTTTAAAAATTTATTGCAGGCTCAGAGCTTGTTAACAAAGATTTACCATTTGCTTCTGGCTAATTCTGAGGTTAACATCAACCACTCTTTCGCAGCCCTTCACACAGACACAAAGCCTAAAATCCTGGAGTTCCTGTTGGAGGACTTGGCTGAGAAAGCATGCCTTGCTCTTCTGTACTAACCCCTTTCAACCCTCAAACCCCCAAGCAATTGGAGTGTTCAGGGGACATGAATTCCACAGAGGAATTCTCTGTTCCACAGATGATTCTGTTGTAATGGTTATTATTACCTTCCAGACTGCATATCTTAGACAAATAGAAAATGCACTCAGTGTTTACACATCTTCCCAGGGGACTATGAAGCAGGTTGCTGGTCTCCTTACCAGCCAGCCAGAGTTGCAAAGCTCAGACCTGGGTGTGCTGACTGGTTGTTCCCACAGCTTCTTTTTGTACTAGCCTGTTTTGAGTTCTTGCTGTGGGCTCTCCTGGGGTTCTGCTTTGCTCTCTGATTTGTTTGAGTGTATTAACACCCGTCATTGTCTCCCCAACCCCCCAACTCACCCAAATGAAACCCAGCAAAGTGGCTCATATTCCAGTGACCTAGGGCCAGTGTCTGGCCAGTTTAATATCAGTATGGTTTGTTCTTGGGCCCTTTCCCATGGTGGATACTTCCTCATTCTAGACATTTGGTAACAAATCGAAGTAAAGGAGCCATAGTACATGCTTTGGCGCTACAGTCCCCTTAGCCAATTCATAATTGACTTTTAAATCATTTAGGTGCAAAAGCAAATAATAATAGCTTCTTGGTTTTGTAGCTAATAAATTCTACCTCATGAAAACTGAGGGAGAAGGCTGAGCCTATAAAGATTAAATATTTATGTAGATACTACACGCACAGTGACATATAAATGCACACACACACACACACACACATTTTAGATAGTGCTGTTTGTTTTTAGGTCCTTGTGTAATAGTCAATAAGAGAAAAATTCCAGCAGAGGAAAAAAAAAGAAAGAAAGATTTATTGCCTCCAAATTAATACAAGAAAACATCACTGTAATAGCTACCCTCTTACTGCAGGAGCAGGGGGAGAGGGGATTCAAAAATATTGAATTGATAAAATTATCTTTTCTCTATTGCGGGAAGGGTGAGTTAATATCCATAAAGAACTTAGAACTCCCTCAGTCATAAGGATGCCCTATAAATACAAACCATCATTATAATTTATTATTGAACAGAGTCCATTTTTTCATCTAAGCCATTTTTCAAAGCCCTTGGAACTCGGCTCCTCTGATGGGAGCCCTGACATTGAGCCAAAACACCTCTCCCCGGGCACGAAGCAGCCATCTATCAGTTTAATGTGAGGACACCTCAAAGCCAGCCTCCTCGCAAGCCGTGAGCAGGCAGGCTCCATTTCAGCCTCCTTCCGTGCACTCAGTAGCTGCACTGAGCCCCATCACCCCGATCCAGCCCCATGGAGAACTAATCTTTCTACCCTCTGTATCTTCCTCACAATAAGGGATGCTTAGGCCAAGGGTCTGTCACCTTTCTTTTCCTACCCTTATTGAGTTGTGCCTTCTCTGAAATTGTAATTAATGAATACCTGTGAGAGTTCAACATCAGTCAAGTAGCCACCATGAATAGGGTGGGGGGAGTCTTTCTTCACCGACAGGGAAGGAGGTCTCATTTCCAAACCTAGAGAAGAGGCAAGTGCTACCTCCACACATAGGCGTACAGCTGAAAGGTTGGGATCTGATCTTGAAATAAACCTTTACTTTAAAAATTTAAAGGCAGGATGTAGCTCAGTGGTGCTTGCCTGGCATATGAAAGATTCTGGGTGCAACCGGGCACCACCAAATGATAACAACAAAGGGAAAAGGAGCTGACAAGTTAGGTTTACTCACATTCCTGGGGCTGAGTCTGTTTAAGCAAACGTGGCCTCCCAAACTGACCACGACTGGAAAGTGGAAATGCATCTGACTTTTTCAGATACCAGATTCAGTTAAGCATTTTATCAAGAATGTCAGAAGGATGGCAAGGAGATCAGACCTCTGCCTGTCATCCCCTGTTCCTCTCCTTCCCATGGGTCAGTGATTATCCTGGATGTTACCATCGTAACACATTCACTAACTTTAAGCTCTTCTCAAACACTGAATCTGCATTTTCCAATCTTTCTGTTATCTTGACATGTCCCCCTCCAGGAACAATGTTTGCACACACACATCTTACCCACGAGAGTTGGGCCTGAAAGGAGCATGCTAGATGAAGGCAAGTCAGTGCCAAAAATCCGAGATTTTAGAATGAGTAATCCCTGGAGTTCATTTGTTTGATCTGACAAACACTGCCGAATGTTTACCCAGTGCTGGCGGCCAAGCACACGAGCACCCTGGACCCCTTCTCCTCACTGACAGCCTTGCTTCTCCCAAATGTCCTGGAGACACTCGAGGGGTTCATTCCTGGCCTTATTTTCTAATCTGCTGAAACTTAACTCCTTTTGTGTCTCATCAACTCAATCTCAAGGCTTTAAAATACATTCTGTGTGCGGTTGACCTTGACCTCGACCTTCGCGTCGGCAGCCACAGCTCTCCCCTGAAAGCCAGACGGAGCCATCCACTTAACTACACGGACCCTGCAGAGTGTTCACACACACTAAGACATCTCTAACTCTAGCAGACAGCTTTGTCTTTAGCATCTCCCCCCCCCACCACCACACTTGTTCTTCCCTGATTTGTCCGAATATGCTAGGAGAAAATTGATTTAATTTAAAATTGAGGTAAATTTTTTCTATATGGCATTCCTGATTATGGAAATAAAAATACTGATTATAAGAAAATTGCAAAATACTGGAGAGTATAAAAGAGAAACTGAAGTCTACCTGCAACCCCACCACCGAAATTTTATCACTGTTAACATTTTGATATTTTCTTCTAATGTTTCTTTTAATGTATTTTAAAAAACTGGGATCACATCCTTACGATTTCTGCTTTTTACTGTTTTAAGACAGTGATGTGTACATACCTTTACCTTTAGAAATGGAATTTTAGTCTTATCATGTTATAATAAACAGCCTCAAACACAAGTAGCTTTCTCTCTGTCATTTTTCTGCCCCCACAGTGCTGTGACTTGAACTTAAAGCTTTATTTTGTTAGCTCACCACTGGGCTATGCTGCAGCCCTTTATTTATTCCTAACCTCCCTCCCTCCCTCTCTTTCTTTTTTTTGGGGGGGGGTCATATCTCTGTGTCCTAGATATCCTGGAACTGGATTTGTAGACCAGGCTGGTCTTGAACTCACAGAGACTCATTTGCCTCTGCCTCCTGAGGACTGGGATTACAGGCTTCACCACCACACCCAGCCCCTTATTTCTTAAGAATAAGTCAAAAGGTCCAGACTTGTTTTTGCAGAGAATCTAGGTTTCAGTCCCAGCACCATATGTCAGCTCATAACCACCCACAATTCCAGTACCAGAGGATCGGAGACCTCTTCTGACCCTGTGGGCCCCAGGAATGCATGTGGTTCACAGACATACACGCAGAAAAAAACCTCCACACATGTAAAATAATAATTTAAAAACTTTTTTTAAAAAGTAAAAAGTCATGAAGCCGTATAGCTACAAATTGGGGAAATACTTTTCAAAAGCATTGAACTTGGGGTGAATTATTTTCCAATAAATAGCGCCAATTTATACTCAGCAATTTTTGAAAGAAAATCTGATTTATTATATTTTAACTAACCATGGGTTTTTAAAACAGCAAAATAATACAGTCTACCCAGGAAGCAAAACACAACAGTTAACCTTAAATGTGCATCTGTTTACCAATGTTCTGGACAATTTTCCACATTTTCTTTACTGTGCGCATTTCTTATTTTATGAATTGGATGATGATGAACTTTGCTCACTTTTTATTTTTTATTTTTTTTGGACTTTTATCCAAGCATGTTGCATGCTTGGCACTATTCACCTCTTCTCATCATAAAATATGTATCAATATTTTCTCTCTTTACGTCCATCTTTCAATTGGTGTTTTTGATACATATAAGTTGCAATTTAGGGGAGCTTTCTTTTTCTTCTACCCGTAGCCTTAAAAAATATTTTCTCATTTTGTGATCAAAGGTATTATATTTTATTGGGGACACTATTTTTGAAGATATCCTGTCACAAAACAAAAATCAGAAAGTAGTTTTGGGCAGGAGGAGCCTCGCTTATCTGTTATTAAATGTGCTTGTGTGTGAGCACATACACTTGTATGCACACACACAGCTCACAGAGCGCAGGACATGAGAAAAGCGAGCCTAGGAAGACAGATCATATCTATCTAAAGGAAGTAAAATTAGTAGTACAAGTCGATGGCCTTTTCAAGGGCAGAAACAGCAATTAGGACTGTTGTTCTACAGCCTGGTCAGGTAGGGTTCGGTTCCTGTAACTTGTGTATTTGTTTGTTTTTCAAGACAAGGTTTCTTTATGTAGCCTAGGCTGTTCTAGAGCTAGCTGTATAGACCAGGCTGCCCTCAAACTCATAGAGATCCACTTGCCCTGCTTCCTTAGTGCTGGGACCAAAGGTATGTGCTACTACCGCCTGGCTGTAACTTGTGTGTTTGTCATCTTTCTTTAAGGAAATAAAATCCCAGAGGGCAAAGGCATCTAGAAGAAAATGATTTAGATGTGTAAAAAGTCATAGTACCCTCAACAGGGCTAATTCTGAGGAATGCATTATCCACTGATTTCACCCTTGTGGGAATGTCATAGCGTTAATGTACACAAGCTAAGAGCAGCACAAGGTCTCTCAGTAGTGAAACTTTATGATACTATAGGTATCTATGTGGTCTGGCATTGTAAAAGATTTCATTAAGGGACTAAATTTGGCAGGCTCAGCAAGTAGGGATGCTTGTCACCAACCCTAAGACCTGAGTTTGATACCCAGGACCCACATGGTGAAAGAAGAGACATCAATTGCAGTGAGTTGTCCTCTGCCCTCCATGTACATGCAGATGAACGTGTGTGTGTGTGTGTGTGTGTGTGTGTGTGTGTGTGTGTGTGTGTGTGTGAGAGAGAGAGAGAGAGAGAGAGAGAGAGAGAGATAACATAAATAACATATATTTATATGTATATATGAGTAGTTTGAGAGGATTGTTTGCTTATTGGTGCTGGGGATTGAACCCAAGACTAGGCACACTCTCCCACTGAGGTATACCTCAGTCCCTATATACTCTTGAGAAAGATAGTTGCTCTAAGTCAGTATGACCCCTTACACACAGTATGTGCCTTACTCAATGGCCTCATAGCCCAGTGACCTGCATGTCCTTAAGAGCATCATGCCTTGGTCTAGACCTTTGCCACCTGCCCACACATGGACTCCCTCTATTCTGTTTGGGTTCCCCACCGTCCATGCTAGCCTGCTCTTCTGACCAGCCCACCTTTCTCTTCTGACCCACAAAAGTATTAAACAGCTTGGCCTGAGGGGTGACAGACATCTACCTCTTGGGCATCTGAAGTCATTGTTTTTTTTAAACCTCATATACATAGGTATCTCCTCTGAGTTAGAGATCAGTTGTACCATCTTTTCCTGAAATCACTAGTTTCCTTCCTATCCAGATTTTCTTACGTTGCCTCTGGGTGGTTCCCTCTCCTTTGAAAAGCAGATGTCCCAGCACCTCCATTGCCCCCCTTTGCCTTCTGTACTCCCCCCCCCCACGTCACCTTCCTGATTGCAGCTACAGCCTCAACTCAGCCACTGTTTTGAGAACAAGCGTAGTTCTTCCTGCCCATCCACATGGCAACAAGCGCAGCCGCCCAGTGACCGAATGTGGGGCTGCTCTGTGGAGCAGGGGTGTTCACTTCATGGTAGATATTCTGCAAAGTCAGGAACATACAGGAATGTTCAAGAGAAAGTTTCTCATATGCTGACTAGACACACACCATGCTCCTTCAGAACAAGTGACTCTTCTCAGGGGGGATATGGATGTGCATATAGTGTGGTGGAGGAGGCCCAGGACTCCCAGCTCTGTGTGGCTTCTCCAGCTGTACACACTTGGTCTGGACAGTTCCTTTCTATCTCTTTGTCAGTACTGAGCTTATCTCTGGGGGAAGGGGACATGCCTGCACTGTGAACCCCACCCCACGGCTGGTTAGGCAGAGCTATATGAACCAGAGACAGCCCACTGCTCCCTTCCTCAGTGTTTCTTTCTGATTTAGTTTGTGAGATAAACAGATGCAGATATGAACACTCTAACTGTCCTTCTTTCCTTCTATTGGCACGGGGTCTAGGGTTGGCCTTTGGCTGGGGAAGGGGAGCCAGTCTCAAACTGGTTACTGCCTGAACCTTTAAAGTCAGATTTTAATCTCTCCCTTCCTCCACCCGCCCACCAGCACAGTCAACGCATCCTGACACACCTGCTTGTTGGGGGTGGGGTGCTGTGGTAGAGGGGTATGGGGTGGCAGAAAAACGCTTGCTTGCTCTCTGGGGAGAAAAATTCTACTCCTGACCACAGAGTCTAACTGGAGTCTCAAAGATATTTCCAGGTAATGATGGCCAAGTAGAAATTAAGAGAGTCCTATCCACAAAGACCTTCTGTGACGACAACAGCCCTGCCTTAGAGAATTGGTCAAGCTCAGGTTTGAGTGTCAAATACTCCCCACAAATATGGCAACCACATCACCACAAACATGTCTAGAATCGTGCTAAAAAGAATCTGGGGCTCTAGGGAGACAGCTCAGTGCTTGTGTTACAAATATGAGGAGCTGAGTTTGACCTTCAGGGTGCACATATAAAAGCCAGGCCTGGTGGCACATACTTATAGTCCTAGCTTTGGGGTGATGGAGTCAGGCATATCCCTGGAGCTTGCTGGTTGTTCAGCTTCTGGAGAAAGATACCCAAGGTTGTTTTTGACCTTCATACATACAAGCATGCATACATGCATCCATATGTGCATGCCCTCCAGCTCACACATACAAGTACGTATATATGTGCTCATATGTGCATGCCCTCAGTGCACATATACAATTTGGGAGCCAAATTGATGATATTAAAATTGAGGAGTCTTCCAGTAGTCAATGATGAAACAACTCATATATCAATAATTAAGATGAGGAACTGTGATATATTAAAAAGATATATGTGTGTTTAAGTCCATACATTCATTATGATCCTAAAAGATCACCTTAGAAGATGATGTTTTTTAATTAAAAAATTTTAAAGATTTTTCTGACAAAAAAATCACTTAAATTATTGTTAAATAGATATGCGAGTAAAAGAATATAATACATCTGCCATTCAGTATCAACAATGATAAGTTTTGGGCTGTTTTTATTCTATACTCATACAGCAACTCATCTCCACTGCACCATTGCAGGTGCCATATTATCTTATTTATATAAGAAAGCCATTGTAGATAAAGGAAAGGAATCTAGTACTTATCCTGGGTATGTATCAGGGTAGCTAAATAGGTGAGGAGGGGACATCTCTCTATAAAACTATTCCAAACCCTAAATGAAAAAAGAGATTACTCCTAAAGAAATAGCCACTCTAAGCAATGGCTGCCATTGGCTCTTAGCATTAGCAAGAAAACATGTGCTGTCATGAACCTCAGGAGAAAGCATACCAGCCACCGTCTAGCATCCTTGCTACAACAGCAAACCAGAGTCCTCTCTCGACTCCATGTGTAGATACATGGGGAAAGGACTGTGTTCAATAACAGCACAGGTGTGCAACCAGTGAAATCCAGACTGTGGGATTAACAACCTGGCTTCCTCAATGCATGCAATTCAACAAAGGGGGGGGGGGGGCTAAGTGGGTGGGTGGGGGTGCAGGGAGAAACCTAGAGATTCAAGAGTCAAACATTGTATTGTAAAGTAAAAACAGAAAAGAGTAAGATAGTTGGAGAAATCATTTAAATATCAAGTAGATATTCGATGTCGTTAAGAAATTATTGTAAGTTGGGGAGAAAGAAAATGAAGGTGTTGTGGCGTTGTTTTTTTTTTTTGTTTTTTTTTAAGAACCTTCACTAGGTATGGACATGTGGCTGTAATCCCAGCACCCAAGCTAGCAAGATCCTACTTCAAAACACAAAAACAGAACAAAAGTTATTGCAAGGAGTACTTTGGACCTCTACCTCAAAAAAGAAAGAAAGCATTGACTCTTCCCTTGGGCCTGCAAGGTAGCAAAAATTAGGGACAAACCCCTGAAATCTCTGCCTTTATTTTATACCTGTCTCCTTCACTTAGGGCCAGATCCCTTATTAACTCTGCTCACAGGCGTGCTAAACATTTAAGGAAATGATAACTATGCATCTGGAATGTAGCCTGAATTCTGGCCTCTAGCTCAGGACTCTATTTACATCACATTACATTAGTGTGTATTTTTAGAAATACACACTAAAATGTGTTTATGTAGTTTATTGTATTATTTTCTCTACTTTTACTCGCTTCTGAAACAAAGAAAGTTAACCCTAGAACGTTGTCCTTGGTTATTTCTTTTTAGATGATAAGTTTAGAAGCTAAATATGGGAACCATCTGGATTGAACTTTTTCAGGTACCTGACACTGCCCCTGAGATGTGTGAGCATCCTGATGATGGGCTCTGATACTCTGCCTTTTGTTGTCCCTCTGTGGCATCTGGAAAATGTCTGGCCCACTGTGTGCTCTCAGTCATTCCAGAGCACTGGGTTCTATATCAATAGTGTTTAGTTGCCTAAGCTTCCAATTTCCAATCAGAAGTAATAACATAGGGATAATGTAATCATAAGGATATTGTTAGGTTAAAGTAACATAATATTTGTGAATCCATCTATCTTAGGTACTTTTCTAATGTTGGTAAAAGGCACCATGACCAAAGCAACTTATTTTTAAACGAGCATTTAACTGGGGGCTTTTAGTTCCAGAGGGTTAAAGTCAATGACCATCACAGCATGGCACATGGCAGCAGGCAGGCAGGTAGGCAAGCAGGTATGGCACTGGAGCAGTAGCAGAGAGCCTAGATCTGATCCACAGGAATGAGGCAGACAGAGAGCTAACTGAGAACAGGGTGGGCTTTTGAAACCTCAAGGCTGACCCCTAGTGACACACCTATCCATCAAGGTCACACTTCCTAATCCTTCCCAAACAGTTCTACCAACTGGGAATCAAGCATTTAAACATATGAACCCATGGGAACCATTCCCCTGTAAACCACTATACCATCCTCTAAATACAAGAATAACTCCAAGTAATAATGACTAAGAGCTGAAAAATATGAGTTATGCATTACCTCAATTCTTGAAAAATTATTGGAGCTATGTGCTATGATTATTCTCATTTCACACAATGTGGATGTTAAGCCCCTTAGGATATACAGGTTGCTTGTTCTGTGTGTGTGTGTGTGTGTGTGTGTGTGTGTGAGAGAGAGAGAGAGAGAGAGAGAGAGAGAGAGAGAGAGAGAGAGAGAGAGAGTGGTGTGTGTACATGCACACATACATAGACCAGAGATCAATGGATCAATGTCAGCTGTGTCCTCAATTTCTCTCCACTTTATTTTCTGGATTAATCTAGAACTCAGTGATTTGGCTGGACTGGCTGACTAGGAAGCTCCCACCAGGGATCGTACTGTCTCAGCCTCTCCAGTGCTGGAATGACTGATATGTACCACAACACCTGGATTTGTGTGTGAATACTGGAGATCCAAACTCAAGTTGTCATGCTGGTGTGACAAGCACACTGCCACCCAGCCATTGACTCTTAGTTCTGCATGGTGGTGGAAGAAAGTATTGACTATGCTAGTGTAATTACAGGAATGGCAGAAAGCTTTCCCAGCTGAAAATATCTTTGGATGGAGGTATTTTAGTCTCCAAGTGTTTCTTTTAAAATGGAAATTACCCTGAGAGAGTAATACGTTGGCTTCTTCCCTCTGCCAATGACTTTATGAAATTGTATGTGTCCTTGTTCATTAGGCCCTCGAGAGAAAACAGGTGGAAAAGCCTTGAAACAGCAGACGAGAAAGTAGAGGGATGTTTCACCTGATAACCAAAGCTACCCCCTTCTTGGACAGGCCCAGGATAGTGGCCTGCCCCTGCATGTGCCATCTGTGAACCTCCAGAAGATCCAGAAGTCCTCTGCCCACCCACTCACACTGTTGCAGACAAGCCCTGTGATTTTCAATGACATCTTAGGTCACCTTGGTGCAAAATCTAGAGAGACATCAGCACCATTGTGTAGTAGAAGGTTTCTGTTCCATACTTTCGGGCCTAGCCTTAAAGTTTAGGCCCGCAGACCCACAGACCCACAGAGACACTCAGATGCTTTCATTAATTTGAGGCTGATCGGCCTAAGGCACAGGCATACAACTTGCTAGCTCTCTACCCTTCATCTAACCCATGATTCTTCCTGTTGAGCCATGCGGCTTGGTACCTTTCTTTAGAGCAGCATAGTTGTCCTCTGCTTCTTCCAGCTTCTCTCTGGCATTTTGCTCTGTGTTTCTTGTTCTCAGAGTTCTCTTAGTCTGGTAGCCCCGCTCACACTTCCTGCCTGCCTTTGGCCAATCAGCGCTTTTTATTAAACCAGTGGGTGGGACAATTATTTACAATGAAACAACACAATCTCCCACACCATTGGAGCAGTTAATAGGCAAGCTGCTAGGCTTGGTCTCCCTTCCTGTTCCAGTGAGCAGGCAGGGAAGACACTGCCATGTTGGTCTCAGCCAGAATGTCATGAACATTTCTAGTGGTGTCATGCTATGACTCACGGATACTCTTCTCTTCTCATAGACTATGCTTTGCAGGACCAGATATAGGATCAAATGATTGGTGGCCCCCAACCAGGGAGCCGTGAGGTCAAGAGGATGTGAAGAAAGCATTCTAGCACAGTTCAGCCACTGTGTGGAAAGCCAGTGTTGACAGGCATCTAGAGTCTAGTATTATTCTAGAGAAGCATAGTACTTCAGCTTCAACTCTCTGGACCATGCACTTTTATCTAGCCACCCAATAAAAGACAACCATATCTGCCCAAGAAGCTAGCTTGGAGAAGGGTCTTGGAACCATGAATACCAGATGTAAAGCCTGCAAAGGACTTGAAGATTTCAAAGATGTTTGAAAAACTTCTTGTAGAGAAGTTGGGCATGTGTCAGGTGTATTTTGTGCATGGTCATGTGTATATGTGATGTAATGATGGGGTGGAACTCCACAGGGTGTATGGGGACCAGCGGAACAGAGTTGGGGTGCATAGAAGGAAGCACCCCAGAGATCTGGGTAAAGAGACAGCATGCATACAGGAAGGCAGGCCTGGAGTCAAAAGACCTGGCTCCAACACCCTCCCCACACACCTCTCTATCCATCTGTGAAGGGAAGGTGACAGGTGACCCTTTTGTGGAAAGGTTGTTTGGGGGATCAAATGAGCTAACGTGCTTTGAATGGCCTGGCTGGAGCTACCTAATCAATAAATGTTAGAGAAACTTCTATGGTTTATTAGACAAAAATAGCATCATCTAAACTGCATATGCTGTGACGCTAACTTTGTATTTATTTATTTTTAAATGTATGTGTATGTGGGGGGGAGGCGCCACATGTGTGCATGTGCCCACAGAGGCCAGAAGAGGGCAGTAGGTCCCCTGGAGCTGGAATTACACGCGGTTGTGATCCACTCTCCCTGGGTGCTGGGAATCACTCAGATCCTCTGGAAGAATTAATCTGTGAACCACCAAGCCGTCCCCCCAGCCCCTGATTTCTATTTTCATTTATTTGTTTTGAGTTTACACTATATTTCCCAGGCTGACCCCAAAGTTGTGGACTCAGGAGAACCTCCTACCTCAGAATGGCTGGAATTGTACATGAGCACATGTTTTTTGTTGTTGTTTTTTGGGGTTTTTTGGGGGGGGGTTCCCCTTAAAATGAACATTATTGTGAAAGAAAATACTCCAATATCAACAGTAGCAATTTCTGGATAATAGGATTAAGGAGACTTAAATTTTTAGTTTTTAACATTGAATATTTTCTACATATATTATTTCATAAGTGGAAAAGACCTTTAAAATGATGTCGAAGTAGGCAAAGCCTACCTTAAAATGTCCTGTGATCCTAGTTACTAAAAAGGTTTAAACCATCTGGCACTATAAAAATATTCATCCTATGTGATTAATATATCACTGCTTAGCCCCTAATGTGTTTCATTTTGTTTTTTAAAATAGTACATAAAAATAAAGTCTGAGGGGCACTAGGTGGCTCTAGCAGCTGTGGCTACCATCGGTGGAGGATTAGGTTTGTTCTATATTCTTTCCTGCAATTTAGAATTTTCTGAACTCTGTGTCTATTGTTTTTCGAATGAGGTTGTGGAGTGGAGTGGTAGGACTAACAGAACTAAACTAAAAAGCAAAGGTGGTCAGTCTAGATTAGCCAGAAGTCCCTGGAAACCTGCCAACCTGTTTCCAACCTCCTCACAATGCTGTGACCACATGATGGTGGCAATTATTTGATGTGATGCTTCTGCTTGCATTCACTGCGCAGCTTGGTCTCATAATGGCCGACCTCCTGTGCTCAAACCACTCAAGAGCACAGGTTTGGTTTTGCACACATTGAATACCTACTCAGGCGGCTCAGGACCTCACACTATGATCAGGCTATTTTCACCTTTGTCAGCCATCGATGTCCTTCGCAGCCATTCATGTCTACTTCTTTGGGGACTCAGTGATATCTGCCCTCTTCATTCTTAGACCTTAGATCCATCCATCTGAGTCAGTGTCCCTCAGAAAGTCAAGACTACTGTGCACTGACCTCCCTGCAAATGTTCACTTTGAACCTGCACCAGATAACACAGGTTTTCATGGTGCTGAGTCTCGCCTCTCTCATCCGGGGTTGGTCTTCTTGACTGTGGTACTACATCTCTTGTTGCTAACGTCCCAAACCAAAATATCTACTGTGGTGTTAAAGCTATGCTCAGAGTTCAAAACCAGCTCCAGCTGGATCACTCTCACCTAATGCCCATTTATAAGGTCTGGTGTCTTAGCTCTACGGTTGGCAGAAGCCAAGAACTGAAGAGGTGAGCACCCAGTGGATGCTCAAATTCAGTAGAGCCAGCAGTTAAAATGGACTTTTCAATGTGACCCTGAAAATTTTCTCAGAAGCAGAGCTCCTCACACTTTGCTGAGAATAGGGTTGTTCAGCCACAGCCCAGCGGATATAGGCCCACACTAGGCTCCAGACAAAGAAAAACTGTCAGGAACGTGAATGCTCCATGCTACTTCAACTCTGGGGACCATCTCCTCTTCTGATCCTGTTCCCAGACAGTCAACCCTGTTTCCCTTCATGCTCAACCAGCTGAACAGCCAACACAGGGTCTTATCGAGTTACAAAAGTTTAGCTTGGGAGTTCTTACACCAGCTGGAACAGGTGAACAGTGGCCACTGTGGGGTGTCCTCAAAGGGTTTAAAGACAGCAAGGACATTTCAGAAGACATTTTAAGCAGGATCCTTTAACCTCTCAAGTCTTCAGCTCATTCTGCACTAAACAAAAATGAAGATACAGGTCCCACCCACGTAAGACAATTATTTAGGTATTAAAGAAAAAACTTGGGAGTATTTTTATAACTTTTGCTGTTGGAATTATCTTGTTATGAGACGTTCATCTGATCTATGGTTGTCAGTAATTTCTTTGCTCTAAATGTGGGAGCGGAGGTGCATGTGTGCCATGCTGTGAAAGTGCAGGCCAGAGGATAAACATGAGTATCAGTCCTCACCCTTCATCTTTGGTTCTTGTGATGGGATCTCTGCTGCACACACCCTGCTAGTGAGATGGTCTGTAGGCTTCTTCCTGCCTCTGTTTCCCTGTTTTAACACAATGGGGTTACAGATGCTTGCGCTACTGTGTCTGGCGGCTGTATGGGTTCTGGGATCGAAACTCAGGGCATCAGGCTTGAGTGCACTTTATGCACCGAACCCTCTCCCAGTCTGACTTTTTGTACATTCTTGGGCTATGAAATAACACCTCACCTATAGCTTGTAAGATTTACATAAAACGTGAAATCAGCAGTAAGGTCAGCAGAGAAAATACTGTAATTCTATCATATGCCTGATTCCTAGTCTATTGAGTCTCAACTGCTCAGGATATTAAAGATGTTTACAACTGACACACACAGTTTAGAAACACTTTCTATTCAAAATGTGCAAGTGAACAGAAAGCCTCTGTCAGAACTGTTTTCACTCATTTGCTTTCAAAAGCTTTTTGAGTTGGAAGAAATTTGTTTGTCAGGTAAGAATGAGACTCCAGGGAGCAGACCTGAAATTCATACTTAGAATAATTGCTCTGGTCATTTTGTGCGAAGGGTCTTACATCTGTCTTTTTAGACCTGTAGGCTTTGTGACATGTACAATGTTCACAAGACACATCACTGTGAGCACAGGAGCTTAAGAAATTGACAGATACTTGATATTTTAGATATGTCAAATGGCACCATGATCCCAGATTTCCCAGGGGAGGGCAGTGGAGGTCACATTACATTCATCACTGTATTCAGTGTTGTGGAGACTGGCCATGTATTCCTATTAGTTTTGTTTACAGGGGACACTGAGGCACAGGGCAGCATGCACACACACAACATACACACACACACCAAGACTGAAATGCACTAGGGTCAAAGTCCCATGTCATAGATTCTTCTGGATTTGTTTTGAATTGTGCCTCTGTAGTGTAGGTTAAGTGGGCTTCTCTCTATTTCTATCCCCATTATTCCCATGTCTCTTTCTAGCTCTTGCTCTCTCCAGAAGCATAGATAGGTTCGATAGCTGGGCCAGTCGCTGACCCTTAAGAGGAAGGAGAAAAGGCACTACATCAGAAGAAACCCAGCTAGCACAAAAGAGCCAGCAGCCTCCTGAGGCTGGGCGGGTCTCCAAGCTCCCACTAACAATCACAGAAGAAAAACCTTAAGGAATCCACCTGGACACAGGTCCTAAGGCTCAGGGTCTCTTCTAAAGGACCCATGCTTCCCACTGGGGAAGGGAGGAGGGTGAGAGGTGATATTTTTGCAAATGGTACCCTGCTGTCCTAGGACAGAGTCCATGTTAGCCTCAAGGGTAGCCACAAAGCTGAGAGGTCCTGGTTCCCACTCTGATATGAGAGCCAATCAGTACCTCTGTAGGCTGCACTAGAAGGACCTCAGTACCTTCCTGAGGTCTTTTAGGTCATGCACTGGGGTGCCAGTGAAGAGAATCAGGGTCCCTCTCTGAGACCCAAAAAGTAATCACCTTTCTCTTCCTACCTATTTTCTTACCAACCTTAAATATCCTTCTGCCCTTTAGAAAGCCCATGATAGTTTTTCCCATGAGGAAGCTGGTGTTTATGACTGCTTATGTCCCCAACTCTAGTCACAAATGTTTGTCTTGTGTATCCTCAGAGCTTGCTTACAGAGATAGGCCTTATTCTCAGCCATACTGATGAGAAACTGCGGTTTAGAGCAACCAAGTACCTTGATCGAGATCACACAGTAGAAGGCACAGACCTGTCCAAAGAGTGGCAAGGTCCACATCCCCTGAAGCAGAGCAAAAGGGTCAACCTTGATAATGATGATACAAAAGTACCTGATGCACAATATTCTGTGCAACACTCTTTTTAAAGCCATAATTAAAAATGTATTTATGGGTAGAGACATGAGCGTTCTCAGCACACACGTGGCAGCCAAAAGACACTATGTGGGTCTGAACTCATGCCATCAAACTCGGTAGCATGAAGACCCACTGAGCAAGCTCCATCAGCCTGTAACAATGGTCTTTAGCTCTGAATTTGAGATGGGCACTGAGACCAAGGTAAGGGGCTGTCTTCTCTCCCTTTCTTCCCCTCCCACAGAATACCCTCAGCCACTTCCTGAAAAACAGAAGTGGTGGCCAACCGGGCTGGTCACAGTGATAGTGGATCATTTTCTGACAGGGGCTGCCTGGATGGATGGCCTACAGCAAGTAGCCTCTGCTACAGCAGGCAGCTCTCTGGAAGACCTGAGGGCTAGGCTGGAGTTGGGAAGTGCTGGGAAGGTGGTGGGTGTGGCTCTTCCAGGCATCCTTCTTGGAGTCAGCACAGGAAAGGACCACCTACCCCTTTTGATGCCTCCTTTCACTGGAAGCAGCTTGGATTTTTAGAGACTGATTGTTTCACCTTTGAAGAGCAGACATCTGGCCAACGGCTCCCACCATCCCCCACTGATGCTGGGGCCTGGTGCAGCGATGCTGGCAGCTTTAATCTCAATTTTAAGGAGAGTAGGACTTCTCCTGATTTCTGAGACTTCCTCCAGTTTTTCTTGGTCCTTGAGGAGATCAGAGCTTACGATCA
Organism: Phyllotis vaccarum; assembly: GCA_033318265.1. Taxonomy (NCBI): domain Eukaryota; kingdom Metazoa; phylum Chordata; class Mammalia; order Rodentia; family Cricetidae; genus Phyllotis; species Phyllotis vaccarum. The sequence goes on from JARWLC010000017.1 coordinate 28,090,842, forward strand.
AGGTTCTGGGGGATAAGAACTTGCTAGGATCCTCTAGCTCAAACATTTCAAAGCCACATCTCATAGTCAGCAGCCATTGTTATTTTATGAAGACAAGTGTCATAAAGGAGTGCCTATGGGGTAGTGTCCCTGCCCAAGAGAGCTCCTGGAGCACCTGAAGATGATCTGCAGTAGTGGTCAGGGGCCCAAAAGTGGTACAGGAAGGAGTCTGCTACCACCACTGTCACCACTGCCACTGCTGCCACTGCCACTGCCACTGCCGCCACCTCTTCCACCCCATAAAACAAGTGGAAGCTGACACCAATTAGAAGAACTGGGAGTTCTAAAGGATGCCAGAAGCCAGGTGGTGGTGATACAGGCCTTTAATCCCAGCACTCATAAGGCTGAGGCAGGCAGATCTCTGTGAGTTCGAGGCCAGCCTGGTCTTCAGAGGGAGTTCTAGGACAGTCAGGGCTGCACAGAGAAGCCCTGTCTTGAAAAGCAACAACTAAACCAAAAACAATGCCAGGAAAAATAAAAGGGTTTAGACAGACAGGCTCAGCCTTATAGAGGAGACCAGGCAGAACGGCTTGGACACCTCCCAGAGGCCAACGCTTTCCAGGCTTCGTCCCACTGTAGGAACCTTAAGTTGGTGGAGCCTGGATGTCAGGTGGTGGTGCAACCCAGGAAATACCATCTGTAACCCAAGCTTACCCTGTAGATGACAAGCAGGAGAGTCCCAGCCTTGGTGGGAGAAGAAAAGAGCTGGGCTCCTTTCACTCAGTCACACTCTCTCTTGCCTTGGGTCTTTTGCTGTGTGCACCGCTCTAAGACTCTGAGGAGGAAGCTTTTGGGAAGAGCACCATCCCATGACAGGGCAGATCGATGTGGCCAGTCTGCACTCTGTCTGGGTGCTGCATGGGCTGAGTGCTCAGTAACTGTTTGGAGAACTGTGAATACTTGCCACTCAACATGGCTGACGGAGAAGGACAGAGGCTGGTTCTGGACAGAGATTCAGAAAACGGTTTGTCCCTGTCCTTATCCCTGCCTCCTGTGACCACCCATGAGCTCTGTGTTGGCAGCACTGGCTGTGAGCAGGCACCCTAGGGACAGTCTCTGCCTGTCATGGTTTACAAGGTGGTTAGAGCATGTAAGGTAGGACAGAGACGCTGAGAGTTCTAAGACTCCTCTATAAGTCCGAACCTCAGCCCCAGATTCTATTAGCCCTCCATAGCAGGGATGGATATCTTAAATCCTTCCCACAAGAACATGGGTGTAACCCTGTTTCCTTCTGGCTGAACTCCAGAGGTGGCAGAGGCATGATGATGGGGCTGGCAAGGAGCCGAGCATGGGTCCCACAAGTTCAATCCGGTTATAACTAGGATGACTGGAAGGCTGGAGAGGACTAACAGTCACATGAGCCACCTTCTGGAGGCACCCTTTCATGTCACACTGCTGTCTACACTACCCTTCTGGCCCAGTCATGCTCTGAGGAGCTAGGGCCTCAGCTCTGCTCCCAAGACACAGCAAGAGCAGAGGCATGGTCAGGGTGAGCAGCGTGGGAAGAGCCAGGGAAGGGGACATAATCCAATCACAGTCCAGGAAACTCTTGGTTCTTACACCAGCCTCCTCAATTTTCAAATAAGAAATCTGAGTCAAGCATGGGATCTGCCTGTATCGCTGTAACTAGAGAGAGGCCACTAACAAAGCACCTTGCTGCAGATGCCGAAAGAGGGCTTGGGGTAAGTCACTTAACATCATGGCTGAGATAGGGCAGCTCAAAAGGGTTGTTTTGGACAGTAGCTCAGGCTGCTTGTGCAGGGGGGGTGGGGTGGGGAAGATACAGTAAATTGAAAATTTAAAATTCTATGAATACTGAAGCCTGGGCACCCTCAGACCCTACCCCCCTGGCCAGCTCCCCTACAGCGCACAACAGCCAGCCCTGTGATGTGGTAGACATGCCACCAATGGCCCACAGATCATTTTCCCACGCTAGAAGGCTTGTCTCTGCCACCAAGCCACCACATCCTTCTTGTCGTGCAGGCCTTGCTCGATGCCAAGAGGGTCTGCCCAGCAGCACCCCCACACACCCTGATAAAATCTCCCTGATGCTAAGAATGATCTCTGGGATCTCCCTTCTTCTTTGTATGAAAAAGGAAGGTGGTGTCATGGAGAAGGCTAGGCAGGCCTGAGGCTCTTCCTCCCCGGTCAGTGCTCCTCAGCCACTCTGAGATCCCAGATCTGCTGCCCTTGCCCAGAGGAGGAAACTAGTTGGCTCTGCTTGGAGGTTCTGACCCACAGGATCCCTAATCGCTCTCTGTGAGATGGGTCTCTCTTTGGCATTATGGCATCTTTTCATGGCGAGAGATCATGGCGCACAATGAGCACCTGAGTAGGTATCCATCCGAAAGAGCACAGTCTTCATTGCCTAACATTAACCCTCACTATGTTCTCTGACGAAGCTCATTTGGTCTTCTAATGCCTCAGTTTCCTGATCTGTGAGGAGGAAGTGATAGTATTTCTGTAGGGTACAAATGATATCATAATGAGAGCACTTTATAAAACGGATATCAGGATATAGCTTTCAGAGATTATCATCACACATTGTAAACATAATTAATAATGATTGCCACGATGAGTTAAAGAGAAATTATTTAGAGATCCTTGTTGAAGTACAGTAAGAGTGATGTCACCCAGGCCATCTAGAGAAAGGGTCATGTCAGTGGGGCGCTCAGTGGGAGAGAGAGCATCAGCTTGAACACGGCATGGGCAAGTGGGCATCTACCACCAAACATCTGGTGAGGGCTAGTGGTTGAGAAACTACTAGGAAGACATATCAGGAGTGGGAGGGAGCTGCTGGCTAAACTGATGTCACAGGATCCCAGCTGAAGACCAACAGCAGGATGAGACCCCCCTGTGGGATGGTGGGAGACAAGACTCATCCGATTCTGAGATATTGAGGGTGCCCAGTCGAGCGGGAGTTTCATGATGAACTGACTGAGCAAGAATCTCAGTGTTTTATAAAGTTCAAATGGACCTAGGAGTGGTCCAAAGCTGGACCAAAGTCAGACAAACAGAGACTGCTGATTGACGTAATGGCAATTTTTAAATGTTTTGGGGGAAAAACAAAACAAAACAAAACCCCAAAGACCTGTGCTAAATAGAGTAAAACCAAACATCTCTACATGTGCTTGCCTGTCGTCAACACCAAAGACAACCTGTTCTTACAGTTCTGCAGCTGCAGCAGCTCAGGGAAACCAGCCAGGTTTGCTGAGCACAGGGTAGGTTTCTGGGGGGCTGACTTCTGTGTTGGGGATCAGCTTCTTCTGCCAGTGTAAGAGTAACTGCTTCCCAGCCCTTTCATTTGCCTACATCTCATGAGGAGGCTGCTGGAAAGGCAGGGCTGAGGCACGGACTGACTGTATTTGTGAGGTTTTAACTCCCAACAGCGGACAAAAGACTAATGAAATCTGGGCCAGGATTTTCCCAAGAGGGATGTGTCACCATGGAATAAAAATAAAGCAAAGAGAAGAGGCTTTTTGGAAGGAATTCTCCCTCTTCCTCGTGCCTTTGTGTGACAGTTGAAAATGTGGAGCTAAATTAGTGCTCCGAGACCAGGAATAAAAGTACTTTCACATCCCTTTCTTTGAAAATATTTATTCAAATAGGATGAAATGTTATGGGGGCTTTGTGTCTAGAAACAGGGTTAATTAAAGATTTCCTGCCGGCTTTGTGAGTAGGTGACATGCCATTGAGACGCCTGTCTATTTAGTCCGCTCCATGCTCTGTTCACTTTTCTTTCTATTCATCCAATTGGTGGTGAAATTCCATGGAAATTTGACTCCGCGCAGGAATGTAAGGGAAAAGGCTGTCATCCCCCTACATGCTGTGTTTACCAAGAAAAATAGTGTTGAAGGCGAGGACCCAAGCCCAGAGCAGCGCAGCACTGGATCTGGGTCCCCTTCGTCAAGGTCTGTAAAATGTGATGTGGCTGCTGGGCAGTGAAGAAGCTCAGGAGCTCCTGGCCAGGGGCTTTCAAAGGAAAAGGCCTCTGTGTGCAGCCTCCTGAAACAAAAGCCCAGGGCAGCCCCTTCGGAGCTCAGCCTCCCACACCTCCCCCATTCTCACAGGCAGTTTCCCTGACATGAAAGGGCTGTGATGTAGCTGCTCCTTCAAAAGCCGATTTAAAAATGCATGAGACCCAAGACTGAATGCCACCAACCTTGGCCTCTGCCCCAGCCCTGCAGAGGCAAAGGGGCAAAAGTGGGGGGGGGGGGGGGCGATCGGTCCCTAAACTGCCTCTACTTCAGGAAGTCTCTCCCCACTTTTGACCTTCTGACCCAAAATAGGGACTGTGGCTTGTTCTTCTTGTGGACCCTCCTGCTGTGGAAGCAGTCAGTGTCCCCAGGCAAATGTACCCAGACTCATGACTGAGAGATGAGCTGCAGCCAGTTGCTATTAGAAAGCTCTCCTCAGAGCCTGCACCTTTCTGTCATCTAGTTTTCCTTCTACAGCTCCTTACATTTTACAGTTCTCTCCCTCCCCTCCTATGAGCATTGTCTCTGAAGGACCATATGAATCCAGTTACTGTATTTGTACATGTATTAAAATTATTAGTTTGTTAAAATAGTATGCCACATTTAAAATAGCACGTATCTGTCTTTCCTTCCTTCCTTCCTTTCTTTTGATAAGATCTCACTGTGTAGCTCTGGCTGGTTATAACTCACTATATAGACCACGATGGCCTTGAACTCATATAATTCTTGAGTGCTGGCATTAAAGAAATCTTCATTTTGGATGTTTCTTTTCTCTTCAAAACTCAAATCACTTCACCCAATGAGAATGGCTATGATGGAAAATCAGAAACAGGGGCTGGCAAGGACGCGGAGAAATTGCAATGCCGGATGCTACTGGAGGGAATGTATAGTGGCACAGTCACCATGGAACCTAGCTTGGTGGTTCCTGCACAAAGCAAACTCAACTACTACACAATCTAGTGATCCCGCTTCTAAGTACATATCTAAAAAGAATAGAAAGCAGACTCTCAAAGGCACCTTGGTATATCCACGCTCAGAGCACTTTACTCAGAGTACTGAGTAGAAACAACCTTGGTGTTATCACTCAGTTCATGGCCGAGCAAGCTGGAGTCTGTACATACAACTGGAACATTATCCAGTCTTTAAAAAAAAAGTGATTCTGACACAGACTACAGGATGAGCCCTGAGGATAATATGCTAAACTAAAAAGAGCTGCAAATTTTCAAATACTGTATGATCCTGTTGATAGAAAGAAAGGTGGTTGCACGGTGGGGGCTGGTGGGAGGTGAGTAGGAGCTGGAGGTTCGTGGATGTATGGTTTCAGTTTTACAAGATGAAAAGGCGCTCAAGATAGACGGTTGCTCAACAGAACAAGTGCACTTAACATTACTGAACTGTACAAAATGGCCTAGGTGGTAAATTACATGTTATATGTATTTTACCACAAACTTTTAAATCTGAGGGAAAAATATTAGAAGTATATGTCATTGTCTCAGGCACCAAATAACATAATAAATCAGTATTCTAAGATGCCCAGGGTTCACTTGTGGGGGGACAAAGAGAAGCAGAAGAGGTAGGGGCCGTGATGGGCTTGACCTTTGCAGCACCGAACACAATAGGTGTCCTCAAATCTTGGTCAGTCTCCCATCATCTGTTAGCAACTTCTGCAGGTCCAACACTTTCTACCGCTTTCAGAGATAAAGGTTGTCGCCAATTCGTACATTCCAGAAGCTCCTGTATTCACAAAGGGGGGTAGGGAGGACAGGGAGGGAGGTAGGGAGGACAGGTGGGGTAGGGAGGACAGAGATGGGGATGGGGGTAGGGAGGATGGAGGGGGTAGGGAGGACGGGGGTGGGTGGGGTGGGTAGGACGAGGACTTTTCCTTTCAGTGTCTTCAGGGACACTTAAACCAGAGTTAGCCCCAGCTGGGGACACCATTCCCCAACTTTCTTCCTGAACTGGCGGTTAGCCCCTGGCAGGAGGTGGAAAGCCACTGAGATCCAGTTCACAGGAATCCTTTGGTTGTTGTGAGAAAGGAGGCAGAACCAGTGCCCGCTGTGTCCAAGGACACTAGGGTGGTGGTAAACCCAGAAGAGTGGGTCCTAGAGTGTGCAAGGGTGCTCCAGAGCCCACTGGAGACAGCAAGACAAGCGGAAGAATGAGAGACCAGAGTACCTTGTGGAGTGAATACTACCTACTGTTCTTCCTAGTATGTGAGAAGTATCTCCTGATGTTCCCCATGCCTCTCCTTTCTCTCCATCTCTTTCTTGGCTTCCTCCATCTGCTCACTTTCTGTCTCATAGGCATGGCCTACCAGAATTAGCTGTTCATTCAGCCTAGCACTTTCCCTGCTCCAAGAATGCCCCCACTTAGTCTGTGGAGCCGTGGGCTTGTGCCCATTTTACATATGGGTGCACAGGATATCTTGTCCAGGTTTATGCATTTGCAAGTGGCAGAGCTGGAATTTGAACTTGAGAGTCTAGCTTCAGAACCCAAGTGTATTACTGTTACATTGCTAGTTTCTTCCTCCATTCAGTCCCCTTCTCCTGTGGTCCCTATTCTGATGCTCAACCATGTGGGCAGGAGATTGGGTTTTCAAGCATGGCTGGGCATGGGGCAGGTGGCAAGTGATGGGCAGAGAAGGTTACCAGCATTTGGCTCTGGCAACATTAATGTAGAGATTCATATTTATTCCTTCTTTTCCAGAAGGATCTTACTATCTACCCAAAGCTCCATGACACAGAGACGTTGTTAGTAACAGGGGCATCAAATGATGTGCCCACAGCCCCTGCACAAACAGACCTCATAATCTCAAGACACTTCCTTTTCTGGAAGTCTTCTCCGTACGTAAAGCTCTGTTGGGCTTTCTTATCTAGAATCAGCAGATCCAGAAGGCATTTACTACACACTCACCCCCATCGGACGCAGATAACATTCTCATGAGGGTAGGTAGCTCTACATGTTCTTACTTGTGTCTGAAGGAGAAGCCCTGGAACCCTAACCCTTCTCCCTGGCCTTGGAAATAGGAATCAGGACTGTAATAGGTTACCAGGCAACATCACCAGCAGGGGTGATTTGTGAAAGATGGGTATGAGAGATGGACAGGGATGGCCAGCAAAACCTGATTCCTAACTCCCTAGGTGGTAGTTACCACCAAGTGGAATTTTCAAGGCCAGTTCAGCAAGATGCTGGCATCAGAGTCAAGGATCTCTTTCATATTTCCTAAATGGGCTCAAATGGCTAGGAGGCTGCATTTTTCCAGAGGGTTCTGTTGGGTTGTTGGTGGATTTTGAATAAAAAAAAAATGGTGGCTCTATAACGGCATGGGTAAGACCTTGGGAGAAATATCTGAGCTAAGGTTTTCTCACCTGTACAAAAGGGGTGGAGGATTCTATACCTCAGAAACTACCTAGGTTTGTCGAGAGGGTCAGATGATGGACTGGGTGGAGGTACTAGCTACTGAACAGCACCATTCAACTGCCCTATGGTCATGTATATGTCTCTAATTTTATTTTGAGGTTGGGTCTTCTACTACTCACAACTCTGAGCTGTTCAATGGATGAGAAATGATCACAGACATGTATTTCCAGGAGACCAGGAATTCTTTTATCTCTCTTGTAAGTCTTGAATTCTGAGGAGCATTTAGTAAAACAACAGATGATCTCATCAAGAGTGCCTGGCAGGCAAGCATAAGCACTTGAATCTGAGCCTCCAGAACTTATGTAAAAAGGCCATGTGCAGCAGCATGCCTCTGAAATCCCAGCACTAGAGAGGTAGAGGCAGGAGGATCTCTGAGATTGCCATCTACCCAGCCTAGCAGGCTCAGAGGGCTCCTGGTTCAAGCTCCTGAGTCTTGAATAAGGTGGAGAGAAATTGAGGACAACACCCAACATTGATCCTTGGCTTGCATGTGCCAAAGGTACACTCATACACATGCATACGGTCCTGAATATTACCATCAAGCAGTGATTATATCAGGTCACGACTTGGATTTTAGAGCCAGAACCTTATTCTAAAGCAAGGAAATCTGGTGTCCAGTATACCCAAATGACCTGTTCTTGTGTCCCAGGAACCTCCATTTAGACACTGCAAGGAAGTAGAGTTGCAGAAAGCAGTAGCTGGTGGCCTCAGAAGCCATCTGAAAGATTTCAGTGGACTTTTTATTTGGTTATAGAGGAAATTTCTAGTTCATATGTAGGAGAAAGCTTCTAGACATTGGGTCAGTTTACAGGCTGTTTGACAGTTCTAGGCTTACACCCTAACTGGGTCCTTACTAGGTTTAGTTAAGTTTTGTTCCTCTATGAGCCTCAGTTTCTTCCTCTGTAAAATTACAGAATCATGGGATTTATCTTAAAGGGTTTTTAAAGGAATCAATGTAGTGACAGATGGGTGTGTCCAGTGAGCGAGCTGGTACCGATAACTGCTCCTTACACGATGCGGAATACCCTCATGCTGTTGTGATGGAGGAGAAGGCTTGCTCTCCATCTCATCCACACCAACACACAGTGTTGGCAGATAGGAGCTCAGTGAATATGCTTTAAGCAAACACCCCTAAGTACATGGCCAGTTCTCCCTGAGATACTGCTTTAGAAATCCCTGTGGAAACAAGATCTGAGGATGTGCAAATCCCTCTCAAAAATGACAAGGTACTTGCAAACAACCTACAAACACTTTCCCGCTCACTTGACCGTCTCTAGATTACTGGCAACATCTAATACGACTGTGTTGTCTAATGTTCTTTAGGCAACAAGGGCACATCCCTTCAAACAACAACAAAACTACCCTTTTAAGATAGACAAACCACCACAGTCCTGACTCAAACAACAGACACCAGAAGGAAACTGAAGACTTGTGAACTGTGGGAAGAAGCTGTGGCAAGGTGGCTTATACATCATTTCATTTCCGTGGATTCTGTGCAGTGTTCCATGTGCATCAGTTCAGGTTTGACTTTTGGACCTTTCTATAATTTAAAAAAAAATTGTTTTGAATTTGGTTAATTGTATGAAAGCACAACCCACACGCACAAAGAGCTGACTGCATTTACCTCCAGAGATTTATTTTATTTTTTGGTGGTGCTGAGACTCAAACCCAGATGCTCTACGCCGAGCCACATGCTCAGCCCACAACCATGTCCTTCTGTCTTTACTCTGTGTGAGTAGGTGCCTGAATAAGCTTGCTACAACGTAAAACCATGCGTCTTGGCTCCAGGTATCAGCACCTGTTTCACTTAGAGTCACATGTTTTCAATCCTGTGGGCAACTGTTTCTCTCCAGCCTCCACCACTGAACTCAGAACTTCCGAGCGTGTGCCTTCTCCAGACCTTTCCCACATCCTCCTAATTACTCAGTAGTTCTTGGAGCCTGGCACATCGGCTCTCTTGGCACTGCCACCCTCTGCCTTCTCCCACATGCACCGGTTCACTCATGTGGCTCCCTCTCAGCTCTGCGTCGATGGTACCTCACCACCAAGGAATCCCTGCACACCTCCTACTCAGACACTTTCCTTACACCCACCCCATCTTATTTTTTCTTGTTAGCGTTTGGCACTGCTTATTTTTACATATTTACTTACCCTGTGTTATTGCCTGTCTCTGTCATCAAAATATTAGCTTTGTAGGGTCTTGGATTTGTTGTTTTGTTTTATTTTAATTCATTCACGATTGTTTATAAAGCACATAAAGCCCTTCTGGCATATACATACTTGATAAATATTTGTTGAAAGTAAACATATGAGTAACATTAATGACTGTTCTTGTTTCTTGGGATAAATAATGTGCTGTGTCTTGGGTTACTCATCACAGCAGTGTTCCCACAAGGCGGGATCTGAACTGGGGAGAGGCCACTGACAGCACAGTTGGAAGACAGAACTAGACATCATAGAGGTAACTTCAATTTTCCGACTCCAGGAGGCCTTGCAGTTGGCCTGAGCCATACCTGAATCACCAGAGTCCTGCAAGTTCTCCCCTGACCCCATGCCTTTGTACAGGGCTGCTCCAATCAATGGCTTGCCTCCAGAAACCAGGAGGCTTTACTTCATGCTCCATCCTGTGCTGAAAAGACAAGAAGCCTGGTGGGAACAACCAAGTCTCAGGTGGGCTGGGCTAAAAAGAGCCAACTGATAAGCAAGGTCTTCTGGGAAGAGCAGAAAGTGGGCAGGGACTGGGAGGGGGAAAGCCCATCATTCATACTGTCCTGCAAGGCAAGAAGTCTAAATGGTGTTTCAGGTTAGGAGGTAGCTCCTAAGTGCACATCTGCCCCATCAGGGGACAACAGCAGGCCAGGAATGTGATGTACCCACGTCACATGTTTAATCTCCATCTGATAGAGAGATGCCTGGAGGTCAGAAAACTCCACAGAGGAAGCATGTGACACATAGTTTGGACCCATGGAGTTACCAGAGGCAGCTGTGGGGTGACGCCCAGCAACTCTACTGCCAGGATTGCATTCCAAGGAGATAACCACACAGTGGCAGCCGCAGATGCAGTCACAGGAATGTGTGAAGTGTCCACAGTAACACTATTCACAATGTGTCTAAAATTGAAGCCATCTGAATATCTAGTAGGCAGCGGTAAAATAAACTATGGCTCTCTACAGGGGCTAAGGAGTACAGGATGACCATAATTTACTGTTTAGTAAAAAGAACGGTCACAAAGCTAAATGCATGTACCTCCCACCCAGGAAAATACTCATGAGTTGTGTGCATTTTTTAAAGAATGGCTTTTGTTCTTTTTTTTTTTCTTTCTATACTTTCTAAGCTTTCTATATTAAGTATGTTTTGACCTCATAAAATATAATAGTGTCTCTTAAAGTGCATGTGTCCAGGTTCTAAATGCAGAAAATGAAGCCTATTCAATTTTAAGTATGATGCAGTAAAATTGCTGACTTCTAGATCCCATGTGCTTAGTTCTCATTTTCTTTATGGTTCCAAGGCAGGGGAGACTTTCTTAGTGGTAAATTACTACTTTCAGAGGCAACAGTGAATAACCAAGGACATAAAGGTTGTATATGTAGTTGGTATTTGCTGTGAAAACACATAGTTAAGATGTAAAGCTGAAAGGTCGCCTGGCCCAGCAGAGGACTGGGCTCACAGCAGACCCAGACTGGCAAAGTCACAACAGGAACAAACAATACGCTCCATTTCAGGGGCAGCCAACCCCGGATGTACCCTAATGCCGTGTGTGTTGTTGTGCCCCCCCCCCAGCATTCCTGCCTCAGCCTTGACATTCTGACACCTCCTTGCCCAGGGCCATTGAATTAGAGTTAAGGTCCAAGGATCCTCAAGGTTCTCAACTGAGCACAGATTCCATGATTTAGAAGCGGGAGAAGAGAGTGTGCACCAGGAAAAGAGCTATGGTTGCTATAGCTTCCTCTTGGATTCCTCAGGCTGTGGTAGCCCTCCGCCTCCTCTGGCCAATCCTCCAGCCTTCACTGAGCCAGCAGCTCCTGTTCAGTGCTGGTAGCTCAGGCTGCAGATTCCACTTGTTTATCACCATTCCGGTTCAGATCATTCTTGGTCAAAACTGACAAGGCCTTGATTTTCTACACAAACCCACATCTTTTTAACCTTCTGTCCTGGAAAATTCAGGTCCCCCAGGAGTCAGAGAAATAGAGACAGGGTGGGAAAAGCCAGGTGGAGATAGCTTCCTGCAAGAATGTACTCCAGAGATGGACAGAAAATCTGGAGATCAGCCATAGATAGTCACAGTCACTGCAGTCACCAGTGATATTTCCAGTGTGCTACCTGACCTTCCTACTTACCCAGTCACTAGTCATATTCCTTTTCAATTTATAATGCTAGACCACGTTTATTATAGCCCTACCGTGTGCCTACTTCAACGTGGGCTCTTTATATACACTATCTTTAATCCTGCCAACGAAGCCTCAAAGTAGGCAAGGTTAATTAAGAAGATTGCTTTAAAGAGGCCAAGAAACTGACCCAAGGTCATATAACTAGCTGTGATAATCCCCCAATTTTAATTTAGATCATACATATATTATCTTTTCACTTCTGCTAAAACTGACCTCCCTCAACCCCATCATATTGTCAGAAATGCAGATGAAAGACAGAAAGAATTGCCAGCTGGGGGGCACCTAAAGTCAAGTGCTTACCTGGCTTCGGTTGATGGCTGTCCTTGATAGAACCACTTCAAAAATCAATGCTCACATGGCATGTGACACCTCCAAAATCACCATTTCAGTGCATGCTGGAAAAATGCTCAGTACTGGATCAGTTGCAGCCTTTTGGTCCATTTGATGACCAAATACACTGAGAATTGTCTATTATAGGCTAATCAAGGATCCCAATTGCATCTCACTGATTCTAAACCCCCAGGGGACATTCTGCAACATCTAAAGGCACTTAAGCTTGTCACAACTTGGAAGTACTACTGGCATCCAACGAGTGAAGGTCAGGGGTGCCAATAAACATCCTACTGTGCAGAGGACAGGCCTCAACAAAAGATTATTTAGGTCAAAATATCAACAGAGCTCAGGCTGAGGTACCCTGTTTCCAGCATTTAATTCAAAGAGACTTGATTCAGCCAGAGGTAGACCAAATATAAAAATGTATCATATCCTTAGAAAAGCATAGGCTGAGTTGTTCAGACTTAGCCATGGCTGAAGTGTCCACATCCTGTTAGGCTAGGCAGTGGGCCTTACGTTGTTTTTCCAGCTTGCTTTATTCAAGAGTGGCCTATGAAATTTACATAATGTTTCTTTAGGTTAAAACCAGGACTGGAAAATGTAACCTCTAAAAGGAAAACAAACAGAAAATGAGAGACGTGTGTAATAATGGAAGCTGAGGTGTAAAGTTTTGATTTCCTATAAAGTTACTCGGCCTGTCATATCCCATGTCTGCAGGCCAGAGATAGACTCTAAATGGCCCCATACAACTGTGGAGAGAGAGAGAGACAGAGACAGAGAGACAGAGAGAGAAACAGAGAGAGAGGGACAGAGAGACAGACAGAGAGAGAGCCTGAGATTTCAGCACCAGTCTTGAGTGGCTTACCTTCTTTAATCTTGCCTCTCCATTAGTGAAAGCTAGAAAGCTAGCTGTGGATTGTTAATGAAGAATGCCACCTAACAGTCCCCTATACAACTCAGATGTGTTCTAAGTACTCAGCTGGTAATGGGCTCACACACAGGGTCCCCTCCGTGAGGCAGTGGGGTGGGGGGTCTTTATTAGATCTCCTCCCATTATCACCGTATACAAAGCTCCTCTTGGGTTTCTTAAGCTACACTGGAGAAATATCCTCTAGATCATGAGGGAGAACCACTGAACTCTATTTATTTTGCTCACAACCTGAAGGAGATAATATGCCCCATCGAGAGGAGAATGCCTAGGACAACGAGGCAGACCACATCACCTAACTTTCCATTTTCCAAGTGGGAAAATCTTGAGATTAAGCAGTGCCTCAGTGTCTTATAGAGGCTCATGCAGTTTTCACCCAGGCTTAATTTGCTTTTTTACTCCAGGCTGTTTTCATCTTTTGACAGGATGCTGGAGTTTTATTCTCAGAGTCAACACAACTTCAAAGATCATGCAAAAGGTTGAAATAAAATAAGCTGTCCTTTGACTGACATCCGAGTTTCTGGTATGAACTAGAGAAGTGGCCTGTATACTGCATATGTACTGTTTATTAAGTTTTATCTGATGATAAACTGCTATTGTAGGACACATGATTTTTCTTAATCCCCCCCCCCCATTGTGTGGAGCACAACACTTCTGAAGGTAAGTGAGCTCTCTGTATGGTGCTGTACTGTGAGTTCCTGAGAACAGAAACTCCTGTGACTAAACTCTCCAAGAACACAGAAAGACTGAGAATGGCAAAGGCTGTTATCACCAGTGCCAGCGGAATCACATTTGATTTCCACTTCACTTCGGCAAGACGGGCAATCTCCTCCAACAAATGTATATCATCTTGACTTTAAGCTTGGGCCTTGTGCTATCTTCTTGTAGAACCAAACCATCCACTTCAAGCTCTGTGGCTGCCTGGGGATGGTCCCCCCAGGTGTCTCCCTGGTGTCATGTGATTAAAACAAGCAGGAGTTAGCTGTTGCTCACTAGTGAGACTGCCTCCTAAACAAAGACGATAAACCAGGAGACGGAGACAGACATGCATACAGGTATCTGTCTCACTGCTCTTGACCAGGGATGTGCAAAGGATGGTCCACAGGCCGAAGATATAGGCAGCTGCCTGTTTTTTGCTATAAAGTTGTAGTAACCTGTCTTTCGCTCATTTGTTTACATATATGTGTGGTTGCTTTTGTGTCACACTGATAGTGTTGAGTAATTGGGAGAAGCGCATATGGATCATAAATTTTACTATATTTAATACCTGGTCCTCTGGGCTTAAGCACTAGGTTATCATTTGAGAGCATCCAAAGACTGACTTTAGGCATATAGAGAACAGAGAGAAATGAGACACCAGGGTCCTTGTTCATGAGTCTTTCTGTTGACAAAGCAAAATATAACCACCTGGAGAGTTAGTGAGTGATAGCACAGTTATATGATGACATGAGTTGGCCCTCAGTGATATCACAGTATGACTGTCCCTTGTCAGCCAGCGTGAATCCAACGCATTGTGCTGGCCACGAAACTCAACATTTTTCATGCATTGTAAAGTTAGCCCTTTGAGTGGATAATATACAGTGATTAGCAGGCAAGGAGCTCCAGATCTACAGAGCTTCTGAGGACACACAACTAAGAAGTACTGACAGTAGTACTCTTTGGTTCCAGAACCTAGGCTCATAGCCATGGGCTGAGCAGTACAAATGGTGTTTATAAGTGGCCTACCCCTGCAGCAGGAAAGGATATGATGTAGTAGAGTCAAAGCAATTTTTCTGTCAGTCAACAAATTCTCTCATCAAGCCCTACATGGGATGCCGCTTTGTCCATATGGTGTTTTCTCACAAGTCAGAGATGCACCCTAATCCAGTTTCTCAAATGCTCACTGACAGAAAGCTCATGGGATCAACAGCTGATTCTCAGCTTGCCTTCCTGAGGAGAGTATGTTTGGAGCTCTTCTTCACTCACAACTGAGTTAGAGTCACACACCCCACAGGTGGGGCCTGGCAGCTGTGACCTGGAAACCCACCCCCTCCCCCAGCAACCGGGGAGACCACGCATAAAACAGAAGATCAAGCCAAGTCCCAGCTCTGGCTTCTCATGTCAGGGTCCCTCTGCCAAGCCACTGCACTGTGGGACCAAGACGGCAGCGTTGGAATGGGGAAAAGAGGCTGTCAAATCAGTAGAACTGTCTCAAATCCAGATCAAGCCCCGCTGCTTGAATCACTGACAGATTCATTCTGAGACTGCAGAATAAGCAGGTGATGTTTTTCTAAAGGGCAACCCCGGTGCTTCCGAGACAGGAGAGACCATCCCTCTGACACATTCTTATTCCATCTTCCGGAGACTGTTTTCTACAGCTGAGCCAGTCATGGCAGCATGGGTTCAGGGGCCACCAGGCTGCAAGTGTCTTTCCCTGACTGATGCCCAGTGGTAGAGACCGAGTCACCCTAGAAACAACTTTGCCTGGAGTCCTCAGAAAGTCAGAGAAGAGTATGGCTGCATTTAAATGAGATATTAGTGTTGACTCAAATCAGGATTCTGTGACACTTGTTACCTGGTGCTAGCAAAGCCTCAGGATACCTCTGAATCCCACATCCTTAACTGAGTTTAAGGTGGAAAGACTAGAACCCACACAGTTTATTTGGAAGATGATCCCAGGAAGCACTAGTGGGTGATATGCGCCCAATAGGCCAGAACACCTCCCGCCCCCAGCACCTGTGAATGTGTGGAGGTTAGTCAGATGGGTGTTGACTCAATCATGCTGGTGTCCTTATAAAATGGAGATATTTGGACCCAGAGACACATGCAGGGGGACAAACAGCTCATGAAAACGAAGACAATTAAAATGCATCTTTGAGCCAAGATATGCCAACACCCAGAAAACTGTCAGGAGCTAGGGAAGGAGTGTGGGTGGGTTGTCCCTGGAAGCCCTCAGAAGGGACAGATGCATAGACACCTTGACTTAGGAATTCTAGCTTCTAGAACAATAAGTCTCTTGGGTATTTGGGTTTTTTTTGTTTTGTTTTTATTTTCTCTCTCTCTCTTTCTCTCCCCCCTCCGTGTGTGTGTGTGTGTGTGTGTGTGTGTGTGTGTGTGTGTGTGTGTGTGTGTGTACACGCACACATATGTGTGTGCATGTATACATGTGGAGGCCAGAGGACAACTTTGAATATTGTCCCTAGATACTACATACTTTTTTTTTTGAGATAACATCTCTCACTCACTTGGAACTCACAAGGTAGGCTAGGCTGGCTGGCCAGCTAGTAACCTCCAGGGTCTACCAATCTCCTCTTCCCTAGCACGGGGAAAACATGTGGGCACCATCATACCAGGAATTATTTTTTAAAGTGGGTTCTGAGGTCAAATTCAGCTGTTCACATCTACTTTACCAACTGAGCTACCTCCCAGCTTAATTTTCAGTTTTTAGCCACCACGTTATGGCACATTGTTACCAATACATTAGCTTATGGATGGAACACAGTTTTTTCCCCTCAGAAAACTATGTTGAAAACCCTTTGGTTCTGTGTGTATATATACATGTGCATGTTTGTGTGGGTGGACATGTGTAAGTAGTTTGTGTGCAACACACATGTGTAAAGACCAGAGTTCAAACGTATCATTCTTCAAATACCATCCATCTGGATGCTTTAAATTCTTTTCTTTGAGATGGGGCTTCTCTGTGTAATCCTGGCTGTCCTGGAACTCACTCTGTAGACCAGGTTGGCCTTAAACTCAGAGATCTATCTACCTTTGCCTCCTGGTACAGAGATTAAAGGCATGAGTCACCATACCCAGCTTTAAGACAGTTGGATAGCTAGCTAGCTAGATAGATAGATAGATAGATAGATAGATAGATAGATAGATAGATAGGCAGGCAGGCAGGCAGGCAGGCAGGCAGGCAGACAGACAGACAGACAGACAGACAGACAGACAGACAGATAGATAGATAGATAGATAGATAGCATATATATTTATACAGGATCTCTCTCTGTCTGGGGCTTGCTGATTAGGCCACCCTGACATTCTTCCAGGAAGAAAGTCAAAACCACATATTGACTCTCAACCTAGGACCAGAACTAAGAGCCCAAGAAAACTTTTCTTTATAATATACCAGTCTGTAGCACTGTGTTAACAAGAAATGGACTGAGACAGTGGTGAGAAAGTGAGGTGGAAATAGCAAAAGATGTAACTTCACCATGGCAGCAAATTTGTGGATGGGGTCCCTCACAGCATCACAACTCTGGGGCACAGATTTTCAGTTCAGCCATGGTCCAGATTAACTACAGTGTATGACATGGATAACGGCAGCCTGACTATCTTGAAAGTATCATTTGAGGAATTGTGTGTCCTTGGTACAGACCACTGGGAGGGCGTTCTCCAGAAGGCGGCTCTGTGTGAGCAGGAGGCAGTACCCTGGGCTGGGAGAAGCCACACAGCCGACACCCACCTGGAAGGGGTAGCTTCTCACTGGGTGCTCCTCAGCAGAGGGCCGGTGGCCTCTTCATCCAAGGACAGCCTGCAAGTGCGAGGCTACCAAGAGCCACTGTGGGTTGTCTGGGTTTCTGAGGGTGGAGTATCCTGTCCCTCCATCAGATCTGTCTTTTGTTTGTTTCTTGTTCCTTTCTCTAAGTGGCACACAAACCCAGCTCCTCTCTCAAAGTCCATGGCCAAAGTCAGACAAACCAATGAGTAGCCCCTACTTAGGGGCCATCACAGTACTGCATGTGCCCCCTTCACCAAGACAAAATGAGGTTTTAGTGAGGACAGGCTGCCTCTGGTGATACCTAGCCATGCACCTCTGGACCTCACTGTTCCTCCCGTATACGGGGACATCACTAACAGTGCTACAGCCTTCATGCCTGCAAACCACCCCCCCCCCCCCGCCTCCTCACCAAGCATTTGTGCTGGGCACTACACACAGCCTCTGATGCTAAGTACTACTTGCTCATGTTGCCTGCTTTGTTGTTATTGAGACAGTATCTCACTGTGTAGTCCTGACTGTCCGGGAACTCACTCTGTAGACCAGACTGGACTCAAACTCACAGAGACCCACCTGCCTCTGCCTCCCTAGTGGTAAGACTGAAGGGTGCATCACTGTATCTGGGACAAGAGTTTCTTGTTGTTACTGTTTTGGCTTTGTGCTTAGTTTTGAGACAGGGTCTCTTGTTGTCCAGGCTCACTTTGCACCGTAGGGACAGCTGACTTTGAACTTATCATCTTTCTGCTTCTGCTCTCTAAGCATTGTGATTGCCATACCCAGCTCATGAAGTATATTCTTCCCCTTTTGTGTTTTTGGGGATTTTGAGCCCCTCCCTCCATTTATGTGTGTGTGTGTGTTTTTTTTTAAAGGCACATTTTCATGCAGCTCAGAATGGCCTCCAACTTGCTCTACAGTGGAGGACGAACTTGAATTTCTGATCCTCCTGCCTCTACCTGGAGATTGAAGTGTGCACCACCATTGGTGAGGCCTGAAGATTGACCCCAGACCTAGGCTAGCACTCTACAAACTGAGCCCCATCTCCAGCCCATAAAGTGTGTTTTTTCCAAGACTTATTTACTTTACATGGATGAATGTTTGTGCACCATGTGTGCCTGGTGCCCTCAGAGGTCAGAAGAGGGTATTGGATGCCCTGAAACTGTATTACAGGTGGTTGTGAGCTGCCATGTGGCGCTGGAAACTGAACCTGGTTCCTCTGGAAGAGCAACCAGTACTCTTAGCTGCCAGGCTGTTTCTCCAGCCTCAGTGAAGTATATCTTGAAAGTACGGTCTTCAACAATGGAAAAATTGCTTATTCCTCTCTACTTGGTTTCGGTCTTTTTCCTGACTAGCTTGGCCTAGCAGAGCATCCTATCCCCATTGAAGCTGAGTTTGGTTGTCAGGCCGTAGGAACAGTGGGTCATTGTCCTTATCATCACCGTGGCTTGGTATAGGCTCCAGAAAGAATCAGCATATACACACAAAATAAATAAATGAAACAAAAAATTATTTTAAAAAGTGTAGTATGCCTGTTGATGCTGAGAAAAACCCAACTAATAAAAACAATCTCTCATGGGAATAACTAAATTAGAAAGTTAGTCCTCATAATACTAAAGAATTTTCAATGGCTTTTTCATAAATGTCAGTCTTCTAAGTATATTTAGTATTTCGATAGTTATGTTTCCTTGCACAAAGTTTTTCAAAATCCCCATCCAATGAGTTCCTGTTAGTAAATATTTTTCCTCTTTTTAACCTAATTCACATACCATAATGTCTACACTTCCACATGTTTATAACATAAAGTTTTTGGGCCACTTGTTCACTCATTGAGCTTCTACTGAACATCTTCAGAGGCAAAATGCACTTACGTGTGTACATGCGTGGTGTATGTGTGTATGCAAGTGCGCTTTGTGGTGCTAAAAGCTGATGTCAGGACATCGTCCCCATCCCTTGGATCCTCTCACAGAGACTATATCTCACTGTTTAGCTAAACTGGCTAGCTGACTGGTGAGCGCCTAAATTCCTGTCTCTGTCCCCCAGAGCTGAGGTTTCAAGTGCACACTGCACCTGTTTTTATTTGGGTGCTGGGGAACTGAACTCTGGTCTTCACATTTGCACAGCATGCACTTTATCCACTAAGCCATATCTCTAACCCAAGTCTAGGATTTGAAGACAGCATCCCAAACCAGGCAAATTCGGCCTTCTTCCTGAGCTGGCAACTTTATATTCCCTTCTGTGGTCACTCTGCACTGAACAATAGATGTCTGGCCAGTTGACAGACTATTGTTCTGCTTCTTAAAACTGAAACAATTGCAAACTTTGACCACTGCTAGAGAACCTTCAATCACAAACTTTAAAATCCCTACAAAGTCCAGTCTTCTCTGTGTCTCTTGGTGTCGAAGAGCCATTTTGTGCTCTTCAAAGTGACAAGCATTTTCTGAGGAAACGCTGGAATAAAAGGAAACCAGTAATTAGACCAGTTTCCAGTTAAAACTTGGTATTCAAAGAAATAAATGTGCTTTTTCAAATCAATAAATTACCACAAAATCAAAAGCCTGTTTCCTAAGTCTTTCTCTGGCACCCACCTTGGCCCCTTTGTAGAAATTTGTAGACTTTATTCACAGCTCATGTTCAAGTCTTCAAGTAGCTCCCTCCCAACACAGGACTACAAAGCTCTGGAAATTAGAAGTACCCCCAGCCCAAAGAACTCTTCCCTGATGAGGTAGCCATTGAAATGGAGTTTGTTTTATCAGGTCTTTCTCATGGAATTACAGACTTGAACATTTAACAAAGCAGCATTTGCAATGGGCAGGTGAGAGCTGGCCAAGATTTTCAAGGGTATTTCACAGGACAGGTCAGCAGGGAGATGGATGGGTGAACAGTGGTGGATACAATTATTTGACTTTCTGGGCTGTTCTTTTGAAGCTTCTATGCTTAATAAAAAGAAAAAGAATAATCCTCTTTGCCAACCTTTTGTAGTTCAATCTTTATTGTTCCCACCGAAGCCCAAAGAAAACGGGCAAGATTCATTTTGTCTAGAAAGCATTTGTGTATTTTATATGGGTCTGGGCTTTGAAGCACTGATAGTTAAGTGGGAGAAAAGACAAAGATTTTTCTCTGCTCTGAGGAATCAAAGGAGGAATTTCTGAAGCCCTCTAGTCTAACTCAAAACAGTCCTGGGTGGCATCCAATCCATACGTGCTTTCTTTGCTACTGAACTCAGCGTGGAAATTAGCACAGGCCGGCAAAAATGATGGAAATTAGGCCAGACCATAAAGCAGTGTGTCGGAAGCCACATTCAGACTCTTTTTGAAAACCAGAGAATATAATTTCCGGCATCATGAATGTCCAACTCTAAGAAATAGGGGCCTGCTCCATGGGCTGGTCAGGGATGCTTGACTGGGAAAGAAGCTTGCAGAACATTTAATTGCTACTAATCAATAATGGAATCAGCCAGATATCTTAGATAATCAGATACTAAAAGTAAACTAGTTTGACCAACTATCTTGAGGACCAAGGTAGTTGACTAGGGGCTACCTTGTTTGAGTGCTTGCAAGAAAAAAGGCATCAAATGTGGATGGTTATTTCGCTCCAAAACATACATGATGATTATTGTGGAAGGAACTGGTAAGAGTGTGGGGAGCTGGTGACATTTCCTGACAATTATTTTGTGTTCCTGAAACTATCTGTGTGCTGGCCCCAAACTCTGAGAAGAGCAAATAGGGAAATATTTATGTGGTATTTTTAAACTTGAGTTCTGAGAACAGCAATTTTCCACCTTGTTTTGCCATTTTAATGCAGATGATGTTTATGAGTCTGGGAGTCATCTGTATCTGGGCTTAGTGGGGGGGGGGCAGGGTTTCCACAGGTGAGAGTAAGGCAGTGTTAGTGTTTTCAACCTTGGGAACCAGGTGGAAAGAAATGCACCGAAGGAAATGCCAGGCTCACTCTGGGGACAGGTGTTCCAGGCAAATGAAGTTAAAACAATAAATCCTCTTAAAGTCACATAGCCTACAGATACACACAAGGCTACAAGTTGATACACACATATACACATACCTGCATATATCAGTACATGTCCATCAGCACACAGACAAGAATATACACAGAACACATGTGTACTAAGAAAACACATGCACTAACAATCATACCTTCAAATACCCCTACCAGAATACACCACACACACACACACACACACACACACACATGCACGCACACATGCGTGTGCACACACACAAATCACTTTAGAATCTGCATCTATGAAGATGCTATTCCTTTAGGTCTACCCCAAAAAAAACACACTGAGTGAAGACATGTTTTTCATCTGTCTGAACACTGGGGCATAGACACTTGCTCCTACCAGAGCATGGGGATAACTGCCCAACAGGTATGTTCACCAGCATCCACATTGAGCTTTTAATCCACAGCAGAGGCTTATGCCTTCTCCCTGAGGTAAGCTAATCATCCCACCCTACTCCCCAGATTCCCTGCAACCTCCACTTCCCTTTGGCATCTCCAGCTGCTATACCCCTCTTTTCTCAGATCTTCCCACCATCACTTTGAGCCTAGGAAGAACAGGTGGGTCTGATTGATGGCTGTCAGTTATAGTGTATCTTGGGGCTAGTTCAATTTGCTATGATGGGAAACTATATAGTATTCATGACTGACTTTCCAGTCTTGACAGCAAGAATGTAGAGGGAATTTGTTTAATCCTAAGTGGTGATGTCGGCGATGGTATATATTTTGAGCCATGTGTCTCCTCACCCCACAGTTAGGCTAAGGTGACAATATCTATGGTGCCTCAGCCTGCGGCATGTTCAAACGTCCTGCTGACGTGGTCACTCTAGGAGACTTGCAGATTTGCGTGTCTGGATCTGCAGTGCTTCCTGCTTTTGCTCTGAGCATCAGCCGTCTTAGGAGGCCTTACGTTGCCCCATCAAGAGCACGAGGTCTTGCCCTCCCTCAATATAGCCTAGGCAGATGCAACGCCTGGTGCTAAAAGTAGATGTAAGGAATTTCAAACAGATTAAAGATATTTGTCACTCAACACCAATTTCTTCACTCTTTGAGGATTTAGTTTGGGGGGGGGATCACTTTAGAATTTATGCCTAACATTGTGCTATTCCTTGAAAGAATTGAATACCCATAAAACTTTCCACTGGGTCAAGATATATTCCTAACAGATTAATTTGGTCAATTGTTAGGGTCAACTCCTCTCAAATATGGTTGAATTTACATTTTTAAGTTTATTTTCCATGCATAAGGTAGGAGGGCGGGTTAAGCATACATAGGAATGGATGAAACTACAAATTGAAGTAAGGCACTCTCAAGGAAAACTCCCCAAATACTTAGTTATTAAAACTAAAATGGAAAATATGAGTTTACAGGTTTGAGGAAAATATGAGTCCAGATCTATAATATATCAGAGATGAAGAGTCCCATTCTTAACAAGCCCATATCTCCTACTCAGCAGAAAATGTGTATCAAATCAAACAAAGCTATTCAGTGTCAAAAAGATTCTTTTTTTTTTCTTTTTTTTTTTTTTACACTTCAAAATTTGAGAAGCAAATAGAACTAAGCACATCCTAAGGGGGATTCTTTTAAAGTCTGCTTCAGAATTCAGCGGTCATGTGTGTGATGATGCCAGTCACTAACAACAGTCAGGAAGGGCAGCCACAAAGAGTATTTGGGCACATACTGTGAACTGGGGACTAGAGAAAATATATTTGAGACTCAGTCCTTCTCTAGAGAAAGTCACCAAATCTCTGAAAGCGGTCTCCTTATTTTTATTTGAGACAAGTTTCAAGTAGGTCCACATTGGTTTCCAACCTGCTGTATAACCAACGATAAGCCTGAACTTCTGGTCCTGTATCTACCTCCAGGTGCTGGGGTTACAGGCATATGTCACCATCCCCAGACTCAATATCTTCATTTATAGAAAGAGATTTCTACCACGTCCTGAGCTACTGGCTACTGGATAGTCAAGATCAGCCATACAAGGGCTCTCTGTAAACACAAAGGTAGTACAGGAGAAAAGAGCCGTCTGGATGGGGCTTGGATCTTGACTGTTCTTATTCTAGAACTCTCTGTTTACTTTTCCTCCTTGAGTCTGAAACTCTGTTGCTAAGTAACACACAGCCAAAAGGCCAGCAAAATGGACCATGGGAACCACAGTCCACCACTGCGATCCAATTACTTCAAGTATCAGGTTTCTTTCTCACCAACCTGCCTGCCCCTCAATAAATCTGCACCCCACATGTAAGCATAGTCACAAGCCAGAAGCTGTTTGTGTTTTTAAAGCAGAGGCCTTGCCTAGAAAGTTTAAAACAATGCGACAGGCTGGGGGTCCCAAACAAAAGAAGCATTTGAAGTTCTGGGTAGAAAAAAGGTTGTTTTTCAAATTCCAAGAGTCAATACAAGTGAGGTAGAGTGGAGCAAGACTAGAGAGCTTGGTGAGAAAGCCTTCCCAAAACGTTTGCAATGGCTGACCGCACGTAGTTCATGTTAAAGCTAAAGGAAACCTTCAATGTTCTCATCGTTCGTTATTGTGCGCATGAGAAAACGAAGGCCCAGAGAGAAATTTCTACACAAGTTTACTCTGCAGTTTACTGAGAGGAAGAAAAAGAAAGCACACTTGAGCTGTGTTCCCGCTCTGCTGCGCTGGGAAAATGATCTTCCATTCTCAAGACCGGGAGACTGAGGCACACTTCCCAAGCACCCCAAGCCTGACCACTCCTGAATGTCATCTCCACTCTGTGAAGAGGGCACCATCCCCGCCATCTTAGGAAGGAACAAGCTGAGGTGGGCCACTGGCCGACCAACAGAGGCCATGGAGAGCCCTGATGTCCATCCAGATCCTTCTTCCTGCCCAGTTCCTCTCTCCCTCACCATACAGCATGCTCCAGAAAGACACAGCCATGTGTATCTACAGAGAGAAAGTCATATTCTTTTCTCAAGAGGCCTACTGAGTCTACAGTCACTCACGGAAATGCTATTTTGACCTGGTTTTAATCGTCAGTCTTGAATCTGTACACCCCCCCCCCCCCAATAAAGAAAGCTACATGTATATTTTTCCTGAAAACAACAAGAATTAGAAGAGCCTGAATGTCCACCAAGAAGGAAATACTAAAAAAAAGCATGAGGCATGCAGTTGCAAAGTGGTCATGAAGACCAAACATGGAAGTCACCCTGGACTGTGTTTTAAGCTATAATCCACACAATCTCCTGTTCCTGTGATAATTTCATTGCTTTCTTAGTTTGTTAAGCATGGATCTCCAGCAGTGATCTCCTCCTTTTCTCCAGCATTATATCAAAAGCAGGAAAAGAAAAGAACGCATTTGCTTAGTCCTAAGGTAGAATATTAGTTTAGTTGTTTGAACTGATCCTTTCTCTAGGTCCACAGTAAATAGCTGGGTCTGACAGCACACGCCTGTTATTACAGCTACCAGAAAGCCAAAGTAGGAACATTGCAAGTTGAAGGCTAACCTGGACTATAAAACGAGTAATAGTCCCGCAGGCTGGGCAATTTGGTGAAAACTTGCCCAAAAGGGGGAGGAGGTGGCTGCAGCTATATAGCTCAGTGGTAGAATGTTTGCCTAGCATGCTTGAGGTGCTGCTAGTACCCCAAAGCCAAATAAACAAAACGTAATAGAATTCAGTACAGTTGAACACGAGCACTTTAATAACTGCCTTTTTGAATCTTAAATTTTGTAACTCACATCGAATTTATTCTGTCCACGTTTGCCCCTTTAATTCCTGACTTTCTAATTTAGTTTTCTTCTTACCATTCGCAGTTTAATGCTAAGTTGTCGAGAGGAAAGATCCAAATGATGTCAATCCAATAGGCCACCCAATAAATCATTAAAGTTAATTGTGTAGAAACATCTAGATCTCATTTACTCACTCACCTTTAATTCATTCATTAAAAGAAAACCCCATTGGAATGTGTACTGTGCATTGACTTCTAAATACTGTGCTGAGTGAGCACTGGGGATGTGTCTGAGAGAGATAAGGGTGTTTCTGGTCTCGGGGCCGTGTCGATGTCCACGCAATGCAAAATGACATGTTTCCGCTCACAGGTCAAATAACAGGCTTTAGTTTTTTCCAAACAGATTCACTGAGTATTTTGCTGCTGCTGCTGGTTGTAGCTGCTATCATTTCATGATAAAAAAAAATACAGTAGCTTTGTCTCGAGTGAAACTAAATAATCAATCTGAACTATTTCTGACCTTTATTTAATCAGTTACTGATTTATAGATACAAAAGCAAGAGGAAAAGGATATTCTCAAATTATGTGCCTATACTAATTAACTCTAAAGGAATTTGTGCCTAGAATCTACAAAATAAAATATAAGACACATACATGCTGGGCAACTTTTGAAAGAACAGGTGTATATTCAATAAAAATCAAATCTTATTTCTATATATATATTTATTTATTTATTTATTTTAAACAGTGTCTCACTACATAGCCCAGGCTGACCTGGAACTCACAGAGAGCCATCTGCCTCTGCTTCCCCAGTGCTGGGATTAAAAATCACCATGCCCAGGTAATCTTATATTTTAAAGAACAAAAGCAAAACTAAATACAATGCTAAATAAATAGGGTGGTTTGATAAACCTCGGCTAAAGTTGTAGTTAGTGGAGGTGTTTTGTGGGAACAAATGTAGAGTTCAGTCTAGCGTGTGAGCAGGACTGGAGCAGGGGAATGAGGCAGAAGGCTTGGAAACAGAGTCAGGGGCTGGAGGGCAAAACAAACCAATGGCAATAACACCATCTGTGAAACACGTCACTTATGTTTCCTTCAAGTCCACTTCCAGAGGCGTCAACCAGAATTTGGTGCTTAAGATAATTGTATATAAATCCCTAGTCAGTGTACAGCCACACCAGCAGAGAGGGGTGGGGGGGGGGCATCTGCACACATTGACCACATGTATTTTCTTTGAATTCCTCCTCTTTCTCTATTTACATTTTCAGCCTTGTTTTCACTTTGAAGGGACATTTTCCTGCATGGTGTTTTAACGATATTGAAATGATGAACACCATGTTCATCCTTTGTCCATCCCAGGTTTGCTATGAGACCCACCCCTGGGTTTCTGTCCTGGTGTCGGTGTGTCCAGAATTCAGAGGAGGGACGGGTTGCATACTCTTAGGAGAGGACGCCAACTGGTGCTTTATAAGAATCTCAGCCATAGGTTTCCATCTCCTCTTCCTAATAATTAGTTCAATTTCTGTCTATTGACTGTCCTTTATGTGTATGTGTGTATGCATGTGAGGAAGGCATTAGTATCTTTGCTTTAGAGGAAACCCGTCAAGACCCAGGACCATCAAGATCTACTAGGTTGCTTAGGGAGTTGGTACTAGGAAGTACTATGATTGGCATATCCCTGCTGAAGCTTTCCACTAGAGATGCATTTCCTCACTAGAGAGTGGGCAAAGACTGTACCGACCACTGGGTTTATTCTTAGCCATGGTGGGGCAGTTAGAAATACCAACCAAGAAACTCAGGGGTGGCAGCCAGGCATATGTGCCAGGCAGTCTGCCTCAGGCCCTGAACATGGCCATGGCAGACTTAGTGAACTGACCAGTTCAACAATGGTTTAGACCCCAGTGTCTTAGGCTTTCCCAAAGAAACGCAAATGGAACCGCGTAGGCCTTCTCAGTTGTGGTGACAAAGGCCACAGTACTCTTGCCCTCTGGGTGGGGTTTGTTTACAATCTTAGCAGCCATCACCAACCCAGGCACCCTTCGCTTCCCTCCTTCCTAACTCCCCTAAATGTCTACTTGAGTTTTAGAGTTTGGATCAGTGAGGAACAGACAAAAGAGTAGATGTTTAATAATCTCCTCCCTCCATCTCCTGGGAGCCTACAAGTCCAGAGCTGCCTGAAACAGCTGCTTTTGAAGTCTTACTAACCTCTCAGGCTGTGAAAATGTTTTGCCCCTACCTACGAGGAAGGGCTGCTGTGGGCTCCCTCCAGAGCTATTACCCCAACAGCATTATGTGAGTCATACCCGTCAGTCCCTTTCTGAGAAAAGTATTATGATCATGCAGAAAAGCCTATTGCTGAGCCCTCACAACCCCCAAGTGCTAGCCCAGTGCTGCTGTGCATTCTCTGGTGCTAACAACCACGATGATAAGTGTTCCTGTGCACCCAGCCTTGCCTATCAACAAACTACCACCCTGAGGCAAGTTGTAAAGTAGAGGAAGGATACTCCTTACAGTTACCATCCTTATTTCTCTAGATTCAAATAGATTGTCCCATTTCTTGAAAAAAAAAAAAACAAAAAAAAACACCACATTTCACCCCCAGTGTCTGAACTAAGAAATATGCTAAGTCTGTAACGTGCAGAAAGCCAGGCCTATGAGGTCTGCAGTGAGCACAGATACACATTCTCTTCTGGGCTGGTTGTGATTTGTGATCATGACTTAGAACATGTTTTTCTACCTGCCCCTAACATTCCTTCATTGTCTTGGCTGCTTCGGTCAGGGAGCCATGTGAGTATGTCACTGAAGCAGAGATGGGTGTGTCATAGGGCTGGTGGCCATGGTATGGGGACAGCACTAACAAGGTAAGCTTACACTTAATTCTCTGGGTCAGAAAGTGGTAATGTGCTTTGCAAAGGGCCGCAAACATGGATGCTTCCACGGTATACTTCCCTCCATCGAGCCCTACAAGGTGTCTCAGACCATCCAGGCCCACAGGAAATGACCCTCCCTGACTGACCATAGCAATGTCACTTGTTGGCAAAGGAGAAAAGAACAGGCAGAGTGGCAATACCAACCCGAGGGGAAGGAAAAAAGAAAGACACTGAAGAGCAAAACAGAGTGCGGCCTAGCTGGCTTTTCTGATCCTACGCAGCTTCCGTTTAAATGCTGCCTCTTCATCCACCCTGCCTCGGTTGCTCTCTTGCTTCGTTTCTCCTCACCCTTTCCCTTCACAGGCATTCTCCTTTTCCTTTATCACCAGACAATCTACAACTGTGTTCTCAAACAGCTGGCACTAAACCGGTACCCAGCATGGCTGCCACAGGTTGCGTGGGACCTAACCCGGTCCTGCCCCTCCATCCACTGACTTTGGGAGGACAGGCTTTAAAAGAAACACTAGGTCCTCTGGGACCCTCTGCTGCCACTCAAACACACAAAGAGCCCTGAAAAGGGTCTAAGCCATGGAAACAGCGCCCTTACCTGCTCCTGGGAACTGCACCTGAAGGATGCCAGCGAGAACAGATGCCTTCCACTTCATCTTCTACTCCCCCAGGACGGTGCCCAGAGGCTGCTGAGCCTGGGATGGGAGAAAGGGAGGTGCTGAAGGAGTCTCTGCAGGCTTGGTCTGTGGCTGCCACCCCAGGAAGTGGAGGACCGTGGGCCTTTGAGACAGCACCTGCCGCAATGCCTAGACACACTCACCCCCCCCCCTCAGTTCATAGGCAGGAAGTTCTGGAGGTTTGGGGGAGAAGAATGTATATCCGTCTGAATTTTGCCTTTTCTTCTATTTGACTGTGGTTTTATGTACTTTATTTTTTTCTAATTCTTGACTAATTTGTGTTGGACTCCTGGTTGCTGAAGTTGGACCCCGGGCATATGTAAGTTTCCAGTGCACATAAGAACACTGGCCCTTTGGAGGCTGGGAGAGCAACAGAGCTCCAGATACATGGGTGGGCTAAATGTGGAGACCGCCACTTCCGGGCTTGCTGCGTGATCTCCCTGAAGCAGTCAGCATCTCCAGACTCTAGGCTTCTTAATCTAAAGAGCAAAGAAGGGAGAACATTTGAGGTATGGTTCTGAACTTGGCCTCAATCCGGACCATAAATAGTGTGAAATGCTATAGCTCACATTGTTTTCAAAATTCTTTTTTCTTCTAGACAGTATCTCACAGTTCTGTCCAGGCTGGTCTTGAACTCAGTTCTCCAGTCTCAGCTTCAAAACTGTCTAGATTACAGGTCTATGCCACCAAACCCACGTTAAATGCTTTGCTATAGTCAACATTTCATTATTTCATTCTTGGAGTCATTTACAATAAGAAAAAGGCAGAAAGTCAGGCATAGTGTGTGTGCCTCTAAATCTTAGCACTCAGGTGGCTGAGGCAGGAGGATTGTGAGATTGAGGGCCAGACTGGACTGGTGAATAAAAGCCCAAGTTGCCCTTTTTAGTAAGACTGCCACAAAAAAGTAAAAATTAAAACTGTGAAATAAACATAACTAAGAGCTATAAGAGCTATGTAAATCTTTAAGACAAGACTAAAAATGTGGAAAGGGTTATAAATGGGGAAAAAAAGATTTGTCTTTTCTCCTGTGCTTAAGAAAAATTTCTCAAGTCCAGTTACTTCTAAATTAATTAATCTGCCAAGTTGAAAGACAATATTACCAAATCTGAAGGCAGAGAAGATGGTTCAGGCACTTTTATTCAAGCATGAAAACCTGAATTCCATCCCCAGAGCCTACAACGTGGAACTCAAGTCTTTCAGGATGTCCTCTGATACACACACACACACACAGACACACACACAGACACACACACAGACACACACAGACACACACACACACAGATACACACACAACCATACATACACATACACACAGAGACACATGCACACACACACACACAGACACACACACAGATACACACACAACCATACATACACATACACACAGAGACACATGCACAGACACACACACACAGACACACACACAGACACACGCACTACAGATACACACACAACCATACATACATATGCACACAGAGACAACCGGCACACATACATTTACACAGAAATACACACACACACACCATATATACATTATATATACACACACACCACACACAGACAACACCACACACACATATACACACCAAACACACAGACACACCACACAGACTCACACATGCACACATCACACACATACATACACAAACACCACACACAGACATACATTCACACAAATAAATGTTAAAAATTTGTTAACAAGTTCTTAAAACAAACAGGCTGATTCCTGAGTTAATATGAAAAACCTAATTATGAAAATAGCTAGACCACAGAAGTCACAGACAATCAAACCAAATACATAAATCAGACATCAAATTTCAAAAATTCCACACATCAAAGAAACTAGGAAGAAAATTTTAAAATAACCCACAGACTGAAAATATTTGCAAATCATATACTGATTATGGTCCAGTATTCAGAATATGTAAAGCAATCTACAATTCAATAAGTTAAAAAAATAAAGAGTAGCCAAAGATTTAAATTATTATTTCTTGAGAAAAGATAGACAAATGACCCAATAAACACATGAAAGGCTTTCAGTGTTGTTCGTCACAAGCGAAACTCAAGTCAAAATCAGAAGCAATGGGACAACACAACAGACAATATCTGTGTTAAGGAGGATGTGAAGACCCTGCTGTTGCCCATTGGAGACACACAGTGTGAGGAACCTGTGCAAAGCAATTTGACAGTTCCTTAAAATGTTAAACAGAGTTACCACATGGCCCAGAAACTCTACCGAGTATATACTTGGTGGAATTGAAAGCATCTGTGTACAGAAGCATGTACAGAAAGGACCCTGACCGGCATTGTGCATAATGACCCCAGACTGGAAACAATTCGCCACAGCTAAGGAATGGACAAGCAGTCGTGGTGGGTTCAAACAATGGAATATAACCAGCCGTGAGAAGGCATGAAGTACTGTTAGATGCTACTGCTCCAAGCACGGGTAAAAGAAACCAGACTAAAAAGCCTCTTATTGTATGACTCTATTTATACAAAATAGCCAGACTAGGTAAATCCAGAGAATGTGGATTAGTGGTCACCAGAAACCTAGGAGATCAGGCTGATAGACTAACGGACGACTGGTGTGAGGTTCCTGTAGGGATGATGAAAATGTTTTAAAATTAGATGATTGTGTACCAGAGAATTGAGTATGTTAAGAAACCATTGAAGTGCACATGATAAAATAGTGAATTTGTGACACAAAAATTTTATCTCAGTATAAAAATAAGCTAGAACAAATAAAATGTAAGGGACATGAAATAACTCTGCCAGATAGTCCAACATTATGAACACAATCGCTAAACAGTATCTATGACATTATCAGCTCTACTACCCTGAATGTGCTCAATCATATTTGATCTCGCAGACTAAGCAGGCTCAGACCTGACTAGTGCTGATGCCTACTTACATGATATGAGACTTACACATGTATTTAGTCCAGTTGTTTTAGATAAAGATAAAAGAAAACTTTGGGGACACAATGAGAGATTTTAAGTACTACTTCTAGTTACTAGACCAACTGGATTGTCTATGAGGAAACATATATTGTTCTTATGTCATGCTGTACACAAGAATCACCTAAAACACATCGTATATGTAAACATAAAATCCAGAACAGTAACATTTCTGCAATAAAATATAGGTGAATGATCTGTACAACAGAATGCAAAAGCACAGCTCATAAACTGGGTATAAACCGGGTCCCCTCAAAGCTGCTTACTGAAGTTGGCCTCAGGTAGGAACATGAGCAAGCCATAAAGAATGAAGAACATTTGCAAACACATCTATTAGATAGATGATTTAAATCCAGAATATCTAAAGAACTCTTGCTCAATTGTAAGATAACCAACTCGCTAAGGAAATGGGCAGGTTTAAATACACAGTTCCCAAAAGAAGATATGTGAATGGCCAATAAAGATGTGCAAAGATGCTGAGCATTATGAATAAGAAAAAACTGCCATGGAAATGAGGTACTTTTATGTGCTATTTAAAATATGAGGAAAGTAGAGATCTCACATACCGATCTCACATCTGTCCTGGTGTTTCCAGAGGCAAACAATCCCTCCTGAGGCTTCTTCAGAGGCCTGTCCAGCACCTGCCCTAGCGTATTAACCCAGACTTATGTCTACAGTCCTTAGGCAAGGGAGACCATCAAATAGCAAGAGGCAGATACAAACAGTTTCCCTCAACAAGCACTACTTATTCATTTGTTTGTTTATAAGTAGAGACAGGGTTCTCTGTGTGGCCCTGGCTATTCTGGAACTCTCTCTCTGTGTAGACTAGGCTGGCCTCATACTCAGAGATCTGCCTGCCTCTGCCACCACACCTGGCTCTATAAATTTTGGGGGGACAGTATCCAAGAATGGCCTGTAACTTACTATGAAGAAGAAAATGATCCTCCTGTCTCTATTTCCCAAATGCATGGTTGTGCCACTATGCCCAGTTTGTGGGGAGTAGAGAATATGGATCAACCCCCGGGCTTCTTACACATCAGACAGGCCCTCTACTGAGTCACACCTCAGCCCCCAACTTTTTATAACTTTGGTGAGGTTGTCAGGTAAGGCAACTCAGCTGCTGTTTTCCTAGACTGTTTTTTAAAAAGTTTTATTTCTTTAATTATGTGTATATGTGTGTAAGGGAGGGAGGGTGTATATGTGCTTCAAGGTGCCCAAAGAGGCGTTGAATCTTCCTAGACCTGGAGGCACAGGTGATTGTAAGCTGTTTGATATGAGTGAACTGGGAACTGAACTCAAATTTTGTGGAACAGCAAAAGTTCCTCTAACTGCTAAGCCATCTTTCCAGACCCTGTTTACTTAGAATTCAAAAGTAGCTGTGTACAGTATAATTCTAGCACTTGGGTTACAATCTCACGATCATTCTCAGCTACGTAGTAAGTCTGAGATGAGCCAAGGGAACGAGACTGCCTCACAAAAGCAAAACCAAACAAAAATAAAGTCTTGAAAAGAATCTGGCCTGGAAATACCTCCAATTCATTTCTCCTGCTTGGACTCACTCAGGGAGCTGCCTGCGGTGTGTGACTACTGTGGGTACTGTTCCAGAAAAACCTGCTTTTTATTTGTTCCCCAAACTCAATTTCTGATGCTGGCAGCCAAATGATTCTAATTTATGTGTTGAGATTTTTAGAAATTAAATTAGCTTTTTCCACATAATGAATTATCACAAACATGGTGCCCTGAAACAGTGCATATTTATAACTTTACAGTGATAGAGGGCAGAAGTCCAGAGACAGAATGCTGGCCCTAGGCCTAAGTATTTACCTAGCTAAGGCTTGGCTGTGGTTTGGATCTGCACCTCCAGCCACTCTTCTTAACTCACTGGTGACTGGAAATTTTTCTCATAGGTGTAAGAATGAGGTCTCCATTTTCTGATTAGGTGACCACTCTCAACCCCCAGAGGATACCTGCAGTTCCTTGTAATACTACTGTAATTATTGCTTTTTAACTCTTTGCTCTTTGGGAGGGACTGTCACCCAGCTCCCAAATAAATACATGGAGACCTTTTCTTACTTGTAAATGCCTGGTCATAGCTTGGCTTGCTTCTAGCCAGCTTTTCTTAAATTACCGTGTCTACCTTTTGCCTCTGGGCTTTTATCTTTCTCTATTATATATACCTTTCATCACTTCTTACTCTATGGCTTGCTGTGCGTCTGCATAGCTAGCCCCTGGCATTCTCCTCTCCTCCTTTTCTCACGTTTCCCTCTTCTTGTTCTTCTATTTATTCTCTCTGCCTGACAGCCATGCCTATTCCTCTACTGCCTTGCTACTGGCCATTTAGCTCTTCATTAGGTTAATCAGGTATTTTGAACAGCAAAGTTACACAGCCTCGCAGAATTAAACAAATGCAACATAAAAGAATACAACACATCTTTGCGTCATTAAACAAGTGTTCTAAAGCATAAATGAACGTAACACACCTTAAAATAATATTTTACAATATATGGTCTCCTTGCAGCTTTCCCCAAGCCAACCACAGCATTCTCTGCTTTGCTCATCCATAGCCAGTGGGAGGTAAGTCTACCTGGAAAGGGTTTGCCAGATTAGGCCACACCCACACAAAGTAAGCTCTCTTTTTACTGTGGACCCCAAGAGAAGCATAAAAGTGTGAGGTCTTCCAGACACAGGTTTTCTGCAACCAAGAAAGTTACACCAGTATATGCACCATGGTGTAGACTTCTTAGAGGCCCCTAGCATCATGTCTCCGAGAGAAGTGCCCCTGGGGAGGATGCTTCTCCTCATTTGCTTATGAACATCAGGCATGCCAAGTAAAGGACTTTTGCCCTTTTTCCTAAGAATGGAGACAACACAGAAATGGGTAGAGTAAATGATGTATAGAAAACCTTAAGCATACTCATTGAGAGCCTGGATTATGCCATGCCTAAAGGCCTGCTTCATAGATTTTTCTGTTTTGTGATCCAATGACTTTTCTTAAGAAAGTTGACTTTTAAAAAAGATAGATAGATAGAAAGAAAGTTGACTTTAAATGTGAAATTTGCTCTTGACATGCTCTTGATGTTACAGGTGCTGCGGACATATGGCCACTGAAGATGTGACTGACCTGGGGATGTTACTAAAATTGGGAGGCTAATTTTAGCTGATCCTTCTTTCAAGAGATCAATTGTTCTTAAGAAAGTCAAACCACGTTAAAAAAAAAAATCAGCAAGATATTATGGAGGAAAAACATGCCTATTGTCCAAATAAAGCAATAAACATAGTTAACCAAATAATAATTTTAAAAATGCACAAATAAATTTAAAAAAAGTCTTTTAAAAACTCTTCGTAAAAGATAGCAAATATAAGCTTGGAGTGTGGATAATATTACACAGGTGCCATCAGGAGGTCAGCTGAATAGTTACCTATTAAATATTGCCCTTGATAGCTGTCCTAGTTAGGGTTTCTATTGCTTCAGCAAAAACATCATGACCATAAAGCAAAGTCTATTTGACCTCCTCACTGGTGTTCAACATTGAAGGAAGTCAGGACATGAACTCTGACAGGGCAGGAACCTGGCAGCAGGAGCCAAGGCAGAGGCCACGGAAGAGGGCTGCTTACTAGCTTGCTTCCCCTGGCTTCTTCACCCTGCTTTCTTACAGAACCTAGGACCACCAGCCCAGGGATGGCACCACCCACCCACCATGGGCTGGACCCTTCCCCATTGATCGAGAAAGTGCCTTACACTGGATCTCATGGAGGCATTTCCTCAACTGAGGCTCCTTCCTCTCTGATGGTCCTAGCTTGCGTCAAGTTGACACATAGATCAGCCAGTACAATGGCCTTACACTTTCCACTGGAAAGCGAGCCTGTCCTGCTGAAGGGATGGCTTCCATTTCGTGTCATTTTTACATTTTGTCATTTTAATCTTTTTAGATGACTCAGGAAGACAGTCATTACTGAGGTGCACTTCTCACTTTATAGTTAAGGAAATTGAAATTTTACCTGATATCACAAAGCTGGCAAGTGGCCAAATCAAAAGTGGAAGTCAAGTGTTCTGGATACTGATGCATCATGGTAGTGGAAGGACATGTGCTTTGGACAAACAGACTCTGGTTAGAAGACTAACTGTCTCTATCTAGATGAGTTAAGAAACATCCGACCTTTGTCTGGAGTTTGCTAACCACGCCCACCTTACTGTATTCCTTGAAGAATGGACAACATGCTCCTCACAGTTTTTCTGCATCGTATGTCATGTTCAGGGGATGCTGGGGAAAAGTCGCTCCCATCACAAACTTCAGGTGAGGCAACAGCTGTCCTCATTGTCCGGGGAAGGGATGCCAGAGGATTATTAAGTGTTTAACCACAGATGCTCTGGAAAAAAATCTTCTAGATATGATGGGAGCTGGGAAAAAAGGACTGAGCCTTGGTCTTCGTGATGGGAAACTGAAAGGAGCAGGCTGTGGACAAGTCCCACAGGGAACACAGACCAAACTCCAGTAGGGACCTGTGTGCTTTTCCTCTTTTTAATTCTTTCTGAGCACGCAATCAGACTCAAGACGCCTGCCTCGTTATTCCTTATGAACAGATAAGCCCATTTCTGTGACAAGTTTTGCCTCAGAAGCCCCCTAAGGTCGGCTGTGAGGCACCCAAGCAAACACCCAAGCAAAAACACATCTTAGTGTCTAAAATGAGAACACTTGGACCCAGAGACCCCGGGGCATCTGAGGACCAGTTTACGGGGTCTTCAGTTCCTCACCTTTGACTCTGGCTTTGTTTTCATGCCCAGTTCTGATTTTATCCATAACATCTTCCTCTCAGCTGATGCCAGAGACCTACTTGCTGTTATGGAATGCGCCACCCCACGGATCTGGTCTCAACTTTACCCTTCACTTGCTGTGTGACTTTGAACAAACAAAACAAATCACTTTCCCTCCATGGGCCTCTGTGCGCCCCCTGAAGGGGCTGAATTCTCTGGTCTCTACAAAGTGTTGCCTCTCAATGCCCCTTCAGTGTCACTAGCTGATGACCTTTCTTTAGCTGAGTCGCAGGAACTTCCGCTGGGCTCTTCCAGATGCCATGCAGAGAGGTTCTAGCTTTGGTCCAAGAGGGGAGGGTCAGGCTCAGGGCCCCGCGGTTCAGCCCAATCCCATGATCTCATGGTGTTTCTCTCCCCTCTCTCTCTCTCTCTCTCTCTCTCTCTCTCTCTCTCTCTCTCTCTCTCTCTCTCTCTCCTCCCCCACCTCTTCCTTCCTCTTGCCTTTCTTTCTTTCTTTCTCTCTTTCTCTCTCTTTCTTTCTTTCTTTTCTTTCTTTCTTTCTTTCTTTCTTTCTTTCTTTCCTTCCTTCCTTCCTTCCTTCCTTCCTTCCTTCCTTCCTTCCTTCCTTCCTTCCTTCCTTCCTTCCTTCCTTCCTTCCTTCTTTCTTTCTTTCTTTCTTTCTTTCTTTCTTTCTTTCTTTCTTTCTTTCTTTCTTTCTTTCTTTCTTTCTTTCTTTCTTTCTTTCTTTCTTTCTTTATCCCCCAAAGGGAGGACTAGATCGCCTGACCTCATGCCGGGTGGAGGATGCTAGAAGTCCTTGATAAACAAGCCTTGGGCATGGGGGAGTTGCCCAAACAGGTCCCTGCACATCTCTTAGCCTAGAAATAGTCCTAGGAGCTCCACCTCTGGATTCTGCAGGCAGGAAACCCTTGGCCTCTTCTTAGGATGGCTGCTTCCTTAAAAGGAAGGAAAGATGATAATCAGGACAAAAAGGGGGGGGGGGGGGCGTTGCAGTTTCAGCCAAAGGACAAACTTCTCCCATCCTGGGCAAGAGGGTCAAAGGGTTGCCCAGTTAGCAGCTCTGTGTGTCTCCATAGCGACCTCTAGCGGCTGTCATGTCAAGCTGCGATTCCCAAGGCTTTCCTGTCTCTGGGCTGGTGGTCGGTCAAGCAGTTCAGATCTGACTTCAGGATACCCTAATCTGGTCTCCCCCTATCTGCTCCACTTCCATAGGACTCACAGTCAGGGGGCATGTCACCAACGCACACACGACAGTTGGGACCTTCTCACGGCCGTGTCATTTCCCAGAAAATGTCCGGTTCCTTGCTTCTGCGCTGATCTTAGACCACACCACCTGTTTAAGGGGCTCGGGTCATTCACACCCTGATAGTTAACTAAGCATTAACTGCTGTCTAGCCTAGTCCTCGACTTAGTCCTGCTAATTGCAAGCTTAGCGGTCGACTTGGGATTTGAACACACAGTGTGGCTTCAGAGCTCACAGTGCCTGCTCCCAAAATGTAAGAGCACTGCCAATGAAAAGGTGGTGTTTTCAAACACATGGCCACCGCTGCCTTTTCCCACAACACAAACCTTTAAAAACAAAACAGGAGGCAAAGCATTCCTTTAAAAGACCCACAGGGACCTCTAGTGTTGCGTTCTTGAATCAGAGCTATAGGATCGGATGTGGAATTGCATGGAAGAACACAAATTTGCGGCTTGGGTATGAAGTTAAAAAAATTTTTTAAAAAAATTATGTGTGCTCTACCCATTTCTTGGGCTTGTTACTAGGGTTAGAAAAAGAGTGTAATGCACGAATATATTTATAAAATTAAATATATTGGCAGCTGTGACTTCCACTTTTGAGGAAACTCAACATTATTAATTGAAATCTGAAGCAAAGAAGCCAGACTTGCCTCCCCAGTGTCTACTGAATCTTCACTCCATTGGGTAGTTCTCTGTGTAGTTTTGTGTATTGGCTTGAAAACAAATTGTTCTGAGACGGGGTCTCTCTCATGTGTAGACCAGGCTGCCCCCGAACCCATCACTCCCCTCCCCATCTAGCCTTCTGTGTGTTGGATAACTTGAGTTCTTTCTACAAACAAGGACTGAGGGATTAATATTATTCTCCATTCTGCAGATGTAAACTCTGCAGCTCCCTTAGAAAAGGGTACTTGTCCAGATGAATCACTAGCTAAGCCTGAAGCCAACATTTGACCCTAACCCATGGCAAATTCAGCTTGCTTGATTTTGAGATGAAGGCTGCATTTGGAGGCTCACAGTGAGAATGCTGTTTGGCTTCCTGATGCATGACAGTTGGTTTCTTCTCTGCTATCCCTGAGAACAGTGGCAACGATTGCAGCCGCAGGTGCTGTGCAAAATGATCTGAGAGCACTTTTGTTAATTTGTGCTTTGTCCTGTAAAGTACTGGCTTTTACAAGTGCACCCAAAAGTTCAAAGAAATACAGAGACTTATTCAAGAAAACACGTAGTCTGCACAAACTGGGTCAAGACCCGGGCCTCTTGTAGCCTGGTCTGTGTTCCTAACCTTGGTGAGTTATGTCCTGCTAAGCTGTTCCAGGGCCATACCAGGGGCCCAAGCAGGGCCCTTCCTCCCCACTGCCCAAGGTTTCTCTTTCTTTTGCCCTTCTCTGGGATTCTATGCACAGGTTACAAAAGCACCTCACAGAGGGAATGGTTATCCAATGCAGGCACTGTCCATAGTGCCTGTGTGACTTCAGTTGGGACTTCTAGTCTTTAAAATGATGAGAAATACATTCCTGTATATTAACCAGTCAGTCTGTGGCATTTTGTCACAGCAGCCTGAGCAAGCACAGAACCAAAATGAATTCAAGGGATATAGATGATGTTTGGTGACCAAATAGTGTGTGTTAACTGACTCTTAGCACATATATTTAATATATTATATATTAGTACGTTATATATACTACTGATCTCAGAAGAGACTGAGTTGGTCATAGTGCCATGCCATCATCCATTAAGTACTTATTTTTTATTTTTTGAAATTACATTTATTTATTTAGTGTGTGTGTGTGTGTGTGTGTGTGTGTGAGAGAGAGAGAGAGAGAGAGAGAGAGAGAGAGAGAGAGAGAGAGAGAGAGAGAGAGAGAGAGAGAGTGTGTGCACATGCACCACCCACATGGGACAGATGCTGAGAAGCCAGCTAAGTGTTTGTTATAGAAGGGACTGGAGACTCTAGCCAAGGAGTGTATGTGTGCACGTGTACAACACATATTAAAGACCCTCCAAAATCTGAGTCTGTGAGAATCTTAACAGAGCCATGACTTTGGCCAATATCTGTGGTGATATGTTCCATATTTAATAAAAACCAGTCTGAAATATCAGAGAAGAGATCTACCCACAGTTAATCCAGGAGGATCAGAGATTGGTAATTTACACCTTTAGTCCCAGCACAGGGAATATCTGGGAGTGGTGACCTTTGCCCTTAATCCCATCAGATCTGAGTTTGAAACCAGCTTGGTTTACAGAAGAAGTTCCAGGTTCCCAGGCTGGCAGTGGTGTGCCACACCTTTAATTTTAACCTGGATGTGAAACAATTGGATGAAGAGGGTATTTAAGGCAGGCATAGAAAGACAGAGCAGGCAGTAGAAGCCAGAGGAGCAAGACTGAGGAAGCTGGAAGACAGCTGGGTGAGATCTGACTGTGGTGTTTTTTCTCTTTGATATCTCAGCCTTTCCTCGAGACCTGGCTCTGAGTTTCCTTTATTCGTGCAACAAATATCAATGCTGAGGGCCCAAGCTGAGGGCCAGGGAGTGTCTCTAGGCTAGACTGCCTCACAGATGGCAAGCAGGCTAAGTGGGGTGTGCTCACTTAATGTCTGTCCTTGCTGTTGAGAGACCTGTGGGCAGATTGGGCTCACAATAGATTATTAAAAGAGCTGAGTGTAACTTAGAATTGTCATTAAGAGATAAACGTTTTACACACACACACAAACATTCTAAGAAGATTGAAGAATTAAGGGTGAAAATTAATTCATAAAAATGGAAGGAAACCTCAGCTGACAGTTACCATATTTTCTCAACACAAAGAAAATTTAATTTGCCTTCTGGAAATTTTTTAATTTACTAATTTTAAAACTAATTTAAATGAAAAACAGTTTTACCATGTGTTGACAAGCCCCCAGAGCTACCAGAAAGTAGAGTAAAGTGATTCCCGGAGGATCACTGGCCAACAAAATAAGCCAACAGTTCCAAAGATAAACAGCTGAGAAAACACTTTAAAAACTTTTAAAGCCAATGGTGGTGGCTCTCGCCTTTAATCCCAGCACTCCAGAGGCAGAAGCAGGTGGATCTGTGAGTTCAAGGACAGCCTGGTCTACACAGGTCAGTCACAGCTACACAGAGAGACTCTGTCTCAAAAAAACCCCAAACAAAGCAAAAATCCTTTAATGTATTTATTTTATGAGTGTGTGTTGTGGCGGTGGGGGGTGTATGCATATGCCATGACTCCTGGCAGG
The DNA here is from genome assembly GCA_033318265.1 of Phyllotis vaccarum. Taxonomy (NCBI): domain Eukaryota; kingdom Metazoa; phylum Chordata; class Mammalia; order Rodentia; family Cricetidae; genus Phyllotis; species Phyllotis vaccarum. The sequence continues at coordinate 28,131,873 of JARWLC010000017.1, forward strand.
CACAGTACACGGTTTGTCCCACTGTGTGGGTCCCAGGGATTGAACTCAGGCCAAGCTTGGCAGCGAATACATGTACTCAGTAAGTCATCTCATTGGCCCAAACTACTACTTTATATGCTGGAAATTACTGGTAACCTAAAACGTGCCGATTTAGATAGTGCAGTAGTTTTTCCCCATAAGATTCAGCACAGAGCAAATATTGTGACCACTGTGACATTTGGCTGCACAGCTGTTAGGTGTTATCAGTCCCTACGAGCAATCTGAAACATTATTGAAAATTATATAACTGAAATGTTAAGAAACTAGGAAGAAGAGAAAGAGAAACTAGTGACCCCCGTCAGTCTTTGCCTGTTCTGTCTGACCCTCAGCTATGGTGGCCCCCCTTCAACACTCTCCAAGTTCTCATGGTTCTGACCCCCATCTCCTGGAAAGGACAGATGACACAGTCTTGGCCAGTGAAGCATTGTGGCCACAGACAGGAGACTTGGCTCAGTCACTGTGGGTCTCCACTTCCACACACTGTGACAAGAACCCCACCTATGAAGCATTCATCTGCTTTGTCTGAATTGCTGCCTACAATGAAAACCAACACAGGGGAAAGCAGACTGCTAAGAAGGTGTTCTGAAGGACTGTTTTATTTTAGAAACAACAAACTCCTCCACTCTGTTTAAATTACTTTGACTTAAATCCCTGGGATAGCAAGACCCCAAGCACAGGTGGCTGTTTTATAGCCTGGGATGCTATGAGGAAGATTCTGAAGCTATTACATTACCCTTGAATACTGTGGTTTCTCTTCACGTCATACACACCTTTTGCCTTTTACTAAGCTTTTCTTGTAAACAGTTTCCAGGAGCACAACAGATTCAAGAGAAAGTAGAAGCGTTGGGATACCCGGTCAGTACTCAGCACGATCCTTCAACAATTCATCAAAGTTGAGAAGAACCACAGAATACTAGAAACGAGGCTAACTATTGTTGTGGAATATCATTTTAAGATGTGTTACATTCATTCATGCCGTGGGGTATTTGTTTACTGATGCAAAGATGTGCTATATTCTTAATGATGCATTTCTTTAACTCCGTGAGGCTGTTACTTTGTCTGCCCAAAAAACCTGATTGGTCTAATGAAGAGCTGAACAGCCAATAGCAAGTCAGGATAGGGATAGGCGGGGATGCCAGGCTGGGAGAATAAACAGAAGAGAAGCAGTGAAAAAAAGAGCAGAGGAGGATGCCAAGGGCCAGGCACCCAGGCACACAGCCACCCAGGCACCCAGGTACCCAGGCACACAGCCATACAGGCACACAGCCACCCAGGACACAGGCACAGGGGCACCCAGGCACCCAGGCACCCAGGCACACAGGCACACAGGCACCCAGGCACACAGGCACACAGGCACACAGGCACACAGGCACACAGGCACACAGGCACCCAGGCACACAGGCATACAGGTACCCAGGCACCCAGGTACACAGGCACCCAGGCACACAGGCACACAGGTACCCAGGCACCCAGGCACCCAGGCACTTAGGCACACAGGCACACAGGTACCCAGGCACCCAGGTACACAGGCACCCAGGCACCCAGGCACCCAGGTACACAGGCACACAGCCACACAGGCACCCAGGTACCCAGGCACCCAGCCACACAGCCACACAGCCACACAGCCATATAGCCAGACATGGAATAATTAGGAAAGAAAAGATACACAGAGATAAAGGTAAAAACCCAGAAGCAAAAAGATGGGATAATTTAAGAAAAATTGGCTAGAAATAAGCCAACCTAAGGCCAGAAATTCACAGAAAGAATGAGTGTCTGTGTGATTATCTGGGAGCTGGGAGGCAGCCCCCTAAAGAGCAGAGTAAAAACAACCGGCTACAAACTGTGAGTCTTGAACTTCCATGTCCCACATCCCCCTTCCTCCCCTCCATCCTTCCCTCACCCCCTCAACCGTGTGTAAATTGTACAATACAAAGGAAGAAAAATAGGAAAAGGATTGCTCCATACTCTCTTATCATTTGTCTTCCCAGATGAGAATACAGAACATTTGTTTTTGAAGAGTTGGGAAAACACCACAAAATACTAGCCAATAAACTCCCACGGGCTATTATTTTCTCAGCACTAAAACAGCGACAGAATGTGCCATTCCAGGGAAGTAGTCCTCAATTACATTATGACTCTTGGTCTGAGTACCACGAAGAGAGACACATGATGCTAGCAATCTCCAGTCAGAACATTCCTGTTTCACTGAACCATGAGTGCCTCGGTTCAAAATGGATCCCCACACCCCATAATCCCAAAGTCTCCTCTGAACCCGGGATAGAAGACAGATTAATCTGATCGTTAGTCATGGTTTGGTCAGAACAGTGGCCAGGGAAACATCTGCCAAATGCAGCCACTTGACCTCTCAGGCTTCAGGGGCACTCAGCCATGTAAGAAGCTGTATGTTCTTGGGGCCATGGCGTCTCCGTCTGCAGCAGGTGAAGTGTGAGACCCAAGCTCTGAGGCAATGTCCATGGTGTGAAGGAAATGACAGAGCCATGAACCCACCAGCAGCAGCATGAGGCCAGGCCTCCATCTCACCTCTTGCCCTTGCTGAATTGCCTTTACTACGGTGTCACCATCAAAGTCACACCCTGACATCTGGCTAAAATAACTAAGCTATATGAGAAGTTGGCACTGGGCCCAATATAGGCATGCTATGTCGTCCTCCTATGTAGGAAGCTGAGGCAAGAGCATCACAGGTTTGAAGATACCTTGAACAACAGTCTAGAAACGCTAAGAACAAGAAAAGAAACAAAAAACCCCCAAACAGAACCTGGATCTGCTTTAACAGTAGTCTGTGGGTGCCCCCTTGTGGACACTCAGAATGCTTTAGTGCCATCCTTTGTAGAATGTTCAATTATAAAGGAATTTGCAGAGCCTGCTGTGAAGAACTGGAGTGACTTTGCCCTGCAGGATAATTGAATCTGACCTGAATATGGGTAATTTTTCCACAATGTCAAATGTTGAAGACAGAATTCACAGTAAGCGGGCAGAGAGAGAAAACTAGGCAAAGCCCTCAACCCAGTTCTATAGAGCATGCAGGAATTCAAGGACCCGTGGCAAAAGCCTACATTTAGACATCCCCAGACTCCAGGACTCTGCCAGTGGGGAACAGCGGTGTGATTGCCTCCGAGTTCTGGAAGAAGTGGCTGATTTAAGACTGTGGTTAAGCAAGAACACAACGAATTGTTATAATAGATATCCGTATCTCTGAAAGCATCCAATACACCTTGTTAAAATAGTGCTTTAATTTGTTTAATTGTTTTAATGTTTAATTGTTTTAAATGATTTGAATGACAAAACTCTGACTGTTTCATACAATTTTTTCTTGAGAAGTTGTTTGCTGGGTTTGTTAAGTTTACTGCCTATTTTTCCAACATGATGGCTCCTATTTAACTTCTTTTTGCTGCTGAAAGGGTCAGGGGCTCGATACACCACAGCTTATTAAAAGGAATCTCATATCATCTGAGATCATAATAGAGGTGACAGGTGACAAAGCTAAATGGTACCTTTTCTGAAGAACATTTTTAATGTACGCTTTTTAAATACATGTGGATGTCGTGGGTGTCTATGTGTGGAGAAGCATGGGAGTGCAGGTGCCCGTGAGGGCCAGAGTGATTTGATCTTCTGGAGCTTGACTTATGGGCAGCTGTGTCCGCCTGATCCCAGTGCTGGTTCCTCTGCTGGAACAGTCTATGTTCTTAAATGCTGAGCCATCTCTATAGCTCAGAAACTTTTTTTTTTTAAATGTCATGTTACCACGTTATCTCCCACAGATGGATGACTCAGGCACCACACCAGGAGCCTTGAGCTATGGTTGGTGCCTGGGTTAATTCCTCTTGTAATTTTTTTTTTTTTTAAAGAATCTGACATAGACAAAATTCCTTCCTTTTTCTTCTACAGTACTCTTTTCACGTGAATAAAAAAAATATTGTTTTGGGGTTTGCTCCTTTGTTTCAATGCTGGGGACAAAGTCCAGGGCCCCATGAATGCAAGGCAAGCACTCTATCAAGCAAGCAGCATCCCAACCCCAGCCCATGTGTATATATTTTGAATGATGAAGAATGAATATTCTGTGTCTACTTAGGTGGAAAATGCAAACAGGAAATAGTTCTGACTACTTTTGTTCTGGGTAACCATGACTTTAGAATGTAAAACATTTAGAGAGTTTTACAGAAGATACTTTGGTCCTGTGCTGGATCAGCCATATAAGTAGACATGAATAGGAAGTTCACTCTTTCCATGTCTGAAGGGTTCACACAGACACTCTGTACCTGGGGCACACCATCTGCCCAGGCCTTACCACTCCAGGACCCTCTGCACAGGCTCCAGAGGCAGCTGGGGGAGGGCACCCTCCAGGCACAATGGCTGGCAGGAATAAAGTGCTTGGATTTCTGTACCTCTAGTGCCAATGGGCAATCTACACCTGGACTGTGCTGCCCATCTATGGGCATCACTGAGCAGAAAACACTGGGAGTAGATGAAAGAAAACATTCTTGATTATAATGAATGGCATTTTTCTATGAAAATGGCTTCAACATCCATGTCTTAAATCCAGCAACCACATCTTCCAAAAAATCCAGTCTAGGGCCAACAACATTGTGTAAAGAGGCAAGCAAACGGAATCAACCAGCAGGCGGCGGAGTCAGCTGAGAGCCCAGGGAAGCTGCAGACAATGTCAAGCCCTTTCAGTGTGCATGAGCCACCTCGCTGGTGTGGCTCGATTCTGCCTCAGCTGGAAACAGAAAGAGACAATTATTTTATTAGCTGAACTAATAATTATTTTAATAATTATTTTTATTAGCTGAAAATAATTATTCCCAAGAAAGACTAGAGAAACTCAGGACCTAAGAGTTTAATATTTTAAGTTAATTTCAATGACTCCCCAGTCCTGGTTTTAATAAGAGTCAGCCAAGGGCCAACATTAGTCTTATAACAAGCTCCTCTGTATGATTATACAACTTATAGCAAGTTCTCTGTGTATGATTCTGACATCTCTATAAAAGCCACAGGGTGCTAACAGACCTGTTGCTGTCAGGACCTTGTTTAAAATGAATTTCTGAAAGTTTAAAATGAAAAAACAAACATGTTTGTCTAGATTCACAAAACTCTGAGTTTAATAATATCAGAAGGGTGGCTCACACCTGTAATCCCAGCACTCTGGAAGTGGAGGCAGGAGGATCAGGAGTTCAAAGTTATCCTTAGCTACTACATAGAAAGTTCTAGACCAGTCTGGGATACATAAGACTCTCAAAAAGAAAGGAGGGAGCAGAAACCTTTACAAAACCAAAGGGCCCTGAACGTTAGAATAAGAGAGAAGCGACTGGCCAATACCTCATGATACTGAGCCCAGCTGGGAGGTGACCTTGCCTGTCTTCCTGTCCCAACTGGAGTTAACACCCAACTAGGAAATCTCTGTCTCTGTCTTGGTAGGAGACACCTGAATGAACCAATCCATCTACATAACAGAGTGAGAGCCTCTATTTTACTCACTCAGAGCAGAGACTTATGGGAAAACATAATTTTATTTTGTTATTAAAGTAAGCACTGCCCAGGGCATATTATTTACACAGTATAAAGTGAAGCTTGGTCTAGCCCTTCCTGCTGCCTCCAGGGTTAGGGTTAGGTCAGCAAACCCATCATGAAAGTCTTCAAACCTTTGCTCAACATGCAAATTGGCAGACAGGCTTGGTCCAGCAACCCAATGACACAGACCATTTAGTCAAGTCTTAAATCAGCCCTGACCCCCAGGACCCTGTGTGGACACTTTCTCACGATATCATCTCAATGACACCCATCAGCTACATGCAGAATGCTCTGCACTACTTAGAGAAACACCATCTTCTGAGGCTGATCTGGTCAAGCCCAGCAAAGTGGTCCCAACATAGGGAAACTCCCGAATGCCATGAGGACTCCTTTAGTGGCTCCTGAGAATATGCAAACCCCAGTCCTCACAGATGTAACTGTACACTCCCCAGACTGTGACATAGTTTTGGCAGCAAATGACAGTATGGAGCAAAGAGGGAGTCTCACTCACAGACTGAAGTAGCAACCAGAGGCTAGAGGCACCTGGGGGCAGGCCAGTTTTTAGTCTTCCCTAGTACTGCCCCAGCAGGGGATGCCTGGCCCTGGTCTCCAATCCTTCCCTCAGGACCAGACCAAAGGTTCAGTCTTATCTTTGAGCTACAGAAAAGCATTTACCCATCTATATAACAGAGTGGGAGCCTCTATTTTATTCACTCAGAGCAGAGACTTATGGGAAAACATAATTTTATTTTGTTATTAAAGTAAGCACTGCCCAGGGCATGTTATTTACACAGAGATAACTGCACTGTGGAGATTGTGATGTCCGGGAAGGTAAACTCTAACCTCAGAGAGCAACCCATCATTCTTGCTGACGTTTTCCTTCATAATGTGGTGTCTGGTAATAATCTCGCAATTGCTACCTCCACAGTCCTGTATCGGAGGATGCTTGGCCAGCTGAGAGGAGGGTCAGAGGCCCCGTGCCTTTTCTCCTGCACACATGGCAGTAAAGTCGATGTTTGGACTGGCTGGATTCTTTACTCAGATGATTTGAAAGCCCTTGTTCCAATCAGCTGCCAATCAGAGGCTCCTTCCCCAACACCTGCTGAGAGCTGGGCCATGCACTATCCCCTCAGCCCTGCTCAGAATACAGAATGAAAACAAAATAACCCTGGGCTTTGCTGTTAAAATTTACAACCAGCAGAGTGGGGTGGGGGTTTCATAGTTCAACATGAGATGTCCTCTAATAGAATAAGATAGAGAATATTATAAACACTAAAAATCTAAGCTCCAGAACTGGACATTGTAATTTCTTTTCCCAAGTTTGGGCATTTAGACAAAAGCCACCATTCTCTGAGGGACTTGCAGAATGTTTCTACTTGCTAAAAGGGGAATAATTCTTCTCATCTCCAGCAAGAGAAAACTGTGAGTCTTCCATTAACATATGACCGTGGAACCTACGGACTTGACAAGGTTAAAACTAGCCTCTCACTTCCTTAGTCCCTGCTCATGAGCCCCCTTTCTCATGTAACTTTAGAAGGCTTTGCCCTGTTCAGTCTCTTTATTTTCCTGAGAGACAGCCTTGGTAGTTTGGAAGGAACTTTTTCTTTCCACCCAAGGAGCAGCTAGGTATTTTGGTCTCTTTACTGCACCCCATTTTCATTCAGGTATGATATATAAATCTACCCTGTATCCTCACCCATCTCCCTGTCGGTCATTACAAACAGGAAGTAAAAATGAACCTGGAGTAGCAGCCCCAGCAACACAGCACATGGCTAGAAGTCATGAGGGCTAGGGATTCCAGCTCTGCCACCTCCTGGCTGAAAGGCATTAAGCAGGCCTGACATTTCGCAGCCAGCTGCTCTATTTTACAGCCTAGGAGTCACAGCTCCATTCACCGTGGTATGGTGAGAAATTAAGCTCATCATATGAAGCAATTAGCATAGGGCCAACCAGTAAAACGTGTTGAGCAGGTCCTAGCTGCTATTGTTAGTATCGCCATTATCACCTCTCAGGCTTGCAGATGTCACATATAGCAAAATTCCTATTGTCACTTAGGAAACACTGTGTCTTCTGAACCTTGACTTCACTCCAGATCAGATCATCCCCCTTTTCCTGCCCCAGGCCATCTGTGGAGCCAGCTTATCCTCTACTTTCAGACAAGATGGTGCTGGCATCAAACCTTGGGCTGCTGAGCTACATCTCCAGCCTTTGGTAATTTTATTTTTCTTATTTTGCAGTGCTGAAATTTGCCCCCAAGCCCCAGGACTCAACTGCTGAACTTATACCTCCAGTCCCTTCTACTTTCTCTCTAGTGTCCCCTTCGGTCTCAATGTCATTATCTCCAGAGGAATAAACCACATCTCCCCACAGGCATTCTCAAGATACTGACACAAAAGGTCACTTGCTCAGACCCAGATGTGGAACAGCACAGTCTGGAGCAACAAGTCTGATTCTTAGAAATAGTCATCTCAAGCCATAGGACAACAGGTACAGCCTTAACACTGGATCTCAGCTTGGTAGCTCATATTTTCATGATTCAGATGACAAATCATAGAGGTGACAGTGTATCTGTGACTGTCTCCAACAGCAATAGAGATCCCTTCCAATGGTGTGATAACTTTGGTTGTGGTAAATACAGTATCTAGCCCTCCCTACTCTGAGAGTTACAGACTCATTGCTAGAATCTCACACCACCCCCACCCCCCGCCCCTGCCGGGTTTATTTTTCTTTGAAACATAGTTTCACAGAAACCAGGCTGGCTTCAGCATCACTCTGTAGCTGAGGCTGGCCTTAAATTCTCAATCCTCTTGCCTCTGCCTCCCAAATGCTGGCATTAAATGCATGTGCTATTATGTCTGGCTTCTTTTATAATGCTAATTATTTTATTATTTTGAGAGGGGATCCTATAACATGCAAGGGTCTACATCATATGAAACGTTTAACCTCCTAGCCTTTGGGAGGCTGGGAAGAGCTGCAATGCAGGAAAGGTGGAAGATGTATATTCACTTACTGAAATGTGACATTAAAATATTCTTCAGGCGTCACTACCTTTGGTCCACCAAAGTAGTCCAAGACCCAGATATTGGTAATATTTAACTTAGCAAAGAACCAATTATGACTGGAGGGCCAAGTTTTCATCTCAGGGTGTCGAAGAAATAATGAATCCTTTGCATAGCCTGCTTCTTTCTCATCCACCTGAAGGAGAAACAGACGAGAAACAGTCTCATTCTAACGCTTGTCTTTCTCTTCCTGCTAAGAATGTGTGGTTCTCACGCCACAAACCCTGCCCACCCGAGAACTTATTCAGTCGCTAATCCTGATCTCAAGACTCAGAAGCAACCCGGAAGCTCAAAGAAAACAGATAACAACGATTTCCAACTTGTAAAACACATGCATCAAACAGAAACAACCATAAGGAGGGAGGTTCACTGCTCAACAGTAATGTCGCCTGGGCCTGAGAATACCATCACACTTACCCCAGGATCTGCACATGTTAAAAGCACGTGTGTGAAGGGTGTACATTCATAGAAGTAATACAATGGAACCCAAAACATCTGTCACTCCCTGGTTTGCTCCTGTCAGTCAAGGGCAACACACAGAGACATATCCACAGAGAGTGTCCAGACCAGATGTCTCAAAGGCCAGACGGCAAATCATTGGCTTGGCAATAAGATTGATGTACATGACACCTGTCCACTGGCACTTTGTGGATCTTTTCCTGTTTCATTGTTTTTAGAGACTGGGTCTCACTCTGAAGCCCTGGCTGTCCTGAAATTCACTCTGTAGACCAGGCTGGCCCTGAACTCACAGGGATCTGCCTGTCTCTGCCTCCCAAGTGCTGGAATCAAGACTATTGACTTTATTTAACCTCTTTCTTCAGCTCATCCCACATGTCCAAACCTACTTCCAGTTAGTAACACACTCCTTTTGTTGTATCAAACATGGGGCATGGAGCCCACGTGAGACTAGAGAGCAATAGTTCTAGATGAGCAGATGTTTCTTAACAAGAGTATTTTTATTCAGGAGCCTTCCAGATGTTACATGTTTGGTCTAGGACATAGATCCTTTGCCCCTTAAGAGCCCTGTGACAGATCCTGGTCAGAGCCTTTAGTTCTTAGAGTCACTATATGTGTTAGAACATATTCTTACCATGCACCCACTAACAAATCAATTGCGTGTTACTCTCCAAAGACTTTTTCTTTCCTTATTTTAACTTCACAGTGTTCTTCCAGGCTCATCTCTCTTCATAGAAGCCACTGCTTACCTTGGTCACAGTTCCAGACAGCATGATATGAACACATAAGGGACTCTGAGGATCAAATCCATGTTTCCTACAGAAGACAGTCTGTGCCAAAGACAGTGTCAGTGTAGCCTGTGGATTTTCCTGCAGAGAGAAAAATAAAAATCCTTCAGTGCGAAATACAGTTTCTGGAAAGGTATAGTATGAGTTGCAGACCTACCATCCATCGATGCACCCTACTTCCATGAAACAGTGAATTGTAGGCCACCTTGAACTAGGGGAAAAACAAGCCATGGGTAGAAACCAGTTCTGATGCCCACAAAAGTGTGTGTGGAAGATGTCAGATTTTAAATTAGCAAGCTATATGTTTTAGCATATGTGTTCTTCTCTGTTCCATAATGATCAGAATTACATATCCAGTATCCCCCAAACCAGAGCTGGTGATAGCCTTCAGCAAAATATCTACAGGGTCAAGATGGTCATTTAAAAAAAAAAAGTGCATAAAATACCAGTTGCTTGAAAATTACATAATTTAAACAGGAAAGTAGCTGAATCACGATGCATGGTTATCTTGTGGCTGCAGAAGTTGTCATGTGATCTCAAAAAAGGGAGAGCTGCTTATTCTCCCAGCTTCTATAACAAGAGAATTCTTAACTTAGATTCAAAACCCAAAGGCAGGAAGATTTCTAATTCATTTTTCTCCAGAATCTGGCAATTGTTCCAGATTACTGCAAATTCACAACTGCATTCACACGAAGAGTTTTTGTGGTGAACTTGACTATTTCACAGCAGCCAATCAGAAACACAGAGACTCTCAGGTCTGAGAAGGTAAGAGCATGTACTGCTCTTTCATGGGGCCCATGTTCACTTTCCAGCACACAACCACTTGTAAGTAACTTCAGCTCCAATAGATCCCATGTCTGGACTATGAGGGCACTCACACACAGCCACACATACATATAATTTAAAATAAAGTCAAATCTTGCTGAATGTGATGGTGCATACCTCTAATCCTAACTATAATAATTGCTGTCTTCAAGCTGTTAGTTGAGAAGAACTTCCCATATCCTCTCCCTCCAAAACAAAACAAAAACCAAAATCAAACACCCCCCCCCCAAAAAAAAAAGCTTAGGTGAGGTTTCTCCCTTGTGAATTTCAGATCTGGTTGAAAAGTCAGACATAACCAAAATCAGGGCAGGGGTAGGAAGGTGCATTAAGGCAGAGGGAACACTGGCTGTACAACACACAACAGGGAAAGTGTAAGACACCATAGCCATTATAGAGAAAGTCAAATAAGGTAAAGCCAAGGGGTGGAGGGGACAGGGAGGAGGTAAGCATGGCTCAAACCCAAGCTCAGATATCCAGGTTGCATTTTGCAGGCCATCCTCAAGCAGTGTCTTCTAAAATTCCCTACAGGGTTTGTTAACATGTCAGTTCCTGGCACCAATTGATACCCAAGGTTGTAATATTTTACTACTTATGTGTGTGTGTGTTCCTGTGTATGTGGTCAGATGTACTTGTGGGAGTTAGAGGCTGACTTTGGGTATCTTCTTTGTTCATTCTATCTCTACTTTATTTACTAAGGCAGAGAGGGTTTTCCTGCTCAACCCAGAAGTCATTACCTTGTCCCAGAGACTCCCTGTCTCCACTTGCCAGGCAGTGGGATTGTAGGCAGTCCAGTTGGTTTTCTCTGTGGGTGCTGTCTGAACTCTTGACTCTTGCATGTCAAGTTCTTTTCCAGATGAACCATTCCCCAGCTCCCACACCCAGGGAGAGAAACACTTCCGAGTGATTCTCAAACTATAACCGGTAGCTTTGGTTAAGGCCCCTGTGTTGGAGGGCAGGGTGGTCCATGCAGATAATTTAGAAGTTTTCAAGTACTTTCTAGCAGGAAGTGGTGAGAGCTGAGCCTAAGCAAGGAGTGGGTGAAGAGGAAGGAGCAGAGATTGGAAAAGGGGAAGCAGATAAAAACAGAGGGATTTGGAGGGGGCAGGGAGAATTCTAACTTGTTTATGGAGAAAATAGCAATTCCATAAACCAGGATGCTGAAGGTCAAGGGGAGCCAGCTTCCAAGAAGAGGGCAATGGTACTCTTATCTGACAGATACTGAATAAAGACAATCAGAAATACAATACTCTGGTGAGGTCCGACATGAACACAAATGTAGAAGTGAATTGTAAAGTGGAAGGAAAACCATGACTGTGCACATAATGTTCAAAGTATCAGAAGAACAAGAAATGGACTTGTTTTTAATGGGCCAAAAAAAGAAACCAGGAGTTACCTGGTCATATCCCAAGAGAGAGGTGCCAAGAAAAAAAAAGAAAGGTGTAAGGGCTTTGTTTTGTTTGGGATAGGACCCTAGATAGTCCAGCCAGGCCGTGAACTCACCAGATCCTGGGGAATAACTGGATTGCTAACCTCTGCCCCCACCTCCCAAAGACTGAGACAACAGGCCGGCACCACCGTGCCTGCTGGGATACGGCTCAGAGCTTTCTGCATCCTAGGCAAGCACTCTCAACCAATTTTACTTTTCACTCACGGGCTCTACGGCCCAAATTGGCACTAGACTAAGAACCAGCAGCAACAAGTTCTTCCTATGAACGTGTATTATACAAAAGCATTACACTAGGACAAGAGGAACGTCCTGAGGGGAAGTAGACTCAACCTCACAACTTGTCTCTGAGGAAGATGTCTGGCATTTTATGTGGAAGAAGCAGTCCCAAGCTCCAGTCTTTTTCTTCTAACGCAATGGGAATGCATGAAGAGACTCTTGGTGGTTGGAGGCAGGAGGAAAAGCAGAGCAGAAACTAACTTTGGCTGGTTAACTGTCTCAGTCAGCATCCATCAGACCAATCTCGACATGCTCACATCTTTTTAATACCATCACAGGAATCTGAAGCCCTGGGTAGGTTCCTCATATCTGCCTTTTTTTCTATACATGAAATATCTCACTGGAGTCTCACTCACCTGATGGTCATTAGCTAGCTGGTCACAAATGAACCCCCATACCTCTAAATCTCAATCTCCCTCATTTCTGCAGTGTTGCCATGACACCTCACAAATATAAATAATATCACTTGTAATAGTGATGCTCAATCTGTCCCCTTCCTGTTAGAATCACCAGTGAGGGCTTGAGGGAGTAGAGAGCACTGTTTTAGAATAAAGTGGCTTGGTAGTGGGTGCATTTCAAAAACATTTCTCAAGAGATCTGCATATCAGCTGAGTGCCACTGCTGTTGTAGAGGGAGCCTAAGAACAACAGATGTCTAAAGGAGTGAAGTAATCTGGGAAGAAGAAAATGATGAATTGGGGTGAATTTATCTGGGCTGGAGGAGGCAGCAGTTTCTATTTTTTTTGTTTTTCATAAAATACAGCCCCACCCTCATCCCAGTGCTGCTAGATCTTCTGATATTTTTTTTTTCACAAAGACTTAGGCACCTAAGATTTTAGACAAATTATTTTAAGCAAATTAGACAAAAATTTGAACAATTCTATTTATTTGTTATTTATTGTGTGTGTGTGTGTGTGTGTGTGTGTGTGTGTGTGTGTGTGTGTGTTGTTCATGTGTGAGGAGAGTGCAGGTATACCATAGGTAAATGTATTAATGGGTGTATGGTGTGGCCAGAGGTTGACGTCACTCCTCAGAAGCTGGAGCCATCCAACTTGTTTTTTGAGACTTGAGACAAGGTCTCTCTCTCTCCCTGGGGCCTGAGGCTCACTGGCTCAGCGAGGCTGACTGGAGAGGGAGCTGTGTCTGCCTGTCCAGTGAGGCTCACAAGTGCATATCATCACAGCTCACTTTTCCATGGGAAGTGAAGACCAGGGACAGGTCCCCACGTCTTCATGCCACATACTCTACCAACTGGGCTATCCCCATCCCTAAGACTGCAGTTTTAGAAGACAGTAAGTAAGGCTGGAGAGACTGTTCAGTGCTTAAGAACACTGACTGCTCTTCCAGAGGTTCTGAGCTCAATTCCCAGAAATCACATGGTGGCTCATGGCCATCTATAATGACATCTGATGTCTTCTTCTGGCACACATGTATACACACAGAGAACTCATACATAAAATACAAATATATATAAAAAAAATTTAAAGGCAATGCCTAGTTTGTTTAGAACAAAACAGAACTGCCAAAAATTGGTCTCTAGTTTCATGGGTCCCAGTCTGTGGCCTTGGCTTTGAAGACAGATCTAAGGTGAACTAGGGCTTCACCTCATATTATCACCCATTAAGTGGGAATAGTCAAACCCATTCCTAAGACAATAAATGGAAATGGGTGGAACTGAAAAGCACACGACATCAAAAGTGCTTGATCAAGACTTCACTTTCATCTCACTTTTACCAAAACACTGCACCTTGCCAGCCTTGCCACAAAGACCAAGTAGGGCTCCATTTCTAGGCACCTGTATGGCTCTTCCCTCCCAGGATGTGTTTCCACCAGAGTTGTAAACTTAGCCCAGAGAATGGGCAAAGGACAAAGAGGATCCAGCCCTACAAAAAATCCTATACTGAGGCCACTAAGGTTATGTAAAAGCTTGTGTTGAAAGAACACAGTCCACCATTAAGTCTCAGAGTCGCCTCCCATTGCTGATAGGAAAGGTCTGAAGAGATAGTAGAAACTCTGAAGTACGTAAGTCAAATGGGAAACTATTCAACAATCTGTATGCAAGCGCCCAGTTCACACAGAGACAGTCCCTTAAGATGACTCGTGACAATTTGAAGGGTGTGTAATCCTCCAGGTCCTGGTAAAGAATTTACCCCAAGTGCTTAGAACAGTAGCAGGGACGAACTGGAACCTACGTCCGGGTAGTTGCCCAACATCTGTGATGCTATAGTCTCCGCCTAGCCAGAGCCGGCCAGAAGAGACAATCGTCTGAACTGAGTTTAAACTTCTTATCTCTAAGACCCACGCTCTCCGTGGCGAACTAAACTCCAGAGGCTCGCTCTCTGGTCTTCGTGTGGCTGCAGTACCCATCCTGGGGAAGCACGCAGCGCCCCCACTCACCTGCAAGTCGTTCACTAGTTGCTGCATCGGGCTCAGGTACATGTAGGGTACGCCGATGCCTGAGCCCGGGGGGCCGTCACTTAAAGAGATGACATCGGCGAAGGACCTGCCGCGCACCGCCTCCAGCGTGGAGATAGTGGCCAGCGCGCCCCAGTCCGAGACGTGCGTCACGAAGCGGGCCACGCGCGGCGCGTCATCGCGGGGTGGCAGCGGAGGCAGTCTCCTGTCCACGTCCCAGTCCCCGTGGTCCAGGCCTCCGCGACCTCGGGCTGGCGACACCAGCAGCGCCACCAGCGCCGGCACCAGAAGGACGACGAGCAAGGAACGCGCAGGCCCGAGAGCACTGCCAGCCATGGCGGCTTCTGCAAAGACCCTGCCCTACGACCTAGTCCACAGCGGGTAACTTGAACCCGTCAGGGTCCCGCCCCTCCAAGGGGGCCAATCAGAGATGAGCATGCCGGGGAGGGCGTGGCCCTGTGTCTGCAAGCACAAACGTTCTACTTTCCCTGCTCAGCTCTTTAAAGACTGAATTTGCACTAAAGAGATGCTTGGGTTTTTGTTGTTGCTTTGTTTGGGGCTTTTTTGTTTTTTGTTTTTTTTTTTTTGTTTCAAGACGATAAGCGAGGTCTAGAAGAAATTAAGCAACTTCCCACACTGCTGGACTGCTAGGCAAAGGCTGATTTCTTCACGCACACACCACCTTTTCTAAAGCCTGAGTATGGAGAAAATGAGGGTTTGTTTTATGTATGCTCTTTCTCTTCTCTGTTTACCCACTATACTTACTGTTTGGGGGATTTTGTTGTTGTTGTTGGGTTTTGTTTTTTTTTTAATATGGTTTTTCAAGACAGGGTTTCTTTCTGTAGCCCTGGGCAGTCCTGGAACTCGCTCTGTAGACCAGGCTGGCCTCAAACTCACAGAGATCTGCCTGCCTCCCAATTACTGGGATTAAAGGAGTGGGCCACCACTGCCCGGCCTGTTCACTCAGTGTTAGCAAACAAACTTCCTTTTAGTAAAAGGCAAAAGTACCGAACTGGAGGGACTTACAAACTGTCTGCCAGGGGTGTCTTCACATAAAGTCACAGAGATTATTGATTTTCAGTATCCCATTCAAGATTTTGACTGTGCCACTGAGAGAGAGACCTGTTAAGTTGTCTAGCTTTGTTAAATTCTTGGTTTCTTGCATTAAGTATCCCTGCAGGTCCTCCAAGCCATTGCAACCCCCATTCCCCTATCCTGGGTGTTAGGATCCTGACTCACTTCCTGGAGTCCTGGCCAATAAGCAATAACCTGGGCTGCCCAGCATCCTGACTTCAAGCTCCATCTGAGATCTCTCTCTCTCTCTCTCTCTCTCTCTCTCTCTCTCTCTCTCTCTCTCTCTCTCTCTCTCTCTCTCCTTACCAGAAGAAGCCCCTGTATCCCTGACCTCTCTCTCCTTCCCTCCCCTCCCTCCTTCCCTCTCTCCCTCCCTCTCTCCCTTTGTGTGTGTCTCTCTCTCCTCTCCCCTCACCTTTATTCTAACAAAGCCTCCACATAAGCACAGCCTGTGTGTCTTTGAGGTTCCCACTCACACCACATAGATCACAACTTACATGGGGCTGGGGCCAGATCTGCTAGGTACCCTCCTGAGCATGTAATACCATAACACTGGGGAGTTAGAGAATGTATGCATGCAACCTGGTCCAAATTCTTCATTATTTTAAACTTGGGCACTGTTATAGCATAGAACTTTTAAGCCCCATCCCATAACCGGAATCTGTCTCAACCTGAGGTACTTCAACACGGTCCCAGTCACATGTAGGGAGGGAATGGGAGGAATAGGAGACGTGAAGAAGGACCACCAGTCTAAGAATCTGATCTAGTGATCAATCTTTATTACTTCCAGGCTACTTATATATGCTTTTGCAGAGCTGCAGGTGCAAGGAGAAGGGAAGGTTAGTGAGGAGGCGAAACTTGGCATAGTGTTGGCAGTTATGAGCCAAGGTCAGTGTGTTAGGCAGTTATGAGCAATTATGAGCCAAGGACAGTTTGTTCTCTTGTGGCTTTTTCAAGGACTGTCTTAATCTAAAGAATGCTGACCTAATCTAAAGAATGACAATGGAGGGAATTCTTTAATTGACTCTTGGCTGATTAACCAGCTCCTGACATTTTCCTCCCTTTATTTAAACTAAAGATGGGCGAAGCTCAAGCAAACTTGAGGACTTAACCCTAGAGGGGAATCAGAGGTCCCAAGCCCTTTTCTTATCTTATAAGGCTGCTACAGAAGATGATTCATGCTGCTCAGGCTGAGGCTGATCGCAGCCTGTACCATAAGGGCCAGCCAGCATGTTTCCCAAGGGAGAGGACTGATGCACACTGAACCTCTATGCTCTTGAGCATGCTTCTCGAGAGATCCAAACACAGAATACTTGGTCCTCTCTCTGCAGTTCTGACTGCACCTCTTTCGAAGGGTGTCTACACCTGCCAGGGACAGGCATGTGCTAATTTGGGTTGCGGCACAGTCCCTGTAGGGAGCCCATCGTTTCCAGGCTCTTCAGAGCCTTGGTCTGCCAGTTCAAGGCGATGATAGTGGACCTGAATGGGTTTAGATGCCAGGGAGTCAATCTGCTGTTTAATGAAGCCTGTCAGTTTGTTAACAATCCAAGGGCCAAATGAAATCAAAAGTAACAGTCCTAAAAGAGGTCCTAGTATTGAGGGGAGAAGGCGGTCAGCCAGGGGTAAGTGGAGAACCAGGTTTTAAACCATCCAACTTCCTTTTCTCTATCCCTTTTCCTTCTCTCTAGGCCTTCCCTAACCTTAGTCATGCTATTTCTTGCAATTCCTGTATTGTCTGTATAAAAACAACACTTTTCCTTAAGGGCAGCACAGAGTCACATAAGTCAGGACAAAGGTCTGGCCGCAATTCTTAATGGGTGACTTTAGATGTAGGCCAAATTATATCCCCTCTCCCCATGACTGAGGGACTGATGGGAGTTAAGAGGCATTGAATCCTCGCTGTCTTGAGGGGTGACATCAGGAGGAGCAGGCTCAGGAATCTCAGCATCTTCTTTGGCCAGAGTGGCAGCATCTGTTGAAAGATCATCCTCAGGGGAAGTGAATCGCCCCTGGGTGCAGGTGAGCAGTTTATTTGCCTGACCAATCGCTCTGTCTTGGCTAATGAACTGGCTTCTGACAGGAATCAGGCCAAGCCTCTCCACAGTTCTTTCTGGGACTGTGCGGTGATTTGACAGATCTTCCTAGTGTGTGGTACCCAGCTCCTTATCACATAGGCCACACTGAACTGAATCATGGGGTGCAGAACTTTCTGTCACCTCCAGACTTTCCTTTATTCCAGGGATTGGTGTGAGACTCCTGAGGTACACTGTTGGAAGGATGTTCTTCTCCCCCACCATCCCTCTGACTGCCTCTCTCCTCTTCTCTCTCATTCACATTATTAACGAAGTTCTTCTCCACGCTTTAAATCCATTCATGTTTAATCTCCACATATTATGCTGTTTCTGCCTCACGCTACCCCTTCTACCTCCAGGCCCTGGATTCCTACTAAACTCCACGGAAAGGAATTGTGTCTGCTTCCTCTATTCATCTTTGTACATTTTAATCATTTTGACCTGCCTCAGGTGTGTGAAAGTCTGTAATAGGCCTGATCACAGCAAACAAGGCTCTGAAGGCCTTGCCCATCCTTCCTTCTTCCTAAGCCATAGATTACCCTCCTGAAGCTAGCTATCAAGGTCTAGTCCCTTAAAGACTGCCTACTTCCTCCTCCTGAGGCTGACCACCAAGGTCCAGCTATCAATGTATTAAAGTCCAGCAATAAGAAGCTCCCCATCAGCTACCCTAATTAACACACCCAATCAAAACAAACCAGCTCATCTGACCAAGGGGTTTCCCCTTCCCCTTTATAAATTGCCACTTGCCTCTGGGCCTCGTCTACTCTCCGTCCAGTGACAGTCAGTCCTTCAGCCTTCCCCCCAACAAATAACCCTTCCATCACTGCCTGATTCTTCCTTTCCCCTTCTCCCTTGTCCTCAAAATCTCCTCTCTTTGTCTCTTATTCCTTGCCTTCTGTTTCTCAGGGGCAAATGAATATCCTTCGTGCTAAGAACTTAGTCTCCTGTGTGTGTCTTATACCAACTCCTGTCCTTGCAATATGTGAGTTTTTACAAAGGCCAGAGGGTAGTACCTGTGTGAGGATTTGCCAGTGTTAATCCGGTGATACCTGACCTTCTCAGGCTTCAGTACTTAACTGAAGTAGTTTCCTTCAGAGCTGTGAGCCTGTCAGGTGAGCAAGTATGGGCCGCAGATATCTGAGCCAAGTCCCACCTCCACTTCCTGTCTGAAGGCCAACTTCTGAGGCTATTCAGCAAATCGGGACACTGCACTCTCAGCAACAGTGTCTGTGTCACACTGATACCCACATTTGGCTAAGGGCAGTGTCAACAACATTTGGTCCAAGTGGATTCGCTTTTCAGCCAGGGTTTAGAAGACCTTCAAGCTAGTTGGAAAAGGAAGCCAGTTTTAAGAAAATAAAATATATTCTGCAAATAATTTGAGAGCTTGTCTACTAAGAAGCTCATCCTCGGTGTGTTAAGGAAAAGGTTCACGTGAGCAAATCTGGAGTTCCAACGTCAAGTCTAAGATGCCAAGTCAAGTGTCCGCGGCTTTTGCCTTCACTTTTGGATCTCAAATGGACTCATCCAAAATTAGGAGTTGCAAGTTAGTCATGGTGGAACAGGTCTTTAATCTAGCACGTAGAGGTCAGAGGCAGGTGGATCTCAGTGAGTTCAAGGCCAGCCATCACTACACAGACCTTGCCTCTCCTGCTCTCCACCCAAAAGAGTAAAAAGGTATAGGGTAAGCCACTGTGATTTACTCTTCTTCCATTCATTCTGTTTCCTATTAGCATGTGGAATATGAGTCATTTAAAGTTTCAAAATACAGATTGTTTTACAAGAGGATAAAACACTTTGTTTATCGCTCTACTTCATATGGCTGTCATACAAAACAAGAGGTTTCTATTAGAGCTCCATTATAAAAGCAAGTGCTTAGAGCTTGTTGTGCCACACTGAGAATAAGGTCTACAAATCCTCCAGGAGGTAAGTGTGACTCCACAGTTTTTAGTCCTACATTTGATGTTCCTTGTGCTCCAAATGCATGTTGCTCTGTACTGTTTGTCTCACATGTAAACCTCAGTAATCAGATGTCACTCTGTGAAACTGCTCTAGACCCCAGCCTCTCCTATTTTAAATTGTTCAGTGAACTTGGGTTTGGGATTAGCAGAAATTCCTAACAGTTTCTGAAATGGATGAAATATGCTCCTGCAGTTGGGTATGACAATGTATGTGAAGAGGTGTTCTTTGCATCGTCAGTGATAAAGTCAAAATATTAATCAGCTCTGAAAAATGTCCAATATGCTCTACATGCAGTATTGAATATTCCACCAAAGTCTCTCTCTCTCTCTCTCTCTCTCTATATATATATATATATATATATATATATATATATATACACACACACACACACACACACACACACACACACACAATGTATATATATATAGTGTACCTAAAAAAACCTACCTAACATGACTATAAGTTTATCATGGATAACTAAAAATCTGTATATCTTAATGATATATTACAATTTTAAATGAATTGCATAAACATAATACCTTAAACAAGAGTAGAAATAGACATACAATTAACAAAATTAACCTTAAACTTGTACCAAAGAGGTTAAGGACTAGCATCAAACTCACTATGTATCAGAGGATGGCCTTGACCTTCTGACCCTCTCACCTCTATTTCCCTAACACTGTGCTGGGTCCTTGAATGGCAAGACATGAATACACACACACACCCTACACACATGAATTCTGTGGGATGCCTTTCTGTAAGCTGTGACTATGTGCTGCTTCTATTGGTTAATAAAGAAGATATTTTTGGCCTGTAGTAAGACAGCTGAAATCCAGGTGGGAAATCCAAGCAGAGAGAGAGAGAGAGATGGAGAAGAAAGGTGGAGTCAGGGCAATGCTGTCAGCTTCTAGGGGAGCAAGACGTAGTGGTACACAGGTAAGCCAGGAACCATATGGCAAAACATAAATTAATAGACATGGGTTGAGTTAAGGTGCAAGAGCTAGCTAACAAGAAGCCTGAGCCATAACACAGGCATCACAGTTTTGTAATTAATATAAGCCTCTGTGTGTTTATTTAGGATAAAGCAGTTGCTGAACACAGGAAAACTTCTGGCTGCAAATGCCATCCACCGTAGGGCATTGATCCACATAGACCTGAGAAGCTTAAAAAAGATGCTAAGACGGAGCCAGAAAAAGCTTCCTAGCTCATGAGCCAAACTGCAACATGGCAGATTCTGGCCATCTCAGCCAGTGTTACATGGAAGGTTTAAGGTTTTCGCTCAGACAGATAAAAGTCTAAAAGCTATACAATATAACAGATTCTGATGGAAGAAACCTCTAAGGGGTTACAATATGCGTAAACAATGTCAGTAGGTTAGGAAGAGAGAAGAAAAGGAATAGAGGCAGTTGTATAAAGTAATAGTTAAAAATATAAAGTCTTTAAAGAAACAATAAAATAATATAAAAATACCCATGTAAAGATGGTAAATACACAGAAAGTATGGATTCTTAATATTATTGTGTTTTATTTGAATTTTTGACTGTTAATGAGCTAACTGCAGAAAAACATTTAATTATAGGGGCTGCTAAGTTAAACCAACATATATTTTAAAGGTATTTTGACTTTGAAATTTGGGCCTCATATTCTGCTTTTATTTCCACAGAAAATGAGAACCTGTGGATTGCTTCCAGGCTAATATGGTTTGATCATCTAAGACTCCTGAAAGGTCTGCAATGACAGCCATGGCCCAGATGATCTAATATCCATATCAGCTTCAAGGCAACTGGCTGAAACAATGCAGCCTCATAGACTACTACAGCCAAAATTTAACCATAATTCTAAATTCTCTCAGGATCCCCATTAAGATGGCCAGTGCCCCCTAATAAACAGGAAGTAGTATGGAAAGCTATGTCCAAATTCCCAAAATATTGTTTATAAATGTCTTTTCATTATAAATGGTTAATGGTCACAGTCAATCTCTTAAGAAAGAAGGGAATATGATATAGAAATGATAAAAAGATAGATTATTGAAAATACTTTGATCCAAAAAACAACTGTTAATCTCAAAATACTTTACATTGGTATGGATTTTGGTTTATTGATACAAATTTAAGGTTAATTTTGTTATATTGTATGTATATTGCTACTCTTGTTTAAGGTATTATGTTTATGCAATTCATTTAAAATTATAATGCATCATTAAGAAATACATATTGTTAGTCATCTATGATAAACTTATAGTCATGTTAGTTAGGTTTTTTTAGGTACACAAAGATATATTTCACTTAGGTAATCTTCACACACTTCAAAGACCTACAGAATATGGCATTTAAAGTGTAATAATCTGGACTTTTCTGGACAGTGAGACATGTCTGATGCTGGCAGTACAAATTTACTTCAAGAGGATGATGGGCATCAGAAGAAACTCTATATGGAGTTTACTTTCTTTGTGTTAAAAGTTAGCCACTGGGTAAGAAACTGCTCTTGCCTCAACTGTTTGATAGTATGCTGTATAAATTGGACATGTAGGATCCATTGTAAAATGATCCCTAAACTTTTCCAAATCAAGGAGAAATGGTCCTTCAGTTTCCTGCTTCACAGAAGAGATTGCCAGATATTTTGCAGGACATAGGGAAAAGCAACTGAAAAACTTTGCCAGAATGGGTAAACAGTTCTTCAAATTTCTGCTTCACTGAAAGGTATGCCAGAGACTCTAGGCCTGTAGGCTGAAGATAGGTACCCCAACACTGCAGAGGATCTTTGGGTAACTGTCCAGGCAGCCAGATCTCGCTATCATTTCTAGAACTTTGGAAGTTGCCTACAATGGACTTCCTGTTTACTCAGGTAATATTATATCCTTCTGGGGTTTTGTGTGGAGTTGAAGACTAGTTATAATTATAATTTTCCTTAGTTATGATAAAAGGTAAATTAGATCTAAAACTTTAGAGTCACAGAGGTAGAATGATGATAAAATATTTTCTTTAAGTTTACCAAATACAGACTAGCTGTTGTAACTATAATTCTTGCTTGGTAACTGTTCTGTCATATGTAATTTTACTATGCTAAAGTTGAAATCTTCCTTTTTGATTAGACAGAAAAGGGGAAGGGGTATGGGATGTCTTTCTATATGCTGTGAATATGTGTTGCTTCTATATGTTAATAAAGAAGTTTACTGACCTATAATAAGACAGCTTACAGCCAGGCAGGAAACTCAAACAGAGAGTGAGGGAGAAGAAAGGTAGAGTCTGGGCAGATTCTGCCAGGTATCAGGGGAGCAAGATCTAATAGAGCACAGGTCAGCAATGAGCCATGTGGGAAAAGATTAATAGAAATAGGTTAAGATGCAAGAGCAAGAAGCCTGAGCCATAATTCAGACATTACAGTTTTGTAATTAATATAAGCCTCTGTGTGTTTATTTGGGACCATGTGGCTGTGAGACATAGGAAACCTTCCAGATATACATGAATTGGTACTATATTGGCAGTAAAATTTTTACTTGTGTATCTATTTTGTATAACTATATACCTGGGGTCATGTAAAAAAAAATCTAAGGTGAAAAGGGGCTGTTAGTAGAAAGAAATTTAAGAAGCCATACCTTGGGCCAGGCATGAAGGTAAATATCTTTAACTCTATAACGTGGGAAGCAAAGGCAAGGGGTTTTCTGAGAGTTCTTGGCCAGCGAGGGTTACATACCAAGATACTGTTCAAACATAATAAATAAACAAATAAATGAAAGCCTCAGCTTACAACCACTCTTTCTGAGAGGATTTCCCCCAAACTACCCTTCCATAACTATCACCACACCTTGTAATAATTGCATTATTTTAGTTAGTGACTTCCTCATTGTCCATTGCTAGAATAAGAGCCTCTGAAAGGCAGGAATGCTGTCTGTCCTGTCCACCTCCATATCCCCCAAGAAGAGTGGGTGCTCAATAAATATTTGTCAGATGATTATCTGACTTAATGAATGACAGGTGGTGAAATTCTTTTCACCAATGAGATGTGAGTGTAACAGCTTCATAACAGGTGAGTGCTTTAGCTCTTAATTAGTAAATCCTCATTGGGATATTGGGGAAACTCCCAGCCAACAGTGGTTGAACAATCATTTCAGATTCTTCTGTCTCTTCTTCTCAGCGTTACTATTTGAGCAGCATGGATCTCCATTCCCAATGGCTCACCATAAAACAGATATCTTCCCTTCATGACTGGGCTTCATCCTGATAAAAAACCCGCCCTGCAAGCTCTCTCCTCATGGTATTTGCACTGTGTATTTGTCTGTGTTGCCTTCAAGTGTGGTTCCTCCTAGATCAGGAGTAGTGCCCTGTCATCTCTGTGTTCCAGCACATCTGGCATTCATGTGTGTGTTATTGACAAAATCATCTACAGCCAAGTAGTATTGCCAAGTTATGAGCATTCTCAGCCTTCAAATGCTCAGGACTTAGTTCTGAAAGAGCAGATATCCTCTGTCTTGTGATGTACATGCTTGAAATCACAGTGGTGGAAAGAACTAACATAAAGGTCTGTCACTTAAGCATGACCTTAGGTTGGGTGATACTTAGCCTCAGGTTCATGGTCATCAAAAAGAAACCAAGTATGATGATCCAGAGTGTGACCTGCACCTCAGAACAGAACCTGAAGACCACATATGATGGGAAGCATAGAGCAATGCTATTGGTATTCTATTTGGTATTAGAATAAAAACCTGGAGCCAGATATTGGGGAAAAGCTGAAATATCAGAGAGACAGAAACAAACCACAGCCAATTCTCACCTAGCCAACTCTTCAGGCCTGTCTTCTGGAATCCTCTGACTTCAATTTCTCCATCCTCAGCTGACTCCCCCCGTCTCTCTCTCCACCCAGCTATCTCACTTCCTGGTTCAACTTTCCTAGAGCTAGGATCAAAGGTGTATGACGCCATCACCTGGCTCTGTTAGGTCTTGAACTCACAGAGATCCAGAGGGAGCTCTGCCTCCTGAGTGGTGGGATTAAAGGCGCTGGTCACCACCCCCTGACCTTCATGGCTTGGCTCTGTGGCTGGCTCTGTCCTCTGATATTTCAGACTTTTGTTTTTTTAATATATAATATATCACCACATAGTGCATGAATGCTCTGATGCTCAAGGTAGAGCAGGTAGAAAGGACCAATGGCTAATCTAAAGCCTAAGTCTGCCTACCCATTTGTCCTGGACTCCTTGCTGAGAGAGCTTTCACAGACTCTGCTTCCCAACCCACCTTCCTCCTGAAAGTCTGCTCCAGGGTCCCAGGACTGGCCCAGTTTTTCTTTTAAATCAGGCATGGTGACTCATACCCATAGTCCCAGAACTAAGCTAGGTGGATTGTTCTAAGTTTGAGAACAGCCCAGACTACATAGTGAGTTCCAGCCTAGATTGCACAATGAACCCCCTCCCCCTCAAAAAAGAGATAGAGTCCTCATTGGAAGAGGCAAAACTAAAACTTTTTGTATTGCTGCTTCCAGGCTGTAGACAGGGCTCAAAGATTAAGTCCACAGCATAGCAAAACTTGAGACTTCTTCTATCTGAAGATCTTTAGAGGAGGAAACATATTTACACTTATTCTGATGGTGTCTCTATTTGTTCTCTCTTATTGACTCAGAATCTTTGTTCTTCATAGCAATATGTTACATTTGAAGAAAGGGTATTCAGGCAATCAGGAGCCAGTGAAAACCACAGGTAAGTATACATAGCAGCTTACAGCCCTGCTTCAGGGAAAGGCTTCCCCACTGTTAACAGCTCTGCTAGGCAGGGGAGGGTCTTCCCAGCGACCCCTGGGGAAGTTGTTACAGTCCTGCTCTGGTTTACCATGTGTAACCACTCTGCTCTGCTAGGAGAAGGCTCTCTCCGCCAAAGTGTTACAGCTCTGCTCCCTCAGTGTTCTTTGACCAGGCTCCATTGCTGCTGCTCTACCTAAAGGTAATCATCCAAACCTCATTCAAGAGATTTATTGGGAGGGAAGAATCCAAGAGAGTGTGGCTGCCTAGGCCAAGGGGTGGGGGGAGACAGCTAGGAAAAGGCAGCAGACACAGGGTTTATATAGAGTTTCCAGCAGGGGAGGGGGGGCAGAGTTTTCCAGGAAAAAGATTTACAGGATGAAGATTGGTTAGATTCAGTCCTTGAGCTCTGATTGGCTAGATTTCCGTGCTCACGGTTTGATTGGTTTTCTGCTCAGAAATTGGTTTGTTTTCCCAGCCAGGAACTGGTTACTTTCCTGCTTGGCATCTTTGGCTCTGGTTTCAGGGCCAAAGTGTAAATTTTTTTCACTGGCTCTTTTGGGCTTTTGGGCTCTAAATTCAGGGCCAGGGCACATTTCTTTCACTGGCTCTGATTCTGGGGCCAAAGTGTGTTTCTTTGGCACTGGTTTCAGAGTCCGGGCACATTTCGTTGCTTCTTGGTTCAGGGATAAAATGTTTCTTTCACTGGCTCAGATCTAGAATGAGGTTACCCTCCACCCCCTGGTTTCAGAGCCAGGGTAGGTTTCTTTGGCTGACCCTTTCACCCTGCAGTTATACCTCCAGAGAAATAGTCTTATAAAGGATTTTAAAGAAATTATAAAACTAAATTACTATGGAGCCTAAGAAGAATACGGACATCCTGTACTACATCCTATACTTCTGAGTGTAGTATTTTAAACTAACATTTTGTGATTAGAAAGCAGGACTCTCTCAGAGTGCTTTGGTTGGAACTCAGGTTTACCTTATGTCTCTTAATATAAGCTCATTTGGCGCTCTCCAAAGCACAGTGACACTAAAAGCATTTTAAATCTTAATATGTTTTTCTATCCTGCGAGTAACGTTAGACCATAAAAAAGGAAACTTGTAATACCTTTGGTTGGTCTATAAAGTCAGATTATTCTCTGTAGCCCTGGCCAGGTAGAAAGCCAATTTTTATCTCTAGATATCAGTTAATTGATCCCTGTCACCATGCAATTTCTGAACTCGACATAAAACAGTTAGTTGACCGAACTTTGAGTCTTCAGGTTACATACCCATACTCTAAAGTGAAGTTGGGAATTTGTTCAGAGTTAATCACTGTCCCAGGTTATCAGCCAGATGTAGCAAGAAAGACTGCCATAGCAAGTAAACTGAGGTAGGCTGAAGTTTCAGCCCCAAAGGTCCCACAGTGGTTCAGTCTCAAATAAACACACAGAGGATTATATTAAGTATAAGTGCTTGATTGGTAGCTCAGGCTTACTAGTAACTAGCTCTTATACTTAAACCAACCCATAATTCTTATCTATGTTTAGCCAGGTGGCTGGATACCTTTTTTCAGTAAGGCATTCTCATCCTGCTATATCTTTATCTACTTAGCAAATCCCGACTTTATCCTTCCTCTTTATGGACTTTATCCAGAATTCTCCTAATCTGGTTGCCCTGCCTATACTTCCTGCCTGGCTACTGGCAGTTAGTGTTTTATTAAACCAATTCAAGTGATACATCTTTACAATGGACAAGAATATTATCCCAAAGCAGGTTGTGTGTCACCTAACAAACCAGACAATTGTCTATTATGTCCTTGTGAACTGGACTGCTTTTCCTTGGAATAGTTTATCTTAAAAACCATCAGCAAGGCACCTGGTCTGACCTAAAGCTATTTTGAAGCTTGAGATCAGCTAATAGTATATTTTCTAACTGAATTCTGAACAGTATATCACTCTCTAGGAAGCTGGGGAAGTCCAACTATTGTCCTATGTCAATCTGAGCTGTGATATAAAATAGCTTCCAGTGAGTTTGTAATTCCTGACTTGTGTAGTATTTCTTTGTATTTCATTTTATTAAAACTCTGTACAAGCTAATGTTACTGATATCAAATGGACAGTACAGCTTAAAGTGGAGTCATCTTCTAGACAATCACAGATAGATATTTCCAATAGATCAGGATATGTTTATGAGAAAAACACACAATGATGCAGGCAGTGGGGTATTCCCCATAGCCACTAGGGAAAAATTGCAATAGCACATGTGAAATTATGGACAGAAGCAACAATTATTTCAGAATCCGTAGCCTTTTGGCCTTGCCTACATGAGGTTTCCCACCAGAGAATTTTCCTCCTGGTGGGCTGACACCTCAAATATAAATTTCATTTGCTGTTTTTATACATGGCTAGTGGCAGTTCTGTCTTTTTTTTTTTTTAATGTGTGTAAGTATTTCGCCTACATGTTTGCCTGTGCACCACAAGTGTGCCTGGTGCCTTTGGAGGCTGGAAGAGGGCATCAGATCCCATGGAGCTGGAGTTACAGAAGGTATAAGTCTTCCTGTGTGAATTGAGAATGAAACATCAGTCTTCTGGAACTCATTTCATAGTAATTAGAACAGAAAAAGCTGGGAGTATTAAAGGAAGAAAATGCAGGTCTGTGTAGCCTGAAGGGAAGACTGGGTATTGACACCAGGTAGAATGTTGAAGAACATTTTGTATTTTATAAATGTGTATTTATTTCAGGAGAAAAATCTCACCCACATATCAAACAGTTGTTACTGTTTAAAGCTAGCTGTTAAACAATTTGTTCGGAAACTATCTTAAACATAGCTAAAATTCATTCTTTTGTTTTTTGATATCTTTTAATCCAAAGGAAAAAAATAGCAATAAAATATTAAACTAAAATATTTCAAGTAGGCTTCAGAACAGTAGCCTTGTCAGCGCTTTAATATCTCAATAATATTATTTAACATGAAAAGTAAACTCTCTGTTAGTCAGGATAAAATGGTGAAAACCAATTTGCTGCAACTCGAGGCCAGTCTATGTCCTCATCGAGGAAGTACATTTTAAACATGAATCAGAAAGTACCTGTATCAAAAAATATCTGTTCATTTCTCCCTGCCTTGTGCTAAATCCCATTACCTTATGCGTTTGTGTATTAAGTTACGTAAGGACCGTGGTAGACCATTTCCCTAGCATCTGTAAGGCTCTGGGTTCCATCCCTGTGACTATAAGAAAGACAACAACAGAAAGAAGCAACCTAGGAAAAAAGAGAATGTAGAGAGTGCCAACCACACCTGAGGCATCCTGGTATATTATCAGACACCGCCTCTGCCCTTCCAGGAAATTCTAATTAATTCACAAATAAGCAAATAGACAATGGATAATTTGATAGTTTAGTGCAATGAGGGAAAAATGAAGAGAACAAAGTAAGTTCCCTTGAGGGAAGGCTTTTCACATAAGGGGTAATTTGTTAGTTGAAATCTGGAAGATAAATAGGTTAGCAAACAATAATAAAGTAGGGCAGAGGGAGGGAGGAGACCAGGAAATAGAAGAGAAATCGTAAAGGACACCGATGTATTTTGAAGAGCAACTATAAGCCAAGGAAAATATTAAGAATGTTTGCAAAGCCAGGTGGCGGTGGCTCATGCCTTTGATCCCAGCACTCAAGAAGCAGAGTGGATATCTGAGTTTTCGGCCAGCCTGGTCTACAGAGCAAGTACCAGGATGGCTGGGGCTACCTAGAGAAATCCTGTCTCAAAAAACAAACAATCCAAAACCTCACCATCTATGAGATGGTTGTGCTCATTTGGGTAGGGAAATGAATTGTGTCAAGAAGAGATTTTTGACTCCTGGAAGTCATTAAAAAATTCTTAATTTTTTCTTAAGAAAAGTAGAGTTTAGTAGTTCAGTGGTGAACTCATTAACTAGTATTGGCAAGGGTCTGTGTTTGAGCTCCACAAGAAGGAAGAAAAGAGGGGAGGTGGAGGGAGGGAAGGAAGATGATAACATAGAATAGATTCAGGGAAAGAATTATAAATATCTGAAAGACTGACAACAAAGCTTCCTTATATATTCATGCTATGCCAGAAAAGTCAAGCTGATGTATTGAAATACTATTAAGTCTAAGCAAATTTCTTAAAGTGACAGGGACCCAAGACAAACATAAAATCAGTACCTTTCCAACACACTAGCTATAAGCTACGATTAGTGAAAAAAGAATTTATAAAAAGTATTCAGAGCTTTCCTTATTCTTGAACAAGCAAATGCAGTTTATAAGGTTGTCTGCTCTCTCTGCAGTAAATCAAAACTTCCAACTCAAATCCATACAGTACTCTAACAGAAGTCTCTCTGAAATTCATCTAGAATTGTAGTTGTATTAAAATTTTTATAAAGAAAAATAGGGAGAATGTATCTTAGAAATATCAGGGGTTGGAGAGATGGCTCAGAGGTTAAGAACGCTGGCTGCTCTTCCAGAGGTCAATTCCCAGAAACAACCATCTATAATAAGAACTGGTGCCTCCTTCTAGCATACAGGCAAACATGCAGGCAGAACGCTGTATACATGATAAATAAATAAGTCTTCAAAAAAGAAAGAAAGGAAGAAATATCAGACATACTATGTGCAAATAACAATATGTTAAATTTGTAAAATATAATTTTAGCAGGCATGTTTGTAGCTGGAGTTTTTCTGTTACACCTGCCTAAATAAGCAAATAGAGACCTCTTATTAATTATGAAAGCTCAGCTGATAGGCTTGTTCCTAACTAACTTATGACTTAAATTAACCTATCTCTATGAATTTATCTGCTGCCACATGGTTTTATTACCTTTACTCTGTACTGCCCATGCTGCTTCCTCTGAATCCAGGTGTCTCCTTGAGGCTCTCTGCCCTTCTTCTTCCCAGGGTTCTCTCTGCTCTCAAAATCCTGCCTGGCTACTGGCCATTCAGCTTTTTAATAAACCAGTTAGAGTAACACATATTTAGTGTACGAAAAGATTATTTCACAATTCATATCAAACGATTGCATTTATAGGGCTTAAGTCAACTGTGCTAGTTCAGCATCTAAGAAATACGTGTACAGTTACAAGTTCAGGAGTCAAAAGGACACTATATAGGACATCAATTAAGATGTAGGAATAGTGTAGAAACAAACAGTTGCTAGTTGGATTCTAAAGACACCAGCACGGAGTTTGGATGCTCAGTACTCAGAAAAGGAGCAGAAGCAAGTCGGGGCAGAAAGAAGCCAACCCTTCCTGTGCAGGCCTGACAGCCCTTCTCACTAAGAGTTCTAAGTTGTGTATGACCCATGAGAAGGTATTAAATACGATGACCATTCTCAAGATGCAAATTAACCTCACCTAAAAAATTGCTACAAAGCCTGAAAAAGCTAAAAGTGGGTGTAAATGTGGACCAATAAAAGCTTACATATTCTGCTAGGAAACCTGAGCAGGCTGACTGAAGGATCTACTGAACCTGGGGACCAAAAATTTCATTTCTCAGTCTACACTCAGCCTAAATCCTTATGAGTTGGCCAAAAATATGTACGAGAATGCCCATAACAGCATTACATGTAACATTTCCCAAACACGGATCAATAATAGAATAGACAATTATGCTGTAGTATACTCATGTGGTGAAATACTGTCATGAGTGGGCTATGTCAGAAGCTGTGTTTTTCTAGCATCCAAATATGTTGAATCATAGTAAATTATTTCATGGTATATTAATTTCGTTGGCAACAATTTGCCAAGTTGTCTTAATTTCCTTTGACAAAGCAACATAGGTTCTCACATTTTGGTCCTAATTAATAGTATTAATTCTCAGAACACACATTGCACAGTAAAATATGTTCTCTCTCTCTCTCTCTCTCTCTCTCTCTCTCTCTCTCTCTCTCTCTCTCTGTGTGTGTGTGTGTGTGTGTGTGTGTGTGTGTGTGTGTGTGTGTGTGTGTGTGCTACAGAAGGGCTACAAAGGATTCAAGGAACACCACAGTTAGAGTTTGAAGAGTTCCAAAGAGACCCGAGAGGCACAAAATGAAGCTGACAGAAAAGCAGAAAGGTAGGGGTGGGTTGTCCCATAATTAACTGTTCTGATATAGACTCTGCTGCAGAGTCTAAGACCAGGGTCAGACCAGCTACAGAAGCCAAGGTTCAGGACCCTGTAAGCCACTGAGATGAAGAGCAGAACTGGATCTAGGTGTGTGGATGAATTATAGGGGGATTGTGTTGTTACATTGTAAATAATTGTTCCACCCACTGGTTTAATAAAAAGCGCTGATTGTCCAAAGGTAGGCAGGAAGTGTGGGCGGGGCTACCAGACTAAGAGAACTCTGGGAACTGGAGGAACAGAGCAGAATGCCAGAGAGAAGCCGGAAGAAGGAGAGGACAACTATGCTGCCCTAAGGAAAGGTACTGAGCCACATGGCTGAGCAGGATAAGTCATGGGATAGATGAAGGGTACAGAGTTAGCAAATTATATGCCTGAGCCTTAGGCCAAACAGCCTAAAACTATAGTAAGCCTCTGTGTGTCTCTGCGGGTCTGTGGGTCTGTGGGCCTAAACCTTGAGGTTAGGCCCGAAAGTCCAGGCCAAAAACCTCTTACTACAATGGATAGTAGGTCCGGATGGATGAGCAGATGGATGGCCACTTGAGAAGGTTACATTAGCAGTGGGAGCTAAACTGAGCTGAAGCCCTTGGAATAGTTGAGAGTTCTCTGCCTATTGATTCCTTGATATACAGGTCACATGACAGACTAGGTGTGTGTGTGGGGGGGTCACAGTTGCTGTGTTAAGTGCCATTTTCTTTAAGGGGTTCTAGTAAAGGTATACTTTTTCCTCAGTCTCGTGTGTTTGATAAAAAATATTAGTTATTTATTGTATTTTATTAGTTTGCCTGAATGCGTGTACCATGTATGTGCAGTGCTCACAGGAGTCCAGAAGAGGGTGTCAGATTCTCTGTAGTCAGAGTTACAAATGACTGTGAGTGGCCATGTGGCAGTGAGGAACTGAACCCAGGCCCTGTAGGAGAGCAATCAGTACTTTTCGCTACTGAGCTATCTCTCCAGCCCCTCAGATAATTTTAAAATACCATGTGTCCATATGATCCCAATCTACTTTGGTAAATTTATAGGATAGCATTCTTTTGACTTTTTGGTTGTAATTTAGTGGGCACTCATTTATTCGTAATTTGCTTTGCTGAGGGGGGGCTTCTACTGGAAGATTTATCATCTTGCCAGGGCAAAATATACAGACTGTGATAGGTGGCTTTAACATCCATGCCACAGATTAAAGCCACCTGAGTATAAAGCCTCAACTGCAGAATTTTCCTAATTGTCTTAACTGATGTGGGAAAGCCCGTGAGTGTGGGTCGCTGGGAACTGTTAGCCTTGTGCTACCTTCGTGGCTGAGTTGCTTTATCTCATTGCCTGCTCCTCGTTGCTTCATTGATATCAGAACCGGTGTTCCCAGGCTTCCATCCTTGAACGAGGACCATTCCTGTAGTGGGATTAGGTTGTTACATTGTAAATAATTGTCCTGACTACTGGTTTAATAAAAATGCTAATTGGCCAAAGGCAGACAGGAAGTGTGGGTGGGGTTAGCAGACTAAAAAACCTGAGAACAGGAAGCACAGAGCAGAGATGCTATAGAGACGCCAGAGAAGCCAACAGATGCAGAGGACAAAGATGCTCCTCTGAGAAAAGGTACTGAGCCGCATGGCTGAATAGAATAAGAATCATGGGTTAGTTTAAGAGCAAGAGTTACCTAACCCTTTGCCAGAGCCAAAGGCTGATCAGCCTAAAATTAATAAGCCTTTGGTGCTAAGCAGCAGTAGGGCTGCAAATGGGTCCAAATCTCAGGGCTAGGCCTAAAAGTCTTGGCCATAAACATAATACAACACAGCACTATCCAGGAACCTGCCAGGTTTTCAGTGTCAGAATGGGCCTGCTGAGGAACCCTGGGCTGAGCAACTACAGGAATTTCTGCCTCTCCAAGTTCAGACAGTCACTGTGGGACTTCTCTGACTATTGATGCAGCAGCCTCAAAGACCAAGAAACTACCCATTCTCGACTGAACACACACGCGCGCACACACACACACACACACACACACACACACACACACACACACACACACACACGCGCGCGCATGCACACGTGCGCGCACACACACACACACACACACACACACACACACACACGCACACACATTCTGTTCTAGAGAGCCCCAACTATACACAAATTAATAAAGAGAATAAAAAGATAAATATGTTGCAACCAAAATGGTTTTTCAAGACATGTAACTGCCCTTTATCATTGTTACTTTCCTCTGGGCTGGGAGCAGCTCATGATGTTCCTTTATGAATAAAGCAACTTGAAACAAATGACCTTCAATTTTGTTATTTTGTCTCAATTGACAGGTCTGTCTTTATCTGTTTTTGAGCGTTTAACTCTGAAACCAGCACTCTGTTAATCATCTAAAATAAAATAAGAACTTGCATGGAGCAGGTTATTAGGGGTTTTGCAAGTGACAATGGAGGAAAGAACACATGTCCAGTCCAATTATACCATTTGCAAAGTTCTAGGAATGTCTTCTAATTTTTTTCTTTTTTAAAACATTTATTTATTTATTTATTTATTTATTTATTTATTTATTTATTTATTCATTCATTCATTCATTCATTCATTCATTTAGTATGAAGTGTTTTGCCTACATGTATACCTGCACACCAGATCTCATTACAGATGGCTGTGAGCCACCTTGTGGTTACTGGGATTGAACTCAGGACTGGAAGAACTGCCAGTGCTCTTAACAATCTCTTCAGCCCATCTTCTGAATTTTTAAGAAAATTATTTCATGTGTGTGGGTGTTTTGCCTTGCATGTATGTTTGTATACCATGTGTGCACCTGGTGCCAGAGGAGACCAGAAGAAGAAATTGGATCCCCTGGGACTGCAGTTACTAATGCTTGTGAGCTGAAAGTGGGTACTAGGAGTTGAACCAGGAATTTCTGGAAGAGCAGCTGATGCTTTTAACCCCTGAGCCTGGACATGTGTAAGCACTAAAAACCCATACAAGTTTGTTCTTCAGTTACCTGCAGCCTGTAATTACTCTGATCTCTGTAAGGAGATTTTAGCGTGGATAGTGGGATTAGGTGGCTTTTAAAGACAAAGACTCAGTAGCATCAGCCACCATATGGAGTTGGAAGCCGTGGAGAGTGTTTCTGGAACCTGCACCACAGCTCTGGTTGCTGATTAGACAGAGGGTATGAGCTTTAGCTCCTGACATAGACCAAGGGAACTCCATTCCTCCAGGAAGATGGACAAGGTTAGCTGGCTCCCTCTATGCAGGGAAGACAATGCTGAGGTGTGGTGGAGAGGCACAGCAAAGGCTCTGTAGTTGATTCATCACAGGAGGACGCTAAAGAGGACATTTGGCCCCTAGTGAATCTGGCCTCTTTCCTTGACTTCTCTAGCGTGTATAAATCATGTTTGTAAAATGTATGATGACACGTTTATATTCTGTGACCACCATAGAGCTGTGAAAACAGATGGAGGAAGATGGTCAAAGTATGAAGGATTCTGTTCTTTTTCACATGGGAAAGAGGAAATGTGACTTATGATATTTCATATCTAAGGTTAGAAATCCACACTTCATGCAAATGTGGGCATTAAAAAAATCAAGTGACTTGGATTGTGCAGGAAAGCAGGAAGTCAGGAAATGCTACAGTGGAGCCATCCAGGCACTCCATACTCACTAAGATTTATTAAAGAAGAGAGAGAGAGAGAGAGAGAGAGAGAGAGAGAGAGAGAGAGAGAGAGAGAGAGAGAGAGAGAGAGAGAGAGAGAGAGAGAGAAAGTAAAGAAAGAGAGAGAAAGAAAGAAAGAAAGAAAGGAAAGAGTTTTATGTAACTGCATTACTATCGGTTTGTTATTTAAAATGTTATTTAAAACAGCACCTTTCTTATTAGGCTGAAATTTGCAGGCATTTCAAAGATGGACATTGTGTTTTTTCTTTCTTTCCTTTTTTTTAAATCCCCTTTAAGACTGTGACAGCATTTTTCTGTGTTAGCTCTGGATGCCCTGGTATTCTCTCTGTAGATCAGGCTAGCCTCAAACTCAGAGATCTACCTGCCTCTGCCTCCTGAGTGCTAGGATTAAAGGTGTGTATCATAGCTCAGCCGGATGTTGTGTTTTTCAACTAAAATTTATAAGATGGTGTGAGAATTTTTTTTCTCTGGTGGAAAAACAGTTGGCTAAAATCTATGAGTTTTCCTCTGGCTTTATTTTGTACTAACTGTGAACAAAGAAGAAAGCCAAAGCTTTTCATTCTTGAAGAAGCTGTGAAAACTGTAATATTGCTCCAGCTTTTAAAATGAGTCAGTCACTCCTGCTGCCCCTGCAGAGGACCCAGGTTCAGTTCCCAGTACTCATGCTGGGCGGATCACAGCCACCTGGAACTCCAGCTCCTAGGGATCTGAAGGCATCCTCCGGCCTACAGGAGCACACACTACACATATACACACCCCACACACACCAGACACACACATACACACCACAGATACACACACACACTACACACATACACTCCCCCCACATACACACACCACACCCCAAACACACACTACACACATACACCCCCCCCACACACACCACACACCAAACACACACACACACACATACACACTGCACACAAATGCATCTTAAAAGATAAAATAAAAAACAAATCTCTCACCAGGCATAGAAATATGCATGCTTGTGAGCCTAGCACTTGAGAAGCTAGAACAGGAAGATCAGTAGTTCAAGGCCAACTAAGGCTGCACAGCAAGGCCTTGCTAAAAACAAACCGCAGCTCCTCAAATGACTGTATAGTCTCTGCTCAGGCAGTAACCACCACAGCTACTGCATTAGCCACATCGATTTATCCACTGCCTTTAAGATCCTCCCTGAGGGAGCTGGTCCCCAACTAAGTCTCTTCTCACTTACCCTGCTCTGACCACAAGCTGTTCCTCAAGTCTTAAATTTCCTTTAAAATTTTAAGTAATATTTATTATGTCATATGGCTGAACTCCCTAATGCTGAGATGATTGCTTGACCCCCAGTCCCCTTTCTAAAGAACATGTGGTTGCTATTAACCAAGTCACATCTCACCAGCTGCACATCAGCAATGTGTTTGTATGTGACCAACAGTGTCCGTAATGACTCAGGAATCTGCCCCTTACCATGTGTCTTGAAAACAAGGCTAAAAAAGAGGGCACAAACAAGTCAATTCCTAAAATACCTGAGGGTCTTGAGGGTCAGGTTTCCATTCCCGTCCTCGGGAAGTCTAATATAAATGGCTTGAGCTCTTTTGTAGAAGCCCAAATATTCGCTCTGCTAGTGGAAATATGCTAAGATCTTGCAAAATCTAAAGGTCGTGGCTCCTGCTGATGGTGAAAGCAAACCCATAAATGCATGACACTTTTCTTCTTTAAGCAGAAAAAGAAGGAAAGCCTCCTGGAATATCAACTTCTTATCGGAAGATTCTAGGTCAAGTCCAAAAGTGGAAAGCCCATACTGAAAACAAGACTGCCTCATCAGGTAGAAAGATTCCGTCTCTGAGGTACAGCAGAAATCTCACCACTGTAGTCCACTGTGGATTCAAAGAACTTCTTATTTCCCATCACTTACTGCTTTCCTTTCCATTTTCCTAGTGCTCATTGTTACGGGTGAAAATAATTCTATCTGGCATTACGAGGTTACATTTATATATTTATTTATTCACGTAGGCATGCTTGGCGTGGTGTGCACATGCCATGGCGTGCACTTGGAAGCCAGGAGACAGCCTTCAGGAGTCGTTTCCCTCTGCCATGTGGGTCCTGGGGATCGAATTCAAGTCTTCAGGCTTGTGGATGACCATCTTTATCCACTGAGCCATCTCGATGGCTCTCCCAATATACCTTGCACATTCTTCTGTCTTAAAAGCTTTACTTGCTCTTTCTTCTACCGAGAACATTCTTCTTGAGCTCTTCATAAGCTAGCTCCTTCCCAACCGTTCAGTTACAGCAGAGGGTCTCCAGATCCTCCTTGAATATTCCCATCCCAAATGTTCCTTTCCCATGACTCCCAGCTCCGTTCTGCCTTAGCGTCCTCCTAACAT
Organism: Phyllotis vaccarum; assembly: GCA_033318265.1. Taxonomy (NCBI): domain Eukaryota; kingdom Metazoa; phylum Chordata; class Mammalia; order Rodentia; family Cricetidae; genus Phyllotis; species Phyllotis vaccarum. Next base: position 28,169,664 of record JARWLC010000017.1, read on the forward strand.
TCACTATAAGTAGTAATATTGCTCACATTTGCTCACCCCCCTCACGAGAATGGAAATGCCATATGGATGAGACCCTGCTGTGTGTAGCCTTGAATCCTCAGGGTAAAAAAATAGCACCTGATCCCTGATGTCAAATGAATCCATAACAGCAAGAATAAATCACAGGCCACAATTAAACTAGTTCTGTTTGTTTACCTTTATACTTTGTATAACATGGAATGCCATTTAAGATCCCTTTACTCTACTTCTATTACTAAAATGTCGTTTCTGAGTATTGTCTGAAAGAAGTCTCCACGGTTGAAGAGGATGAAGGGCCTCTAGGACAGGGGGCTCCTCTTCTCATCTTGCCCACCAGGGATCAAGCAGTCCAGCTCTTCCACATACTTCCTGTCTTAATCCTCCGCCTCAATGCAGGCTCCAGTCAGGAACAACAGAGCTAAGGGATCCTGAGGTGGTGATGGGAAGCCTGGCTAACACAAAAGCAGAGCATGAGAAGTCCCTGAAAGGAGTGCTCTCAAGTACCTTGAGGAAGAGATTTTTTTAAGGGCCTTTAGAAGAATGTGAGTTTTAATTCAGCATGCTTCAGGAAGAGCAAGCAAAGGAAGGGTCAGCCTGGAACCTTCATGTCACCAGCAGCCATAGCTCCAGAAGGTTGGGTTTTATTCAGAAGGGTGGTAATGGTAGCTGGGAGGACCTTGGCGAGCCTGGTGAAATCTTCAGTGGGTATCTTCAGGCCTGAGTGTTTCTCGCGGTGCATTTAGTCACAGGAACCGATCCAGATTTTGCTGTAGGGACATTGCATTGATTTTTTTCCTGAAAAATTATAAATTCTGGAATATGTCAGGCCCTAAGAGCCTGGGGTAACAGATCGTGGGTGCTTTTGTTAGCTCCATCTAATAGCTGGGGCATTGAGGCCTGAGGGAGCTGAGCATTAAGTGGGTAGTTGGATGGGCTGTTTTCCAAAAGTCGCTCCCAGGCGCTAGAACAGCTGGATCACAAGGACAAGGATCCGTTAGACAGGAGCCAAACCCAGAGCTGCCCTGACTCTGGACAAGGACAATGCACCCTGCACTGTTTCTCTCTTTATGCTGAGGTGGGGGTTGGGGGGTGTTAACGTGTCGTGTGCCTTGCCCGTCTCTGCAAGAGGATCCTCATGTCTCTTCCTTGCTTCCTCCTTTCTTGGCGATTGTCAAAATTTAAGATTTTTCTCCTCCCTCAAGAATTATATAGAATATTTTTAAAAGCCTGACAGCTTGTCAAAAATGAAAGATGACGTGCTTAAAGTGACTGTAAAGTGCTCTGGTCAGTCCTCCAGCTCTCAGGGAGGCTGGGATGGTGTTCCTCATGGCAGGGCTCCTCTGGCCCTGTGTCTACACGCACGCACGCACGCACGCACGCACGCACGCACGCCAAACCCATGGTAAATATTTTCAAAAGCTGATGCATTACAAAAATTACAACTAGCAGCTCCCCTCAGAAAACCATAAACACAAAAGAAAAGTCACTTTATCCATGAATTATTCCACTGTCACTCTTCGCGGCATCTAGTTTTGTTCAGCAAACACCCTGAAGCACCCAGGTTCTTCACACACACACACACTTAAATCATTCTAAACTCTGCTCGCATGTCAAGAAGGCATGCTTGATAGGAGGCGTGGAGAGGTATATTAAATCCTTTTCACCTTGTTTTCTAGACCCCTGCAGGGGCTGAGGGTGATTGGATAAATTCACCAAGAGGCAGAGGGATGTGCAGGAGCAAGATTCACATGCTGAGCAGGCTCCAACCTCCGCTGCCCACGGCAAATCAGGTCTGTAATAATGCAATAGCAAGTTCCAGACATTTCAATGCTGCAGGAGCTGTGTCTCACCTAGTAAGGGGCAGACCTTTCTCAAAGAATTCAGTCACTGTTACTTAAAGTGTTTACTAACCACACCACACACACATACACACACACACTTCCCAGCAAGATCTCACACCAGGGAAGTGGGGGAGGTTGGGGGAGGGAGGAAAAACTGTGATTGGGCTGAGAAAATCTAATTCATTATTTAATTATGTAAAAAACACCGGGCTGTGGAACTCAGACCTTCCTCTCACAGTGCTGGTGGGTCCGCCAAAAGTGGTTTGTCACAGCTGTCACCACTGGAGTCCTGCTGGCTTGACACCTGGTCTTCCTTCCATTATGATGACACAGCTTACCACAAATTTCACAGGTTTTTGTTTAGTGCTTAGGGTGGACTTGCTAAACTAAGGCAGCAGCTGATTTGAAATTGAATATTTGGACCCCTGGTCTAGGAAGTTTCTCTGACAGAAGAATGAAATTCTTTCACTTTAATGCATGTGGTAATCTTGGTGCCTGTCTTTATTATCCTGGTCACCCTCAGACTATTTTTCTATATCAAAGTGACTTTCTGAGCATTTTGGCAAAGAAAATATGTTTCTTTTACTATAGACATTCTGAGCATACTTGGGGAGAAGGGGTGCACAAAGAAGGCTGGGTAACAGCCCTGGCTGTCTTGGAACTCATTCAGTAGAGCAGGCTGGCCTCAGACTCACAAAGATCCACCTGCCTCTGCCTCCTGAGTGCTTGGATTAAATCACGTGCCACCATGCCTGACTATCTGGGCATACTTTTAGAGTCCTTGTTTTAGGCTTATTAAACTGCAAAAAGACACTATAAAGAAGTGTTAGAGATCAACTGACATACACTCAGTATATGACATCTAGCCTCATGAACTAACAGCTACTGGACTCTTGGATCATCCTGATAGGCAGCCACTGTTGGACTAGCTGGACCACAGCTTATAAGCCATTCTAGTAAATCTCCTTTACATATACATATATGTAATACACACACATATATATGTACATATGTATTTTTATATATTCATTCTATAAATTCTATTCCTCTTGAGAACCCTCGCTAATACAGTTATCATCACATAACCTACTCCATCTTGAATTCTTCACCTATTACAATTCTTGTAAGCACCTTGTGAGGTAGATCTTATTGTTACCGGTGAGTTGCTTGGGATTCTATTAACTCTTGGTAGAAATCATATGTAGGCAAGAAGAAGCTCTTCAAGTGTTGGCCTTGGGCACCTTTTTTCTCCATTGGCATTTGACAGAGCCAAGAGACCTTGGAAGACAGTCAAGAGCAGGGGCAAGTGTGCCCTCTAGTGTCATGGTCTTGTGAAGCCTAGAGTGCCCTAAAGTAATGTCTGTCTTTAGGGTTGAGGAGGTATGTGTCTTGGATGCAGGGATTCTGGTTTTGGGGGGTTTTTTTTGAACCAATAGTGAGTCTGTGTCTTTTAATAAGAGAGTTGAGTTCACTGATAGAGTTATTACTGAATCATGTTTATTAATTCCTGTGATTTTATTGAATTAGTGTGTTTGGTGGTGAGCTGGCTAGTTTATATTGACACAAATCAGAGACATCTGGAAAGAGGAGACTTCAACAGAGGAGTTGCCTCCATCAGACTGAAGTGTGGACATGTCTCTGGGGCCATTTTCTTAATGGTTAATTGATGTAGGAGGGACTGACCCTCTGTGGGCGATGCCACCTTTGGGTAGGTGGTCCTGGGCTATATAAGAAAGGTAGCTGCATTGGATCCTGGGAACAAGCCAGAAAGCAACACTCCTCCATGGTTTCTGAATCAAGCTCTATCCTTGAAATTCCTGCTGGGGCTTCATTTGATGAACCATAACCTATAAACCAAATCAAAAATAAACCATTTCCTTCTCAAGTTACTATTGTTTATGGTGTTTTATCATACGTTAGGAAGCAAATTAAATCATCCCTTCTCTAGGTCAAGTCATAAACTCTTGGGGAACTGATCCTGAAACAGATTATCAAGATAACACTCTTGGTCAAAGTCACCAATTCATCCTTTGCAACTAAGCCTGCTGTAGGTCAGTAACTGTCCCACTAGACTTAGGAGGTATCTGCTTACATAAAATCCCTGGGAACTTGGGGTTGGTTTTCATCTTCAATGAGCCTGGGTTTCTCAGACCCACCATCCTGAGTCACACTCCATGTCTCACACATTTAGCATCCTGTACAGACATTTGTCTACATGAGAGTTTTCTCTATTTCTTTCTTCTTTAGCCTTTGGCCCTTCAACCCGGATAGTTTACAGATGTCCACAGAACAGTGGTTCTTAGTCACAGGTGGTGTTTTTACCCCAAAGTTTAGTGTTGCATGAATAAAGGAAACACAGGGCCAAATCTCTGGGAAAGGCAGAGATATCAGAGAACAAACACCACAGTCAGATCTCACCCAGCTGTCTTCCAGCTTCCTCAGCCTTGCTCCTCCTGGCTTCTTCTGCCTCCTCTGTCTTTCTATGTCTGCCTTAAATACTCTCTCCCATTCAGTTAAGGCGTGGCACCACCACTGCCTACCTGGGAGCCTGGAACTCCTTCTGTAAACTAAGATGACCTCAAACTCAGATTGGATTGGATTAAGGGCTAGGTCACCACTCCCAGGATACTCCCTGTGCTGGGATTAAAGGTGTGAGTTACCACTGTCTGATCCTCCTAGACTGACTGTGGGTGGATCCCTCTGATGTTTCAGGCTGTTTTTATTATATTTGAAAATATCCCCATATATCCCCTTTTGTGTCAAAATTTAAAAAAGGTTATAGCTAACATAGGAAAAACCATATACAATAGATACAAGCAATAAATGGGCAATATCCAGTCCATTAACAATTGACAATTCAAAAAAGTATTTAATTAATTATCCTATTTTGATGAGTCGAAAGAATTATACTTAATTCACTTTCTTTCTAACTTGTATTACTAACTAAAAACTATTATTTTGATGTCTCTTAAACTTATATACTTTAACTTCAAAGTTTCTTTTTCTAAAATTGTCACTAGAAAACTATAACTATCTCATATTCAACTATCTCAGAGACCCAAGAAGGAAATAATATTAACTCAAGTAAACAGGAAGTGCAAGCAACTTCCAAAATCTAGAAATGACAGAGATGACATCTATCTGCCTGGACAGTCACCCAAAGTTCCTTTATAAAGTTAGGGCATCCATCTTCAGCCTACAGACCCAGAGTCTCTTTTCATTTCAGTGAAGCAGGAAATCTGCTCTGCCCATTCTGGTATACTTCATCGGTCACTTCTCCTTGAGTCCTGAAGAATGTCTGACAGTTTTCCCTGAAAAGCAGGAACCTGAAGGACCATCTCAGCTTGCTCTTGTCAAAGTTCAGAGGTCACTTTCCAAGGGAACCTGCATGTCCAGTTTAAACAGCATACTGCCAAGCAGTCAATACAAGAACAGGTTCTTGTCCAGTGGCTAACCGTTGCCACAAAGAAAGTAGACTCCATATGGAGTTTCTTCAGTGCCCATTTTTCTATTGCAGTAGATTGGTGCTTCCAGGAACAGACCTGTCTCACTGTCCAGAAAAGTCTAAGTTCTTAAAATATTTTAAAGCCATATTCTATGGATCTCTGAAGTGTTTGAAGACCTGTTAATCTAAAATATATTTGTTTGATTTTGAAAACATATCTAATATGACTATGTTTGAATGTAATGTCTAACTACTAACTTGCATTACTTTATATTCTAATTTGGTAACAAAAACTTTCATGGACTAGCAACTTGTATTACATTGTTAGATGAACTGAATAAGTATAATACCTTGAACAAACAGTGATATTTGTGCAGTAACACAATTAATCTCAATTTACACAATTTGTATACAAATTGTATTGTATACAAATACAATATACAAAAATCCAATCCAATGTAAAATATTTAAAGCTAGTAAATCATTTTAAAAGAAGATTCAATAATTTATCCTTATATCCTATATATCTGTATCCCCTTTTTCTTTCTACTTTTTTAAACACAAATCTTGAATCTAATCATTCTTATTTAACGTTTTTCTAACCATAACTATGAACAATTTTAAACCAATTAACCTAAACAATGACAATTACCCATAACCCATTGAATGACCAAAAACAACCCACCCCACCTCTTGGGAATGTGAGTGCCATGTTCTTAAATTTACTTCCTGCTGTCTGGGTGTGATAACATCTTTTGGGGATCCTGAAAAGAAAAGTTGTGTTAAATGTCAAGTCCTGAAATAAGTAGCTGTGTCATTCGTTCTCTAGTCTCTGCATAACAGGAAAGTGCACAGCTTAAGTCCTGACTATAGGAGTCTGTGAAGATGGTCCATCTCAGCAAGTTGCCTCGAAATTGTCCTGAGCAGTTTGTAGTCCAAATCTGATCTTTGGTTGGTGTTTATCAGCCTAGTGACTTTGTCAGAGTTCATGTGAAATCATCGTTGTCGTGCCCCCATCTTCCTTTTGGATACTTCAAGTTCACAATTAGGCATTGTCCTGGATCACTGCAGAAAACTGATAAGAGACTCAAACCCAACACAATGTACAGGAAGCTAAACATATAAGTATTTTTTCAGCATGGGATTAGTAACAATAGAATAGTCCCTTATTTTTAGTTATTCTTCTGTTCAATATCAGGTGGCTTTTCTGATATGATAGTTTTCTTTTAACAAGTATGCTTGAGTTTAGAGAAGGAGAGAGCCACACTCCAAAACTAAAGCCAACTTTAAATTATAATTAAACTGGGACTTCAACTTACAAGAAAAATAGAGGTTAAGCAATGAGATTTTACCATATGAAGTATACTGGTACCAATAGTTCTGATATTCTTTTCTTGTAAATTTTTCTGGATAGCCTCCCTTTTGCTTTAGACGTCTAGATGTCCGAGGCCTTTTCACTTCTTGAAGATGGGTATTTCCAGTTTTATGTAAAGACAAAACAACAGATCAAAGTGGTGTCCACAGAACAGTGGTTCTTAGTCACGGGTGGTGTTTTTACCCCAAAGTTTAGGGTGAGGCTACTGTGGAAATATACCACACCCATACCATAAATTATACATATAAACATAAATAACAGCAGGGCTTCATGTCCAACAAGTAGGCAAAAAAAATGACAGTCTGACTAAGCAAATGTAAGACTGTATTCTACATTACTGTGAGAACTTAGGTGGGCTTGGCCAATGTCAAAAGCAATTTGCAATTATCTTGTAAACTTAGACTTAATTGTCCCATTATTGCAATAACATTCTAGAGAAGGCCTTGCTCGGCTTTTATAATAGAAAAGCAGAAAAATATGAACTAGAACCTGCTCGAATTTCCTCAGCAGGGAGATAATGTAGAAAATGTTCATCTAGAACAGCGGTTCTCAACTTTGGGGGGTCAAGCCCTTTCACGAGGTCACCTAAGACCATCAGAAAGTAGATATTTGTATGACAATTTATAACAGAAGCAAAACTACAGTTATGAAGTAGCAACAAAAGTAATTTTATGGCTGGGGGATTACCACCACATGGAGAATTGCATTAAAGGGTCTCAGCATTAGGAAAGTTGGGAACCACTAACTGAGAAAAAACATTATGTGACAATAAAGGTCACCTCCTGCTACCAGCATCAATACAGAAGCGCAAGAAGTTCAATGAGAAGGGCTTCAGAGATGGCTCTGTGGTAAGAGCGCTCATTGCTTTTTCAGAGGATCCAACTTCAGTTCCCAGTATCCACATGGTAGTCACAACCAACTGTGACTGCAGTCCTAAGTGGCTCCAAGGCTCTTTTCTGGGCTAAGAGTACCATATATGTGCATGGTACGCCTCTATACGTATAGGTATACCTCTATATGTTGCATTAGGTTTCTGGCCCAGACTTTCTAGCCTAGCCTCGTAGCCCAGACACACAGACACACAGTCCCATAGTCCCATAGTCCTACTGAAACACACAGACGTTTATATTAATTGTACACTGATTGACCTGGGACCAAGGCATATGACTTGCTAACTTTTTATCCTTAAACTAACCCCTGATTCTTATCCTGTTCAGTCATGTGGCCCAGTACCTTTCCACAGAGCAGCGTAGATGTCCTCTGCATCTGCTTCTTTGATGTGTCTGTGGTATCTCTGTGGCATTTCTGGTCTATTCTTCCTGTTCCCAAAGTTTTCTTAGTCTGGTAGCCCCACCCACACTTCCTGCCTGCCTTCATCCAATCAGCATTTTTGTTAAACCAGTAGGCAGGACAATTATTTACAATGTAACAACATAATTCCACTACATCTATACATATAAAGAAATGCTCATACACATAAAATAAAAATAGATACATAAAAGACGAAAGACAAACTCTTGGTGGCCACCAAGAGTAGGTCTGTTTTTTTCAGAAAGAGTTCTGCCCTCTTCTGGCCTGATAAAGTGGGAGTCTAATTTACAAAAAGCATCGTCTAAAAGAGAAACAAGCTGTGGTAGTGAATACCTTTAATCCCAGCATGGTGGGGGAGGGCGGGAAGAGGCAAGAGGATTTCTGTTAGTTTGAGGTCAGCCTGGTCTACAAAGTGAGTTCCAGGACAGACAGGACTGTTGCACAGAGAAACCCTGTCTCAAAATACAGAGATAGGTGATAGATAGATAGATAGATAGATAGATAGATAGATAGATAGATAGATAGATAGATAGATAGATAGATTAGATAGAGCATGTTCTAATCTAACAGAATCTAAGAAGCAGTGGCCCAGACAAAGACCATTCCCTATATGTTGTACAGCAAAGCAAGCAAACAAGGAAAAGGCACCTTTGTGGTGATATGTTATATATTTAATAAAACCAGTCTGGAATATCAGAGAACAGATCTACCCAAGTTAAGCCAGGGGAGTCAGAGAATGGTAACTCACACCTTTAATCCCAGCATGGGAATGACCTGGAGTGGTGACCTAGGCCTTTAATCTCAAAACTCCAGAAACAGGTCTTTCTGTGTTTCTGTGAGTTCAAACAGTAGTAGCTCACATCTTTAATCCTAACCCTAAGATTATGATGCAGAGTTGAACCCAAACTGGGCTAAGAAGGCCGGTGCAAGAAGACAGAATTACTCTGTAGAAGCACCAGGGAGCCAGGCTGAGAAGGCTGGAAGATGGCTTTTATCTTGAGAAGTTGGCTGGGTGAGAATTGACTGTGGTCTGTTTCTCTCTCTGATATTCCAGCTTTTCCCTGATACCTGGATCTGCGTTTTCATTTAATAACAACTAGAAATTGTGTTACACACCTTTGTCTTAAGCATTCATCTGTCCAAGCCACATAAGGCCACACAAACTCCTAACTGGTCTAGTAGCTTCAGTTTGCTTTAAAATCGCATCCATTTCTACAGAGAGTGGGTTGCAAGACAAAAAACCCAAAACTTGAAGTAGGGAAGTGAGCAGTTGGGGGTGCCTGTAGGGAGGGTAAGGAGAAGAATGGGGATGGATACAATCAGGTACATTGTTTATATGTGTGATATTGTCAAAGGATAAATAAAAGAGAGCCTATTTTTAAAAAGAAAAGAAACCACAGTAAAAATAAACATAAACCAAGGCATTTTTTGGAGAGATGTTCGCCTATGTGAACAGCGGTAAGCGTCTCCTGTGATTTCTCTTCCCTCCTGGAACCATCACCTTCCTCATGTGGCAACATACCCTTTTCCAGTTGTTTCTTGAATAATTTTTGAAAGATTCTGCTTCCTGCTAGAATGAGCAGATTTATCTGGCTAGTCTAGAGTGATGATGTCAGATCTATTAGGGAGGATGCATCTTTAACAAACAGACCACTGTCCCAGCACCTACTATTTGAGAATTCTTTGGATGCCTCCCTTTCTTTAATGAGCTACAAGAGACACAGACTATTTTTCTAAGAGAGATGTGGAAGCCAGGAATGGTAGGAGCATCTGTAACTACAGCTCTCTGAAAAGCTGAGGCTGGAGAATGTCAGGTTCAAGGTAAACTTGGGTTACACTGGGAGATGAAATATCAAAAACACTAGTTGCATCAAAAGGAGATTTGGATCTAGGTCTCTGAGATGGAGTCCGCACTGTGAGTCATGCATCTATGTAAAATCCTTATACCGTTCTCAAAAAGACCTTTAAAAAATGTCCCTCTGTGTGTTCGAACCAGAGGAGAACTTTTAGGAGGCAACTCTGTTCTTCCACCTTGTTGAGGCAGTGTCTGCCAGGTGATTTTTGGTGAACTATTAAGTAATAACTCTAATAATAATAAGTAATAACTCTAGGCTAGCCTGCCTAAGAGTGTCCAGCCTATCCTCCAGCCACCACTTCCTGTCTCTCCACAGGAACAACCTGAGTGTTGAACTCAGGTCCTCAGATTCAGACAGCAAGAACTTTTAACTTTGGAGCCATCTTGCCTATCTCTTACTCTTTCTTAATTACTTAAAATACAACAATGTTACTGTTTAGCAGTAACAGCAGCAGCCTCGGTGGCAGCAGGGCCCCTTTCAAGAGACTGCAAGTTTGCATTCTGTCCTGTTTATCAAAAACCCAATCAGGAGAAATAATATACAGCTCTGGTGGATTTCCTGAGAATGTGTGATCCACTCATTTAAAAATTTTTAAGCAATTCTGAACTTTATCTTTCAAGGTATCAGAGCAGCAGGCAGTAGCCTTCCTGGGATGTAATGTTCACTCACTTGGATGCTTCCTGAATCTGCTCCACAATCACACCACCAGCCTCACTTGGAACATCATTAAAACAAAGCAGGAAGCAAACGTGGCGGCACAAGCCTATGATCCTGGCTCTTCAAAAATATAATGAGTTTGAAACCAGTCTGGGTTACTTTGTGAGGTCTATATTTACACAGCAGGGCCAAGCCTCAAAATAAAAACAGGGAGGGAGATCTCCACAGTTCTAAGACTGAAGTGTCCTCTCGGGAGACTGTGTGGCCTACTCTGGACACAGGAGGGCACTGTTTCCATAGCTTGCAGTCACAGCCCAGAAATGCGTATGAAGAAACGAAACAAACCCAAGAACTGGAACTCACGGATGTACTGAAGGGAAGAAATTTGCTGTGTCCCAGGGTGCCGTGTTTCTGCAGTGAGGCATGTTTTTGGTGCTCCAGATCCACACTTGTAGCTTCTCTGAGACCAGCATGACTAAGTATCAATTTCAGGGTCTAAACTAGAATAAAAGATAAATGACCCGGAGTAAGTTTGTTTAACCTCTTATTGGCTTAAAAGTATTGGGGCTACAGAGAGGGCTCAGCAGTTAAGAGCACTTGCTGCTCTGGCAGAGGACCCAAGTTTCATTCCCAGCACCCACATGGAGGGTTCCAGAGGATCTGATAACCTCTTCTGGCTTCTGCAGGCACTGCATGCATGATGTATCTTTAATAGGTAGCCAAAACATTCATAAAAAAATAAAAATAAAAATAATTTTAAATGGAAAAATCATCCCATGATGCTGTGGGGGAGGATTACACGTGGATGTCCATCTGAAGTACCAGATACCTTCCTGGGACTCAGAACATAAAGGGTCAGCAATGCTGACCTACAGCACAGCTATACGCGGTTAAACAAGTGTATATGATGTGCTCCATTGCGCAGAATTTCACTGATATAAAGAAAACCAGCAGGGGATGGAGAGATGGCTCAGCGGTTAAGAGCACTGGCTGTTCTTCCAAAGGAAGGACCTGGGTTCAATTCCCAGCACCCATAAAGCAACTTGCAACTGTCTGTAATTCTGGTTCCAGTAACACCCTCACACAGTCATACATGCAGGCAAAACACCAATGCACATAAAATTAAAAATAAATTATTTTTAAAAGGAAAATCAACATATGTAAGTTTAAATGCCTTAAAATACAGAATCAAGTAAACAGCCACTTTGTAGGAAATACCTTACCCTGCCTCATTTAGCCAGTGAGAAGGGTAGAGAGAAACAGGCTTGTGTGAACAGCTTAAAAGACAACTACAGATTCAGAGTGAGACTGTGGAGTGTGTGTGTGTGTGTGTGTGTGTGTGTGTGTGTGTGTGTGTGTGTGTTGATGTGCGTGATGGGGTACATATATGCTAAATCGTGCATGTGGATGGAAGTCAGAGGAAACCTCATGTGTCAGTCTTCACCTTCTACTGTGTCTGAGACAGGATCTTTTGTTTTCCATTACTACTTTCCATCCAGAAAGCTGGCTGGTCTGCTTCGGTCCAGAGATTCTCTGTCCACCTCCCATTTTGCCATTGAAACCCTGAATTACAAATGTGCCTTCTACAGTGGTTCTAGACTCTGAACTCAAGTCCTCACACTCAGAAGGCTAGAATTTTACCCAGAGAGTCATCTCCCCAGCCCCTGTGGAGTTCTATTGCAAAGCAAAACATGGAATTCCGTGACTGGGGTGGGAGGAGTCAGCGACTGACCCTAGAAAACAAACACAATTTTGGTTTGGCTACACTTACACGTGCACTGTCATCAGCAGTGACCCCATCCTAGTGTGGAAAGAGCTGGAGCTGCAAGGGTTTGCCACCCATGGCGAGTCACGTTGGGAGATTCTCACTTCCTCAGACGCAATTTTACAAGTGTCGTAAGGGACCTTGGGTCACCCCTTCTTTGTGCAACGAGATCAAAAGAATAGTCTCAGCTTCTGCAGCTGCTTCTTCCTTTTAAAAAAAATTACAGGGTTTTATTTATTTTATGTGTATGAGTGTTTTGCTGCATGTCTATGCACCATATGCATGCATCGAGTGAGGAAAAAGGTGTCGTTTCCTCTGGAACTGAGTTATGGATGATTGGGAGGCAGCAATCTGGAGCCTAACCCAGGTCCCCTGCAAGAGCAAGTGCTCTTCATCATGACCTATTCTTCCAGCCCATACTCCTTTCCCATCATCAAGGTTCTATGCAAATTCTCAGGGAACAGAGCTACTGTGGCGCTGTTGTCTTTTGGTTGGTTGGTTTTATAGAAGCAAGGTTTCACTAAATAATCCGGTCAGGCCTCTAACCACTGTCTTCCTGTATCAGTCCCTGAGGGTCATAACTAGTGTGCTTTTCCTATCGGAGAGCGCTCCTGGATTGCTGACCTGAGCAAGACAGCAAAGCCATGCATATCCCTGGGCTGTGCGCAGGCAAACCAGCCCATAGCCTTTGATCTTTCTTTCTAAAAGTCTGCTTTAATCATACTTTCCAAATCAAGAAACAAGACTCGCTGGTTGGTGGTGGTGTGTGCCTTTAATCCCAGCACTCAGGAGGCAGAGGCAGTGGGACCTCTGTGAGTTCAAAACCAGCCCGGTCTACAGAGTGAGTTCCAGGACAGCCAGGGTTATACAGAGAAACCCTGGCTTGAAGAACGAAACAAAAACCCCAGGGCTCATTATCTGGATAGCACATTTAACTTTTTTTCTTTTACCTGTTTTTAAGAAATCTTTCTTAGTCTTTCTTTTCTCCCTTCCTTCCTCTCTCTCTCTCTTTCTCTCTCTCTCTTTCTCTCTCTCTTTCTTTCTTTCTTTCTTTCTTTCTTTCTTTTCTTTCTTTCTTTCCTTCTTTCTTTCTTTCTTTCTTTCTTTCTTTCTCTCTCTCTCTCTCCCTCTCTTTCTTTCTTTCTCTCTCTCTCTCTCTTCTCTTTCTTTCTTTCTCTCTCTCTCTCTTTCTCTCTCTTTCTTTCTTTCTTTCTTTCTTTCTTTCTTTCTCTCTCTCTCTCTCTCTCTCTCTCTCTTTCTTTCTTTCTTCTTTCTTTTCTCTTCTTTCTTTCTTTCTTTCTTTTCTTTCTTTCTTTCTTTCTTTCTTTCTTTCTTTCTTTTCTTTCTTTCTTTCTTTCTTTCTTTCTTTCTTTCTTTCTGTAGCCCTAGCTGATCTGGACATCTCTATGTAGACCCAGTCTGGCCTCAAACTCAGAGAGCTATGCCTGCCTTTGCCTCTGCCATTTCTGCCCCCCTACCCCCCCCAGTGCTACCAGTCCCAGTTTCTTAATTTTCTCATTACAGTCATTTATCTAGTATGTGTGCACATGCGTGTGCCCAACAGTGTACATGTAGAAGTCAGAGGGCTCTGTTGTCTTCTTCCATTATGTGAGTCCCAGGGACTTAACTCGGGTCATCAAGCTTGCTGCCAAAGTACCTTGGACCACAGCTATCTTTCTGAGACCCACATATGACTTCAGCACCCTTATACCAAAAGATGTGAAACTGGATCATGCCAGGAAAACCAAGATGGATGCCCATGCCTCCTGGGGAATTCTCTTCCCTGTGGACACCCATTGGAAGTGCCATCTGCTTGTACTACAGTTTCATGGCTGTGGGTGTGTCAGGCCCAGCTGGCTGTGTTTGGCTCCTCCTTCAGTTTTCTCATGAAGTCCAGCATAAAGGGCCTACAGGAAGCCCTCTCCCATTGTGAGGGCTTTCAGAGGCAACTTCTACTTTTTGGAATGCTGGTCTGGTTGTTTTTAAAACACTAATCTGTGGATTGTAGTAAGAAGTTTCTGACCTGTTCATTCTGGCCTAGCCCCAAGGTCTGGACCGGCTGTCCCAAATAAACCGCTCTCAGCTGCTTGGTCCCAAATAATCACACAAAGTCTTATATTAATTACATGCCATTTGGCCTATGGCTCAGGTTTATTACTAGCTGGCTTTCTCATCTTAACCTGTTTTTATTAATCTATGTCTTACCACGTGGCTCGGGGCTTACCTGAGTTCCTTTACATCTTGATGTCTGCGAGGCAGCTCACAGTGTCTCTTAGTGACTCCGCCCTCCTTCCCCTTTATCTGTGCTTGGATTCCCTGCCTGCTTCTGAGATGCCTTGCCATAGGGCAAAACAGTTCCTTTGTTATCCAATGGTAATTCACATCAATGGATTGAAGAAGTGACTAAGGAAGTAAAAGTACTGGCCGTTCTTCCAGAGGACCCAGGTTCCATTCCCAAGTCACACATGGCAGCTCACAGCCATCTGTAACTCCAGTTCCAAGGGATCTGACATCATCTTTTGGCCTTTCTAGATATCAGGCATACAATAGTACCCAGATGTACATGTGGGCAAAACACATATACACATAGAATAAAATTTTAAACATTAAAAATATATCAATCCAACAACCAAAGCATATCCAATAAGCACATTGTCTTACACTGCCGGGGTGGGGGTAGTGGAAATCACCATTCACTAAAATTCTTTGGAGTTTCTATCAAGGGCATGAGGCTGTCAATAGTGTTGAGGAGCGGCTATAATAAATGACCTCAGGTTCCTACCTGTTTGTACTTACATGTGATCCTAAATGGTAATCGTGGGCTCATGTAGAGAGCCATACTCGGCCAGAGGCTCTGCTTTCGAAACTCACCTCCTTTCCTTTGATGGCTGTGTGGACCTGGCCAAGGTTCTCCCAGAGCCTCAGTTCCTCCACTTCCAGAAGTAAGCCCAAATTCCGGCTGGCAGGTTGCCAGGTCAGGGGACAAACGCTGGCACATTATGTGGCAAGAAAAAGGTTTTCTTCTCAGGATTTAAGGGCTAATAGCTAAGAACAGGTTCTGGTAAGACAAGCACAGGAGACTGTCACATACTCCACCAGGAGTGCGGCAGGATACTAAGGCTGCCTTTGTGCCTTGCTGCGTGGCAGGGAAGGAGGGTGGCTCAGACTGGCATCCTGGCGGATGTCTAATGGCTCTCTTCTTATGGAAGGTGCCAATGTCCTTACTCAAACTCATTCATGGAAGAGTAAGTTCCAGGGCCTTCATTAGCTGCTTATGATCACAGCTCAAGAGCCAGCAGGCACTCACCTGATGGGAAGCCAGGAGCACAGTCTCTGAGGAACAATGGTCACAGTATGTAGACAGAGCCACAGAAATGAACAGTATTGGGCACATTCGCATCTGCTCACTGTAAAACAGAGGGGGCACTCAACACAAAAGCTGCAGATGAAGCCAAGTGAAGCCAGCTTGTACTGAGAAGTTCAAAACATATCAAAACAATGTTGAATGGTTATGCTGTTCCTGTCAACTTACCTTCTGATGCTCGTGTTTGTGACTGTAGGTTAGTAAGTCAACTTTGGCCAGAGACACTTCTGTTTGCAGTGGGTGGCTGTTGAGACTCATAACTGGTCAAGGTGCTGATGAATACTCAGCCCTAAGTGGGGTGCCTGTGTCACCTTCCCCAAAGCCCAGGGGTCATTAGGGAACAAGGGACAAAGAGAGCTAAAGGAGACAGAGGAATCGATGGCATTGTAGAGTGTTGTGACCTGCCTTAAGCTCACAGTAGCTCTGATGACCTCCAATGAGACCTGTACAAGACTGAGCACATTATGGATGACAGGGTTTACGAGGTCTCACCCTACCTGGGGATCTCTTGGAGGTTAATGTTTGGTGGAGGAGGCAGAAATTTTTCTTCAATGGTACAAGGTGCCCATGATCGTCATATTCGACTCATTGGATTCCCAAGGGGTAGGGGCTGTAGGAGAGAGACTAGCCAAGATAAACGGAATGGACAGGAATGAGGGGCAGATAAGAGAAGGTATGGGAAGTGACTATGGTCAAAGTCATTATAAATCCCACCATGATGTGTAATTAGTATGTGCTAACAAAACTTAGAAAACAAGGCAACCAGCCTTGTAGGTATCTCAGTACTCTGTCACTTCACTTCCCCCTGGCTGGACAACCCCTAACATGCTCTAGATTCATTCATTTATTTGGGACTTCAGACATCTTCTTGAGATCACTAATTCTCATCACTTCATTGAGCAGAGGAAAAAGTTGAATTTTGAAGAAGTTACACAAACTTGCTAAGAATAAACCTTCAGGGCAGAGATGTCTCTAAGCCCCTACTTCTTACTGAAGACATAAAACGCCTATCAAGCCAGGCAGGAAGCAAGGCAGTAGTAGCCATTATCTGCTCTCCAAATATGTTCTCTCTCAAAAATAATAACAGAGCCTGGCAGTGGTGGTGCACACCACTCATCCCATCACTCCGGAGGCAGAGGCAGGCAGATCTCTGTGAGTTCAAGGCCAGCCTCGTCTACAAAGAGAGTTCCAGGACATCAGGGCTACACAGAAAAACTCCTTCTTGAGAAACAATAACAATAACACATTTTTCTGCATGTGTGGGAGAATGCAGTAAAGACTAAAGCTAAAGACTACATTTCCCAACATCCTTTGCATCTACAGGTGTCTATAAGAATCAACACAGGCTATAAGTAACAGTGCATGCGATCTCCAGACCAGATGTCGTGTGTCTTCGTCCATCTTGAATGGCAGATACAGAATGCGATGTTTGGCGCTAAGGAAGAAGTGTTAATGTATCCTGGCTCTGAACCATTCACACATGGGAGTTTATGTGAGGGAGAAGTAAGAGGTTTAAGACATTACATTTTTCACGTCTTTACTCTGATGCAAATCACAGTTATCACAAGGAAAGGAAACAGGCACAATAAATGCTAGTGATTAAAACAGGATGTCAAGGAGACATGTTACCAGTGAGGCTGTCACCTGAATAACAGTCATCACATACATACAGTCCAAGCTTATACATGAGGTGATGTGCCTACATCCTCATTGTACTCACACGGAAATAGTGACTGCTTGTTCCTTTAAAGCGATTTTAAATGGTGTGATTAAAAAGCCCCAGACTTGAGATCAAAAATCCTGAGATCTAATTCTAGTTCAGCCTTTTCTGCCAAACCAAATTGCTTACTCTCTCTAAGTTTATGCTTCTTCACCTGGGAAATGATGGTGATATCTGCCTGAAGCCACTGGGAACTCTCCCGAACCATCACTCTCCCTTGAAACCCCCCCCCCCATAAGGATCAGCCTCCTGTCACAAGAGTATTGAGCAGATCCTGCGGACTCTTGTGGCTCTAACCCAGCAAAGCAAAGCAAAGCAAGCAGTGCACGTGGGATTTAATCAGCGGACTTATGCATGGAGAGAAGCCAGCATCTCCCTGCCATAAGCCAGGAGTCTTTTTACAAGCACAGTGGTTCTGTGACGCCTGGAGGAAGAGGAGCCTGTGGCATTTGTGAACTCCACAGTGGAAGCCTTTGTGTGCATGAAGGGCTAAGATCATGATCGGAGCTTTTGAGCTCCTGGAATGACCTTTAGGGTAAGAGATGCCTGGGCAAGAATGGCTGAGTAAGTCAAGGTCAGCATGCCGCAGTACTGGTGGCTCCAGTCTACCAGTGAGAAACCTGGGAAAGCTCTCTGCTGGATAGCCCAGGGTTGACATCAACCTGAACCCCTACCAAGTATCAGGAGAAAAACTAGCAACAATTAAACACTGTACAAGGAGTGGAGGGCAGGCTGTGTTCTAACTCCATGGCCAGCAAGCACTCTTGAATATCAGCTTCAATCACCAGGATGAGGAGGTATCTGACAGGGGACTTGAATCTCTCAACTCTCCAGCTACCTTCCGGGCTCTTGCCAGTTCCCGGTTCTCTTGGGCAGTAAGGCCTACCTATATATACAATCCTTTTCCTCTCCCAGCTGCTGGATGCCTGGGAGCTGAGTGACAGTTTCCACTCCTGG
Organism: Phyllotis vaccarum; assembly: GCA_033318265.1. Taxonomy (NCBI): domain Eukaryota; kingdom Metazoa; phylum Chordata; class Mammalia; order Rodentia; family Cricetidae; genus Phyllotis; species Phyllotis vaccarum. Next base: position 28,187,973 of record JARWLC010000017.1, read on the forward strand.
GTCCTTAATAGAATACCAGATTTCCCTCTCATACCAGGCTAATCCAGTCTAGCCCAGTGTCTGCAGGCACACTGGGGCATTGCCCTTTCACTCAGACAGTGACTGAGACTTCCAGCTGGTGGAGTCTGAGTCAGGCCTGCCGGGCAGACCTCCCTCTTCTCCTGGCATTTCCTAAAGTGTGCGTGCAAGGTTTAGGTATTCATATTATGGTTGTTTCTTTAGTGTGATGAGCATAAAAAAAAAAAAAAAACCAACCCCCAGAGCTTTCCTCAGGTGATTTCCTCACAACTGTTACTTAGAAAAATACTAAAATGTAAAAACCATGAGCTGTGGAGGTAGCTTAGGGAGTAAAGTGCAAGCAGGAGAACCAAGTTTGATCTCCAGCATCCGAACTAAAAGTTGAGCATGGTGGAGTGCATTTATAATCCCAAAGTGGGGGAGATAGAGACAGACAGATCCCTGGTGACCTCTGATCTGGCAGCTTAGCCCAGTCAGTCAGTCCTGGGTCCCAGAGCGTGGAATATCCTTTTCACTGTGTGAATATATGTCACTGTGATTGGTTTAATAAGGAAGCTGACTGGCCTATGGGTAGGCAGGATAAGGTTAGGCAGGAGGAGCAGACTAAGAGAATGCTAGAAAGAAGGACAGAGTCAGGGGAGCAAGATGAATGTGCCATGCTGTCGCACAAAAGAATGAGACTCAGGGATAGATCTCTGAAGAAGTTGGAGATACTAGAGGGAATAAACACCACAGTCAGATCTTACCCAGCTGTCTTCCAGCTTCCTCAGCCTCGCTTCCCTTGGAATAGCTCCCTCTGTGTTTCTTTCCTGTCTTAAATACTCTTTCGGTAATTAAGGCGTGGCCCCACCACACCTGCTTGGGAGCCTGGAATTCCTTCTATAATCTAAAATGACCTCACTCAGTTGGGGTTAAGGGTGTAGGTCACCACTCCCAGGATACTCCCTGTGCTGGGATGAAAGGTTTGAATCACCATGCTCTGATTTTCCTAGACTGACTGTGGTTAGAGCTCTGGGACTTCTGGAGCTTTTACTACCCCCCCCCCCCCCCCACATAGACTGTGAGTAGATTCCCTCTGATATCTCCAAAACTTCTGAAACTTTTATTGAATCCCCACACCATGCTAAAAGAGGGTACTTCCATGTGGCGAGGTACTGCCATGCAGCAGATAAGAAATATGGGTCAATTTAAGTTATAAGAGCTAGTTAGCAACAAGCCTAAGCTAGAAGCTGGACATTATAATTAATATTAAGTCTCTGGGTGACTATTTGGGAGTTGGTCAGAAGTGTATGATTGTCCCTGTGGTGGTTTGAAAGAAAGCAGTCCCCTAAAGAAGTGACACCATTAGGAGGTGTGGCCTTGTTAGAGGAAGTGTGGGACTTTGAGGTCTCTTTTGCTCAAGCTTCACTCAGTGTGACACTCAGACCACTTCCTATTGCCTACATATCAACATGTATCCAGCACTATGTCTGCATGCAGGCTGCTGTGTCCCACCATGATGATAATGGACTGAGCCTCTGAAAATGTAAGCCACCCCGATTAAATATTTTCCCTTCATAAGAGTTGCTGTGGACATGGTGTCTCTTCACAGCAATAGAAACACTAACTAAAACAGGCTCCGAAACCCACAACAGTGACAATATCATCCAGAATTAAGACCCATGTCCTCCAGTAAGATGGTTATATGTATCATTAACTCAAATCTTCCTCCTACCCCACCAGGTCATCTCTGTCTGACCCTCGTGCTCCAGGAGGAGGTCCAAGGAAACAAGCCATTTGTTTACACCCTCACCGTTCCATACATCGTGACTGCATCCTGCTTACTGTGCTGAACTGGTGATGGTGAGGGCTTTGCTCTTGATGTTTTCAGAAAAAATAAAACAGAAAAAAAAGAATGGATTCTTTCATTGTTCCTGGGGCAAGCAGCTGGGTAAACAGAATCAATGCATTTTTTTTTCAAAAGAATAAATGAGGAATGGAATCGATATAGAACCGAAACCACTTGTCTGATCCCTGGAACATTCCAGATGACATTTTATAGCAAGAGACTTTAGCTTCCTGAGTCAGAAACTCCAGCGGGTTACCGGGGCATGATGCCACATGCCTGTAATCTCAGCACCTGAGAAGTGATGGCAGGAGAGCCAGGAGCCTGGGTGACATGAGACTCTGCCAAAAAAAAAAAAGAAAGAAAGAAAGAGAGAAAGAGAGAAAGAAATAAAGAAAGAAAGAAAGAAAGAAAGAAAGAAAGAAAGAAAGAAAGAAAAAAAAGAAAAATAGAGAAAAGAGGAAAGAAACAGAGAAAGGTTTTCTTAAGTCTTAAAAATATTATGTTAAGGGCCGGGTATGGAGGCTCAGGCTGCTAATCCCAGCACTTGAGAGGCAGAGGCAGATAAATCTCTGTGAGTTAGAGGCCATTCTGGTCTATATAGCCAGTTCCTGACCAGCCAGGCTTATACAGTGAGATCCTACCTCAAAATAAATAAGTGAATACAGAATACATATTTTATTTATACAACATATGCACATATAACCAAAATTCCACTATCACTTAGTGTTGTAATGAGGTTTCTTGGTGCCAGGCGGCCAGAGGTCCAGACCCACAGACCTGCTGTACCAGACCGCTTAGCGGCCTGCCACTGCTTAGGCCCCCCAAAATGACTCAGACGCTTATATTAACTTCATGTTGTTTGGCCTATGGCTCAGGCACATTGCTAGCTTACTCTTACATCTTAACTCAACCCATTTTTATTAATCTGTCTGCCACGTGGCCCATGGCTCACTTGTGTTCCTTACATGTTGCTCCTTTGGGCTTCTGGCTCGGTCTGTCTGACTCCGCCCTGCTTCTCCTACCTATGCTCTGATTTCTCTTCCTACTTTTTCTATGGTGCCTGTCATGGGCCAAAATAGCTCCTTTATTTAAAGATTGCTATTCACAGTATACAGAAAGGCATTCCCATATAAACTTAGATCTCTTGAGAATTCAGAGCTAGTGGCTACTCTTGACTTGGTGCATCCTGGATGGACTGGCAGCAGGTGACTTGGCCATGTACCACAAGCACATGTGCATGAAGTACCTGGTACCTATGAAGAATTCTTGGGAAGCCAGGTAGACCAATGTGTTCCCCTAGAGCATATTCTTAACCTGTGGATAATAACTCCTTTGGTACACCTCTATCTCCAAAAATATTTATATTATGATTTATAACAGTAGCAAAATTACAGTTATGAAGTAGTAGCAAAAATAATTTTATGGTTGGGGGTCACCACAATACGAGGAAATGTCATTAATTAAAGGGTCACAGTATTAAGAAGATGAAAACCACTATAATAGAGGGAGCAACCAAGGCCTGGGAGGATTCGCACTGCATCTCATTCTTATACCATCCTCATGTTCTCTCTTCTGCCAGTGATGCTGAGAGGTCCTGAAGCAGACTGGAGGATAAAGGGACCTTTGCAACCTGGCAGCCTCTGCTCATCCATCCTGTAATGGCTTGAGGACTGTGGGAGTGGCCACCACCATGGGGTGCTTCACCAAGAGCTGCCAGGAGACCATCCCAGATGTCCTGAAGGATAATATATTTGGTAAGGATCTGTTGCAGAATATTTGTTTATACAGTGAAGATGTGTCTTTGTCAAGGCACCTTCTGATTAGTTTAATAAGGAGCTGAATGGCCAATAGTTGGGAACAAAGAGGTTAGGTGGGGCTTCTGGGGACAGGGAAGACTCTGGGAAGAAGAAAGTGGAGTTGCCATCCAGATGCAGAGGAAGCAGGATGGGAAATATGGAGAAATGAGATAATGACAGAGCCATGCGACAGAATGTATATTAAATAAATGGGTTAATCTTAGTTATAAGAGTTAGTGGAAGAAGCCTAAGCTAAGGCCAAGCTTTCATAACTAATAATAAATTTTCCTGTTGTTATTTGTGAGCCAGCAGCCCAAAGAAAACTCTGCCTGGAAGGATCATTGTGGTGTTATGTTATGTATCTAATAAAGTTTGCCTGAAGATCAAAGGACAGAACCATCCACGAGTTAGCCATAGAGGTCTGGGAATAGTGACACACACCTTTAATCCCAGTGCTTGGGACCCAATGCCTCTGCTCCCAGTCCTTGGAAGCACGTGCTTCTAATCCCAGCTAGGAAGTTGGAAACAGGAAGTGATATGGCTGGGCAGGGAAAGAAAGATAAGGCAGGAAGAGACAAGGTTCACCCCCCTCCCATTTTGGCTTTGGGGTTGCCTGGGGATTCATGAGTAGACAGGATCTACCCTTTTCAGCTGAGGAGTTGGCTTAGGTGAGAAGTGGCTGTGGCTTGTTCCTCTGTCTCTCTGATCTTTTAGTATTTACCCACATATCTGGCTCCAGGTTTCTAATAAGACCAATTACGATTTGTACAATAAATCATGGTGAGATGGTATTGTGGATTTCCTGTGTGACCATCACAGCATCAAAAGTCATCCATATAACATAACAAGCCAGTCCTCGGACAAGCAAATTGTCCAGGATTGTAGAAATCCACAGTAGAAGAAAAACCACACATTCAAGAAGCCTCACCAAACAGACTGTGGAAGCCATCACAGAAGTCTTGCGGCTTGCAGGTGGGGTAGTGATTGAAACATCACATACAAATGCTTCGTTCAGCAGTGAGAGTGGGTTGGGAATGAGTACAAAAAATGAATAGCAAAACTGTGACCAACACTGTGCTGGGAGTTCTGAGGAGACCCATCGCCTCAGCACGAACTCTGATTCATCAGAAGCTGAGCTGTGGGGTGTGGGGTGTGGCTTCCACCACTACTAACCTAGTCTCTCTTAATCATGCATTTCATTTACTTATCGATTGTTTTTCAGATCACCTCATGAGGCTGGCAAGGAGAGCTCTCAATGTCTAACTAAAGACTGAGACAGTATGCAATGCCCAGGGTACTCTGCCTCTCCTCTTACCATAGCTCAGCTCAATCCAATGGTTCATCTTAGAATCTCCATGTGGGAACTATCTCTAAACGAAAGTGATTAGACTGGATCACATCAGGGGTGATTCTGACACCTCGTGAATGATTGTCTGAAGTTGGCCTCATCTCTCCAGCCAGTAGTCTTCAGTCCTGGAAAATACACACCTTCCTGAGGCAGATCATAGCTCATGGCCTAGCATTATAGTGGTTCTTTTTTATCAATGTTATATCTGTTTCCTTAGAACTTTTTACCCAGTGAGTCATAAATCTTCACAGAAGAGCAACATTGATGGTGGCAATTTGTGGTCAAGCATATTTAAGAATTCAGTTTAACACCTTTTTCTTATTTGTAGTGAGTTTGGGTTTTTAAAAGTCCATAGCATAAATTCCCCTTCTTGACCAGTTTTACCTGTCCTGAAAAGTGGTATCAATAAGATATTGTAGACAGCCCTCAGTCCAAGTACAAAGGCTTATAATCTCAGTTATTCAAGAAATGGAAGCAGAAGCTTTACTTGAGCCTAATAGTTTCAGTCTAGCCTGGGCAATGAAGCTTATCAAGTTTATCTGTTTGCCAGAGACTCTGTACCCATTGGATGCGTTGCTAGGGCAATTCCCCTTTGGGCTGGAGAGATTCCAACAGTTAAGATCTTATCTTTCTCTTGAGAGGACCCAGGTTCAGTTCCCAGCACCCAGATGGCGGTGCACAACAGCCTCCTCTAGTACCAGGCGCACACATGCCTTGCATACATGTAGGTACTCAAACAAACACGTAAAATAAAAAATAAATGAAAGTTAAGGCAAACTAACAAAAACGTCCCTCACCCAGCCCTGGTGACCTCCGTTCTTCTTGATACAGTTTTGAGTACTCTAACTATATAACTGGAGTTAAGTGTTCCTTTGTGACTGCTTGATGTCCACAAGATTCATCAACGTACCATCCAATAAGATTTTCTATTCCTTAGAAGCTGCGTGATGCTCTCTCATAGATCTGTCTGTGGATGTTTGAGCAACTGCCAGACATTGGTTACTGTATCCAATGCTAAAACAATTAAGATTGCAATTTCTTTTTCAGATTCTGCTTTTAATCCTGCTGGGATTGCTGAATCACATGATAGCTTGATTTTAGATTTCTTTTTGCCCTGATGTAGATAGAACCCACAACTTTCTGCATACTAGACAAGTGCTCTACCATGGAACTACATCCTCTGACTTTGTCTTTACGTTTTGAGGGAACTTCCATGCTATTTTTCCTAAGGACTATATAATTTTCCATTTCTACTGGCAGAGCACAGGATTCCATTTCTCCATACTCTCTAATTGAGGGGGCAGGCAAGGAAATGAACCTCAAGAGGTGAAATTGAAAACTTAGATCAGATTGGCTTCATTAATCTGGATCAGACCTCAGGAAGTCTGTTTCGGGATATTTGATCACACTGTGCAAAAGGAGCCTCCTGATTGGTTTAATAAGTAGCAGAATGGCCAACAGCTAGGCAAGAGAGAATAGGTAGGACTTCCGGGGAGAGAGAGGACCTGAAGAAGAGTCTTAGACACAAGAGAGATGCTACAGAGACACTGAAGAAGTCGGGCATATGTTATGGAGGAAAGGTTCAGAGCCAAATGGCAGAACACAGATTAATAGAAACAGGTAAAATTAAGTTGAGAAAAAACCTAAGATAAAGGCTAAGCTTTCATAATTAATAATAAATCTCCATGTTATTATTTTGGAGCTGGTGGTCCAAGAAAGTCTGACAAGAAAGACTACAGGAGTACGATGCTAGGGGCATGTCACTATCAGCATATTTAAACACAAAAGAATTTGGAGAGAAAAGTTTTCTGATTTAATACAATCCCTGATGCACAGGAAGCACAATTACTTTGAAACTCAACTCAGGGTACACGTCATTTCTTCCAAGAAGATGGGTTCTAGGCTGCCTGTATTAGCTTAAGGACCCAGGGGAGGATCTGGCCTGATCTCTATCATACAGATAGTGTAGAGGTTATTTGGGTTACTAGCCATTCCAATCTTGGTTGTAAGAGCTTGATATGGCCTGGTCCAGCCGATAACAAAGATCACCAGGCTGTTACTCACCTCCAATTCCCAACTTTCTGGGAAACAGGGATTCCGATTGCTCCACACCCTTACTAATTGGAGGGGGCAGGGCATTTCCTGCAGGTGTAGGCAGGCAGAGAAATGAACCGTGAAGAGGTGAAAATGAAAACTTGGTTCAGATTGACTTCATCAACCTGGATCAAACCTTGGGGAGTGTAATGCCAGGAGTGTTATTATCAGCTTATTTAAAAGCAATATGATTTGGGGGAAAGTCTGTTCCTTTGGCGAGATAATCTTGTGTACTTAACATTCTTGGTTTTCTGGAGGTCTCTGGGCTGCAACTTTGCTAGATTTATTATTTCTAACAGTGTTGTCTTGTGGAATCTTCAGGGTTATGTACATATAAAACCACATCATAGGAAAACAAAGTTTTCTTCTTCCTTTCCGATGTGTGTCCCTTCTCCTTGCCCACTGCTCTGACTAGAATTCCTTGTGCCTCATTGAACATAAGCAGCAAGAGCTTACCTTGCTGCTGACTTTATAGAGAAAATTGTCAGGTTTTCACTGATCAGGATGATGTTACCCACAGGCTTTACTTTTTAAGAAGTGGGGCTTGGGGGCCAGCAAGATGGCTCAGCGGGTAAAGATACTACCCTTAAGCCTGTCAACCTGAGTTCCTCTCCTGGGTCTCATATAGTGGAGGGAGGGAAACTGACTCCTTCAAGTTACCCCCTTGACCTCTACTCTTGTGCTGTCGCACATACATGCTCACACACACATATTACACACACCACACATACACACATACACACACATACCACACACACACACACATAACCACACACATACACACATACCACACACACATACACACACACACACACCACACATACACATACACACATACCACACACACACCACACACACATACACACACACACAAATAAAATATAGGATTTTGGCTGAGAGTAAAAATAAATGCTTATGAATTCCAACATTGAGGAGGCTGAGACAAGAAGATCATAAGTTCAAGGCCACCTTGGGCAACTTAGTGAGATTCTGTCTTAAATAAAACAAAGCAAAACTCAAACCACACACACACACATTTGGTTTGTATGTATGTTGGAATTTATTGAAGTATCAAATTTGGCAGGTGCTAGTCTGGTATTAGGAATGATGGTCCAGCTGAGGATGAAGCCCACAGGCAGTGCTTACTTAGCAAGTGTGAGCTTCGGGTTTTGATCTTCAGAATCAGGAGGGAGGGAAGGGGGAGGGAAGGAAGGAAGGGTGGGCAGGCAGGAAGTAAGCCCAAGGTAACCAGCTGTCAATAAAAGATCTGCATCTGGGTTTTGGAGCATTTCTGGGATTTCTGAGTGTGGTTTGTGGAGATATATAGGACAGATTTATCCTGTGAGCTGTGTTCTCTCACATGTGAGTTTGAAGTGGCCATTAAGGCTTTACACAGGGAACATATCTAACCTGTGTAACCAAGAATAAGCCATGTTCCACAGTGACCTTTAGAGCCAACACTGATGTTTTACACATTTGCACTAACGGGACAGTCACTACAATGAATGGGGACGTCCATCTTGGGGCTGTTGAGGGAGAGCTCTGGTAGGAACTAACCCATTTCCTAAAGCCCTGAGATGTTTTCTCTCTAGACTTGCATGATAGGCAGCAGAAGAAAAGACCACCTTAGCAGAATGGGCTCTTAACTCCGAAGAGCATTCAAGCCCCCGCCCAGGAAGACAAAAACACCAAGGGTAGCTACCGGAAATGAAGAAATGTAACCTCCAGCAGGACCAAGTTGAATTTGGGAACTGGGGCTTGCTTTGTTTTGGTTTTGTTTATTTTACTCACTATGTGACAAGCTGGGCTGAAATGAAAAGACAGACGGACGCTTCATTCACTCCAGTGCCAACTGCTTCCTGAGTGTAAGAGTGAATACGACTTATGCTAAGTTGACCATACAGGCTGTTAAGGAGAGAAGACACACCCACACATGACTGATAGGGGGTGAGCCCCATGAAGGATTGAGGAGTTTACTTAGGGTTCCTCTTCACCCTTGATCTCTCTTCAGTAATGACCCCTAAGCAGGACCATCACCTTAGGCTCATCAAGAGCTGCTATTTCACCCTCTGGTGTTTTCTTAACATCCCCCCTTCCTCCTTGCGAACCTTGTCTCCTTGGCTTGCTCCCATCTCGGTGCATTGCCTCGACTCTTGGTGCCAAACTTTTCTCCATGTTTTTTGCTCTTCTGTACACCAGACAGACAAAGGGATGGACCCAAGATGCAGAGCCAGAGAAAATTCGGGAAGCATCCACACAGCTGCAGATTTAAAACAAAAAACGTCAAGGGAACAGAGTGTTCCAGCTGACTTAACTTCCTGTTGATGGTCCCTAGGGAGGAGGGGTGAGGCGGGGGGGGGGGGGGGGGGGGGTTGGTGCGAGGCAGGACTTGCCTTTTCATGGATAGTCACCCACAAGTTTGGTTCCCATCTGCAAGGCTGTTGACACTCATTTCCTGAGGCTGGCCATAGTCAGAGGAGGCTCTTGGAGCCCTATGCGCCCAACCTACAGAGAAACAGGATATGAGCTTCAGATCTGACTGAGCCATGAGATGCAAATTCCTCCCTGTCCCCGCACCCACCCAACTCCCCAGCCACCGCCACCCACACTATTCTCCCTTCCGCTAGAGAGACCATTCATCTCCCCATGTCCTTTCTTCCCGTTCCTTCCTAACCAGCCCTCTGTGTGGGGTCAGATTTAGTGTTGTCTGTTTGTTTCAAGACAGGGTTTCTTTTTGTGTAGCCCTGGCTGTCCTGGAACTCACTCTTAGACCAGGCTGACCTTGAACTCACAGAGATCAGCCTGTCTCTGCCTCCCAAGTGCTGGGATTAAAGGCGTGCACCACCACCCAGCTCATGGTGGGTTTTGATTTTAAGAGTTCCTTCCTGGGTGACTGGCCAGAGTTCTCATCAAATAAAGGAACCGGAATGCTTGAATAGTTCTGCTCTCTCAAAGAACCTACTGGTAGTACACGTGAGCCTCCAGGCCTCTCCTGGGCCCCCGCGCCTGCAGGGCCTGTACAGGAAAGGACTGAATGTGACTCTTGCTTTCCTGTGCTCACCCCTTCTGCTTTTTTCACCCTCTGTTGTCACTTCAAAGTCCTTCCCTGTGTGGGTAGAGTAGAAAGAAATAAAATAGAAACCAGACACCCCTCACACACACCACCTATTTCCTCAGGGAAAACACCAATGATAAAATACTGTCAGATCCATACTCTACATGTAGCTGACTTTACCAGGAGGAGATTATACCCACTCAAAGACTGATGTTGGAATACGCTACCAGCCAGAGGGCACCTGAAGCTGGCCTCTGAGGAACACTCATGTGCTCTCTGCCCCTTGCTCCTCAAGGCCCACAGGGTCCTCTCACCTGGAGTCCATCTCCCATGTCACGAGCACCCATTTTCCACTCCACCAGCCACATCCCGGTCCACTTCCTCTTCCCCTCGCCCCTGGGCTTCCCTGGTCCAGTTCACCCTTTGTCAACATGGTCTTGTTCAGGACCCAGGATCATCTGGTGGTTCACTGCTTCCGAATAATAGTATTTGCTTTCCATTTCTGTTATTGCTTTTTCCAATGAGTGACAGTCTCCTAAGTTAGGACTCCCCCCTCCCCCCTCCCCCCAGCTTGCCTCATGGCACCTGCAGTGTAGGATATCCAAGGTGAGGAAAGTCTTACATCATAGACAGATTAGGAAGTAGGGAGATAAATAAGAATATCTGAGTTTGGATAAGAAAATGGTGACATAGTCAAAGGGCGAAATTATGCAGAAAACTTCAGCTCCAAGACTTGTCAGTTTATTCTAAGTATTGACGTGTGGAAAATGTTAAGAGTTGGTCCTGCTCACACTAGGAATAAGCTACAGCCATTTACTTGTGCTCTATTTAATCCAGGGGAATCTAAGAGTGGTTTCCAATATTATAGCTAGTCAATATGGCAGAATTTATTCTAAACAGTGGTATTCCTTCCTTCTTCCTCTTCCTCCTCCTCCTCCATTATGTGTAAGCTTAAGTAAAGAATTGCTTCTGAACTTAAAATACTAAAGAACCACTGTACAAAGTACAACGAAGAAAAAGGAAGGCTTTCTTTCGAGGTCAGGCTATGGCCAAGCTTAGAGGTTTGTATAAAGCAAGTGGAGATCCCAAAGGGAAGGGTGGCTTGAACTGAGAGGTGACCTAGGAACCACGCTGTGAACGGCTTGTCCTACCTGGCCTTGCCCTGGTGTCAATCTTTTCTGTTACTCTGAGGAGTGTATTTGTCACATCCGTGTGCCGTCACTATTCTAAGCATTCCTTAAAACTCAGTGCGGTGAGTTCCCTTACAGCCATTTTATACATGGATCTGAGAGATAAAATAATGAAGTATCTTAGACAAAGTCACAGTTGGGCCAGAATGTCTGATGTCTGAGCTGACCCCTAAACCACTGTGCTATGTACTCTCAGCTATGGAACTATAATCACTAGTCCATTTTTAGGGGGACATGTAAGAACCAGATTACAAAATGAAGGGGTCGTCTTTCTGCATGGAGTTAGTGTCATTCATCCAGTGTGGATTGACATCAGACTTGAAGTCAGCATTGATCATAAAACCCAAGGGAATGAAATGTGTCCTCATTCATATTAAACTTGTCGGCTGAGCATGGAGAAAGTAAGCGGGCAGTTATGTCTTCCTAGTGACAGGGTTAGGTTAGGAAGGAGGTGTCACTAAGAAAGTCTTTCTACAGGAAGCTTCAGCTGGAAACTGAGATGGGTAGGAATTTGGGGGACAGGAAAGAACTTTTTGGAGGCCCTAAAGCAGTTCAGAAGACGTGATGGAATATTGCCGAAGGGTCTTAGGGTTTCTTTGTTGATCTGTTGTTTGTTTTTTGAGATAGTCTTGCTGTGTAGCCAGATTGCTGACTGTAGAGTATCAGATGAGGGAGACCGTGAGCAATGTTGAAGTCCAGGAGAACAGTTGGGAGATGCTCTGGTTAGCCACAAGACAAGCTCCCTTCATTCAGTGACTATGACATGACGGAGGGAGAGGGTCACCTTGGGGTATCTCAGAGCTGGAATTTCAGGACTGAGTAGTAATGATTAGGACACAATGACACACCTGGTTTCCACTAGAACAGATTGGTGCATGGAGAGATCACCACAAGGCTGAGAAACTAACAGGTTGAGGATGAAGGCTTCAGTAGACTTAGGCAAATGAAGGCACTGGTGCCAGGCTGAACCCCCATCTGTATGGAGTAGGGGCCAGGCACAGATAGCTTTTCAAAGCTCCTTGGGTCATTGTCACTGGCAGCCGAAATTGAAACTGGCACAGAAATGACCTGAATGACCTTGGTCAGTCTTAAATTGACTTGTGTAGTTGGTCAAATTCCATTCCTCACCCTAAGATCACACATCGGAAGAAAAATCGAACATTGGTTGGGACCTTCAGATTGACTTGTCTTTGGGTTTGGTTTTTGTTGTTGTTGTTTGTGTGTTTGTGTGTGTCTGTGGGTGTATCTGTGTGTGTGTGTCTGTGTGTATGTGTGTGTCTCTCTGTGTATATGTGTGTGTGTCTATGTGTGTGTATATGTGTATGTGTGTGTCTCTGTGTGTGTGTGTCTATGTGTATGTATCTGTATGTGTATGTATGTGTGTGTGTGTGTGTGTGTGTGTGTGTGTGTGTTTGGTGTTTTATTTTTCCCTGCACTCTTCTTTAGCCTGTTGATTAGTCCAGTGTGCTGGCTAGGCTTCTCTAAGCCATTAATGTTCCCCAATGGCCTTACTGTCAGCTGCTGTCCAAGCAGCCCTCCCTCAGAGCACTGGAGCCCGCAGCCTCCATCTGGGTGGCCAGACTTTCTTCCATTCAGTAAAATCTCTTCTCTAAAATTATAAAAATACAATCCCCAGCAGCACATAAACCAGGTATAGTGGCACAGACTATATTATATTCCCAGCACTCTGAGAGTGGAGGCTTGAAGATCAGGAGTTCAAAGTCATCTTTCGATACCCAGAGAATTCAAAGGCAGCATCAGTTGGGATGTAGGTATTAACTCAAGCAACACAAAGACTTGCAAATGTATATTTGAATAATCCTATCTGTCCCATCTTATCTCAGGTTATCCCTAAGGCTGAACTCTCTCTGTGTCCACTGTCTGTCTCCAGACCAGCATCACCAGGCCTTCCCATCCACAGATGAAAGACAGAACTAGACTCGTCTAGAATCACAACCCCTCTCCCCGCTATTTTTCTTAATTTGTTTATCTCAAAATAATTTTTAAAACTATATGTTGTCTTAGTTAGGGTTTCTATTGCTTTGTCAAAATGCCGTGGCCAAAAATCAGGTTGGGAAGGAAAGGGTTTATTTGGCTTACACTTCTAGACCATAGTCATTGGAGGAGGTCAGAACAGGAATTTGAGCAGGGCTGGAACCTGGAGGCTGGAGCTGATGCAGAGGCCATGGAGAGAGTTGTTTCCCTAGGTGCTTAGCCTGCTTTCTTATAGAACCCAGGACACCAGCCCAGGGATGGCACCACTCACAATGGGCCAGGTCCCTCCCCTATTGATCACTCATTGAGAAAATGTCTTACAGCTGGATCTCATGGAGACCTTTCCTCAGCTGAGGTTTCCTTCTCTCTGATGACTCCAGCTTGTGTCAAGTTGACACACAAAAACCAGCCAGTTCATATGTGTCTGTGTGTCTGTGTTGGTGTGGGCATGAGGATGTTGGTATCCACAGAGGCCAGAAGAGTGATCTTCTAGAGATGAAGCTGGAGTTACAGGTGATGAACCACCCGATCAGGGTGCTGAAAGCCAAGAGCAATATGCTCCTTTAACCATTAAACCAGTGATTTTAAATTTGGAGAACATTGTAAGATAAATATAAAGAACTCCCATCCACCCTTTGCTCAAGATTCCTTTGAGCTTTTCTAATTAACTCCTTCACAATTTTTGAATATGCTTCTAGTCAAAGGGGCCAACTTAAAACCACACAGTTAAACCAGTTGTCACGTGTCTCCAACCTCCTCCAATCAGAGCCCTTCCCTGGCCTCTCCTTAACATTGACATTGACTCTTCATATGATTTTAGACCAGCCATTTTGAGAAATACCTTTCTATTGGTTAGGCTCCTGATTAGACTCAGGATGGTCCCTTTTGGTGGAAATATCACAGCAGCAACGATGTGTTCTGGGTCTCATCAGGCAGCACAGGATGTGGTCTGTCCCCTCACTGGTGGTGTTTGGTCACTTAATCAATATAGAGCTTGTGAACTTTCTTCTCTATAAAGTTACTTACTTCACCGTCACAAGTAAACTAACTTCTGTATCGTCTGAGCACCTCCGCATAATCCAACCAGAACTCCCTTATTTCTTATATAAGGTCGTAGTAGGCTTCTCTGACTGTGTAGGATTCCACCTATTTTCTCCAAAGAGTTCTGTTAGTGCCTGAAGGTGAGAGACAAAGGTGTGGGCTGTGGGCTGCAGTTTCTGGGGTGTCATTGCTCTTGAGCTATTGCTGCATCGAAGTAGTAAATATACATATGCACATACATACATTTATCAACACATTCATTTCCATAGACTGAAAACGGAGCTCCTACCTGTGTGCTTCCTCAGTACAACACCACAGGATTCCTCCTGGCCCTTCTCATTTTGTATTTTTTTTTTTTTTTAAGATAGAATTTCTCTGTGGAGCTCTCGCTGGGCAGGAACTAGCTATGTAGATCTGCCTGCCTCTGCCTCTGCCTCCGAGTGCAGAGGTGTGCACCACTTCAATGAGGAAACTGATTCCTACTCTCCTTGACATTATTGCTGATTTTTCTATGGGGCTGATCTACTGATCTCCGCAGAGCTATTGCTCTACAGGCCTGTTGAAAGCCTTCCTCATGAATTCCCCAGTCCTTCTCTGTGGCAGAATGAATCAGGGACTTTTATCTTGTTTATTACATTCCCAGGACTTAGAGATGAAAAGTAGACAGTTCCCTGTAACTGTGATTCTGCATTTATGGATTTAATCAATACTCAGGGGGGAAATGCATCTATATTGATCTCATACAGACTTTTCCTTTCTCCTTAATCCCAAACAACATGACTACTTACACAGCGCTTATATTATCATAGACACTAAAAGTCACCTGGGGCAGGAAAATGGCTCAGTGAGTAAAGGCACTTGAGTTTGACCTGTGAACCCACATAGTGGACAGAGAAAACCAAATTTCTTTCTTTTTTAAATAATTTATTTTTTTATGTGCACCAGTGTTTTGCCTGCTTGTGTGCCTGTGTGAGGCTGTCCAATCTTAGTTGTTAACCACCATGTGGGTGATGAGAATTGAACCCAGGCTGTCTGGAAGAGCAGTCAGGGCTTTTAACCACTGAGCCATTTCTCCAGCTCTGATAACCAACTCTCAAAAGTTGTCTCAGACCAGCATATACACATACATACATACACACACATACACACACACACACACACACACACACACACACACACACACACACACACACACACACACACACACACACGTTGCAATGGGGTTTCTTGGTCCCTGGCAGCCAGAGGCCCAGACCCTGCCACGCCAGACCCCTTAGCCACCCACCGCTGCTCAAGCCCCAAGAAATGACTCAGATGCTATATTAACTTTATGCTATTTGGCCTATGGCTCAGGCACATTGCTAGCTAGCTCTTACATCTTAAATCAACCCATTTCTATTAATCTGTCTGCCACGTGGCCCGTGGCTCACCTGTGTTCCTTACATGTTGCTCCTTTGGGATTTAGCTCAGTCTGCCTGACTCTGCCCTGCTTCTCCTACCTATGCTCTGATTTCTCCTCCTACTTCTTCTATGGTGCCTTTCATGGCCCAAAACAGCTCCTTTATTTAAAGATTGATATTCACAGCATACAGAAAGGCATTCCACATCACACACATACACACACAATACACACATACACACACAATACACACATACACACATACACACACATACACACACATACACACACACAATACACACATACACACACAATACACATACACACATACACACATACACACACACACACAAAGAGAGAGAGGGAGAGAGAGAACAAATACATACGTGTAAAAATTTTAAAAACTAAGTAACCTAGAGGTGATTTAAAGTATACAGGAAATTATACATAGCTTACTTGCAAGTATCACACAATCTGATAAAAATTCTTGAACACCACAGATTTGGATGTCTGTGGAAGGTAAGATTAGTATTTCTAGAACCATTCACTGTGGGACAACTGTATGTATATTTTTGCTAGTATTTATAGTCATTAAAGAATATTTTCTTCCTTTTTTTTTTCTTTTGTTGTTTTTGGTTTTGTTTGTTTGTTTTAAGACAGGGTTTCTCTGTAGCCCCAGCCATCCTGCAACTCACTCTGTAGACCAGGCTGGCCTGAAACTCAAGAGATCCTCTTGACTCTGCCTCCCAAGTACTGGGATTAAAGACACTCACCACCACAACCTGGCAAGAATATTTTCTTCTTACTCTAAATATTAAAAGTAGACAATCAAGCCAGGAGTGGTGGTACACACTTGTGATCCCAGCACTCAGACAGGCAGGTTACAATTTGGGGCCAGCCTGGGACACAGACTGTGCTGGCTAGTTATAACCGTCATCTTGACACAACCTAAAATCAGCTGGGAAGAGTCTCAAAGAGGGATTATTTGGCTCAGGTTAGCCAGTGGGCATATCCGTGAGGGAACTGTCTTGGCTGTTAGTTGACCCAGCCCACTGAGGGCAGTGCCATTCCCTTGGCTCTGCCTGGCCTGTAAAAGTGAAGAAAACTAACAAGGCAAACAAGCAAGAATCATGTGTTTATCCCCTCATCTGGACTGTGGATGTGACATTTTAAGTACCTGCCTTGATTTCCCTAAAATAATGGGCTGCAACCTGGGTTTGTAAACCGATAGTCTCACATCCTCTGTGTTGCTTTTGGTCAGGGTATTTTACTATAGTGGTATAAATGGAACACCTACCTCAGAGTTTAAGAAGTTAATGAAGTGATCAGCAGCACAAGAAGGTCACTTACAAAGGGGTCATTAACCGAAGCCTTTTCATTTCTGCTTGTAGTCAGTCAATCTATCTGGCTACCATGTGTGACATTTGATTCTCTTCTCTTTCATGAGGTCATTTTCCCCCAGGACAAAGCACAGTACCAATGTAATCATTGAACGACTCTGCCTTTTATTCACATGTACAGATTCTATCAATCTACTTTGCTCTCAGTCTTTCCACATAGTCATTCATCAAATGTTTGTTGAGAGCCTGTGCCCAAGGGCTTTCTGTATATGTGGGCACCTCCTCCCCTGCCCTTCCCTGGCCTAAGATGCATCTCTGGTGCTCCAAAGTTTTGCCTCTATTCCTTGCTTGGCTGGTTTAGATTTCTTAGAATATGTAAAGGGGAAGCCAGGGTTGAGTGTGCAGGAAGTGGGGTCCTTCTGAGCCAGCTAGACCCTGGAGCGTGGAGTCAAGAGGGCTAAAACAGCCACTTTCTCTTCCTCTTGGTTGTCAGAAGAGCTGGGTGTTTACCAGACTATCTGTCTCCATTTGGTTTCTGGTGATATTCTACAGAGGTGGGAGGAAGCCTAGAGGGAGAATTTCCATGTTCCATTCTACTACTTCCCTGGAAGTAGGACCCTGCTGGGGCAGAGCTCTGGAGCAACAACCAACTTTGTCCTTGATCCCAGGAGCATGAAGATGCTGTAGGCTTGCTCTGTGGGTCATCTGTTCTCAGCCCAGGGAGGCCCCATGCAGGGTGGGGCAGGAGCGCAGTTTTGTATCACCTTAGTGGCTGTGATATTATCTGGGCCTAACGGTTTCTTCTGAGTAAGCACTTCCGCCCTTCTGCCTGTGGAATGGGAAATACTCTTGCCGCTATCTCTGAGTGGAAAGGCACCCAGCTCTAAGACAAGGAAAATCAACCTGACCTGGAGGTACACACCTGTCACTCCAGTATCCAGGGGCCTGAGGCAGGGGGATCAAGCATTCAAGCCATTCCTTGCTTTCATCTCTGTTCTAGAATTCTTCAGCTGTGTAGACAAAATGTGAGATCTCTTTCTCTGGGTCCCAGAATGCCTGGCTCTAAATAAAAGAATTATAGGTTGTGTATCCATCTGAACCCTGTGCATGAGACAAAGTCCTATTAACATAGCCACTCTTTCCAGAGCAGTGACTACACTGTAGAGATGCAGAAAATGGAGATCAGATGAGTGGGCTTTTCTAAAGGAACACAGTTAGAAAGCATCTGACAAAAGTCCAGCCCTCCATCTGCATATGAAGGCACAGGTCTTGTCCCTATGCTCTGCTGAGTTCAATGGACTAGAATCTGCCCTGACATCATATTTTACAAAGTAAGGTTTAGAAGGCCTGCAACTTCAAAGTCTGCAGACCAACTGTGATGAGAAGTAGTCAGAACAGCCTTTTGCAGGATGGGCGAGTTCTCGGCTGGTTTCCGGTAGTGGTTTCTCTTGGGTTTCTTTGCACAGGTGCAAGTACCAACGTGCACCTATCCTATGGTCAGGCATCATGTTTGTTCTCTCTCCTTTGCATAGCAGCAGGTCCTGATTTGGGGGACAAAGTTGAAGGATGCTGTAAGAAGATGTACAGGTATCCTTGTCAGCCATGCCCTGAAGGCATTTTCCTCTGAGAAATGGGATCCAGAAGGGACACCTGGAGCTATAATCCATTAGCAGACAATGGCCCTGGCACAGATTCAAAGTCACTACATCAGTCCCACACAGCCTTTTTGCTAGCTTGAGGGCTGTACAAACTGACCTCCCTTGGGGAGAGTTGGTAAGCTAGGCCTTATGTGAATCGGATGTTTAGGACCATGCCCTTTGCTATATTTAATAGAGATGGAGAATGTCCTTGAGCAAGCAGCCTGTGGGAGCAGATATTCCCACAAACCCCCAGGCCGACAGGCAGGTATCAGGGCAGATGTGAAAAGAAGTTTCGAATCTTGCTGCTACAGGCAACTTGGAAAACTTTGCTTGGGTTCCTCCCTACCTTCCCCCGCCTCCCTCCCCCCAGAGATAACAGATCCATACACTAATAGTTGTTTCTGGCAAACGGACTCCTGGAAGGTGAACAGGAAAAGAGGTGTCAAAACAAAGGTGTTCTTACCAGGCTACTGAATCCAGGAAAGCTGGGTACAAGGTTAAGTAATAAAAGAATGGAAGGGAAAGAGGAAGAGGCTGGAAAAATGGGTGTGAAAAGAAGGAAATGGCAAAGAATGAAAATCAATCCTAATTTGAGGGGCAAGGAAAATAAAGAAGGCAGGCTAAAAGACGGAGAGTTGATACGATCTGAAAACGTGCAAAGTCCGGGGTCCTGAGAAACTTCGCGAGAAAGGGGGCGCGGCGCTGCCCGGCCCATGTTTGGGCAGATTAATGGAGTCGTGGCTCCGGCTCTCGAGTCCTGCCCTGGGAGGGACAGTATCTGTTTAGATTTGTGTCTAAATTTAAACCCCGATCCGGCCTCCCTCCCTGCTCCCCTCCATTGCTCTCCCCTCCTCCTGCGTCCCTCGGTCCCTCCCTCCCTCCTCCTCCTTCCTCGTTCTCTGGCGCAGGGCCCCCGGCCGGGGCAGTCCCGCAGCCCAGCGCAGCCTGGCGCACGCCGCCGCCCACTCGCCCTGTCCCCGCTGCAGTCCGAGAGTGGCCCGGGCTGGGAGCGGAGGGGACAGCGGGGATCGTGAGCTCCTGGCCGAGCGAGCGGGTGTATCCGCCGCCCGAGGACCACCTGGAGGACATGGAGGTAAAGACGCGGGGCTGGAGTGGGGGTGGGGGGCGCGGGGAGAGTGAGGTCACGGAGCTCCTGCCTAGGTCGCTGTCCCTGCTCACAACTGGGAGCACGCAGCTCCAAAGTCGCCAGGCCAACTCCAGAGGTTGATCTTTTCGTCTGCCTAGGAGACCTCAGAGTGGGCTTGTCAGGCAAGGATCTCAAGACCCGGGGGGTAGGGATTCGTGTGTTTTGACTTGTGCACGTACATGGGTATTTTTTGTTTGTTTGTTTGTTTTTGTTTTTGTCTTTAAGAAAATCAAGTTAGGTACAGCTAAGGTCATAAACCAATAAAGGTGTGAGGCGAGAACCCCAAAACAAAAACCCCAGCAATCGTGACTCAGAGACTCAGAGAAAAAGCTGGTATTTGAGGCCGGGACTCTCTGCGGGAATGGTTTCCCCTTGCAGCATGGCTTTTCTGACTAGTTACCCTCTTCTGAAGGCTTCTTGTGCCTGTCACATCTCCTGTCATAACTTTCTGAAAGTCAAATAAACTTATGTCTGAGAAACTAGAGGCTCCCCCGGATGTCCTGCCTTCTGAGGTTGTGTGCACCTTGGGGTGTAGTAGCCTTATCTGAGGGGTGTGCAGGGGTGAATCCCTGACTTACAAGCTTCTGTGAGGAGACTGGAGACTTTCCCTACACTTTTCTAACCTCAGTGGAGTACAGACCACTGCTTTCCATCTGAGGAGTAGCTGGGAGCATTTCTTCACCTAGCTCCCTTCTCCACATCTATAGACTTCCAAAGATGCTCTCCTTCAAACCCAGACCAGCTACAGGTAAGCTCAGAGGCACAGCACGGGCAAAGCCCCAGGTTCAATCCCCAGTGCCACACACACAAAGGCGACCTTTTATTTCATCTTAATCCACCTCAGCAGGACCTGGGACTTTCACAAGCCTTTAAGGTGATTTCACTCCTATTCAAAAGGAAACTGCTCCAGACCCTGCAAACTCAGAACAATAGGATTCTCTGAGCTGTCTACTCTTCCAGAACAGAGGACAGAGATGGCAAGTTCCTGGTTAGAAACAGACCTGCAAAGAAACTGCTGTATTTTTAAGTTCCCATTTTGGGGAGAACTGAAGGGACTTTGAGCGCCAAGCAGAAAGCTCGTGGGATCACTAGCAGAACTGTAGTGAACCAAAGACGAACGTACAGCTGGTTTTAAGGCAGGTTCTAACTTTAATGTAGGGAAACACAGAGGGCTTCCTTCCCCAGGGACACTTACTCCTCCCTCAGCTGAAGAAGAAACAGAGGGAGTCCCAGGCCCTGGGAATATCAGTCCAGCAACTTCCTGTGGGGCTTGGTAGTTGGGAGGCATGAAAAGAGAAGGGTCTCCTATCCGAACACTGATTTATACAGTAACTGAAAAGGGTTTGGATGTGCCAAACGCTGGACCAGTTCAGGGAGAGATTGCCTAGTCAATCAGAATGCCAGGCAGTTCTGAGGTATGGGCTTGCTGGTTGGCTGGGACTGTTTTTGAAGTTTCTTTGGCAAAGCCCAAACAAGCAAACAAACCAAAACACCTCAACAGTAGCACTGTCAGAGAACATAAAGAGGAAAGAGAAAGCAGAGGAAGTGATGATTCTCAGCTGGGAAATGAACTTCCGTGATAGTAAATTACCAGCTGACGAGTGGAGCTAGGATCCTTGAATCAGCCTCATGAAGGAGCTACTTACTTTATTTGAGAAGAAACAGAGTCACATCGTGTCCCCATATCGAGCATTCAAACCAGATCAACAGGACTTGGCTCTAACACCTGCTGCACACGTTAGGAAAACCTTCAAATCACTGTGGCCTCTCTCGGTCACATTAATCACATCTCAGCCCACTGGGATCTCTCTGGAATAGACAAAACAAGGTGGCATCTGACCCCTGCCTTTCAAACACTCCCAATCCAAAAGAGGAAATGGGACTCACGTATCCTGTCACGAACTGAATTGCTCGTTGGTGGTGTGTGCTAAGTGAATGATTTTGCAAGCCAGAGCCAAGGCCACTCAGAGCATGCCTTGAGATAGAGGCAGCAATCTAGCAGATGCAGGGAGAGCACACCAGCTTCATTCAGGAAGGCAGGGCAGTTGTTTGGAGGAGAAGATAGGGGTTACTAAAAGAAAAAAAGTAAGAAGACACACCATGAGGCAATGAGTATAGGAGCCACTGGCCAGGTGAGTGAGCCATCGGGAACTGAAATCTAAGCCACCCAGAAGGCATTACCTTTGCTTCATACAAAATCGCCTTCCCTAGCTATGCTACTAACTAGTACCTTCTTCTAATTTACCACTTTCAGACCTTGAAGGCCAGTTCATGAATGTCCTTGGAGTCTTCTCCACAGACAGTAGGAAACTGAGAGGTGTGTGAGGTGGTAGATGCCGTCCATGAGTAAACAAGGCACTTGGGCTAAGGAGCCCCTTTGAGACCTGGGATGAAGTCTGACTCCAAGAGAAGGTCAAGAGGTCAAAGGGTCAAGACCATGGGCCAGGTGGGAAGGGGAATCACATCTGCATTTGAATTCACCAGGGTACCCAGAAAAGAGGATATATCAATTGCATAGCATGTGTGAGGCTCTGGGTTTGATCCCTAGCAGAGAGAGGAAAGCAGAGAGAGATATTACCTCAGTGTAGGAAGGACTGCTTACTGGTCTGTGGGTCTCCATGAACCAACACAGTGCCTATCACAGAAGCCAAATTTCCCAATTAAATTTGCCTGATAAATTAATAGAAACTTTCTGTAGCTCACATGTTACCACCTGTGGGAGCCTTCCCAGAGGCCCTCAGCCTCTACAAAACAACATGTAACTAGTCCCAATGAGCCTGGCGCTCTAGCTCCCTGCTGGAGATTTATATATCTGGGGCCTCATGGGCACCAAACAAGACATAGTAATCGAGAAATAAGAAAAGGCAGACTTTAATGTGTTGATTGGCTGGTTTGGATACAGAAGCGATTGTTTCTAGGAACAATAATAGTGAAGTTATTGTAGATAGGAAGCCAGAGAAAAACCCCTCCTAGCCTTTGAGGGCACCTCTATAAATATGTGCATACACATAAATAGTGTTTTCTAAAAGTGAATCAATACAGGTAAATAAAAATATTTTTTTAAAAGTAAGCTGAGACAGGTGGCATAGGCCTTTAATCCAAGCACTCAAGAGACACATACAGGTGGATCTCTGTGGGTTCAAGGTCAGCCTGGTCTACGTACCAGTTCCAGGCCAGCCAGGGCTACATAGTGAGACAGATCCTGTTTCAAAGTTGGGGGTGTGTGTGGTCAAGCTGGGTGTGATGGTCCACCCTTTACAAGTACAGCACATGGAGCTTGAAGCAGCAGAGTCAGCCTGGGCTCTGTGAGACCTTGTCAAAAGAACATGCACACACATGGAATGGGGCTATCTTTTTATTTTCACAATATCAGCAATATAAGTGTGTGTACATACTAACATATGTATGCTGTATTCATTTTGTAACCTATGTCTTAATTCATGTATTTCTATTTATTAAAATTTGCTACTTTATTTTAGACCACTTTAACACATTTTTTTTGTTTAATTTATTATTTTATTTATTATTTTTATTATTAGTGGGGGGTCTCAAATGCTGTGCTGTGCATATGGAGATCAGTAGTCAGTTCTCTTTCTACCATAAAATCCCGAGTCAACCCAGGTTGTCTGGTTTTCCCCAGCAAGTACATTTTACCCATTGAACCATCTTGCCTGACCCTCTACTCTAATTGTATTTATTTATTGGAGCGGAAATGCCAAGTCTAAGGGGGAAAGGATTATTTGGGGATGTCACTGTGATCTTCGCTGGGTTTTCCCCATCCTGTCACTGAGCCACGGTATTCTTACTGGCTAAGGCTTGTGGACCGGGATACCCACTCCTCTCTCGCTCTTGCTGGGTGGGACCCTCTCAGCCACTCTGGCTCCACTTAGCAGACATCTTCCATTTGCTGGAGCAGTTTCGGGTAGACTCGCTGTCAGGGCCCGGCCCTATCTCGGAGGGGTGAGAGCGTTCCTGAAGTGGAGTCGGGTTTCAGAGCCTGATCCACAGCAGGCTGTCCACAGCAAGGAGAGCCTGAGCCTGGCTCCCCGGGTTCCGTGGGAAATCTGAACGCTGGCAGCTCAGCAACACGGTAATCTTATCAGAGCCACAGGAGAAGCCTTTGGGTTCCAGAGAACTCAGAAGGCAAATCTGCCTTCCTCTGGTGACAGCGTCTTGGGGTTTGCAGAGCCAGTCTGGCCTACCTAAGTCACTAGAAACAGGCAAGTAACTGTGGGAGATATAAGACAATCCCTAATTGCTCCTGCCTTGCTGGGAGTGAGCAAAGCAGACTCTGAGGTATGCTGGGGCTGTGGTGCAGTGGGACCTTTGGAAAGCAACAACTTGTGATTCTTCTCTTATCTGGGGAGCAAGTGACCCCACACTTTAAGAAAGCAATCTCATAAAGTTTCATCATAACAGCAGCATGTGGCTCACATCCTCCTTCACCGTGTCAGGTGGACACGTTTCTGTGATACCATGGGCAGGGCACAAGTGTTAAACTGCTACCCTCATCTGCGTTTGCGTTAGGACCCTCCAAGAGCTCATCCTCCAAACAGATCTGCCTAGACCAGACAAAAGAGGACTTTGTTTTTGTCCTTATGTTTTGGGGGCAGGGTGCTCCCCACCCACATTTTTCCCTTTGGGGTTTTCTGAATAATGGCTGTAGGGATTTGTGGAGACTAGTGAAACCCATGATCCTCACCATGTAAAGTCATGCATTTGGGTGGGTCAGATCCTGGCCTTGGGAAGAGGGCTTCTAGACACTGCCATTCAATACTCAGTAGCTCCCTAGAAGAGGTGAAGTGGACTCTAAGGGCCCACTAAATCCCATCCTCAGGTAGGAGTCCCCACCTGGAAACTCAGTTCTGGACATCGGAACTAACATTCTTCGTAGCCAAGAAATGAACCCTTCAGAGCATCACAAATGTCTCCCTGCCCTTTGTTTTGAATCTGCCTGCACCATTGCAGGACCAGCCTCCTGGCCTGTGGATGGCAATTGCAATTCTTTCTCCAGCTGAGTCTTCCATAATCTATTGGTGGCAGTTTGCAAGGTATCAGATGGCAGATTTTTGTTTTGTTTTATTTTTAGTTTGTGTGTGTGTGTACAAGTATATATGAGCGCTGAAGTACATGTGTAAGTCAGAGATGTCTACACTGTCTTCCTTAATTGTTACATTTTGAGAGTCTCTCACTAAATCTGGAGCTTGCCTGTTCAGACATGCATCATCATGCCTGACACACACACCCTTTCAATGCCAGTGCTGAGGATTGAACTCCAGTCTTTATGCTTGCAAGGTTAGCCCTAACCACACTGAGATGTTTAGTTAGGCTTAACCATCACATAATGATCACTTACTGCCCGCCAAGCACTGGGACATTAGCTGTGACTGTATCCCTCACCTTGCTGGCCCTCTAAGAGGGGAAATAAGCATGTAAGACCGTAATTGCAGAACAGGATGAGCGCTTGCTCCACTGGAGGAGAGGTGCCACACCCAGCCTGGGGCTGGGTGCAGGGGGTGGGGTGGGGGGTTTCCTGTGCAGTGACCTCTGAGTTGAGTGTTGAGGGAGGGCCAGGAGTTAACAGCAGAGAATTAGAAAGAGTACATTCCAGTCAGAGGCAAACAGCTCGGTATGCATGGGAACTAGACACAGTCGGTTCCTGGAAGGTAAAAGGAGATAATAAGGTTGAGAGGGAGGGCTCTGGTAGTAGCAGAGAAATGTAGATCGCAGTTACTACCATAAAAGGGCTCTTTTCTGTTTGGAGGAACACGACCTACATGTATGACATGACATTTTAAAAATACAAGATGTGGTCTTGATAAGCCGTGAGTTGTGTGGAGTTCAAAGTCGGCTTCATCTGTGAAGGAGAGAGAGAAAACTGGCTTCCTCCTTGGGCTTCCCTCCAGGTGCTTCCTCTCAGTCCCTCTCTGGCAGCCTTGGGGGCTTTGGTCTCAGTGAGCTCTCTCCTGTCTGCCTCTCCTACTGAGGACATCAGTTTGAAATCAGGTCTTGGCCCCAAAGTCAAGCCCACCAAAGCCACACTCAGGGCTTTGTCTTTTTTGACCAGAGGTCTCAGAACACACACACTCAACTCACACACTCATGCACACACTCATACACTTTTGTGCACACATATTCACTCACACATACACTCACACACTCTTGGGCACACATATTCACACTCACACACTCACACACTTGTGCACACTGAGACACATACCCACATACTCTTGGGCACACATATTCTCTCTCTCTCTCTCTCTCTCTCTCTCTCTCTCTCTCTCTCTCTCTCACACACACACACACACACACACACCTCATTCCACCTGTAGCCCCACTCATTCCTCCCATTGTGGTTGCACATTCTGCTCATTCTGCAAAAAGTCATTGTTTCTTTGTATCTCCTGCTAGCCCCGGGATGAGCCAGGTGGACAGAAGAGCACCAGCAGACCACACACGCTGCCCCACCCAGCTCTAACAGAGCAACGGAACCAGAAGGCTAAATCTGTGGTTGCTGTTGCACAACTTAGGCACCCACTGGAGAGGGCATTTCCATCCTTTAAAATGCCATGGAAGGCTTCCACTTCCTCCAAACCCTCACCCCAAATAGTTCATTCCAAACACATGAGCTACAAGGCCACTTATTCCGGGCCACTGCCCCACCCCCACTCTCTCAGTCCTCTAGAATACATTCCTCCCCTCAGGTCCCTGGCTTGTCCTGCTTTTGAGATATGAATTGAAGGGTACTGGGAAATTCATTTTGAGCAGCCACAGCAATGGCAGCGTGGGCAACTATTAAAGCTGTCGTCAAGACGATTACTGTGTGTTGCATACCTACTATATGCGGGTTTCTTCCGTAAATTTTAGTTTTTTAATCCTAGTGAGATTCTATTGCATCTGCTTTCTAGATAAGGTAGGTGAAGGTCTGTGTTGCTGGAGAATCTGGAAGGTGATCTTCACTGGAGCTGCATGTAACCACTCCAAGGGTGGCTAGGGCTCCCATCCTTTCCCCCCTTTTCCTGGACAGTCTTCCTCCAGGCAGTGCGAGGCCAGGTGGCTCAAGGCTTAGAGTTTTTAAAGACCTAGCTTAGCTGAATTAATTCGGAATCCTCATCTAAAAGACTTCAGGAAGTGTTTCTGGTGGGGACAGGGAGGCACTGGTGCCAACATCTATAACAAACAAGGAAGTGGAATTTTGAAAAAGTAATTTTTGTTGTTGTTAAGTTTTTTGAGACAGGGTCTCGTATAGCCCAGAACGGTCTTAAATTCTCGATCCTCTTCCCAAATGCTGGCATTGTAAGTGTGCATTACTTCACCCAGCTTTAAAACTGACTAAAAGTTTACTCTAAAAGAATGTAAGAGTTTAGAATGTAAAAGGAACTTAACAGTGTCTTTCATCCCCCTTTATTTTAAAGGTGGGGGGTCCTTAAACATGACTTATTGAAGTCAGTTACTGGCCCAGTCAGAGCTGTGGCAAAGGCCTTCTAACCCCCCCCTCGGGGGGGGGGGGGGGAATACAGGCCACATCTGATCCACATGCCTCACTTGACTTATGTGTACTCACTTGGTTGTCTGAAACTGTCTTCCACACGCTAGTGTTTAGTGTCTGGGTCCTCTCAGCAAGTGTTATTCTCCATGGGAGTTGAGAGAAAACCAGTTTTCATTATCATTGTTTTAACTAGAGTCAGAAGACCCAAAGCCAAGGCTAGAAAGGGCCCAGCCCCCACCCCCACTTGACCTACTGTGCCTCCCTCGCTGGGTTGCTTTCTACCCCAAGGAGCTTCCTTAGGGAGATTTGTGGTCCCTGCTGGCTGGCCATGGCCATGTCTCCTCAGGGTGGGCTGGCTTTGAATAATCCAAGGAGAGTATAAATGATTTTGTGAGTTTTCCTTGTGGAATGTATATGGGAGGCTCAGTGAGATACCTGATTGCCGTGGAGTGGCACGTATGGGAACACTAACATCAGAGGCATTAGCCATTATGTGCATTTGCTAAGGTTCTGCTCAGAGATGGCCATGGCCAGGTGTTAGCTGGATTGCACTTCCTACAGAGGCTCCAGGGAACACTCTCTTCAAACCTCTCTTCACTCCTGGTACTTGCTTGTCCTGGCTTGGAGCCACATCCCTCTTTTCTCTGTATGTTCCTTACAGGGACATGTGTCACTGAATTAGGACCCTTGGTGACAATTCAGAATGATAGTCTCCTTATTTCAAAACGCTAATTCTCTTTGCAAAGTCTCTTTTTACAAATAAGGTTGTAGTTACAGGTTCCAGGGATCAGAGAGTGATTATGTGTTTGGGGAGTCACTAATCACCTCTTTACAGCAGGAAATTTGTTATCCACACAGAGGCCAAGAGACTGGGAAAATCCTCGGTATTAGGTTATAGTGTAAACATCCCTCCTCTGTGCTCAGGGGCAAATTCTAATGAATATAATGAATATTAATTACCACTTGCTGTGTGACTAATTTCTTTCCCCCTTAGGTAGCACATTTCCACTCTTGGGTCCTTTATTCCTAAACTGGGGCCAATATGGTTACAACTCTTTATTGAGAGAGCTGCTGCTGGGAAGGGAGGCCTGTAGGATGCAAAAGAGCATCTCCTGAGCCATCCTCAGAATCTAGATGATGGGTTAGCAGGCTGGCAAGAGCTAATCAAGAAAGTTTACCACCAGCTTCAGGAAGGAGCAGGTGTGAAAGATTATAAAATGACTTTGTACCCGATTTCACTCCATGTTCTAGTCTTACATTCCTTACTCATTCACGCATCCTTTCATTTGTTACCTAAAGACATACACCGAGGGTTACCCAGGAGAGCTACTAAGACATGGTTGCTTTAAGCAGAAAGATTTTCTCAACTATGCCAACTGTTCTCATTGGGAAATGATTTAGAAAGGCAGTTAGTTTGGAGGGGAAGTTGGTATAGAAAACACCTATAGAAGTGTTTTCTATAGGAAAACACTTGAGACATTTATATCCAAGCTGTGAGGTGCAGCTGTTTGGACAGTCTCTTAAGCATTTTGGTCATGGAACAGGTCACTCTGTGGAGTATGCATCAAGAGATGAAGTTTATATCTTTATTGGCTCCTGGGATTTGAAAACCTCTATGCCCATTGCAGCAACACAGCACTGACTCATCCAAAAGACTTTGATTTTAAAGCAACACCCCCCTCCTCCATCCAACAGGGAACCTAAGCCTTTTCTCTGCTGGCAGGTACACGACACCAGGAATCACCATTCTTTTCCATGACACTTGTTCATAAATCCTGCCTTTGAGCCCGTGGAAGGGATTAGTGATGTTCAGAGGAACCTTGCAGTAAAGCCGAAGGACAGGAGCAAGAGACTACCCTCTTACTTCCATTTAATTGTTAGACTTACAGAAGACATGGACTCTGGGGTTCAGGTCCATGGATAATAATATCCCCAGAGTTCATTCCCTATCACACAGCTAAGTAATGCCTTTTGACACTTAGGCTATCTTAAAAGGAAATAGGATCCTGCATGCCATAGATAAGATAATGGATGTTGTCAACTTGAAAAGCTACAGAGCCACAAATTCACGGTGGTAGTGTTATTAATACTTAAGAAACTAATATTTAATAAAAAAAATTGTGACAGCCCCAAATAGGTCTTATAGTATAGGTGCAGAGGTGGGGGCCAACAAGGGGACTTGAACAGAGCTTTGAGACAGTTAGGCTTCTAATATAGTCAAGGACACTTTCACAGCTTAAAAGTGGCTCTGAGACCAGAAAGATAGCTTAGTGGATAGAGCATTGGCCTTTCATGCATAAAGACTGGCATTCAGTCCCTAGCACCACACCCCCAGGTACGGTGGTGCATGCCTGTAATCCCAGCACTGGAGAAATAAAGACCAGCTTTGAGGTGAGTTGGTAGCCAGCCTGTCTCAAAACAAAACAAACTGAAGGTTCTGGGGCCAATAAGATGGCTTAGCCAGAAAAGGGCTGCCCAAGTCTGATGACAAGAATTCCATCTTTGAGTTCCCATGTAAAGGTGGAAGGGGAGAACCAACTCCACAAAATTAGCCTATGACTTTTAAATGACTACTGTGGCATCTGTGCATTCCCCATTCCCGTATCTCACACATAATAATTAATAATAACTATAATAGTAGTAACAAATGAGACCTGCACCACTCCACTAAACTGGAAGATGTGAATACCTTAGTTATGGACCCTATGATGAGAATGATGCATATATAGCATGCCCTTGTCCCTGAAGGCAGGATCACAGGTGTCCTGTGGCCACATGCAGAGAGAACACTGCCCAGTGCTAAAGAGCAAAAGCCCAGGAGCCAGATGGCTGAGATTCAATCTGATTTTGCCATTTACCAGACTGTGATCTTCTGAGCTCTTGATTTTCCCGTCTGTAGAGTGGCAGTCGGAAAAGTAAAAGTAGAGTCTAAACACTCTGTCTGAGTTAACGTTAAGTGAAAAGCACCCAGTATGAATAATGAGTCTGGGAGGAGGCTCTGAGTTAATGTTAGTGAGATGTGCCCAGGGTGACTAGTGAGTCTGGGAGGAGGTTACCCTTTGAAAGAGAAAAAACAGCACCATACGGTTGATCTAGCTTTGACAGAGACACCAGGACATCTGAAGCTCCCCTCTAGCCCCAGGGTTTGTAACAGACAAGTAGGTATTTAAGACCACATACAAGCCCGCCTCTCTGGACTTCTGCAGACAGCAGGGCCCAGTGTGAAATAGCAGATCAAAGCTGCAGGCTCCCAGAGCAGCTAAGGCCAGCCAGGGTAAGGGAGACTTCTTGACTTAGTAAATGCCTTTTAGAGAAGGGGAGCAGAAGGGAGAGGAGGGGAGGGGAGATGAGGGCAGAGAAGGGAAAGAGAGATGTGTAGGGGGCAGAGGAGGAGAAGCAGGTGTGTTCTATGTGTTCATCCTGGAAGAGTGGGTAAGAGAGGAGACAGGAAATGAGGGGAGTGATCACCCTTGGTGTCTTCACAGACCTCCTGCGATGCTTAAAACCAGAGTAGCATACTTGATAATTTAGTAGTTTAATGTCTTCACTCATTTATTATCTGTCTGTCTACCTACCTACCTATCTGTCTGTCTGTCTGTTTATTTTATCTATGTACCTATCAATCACCTATCTATTTATCAATCATTTATCTATCTATCTACTTTTAAAGCACGGTCTCACTCATATCCTGAGGTGGCCTGGAACTTGTGACAATCTTCCTGCTTCAGCTTCTCAAGCGCTGAGCCATCAAGCATGTGTTGCCTTTTCTATCACAACCACAGCATGTGCTGTGGTCATAACTTCTACAGTGTGAGGCATAGCTGCAAACCTACCATGCTTTCCCCCCCTTCCTCACACTTTCATAGATGATTCAATCTTACAGAGAGCCTTAGCAGCCTCAGATTATGGCTTCCCTTTTCTCAACTTATTAAAAAACAGTCCAAGCTTTCCATCCACAGGAAGGACTCCAAAGCTTCTCTTTGCATGTCTCAATCACCCATGTTGCTGCCCTTGTGCTTTGGGGCCATAAATAAGTGAAATAAAGTTGCTTGAGTGTGATCGGCCCTGTGAGAGTAGATCTGCTTTTAACCAGCAGGCGGGTAGCATATACAGCATGGATACACTGGACAAAGAGAGCATGATTTGTAACTGATAAGTTCTTCTCTTTCTGGAAGTTTCTATTTAGTATTTTTGGGTTTCAGTTAGTCGTGGATAATTGAAAATACAATCAGGTCTAAAGGAGACTATAGTCTGCCCCATCTCAACTTCCCCTACCCCCACCTCCCCACTGAACTCCACCTACCCCATCTCCCTGCTGACTTTCTGTCAGGAGACCTGTTGGGAAGCAGAAAAAAAGTGGGGTGCTGAGGCTTAGGAGCAGAGCAGGAATGGGAAAGTGAGTCTAAACACTCTGCCTTACCCCCCACAGTTGACATCAATCAAGAACTTCTGCCTACATTTAGAGAATCAAATGTTTTTATATGCCAACAAGGGTATTCTGATTTCTCAAATAGTCTCATTAATTATGTTATGACAGATTTTTTTTTTTGGCAAGATGAATTTAGAGTAGATTGAGCTACCCTGTCCAAAGTGTCCTCATTAGAGGTTTTTTCCTGAGGACAGTCTCCAGTGGCAAGCCACAGCATTCTGTCCTTGGCATGCACTTGTTAAATATTTTTGTTAACGGTTTGAATGAAATCAAGAAGTAAACCAGGTGACCCACAGCTGGGATACTTAATATGACATATGACACATTCAAGTTCCAAATGATTTATATAGGATGGGACACAGGGCCAAAGCCAACATAATGAAATTAAACAGGAGTAAATGTGAAGCCCTCTGCTTTACTTCAGTGTAGGACAGACAGGCTTGGAAATACACATCTGTGTGTTTGGTCAATCTGCAGTCGTTTTCCAGCACAAAGAATAATGTCTGGATGCTTGGAGAGAGTAAAATGTAATGACAGTGAGCTGAAGCTTTAGTGGTGGTTGGCAGCAATGTGCTCCTAAAAGAAGGCAAGGCGTAGGTGCGCTGAGGTGCCGTGAACACAGTGAGGCCATGGGGCTGAAGGATTTAATGGAGAAAATATATTCTCCATTTATGCAGCTACAAGTGCTTTTTATAAACATGTAGCAATGGGAAGGGATACTGGTGAGAGATGGCAGGGTCTCTGCTGTGTAGGGTGTACACATGGCTGCACAGGGGCGGGGTCAATAGGAGTGCGTGAAGTGGAGTCTACGTGCTGATTTGAAAGACTGCATTGAGCAGTGTATCTATACCTCCTTTTGTTTATGATGAGGCTCCTGGAGGAGAGGCTCTCAACACACCAAAGCCGGGCTGGCAGGCTCTCACCGCCCCCAGCGTATGCGGGTGAAGAGAGGCAGAAATACCAGTTGAGGACGCACTAGTGAGGGGTGGCCTTGGCATCGGGATGGCAAAGGCATTGCAAACACAACTAAGGGGGAAGTAGAGCTAGAACCCCAGCCCAATGCTTTTTCTCAAAATAGGAAAGAAATGAGAAGGGGAGGGGAGAGGAGAGGGAAGGGCAGGAGAGGAAAGGAGGGGGGAAGAAGGAAGAAGGGAGGGGAGGGGGAGAGTAAGGAGACTCACTCTCACAGGCTTTATTTCCACTGCGTAAATTCTGCACCTATTTAAAGAGTTTCTTATCCTACCTAGGTGACCCCTGGGACCTGGGAACCCACTCTTCCTTTCCCTCAAGCTCCAGGATGGGGGCTCAGAGAAAATGGGTATCTACAGGACCTTTGGGCTGTGACCCAGAGGCTGGAGAGTGGTAGCCAGATGGAGAACTTGGTATATGGGATTGTTTGTTCATTATGCAAATGTCCTCCGAGTGCTTTTGGGAGCTGTCAAACCACAGTCCTACACCACAGGTAGTTTATAAACCCACCATGGGGTACTGGAAAGGTCCAAGTGAGGCATGTTTTGGTACTATCTTCCATGATAAAGTTAGAGTTGAGTGGGGGGAAAGCCTTCTAGATACCCTAGCACTTTGTTTTTCCGTAGTTTCTAGTCACTTTTTTAAAAAAAAAAAAACATGTTAATTTATTAATAAGGGCCTTAAGCAGGAACATTTTGAGACCAAGGCTAGCCTGGGCTAAAGAACCCAGGTGGGTTTCTCCTGATTGGTTTTGTCCCAGAGCAGAGGTGGGATGGAGGGGGCGGGGTGATGATTCTACCAAGTATAACTGCTTTCAACTTCATGTGTCTTATTATTCTTAGCCACACAATGATTCTTTTAAAATTTTTATTGTCTTATTATATGTATGTGGATTTTTTTTTTTTTTGCGAGTGCCTGACAAGACCAGAAGACATTGGATCCCCCTAATTATGAACGATTATGAGGCAGCATATGGGTGCTGGGGATTGAACGTGGGTCCTCCAGTGCTTTTATCTGCTGAGCCACGTTTCTGGACCATACTTATACAACTGTAATAAGCATATATGCATACAGCTTGGCCCTCTGTCTTTTCGTTTGTAAGGTGATATCCTTGTTCTTACAAAGTCATGTTTTCATGTTAAATGTCTTTGTGATAGACTGCTACACAAATACACCATCGTTTATTTTATCATTTTTCTATTTTGGGTCATGGCATTTGCTTTTATTTTTTGTATATTATAAATAACATTGCTATAAACAGTACATGTATTCTTTCCTTCCTTAAAGTAATTTCTTTGGAAGCAATTCCCAGGAGTGGAATTATCAGGCCAAAGGATATAGATATTTTTATGACTCTTGATGAGCATTGCAACATTGCCCCGCCTGCCGGCCTTCTACACAGCCTAGCTCTACCTGGTATACACAGTTGCAAGGTCAACAGGATGGACCAGGGAGGGAACACGAAGTGAGAGGGACTCACAAACTTGTCCAGCAAACAGTTCTCTCCTTCCAGTGCCCAGGGGTCAGTCCTGTGGTTTGCCTCTCAGCTCAGGGGAGAGAGCAGAGCAGGAAAGGGATGTGGACACTCTGGAAAATGAAGCAACCATGTGGTACTTCCTGCTGAAGCATCTGCAGATGGGAGAAATAACATACTGTGAGGGGAGGGCAGGGGTGTACATACGCACCGGTGTGTGTGTGTGTGTGTGTGTGTGTGTGTGTGTGTGTGTGTGTGTGTGTGTGTGTATACCAGCAAGCACAAGAATCTGATCTAGCCATGGGTAGGGCAGAACCTGACCACTGGGGTAATAAGAAGGGAATGTCTTCTAGAAAAGTCTTCACAGTTGCAGGTTGGGGTGGAGAAGCAATCTCTGGTTCACTTAACTCGCTTGATAGATATTTGAGAAGTACCCAGTAGGTCCGATTCTTTGCTGGGTCTGGACTCAATGGGAAAACGACTTGGCTCCTGTTTTTGGCGGCGACAGTGGGGGCAGTGGCAGAAGTGGCAGGGTGTTACAGTACACTGAGGGAATCAGAAAGATGACAGATGACTGGTGCAGCTTGGTCAAGTGTTCTACTAGAGATGAACTAGGTATCCTGTCTAGGGAGCTGACAGGGTATTTTGTAAAGGACCAGACTTTTCTACCCAAGTCCTAGAAAACTAAGAATCCTGGGTACCAGTGAGGACACCTAGGTCCAACCATAATTTTAAGGACAGGACCGGAATTCTTGTTTTCATAGGAACAGCATCTCATCTGGGGCTTCAGGGCATATGTGTTGTGAGTGCATTAGAGGCGAGCCCAGGGGTCTCTGAAGTCTAGCTTGAGGACACTGGAGCCGGTGGTACTAGACAGAATTCCATCACTAAAGTGCTATGGGAAATTGAATCAGGTGAGCAAGGCCTGGAGGCCTCAACAGGATATAGTTTCCTCCCTGCCCAGCAAGCTGGAGAGTTAAAGGAGATAATATATTCATGGTCAAAGATTTGGAAGAATACACATGCAAAGTATTGTCACCACTGTTCTTTTAAAAATGCAGAGAAATATCTGGAAATGTTTTAGTCCCTTAACAAGAAGCGTGTGCCCTGAAGCATGGAAAGGTGTTTAGGAGTAAGGATCAAGCTATGGGGCATTCACTTCTGTTTGAGGTTCTTCTTCCTCCTCTTCTTAAGGCCCCTCTTTGATGCTCCAAGGGCTGTTACACATGAGCAGCTGGGCTGGGTGACAACTCACTCAGAGGCCAAGACTATTTGAAGGTGACATCATGAGTGACAACACTTTCTGACTCTCCTGAAGAGGGTTGAACACTGGTGTGAGACATGTGGAGACACCTGTTGTCCAGCCCTCAAGGTCCACTGCCCAGCTCTTCAGTCATAAACTGTTCCAGTCACAGCAAAGACCAACATATAGGCTAGAGATCCCTCGTTAGTTAAGGACCGAGCAAGAGAGGCAGACATCCGAAACAATAGCCTAGCCAAGGGCTGTGCTCTTGCAAAGTCACAGGATTGGGTAGCTCTGTGGAAATGGCACCGGCCATGAGCAGGATGTGTGGGAGAGGCAACCCTACAGCTTTGACAGGGCCACACCCAGCACCAGGTGGCTCAATCATCAGAATGTCTTCCTCAGAGTTCTGGAGGCTGGAAGTCCAGGATGAAGGTGGATGTGAGTTGTTCCTTCCGAAGCTTCACTTTGGGGCTATTATGTGGCCATCTTCCTGTTATGTCTTCACATGACATCTGTATTAGTTACCTTTCTTGTGAGAAAATACCTGAAACAGGAAAGAGGAGTTATCAGGGATTACTACTTCAGTAGTGCCAGTTTCTTGTGGTAGGTGGTGGGGATGGGGCAGATGCTCTCAGAAAAGCCTTGAAGAAATAGAGAGGGATGTAGGAAGAAGCGATCACCGCCAGTGATCTGTTTCTTTCAGTCCCATCTCGAGGAGTTTCCAATTCCCAAATGTCCTAGGGACCAAACATTCAACAGAAGGAACCTGAGGACAGCATTTCATGTTCAAGCTGTAATGATGGTATCTGTGTCATTTTCTCTTCCTATGTGGCCTCCCTCCTATGTTCCTTTGATTCCTGGGAGTCACAGGCGGCAAAAAGGCCACCCTCCAGGGCTTGAGAGATGGCTCAGTGGTTAGGAGCACTGGTTGCTCTTGCAAAGGACCCAGATTCAATTCCTAGTACCTACATGGAAACTCACAACCTTCCGTAACTCTAGTTCCAGAGTGAGCCCCTCTTCTAATTTCTGTGGGCACCAGAGATACATTTGGTGTACATACATATGTACAACCACAACACTCATATACATAGAAATAAATAAAAAAAATTTAAAAAGACCTTCCATAGGGCCATATTGTAGCTTAATTATTTTGGTAAAGACCCTATGTCTAAATCCAGTTGCATTCTGAGGTGCTGAGGACCAAGGCTCCAACAAGGGAGGTATGGCGGACTCAGTCTAACCCACAACAATGCCCCTAGACTGAACCTCACTGCCTAGTATGGATAAGAGTGAAAAGGTCCCAGTGGGGAGTTAACTCTCCAGTTATTGCTACTGCTTCAGCCTGGCAGAAAGAAGAATGGCAAAGACTCTGAACCCCACAGCCCTTGGAATTCTTTGACCCCAGTGGCCTGGGGCCACCTGTCACCAACTCCTGCCATGCATGTCCCCTGCCACATTCTAAGAGCACAGAGCACAGGGTTGCTGTAGAGACTGCCTCACACTCTGCCCTCCCTTTGACTCCAGGCATGGCCTTCCATTAATCACCTCTTTCTGGGTCTTTAAACTAGTGACACCCATGAATAACGCAGGGCAGAGGGTGCAAATGCTGTGGGTCACTTTTCTAAATGACTCTGCGATGCACTTCTCCAGGCTGGCTTCTCCTTCCATATCAATAGCTGACTCTTCTTTCCAGGTCCTTCAAGACTTTTTTTTTTTTTTAAACGGGAATTTTAATCCCCTGTGATTCCTCCTGTGAGAAACCTTGTCTTCTCATTTATGACAGAGAAAGAGAACAAAAATGGGTAGAACACACAGGAGGCATGTTCACATGAACCAGTCTCCTCCCTGTCTGCTTTTTAGTCTTAGCTAAGAGAGGTAGAGGCATGATGTACCTGTCAAATAGACTCCAAAGCTAGTCTTCGGAGATTCTCTGTCCCTCCCCAGCCCTCATCCTTCTCCGAGGAGTGAGCCTAGGTGGTTTCCATCACCAGCCGTCCTCAGTGTCTGTTGCAGAGGGGTTATCAGGTCCAGGTGAAAGGGACTCTCCTACCCCTGACTGCTCCTGTCTCCCTCCTAGCTTTTAATCCCTCATGGGACTGGAAAGGATGTAAGCAGAAATGAAACCGAACCTCTTCAAAGCTGAGTCCTCTCCATGGCCAGATACTTGAGAGGTTTTTTAGCCTCTGGGGCCTAGGTGAAGAGCCAAGCTGGAGCCCAGCCTGCTTTTCCCTAGAGACAGTCAGTGGTTGCTACCCCTGGAAGATACAGATTTTCCACTGGTTATTTTTTCTGATTGTGAGAGGGGTGAAGAGCCCTAAGGTTGGTAAAAATTTAGCATTTTTGCTACCCTTGCAAATTCTCTTCCAGTCCTTGCTGATACCCTGTGGTACATCTGCTGTGCTCAGTTATTCTATACACTTGCTGTGAATTTTCCAGCCATTTTTCCGTTGCTGTTTACCCATCTCACAGTGCTGGAAATAATGTGTGCGTGTCATATTTAATGGGAGCACAACGCTTTAAGACCTTTGTACTCTGTTATTGACGTCAACTCCTCTCTGAAACTTAGCATTCAGGTGACTTCTAATCTTTTACCTTTATGAGACTAGCAGTGCTAGCCACAATTTTGTGCAAACAACGTTATTTCTCTATCTCCTTAGTATATATTGTGGAGATATGTTTCAAATTTAATAAAAACCAGTCTGAGAGATCAGAGGGATCTACCCACAGTCAGTCTAGGAGGATCAGACAGTGGTAACTCACACCTTTATCACCAGCACAGGGAATATCCGGGAGTGGTGACCTATGCCCTTAATCCCAGCAAATCTGAGTTTGAGACTAATTTAGTTTACTGACAGAGTTCCGGGCTCCCAGGCAGTCAGGGGTGGTGCCTTTAATCTTAACCTGGATGTGAAACAGCTGGGCAAAGAAGGTATTTAAGGCAGACGTAGAAAGACAGATGAGGCAGTAGAAGCCAGGAGGAGCGAGGCTGAGGAAGCTGGAAGACAGCTGGGTGAGATCTGACTGTGGTGTTTCCTCTCTTTGATATGTCAGCCTTTCCCTAATATCTGGCTCTGAGTTTCCTTCATTTGTGCAACATATATTCTGAAAATACAACAAAGTATGTCAGACCTTTTATAAAATTCTTCTAGATTATTGCACCAAAGGAGGTAGAGTTAATCACTGTGTAATGCTCACAGCAATTTTTAAGGAAGCTATTCTCACCATAAGCTTTGGGTTTTTTTTTTGTTTGTTTGTTTGTTTTTTTTGTTTTTTTTGTTTTTTTTTTTTGTTTTTTTTTTTTTTTTTACCACAAACACCTTTTTTTTTTTTGTCATTCCAATAAGATGGACAGCAGTGCTTCAGTGCCTTGTATTTTATTAGTAGTGGCATTAGTGCCTCGGGGGTGTGGGGGGTGGACGACTGTCAGTTGGTGTTTTCTTGCTTGAGAAGTTTTTTCTTCTCCTGCTTTCTAGGCTAGGTTTACCCAGCTTTCACACACAGAGACATTAGGATTCCCCTCAGACTTCAGCAGTTGCACACATGCCCAGATGCGTATTAGGAACCTGTAGGGAGAGTTCCTAAAAATCTCCAAGCCTGGAAATAAAAGAGAAGAGCTGAGCCGATTGCTGCTCTTGGTTAATACAAGTCACAGGAACCCAGAGCCTGGATCCCAAAGACAGAAGCTCCAGGGGCTGCTGCCTTGAAACCAACTGATTTTTGTTGCATACTGTTATATGTCAGTCTCTCCAAGTATGGAGAATCCAAGGTTGAGCTATAATACTGTCCTTCATGAGACGGTCACAGTCTTGTGAAAGGGACAGAGCTTAATTGAGGAAAAGCAAGTGGTGTGAGAGAGGATGTGTGGAGAGGCCATGATAGCACAACTCAGGGAGAAAGTCCATGGAGGCCCCGAGAAGCTTCTGCACCCCAATAAGCCTCCCCAAGACACAGCAAGTCAAATCAGACTGAATTAGAAAAAGGCCCGATTTAATGGGTAAAGCATTCCTGGATGATTTTCTAACCCCACCCCTAGCACCCAGAGAGAAGACAGGAAAGAGACCAAAAATCGTGTGTCTGTTTTCTGGAATGCAGCTTAAATACCCCGTGGGAGTGGTCTTGAGCATCTCTTGGGTAGGAGCCATGTTTGGCGGGAATTTCTGAGGGGCAGAGAGAGAGGTGGGGCTTCCACCAAACATGCCAGACTCTTTGAGAGTATGGATGCCAGGGTGCCAGGGGCTGAGGTGGAGCTTCCACCAGAACAGCCCCCTGGGGGAGGTAACAGGGAGCTGGGTCATAGAGGATAAAGAACTGTCTGGCAGGGCCAACAAGTCCAAGGCATTTGAGGAGCTGAAACAGCTTGTTTCATGAAACAGGGCCATGGAAATGCTTAGTGTGTTGAAAGGGCTGTAAGAGGTACATGCCTGGAAGTTCAGAAGCCATAAAGAGGCTTCCCTGGCTGGAGCTCCAGCTCCACCACAGCCTTGGGGCCCTGGGCAGATCATTCAGCCTCCCTGAGTTCCAATCCTACCATCCATGTGGTGATCAAAAGGCCATGGTGAGAAGTCAGTGAGCTCATATTCTTGGTTTTCTGCCACATGCCCATGAGTATTGGCAATTACTACTAAAAAAGAATGACCTTCTTAAGAGGAGGAAAGAACAGAGGCCTAGTGTTCTGAATAGGTCTAATATCCCTCATCAGAAATGCTTGTTTTTGTTTTTGTTTTTTTAAGATTTATTCTGTTATTTTTAGTTTTGTTTATATGTCTATTTGTGGGCGTGTGCTTATGAATGCAAGTGCTCATATAGGCCAGAGATGTTGGATCCTCTGATAGTTATGGGTGGTTGTGAGCTGCCTAACATGGGTGCTGGGAGCTGAACTCAGGTCCTCTGGAAGAGTAGTACTGAACTATATCTCCAGCCTATAACATTATTTTTCATCAGCTGGATAGTAGTGGTGTGTGCTTTTAACCCCAGCACTTGGGAGGAAGAGGCAGGCCAGTCTTTGAGTTCAAGGCCAGTCTGGTCTACAGAATGAGTTCCAGGACAGTCAGTGCTACACAGAAAAACCCTGTCTAAACACACACACACACACACACACACACACACACACACACACACCTTAAAGTTTCTTGGGATGCAAGTAAACTATAAACATGAAATTCCTATAGGCCAATGATAATTTTGTAATATATTTTTTTATTATCCCTTCATCTTGACCCGCCTCCTGTCACGTGAGACCAAGTGTGGAATATTATGTCTGTGCTGTCATGTTTTCATCCAAAGAATTCTGAATTATGGAGCATTTTTGCTTTGGGATTTGAAGATTAAGGATGCTCGACCCATACAGAAGCGTTTTGAGCATGTAGTGGGTACCAGATAGCAGCAAGTAGGAGTATGACTGAACTCAATTTTGAGAATGATCATCTGAGCAGCAGAGGGAAGACAACAGAAGCAAGAAAACCAGTTAAGTGACCGTCAACAGTGACCACAGTTGAGAGAGAATCCAAAGAAATCTGAGGGTCAGTGATCATGATGCCGTGAAAGCAAGGTCAGAAATAAATGCTAAGCAAACCAAAGCTTTAGCCTTGGTGATTCCTTGCAAGTGAGACATCCAGGAGCCAGCATGATCTATTTCTGGATTGCCACCCTGTTTGCTCCCAGCTCAGCCAGGTCCTGAAGAGACAGCATCTTCTCTCTAGATGGAGCTGTCATCAACATCCTTTGTGACCCTAGGGACAGACTTCCTGGGATTGAGAAGACAGTGGGGGTTGGGGTGGGAGACACAGAGCCCCTTGCTTCTAAAGCTAGCTGGAGGCTGCACATCTCACCAAGGAAGCAAGGTTATCTTGGCTTCCCCTAATACACCTTCCTGAAGAAGTCCCAAGCTTGGGGGCTGGGAACCTGTTGATAGACACCATCAATTGCTAAAGTGTGTGGTCTGTGCACATCTCTGCCTGGAGAGGAGTGTCTGTGCCTTGCTGAGAGGAAATGGCTCAACTCAGATATTGCTTTGTTTGTTTTTCCTGTAAAAAAAAAAAGAGAGAGAGAGACCGTTTTCTTCTCATCTTTTATTTATTTTTTAGGGTCAGGCAGATATTTTTAATATCTCTAGCTTCCCTCTGTCAACAGGTGTTTCCTATAGTGTTGTTGTGGAAAGGACAGATTCCATGACATAATCTGCTTTGTTCCCAAGGGCTCCCAAATCGCTGCTCTGGCCTGTGTTACTGCCTTGGATCCCCACTGGCAAGGTGATGGCACTACTCCACTTCCCCTGTCCCCATCCCATCCCAACCTTCACCCCCAATCTGTCTGGAGCCACAAAGAGGAGCCCCAGGCCCAAGAATACACTGGCTGTGGAGTCCCCGAGGGACTGGGGACTGGGTGGAAGAATGGAGCTGCCAGGGACCCAGTAGAGCAGTTCTTGGCTTCTAACCTGAAAGATAACTTTCCCATCACTTACAGGACAGGTGAGAAGCCTTTCCTCTGACATGAAAACCTTTAAAAACAAGTCATCCAAACCTAATACCCTTCTTTAAAACACCGTGTTTTCCATGCAGCAGAGAAGCCTGCTACAGCAAGCAAATCCTTTTATAAACTAAAGAAACTATTATTAAAATAATATTTGTTTGTTTACTTGTTTACAGTATGAATAGATTTATGGCACCTCATGCCTGCCATTTAGACTGAATGGAACAAAATGTTCATGGAATATTTTTATTATGTAGCTTTTAAAAAGCTTTTATAGCTATTATATAAAAAGATAAGCCCCCCGCCCCCCCACTCCCACCCCCGTTTTTGAAGACAGGATTTCTCTGTGTAGCCTTGGCTGTTCTGAAACTCGCTCTGAAGACCAGACTGGCCTTGAATTCAGAGCTCAGAGATTTGCCTGCCTCTGCCTCCCAAATCCTGGGAATAAAGGCCTGTGTCATCCACTCTCTTGGGATGGTCTTTCTTTTCTTTTCTTTTTGTGGGAACAGCAGACTCTTACTCTGTAGACCAGGCTGGCTCAAACTTGCAGAGATCTGAAAGCCTCTGCCTCTTGAAAGCTGGGATTAAAGACATGTGCCACCACTGTCAGCCAAATTATTCTTTTTTTAATATATATTTTTATTTTTAATTATGTGTATACATGTGTGTCTGTGTGTAGATGTGTTCATGTGGGTGTGGGTATCCTCAGAGGCCAGATTAGGCCATTGCATCCCCCGAGGCTGAAGTTATGGGGGTCATGAGCTTCTTAACATAGATGCTGATTTATTTTGTTGATTAGGAAGCAAGGTTCAGAATGTTAGGGGGTCTAATAGTTGTTAAGGGACAGGAGGAGGATTTGAATCCAGGCCTTTCATCTTGTCTAGAGTTTTATATTATAACCCTACTAAGTATTCAAAGAGGAAGAAATAATACCTTTGATGTCAATTAATACTAAAATGTATTACAAATGCACAAAATTAAAAATAAATTAATAAGCTAAGTGAACAAAACTATCACATGGAGTTGTTGAGGAAAGTGAGTGGTCTGGGATGAAAGAATTCTTCCCATAAATTAGGGGTGGCAAACAGATTTCTGGCCAAATGTAGCATTTCCCACCTACAAAGAAAGGTTTTTCCCCACTTTCATTCCCTTCTCATTATGTATTATAATCTTCAATTGAAAATCAGATCAAATTGATGATTTGAGGTCTTATCTGAGTACAGTCATATTCATTTAGATAGACATGGGTTAGCCTCCCAACCTGTATGTCATTTGCTTGATCTGTAAAGACCCTGGGCTTTACAGCGTCTGCCTCTCCACCCATAGGAGAGAGGGGCATGTCATGAACTCCGTCTACAAAGGTCAGAATGAAGCTCATATATTGGAGAGGTCTATTTCCCATCTATCCCTAAGTGGGGCATTGCTCTTGTGGTTGAGCTACATTCTC
Organism: Phyllotis vaccarum; assembly: GCA_033318265.1. Lineage (NCBI taxonomy): Eukaryota > Metazoa > Chordata > Mammalia > Rodentia > Cricetidae > Phyllotis > Phyllotis vaccarum. The sequence continues at coordinate 28,231,386 of JARWLC010000017.1, forward strand.
AGAGTGGCATCTTCTGTCCATACACTGACATGCAGAGTGGAAGTAGACCTTGAAGATGTGAGGCATGCATGTTGAGTCAGACTAGAGTGTTAAACCCAGTGCCACTGGGCCAAGCACACAACCATGGGCAACCACTTCATCTCTGTGATTCCCAGAAGCAGGAACTGATCTTGCAGTAAGTATCATGCATCTCCTGGGATACAGAGAGAACTAAGAACAGATGTCTGTAATGTATACAAAAGATGTACTCCATCTATATTGGCTCCTATCTTCTGTCTCCTTTCCCAAGCTAATGACTTCATGACCTCTGCTGGGGGTGTAGTCTGTTTATTGCCAGGAATATGAGTTTATGCTGAATTAATTCAAGGCTTTTAGGAAATCAAGGGTGTGGGGATGAAAGGAAATCACCTGTGCTCCTACTTATCTCCGGAAGTCTGTTTCTTCTGAGTGGATGGTGAGGTCAAGTGGCTTCAGACTGCTCCCAGGAGGACAGAACAGCATTTAAAAATCTTTCTGAAGCTACTGAAATTGGCTTCCCTAAAACCGCCTACAGAGTGTGCATATTTACATTTAGTACCAAAATATCTTCATGCAATTATTAGGAATTTACCTTCTCTCTTCCTCCCTGCTGGGCATGTGTGCCCTTTCCATAGACACCTGGGACTTGGAGTTGACATTTGAGACACTGACAACTCCCTCACTGTGGTGTTTTCCAGGTTTTGTTCCAACAAACCACACCTTCCCCAGAGAGCAGAGCTTGGAAATCACATGTCAGCAATTCAACCTTTTTCTATATTGAGTGTTTTGTATTTTAATATATCTTGGCAATTACCTTTCCTTCCCTTAAATATTATGATGGACAGCTTTATACATCCGTTCTGGGTTGCTCTCTAGTGATACATGCCAGCACACATGCACTCAGTCACATACCTTTTCACGTGACTAAGATTATACCAGCACACTAGTATAAAACACAAAAAAAAAACCACTACTTTTTTGTTTTCTTCAAATCGGCTTTCTTCCCCACAGCCCCTAGAAACCTCATGTATATCTATGTTCATATAGCTAGCCAGTTGTGTTTGTGTGCATCCACACAGATACACACGCAAGGGGCAGCAGGTTCTACATAATAGGGACCATGTATTGATTTCACCATACCTGTGATTCTATATGTATGTTACAATATCTGTGGAAGTTCAGAATGTCCTTTCATTCCTTTTAATGGTTTTGTAATAGCCTGTTATGTGGATAGACCGTAAACCATTTCCTTTTTTATGGGTTTTCTCTTTGTCGCCAGCACTTTACTGTTGTAAACAGTGCTGCAGGCAGCCTCTGCCCTTATACATGGGGCTTTTTACAGTCTATGTGGCGGACAGAACATGAAGCTGAGCTGAGAGGATTTGTATAATCTAGTTTAATAGATGCTGCCAGATTGCTTTGCCAAAACACTGAAACAACTCATATTTCCTCCAGCGATATATGAGGGCCTCCCAACGGGCTCTGGCTCCTCCACCTCCTCCTTCCTGCCTGTGTGAAAGGCGTAGCGATCTCAGTGCTTCTTAGATTCACATTTCCTTACACTGAGTAAGTCTAAGCATCTTTTTATGTAGACTAACTTTTTACGTCTTTTCTGTGACTGGCATATTTGTGTTCTTCAATTATATATATATATAATATATATATTGATTATATATACACATATATACTTGTTCTTGTATATATATAAATAATTATAAATTTTATATATATATTTACTGTTCTTGTCATGCCATCATGCTTTCTATGACAGATGTTGTCTCCTTTTTGACTGTTACAGGGTCTTCTCCAGATCTACTGTTTTCGCTTTGTTTAAAGTATTTTTACCATACAAGAGTTTAGGGACTGAGATGGCTCAGTTGGTAAAATGCGTCTATGCAAGCATGAGGACCTGAGTCTAGATCCTCAGCCCCCATGTAACAGCTGGCTATGGCAGTATGTGCCTGTAACCTCAGCCCAGAAACACAGAGATGGGAGGTGCCTGGAGCCTCCCGGCCAGAGTACTCTAGCTGAATCACTGAGTGCCAGCTTTAATGAGAAACCTTATCTCAAAAAATAAGGAAATTGATTGAGACAAACATCCAACATTGTCTATTGGCCTCCCCATATGTATGCTATGCATATACACCTGCATATGTATGTGCACATTTGCACACATACACATATGAACAAGTATACATATGTATAGTATGTGGTTTCTGGCCCGGACTTTCGGGCCTAGCCTCATGGTTTAGGCCTGCAGACCTACAGACCCGCAGAGACACACAGATGCTTACAATAGTTTTAGGCTGATCGGCCTAAGGCTCAGGCATATAACTTGCTAACTCTGTACCCTTAATCTAACCCATGATTCTTATCCTGTTCAGCCATGTGGCTCGGTACCTTTTCTCAGAGCAGCATAGTCGTCCTCTGCTGCTTCTGCCTTCTCTCTGGCATTCTTCTCTGTTCTGCCTGTTCCTAGAGTCTTCTTAGTCTGGTAGCCCCACTCACACTCCTGTCTGCTTTTGACCAATCAGTGTTTTTTATTAAACCAGTGGGTTGGACAATTATTTACAATGGAACAACATAATCCCCATACACATATGCCACATACCAGAAGCAGGTTTCAAAGTTTTTAATAATTATGGGGAGCTTTTGTTTTCTGAAGCTCTTTTCATAGTGTCTAGGATCTCTGGCTCTATTTTAAAAGGAAAGCATGTCATGTTGATACTCATGTGTCCTTCCTTGTGCTATGTCAGTTTGCCTTTGAAATCCCAGGACCCCCAAAACCAAGTGTAGAAATTTAGCAAAGCTTGCTGAGCCCTGAGGCACAGCTCCCCACAGGTTTCCTTCTTAGGCCTCAAGCCCATTCTCTGGCCAGATCCCATAGCAGATACCAGACTGGGATATTGCTGTTTTAGCTGCTGCCTTCCTGTCCTTCCTCTGTAGCCTCCTTAAATGGAGGTCTCTGCTTCCCTAATACTCTTCTGTACTTTGTCTTTGCTGTGGTGGATGAGATGTGGAATGTCCCGGAACTCTCCATGCCCCTATTCCACACATCAGTATCAGAAGGTCCTTTCTGGTAGTCCCAGGAAGGTCACCCACCCTTCCCTGGACATTCAGCACTCTCTGGGGAAGGATGTCTGCATCACTGTGGGATCTGCCCCACTGTCTAGGTTTTTACAGTCTCTTTGCCTGGTAGGGACCCAGGTCAAGTACTTCCCTTAAGGTCCTTGACAGTTTTCACATCTTTAGGATAGCTTTCAAATATTTTGGCTTTGTGTTTAAAATCTTGTATTTATAGAATACTTAGGCAAACAAATACTTTGCACACACTTTCTCAATTTCATTTTTTTAAGATTTATTTTTAATTTATGTGCATGAGTGTTTTCCCTGTGATTGTCTGTGTACATGTACATGCAGCACCCTCAGAATCCAGCAGAGGATGTGAATTCATTGGAGCTGGAGTTAGGACTGTTGGGAGCCACTGTGTTGGTGCTAGGAACTGAACCCCTGGTCCTCTGCAAGAACAGTATGCACTCAACCTCTGAGCCAACCATCCAGTGCCACATTTGATTGTTATACAAGCCTATGATGGTAAACAAACAAACAAACAAACAAAAAACCAAAACAAACAAACAAAAACCTCTCTCCCCTTTACAGACAAGGCCCTGAGAGTTCCAGGGACAAAATCATCCACCCATGGCCACCATAAATAAGCTTAGCATCAGGCTTTTGCTTCCACAGTTCTGTCCCTAACCACCTCAAGCCTGTCTCACCCACATCCTCTCCCCTCTTGCCCTTCTTGGGTTTGGAAGTTCGATCTTTTTCCACCTTGTTGAAGGAAAGCCTCTTGTGTCTGTCATGCTGAATGCCCTAAGCCAGATGACCCGCAAAGTTCCAGTCAATCTCCTGCTTCCAACTCCACCCAATCTCATTATAGGCATGCTGGGATTCCAGATGAACACAGACACATCCAAGTTTTGGTTTTAAAAAAAAAATGTTTTCTAAAAACTATGTGTATGTTTGTGTGTCTGTGTGCGGATGCCACATGTGTGCAGCTGACGACAGTGGGTATTAGATCACAGGCAGTTGTAAATCACCCAGTTTGGGACCTGGGGACAGAACTCAGCTCCCTGGAAGAGCAGTAAGCACTCTTAACCACTGAGCCATCTCTTCAGAGATGACAGCTTTTTCATGTGTGTTCTGGGATCGATGTCAAGTTGTTGGGTTAGTCTGGCTGGTGTTTTTACCCACCAAACCACCTCACTGCCCCTCCCATCCCATTCTTGCTTGTGTCATTTAATTCTGTCCATCATGGTTTCAATCTCTGTTCCATTATGATGCTGGTCTTTAATCTACATTTGCTTCACATTCTCCAATGCACTATCAAAAGGCACAGGAGCTATGACTTATTTACCTGTGAACACTTCCCTTATTGCATTGATTGACTGCTTTTTATTTTTCAAGAATTCTTCCTGGTCTCCAGAAAAATGTTGTTTATTCAAGAAAATACTCTGCAGGAGTATTTTCTTAAATCTCAGTTATTGCTGAATGTCCATGATCATAAACTTACAGAAGTTTGTGCTCAACTGTTACCAAGCATATTCTAAACACTTTGGGATCATAATAAGTAAAACCGATCTAAAATAGGAACAATAAATTAGGGGGGTCTTAATATTGGTTTTAATCCCTCGTGCATATTTTTTCATTTAATATTCACAATGATTTTATAGTACCATAGATACAGTTCACTTTACAAAAGAGAAAAGTAAAATTCTAAGGTCCCTGGAATGGAGACAGACCCTGCTCTTCCCACTGTTACATCCTTCTGGGCAGATCTTGCCAGCTTCTGCCCCGATGTCAGGCTGACTATAGACAGGCTGGAGTGGATCAGTCTGACCTCACTGCCTATGATATCCTGACCCCAGCGAAAATGAACCCCTTTTCTATTCTTTGCATTTTGAAAGGATGCAAAAGGTCATTTTCTCCAGGTCCTCTGTGAGAACTAGAGAAACACTTCTCTTCTGGAAAGGCCATATCTGTGACCATCCTGGGTATTACCCAGACAACTAGGGAATGTGAGGTATGCTTTAGGGTGATGGCGTAAACCATTGCTGAGATTGTCCACTGATCCACTGTTGATTTAAAAAAGAAGGAAGGGAGGGAGGAAGAAGGAAGGAGAAAAAATCATCTTATGATAGTCACCTATCAAAGTACAGTATTGACTGGTTGGCTGGACTTGAGAGATTCCCAGGGTGCAGTGGAGACTGGTTCAGATGTAGCTACAGGAGGCTGGTTTATTGATGCCTCAGATCTCACGAACATCATTTCTTGGGTTGGGACCATATTCTTTCTGGGTTCACTACTAGAAAGGCCTCCTTGAGACTGGATTTCCTACAAGGAAATATAATGTACACATGGGTTTGCCAGATCTCAGATCTCCAGCCCCCAGGGCAGCCCCCGTTCTTCCTTGATAAGGGACCCAAACCTCCTTTTCCTAAGTTCACTCCTTGATGAAATTGGTCTGAAGGGTATGAAAGAGCTTACGGAGTATTCGACTACTTAGTTGAAAACAGACAGATTTTAATTAATTCTTCTAAAGAAATGTCCTGTCCTAGGAAAGGTTATTATTTAAAACCAGAGAAGACATCACTCAGGGAAGGAATATGAGACTGTAATGAATTTCTTAGCTCTCTGTAGACACAGAGGCTCCAATTGTTAAGTGATGGGTTGACCAGGGGACATTCTCCCTCTGTTCTCCTGTTACTACTATTCCAGTGACCCTGATGAGCCACCAAAGTTTAATGAAAATGTGCAAACTGGCTCAGAACCATCCCTGGACAACTGTCTCTTCACTTTCACTGTAAGGTCATGATCTATATTTATCAGACCTTCAGGGTGTTGACCCAGCGGTGTCGGTTTGCTGAGACATGGTCTATTTCTTTACTCTTTACACGCGGGCATTTGTTAGGTACCTCTAAGGACCAGAAAACCCCCTAGAGGTGGGAAACTATCCACGATGTTTCTGTGTTCACAACTGACAGCAGGGGACTCACAGAGCTGAATCTTAAAGGTCCTCTTATTTCCAGCCACACAAGCTTCCCAGGTCCCTAAGCACATCTTCACGCATGCACACACACACATGCACACACACATATGCACACACACGCATGCACACACACATGCACACACACACATGCACACACACATGTACACACATATGCACACACACATGCACACACATACATGTACACACACATGCATACGCACACATGCACGTGTATACACACATGCACACACATGCACACGCACACATGCACACACATGCACACACACATACACACATGCGCACACACGTGCACACACACATGCATGCACACATGCGCACATCACTCACTTTACCGGTTCTACTTATCTTGGTTTAAATGTCACAATTTGGTTCAGGCTTTTTTCTCTTATGTTTTTTTCATCCATCCTCTCTGTTTTTTTGTCCTAATACCTATAAAAAAAAGTTACAGTAATGATCGCTGTTGAGTGGATATCTTCCACAGAACCCTCCATTATGAAAGGAACTATTTCTTGGCATGTCCTGAGCACCTTTCAGAGCAGAGCACGGGCTAGCATGAATGCATTCGGTTAAGACAAGGTAGGGCAGAGAAAGAACAGCTCCTCTGCCCATGCTTGGCAGATGGATGAGAGCCGCCTCGCTGGAGTTTGTGCAAGTGCCCAGGCTGTGCTTGGAGGCTGCTCAGTGTCAGTTTGCCAGACAAGGTCTCTGCATACACAGGAGCTCAGGACTCTTCAGGGCCAGACAGGGTTTTGCCATTGTCCTTGATAGGCTTGCGAATTCAGTCATTTATTCAAAATAATTAAGTGTTTATCCTTATGTTAGCTTCTTCTGCCTCTATATTGGACAGTTCCACATGCGTTACTTCCAAGAACAAACCAGGGCCAAGTGGACTCACTGCACATGAGGCATTTTCTTTATGTTTGCGAGCAGCCTATTGGCTGTGACTTCAAACACTGGAAAGCCTTGTTATAGGGGAACCTCTTATCTGAAATTTTCAAGGGACTGTGGCTGAGTTATAGTAGGCGTTTTAATCAAATAGTCACGTTTTGTAAAACCACTATGGAAGATTTGTACTGACTAATGGGGAAAACCATTTATCTTCCTCCCATCTGCTCACTAGCACCCAAAGGTCCCACGGACAAGCCCTCGGCTGGCCCTGAGTTTGCCTGACCTGTCATTTCCAGACCAGCCCTTGTCTTATCTTCCCGTCATAGATAATGTGAAACCACTCATCTGTGGAGCAGAGAATTCTGTGCACATTCCCCAGTGACTCCAGAGAGCATTGCTGTCCATGCTCAGGAGTAGAACCTGTTAATAGCTCTCTGACTCAGGTTCCCTAGCCATGAGAAACCAATGTTCTTCCTTCTAGTCAATAGAATCTATTGTGTTGCCTAAGGTCTATGAAACTGGGTCCATAGATGGGCTGCCTGGCTTTTGGAAGGTGCTCAGGGCACTGTAGCTACTGGAATTACCAATGAGTTCTTCTGCCTGTAAACTAGGTCGACAACTCAGATGGAAAATACCTTAAGGACAATCCCCTGCCCCATCTGTCCTTGTGAGGCTTTCAACAGTAGGGACTCCAGGCCTCAGCAACCCTCTCTTCTGTGGGCACCCCAAGTGTGGGACATCCTGAGAATTCCTGAATAAAACTCCCGTTCCTGGCTGTGCTGGCCCAGCCCCAGAGGAGCCAGGCCGACCTTTGTAACAGGAGAGGCAGCAGCTGACTGGCAGGCAGGCCTAGTCCTTGGGAAATGTGTTCTAATCTTAGAAGGCAGTCTCCACCTTCTGCTGTGGCCTGCAGGACAAATGTCACAGACCTGAGATATACATACCCTGTCACCACTGTGGTCCCTAGAGAAGGGTTTTTGTGGGTCTCTCTAGCTAGCTGACCAGAAAGCCTCGGGCTTACAGAGGGACTCTCCAGAAAGTCAAGCATATTAGGAGGATGAGCACATAGCAGAGCTAAGAGGTTCTGAACAAACTTCAGACAGAGACTGGTTGAGTATTCACTTGATGAAGGTAAATGAATTGTCTAGGAATTAGGCGCATCTGACCTTTTGACTGGGATGTTATGTTGACGTCTACAAAGTTCTCAGTCAAGAATTATACAAGAGAGTTAAAAACAAAACAAACACCCTCATATTGTTTTAAGTAATTTTGTGTCAGACCGCACTCATAGCTACCCTTAGCTGACTGACTATGGTCTGTGACCCTTCATCCCCACCTGTCTGAAGGCTCTGGTGTCATCTTGTCATACAAGCCAAGTTTCAGCCCCAAAAGCCTGGCTCCCTCAGTCCCAGACTGGTGCTGCTGGGTCTGTTCCCCGTCTCACCCTGTCTGAGCACTTCCTGAGGTGCCTTCTCTAATCTCTTTCAGCCCTGCTCTCCCCTGGGCCTCTCCTCCTCGTCAACAGCACCCACGTCTACCCAGAAGCCTCTTGACTCTGCCCTGCACCTCACTTCTTCCCCTCTCTCTCCAGTCACCCGTCAGGAAGTCTCTAACCAAATCAGGACTGTCTGCTGTGTATTCCTACCATCATGTCACCACAGTACACAGGACTAGATGCTTCTCTCTTTGCCTTCTGCTCCTTTTCCTGACCTCTCTTCACAGGTGATGACCGGTCCCTTCTCTCTCAGAATCCATCCATCAGGCTAACACGTACCACTGTGTCCATGCTGTGCCACTCACAGGCTGTGCATTCACCTGCTGCTACTTTTTTCCAATGGTCCATTTGTCCTCTCTTTCTCTCTCTCTCTCTCTCTCTCTCTGTGTGTGTGTGTGTGTGTGTGTGTGTGTGTGTGTGTGTTCGTTCCCCACTCCCCTCTCTCTGAGGGGTCCAGACTAGCCTTAAACTTGTGACATAGCAGGAGGTGACTTTGAATTTCTGATCTTCCTGCCCCTACCTCCCAAGATCTGGATTTACAGGTGTGCACCACCACACCCAGTTTATGAAGTGCTGGGGCTTGAACTCAGGTCTTTATGAACACGAGGCAAGCACTCTACCAACCTAGCTGCATCCTCAACCCCATCATCTGCTTCTTGCATATGCTCCAATTAAAAAGGAGGGGCTTCTCTTAGCCCCTGCATTCTAGGGTTCAAACATTAGGGTATCCGTAGCTACTAATGATCACCAACTTATTTATTGTTTGGGAGGTCAAAAGGTCAAAATGGGTCTTAATAACTGAAATCAGTCTAGAGACATGAGGAGAGAACCCATTTTCTGTCTTTTTCTTTTTCTTTTTTTCCAGTGTCCAAAGGCTGCCTGCATTTGTTGACTTGTGGTCCTTTACTTCATGGTCAAAGTCAAAGCAATGGGTGGAGACTTAGCTCCAGTCACTGATGACTTTCCTTCTGTTTTGTCTCTCCTACACAGGACCCACCCAGACCCTACAGAACATGCCCCTCTTTTAAGATCAGCTGATAGGCAACTTAATTCCAACCAGGTGCTTCATCTGTCGTTTACCATGTGACCTTGCATAGTGACAGTTTCCAGGGACCAGGATGTGGTCACAGTTGCTGTGTCCAGGAGAACATTATTCTCTCTCATGATGCCCGGCCTATTTGTTATACTTCAGTATTTGCTTCCAGTGGTGCAGGCTGTCCTCATCCTGTCCAACCGCACAGTTCTCCAATGTGCTCCCCATTCTCTGTGTCCTCAAAGTCTTGGGGCCATCTAGTGTACAAGGCAAGCCAGGGGTCATTCTGACATCATAGATGCAGAGGCTGGGGCTTCAGGCGCTCATGTGACGTGCCCAGGGTTACCTAGAAAGTGGAAGCCCCAAGAGAAATGAAGATATCGTAGAAATGAGGATATATTGAAGGCTCTCCTCAGCTAGTCTGCTTGACAGCAGACATGGTCAGCACCAGGGAGACGGCTGAGGGAAGGAGGAAGACGATGACAGCACGTTTATCTTCTTAGTGGTGTTCTCTTCAAAGAGGGACAGAAGATTACCTGTCCAACATCCCCAAGATATATTGAAATATCTAGCATTGTGGCTGGAGAGATAACTCAGGGATTAATAGCACATACTGCAGCCTGACTTGGCGGCACACAGCTTTAATTCCAGCACTTGGGAAGCAGAGGCAGGTAGATCTGAGTTAAAGGCCAGCCTGGTCCACAGATCAAGATCTGTGACAGCCAGGGCTACCCTGTCTCAAAAAACAAACAACAAACAAAGGCATATTACTCTTGCAAAAGCCCCGCATTTGGTTTCCAACATCCAAATTGAGTAGCTCAAAACTGCCTACAACTCCAGTTGTGCGACCCAACTGTCTTCTGGCCTCTGCAGGCACATGCCCTCAAAGGCACACACGCAATTTAAATTAAAAAAAAGACATCTTCAAAATAAAAGCAATATTCATTGTTGCGATGTCTACCTTGAGACTAAACAGCAGATTCTTTAGCATTCCAGCCCACATCAGCCTAAGGAGTGAATTGTGTTCTGTGGCCCATGTTCTATGTGACAGCTTTCACTTCGCAGTTCTGCTATACTGAGTGAGCACTAGAGAAATGAGTCTGTCACCCAGGAAGCTTATCATAAGTACTGGCTGTGACAGGCTCATCACTTCCTCTGTGAGGCTGTCCCTGGTGCCTCTTCCCCATGCTTCTGGAATAGTGAGTCCAGCCAGCACACAATAGCCATTCTCACCATGAATATAAATACATACATTTATTTTAATCACCACCCAGGCCTTCGGGTAGACCAGATGCTCTGTGAGTTCCAACACCGTGAATTTTACCTCACAGTTCCCATATTCACCATTGTTAGGCACACACAAAGCCTCTGCTGGTTCTTGCAGCAGACTCATTCTATCCTTGAAGAGCGCTAGGGTCTGGTACCTATTTTATAATCATCTCCTTAGCTCCTTCCCCCAGCAGACCTGTGAGAACAAGAAGATGCTGTAAGTGAAGGAGGCAGAAGAGAGAGATCAGGGCTGCAGCAACAAAGTCAGCTTTCCCTCTTTCAGCAGCTCTCTCTCAAATCGACAGACCCTTTAGGGTGTCTGTTAAGGATTTGCTCTCTCTTAAAGTCATACAATTTTACTGAGATATAACTAACACATTGTACAATTCATGTATTTAAAGTGGACGATTAACTGGTAAGATGGCCGGGGGCATGTGGAGAGGCCTCCAAGCCTGACAAGTTGAGTTCAACACCTGCGACCCACTTCATGGGAGGAAAATTGACTCTAACCTCCAACGTGCACACTGTGACACCTGTGTATGAGTGTGTGCGCGCGTGCGCGCGCGCGCACACACACACACACACACACACACATTTAGTAAATAAGTAAATTTTAAAAATCAATGGATGCTGGGTGTGGTAGTGCACGTCTTTAATCTCAGGACTTTTGAAGCAAAGCAGGTGGATTTCTGTGAATTAGAGGCCAGTCTGTCTAGTCTACAGAGTGAGTTCCAGGACTGCCAGAGCTGTCACAGAAAGAAACCCAGTCTTGAAAAAAACCAATCAATCAATAAATAGATATTCCAGGCGATTAGAACTGGCGCGTTGGCTCACACCTATAATCCCAACACGTGAGAGGCTGATGTAGGAGGATTTCTGTAAGTTTGACACCAGCCTATGCTGCAGAGTGAGACCCTGTCTCAAAAGGGGGTGGGGTGCACACTGAAATGATTTGTATTATATCCACAGATCCATGCAACCATCATCAGTCAACATCAGAGCATTTTGTAATCTCCAAAACAAGAAACCTCCCTCTGTAGCCGTCACCCCATCTTCTCCCATCTTCTCTGGGCACCCACTAATCTGCTTCCAGGTTTATAGATTTGCTTGCTCTGGGCTCATCATACAAATAGAATCAAATGATAAGTGATCTTCAGGGCTGCCTTCTGTTTAGTGATGTATATGTCTGTCTTCCCTACGCATCCATATCTCATTCTCTTTTAAAAAATATTATCATATGTGTGATAGAAAGGCTGTGTATGTACCAAGGGATGCATATGAATGTCAGGGGATAGTCTTGTAGATTCAATTTTCTTCTTCCACCTCTTTGTATATCTTAGGAATTGAGCTATAAGCATTTTACTTGATGAACTGTCTCACAAGCACCTAATTTTTATTCCGTCTATAGCAAATATTATTCCACTGTGTAACTGTGTTGCATTCTACTTCTCCATCCATCAGCCAGTGGACGTGGACCTGATATTGTGATTCAAGTGCTTTGATTGACTTAGGGATCAGTAGCTAGGATGTGTGTTTATGATTCCTGTGAAATGTTCCTGGGGATGGTCAATGAGTAAAGGATGGAGTGAGAGTATCTGCTATGTACCCCCCCTTGGCGATAAAATAGATCATCATAATGGTTGACGCAGAATGCCCCACTCTTAAGGGCAAAGCACGGTGTCTCTGTCAGCTGGGCCCTCTGTACTGCAGAGGAAATAGATGAGAAAGAGGTAGGTTAGGACTAACTCTGAATATTCCTTAGCCCATTCAGGCAAGCTTCTAGCCTCATAACCAACAGTCAGCAAGATGGGACAATTATTAAACCCTTCCTACGTGCCAAGTCCTACCCTAAGCATTTTATAGGCATAGCTCATCAAGTCTTGCCAATGGTTCTATAACATAGCACTATCATAATAATTCCCATTTTACAGATTGAGACTCTGGGACACGAAGTTTGGTAACGACTGTATTCAATGTGGCTGGAAGTTGACCTGACTAGGGGTATGGAGGAGGTGAAGGAAGGATAGACATATACCCAGAAAAGGTGGGGGCAGGTGGGCTATGCAGACTCTGATGGAATGATACAAACTAACTATAGACCCTCTAACATCAGCATGTTTATTATGTACAGAATGGGGTGGGAGTAGGGGTCAGAGAGTTGGATGTGTTTGCAGGGGAGCAATCTCTGGCTGTAAACTTCCAGGAGGAGAAAGCTGCAGTTGTAGTACTGGTCACTCATAAACACTCACATTGGGCCAGAAGAAAGCTTTGCCTAACCAGAGCTTGGCCCAAATGGAAAAGAATCTGCCAGTTCCCTATGAGTCAGAGGTCTTGATCCTTGACATGGCCAGCTCATGTCAAACAATACACATTCACTCAGGACTCCTGGCTCAGGACTCCACTCGCCCCCTACAGCTAACATCTAGGGCCACTGAACGGAAAATGCAGGGATAGTATTTGGACTCAATCTGAAGCCTGCCCTGCACCTCACACAGAGCACGGTAAAATTGTCCGTGTCACCTGCCTAGACCATAAGGCACATTTCCAATCAAGTGGAGAATCTGTGGCTATTAGTCTGGTTCTTGCTATCCATGAGAGAAGGATGATGTATCCACAAAAAACCAGGACACCAGTTGCAATTGTGTTGAAGCAAAGGATATATATATATCCTCATTCACAAATCGGGAATCTGCAGCTCAGTAGCTGATCAGCTACTGTTGATCAGCTTTCCACTGCTGTATTCACAGATACCCTAGTTAAATCAACTTTAAAGTAGGAAATGTTTGTCTAGGTGTGCGAGTTCTGAGGTTTCCATGGCCAATTGGCCTTGCTGCTTTGGGGTAGCATGCTACATCATAGGGGGCGTGTACAACAGAGGAGACTCACTTCATGGTATCCAGGATGCAAAGAGAAAGGAGAGGACAGGGTCGTAAGATACCCTGCTAGGGTATGTCCCGGTGACTTAATGCCCTAACACTAGACCCAAATTCTTCAGATAGCCTCTCAATAGTAGGCTAGAAACCAAAGTTCAAACACATCGACCTTGTGAACACTGAAGGTGAGGCCCCTTCCCTTCCCACATCACATGCAACCAGAAGCCTGCGTCTGACTCTGATATATTTATTGTCCCTGGACCTAAATAATTTCTTTCCTTGGCCTTATACCACAGTGCACAGGTCTTTCAGAAAACATAGCGTCCAGATTACATTGCTAAACTGCAAGCATTGTCATGAACATTCCTATTTCCTGTTACCCATCATGGTTGTCTGGACATTCACCCAAACTCTAACCCCGCTGTGTTCCTGCCATTATATCTGCTGATCCCCACCTGGAGAACTCTCCAGGACTTCTGTCCTTAGACACTCAGGATTGTGCCCCATAGTCACCCTGCTGGGGTCACTAGGCTGCAACACCAAGTCCCAGATGAAATATTGGAAAGCCCAGAGAAACCCAAAGAAGAACCCACCCCTTGCTGATGCCTGGGCTCCTTTGGTGGGTTGAATGTTTTACATGGGTTTTCCCTCAGAGGGAGTTACAGAAGCCAAGGAACTTCCATTTTCAGGTCCTCAAATCCTACAAGTGGGTAGGACGGAGACGTTTGGGACTTTTTTTTGTTCTGTGTGAAAGAAATATCTGTTCCCATGTGGCCGTTTCTATTTTTCTATCTCAAGTCTTCACAGCTGTTGTTCATCTCCACATTTCCATCTTCTACTTCCCCCTAAAGCTGGCTGCTCCAGTGAAGGCGTCACTTGTTCCCACAATGCATTTGACAGTGTCTGGAGATGCTCAAGAGAGAATGATTGAATGAACCACCAAGAGGGATGAGGGACATTGTTCTACCCCATCTGAAATTCACACCCAGGGGTGATCCACCTTTGTGGATAAAAGCCAGCTCACAGTGTTCAGCCTTTGATCTCTGCCCTCCCGTGTTCTGTCTTTCCTCTGATTGATGCAACCTTGTGACTTCAACTGCCACCTATACCTGGCCACTTTCAGGTGCCTGCCTTCATTTCCTCCTTCCATCTCTAGACTCGGTGTATGTTAACTCTCTCTGCTCTCTACTGCATCTCAACTAGGGTGTCTATGCGACAGACTTTCATGAGGAAAGTACCGTTCCCTCTCCATCTGCCCCACCCACTTTTCCTCCCACAAGCAGCCTCCCCCAACCCAAAAGAAAATACTTCAGGTGTCCCATTGTCTGTAGCAAAGGTCCACGCACTGTTTTTTATTCTGCTTTGTCCCTCACACCTGCACATGCTTCGTCGGTAATTCCAGAAGTTTTACCTTCAAATTCACTTTTCTCCCCATCTCCTGGCTTCATGTCTGGTCCTCTTTGCTGTCCTAGCTAGGCCATGCCCGCCTAGCATCTGCCTTTGGCCTCGTTCCCATACTCACCCACCTTCCACGTGCCACCTCTTTCTGTGTAACCACACTCAGAATAAAACACAAGCTGCTTGTGATGATGTATTCACTGGGCTGGCCCCACATTAACTCTGATCTATTCTTTATCTTTCCACCCAGCTCTGGTGCCCAAATTGTCCTGGTGTCATTTATCTCTGCTCTCTCTCAGCCTCTTCCTGTTGGTGATTCTGCTCAGAACACTGTCTCCCTGTCTTTTCCCTACCTGGAATTTGATGGAGATACTCCTTTCTCAGAGATGTCTTTCCACACCCCCGTAGAGATGATCTGCTTTGCCTCCGTCATGCTCCATAACAATCCCATGCCACCTTGTTGCTCTACATGCATCTGTGATGTAGTTTTCTCTCACAGGAATAGACATTTTAGAAGGGCAACAATTCTGCCTTGTTCACTTTTACACTCAGAACCTAGAACAGGGAATGTGATGGGAGGCCATTGAGATGCGCCCTCCGGTGAAGGGGTAGGATTAGTGGGGCCTGAGGTGTGGGAACAGCTGGCACTTTAGAACCCAGGTGGTTCCCATGCCATCATTTACTCACTTCACAGAAAGTTTCCCTGCACTATGGTCTCGCTTTTCTCCTCTAGAAGAGGAAAGATCAGACAGTAGGTCACTGCTCCAAGAACGGTACTCCCAGAGGGATAAGTGGACCTGCCTAGCCTGGTCCAGGAGCCACTCCATCATCCTAGGATGGCAACGAGGGAACCATTGGGATAAATGGAAGAATTGGGAACAAAGAGAACACCCCAAGTCACTGCACTGATCCTTCCCAAGTGATGTAAGGGATTGTTACTCTTCCTAGGAGATAGCCTTGTCTTAAGATCCTTTTCCATTCTGGAAGACCAAAAGGCAAGCATCTTGTATGCCTCCGAGGCTCTGGCTTCACTGTTCTAATGAGCAAGGAGCCTTCTTATTGGCTAAGAGGAAAAGATCCTCTACCCTTGGGCACAGACCTCTTGTTGACAATCAGGCTTCTCAACGTGGCTTGTTCCCCCAGACTGTGGCCCAGAGACTGTTAGTCACTTCCACTTTGGAACAAGAAGGAGGGTGGAGAAGCGGTGCAGAGCCAGAGAGGTAGCAAAGCCTTCTTCCAGCCCGGACACAAAGGTTTCACTATGTAGATGGTCAGCAGCCTCCAAATTGTATTTACTCAACATGGTAACAGCGTCTGGGAAGTTCCACATAATCTAGACACAGGCTCCTCAGTTCTCGGAAAATCCCACAGACATGGAAAGAAAACACCACAGGTGATTTTCTCCTGGCCTCGGCAGAGCCAGACATTCTTGAAATTGTGGTCTCAAAGGTAGCTTGCAGAGCCAGGTTTGTTTGGTGGCAGGAAGGGTGTGACAAGCAAGATTCAGTCTCAGAAGGATGTTACGGTGGCCGGGACTGCAACCAGGTGTGGTCCACAGGGTAAGTTAAGGTTGTCAGCAACTGCAGGAGCAGGCAGCTAGGGTCTATGCTGACAGATAGGGCCGAATGAGAAAGGAATGGAGAAACCAAGCTCTGATGAGCACATTCTACACGTCAGGCCCAGTGCTAAGTACTTTATGAACCAGGAAAAAAGATATTAGTCCAAGGAGGCTGCGGGAATGCTTAGGAGGTAAAGACTCTGAAGCCATTCTTTTTCGTTTGGTTTTGTTTCAAAACAGGGTTTCCCTGTGTAGCCCTGGTTGTCCTGCAACTCACTCTATAGACCAGGCTGGCCTCAAATTCGCAGAAATCAACCTGCCTCTGCCTCCCAAGTGCTGAGATTGTGCCATCACCGCCAGGCTGAAGTCTTTCTTAGAACCAAGAATACAAGGGCTACAGATGTTGTTCATTTGGTAGAGTGCTTGCCTAGAATGCACAAAACCCTGGGTTCAATTCCCAGTGCTGCATAAAACTGGGCATTGTAATGGATGCATGTAATCAGGGAGAGGAAGCAAAGAGATGAAAAGTTCAAGATCTCCAGGCGTGATGTTGCAAGCCTTTAATCCCAGCACTGGGGAGGTAGAGGCAGGAGGATCTCTGTGAGTTCAAGGCCAGCTGGTTTACAAAGCAAGTTCCAGGACAGCCAGGGCTACACAGAGAAACCCTGTCTCAAAACAAAGTTCAAGATCATCCTCAGCTACACAGTGAATTTAAGGGTAGCTTGATTTACGTAAGACCTGGAGGGGTGTACAGCACAGAAGTGAGAGAGTGGCCTCACTGATAACCTGAAGGCCCAGTGGGAGCTCCAGCCTGGGATGGGCTTGCAAGCTGTTGCACCCACTGAAGGACCTTTGTGGCCAGGATTGTCATGCCAGATGGAAGCAAAGCCTCACATGGGCTGAGCCACCAGCCTGAAGATTGTGCTTCTTCCATTGCACCTGCGCAGCTCAGTGGCTAATAATAATTTCAATACTTACATAACAGCCCTTTACAGTTCTTAAAGTGCTTCCACAGGATATAATACTTAACTCGTGGCCCTCGGTGGATGTCAGGGTCAAATAGTCCATGATTAATTCCATTTGGTTTCTCCTGTGTGTCTTAGGCTAAATGATGTGTATCTCTGGGCTTCAGTGTGCACAACTATCATCTGTCAGTATTCTGAAATTTTGGAAAGGAGGTGTTCTGGAGAGTGGTGGGGGTGAGAAGCCTTACCGGTTGAAGAAAATTCATTAACCTAGGGGACTTAAGGGGACAAATTCTGTATTAGAATCTTTCCTTTCACCCAACTTGTAAGCCCTAAGTGCTTCCAGAGCCTTCCATTCCCCTGCTGTTGAGCCCCTTGCCATGCACAGTCTTGAGACAGGGAAGTTCCGGTGTTTTTGATCCCTCTGTGGTTCTATTTTTAACTGGAATGTCTTTTACTGCACCAGCAGCCTTCAGCGCCTGGAAGCTGAGGTAAGGTGCACTGTCAGCAGGGCCAGAGTAATAAATAGCAGTGGACAGAGGCCACGCTGGTGTGTAGCAGGAAGCTAGACAGATCTTTGCCAAGGGCAGCTCAATTCACCACACTCTGTCCCTAAAGCCTTACTGATGTTCCAGAACAGTGAATTACCAGTCTTTGACCACTGCTCATGTGGCCTGGTCTGCACCAGTCCTGACCATCTAACAGCCTCTTTAGATGGAGCATTCAAGCTTCCGGGGCTTTCCCGGCAACTTGGAGAAAAATTGGCCTCTTGAATAGAGGTGAATCGTTTGAAATCTTCCTTGAAATCAATGTTAGTGTTCATTTAGGCTGTTGTGGGGATGAACTTTTGTGATGCAGGAAAAATGAATTAAGTACTAATTTGTGCCCCAAAAGAACCATTTCCATCAAGAGGTCCATTCATTCTGGCCTATCTCTGCACAAATTTCCTTTCCAATATGTTACATTTACTCACTTGACTGCCAGGAGGTATCAGGAACCAAATCAAAATCCCTGGAGGCCCTTTTAGTACCAGAGGGACCTGGAAGGGTCTGTGCACAGGGGTATGAGTGGCATAGAGATGCATGCTTGTCACTGGAGTGAGACACGATCCATATCAGCTGTCATGATACCTGTGGGGAGGCAGAGGTGGGGGCAGACTTGCTACCTAAGTCCTCCCAAGACAAAGGGAGGGTGAAAGCTTCTCTGTCTATATTAAGAAATGTCACTATAGTGGTGACAAAAAGGCAAAAACCTAGTAGCTCAGGACTAAGCACGTAAGATCACATTTAAAAAAACAAAAACAAAAAACGCCTGAGATGTAAGGTCAGCAGGATTACTCAACCAGCAAAGGTGAGTTCAATTCCTGGGACCCATTGGTGGAAAGAAAGAACTGACGCCCACAAGAGGCAGCCAGGATAAGGGGGCTGCTGGAGCTTAACCAGAGACTTGCTCACCCGTCTGAGTCTGAGCCTTGACTGGGGTGGTGCCAATGTCTCTCCTTAGGGCTGTCTGAGTTTGGTGACTATTTAATGACCACTGGGGTTGGGATGACAGGGAACAAAGTTGTTGTTATTATGACTGGCTTTGGGTCCAGCTTGTGCTCTGCAAATTGTCCTCTGCCCTACACACACACACACACACACACACACACACACACACACACTTTAAATTTAAAAAGCAAAACCAGAAGGATCTGGGTATGGTGGTGCACACCTATAATCCCAGCCCTTGAAAAGAAAAGGTAGAAAGGTTATGAGTTCGAGGTCATCTTAGTTTACAGAACAAGACCCTATATCAGAGAAATTCAATCAGTAAATCAAAAGCAGTAAATTCAGTAAAATGTAAAATTCAAAATCACTACATTCAAAAACAGTGTGTGTGTAGCAGAAATGAGTTTGCCATTTCCAGGGTCAGTAACTCATCCTCTGAGTCATGGTGACAAATGGCACATGGGATGGACTATGCCCTTCAGGCAATCCTGGCCTTAAACATCAATAAACTAATGACCAGGACTGAAGGCTGGACATAGCCAGCCATAATAACAACAACCCTGATCATTGTCACCCTGCTTCCCACAAAGCAGCCGTTATATAGTCAGTCACTAAGCAGAGTGGCCCTAAGGAGGGACACTGGCATCACCCCTGCCAAGGCTGGATCCCTGAAGCAATGGGAAGGGCAGAGCAGGTCTCTGAATCTCAACAGGTCCCTTCTCATCCGGTCTGGTCTGCTACTGCCTCTCATGTCATTCATTAAA
Organism: Phyllotis vaccarum; assembly: GCA_033318265.1. Lineage (NCBI taxonomy): Eukaryota > Metazoa > Chordata > Mammalia > Rodentia > Cricetidae > Phyllotis > Phyllotis vaccarum. The sequence continues at coordinate 28,251,207 of JARWLC010000017.1, forward strand.
TTAATAAATGGCCACTATTACCCAAGTCATTCAGTTAACTAGGGAAAACAAAATCACATACATTTGGATGTGAAAATTCTAGAAAGAGCAAATGCTCTCTCCATTTCCTACAAAGATCCTGGCTCCAAATGCATCCTGCTACCCCACTATTGCCATCTTTCTGGCATTGAAAAGGAGAAGGAGGTTTGCAGACTCCTGTTGACACTTCCCCTGAAAGACCCCAACCTGACTGCCTCCAATCCCTCAGCTCCTCTCTAGGACAAGGCCTTGTTTTGTTTGTCCTTAGGAGTACATCCAGAACCCTGATACATTGTAGCTTCTCATTAAATGTAGATGACTGAACAGTGTGCCCGGTGTGTGTGTGTGTGTGTGTGTGTGTGTGTGTGTGTGTGTGTGTGTGTGTGTATGTGTGTATGTGTGTATGTGTGTATGTGTTTGTGCATGCATGTATGTGTGTGCATGCATGTATGTGTGTATGTGTGTGTATGTGTGTGTGCATGCATGTATGTATGTATGTGTGTGTGCATGCATGTATGTGTGTGCGTGTGTGTATGCATGTATGTGTGTATGTGTGTGTATGTATGTGTGCATGCATGTATGTGTGTATGTGTGTGTAAATGCATGTATGTGTGTATGTGTGTGTATGTGTGTGCATGCATGTGTGTGTGTGTGTTGTGTTTTTAATTTTGAATTAAACTACAACTTGTTCTTGGATATTGGAGCCAGTTTCAAAACACTGTCAAAAATGTCTTGTCACAGAATTCCTGACGGAATCACAAAACAGGTGTCTTTCATGGTACCCCACGTGATCCTTTGAAGAGCAGAGTGTGCACTTGCTGATTAAGGTTCGTCTCTCTTTTTGTTTGCCAGGAAAGATCAGCAGAGACCAACTCCAATGTGGACAGCTCAGCACAGCCTTCTGTGGCCCAGCTGGCTGGGAGGTTTCGGGAGCAAGCAGCTGTAGCCAGGGAGGTGAGTCTGGAGACTTGGTGTGTCCTCTTCTGGGAGGGGACTGGAGGAAGGAGAAGCCTGTCAGGCCCTGAGGAGAAAGAGCCTTGGCATTTACCAAATTAGGAAGAAAAGCCAGAGAGGGTCCCCCTGAATGTTAAGAATGTGCCACCCCAGGCTTGAGCTTGGACAGAATCCTTCCCTACCAGAGTCAGGCTTCCACTGTGGTGAAGAGGGGCAAAAATCAGGCAGTGTAGACTTCTTTGCATCTTGAGCTTCCGCTGACATCAATGGGTGCTGTGCCCCTTTGTCCAGCCTGGATGGGTTTAGAGTAAAGATGTCCCCACACCCAGCTTCTGCTTCTAGCTTAGGAAGCAGGAGATAGATCCAGAACTGAGAATTTGGAAGGAAGCACATTCCAAAAAAAAACCCAAAAACAAACAAACCAGGAATGTAGGACCATCAGATTCTAGAAGAATCCTGCTGAAAAAGAAAATGATTCTTTTAAGTGTTACGACTTTGGACAGTTGGACTAGATGGTCCCCTTCATGTAGGATGTGGCTCCCATTAGAAGTGAGCTGAGGCGGTGGTGGCACACACCTTTAATCCCACCCAGTATGAGGCAGATGGATCTCTGTGAATAGCCCAGCCTGGTCTACAAAGCAAATTCCAGGAGAGCCGGGGCTGCACACAGAGAAACTCCAGAAAACAAACAAACAAACAAGTGAGCTGGTGAGCATATCATCCGTGTGCTGCACACCTGTGATCTGAGCACTTGAGGACCAAGACCCTCTGTCAAAGAGTAAAAGCAAGGGAGAGCCCCCATGTGGAGAATCTGCTGTGGCCCTCAGACTGTGACAGCTCAGCTCTATCTAGACAGAGCAATGCTCTAAAGGACAAAGGAGATGGTGCTGACCTAAGGGGCTGGTTCTACCCCGGGGCCACGAAGGGAAAATGTGGATGTCATCTTGAGAGACTGGCTCAGAGCAGGGGACCACGTGTCCAAGAGGACAGTATTGCTGAACAGAAGAAGAAAGCAGAAAACAGTGCCCACAGCGCTAACCACTCAGTAGGACAGTCCCTTAGACAGTCAGCCCCCACTATTCCCTTCTTCTCTAGGCCTCCCTAACCATTCCTCACACCGCTTTCCAGCCCTCCATTTTCGTCCTGTTTGCCCCATTCACTGCCTCTCTTTTTCTCTGTGTCGTCTGTCACTCTCCATCTAGACACCAGCCAGTAAACCAACAAGAAGGAAACCTCCCAGCTCCCTCCCCCTGTTCCCCCCCAAGGTAGAGCTGGGCCAGAGTGGTGAGGAGGTAAGTGCTACCCTGGGACCAGAGATGCTGCCTGTGGGCTTCCATCCATCCTCTTTGTGGGAACCGCTACGGACATCACACGTTTAGACCTTGACACCTGCACGGGTGTCTCTCCACCTCAGACACAAGAATGAGTCTCTCCTGATACTTCCTGGAGCTTTTACCTTGGAGGCTAGCTTTCCCAGTCTCTTATACTGAGATGCCTTAAGGACCAGTCAAGGACCAGAGCCATTTGTAGAAGAGGTATAGATGGGTCCTGGAAAGAGAGGCTGTGCTGCCAGAAGCAGAGCTTTAATGCTAGAAAAGTTCACGGTCTCTCTGTATCCTTGAAAAGGCTGCCTATTGTTTGGGATCACTGGGAAAAAAAAACCAGAGCACACAGGAGGCCCCTGGCCCTCGGATATAAATAGCCAGTGCTGCGAACATAATGGAGGCTCTGGTGTCATAGATCATAGCCAGTAATAGAGTCCCAGCCCCGCACGCTTGTCCAGCCTTAGTTATCTAATTGTAGCTGTTAGAATGACTGCTGCAGCCCCAACCCAGCAGCCCATGATCTTTCACTGTGGTCACGGCCCTGGTCAAGTCAGAAGCCAATTTGCATGTTGTCTTCAAGCCAGGGAGACCAAGCCCAAAATAGAGCGAGCAAATCACAAGGCTCAGTCTCCAGTTCCCACCTCAGCTCCCTCTTTTTTCCTCTCCTTCTTTCTGGGGATCAGCATCCTGATAAAAGGCACCACATACCCCTGTGGACTTAGGCAGACCTACATTTTGTCTCTTTTGAAGTGGAACCGGTTGATGTAGATGAATGGGGGTTTTTTTGAAACTTTTTGTCAACCCAGAGCTCACAAGGGCATCAAAAAGCAGAGAACTGAGACCAGTGACATGACTCAGTGAGTAAAGGCACTCACGTGCCACCAAGCCCGATGACCTGAATTCAATCCTTGGCAACCATGTGGTCAAAGAGAAAGAACTCACTCCCCAAAGTTGTCCTCTGACCTCTATACACATGCTATGACACCTGTGTGCCAGACATACCCCATACACATGCTAAATATAAATAAGTATATAAATAAATAAATAAACGTAATTAAAAAGCAGTGAACTTAGTGCTTGGGGTATGGCTCTGTGGTTCGAGCACTCGTTGCTATCCCAGAGAACCTGGGTTCGATCCTCATCACTCCCACCATATGATGATTCACAACTATCTGTAACTCCAGTTCCAGGGAAGTTGATACCCTCATTTGGCCTCTATGGACCCCAGGCATCAAGACATCCACACACGTAAAAATTACTTAGTTAAAAATAATTTTTTTTAAAATTTAAAGGGCAGAGAACTCATAGCTACTCCCAATCAAGTAGAGGTGGAGTCTGGGGCTCTTCTGCTCTGGGAATAACTCCCTCTCCAGTGAGCAGGGTGGTCTTGTGAGCTGAGAAGTCCCAAGAGTTTAGTTTACCTAACTATGTTTCTTGGGTTCGTCTCCTCAGCTGCTGGCAGCATGATGGCTTCATGGAGTTCACAGCCAATGCTGCCACCACCAACTTCTTTTGGCAAAGGGCTAATTCTCCTTGCATCGCTTCCCTGTTGAGCATGGCACTCTGCTGTGGTTATAAGGATGACCCTGTGGCCGTCTGAGGCTGTCCCCTGATAACATAGGCTTGTCCCAAGAGGAGCCATTACCCCACACTAGTTCCTCATTTGTAAAAGGAAGGCAGGAACATTACCAGAAAGAGTGCAGGATGGGGGCTGCGAGATGGGGAAGCTTCGCTAATGGGAATAAAAGCAGATGAAATGGGTCAAGTTTTTAAGGATTGGATGATAAGGCTTCATTTCATGGACTTTATAAGAATAAGCATATAGTTTTTATCCATGGGGCAAGAAATCCAGGAGTTAAAGGCATGTAATGGCCAAGGAGTGGGAAGAAGAGGAAGGTGTGTTTAAACAGAAAACCCTTGGTGGGGAGATGCTGTTTTCATGCCAGCAACACTGTTCCCAGGATCGATGACTTGCTTTATGTCTTGAAATTCAGAGTCAGTGTCATGGCAAACAGTTGTTTGTAATCCAGGCACTTCAGACACTTTGACAATTTGAGATCAGACTGGTCTATATATCAAGCTCCAGGCCAGCCTGGACTTCCGAAGGAAATCTTTGTCAGAGAAAGCGGCCACAGATCGCCTGGCAGGGATGGATGGAAGTGTTACATGCCTGTGCAGTCCATGCAGCCTATAGGAACCCTGATATCCTTCCAGTTACCCTAGGTTGCTAATGCACAGGAATGGAAAGGATCACTTCATTCCTTACTTCCTATACCTTCTGGGCCTGGGATGTGGGGTCAGCTGCCAGGATTTCACTTGCTGACTGTGGGCAAAATAATGTTACCTTTTTTGAGAACCAGATGACCAACTGTTGAAAGGATGTGAACAGCACTTTATCTGAAACTATCGAGTCTAGAGCTTCTAGATGTCATAATACATTTTTGGAATGTCACATTAATATACATATACATAAAATGTGTGAATGTCAAGCTGGTTTATCTCTAGCTTTAGCCTTAGCCACTGGCCTGGAGCCTGTGATTATATTATAGACTAAATGCTGCCATCTGCTGTTCATCATATGAACTACACCAGCTGTTGTACAGGATTCTTTCTGCTCTATAGTCAAATCATTAATGAGTTCCACAGTCCGCATCTGCTGGAACTCCAGCACTCTCTGTGGTTAAAAGGCACTGTTTGTTGGATTTCCACTGTATTCAAAAAACAGTTGGGAGAGTTAAGGGAATAACGTACATCACATTCATCTTCATGTAACTAGCATGATACATGATGGCATTAGTAGATGCTAAACACATATCTGCTAAATTAAATAAATATTCAGTGTTTAACAAAATTATAGTATATTAACCATGCTCTTGGTGGAATTTTCTAAAATATTAATTCAATGGAGGGATTTTTAATAATACCTCAGTCTGATTTCATCCCTAGACTGTGATTTATTGTTTTATTTATGACCATTTTTCTTTTTGTCTGTGAAATTCCCTTCCATTGTTGATTTGCCATGTAGAAGGCCGTGAGGTGAAGGTCTTGATCCCCACAGATGTAGTTTTTCCTCCTAATGACAATGAAGTCATTCTTTTGGGATGGGAGGCTTCCTGTGGTACAAATGTCTGCCCTGACTTATCAGCTCAAACTCAAGTGATCTTGCTTGTGGTGATTGAGGGGAGGAAAATGAAGTCTGTCTCACCCAGACCTGACGAGGTAAGTGGGTACGACACCAAAGCAATGACAGCATGAGAGACCACCCTCCCTTCTCCCTCTGGCTCACGAGGTTATTTTTTGGTCTATTTGCTCTGTAGAAATCACCATCTAACACCAGCCACCCTCCTAAAATCAAGGTGAAGAGCTCTCCTCTGATTGAGAAGCTTCAGGTAAATGTCAAGTGCATCCTGCCTCATGCATACCCCCGTGGCACCTGTGATCCAGCCCCTCCCCGATACCCATCATAAGCCACGTTTTTAAACAGCCTGGACTTAACAATGCTGCTTCTTAGCCTGTGAATTTTCTATATTTAAGTATTACCATGACTCAGCCTTGTCTGTTTTGTGTATTCATCCTTAGGGCCACACACAGTAAGTAGTGGCTACCTTCCTAAACATGTGGAATGCCTGTAGCCGAGTGCTAGCAAACTGTGGAAGCTCTCAAGGTCATCAGTCTTTCCTCAGGGGAGTGCTGGATGGGGGAGACATTGGGAATGTGAGGTATTGGCCAAGCAATGCATGAGAGAAACCAGAAATTGGCCATAAAAAGCTGTGGAGGTCAGGCCAAAAGCTGGGACAATTGAAGAACCTGAGTCTTAGGAAGGATACTTAGATTTGCTCAAGATCATACAGCAGCTATTAATAGAAAGATCCTATATTAAATATAATTGGGTGTGTAGGGCTTTCTTTTGCTCCACTGGCCTCACCTGCCTGTGCCCTCTGAGAAGTCTTACATATGACTCACCCAGTTAGACCTACTCAACTGTGGAGGTTTGGGTCTACAAAATACGGGGAAGAGGTGCACCCCCAGATGGCGCTAAAAATCTGTGGACTGGTGATGTAGCTCAGTTGTCAGAGTTCAGAAAGCCCAATTCAATTCCAAGTTCAATTCCTAGCGCCTCAAAAACTGGACATGGCAGAACATGCCTGCAATCCCAGCACTCTGAAGTGAGAAGGCTCAGAAGTGCAAGGCCATTCCTGGCTACATAGTGAGTTGAAGGCCTGAATCCATGAGGCACTGTCTGGGCTGTTAATACATAATCTCTCCATAACCGTCTGTTTGCTCTAGAGTCTGTAAGGTTGAGCTGGGGACTTCCACCTGTTCCCCTACAGAACCTATAGATTCTCTTGGGACTTACTTACCTTTGGGTAATCTCCCTTTGGTCTCCTTTCATACCTGTTTTGGTCTGTTCTACTGTATTGTAATGCCCCAGAGAAGAATACAGTATCCACCATTGTGCATGCTCCAAAGTCTCTCTACCTGGAGGCCTGAGGGACAAGCAGGCCTGTCGTGATCCTCAGGAAATATAAGCCACCTTCATACCAGGAAACCAACACTGACTTCGTAGAGTGGTTGCAGAGGTGATAACTATATACAGCAGATATTAATAGGCAGCAAATGCTATTGGTCAATGGGAAGATAACGCGGTGCCAAACACTGCAAGAACCTGGGAGCTGAGGACCAGCAGTTGGTCTCTGGGCCACTGTCACTAATCTCTAGAGCTGTTTCACTTTATTATTATTACCGTTGTTGTCAGGCAGGCAGGGTTTCACTCTGTAGCCCCAGCTTGCCTAGAACTCACTAATGTAGACCAGACTGACCTCAAACTCACAGGCCTCTGCTTACCTCTGTCTCCTGAGTGACAGCGCACACCTTTAATCCCAGCACTCAGGAGGCAGAGGTGGGTGGATCTCTGAGTTCAAGGCCAGAATGGTCTACAGAGCAAGTTCCAGGATAGCCAAAGGTGCACTGAGAAACTGTGTTTTGAAAAACCAAAGAATAGTGATAATAAAACTACACCACTATTCCAGTGTCTATTGAATCCATCTTATCATGATCCGAGCATCCGACAAGGCAACCTACTGTGGTCCAGGTAGCAGGTATGGGTAGGCCATGCTTCCAGAAGCAGCCATAGTGTAAAGGCAGATAGTTGCTTGGGGAGACACATAGAAAGTTTTCTATTGAGTATCTTCAAATAGCTGTGAGGCCAGTGAAGGAACACAGCAGAAGTCCTCATTTTTCCCCCTTCTTGACAGGCCAACTTAGCCTTTGACCCAGCAGCTCTTCTGCCTGGGGCTTCACCCAAAAGTCCTGGACTCAAGGCCATGGTATCACCATTTCACAGTCCCCCTTCCACACCCAGTAGCCCTGGCATCCGGTCTCAGCCAGGCGAGGCAGAAGAAGTGCCTGTGAGCTTTGACCAGCCCCCAGAAGGTACTCACCTACCCTCTTACAATAAGGTAAGTCCTGGCTCCTTCATATTGTGGTGTGACTAAGGAAATCACTCGGGTGTTCAAACTTTTGATGGTTGTAAAAAGACGTCATCTATAGTGTTTTAGGTCATTCTCATTAAACCCAGAGCTTACCAATCTGCTCTGGGCTGGCCAGACAGCTCCGGAGACCCACTCTCTCAAATGCACAGATGCTGAGACTCCAAACTCAGGCCCTTACTCCACAGCAAACACTCTACTCAGTGAGCTATCTGCTCAAATTGTTAACTGACGAGAGCATTTATATCTTCCTAAGACAAAAGTCTGCAGCCTACCAAGTAGTTTGACAGTCCTCTGGGGCAGTGGTTCTCAACTCCTAATGTTGTAACACTTTAACATTCCTCATGGTCCAGTGTCCTCTAACCATAAAAGTATTTCATTGCTGCTTCATAACTGTAATTCTTCTAGGGCTATTAACTGTAATGTAAATATCGGATAAGCAGAATATCTAGCATGCAAATCCATGGAGTCACAACCCACAGGTTGAGAAACCCTGCTTTAGAGTCTGATTTATAATAAACGGCAACTAATTTTATGCCCTCCTAGGAAACTTAATGGACCCGCAGTGGGTTTGTTCAGCACACGTAGTGCTCTTCTGGATCTTTTTTAAATTTTCAAAATAAGAGTTCTTCATATCTTCTTCCAGGTGCGGACTAGAGGCTCGATAAAGAGACGCCCGCCCTCCCGGAGATTCCGACGGTCTCAGTCAGACTGTGGGGACCTTGGAGACTACAGGACTGTGGAACCATCTCAGGAAAATGGTGCCAGGGAAGAGAATGGGGATGATGCGTTCCCTAGCAAAAGCAAGGCCCCCGAGTCTCCCCCACCCAACCAGGAGGCCATGGGAGATGGGGTGGAGGGAACCTTGGGGTCTGCAGAAAGGTCTCCTCAAAGGAGCATGCACAACAGCATGGAGAAGCCAGAAGAGAGGGTGGGGACCCCAGAGGAAGCCAGTGCAGGAGAGGAGGCTGGACAGAGGCCAGACACAGCTAGCCAGGGCTGTCTGGAGGCTCCAGAGACACCCCAAACCTGCAGCACCAAGGCTGAGAATGGGTGTGTCAGCCCACTGAAGGGGACAGACACTGGAGAGCATACAGACATTGGGAAAGCCTCTGAGGAGAGTGTGGCAGATAAAGAGGAGGGATTTGGAGAGAAAAGCCCAGATGCAAAGACACCAGAGGAGGGAGCAGTCAGGGAAAAGGCCCCCCAAAGTTCTTCTGGAAGAGTAGAGGGCACCATTGTCCCAGAACTGGAGACAAAGCAAGAGGAGAAGGAGCCTCTGGAGCCAGGCCGCAGCGCAGGGGTCGATGATGCCCCAGTAGAGACAAGCAATGAGCTCCAGAATGACCATGAAGTCTCCACGGTAGGTGGCCCCGATGGTTCATGCCATATGGTCCAAGCTGCCCTCCTTGTCACGTGTCCTGTTCTTCCTAGACTGCTGTTAAATCAGCTCAGTATGCAGAAACAAGGTCATCGGGCCCTCACCGTGTGCTGACTGAGACTGACCGTCTCTGTTGTGGGGCAAGAAGGGAAATGTGTCTCCTATTCTGGCCTGTTTCCAGCTGACTGGGCCAGCTTCTGGGTGTGCATGGAATGATCAGGGCTTGACTACAGCTGGGTGACTGTCGCTGGCAATGTCTACTGTGGGGAGGGTGCAAGGTGTTGTTGTTGGGGTCTGGAGGTAAATCTGTGTGTAGAGAGCAGGGGTAAGGCATCAGGACAAGTGGCCTTGGGCTGGGTCTTCTGTTGCATGAATTCTGGTTGTATTAAATAAAACTCAGAGACAGATAATCGGGGAAAGCTGGAATATCAGAGAGAGGAAACAGACCACAGTGAAATCTCACCCAGCTGTCTTCCAGCTTCCTCAGCCTCACTCCTCATCATTTCTACTGAATAATCAGTCTTCCTACACCTGCCTTAAATACCTTCTTCACCCAGTTGCTTCACATCCAGGTTAAGATTAAAGGTGTGAGTTTGGTAGTTAGGCCTTGAACTCACAGAAGCATCTCTGTCTCTGGATTTATGGATTAAAGGCTAGGTCACCACTCTGGGTCTTTCCCTGTGCTGGGATTAAAGGTGTGAGTTACATTCTCTGACCCTCTTGGATTGACTATGGGTGGATCCATTCTCTGATATTCCAGACTGGTTTTATTAAATACAAAACATATCACCACCATTGTCAGTGGAGGCTCTGTGTGATATCCAGTTAGACACAGGCAGTGTCCTGGGTTGTATCTGAGAAGGGAGGCAGCACAATCCCTGCCCCTCTGTCAGCCTCCACACCATGGGCCTTCCCCTCTACCTGTCCTCTTCAGGGGAATACCCAGTTCTGTGGACTCTCGGAAGCTCCCCAAAGACAACTCGGCACCCCTTCCAAGCCTGTTCCTGACAGTTTCCTTAGCCCTGTCACCTTTATGTTTTCCTTTCTGGTTCTGTCACGCAGTCAGCCACCATGTGCATCCGCCTATGAAAACCCCTCCATCCTTCTGTTCTCTCTGTAAGATTCATTCTCTACACAGGAACAGAATCATCCTAGATAGATCGATGGGTAGTTGGCTGGCATGGAGCTACTCTTCACAGGAGTTCTCACCTCTTTTATTAGGTTTCTAGACACAGTACCACAGGCTTAAAACAACAGAAATAAACCATGTGTGCTGCCCATGCCTGTTATCCTAGCCCTCAGTGTGAGATGGCAAGAGTTCAAGGCTGGCGTGGGCTACTTAGTGAGTCCAATACAGCTTGAGTTAAAGACCTTGTTTATAAACAAACAAACAAATAAAAGACATGTAGTTTTCATAGTTTAGTTTCTCCAAAATTAATAAACTGATCTTCTCCAGAGGGCTAAAAGAGAACATGTTCCTTTTCCGTTAGTTGCCATCTGTGCCCTTACCGTCTTCCCTCACCTCGCCCAGCTTCTGGGGGCTCTTGTAAGTGTTTGGCTGTCTGTGGCTTGAGGACATACTCCAGTCTTTGTCACCATCTCTGTGTGACCTCTGCCTGTGTCTCCTCCTGCATAGGCTAGCAGCCTTCAGATGCAGGATGCGCCTTAAAGCCAGTGTGATCACATCTTGAGATTCTTCGTTACACCTACAGCGATCTGCTTTCCAAATAAGATCAGATTTGGTGCAGGAATGGACACACACTTCCCTCCCTGGCTCTCTCCAGAGCTGTGCTCTAGAAATCCGGTGTTTCCCCCCCCCCACACACACACCAGATTCACTCCCTCCTCTGAGCTCCATTCTTTCCGGCTTCAACGCTCTTCTTCCTGGTCTTCATATGGCCACTTCCAATCCATCCTTTAGGACTCAGCTCAGCTGATACTCATCACTAGAGCCTCCCTTGTGTTCACTCAGTCAAAGAAATCTGTTCCTACTCCACAGGTACTCTCTCCCGTAATTCCAATTTGTGATTTTCCTGGGCTTTGTTGTTTATTTGCTGGGAATTGTTTCTTTATTTCACCTATGTGTGTGCATGTTTTGCACACGTGTAGGGACACCACATGCATGCTAATGCCTGTGGAGGAAAGGAGGGCATTGAATCCTCTAGAACTGGAGTCAGGGATGGCTCTGAACCACCATGTGGGTGCTGGAAACCAAACCCAGGTCTTCGGCAAGAGCAGCAAGTGATCTTCACCATCAAGTCATGATCTCTCCGCTTCCTTTCTTTCCTCTCTGTTTTTATTCTCTTGTACTTTTCTTCTGGTATCCCTCAAAGCTTACTGTATAATCTGGAACATGGTGGGTCCTTTAAAAATATGTGGACAGAGAACGAGTGATTTTGGGCTAATTACTTAGTTTCCTGAGACAAGGCCTCACTCTATAGCTCAGGCTGGCCTGACACTCACTATTAGTCTAGGAGGCTTTGAACTCAAGGGAATTCTCCTGCTTTAGCCACGTGGGTACTGGAATGGGTGTGAGCTATGTCTGATGGGGCCAGCTGAGCAGAGGAATTTTTAAGGAGGAGTGAAAGTCACTTGGCCCAAAGTAAATGACTCCTAATGACAGGAGCCAGGGACAGAGGGGCTGCTGTGAATGCCCCTCCCAGGCCCTCAGGTTTTGTTAAACAAAATAAATTAAGGAGAAGAAAGTGTCATATGTACTCAGGAGTATGAAACTTTAATACCTTCCATTTCTAACTGAGCCTCCTTTACGTTAGATCTAGAATAAGCAATCTTCTAGAATCTTCTAGAACCTGGAGATTTCACTAAATCCCCAGAGTACGGTAAATGTCCAAACTTTTAGTCGTTTTTGAGTCCAAATCATCCTGTGTGGCTCCCACACCTTACTTGCCCAGGTTGAGAGACTCTTGCCTTCCTGGGAGCCCTCTGGTCTCACTGACAGCCTCTTTAGGAGCTCAGGAGTGGAGGCCTCCTGGGTATGAAGTTGACAGGGCCTTGTCATTTCCAGAGAGCCTCAGGTGGAGGTTGGCTTCCTGGATAATATTCAGGCAGGAACTATGGGGCATGCTCTCTCTGGTCGTCTCTCCAGCTTTACTCTCTGCTTTCCTAATCCAGAGAGCCCTGGCTAGGGGAGAGAATGCCTCAGGAGCACCCTCCCAGCAAACAGCAGCTCAGATTGAGAAAAGAGAGCTTCCCTCCACACACACACACACACACACACACACACACACACACACACACACACACACACACACACACACACACACACACACACACACACACACACCCTGCTCCCAATTACGAGAGACAGAATTTTAATCCTGTTTAGTCCACGTCCTGGTTTTAAAAGGGAAGGTACAGTGGACCTGGAAATTGTCCAAGGTCAACAAGCTCCATCAGTGCTGACCTATTGGGCACCTGTTCAAGTCATAAGAATAAACTGTTTATGAAGCGCCTCTGTCTGTGTGAATCATCTGTCTAATTTATAAGGTATATTGCTTCTCATCTTCTTTGGTCTCCCCAAGTCTGGTCCAGATTAGTTAGAATGCCTCAAACACTAGTACAAAGGGTTCCCCAGTGACCGTAATTATGAGAGGTCTCTTGGCACCTCCCTAGGCACCCGTGCCTCCCCTGGGTCTTTTCTTGGGCTGGCATAGGCAGTATACAGTAAGAAGTGGTTTCCCACTCCTGTTTTGTGCTTTGATTGATAGAAATCAATTGATCAAATAAATTAATTACAGTTGCATTTGTTCAGTGAACGCCTAAGAAGTATGGATGGTTTTTATCACCGTGGGGAGGATGAGGGGCTCATAGTGGGAAAACAGTAGCAAGACAGAATAAGTGGCTCTTCCAGCCCCGGGTGCTATGGGACTTACAAAGGGATGAGCAAGGTGTTCTTTGGGGAAAGGGGGACTGAGGGAGGGGAAGAACGCAGGTGGTAAAGTTCTCACCTAGCAAGCATAAGGATCTAAACTCAGATCCTCCGCACCACACTTTAAAAGGTGTGTGTGTGGGGGAAATAATTCATGGTGGAATATACCTTTAATTCAGCATGCAGGAGGCTGAGGCAGGTGAATCTCTGAGGCTTGCCTGGTCTATATAGTTCCAGGCTAGCCAGGGCTACACAATGAGACTCTATCCCAATCCATCAACAAATAAACAGAGGATGGACATCAACTTAGGAAGATATTCAGCTTTTGCTTCTGCCTCTCCATACAGATGTGTATGTGCATCTATGCACACATTGCATGAAACTATATATATCACACACACACACACATACACACACACACCACAGAGCAGGGGAAAGTTACATAGACTTTCAAATGTAAGGTGGTACCTAAAGGATTGCCTTCCTGTTCTGTTAGCCCTCACAAGTGATTTAACATCTCAAGCTCTGGTCCCTAGGATTAAGTCCCAAGTCTATCATTTGCTAGCTGTGTGACCCTGGAAAGTCACTCCTCTTTCTCAATGCCTTCATTGTTTCTCCCATAACATAGTTAACAGAACTAACTTTCATGGGTTTTTTGAAGATGAACCAGTGTGTGAATAAATACACCCAGGCACAGTGCCTGCCAGCTTTCTCCTACTTCACGGTTTATGCCCTATCTCACATCCCCAGCAAGATCTGCTGACTGCTGATCTTTCTTCCCTGTCCACAGGATGACGTCCTCACTGAGGATACTCGAATGTGATGATGAAGAGCTCATGTTGCCAGTGATGAAGACACTGGAGACATCTCCTTGGAAATGGCATTAACAGTAGCAGCAGCAGCAGCAGCAATGCATGACAGTCTCTGCAGAAGAAGAATACGCTGAGAATCTGGAATCAGCCCAGTTTGCAGGGTGTATCATCCCCCGTGGGCCACAGCAAATGCCTTCTCCTTGGAGACTAGAGTTGAGGGCAGTAGAGTTTTATCAACTAAAGTCTGTATCATTTGATGGACTTAACTCAAAGTAAAATATATTTAAAACAGCAATTGACCGTGGTGACCCCTCCCCAGCAAGGCTGGCCATCCTGTCGACCCCCATCTCTTCTGGCAGCTGACCTCCACATGAGGACGAGGTTCTGCTTGAACTTCTATAAAGACAGCCCTTTTTAAATTATTATCCTAAAGTTTTTATGGTTCTCAGATGCCTAAAACTAATTTTAGGTAGATAAAAAAAGATAGTCTTGTGAAAAATAAAATTCTCTAAGTTACAGAAGACCCAAAAGTATATCAAAGCCCTCAAGATGATCTTTCTGCTTACTTCAAGGGGACAAGGCCAGCCAATTTCAAAAACATTAGCCACAAAGATATTTATTAAAGCATTACAAACTTGTTCCTGTCTGTTTCCAAGGAAAGGAGTGTTTCTGGTCATATAATCCAGCTGATGACAAGGGGAGGTGACCGGTCCATCTCATCCCGAAGAGGAGATGGTGCAGAGACTCCTGTGGAGAGGCAGGATGTTCAGTCCTGCTGACTTTGTGCTTCCTCCCATGAAGGTGCAACAGTATTGCCTACGTGATGTTACAAGCATGCATTGCAGCCTCCTACAAGGTTACACTTGAATACTGGCAGACCTCTGGGAGGTGCCTTTAGTACCCAGGGTTCAGTTTACCTTCTGAGAGCATCCCTCTTAGCTTCTCTAGGAAGCTCTTATTTGTTTGCTTCTAATTTTTTTTTTTTTTAATCTCACCACGTAGCCTTCAGTTCACCATGTAGCCCAGCCTGGTATTAAACTGCCTCTGCCTCCGGATTGTAGGTATGCATCACCATACCTGGCTTTCAGTAAGCATTTCTCAAATCCAAGCCCAAGTTCTTCTCCTGGACTCAGGAGGCCTCAATTGGGGTCTTTGTCTATTTTCATCAAGAACATTTGCTTGATATTCTGTCTGGAGATCAGGTGGCTTTGCAGGGGTGGGGGTTTGACTATCCATTCCTCTACTCCCTTCTACTCCCCTCTTCACGTACCCTTGTTGAAGAATCGTTAATCTAAGTAAAGGATGAGGCTTCAGGGCTGGTCCTTAGTCCAAGTTGAATAGTTTTGTGTCTCAGGGTGCAGACCTGTCTTCTAGAGGGAAGTCCATTAGCGTGCACAACTCTGGCTTCAAAAAACAGTCTCATGGGCTTCCAAAGGCCAGTGTCATTGGTAGTACCTCAATTTTCCCATCCAGTCTATAGATTTTCTAATTCCAAAATGGTATTAATATGTGAGATACAATATTTTTCAAAGACAATTTTTAAAATAGTTTGTAAGTTGCAGTAAACTGTGTGACCTGGTCAAGACCGACAATGTCATATACATTATAAACTTTGAATTTGAACAGAATTTTGGGAAAAGTGTGTGTCAGTCATTTGGGGGGATCTGCAGATTGTCTACTCACTTCTTTGCCTTTCATCACCAAGGATGTCTGCCCCTTGAAGAACACGTGGCTTTATTTGTGCATCTCAGTGGATTGTTTCCACACTCACGGGACTGCTTTGTGGGGATAGGGCATGATAACTGTGATAATGTATGGCTGTGTGGGGTGCGGAAGATATGTAAAAGCAAAGGCTGTAGAAATGAAAAGAAACTGTATTCTCCTGAAGGCACTAAGCATGTAGTAGAAGATAGCAAAGGAGCAACTTTGAAAATGTGGTGACTTTGGGACACCCAGGGACATACATGCTTGATGGTGTCAGGGTAGCTTTGTCTATCTCCCCAAATCTCAGCCCCTGTTATATCATATCTTCTAGTTCATGAACACAGCCCCATTCCCAGGGGTTCTTCATGACGAAGGGTGCTCTTGTCAGGTGTTCCCAAATGGCAGACGTCTGCCTGTTATCCCCTACAACTTGTGCTGCCTTCTGAAGCACCCAAGCTCCATGGCAGCTAGGAAGGATTTCACATTCAATGGGGTTTTGTTGGGGATGAGGGGCATTGAGACACGGTCTTGCTATAGTTCTTGCTGTCCTGGGGAGTGCTTTGTAGACCAGGCTGGCCTCAAACTCTTAGAGATCCTCCTGCCTCTGCCTCCTGCGTGCTGAGATGAAAGGCATTCAGCAGCATGCCGAGAGGCAAAGTTTGGGTTTAAAAAAGATTGCCTGAAGCTAAGCATGGTGATTCACACCTGTAATCCTTTTACTGGGGAGGCTGAGGCAGGAAGGGTTCAAAGCGTTTGAGGCTAGTCCGGGCTTCATTCTCTCTGTCTCTCTGTCTCTGTCTCTGTCTCTGTCTCTCTCTCTCACACACACACTATAACATGCATTCGCACAAAGCAAAGCTTGCCTGTGTCTCAGGTCACAAGCAGGCCAGGAAGAAGTTTCAGACATCTTTTTTTGGCTTTTCTAGTTCAATTTGAATTTCAAACTTCATCCTACTTACAGAAAGGGGGAGGAAGAAGGGACCTGCCAAATTTAGAAGATCCTGCTTGTTCTGGTTTGCTTCTGTTGCTGTGATAAACTATTCTGAGCCAATGCAACTTGGAGAGGAAAGGGTTCATTTGGCTTTCACTTCCGGCTCAGTCCATCACTGAAGAAGTTGCAATAGGAATTCAAGCAGGAAGTGGTGCAGAGGAATGCTGCTTTCTGGCTCACTCTCCCTGCCTTGCTCAACTAGCTTTCATCTACAGCCCAGGCCCACCTACCTAGGGATGGTACCATCAATCAAGACAGTTTTTCACAGCCATAGCCACAGGGCAGTTCTCCAGTCACTTCTAATCAAGGTGACTCTAAGTTGTCAATAAAAATTAACCAGGACATTGGTTCAGCTTCATATAGAATTAGTTAATCTGGGTGTCTTAGAGTTTCTGTTGCTGTGAAGAAACCATAACCAATGTAACCTGAGGAGAAAATAGTTTATTTGGCTTACACTTCCATACCATTGGTCATCACTGAAGGAAGTCAAGACATAAATTCAAACAGGGCAAGAATCCGGAGTCAGAACTTACACAGAGGCAATGGAGGAGGACGGGGCCCTCCCACACTAATCACTAATTAAGAAAATGCCCTACAACTGCATCTTTCCTGAGTTTCAGATGACATCTTCTATCAAGATGTCATAAAACTACCCAGGCACAGGGTGATGATAAGAAGCCAAGGGGCCTGCTGGCTCCACTCTCTAGCACAAAGGTCACCAACAACAAAGCCAGCCACACAGGTTTGAGCCTGAGCTTAGTCAACTAGGTAGGTACATGTCAAGTAAAGGAATATATGATTAGAAAGATAGCACTATCCTCCAGTTAGGCCTTTAAGATTGCACACATGAATGCCATGATGGGCTGGGAACCTAGCTGGCTCAGTTAGTTAGTATTTGCCTAGAATGGCAGAAGGCTGGCCTTGAGTTCAAGGCCAACCTGGGTTACATGGTAAATTAGATGCCAGGCTAGGCTAAATAATGAGACCAAACAAAATGAAATTCAAGCCCCTCTGTCATATCACAAGTATCAATTTCTGAGCTCTCTCTTTTGAAAGGCCAGGCACACAGCTGCATAGTCTTGGAGCTGGAGATCATCTCTGGTCTGGCTGGTCCTCAAGTGAGTAACAACTCCATTGCTTCATGGCATAGTTTTACATAGAAACGTGAGGAAATTAAACAGCCTGTAAAATCAATGCCCACCCTTAAAGAATGGGTGGGTTAGGGTTTGTGGGATGGCTCAGCAGTAACAGTTCCCGCTGGCAAATCTGGTAACCTAAATTCAATCCCTAAGGACCCACATGATGGAGGAAGAAAATTGAATCCCATATGTTGTACTCTGACCCCCATACATGAGAGAGAGAGAGAGAGAGAGAGAGAGAGAGAGAGAGAGAGAGAGAGAATACATGTAATCAAAACTTTTATATTGGGGGGAGGGGATTAGCAAGACGGTGTCTCTGTGTTGTCCTGGCTGTTCTGAAACTTGCTCTGTAGACCTGACTGGCCTAGATCTAAGAGATCCATCTAGCTCTGTCTACCTAGTGCTGGGATTAAAGGTGTGTGCCACTACCACCTGGCCAAAACATTTTTTTTAATGAGTGGTCTGAGATACCTTTTAACGAGCTCTCAAAAACAAGATTTTCGAATGAGCTCATGATTACTACTCAGAGTAGGTGTTACTAAGATGCTTTGGAAACTCCCCTCCAAGAAAGCAATGACATCTTCAGATACTAGGACCCCTTATACTAATCCTTCCTGTGATATCTAAAGAAGCCAGGGAGCTGGGTGGCATTAGGCACGGCACGTCTGAATCAAGGTTAGCCTTGCCCTCTCAGAAGTAACAGAAATTGTCTTATTGATGAGTTCTAGAAGCATATGGAGGAAAGTCACTTGCTCTGTGATGCCTGGAGCTATATCCCAATTACTTCTCAAATAGACACATTGAGATTCACAATTTTTACAAGTTCTGTCTTCCTTGTGGTTTAAAACATAATTTACCTTGGCACTAGAGAGATGGTTCAGCAGGTAAGGATGCTTACTGCTCTTGTGGAGGACCTGAATTTGGTTCTCAGCATCTATGAGACAGTTCACAACCTCTGACCTTTATGAGCACTGTGGACATATGGTGCACACACAAACTTAAAACTAGATAAAGAAGAATTTTTTAAAAAATATATTGCTTATTTAAAATTTCACAGTGCATGTTTGTTTTGTTCTGAAACAGACTCTCCAATAGCCCAAGCTGGCCAGCTCAGTACCTTGAACTTCTAACCTTCCTGTCTCCTGAGTGCTGGGATACGGGCATGCATCATCACTGCTGAGCATCAAATTGAGGGCTTTATACATACTAGCCTGCACTCTACCAGCTGAGCTACATCCCTATCCTGAATCTTAAAGGGGGAGGAGGGGGAGGCAGGAGAAGAAAGGGAGAAAAGTCTGTGCAACAGAGGGGGATTGCAGGATCTTCTGTAAGAGTTCAGTTGCCCACCAGACAGAAGTTCTTTCCAAACCTAGGTCTGGCATCCCCCCTCTCTCTCTTTTAAGATTTATTTACTTATTATGTGTTCCTGGCGGGGGGGTGGGGGGCATACATGTGAAGGTCAGAAGACAGTCTGCAATGGTCAAGTTTCCCCCTTTACCACGTAGGTCCTGGGGATCAAACTCAAGTCATCAGACTTGGTGCCCTACACACTAGACCACTGTCCCCACCCTCCCCTTTGGCCTTTTCATTGGGGCAGTGACCACCAGATTACAACTGGAAGACACGACAGATTTGAGAGACATCTGAAACTAAATGGGGATATAACTGTTGAAAGAGAGGACAGCTTTTCTCCTTCATAATATAACAAGTGTTCCTGATATGGAAGAAATACCAAAAATTAGATCGACTGGTGTTGGCTAGGATATATAAGGTGCCTAAGGACTACTAGGAAAAACACTTGTCAATTCCAGCCAGCTTTGCTATGGACTGTAGGAATACCTTGGAGGCTTTTCAACACTTTATCAAAATAAGTGCATCAATCAGTATGGAAGAAACGAATAAACTACTGATATTTACAACTGAAGAGAGTGGGAAAGAGAACCAGACAGTGACCTCTTAGGCTTAGGATAAACAATCTGTCTCTGGGAGATGGAAAGTCAACGCTAGTTATACCTGGACTGGCTGCTTTAACTGGAGAATCCACCCAGATGTGTATCAACAGTACAGAGAGAGAGGACATGGATGACCCCTACACAGTGAGCTAGTTTTTATGCCAGGTTTATTTACGGTGGTTCTTTTTCATTGGCAACCTTGTACTGTCCAGTTTTCTAAAGAAACTGTACATCTTGAATAAAGCAGGGTCGGGCAGGGTCGGGCCACAGTGGAGAAAGCTTGCTATCTTGCTATGCTATGAAAGTCCGGGGTTCAAAGATTTCAAAACCTATGAGAGCAGATCTGTTTCCAGTTAAAACAGAAATGATTGATGGGGCACAGGGCATTTCTAACAAGAATCACCCGTCTATTTTCTTAAGAGCTCCTGAGAGACCTGTTTGTAAAACTATTAATATTTCAATGTGATTTAAAAGAAGAAGAAAAAGACAAGAGTTTCACTTTGTAGCCTTGGCTGTCCTGAAAATTCATACAGATCCACCTGCCTCTGTGGTGGCGTTATGCCTGGTCTTTTTGGATTTAAATAGAAATATCACCAGGTATACTTCTTTTAAGTTGCATACAAGATGTGCATAAGTTATCAAAATGCTTCGTTTATTATTCATGAGCATTTTCTGGAACGTGTTTACATATGTATCTATTTTGATCATTGTTTGCCAGCAAAATAAAATATTGGTTGACCTTTATTGTCCATCGGTATGAACATGCTTCAGACTGTAGTTCCTGTGCTGTTTCAATTAACTTTGTGTGTGAATTTTGGAGTAATAATACTTTTTCAAACAGGCACTCATCATATAGCCCAGGCTAGCCTTGACTGTAGGGGCTTGAGATACAGAGAAGTTTAGTAGCATTAAGAAGTGGGAGAGGGCTGGGTGGTGGTAAGGCCACCTTTAATACCAGGGATGAAGAGGCAGGAGGATCCCGGTGAGTTAGAGGCCAGGCTTGTCTACAAGAGGCTCCAGGACAGCCCAGGCTACACAGACACCTTGTCTTGAAAAACAAAACAAAGGAAGTTAAGGAAGGAGGAAAGGAAGGGGAGGGGAGGGAAGGGGAGGGGAAGGCGGAGGCTGTGAGAGGGCAAACACGCCGGGAGGACCCGCAGAGAAGTCTGATCAGGCCACAGGACAAAGGCCATGTGGACTGAATCCATGATAACCTAAGGATGAAAGAAATCTTTGAAAGCGAGGAATCTCTAAAGCCTGCTCTAATGCATTAAGCATGGTGAGACAGGAAGGGAGGGGGAGAGCAGGGACTAGGCTAGCCCAGTCTAGACCCTGGCTCAGAAGCTAAAACCGCGTGAGCCATTTAGCCCGGAATCCTGCTGGGCGGGACAGCAGGACCTGAAGCTCAGAGTTGCTGGAGGGGAGATCTGCACCGTCGCCTCTGTGCACCCCACCCACGCCCGGTTCCCCTCCCGGTCCCAGCCCCCATTGTCCCACCTTCCAGGAGCGCCGGGGTCCTTCCGCGAGCTCCAGTTCCTTAAGCGAACAACTTTGGACCTCAATCCCCTCCGGCTGCAAAAGGGGACGGACAAGAGGAGTCTCAAGGGACTGTGCTGAATTAAATATCAAAAGGTGTCAGTACGACCTGCTTCACAGGATAGAATTTCCGAGAAAGATCACGGCTCCCATAATAGATCATGAGCCAGGCTAGGAGCGTTTCCTTCCCTAGCGGGGATCCCCGGGCCTCACAGACTCCCATCCGGCCCGGTTACTTGCCCCGGTCGATGGCCGGGTGGCCCCGGGCGACCCCAGCTCGGCTCCGCCGGGGGCGGCAGCGCCCCTCTGGGCAAAGGCGCGTCCTCCCGGCTCCCCTCGGCCGGTAGAGAAGGGGTTCCAGCCCCAGTACCTCGGAACAGAGAAACCTTCGCGCACGAGAAAGGCTCTTGGTAGGGGCGGCTAGAAGGGCCCGAGGAGAGCTTGAAGGGAAGCGCTGAGAGCACCGCTGCCGAGGGCGGCTCGTTGGTCTAGGGGTATGATTCTCGCTTCGGGTGCGAGAGGTCCCGGGTTCAAATCCCGGACGAGCCCTGGTTTTATTCTCTGAACATTATGTACCTTTTCTCTTTTATTTAGAGATTAAAATCGGTTTTATTTTCTGTACACATCTCACCCAAACACCAAGTGAAACTATTCTGGTCCTCGAAGCTCAGCTATCCATCGACTTCATTTTCGAAGCAAAAGACCAACTGAGCTCAATGTGGGTCAGCAGGCAGGGCACTGAAGCATTCGCTCAATGCAGAAACCTGGGAGATCCAGTCGCTTCCACCGTGGCAGGGACACCGGGGATTGGAAGGGCGACGGGCAGCGTTCCAGAATCCGTGGAAGCCGCAGCCCCGCTTTAAGACAGAGCAGCCAGGCGCGGCGGTTTAAACTCGGCTGCACACTACCGAACAACCTCGGTCCCCGTACAGGAACTGCGGGGAAGAACATGGCTAGAAGACATTTATGCAGCCGTTATTCCTTTTATTGGAACTTGATAAAGTGTACGGGGTTTTGTTTTGTTTGTTTGTTGGGCTTTGAAAGAACAGTTTTAGGTTTCTGACATATTTGAATAGGTTTTACTTCTCACCAAAAAGGTCACAAAAAGCAGGGCTCGTCCGGGATTTGAACCCGGGACCTCTCGCACCCTAAGCGAGAATCATACCCCTAGACCAACGAGCCACGATATAGAGTTCTCTCCTGTCATCATAAAGGTCTATCAAAATATTTACTCTGGCGCCCCCATGCGGTGGTCCTTTTATGGTTACGTTTATAGTTTGGTTCGTATTTTATATACTTCGTTTTTAATTCTCTCTCTCTCTTTTTTTTCTGTTTT
Source organism: Phyllotis vaccarum (assembly GCA_033318265.1). Lineage (NCBI taxonomy): Eukaryota > Metazoa > Chordata > Mammalia > Rodentia > Cricetidae > Phyllotis > Phyllotis vaccarum. Next base: position 28,273,733 of record JARWLC010000017.1, read on the forward strand.
GTTCTTTGAAAATTAAGTAAGCCAGAAAACGTAAGGATGTCATTACTAGTGCAATACTGATCTATTATTTTGACAACCCGAACTCTGTCTTTGTGGCTAATAAACTGAATGTGGCAGTGTCCAAGGAGCAAACACTACTTAGTGAGCAGTATTTCACACTTTCTTGTTTTGATGAAATTGTCCATTTCTTGCCATCACATATTTTAAAGTACTGCTCTTCAAATTCCCACCTTTCCATTCCTGAACTTTTGTTTGAGACTGTTTTGGGTTTTTTTTTTTCATCTGGAAAAGCTGGGGGGGGGGTTGTTTTTGTTTATTTTTGTTGGTTTGTTTTTTAAAATAAATCCCAGATTCCAACATTCTTGGGCGTGGAAGGATCCTTAGCATATCAAAGCCAATATTTTTCTGGAACTCCGTCTCACTATACAGCCTTGAGTAGCCTGGAACTTAACTATATAGACCAGGCTGGCCTTGAACTCACAGAAATCCACCTACTTCAACCTCCCAACTGCTGAGATATGTAATTTAATTTATTTAAAAGCTTGCATCACAGCAGGCTTGAATTTCAGTCTTGCCTCCCATAATTTCTTGAGGGCAAAACACCCAATTCCTAATCCAGTTGTTTAGTTGGCAACTAATTGTGTGATTGTGGCCTGATTGTCCATTATCCTTAGACAAAGAAATTACAGTTTATGTTTCTTTCAGCAGTATATACCATATACTAAAATTGAAACAGTACAGAGAAAAATACTGTGTCCACTGTGTTCTGTAGTTAAAAAAAAATCACAGCTTCTTAACTATATTAAATCTTTAAATGTTCCATTGATGCTTATATCAAGGATATATAATTAATATCCATTAATTCTAAGTGACCATTTGTTTTAAATTTCTTATAAATATACATTTTGTACTCCGAGGAATAGTAACTGAGAATCAGCATCCTAGCAAATAGCTAAACATGTAAAAAAAAAAATAACAAACATGCAGTGGTTTGCTCTGCACAGACCCATTCATTTCACAGACAGGCTGTTCATTGGTTTTCACTTGCTTCTTGCAGTAAATATTTAGCAGATAGTGGTTCTGGACCCTGACATGTCAATTTCTCTTTCTAGGGTTCAACACCAGAAAATTACAGCATTGATATTCTAACACGCAGACTCTGCCCTTTGTTTTATTAGAAACTGTCCTAGCTCGAGTCTTTAATTCTTAGACCTTGAGGCAAAAATAGTGAGGATACTCTTTAAAAATATTAATGCGTTCTGGATGCCAGGATACTTTATTCATGAAAATCTAACTGAAAATAAAAAGTGCCCCAGACACTAAAAGAGTCGGTCTTCTTTCTGAATAAACCAGCAATTATTACTGACTAAGACAACTTCAGGTTTTTGAAGGCATGTTTCCACAAACTAAGGGTCTATGCTGTTATTCTCTGCCTGAATTCACCATAGCTAACACACTTATCATCTCCTCCCCCTCAGGGCAACACTTTGAAACTCAGAATATCCTCAAACCTTTAGCAGCCATCCTGGGTGCCTGGTCTCCTGAGTACTGCGATTACAAGCATGAGCCACTATGACCGGCTAAGGTTTTCTCTTTGTATCCCAGACTCTAGAATATCTTATTTATCTATCATAATAGCGGTGCACGAAACTGGCAATTCATAGTAGCAGTTGCCATGGGATGGAAAAGCTTCCTATCTTGGCTAAAGGAATGTGATGCTGGATAGCTTTGGTCAATTTGACACAAACCAGAGTCACCTAAGAGTGACCCTAAGTTTAGAAATTGCCTCCATCAGATTGGCCTGTGGGCATGTCTGTAGGGCTTTATCTCATTATTAATTGTTGTGATGAGGGGCCTCTCTGGGCAGTGTCACCCCTGGGCAGGTGATCCTGGCGCTATAAGAAAACAGACGGAAGCCTGCCTCTGTCTCCTAGCACTTGGGAGGCAGAGGCGGTTGGATCTCTGTGAGTTTAAGGCCAGACTGGTCTATGGAGCGAGTTCCAAGACAGCCAAGGCTACACAGAGAAACCCTGTCTTAGAAGCAAGCAAACAAAAGAAAGCAGAATGAACAAGACAGGAGCAAGCCACTCAGCAGACTCCTCCATGGCAGCTGCTTTAGTGCCTGCCTCCAGGTTTCATGAGTTCTTGCCTTGACTTTCCTCAACAGGCTGGCGACTTTCTCATCCTGGTGTTTATCACAGCAATATGAAACAAATCAGGACAAACTGTGAGCCAGTCCAGGACACATCCTTCCCTGGAATAAAGTCCTTGATGGTTGCAGGATACAGGAAGCCTGAGTCTTGAGGAACGTTTTATCCCAGCTACACTGAATGATATGCCTAGTGAGGTCAGAAAGACAGGGAGAATTATGGGGCCAAGGAAGGAAAATGGAGCCTCTCCTGACTCTGGCTGAAAACAAGAATTTCAATACCTGGAATTTTTACTGGAAAAAAATGCCAACTGAAGGCAAGTTTTAAAGATTATGTATATAACAGTTCTTACAGTTAAGATATTTTATAGTGTCAGGCTGGTGGTGCACACCTTTAATCCCAGCACTCAGAAGGCACAGACGGGTGAGCTTGAGGCCAGCCTGGGCTGTTCCAGAGAAACTCTATCTCAAAAAACAAAACAAGATATTTTATGTTAAAATAGCAATGAACCAGGCTTATGGCCTGAATGTATGTGACCTTAGGAAAGGCCTCACACTCCTCTTCCAGACATTTGCTGGGTCTCACAAATAATGTACAAGTCGGTGGGATTTTGTTGTTTTGTTGTTGTTGTCTGATTGGTTGGTTTGGTTTATTAAAATGTGGATTTGTTTTTATTAGAGTGTGTGTGTGTGTGTGTGTGTGTGTGTGTGTGTGTGTGTGTGTGTGTGTGTTATATGCACTTGAGTTCAGGTGACCTCAGAGGCCAGAGATGTTGAATCTGCACTGGAGCTGGAGTTATAAACTGTCTCTGGTGAGTACTGAAAGGCAAATTTGGATTCTATCTCTCATAGAATAACTTAATTCACTATAAAAAAAAATACCCTAACTTCCTATATCTTGGTGATCTGCCAGCTGCCGTATCAATTATAATCCTGTCAGAAACACCTCAGGAACCCCTGTGGTCTCATTTATTACCCTCTTTATAAAGGGCCTGAGATAGCTCAGTAGATACGGGTGTTTGCCTCCCATTCAATGCCTTGAACCTATGATGCAGGAGTGAAGCTCCTTCCTTGGAGTTGCCCTCCGACTTCCACGTGTGCCTCAGCACATGTGTCTCCCACACATGAAAAATAAGTGCATGTAACTTCTATCAAAAAATTAACTTCTTTACAATCTTTTGAAGATAATAACTTCCAAAACAAACCAAAATCTTATCTGTAACTGTCTGAAGGACAGTGAAGGGTGGTCTCTTAGAGAAGCAGTCATGTGTCTCTCTTCCCCAGAACCTGGCACATCTCTTAATGTGGTGCTTAAGATCTAAGTCAGACGTCCTTTCACAATTCTGGCTCCCTCTCCTTGGTGCTCTTCCTGAAATGCTTTGCTGTGATGAGGCCAAGGATCTAGTTTTACCTGAGTGAGGTTCCTAAAAGGTAACAGGAAGTCCTTAGGCTAACAGTGGGTGACAGCATGCAGCTGTGCCTCTGTCCCTGCCTGTAGTCACACTTTTCTTTTTAATAATTACCATTCCATAAGGACCTCATTACCCTTATTTCCCATAATTTTCTGTCTCTAGGCTCAGAAGAAACAAAAACCTAATTTCCAGATTTTCAAACTTCTGCACAAGAGCTATCTTATTAAGTAAGGCATTCTTTCTACAGGGCAGTTAATGGAACTAATTTTGCATAAGCGAACTTATCTCAGAGTAACCTGGTGTCTTAGTTACCTTTTTATTGCTATGAAGAGACACCCTGAGCAAGGCAATTTTTAGAAGAAAGAGTTTATTGGGCTTACAGTTCCAAAGGTTTGGGGAGCAGACAGGCAAGTATGTTCCTGTATATAGCAGTAGCTGAGAGCTCACATCTGATTCAAGCATGAGAGAGAGAGAGAGAGAGAGAGAGAGAGAGAGAGAGAGAGAGAGAGAGAGAGAGAGAGAGAGAACTAACTGCTAATTGGGAATAGCATGGGCTTTGAAGACTCAAGGCCCAGCCCCAGTGACACACCCCCTTCAATGAGGCCACACCTCCTAATCCTTTCAGTTTGACCAAGTTTTCAGATGTATGAGGGATGTGGGAATATCTTTCTGTATCCTGTGAATATCAATCTTTAAATAAAGCAGCTGTTTTGACCCTTGGTGAACACGGTAGCCAGAGACAGGAACACATAGGTATGAGAAGGAGGGTAGAATTAGAGACAGATAGAGCCAGACTCCCAAAGAAGCAACATGTAAGGAACACAGGTGAGCCACAGGCCATGTGACAGGCAGATTAATGAAAATGGGTTGAATTAAGATGAATTAAACTAGCTAGAAATGTGCCTAAGCCATAGGTCAACCATCATGAAGTTAATATAAGTGTCTGGGTGTTTCATTGGGACCTTGGGATTGTTGGTCCAGATAAGCTGTGGTGGGCAGGTCCAAACTGTGGGGCTAGCTGGGTCAGAAACCTCAATGTAACAGATGGTGCCCAACATGGGGCACCAGCTATTGCAGTAATACTCACTTGCTATATACCATACAAAGGACTAATATTTATTAAGAGGTATATTAACACTCACAGATATAAACTGAACCTTGAGACAATTCTTGAAGATAGGAACGATCCCACGATGGGGCTGCTGCTCTGATCTCTGAGAATGCAGAAACAAAACAAGGCCGTTCAGGGTCCCAGAAGCCCCTTCAATGGGGCTGTATTACATTAGGCTTCTGGGCCACACTTTCCTGCCTAATCTTGTTACCTGACCTGCAGACCCACGGTCCCATAGTCCCGCTGAAACACACAAACACTTATATTAATTGTACGCTGATTGACCTGGGGCCCAGGCATATAGCTTACTAGCTCTTTACCCTTAAACCAACCCATGATTCTTATCCTGTTGAGCCATGTGGCTCAGTACCTTTCTCAGAGCAGCATAGTTGTCCTCTGCATCTTCTGGCTTCTCTGTGGCATTTCTGCCCTGTTCTTCCTGTTCCCTGAGTTTTCTTAGTCTGGTAGCCCCACCTATGCTTCCTGTCTGTCTTTGGCCAATCAATGTTTTTATTAAACCAGTAGGTGGGACAATTATTTACAATGGAACAACATAATTCCACTACAGGACTGGCCACGCCCATTCGCGCTCCCAGAACTCAACGTGCCTCCCAGCCTTGTCAATACCCCCTGAATCCCACCACATATGAGCCTAGAGGAGTCATTTTCATTCAAAATGCCACACCTTGGATTCATTTTTTTTTCTTCTCCTGGTTTTTTAAAACAGGGTTTGTCTGTGTAACCCTGGCTGTCACTCTGTAGACCAGATTGACCTTAAGCTCTGCCTGCCTCTGCCTCCTAAACACTGAGATTAAAGGCATACACCACCACCGCTCAGCATCTTCATAATTTAAAAAAAAATATTTATATTTATTTATTGTGTGTATACATTTGGTAGTTTGAAAAAAATGGCCCCCAAAAGTAGTGGCCCTATTAGAAATGGCATTGTTGGAAGAAGCATGTCACTGGGGAGGCTTTGAGGGCTTATATATTGCTTAAGCCACACCTAGCATCTCAGACCACTTGCTGTTGCCTGCCAATCAAGATGCAGAACTCTGCCTGCACACTGCCACGCCCACCATGATGATATTGGACTAAAGGTCTAAAACTATTCAGTCACTCCATTAGCTGTTTTCCTTTCTAAGAGCTGCCGTGATCATGGTGTCTCTTCAGAGCCATAGAAACCCTAACTAAGACAGTGTGCTACAGTGTGTGGCAGTCACAGGACAACTTAACACCCTCTTCAGCTCACCAGTTCCAATGACCGACTGTCAAGTCATCAGGCTTACTGGATGAGCCATCACACCAGTCCTTGAACTCATCTTTGGGTCTAATTGTTGGCCATCCATTCAGAGCTCAGAATGGTTTTCTGTTCCCACCCACATATCACAGTACTTCATTTTCTTGTGATTATATTGTATTTTTAGTTTTAAAACACTTTGTTTTTAGACAACATGAATGTCATGTTTTTCATATATGAATTATATATATATTACTCTAAATAAATCACAGTTAAAAATAAAAAAATAGCTTAAGATGACATCAGTCTCATTTGTCTTGGGTTCTGGTGTTGTATAGATGACAAACAGCATCCAGTTATGATGACAAGCAATAAAGCCAATATAATTGCTCAATTTGTTAGCATTTTTTATTTCTAAACCACCTTTAAAGAAAATCTTGTCTAGAGTCATGTAATCTAGAACAGCAAGCATCCAAGCCATCTGGATTCATGTTTTTATCTATATAAAAAAAACTAGCAGTTATTAAAACTGACCAGATGCGCTTGATTTGTCCTACATCCCAGGTCATAAAGGGCTTCACTTTCTCTGCATTTGGCCTGCAAGCTTGCCTTTGAGGGAGTTAACACCATCTTTGATGTACTTGTTTTAGGCCTTTGGTCTCTTTTGTGAAGCCAGTTTCCCATTAGTGATGGTTCACTGGTCATTACTAGGCTTTTGGTACCTTTGCCTTCTGAAACATTGCTAAGGGTGAGAATCATCGATGATGTTACCCTCTAACCCACTGACCATCTAGCTGTGCACCTTGAGGCACAGCCTGGCTGAAATTTCCTCGATTGCCGAGATGTTAAACACCAAGCTCTTGGTAGATGATGAAGATGGTGGTTGAGCCCTGAGGTGCTCACCTGGAGGAAGTAGCTGGCCGAAAATGATCTTAGAGACAAGATTGACAGGCTTAGAAATTAGAAATCTTTTAAATTGTATTTCCTGCTCGATTTATAGGATATTGTATCAATCTTTTTTCGGAGCCACTTCTCGAATGCTGCCTTCCTTTCTACCTCCATGTGATACCTTATGTGCATTCTGTCTGGACCACTGAATGTAGGTCCGAGATCTCCTGAGCTACATTCTTCACTCCCACCCCTCCCCCATCCAGGAGTAACCGAGCAGATCCCAGTCAGAGATGAGATGAGAACTTGGAAAATACCACAGGGAGGAAAATGAAGAGAATTGTGGGGCTGGTCCCAAGCGAGGAGGGCAGATCCTGGCGGAGGTGAGCCGGAGGGCAGCCCCACGGCTAGCCACGCAGGCAGGCTCAATGTTGGGCCGCAGCAGAAGCACGGCACAAGGGTACGCTGCACCGACACTCCAAGGGTGGGACCCGGGGCGGGGCCTTGCTGGAGGAGGGGCTGGCGGGCTCTCGAGTTGTCCAATGGCTTCCTTCACGGATTGCTCGGAAGACCAATGAGCGGGCAGTGGGGTAGGCACAGGGGCTGGGACTGGGCGGTGGGCTGGCGGGTGACCACTGGGGCCGGGAGCAGGGGAGCAGTGGCGTGGAACTGTCCTTGCGCTCGCAGCCGGGACCTGGAGCCTTGGGGTCTGCGGCCAGCGAGCCGACCTCTGCACTGACCTGGGCTGAACGGAGCGGCGGGAGCAGGATGGCAGAGGCTGTGGGAACCATGGCTCTGATTGCAGCCCCGGCCCGCCGGCGCTGGCTGTGGTCGGTGCTGGCCGCGATGCTCGGGCTGTGTGAGTGATGCGGGGCCGGGGCCCGGGCTGGAGCCGGAGCGGGAGGGGGTCCGCGGTCGTGCGCACGCTCGGGGCGCCGCGGAGGGGAGGGGGCGCGGTCTGCGGTCCGGGTACGCCTCCCCGGGAGCCGAGGAACCTCTTTCTTTGGATCCCTGAACGTGGAGGACGAGTGGGGGTGCTCCCTGCTTTGCAGCTTCCCGGGAGCAGTCTCGGGAGCCCACTCACGCTCGGCCCCCTGCCCTCGCCTCCTGGTGACTCTGGGTCTCCCAAGGCCTCTTGGGAATCCGACTCTGGAGTTAGGATTCTCCACCTTTGGGAGATGGCGGAAGGTTGCAGGATTTTTCATCTCTGGGGCCTTTGTTGGTTTATTTCCTTGTTTAAGCCAGTGTTTTTCTTTTACCTGGTAAGATCCATTCTTGAGGAAAGAAATGAACTGAGAATCTCATTTGGCTCACCTCTGGGGTCTACAAACCACAGAGGAAAAAGTATGTTAGTTCTGTACTAGAATGCAAAGGCTTAAAAGAATTTAGTTGAATTCTCGAATTAATGCCAAACATAAGCACCATAATTAGACAAGGCGTAGAACCTTTACAAAGCATGCTTTTACTTTGATTTAAATAGCCCCCTCCACTCCTCGCTGGCCCCTTCCCAAATAACCAGACTCAAGTTTTTGATAAAGGGCTCCGGCTCGGTTTATGTGAATTGGATGAGTTGTTTTATGGGGCGTCTGAAGTAGTGTCTGCCTCAGGACATTTTGTGTGTGTGTGTGTGTGTGTGTGTGTGTGTGTGTGTGTGTGTGTTGTTCAAAGCAAAGCACTCAGAATTCGGCTAAGTAGTGGTTGCAGAGAGGGCCAGCTGCTGAGAAAACACGGAGGGGGTCTCTTCATTTCTTTTGTTGTACAAAATGTAATTTGTTCAGTGTCCGTTCCTCAGTTGTTTCTTGTAAGAGTTCCTAAGTTAAGTAGTCTCCAGAACCAGAACTAGCGGTGAGATTTGCTGGATTACCAACTTCCATTTAACCCACTACATAGTTAATAGTGTATATGTGAAAATGGACAAAGGTTCATTTTGTATGTATGTATTACATGGGACTTGTTCTGATTTCCCATTTCACCTAAGAAAAAAGAAAGGTGTAGTTTTTTTGTTTTGTTTTAATTACTGTATTGGTGAAGGTTGTGTTTGTGTTTAAGCAAAGGGGCATAGAATAGACCTGAACTCCATTTTTATCGGAACTCTTGTGGGCTGACTTGTGTGAGGTCAGATGATGTTGCTGTTGAAGGCAGGGCGGAGTGGTCTTCAGTTCAAAGTGCTAAAAGCCACAGGAGCAGGAACATTGATGTTATGGATGAAGTGAAGTGTGTCTGTCACCTCCTCTGGTATAAAATCAGCCAGTTCTTTTTTTTTTTAGAAGCCAAGTATGGTGACTTACACCTAAAATTCCAGCAGCGGAAGATTGCCATGAGTTCGAGTTCAAGGCCAGTCTGATTTGAGGGTACTTTCATGTAAGGGTTCATCACAAAAAGGCCTTTTGAGATAAGGGCTCACTGTGATATTGCAGACTAGCCTTGAACTTGGTATCTTCCTGCTCAGCGTTAGATTAAGGGTGTTTACAATACCCTACTTTTTGGTTTCAGAGATTACTTTTCACCGTATTGCCTGGGCTGGCCTTCAGTTCCTGGGCTCAAACTATCCTGCCTTGCCTCTAGGCACCTGGGACTACAGGAGCACACCTTTATACTCACCCAGAACAGCTTCTCAAGTTCTGTTCAGTTACTTAGCAAATAGCTATCCAAGCACTTCTTAGGAATTAAGTACTTGAAACTTTTATGGAACGTGGGGGTTACAATCTTTGCCCTAAAATGCCAGATTATCGACAAGTCAAAACAGTCAAATCAATCTTTTAAAAAGTTAGAAAGCAGAGATTTATTTAGTGTGGCCACTTTGGGAAGACCAGAGATCCAATGATCCTACTTCAGCCCATCCTCAAGGTCCTAAAAGTGTAAAGTTTAAATAGAGGGCTAGCCGTATATGTATGTCTACGTGGCCAGGTCAGGATGTGGATTCATCCACCATTAGACCCATCATTATCTGTGCCTCATCCTCTCCAGCAAGGTGGTCCAACAATGTGTTAGTGTTGCAAGGTGCTGACAGTTACATTGTAGGCATCGAGATACGGCCTTGAAACTTAATTGCCATCCCCCCCACTGAAGTTTGCAGAGGCCTGCCATTTAGAAAGTAGATTAAACTCTACTAATGACCCGTGTTTGTTCTGTGATAATATTTCTTGTATCAAACTCATAGCCCCAGCCCCCTTTCTCCTTAGCAATCACATCTGTGCTATAATCTACACATTTAGCCTAAGGTTAAAAATTTTAGCTCATGGGCACAGCCGGCTCTCATGCCTGCTAAGCGCATGGGTCACAGAGTGAAATGTTTACAAACCTACTGACCCCATCACACCCTCATCTGTGTTGCTCTGGTTTGTATTCTTTCTACTGTTTATAGCTAGAAATATTTTTTGTGTGTGTTTATTCTCCCTTGGCTTCCCCACTAATGAGGATATAAATCACGGCTGAGGCCTAAAGTAGAAAAAGGTAGGAAAGGCCAGTTATTAGATGCTGATGATTTACTAAAGCACCGCTTGTACTGCCTATCTGCCAAACATGACTTCACTTGCTACCTGAGACAGAATGACCTGGAGGAACAGCTGAACAGTGGGCAGCTCCCTTTAACAACCTGCTGACTACCAGTAGGTTTCTGTAAACTCTTGCTTGCCCACCCCACCTCGTGGCTTTAGAGTATTAAATGAGAATGCAAACTGGACACGGATGGAAATGGTTCAGAAACTATCTTGGCTTCGGTCCACCAGTGACATGTCCTCTCTTCCACTTTCACTGGTGTGGAGTGTTTATTTCAGAGCGATTCTGCAGCAAAGCCAAGGAAAGCACCTGGGTCACATTATCAGTGTCCCAGGGATTCAGCAGGTATTCATTGGTTAGCAGAACCGGCATGACTTAATTTGCAAATTGAAGTTTGTTACCCCAAAGGTTTAAGTGGAGGAACTTTTGAGTTTTTAATCTTTTATTTATTTACACATATTTGTTGGAGATAAGGTCTCACTATATATATATATATATATATATATATCTCGATAGCTCAGTCTGGCCTTGAACTCACAATGATCCTTCTGTGTTGGCCTCCTAAGTGCTGGGATTACTGGTATGAGTTACCACATTTGACTTGAATTTTTAAAATCATAGTTAAAGCTTTCTAAAGTTGTAAGGTACATACATAATTTACCTTAGACAAAATGTTGAAACTGAGGCCTTAAACTCCCAGTATGGCCCTTCGCTATAAGCCTCTCCCTGAAATGCCAACAAGCCCAAGAGAGTACAGTCAGAATCCTTTTGTATTCATTATCTTCCATTTTACCTTTATCTCCTTTCCTGAGATGACATCCACTCACCTGGATGACCCCTCACCCACAGGAAGTCCCTGTTTCTCCGAGGTCCTGCTCTCTCTCAGGCTGTTGTTTCCTCCTTGCCCGGCCTTCTTTCATGTCTCTGACGGACGCCGTTACAAGAAGACACACCATCTTGAGGATGTCACCCCCTCTTCTGTGCTGTCTCACAAGCCCCCTGCAAGTTGCTGGAGCTCATCAAGATTGTGGTCTTGCTCCCCACCACCATGCCCCCCTTTAGTGTATTAGTCACTTCCTGGCTGCCTCTCTCCCTCTCCAGCTATCCGCAGCCCATTGTTGGAATCATTTCCTGGCAAACATTCTTCCTTTCCCAGTACTTCTGGCCCTTCCTTGTATGCACCTGGCAGTTCCTCAAGTCTGGGAGAACTTTACTGTTGTCTTGTGTCTGCTCTTGCATGGGTTGCTACAGCAGTGCCCTGTTTCAGATCTTTCTTCCTGTTTTACCACAGACAGGCTTTAGAATTTGTCTTGTTAAGAAACCTGACTTTCGTAGTTAGTCCGTACTCCATTTAATAATTGCACCATGTCATCTGGAGGTTTTGGAATTTGACATTTACATGTGTGTCTTTTATTCCCCTTTGGCTGTCTCTCCTGATTCTTCTCTTCAGCTTCTAGTTTGGGGTGCTTTGTTTCCAGCCTTTTCCTATGGTCTGTGTTCACTCCAGCAAATGCCAGAGGTTAACCAACGTAGACAACATCAGAGCCTTCTGGTCATGGAGGATCAACCATGAATTCCCTCCTGATGAACGGAGCTCCCACAAGCATGCATGCTGAGAAGAGAGGTCTGGACAGTCTCAGCTCCTGCAGACCTTGACCTGTTCATGACACTGCATGGCTGCACAGGCATGTAGCTAGGGCATTGGATCTCAACCTTCTAATCAATGCTGCGATCTTTTAATGCACTTCCTTATGCTGTAGTGACCCCCAATCATAAAATAATTTTCATAACTGTAATTTTGCTACTGTTAAGAATCATAATGTAAATATTTGATATGCAGGATATCTGATATGTGACCCCTGTGGAAGAGCCATTCAACCCCCAAAGGGGTGGCACCCCACTTGTTGAGAACCACTGAACAGGGAAGGGGGGAACACAAGGCCCAAACTTACAAAAGCCCCAGGGTATAGTGAAAGACTGATGATGTCTGGGTCCTGTCACTGCTTAGAAACCATTTGGACAGATAAGTAATGCACATAACGTAAATGGGACCAAGGTTTTACACTCATTACTAATAATGGTATTTCTTAAGAGAAAAGAGAAACTAAATGTCTTTTATTAATTTTTTAGATTGGTACAAAGTATGAGTTTCACCATAGCATTTCAATGCATCTGTCTCAAAATGTTCTAATCCCTCTTCCTCCTTCCCTGCTAATCTCTCTTGACAAATAATTTCCTTAGGGCGAAAGTACTGTTCAATAGGAATGAGCCTGAGTGTCCTTGTCTGCTGAGTGTCCTAGCTGCTGACTTATCTGTCATAGTATATGGAGCATATGCTGAGCCAGGTACCGTTTTAAGCCCTTTGCAAACATGAATTCACTTCAGTCCTAAAATAACCTAATGAGGTAGGTGCTCCACATTTAATATCCCTCATCTGAAATGTGCAGGAACAAGAAGTGTTTCAGGTTTTTTTGTTTTTTTCTTAAACTTTGGAATAGTTGCATAAGCATATACATAACTGAGATATCTTTGGAGTGGAACCAAGTTTGTGATGCAAATTCATTTGCTTATACATAGCTAAAAGGTGATTTTACACAATATTTTAGTGCGCCCATGTTTTGGTCTTTATGTATTTTGGTTTTGTGAATAGGGTCTTGCTATGTCTCTGACTGACCTTGAACTCACTGTACAAAATTTTGGCTCAGGAGCTGATGACATCACATTGCTTCAGGAGGGTATGAAAAGTACATAACTCTTTGGAGGGCAGGCCGGCTTTCTAAGGAGGTTCAGAAATGGCATAAGATTAGGGAAAGTGGACTGCCTGCCCCCCACAACATGTGTGTATAGGTATAGGCCAGAGATCAACCTTGGGTATCATCCCTCGGGCACTGTCTACCTTGGTTGTGTTTACTTAATATTAAAATACTTATTTTTACTTTATGTGTGCCATGCCTGCACAGGATGTGAGGAAGCCAGAAGAGAGCATCTGATGTCCTACAGCTGGAGTTACAATTGTAAGGCTCCATGTGGATGCTGGGAATTGAACCCTGATCCGCCCCTGAGCCTCCCTCCGATCACCCCCTCTCCCAAAGCTCTCCTTCCCTGATTTTGAGATAAAGTCTCTCTCTGAGCTATAGCTCACCAAGTTAGGCACAGCTGGCAAATGGTTTCTCCTGTTAATGGCTTTCATCTCAATTTCTTGAGAGTTTGAAGCACACTAGTTTTAAATTTTTATTAAACCCAATTTCCTCATTTTTTTTTCCCTTTTATTGCTTCTGCTTTTGGTGTATGAAACCATCCACCGACTATCCAAAGCCACAACAATGAACTCCAGTGTTTTCTTTAAGATTGTATAGTTTTACCTCTTATATTTAAGCCTGATCTACTTGAGTTAAATTTTGTATAGGGTATATTACATTTTACTTTTTTTTTTTTAATTTAATAACCTATCTTGGGGATCATTTTATACCAGCATTGAAGAACTTTCTGATTTTCTGTTGGGCTAAGGAGATGGTTCAGTCAGTCATGTTCTTGTCACTGAAGTACAATGACCTGGATTCTACCAGCAGCCCCTTCCTAAGAGCCAGTACCAAAGTTCCCGGGGAAATCTTAGTGCTGGGGTGGCAGAGACAGGAGAATCTCTGGGGCTTTCTGACCAACTGGCTTAACCAAGCCTGGCAAGCTCCAGGTAAGGTGAGAGAGCCTGTCTCATCAAAAATAATGTGAAGTGTACATTTTATGTCAACCTGGCTTCCACACACACCCCTACCTTCCTTATTCTTCCTTACAATGCTGTGGTTCCCTCTTAGCCAAAACTTAAACATTTCTCTTTGAGAATTCATATGAGTATATGGTTTTGAAAATTAGTTTTTAAAATGCCATTGTGGCTTAGAGAGTCCCATGTGAGCTTCCTCAAAGATTTTTGAACTGTCTCTACTGGTAACTTGATTCTTCTGTCAGAGAATATTTACTATTTTGTGTGTACACTGGTCAAATAAGCCTGGTGTCACCCTTGGTGGAGTTGGTGTTCTGTGCACTTCTTGAGAAGTCTCTGGTGCGTGCTCATCTTTGGGGAGAATGAGCCTGAGGAATTGCAAAAGGTTTCATTTCATTGGACATTTATAGTTGGTCAGGAAGCAAAAGATACAGTTATCTGAAAGTGACAAGAAAATCTTGGATGAAAGAGGGCCGAAAGTGTCTGTCACTTAATTAGCATAAGAACATACTTAATGTGTTCTTGTCTCTCTCTTTATGTAACTCACAGAGAGCAATAATCCATGCTTTGATCAATATAGGCAGCCAGTAGGTGGTAGATGTCCAGGGATTCTGAAACAACGTGGATGTGGGTTTCTCTGTTGAGCAGGGATGAACTTACCAAAAAATCCTAACATAACAGCACCTTCATTACTTGTCAGGGACTTCTCTGGCCACAGGATAGTAATCAACAAAGCCCACACGAAGCTAAAACTAATTTGACAAAGTCCATTTCTTCAAGCTAGAAAATTTAGAGTGCGTGCATCCGTGCGCGCGCACACATACCCAACCTTCGGGAGTCATCACGTTCCTTGTGGGTCCTGGAGATAAAGTGCCTTAACCTATCACACGTTTTTGTGTCATGTCACTTCTAATTTAGTCCCTCCCACACCAAGTTTATTTTGTGCATTGGTAAAATGAACATGGTGTCAGTCAAAAAATCCTGCATATGTTCAGTATGGTCTGGATACCTTCAATAAGTCATCCTTCTGGCCTAGAGTATTTTCATCTGTAAAATGAATACAAGTCAGACAGTTTCAAAGCCTCTAATACATGGAAACACTTAATTAGGAGGTACTAGAGCTGCTGTGGCTGGCTGCAGCCCAAGGCAGCTGCCCTGATCTGCATGCAAGCAGTAAAGAGTCAAGTGCACACGGGAAGGTATGTCTCGGAGTTGGGCATTTCTAGATGGGGCTCATCACCCTGCGTGCATAGGCCCCAGAGGCGTCACTGAATTATAGGAGTTCAAATGTCTGTAAGAGTAAATAAAATACTGTATTGTTTATTTTAGCAGTCAGTGAACCTTACTATATCTGAACGCAGTCAAATGCCAGCAAAGCTGAGCACCTCTGTTGCAGGCCTGATCTTACTGTGGGGTAGCATCACCAGTGAAGTCCCGACTTCCTCTTTGGTAATACCAGAGAGTGAGTGGTCTTAGAATCTTGAGGACATTTCAAGGTTTGAATGCCTGGATATTCATAACAATTAAATCAGGATGTCTGAGGGTGGAGGGTGGAACCCATGTATGAATATTTTGTTTGTATTCTTTTCCTAGGTTATTGAGACTGGGTTTCATGTAATCCATGCTTGGCTTTGAACTGGCTCAGTAGATGGCGATAACCTTGAACGCCCTACATTGTCTCCATCTCCCAAGTTCTGGGATCTTAGCATGTGCCACCACACCTGGCATGCCTTGCTTTATAAAACGAAACTTACGTGTCTGTTTGTATGTTTATATCGTGTGTGCGTAAATTCCTGAGAAGCCAGAAGGCATTAGATCCCCTGGAGCTGGAGTCACAGGAGGTTATGAGCTGTTCTAACTTTTGAGTCTTGGGATCAAATTCAGGTGCTCTGGAAGAGTAGCGAACACACTTAACTATTAGCAGCCTCTCCAGCCCCAAGTGTTTTTAAGTGAGCTTTGTTTTTTGTGTGTTTGTTTGTTGTTTTTGTTTTTTTAAGAGTTGTTTGGGTTGCACAAGAAAATGAAGAGGAAAATGCCTCTGTTTCAGCACACCCCCCCCATCTCTGCATGGTCTCTTGGGTTAATACCTCCTCCAGAGTGGTGCATTGGAGAAGGTTGTTGAATGTGTACTGGGACACTGGGAATGTGTCACCCAAAAAGCTTAGCACAGTGGTTCTCAACCTTTAATACAGGTCCTCATGATGTAGTGACCCCCAACCATAAAATTATTTTTGTTGCTACTTTGTAACTGTAATTTTGCCACTGTTGCTAATCATAATATAAATATCTGTGTTTTCCAATGGCCTTAGGTAACCCCTGTGAAAGGACCCCTTAGTCCCAAGGGAGTTGCGACCCACAGGTTAAGAATCATTGCTCTAGTGTTTGTGGTGATGGTCATTTCTGGTGTGCCAAGTGATAGCCCTACTATTATGAGCACATATACAGTAGTTCTTAGTTCTAGAGCTTAAATGAGCATCACTGACTTTTATTCATTCATTCATGTTTTTGAGGAATGCCCTTCTTGCCATTGACCATGAGCTCCGTCTCTTCTCCATCATTGCAGTGACGTTTTCTGGTGTGAGTTAGATTTGTTTTCCACGTCTACTAATATAGTGTAAATCTTCTAAGATCTGAGAGTTAACACAGATTTAAAGAAGCAGCGAGACCTGAGTTACTAGGAGCTCACTGACTCTGAAATAAACGCTAAGGAACCTTCATGGAAAGAAACTAAACCCTCTGAATGTAGATGACAGTCGAACGGTGTGGGCAGTTTGTGGGGCCTCTTGCAGTATGACCAGAATTTATTCCTGGTGCATAAACTGGCTTCTGGGAGCTCATTCCCTACAGGGGAACACCTCGCTCAGCCTTGATATGGGGGGGGGGGGGGGGCGGGGACACTCGGTTTTACCTCAACTGGTTATGCCAGACTGAACTGACTCACCTTGAGAGTCTTTGCCCTGTCAGAGGAATGGATGGGGGGATGGGGGAGGAGTGGAAGAAGGGAGGAAGCAGTGACGGGTATGGGCAAAAAAATTTTTTTTAATAAAATAAATGAATAAATAAAGACAGTGATCTTTTGTTTAAAGAGAAATTTTAGTACACATTGTTGCGCTTGGAGAGCATGGTGAGCTAGCTCTCCATTGGTTAATGCCCTCAGAGCTTTCAGTGTGGGGTGTTGTTACATTATAATTTATCAGAAGTAAAGTGATCTGATTTACACAAAGTACCTTATTTTCATCTGCTTGCCAAGAACTGAGGCCATGTTTGGATCCTACATGTGCGAGCTCCAGGGCAGGCCAAGGGCAGTGGTGGCATTTGTGAGGCCTGTTTGGTTGCACTGAGATTTTGGTCTTTAGTGAAGCCCACTGTGGAACATGCCCATATTATTGGGAATTGAGGGCAGGGAATGGGGCCTTCCTGATACTTCCCAATAGATATTAGTCTCCACAAGGCCTGTCAGTTTCAGCATGGGCTTGTAAGAATGAATGGTTGATTGAAAAAAAGCACATCTGTTTCAGGAGACAGATGAACAGTACACAGAAGCAAAGAAGTAATACCAGGCTTTATAGTCAAGGGATTATTAGCACAGTGACTGGCCTGATTCAAGACCTTTGGAATATTTCTCATTTCAGCAACAGAACCATCTTTGTTGGTCAAAAAAAAAAAAAAAAAAAATTAAGGATAGAGATGTGGCCAGCTGGACATGGATGTGAGTGTTAGGAACAGACTCTGAGAGATTGGGGGATCCTGCCTGTTTACTACAAGTTCTTATACTGAGATCTCGACAGATGAATTCTCTTTGGAGGAGACCTGTCAGTGCCTTTTCCAAGGTGGTTTCAGTTGCTAGGCCTCACCCTGATGATTTCTGTAGACACTTCCATGATGGGGTTTTAAATCTTGAATTCATTTATTGTGAAGCAATTATGACTGTTATGGTTCGATGTTTTCTTTTTTTCCTTTGTTAGTTCTAGTTCATTTTTCCCAGCTTTCAAACACTACCTGGATACTGAGGAGAGCCCTGCAGAGTGTTGTGGGAGAGGTGACAAGGGCCAGCAGGATGTCTCGGGAGTGCTAGGGTGGGGGAAGGAAGTCACTTTGAGATTGAGGCCTGAAGCATTCATTGTCTGCCTCAGGCAAAGTGCTGAGGAGTGTGTTCCCAGCGAGCAAAAAGTTCACTTGATAAGTATTTTGGGCTCACTGAATGAGGGTGTGTTTGTAGCTCCCCTGACTTTGTGTCATTCAGCTGAGAGAGCTTCAAAATAGCAACCCTGACTCATGGAAGAAGGGCACCCACTCCAGCTACAGAGTGGTGTCAGCCGGGCGGCTCTGCACCCGCACGTCTTCACTGACCATCGTGATCAAGGTGGCTCTGCTTTTATCCAGCGGGATTGTGCAGGCACAGTAGGCGCTATTGAATATTTTCATTAAAACATCCTAGAGCTGATATAAGCTGGCCTTTCACCGGGTGTGGTAGGTCACGCCTTTAATTCCAGCCCTTGGGATGCAGAGGCAGGTGGATCTTTGAGTTTGAGACTAGCCTGATCTACAGAGCTGATTCCAGGGCAGCCAGGGCTGCACAAAGAAACCCTGTGTGTATGGCAGGGGCGGGGACTCACATCTTCTCTGGCCTTACTAATGTCTTTCCCTCGGTCTTTATTCTGAAAAATAAAACTCGTAAGAGGAAGAGACAGAGAAAAACCACAAGTGATGGGATAGATATAAAAGCACATGCCCAGGCACTCACTATTCTGCTCTTAACCATGTGCCTTTCTCATCTGCCCCTCCACCATGGCCCAGCAGTAACCATTACCCTGAGTCCTGTTAAGTGTTGTGTTTCGTTTCTTTCTTTTAAAGGGTCACATGAGTGCTTGTTTTAGGGGCTAATATTAGCCCATCACCAAGTACCACAGAATCAACAAGATAGGCCAGAGAGCAGTTTCTAAATAAATGGATTGGGTATACTCTTCCACACAAGAGAACATAATGACTTCAAAGCATTTTAAAAAGGGGGGGGGAGGAAGGAAGAGAAAGCAAAAGCCACTTTTAATGTCAAGGAGACCCTTAACAGGCCTTTTTGAAATGAATAAGTTTTTTACAAGTAGGATTGCTTCACCAACAGCAGTTTCTGCCTGGCCTGTGGGAGTGTTTATTCGTAATTGTACTGTCCAGTATAAGTGAATTTATTTGGAATAATAAGGTTACTGGGGCATGTGTAGTTGGAAGCCTCACTGACTTCGTATTACTTTAGTAATTCCGAGTATTGAAACAGGCCATGGCAGGAAATGACCTCTTGGACAAACCGTGTTTGGATTTGCTCTCTTCAGGCTAGGTGTGTGGCACACGCCTGTAGACTCTGCCAGATGGATGACCTAGGTCAGAGTCAGCCTGGCCGGATGCAAGACAGCAGTGAGCAGAACTGAAGCTGACTTTCTTGGTTCTTTCATACACTGTATTCCCCTTAGTTCTTTTCTAAACTGTTCTTTCCATGAGGGGTGAGTACACCAAGTGTGGGCATCATTTACTTCTTCTACACATGACCTTGCTCAGAGGTTTCTGTCAGGTCTAGGTGTGTTCTAGGTGTCTTTCACCTAATCTCCAGGATTTCTGGTGTAACCATCTGTGCCCCTTCCCCGCTGAAAGATAAATTTGGGCAAAGCAGTGCTCAGTTTTAAAAGCCCTATTCTCTAGGGCACAATAGCTGAAGGGTTCTTCGGGGTTTGTTTATTTGATTTCTTGACCTTTAAGCTCTAGCATAACTCAGCAAGGATTTCTACTCCTTGTTGAACCAAAGAGAAAATGTGTGCTGTTGCTTTGCTACGGCTGAGCTTATGTGAGCCTCAGAAATTCAGAATATGGAAACATTTGACAGATGTCCCTTCAGGATTTTATTCATTTTTGGTTTTGCTTTATATCTAGGCAGTAGTTTTCCCTGACTTTAACAGGAAAAAAAAAAAAAAGACTCTTTTTAAAAAATGAAGTTTGAGGCCCAAAGTTAATACATTACGTTCAAGTTCTTTGTTTTATTTCTTTTTCCTTTTTTCCTATTGCTGTAATAAATAACGATGACCAAAACAGCCCACCATGAAGGGAAGTCAGAGTAGGGACTCGCGGCAGGAACCGAAGCAGAAGGCGTGGAGGAACTCTGATTACTGGCTTCCTCTCCAGGTTCTAGTTCAGCTACCTCTCCACCTCCTGGGACCAGCTGCCTACAGTGGGCTGGGTCCACCCACCCTGGTCATTAATGAGGAAACTGTCCCGAAGCCTTGCCTCTAAGGGCGACTTGAGGCATTTCCTCAATTGACGTTGTTCCCAGATGACTAGTTTGTGTCTGGTTTACAAAACTAACCAGCACACATTGCAACAGCAATTTTTCTTCCCTTATTAATTTTTATTCTTATGTTTTTAGTTTTAACTTTGCATGTGTATACATGCATACAGGGAGGAAGTTGTAGTAGAGTATATGCGTGCTGTAGGATGTGTGGGGGGGTCAGAAGACAGCTCCCAGGAGTCTGCTCTCTCCTAACCGTAGGCCCTCGGTATTGAACTCGGGTTATCAGGCTTGAACAACAGCACTTTTACATTGAACTATCCAGCTAACAAATTTTATTTTCTCCTTGTCTTGAGAAGAATTGGATTTCCACATGGACTTTTTTTTTTTAATATGCCATTATTTTTGGACGACCTTTCCTGCCATCCTTTCTTGTCTGTCTCTTTCTCCCCACCCCCATAAACTTTGTTTTTATAGCATATCTCTTCTGCTATCCCCCCTCCCAATTGATTTACAGAATCTCTCGTCCTCTCTCTCGGGTCCTTTTGAATCTTTTTGTTTCAGTATGCACTTTATCTAAATGCACCCATATAAAATTAGAAGCTAGGATATAAGAGAAAATATGTGATGTTTGTCTTTCTGAGCTTGGACTACCTTACTTTCTATATTTTCCAGTTTTACCCATTTTCTTACATGTCATAAGTTTAGGTTCTTTATAGCTGAACAAAACCCCAATTTGTATGTGTACCACATTTCATAACTCATTCATCAATTGATATACCTCTAAGATATTAGCCACGTTTTTTTGCCATGGCACCCTAATTATAAGTTCTAGATCTGAAAAGAATCTATTTGATTTTTTTTTCTACAGTGGGATTCCAGCCTTTGGTGACTGAAATGTAACTTACTTAGTACAGACCTTTTAGTGTCTTGGTGTTCTTCACATCTGCATGTGTAGACATTGTAATTAGACCCTGAGAACTACCTTTTATGACTCTGAAGCTGAGCTGTCTGAATCCATAATAATTTAACTATGTTTTTCCACTATAATAATTAAAAGGGTGGGGGCAGGTAGGACAAAGCAATCCATTTCTAATTGTTTCAGAAACCAGTGAAAGCTCCCTTTGCTTGGGCTGCATGGAACATACCCTTAGAGGGAAACCTGCCTTCTATCTTCTCTCTTTGCTCACAGGTGAACATTTCTAACGAGACACCAGTCCTGCTCATTTTGGAAGGTCAGGAAGAATTGCAGTGTGCTTGTTTAAAAGCACAGTGAATTCTAGACTCTGTTATTGCAAAGAAACCATGTGCATGCAAGTTTAAGCAACTGTGCTTGGTAAAAGCTGGCTGGATTCTAGCTGCTGCTGTTGCCTAGAAATCACCTGCAGATTGAATTCAAGTTAGAAGTGACAAGTCTGATCTCACAATGGAGGGCCATGATCCAAAGGAACCAGAGCAGTTGTGGAAGCTGTTTATTGGTGGCCTGAGCTTTGAACCGACAGATGATAACTTAAAAGAACATTCTGAGAAATAAAGAACATTTTACAGAGTGGTGATGAGAGACAGTCAACAAAACATTCCAGGGGCTTTGGTTTTGCGACTTGCTCTTGTGCAGAAGAGGTGACAGACCACACTAGGTTGATGGGCATGTGGTGGGACCAAAGAGCCATTTTAGAGAGAGTTCTGTAAAGCCTGGTGCCCATTTAACAGTGAAAACATTTTTGTTGGTATTAACAAAGATACAGAAGAATGTAGTCTGAGTGATTCCTTTGAAAAGTATGGCAGATTGAAACCATCCAAGTTCTGGAAGCCAGGCAGAGTGGGAAAAAAGAAAGGATTTGCTTTTGTAACTTTTGATGATCATGACACAGTTGATAAAATTGTTCAGAAATAACAACTGTCAATGGGCATAATTGTGAAGTGAAAAGGACCGTTTCTAAACAGCAGATGCAGCCTGCTGGATCTCAGAGAGGTCTCTCAGTGAGGACAGTGGTGGCATGGAAAGGGCTGTTGGGTCATTTGGCACAGATGAAATCTGCTGGATCACAAAGAGGCTGGGGAGGTAGATCTGGCAACTTTATGGCTCCTGTAGGAAACTCTGGAGGTCATTTTGGTCCTGGTAGAAACTTCGGTGGAAGAGGAAGCTTTGGTGGTCATGGTTACAGGAGAGGGAGCAGTGGTGGTTGTCATGGTTACAGTAGAGGGTGCTGTGGTGGTGGTAGACTGGGATCTGAAAACCAAGGTGATAGAGGCGGAGGGTATGAAGGTGAAAACTTTAATGGAGGTAACTATGGTGGTGGTGGTAACTATAATGAATTTGGAGATTATAGTGGACAACAGCAGTCAAGCCATGGATCCCTGAATGAGGCCAGTGTTGGAGAATACTCAGTCTGTATGGTGGTGGCTAAGGGTCTGGTGATGGGAGCAGAAGGTGTAACAGGAGAAAATGACTGCAGAAGAAATGGAGGCATCAGGAAAGCTGCAGGTGACTTTGAGACATTTGTCCCAAATGCATTAGAGGAAGTCAGGCACAGAAGGAACAATGGTCCATAGTCATAAACATCATTGCAGCTTAAACAGGAAAGCCTTCTAGCTCAGGACCGTCATAGCATGGGTTGCGAAACATGCAGCTGTTCATTGATGCAGTGTACTGTCAATGAGATGTATATTCTGGAGGTGTTTCATCTACCGTACCTTTTGCATCACATCACATCTACTGCCCTGTAAATTGCAGAAGTGGTACCAGGAATTAAAAAAGGAAGGAATTGTTAACCCAAGAAAGGAAGAAAGAAAACACAGGCAGGTTTAAGCAAGAGAAGCTGTTGCAGTGTGCTTGTAAAAGCTGGCTGGATGCTAGGTACTGTTATTGCCTAGAAACCATGTGCAGGCTTAAGCAAAGGTTTCTCTCCCTTCAGCTCTCCTGAGATAGCTATGCAGAACATTTGACAAGCCTTCCCTTTATCTCTCATCCTCCTGACTCTGAGATACTCCCGGGCTTGTCCTTCATAGCTCTTTATACTTGGATACATTCCTCACTGAGAATAGTGGATGCTGCCACATGTTTGAATGAGGTTGGAGAGATAGAGGGTAATACCTCACGCGGTGTGAGGACTGGCCCCATTCTGGGCATGTAGGGAGCCCGGGAAAGCTGAGCAAAAGAAAGATAATCCTACCTTTGTTAAAAACCTTCCTGACCGCTCTGTGGAACACTTGTAGCTAAGTGGGTAAGGATGGAGAGTGCTGGCTTAGACCAAGACTGTTGTACCATGTCCTTGAGAGATTGAAACTGTTCTACAGCAGGGAGAACTTGGTTTTTAGACAACTTTGGAACTTGTGAGGGAAAGGACTCAGGATGACTCTGGAAGTCTGGAACGACCATTTACCTGGAGAGACAAGGGAAAGTCAGGACAGGAATTAAGAGCTTGATCTAGGCATATCAAATTTGTGACAGATGTTAGCTGTGTGTTCTGAGTCATCACTTATAGGAGATATTTAACAGCCCCAACAAGAGAACATTAAATGCATGTGGGTCACAGGGATTATCCTGGGGGCTCTTTAACTTGTGGAGATCAGGAAGGGGGTGGTGGGGTGAGGGGTATGGGAGAGTTGCGGGCAGGGACACAGGCAGACTGATAAGAGAGTCATCTTCCAGAGCCAGACTATAAAATTTAAAGGAGCAAGGATGAATTCAGTGAGATAAGATTCAGAAATTAACTACTGACTAAGCCTCCGGGAGGTCAGTGGATTCCTTAGCAAGAACATTGTGGTTGGAGGAGCAGGGATGTAAATCTGAACTGGGTTTCTTTATGAGAAAGAAATGGTAGAAATTAGACACTGGAGCTGTCTGGAGTTAGAATTCATAGTCTGACTCTAAGAGTTATGTGTTCAAATTAACTGGTGATAAGGTGTCTCAGAATGAAAGGCCACTGACTTGACTTTACTCAGCAGCCCTAAGTAATTAAATCAGGCCAATCTCACACAGACTGCTGAAAACCTGTTAGGTATCTGGCTAGACTCCTGCCCCCCCCCCCTCAAAATTCTTGATTCCAAACTCTGCTGCCTGGCCTTTTTAAATAATAGGCTTTCACTGTGTAGTCCAGCAGGCTAGCTTCCCATCACTGCCCTGCCTTAGGCTCTGAGTGCTGAGGTCCTAGGCCCCTGTTATCTTACCCAGTTACCCCCAGTTCCAAATGCAACATGTCAGAGAAAGAGCCCCTTGCAACTGGGCCCCAAGGCAAGTATTTAACATAACAGAAAAACCCTTGGGATTTCTTTGTTTATGGACTTTAGAGACTGGAGTTGCACTTTTCACCATCTGAAGAAAACTGTCAAAACTACATAATTCACAGAGGCAAGATAGTCCTGCAGTGAGCTGGTTAACCGCTCTCTCTTGTGCTTTGTCATTGGTTCTGAACCCAACTAACTCCCCTAGGGCTGCTGTTCTGCCTGCCCACAATTGCAAGGCCCAACTTTTGTTTGCTTCTAGTCTCAAAGAAAGGCTTATTTTGAGGTTTGGACCACAAATAATAATCCATTGTTCCCTATAATAATAATCCACCCTCTTTGAGTAGAAAAAATCTGCCTGATGCAGTGTGGCTATCAGTTTATTTAAAAGAATAGCCAAAGTGCTCATTATATTCTGAGAATAAACATTTGCAGTATGGTTGGAGGGATGAGGGGGTGCTCATTCTCCTTGGCTAGAGACACAGTTAAGCCTTGGGGTGAAAATGACTGTCAGTCCCTGTGACAATGCTGGTCTGTTACATTCTAAGTGAATGAACACAGCAGGTATTTATTCAAACTATTTCTTATAAGAATACCTTATTTTGCGAATGGGTATTTTTAAGTTAACTGTTTCAGGGCAAACACATTTAGCCTGTGAAAGTGCCTCTGTTTTGAGTGAAGACTGTCTTATCAAGGCTGCTGCCTCTATCTGATCCCATAGTTGCCTCTGATTACAGATCTTGAGGGGGAAAAAAAAAGAGCCATTTTAAAACTGCAAATGGTAGGCATATTTTAATTAGCATTCTGGGAGCTTAGACTAAGTGAACAAACATGGAGAGTGGAATGCAGAGTAAACCAGTATGATCAGCTCTTTCTAGAGTACCCACGTCCTCAGCACAGGGAAGAAGGGAAAGATTCTACTCACAAAACCAAATATATATTTTTCTGCCTTGAGTCTTTTATAGGAAGAGTGTCGGTTAAGTAATAACAAGTATATCTTACAATAGTTTAATACTTTAAATATAAATGGGGGTAAAGCTTAATGTGATAACAATTGCTGTATATCAGATGAATATAAAAACTTTTTAAAGAAGAATAAAACCTTCGTGTTATTAAAAATAGACCACCAAGAAAACCTCAAGAAGCCTTTCTTTTTTTCCCTAGAAGGTTTGGGGTTTGTTTTGTTTTGTTTTTTGGTTTGATTTTCAAGACAGGGTTTCTCTGTAGCTCTCTGCCCCTGGCTGGCCTTGAACTCCATAAATCTGCTTGCCTCTACTCCCCAGATGTTGGGACTAAGGATGTGCACCATCACACCAGGCTCCCTAAGAAGGCTTTCAGTGGGTGGATGGTAAACAGAACAGCCAGTGTTTCTCATTGCATTAGTTACCTTTCTGTTGTGTTGGAAAAACCCAGATAAAGGCATCTTAAAGAGTTAGGTTTCCCATGGCTCACCGTCATAGACTACAGTCTGCCTTGGAGAGGAAGTCATATTGCATCTCTATCCCCGAGGCAGAGAGTAAGAAATGCTGGTCGTTGCTTTCTCTCTCTCTCTCTCTCTCTCTCTCTCTCTCTCTTTAAGAGCAGGACCTCAGCCCAGGCAATGGTGTCATCCACAATTACGTGAGACTTTCCACCTCAGTTAAGGCTTTGTTTCCCAGGTCCTATCAAGTTGACAATAATATCCCTCACATTCATGACAACAGCATGACATTTTGTGATTTAGAAAGCCATCAAGGAAGCCCAAGAGAATATTGCCAAGTGACAGAAGTCACCCCCAAAAGGCTACATGAATGACTGTGTGACTCCACCTATACAGTATTCTGACGAAGACAGAAATCAGGAGATAGCAAAAGGCCATTGGTTCCCAGGAGCTGGAGACCATGCTTAATCAGTGGCACTCAGGGATGTTTAGCACAATAAAATATTATATATGATATCTTAGTGAGGAGTATACATTGTTGTACGCACAGTTAAAATCAATAGGACTTAGAAAAAAAGAAGAGTTCGCAAGAGTGAACTAGGGACTTTGTTAACAGGAATGTAGCAATATCTGTTTATAATTGGGACAAATGTACCACACTAATGCCAGATGTTAGTAATGGAGGAGACTGGAGTAGGGGATGGAGTTTGTGGGAACTCTACATTTACATTCAGGTTTCTGTAAACATGAAGCTGCTTTTACTGTTTGTTTTTGTCTGGTAATAATTCTTTAAAGATTTCTTTATTTACTTTATGTGTTTGAGTGTTTTGTCTGCACATGTATCTATGCACCGCAGCCAGAATATTAGAGTCCCTGGAACTGGAGTAATAGATGGTTGTGAGCCACCATGGGGGTGGTGTGGTGAGAATCGGCCTGGGTCCTCTTGAAGAGCAGCGAGTCCTCCAAACTGATGAGCCATCTTTCCAGCCCCAAAAGGAGCTCCAATCACACCCCCTGCCTCCCCCACCCAGGGTCTTACTATGTCTTCCTGGCTGACCTGGAACTCCTGTGTGAACCAAGCCAGACTCCACTCAAACTCACAAAGATCTGCCTACCTGCCTCTGCCTCTGTACTGTTGGGATTAAAGGCGTTTGCCACACCTGATTCATCCCTTAATTAAAAAGGGGAAAAAATTGACTACAGTCAAATTAGTGGAAAAATATTTAACTAATAAAAACTCAGACCAAGTCTGGTGGCCATTACCTGCAATCCTGACACTAAAGAGGTGGAGTAGGAGGATTCTGAGTTCCGGGCCAACCTGGGCTACAAAGTGAGGCTCTGTCTCCAAATAAATAAGATGCCGCCCAACCAATTAAAAAGAAAATTAAAAAAAAAAAATCACAGACAGTGAGCAATTACTCTGGAGAAATCCAGTAGCCTCGGGTTCTTTGGTAAATATGTACAGTGGTATTGCTACCAAACCCTGCTCTTAAATTGTGTTCTTTTTCTCTTAAGTGACAGCTAGAATATCGGCCCTGGAGGTGCATACTCCCAAAGAAATCTTTGTGGTGAATGGGACACAGGGGAAGCTGACATGCACATTCGATTCTCCTAATACAACCGGATGGTTGACCACAGTCTCCTGGAGCTTCCAGCCAGATGGCACAGACAGTGCAGTGTCGGTAAGAGCCGCCCCTCCCCCTTCTGCCCCTCCCCCTCCTGCCCCTCCCCCCTTCCTTCTGTGTTCATTGTTTCTCACAGTCGGCTCTACAGCTATCATGTGATCAGTGTCCACTCCTACTATCCGTTTCTGAAATGAGACACTTCAAGGCTCTTTCTTCTCTCTCTTCAAAATGTTCCAGGAAAGAGTTTGCTCAGCATCTGTTAAATGCAGCTTATTTCCTTGCCTTTTCTCTTGCTTCCCTTGCTACCATCACCCCACCCTGTTCCTACTGACCCTCAGATCCCACTTGGAATTGTTCACTTCCCTGGGGCAGCTTCTGCTGGACCATGCTGACTATCTGACTATAGTCACATTTCAGTTTCTAATTTTCTTATGGTCGCATTTTATCCTACACCTTTTCAGCTTGCGCCTGCCTCATTTTTATATCTATTTATTTTACGGTCTCTGTCTGTCTATCTGTATCCCACACATGGAGGTATATATCGTCCTTCTGATGTAATGATTCATTTTTAAAATTTGGCTTGTAGCATGATTCTGCCTTATTTACTGGGACCCTACCACGCCACTGGTATGCAAGGTCTTCAATAAAAGTATCTTTGCTCTTGGAGCTGGAGAGGTGGCCCAGTGGTTAAGAGCACTTGATGCTCTTCCAAAGGACCCAGGTTTTCAGCACCTAAGTGGTGTCTCACAACTGCAACTCCAGTTCCAGAGGATCAGAGTCCCTCTTCTCACCTCTGAGGACACTGTGGACATGTGGTACACAGATGTAGATGTACTTTCTCCTGAGAGCAATGAGAAGTGAGTCTGGCAGGTAGTTGCCCGGGTGATGTTGGACACAGAAGGAAAGTACTCGGAGGTTGGACAGAAAGTGTCTTGGGGTTTTGCTTCCTCCTTGTTGCTGTGATAAAATACTCTGACAGAAGCAACTTGAAGAAGAGGGTTTCATCTTGGCTCCCAGAAGGAAGAAGCCAAGACAGCTTGAAGTCGCTGGCCACATCACAGTGACAATAGGGAAGCAGAGAACAGCAAGTTCACACACTGCTCACTTCCTCACTTTCATACTGTCCAGATCCCAACCTAGGGAATGATGCCACCCACAGTGGGCAAGTCTACCCATATCTGTTAACTAATCAGATAATCCCCTCAGGCATGCTCAGAAGCCCACCTTCTGGTGTTTATAGATTTCATCAATAGCTGAAATTAATCATCATAGAAAACCAGTGATTGGCTGGAAGCTAAGCTGGGTAGTGGGTGCTTGTTAGACATAGACCAACTGTTCTGATTCATGTCTATAAAATGGAGCTAATAAAATCTCCCACAGAGGAGTGTTGAAAGAGGAAAATTCTCAGTAAGGTGTCTAACTCTTGAGGTATTAATGTATAAAATTCATGTACTGATATTCCGTTGGTCCACTGTGTGTCCTTTGGATACTGGCTCTTGTTTTAGCAGTGTTGTACATTTTAGGTTGTCAATACTCAGCAGGAAAAGAATACCATCCATCATTCAGTAAGAGTATCTAACATCTTTAATCTCAGCCCCGGGTGGCAGAGGTAGGCACCATGAGATTGAGGCCAGCCTGGTATACAGAGTAAGTTCCAGAGTAAGTTCCAGTACAACCAGGGCTACACAGAGAAACTGTGTCTCAATGCCCCCCCCCACCCCGCGGGGAAAAGCACTGTGTCTAAATTTCTTGGGTGAGCCTGTATCTTTCAGGATTTACTAATAGGGAACCTCTAAACATAGTATCTGGGAGGACAGAAAATGTTAATTTATTTAACTTCCTTACTAGGTCTAATTGGGTTTGATTTTAAGTTTCTACCTTAGTGTAGCTGTGATGGCGACATGAGGGATCCTAAAAAATGTCTATGGGAATCCATACAAAGATTCTGCTTCCATTAATGGAGTATCAGTGATGAACATTGCCAGTATTCCCATAGATTAAAATCAATCACGCACGTTTATTTAAGAGTGTCTAAAAAAACCTCCTTAAATGTGAGTCAGCTTTAGGATGTCAGGGAATTATCCAGTATAGAAAATAAAGCAACTGTTAGGAAGATAACCTGAGGTTAAAAGCTTTCTTTCTTCCTTTCTTTTGTTTTCTTCCATCTGTCCATCCCTCATCCATCCATCCATCATCCATCCATCCTTCATCATCCATCCATCCATCATCCATCCATCCATCATCCACCCATCCACCCACCCATCCATCCACCATCCGTCTATCCATCATCCATCCATTCATCATCCATCCATCCATCATCCATCCATCCATCATCCATCCATCATCCATCCATCCATCATCCATCCATCCATCCATTCATCATCCATCATCCATCCATCCATCATCCATCCATCCGTCATCCATCCATCCTCCATCATCCATCCATCCATCCATCATCCATCCATCCACCCACCCACCCATCCATCTATCCACCCACTCATCTATCTTTTTGAGACTGGTTCTCTATTATGTAGCTCTGGCTGTCCTGGAACTCACTCTGTTGACCAGGCTGGACTCAAACTTGCAGAGATCTGCCTGCCTCTGCCTCCTGAGTGCTGGGGTGAAGGGCATGTGCCACCACCACCCAGAAAAAGCTTTTTTTTAAGAAGCATTTCTGTTTTTCTCACAGTGTTCTTGCTTTGTAGATTGGGAAGGCTTATTTAGATGACTGAGGCTCACAGCTAACATGCTGCACTTCTGACTCACAGGTTGTTTTATTCTTTTAGATTTTTTGCAGGAAAAGTGTATCCAGCATGCTCTGGCTTTCCTAGTGCATAAAGTTAGGGTCTACATGTCTAGCATCGAACTGACTCCTCCCCTTCCTCCCCCCTTCTCTGATCTCTGAAGGTAGTCACATTCTTCAAAGTGCTTCCCTGGGATTCTGTCATAATTATTCTACCTTCTCCTTCTATTCCTACTTCCTTTGTGTTAGTTTCTTAGAAATAAGAACCTTTGCTGCTACTCCATGATTTTGTTCTACATGCATCTCTGCTTCCTTGTCCCCAGACTGATGTATAATATCTGTTCATTCTCCTGTGATGCTGTGTAATAAGTTTCTGGCCCAGCCTTTCCGGCCCAGCCCATAGGTTCAGACCCATTTGCAGCCCCACTGCTGCTTAGCTCCAAATAATCACAGAAAAGCTTATATTGATTTCATGCTGATGGGCCTCTAGCTCAGGTATATTGCTAGCTAGGTCTCTCATCTTAACCCATTTCCATTAATCTGTTTAGCCAGCATCCTGGCTTCTTTCCTCTAAGTCTGCCAGTGTCTCTGCTCTACGTTTCCTGTTCCTAGAATTTTCTTAGTCTGGTAGCCCTGCCCACACTTCCTGTCTGCCTTCTGGCCAATCAGAATTTTATTAAACCAGTAGGAGGAACAAATATTTACAATGTACCAGAACATAATCCCACTACAATGCTGGTCGTCATTGTTGATTCAGAATGCAAGTTAGGTAGTATTTGGAGATGATATTGAAAAGGAAGGTTATTTAAAAAACACTTGCTAGGTTGACAGTTTATTGTTTATTTCCTTGCTGGGGATGGGGAGGGAGGCAGAAAGGAAGACAGAGTGACTGACTTTGAGCAGACAAATGTAACCAAGCAGGAGAGGAGTTAAATAGCAGAAATCACCTAGACTTGGAATCACAGCTGTCTTTGAATTCCATCTTCAAGACTTGCACAGGTCACTAAGGTTTTCTGAGCTTCACATTCTTGTGAAATTCAAGGCAGGCAAGGGGAAACCAAGCTTTGTGAAATCAGATAGGGGTTGAAGAGAAAGCAGAGGTCTGGGGTTGATTTGGGTAGTAGTAGACTGTTAGGATAGAGATTGAATGGGAAGGGCCATAGAAGGAAGGATTTCTACAAGGTTTATGACAAACAGTGAATTT
Organism: Phyllotis vaccarum; assembly: GCA_033318265.1. Taxonomy (NCBI): domain Eukaryota; kingdom Metazoa; phylum Chordata; class Mammalia; order Rodentia; family Cricetidae; genus Phyllotis; species Phyllotis vaccarum. The sequence continues at coordinate 28,305,230 of JARWLC010000017.1, forward strand.
CTAAGCTCATTTTTATGCTATAATAAAGCAGCAATGACTGAGTAGGTAATTTATAAGGAACATAGATTTATTTCTTACAGATCCAGACTGTGGAGAGCTGCAGACCAGTGAAGCTGGCATTTGCCAAGGACTTTGTTGTGCCATCCTGTAGTGGAAGCCAGAGAGATAAGAGAGCGAAGGCCCCTTTGCCAAACCCTTGTGTGATTTGCTGTTTTTCTGTGGGAGTCCTTTTGAAGGATCCACTGCCAGAATAGCATGGCTGCTACAAACCATGGGAGTTTTGCCTGCAGACCAGCTCATGTGTTCTGTTTTCTCATTACAGTTTTTCCACTACTCACAAGGACAAGTGTACATTGGGGATTATCCACCATTTAAAGACCGAGTCACCTGGGCTGGGGACCTTGACAAGAAAGATGCATCGATCAATATAGAAAATATTCAGTCTGTTCACAACGGCACCTATATCTGTGATGTCAAAAATCCTCCTGATATCGTTGCCCGGCCTGGGCAGATTAGGCTGCACGTGGTGGAAATAGGTACTTCCCACAGTGGCTGGTGTGATGGGACATGGTCTCGCTCATAATGTGTAGCTGGAGAATAAGATTTATACTTCAAGGTGCATTTGGAAGGAAATGTTTTTGGAATTTATTTTTATGATATTGAATATCAAACCTCAGGCCTTATAAATGCTGGTCACATCCCCAAGTCCTGCAGGGACCGTCTTTGCCTTCCAGCTGTGTTTTTCCATCTCTGAGGCTTCACCCAGCAGAGCTGACAGTTGGGGAATTGCTGTTTAATCAACACAGTGGGTGGCGATCCTTTCCATACCTGTGTCTAGAGCCTGTGGCTCTGATTTCAGGCATATTAACTGTTCATTGTTGAGAGCAAGAAAGACCAAATTCACTCTGGTTAGATGACGTGGGCTGAGGCTATTTTGATATTGTCTAGGATGATATTTCCGTGTCTCTTACAACAATACAGAAATCTCTTCCCTTAATGAGAATGTGCAGGGAACGAAGGGTCCAGTGTCTCTTGAGACAGCCTTCTGCTGGAGATCATTGGTGTAAACTCAAATCTCCAGATTTGCTTGCTTTGACTGTAGGATGTGCAGAGGGGTTGTGGGTGTAGAGATGCTTGAATTTCTAGGTCATTTTCACCTGTGGGTCATTATCAGATGGCACTCTGTGTAGTTTGGCTAATGAAAGAATAACCATTTACAAAAACTCTTCCATGTTAAATTAACAAAATTCCATTTCTTCTCTCTGTGCCCACCCCCTTCTCTCCTCTAGACAATTTGTTGGTGTTTCTGGTTTGGGTGGTGGTAGGCACTGTTACAGCAGTGGTCCTTGGCCTCACTCTGCTCATCAGCCTGGTTCTGGTTGTCCTCTACAGAAGGAAACACTCGAAGCGGGATTACACTGGGTAAGAGTTGCTATCTGCTAGAGAAGAGCTGGATAGAACAAATCAGGCTTTATAAAAACTCACTTTTTAATGGGAAAAGCACTGTGAAAGATTATTAGCTCTTTGCCTTTCCACTGGGCCCAAGCAGTCCTAGGTGTTTTGGTGTGAGGAAGCAGACATCAGCAACTTGCTGTTAGCTGCAAAAAAAGGATGAGTTACCTTATGAGGTTTGGGGAGATGTATTGCTCAGCAGTCAGGTGCTGAGTTTCAGTGTTATCCACACAAGCAATTAGAATTCTTAAGCCTCAGACATCACTTAACCCAGTTTAAGGGTTTAATTTTGCCGGGCGTGGTGCCACATGTCTATAATTCTAGTACTTGGGAAATAGTTCAAGGTCATACTTGGCTACATAGTGGGCCAACCTAGGCTACGTGAGACTTTTTCTTAGAATAACAATGGGGTCTGGCAAGGTACCTCTGCAGGTAAAGATGGTTGCCCCCAAGATGAATGACTAGAATTTGATCCCTGAAGTCCATAGAGTAGCAGGGAACTAATATCTCATAGATTCTCCTTTGACCTCCCTTTGCATGTCATGGTATACATGTGTGTGTCCCCTCCCCAAGCCCACCCTTGTACTCCCCACACATAATACATAAATGTAATCAGAAATTGAAATGAGAAAGGGTTTCAAACATAGTTTAGTTGTAATGTGTTGCTATTAGTCTTACAAAGGTCTTCTTTCACTCAGTGTATAAAGCAACACCGGAAATGCTCTGCTTGTAAACGACCCTTCGGGCCTGATGTGAAGCAGGGCTTCTCTCTACTATGGTTTCCACCCCACTAGAACCTGAGCAGCTTTTTCTTGGTTGCATGCACCTAAACTAAGAATAAAGAGTTGATGTCAAACATAACAGGAACAAAGATGTGGCTTTGCTATGTCTCCCAAGGGACGTCTGAGTACAGGGCTGTGTCTAACGACAAGATTTTCTCTTTTTCCCACTCCAGCTGGGAAGCTTAACCCACATAAGCTATAGCACTCACTCGGTAAGACTGGGGATGAAGGCTGGATTCAAGTTGGTATAGCCTGAGCATCGTTACACGTGCACAAGCTAACTTGAGCCATCCTAGAGGAACTGTGGTTAAGAGGGTGGCAGGAGCCTCTCTCTGTGGGCTTTGCTGACCTTGAGTTGTTAAGAGTGCTGTGTTTAAACAAGTCTGAGTGTTCTTTGAGTATTACTTGCTTGGAATGCGTCTGTTCTGCTGACTAGTGCTCCCTTGCATGGGGTGTGTTTTGTGAGTAAACACCGTGGGACTGATGGTTTTCAACCTAAGACTAATCTAAAGTAGTAACACTATTAGACTGTAGTTCTTGCTTGGGGTTAATAAAGTGGGCTGAGATGTTTCTTGAGTCCTGCATGGCACCATGGTTGCTGCTTTTCTCAATTTGGGCACCCACCCCCCACCCCCCATACACATACCGTTTTCTGCTTTTCTTCCTGTGCTAGGACCAGGGTCTGCTTATCTTCCCTTCTTACAAAAAAGCTGACATAGAAGACACATTGGCACTGTAAAGGGGCTGGGTCTCCTCTTCTGCTCCACTAGACACATGGTAACTGATCTCATTGCCCATTGCTGTGTACACGTTCAGCCCTTGTTGATACTAACTAGCCAGCTCAGTGCTAACCCAACAGCTATTATGGTTCCTTTATGGGTGTGTCCTTTGACTACTGAAAATATAAAACACCATCCAAACGAAGTTAGGCTCATCTCAATGTGCGTGCGTGCCCTTCATGTAAAAATATGTGTGTGATTTTCATTCATGAATGTTATTGGTGATTAAGACCTTCTTTGTGCTTGAATAATTGAACATTTTGGCTTAGGGTGTGTAGCCTCCCATCCCAATCCAGAAGTTCCCAGGATTCTTTGGTCTTACTAATGATACTTTAGGTGTAATCCTCTCCAGGCTCCTTACATCTTAATAGAGTATGTCAGCACTAGTAACACAGCCTTGATAATCTGCTTCCTGTTCAGTTTCCCTGACTTATTCATGAGGGTAGCTCTGAGATGTTCCCATGCTTCTCACAGAGTTCAGTCCACGTGACTGACAGTCCACGTGACATTCCAGAATTTCTTGTGGGTCATCACTTCCTGGCTGTCTGCGTTTTGAGGTTTTTGTGTTTTTTGGTTTTGTTTGGTTGAGATGTTGATAGGGAAACAAAATGTGGGAACTAATGGGAAGGGGAAGAGAGGCCACGGTGCTGAATCTGGATGTGGATTTGAGATTTTTGAAATTCATCCAGAAGAGGCTTCCTTTGATGATGGCTAAAGCATTTGGCCATTAAGCTAGTAGAACTTAACTCCTGTAAACGTTTATCCTAAAGGAGGTGGGCCTCAGGAGGGATAGCAGCACAACCCACAGACAGAAACAGTGTTGCTAGCTGCCGCAACATGCTGACTGGCCAAGAAGAATGCCAGAGGTTCAGGAGTGGACGATAGTTTGAAGCTCTTGACTTTCTGGAGATCCACAGTTGTGTTTCCTGTTAGCTTTCTTTTTGTATCTGTTGCTTCATTGTGCCATCACTGACATCACTATACTTTTGTTTCCATTTACTGTAATTTTTGTTTTTACATTTGTTCTTCAAATTGTCATGTCATCAGCTGCAGTACATCAGAGCGTTTGTCACCAGTTAAGCAGGCTCCACGGAAGTACCCCTCCGACACAGAGGGCCTAGTAAAGAGTCCGCCTTCCACCGGATCTCACCAGGTAACAGCTGATGGCATTCCGCTCTAAGGTTTGGTACACTATAATGTCTTGGTTATGGAGGAGAATGCTGTGATGTTCTCACTGTCATAGACATGCAGAGAAAGGGAGGAAGGAGGAGGAATTAAGGCCTGGTCTAAGAAGATAATGTGTAGCAAAGAGCTCATCCTATGGTTTCCCACCAAACCACCACTAACATTTATTAAAAGGTGTCTCCTTTGGCCCAAGTGCAAGTAACAAGTGCCTTTGTAGCGTAAAACATTCTTCAGTTGCCCAAGGAAATAAAATCTAAAGTACTCTGTAAGCATCTAACAGGGAAGATCCTTCATTCAGAAAAGTTCTTAGAAGAGGACCTAGGTTCAATCTCAGAACCCATGTAAGGGAGGAGGGGAAGCTGGCTGTGGTGGCATGCACTTATAGTCACAGTGCTACAGAGCTGGGGGATGAACCCCTTGGGTTCACTGGCCCAGGCCATTAATCCTAGCATTAGGGAGGCAGATGCAGATGTATCTCTGTGAGTTCAAGGCCAGCCTGGTCTACGTAGTGTGTTACAGGACAGCCAGGGCTCTGTAGAAAAACCCTGTCTCAAACTAGGTGTGTGTGTGGGGGGGGACACACTCTGTATCCAGAGAAAGAAAGACCCGGTATCCAAAGAAAAAAGGAAGGCACCTGGGAAACCACACACATGCAGGGTAGTCTTTAGCACTTACACACATATTCATGCATGCACATGTGCATGCATACACAGGGAAAAGTTGGTGTTTTCGGTATTGATAATAAAGCAAATTTATTTTGATAGTAGATTTTTCCTTTAAATTTATTTTGATAGTAAAACAGAAAATTGATTTCCTTTAGAAAAAATACTGAGGGACCAGAGAGATGGCCCAATGGTTGAGAGCACTTGGCTGCGCTGCAGAGGACCCTAGTTCAGTTCCCAGAACCCACATGGTGGCTCACAGTCATTTTATAAGTATAGTTGCAAGCAATCTGATACCCTCTCCAGGCCTCCACAGGCTCCAAGCACAAATGTGGTATGCATGCATATGTTCAGGCAAAACACTCAAACAGAAACAAAATAAACCAAAAAAAAAAAAAAAATTAATTGAGAGGAAATGCTTCTCCGGATAATTTATAGGCTAGATGAATTAGGAAGGGTGTTTGGTTTCTACTTACTGTAGGAGGCACCAGCATCCTGCTTCATAGGCTTTTACTGAGGTTTTGAACCAAAGCTACAGCACAGCTTAGAGCCCGTGGGGTCTGTGTGGAAGAGAAACCATTCTAAGGAATTTAGCCAATTCTGTTTTGCTCTAAAGAGGTGATAGCTAGATGGACTGAATTTCACAAACAGTAAAAAGAATATGTATGCTCCATAAGTAACACTTAAAGTCTTATTCCGTAGGCTTTACATGCAATGAGGGAACTTAATCAGTAAGGAAACTGAGGCATTGTTCTAAATTTCTAAAAGCATATCACTCTCAGGGTTGGGGCTCAAACCCAGTCTTGGAGACAGCAGGTGTTCTGTGTCAGCACCAGGTTTATAGCCTGATCCTATCTCTGCCCTCCATCTCCCTCCCTCCCTCCCTCCCTCCCTCCCTCCCTCCCTCCCTCCCTCCCTCCCTCCCTCCCTCCCCACAATATACCTCAGTTCACTGATTTGGGTCCTGACTAGGAATTGGGTTGTAATGAAATCAGGAGAATTACAAACAGGATAATTGGCCATGGAAGCCTTGGGGAAGTTTGGAGGCTGACTCAGAGTCAAGAGGCTCAAGAACTCGAGGCCAGTATGGGCTATTAGAAGACCAGATCTCAAAAGGAAGCACGTTTAGTCTTCTGTGGTTATTATTAATGAAGTTTCTGCCTTGCCTGTCTGTGGAATTTGTAAATCCATTGACAGTTGGCACAATACCATGAAATTAATTGTATGATTGTCAGATTTACTGGGTAGGTTTGTTTTGTTTTGTTGTTTTAATGATTATTTCCACCTGTTAACTCACATCAGAGGTTTCTCCGCTAGGGTTCAAAATTTACTTCAAATAGGCCTCAGTTCTGACAATCCTTAGACACCAGTAATCCTGATGGATGCTTTTGTCTACTTCAGCACTACCTTCAGCTAATGTGTCTACTATGGTATCTCCCTCTCAGGCAAGCTGCTCCCGTGAGTCTCAAGAGCACCTCCCCGTTTGAGGGTGTTTGTGTTCATCCAGAGCCACTCAGCATTATCACTGGAGATTAAAGTTCAAGTGTGCTCTCTACGCATTCTCTGCAAAGTTTCTTTTTAGACAGGGTCTTGCCATATGGAGCCCAGGCTGGCCTTGAACTTTAAGCAATTCTATTTCAGGCTCCTAAATGCTAGGATTACAGGCAACCACCACTATGACAGTGGAACTGTAAAGAGTTGTTACTCGTGTTGGTTTAATAAAACACTGATTGGCCAGAAGCTAGGCAGGAAGTAGAGGTGGGGCAACCATTCTAGGAGATTTGGGGAAGAGGAAAAGCAGAGAAGCAGCCGCCAGCCAGATGCAGAGGAATCAAGATGAGAATGCTGGACTGAACAAAGTTTCTATAATATTAAGCCTCTGTGTATTTATTTCCTAAGCTGTTGTGGAACTGGCTGGTGAGACAGAGATACTTCTGACTATAAATGTGTATGTATATTCCACATAAAGCCTAAGAAAGCTTAAGAGGGTTCTAGAACACAGAAATGGAGCAAAAAACAGCTCCCTGGTTGTGTCTCTCAAGTGGACCATGGTACAGAAGCACTGTATTGTGCAGGCTTGAGTTTATGGCATGCAGCTTGAGCTGCAACATGGTAGGTTCTGGGAGCTTCAGAGGAGTGTTGGCACAAGGACAAGCTGCATATGATGAATTTAAGGTTTCTGTTCAATAGACAAAGGGAACACAGCTTCTTGTAGAAGCCTTTTATTTGGTGGTGTCTGCTAGAGTCAAGCAGAAGCAAGACTCCTCTAAGAGACACTCACTTAGCGTTAGCAGCAGAGACTGCAAGGCTCTTTTAAGAGGCCCCGCTGCCCAGCACTTAAATGGTGTTCATGAGCAGCAGGTGGCAGTGCTCTACTTGGTGGCAGTGTAGACCCTAATATTCCCCAGAGTTGGGGTGGTAAATGTGGCTCCTACCGGTACTTCTACCATAAGTCTAAGTTTGGAGCCAGCCACCATAACTGAGGCTTTAATGCTAGCCACAAGGCTTTAATCCTAGCCACTCCTTTTAGCAGATTAAAGGCTCCCATGGTCATGAAAAGGCAGAGATGTACAGACAGATTTAGTAAAAAAAACAAAACAAAACATCTCTAAATGATTTACAGTGTGTTTAAAAGCCTATGTAGGCTTGGGAGAGAAAAGCAGCCATGGTCTGGCTGGGCGGGACAGAGACACATCTGATGACAATGATGAGCCTCAAACTATCTTGTTTTGCAGCCCTTCTCTCAGCCTCAGATGGCTGCCTTCGCCATCACGTAAAAATGGGTAAAAGGAGGAAACTCCAGGTCTCCTTGTGTGTGGTATCTGTTATGAATGAGACATTTGCCAGAAGCCTCTGCAGACTTCTTTTCCCTAGCCCCCTAGCCAAGAGTGGATCATTTCTTGGAGTTACCTGCGAGGCACAGTAATTGTGACTGGCTGAGATAACATCTTGATTCACCCTAGGAAACCAAATGAAGTCCTTGGCTTGGGGGGGGGGCTGGGGGGGGGGAAGATGTTCCCTTTTTGAGGCTTAATTTTTACTGGTTCAAGATAATTTTTGTGAGTATTTGAGGAGTTGGTTTTCTGGAAAAAGTCAATAGTTGGCATGAAGAAGACAAGTATCTGGAGTACAGTGATTTGATGGAATATCCATATCTGTCAATGGCTGTGTCTAGACACTGGGAATTTCAAGATGTACATCTCATGCCACTTCCCATTTAGTCTTCACAGTGGTCCTGCATCATGTATTACTTTATTGCCTTTGCTCTGCTCTGAAGGTTTATTTGGGTTGCATCACTCGAGGGATACTGGCAGAGCTGGCCTTTAGACCTCGATCCGAGCGATTCTAAGACACATGCACATTCTTTCCTGCTTGACCAATTCTTCTCAACTCTCTGGATAATCAGAGCTGATCTTGTCTCAGTCAAAATGCACAGTGTTTAACTTTTGTCTTTGGCGTTTAAAACACAGTGAAGCAAATCCTGGAAATAGTGTTTGCCAACAGCCGGTGAGCACACGACGAAGGCAGGTATTCATTCCCTCTCAGGGATTGTTAAGGGACTGAAAGTGAATCTTTTCAGTCTGTGACATGAATACAGGTAGGTTGCTGAGTTCAAGGCCAGTCTGGTCTACACAGCAAGTTCCAGGCTAGCCAAAACTACAGAAGCGAGGCCCTGGTCTCAAAAAAAGAAAAAGGGAATCATTTCATGCCTGAGTCAAATTATCCAAGGTTGCTGGAGTCTCTGGAAAATACTTCAGGTACATTGTAAAGAGTCCCACTATGCGGAAACTTCTAGAAAAGCCCTCTTTTTGAATCTTCTTCCACCTTTAGTAGCATGCTCTCATAGGAAATTAAATTTGATAGACTGAGAATTCAGAACTGATGGCATCTCTGGTTGAGTGAGCTTGATTAAAAGAAGAGACCGATATGGTCTAGACAGACCGAGATGCCTGAGATGGATACTGTGTTTTTTGAAATTTTTTGGTTTTGAAACGGGATCCCTCTGTAGCTCAGGCTGGCCCTGAACTCACAGAAACTCACCTCCTCCACTTCCAAGTGTCAGGATCAAAGGCAAGCACCACCACACCTGGCTTCTTGAAACTTTTAAGGCTTATTTAAATCACTGGGGTGGTAGCCAATCAAGCTCTTCACTTCATCGGTTGTAATGGTTGTTGGATGGGGTTAGAGGCTGAATGTTCAACTGTACAGTGAAGCAGCTGGGCTACTGTGGGTCCAGTCACCGCTCTTTTCCTTCTGTATTCTTACCCTCTAGATGAACCCTGCCTCTCTGGATTCTCCTCAAGCCCAGAGCAGTCTCATTGATTTCCAAAATGAGGGTCCTGAGACAGGCTCCACAGAGACCTCAGTGTGTTGTGTTTTCTAGCTCCAAAAGCAGGCTTCCGAGATGAAGCTGACCGCTGACCTCAGCCGTGTCCCCACAGTCCTCTGCACTATTTTACATATCCCTTCATCTGCTGCCCCCCATAGTCTCAGAGTTCTAGGTGATTGAGTAGCAGAGACCTTGACTGCAGACCTGTTGATTTCTAAAGGGAAGGAGTGGGCTGATAGACATAGGTAGGCAACCGTTCTTCAGTTGCCCGGCCAGCCTCCATTTCGTCGCCTTTCAGGCAGTGTCAACATGAAACTTGATGTCGTCTCACATGAAATACTTACTGGAACTTTGACATTTGCTGACTGGTGTAGATGATTCTGTATGTCTTTCTTCTCTTAGCTTCCTGCCCACACACTGTGTCAGGTATCCACTGCTGTGTAACACCATCTCCCCCCCCAAAAGATGTGCTTAAAATAGCCAGTTCTGCAGATCAGGTGGATACTCTGCTTTCGCTTTACTAGATCAGTTGTCTTGGAGCGTTTCAAAGTATACTTGTGTGGCTGATGCTGTGGTAACAGCTGTCATCTCTCAAGCGCATGTTGTCCAGCACTGCTTGGGTCATTTGTAGGTACCTTTTTGTCTCCTCACAAGGCCAAAAGGTCTCATCATCAGCTCTCATTCAAGGTATGCCAATACCGTGTTGCCATCTGCCAGTCTGCATAGAGCATGCCTCATGAATTCTGAGTGAGTCTTTACCCAAGTCCAGATAGGCCTTGGGCGACTGATTTTACTACTTCTGATCTACCATTACACACCTCCATGCCTAGGTTCATCTTCTCTGTGGAGGTCTGAATGCTGAAGTCTGCAAGATCTCAGCTTCCACACTGGAGTGCACAGGTTGACCTCTTGGCTAATGAGGGTTTGGCTGCTGCTGTTTTATGATAGTAGAAAGCTGAAGGACACCAATGAACTTCTCAAAGTTCCCTGTATTGAGAGAAGACCTGACTTCAGGCCATACTGCCAGAGCTGTATTGATATTTTTATTTACAGTTTTACAAGTTTAAAAGGAATTGGAAACATCACTGATATAAACTGCCCTCTGGCAGTTGAACCATTAACCCCTGCCCAGACTTTGGCTCTAGAGAGTCAGGCATTTGCTCAGTCCCAGAAGCCCAGCTAGCTTCTCTTGCTCTCCTAGGTTGGACTCTGACAGTCATCTAGGACTTCATCGGCTTCCTCAATGCTGAGGGGGAAAGGGATAACTTGTACTTTAGAGTTTTTATTTATTTTCTTAGGTTGTGAATTAAAAAAAAAAAAATTGAAAGGACAGTTAACTGGTATTGGACCTTAGAGAGGCAGTCTGGTAATGCAGCCAATGGTAGAGGGCATTCCGAGTCTGTCCAAAACCGGAGGTCTGGTCCCTAACACCAAATATGATGGGGGTGGGTTGCATAAAGCAGCAAACATTTAATCAATCATGATAAAGTCAAACTGAGGGAATTATGTAGTGTTCATATTGAATATATAAAATGTTTGAAGATCTATAGGTGTAAAGTGACCAGCACAAATTAATTATCTGGATGAGATCATTTTCCACCAGGGTGGTTCTGAAACTCAAGATCTCAGTGGCCCTCGGATTGATCGAGGGCTCAGTCTAGCCCTTGTGCCCAGTCCCAACTGCAAAGGCTGAAGAGTGCTTTGGCAGCTGGTAAAATAAGGGGCATTGCCAAAAGGAATGTATACTATTTTTATAGAAATGTTTTAGGTATACACAAAACCAAAGGGAATAACAACTAATTTCCATAAGCCAGCTTTGGTGGCTTTGGTGGATGCCCACTCAGGTTTTAAGGCCAATCCCAAACATATGAGAAACCTTCACCAAAGGGGAGGAGTCCTTGCTTTGAAAGCCTAGAGTATGGCCATAACAATGGCTCTGTTCCTGGAGCTTAAGAACCACCAGTTTTTCCAAACCTCTAATTTGGTTTCTCTTCTCCAGGGCCCAGTCATATACGCACAGTTAGACCACTCTGGCGGACATCACAGTGGCAAGATTAATAAATCGGAGTCTGTTGTATATGCCGACATCCGGAAGGACTGAGAGAAGGCCCCGAATATCTTAAGCAAGAAACAAATCCAAAATGGACTCTTGTGCAGAGAATGCCCATAATCACCTGCGGCCTTGAGGATTCAAGCAAGGACAAGCACATGTATACTCAGAGAAGAAAATGTGTATAAAGGATATGTATAGGTCTATTTAATCTCCCTCATGTGAGAGGCCAGTGTTGCACGATGAAGAAATGGTATGAGTCTATGTGAGTGTAAAATGTCTTGCTGTTTCTGTGTGTTCTTTCAGAGTCATTTCTAATTGTAAAGTTACAGAAGCATCCCTATCGTTGGGTGATATGGTTTGCCTTATTGGAGACTTCGCAGAACTGTATGTATTTCCAGCAGACGTGGCCTTTTCACCCAAGGGCTCAACCAGTCTTAGCATTTCTCGTAGTTAGAGAATGAGGTGTTCAGTGGAGGTGAGTCTCTTCACAGTATCAGAACCATTTATTCCGTGCTAGATGACACACTCCATCCACTGGCCGTGCTACCCGAGGACAGTGAAACTTGTTGATGCTTCTCTAAGACAGGAAATTTTCAGCTTGAGAATTTTCTCACCATTCCTTCAGTAGATGCTAAGGTCTCACTAATAAGCTTTTGTCATTGTGTAGACAGCACAGCTGGCCTAGGATATTCATGGTCCAAAAAAGGGTACCAATTGCAGAGCCCAAGCATAACATTAACACGAGGAAAACTTCAAAGGGGGCCAGTGTTCTTTTTTTTCTTCTCAGCAATTCTATTAAGGATCTGCACATCCAGAGCCCTCCTGGCAGGAGCTGTCCCTTCTTGCTATGCTGAGACAATGGATATGGTGCTAGTGGTCTGTGGGCGTCATTCAGATGACACCTCTTTTGATTTTTCAAGACAGGGTTTCATTGTGTAGCTTTGGAGCCTGTCCTGGAACTTACTGTGCAGACCGAGCTGGCCTCACAGAGATCTGCCTGTCTCTGCCTCCTAAGTTCTAGACCTAAAAGTGTGTGCAACACCGTTCAGCCCATAATACCTCTTTTTAAAGGCCTTCTCCATCTGATTTTATGACCTGAGCCAGATCCTCTGTCAGCCCAAGCTGGCCCTTCTTCCCTAGGTTGGAGCAGTTCACTGCTAGCATCCTGAACTGAGGTGGCAGCCTGGTTCCAGCTGCTTACAGGATGGTGCTCGCACCTCAGGGCCTAACTCTACACAATCCCTCTTTAGATTGTCATCAGACTCTTTCCTGCAAATCTGCATTCTAGGGCCTGGCTACAGATGGCAGAGAGGTCACGGCTAGGTGACAGACCCGCCCTTCCCCTGTCTTCTGACCTGAAGAACTAGGCATCTTAAAATTTATGCAGGGATTGTGGAGGGACACCTGAAGGGATGGTTTAGGGATTAAAATTCCTGTCTGTATTTTCTCAATGGTAACTTATCCGGCCATGGAGAAGTATCAAGTTCTTTGTTACTTTTTGATATTTTCATTTGTACTTCTGTGAATACTTTAATACATTTTTTTTCAACTTCTGAATGGTGGTGTCTGCTTGTTTTTAATTAAAGAGAAAAAGATAGAAGCCTTTTTTTTTTTTTTTGGTACCAATACAGTCACACAAGCTTTCTCCTGTGCACACCACCTGTATGTTTATAGCAAGGCCCTTATGCCACTGTCCCCAAGGCCTAAAACAGGACTCCTGCAGATGTTTCTGTGTGGCCTGTTCTCTAGCTCCTTAAGTCTGTGTTCAGATGCATCCTTAGAGAGGCCTGACAGCCTAAGTTAAGTCCCTGAATCCACATGATGGGAAGAGGGAGCTGGGTCCTCAGGGCTGTCCTCTGACCATCAAGTGCTTGAGTGCAGATGTGTGTGACTGCACGGGCGCTTGTTTACTACACGCTTGCTGGGCGAGTGGATCTATCTCTTCAGCAAGCAACCCTGAGACCTGCCCTGGGCCGGGCACTGCACTCAGCATGAGGGAACAAAGTGGAGCATGAAGCTCCATGGCATGACTGCCGTGTGGCATGGGGTTGAGACCTAATCACTCCTGAGACATGGCCTGGGCTTTCTTACTCTGTAGCACACTGAGCTAGACACCTTTGCTAGCCTTACACCCCTTTCTAGAAAGACTTGTCAGGCTCGGATCATATACCTTGCCCAGCTGCTGTCGGCTTAGCAATGATGAACAATAATGAACTATAACCTCCCTAATGCTGCGACCCTTTAATACAATTCCTCGTGTTATGGCGACCCCAACCATAAAATAATAATTTTCATTGATACTTCATAACTAATTCTTATTGTTATGAATCATAATGTAAACATTTTTAGAGATAGAGGTATGCCAAAGGAGTCATGTCCTACAGGTTGAGAACTGCTATTCTGGAGGAAAGAATCGCATTTCTTCTTTCTCCAGATCAGTGCTCTACATGCTGACAGAAGGGGATGGAAGGGCAGATGACAGACATAGCTGTCCAGAGGCCTTAGTTTCAGTCTGAAAGACAGCTTGGTGGAAGTAGGAAAAAAAAAAAAAAGACATGGTGACTTAATCTGTCAAGAGCTGTATCACAAATGATACACTGACCAAACAGAATCCATGCTTTCTAGTGATGTGTGGAATGTACAGGCCTTAGAGGCTTCTTAAGGCCTAGAGACCAGCCTGGCCTCAGCCAGTTCAAACTAGTGATAACTGGTGCCTTGTGCTCCCAGCACTTCCTGTAAGTCAACCTGGGCTCTGCCTGGGGTCTTGACAACAAGGGCAAGAGACCAACAAGCCACAGTGGCAGAAACCGACAAATCAAAGCCCTTTCCCCTGGCTCAGAGGAGGGTCTGCGGGAAGGGTATTCAAGGCTTTCCCCTCCGTCAATAAAATTGGACTTGTTTGTTTCAACTACTCTCTGGAAACTTGTTCTCGGAGCCTTTTTAACCTCCCCCAAGGGGAACTAGCAGGGCCCTGAGTGTAGAGCAGCCCCAGCATCTGATGCTAAGCCAGGCAGGATGTACCCCAACAGTGATGTGTATGTGTTTCTGGTTACCAAGGATATAAGTAAGCCCCTGGCTCTCATAACTTCAGGCTCTCCTAATGGGGGAGAGAGAGAACTCTCGGGGATCCCTAGCATCTATATACCTCTCAGGAGAGAACTCAGTGTTGCTGCCCTTCCTCCTGCTGCAGGGGTTCTGGCTTCTGTACAAAATGCCAGTCCCATGCACAGGTTCTCAGGGAGGCTAGGTCCAGTAGGCTGGGCTGAGCTAAGAGGGAACCTCTGGGATTATTCTGAAAGCATCAGTGTGGCCTTGGTGCCAGCTGGCCTGTTTAGGGAAGCTTTTGCAGAGGAGAAGCCTGGCCAATGGGACACTGTAGAAATGGTGGCGGGGACTTAGCTGAGTGTTTCCATGGTGGAGGTCTTCCTGCATTTGCTTTCTGTAGAGTCAAGACTATGTTATTTTGAAAAAAAATTTTGAACATGCATTAAAAGAAGAGTAAAACCAGTCTCCCTAATTCACCAGGAGTGATGTACACACCTGCCCTCCCAACACTGGAGAGGTTGAAACAGTAGGATCAGATATTGGACTATATGAAATAGTCTGAAAAATATAAATAAAACCCACAATAAGACAGATCAGAACTCTAAAAGTAGGTGGCACACATGTGATACACGTATATACATGCAGACAAAAACTAATACGTGTTAAATAAATCTAAGAATTAAAATTCTGGACATTGGGGAAGGATAGTAAGGAAAGCAGAGGCACATGAACAAAAATGCCATGCATGAAACCCATTACTGCTGTGCTAACCTAAAAATTAAAAACATGGAAGCCCATTGGTGGTGCACACCCTTAATCCCAGGAGGCAGCAGCAGGGGAATCTGAGTTCGAGGCCAACCTAGTCTACAAAGTGAGTTCCAGAATAGTCAAGACTATATAGAGGAAGCCTGTTTCAAATTTAAAAAAAAAAAAAAAGACAACTCCAGTATGTAACATCATCTTGCCGTGTTGAATTAAAACATTTCTTCTGTATGTGATAGTGAGTGCATGCCACCATGTAAGTGGGGGGAGGACAATTCTCCCCGGGGTCCTAAGAACAAATTCTTGTCAGGTTCATCAACAAGCCCATGAGTCATCTTGCTGGACAAACATAAACACTTTGGGGGATGCATGCTCAAAGGCAGTCTTGGTTTATTATTTCCCAGTGTGTAGTCAAATTTCCTTTGTTGTAAAATGGCATTTTTACAAGTGGTTTCTTCAGATCTGTGGGGTGGGGGCTGAGGGAGAGCCATTTTAAAGCCAAAGATGCTTCTGTTGCTCTTTAGCATTGTCCCATTGAAGCTTAGTGCCAGGAAGGAAGGAAGCCAGCCATCGGTCAGTCACTCCCACAGACAGGATCCCTCTGCTATGGATGCCCCCTGGTATTTTAAGTCACTTCTAAACTTGCAGACATTTTAGGCTGTTCCCAGTTCTTGGTCTTACTAGTAATTCTGTGGTTATTTATCCTTACGAACTATTCAAGAAAAAAACTGCCAAATGTAAACAGTTTTCAGCCACAGGAATCTCAGCGCAGGGTCGGACCAGCCCTTCTGACCCTTGAAAATGAGACCTAACATCTGAGTGTCCACAGGGGACCCTGAGGTCCCCTCCCTCCTCACATCCTTCCTAAAGCCTCCAGGGGCTGGCAGGAACGCCTGACTTTGAGGGTTGGAAGGAAAACATTTGGGAGCAGAAGACAGGAGGGAGCTTGGGGACCAACAGGAGACTGGTCGTGTTTACTAGAAGGGAAACACAGACCTTCCAGGCTCAGAGGGGTCTCTGGGGACCTGCTGCTTCCAGCTTCCATTTCCTCCTGCAAACAGGATGTGAAACTTTATTGTCCTTTCTGGACTCTGGCATCCGTTTCTTTGCTGTGGGCTTTGTGGTGTGGCCTTTAGTGTTCCAGCCCTTAAGGGCAGGTTGGGTTTTTTTTTTTTTTTTTTCCTAAGTCTCACTACATCTGGTGCAAAAAGTTGGACATATTTAATATTCTCACCCTTGCTTTTCCTTGCCATCAGAGCCGTGTGGCTGCCACCCTGGTGATCAGCTCTGCCTTTGAGGGCACTAACTGATGTCAGACATGGGCCCTGAACCATGGATGGCTCTGCTTGGCTGTGGGGAATTAAACTAAAGAGAAGCCGGCTTTTGGCTGGAGGTTTCTAATTTTGAATGTAGACCATGTCCTTGCCTCTCGCTCTCCTTAGAACATTTTTAAAGATCTTTAAATTACATCTTATTGTGTGTGTATTCCACAGTCTACACATGGAGGTCAAAGGACAACCTTCCCAAATCCAGTCCCTCATTCTACCATGTGACTTCAGGGGTTGAAATGAGATCTCATGTTTGCTAACAAGGACCTTTGCCCACCAGGCTAGCTCACCAGCCCTTAAACTTCTTTCATAACATTTTTTTTTTTTAAATTTAGCTTTTAAACACTTATTTTTAAATTACATGTATGTCAGGGAGATGGTATGTGCAGGTGACTGAAGGTAGCAGGGGCACCTCAGATCCCCCCCTGGAGCTGAGTTACAGCTGGTTGGTTGTGAGCTTTGTGCTGGGAACTGAACTCCAGTCCTGCACAAGGGCAGTATGTGTTCTTAACTGCTGAGCAATCATTTCAGCCCTGTAAAATTTCTTTTAAGTAGATGAAATAAATTTTACATTTATTCTGTAGACAATCTTGGAATGTTCCATAGACCCATAAGGATATGAACATTTAGGAGACTCTGACCTCATTCTTGCTGGCCCAGCACAACCCCAGAGATTTGTTTATAATGTATCTGGATGTCCCTACTCCGTTCCTTGTAAACCTTTCCTCAAAGACATTACACTGGCAGGGGGAGAATGTCCTGAAAGCTTGTTGAGAGGATCTTGGTCCCAAGAATGCAGAACATCCATACCACACATGGTTATTGGCAGCTACCAGGCACCACACTGCTTCTTGGGCCAGAGACGCCAAACAGAGCTCATGTCTCTAAAGGAATATGATATGTGTCTCTGGCAAGGAGGTCATGTGGTAGAGTCCTGCCGTGAATCCCTCAGACACAGGGTCTGAGACATCACACCCCACGCTCTTGGCTGAGTCAATAACTTAATGTTGACTCAATGAAGTTGGGCAAGAGATGAAAATGCGAGAGTGTGCAATGAAATGCAGGGGGAGGGCTGGCTGCTTGCCTGGAAATGACTGGACCCCTCTGGACCACCACCACCCCCCCCCACCCCCCCCACCCCCCCCCCCCCCCCCCCCCGCAAGCAAGCTGGAGGGGATAACCTACTACTGTTAATTTTGCTAAGTGGACATTGTATCAAACTGCCTTCTGAATAAATCCCCATCTCTAAAGCATCTCAGTCTTCGTCAGACAAGTTTCTTTGTGTGGTGGTTAGTCTGGAGACACACTAGACACAGTGAAAGAGAGCATGTCTTTGGAATATGTGGCCATACACACAATGTCTGTCACACACCCCTCTCACCCAAGGCACATAGAACATCACAGGAGGGAAGAGATGGTTTAAAAAAAAAAAAAAGCAAGAGGTTGAGGAGGATTGAGACAAAACAGTGTCTTCTGGACATGGCCAGTCCACATCCTCTGAGGAGCTCAGCCGCTGGAATACCTGTATACGATCAAGCCAGTCTACAGACCTGTGGGGGCACAAACCTCCACCCATCTGAGAGGAAAACTTCACAGGTGATGGCTCCTGGGGAGGGAAGGTGGACTAGCCTTCAGGTGTGACCCTAGCCTGGCTGACCATGCTCCAGCGGATGACTTCACACAAGCCCCAACTTCGTGTCCTTATTTTTATACTTTTATAGCCCACTGAATCTCTGAAGTGTTCCCCACAGGCACATGGAGGAATTGAGCCTTATGTGAACATACCTTCACACCTCCTGCTCCCGATGTGGAGGCGCCAAGTCATCATAAAAGCAGTGGCTCCTGAGAGAGGCAAACAAGAGCCATGAAGAAACCATAGCAGGAGTTGGAGAGATAGCTCAGCGCTCAAGAGCACACACTGCTCTTGCAGAAGACCCAGGTTCATTTCCTAGCACTCACTTAAGGTGGCTCACAACTGCCTGTAACTCCAGCTCCCAGTACTGGCTTCCTCTGGGGGCTGCACTCACATGTCCATACACACACACATACACACACACACACACACACACACACACACACACACACACACACACACACACACTTTAAAATAATAAATATAAAGATTTTTATTTTATGTTTATGGGTGTCTTGCTTGCATGCCTGGTGCCCATGGAGGCCAGAGAGGACATTGGGTCCCCTGGAACTGAGGTTACAGTCAGTTCTTAGCTGCCATGTGGGTTCTGGGAATCAAACCTGGGTCCTCTGGAAAAGCAATCTGTGCTCTTAACCCAAGCAATCTTTCCAAAATAAATCTTTAAAGACAAAGATAGAGCAGTTTAGCCAGTGTTTGCCTGTGCCTCCAACTAATACTTAATAATAAGCACTAATATCTTCAAATCACAATTATTAGATAACTGCATATTGACAAGAAGTTTCTTTTTTTGCCCTGCTTGGGTGAGTTCAAGGTCAGCCTGAGCAACTTAATCAACCATGTTCCAAAAATACAGATATATAAAAAGGGGGATAAAGAGGATAGGAGGAAGACAGGAAGGGGGGAGAGAGAGGAGAGAAGGTGGAAAGGAGAGGGTTGAGGATATAGGTCAGTGGGAGGGTGCTTGCCTAGATACTCAAGGTCCTGGTTCAAAGACTGGTACCAGTAATGTGAGTGAGCAACTCCAGGAAGGGTGGGGTTTAGGGTTGACAGTCTGGGGCTGGGAATGCAGCTGCAAACGTAACCAGCCAGAATTGGCACGATGCTTGAAGCTTCCAGACCTCAGTTCATTTGGCCTCCACATTTGGTTATTTGAGCATGCTTCCTGAAAATCCCACCTCTGATTTCTGTTCTCTTCTGTGATCTGTCCCACAGATCAACACCCTTGACCTAAATTCCTGTCCCGTCTCCTTTACAGGCCACCCTCATACATTCTGACTTGTGTCAAGATGAATCTGTCAGCCTTTATCTTGGCCCAGATCTCTTCTAATCCTGAGAGGTGAAATCTGGGCAGTATCGGGCTAGTGATCCACCTCAGTGGTCAGGACACCTGCTTAGCCTGTGCACATCCTTTGAGTAGATTCCTAGTACCTAATCTAAAAATCATATACTTCCTAAGACAGACGTTTGGTCCACATACTTCCTCCATAGCCACGCCAATACTCCTATCTTGGGTGGTGCTGATGGGTCCTAGCCCTCAAGCTGGGTGGCTCACACAGCTGCGATGATGTTCCTAAGCATCCCTTGCTCACCTCCCTTTGCTCAGTGGGTCTCCTCTCAACCACCTGGGAGGACTCAGTGCTCCAGGACCAAATGCTGTGTGCTAGTCTGGAAAGGCCTTCTCCTGCATGACTTGTAACTTCTAAAAGCCACAACAGGGTGTGTCGGGATTTCCCCAATTGCTCTGCATCTTAATTGCCTGTTTGCTTCCTGAACAGAATTATGAGTGCTTAGGTCATGATTCAGACAAACAAGCAACTACCTTGTGAAAGGCCTTAGGCAGATGCTATTGTTATCTGCATTTTACAGACCAGGAAAGTGAGATGTGAAGAGCTGTCCTCCAAGGGCACAGACTCAGCTACAGAATCAAGTCCAGTGAGGCTTCAGTTCTACGCCAGGAACCCTGGGTTGGACTGTTTCTTGCTCATCATTGTATCCCTGGTGTAGGTCCTGGCTAATATGCTGATGTTAAATAATTCCCGCCAGGCTCCTTGATGTCATCCAGTTCACTCAACAAACACTAGGTTCCTGGGGCTGCTAGAAGAAAGAGGAAAA
Source organism: Phyllotis vaccarum (assembly GCA_033318265.1). Taxonomy (NCBI): domain Eukaryota; kingdom Metazoa; phylum Chordata; class Mammalia; order Rodentia; family Cricetidae; genus Phyllotis; species Phyllotis vaccarum. The sequence goes on from JARWLC010000017.1 coordinate 28,325,374, forward strand.
GCAAATTTTCTTTATAGATCGGTTAGCTGACAGACAGTTCCAGAACACCTACTATATGTCTCTCTCTGGGCTTAGTCCTAGATAAGCAGTGAAGACAGCATCTTTGCCCTACAGTTCAAGGTAGGTGAGGTTCAAGGGCTTATGGGGAAAAATAACCCCACAAAAGCCTCACAAAGAACTTCTCTTTGCTGTTCCTAAAGTCCTCATGAGTGATATATCTTAACCTCAAAATAATTCTGTGCAGGGTGCTCCAGAATTTGTGGATGTTTCCTGTGGTTGGTGCTGAGTGAGGCTGCAGGGCTTGGAGCTCTGCAGGACGAAGTTCCTAAGGCTATTGCCAAATTCAGTGCTGCCACCTGCTGGCCACAAAGAAGATGCGCCCACACCCAGGGCTTGTTGAGTAGCTAAGACCAGAAACCAAGTTCAGCAGCCATGTAAAACCAGACGCACATGGGCTCAGACGAGTAGAATATTCAATCTGGGCGCAGACATACAGAATATACACTCTCCACATTGCAACCTAGTCTTTTTACTTCTGTCTTTCCCCCCTTTCTTTCCTATGTGGGGTTCTGAGGTTTTGTTTTGTTTTTAATTGAGCTACTTTGGTGAAAATGTTTATCAGCTGTTGTTTCCCAGTGGAATTTTTAGGGTCACCTACCATATCACCTGAAAATAAATCCTTTGACTTCCTTTACAATTTGCATCCCCTTGATCTCCTTCAGTTGTCTTACTGCTCTGAGACTTCAAGTCCTGTATTCAATAGGTGTGGAGAGAGTGGACAACCTTGCCTTGTTACTGATTTTAGAAGAATTGCTTTGAGTTTCTCTCCATTTAAGTTGATATTGGCTATAAGTTCAGTGTAAACTGTTTTTATCCTATTGAGGCATGAATCTGTATCCCTAGTCTCTCCAGGACTTTGATCATGAAGGGGTGTTGGACTTTGTCAAAAGACTAATGCATCTAATGAGGTGATTATGTAGTTATGTGGATTATGTCTTTCGTTGTTTATAAGGTGGGTTACATTTACCAATTTACATATATTGAACTCTCCTTGCATCTCTGGAATAGAGCCTCTTGATCATGGTGGGTTATCTTTTTATGTTTTTTTTAAATTGTTTGTATTGTATTGAAAATTTTGCATCTATATTCATAAGGAAAATTTTCCCTTTTTGGTTGGGTTTTTTTTTGTCTAGGTATCAGGGTAACTGACCTCATAAAAAACTGGGCAATAATTCTTATGTTTCTATTTTGTGGAATAATGGCATTATTTTTTCTTCTAAAATCTTAAAGAATTCTGAGCTAAAATCATCTGGCCCCGAAGGCTTTTTGGGGAAGGGGTTGGTAAACTTTTGATCACGGATTCTGTTTCACTAGGAGTTATGGATCTGTTTAAATTGGTTGTCTGATCTTGATGCAACGTTGGTAGCTAGCATGTGTTGAAAAAAGTATCCATTTCTTTTAGATTTTCAAAACTGGTGAACAGGTTTTTAAAGTATGTCCTTGTGATTCTCTGAATTTCCTGGGTGTTTGCTGATATGTCCCCTTTCATTTTGAATTTTGTTAATGTGGTTATTCTCTCTGCCTTTTATTTAACTGGGTTAAGGGTTTGTCAATCTTACTGATGATTTTCCCAAAGAACTTTGTTTCATTGATTCTTTATATTGTTTCTATTTTATTGATTTCAGCTCTGAATTTACTTCTTGTCGTCTACTCCGGGTGGGTGTGATTTCTTTTTTCTTTTTCTTTTTGGTCCAGAGCTTTCAGCTGGGCTGTGAGGTTACTATTATGGCATCTCTCCAGGTTTTTATGTAGGCACTTAGTGCTTCATTGTGTCCCTGAGGGTGTATGTGTTTATTTTCATTCTAGAAAGTCTTTAATTTCTTAATTTGTCTTAACTCATTTTTTCATTCAGTAGTGAGTTGTTCAGTTTCCATATTTTGTGAGATTTCTGCTGTTTCTCTTGTTGATATCTGTGGTGGTCAGATAGGATGCAGAATGTTATTTCATTTTTATCATTCGGTACTTGCCTTGTAACCCAGTATGCGATCAGTTTTGGAGAAGGTTCCATGAGGTGCTGAGAAGATATATTCTTTTGTGTTTGGGTGGTATACTCTGTGTATCTGTTAGGTCCACTTGGTTTACGACTTCGGTCAGCTCCAGCATTTCTCTGCTGAGTTTTTGAGAGTGAAACACTGAATCGCCCACTGTCAGTGTGTGAGGGTCAAGAGTTAAGCTGTAGGAGTGTTTCTGTTGTGAACTTGGGTGCCTTTCTGTTTGGTGCATAGTTATTAAGAATTGCAATGTCTTCTTGGTGGATTTCTCCTCTGATGAGTCTGTAGTGTCCTTCCCTGGTCCTTCTGACTAGTTTTGGTTTGAACTCTATTTCGTTAGTCTATTAAAATGGCTATGCCAGCTTGCTTCTTAGGCTCATGTGCTTTGAATATCTCTTTCCATCCTTTGACCTGGGGCCGTGTCTATCTTTGATATTGAAGTATGTTTCTTGGATACAGCAGAGGACGACTCCTCTCTTCATATCCTTTTTATTAGTCTGTGTCTTTTTTATTGGGGAATTGAAATCATTAATGTTGGAAAATATCAATGAACAGTGATTGATGATTCCTGTTATTTTGGGGTGTGTATGTGTGTGTGTGTGTGTGTGTGTGTGTGTGTGTGTACTTATGCTTCACTTCTTTTGATTTTGTTGGTCTGGGATTATTTATTCCCTGTGTTTTTCTTGAATGTAGTTAACCTCTTTAGGTTGGAGTTTTCTTTTTAGCACCTTTGATAGGGTTGAATTTGTAGGTAAATAGTTTTGCTGGGTATAATAATCTGGGCTGACATCTGGGATCTGCTGAGTCTGCAGCAGATCTGTCCAGGCCCTTCCGGTTTTTAGAACATCCACTGAGAGGTCAGTGTTATGCTAACAGATCTGCCTTTATGTTACTATGTTACTGTCTTTATCCCTTGCAACAATATTTGCTCTTTTTTCTGTTCATGTAGTATTTAGGAATTTTTTTGGCAAGTGAATTTTCCTTTCTGGCCCAGTCTACTTGGTGTTGTGTGCTTCTTGCACATTGATAGGCATCTCCTTTAGGTTAGGAAAATTTTCTTTTATGATTTTGTTCAAAATATTTTCTGTCCTTTTAGCCTGAACTGTTTCTCCCTTCCTCTGTTCCATTTACTTAAAGATTCGGTCTTTTCAGTGTCCCAGATTTCCTTGATGTTTGTATGAGGATTTTTTGTTGTTGTTGTTTTAACATCTTTAACTGAGGTAGCCATTTCTTCTACAGTGTCTTCAATGCCTGGTCTTCTCCCATCTCTTGTATTCTGTTGGTGAAGCTCGCCTCTGAAGTCTTTCATTTCCAGATTTCTCTGTTTGGGTCCTCTTTATTGATTTATTTCTACTTTCTGGTCGTGGTCTGCTTTATTCACTCCCAGTGTGTGTTTTCATAGATTTCTTTAAGGGACCCATTTTCACTTCGAGGATTCGTTTCCTCTGTCATATCATAAAGATGTTTTAAGGCCTTTTTCTTGCACAGTTAGAAAGTATGGGGTTATCTTCCAGTCCATTGATAGGGCTACAGCGACTCCACATAGAGCTGTGCCCACAGTAAAGGTACCTAAGCACTTCCAACAGACTGTTGTAGAATAAGAGAGGCAATAGTCCACTTCTACCCATACTGGCCATGTAGTGTGCATGTAAGTTATAGAGATGAATTTCACAATGTTGAGAAAGTGCTGCCAGGGTGCCAGGGGGTTAAAACCAGGTGTTGGTAAGAGTAGAAGGACCTGGAGGGAAGGAAGCGTGAGAAAGAGAAGAGAACCAGAAAGGAGAATTCAAGGGTATAAAGGAGCCGAATCGAGAAGCTTGGGGGCTCTGTGGTTAAAAGCACTGACTGCTCTTCCAGAGGATCTGAATTTGACACACAAGGTGGCTCATGACCATCTGTAACTGCATTTCCATGGGGATCTGGTGCCCTCTTCTGGCCTCCAGGCATCAGGCACACATGCAGTGCATTTACATGCATGCTTGCAAAACACTTAAAAAAAAAAAAAAAAAAAAAAAAAAGCTTAAGTATATTCTAAGTTAAAGTTAAATAGAACGTGATGACGTTTTGAGTGATCACACTATTTAAAGACAAAAAGGCTGGTTCCTGGTGGGTGAACAGGGGCAAGAGAGGACAATTTTGTATTGACTGGCCGGATGGCTTCGGTGAAGGATGGGTTTCATGCTCTTTGTACCTGCATAAAATTAGGTATGTACATATGATGGTAGGGGTAAAACTGTCTAGCAGAACAGAAGAGATTAATGGGAGCAGGAAGGGACCAAAAAGGCAAGGGGGGCTAAAGGTGGATGTGCTCAACTTACCGTACAGAATTATACAAAACATTTAAAACCATATCTATGAAGAGTTGAAGATATAAGCAATTGTTGTGATGAGGGCATTTGCTTTTTGTGACATTAAAATGTTTTGGTTTCAAGGGTGTTCAGCTACATCTTATCTGGAACCCTACCTTATTTGAACCCACTTTTCATGTTTAGAAAGGATTTATGTTTTCTCTGTCTTCACAAAAGAATTTTCTCATTGTTCTGTATGATAGAATAAAAAAAAAAACCATCTTTTAAGTTGGCAAAAGCCTATTTAATCTCCCAAAGTAAAGTGCATTTTGAAAGTACCTATATTTTAAAACCAAATTCCTATAACCCAAACAAAAAACTTTATCCTAAGGAAAAAATATGAACTGGGTCAGGCATAGTTACTGTTTCTAATAATAACACAAATGTTAAAGTACAGTACATTAAACATTCTGAAAGGCTGCAGAGATGGCTCAGCTGTTAAGAGAGTGGCCTGCTCTTGCTGAGGACCTGAATTTAGCTCCCTGCATTCACTCTGGGAGGCTCACAAGGGTCTATCACTTAGTTCCAGGGGTTCCAAGGCCTCCAGAGCACCTGCACTCATGTGCATCTCCCACCACATAATTAAAAAAGATAAAATTAATATTTAAAATACTGAACAGTATTTGTATTTTTGCTATTGAAAAGGAAATGGACAGCATTACAGTAGCTTCTGTTTGAGTGACGTTTCCATTTCTAATCATTAAAATAAATAGAAGGCCAGAGAGTGGTGCACACCTTTAATCCCAGCACTCAGAAGCCAGTGGATCTCTGCGGGTCCAAGGCCAACCTGGTCTACACAGTGAGTTCTAGGATAGCCGGGGCTACACAGTGAGACCCTGTCTCGAAAAAGCAAAACAGCAACATCAACAAAATATGAGACCAGCTTATGAAGATAAAGCCGAGAGAGTCATAATTTCTAGCAAGTCTGATGCTATTATTTTTTAATAATGTTTGTCACATGATAAAGACAATCTTGTTAGAAAATTTAAAGAAACCTTATATTGTTATCCAGTTTTTCCTGTAATGTGACTTTCTACTTTTCTAAACTAAAATTTAAAAAATAGATTTGTTAAAGTACTCTATTTTTAGTTAGGTAATTAATTAATTAATTTTTTGAGGCAGGCTCTCCTTCTACATAGCCCTGGATGTCCTGGAACTCATTACATAGACCGAGCTGGCTTTGAACTCACGGAGATCTGCCTCTCTGCCTCCTGAATGCTAAGATTAAAGGCAAGCTCCACCCTGCCAGGCCTTCTAAATTTTTAATTTTTAAGGTTTATTGTTATTATTGATGTATATGAGTATTTTACCTCACATGTTTGTACATCACATGCATGCCTGGTACCCTTTGAAGTAAGAAGAGGGCTTCAGATTCCTTTGGAATGGGAGTCAAGACAGTGTGAACTGTCATGGTTCTGGGAACCAGACTGGGATCTGGAAAAGCAGCCAGTGCTCTTAACCACTGAGGAATCCCTTCAGCCTCCAGTAACTCAATTTTAAATAAAATAGCTCATAGAATACAAACACATGTAAAAGCAAGGGAAGATGCATATTTAATCTAATTTTATGTATTTATTTAGGTTTTTTGAGACAGGGTTTTTCTGTGTGGTCTTAGCTGTCCTGGAATTCATTCTGTAGACCAGGCTGGCCTCAAACTCAGAGATCCACCTGCCTCTACCTCCTAAGTGCTGAGATCAAAGGTGTGGGCCACCATTGCCAGGCTACGTTTTGCTTTATATATATGTAAATTTTGGTTTAAAATACTGGTTTCTTCTGCTGCTACCTTTACTTAGTTAAGCTAAGTTATTTTAATTTTTGGTGTATTACTTTTGTTATATCTCATACATGTGTCAAGTACAGGGGACTGAAAAATACTGGATCATAATGGCTAGTAGACTCAAATGATATAATCCTGGAGTTTCTTCCTAACAGCTCCATGGCTGTTCCTCTCTCCTGAAGTCGGCTGTCCTGTTAGCTACTCAGCCTCCTCTATATGGGATCCTAGGAATGAGCCTGGGGGCGATGCCAGAGAGTTAGTATTTGATCCCTGCACTCAGAGTGTGATGCTTGGTTAACTGGGAACAACAGCTTGGTCAACAAATCAGACTTCCTGGAAAAAACCAGGCTTGGCATCTACTGGAGAGCTGACGGGCAGATTGGGGATTCAGTAACTGTAGGGAGATTGGAATGTTGCAGGTCCATCACCTAAATACAGTTTGCCTTCGGCTCTTGAGCTCTCTGTTCCTTTTCCCTGCTTTGTGTCTGACCTAACATCCTGTGACCAACAGGTAAAAACCTTTAGTATGTTCATATTAACGAGCTGCTAATGTTTACTAACAAAAAGATTCTCAGCACTGTCAGGTCGCAGCTGAGGCCCATTGCAGAGATTTTTTGTGGTTTGCTATGACCTACATCTCTACCAATCTGTTTGAAAAGGGCCTTGATTCACGACTTTCTTTGTTCTGTTCCTATAAAGCTTCATCAACTCACTACCACGTTGGAACCCAAGTCTGTGTTCCCAAGCCATGTGTCACATGTATTTGGCTCCAGAATAAGCCATCTCTTACCTGCCCCCTCCCCCTTTTAAACCTTCTCTAACTTATTTGTTCCTCCTATGCCAAAACAGAGTGCTTGTGGAAGGGCTAGTGTCAGAGTCCCAGGGTCTCATGTCCTAGCCTGGTTCCCTCCCCAGGATGCCAGGTCACCAGGCTCTGTGACTAACCTTGTGAGACCACAGGGGTCTATCCCACCATCTCTGTGAAACCTCATTGTATTATCAGTTGAAAAGACACACAGTCTTGCCTTTATATCAGGGAAATAAAGATGAAGCCTCTTGTGGATTAAATGTTTTGAACATGCTTACAAATCTGGAACACATAAAACATATTCACATCAAAATTACTGTTTCTGTTTAAAGCATTTATTTCTGCAGATGTCAGGGGCCGACCGGGTGTCTCCATGGCTCTGGAAGCTGCACTTAGGCTCTGCAAACTGTGTTCTTGCTAATCTTGCTGGTCAGACGGTAACAGGGATTTGACATTTGCAGTATTGTGTTACCTCCAAGCCACAGAGCAAACTGGGGTTGATCTCTGAAACCATGGACAGGTGGAAGTATAGAACCAACTCCATTTCTTCTGACATCTGGCATGGCGTGCGTGCATGTGTTCACGCATGCGTGTGGTGCACAACACCAGACGTCACTTCATCTTGCTACAGTATTTCTCAGATGGAGGCAGGAGAAAGGAACAGACTGCAGGCTGGAAGACTCCTAAAGCCTTCTGAAGGCTGGAAACGCCTCCCAAGTGAGGCCAACTAAAACCAGCTCTCCTGCCATTATGGCAAAAGTCAGTTTCTCAACATGATCTATGCTTACTATGCTATTAATCCTGCTAACGAAAGGTACAACACACTAGGTTGCATACAGAACTGCGTATCAGGAAGATATGTAGAAAAGCCAGAGTCCTTTGTACACAGCTGCCCTTGGAGCTACTAAACTTTTCCTTGCTCAAGCCCAGTCCCTCCTGCATGCAAGTGCTCTAGCCCTTAATGAGCTCTGCTTCTGCTGGGACTGCAAGTCTCTGCCAGTCCCTAGTTCAGGGACACCAGAACACTTCTGGCCCCTGGTATTGACACAACTGGATTTTGCATGGGCTGAGCACCACAGGTTAACAGCCTGAGAGGTAAAGGCAGATGTGTAAAGTCAAACAAGACAAGTGCTGACCAGCTGGGAAGGTTCCAAGTTTAAACCTGGAGGAGCTGGCTATGAAGGAAAGACAAGAACAGAAAAGGAGGAGGAGGCAGAGGAGGAGGAAGAGGAGGAGGAAGAGGAGGAGGAGGAAGAGGAGGAGGAAGACGAGGAGGAAGAGGAGAAGAAGATTCTTACTGCAATCTTTGTTCTTGTTCATGAATTGTTAGAAAGGATTGTCCAGGATATTAACTCTCATCAGGAATTTGTTCTTTTGAACATCCTGGAGGGCTACGTTGCCTGATATGATTTTATCCCATGATGGAAGACTCAAGACGGTCTGAAGCCACTGATCTGCCATGAACTCGGAGGCGGAGTACCACCATTCCTGAGAGGAAGGAGAAAGAACAAAAGCCTAGTCAGTGTAGAAGGCCAGCTGGATTCCAGAAACTAACGTGCCCTTGAGCATGCTTTCATTTGAGTTATGGTCTCACTGTGCAGCCTTGCCTGGGCTAACCTTGAATTTAGGCTGATTCTTCTCCCTCTGTATCTGGAGAGTTGGAATTAGAGGTTTATACTGGCCTGTCTCCTTTGAGCTTTTAAAAACAGGGGAACCCAGAGATAAAAAGAATCTTTTTCTTTCTTTACTTTTTGATATTTTGAGACAGGGTTTCTTTGTGTAACAACCCTGGATGTCCTGGAGCACATTCTGCAAAGCCGGCTGTTTTCAAACTCAGGAGATCTGCCTGCCTCCCTTTCTGAGTGCTGGAATTAAAGGTATGCACCAGCACCAGCACCTGGCTCCCCCTCCCTTTTCTTTGTTTTTCTTATCTCTTTCTTTCTTGTTTTGTCTTTGAGATGGTTCCCTGGAATTCTCCAGTAGCTGAAGATGACCTTGAACTCCTGAGCCTCCTGGTTCCACTCCCCCAGGATAGAAGTGACAGTATAGGGATGACAGACATGCCACATTCGAACGCACAATTAACAAGCCCATTTTTGTTGTCCAAATTAGTAGATGCCTCTTCAAATGAGTGCACACAGTTACACAATGCCATGCTGCGTGCTGAGCCTAAATTTTTCCTTTGAAGTGTTCCCATGTAGATAGCCAAGGAAGGAAAAGGAGCCACACAGCACTAAGAGGGTCTGCAGGAGGAAACTCTCTGAATTGTAAGAACAATTGCAGAGCCCTGAGCTATGGGTACAGACCCTCTTTTGGTAAGGTCTCTGATTGCTGTGGTTGCAATGTGTGTATGTTCCCCCACAATCCACAGGTTGGAGCCTGACCTCTAAGGTGATAGAAAGTCAGGAATTTGGATGGTTGGGCTCTGAGGGTTCTGGGGTTTATGTCCTTACAGAAGAGCATGAGAAAACACTTTTCCCTTCCCATCCTTTGAACAGGCAGTAAGTAAAGAGAATAGAAAGACGAAAATAAGAGAACACTGGAAAGACGAAAATAAGAGAACACTGGAAAGGAAGGGTCACTCACTCTAGAGCAGGGGTTCACGACCTGTGGGCCTTGACCGCTTTGGGAATACAGTGACCTTTCACAGGGGTCATCTAAGACCATCAGAAATTTACATTACGATTCATAACAGTAGCAAAAGTACAGCTATGAGGTAGCAACAAAAATAACTTTATGGCTGAGGCTTACCACCACATGACACAGCATGAGGTTGAAGCATTAGGAAGGTTGAGAAGCACTGCTTTGGAGTCTGGTTGAAGTTAAGAAGGCTTGCTCAATTAACGAAAAGAGCTGTGAGGTCTCCTACATAGAGACAAGGTTCCTCACCAGTACAAGTACTTTAAATATGAGTACTGATACAGTAACAGCCAAAGCTGAAGCTTCACAGCTAACTTTGAATATGGCTTTGGAAGTTCCCTTCTCAGCTGTAGATCTGCAGTTTTCCAGAAACTTAAAAAAAAAAAAAAAGAAAAAAAAAAAGAAAAAAAAAAAAAAAGACCATATACATCCTTTGCAGGTTTTTTGTTTTTGTTTTTGTTTTTTTTTTTTTTTTTTTTTTTTTTTTTTTTTTTTTTTTTTTAAGAAGTCTTAGCTTCCTTGTGATAGACGGTGTCATGCAATCCAATGCAACTCCAAGAACCACCTTTGGACAATGCAATTTCAGGGTCCACCAAAATCACACAATATATGACTCTTTCTTGAAAAGCTCACACAAAGTTTCGCGTGTTATCATTTTTCTAAGCACCATTAAAGCCTCTTCTTAATAAACCCCTCTATACTTCTATTTAAGGACTTAGCCTTAAATTATTTTCAGCAGCACTGTTAAGAATCCTAGCTTCAAGTGAATGAGGGTCTCTGTGAAATTCTTCAGGCGACAGGTAGCAGAGTAAAGCTGTGTCTCTGGCTCCTCTGGCTCCTTTTCCTTCTGCCATCGATGGGGACACAGCCAGAGGCACCACCAATGAGGAAATCATCCCTATCAGATGTTGGGTTCTATCTAGCCCTTCAGTCTTAGACTCACCAGCCTGCAGAACTGTGGGCGGTGAACTTCTTGTAAGCCCAAGTGGACTAAAATAATGACTTCCCATGCCTCCTAACACCCAACTGAGAAGTGGTTTTTGCTGTTTCCTCAGAAGTTGAGCACCTCCTCACATGATATAAACCCCCCCCCCCACTCCCGCCACACACACACAGGAGGCCTGGCTTCTGATGGAACATACCTTGCTCATGGTCAACCAGCATTTCTCTAGCAAATTCCCTTGTGTCTCAGAAAGCTCCAAGGCTGTGTTCAGGAAGAAGTCACAACTACGCCCATCTCCCATTAGTATGCAGACATAAGCCATCAGATGATAGAGCCTTGGGTAGAAGACAGGGCCAGTGGTATTTTGAGCCACAAGGCTCTCTAAGGCCTAGAGAAGACACACAATAAATAATCACGGGCTGGAGATATGGGTGACTCAGATGGCAAAGTGCTGGTCAACGTGAGTTCAGTCCCCAGAACCCACATTTAAAATACATGGCAAGAACAGATGTGGCACAAACCTTTCCCCAGCATTTGAGAAACCGAGATTGAGGTCAGCTTGGTCTACACAGCAAGTTCCAAGACAGCCAGGGCACGCACACACACACATCACATATAAAAGAGGCTTAAATAAAAGAATTATAGGCTGAAAGCATGACTGGAATAAGCATCAGTTGCCACACAAAGACACAAATGGCTGTCTTGAAATCTTGAACTTGGAGGAGGGTGATCTCTGTGGGCAGTGAAGGAAATCCTTTAAAAAACAAACAAACAAACAAGCAAACCCCCCAGTAATATGCAAAAAAAAAATGGTGGGAAGTCAGTCATTGCTAGTTTATTTGATAGCAAATTTAAACAGATGGAAATCTATGTATATCCACATGTAGAAAAACTTTAGTGGTGGTATCATAATAGTGTATAAAAAGTATTATTTCTAAATAGAGCAGTTACAATTTGTGTTTATTAATTTAACACTTGATTACATTGTGTGTGTGTGTGTGTGTGTGTATGCGCGACACAAGCTCACATGTGCTACAACATGTATGGAGGTCAAAGAATGATTTCCTGTCGTTGGTTCTCTCCCTCTACCATGGAGGTCTCGTGGATCAAAGCCAGTGATCAGGCTTGGCAGAAAGAACCTTTACCAGCGGAGCCATGTCTCTGGCTCTTTTCTCCTAACTTTTTAGTCGGGGAGGGAGGGAGTGTCTTGAGAAAACCTTTAGCATAAATATGTACAAATTCTGTAGTGAGAAGACAGTGGCCAACAGTGATGGGAGTCCTAGAGGAGGGTTGTGTGCTGCAAAGCAGAGAGCAGGCCTCACCTTGAGCAGCTCCACCCCGCTGTCCTGTGCGTTCTCGGCCTGTTCTTCTATTTGCTTCTGGAGGTGGAGGACTTGCCCTTCCATGTACCTGGAGATTCCTTCATAGTAAAGAACTGTTGGGGTTCTTCGCGTCACGAGAGTTTTAGCTCTACTGGAGAATTTGTAGAAGTTGTCCCAATCTTGAAGTCTGGCATACCTGTCCCACCAGAGAAGACAGTAAAGTCAACGTGGCTCTCCAGATGCCAAGTTCCAGTACCTTGGCTCTCTGCCTCCTGTCTGCTACAACAGAATGGTAAGTGATGTGGATAAGGGAGAGGTATGGGGATATGTTTTAATTTTAATAAAAACAGTGGAGATATCAGAGGGATCTACCCACAGTCAGTCCGGAGGATCAGACAGTGGTAACTCACACCTTTAATCCTAGCACAGGGAATATCCAGGAGTGGTGACCTATGCCCTTAATCCAATCAAATCTGAGTTTGAGGTCAGTTTAGTTTACCCAAGGAGTTCTAGTCTCTTAGGCAGGCAGTGGTGGTGCCAGGCCTTTAATCTTAACTTGGATGTAAAAGAATTGAACAAAGAAGGCATTTAAGGCAGGCATAGAAAGACAGAGCAGGCAGAAGAAGTCAGAAGGAGTGAGGCTGAGGAAGCTGGAAGACAGCTGGGTGAGATCTGACTGTGGTATTTCCTCTCTGATATCTCTGCCTTTCCCTAAGATTTGGCCCTGAGTTTCCTTTATTTGTACAATACTTGGCGTTAATTTTGGGGCACGAATTCCTCCCCCTCCTACCCAAAAAATGGTGCTTACTGGCCAGAGTACAACACATGGCGGGAGGAATAATTACTGGTGGCTAGGCTTTCCGTTTTGGGTTTGCCTCCAACCTTAGACAGACTGGCCACAGGTGTTTCTGTTTCACTCTCATCCGGGTAAGTTTTTCAGACAGTGTCCTCTTTCTCCTGGTGGGTTGTGGGTTGTTTCTTTTCTTTTTTTTTTTTTCTTTTTGGACCCCTCCTTGGATTGTTATTACACTATATATCTGCTCTACTTCACACTCAATTGAATCATCACAGACAACAAATTGGTGAGCAAATCAATGTTTTTTAAAAGAGGAAATTTGTTTAAGACAATGGAGGGCGCTTGGTCCTTCTGTGATCTTTTGCTAGACTATTTGGTATTACAATCAGTGAAGGAAAAGATAAATAAGGTAGATGGGACTATCATAATGTTTATCATGCTGTTTATTATGAATTTTTTGATTTCTGTTTTATCATTTAAAAAGTCAATTAATATAAATGTAATGAAAAATGTCTTTAAAAAGCCTGTTGAGAGAGAACACAGAGATGTTCAAATTCAAACAGAGGAATATGAAGAACCAATTTTAGCAAGGTCATCTAAAATTAGACAAAAAAGGCAACATTAATATACCCAGTAACCTTTAAAGAAATGAAGAATAACAAAGATGATACAGAAGCTAGTTGGACTCCAGTACAAATGCTCAAATGAAGGAGAGTAAAAGAAGCAATTTGTAACATATAGGATGCACTCACAACAGTCGGTCATGCTGTAACCAGATCACCCCTAAAGATTGGTTAGATATGGTTACTGCTGTTTTAGAGGCAGAACCACTTTTACAGTGGAAATCATGGTGGAGGGAGGAAGCTAAAACAATAGAACAAAGAAGCAGGACCAGAGGCATAGAAGTCTCCCAAAACCAACTTCTTGGGAAGGGGGATTATGCTGATCTTGAAAGGCAGTCTTTATACAGTGAACATAACATACTCTGCATTTATGCCACATGGCAGTTTTAAATGCCTGGGCTCAGATTGAAGAAATAGGAAGGAAAACTGAATCATTCACTAAAGTAATTCAAAGCCCAAAAGACTTTTACAGACTTTTTTCACAGATTATCTGCAGCAGTAAACAGAATGGTACTGGACTCAGAAGCCAGGCAAATGATAATTGAATCACTGGCTTTTGAGAATGTTAAAGCACAATACAGAAAAATACTTAGACTGTTAAAAGCAAGGTCAGCACCCTTGGAGGATTGGATTTGTGAGACAATTAATCTAGAGTCTTATGACCGTGATGATAACTGGGTAGGAGAGCTTATTTCTAGAAGTATAAGAAAAAGGCAAATGTTGAATGTTACAGTTGTGAAAGGCAAGGTTACATAAAAAGAGACTGTAAACAAGGCTTTACCAGGAACAGTGCTTTTGTTAGGAATAATCCCAAGACCATGCCCCTGCCTTTTGGAGTATGCAGAAGGTGTGGAAAAGGAAGACATTGGACAAATGAGAGCAGATCAACAAGGGACAGACAAAGTAACTTTCTGCTCTTGGGAAATGCCCCAATGGGGCTTTCAAAAGTCCTATATCAAATCCAATCCAATCTTACCCTGCCATTGTGGAGGAAGCACCTTCCCAGAACAATTAAAAAATCTAAGTTGTAAGAAAAAAACAAAGGGTGGGGGCAGGTTTTGTTTTTGTCTTTACAGAAAACTAGAAATTCCCATCTTCAAGAAGTTAAAAGACCTTGGACACCTAGACATCTAAAGCAGAAGGGAGGCTATCCAGAAAATTTACAAACAAAAGAATATCGGACTTATTGGTACCAGTATACTTCATAGAGTAAAGGCTCATTGCTTAACCTCTATATATCATTATTTTTGGTAAGTTAAAGTCCAAGTTTAGTTATAATTTAAAGCTGGCTTTAGAGTTGGAGTGGGGCTCTCTCCTTCTCTAAACTCAAGCATGTTTGTTAAAGGAAAATACAAAATCTCTGTACCATATCAGAAGAACCACTCGATATGGGACAGAAGAATAACAAAAAATAAGAGATTATTCTATTGTTACTAATCTTATGCTGAATACTTATATGTTTAGCTTCCTGTATATTGTGTTGGGTTTTAGTTTCTTATCAGTTTTCTACAATGATCCACGACAGTGCCTAATTTTGAACTTGAAGTATCCAAAAGGAAGATGGGGGCCCCACAACAATGATTTCACATGGACTCTGACAAAGCCGCTAGGCTGACAAACACCAACCAAAGATCAGATTGGACTACAAACTGCTCAGGACAATTTCAAGGTAACTGGCTGAGATGAACCAGTTTCACAGACTGCTATAGCCAGGAGTTCAGACAAGCTGTGCACTTTCCTGTTATGCAGAGACTGGACAACAAATGACACAGCTACTTATTTCAGGACTTGACATTTAACACAACTTTTCTTTTCAGGATCCCCAAAAGATGCCATTGCCCCTGGGCAGTAGGAAGGAAATTTAAGAACATGGCGCCCACATTCCCAAAAGGTGGAGTGGATGGTTTTGGGCCTTCAATGGGTTATGAATGATTGTCATTGTTTAGGTTAATTGGTTAAAAATTGTTAATGGTTATGGTTAGAAAAAAGTTAAACAAGAGCAATTAGTTTCAAGATAGAAAGAAAAGGGGGATACAGATATATAGGATATAAGGATAGATTATTGAATATTTTTTAAAGGATTTATTAGCTTTAAATATTTTACATTGGATTGGATTTTTGTATATTGTATACAACTTGTGTATATGGGGATTAATTGTGTTACTGTACAAATGTCTCTATGTTTGTCAAGGTAGTATACTTATTCAGTTCATCTAACAATGCAATACAAATTGCTAGTCCATGAAAGTTTTTATTATCAACTAATTAGAATATAATGTAATGTATTAGTAGTTGGGCTTTACATTCAAACAGTCATATTAGATATGTTTTCAAGATCAAACAAATATATTTTAGATGAACAGGTCTTCTTCAAACATTTCAGAGAGCTATAGAATATGGCATTTTAAAAATTTTAAGAACTTAGACTTTTCTGGACAGTGAGACAGAGCTGCTCCTGGCAGCACCAATCTACTTCAAGAGAAAAATGGGCACTGAAGAAACTCCATATGGTGTCTACTTTCTTTGTGGCAACGGTTAGCCACTGGACAAGAACCTGTCCCTGTATTGACTGCTTGACAGTATGCTGTTTAAACTGGACATGCAGGTTCCCTAGGAAAGTGACTTCTGAACTTTGACAGAACAAACTGAGATGGTCCTTCAGGTTCCTGCTTTTCAGGGAAAACTGTCAGATATTCTTCAGGACTGATGAACTATATCAGAATGGGCAGAGCAGATTTCTTGCTTCACTGAAATGAAAAGAGACTCTGGGCCTGTAGGCTGAAGATGGATGCCCCAACTTTATAAAGGAACTTTGGGTGACTGTCCAGACAGATAGGTGTCATCTCTGTCATTTCTAGAATTTGGAAGTTGCTTGCACTTCCTGTTTACTTGGATAAATATTATTTACTTCTTGGGTCTCTGAGATAGTTGAAGATGGGATAGTTATAGTTTTCTAGTGACAGTTTCAGAAAAGAAACTTTGAAGTTAAAGTATATAAGTTTAAGAGACATCAAAATAATAGTTTTTAGTTAGTAATACAAGTTAGAAAGAAAGAGAATTAGGTATAATCCTTTGAACTTATCAAAATAGGATAATTAATGAAATATTTTCTTTGAATTGTCAATTGTTAATGGAGTGGACATTACTCATTTATTGTTTGTATATATTATATATAATTATTGTACCTATTGTATATGGTTTTCTTATGTCAGCTATAACCTTTTTTTAATTTTGACACAAAAGGGGATATGTTTCAAATTTAATAGAGAGGGTGGAATCATAGCATTCAGGAGCAACAGAGCCCTCAGGAGAGCACACGTGGAGCCTTGTCCACCATCTGTTATGCTTCTTGGACCCTAGGAAGTGAAATAGATCACATACTTCAGTCTTGAAGAGGCTGCCTCATTTGCAAAGAGAGGTGGGCCAGCTCCAATAAAGAAGTGACTTGTTTGGTTGTTGATTTGGGAGAGATTGAGATAAGCACAATCAGTACCTGTGTTATTTCCATCATAAGAACCAGTGAAGCTGACTGGGAACATGCCATTGAGCTTCTTGGCCATGGGATGGAAAGAGGCCTGCCTTAATAGGGAAACCCATGGTTTCTGGTTCTACTGCACAGTAATTAGGTCTAATGCTGGAGCGTCAGTATTATTTCCTGCAGAGATTATACAGCCCACATCCTCCAATGTCACTACCACAAAATAACATTTTCCCATTGTGAAAATAGAAAAATCCTGTAACTCTCTTCCCCTCGGCCCCTTCCTGAGGTCCCTGAAACCAGCCAAGGTTGAGATGGCTGTTTCTTGGAAAAGCCTTGTTTTCCCCATTGCCTGGCTGGGACTGCATTCCTAGCAACCTGGTGAGACCACATCCCTCATTCCTGATGTAGCAACCTGGGTGGGGTCAACCAGGAAAGCCCTACCATGCTGAAGTTTGCACAATTGCCCTGCTCCAGGAAATGAATGTCTTCAGGTAGCCCTATTGTTTCACAGGAAATAGCTTGCCTGCCTGCATTCCTAAACTCTTGTCCTAAACTAACCTTTGGCCCCGCCCTGTTATTGAGCAGAGCTCACCCATATCCCCTCCCCTATCCAGAGTGGGGTATAAGAATTCTGCCCTGAAAATATTCGGGGCTCCAGGCTTTTCTATACAGTGCCTGGAGCCCATACATGTGTGTGTACCGGTATTCATATTCATTAAACTCTCTTTTTCTTTAAAGTTAAAAGTGGTCATTAGCCATGGTCTTGGGGTGTCTTGGGGTGTCTTGGGGTGTCTTGGGGTGCTCTAGGGGCACCCACCTATTACACCATCTGTTAGATCTGTTAGATCTGGGCAGGTATATGTGGACAAGTGGTGCTAGTTCTTCATGTGCCTGAACCGTAGCACTCCTTAGAAATTGGTACAGTTATCCTTCAATAGTCCCTTGGTGCCAGGATGCCACCAGTCCACAGATATTCAAATTCACAGATGCCCAAAACTCTTACATAAAATGGCGCAGCATTTGCAAATCCCATGCACATCTTCCTACATCTTCACTGAGTTACTGATAACACCAATTGCAATGTAACCCTCCGCAAACAGTTCTTACACTTATAGTTTAAGGAATGATGACCAGGAAAGTGGTCTCCACATGTTCAGAACAGGCGTTACTCTCCCCCAAGCCTTACAGCTTCTCTTTTAGGCTCACAGAATCCACAGACACAAACCTGGCCACTGTAGCTGCCTTCGGCTTTGAATTGCTGTGCCTTTGAGACAATTGAGACAGAACTACTTTTCTGCCCTCAGCGGAAGGTTTTGAGAGGCGCCTTCAGGAGGCTTTCTCTATAAGCATTCCCAGGCACCTTTACACTGTCTCATATATACACTATGAATATGGTTTTTTTCTTTTAAAGAGTTTCACCAAACCTTTCTTTGGGATTTAACCTTTTCACTTTAGAAAGGAAATGGTATGTAACACATTATTACCAGACAGCTATGCAGGAGTAAAGTCCCAGAAGGAGGCCACTCTGGAACTTAAGGATTCTATTGTCTTCGTTGTGGTGTATGAATTCCAAACATTCTTCAAATGTTCTGTATATGAAGCCTAGAAGAGAAACAGAATGATCTTGTGGTTGCATGGCACAGAGGTGGGGGAAGAGGAAGGGTCTTTCAGACCTTTACTTCCCAATAGACTTTCCCACTGCAGAGAACATAGTACCTGGTCACTTTTGATACTCAAAGGGTCATTGGTGCATTGACCAGTGTTTGCTGATTCTAGCTATATTCTGGATTCTTATGGATACACAGCCTGAGTCCATAGAAGAGACCCAGCTCAACTAACTACAGGAAGTCTGGGAATCTAGGAATCTCTATTTTCCCCCACAGTTCTCTTGTTGATAGCAACATGTTGCTCCCCTTTGTAAACCATGTGTGGAGAATACCCCCACACACTGGTCTCTGTAGTTTAATGTGAGGTTGTCAGGAAAGAACTTGTTTTCTGTGATTGAAGATTCCTGGATTAATTTGCTTAGAGAGGCTGACTGATAGAACTTCAGTGATATAGAGAAGTGGAGATGTTGTAGGTCCAGAGATTGAATGCAATTTATCTTGGACTATCATTAGTGTTTGGGTGGAAGCCCTTCGGGCACCATTTACCCTGGAAGCCCTTCGGGCACCATTTACCCTAAGAGTCTAGGATGATTGGGTGGAACCCCACCTCTCTCTCTCCCCATACCCCACCCTTAAGAAAGCCTGCCAAGAGTCAGCCCCTCCTCAAGGCTGCTCAAGACCAAGCCTATAGGCTACTTAAGACCTGGTTGCCATATCTGCCATGTGTTCTTATACGCTCTTCCCTGCCTTCTCAACAGTCATCTGAGAATTGTTTTTCTCTATTTATTATTAAACCTGAGCTTAATAATTTGGCTTGATTGGTTTATTACATCAGAGGTCGAGGCTACCCAAAACTTACCATGTAGAGCCTTAAATGGTCATCGCTTGCCCACGTCTGTGTTGGACCCAACAATATGTGACTGACATATAAAGACCTTTTAGAATGTGTTTAACTTAGTGGACCACTAGTCTCTACCAACTTAACCTTAAAGCTGAGCATGTCATCAGACAACACCTGAGCCGAGAGCTGAGATTTGTCCACGTTAATGAAAAGGGTCTCTCTGATGTTCCCACCTAGATATTTGAAAAGCTCCTTGATTTGTGACTTCCCTTGTAATATTATTATAAAAGAGATCAATGAACTGGTTCCATGTTGGGACACGGGATTGTGTCCCTGGGCCATTGTCACTCATGTTTGACTCTAGAATAGATTCTTGTCCTCTTTGAAGTGAGAGCTGTTTTTGTGTTGACATTACCAACAGCTGCTAATGCCTGTAACTGTCATTCTCAATAGGCTAACCACTGTAGGCCTGTCTAAGCTTTAACACAGCAACATATTGTCACTGACAATGTTCATGCTCAAGAATCATGCAACTAAGTTATGAAGAAAGGCATAAAGTTTTAAGCAAATTTACAGTTTTGTGTTGGGCCATGCACTGGTTAGGGGGTTTGTTTGTTTTGTTTTGGTTAACTTGACATAAGCTAGAGTCATCTAGGAAACCTCAACTGAGACTATGTCACCGTCAGTCCTGTAGGCGCTGATGTGGGAGGTTCCAGGCCTCTGTGGTAGGTGGTCCTGGGCTATATAAGAAAGCAGCTAAGCAAGCCAGAAGAACAAGTCAGTGAGCGGCACTCCTCCATGCCCTCTGCTTTCCTTCCCGCCTCCAAGTTCCTACCTTGAGTTCCTGCTCTGGCTCCCCACAATAATGGCTGTAACCTCTAAGATGAAATAAACCCTTTCCTCCCCAAATTGCTATTGGTCATGGCGTTTTATCAGCCAAGGACAGCCTACACACACAACTATGTAGCCTGTAGGCCACAATGGACCTCCTTCTCAACATAAAATCTTAAGAAAATCCTGCAAAAATTAAATACTCCCAGAAAAGGCACATTGTAAAACCATGCTAGCGACTACACTTATTCAGAAATTGATCCAACAGCTCAGACATACAAACTTCTGTTCACCTGGAACCTCCAGCTCACTCCTGCTTGATCAAGAAAGCCCATTCCCTCCCTTTCCCTCTCTCTCCCTCTCTCTCAACCCCACCCTCTAAAAGAATCTCCAACAAAGAAAGGGTGCAAAAAGCCCAGTTCCACATTCTTAGCAGCTGTGGCAGATCCTCCCCTGAAGTTGCCAGTAGCCCAAGCCCCCACCTAAAGTGCTCAGCTTTTGACCATACATGGGCACAAACCCAGTTTAAGGAGAACATGCATCACTCCTTACCTACAGGGTACTTAAGCTCCCTACTTTAGTTAGTTCAGCTGTGTGACTTCTCTGGCCCTGATCTCTGGGGCTGGGGGGCTCACTTGAGAGTTGCTTTGTTCAAATACACCTGTTCTTTTGCTTTTCAATTCGGCTTGATCTGGCTTATTTCATTGGTGGAGAAACCTATTATCCTGTTACAGAAAACCCATTATCTTCCCTCAGATTTTACTGTCCTTTGCCACTGTTCCTCCCAACCCTACCTCACTCCCAAGTATGCCTTTTTTTTTTTTCCTCCACTTCAAGACAGAATCTCACTATGTAGTCCTGGTTGTCCTGGAGCTCACTATGTAGACCAGGCTGGCCTTGAACTCCCAGAGATCTGCCCATCTCTACCTCCCAAGTGTTGATTAAATATGTGTATCTCTACGTCCAAGATTCATACCTTACAATTTTGGTAATTGTTGAATAGCACCTTGAATCACATCACCAGGCTCTCTCCATCTCTGAACTCTAACTAGGTGGCCCCCTGAGAGCTGCCTCACCACTCCAGCATGGGGATCTACCTCAATGTCTTTTAATTCCCAAAGCCAGAATAAATTCCATGCTTACCAGAATAAAGGATGATATCCAAACAGACAAAATAGAAAAATGCCTTGCTGAAGATATGCTCTTCTGTTACAGAAAGGTCCCACAACCATCCTAGTACCCGGACCAAATGCTTGTATCTGTCGAACAGAATGGGTGGTAGAATTAAACAGCAGTGAGAGGACAGGATGGAGTTTGGTCCTGATCAAAGTTAGTCTTGGTCATGAACAGTAATTCAAAAGCAAGTATAACTGTTAAAACAGATTTCAGTTGGGGGGGGGGTGCACACCTTTAGTACTGGCATTTGGGAGGCAGAGGCAGGGAGATTTCTGAGTTTGAGGACAGCCTGGTCTACAGAGTGAGTTCCAGGACAGATAGGGCCATTACATAGAGAAACCCTGTCTCGAAAAACAAAACAAGCAAGAAAGCAAACAAACAAGAAAACCCAGACTTCAAGTCTTCCCTTGCTCAGAACTAGAATCTTAGTCTCCAACTGGAACCCCCTCCCCCAAACCATTTTTTTTGGGGGGGGGCTTCTCGATATCAAGTCTTTGTTGCTGTTCTTTGGGAAGGAACAATGCTTTTTCAGTTTCCCTGTACCTGGCAAAGACAGAGGCCTAATTCTCACAATATGTGTGATTGATTGACCTTTTGTCCTTGGCCAGAACAGCCAAATCAGAGATTATGAACATAGAAGGACTTCATTAAAAGAATCAACAGGGGCATGGGTAATATTGACAGGTAAAAGATGACAGTTATCAGTTCATTATTGTGCCATCAACTGCACTTCATCTTCTATGCTATGGTCAGGGTGAAATAAACTACAACCCCCAACAGCTTCCAGTTCTAGTTAGCTTTAATTGCTATCCTGATAGTCTAGTCATCTGAGAGGAGAACTTACTGATTGAGGAATTGCCTAGATCACATTGACCCGTGGACATGTCTTTTGGGGGTTGTTTAGATTCTTAATTGATGCTGGAGGGCCCAGCCTATGGGGGGAGTCACCATCACTAGTTCTAAAAACTAGCTAATTCTGATTAGAGAGAAAAAAAGTGAGCAAGCCTGCTGTGGAATAATCCTTTTGCACACTGAAGATTTGTCAGTGTGAGTGGCTTAATAAAGAAACTGGCTGGCCAATAACTGAACGGGATAAAGTTAGGCGAGAAAGCCAAACTGAGAATGATGGAGAAAAAAAAGAAGATCAGACTCAAAAGTGTCTCCAGCAGATAAAGAGAGAAGCAAGATAGACACAGCATACTGAGAAAAGGTATCAAGCCATGTGGCAAAGCATAGATAAGAAATATGGGTTAGTGTAAATGTAAGAGTTAGCTATTAACAAGCCTGAGCTATTGGCCAAGCATTTACATTTAATATTAAGTTTCTGAGTAATTATTAGGGAGTGGCTGTGGCACAGGAAAACTCCACCTACACAAGCTGGCAACAAGCTGTGGTTTCTATTCAGGTTTCTGCTTGATTTTCTGCCCCCCAATTTCCTCAATGCTGGATGGACTGAGACCAGGAAGTGTAAGCTGAAATAAACACCACCACTACCACCATCATCTCCTCTGTTTTTGGGCAGAGTGTCCTATCATAGAAAGAGGAAGGAAAGTAGAATCCTAACTTTGGAAAATGCTTTAGGACAAATACCTGCTTTTCAAGAAGAGAGATTTACTCAGTCTGCAGAGAACCATATGGTATTTGTTGGGATTCCGGAGAAGTGACCACATCTTGTGGGCTCGGGAGCCTGGGAAGAAAGCAGTCGTGGTGTGTTTGGGATTAATACATGTAACCTTATGACATTTCTCACCTAGCTAGCATTTACCTAACTCAATGGCCAAGTCCAGATGACCCATTAAAAACTTGATGTGACCCAGTGTGTCAGCCGCATAAGCCATGATTTCGATGGCCTCGCCTTTCAAGGGGAGGTTCAAGAGCTGCTCCATGACCAGGATTTCATGTTTGTACCACACGCCCTGGTATCCAGCCAAATGGTGGTACAGTGAATAGTCCAAAAGTGCCTTGATGATCTATAAGGGCAGCAACAGAGAGAGAAGGGGGGGGGGAACTGAGGAAGAATCCCAAGTTGAAAGATTCACTGCCTACCAGGAAACTTTGTTTTTTAAATGTGGATTGCAGCTAGTCATTGGTTCAATGCCATCAACTTATGTGCAGAAATCAAGCTAGATGTTTGCCACCTACTTATTGGGTCTTCTAGGATAAGCTTCATGATCTCACTTTTATACTGTCTTTAAGATAAATACAAACATTTTAAATTTGTATAAAAAATAAAATCAGTAGTTTACATATGTGGATAGATGACTACAAAGCATAAGACTGAGCAGGTGCGATCAGGCCAACACAGAAGGTAGCTATGTGAAAGCAGAGGGAGCTTATGCAGGAGAAGAATTATCCTTTTATAATGCATAAAAAATGCTGTAATGGTTTGCCTAGTTAGTTTGATAAAGTTAGGACTAATTTAAAACATAATTGGAGACTTGAGAAGTTGCTTACTCTTTAATCAAATCTTTAAAATGAAAAACTTCCTCAGAATATAAATGCTTAGAGAAAAACAAAGACAAAAGAATTTCTTCTGAAGAGTCAGTTTACATACACACACACACACACACACACAGGAGCACAGACACACTTACATATACATGTATTCATGCATACATGTGTACATAATACATACACAATAAATGTATAAACTGTTTTTGAAAAATACAGACAGGAGAATAGACTAATAGATTCTCTAACAGTCCAAGTATTTTATGATGGAGTAGTTGTACAGGGAAAGCTTTCTAGGGCTTTTTCCAGAAGGACTTTTCTTCCGGGAATTCCTCAAATTCTAGCAAACGCAAGTCTCTAGGTACTTGGTAAATCACAAAGTTCTGCTATGCAAATTCCAAACTCTTGGTGTGAACATGCAGAATATCACCACAAAGGAAGCATGGCCACACATGGTGGCAGGCAAATGACAAAATCTACAGCAGCAATAGTCTCTGACTTCTTGTATGGGGACCAAGAGATCAGAATCTGACTGCTTCATCTTGTGGGGCAAATATAAATCTCAGAGGTTGTGTGGCTTGCTTGTGGTCGTACTGAGGATTGGGGGGGTGGTCTGGACACCACTCTCTGGGTTTTCACCTGGTCCTTCTGTTATTTTAAACTGTCCATGGCTTGATTCCATTTTTTGAAAGGGAATACCCTTTTACATTTAGCTTCTTCAACTCTCATTGTGAGTATTCTGAGTGTTCCAGAGCATTGTAGTGATCAGGGAAGATGAGGCAAACATCTAATAAGCAAAGCAGGCTAGTGGCACACACCTGTAGCCTGTCTCAAACAAAGAAACAGACATGAATCTTCCTCAAACAAAATAAGACATACAAGGTGGGCATGATGGTGCATGACTTTAATCCCAAAACTCAGGAGGCAGAGGTAGGGGGATTTCTGTGAGTTGAGGCCAGCCTGGTCTACAGAGCTAGTTCCCGGATAGCCAGGGCTACAACAGAGAAACCCTGTCTCAAAACAAAACAAAAGGAGATGCACAAACACAGTGGGAAAATATGTATGTATGTATGTATGTATGTATGTATGTATGTATGTATGTATGTATGTATGTGTGTATGTGTGTGCTTACAAAAACTTAATACAATGCCATTCTCATTGTATTTTGCTGCTATAGTTTGGAGACCTGTAGTATTTTTAATCTTGATATACACTTTTTACTGAAGTTTTTAAGAATTTTAAGTTTTTCCTACTCTGTGTCCTATAATATCAATTCCAACCCACAAAAGCAAAAGTTGTTTGACTCTAATACTAATTTCTAACAGTGGAGTCATCTGGGGCCAAAATGTTTATTAGCTGCTGGCAAAACCACTCAGTCAGAGAGGCTTCCAGTACAGCGGTGTGATTTTCAGTTCCCACTGGAGCTTTGTCTAGGAGGCTTGGTGTTTTCTAAATGAGACTCTGCAATTTCAAGGACAGCTACAAACATACCTGGAAATCATTTTGAGTTTCCAGTGAGGCGTTCATTTGCATCATCACCGCCAGCTGGCCATAGTACTTGTAGTGGAAAAAGATATTTAAGCTGTAGATCTTCCACAGCAAGGAGAAGCAGGAGGCTTGCAGGTAAAGCTGCGCCAGTTTCTTCCTATCACAGGGATGGCAGATGGACAGAACAGCTTCCTCACCATTGGGCTCATGTGCTCAGGCTCTCTGTGTTCTCCTGCTCTTCTTCCCAGAGCCCTTACCTGAGATGCAGGCCTGACTCATGGCTGAGCATCACTTTCATTTTTATGAAGCATTTAAGTATGTCACATTGAAATAACTGCCTGACCTATCTGAATGTCACCTTCTACGTAAAATGGGGTCAGATCACCTCTATTAGACTCAAATGTGAAAATAACACCCCTGTCCTTGAACAGGCTTCTCTTAATGATCACTGACAAGGGCAAGTGTCTTTACCCAAACCATGTTATGGGGAAGGAGGTATCGCTCAGCTGTTAAGAGTACTTGTTGCTGAGAACCCAGGTTTAGTTTCTAACACCCACATGATAGCTCAAAGCCAACCTAAATACAGCTGCAGGGGGTGGCATGATTAGGTGGTGTGGCTTTATATGGTAGATATGGCCTTCCTTGTTGGAGAAGGGCTTTGAGGTCTCACAGATGCTCAAGCCATGCCCAGTGTCTCAGTTCATTTCCTGTTGTCTGTAGGTTAAGATGGATGACTCTTAGCTCATTCTCCAGCACCATGTCTGCCTGCATGCCGCCATGCCTCACCTTGATGATAATAGACTAAACCTCTGAATTGGAAGCCACCCCAATAAAATGTTTTTCCTTTATAAGAGTAAGGTCATGGTGTCTCTTCACAGCAATAGGAACTCTAAGACACTTTGTGAAGGAACCCCATGTTTTATCACCTGGAATGCTTAAACAAAAGCTATTCGTGAAGTGTTCAGGGCACCACAGCCCTGGCCAGCAAGCCCTTTACCATATCTGCCTCTACCCTATCCTAACAAGTGATCAGACCAAACAGGAGTGTTTGAGCTCCTGGAGCACCAGGCTGTGAGGACAGACTTGTGGTGTATGGAAGCTGTTCTCATCTGGGAATGTAAATGAGACCCTCGCTCAGTTTTCCCCAGCTTTTTCCCTTACCCTGGCAGCGAGCCCTCCTGGGAGTTCTGATTCATGAAGTGGGAGAGTCTGTTCCTTTCAACATGCGTTTGGAAAATGAGGGTGATAAAGTTGCAAGGAAACCTTCGGTTGAGAAGTTTCAGTGCCTTTCTCAACATTTTCTTGGCGAGTACCATCTGTCCCATATTAAAACAGACCTAAGGGAGATGGGAAGGGAGAGAGGTGTGTTCCAGACTTAGTCAGTATGCTCCACCAGTAAATTTGGAGGAATACTTATGTAAAAAACTGAGCTGTTGCCCAGGAACAAAATCTTTATGTGCTTTCACATAATATTAAAAATAAATGTTTATTGAGTGCCTTCACAAGAATGGCTGAAGATCAGGGCTTGGCACTGAGCTATGTATCATATAAGGCAATATGTACTCATTCATCACTCATGTGCACTGTTACAAAGACGCTCATAAAGACGTAAACCTACTTGGTAGGAAAGATGTCGGGCTATAGTGAGAAAGCATTGAGTCAGGAAGCTTGGAGTTCTGGAACCTGTGAGAGGTGGATATAGAATGTGTACAGATGACTTCTATTCCTTCTGTGGACTGCCTTGGGTCTCCAACATAAAATTACAGTTTTATGTCTTCAAAGGCTTCTTACCTGACCTTTGAGACTATAAAATGTCGCGTATTCAAAGGTCTGACTCCAGGAATCTTCATTCGTTAGACTTTTCAGCAGCCTTTCTCCCTCGCCCAAATACGTGTATGCCTGCAACCAACCAGCCAAGAAAACGGAGGAGTGGTCAGTTATAATGGAGAGTTTCTTGACCCGGATTCTACTGAAGCAAGTGAAGTAGGAGCCACATCACGTCCCTGGTCATCCTTACACCTGGTCATATTGGTTATATTGGGCCTCCCAACAAGCCAGAAGCTGTCTTAATTTCAGGTCTACCTCTCTCTGTCTGCGGGATTTAGCTATCACTTCTTTTGGTTTCATTATATGCATGTAATTACCTTAGTTCCAGGGGCATGTTGCCATGGAAACTTAGTTTCCCTAGGGAAGTATTAACTAGTGCTGGTCTGAGTTTTTGTCTGCATGATGGTTTAGCCATACTGCACAGAGACAAAAGCAAGTGAGCATCTGAGGACTACAGGACAGAAATAAAATTGACATCAGCCAGAAAACCTATAGATATTATGTGCGCTAAAAGTACTGTTGGACTGCAAAGCATAAACTGCTGGGGTGATAGGAGGAATGTCATGAAAATGGAACATTTATAATGAAAGTGAACCCAAATCATTTGTATATAAGTCCACTCTCCCCTCTCCCAGATAGACAATTTCAAAGGTAGCAATATTTCATTAATTAATAAAAGATTTGCCTTGTAGCCGAGGCTGGTCTTGAACTTGCTTTATAACTTAGGCTGACTTCAACTTTGTGATTCTCCTGCCTCGGCTTCCAAAGCACACCGTCATGCCTGGCTTGTTTGTAGTACTTTAATTAATCAATTATTAATTACTTTTTTTTTTTCAAGACAGGGTCTTGTGTATCCTAGATGGCCATGAACTTACCATGTAGCTAAGTCTAGTCTTGAATAGATCCTCATCTTCCTGCCTCTACCTTCCAAGTACTGTCATCCCAGGCACGTGCCACCATGCCAGGCATGATACATGATAATAGTGGTGATTTGAATATGAATGGCTCCTATAGGCTCAGAGATCTGAATACTTGGTCATTAGTGGCACTAGTAGGAGACATGGCCTTGTTGGAGGAAGTGTGGCCTTCTTGGAGGAAGTGTGTCACTGGAAGTGGGCTTTGGGGTTCTCGAATGCCAAGACTGCCCATGTGCCACCAAGCTTTCTACCATGATGACAATGGACTAAACCTCCGAACCTGTAAGCCAGCCCCCAGTTAAATGTTTTCCTTTATAAGAGTTGCTGTGGCCATGGTGTCTCTTCACAGCAACAGAACACTGACTAAGGCAATGTTGGTTCTTGAAATTACTCTCTTTTTTAAATCTGAGATCATTTCCCTTTTCAGTGATGTGATTTTTCTAAGGAAAGAGCTTCTGGTAAGGATCAACATGAAGTGATACAAAAGCACACAGGAGCTGGACTCTGGCTGTGTGTGAATCAGTGTGTAAGCACACAGGAGCTGGACTCTGGCTGTGTGGTCTTAGGGGTACAAGAGGAGAAGGTGTAGAAGAATAGCTTACCTTATAGTTGTCACCCAGAATGAGATACGCAGAAGCAACTTCTAGGAAGTAGTACAGGGCTTTGTTGTTTTCTTCTAAAGCTACAAAATGTTGGGCCAGTGGCAAGATGACAATCTGGAGCAGCTCCTCACATTGACACGATTCCAGAGGGATTATGTCATCCTGAGATGACCTCATCTTTACAATAACATTGTCAAAGAAGCGCAATATTATTTCCCTTATTTCTGTGTCACTGTTTAAACACAAGAACAAGTAGATCATCAATAAATTACAGGCATGGCACAGATTTTGATATGAAATTATCTTTGAAGACTAACAGAATCCATTGTTGCTTTCACTGACCAGTGAGATGTACCATGAAGCCAGTGTGACTTTCCTTGTGTACCTAAGAGGCCTAAAGGGTTGGCTCAGAAGTGACCCCAATTTCAGGATAATTAACTCTGTTCTATCTTCTAAAAACTATAGATGTGCATACCTGAGATTCTCAGGGAATTTGTATTTCTTAGGGAGCTCTGACTTAGAAAAGATGACTTCCTCTTCACCTAGAAAATAATTGAGCAAATGAGATATTTGCCACCCACCAAAGACTCTTATATCTTTTACCTAGCAAGGAACCACATTTCC
Organism: Phyllotis vaccarum; assembly: GCA_033318265.1. Taxonomy (NCBI): domain Eukaryota; kingdom Metazoa; phylum Chordata; class Mammalia; order Rodentia; family Cricetidae; genus Phyllotis; species Phyllotis vaccarum. The sequence goes on from JARWLC010000017.1 coordinate 28,354,527, forward strand.
CGGTCCATCCATACCCCCCAATCCCCCAGCATCTCAGCTTAGAAAAAGCCATGTAGTTCCTTTCTCAGGAAGAATCAGATCATAAGTGATGGATGCTACTTCCTAAGTAGATGGGTTTCTTTCATCATACAGGAAAACAGTTCTAAACAGTCAACACAAAGCAAAACACTTACTGGGAGGAGCCTGAGTCTAAAGTAGTGGGATTATGTTATTACATTGTAAATAATTGTTCCACCTACTAGTTTAATAAAAACACTGATTGGCTGAAGGCAGACAGGAAGTGTGGGTGGAGCTACTTGGGAAAACTCTGAGAACAGGAATACCACAAAAGCCAACAGATGATACCAGAAAAGCCAGCAGATGCAGAGGACAGCTATGCTGCCCTGAGAAAAGGTATGGCTGAACAAGATAAGAATTATGGGTTAGTTTAAGAATTAAGAGTTATCAGGTTATATGCCTGGACCCACGACTGATCAGCATAAAATTAATACAAGTGCCTTGTGTTTCAGTGGGACTGCGGGTCTGCAGGTCTGTGGGTCTGGACCACAGACCAGACATGCCAGAAGCAATACAACAGTCTGAAGCAGTCTGCCAGGCCACTTGTCAAAATTTCAATGGATTATTACAAAGGCAGGTAAATAAATTCCCATTCCACTGTGCTGATGCACTGAAATGCTGGTTTGTTATAACTGATGACATTATCCTGAGCCATTGAACACACAGTAATTAAAACTACAGTTTAATAATCATAAAGTGACATTAATGTGTAGTGAAGAAATAGAAATTTAAATACATATGTAAACATGCACATGCATATGTAGGTCATTTTGTTTTGTTTGAGACAGAGTTTTACTATGTGACCCAGGCTATCCTTGAGCTCTGCAGCCCAGGCTGGCCCCCTACTCTCTATCCTCTTGCCACACATACCTGAAGAGATCTTCTAGTTCTCAGAAATGCAATTTGAATATTCTGTGCTCATCCTTATAGAATAAATTCCCTGATTTGTGTGACCATCAGCCTGCATGCAGAGCTTTGCTGTGGTTCTTAGCACACTGCATAAGAACTCTGCCTCTTGAAATCTAATCGGTCCTTTGTAGTTCATACAGCTCTATCTAGAACCTCACTTTGGATGCTGATATTCATTGTGATTTGGTTTCTTGGGACAGATTTTTAAAGTCAGAAGCATTCTATACATATATTAACTTTGTTTCTCTGAGACAGGTCTCTTAGAGTCCAGGCTGGCTTTACACTTGCTACCTAACCAATAATGATGGTAAACTCCTGGTCCTCTTGCCTCCATCTTCCAAGTGTTGGGATTACAGGCATGTACAACACTCACTTTAGTTCTGTAATGGTAATAAATATATTTTCAACTTTTAAAAAATGTAATGCCAAGGATAATAAATGATAGTAGTCAGCACTTGGTGCCAATCGTATACATTTCTCTGACACCTTACTTGCCCTGGTGTCATAAAACCCTATCACTGATGTCCCATCTTCTGTGTGCCTAAGGCCTCAGAAGACTTGACTCTAGGACTCCGTACTTAAAGATAGACCCTCTTTGTTTACATTATTTACTTATGTGAGTGGAAGTATGCGCCACAGCGTGCATGAGGTCGGAGGACAACTTTTGAGAAGTGGTTCCTTTTTTTTTTCTGTCATATGGCTCCCAAGGATCAAACTCAGTTGTCAGTAATCACCTCTTCCCCCTGAACCACCCCAAAGTCCCTTCTCTCCTCTCTCTGCCCCCTCCCTCAGAAAATGGAAGGCAGGGCTGGGTATGATTGCATGTGACTGTAATAACATTACTCAGATGGACCACATAGAAGTTCGGTGCCAGCCTGGTCTAAGTAGTGAGTTTCAGCTAACAGGGCCATATAATGAGACCCAGTCTCAAAAATGAGAGAGAGATGGGATGGAGAGACAGAAAGAGAACTGAGTGGGGAGAGAGTTAGCTGAAACTGCAGATGTAGATATGAAAAAGTCACATAAAAAAGCCATACATTTTTTAGATAATTACTTAATAAAAGAGTTTTAAAGGAAGTATATGAATGGAAAATGTTGCTTCCACAAGTCATAGGTTGTTAAACAGAAATGCCAGAACCAGGTGGGGGATACCTCCTTATAGTCAGCAAGGACCAAGTACCTTCCTCTCCCCTCCAAAAAAAACCAACACAGGCTATTTTCCATTTATCTTGGACAACAGGATATTAGATAATATTATTGGTGCTTTGCTAAAATGGCATGGTACCAAAATGTCTTCTAAATTTGTTTATACCCATAGATTAGCGCTGCTCTCAGCCTGTGTTAAGGGAGCTTCTGTTTGCAGTAGGTAATGGTTAATGTAGAGACTCAAGACTGGATAAAGTCCTGAGCATACATGACTGTGGAGTGCTCAGCTCTAAACAGGACATCTGTTTTGACTCCTCAAGGCTCAAGGAACATCCTGGAAGAGAGCCCACACAACACCTACTGGATTTTATCCTTTGTGAGACATTTTGATTTCAGCTCAGCTGCCCTTCATTTGCCAGAGTTCTGTGTGGAAGTCATAGGGAGATGGATTCTGTTACCCTATGTGCATTGCCAGCTCTTTTCTACCCCAGGGACGTATCACGTGGCTTGTGTCCCAAACCCCAGGGCACTGAAACCTTTAAGGTCCTGATCCAATCCATATAGACTTTAATCTCCAAGATTTCCCAGCAAGAGTTAGGATTGGTTAGAAGTGAAGTAAACTTTACTTTTATATCCTTGAGACTTTGCCATCTTCTTGACAGTATCCATATCCAGAGCGTTAAGTCGAATGTCCACTATGAAGTGGTGGTAAGGGATGAAGTCTCTGTTTCGGCAATGGTTGCATCGGTGGGCACTTTCCTCCAAGAAGCGGGCACATTTCAAATGCAAGACTTTCTTCTGGTCCTTAAGCCACAGCTCATAGGCTGTTTTCTGCATTATAGGTCTGCAGAAGCGCAGGATGTGGCACTCGATCACCTCGCCTTCCATTTCACGGAGCTCCTCTTTACCATGAGCTACAAGGAGAAAGAAGGGCCTTCAGCCTGAAGTAGGCAACAGTTCAGCTGCTCCTTCCTCACACACATTGGTAGGTTGGTTTTGTTACGTGGCATTGGGAATTGAACCCAGGGCATTGTGCATGCTAGGCTAGTACGCCACCTCTCCACTACAGTTCCAGTCCTCTTAGCCCATTCGTCTAGATATGCCTCTAATCAAGGGGGAAATGTGGACATTTTCCAGGTCCTACTCACCTAACCCTTCGCTGAGCTTCAGGAATGAAGAGCGATAATGTACCTCTACTGTGGTCACATTTTGTTTTAGGGCTAGTTGAAGATCTTTGCTACTCCGGAAGCAATCAAACACGTTCGATTCCACTAGGGTGGCCAGGGCCTTGATCATGGTCTTCATGTTCCAGCAGGGGAGAATCTCGAACAGCAGCTCTGTGGTGAAGGTTAGGCCAATGATGGCGGCACATCTCACCAGCATCTGATGGGAAAGGCTCATGCTGTCCAGCTGGACCAGGGAGATTTCTGTTGGTGGAAAGCCACACAATGACACACCAGTTCTCTATCATTATCAGATGCATCCCAGAGGTAGACAACTGCCCAGAGCTACAATTCTTGTTTGTAGAAACAGGTCAAGTTTGTAAGATAAGTCAAAAGAAATAATTGCTTAGTACAAAATTTATAGATACTTCTCATACTGGGAACATATAAGATGCAGTTTCTATGGCCTGCTTTTATGACATGAACACAACATTTTTAGGGTGTTCTAGTTTAGTGCTAAAGTCTGGCAAAGATATGTGAGGAGAAGTCACAGGAGGCCATAGTAGTCAGGTCTCCAATTCTTGTGCTTTGAAGGCTTTTCCAGCTGCCTCTAATGTCTCTACTGGCTCTTCTTTTGCCTGGTCCTGCTTGGCAGTAAATGAAAGGCTGTCTGATCTGTTCAAGGATTCATTTATGCTCATGACATACATTATCATCTTTATTACATTAGCAAGGGTAAAGAGTGCAGAGCGCCAGCCCAACTCTTTATCTAAGCTTGAACATGGTTCATGTGTTCCTAGTGGGTGTGTGTGTGTCTGCGTGTGTGTGTGTGTGTTCTGGGACCTAAACCCAAGGCCTCCAAGTATGCTCAACAACTTGCTCTACCACCAAGCTATATCCCTAGTACCTTCTTAGACACTTTTAAAAAGATTTTTTATTTATATGTGTGAACCTGTGCCACGACATGTTCACTGTATGCACTGGAGGCCAGAAGATAGTGTCAGACTCCCAAGCACTTGATCTATAGTGGCTATAAGCCACTATGTAGATGCTGGAAATGGAATCCAGGTCTTTTTCAAGAGCAGCACAGAGTCATCTGGCCATTCCCCTTCTTGGACATTTTATATCCATTAGAAACAAAATTTGAATTTCTCAATGCATCCACAGAACACGGGTAGGTAGAAGTTGAAAGTAAGTTAGGGTATCTTCACACATCAGGTGATTCAGTGAATGAAACATAAACTTTTGCTGCAGACATAGACTCCAAGTATCTCTAGGCCATCCTTCCAAACATTTAAAGTTACTTATGGGTGGCATAAATTGGAGCTGCATGCAGGCTACAAAATAGATTCAAACTCGTTGTCCTTGAGTATAACAATAAATCCTGAGTACAAACTTATTCTTTATCATTTCTTTCTCATAAACTTCAACATTAGAAAATGTCTGTGTTATTTTTTCTTCCTTATGATTGGTTTCAGCTTAATTGACAATGCATTACACTCCATTATTTGTTGTGTGTACATATGTGTGATTACATACTGTGTGTGCATATGTATTTACACGTGCTTGTATGTGTGTACTTAGAAGCTAGAAGTCTACATTGGAAACCTCCCTCAATCACTCTTCAGCCCTATTTATTTATTTACTTACTTTGTTTGTTTGTTTTATAAGATAGGATTTCTCTATGTAATCCTAGCTGTCCTAGAACTCACTCTGTAGACCAGGCTGGCCTAGGACTCAGAGATCCACCTGCCTCTGCCTCTCAAGTGCTGGGATTAAAGTGGTGCCCCCACTCCCGGCCATCTTATTTTTTGAGATAGGGTCTATGGTATTTTGAATTAGAATGGCCCCATAGGCTCAGATATTGCTTTCCTATTGGTGGAACTGCTTGGGAAGGATTAGGAGGTGTGACTTTGTTGGAGGGGGTGTGTCACTGGGGGGCGGGCTTTGAGGTTTCAAAAGCCTACACCATTCCCTGTGTCTCCTACTTACAGATCATGATGTGCGCTCTCAGCTACTACTCCAGCAACATCTATGCCTGCCTGCCTGTTGGCATGTTCCCCATTGTGACGGGCATGGGATCTAACCCTTTATAAATATGAGGTCAGGATTATGAATTATTTTTGAATTGCCTTGACCATGGTGTTTTGTCATGGCAATAGAAAAGTAACCTAGGTGAGGTTTTTATTTCACAGATACTTATCAGTTTAGTTAGTTTGGTAGACTCTGAGATTCAATGAGCCCTGTTTTTTCCCCTTAGTGTGGTGACTGACATCATGAGCCATTATCTAGAGACTGAACTCAGGTTCTTCCTCTTGCTACATGACAAACACCTCCCCAGCTCCTTACACTTCACTCTTTTACGCATTTGAACAAGCATACAGAAACCATATGAAGGGAGGCAGCTGGCTCCTAACCAGAGGGAGCCAAACCAAACCCACCTTATAGCCTGCCTACCACCTGGGGCAATGCGAAACAAATACCCAAAAAACTTGGTTAGCATTTTTCTTTAGACAGCCATCTTAGAAGAGGCAAAAATAAAACCTACTGAAAAGTGAGTGTGAGTTCAGCTTTCTTACCTTTCAGTGATGCTGGAGGTGACAAGTTCTTTAGCCTGACACCACTTGCAAGGTAACAGACTTCTTTACGTCCCTCAGATATGGAAGTATACATATGCATGTCTTCTGTTGGCCTAACAGAGTTCTCTATGGGGAAACAAGAGAAGGAAAGTTGAGGATCATTACCCTGTCTTCAGAGAGTCTGAGAAGGGAAGTCAGGTGAACAAGACTAAGCAGAGATGCATCGGTTCACCAAGAGTTGTAGAACATAAAACTGTTATATGATCATCTAAATTCACTCAAATTATTTTCTCTCCCACCCTCCAAAACAAAAATTGGCACTACTGGTCTCTCCATAATACTTTAAATTTTACAAAAATGGGGTTCATAGCCAAGCTATACTCCATCCTATCACACATATTGTAATTCAGAGCTATGTGTTCATTCTTGTTCCCACTGGGCTTGTGAGGACATGGCTCTAACCAGACGGAGATTTAAAATGGTAAGCCTTGAAGACAAACATCCCTACTGAGTTGCTCTACCCATATTTCAAAATTTTTTTTCCCTAAAGTCATTCATATGACATTTGGTGGATGAAGTACAAATATAAAGGTGAAAAGTCAAGTTCCTCATCTCCTGAAGAGATAAATCATGCACCCAAAGACGCCAGGCAGTAAGTGGCTTGTCAGTGAGCACAAACAGTAAGTACTAGACAACTCATATCAATATATTTCTTAAAAACATTCAATGCCACATAATCTGTGAGGATAATTAGTGTGAATAATGCATGCTCCCAGGCTTCTTGGTATGAAACTATGGGAACAGATACCCAAGTAATTAACCAAATACCAGGAAGAGTGAGCAAAAGCTAACAAGCAAAGAGTAACACCATATTGGAAGAAGGTCAAATACAGTGTTCAGAAAGGCTCTCACATTTTTCCATGTTCCTTCAGGGGTGTACATTTTTGGGTTTTGTTTTTTTTCAAGACAGAGTTTCTCTGTGTAACTTCTCTGGCTGTTTTGACACTCCCTCTGTAGACCAGACTGGCCTCAGACTCAGAGATCTGTCTGTCTCTGCCTCCCTAGTGCTGTGATTAAAGGCATGTGACACCACCATCCAGCCAGATGCACATTCTTTAGCCCAGCCCTGGAAGTCTGGGTTTGTTCAGTTTCCTTAGTACTTAGGACCTTATATCTAGTGGAAGCAACCCATGGGCTGGCTAGCTCCAATCCTTGCCATCTTCTCTGCAAAAAAGACTTAGTGATAGACTAGTGGGAAAGAGCTACTTACTGAACAGGTTATTCCAGGTCACATTGGTCTTTTCCTCAGACTCTGCTTCTTGAAAAAGGAGAACTCTGTGGTGGTCGAGATTTTTCAGCAATTCTTCACAGTAAAATGGAATCCCACAGCTCCCCTCCACCAGGTACCTGTGGGGAAAACATAGCCTAGTGCTCACATGAAGAACCAGCTGTCCATAAAATACAGACTTCTCAGAGTAGTCTCCTCTCTTCTTCCTTGTGCTTCAACTTGTTTTCAAGTTTGAGGATTTATTTTTCTTCTTTTTTGTGTTCAGGGCTAAGAACTGAGCTTGTGAGGCATGTGCTCTGCAGCTGAGTTACATTCTCCACTATATTTAAGCTTAAGTTATGTAACAAGGTATATATTTCCAAAACTGAAATTACATAATAAGGCCGATCCTTTGCCATGCTTCTCTGCCTCATGCTGAAGGTAATAATTTTGGTTAGTTTTGCTTAATTCTGTCACTATTTCTTTAAAATTTTAAATAGGTTCTAGCAACATTGCTCGATGGTTAATGACACTTGCTGGGCAGGCCAGACAACCTGAGTTTAATCCCCAGAACCCATGTAGAAGGAGAGAGCCAACTCTCTAGAACTGTCCTCTTGCTAACACACACACACACACACACACACACACACACACACACACACATACACACACAGGCACATATACACATACATACACACAGACACACACACACCCATACATACATACACACAGAGGTACACACACACATATGCACATACATACATACACACATGCACACACACACAGAGTCAGGAATGTAGAGAGGAGGTTATCTGGTGAAGAGAAAATTGAATAATGGAAAGTAGACTTGGACAAGAGAAGCTGTAGGGAGATTATGTTGTTCCATTGTAAATAATTGTCCCCGCCTATGAGTTTAATAAAAAGCACTGATTGGCAATAGGCAGACAGGAAGTGTGGGTGGGGCTACCAGACTAAGAAGACTCTAGGAAGAGGCGGAACAGAGCAGAATACCAGAGAGAAGCCACAAGATGCAGAGGACAACTATGCTGCTTTGAGAAAAGGTACTGAGCCATATGGCTGAACAGGATAAGAGTCATGGGTTAGATTAAGGGTAAAGAGTTAGCAAGTTATATGCCTGGGCCTTAGGCTGATCAGCCTAAAATTAATGTAAGTGTTTGTGTGTCTCTGCGGGTCTGTGAGTCTGTGGGCCTAAACCTTGAGGCTAGGCCTGAAAGTCCGGGACAGAAACCCCTACTACAAGATGCTATCAGGGTTGGAGTGAACTTTTCATAATATACACAAATGAAAACAACATAATAAAATTCATGTAACTAATGGGCGCTAATTTTTATTATATACATATACACATAAATTCCACCACACACACTCCTATCTTTTTTAAATAATATTTTAAGTTTTATGTGTATTGGTGTTTTGCCTGCATGTAGTCTATGCACCATATGAATGCCTGATGCTCCGTGGCAACTGGATCCCTTGGAACTGGCGGCACAAAGTGTTGTGAACTCACCATATGGGACTAGGAATCAAGCCCTGTCCTCCAGAAGAGCAGGCACTATTCCTAACTGCTGAGGTATATCTCAGTTCTTACATTACTGCTGTGTTAGTCACGTGCCAGGTTATGCCTCAGTTTCTCTTCACTCCACAATGGATCCTAGTCAGTCCTCAGGTCAGCAGCTGTTTCTCACTCCCTTCTGTTATTACCCATCACCCACTGGATGGATTCATCCTACTTTACTGAACTTAACCACTGAGAGAGAGAGAGAGAGAGAGAGAGAGAGAGAGAGAGAGAGAGAGAGAGAGAGAGAGAGAGAGAGAGAGAGACTTCTAATTCCAGCACTTGGAGGATAAGGACGGTGCATCTCAAGTTTGTGATCAGGCTAGACTACATAAAATAAATAAAATCTTGTCTCCAAAAAATTCCTAAACATGGGCTAAAAAAAAATAGCTTAATAAGTAGAAATTCTGCTGCTTGAGGACCTCAGTTTGAATCCCCAATCCAATATAAAGAGCTTGGAGTAGTCATGCATGCAGACAAGAGGATTGGTATTAATTTCTAGCCTAGTTTTGAGAGAGGCTGTCTCAAGATAATAGATGGAGAATGACAAAACAGGACACTTGACATCATCCTCTGCCCTACACACACACACACACACACACACACACACACACACACACAGGTACATACATACACACACACTCACACACACATACATACACACATATACACACACATACATGCATACACACACAGGCACACACACATACATACAGGCACACACACATACACAGGCACACACACACACACCTTACACCTTACTAAGCATCATTGTTTGGTTCCTTCAAAGGGTGGGACTGCACAAACACTAAAATCATTTCAAAATACAGCCCAACCCAGGGAGGTTGGGAAAGTGCCTACCACATAAGCCTAAGGACCTGAGTTCAGATCCACAACACCCATATAAAAGCAGGGTGTTGTGGTGTGCATCTGTAATTCCAGCTCTGGACAGGCAGAGACAAAGAGGATCCCTGAGACTCACTGGATAAGCAAACTTATTCCAAACTAAAACTAAACTGCAGGTTTGGTGAGAGACCACGGCTCAAAAATCAGATGGAAAACAGTAAAATACCCAGCACCGACATCTGGCCTCCACATGTATCCACATGAACGTGTTCATAACACACACACACACACACACACACACACACACACACACACACACACACACAAAATGCAGCCTAAGCAATCTATCTGATAAAGTTCAGATCTGAGGGATGAGTGCAGGGGTCAAGAGCTTGGGATAGAAGGAGCTTACTTACGAGTCTAGCTCCCTGGGGATGCTGCTCACACTAAGGTCGACACAGACCTTGTCACGGATTTCCTGAGGCTGCATGGTACCAAGTGTGATATAAGTGGTGTTCCGGTTCTTCATTATGGAGCTGGCGGCCGTACAGGGAATGTCAGGGAAGGGAGACAGGGACATGATGATGAAGATGGGCATAGACCGGACGAGCTTTTCTATGAAGGCCCAAGAGGTCCCATCCACAAACTGGGCCTCATCAATGATGAAAATAATCCTTTCTTCTTTCACTGTCTGGAAGAGGGAGAGAAACAGAAGCATGACAGAAGACTCCGGGATCTTGTGCCTGGGTATGTGTGGAATGTGTATTTACTGAGTTTTATGGTTTGTATTATGGTAGACCAGGCTGGCCTCCAAATTACAGAGATAGAGCCATTTGACCATGTTTTCAGAGTACTAAGATTAGAAGTGTATGTCACCACCAGCAGCTAGTAGTGACATTATAAAGAGGAAGAGGAAGTGAGGGAAGGAGGGAGGGAGGACAGGAAGGAAGGAAATATGAAACACTACAGCCAGGTGTGGTACATGCCTGTGATGGTGGTGATAATATTTTGTGTTTTGTGTATGCTCTAATAAAATTTGCCTGAAAAACAGAGGGCAGAGCCGGCCATTAGTTAGCCACAGAGGCCAGCGCTTGGGACCTCATGCCTTTGAACCCAGTACTTGGGAGGCACACACCTTTAATCCCAGGACTAGGGAGGTTGAGACAGGAAGTGATATAGCTGGCAGAGAGAGGAATACAAGACAAGTAGAGGATTTGGTAGAGGTAAGAAGACTCTCTAGTGGCTGGCTCCTGTGTCTCTCTGATCTTTTAGCATTTACCCAATATCTGGCTCTGGGTTTCTATTAAGACCAATTAGGGTTCTTTCTACCTGTGATCCCAGCACTTGGGAGGTGGAAACAGGAAGAGCAAGAGTTCAAGGCCACCCTTCAATATAGCGTGAGCTCAGAGTCAGTGTGAGCTACAAGAGACACTTTTTCAAAACAGACAAAAACCAGAGCACAGTTCAGTGATAAAGTACATTCTTAGTATGTCTAAAGCCCTGGGTTGGATTCTTAGTACAGTAAAAGGAGGAAAAAAGGTAATGTGAATTTGTAGAATAAGTAGGGTTGTGCAAACTCAGAGAAAAAAATAAAACAGAAAACAATGTTCATTTCATAAAAATAATGAGTATGTCAGCTAAAAGTCATTTTAATGTACTGACAAATGATAAATGATCCTGGAGATGGATACACACACACACACACACACACACACACACACACACACACACACACACACAAGCACCATAGGCTAGGTAGTAGTGCACAGTCCCTGGCACTGCTGGTGGCTTATGCTAGTTTGGCTTAAACTCTGGTATAGGTTACACTTTAAATAGATTGTGTATCCTTTTTCTCTTGTACAGGCTACAAATAGTCTGAATTATTTATCTGCTCATTAAGCATTTAGTGTATATGTTAGGGCTGTGCACAGCTCCAGGTGTTGGAGGCATGCAATAGATCGTGAATGCATAACATAGTGGCACACACATCATGTGTGTGTGAATTTCTTTGTGTGTGTGTGCATACTCATGTATGTGAGAGAGAGAGAGAGAGAGGGAGAGAGGGATGGAGAAAGAGAGAGAGAATGAGTACAGGTGTCCACAGAGGCCAGGAAGAGTTGCCACTCTTTTTGGGAGAGATCTTGTGGAACTGGAGTTGACATTGGCACTGGGAAATGAGCCAGGATTCTTCTAAGTACCGAGTCACCTCTCCAGCTCCTCTATATCTGAATTCTGAGCAGACTCAGCTCAGGTGTGGAAGGATGGGGAGAAGGGAGCACTGTAGGAGAAGGCTTTCCCATACTTCCAGAGCTCTTCTCCAGTAGAGACTGAATCCCTTGGGGGCAGCTGGCTCTGTGGCCATTTGCCTAGTTTCCTCCCCCAGTGGCTTGACCCACGGGTGCTCTTACTTTCTCCAGGATTTTCATAAACAGTGCTTCCAGTTGCTTTTGTTTTCTTAATGCGCTCATCCTGGACATCTCTCGGGAGACAGGGAACTGTATGGAGAGTGAGAGTGTTGAGCAGAGGGGGAAACAGCCATGGGAGCAGCTAGCCACGTCGCTCTGAGCAATTCACTTCAACCATTCTGAAGCTTAGGATGCTCAAATGTTACATCCCCCAGTGCCCTCCCTGGCTTCAATCCTCCTCTATGCCACTGAATAGAATAGTTTTAGGAAAGAAAAGGACACACTGTCTTTACAATTGATGTCACTTTTGACAACAGGGTGACTTTGAGCACTAGATCAAAAAGGGTAGGACAGTACAAACATACAAATCAGTAAGTGGTCATGTGGATTTTCCTGAGTATGGCGTTTTTAGATACCTCCATTGCCTCAGAAGAACACGCTACGAGGGGATGTGGATGTTAGCACATGTGAGGCTCTATGTCCACTCTTCACTCTTACAGATCATTAAATAAGTGCACATTTAAAAAATGAGTATTGTTTATTATCTAAACTTCAAAATCCTTAAGTGTTTATGTATTATAGGAAATTGCATTATTATTTTGACTTACTTGAAAGTCTTTAGGGCTTGAGATATATATTGACTAAGTGATTAAAAACATTTTTTAGATTTATTTTGTTTATGAGCGTTTTGCTTCCATGTATGTATATGCACTATATGTATGTCTGTTGCCCAAAGAGGTCAGAAGAAGTTATCAGATCTCCTGTAATGGGAATTACAAATGGTTGTGAGCTGCCATCTGGGTTCTGGGAACCGATCTGTCTTCTACAAACTAGCAAATGATCTTAATAATGGAGCTATTTCTCTTGCCTCATTGACTAAGCGTTTTAAAGATTTATTTTTAACTATGTGTATTTATCTGTATTTATGTGTGAGTCTGTGCACGAGTACAATTACCCACACCGCAGAGGCCAGAAGAGGGCATCAGATCTCCCTTGAACTGGACTTACAGGCAGTGGTTGGTTGGTGGTAGCTGCCCAGTGTGGATGCTGGGAACCAAATTCAGGTCCTCTGCTTTGGCAGTATCTACTTTTGACAGGTGAGCTGTCTCTCTAGCCCCAAATGACTAAGTTGTTTTTTAAAAAATGAATATAAATGTACTTCGAAGGAAATGGAGAGACATTTTCTTAACACTTGGATACTCCAGAAATGAAGGATAAGAAAGGTGTGCTGGATAGTTTTGTGTCAACTAGAGTCATCTCAAAGGAGGAACCTCAATTGAGAAACACCTCCATAAGATCAGGCTGCAGGCAATCACTTAATTAATGATTAACGAGAGAGGCCACTCCTGGTCCTGGGTTCTATAAGAAAGTGGATGCAGGTGTGGTGGCAAACACTTTTAATCCCACCACTCAGGGAGGCAAAGGTAGGCAGATCTCTGTGAGTTGAAGGACAGCCTGGTCTACAAGAGTCCCACAGAGAAACTTTGTCTCAAAAACACAAAACAAAAAAAACAAGGACAAAGCAGGCTGAGCAAGGCATGGGAACAGCCTTTTATGGCTCTGCATCAGCACCTGCTTCCAGGTTCCCGCTCTGTTTAAGTTCCTGTGCTGACTTCCTTGGATGATGCACTATGATCTGCAAGCATAAGCAAAATGAACCATTTCCTCCCCACTTTGGATCACTGTGCTCCATCACAGCAATGTTAATTTGAGGAAGACAAAGGCTGAAGGCACATGAAGTTACATCATGTGCTTCTATAGTCATCGTGGCATCAGGCAGGCAGGAGCTGCTGTGCTTGGCCCATAGCTATTTTTTTTTTTTCCAGGAATCTAAAGTAAGCTAGTTACCTGAACATGGAAGATGTCGTTAAGAAGACAGTGGAATTTATCATCCAACAGCATCTTGACTTTATTTTGAAGATTGGTTTGTCGTTCTTTGTAATGTTTACAAGTATCTAGACCTAGTACATTAGCCATGAGTATCTGGATGGTATAAAAATTTTGATGGAAGCTGATCTTAGTCAATGCAATAGCAATAGCCCTGTTCATAAGACAATCGAAAATCAGGAGAACATTTTAAGTACAGTCCCTGGAGATAGCAAAGGCTGGAGGGAAGTTCTCATTTCTCATACTCAGCTGCAAGGACAGAGATGTATCAAGTTACCTGGAAGCTGTTCTGTATTCCTGCCTTTGGTACCCAGCCTCAGCATCCTTCACTACATTAGCCTAGAATCTTCTCCTTCCCAGTTCTGGCATCACTGCCTTGCACCCAGACCCCTTAGACCTGTGCCTTCCCGCTACAACAGCATGCCACTTCCTGTGCCTGCTGCCAGCGACCCTTTGAAGACAACCCCTTCAAGAACCACAGTGATATAGTGAGGTACAGATTTGGGAGCTGAGTTCAATGGTAGAACATTTACCTGGTGTGTGTGTGAAGCCTGGAGTCTTCTCCCTAGTACTACCCAAAGCAACCTAACACCTGAACAACAAAAAAAGAGGCAAATCCTGCAGCATTTCCCTTAATAATGTTTTCCAGGGTTCCCATGGCCTACTTTGTGTTATGTAAAGACAGGCCTCATTCTGTCACATCTCACTCCTTTCTGCCTAAACATCTACCCTCTACTATACCACCAAGTATCAGAGTTCCCTATACAGCCAGGGCTCTGTCTCCTCTCTACAACGTTGCTTCTGCCTATGCAGAGATTGGTTATCACAGCCCCTCTTTTTCAATGGCCTCTTGGAAGTCTTTCCTGGTGCGCTGAATTTAGACTACCTACCTCGTCTTTGTGTTTCTGCAGCATTCTGTTGCATGCCTCTGCCACCACCCTCACTAAATTCTCTCTTCCTTGTCATTTTCTTTTCTAAGCTCCCTGACAGGAGGGATCATAGAGCACTCATACTCGGGGTACTGACATACTTGGAATTGACTTGTGTTCTCCAAAATTCATGTGTTTCAACTACTGTAGAATGGGACCTTGTGTGGGAACAATGTAGCCTGCAGAGAATCAAGATGAGACTGTGATTTGAGCTGGGTGTGGTGATGCGTGCCTGGAGTCTCAGCATTCAGGAGGTAGAATTAAGAGGATCAGGAGCTCAAGGCTAGCCTGGGCTACATGAACGTCTGCCTATAACTAATACACAAGTGAATATGTATACATAGAAAATACACAGGGGGATGCTGTGTGAAGGCAGAGATTTGGTGATGTGTCTCTCTAAGCCAAGAAGCGCCAATCATTGGCACCAAAGCATCAGCAGCTAGGAAAAAACAGGACAGTTTTCTTAGTCCTGTGAGGGTACTAACCCCGATGGACTGGACTCAGCCTTTCTGGTTTTGTGGTACTTACTTTATTGCAGTAGTCTGGTAACTAATACAGCATTTAGTAGTTCTTGAAACATAGTGGGGATTTAGTAAATAATGTAATGACTCAATGTTTCTTGCTGAGCTATCCCCTTTTGGAACTGGCTTGTCTTAGACCTGACATTAAAGAGTGATAAAAGTTGAAGAAACCTTAGATTAGCATGCCCTTTCACCTAATATACCCTTTAGGTTATGAGGGGAAGACATGAGACAGGACAATGTTGTCATGATCTTGGTCATTACTGTAAATCCAGTCCCTCAGAGTGGCAGACAACTCATCCGGAAGAGAGTCCTTACAGTACTTCTTGGGTGAAGACAAAGTCTGAGGTAAATACACAAACTCTGCCCTCCTGATCAAAAGCCTAGCAGCCCAGCATTCTTTAACCTGTCTCAAAACTTAAAGCAGCAGCCCCCATGGAGTTCCCCAGACAGACTTCAACCATTGTTATCACATCTCCACTGGATGTTGCAATCAACCTAGATGTCAAGTTTTCAAGCCTCCAAGCTTGCCTAACATTAAATTGGGGTTTCCAGAAATCAACCCCATTTCTCGTTCTCTTAATTTGAAATTCTTATCACTAATTACCTATCCAGCTACAAGGGTCACCATTCCCCAACAACTGTAGTTATCTAGTTCACCTAAGGCAAGTTATAGACAGGAGAGGACAGCAAAATAAGATAACTTCTTTTAAGGATGCCAATATTTCCGAGGTCACAAGAAACACAATTTTTAAGACACACTTACCTATGGTTCTCATGCTGGGAGGCCAGATACTCGATTTCCATAAGTATCTGGCTTTTTCCATATCCTGGTAATCCTTCATACATTAGAACTCGGCTGCAGTTGGTCATCAAAAAGTCCTTCATGGCAGACATGAAGTAGTCAATCTCCCTAACACGTCCTGTTGTTTATTTATTTTTTAAAGGAGCAAACCCATCAACAGAAAATAGTTTAGAAATAGATTTTAAAAGGCACACAGTGATACCCCTTCTAAAAATGTCTTTGGAATTCCCAAGCCATTGCACATGGGACTTCTTTGTGGCTTTGGTTTTTTGTCTCCTATAGCTCAGGCTGGCTCAATTCAATGTTGCTATGTGGTTGAGGATGGCCTTGAAGCCAAGGGCTAGGATTACAGGCACGTGCTACTGTTTCTGACCTAAATTATTCCCTGAATTTCTTAAGGCTCTATGCACTCTTAACATAAAAAAAAAAACAAAACAAAACAAAAAACTTCTTCTAAATCCTTAGTTAGCAAGGTAATTTTGAAAGTTTATTTGGTTACTATGAGCTGTAAAAAAAAAAAAAAAAGTTCTTTTATGCCTTTTATCCCCACCCCCACACACACCCCAGGCCAGGGATGGAACCCAGAATCTCTGATATGCCCACCAAATGCTTTACCACTATAATATATCTCTATTATCAAAAGACAGTATCCATAAACTCATTATAATTCCTTTCAATTGTACTGTATAAAACTCAAGTTTTGCATAGATTATACAAGTAGGAATTGAAATCAAGGTTCCTCTAACCCTAAAATAGATCTTATTTTTCTGTTTTCTTTAACAGACTCATTATACAACTAACACATGCTCACTGTAGAAAATATGGAAAATGTAGGCGGAAAAAGAACAATATAAAAACTGTCCTGGGTGGCGGCAACATTATCACTTTTTTTCCTTGGATGCCTTAAAATGTGTGCAGTAGGAGGCCAGGGCCGGAACCTGATACTTGGCCCACGCTCCCTGAAACCTGGGGACAGAAAGGAGCCGGAAGAATTGGACTCTCATAGCAACGAGCAATTTCTGTAAAAGGAATCCGAGGCTCATCTTAGGTCTTTTCTGGTTTCGTTGGTGATGTTTTTTTTTGACAATTAAGGAGGCCCCATTTTGTTCGCTGTGGGTAGAGCACCCACATGGTCAGGTGTTATCTAATGTCTTTGTCAAAATAGGACCATGAATTCAGGTAGAAGCACTGTAGAAAAGGAAGGTATTTATTTTGCCTAGCAATGTAAGATTCTGGGATTGTTTAACGGAAAGTGCCTTGCAGAGTCATATCCTCTCTTGAGTGCAAGATACCCTCTGTGAAAATGAACTTGATCGATGTGAGCTGTGCGCTTTCTTGTGAGACTTGAGGCTCACTTGGAAGACTGGGCCATGTAGTAAAATCCTCTAGCATTTACTGTCTTTCATTGGATTCTAAGGTGACGGGGGGGGGGGGGGGGGGGATTGTTTGTTTCTTTTTCTTTTTTGAAAAAGCGTTTCTCTGTGTAACAGTCCAGCCATCCTGGAACTTAGGCTGGCCTTGAACTCAGAGATTCACCTGTCTCTTCTTCCCAAATGCTGGGATCAAAGGCGTGCACCACCACTGCCTGGCCTCTAAAATGGATTTATAGTCAGTATATATATGTGCATCATGTATCTATCTAACCAAAGCCCTGCTGGATTTGTTCATGCATACTTGTAATTCTAGCACTTGGGAGGGGTGCCATGAGAATTAGGTGCTCAAGAAGAGCCTTGGCTACATAGCAAGTTCAAGGCCAGCCTGGGCAACATGAGACCCTGTCTCAACAAAACAATAATGAATGATAAACAAAAATCCTACCACAGCAGCTGTTGTATACATTTTTGACCCTAATATTTTTTTCTGGGTAATTTTATTGCCCTCTGTCATAATTTTTTTGGACAGGATCAATTATCAAAGAACATTTCCCACACTGCTGATCTCCTAAATTTATCTTTGGCTATAGATTTAAGGAAATGTATGTGAACCTGATTTTTACCCCATACTGCAGAATATAGCCTAAAGAGACTGGTTCATCAACTGGATCAAACTGAAGAATGTCTGCAGATTATCCTGTGCATAGGGCCTGCTCTTTCAGTCATTACTACAAGCACCTCATGGGATGGAGAACAGGGCTTTGTGGGAGGGAGAGGGGAGTACTCTAGCTCTGAGGGTAGGAGCCTGGGTTTGCCAGGTATAACTGCTGTGATCCCAAGAGTGGGGGATTTCGGTTAGCCCAAGTGCTGCTGTACAGCTCTGGAACTATTGACTTCCTTCAGCTTTTGCAGACACTAAGATTCTGGCCTAACATTTCTCCAAAGGAACAGATAGTCTCCTCTTAATGGCCCTGACACAGTTGTGACTAGAATTTAACTTCGGGTAACTTTTTCAGGGATGTTAAATCTAACAGAAGGGCTCAGCAAGGGCAACTCCAAATAACTGTCTTCAGAATCTGTATCCAGGCTACAGTGAGTCTCTTGTTTCACAAGTACACTACTGCCTCAGTTAGATCCCTCTCCGACTTGAATTAGCTTTGATAGGGTCCCTGTCACCAAGAATCCCCAAGACACCACTCCTACATAGATGGTGATGAAAGTGCATTTGTGGGTGGCAGGAGACTGAACTTTGTGTGTGTTAAGTACGTATTCTTCCATCACACCACACCCCTAAGCATTATACATGGCATAATATAAACAGTAAAACAGAATTTCCAAAAGATCAAAAATACTTTCAAAACATATAGATGAGGAAAGATTTCCTAAATAGCACAAAGAGAAACACAAGTATAAACCAGCAGACTGATAAATTGAATCACATTATCGTTAAGAATTCTGCTCATTAAATATCAGGAAATTGCTTGCTTTGGCAAAGTATACAATTGAAAATGGAATGATACAGAGATACACAGATAGCATACAAATCTGTGGAGGGTTTACATAAAGAGAAAGAGAAACCTAGTGTGATGACACAGGCTTGGAATACCATTGCTACAGAGCTGGAGACCAGATGGTCAGAAGTTCAAGGTTGTCCTCAAGCAAATAGGTAATTTAAAGCTACCTTGGGTTGGAAGGGCTTTGTCTCAACAACAATCACTACAACAAAGAAAATACAACAACAGACCTTGTCTCCAAAAAAAAAAAAAAAAAAAAAAACTTATCTCAAGAAAAAACTACAAGAGAGATTTGTATAATCATTTTGTAAAACAAAACAAAACAAAACAGATAAGTAGACAAAAGGAACGCACCGCATCAGCATCTGAGCAATAATAAATGGAAACTAGGGTAAGGAACCACCATGTACCCCGCAGAACTGTTAAATCATGAAGACTGATAAAAGTGGCTCTTGGCAAAGAAGAGGGACAATGGTGTCATCTACCAAAATATACTCTTTGTTCTGGCAAGATCGCTCACATATATGCAGATATACATATATACATATGTGCATACATCTCCATACATACCAGACAAACATGCACATTCATGTTTGTTTATCTTGTTTGTTTGCACTGGTGCTTTGAGATGCTGTCTTGTACTCTGGCAGTCTCCGTGTCTCAATCCGAGAGCTGGAGAATAGGAACACCACCAGGCTAGGCTATTCATCTTCTAATATAAAATGTTTATTCAAGAAGGGACTTGTGCAAGAACGCTTATGTCAACACTGTCTGTAAGAACCTGGAAAGAGCCCAGATCTTATGTACAAGGAAAAATAAACAGCGCATTTTATAAAGTGGTATGGAATATAATAATAACTGAAAGTGATTTCTAGAAACACCAATGTGGGTACAGTCATAACACATGCTGTGTTAGAAGATTGCCAGAGAATAGGACATCACATTAAACCACCACCAGACAAACAAAAAGATAAACAAGCATGCATATGCATTTTTCTAGTAAATGTATATATGTGTGCATACATGTAGCTATGTGAGTGACATTGTCAGAGCAAAGAGTATGCTGGGGGGGGGGAGTCAAAGTAAACGGTACACAGGTATTTCGTGTGTGACTTTGTGCTTTTGTGCCCAAAGGCCAGGCAAGAACTAGGTATAGGGATATGGAATTCACCTCTCTATTTCTCCTCTCCCCTCATTCCCTACCAGCTGGCCCTACAAGTATCAGATCCTCAGCGGTGCTGAAGTCCCATGCACAGTGATACAGTGCACAGCAACACTTTCTTCCCGTGAACCTTTTCCATGACTGTTCTGTGCCCTTCCCCTTCGGCCTCTTCCTGCTGTCTGCAAGCCCTTCCTGGCTAGTTGGTGTTTTCATTTGGGTTGTTTTGTATTTTTTGAAGGGGGAGGGAGGAGAATCAAAGATTCTGTCCTGGTGGAGAGAATGATGCTGTCTGAGGAGGGGAGGCGCAGGGAAGGCAGAGAGGTACGCTCAGTAAGACAGGGTGGCTGGCAAGAGGCGGGGGAGACATCAAAGTGAGAAGTCCCAGCCCCAGATTAAAGATAGACCCTTAGGGGGAAAGTAAGGCAGAGGATCCAGGCGCAGGTGTTTCCTGGGCGTGCAGAGTGCACCCCCTTTCCCCTCTTCCGTCTGTCCCTACTCCAGCTCTGGTCTTCTTCCTCTTCTCAAAGCAGAAACGGTGGCCCTGGCCATGTCATTGTGCCCCTGCATCTCTTGTATGTTCAAGCCTCCACTCCCTCCCTTTGCACTGACAGTATTATAATCAGTTTTTAAAAGTATGGTTCCACTAGCATTAATTATGGACGTATAAGAGATGAGGCCTTTGCGTGTTGCCTAGGGTGGCCCTAGGCTCCTGGGTTCAAGAGATCCTGCTACCTCGGCTTCCTGAATAGCTGGGGATTTATGTTATTTGTTTTTGTTGTTTGTTTTTTAAGACGAGGTCTCTCTATGTAGCCCCAGCTGACCTGGAATTCTTATATAAACCAGGCTGATCATGAACTCACAGAGAGTTACTTGTCTCTCCCTTGTGAATAATGGAATTAAAGTTGCACGCCGCCATGCCCAGCTTTATGCCAGTTTTTAAACAAGCACAAATAATGCGGAATGTTAGAAGCCCTGGGACAGGGAGATGTGAGGAGGGCGAAAGCAGGAAGGCACATATGATGGTTCCTGACACATGGTTACTTTCCTTTGTCTTTCTATGAGTGTATATGTGGACATGTGCAAATGTAGATTCACGTGTGCTCCTGAACATGGATGGAGCCAGAGGCTGACAGCAGGTATCTTTTATTATCACTCTCTATCTATCTCCAAGACAGGATCTCTTGCTTAACCCAGTCACCCACTGGCTATACTCCCCAGCCAGGGAGTGCCAAGGATCCATCTACTCCACCCACCAGCTCTGAGGTTACAGAAGTGTGCAACCATGCCCAGCTTTTTGTGGGGGTTCTGGGGATTTGAATTCAGATCCTCATGTTTACACGGCTGATGCTTTAACCACTGTGCCATTTCCATTTCCCTGACTTTATTTTTCTATTTCTTGACCTGGGCAATGAGTATATATATCTTCATTTTGTCATAATTTGTTAGGATGTATGCTTTCTGTATGTCTTGTTAGAGTTCAATAAAGACGTTCCAAGAATGGAGAGCTTGTGCAATATACATGAGGCCCTGAATTAGTCTCTGATATTCCTCCTCCCCCAAAACCAAAGGAAGTTTCAAATTAAGGCTCACTACCTACCCAGCAAAGGGTAACCCTCATATCTGTTGCAGATGAGATATGCCATACCAAACATGCTAAAGAGGAAAAAAAGAGAAAGAGAGAAAAGATGTTAGATTCAAACCAGAAACACTGAGAGCGAAAGTGACTAGTTCTTAAGCCTTTCTGTCAGTCTCTAGCAAGTCTCCCTGGGTGCAAATACCAAGATGGGAAAAGAGAAAGGCTGCATGTACCAGAGTCCAAGCATTTTCTCCACCAGCCATTACCTTAGTGTCTGGCACACAGTCAGCAAATGACTGCCGTGCCTGCATTGGCAGACAAGAACCCTCAGGTGGAGGGTGAGGGAGACCAACAATCCTGCATGTGCCGCAGAATCTCACAGCCTGGAGAAATTCTGTGGACTGCTCAATAATAGCTTGACTTTGCAGAGCACATGCTATTTGCACAGTTCTAAATGCGTTAGCATTTGTCTTCTCTATTACTATTATCTTTAATTCTGACAAAAAAACCCCCATTATTTAGAAGTATATATGACTCCTGTGTTGAGGCTGTAGCCCAGTGGGAGAACATTCACCGATGAACATGATGTCTCAGGTTAAATTCCCAGTACTGCCAAAAATTACCCACAAAACCCAGCCAAACAAACAAAAAAGCAGAGAGGGGAAGTACTGATTTAATATCCCTTTTACAAATGAGTAAACTGAAGAGCAGAGCTTAACTTGCCCAATATCCCATAGCTAATGGTGACAGTCTAAACACAGGCCAGAGCACATAGGAATTTTAGTGTGGATTTCACTTTAGATCATTCCCTTCTCTGTTCTGCCATGCTACTTTGTCATATTCTCTGGTGGTGCCTATTAAACCCTCCCATGTAATAATATACAGCTAACTTTATAAAGTAAAAAATTTCAGTTCAGGAACCAAACCCTATTTATGGCTGTATATGTGTCCCTATACATTTTCTTTTCTCCTGGAGAGATGGTACAGAAAAATCATGGAGCACGAAGGCTTTGGGGCTTGTATGGTAGTTGACTGACTGTATGCAGTGACTCACCTTACCTCTCTACCTGTGCCTACACCCTTTGTGGTCTATCTGGGCACTGACTTCCGGCTCTGGTTTTACCTTGTGAATGCTCTGATCAATCAGATGTTTGCACACATGAAAGAGAAAGAGGCTTGTGTATGAGCAAGCTGCCTCCTCTTCTTCACATATTACTGTGACAACATGCCTGGTGGAAGACAAGATCTTGGAACAAAATTGCTCTAGTTCATAAGTGCAGCTCCCTAGCTGTCTCAGATGATGCCATCTTAGATCAGCTAAAAAAACCTGCTGACCCCCAGGTATGTGAATAAGCAGTTTGAGATCAGCCCAATTGAGACACCATCAATAGTATTCCATATTTTCCTGGGGTGGGACTTGTTAATTGTGTTGGGGATGTATCTCAGCCCTAGCATGAACGAGGTAAGTGGCTTGAGCCCCGATATTTTAAAAAAAAAAGTCTGCTGTTTTGTACTCTGAAATTTATGGTTGCCTGTGAAATTGGGTTACGGCAGCTGTTTGAATTTTGACTTCCTGGCTTTACCAAAGGGAAAAGACCATTGGTATGTCATTTAATAGCACTTAAATTTATAAAATGAGGATAATTGTTTCTACATCATATAGTCAAACATAAGAAAAAACAGTATTTTTGAGATATAATACATATTTAATAAGTGCTCACTAAAAACTATCATTATCCTCTCACTTGTTGGTCAACATGTTATGATGAACCATGTGGGCTAAGCAGGGTACTAAGCCCCAGAAACATAAAGTGAATAGAAAGAAATTTCTGAATGAACTGCAACTTTGGTTGACTGATTCTTTAAGAGTCAACTCTATTTGTTCCTAGAGTAACAGTTTCTATTTTCCATACTGTTCATTCATGTACAATTCATTTAATTCATCATTGTTAAGGCCAGATGTGTGCCAGATTCTGGGGATGTAAGAGTGAACAAAAAATAATCAGTATCTAGCCTCACTGTGCTCACAGAGTGATGAGTAAAAAGTGTAGCAAGTCAGTTAACTGTGATGTGTGAACTGGGCTTGTAATTTGGAGCTAGAGCAAGTGCATAGCATGTTTGAGGCCCTGAGCTCCATCTCTAGGTCCAATAAACAAAGAGTCTGCGAGACAGTGTACTAGAAGCATGTGCTGCTTAGTTACACAAAGGAGCAAAGGGCTCCCTTGACTAGTAGGGGATGGAGAATTCCAGAGCCACCCTCATAGAGAGGAAAATTCCTAAACTGTATTTTAAAGATGGGTTGGGCAGAGTGGTGATGATAGCAAGCCAGTGGACATTCCCACTGAGGATGTGCAGGAGGGGGATGAAGTTGAAAAATCTCCTTTGTATGGTACAACAAGGAATCTGACTGTTGACCTGAAGTGGTAACAACTGTTGAACAATTTTAAGCCCCAAAGGACATCCGCACATCTAAACTCAGCTTTGGGAAAGGCCCATGAACAACTTCTTATCCTTTTTTAACCCTCTTGACTCTGTAAACATAACCATTGGATTCTGAATGGTGCCAGGCCCATCTGGTATGTACTAAAATCAGAGGACTCTGTTCTGTTTGCTCAGCTGCGGAAGAATTATCCTCAGACTCTCAGGCTTATGTGAAGAATGAAATCTTCCATCTTGCTATATTTGTAGGATGCAGAAAAATGGGGGTAGGTTGGAGTCTGCACCCGGGTGGGAAGGTATAATTTCAGCTTCATGAAATGGTTTTGAATCTCAAATGGGGGACCGATCCTATGCTATCAAATCTCCCCTTTACTAGAAAATATAAAACAATCAACTCCCACACTCACACTTTCTCATTAAGGCCCAAACACTGATACACTGGTCCAGGATCTGCAACACCTTTCATGACTTTCTTTGGAAGCTCTTTAAAAAAGTAGGCTGGTAGGTTGCTGCCATCATAGGTGACAGAGTCGCAGGTCACGATGCCTGGGTAATGCATCATCATCCTGGCAGCAATATTGACCTTCTGACCAATGACTACAACAGGAAGGAACAAAGTCAGAGAGAAAAAAAAACAAGCTGTTATGCTCCACGTAACCTGAGGAGCCTTCCCAAACGTCTTTTCCCCTTTCTTCCTTCTGTCTGTCATGAATGGCACGTGAGTTTAGCCTTCAGTTAGCTAGTGCCTATTACAAACAATCAACAGTTAACTTACCCAGTAGCAAAGTTTCTGTCTCACCTGGGAAACCAAGAGGATGGTCTATTTAGGGACATAAAGACCTTAAATGTGGAGAGGTGTTTGTAAGGGGGACAGCCACAGGCCTGCGGGCTCTTGGGTAAGCTTAACTTCTATGATGAAGTGGACAAGCACTGTGTTGGTTCAGAGCAGCGGTTCTCAACCTTCCTAAATCTACAGCCCTTTAATACATTTTCTCATGTTATGGGGACCCCCCCACCATAAAATTATTTTATTGCTACTTCATAACTATAATTTTGCTACAATTATGAATCATAATGTGAATATCTGATATGTGACCCTGGGGGTCAAAACCCAATGGTGTGTATGTGCTGAATGAAACATCATTTGGTAATTCAGTGTGTGTGTGTGTGTGTGTGTGTGTGTGTGTGTGTGTGTGTGTGTGTGCTGTTCATTTGTCTATTTAAAACAGAGTCTCTCTCTGTGTAATCTCACTGGTCTGGAACTCATTATGTAGACCAAGTGACCTGGAATTTACAGAAATACGTTCACCTCTGCCTCCCTAGTGCTGGGATTAAAGGCATGCACCAGCACTTCTAGCCATGACTTTGTTTTGTTTTGAGATATGGTATCACTCTATTGCTGTCCTTGAGCAATTTAGTAGCCCATTTCTGCTAGGTAGGCCACAGTCCCAAAGGTTCCACAGTTTCCCAAAATAGCATCACCAGCTGAAGACCAAATGTTCTAAGACATGGACCATGGGGGACATTTCACATCCAAACCATAATGTCTCCCTTGAGCTGTTTTCCAGGATATTTTGTAATCAGAACAAAAAATTATTTCTAACACACTGTTCTCTGTTATAGCATACTTTTCTCTTTGAATCATTTCTCCTCCATTTATCTCAAATGTCAGGAAAGCCAGCCCCACAGGCAATTGTCTCGGTGTAGGGATCTAGTAGGAGCCATTTCCTGAGAGACCAGTGAACACACCACAGTTTGGTCAGTTCTGGCTTCATCTATTTTTTGCCCCCTGGCCCAACTTCCCCTCTGTACACTCCTGGATCTATCATCAGCACCTTGAAGATAGGATAAGATGCCAGCTCCCTTGTTCCTGCTGGTGTGGTTACACCGAATAAAGCCCTGCCTCGCTTCATGACCCTTCACCTCTAATGATGAAATCATTCAGTGAGTAACCAGACTTGGATATTGGGGTTCCTGGGGCCAGGCCTGCTGGAACTGGACTTATAGATGGTTGTGATCCACTGTATGGGGGCTGGGAAAGGAATCCAGTTCCTCTGAAAAAGCAAGAAGTACCCATAACTGCTGAGCCAATCCCTTAACCCTGACTGAGTTATACTTCTTATACTCACCCGTGGCACCAGAAACACACACGCTGCATGCCTGGCATTGTCAGTGGGCAAAACACCAAAGACTAAATAAACTCTCTGAGGGCTGAACAGAATGTCACAGCGTCTGTATGCTGAGAGCAGAGTGTCACTAGGTCGGCTCTACTCACCTGTGTACTCATGTCTCACAGTGTGCCCCACGATCCCACAGAAGACGATCCCACTGGCAACGCCAATGGATACAGTTCTGTAACCACAAGGAGGATTGTGGGAGGGGGACAATAATGAGCATTTACAAGAAGATGATGAGCACAGAAGATCCAGTACGGGAGGAGGAATGGGTTTGGAAGGGGAGGGGATGTTGTTTAAAACAACTCCAATTTTTATGCTCAGTTTAAAAGAGTTATCCATAGCTGAGGGATGGGAAGGAAAGAATGTTTGAGGCACTGAACCAAGCGATTCATTCCTTCCCTTCTTTCCAGCTTCTTGTACTCCCTGTTCCTTTAAGACAGCCCAGGAATAGTAGACAGGATCAGGCTCGACACTAACCGGATTTTGTGGACCTGAGAACAGAAGTCAAATATATCCACAGCACTTTCCAAGGCGTGAGTGATTTCGTCAGGTGCCTTTTCCCCAGGGAAACCGAAAACACAGAGGAAGGAGCACCCCTGTAAAGGAGAGAGCCAGCAGATACAGTTCTAGTCTGCCCAGGCTCCTGTCACAGAAACCTTCTCCTTCTGAATAGTGTCATCCTGGTTTCTGCTACGTCTGTCCTGTGCTTGGTAACCTGGGGAACCTCTAGGACACCATCAGTGGTATAGCTCCTGCCTACGTGAAGGACTTGTCTCTGCTCTTTCCTGTGGACAGACCTTGGGATTTTAAGTCTAAGAGTGGTGGAAAAGGCACCAGCCTGGAGTTAGAGTCTGTCAAAATGTCATAGGACATGCCCATTTTTAGTCCCAGAATCAGGAGGCAGAGGGAGGCAGATCTCTGTGAGTTCCAGAAAAGCCTGGCCTATTTGCCGAGTTCCAGGACAGCCTGGAACACAGTGAGGCTCTGTCTTTAAAAAAGCTCATGGGGTGTGTGTTGTGTGTGTGTGTATAGATAACTCAGCCCTTGCAGAGGATCTGGGTTCAGTTCTCAGCACCCACACAGTAGTTCTTACTCATCTATGATCCCAGTTGTGTCATACTGTGATGTACAGACAGACACTCATGCAGGAAAAATATACTATATATAAAATAAAAATTAATTTTAAAATGTTTTTAAAAGATGGCTCAGTGAGTAAAAGCAGATTGACATGGTGGAAAAAAGAAGTAACTCCTGGAAAATATTTTCTGACCTCTACATGTAGACTCTGGCACATGCATGCTTATAAACATATGTTCACATAAAATAATATATGATTCAAAAATGTTTAAAAAGAGTATTGAGGCATTGTGGCATACACCTTTCATCCAGATACTCAGGAGACAGTGGCAGGTAGATATCTCTAAGTTTAAGGCTAGTCTGCTGGAACAATCAGAGTTGCATAGTGAGACCCTGTCTCAAAAACCAACAATAATACAGAGTAATCACAAGGCTTAAATTAGTTAATCTAGGCAAAATGTTTATAAGAATTCCTGGCATGTTGGCCATGTATAAGCTGCTATAAAGGCTGGTATCCTAGACCAATGTCCTTGGCCTTAAGTGCTAACCTCACATTACTGATAGGCTTCCCATTCTGTAGTTCATACCTTATCAAACATGAAGACCTTATTGATCTGGCCTCGGAAGACCTTCAAGACAGAAGTGATGTGCACACAGGCAGCTTGGATGGCTGAACCTATAACTTCTGCTTTGTCTTGCTCTTTAAACATCAAGTTCACAAACA
Source organism: Phyllotis vaccarum (assembly GCA_033318265.1). Lineage (NCBI taxonomy): Eukaryota > Metazoa > Chordata > Mammalia > Rodentia > Cricetidae > Phyllotis > Phyllotis vaccarum. The sequence goes on from JARWLC010000017.1 coordinate 28,382,659, forward strand.
CTATTGTCACCGGACGAAGCTCAGATAAATATCCCCGAAGCTGCTTGTCGTCAATCTGCAAGGCAGAGGGCAGCTTTCTGCTGTGTGTGTCCTAGACAGCCGAGCTACTCAACACTGCCCTAGCCCACACCCTAAGTCACGACTGGGAAGCCTTTTGAGACACTTTGGCAAGTGAAGCTATCACGCTGTGAGGTACAATCCAGAGCTAGCCCATGGGAAAATAAGAAGATGGCCAGAACCTGTTATCCAAATCTCTTCCATTCATCTTCAGCAAATGCGCACACGCGTGTACACACACACACACACACACACACACACACACACACACACACACACACACACACACCACTCCAATGAAGATTTACACAGTTACTAATTTGGCCAGCAACTGCTCCATTACCTAACAACCAAATCCCTCATGTTTAATTCTGTGAAACTGTGTTACTTTGTCTAAAATACCTGATGTCTAATAAGGAGCTGAACGGCCAATAGCAAGGCAGGAGAAAGAATGGGTGGGGCTGGCAGGCAGAGGGAATAAATAAAAGGAGAAATCTGGGAAGAGAAGAAGGGCAAGAGAGGGGAGGAGAGGAGGACACCAGTGGCCAGTCACCCAGCCGTCCATCCACCCAGCCACCCAACCACCCAGCCACCCAGTCACACAGCCACCCAGTCACACAACCACCCAGCCACCCAGTCACCCAGACACCCAGCCACCCAGCCACCCAACCACCCAGTCACACAGTCACACAGCCACCAAGTCACACAGCCACCCAGCCACATAGCCACCAAGTCACACAGCCACCCAGCCACCCAGTCACACAGCCACATAGCCACATAGCCACCAAGTCACATAGCCACACAGCCACCAAGTCACACAGCCACCCAGCCACCCAGCCGTCCATCCACCCAGCCGTCCATCCACCCAGCCACCCAGCCACCCAGTCACACAGCCACCCAGTCACACAGCCACCCAGTCACACAGCCACTCAGCCACCCAGCCACCCAGTCACACAGCCACCCAGTCACACAACCACCCAGCCACCCAGTCACCCAGCCGTCCATCCACCCAGCCACCCAGCCACCCAGTCACACAGCCACCCAGCCACCCAGCCGTCCATCCACCCAGCCGTCCATCCACCCAGCCACCCAGCCAGCCAGCCACCCAGCCACCCAGTCACCCAGCCACCCAACCACCCAGCCAGCCAGCCACCCAGCCACCCAGTCACCTAGCCACCCAACCACCCAGCCACCCAGCTACCCAGTCACCCAGTCACACAGACACCCAGCCACCCAGCCACACAGCCACAGTCACAGAATAAAAGTGAAAGTAAGATATATAAAAGTAAGAGAAAGATAAAAGCCCAGAGGCAAAAGGTATGTGGGATAATTTAAGAAAAGCTGGCTAGAAATAAGCAAAGCTAAGGCCGAGCATTTATAAGAAATAATAAGACTCCGTGTGATTTATTTTGGAGCTGGGTCACCACCAAAGGGAAGAGCATAATAAGAGTAAAAAAATAGCAAACTACGTGGGTTGAGTACGAAGCCAAGAACCTGGAGACACATGGCCAGACCCTGACCTCTCGTAACTCAAGTTTCCTTTTGCTGCCACAGAGTCCTTATGATACTTCCTCTTTTAGCTGCAGCCTCCTCTTCCTCCTCCCTTCCTTTCCTCTCCCACTCTGTTTTTACAGTGCTAGAGATGAGACCCAGAGCTTTATGCAGGCTACATAAATGCTTTACCACTGAACTACACACTTCCCCTAATTTTGAATAATCCCCTGATTTGGATAATAAATTTTGAGATCACCTATACACAGAGAATGTAAAATGAAATTTTCAGAGAAGAAAAGCTAGTTAATTATTCTGCAAGGGTGATTAATGGATTGGTTAGAACTCCATGGTTATAGAGAGTGGCACTGCTACAGATCCAGATCTTGTTCTATCTTTAGAGCCCTTTAGTGCCATCCATTGCCCATCTTGTCTCTGGCTTAACATCTTTTCAATTATCAAGTGAAACCCTTGGATGGCGTTAATTTAACAGCTCTCATAGCTCTTAGGCAACCCCTAAACGAGAACAATTTCAGAAAACATGAAACCTATGGCACTTTGCTATCATCCACCTGGTATTCCCACCAATAAACTTGAAAAGCATCTTGATTTGACTATCTTTTGTACCATGCCCATGAAAGACTTTCTATGTTGGAACATATTATTTAAGACAATCTGAATCTGTGTCCCAGGGCACATACTTCTCTTTGAGGTAAGACCTATGTGTTGAGCCAATAATTTTTTTAAATTTAGGGACTTTTTTTGTAAATCAGATTCCGTGTTTTGTTTACTATTTTATCTTTCTTGCTGTTAAAAAGACTCCTGATGCCTCAAAATTGAACAGATTGAGTTAAACTGATAAGAACAGATACTACACTTGGTCTTAGCCAAAAGGCTGAGAAGCGATGAACACATTGAATTAAGAAAATACCTGCTTCAAAATGATTTCCATCACATACTTTTGTAGGGACAACTCCAGCTCAGGATCAGACTCCAGCATGCAGGCGAGCCTTAGGAAGTCTAAGAAGACAGAGGGAGAGGGGAGCTCAGCAGTGCTAGAGACAGGAGCTTTATTCCACTCCCTGGGGCAGTGCTCTTACCAGTTCCTCAGGAGGCCCCGGGGCACCAATGGTTAAAAAGGGCCAAGGTAACCTGGGTGGTGGTGGAGCACGCCTTTAATCTCCGCACTGGGGAGGCGGAGGCAGGTGGATCTGAGCTCTAGACCAGCCTTGTCTATAGAGTGAGTTCCAGGCCAGGACAGCCAGGTTTGTACAGAGAAACCCTGACCTGAAACACCATTCCCCTCTCCCAGCCCCCACACACTTACACACAGACAAAAGGATCAAGGGAAATCCACAGAAAGGTTCTTACAGGTTGTGGACTTCTCTTGGGATCAGTTGAATGTGACTCAGTACTAGGACTGATTTCAAATACTTTGTAACTTAAAACGATTCTTACTTGTGGATTTGACCTTGAATTTTGCACTGCAGGTTTCTCAGGGCCTCACTGTACTCCTATGGAAGCTCGACATGAATGGTTTGGGAAGAATTGAATACAGAAGACTAGAAAGTAAAGGGCAGCACTCTCAACATTTAAAGAAGGGAAGGACACTAGCGAAAGACACGGAAGATGAGTGGTTTGGGGGAAACTAAACAAATATTGTTAGAACCCCAGGAAAATAGAGAATATATTGTCCAAGAAATGATTAATTCAAGTCAAATGTGGTGCTTGTGCCACTGTCTAGCACCAGAGAAACTGAGGCAGGGAGATTGTTTGGGCCTGAGTCAGAAAGTTCAGAGTCAGCCTGCATAACATAACAAGAACCCATCCCAAAAACAACACAAGGCTGAACTAAACAACAAGCATAACAAACGCCATACTGGTGTGGAGGCATATCACTTCCATTTCTCAAGAACAGCAGTTCAAGTATCTAGCCATCTTTCTGCCCTGGCCACCTATTCTCATTTACTGTCTTCTAAACACCAGGGAGACAAAATAAAAAACATTGGACTCCTAATTTGTGTTCAAATTTCTCCTAAGTTTCTATATATCTATTTGTGTTATATACTTATCGGTTCTTGCATGCCTTCATTCATGCATTCGTTAACAAATGTGCATTGGATGTGCCTTGGAATATTTGTTGGTAATTGAAGTTGGAGGCAAGAGGATCAGCAGTTCAAGATCATTCTTTGATACACTGAAAGTTTGAAGCCAGATTGTATCAGAAAATAAAACAATAACAAAAGCTAGGAATATTTGAGTGTAAGCCTGTAGCTCAGTGTTAAAGCATAGCATGTACAAAACCCTAGGTTTGATTCTTACACATCTGCATGGGGGAAACATCTGCATGGGGGAATTAATCCAAAACCAACCACATAGGCAAGGCTAGGGGCTGAGTCCACAGCTCAGGGGTAAGGTGGAACACAAGGCTCTGAGTTTAAACCAAAGCATTGTCAAGAAATGAACTAAAACTTCCAAATAACAATAGCATCCAAAGCTGGCCACCGAGGGTCAACCACCTAGAATGAAACCTAGGGAAAGATCGCCAAACTCTAGTCAGTGGTACAGCTATATATAAACTGACACATTCTCAGAGGGAAGGAGGAAGGAACTGGATGTTAGGGAAATAAGCCAAGGTTAGCCCAAGAAGCTGAGGCAGGAGGATTAGGAGTTCTGGGCCAGTTTAGGGCACATCATGAGACCCCGCCTTCCCCTGAAATAAATTTAAAAATTAAAAATAAATTTAAATTGGAAGCCAGAAGAGTAGGTAAACACATACCTCAAGGCATATTTAATGTATATGTATTGGCAAATAAAATGAGAGAATGCAAGAACAGATAAATACATGACACAAATAGATATGTAGAAATGTAGGAACCGTGGAAACTGTTTGAGGGTAAATTGTAGACAAAGATGTTTTGCATTTCATCCTGTCAGTGTTTGGAAGCAGAGAGATAGGAACCAGTGCCCAGGAAAGGAAGATGACATTGCCTACCCCTTGCACTTTGCACTGTTCATTGGGGTTCAGTGGTATACATGTTGAGGTGCCTCCTGTTTCCCTCTCGAGATCCACCCTGCATTTGGCCTTCCTTCCCAAGTGGGTGGAAGGGTTGTCAAGGTCAAGGGCCAGAGCCATGTTAAGAGTGCATCCATTTGTCACCGAGCCACTGACATTGGCCTAAGTCCCTACTGACGACTACAGAGGAGTGAATGGAGGCTACTTACTTTTGTGGTCACCAGATGGATAATAATCCATGAAGGCCATACACTTGTTGAAAAACTCGTCAAAGTTAAAAGTAGGGGGTGGTTTTAAGAAGCTAACCTGGGTGAAACAAAAGAACAAATTCCAGTTATCCCGAGGGCTGTGTGACCTTGGGAATATCATTTCACAGCAGAGCAGTATGCTTTTGAATGTCACTGTTGTGACTGGCACATTTAAGGATGCTTAGTTTTTGTTTTGTTCGAGACAGGGTCTCACTCTGTGGCTTAGAATAAATGATGTGCCATAGGCTGGCTCTTGAAATTCTGGCCACCCTTATGTCTTGACCTCTCTGGTGCTAGAATTACAGGTATGACCCACAAAACACACCCAGTTATTATTATTATTACCATTAGCAGTGGTATTTTTCAGTACAGTGGATGAAGACAGGATTTCACTGTGTGGTCCTGGATGACCTAGAATTCAGTATATAGACCAAACTGGCCTGGAACTCACAAAGATCCACTCTGCTTGCCAGTGCTGGGATTAAAGGCACGTGCCATCTTGTTGTACCTAGTCAGGCCACTTCAGCAGGTTCAATACCAGAGCTTGAACCCAGAGCCTTACCCCTCCACCACTCTGCCACACCCATGCCCTCTTTATCTGTTTGTTGTTCTTTGTTGTGAGATAAGGTTTTGCTAACTAGCTCAAGCTAGTCTCAGGTTTGAAAGGCTAGGCAAGGTTTGAAGCCCTAGGACTTTAGGATGCTTCTCCTTGTCTGGCCATTGGGTTGTAAACTGTAATTTTGAATTGAGGCAGGTTGCAGTTGCCAGTAGTACAAGCCTGTAATTCCAGCTACTTGGGATGCTGAGGCAGGAAGATCAAAAATCTAAAGATTTCTGGTGCCGTGAAGGATGTTCAAGGACAACCTGAGCTACTTGAGACTCTCCCACAAAAAGAAAATACAAAAAAAGGAAAAAATGGGGCTCTAACTCAATGAGATAGGGTGCTTGCTTAGCATGTGTGTGGTTCTGTCTTTCAGTACTGTCTCAAAAAAAATTCTGTTGAAATGTTAAAAGCTTGCAGGCATAGCTCACACTGAACATATGCTTAGCCCCTAAGTCCCAGGTTCAATTTTTAGCTCAAAAAGAACAGAAGTTTAAGTTTTTCCAATTACTTTTTTAAGACCTTAAGGGTCAGTATATGCACACAAAGGGCTACCCTTTTATACTTTTCCCACCCTGAGGATCTTACTTTATTGCTGTCTCTTTCTGAACATTTTAATTAAAATAAAACTGAGAAAACCATATGCCCTTTTTTCTCTCCTCTTCCCTCTCTCCTCCCCCACCCTTCCCCGTTCTCTCGTTAGCTCTCATGTCTTTCTGCAGTGTGATACAGAGTGGGAGGTTATTACCATCCAAGTATGAGTACTAGGGAGACAGAGGCACTTAGAGAAAAGACAGCACACATCCAAAACAGAGGTACAGGCTTCCCAAGAGGCATCTCATCCCACTTCCTTCTTATAAGTATTAAAAGCAAAGAATGTTAGTGCCTAAAAATGGTTCATGAAAATCGTGAACTCTGTAGTATGATACACGGAGACTGGCACATCCCGGCATCTTTGGTATTTCTGCCTCCCAAAATGCAAAAATTTAGTCCAACAACGTGAAGGCACCAGGCAAAAACAGATGGGTATACCTGGCAAATGGTTGGCAGTTCACCAGGATTAGGAGGTTGTTGGGTAGAGAAAAAAACCACTACCATTCATGGGGCACACATTGCAATCCCAGCAGGTGGAGACAGGAGATAAGTAGTTAAGACCACTTTAGCTATATGATGATTTTGAGGTTAGCTGGAGACCCCCTACCTAGCTTCATTGACTCGGATGTGAGAGGGTGGGTCTGGGTCACTTTCTTCTTGAGCTCCGCAACCCTGGTTCCTCCCCCAGGACTTGTCCTTAAGTTGACCCAGACTCGTCAGGGACAGCCTGCGGTCACACATGGGCAGCAGCCACCCTCTCACCTTAACTGCTCTCTGATCTGGAATCCTCTCAATTTCAATCATGCTCCGGTCACAGAGCTGCCAGCAGTTTGGTGACAGAATAACATCGTTCATTTGGGCCATGTTCTGTGCAAGGCGCACATCATCTACCGCCTGGCCAATCACCAGAAAGTAGTTGCGTGTTTCATCCCCGAAGACCAACATGGTGATGTGGCCCGCAGCCAGTCCTGAAGAAGGCAAACAATGGGTTTGCACAACCAGTTCTGGGTTATTTCCCACAAGCACTGGATATTGGAAAAAATCAGAATCTTGATGTCACCACACAACTTCTAAGCAAATTTTTTAAAATTTTACATAGAGATCAGAGAATGCCTCTTCAAGGTCTCAATTGCTCCAAATGTCCCTTCTTTCAAAGTTAGAGAATGTAACTCCTAATTTTCACCTTTTGATAACACTATTTTTGGCGGGTGGGTGGGGGATGTGGGTGGCTGGGTTTCAAGACAGGGTTTTTTTCTGTGTAGTCCTAGATGCTCAGGAACTTGATTTGCAGACCAGGCTGGCCTCAAACTCAGATGTTTGTCTGCCTCTGCCTCCAGAGTGTTGGGCTCAAAGGCCTGTGCCACCACCGCCTGGCTTGATGACACTCTTCGTAAAGGGTTCTATTAATCTCCAGTTATGTAACCTTTTCTTCCGTTCACACTCCAGGCAACAGAAGACAGTGTTGATAATTGAGGCTTAGATCTAATTTCAGGCCATAACTAAAGGCTGAAGGAAAAGAAATAGGTATTTGAAAGCCAGATGAGCCACCCTGACAATGCCTTCTCTAATTACTTCCTCTCTTTCTGAGACAGGATCTCACTATATGGACCAGACTGCCCTTGAACTCACTAAGGTCCTTCTGCCTCCTAAGTGCTGGCATGAAAGGCCTGCACTCCCATGCCCGACTTTCTCTAATTGTTTTGAAGTTGAGAAATGAAGGTTTTGGTAACTGAATAATATAGTACACAGATGCTTTAAACACAGATGACATGCATATAAAAATTATATATACACACATGTGTATATGACAGTACTCTTAAATTACTATAATTAATGTAATCAGAGTTTTTGATTTTTGTACAGATTTTGCTCTTTGTATTGAGTCTGCGTATGACTATAGCCTTCACTAGGCCTTGGACTTTCATCAATCCTCCAGCCTCCACCCTTCCGTGTTGAGATTATAGGAATTGAACCTCCGTACCCAGCAAGCTGTGTTGATTTACTGATGCCGATTTCCCTGGCTATATATACTGTTTGTTTTCCATCTGGCACACGCCACTGATTAGACTAAATCATCCCTGGGAAAGATGCCAAAACAAACCTCTCTTCTAGCCCCTCACAACACACAGGAGGGTTTCGATAACTGGCAATTCTTTTTTTCTCTTTTAGAGACAAGGTTTGACATAGCCCACGGACTAGCCTCCAATTCAATATGTAGCAGAGACTGACCTTGAACTCCTTATTCTTCTGCTTTCACACCCTCCCACCAAGTGCTGGGATGACAGACCTGTGCCACCATGCCCCATGTGGGTTATTGTCATTCTAAGAAGTATTCCACATTGTCCTGAGTGAACTTCAAGAAGACATCCAGAAAAGGTGCTCAGACATGAGTTTGAGGGGCAATAGAAAGCCTTTATAAGCTGGCCGGTGAGTATGGTGGCTGTTCAGCATCCCAGTGTAGCCCTGAGCCTTTCTCAGGGTGAGCTTTTAAGCACAAAAAGTATGTTCTGGGTTGACACACTTCAGTTAACAAGACCACTTAGCTAGAGTCAAAACTACAGAAGCTAAAAAGCAAGGATAGTACATTGTGAGACTTTTCCAGAACTCTATGGATGTTGGTAGATTAGGACTTTGCTTTAGTTTTGGCTGGTGGCACTGTCTGTGTGCTGAGTTTTACAGCCTGAATGGCACTTGCATCATGGAGACAGTTGTGCTAAAGTCTCAGGGCCTACTAGGGTATGGAGCCTTTTTACAAAAACTACATTTAGTATTGTAATGGCTTAACTTTTAAAGGATGTATTTGTTTTTGAAAAATTGAAAATCAGTATAAAGGAGATAGGTTATCTAAGACAACAGTTAAAATAATCAGTTGGATAACCTGTGACAATCCCACTAGTTCTGACATATGTGATTTCTCTCTTTAGATTTATTATTTTTATTATAAATAATAATATTTATAATATATTAGATATAATATATAGAATATATTTATATTATATACTATAAATGTGTATGACACTATGGCACATGTAGAGAGGTCAGGGGACAACGTTGAAGAGTCTCTTCCCTCACTTTCATGCCCAGAAAGTCTTGCTACCCACTAAGCCGTCTCACTGGCTCTGACATTCGAGATTCTAAATGAATAAATTTCAGTTACCAATGGGACTATCCACAGTCATAGCTGTTACTTATCATCCACACATTTCAGAATATCAGTCCCCATGTTCCATAAATCCTGGTGCCATGATGAAATGAAAACTACATAATGCATGTCATGTCTTTGTGGAATATGAAATTGCATGTGGTTGCTACCATAGTAGGAAAGTGTCTTCAATTAGCCCAGTATAAACATTAAATTGGGATTTAGGCCTAACTTGTTAAGCTCTCTTTGCTTATCATTCCTTTTTACAAAAAGATTATAAGAATGAGCATTTTACCTACATGTATGTATGTATTCTGTGTGCATGTCTAGTGCTGTTGGAAGTCAAAAGTAGGCATTGAATTCCCTGGAAATGAAATTATAAATGGTGTGAGGTGCCATGTGGGTGCTGGGGATTAAACTTGGAAAGAGTCTCCAATGCTCTTACTGAATGAGCCACTTCTTCAGGCTCTGTATATTATTCTTATGAATTAACAGATGACCAGTCTTATGACATTGCTGAATTTATATAATGGCAAACTACTCTCTATTGTATTTAATGCTATCCAAGCTTGACAAGAAGCAAGATATAACAGTGATATCAGTTCTTTTATTCAGTGCTTATTACATGCAAACCTTATGTGGCTTAGGTTGTCTGTAAATTGTATACAAAGTTGAGAATAATCTCATTATTGGTACAAGATCTCTTGTAGTGCAGGATGGCCTTGAATTTGTTAATTAGTCAAGGATAACTTTGAACTTCTTAGCTTCCATCACCAAAATGCTAGGGGTAAAGGCAGGCATATCACACCTGGTTTATGAAGCACCAAGACTGGAATTCAGGACACTGGACACTGTGCTCTTGCTACTGGGCTACATGCCTGGTTATCTTATACTCCTCATCCTCTTGCCTCTCCTTTCTGAATGTTAAGATTATAAGCATTGCCAGTATACCTGGTCCATGTTGTTCTTGGTATCCAGGATATCTTGTAGGCTAGGCAAACATTCTACTAATTGAGTTATATTCCCAAGCCCAAAAGTATTTATTTCTTGAGATAAAGTTTCCTATATAGCATGGGCTGGCCTCAAACTCACAATAGTTTCCTGTACGTCTTGAGTGATAAGGCATTTGTAGGCATTTGCCACCACATCTAGTCTACATTACTTTTATGATAGCCTATTAATATAGACATCATGATCATCTCAAGTTCTCTTAAATAGTAAGTGCGCAAAAGTTTGTATTCTGGTCAGTTTTATTCCAATACTAAAGCACAACGGTAGGACCAAGCCAACATATTCCAGGAGTGAGGAACCAGATCCCAACTGCTTTGGTGTCTGTTCTTTCCCTAATGCTTACTCATCTTCTGTTTTTTTATTTTTTGAAGTTGTCTGTCTTGTTATGTCATCCAGGCTGGCCTCAAACTCTCATCTATCCTTCTGCCTCAGCCTCCTGAGCATTGGTATTACAAGCATTGCCCAGTTCCAGATACTTACCTATTTTGACCCGGATATCCAGGCCTTCTTCAGCCTCCTTAGCCTCAAACAAACCATGGATCTCCAGGCTGCACTTTATCACCACAGTGATGATGTTTTTCAGTTGCTTTCTTTCCACTTTCCATAGGGCCAGCAGTGCGTCACCTTTAAGAGAGACACTCTGGGGGCTTTAGTCCTATCCTGGAGATCAGTGCATTTTGTATGAACATCACATACGCTCATGCTACTTCAAACAGTTCTCAACCCATTCCCTGGCCATGACTCCCTGAGGTACCTTCCTTTGTCACAGGGCAGGCACCTCAGTTCCTTCCTACCCTTGCCATTTCAGTCAGCTTCTGTACCTGCAAATTTTAGGATGTCTCCTCCAAAAATCAGTACTTCTAAAAAAAAAAGAAGAAAGAAAAGTTAAGTCAGACTGATTCTTTGGTGAGCATTACTCATTAGTGGAATAGAAGTAGATTTAGGAGTCTGGTTTCACATGGCTATAATTCCTAGTACTTGGGAGGCTGAGGCAGAAGGATCACTATGAGTTGGCTCAGATTGGTCTACATAGCTGAACCTCAGACCCTGTCTCACAGGAAGATAGCTAGATAGGCAGAAGAAAAGTAGAAATGGGGTAGCAAGAATACACTTCTAGCAAACATGGTGTCTAGACCTGCCTCCTCAGCTGCAGTGTAGTGAGCACCACAACCAAACCAACCAACCAACCAACCAACCAACCAACCAACCAACCAACCCAACCAACCAACCAACCAACCAACCAACCCAACCAACCAACCAACCCAACCAACCAACCAACCAACCAACCAACCAAACAAACAAACCCACCAACCAACCAACCAACCAACTAACCAAACAAACCCACCAACCAACCAACCAACCCAACCAACCAACTAACCAAACAAACCCACCAACCAACCAACCAGCCAACCAACGAACAACCAACCAAACCAACCAACAACAACCAACCAACAACCAACCAACCAAACAAACAAACAAACAAACAAACCCACCAACCAACCAACCAACCAACCAACCAACTAACCAAACAAACCCACCAACCAACCAACCAACCCAACTAACCAACTAACCAAACAAACCCACCAACCAACCAACCAGCCAACCAACGAACAACCAACCAAACCAACCAACAACAACCAACCACCAACCAACCAACCAACCAACTCAACCAACCCACCAACCAACCAACCACCAACCAACCAACTCAACCAAACCAACCAACAAATCAGTGAAACAAACAAACAATGAGACAAACAAACAGAAAACAGGAGGGCGGAGTTCTCCACAAGACCTAAGAATATTGGCCCTCCTCCAGTGTATAAGAATACTCTCTGTAGCACTACATACTGTATGTACTCTACTCTGGAGGATGAATGACAGGACTCCACGCAGAAAGAATAAGGAAATGGGCTTATTTGTTGTCATTTGCTTTAGAAAATTAGACTTCAGAATTGAAGTGGAGATTTGTGTTTGCTGGTTTTCTCTCACTAGTGTTATTAGTGAGGTTTGATTATATGTTTAGTTGTATTATAGCATATTAAAAGTACTGATGACTATCCTGGGTTGTTTTTTTTTTTTTTTTTACTGTAATAAACACCATAACCAAAAAGACCACAAGAAAAGAGTTTATTTTCGCTTATATCACATAGTTCATCATGAAGGGAAGTCAGGGTAAGAGTTCAAGAAGGAACATGGAGGAAAGAATTGAAAGAGAGATCATGGAAGAATGCTGCTTGTTGGCTTGCTCCCATGGCTCACCCAGATTGTTTTTGTTTTTTTTTTTTTTAAAGAAAAACAAAACCAAAACCAAAATACAACCTAGGACCACCTGCCCAGGGGTAGCAGCACACAGTGGGCTGGGAACTCTCACATCAATTATTAATCAAGAAAATGTCCCACAGACTTGGAGCCTCCCAACAGGCCAACCTGATGGAGGCATCTTCTCAATCTAACTTCCTTCTTCCCAGATTACCCTATTTTGTGTCAAGCTGAAAAAACACCACTCACCAGAAGGGTGCCATATATATTGCCTGGATATGAATATGAATATGAAGAACTATGAATCATTGTACTCTACTATTCAAATGCCAACAAAGCAATGATTTGAACAAAACCCCGAGAACACTTACTCTCTACTATTGCACTTATGTAGTAATTCAGGATCTCCACCAGCTGCTCAGCTCCTCGGTCCATGTACATGGCTGTGCTGAACTTCTCAGTCATTGCAGTAAAACCTGGAAGAAACTGCCCTTGGCTTCCTGGGAGTCAAGTGGAGCCAGCAGAGGGCACCACTGGCCCAAAGTGGGCTCCATTAAAAGTGGCATCTCTTCAAAAGACCCCTGTGTCTGGTCAGGCATCAGCCATGCAGCACTTAGTAGGCTAGCGGTCAGGAGAAGCCATCTTTTCTTTCTAGGTTCCCAGGGTATACAGTGATAATGGCATATTATTGGAAATAAAAAGTTTGGTTCCATGGTTTAGAGGCCACACATTTTTCAAATTCTTTTGAAGAAGAAGTATGAGGATGTAAACACAGTAGATCATCTCCTGCATCAGTCAGTTTGTCAGGGATGTGTTTGGGACTTGGGGGATGAGGCTGTGGAGTTGAGGCAGGGACACTGGAGTCAGAAGTCCCAGATGGGGAACCTGAATTCTTAAAGACATGTCCGTGACTGAAAGCTGGGGGAAGGGAAGATGAGAGATATCTGGGGTCAGGGGTCATTCACTTTCCTGTATGCACAGTGAGACTAGCTGCTGTAACAGCCGAGGGGTTGAAAATGGAGTCCCCACTGCAGAGACAACCCACACGTGACTCCTGATGTAAGCCTACAGCTCAACTGCATTAAGCAAGCATTCCTTTTGTACTGACCTGAAATATCAACAAACATCAGAACTCCATCAAAACATTTCACTGACGGCCGCTCTGGAGAGAAATCTCCATAGACGATGAGGTCTGGCAAGTGAGCTGCTATTTTGACGATGGCCCGATCTTGTAATTCACCCCTTTGTGCACTCATGTTCACGGACAACGGTCAGGATTTTTCAGCACCAGGAAGCTGTCCCCAAGTGAGTCTCCTAAAGACAGAAGTTGGAAAAGGACATCTCATGTGTGCTTTTGTTTTCTTTTCTATTTATTTCCTCCCATGGCTTTTGTCCCACTCCATGGATGGCTTAACTTAAGTAACTGAGTCATGGCAATACCAGAGTCGGTGACATTTCTAAAAGGATCACTTTTCTTCTCTCTCTGTGTCTCTCTTCCTTCCCCCATCCTTCTATTCCTTCCTTCCTTCCTTCCTTCCTTCCTTCCTTCCTTCCTTCCTTCCTTCCTTCCTTCCTCCCTCCCTCCCTCCCTCCCTCCCTCCCTCCCTCCCTCCCTTCCTTCCTCCCTCCCTCCCTCCCTCCCTCCCTCCCTCCCTCCCTCCCTCCCTCCTTCCTTCCTTCCTTCCTTCCTTCCTTCCTTCCTTTTTTTGAGACAAGGCCTTACTACACAGACATCAAGGGCCAGCAACTCATTATGAAGACCTGCTGGTCTCTACTCTCTAGAGATCTGCCTGCCTCTGCCTGTATGATCACTTTTCAATACCGGAGGAAAACTGTCACAGATTAGACTTCCAACTCAACCCAGAACAGCTATTACAAAAAATGAGCGCACTATGGAGAGCAGCAATGAGCCCATCCATTTCCATCAAAGGGTAAACTCTTTCCACCATCCCCACACATCCTTTCTCCCGCCTCACTAGTGACAATCCAGTCCTTTATTAGACCAATCAGGTGCTTTAGGCAGGCAAGGTGAAACAAATGTAACACACCTTTACATAGTTAAACAAATTCAGCATAAACAAAAGTCATACACCTTTACATAGTTAAAGTAATATTCAGCAGCATAAAGAAATAAATAATATTCTACAACGGGGAGGGGGGGCAGTGGCACTGTTCAGTCTAGCCAGACTCCATTTCCTCTTGCTTGCCTGTCCTTCATCCTCTTTGGGCCTGTTATCTTTCCCCTTTATAAATATTAAGCACAGATGTGAGATGTTGGGGGTATATACTTCGGTGTAGATATTAGGTTATTATCTATGGGCAAGAGATGAAGTAAATTAAAGTATCCTGTTAAACAGAGAGTGAGAAGACATGAAAGGGTGGCTGTGGGCACACAACTGACAGCTGGACCGAAAGGATTTAAATGGGAGGATATGTTGACATTTCCTTTCCTGTCAGTTGGTTCTAAGAAAATTAGCATTGACCAAGACCTTCCTTAAGGTGTCCACATCAAATGCTCAAAGTCAAGTGAGGTTAAAAAATAACACATAACCTCTCGCTGAGTGTGGTGGGCTATGCCTGCAATCCCAGTGACTAAGGCAGGAGGGTCATCATGAGTTCCCCGCCAGGCTGGGCTACAGACTGAGATCACTGTCTTAAAGAACAAACAAATAGAGCAACAGAGCCCCCCCTCCCCCTCCCTCCCCGCCCCATCTCCAGCAGGAATTCCGGAACCCATCTGCCACACAGGACAGGGAAGCAGGTAGACTAACTAGGAGTCTTCACCTCTCTCTCCTCTCCAACAAATATAAGCTCCCCCAGGTCTCACTCCTGCCCCTTCCCCCATTCTACAGCAGGCCATCTGCTTTGATGTCCCCTCCCTCTCTGCCCCCATCAGTGAATCACAAAGATTTTCTCCTCCAGCTTCCCTTTCCCCCAACTCATTCCTTATCCCAGCTCCCAGCTCCAATAGGATTGATTCCCTAGGCATCCTCGGGCCAATGAGGCAGGCACTTCACACCCCCCCACACACACACACCATGTTTCTTCCAAATTTAATGCCCTAGTCTCACCCCCAGCTTTGTAGCAGACCACTTTCTGTGGCCTTTTCTCACTCTCTGCCTCCATTCTCAGAAGACTAAGCTGATCCCAGTAGGACACCCTGAGGGGGTCAGCTCTTCTAGGCAACCCCACTCCTAAGTAACAGCTCCCAATACCCAGAAACACATTGTACCAGGGACCCTCAATGGCCACACCAATCAGGGCCCCAGAAGAATTTTCTATCAGGCAACACACATCTACCACAAGCTCCTAATAACTAGAGGTGGAAACAGAAACCAAGAGAAAAGCACCTCCACAACAAAAACCAGACCAGATTCAGCACCTAAAATCACAATCTTCTCAATGCCTAGACTCCAGCACAATAACAGCCCGGACAAGATGTCCCCAATAGTAGGAGACTTCAATACCTTATCGTGCAAATAGATGGGTCATTCAGACAAAAACTAAACAGAAATCCTGGAAATAACTGTCATCATAAGTCAAATGTCATACAGAGCATTTTATTAAATACACAAGAATATGCCTCCTAAGTACCTTGTGGAATTTTCTCCAAAATTGAGCACATATTTGAACACCAAAAAGTCTCAACAGATACAAGAAAATTGAAATAACCCTCTTCATTCTATTGGAGCGCCACAAACTAAGATCAGCAACAATGAAATAACAGAAAGCTTACAAATTCATGGAACCTGAACATGGAATGCTAGTTACAAATGGAAAGGGGTCAATACGGAAATTACAAACCTTCCAAAAGAGGATGAAGGTGAAAACACTGTGTATCCAAACTTATGGATCACAATGGAGGTGGCTCTAAGAAGTAAAGTCAAGCACTAGGTGTCTACATAGAGAAATTGAGGCGTTCTCATACTAGCAATTTAATAGCACCCCCAAAAGATTAAGAACAAATAGGAATAGACAGCAAGAAATAATAAAACTCAGCTGAAATCAATAAAATAGAAACAATACAAAGAATCAATAAAAGTTGTTTTTTTTTTTATTTGAAAAAAGTCAACAATATTGAGAACCCTTAGCCATGTTAACTAAAAGGTAGAGAGAAGGTCCAAATAAAAAAATTAGAGATGAAAAGGGGTCATGACAACAGACAGTAAGGGAATCTAGAGAAACACAATACGCCGCCAAATTTGAATATCTAGAAGAAATGGGTACTTTTCTCAATAAATACCAACTGTCAAGTTAAATCAAGATTAGATAACCAATTTAAACAGATCTATAACCTTTAGTGAAATAGAATCAGTAACTAAGTCTACCAATCATAAAAAGCCCAGGGCCAAATGGTTTTAGCAAAAGAAGAGTTAATCAATACCAATACTCCTCAAATTATTCCACAAAAGAGAAATAAGAAATATTGCCCAATTTGTCTTATGAAGTCAGTTACCCTGATAACTAAACCACATAAAGACTCTAAAAAGAAGAATTACAGACCAAATTCCCTTATGAATATAGATGCAAATATTCTCAATAAAATACTTGCAAACTAAATCCAAGAACACATCAAAAGGTTATTTACCATGATCAAGTAGTCTTCATCCCAGAGATTCAGGGAGAGCTCAACATACATAAATTGATAAATGCAATCCACAATATAAATTATCTGAAACACAAAAACTGAATAACCACCTCATTAGATGAAGAAAAAGGTCTTTGACAAAAATCCAACATAGATTAGATTAGATGTAGATTAGGGCTACAAGAGACATTTAATATAGTAGAGGCAGTTTACACCAAGCCCATAGCCAACATCAACTTAAATGGAGAGACTCAAAGCAATCCCACTAAAATCATGAATAAGACAAGGTTGTTCACTCTCTCCATAACTATTCAATATAGTGCTTGAAGTCTTAGCTAGAACAATAAGAAAAGAGATCATGGGAATACAAACCGGAAAGGAAGAAGTCAAAGTATTGTTATTTGCGATGACATGATAGTATACATAAGTGACCCAAAAAGTCTACCAGGGAACTCCAACAGCTGCTAAACTGTTTCATACAAGTCCAAAACAGGATACAAAGTTAACTCACAAAAGTAAGTAGCCCTCCTATATAAATGAGAAATTGATTGAGAAAGACATCAGGTAAACAACACTCTTCACAATAGCCTCAAAAATATGAAATATTTTGGGGTAATACTTTTCAAGCAAGTGAAAGACTTGCATAACAAAAACTTTAAGACATTGAAGATGCTATCAGAGGTGGAAAGATCTCTCATACTAATGAATCAGTAGTAAAATAGTAAGATGGCCTTCTTAACAAAAGCAATCAACGTGCAATTCCCATCAAAATTCCAACACAATTTTTCACAGATCTTGAAAGGATAATTTTCAGCTTCACATGGAAACACATACACAAACAACTACAACAAAATAAACAGGATAACTAAAACAATCCTGAATAATAGAAGAACTGCTAGAGGTCCCAACATCCCCAAACTCAAATTGTGCTACAGAGCTATAGTATAAAAGATACATGGTATTAGCACAAAAACAGACACCTTGATCACTGGAATCAAATGAAGATCCAGACAAAAATCTACACACCCATGGGCACCTGAGTGTTTATTTAAAAGCCAGAAATAAATACTAGAAACAAAGACAGTATCTTTAACAAATGGTGCTTGTCAAACTAGGTGGCTGCACGTAGAAGAATGAAAATAGATCAATACTTATCTCCCTGCACAAAACTCAAGTCTAAATGGGTCAAAGAATTGACATAAGACCAGATACACTGAATCTGATAGATGAGAAACTGGGAAATAGCCTTGAACTCGTTGACGCAAGAGAAGACTTTTTGAACAGAACATTGTTGACATAGATGCTAAGATCAACAAATAATAGGACCTCATGAAACTGAAAGGCTTCTGAATGTCAAAGGACAGCATTATTTGCGCAAAGCAGCAGCCTACAGAATGAAAAAAAATTTTAAACTAACTACACATTCCATAGAGGGCTAATATCCAAAATGTACAAAGGATTTTAAAAACTGCATGTCAAGAGAACAAATAACCCAATTCAAAAATGGGCTACACATCTAAACTAGATTCTCAAAAGAGGAAACGCAAATGATTGAGAAGCACTTAAAAGAAATGTTGGACATCCTTAGCTATCAAGGAAATGCAAATCAAAACTCCATCTTATACCAGTGAGAAGGGCCAAGATCAATAAAACAAATGACAGTTCATGCCGGTGAGGATGTGGAGTATTTAATAAAATCACCCACAGTCAAGTCATGAAGGTCAGAGAGCGGTGACTCACACCTTTAATGCCATCACACAGGAGATAGTAATCTTTCTGTATTTCTGTGAGTTCAAGGCCTAACAGCCAAGCAGTGGTAGCTCACACTTTTAGTCCTAACTCTAGGATTATGGTACAGAGTTGAACCAGGAAGTGAAACCGCTGGGTGGGAAAGATATTTAAGGCAGAGAAGGCAGACTCTTTCATTCTGTAGAAGTGACCAGTTAGGCTGAAGACCCTTGAAGACAGCACTTACCCTGCTTGGCCTGAGAAGTTGGCTGGGTGAGAATTGACTGTGGTCTGTTTCCTCTCTGATATTCCAGCTTTTCCCCAATATCTGGCTCTGAGTTTTCATTATATACTAACTAGGGTTCTTGCAATAGGTGGGAGTGCACACTTAAACAGCCATCGAGGAAACAGTAGGCTGGTCCACATGCCCAGCAGTAGATGGCCAACAGAAAATGAAATCAAGGGCATCTTTGGAGGTTACTTGTCTTATAATGTCATGTCAGGGTTTTTTCATTTGGCTAGTTTTAGTTTTTTTAATTTAAATTTTTTATTTTTATTTTTACTCTTACATTATTCTATTTTTTTTTCAATTTAATTTTTCAAGATGATAGGGTTTCTCTGTGTAGCTCTGGCAGTCCTAGAATTTGCTCTATGGACCAGGCTGGCCTTGTGAGATCTGCCTGCCTCTTCTGAGATTAAAGGTATGTACCACTACCACCCAGCTATAATATTTTATTATATATAGTATATGACATATGTGTTTGTATTTATATATAATATATAAATACACACTTTTTAATATTCACCACACACACACATACACACACACACACACACACACACACACACACACACACACACACACCACACCTGCACACACGCATGCATACATGCACTCACACACACTATCCTACAGGAATTGCATATACCTTACAGCTTCTGGTTTTGTGTTTTTATGCCTGAATGTATCCCCCATCCACATCTACTTATTGCACCTTTTCTTGGGCTCTTTTTCTTCTGCCTTTTCCAATTTGTTTTGTTTTAGATGTCACTCTCTTTTCTAAGGAGAGAGAGAAAGGAGGCAGATCTGGATGGGACAGGAGGGCAGTGGGAGGAGGAAGTGGGAGGGGAACCCTAATCAGAATATATGCTGTGTGTGTGGGATCTATTTTAAATTAAAGACAAACAAACAAAAACACAAAACCTCCAACAACACAAAACCTCACAAACCCAAAGAAAAACAGAACAGAGCCAAACAAAACAAAAAGAAGAAAGAAATCCAAAAAGGAAAACTAAATTCTCTCTGTTGGTCTGAGCAGTGCTGGCCTCTCAGAGACTTCAGAACAAGCCTGGTTCCTGGAATAGGTGGCACAGGACAGAATAGGAAACAGTTTCTATTTTGGGGCTGGTTCCTTGTGAGCAGGAAGGAACTAGCTGGTAATTTCAACCAGAAATTGCCCTACCAGAAAAGTAGAGCAATCACTTATGTTTCTTAATATTTTTTAAGAAGTGAGGGTAACATTAGTCCGTTTAACAAACTTTAAAATGTATAGAGACCTCTAAAGTGAATATTTCCATGTTAGGTACTAGAAGTGCTTTAAAAATAAAAATAAAAACTGGGAATTGGAAATGGGGAATATGGCCCAGTGGCAAAAAAGTGAGTTTAGCATTCAGGTGAACTAGGTCAATTCGTAACACTAAAGTTACATAAATAAATAAACAACAAATAGAAGAAAGACTTAGAGACAATGCTGTAACTAAGAAGGCCTCAGGGTATATAAACTGTGTTGTAAAAGGGTTTTTTGGTCTCGGGTGGCCAGAGGCCCAGACCCACAGACCTGTAGCCCCAGACCCCTCAGCCGCCTGTAGCTGCTCAGGCCCCCAGAAAAGACTCAGATGCTTATATTACGTTTATGCTGTTTGGTCTATGGCTCAGGCACATTGCTAGCTTGCTCTTGCGTCTTAACTCAACCCATTTCCATTAATCTGTCTGCCACGTGGCCCGTGGTTCACCTGTGTTCTTTACATGTTGCTTTTTTGGGCTTCGGGCTTGGTCTGTCTGACTCTGTCCTGCTTCTCCTACCTATGCTCTAATTTATCCTCCTACTTTTTCTATGGTGCCTGTCATGGGCCAAAACAGCTCCTTTATTTAAAGATTGCTATTCACAGCATACAGAAAGGCATTCCCACATCAAAACTGAGTTGTGACTAGTTCGTGATATGGTTGGGGAAGGTTATTATTGTAGACATGAAGAGAGAACAGCTAGAGGCATTTGGAAGAGTCCAGAACAGGAAGAGAAAAATAGTAGATTGAACACGGCCAGCAGATAAGAGAGAAAGGGGTGGGGAGAGGTGAGGAGACAGGGAGGGAGGGAGGGGGAGGAGTGAGAGGGAGACAATTGAAAATTACAGGATTATAAGGAAAACGAGTAGCTGGGGGAAGGAAGCTTATGAGCTGGAGAGTTTAGAACACGGGAGGAGGTGAGAAGGGCTAGAATGCTGGCATGGACTTTGAAATATGTAACTGGTACTTGTGATACTGAGGGAGTGTGGAGGCTGGATGCATTTCGTTATGCTAATAGACACCACAGACAACCATTTGTCCCTTCTGTCAGTGATAAGGCAACGGTTTCTTTTGGTAGTGGGGAACAGGCTTCCCAAGTTCTACCTAGTCAATAGAAATCCCCCTATAGTCCAGGACTGTCTTTTGGAGTTTGGGAAAATGGAGGTTCAGGGGACATGAAGATGAGATCTGTGACATCTGTTGAATACTAGGACTGAGTTAGCTGATCTGATTGGCTATCCCGGTGTCTCCTTCTCCCTCACTGCTTCACTGAAGTCCCTTCCAAAGCTCCAGGTTAGGGTGGTGGACAAGGACAGAAGCAGCTGCGCTCCTCTGCTAGAACCTTCAAATAAGCTCTCAAGAGACCTTCGAGCATGTGGTATTTGCCTCTAATTCCAGCACTTGGGAGCCGGAGACACGAGGATCAAGAGTTCAGGGCAAAATTTAGCTACATTGAGACCGTGTTTCAAAAGCCAACAAGCAAACAAATGAACCCAACTTTAGCAAATACTGCTAAGAAAAAAAAAAAAAAAAAAAAAAGGAGATCAAAGTATCCACTCTTTAAATACATTCAGTTAGCTAGTCACCCCAGACAACGGACATTCACACATCTAAGAAGTGACAAATAGATCAGTAATCTCAAATAGCAAAGAATAAAAAAATGGGCCACAAACCACAATGAGCACATCCTAAATCCCCTTTCGTTCTTGTATGAAAAGATATGTTTATTTATTGGAAGAGCCCGTGTGAATGCATACATAACATGGCAAGAATGTGGAGGTCAGAGGATGATTTTCAGGAGCCAGTCCCCTAGGACTAGACATGTTAGTTCTAGGGACAGAACTCCTATCACCAGTCTTGGTGATAAAAACCTCTGCCTTCTAAGCCATTTCACTAGCCTGCTAACTTCCTTTGTCCTTGCTAAGTATTTATTTTATTATGAGTATTTTGCCTGCATTTATATATTTGCACCACATGCATGCCTGGTGCCCATGGAGGTCAGAAGAAGGTAGCAGATCCCCTGGTACTGGAGTTACAGATGGTTATGAGTTGTCATGCGGGTATTGAGAATCAACTCCCAATTCTCTGAAAGAGAAACACATGCTCTTAACTGCTAAGCCATCTGTCTGGTGCCTTGAGAGCTTTAAAAAATATCTTTTGACAGGGTCTCATGTAGGTCTCAATTATTATGGAACTATACCTCCAGCCTTAAAATATCTTCTCAGGGCTGAGAACATAGCTCAAATCCTTGAATTTGATCGCTAGAACCACACACAGACTAGAAGTGCTAAAGTATTTACCTTTAAATGGTACTTGATATTTCTCTCTTTGGTCATTATTCTTCCTTTGTCCTAATTTTTAACAAATTAAGTATAAGAAGTCATGGCAAATCTATCATCGTGTGTCTTAAGAGTGCATGAATGCTTCTTGTTCCTGGATGTCCATGTCGTTCTCAAGTTTTGGGGAGTTTTCTGTTACTTTATTGAAGAGCTTTCTATGCCTCCAGCCCACAGCTCCTCTTCCTCAGGTGTGCCTGCCAGTGATCTGAATCCTTTTTTTTTTTTAAGGGTATCCCAAAGCCCTTGCATTTTTTTTTCCTTCATGCTTTCTCTATTATTCTTTCTGTCTAGCGCTAACAGGTCCAAAGATTTGTCTTCAAGCTCAGTTACTTTTTCTTCTGTTTCATCTAATCTGTTACTGAGGCTGCCAACAAATGTTTCCATCTGACCTTTAGTTTCTCATTTCCTCTGTGATTTCTGTCTGGTTCTCTTTCAGATTCTGTGTTGCCTTCTTTAATTCATTAAAAAAAAAAAAACTGGTAGTGTTTTTTCATCTTCCTCATCTTTCTAAGTTGAGAGTTGTTCATTTTGGGAACGGGTATCTTTTAGGAGCTTATATGACGGTTTCCTTGGTGACTTTCTCTTGATAATGTGTCTTGGGCAGCACACACTCTCATCATACTCTCCATGGCTAATCTTCCCCCATGGGTCTCCCTCCCATAAAATATTTTTATTTTATGTGCACAAGTGTTTTGCCTGTGTGTCTGAGTGCCATGTGCATGCTGCCTCGTGTCCACAGAGGCCAGAAGAGGGTATTGGATCTACTGGACTTTAGCCAATGAGAGCTGGGAGTTGAACCCACCCAGGCCCTCTGCGAGAACAGCAAGCAGTGGTAACTGCTGAACCATCTCTCTGGCCTTGAGAGCCTTAAAAAAAAATATTTTGACAGGTTCTCGCGTAGTGTAGGCTGGCTGCAAACTCATCACATAGCTGAAGATGAATTTGGCATTTTTCAGAGATTTTACTCTGTGTATGAGTGTACATGTATGTATCTGTGTACATATTTCCACGAGTGCACATATGTGTGTTTGCACATGTGTATGGTACCCACAAATAACAGGACATCTGATTCCTTGGAGCTGGAATTATAGGCAGTTGTGAGCTGTCCAAGGTGGAGAGCTGGGATCTGAACTCCAGTCCTTATGATTGAGCAGCAAATGCTCTTAACTACTGAGCCATCTCTCCAGCCCTGACCTTGCACTTAAAAAAAAAAAATTAAAAATTTAAAAAAAGTTTTAAAAATAATATACAGATACATGTGTGCACCCTCATGTTATGTCATCCTCAAAAACTCACTCATTTCCATTTGGAGACAAAGTCTCTCACTGGCCAGAAGCTTACCAATCAGATTCCATACTAGCATGATGATGTGTATCTTCAGGGTCACATGGTGTAGAAAGAACTGACTTAGACAAGTTGTCCTCTGTCATCTACAGGGGGTGTGGCACGCAGACATGCACCTCTCATTCTCTTGCCAGCATACACAATAGGAAAATAAATAAGTGCAGGATGAAATATTTTATTGAAACATAAGTGCAAAAAATTGAACAGGTCATAAGAGTACAGTTTGTATAACAAGTGAGCAAACCCCGTCAGGCCAAGAAAGAGAACAGTACCTAAGCCCTACAAGTCTCTCTCACACCATCTTCTGTTTGTTTGCTTTTGAGGTGAGAGCTTACTATTAACATAGGCTGGCCTTGAACTCTTGATCCTCCTCCTGGGTTTACCATTGTTTCCATCACGCTGGCTCCTTCTTATGCCAACTCTTGATGCCTTCTTCTCCTGTTTCTGATTGGTGATACCATAAATCACCTTTACCAGCTTTTGAACTTTATGTACAAGATGTCTCTGGCCTTTCTTCTCATTTGTGGTATTCATCTATCTCACTGAGTGTGTATCAATATTTATTTAGTGCTTCAGTGTTCTACCCTCCAATTATACCTCAAAGTATCCATTTTACAACTGATAGATGAGTTTTTGACTTTTAAGAATTACATATTTCTATAAACATTTTCTCTTGAGAGGACTCACTGTGTAGTCCAGGCTGGTCTTAAGCCCTCCTTAGCTTACTAAATTGTAGGATTAAGAGCTGCATCATTGTACCTGACTTCTAAGGACATTTTTATACATGCTGTTTGGTGAACATATGTATGCGCACTTTTCAGGTACACACTTACGATTAGAATTGCTGGGGTGCACATACATTGAAATTTTTTGGCAACAGCTCTTATATCCCTTTTGTTTATAATCATGAATTTTACTCTGAAATCTAGAACTTGGAGAATGAAGAAAACATGGAACCCAAAAATGTGCAGTGTGAATTCAGATCCTGGAACACAGGAAGCAAATGTGGGGAAGGCATGTCCCTGAATAATAGAAGGCACAGTCTGCTGGGAAAGGTGTGCAGGTCAGAGGCATTATTAGAGCTGTCCACAGTCAACAATGTGCTCTCTCTGGTGGTCTTGGATCTAAAACTCTCCATGACTTCTGTGATACTCATTTGCTTCCCAAAGGCCACATGCTTGTCACCTAACCACTCCATTTTGATGAGAATAAAAAAACTGGGAATTCTCTGTGTTTGGTCCGACATTTGAGATATTCAAGATACCAAGACACTTCAGGGTGAAGTTCCTCACATTTCTCCCCACTTGCTACCAGTGCCATTATGGCATGTAATGTGACCCCCCTCAACATGAATTCTGGAACAATCTATGAAAAGAGTAACTCTTATAACCAAATTCTTTCTATCTGAAGCTCAGAGTACAAAAATTTTCTGCTGACTTTGGATCATTGTCTGCAAATAGCTAAGTGATATGGCTAAAGGGTTTGACATCATGGTGTTGAAGAGCACGGTGGGGTTGACCATGGCTGCCAGCAAGTGACTATAGGAGAGAGCAGCATCTGTAAGTCTTGGATTTAAAAAATAGATTTATTATTTTAAATTGTGTGTATATTTATTTGCAGGTGTCTGTAAACCTGAAGTCTCAGATCTTCCTGAAGTTAGGTACAGGTTGTTGTGAGGCACGTGACATTGGCGCTAGGAATCTAACTCAACAGTTAGATTGAGTTGTAAGAACAGCAAGAGCTGGATATGGGTGCTTGGGATTTGAAGTCGGGCCCTTATGCTTGTACAGTGAGCACTCTTATGTGCTGAGCCATCTCCATGCACGGTTACTGTGATTTTTAAAGGTACGATCTTGGTAGGCTTTGTGTATCTCTGATGGTACTGATGAGACAGAGCACCCTTTCCTGATTATTGGCCATCTAGGGGAAGTATTCAGGTACATGCGGGGTATTCAAATATGACCTAGAAGAAGAGTTTAGCTCACTTACTTTTTAGGGTTTATTGACTATGGAAAATGAAAAGTAATAGAGATAAATATTGTTAGGAAATAACATAAGAATTAAAATGGTAACTGTTTTCAAATATTACCACTTAAAAGTAAAAGTAGCAGAGTAACTAGGAAACCTGGGTCCTGAAACAATGTAATGTGCGCTCCTGCAGTCAACAAAAGACCTCCCTGCTTTTTAACTTGATGTCTTGATTAGTTGTGTTTAAACAAGACTGAAGATTATGGGAGGCATCATTCTTTTCTTCAGTGGAAAGATGTGTGATTTGAAACAGCATAGTTGTTGTGGGCCTGGATGCTCTGACAGAACCCCAGATGTAGAGATGAGGAAGACCGGAACCGGAGCTAAGGTGAGCGACACTGAGATTGACATCATTCTTTTCCTCTCTCTCCTGACCAGCTAACTATCTCACTCTGTTCTCACTGGCTATAGCTTGCAAAGCGGTTGATTTAGAAAATAAAAATATAGGAAAGGAATGGAGAGATGGCTCAGTGGTTAAGAGCACTTGCTGAGAAATCATGAGGACCAGTGTTCAGATCCCAGAACCCACATAATCCAGAAGTCCAGCACATGCCTGTAACTCTAGATCTGAGTGGGAGGAGACAGGAGATTGCTGACATTTGCTAACTTCCAGTCTAGCTGAGAAAACATGAATCACACGTTCAGGAAAAAAAAAAAATCGTCTCAATTCTAGGCAGAGTGATGGAGGATAAGTGATGTTCCCTTCTGGCTTCTGCCCTCACACAGAAATGCACACAAGCACTCACAGAGACATGTATATATAGGCAAATAAAAATCCTTAGAAATAGATAGGATGACCTATAAATTAAAATTTAATTTTGTACAAAGACTGACTTGCTTAGTGTTAGTATGCTCTGAACATTGATATGAATCCCTCCAACCTTGCCTATATTCTCATATGCATGTTATAGATCTCTTGTGTAAGTTTCATTAGTGCATAAGAAGTGCATTAGATTTATTTTTTGTTCTTCCAGAGGGACTAACTAGGTCCAGTGACTGGCAATTATAAACAATATAAGGATAAATTTTACACCTAGCAAGTTTTAGAAGTATTGGGTAACTATCTGCCTGTGAGAAGGCATTTAATATTCTTTTGTGTTTTTTAAATTTTTGAGATAGTCTCCTTATGTAGTACTGAAACTCACTATATAGACCAGGATGGCCTTGAACTCACAGAAAGCCTCCTGCTTCTGTGCTGGCATTAAAGGCTTGTACTACCACTTTAGGCCACATAATACTCTCTCAAAATACATTTTTAAATGCCACATGCTACCATGGAGGCCAGAAAAGTATGTGAGATTATCTGGAGCTGGAGTTGCAGGCATCTGTGAGCTGGAAATTGAATGCTGGTCACCCAGAAGAGCAGCAGGCATCATAACCAGTGAGCCATCTCTTCAGGCACACAAAAATGTATTTGATCATATTCAACCCACATTCCTGCACTTAATTTCTTTTTATTTACTAGAAACATAAACTAAGGTGCTGTGGAGATGGCACAAACATAGCATAGGGACCTGAGTTTGGATCCCCAAGAACATAGAAGTGGGGATCTGGTGCTTCCTCAAGCCCACTGGCCTGTCAGACTGCCAAATCAATTATCTTCATAACACTGAGAGTGATCAAGAAAGGCAATCTGGTATCAACCTCTGGCCTCCACACACATCCACACCAACAGCACACATTACCCCCCCCCCACACACACACCAACAGCACACATTACCTCCTACACACCAACAGCACACATTACCCCCCACACACCAACAGCACACATTACCCCCCCCCACACCAACATCACACATTACCCCCCACACACCAACAGCACACATTACCTCCCACACACCAACAGCACACATTACCCCCCCACACACCAACAGCACACATTACCCCCCACACATACCAACAACACACATTACCTCCCACACACCAACAGCACACATTACCCCCACACACACCAACAGCACACATTACCTCCCACACACCAACAGCACACATTACCCCCCCACACACCAACAGCACACATTACCTCCCACACACCAACAGCACACACTACCCCCCACCAACAGCACACATTACATCCCCACACCAACAGCACACATTACCCCCCCACACACCAATAGCACACATTACCCCCCCCCACCAACATCACACATTACCCCCACACACCAACAGCACACATTACTCCCCCACCAAGCACGTATTACCACCCTCACCAATAGCACACATTACCCCCTCCCATATACACATACACACCAACAAGCACACATTACCCCCTCCCATACACACATACACACCAAGCACACATTACCCCCAACACACATATATCCACACCATTAAGCACATATTACCCCCCCACATACATCATACCAACAAGCACCCCCTTACACACACTAGCATGCTAAGATTCTGTTGTTTTAAATAATGTGATTTGATTACTAAACAAGGAAAGCAGATACATTTTGAGATTTAAACAATGAAAGTTAAAGTGAAAGCAGAATTATTGTGTTTGTGAGATAGCACAGTGGACTGAGGTAGCTCAGGCCAGCCTCACACTTCATCTGCAGTTGAGAAGGCCCTTGATCCCATCCTCCATTTCCCAAATGCTAGGGATCACAGGAGTGTACCAACGCACATTGTTCATGAGCTTAAAAGGTAAAGATATCTAAAATAAATAGCTGTAAGTTTTCTTATGAATCCTTCTAAGAATAAAATAGAAACTTTCCATTTTACAAGAATTTTTTTTTGCTGTAAGTTCTGACACTTAAAGTAAATGATAGTGGCAGAGATATTTAGTCTCCATAATCACACTGTAGTAACAATTATGAACTTTACTGGTTGCCTTGGAACTCACTGTGGAGACCAAGCTGGCCCTGAACTCAGAGGTGTTCCTGCCTCTTCCTCCCAAACACTGGGATTAGGGCCAGTCAGTTAGGATGCAAATATACCACACACATTTTCTGGATAAACTAGAGTGTATCTTTCACTGTTTTAGGAAAACTTAGTTGTACCAAGACATGAAAATCATTACAATTTTCTACTTGTTTCTCAGGTTATGTTCAACTCTTCATCAACAATGTAGTCTTTAAACAGAGAACAGAAGGGAAACAGGTGGAAAGGAACGGTGTCACAAAAGCTTGTTTGAACACTATCTGGCAACTTCTCTTCTGAGCTCTTAATGGTTTTAGTGCCTGTAAACTTTTAGATCAGTATCCTTTTGTCCTGTTCATAGTCTCCCCCTGAACTGTAAACTCCCTCTAGAGATCACAGAAGAGTCTTTGTTTTTCCCACATCTTTCTAGCACCTTCATACGGTAGACACTACTTGACTGGGGAAAAAAAAAAGAATGGGAAGCAAATACCAGACAAGCTAGAAACAGAGACCACCCAAGGCAAATAGGCTGGAGTCACATTTAAGCCTAAGTTTTTAACTAAGAGGCTGGCAGAATATAAATATTGAACTTGACTACTCTCCTCTGCTGTCTGTTAGCTGTGACACTGGGTGGTTCCCTCTAGCCCTGTTCCCACATACCTCTGTTCTCCAGGGTTGAGGAAAAGCTTGAGCCTAGATTAGGGACCAGATCTTTCAGGAATGCAGAGAACAGGAAAGGGGTCTGGTGACATTATTTTAAAGACAGCAGAAGTGCCATGTCTGTCCATACTTGACCCATCAAATGACAGTTTTGTCAAAAAGCCGTTTTCCAGGCCACACCCTCATCAGAAGTGCATTGTTTCACGAGTACTGACTATGATTCTGATTGGTTGGTGTCACCTCCCCCTCCCCCGCCACTATGAGCGGCCTACTGCTCTTCCAAGACTTGCTCACGTTCAGGTTCTTATGTCTGGACATGTGAGGCAGTTGGAGAGACTGAAATAACCCCATGGTTTACGCAACTCGTTCTCTGACCATGTGGAGGGTGACGGAATTAGGCCACAGCTAATAGGTGACTATCATCAAAGACAAATCTCTTAAGCAAGCAGCCAATTTTAGCCAATACAGTCGTTTCACCATACTTCTGTTTTTGTTATGCAAACTTTGTTAACACTGATCAACTATGTTCTAAAACTATGAATGGAAAATTACAGTGCTTAGTAGCATAATGAAATCTCAGTGTCCTTTCTGGACATGAGTCATCCATCTGTCCGGTATATTCATTCTGTATGTATGACCGACAAGGCAGATTAGTCAGCATTTTACCACAATTGTCCATCTTATTATTGCTGCATTAATACCTTCCTTTGTCATAGATGTACACACACAGTATGCTCAGCATCTGGGATTATCTACGGCCTCCGAATCAGTTCCTGCCTTCAAGTCCCTGTCCTGACTTCCTTCACTGATAGACTATGATGTGAAAGTATAACGAACATGTTTCCTCTCCAACTTTGCCTTTGGTCATGGTGTTTCATCACAGCAACAGAAACCCTAAGCAGTGGCACATATTTAAAAAAATAAACAAAACTTAATAAAAGAAACAAAAACCTAACTGAAAATGTACGTGAATAGTCTCAAAGTTTATTCCAATAATTAAATTTACAGTGTTTCAAAATGTAAAAATATGTTTTAAGGGGAGGGAGGCTAGTTATGCTTATATTACGGAACCTGCTCTCAGTGGGAATCCAACTAAACAGACCTTTCAGCTGGTGAATGTCGGAGCTTTTTTATGACTTTTGCTTTAAAGAGAAGATTCTGAGTTTTGAGGTCAATCTTTGTTAACATTTAACCTTTAACTATCATTTTAACAACTACAAAAGAAAAATATACTTACTATGGTAAAACAAAAAGTATTACTGTACCTCATCTCAGTATTTCCGTGAGATGGATGCTAAGCCATAGAAAAATTTAAAGGTATATTAAAAATATCTTGAGTCTAAAAAAAGGCTCTTGGATCTATCTCCAACAGAACAGCATTTTCTGAACTTTCCTACATTGAATTGGTGAGCAGCACCAGCTAGACACTGTGCTCACGTTATTTCTTTTGTTGCTGTTGGTTCTGGTTTTTCAAGACAGGGTTTCTCTGTGTAACAGCCCTGGCTGTCCTGGAACTCACTCTGTAGACAAGGCTGGCCTCGAACTCACAGAGATTTGCCTGCCTCTGCTTTCAAGTGCTGGGATCACAGGTGTGCGCCATCACTGCTGGCAATTGAAACATTATTTTAATAAATTTTTATAAAACCGCATGAACCAGTGTTGTTACTTCTTGTCTTCAAACTTTACATCTCAGAGGAAGCTTTCATCAGATTTCAGTCAACATGGCAGATCTGAGTTGAGACCAAACCCTATCAGAGGTGGCAGTGAGAAAATTTACTGTGAAGCTGTCAAGAAGGACTTGGTAGAAGGTTTGACACAGAACTTAAGTACACTGACTTGTGGCAGTGAAAGTTACTCTTAGGGAGTTCAGCACTTACAATGACAGACTTGTAGTAAATAAACCCTTGTAAGTCTTTGAGGGTGGTTGTAAATCATTATAGTTTTGCTTTTTGAGACAGTGTTGCATGTAGCTGAGATGAGCCTTGGATTCCCAACCTTTCTGCCTCCATCCATCTCCAAATGTTTGAATTACAGACATGAACTACCATATCCATCTCTCAGTGCCCCCCACCCGCCCAGGCACAGTCTTCCTGTATACTGTTCATGCTGGTCTAGGATTCAAGATTCTCCTGCCTCAGCCTCCTGGTGTTGGGATTACTAGTGTACATCACTCACTTCTGGCTTCAATAAAATTTGTGAACCAACAGCATTGTTCACTCATGTGCCTGAAAAAACAGGCTCGAGAGACTCCACATAAGAAACACTACTTCTTTCAGGCGGCTTCAAGCTTACAAGGTATTCAAGGAATCGGATTCTCTCATCTCTTCTTCCTGATGCTGGGATTACAGCTCTGTGGCACCATATGTGGCTAACATATACATTTTACTAATTTTTTCCAGTATGTGCCATAAACTTCATGTTTTTTCCTAGATTCTTACCCTTGAAAACACATATAAACATGTGGCAAGTAGATGAACTTAATATGCCTTATAAAAAGTAGTAATTGTAAACTGTTCAAAAATTCTTTACCTTTTCCAACATCAAATTCCTTAGTTGTCCCCTCAGAGGCAGATTATAATAAAGAAACAAGTGTTTTACCTGCATATATGAATGTTACTACGAGTGTGCAGTGTCTGAAGAGGTTGGAAGAATATGGATCTCCTGGAACTGAAGTTACAGATGGCTGTGAGTGGCGATGTGGCTGTTAGGAACTAAATCCAGGTCCTCTGTAAAAGCACCAGGTGCTCTTAACTGCTATTTCTCTAGCCCTGTTACATAATTTTAAAGGCTCTTTGATTGGGGCACAGTTCAGTTTTAGAGTATGAGTTTAGCATGCACAAGTCCTGTATTCAACCCACCAAAAAAGTGTCTCATTTTTTTCAAATAGTGAAATAACTTGATTTGCTAACTTATCTAGTTATTGTGCTAGTGAAAACTGGTTTTTACTAATACTTTTAGTTCAGCACTCCAAATTTAAGATGAAATAAAATGGAATAATTATTTTCTAATATGGAGTAACTGATGTCCAGAGTCTCCCAGGGGTCATGTTACAAGCAATACAGAAAACCTAGTTATATTGTAAGTACTCTGGAAGATAATTTACCCAAAGCTGCAGCTTATAAATCAAAGAACTAAGATATAAGTTCAGGTCACATAGACTCTACAGGCATTTGTGCTGTATTATATCAGTTACTGAGATAATTAAAAATTTAACTCTTTATGAACCAGGCTCTGTGTTAACATTATTTCAATGATGAGATAGCACATTTCTGTAAATTTCCAGACTTGAAAGACTGAGGCAGGAGAGGAGAGTTTGAAGCTACCTTAGGCTATACAGCAAGTTTCTCTCTTAAAAGAAAACACACAGCAAACAAATAAAAAAATTATCTCATCATCACAAACAATCCTATTTAAAAATCTTTAGCTGTGAAAGATTTTCATTAAAGTTAAAAAAAAAAAATCCAAATACCTCAAGTTAGAATGTTTTAAAGTAGTTTAAAGTCAGTTTGCTAGTCATTCTATTAGCTACTTCTTATCCTTTTTGGACATTATTTCCTTCCAGTTAGAGCCACTCTACCACCCTACGCTAAGTAGACTATTTAGCCTTTTGACCATGTTTCTGTTTGCTTGAATGGGCTATGTAAGATCAAATAAGATTTACCACGGGCAAGTGGTAGAAAACCATGTTAGAGTTGTTCATAGGTAAGTTCCCTGAGTCATATATAAACAGACTGTCATTAAAAGTTTGCTTTATTTTTTTGTGGAGTCAAGTGCTGGCTATTAAATTTCTTTTTCATTCTTTTCAAATGTTATCAGAACAGTTAGCATCACCTCATCAATAATTAAGTTAACTAGATTCCAATGTTTCTGTTCACATCTGGATTGTTCAGGTGATCAGGAACTCTGACTTGATTCTTTAGCTTTGAGTTCTTGGTTATATCTATAAAGAAAACAGAAAGGTGAATCATTACCAATGACAGCAGGTAAAGAGAAAATGGGAAGCACTATCCACTTTTTTGCCATTGTCAAGTGGCTACGTAACTGTAAATATAATCTTCCAAAGAATTTACAGATAGAAACAGGCAGAAGGAAAAATGAGACACTGAAAAAAGTTCATTTGCCTTTTTTGTATTTCAGATCTCAACCGCCAAAGTTTTAACTGTTTATGTCATAAATTTCCTATATAAAAATGTAATTTTTAATTTTAAAGAACACACACAGACACATAGACAAACACACACACAAGCATGCTGGGTCATGGTGGCAAATTCTTTAATCCCAGTAGTTGGATCTCTGAGTTTGAGACCAGCTTGGTCTACAAAGGAAGTTCTAGGACAGCCAGAGATACATAGGAAAACTCTGTCTCAAAAAACAAAACATTCTTCTCCCCCCAAAAAATTCTAGCACAGTGGGTCCAATCCAGAAGCTCACACATGCTAGGCAAGCACTGAACCTCTGAGCCACATCCACTAATCCACTCATCTATTTTTATTCTTTATTTTAAACAAAAAAATTATTTCTGTGTATGTGTGAGTTCGCTTCATTCTAGATCTTCTGGGACTTGGAGTTGTAGGCAGTTGTAAGTCACTTGAAGTGTGTGCTGGGAATCAAAGCTTAGTCCCTAGCAAGAGCAGTTGGTATTCCTACAGCTCTGCTGTCTCTCCAGCCCTCTATAGTCTCCTAAAATGGCCCTCTGGCTAATATGAGTATTTATATAAAGAAGACAAAATGTGATTGACTACACTTTATACTCACAAAGCATCTAAGGACAAAATGAAATGGGAATGGGTTCTTGATTACTAGGAGTAAAAAACATACTTTCTCTCACTGACTATAGGTTATAAACACTTAAAGTTAATGCAAACATAAATTTCCTCAATTCTCATTAATACAGAGAATATTCAACTATAGAGCTAGAGTTCTTTCTTCTATACAACCTTTTAGACTTTATTACCTTTTTTGTTTATAAGAGTAGAAAATCATAAGCAATATGAAGCTTACCATACTTCTTAGATTTCTTGAAAAAATATTGTTTTCAAATGTTTTATCATAACACAACTATTTGCCATGACAAATAATATTCTTTTTTTGTATATGTAGTATATACGTGGTGTGTGTGTGTGTGTGTGTGTGTGTGTGTGTGTGTGTGTAGGACAGAGGTCAATGACAGGTGCTTTTCTCAATTGCTTTCCACCTTTTTTTGAGACAAAGTCTCTCACTAAATCTGAAACTCAGCAATTTGGGAAGACTGACTGTTCAGTAAGCTACAGGGATCCTCTGCTCTCTGCCTCCTCAGCACTAGGACTCTAAGTGTACACCACCATACCTGGCCTTTTGTCCCCCTTCTTAAAAAAATGTATTACTCTTAACTGCTGCACCATCTTCTCAGGTCCCAATGTTAACTACTGAGTAAACAGTTTAAACAACTTTCTAGTGTTCATGGAATACTTTGCAATGAAACCTGTGACCTCACTCTAAACATTACTCTTAGTACTAAACATTTAAAGCTCATTTATTCACATAGCTGAAATCAAGTGATATAAGGCTGATGCTGGAAATGACAGTAAATCGTGAGTTTTATATGTTGTGGTGGTGGTCTGAATGAGAAATGTTACCCATAGGCTCATGTATACGAACACTGGGTCCTTACTGGTAGTGCTGTTTGGGAGGTTTAGGACCTTGTAAGAGGTGGAGTCTTGCTGGAGAAAGTATTGCCACTGAGGGCTGGCCTTGAGATATCATCAGTATGCTCCACTTCCTGTTCTCTCTCTGCTTCCTATATGTGGATGAAAATGTGATCAAGCAGCTTCCTGCTGCTACCTACCTACAGCTGTGCTTTCCCAAGATACTGACATGCTTTCCCTACCACCATAGACTGTTCTTCTGGAACCATAGCCTCTCTTCTTTAAGTTGCTTTGGTCTGATATTATATCATAGCAACAGAAAATTAATTATACAGTTGTCAGAGAGAGACAGAGAGAGAGAGAAGAGAGAACTATGAAAAATGAGAACCCATTTAGATAATAAACTGTTGGACCTAAAATCTAGGTAACATAAGCTTATCTGCTTTTAACTTATTTGTAACTTGCCAGATTTTGACAGAAATGATACATCTCTACTTCAAACACAATACACAATTTTGTCAATTACACACACACACACACACACACACACACACACACACACAGAGAGAGAGAGAGAGAGAGAGAGAGAGAGAGAGAGAGAGAGAGAGAGAGAGCTATCTAGATAGCCAGTTTTATTATACCTTGGTAGTAGGCTTACCTCCAAATACGAAACAGCTGGGAGGCTCCTGCTGACCCCACAAAGAAATTAACAGCAAACAAACTCCAATTTTTTGGTATAATTACAAGTGAGTATCTTGACCAAATAAATCCTGTTGAAACAACACATTTTTTAAAGGAACAGGCTTTCACCTAATAATGTATTTTAACATTTAACACTAGAGCAAGAATTATGAATAGGGCTATGATAATAATAACACAGGATGAAGGACAATGAAATACTGTGAGTCTTAAAAAAGTACCTTTAAGTCTTATTATATAAAAAATTATATATTTACAGTTATTTTATATATTATGTAAAATTCTCACGATATAATTTTCAGTATCATATATCGTTCTTAGTTCTTATATTAAATGAAGGCTTTGCTAGGAACCAATGCATATTAACTATCTTTCCACTTATAAAAGGTAAAATCCTCAAGCAGATACTTATTCCTAACTGCTGTGAGATAATGATCTTGTAAACTGTAAAGATTTGTCACTAGAATTGGTTTAATAAAATGCTGCTTGGCCAATAGCAAGGCAGGAAGTAGAGGTGGGATAACTAGACTAGGAGAATGCTGGGAAGAGGAAGGGCAGAGCCAGCGGTGCCAAGCAGACACAGGAAGCAGGATAACGATGCTGGACAGATGACAAAAGGTATCAAGTCATCAAGCCTCATGGCTCAACATAGATAAGAATTATGGGTTAATTTAAGTGTAAGAAGTATTAGCAATAAGTCTGAGCTACTGGCTGAGTACTTATAAGCCTCCGAGTCAATTATCTGGGAAGCAACTGCTGGGTATTCAGGAACTGCAACCACCTCTGCATACACCCAACAACCTTCCCGACTAAGCAATTCCGTAGAGATGGATAATGTATGAGAGTAAGTGCAGACATTTGTAAAATAAAATCATCAAATGAACACAAAACCAAAGAGTTTTGTTGTATGTGGGTTAATTCTGGTTGTGTGCCTAGCCTTTAAGGGCTGAGCCATCTCTTTAGATAGTATGTGGTTATTGTATAGAGATCTTTTAGCATAAAAGGTTTTATTTTGGAAGGAAGTTTGTTAAGATTCAGGATGTTCCTTTGTTGTAGCTGTTGGGAGGGAAGCATGGTGGGGGCTGATTTTATGAAAGCATATTATATTCATGTATGAAATTCTAAGTAAAAATAATTAAAGACTCAGAATAATCTGAAGAGAAGCTAGTTAAGACTTCAGTTCCTAAAGCTGACCAGAGCATCCGTCCCTCTCCAAGTTCATATCAATGGTAAACAGGGCTGAGAGAGACTCCTAGGCAAGCCAAGCCACTTGGAAGACATTCAGACTAACTGAGCTTGGAAGAAACACTTTTTTAAGCTGTTAGGCTACATGTAGACGACTGTGCAGTGAGCTGATGCAATGAGTCCCACATTTCCTGGCTGTCACCCATGCTGGGCTACGTTTGCACTGGTGCAGCTATCCGAGTTACTTCTTGTCCTGTGTGTGTGTCTGTGTAGTGGGATATGGAAGTCTTTAACTTACCTGTAGCCATCAGCACAGTGGATTGAGCAGTGCTGAGTTTCTCTGCAGGTCTGGCCATGTCAGCTAATCCTGCACACACCAATCCCTGAAAATACACATTAAAGACCATGGAGTCTTTAAAGACTTTAAAGAGTAATGCAGAACCATTTTTAATCTTAAATTAGATAGAAAATATTTGTAATTTTCACATGACGGCTAGACTTATAATATTGTCCATACATTAAAAACTTTCAGAGCATGACAAAAAGCTACAACAAATTCCAGAGTACTTTCTCCTATACATCTTAATCAATATTCTTTTTTAAAATTACCACAAGTTACTTACAAGTTATTTTAGCTTGTTAGATGATTTCTCTTTTTCTTTTATAGAGCATGTACATGTGCCACAGTGCACATGTAGAGGCCACAGGACAAGTTGTAGGAATCACTTCTCTCCTTATAGCAAGTGGGTCCCAGAAATTTAATTTAAGCTTAGTCAAAGGTGCCTTTACCCACTGAGCTCCTATTGGCCCTAGATGATTTTTCTTTAACATTAAAGCACGGCCATATATTCCTTGTTATGTGTTCCCTAAAGATTTATGGTTGTTTTTATGTGGATGAGCATTTTGCCTGCATATATAGGTGTACCATCTGTGTGCAGTGCCCACGGAGGTCAGACAAGGGCATAGAACCCTTGAAATTGGAGTTAAAACTGGAGTGAGGCATGTGGCAGTGAGGCATGGAGATGCTGGGAACTGAATCTGTGTATCCACAAGAGCAGCAAGTGCTCTAAACCACTGAGCCATCTCTCCAGCACCACCACTGGGTTTTAGTGTCTTTTATGGACTCACTCCACACATATCCTAATGTTAGCATTACTCAGAAGGCTTGCTAATAAGGTGGGCCAGGCTGGTATATGCCTGTAATTCAAGATATTTGGGTGGCTAAGGGAAGGAAGATCACAAGTTTAAGGCTTGTCCCAACTACAAAGTGAGTTCAAAGGTCAGCCTAGGTAAAGTCCTATTCCAAAACAAAGCCAAGGACCGAGGATCGAAAGTTCAAGGCCACCTGGGCAATTCAGTGAGATTATGTCTCAAAACAAAAGGTAAAAAAGAGGGGGAGGATATAACTCCATAACAGAGCACTTGTGCTATCCATGCATGAGGCCAGAAACAAATAAAACAATTTAAAAACCCAAACCAAAGCATGTGGTAACTTTAAGATTACACCAAATATGTCACTGCCTCTCACTGTTCTTTAGTTTATGCATTGACTAGAAATTTAACTTGCACAATAGTAATATGCTAGGCTGGGGTGCCCCTTAGTGGTAGTATACCACTTGCTTAGCATATACAGGCCCTGGGAACAATCCATACTACACATCAATTTAAACAACAACAAAAACCCAAACTAATAAAGCATGTTTAAAGATCTCTAGGAAGCTACAAGTCCATTGTGGTGTGTAGAGGAGGAGATGACAAATGCTGTAAATGGTAAGGGCTCTGCCCAGCGTGTATTACTCCTGCTACTGTCCCTGTGCCTCCCTCTAAAAGCCCCCTTTACATTGTGAATATCCATATAGAATGGGCTGCTTTCCAACTGACCTGGCTCCTCTGAGTGCTGGGATTAAAGGTGTGTGCTACTCTTATGCCTGATTCCTTACAGCAGCACAAAAGCCTCCCCTGTCTTCCAAAGTGCCAGCTCTTGAATAAACTGGTTTCCTTTCCACCAGCTCTTAGCTCCACTGTACTGGCTTTCAAGCAGCAAGCAGCCAGACAGGCATCCAGCAACACAATGAGTATTACTCAGCTACAACAAATTCTGAGGTGCAGTAACCTGGAGGACATGTCCAGTGAAATAAACCAGCCATCAGCACTGCACGATTCCATGGGTTGAGGGAGATGGTTCAGCAGTTAAGCATGCTTGTTCTCACAGAGGACCAAACTCAGGTTCCTAGCACCCATGCTGGGCAGCTCATAGATGCCTCTAACTCCAGCTTCAGGGAATCTGACACCCTTTTTTGGCCTCCCTGGGTACCGGCAACATGTGCAAATACACACAGATAAGATATAAATAAATCTTTTTAAAAATTCCAGTATTTCATTTCCATGAGGTACCTAGAACAGCCCAATTTATAGAGACAACCAATAAGGGATGCTATTTTAAGAGAAAGAAGCAGTATGTAGGGGAGTGTGTATGGTCCCAAAGTCTCCAATATATAAAGCAGGCTGGCTGTATGAATGCAGTGAGCATCACTGGATGTATATTAAAAATAAAAAAGCAGAAATGGTTAAGATGGCAATTGTATATGTATTTTGCCATACTGAAAGAGGTTACAGAGCTGCAGTTTTCAACTTAGCAAACACTAGAACCCCTGCAGAAGTTATTACAACGCAGCTTACTGGACTCTATCCCTGGAGGTTTTTCAGACTGAGTAGACCTATGATGGGGACTGAAGATCTGCATTTGTAAAAAGTTCCAAACATAATTTTCTACAAAATTCAGTGATTTGCTACAAACAGCCACTAGAATGGATAAATATTTTATATGCACAAATATCTGGTATAGAGTGAAAGTAATAATCTTAGAGCCAGAAGATATAGGCTCTATCATTTACATCAAATGCTTTTATGTAAACTATGTATTAGA
Source organism: Phyllotis vaccarum (assembly GCA_033318265.1). Classification (NCBI taxonomy): domain Eukaryota; kingdom Metazoa; phylum Chordata; class Mammalia; order Rodentia; family Cricetidae; genus Phyllotis; species Phyllotis vaccarum. The sequence continues at coordinate 28,422,628 of JARWLC010000017.1, forward strand.
CAGAATACTAGGCTGGTCTCATATTCTATACATAGTCAGAGGACAAACTTAAACCACTGTTCTTGCTGTCTCTGCCATCTGAGTACTGGGATAACAGGTTGTACCATCATGCTTGGCTCCATGTGCTTTATTAAGAAATGTCTATCTAGAGGCCCTTTCTGATAAATTAAGAGTTTAGATAAAGTAAGGTAGGTAGTATATTCTTCCTACGCTCTATCTCAAATTAGTAAATTTCTATTAAGGAATTATTTTATTTATTTTATTTAACTCTGGTTAAAACTTACCCATTTCATTATTGGAGCCCAGAAAAAAACTGTTCTGGGGCCTGAAAAATAAAAGAAATAAAATTCAGAAATAAACAAATATATTGTATGTATTTCTTTATCATCTAACAGTGAATCATTTCTACTCTGTTTCCTATACACGCTGTATTAACACTTAGAAAGGTACCAAAACATTGTAATATCAGTCTTCCATGTATCTTTCTGATATTCTTGTCAACTACTTGTATTTATTACATTAAAAATAAGCTAAGATAAGGTGACCCAGGTGCTACCGCTGTCTTTTTTTTTTCTTTTTGAGGCAGGGTTTCTCTGTGTAGCTTTGAGGACTGTCCTAGAACTCACTCAGTAGACCAAGGTGGCCTTGAACTCAGAGATCCACCTGCCTCTGAGTGCTGGGATTAAAGGTATACACCACTACTGCCCAGCTTTGGCAAGGTCTTTTTTAATCCCAACACTCAGGAGGCAGAGACAGAGGCAGACTCATCTTTGAGGTGGAGGCTAGATGTGTCTAATAGCTCAATCCAAATAACAAAGGTAAACCCTGTCTCAAAAAACCAACACAACAAAGGTGGGACTGGAGGGATAGCCCAGGAGTTAAAGAGCGCATGCTTTTGCAGAGGATCTGAGTTCAGTTCAGTGGCTCACAACCACCTGCAACTCCAGGGGATCTGATGGTCTTCTTCTGACCTCTGCATCAACTGTACTCCAGACAGACATGCACATATATACATAAATAAAAATAAATCTTAAAAAAGCTAAAGGAACAATGGAGATGGTTCTGGAAATCTTTCCCAGTCCTTTGCTTTGAACAAGGAACTTAATTTTAGTGTAGTCACAATCCTTAAAGGAAATAGCAAATCATAAAATTTTAGTAAATAAGCTTTAGTAATGTTCACTTATTTTATTAACAACTGTAGCTATGACAATTCACTGTATGTACCCTATTAAAAGTTATTGCAAAAATTCTGTATATTCTATTTTATTTAATATATTTCAAAAGTTCCTTAGTACAAGGTCCTCATTTTAGCCAGTCTGGTACATTCCTGCTCAGTTTAAAAGTTAAATAAATACCTGAAGTATCTGAAATAAACACTGACGGGATGACTCATTTCTATAATCTTACCATTGGAGAGGCTAAGGGAGGAATATTGCTGTGCGTTCATGGCCAGCCTGGGCTACACAGAAAGAGCCGGTCCCAAAACAAAAACAAACAAATAAAGAAGAATTCTGTTTTTCTTAGATAACCTAGAATCTAAGAACCATGGAATCAACAAAATACATTTCCTTCTTGGCGGACTTTTTAAAAAATATGTTCTTGAATTCGGTTTACCAGTATTTTATTGAGTATTTTTGCATCAATATCCATGAGGGAGATTGGTCTGTAATTCTCTTTGTCACATCTTTGTACAGTTTAGGTGTCAGGGTGACTGTAGCCTCATAAAGAGTTTGGCAATGATCCTTCTGTTTCTATTGTGTGGGACAGTTTGAAGAGTATTGGTATTAGTTCTCTGAAATTCTGGTAGAATTCTGCACACTAAAGCCATTTGGCCCTGGCCTTCCCCACCCCCTCCCACCTTGGGAGACTTTAATAACAGCTTCTATTTCCTTAGGAGTTATAGACCTATTTAGGTCATTTATCTGATGTTAATTTAATCAAGTGGTACCTGTCCAGAAAGCTGTCCATTTCTTTTAGATTTCCCAGTTTTGTGGAGTACAGAGTTTTGATTCTCTGGATTTTTTTGGTGTCTGTTGTTACTGCCCCTCCCTTTCATTTCTGATTTTGTTAATTTGGATATTCTCACCCTGCCTTTTAGTTAATTTGGGTAGGGGTTTGTCCATTTTGTTGGCTTTCTCAAAGAACCAACTCTTTGCTTCATTAATTCTTTGTATTGTTCTCTGTTTTAACTTTATTGATTTCAGCCCTGAGTTTGATTATTTCCTGCCGTCTACTTCTGGGTGAGTTTGCTTCTATTTGTTCTAGAGCTTTCAGCTGTGCTGTTAAGTCTCTTGTATGAGATTTCTCCAATTTTTTTAAATGTAGGCACCTAGTGCTATACCTCATAAGCCTTAAACCATTTCCCCAAACCACCCCCAGCCTCAGTTGCTTCCTGAGGCACAGCCTCTGGAGAACCCCAGCAGAAGGGCTCCAGCCACAGCTGCTTCCTAAGATATTTCCTTCTTTTTTTTTTTTTCTCTTTTTGAGAAATGTTCTTGCTAAACTGTAGCTCAGGGTGGCTTGGAACTAGTGGTGAGATTGTACAGGCATGTCCCATCATTCCTAAAATCTTCATTTGATTATGTAAACAGAATGCAATTTAATATAAAACAGTGTTTCATAAAAGCAAATTTAAGAAGGTTGAAAAATCTGATTATGCCCATGCTATTATTACTGCCTTAATATTCTACTTTCTTTGCAATCATAATTTTTTTGAGACAGAGTCTTATTACTGATTAGCCTGGAATTCATTATAAAGCAAGCTGGATTTGAACTCACAGAGATTCATCAGCTCCTTTGAAGCTGGATTTAGAGGAAGTTGTAAGCTGCCTGATGTGCTGGGAACAAATTTCAGGTCCTCCAGAAGAACAGCAGTGCTCTTAACTGCTGAACCATCTTTCCAGCACTCAGCGATTTCTGTTATCAAACATTATGATATAATCCAAGGATATATGAATTTGGTATTTATATGCTGAGGAATGAAGGTAAAAAGTATTTAAAATCTCTTTCTGTATTCAACTATTATACTTCTGTAAGAGCTTTGTACTTTGTATGTATAGTAAAAGGATGCAATTTAAAATACACAATAATTTTATACCTGAGTGAGGTGTTTCAGGAAATATTTTCTGGCATCAGAAATACCTTAGATTCATTGTGGATTTGATTTGATTTATATGAGTGTTTTGTTCACATGTATGTTCAGTGTACTTGTGTGACTGGTGTCCAAGGAGCTCAGAAGAAGGTGTTGGATCCCTGGAACTGGAGTTTCAGATAGTTGTGAGACACTGTGCGGGTGTTGGGAATTGAAACTGAAAAGCAGCCAGCACGCTTAACAGATTCTTTTCTACTCAATTATAAGTATCACAACTTAGGATCTTTTAATAGTTTTAATTCTTCCAGCAACCATTTCAACACTGTCTACAAATTTGTTCCACAACCTACAATATAGAGTAGGTAAAGGTGTGTGAAAAAAATATAAAAATAATTTGATATGAGATGCCTGGGAAAATGAAGCTTATCATTATAATTGCACTCACAAAGACATGATCTGTGCTGTGATCGTCTAGTGTTTGAAGAACTATTCTAAAAATATCCCAAGACTTATATTGTAGCATAAACCACCACGTGTGAAGCCTTGTGTCTGAGTCTCAGTACCACTCAAAAAAGTTAAACCAGACTTATCAATATCTAAACCCCCTTACTTTTATTCCTCAAATCTTATTTTAGGTTTCAGGTTAGGTTATCAAGTTAGCCTTCTTTCACATCTCCAATTTAAACTAAATGTTCCTTTGAACAACCAAAGCAGCTCATATAGTCTCCTGTTTTCTACACTGGGCTTGACTATGTCAAATATAGAAGCTTATCAAGATATTTAAACTTCAGGTTTGACCAAGAGTAGCCCTGGCATTGCTTTATTCTCAAAGCCAGAATTCATTGTTTTCTCATCTCCAGGGCCACAGGTTTCCTTCATGACAACTTTACTAAAGTTAACCAGCTCTTAAAATATGATTCCTGGAATTTCTTTTAGAGCTGGGAAGGTTCCAGTGAACCCATCAAGGTCATTTTCCTTTGTCATACAGGGAGGCCCTGGGTCATAGGCTGTATCCATCTCTTAACTTGGTTTTTATTATTTCCTGAAGCTTAGTTTCATCACTCAAGGATGTGTACCTTCTCAGTCGTTGGGTGAGCAGGTGTGCATATTTACTTTGAAGTCTTCTGGATTCTCCCAGGCCCCACCATTCCAAACCTGTTTATCTGTTGTTGTCTTCAAATTGTTTTCTAAGTAAAGTCCTTAGATTCTGGCTTCATTGAAATGGTTAAACATTTGGGTTAATAAACAGTAAAGCTTTCCAGTAGGTTTACCTAGTAACTAATTTACTCAAGCTCCAAGCTCCAAGGTGACAGTTTAAAAATATAACTGTACAAATGTTCACAGAACCAAGCCAACCAACCAAAAAACAAAACAACCAACTAACCACCTTCAAACATGAAATTAAGTGGCCAGGATTTCAGACCAAAACAAAGTTATTTTAACTAGAGAAAAAAATAGATTTATTTAATATTATGAATGTTTTGTCTGTCTGTCTGTCTGTATGTTCATAGCTGGTGTGTAGAATGTTATTTTAAGGTGTGTTACTTTTGTTTATGTTGCATTTGTTGAACTCTGTGAAGCTGTGTTACTGTGCCTGTCTAAAACACCTGATGGTCTAATAAAGAGCTGAACGGCCAGTAGATCTTGAAATAGCAGGAGAAAGGATAGACAAGGCTGGCAGGCAGAAAGATTATTATATAGAAGGAGTAATCTGGGAGAAAAAGGGGGAGAAGTAGCCAAGGAAGGAGAGAGGATACCAGGGGCAGCCACCAAGCTACACAGCAAGTCATGGAGCAAGAAACAAAGAAAGGTATACAAGAATAGAGAAGGAAAAGCCCAGAGGCAAAAGGTATGGGATAATTTAAATAAGGCTGGTAGGAAATAAGCTAAACTAAGGTTGAGCATTCATAATTAAGAATAAGCCTCAGTGTGTGATTTATTTGGGATTTGGGTGGCAGGCCTCTCAAGAGTAAAGCAACAAACGAACAAAACAAAACCCACAACACTGGAGTCCACGGGGGGTGGGGGGTGGGGGTGGGGGGGGTGGGGTGTGTGTGTGTGTGTGTGTGTGTGTGTGTCAGAAGAAGGTGCCATATCCGGGAAACGGGTTACAGATTGCTATGAGCTACCTTCTGGGTATGGGGAATCAAGCTTAGTTGTTCTGCAATATAAGCAAACATTTCAACGAAAACTTGGTTTGCCTTTTACTTGATCTCGACTAATTAGTCTTATCTTCAGAGTATATAGCAAATAGATGCTCATAATAGGGGAAATCAGGCACAGGAGCTGTTACTATATTTAAACAAAGTTTTAGTGACACAAAATCAGAGTTATGTTATATTCAACTATAGTAATCTTCACAAGAAAACAGATACTTTTATAAATACATTTATGATCTCTATTGTGATTATAATTTCTTAATATCAGGGTAAGAGAAATATAAATAACAGACTAGCTATTAACATTTATTTTTAATGAAATAACTAAGTGGAAAATGAATTTAAGAAATTTCAATTCAGAGCTTAACAAAAAAGAAAGTGATTCTTAGAGAGAAATGTACACTCTTTTAGACAAGGAATTAACTAATATTTCACCTGTTTCCTTAAGACTTTATTCTCAAAAGGCCTCAACAATTGATAACATAGAAACTGATAGTACTCTATGTATATTTAAAATTATTTTCTTAGGGATAATGGAAATATAGCAAATAGGAAAATCATTTTTCTTTTTTATATTTATTGTTCATCACATTTATCTATTTAATGTGTTTGCAGGAGCAGTGCGTGCATTAGGCATGCACATAAAGATCAGAGGACAACTTCTGAGAGCCGGTTCTGTCCATGTGGGTCCCAGGGGTCACACTCAGGCTGTCAGGTATGTGAGTATGTGTGTGTGTGTGTGTGTGTGTGTGTGTGTGTGTGTGTGTGTGTGTATGCATGCATATGTACAGTACATAACTGCTACCTCTCAGCAGCATATCAGAACTTTTCTAACTTAGTTTAGTATCGACTGATCAACTATGCCCATCTTTTATTTTTCAATGCCCCTCTTAGTTCCATATACCATGCAAGTCCACCTGCTTGATAACAAGTAGCTAGCTACCCCCCTTACTCTTAAATGTGAAGGTTAGTATTTGACACCAATACTGACTGATAAAAACATTTTTATTTGTGCTAAAACTTGTTCTGACTTAACACTATGAACATGACTATTAATGCTGGTATTTTATTTTATGCATCTCTTGGTATGATGCATCCTATCTTATAGTTCACATTTTTTTTTTAAAAGTATGCTTTTTAAATCAGTAATGTTTTTGTCCCCAGCTCTATTCATCCACATTCCAATATTACAATGAAAAATTTAAGTCAGGAGATGGTTCAGGGTTACAGGAACTTGATACTCTCAGAGAGGATGGGATGTGGTTCCCAGCAAACATGGCAGCTCACAAGCATCCTTAATTCCAGTACAGGGCAGTGACTAAGTCTTTAAAAGATTATAAAGATGTCAGATCTAAGGCTTTTCATGATGGCCTTTTTGTGACAGTCCTGAGGTAGGACAGAGCATTCTACTCAGCAAGAAGAGGACAAGGATATGTTAGGTATGAGTACGGTCTCTGTCCTAAAGTTACTAGGGACTCAATTCTAGGCACTTCATCTGAAGGAATTTATCTCATATGTTCCACCTCCCAACACCATTGTCTGATTAAATATCCAGTTACTCAATGCCTCACAATGAGGATTAAATATATGACAAGTTGAAGGACATTCAGACCAACTAAACTATGCTGTTAAGTAAACATTGTGAAATACAACTTCAGTTATGATCTGACAAATGCCTAGAGCATAGTATACAACTGACCTGTCTGGAGCCACATGCTTTATACATAGTTAGCTAGATGGTGGATTAAGTGTTATCCCTTATGTGAGTTGAGGAACTTTTCTAGGAATCACATTAGTTATGTTCCATTATTTTTCTACAGAGGCAGATAATTCTGTCATATACATGGTGTATATAACCGAACAGTGGACAAAGGCCTCAAAATTCTGGGCCACATAGTATTCTAACTATAATATATATTCTAACTATAATATATATCTATATAAAATATATTCTTGTTGCCTCTCTAGAAGTATTTACCAGGGGCAAAAATAAAAATGTATAACAAGCAACATATACTTTCAAACTATTAATCTTCTAACCTTCCATAACTTGTTAAAAATAAAGAACTCATGTATATGAATGTAATGCTTAAAAGGTGTTTCAATTACAAATTCTAATGTACAGTGGTATTCAAAGGGACTAATTTCAGTCTGGGCAATGAGGAGAACAATAATCAGTGTTTTCTCAGGGTTTTTTTTTTTTTTTTTTTTTAATTAGGTTTTTTTTGAGACCATATTTCTCTGCAGCTCTGGCTGCCCTGGAACTTGCTCTGGAGACCAAATTGGCCTCTACCTCAGAGATCCTCCTGCTTCTGCCTCCTGAGTGCTGGGATTAAAATCATGTGTCATCACACCTGGAGATCATTTAAAAAAATGAGTTTAGCTACACAGCAAGTTGAAGGCCAACCTGGGATTGGAGGGACCTTGTCACAACAAACAACCACCCCAAACCCTTTATTTACAAGAGAACATTTGTTCTGATTTGAAAAACAAATACTTGCTACATATCTTACACATATTACATCATTTAATTTTCACAAGTATTCTTAATTTTAAAAGATTCCTAAGGTTTGGGGAATTCTTTAAGGGCAAGTTCATAAAGCCAAGACTCAGCCTACTTTTGACTCTTCCAAGTCTGTGTTCCCTCTATTAGACTTAAAACCCCAAAACTTGACGATGAAATGTACAAAACACTCTTCATTGTGTAAGTAAAGGTGGCTAAAAGCCAGGGCCCTGGAGAGATCACCAAACAATGACTACCTTCCAGTTCCCTGTTAGCTTTGTGCCTTAAAACTTCTGCTAGTCGGTCCTCACGCCATGAACTTAACACAAAGCTGGAGGGCAAGAATTGCCACAGAACTCAGTTTCTTTGTAACAGCCTGATCATTACATAGATTGTCCAACTCTTCTGAAAAATTTCTGCCATAAAACATAGCATAATAAAAACTATAAAAACTAAAAGGCAACTCAAACTTCACTAATAAAGTTGCTTAAAAACAAGCTTCATAAAGGTTTTTAAATTGCAGTAATACTATTAAGTGTTAAGCTAAAGTCTATGCAGAATTAACACCATTCTGTTATCAAACTGGACACCAGATTTAGCAACCAGCCTAAACCCTAAAGAGGTGCTTCAGCTCTTGGCACAACTAAACTTTTCTAATATCAACTGCAGAAAATACATTTATCTGTGTAAAGGCAAAAATCCACCTTTTTGTTATTTATTTTGTCAGTCTTATCCATTGAGAATATTTTCCCATTTGCTCAATCTTATGCTTGAAAGACTTCATAATATGATCAAATTTTAGTCCCCACCCCAAACAAGTGTTAATTCCCATTTGTATTAAAAATAACTGAATTGTAGAACTGTAATAAAGAGCTAGAGGGACAAGGGTCTTCCAGGTTCTTAAACTGTTTTCAACTACAAGAATACTTATTTAGCACAACTGACAGCTAACACCCCAAAGAATCAAGCATGCATGCTATTTTTGAGTTGCACACTGACTATTTTTAAAAGAATTAGGATCAGGACAAAGGTATAGCACTCTGCCCAAGGTCACAACTTGGTAAGTACATTTGTACTTCTCTGAATAAAATAGACTCAGATAGAACCTGGTCTATGGTTGCGTAATGACTGGTTTATACTGGATCTATGGAACCAGGCATGACACTGACCGGGAAGGGGAGTGCGGTAGCGTTCAATTTTGGGAAGGGCTCCCTCAGCAGGCCTCTGCAAACAGGGGCTGAAAGTATGACCTTTACTGTAAACTCTCTGCGGAGACCAAACACCTATGCAGCTCTTTCTCACGTGCTCTATAAACCCACGGAGGGAAAAAGGGAAGCCGAATGAGAGTTTCATGGTGGCCCGGCAGGAGTTAAGGTTCAAGTGTGGAGCCGTGGTGGTGGTGGTGGTGGGTGGGGGTATGAGCAGTGCTTAAAGGGGCAGAGGCAATGATCAACAAGGGCACCGGGTGGAGATATTCGGCTTTTGGAAGGGACGCCAAATGAGACATGGTGAAAGATTAGGAGAACTGATGGACTCCCTCCAGGTGACAAGACTGGGACTCTGAGATTCCTGCAGTAACTGAACTGTCATTAGACCTCTAACGTCCCAATTTTGAAGGGAAAGGGACGACCTCGGTGCGGGCCGTTCAGGATTCATTACCTGCTGGGTGGTTGTATAGCGGCCTCAATTTCTCTGGCAGCAACAACTCCACTTTATCCATGAATCGGTGGTAGGTGGCCCGCAGGCCTCGGGCGCCGGCAGCTGCCATCTCGGAGGCGTAGGGATCGACAGCAGGTAGACGGGAGAGCCGCTGTGTCCTCGTTCCTGGTTGACAACGAAGGGCTGCTCCGTCACTTTCTCTCCACTGCTCTCAGGGTTTCCCTCTGCCCTAAAGCGCCCTTCCCCGGGTTCTGCTAGACCGGGTAGAAGCACCTAGAGGCCGCGCCGGGCGAAGGCTGAGGGGGCGGAGCCTCAGCAAAAGCCCGCCCCAGCCCGCCTCCTGCGAGAAAGCGGGGGAGACGGAGGTGGAGTCATGGCAACAGGTGCTAAAGAGGTCGTCGTGCCCCGGCTGCTGGTGGGAGGAGGGAGAGGCGCGTGCGCAAGCTGAGCAGCCCGCTCTAATTGGCTGGCCGCGTAGAACGGAAAGGGCGGGACTAGGCTTCTACCTTCTTCCGGCTCTAGAGGACATCTTGGAGAGGGGAAACTGAAGCCGCTTTTCTGTACCGTCCCTCACTTTGACTAAGTAGGCTGTAGTTAAAATAAGCTTTCTGGGCTTTCCTGGCCCCAACTAAAGATGACGCCGCATACCTGTCTGGCTTCCTTTTATTTGCCTATTTTTTTTGAGACGGTGTCTCACTATGTAATCGAAGCTGGCCTGGATCTCGCCATCGTCCAGCCTCCCGAACACTGGGATTACATGCATGAGTCCTCACGCCCGGCTTCTTCCTTTGAGAGGCGTGAACGAGACTACAACTTCAGCAGCTTCCGTCATTCCTCTTTTAATCCATAGACAATTAAGGAGTGGGCTAGAGCGGCCAGAATCTACTCTCCTGGGGTGAGGGCAATCATGACGCACGCCGGCTTCCATCGCCGGCGGGCTTCATCTCGCGAGAAGGTTGGAGGGGCGTGGTTTAGGAGAGAGGGAGGAGCTCGCGGCCGCCTCCGCCTTCGCCTCCGCCTCCTGCGGGAGGGGTGTCGAGGGAGGGGACTGTTGCTGATCTTTAGATGTTCTGGGTAGTCTAAGGAGAGTATGAGGCGAGCTGTGGCCCGGCTGCCGCTGGGCTCCAGGGGAGAAGGCGCGGCCGTGGCCGCCGCCATCTAAGTCGCGGCGCCAGCGAAGCCCGGCGCGCGCATGGTGCTGGTGCCGCTTGGGTGTTGATCGGCCTGTCCCCTCCCTCTTTTCCCCTCCCCACCCCCTGCGGTGGTCTCCCCTTTCCACCCCAGCCCCAGCAGAGCCATGTCTCGGAGTGGCTCCTGCCCGCACCTGTTGTGGGACGTGAGGAAAAGGTCCCTTGGGCTGGAAGACCCGTCCCGGCTGAGGAGCCGCTACCTGGGTGAGCGGGGCCCCCGGGTGGAGGCGCTGAGGTCGCCGCCCAGAGGTGGGGGAGGGGGCGCCACCGGGGCTGTTGGTAAGACAGCACCTCGGCCGGGGTGCCCCGCAGGCTGGGTGTCAGGTGGAACGTCGGCGATCCGCTCCTGTACCTCCTACCGTCAGGTCTCCTTTGCAAGCTGCCAGCCGCGGCTCAAGCTGGCCTTCCATCGGAGAGCCGGGCCGTGGGGGAGTGGGCACTGGCCTGGGAAGGTGTTGGGGTCGCCTGTGGGGCTGGGACTCCGGGGAAGATTTGGTGAACCTTACGAAGATGCCACGTTGAGAGCAAAAGTTGGCGCTTTTGCTTTGCTCTGGAGCTGTCCCGGCTCAGCCGAAGAGATCAGGTTGTCCACCTTCTTCGGCTTCCGCAGGGGTTTGGATGTCTCCTGAGACGCCTTCGACCACCCTTAGGGACTTGACACTCCTAGCTGCCTCGCTGTAAGCTGTGGCGCTGATTCCAAACCTCTCTGAAATCCCAGAGCCCTCCCCACCCCCCCCCCCCACCCCGTGCTCTCCCAGGTCCAGCCTGCTGTCAGTCCTCTAGATCTCTTACGTGGTGTAGGGTTTCACGTTCCTGTTCCCACCCCTGAAAAACACACTTGGCATTTTCTGTTTCTTAGTTAAGCTTTCTAAAAACAATCTTCAGTACTGAGAGAGCAGTATGTATTCCACTCTTTTCGTTTTGTGCCATGAGTTTTGTGAGTGTCCTGGGTCACGCCTGTGTCAATAAGTCTTGTTTCTTCAAAGTGCCCCCTCCCCCAACTCTGTCATTTCTTTGCCAGGTAAAGGGATTTGTTGCTTTCTTTTAGTTTTTCACTACAACAAAAATAGAAGGAAATGAAATCTCATTATAGCCAGTGCTGTTGGTTGTAAATTACTTAAAAGAAGTTTAAGCGTAAATTTCTAAATTTTTTTTTTATGAATATGTTTTCACTGTGAAAATTCAAATGCAAGGAAGCAGAAATCTCCGTGATGGCTCCCATTTCAATTTCATGTCACTACGCTTAGAAATAATGCTTCTTTCTTGATTATTTTTCTTAATTCTTAAAAGTAGATGCATGTGTATTTATGCGCATGCTCTGTGTGTGAGAAAGCTGAATGCTTAGTGCTATAAGCATTGGTTTTCTTTACTACAGCTTGAGATCCCTTCGGGTCTAAGATCTGTGTAAAACAGTACTTTATGAAGGACTTTGATGTTCTAAACTTTTTGCCTAAATTTTGTTTTTTTGTTTTTTGTTTTTTGTTTTTGTTTTTGTTTTTGAATCGGGTTCATTATGTAGCCCAGGCTTTACTTTTATCTCAGCCTCCTGCTAGCTGGGTTACAGTGTGTACTGACTTTGTCCCATTTAAAAATATGTGGGCTCACTGTCATATCTATGTGCAAACATCATTTACATATGTTGCAGTAAGTGCCTAGAATACTCGCTTTTAATATTTGTAAAATCCTTTTTTTAAGTTCTTGATCTAAAAACGGTGTGCAAATTTATTTTAAAATTTAATTGGTCTAGAAGAATGTATTTTTACGTTAATAAAGCAAATGCTAACAGTTTGTGTAAGTGAATTTATAATTGGTCTTTTATTTTAATTAGTTGGGCAGTTCTGAGTGTTTAGCATTTCTGATTGAGTTCAGCTGTTTATAATAAAGTTAATTAAACTATGGTCAGTAGTGCTTTAGAGATGGCTCAGCAGGTTAAAGGCAACCTGCCACCAAACCTTGAATTTGATCCCCAGGACCTCACATGTTCAAAGAGAACTGGCTCCTAAAAAGTTGCCCCTCCCCCACAACAAATAAGTAAAATGGAATAAAAATTTAAAAAGACAGACATATTCTCTTTCTACTTCCTTCCAAATGAAAATAGAGTTTGTGTTAGGTGCTGCTGTGTTGAAGAGTAAGACACCACTGATTACTAGGAAGCCCAAGACACAAATTCTCAGTGCACATGTGGGAAGTTCTAACTCAAAACAACCTCTATGTGTGTAATACACCGAGGAGAGGTAGACTTCTGAAACAGTGATGCTCTGTAGACCAGACTGGCCTCAAACTCTTGATCCCCCTCCCTTAGTCTCCTAAAGTCTGGGATTACTGATGTGGGCCATGCTTAGCTTTAAGTATAACAATGATGCATACTTTATATTAGCCCTTTAAAAGATTTTAGCTGCATTAGTTGGAGAATACCTATAATCCTAGCACTTCCAAGGCAAAGGGGGAAGAATCAGGTATTCAAGTCCATCTTTGAAATAAAAACTAAAATCAATCTAATTAATACCCCTCACTTATTGAGTTTCTCTGTGTGGGAGTGCGGGGGGGGGGGGGGGGGGGGGATATATATGAACTTTTTAATGTGTTCTTATAATGCCCCCTCCCCTTTGTGGAAGGAAGTTGGGGAGAGTCTGAAGAATAGTTTAGTGAAACTGTCTCAAAGTGGGGGGGAGCCTTTTGAATTTCAAATCCAAGGAACTTAGAAAGAATATTGATTTCTTAAAGATATACAGATTTAAACATAATTATTTAGGGCAGTGTAATTTTTATTTTCTCCTAATAAGTTTCTTTTATTTGTAGTCCTAAAAATGAGTTAATGCTAAGCAACATTAAAACTGGATGTTAACTTTTATAGAGGTTTGAGACTAGAACAATATACAAATTTCCACTAGCTTCCTCGGGAGCTAAATAAGGAGAGAAAACTCTGGCTACAGAGTAATCTAAAAGCAAAATTACCTGCTTTTATAGACATGGCTCTAAGGCATTGAAAGGATAGTGACTGTGCTAGGCAAATAGGATTGCTATCTTTATTGCCTGATTTTAAGTATTTTAAGAAGGGATTTGGGTTGTACCTCAGTTGATAGAGTGCTTGCCTAAAGGGCAGTAAGCCCTGGGTTCCTTTCCCAGCACTCTGGAAGAGGAAGATGGAGGTTAAAGAGCTCTAGGCCAGCCTGGAATTTATGAGACCCTTTCTAGATTATAAACAATAGCAATTTAAGAACATTTTATCCAGGTATGGAGTCTTATGCTTATATCACTTTGGTAGATAGAGTCAGAAGGATTAAGGAGTTCCAGGCAAGCTTGGTTTATAGGAGACTTTTTTTTTTTTTTTTTTTTTAAACAGCAAAAAGGATAGGATGGTGTGGGCTGGAGAGATGGTTTAGTGGGTAAGTGTGTGTGCTTCACAAGCAAGATGACCAAGTTTGGGTCCCAGCACCCCAATAAAAAGTGGGTAGGGGGTGGAGACAGGAAGATTATTGGATTTGCTGGCTGTCATACCCGTCTACTGAACAGCTCCAGCTTCAGGAAGTGATCCTGTCTCAAAGGAATAAAGGCAGAGAGAACACTCAGGTGCCCACCAGTACAGATGGCCATACATGCATGCACTATGTACACAAGCCAGCTATGGTAGTTTGCACATATAATCCCCACATTTGGGAGGCTGACAAGTTCCAGGTCAGCATGGCCTGTATAGTGAGTTCCATGGTAGTCTGGAGTGAGATGAGACCCTATCTGAAAACAACAAAAAACCCAGGAAGATGGCTAGGAGAGTAAAGGCACTTGATGTCAAGCCTTGACATCTCTGAGTTAGATTCTGGGAACTGACACAATAGGAGTGCTGACCTCCAAAGTTGTTCTCTGACCCAAACACTCCTATAAACCAAAGACTCATCCCTTACTCCAAATATAATAAAGGTGAGTTTGTGTTTTCAACGATGCCTGTGACCCTCCCTCCTTTCTTGCCTCTCCTTCCCTCTTTGCTGTCTGTCCTATTTCTTTGCTTATGAATGTAAAATTGATCTACCACTCTTTTTGAAAAGACTTCCCTTTGTTGAAAATCAATTAACCATATATTCAAGTCAGTTTTTCTCCACCACATTCATTGATTTAAGTTTCTGACTCTGTGCCAGTACTTTATTTTTATATTGAATGTTTAAATGGGCTTGGTGTGTGATAGGAGATGGAAGGAAAGGAGAATGGATTAAAAGGGCCATTTGCAACTGTCTTCTTCCATGCATAACTGTCTTAGTTCCTGTTCTGTTGCTGTGAAGAGACACCATGTCCAAGGAACCAGGATCATCTTGGTTGGAAACAGATGGGCATGGCACTGTAGCTGAGCTTTGCATCCTGATTCCCAGGCAATATGCAAAGAGGAAGGAAGGAGGGTCAGGGAGAAGAGGGAAAGACCTGGCCTGGTGTGGGCTAGGGCATAGTCACTCCAACAAGGCCACACCTCCTAATCCTCTCCAAACACTTCACTCCCTGATGACTAAACATTTAAATATATAAGCCTATGGAGAATGTTCTCTTTTAAGCCACCATAGTAACTATGTCAGATTTCTCTGGTAAAAGTGGCATCTTCTTTGGCCTATAGGATCCTTTCTGTAGTCTTTGATGCACAGATATTAACAAATCCTCTGGTACAATAGCCTGGTTGATGATCTGTAAGTTTACAGATGGCTTGGTTTAGTTGATAACACTCTTTTGTGTGGATAAGAGGATCTTCTCTTGCCCAAGCAAGGCCAAGACTTCCTTTAATAAGGGGGGAAAATCCCATTTTAAAATCTGAAGAGGGCAGCCTAAACCCAGAAGGTGAAAAGAATATGATATACCCAAAGTTCTAAGATGTGGAGGAATCTCTCTTCCCTGAATGAGAAATATACTTATGCCCCAGTAATGTATGTCATGGGTGAAGTTGCTAAGTTGCTTACAGACCCTCGATGGAAAGCCTGCCTGCTTTTTGAGGTCTGACTTTGGCATTCACATTCTCAGAACATCTTCATCTACACCCCCTCCCCATGTGACTGCTGCAGACTGCCATTGCTGAGCTGTTTTCCGATATCTAATTCAGAAAGTATAATTTTCTTTTTTTCCCCCTCTTTCATCTGCAGCTGCTGCCATCTTCAGCGTGCCTGTCCCATTTTTATTTCTCAGACTCCAGTACAACTGCCTTTCATTTTTCTTCTGTCAGTGCAAGACAAAGCTCTAACTCAAAGGGAAAAGATATTGTTTATTCTGGGCCAAATATAAGTGACTATGTCCTGGGAACACAGATTGAAATTGCCCTGAATAACATGTTCCAGTGTAGATGCTCCAGTGTAACAACAGTTACATGAATGTTTATGACTGCCAGTAAAAGGAGTTGGAAATAGGGCATTTTCCAAATTCATTGGTAGGAGCAAAAGGTGGATGGATTATTGTTTGGATTTTACTCATTTGCTCTTCACTCTTGGGGGGGGGTGCCACCCATCTCAGTCACACAGAGAGGCCTATTCTAATGCCTGGCCTTAGCTTGACTTGTTTCTTGCCAGCTTTTCTTAATTTAAACTGTCCTTTCTACCTTTTGCCTCTGGGCATATACATATATATATATATATATATATATATATATATATATATATATATATATATTCCCTTCTGTAACCTTACCTTTATTCTTTCTCTGTGGTAGCCAAGTAGCTGACCCCCTGAAATCCTCCTCATTCTCTGGCTGCTTCTTTCCTGGAGTTCTCCTTCTATTACACTCACTGCCTGCCAACCCTGCCTATCTTTTCTCCTGCTTTGTTTGTTATTGGCCTTTCAGAACTCTATTAGATCACCAAGACCAGTAAAGTAACAGCTTCACAGAGTTAAACAGATGCAACATAAACAAAGGAACACATCTTTACATCATTAGATATCCCACAGCCTAAGCAAAAGTAGCACACCTTAAAATAATTACAACAGACTGTCGCAGGGAGAAACCTACTTTAGGTATTGGAAGCTATCCGACAACATACTTAGCTTTGGGGTTACTGGAAACTAGTGGTTTATTAAGTTTACACAGTCCAGAGACCTTTTTCTTTCTTTCTTTGCCTGATAGCTGCAAGGATGTAGGTCAGACAGGTTGGCAGATAGGGTAAGGCTTCTCCAAAATCGGGACATTCTAATCAATTAGCTTTGTATGATCTTTTTATGTGAGTATGGCCTCCCTCCTACCAGGAGCAGGGAACCTTCATTTAATGCTTATGAATGTTTTTAAATTCTTTATAAGACTAAGCATCTGCTAAAGGGATTTCATGTCTTCTGGTGACACATGGAACTTCAAAATTGGTCCTTGTCTCTTCAAAATTGCCCAGGCTATTGAGAGTTCTTTCCATTTCTGTATGCAGCTTTAAAAAGATGTATCTGCCCTGGCTCATGGTGTGCCTTAATAATCCAGCTCTTAGGAGGTAGAGGCAGGAGGATTGCTGCAAGTTTGAGACTAGCCTGATGTACATAGTAAATTCCAAGTCAGATGGGGGTGCATAGCAAAGCCCTGTCTCAAAAACAATCCTCATCAGCAAAATCATGCATGTCAGTTTCTCAAAACACAAAAAACTTGATGGGGTTTTGTTTGTTGTATTTTGAGACAAAGTTTCTTTGTGCAGCCCTGGCTGTCCTGGAACTTGCTCTGTAGACCAGGGGTGCCTCAGACTCAGAGATCTGCCTGCCAAATGCAGGGATTAAAGGTATGCACCACCACTGCCTGGTGTTTCTTAAATTTTTAAAAAATTTTTTTCTATGTGCATGAATAGTTTTGTCTTTATGTGTTCCCTGGCATGCCTGGTGTCATGGCGATCTTTTCTAATTGAATGTCCTGGAACTAGAGTTACAGAGGTGATGAGTGAATGCTAGGAACTATGACCATGTCCTCTCTAAAAGCAACAGGTGCCTGTAACCACTGAGTCATCTCTCTCCATAAAATTTCTGATTTTTAGAAAAGATCGTCAGGGCTTAGGCGTATAGATCTGTGGTAGAGCACTTGTCTAGCATGTGCAAGGGTCTGGGTTCAAGCCCCATTCCAACAAAAAGAAAAAAAGGTTCATGGGGGGCCCGTGAAAACTTGACTCCCCACCACAACAGAACAAAAATAATCAGATTATCCCTTTTCTGTCTTTGGAAGTCTTATGATCTGAGTTCAATCCCAGGGCCCACACAAAAGTAGGGAAGAGGGCAACTCCATCCGACCCCCGTGTGCACCAAGGCGCAGACAGGCCTGTTAGGCCGTGGTCGGTCTCAGTGGGTTATGAGTCAGGATTCAATTCCTGGGCTTTTATTGTTCTGATAAATTGTCCTTTTTAGGTTGTTAAGTTCCAGGCAGTTTTAAGCTGTTGTTCATAGATGTTAGTTTTTAGGTTTTTTTTTTTTTTTAAATGTATTTAATTCTGAAACTAGATTGATGTTGGCTCCATGAACAGGATATATTCTGTTTTTCTGAATTTGTATAAGGTTGAAAGTCTGTCCTTAAATCACTGAAGCCATCTGTATTTTTTTTAAGATTAAAAAAATCTTTACTTTTAAAAAAAATTGACTCATAAGCAGCTATAAGAAGTAATAAACATTTGGGCCTGGAGAGATGGTTCTGTGCCTGAGGGTGCTGGCTGCTCTTTCAGAGGATCCAGGTTTGATTCCCGGTAGGCACATGGTGGCTCAGACCATCTCTAACAGTGGTTTGAGGGTTCCGATGCCCTCTTCTGGCCTCTCTCGGCACTAGGCATGCAAGCAGTGCACACATATACATGAAGCCAAAACACCCATTCACAGAAAACTTCAAAAGTTAAAATAAAAATAGAAAGCTGTATACCATATACCCTTCAAGCAGTACTCCAATGGTAATTTCTTTTGTAATATAATAACCAGAAAATCGACAAGAGGTCATGTCCCTTATTCAGATTTTTGTAATGTTAAATGAACTCATATGTGTACATTTAGTTTCATGCAGCGCAGTCTAATATTTATTTTGATAAATTAATGTTAATTTTAGTTCACTACTGGATTAAATGGGGTTAAGATGTAAAATTCTATTACAAGTATCTTTTGTGTTGCCCTTTTTAATTCCCTTCCTCCACCACTGTAGTCCTGACAACTACACTTGTATTTTCCACACATAGTTTAGTCGCTTCATGGATGTCATATATTGGTTATTATGGAGAGTAAAGAAGCAGGATCATATAAGCTCACGAGTTTTAGAGCATCTGGGGCAAATAAGGATACAGCCATCTCAGAAACAGAAGAAGGTCATATAGGTGTGCATGTGTCATCCAAATGATGACATTGAACATTTTCACATTAGATTTTCTCTTGGCATTCTTGTCTTGAAATGCATCTACATTGTGAAAATTAATAATTTCTTTTTGTTGTTGAGTTGTGGTTCATAGTATAGATGTTTATTTATTTGCCTGATTTTAGATAGTTAGGTTATTTCTAATTTGAGATTAAGAATAAAGCTATTGTTAAGATCTCTGATCTCTGTGCATATTTTTATATGAATGTAAATTTATGTTTGGGCTCTGTGGTAAGCATATTGATTATTTTTTTAAGAAGCTGCCATGCTCTTTTCCAGTGACATTAATATTCCCATCAGCCATATATTAGTGATACAGTTTCTTTATATCCTCTCAAAGTATCTGATGATATCACTGTTTTAACCATTTTTATAGGCGTAGTGATGTTTCTCTTGTTGGTTTTAGTTGGTATTTCCCTAGTGACTCAAAGTTGTATATCTTTTCATATACGTATATTTTACCACTATTTATTGTGAAGTGTTTTAGAAAATTTCCTTTATGTTCTAGTTGGATTACTATTTTTTTCAAATGCTGAGCCCCCTCCTGTAGTAAGAGGCTTCTGGCTCTGACTTTCAGGCCTTGCCTCAAGGTTTAGGCCCACAGACCTGCAGACCCGCAGACCCATAGTCCCACAGAGACACACAAATGCTTTCAATAGTTTTAGGCTGATCAGCCTCAGGCCCAGGCATATCACTTGCTAGCTCTCTACCCTTTATCTAATCCATGATTCTTCCTGTTCAGCCATGGGGCTCGGTATCTTTTCTCACAGCAGCATAGTTGTCCTCTGCTTCCTGCGGCTTCTCTCAGGCATTCTGCTCTGTGCTTCCTGTTCTCAAGAGTTTTTCTTAGTCTGGTAGCCCTGCCCATACTTCCTGTCTGCCTTTGGCCATCAGCTCTTTTTATTAAACCAGTGGGTGGGACAATTATTTACCATGAAACAACACAATCCCCTACACCCTCCCCCCAGAAAATTCTCACAGGTTTATTTATAGTAGTTACAAAGTTGAACTGTTGAAACTTGTTCACTGAAATATGCTGATTTCCATTAATGTTTTATATCTCACATTTATATTAAGAATTCACATACTAAGAAAATGGAAAAGTTGCTAATAACTGATTTCTGTTTCCCATTTTTTCCACACACAATAAAATAACTATTTTTTATCCCCAGGGGGGAATAGGTCGAATGTTCATACTGATAGCAGAAAGAAAAGAAAAAGAAAATTTCAATCTGTAATATTTTCCATCACTGTGGATTTTTCTCCCCAAAAGAATGTTTTACCTGTATGTAAGTATGCATATGCATTGTGTGCATGCCTGGTGTCTCTGGAGGCCAGGAAAGGGAGCTGGATCCTCTGGAACTAGAATTATAGATGGTTGAAAACTACCATGTAGATACTAGGAACCAAACCTTTGCCCCCTGGAAGGACCAGAGATTTTAATGACTAAGCCATCTCTCCAGCAGAGTGAATTCCTTTTTTAAAATATAAATTACTTGGCTAGGCATGGTGGCCCATACTTTTTTTAATTCCAGCACTTGGGAGTCAGAGGCAGAAGGACCTCTGTCAGTTTGAGGCCAGCTTGGTCTATGTAGTCAAAGCTACACAGTGAGACCCTGTTTCAGCCCCGCCCCAAATCAGTATGTGTGTTATGTGTGCATGTGCAATGGCATTTGTACAGAAATCAAAGGACAGTTTCCAGCAATCAGTTCTGGTCTTTTTGCCTGTTTGGTTCCAGGGATTGAACTCAGGCTGTTTATCTTGGAACCTAGTGCTTTTTACCAGCAAAGCTGTTTCCCAACCCCCACAATAGATTGTCAAGCACATTCTTGATATATGCAAGGTGCTAGATGATATCTTTAGTCACATTGGATCGAATAGCACAAGTTGATGACTTTAAGAAGGCTGGCTAGATAAGGCCTCATTTGCTTCCTGCAAAGCATTAATGTTGCGTGTTGGAAGTGGAGTTTCGTTTTCAAGTCCTGGGCAATATATTTTACCCCAGAGCTGGAAGTTCAATGGACTTAGAAGCCTTGATACCATCCAGTTTTACAGAATGCTGCTCCCAGCCTGAAATGATGAGGGTTGCTTACTCCTGCTGTAGAGAGCAGTTCTATGTGTGCTTTGCCTGTAGTGGATCTGTAGGCAGGTGCTTTGTGCAGGCCATGAGACAAACCTTATTTACCTACCTTCTATTGGCATAAGAGCCACATCTGCCCACAGTGTTAGAGAACAGAACAACAACATTGAGGTTGAGTTTTTAAGATTCCGAACACCTTGGTTTTTGTCACCTGTCTTTCATGTCATAGGGGCTTTTGTGGTTCAGAGGTTTTTAACTTGGGGTCTTTAAGTTCACCATTCTTTTTCTTTTAGGGATTGTACTTTGGTATTATGTCACAAAGAACTCATAACTATTAGCGGTCCTAATGTTTTCTTCTTCTTTAAACTATGAGTTTTCCTCAAAATTTTACAGTTTTGTACTTAAGTCTAGGTTTCATCGAGTTGATTTTTCATGAAGTCTAAAGTTTAGTTCAAAATTAATTTTTGTAATGTGGGTATCCATTTACTCAAATCATTGAAAAGGCTGTTTTTCCTACATAAAATGTGTCTTAAGTTTTGTCCCTCTGAGAATATAATACTATCTTGTTTCTATGGTTACACAGTGTGCTTTAACATCAGGATTTAGTAATTTCTCCTTTCTTCAAAATCATTTGTTAAAGCTGTCTAGATTTTAGGCCTTTGCATGTGACTTTTAGAATAAACTTACCCATGTGTTAAATACATTGTTGTAACTTTGACAATTGTTGGACTTAAAGATAAATTTGGGAAGAACTGTTATCTTTATTGTCCTGGGTCTTCTACTTCCTGAATATAATGTGTTGCTCCATTTATGCAGGACTTTGATAGTCTTTATCACCATTTTGTAATTATCAAATTATAGATATATTGTGGGAGCTTTTAAAATTTTATGCCTGAAAGTTTAGTTTTTGTGGCACAGTTGTGGATAGTATCATGTTTGCATTCAGTTTTCACATGTTCATAGTTATAAATAAAAATGTGACTGCATAGCTGGGCATGGTGGCTCGGTTGTATAATCCTCACCCAGGCAGAGACAAGGAGGAGGATCAGGAATTTAAGGTTATTCTCCGCTTATGTAGAGAGTTCAAAGCCAGTCTAGACTACAAGAAACCCCGCCTCCAACGTAAATCATCCAGGCAAAACAGCAGCAACAAGATAACTGCTTCTATTGATCTGTGCACCTTGACTTTGTTCAGCTCACATATTCGTAGTTCAAGGAGCTTTAAAAAATATTTCTCAGGATTTTACATGCATTTACTCTTTTTTATAGGAAAGATTTTTCCTCTTCAATCTGATTTTTAATTTTTTTTTCTTGTGGGCTGGAGAGATGGCTCAGTAGTTAATATCACAGGCTGCTCTTCCAGAGGACCTGGGTTCAATTCCCAGCACCTCCACAGCAGCTCACAACCATCTGTAACTCCAGTCCTGCTGGGTCCAGCACCATCTAATAGCTTCCTCAAGTACTGTATAGCCATGTATATTTCTATATAGACATGTATATATATAGGCAGAACACCCGAACACATTTAGAAAAAAGTTAAAAACTAACTTTTTCTTACATTACTGCATAGGCTGGGACTTGTAGTGGTGGTGAAAGAAAGCACTAAGTGTTTTACTATCAAATAGAGTGTGAGCTACACTGTTTTCTTATGTCTGCTTGTTTTATTGAAAATTTCCTTCCATGCTAGGCTTACTGAAAGTGTTTGATGTGTTTGGGTTCAATTACAGAAGCAGAACCACTGGTGTCCTAGTTTGCTTTTTGATGCTGGAATAACATACCAAAAGCAGTTTGGAGAGGAAAGGATTTATTTGGCTTATGTCACCACTCTAGAGGAAGCAGGACCTGGGCGAATGGAGCCAATAAATGAGGTCTCATGCAATAGGCAACTCTATTCAGAACTTCAGACAGTTTATACTCTGAGGTCACCAGAGTAAAATTCTCATGAGTTCAAGCTATATACAATCACAAGGACAAGCCACACATGACGAAAACATGTTTTTTCAGAGAGGCATATAAGGATAGTATAAACGTTTAATTGAATACCAACAGCAAACAATAGTGAAAAGTCTGAAGTAAACTCACGCTATCTGCTATCCTGAGAGGGACACAAAAACGTATTCCAAGAACAATTCCATGTTTTGAAGAAACTGAAGTCACAAGACTTGTTTTCTTGGAGTGATCTCACGAGCACTCAGAATTCTCCTCACACTACTCCACTCCTAGACTGTGTTCCAGCAGACTAATAGGTTGTAGTCTGTCAAAAAGAGAAGCTGAGAAGGAACTGAAGCAGGGGATTCTTCACTGGCAGTGAGTTGGGCTGTCTTATATCAATCATTAATCAAGGGAAATGCTCTATAGATATGCCCAGAGGCCAGTCTGAGTGAGGCTGTTCCCAGTTGAGGTTTCTTTCTAGGTGTCTCTGATTCGTGTGATATGCATATGCACATAAAGATGGGTTTGCCCCTCTGCCTGTGGGAGCTCACTAAAGAGCTTTGAGGGAGCTCTTCTCTTTGTTGCTCATTCTGAGGCCCGGGATCTATAGCATAGGCATTTGGAAAGGACCGTACTGTAAAGTAGAAGAAAACAAGGGCAAGCTTCTACTACCTAGAATGGAGTTTTAATTAGAGTGGAGAGTCTAATCAGTGTGGACATTCCATAGGAAAAAGGCATGTCTTTTGCTGTTAATTTAAATGTACAGTTAGCCCAGTATTTGAAGAAGCTGAAGGATGCTGCATAGGAAAGCAGTGCACTTACAGAACTTGTGCCATTCTATCAAGGTGAGGCAATAGCTAGCCTCATTTGTGAGCTATGTGAACACCTGCGCCAACCTTCTGTAGACATAATTCAGTATTGATGATGTTTTACTTCCATCTTCCTAAATTTTATATAAACATGGCTTTCTATATGAATTCTGAGAAATATGGTTGAGATTAAAACAGTTCATAGTAACCATACATTTCCTTTTCCTTACTGAGTGAAAAGTTTGTGATAGAGCTGGGAGGGTACCTTTCTCCACCCATTAAAAATAAAGGGTTTTACCCTCTTCCACTGGTACTTTGTCTTTGCCTCAACTAAGTTTGTAAATGAACCTTTTCACAAGGCAGTTTGCTAGGTGTAACTTCCTCTTTGTCTCTGTGATAAAATACTTAAGGGAGAAGTTATTAATTTTGGTGCATTTAGAAGGTGCAGTCCATCATAACTAGGAGATTTATGATGGCAGCAGCTTGAGGCAGCTGGGTATGCTATATATATATATATATATATATATGTATATGTATATATATATATATATATATATATATATATATATATATATATATATATACACAGCCAGGAAACAGAGAGAAATGAGTGCATGTGCTCAGGCAGCTTGCTTTTCATGTGGCCTAGGACCAAAGCCCAGGGGATGGTGCTACTCTTCAGGGCTAGAACAATGACTTGGTGGTTAAGAGAACTCTTGATCTTCCAGAGGATCTGCATTTGGTTCAAGTTTCCATGTTAGGTGACTCACAAAAGCCTGTAACTCCAATTCCCGGGGGCTCTGACATCCTCTACTGGCCTCCATGGGCACCTGCATACATAAAGTGTACACACACATATACACATAAAAATAATAATAATCTACCAGATTATTAAAGGCATACACCTTTAATCCCAGCACTTGGGAGACAGAGGCAGGCAGATCTCTGTGAGTTCACGGCCAGCCTGGTCTACAGAGTGAGTTCCAGGATGCCCAGTGATACACAGAGTAACCCTGTCTTGAAAAAAAAACAAGTAACAACAACAAAAGAGTGAGGATCTTCCCACCTTTAATTAACCTACTCAATGGAAGCTCTTAAGACAGTGGTTCTCAACCCGTGGGTCTTGACCCCCTTGGGGATTGCATATCAGATATTCTGCTTATCTTATGTTTACATTACAATTCATAACAGCAAAATTACAGTTATCAAAAATAATTGTATGTTTGGAATATGAGAGACTGTATTAAAGGATAGCAGTATTAGGTTGAAAACCACTGGTCATAAGACATTCTCACAGGCTACTGTAGTAAAGATAATCTCATAGGTGTACCTGGAGGCTTATCTCTGAGGTGATTTCCGTCTTGTCAAGTGACAGATCATCTCTATAGTGTTTTTTCCAGTGTCTTGAGGCTTTTGATTTGATGAGAGAACGGCTTAGAAAGTGAGTCATTCTATTCCTTTGTCTTACAAGGTTCATTTTCCCTCATCTCAAGCTTTCTGCCATATTTCACAGAATTTAGTGAAGTTGATGGTGTGTAAGTGTAGATGGGCTGTGTGTGTCTCATGTATACTGTTCCTGTAGCCTTAGCATCCTAAGTTTCCATTTTACATCAGTGGCAATCACCTCTTTGTTTTTTGCTCATTCAGACTTGAAACAGTTTTGTGTCTCATCACTCCTTGAAAAGGGTTGCCAAATCTTCAGTTTTTGCAATTATTGAAAAAATGTCATGAAAGCCAAAGGGTTATTTTTCAAGGGGATAGAAATTAATTGGGACAAATGTTGATAAGGAATCGTGGAAAATTTACTGTGAAGAGATGCTAGCTTCACTGATCTGTTATTTCATTTTTTTAAAGTAGGAATATGTTGAAACTGTTGACTCTTGTTCACTGTTATTTATAATAAAATAATCAATATACAATAAAATAACATTCTGATACTATGAGGTTATATTTTTTTGGGCCTTTGTTGAACTAGTAATCTAAATATTGAGAAAATTGAGCCTACTAGTAAGGAATAAGTTGGGATAGAGTGAAAGGGTATAGGTCTGTAGTATGAGGTTTCTTGCCCGGACTTTTGGGCCTAACCTCAAGGTCTAGGCCCACAGACCCGCAGTCCCGCAGTCTTACAGAGACACACAGACGCTGTCATTAGTTTTTGGCTGATCAGCCTCAGGCCCAGGCATATCACTTGCTAGCTCTCTACCCTTCATCTAACCCATGTCTCTTGTTGAGCCATGCTGCTCGGTACCTTTCTTTAGAGCAGCATAGTTGTCCTCGGCTTCCTCTGGCTTCTCTCTTGAATTCCTGCCTGGAGGTCTGCTCTCAGAGATTTTCTTAGTCTGGTAGCCCCACCCTCACTTCCTGCCTGCCTTTGGCCAATCAGCGCTTTTTATTAAACCAGTGGGTGGGACAATTATTTACCATGAAACAACACAATACCCCTACATAGGTCAGCAACTTATATTATCTAATTTTGTTCACCCATTTATGACAATAGCTCCTAAATTGTCAGCATCTCTAAATGTATGAATATGTGTTAATGAGCCATCTTAGATATTTCATGCATCGTATCCTCTTAGCACACATAGTTCAACTCTCTTAAAGGAATGGCTTACTAAAGCAACCTTCTCATGTGCATTTAAGTGGCTTAGCTCAGTGAAAACTGGAATTTGTCTGAGTGAGAAGTTGGTAGTGACAGAATTTAGTCTTTCAGAAAATTTGCAAGTTACTGAATTTATGCAATTGTATAGCTATAAATTCTGATGTGGTTTACCTTTAAATTTTCCAACTCAAACTATTCAGTTAACTCCAGTGACAACTGTTTAATTTGAAAGGTTATGGCTTCATGAAAATGTTGATTGAACTTAACATAAAATTAGTCTTTAGGTAACTCATAATGGAATCTCATGAACTTGTGTTAACACTTATGATTTTTGTTTTGGGCAATACTTTTCAAAACACCGCTTATGTAATTCTAGCACCAGAGAGGCTAAAATAGGGACATGAAAGTTTAAGGCCAACCTGGGAAACATAAGACCCTGTCTCAAAGGGGTGAGGGAGGCACTAGTCCTTAGCTGAATGATTGAGATATGGAAATGGAAAAGATAGAAAAGGATAACCAATAAATCAGCAAAATGCCAAGTGCTAGATAGGACAGGCTCTTTTGTTATCAAAAACCCAAGTCTTTTGAAAGCTCAAGTAAAATTAAAAAGTTATACAACAGTAAAAATGGGCAATAGGGGTTAGAGAAATGGCTGAGATTAAGCATATACTGCTTTTGCAAAGGTCCCAAGTTTAGTTCCCAAAACCACGTAGGCAGCTTACAATAGCCTGTAACTAAAGCTCCAAGGATCTCTAACCTTTGGCTCCTGGGCAGTGTACTCATGTGGACAAATCCACACCCAAACATGCATACACAGAAATTTACATTAAAAAATGAACAATGGCTCTATACCTGTGGTTCTTCAGAGATATTCTGTTATTTATGTTTATTACTGAGAGAAAAATACAGATGACAGAATAGAATGGATCATCATAAATCATAATAAATTATAAACCATAATTGACTTTGTGCTAGGCACTGTGATAGAACTTGGATAAATGAGTATTTGTCTTAATGGAGCTTATACTCTGTTAACATACACTAAGACATCAAAGTAGAATTGTGAAAGGAATGATGGAGTTCAGACAGGCTTTCATAGGAATCCTCAGTACCAAGGTCAAGTAACAACTGTCTAATTGTTAGGAGAGGACTGTCCATGACGTTTTTATTTCTCAATACTTTGTGAGGAGACACTGAACTACTTTGTTCTGGATGATCTTTACAGTCATGTTAATACAATTAGCAGATGTGGGAGGTACCGTAGCTCTTTAGGCTGAGGCCAGTTGGTATTTGTCCAGTGTTACAAAGATAATGCCTCTGTAACTTTGTACAGATACAGTTTTACTTAATCTAAAACAAAAATTGAGTACCCTCAGCTCAGTTCTTCAATTGTGATTTAAACCCATTTATTACATGTACAACATCCACTCAGGCATCTGTGAGATGGGAGGTGGGTTTGGGAGACAAGGAGACCAACATGAACCTGAAGCTCATACTGCTTGCAGTGTGTGTGTGTGTGTGTGTGTGTGTGTGTGTGTGTGTGTGTGTGTGTGGTAATCCTTTCCCTCTGATTTGGGAAGAAATGGTAGGATTGTGATATGGCTCAGTAGTAGAGGGCTTGCTGAGCATGTGTAAGGTCATGGATTTGATCACTTGACTATTGATAGAGGGTAAGAGAGTAGGGGTGGGGTAATTGGCTATCTGCTAAGTAGGTGTAATTTTTAATACTGTTCAAATATGCGTTTATTTGAATTTGATATAATTTGGGTTATTAAACTTAAAGCTTTTTTCCTGGCGGGTTTTGTTTTCTAAAAGCACACTTTTGTGGGATATTGAGATAAAAACATCAGTTTATGACCACAGTCATACACAAAAGAATCATTCAGGAGATATTAATTTAACAGTATCATGCGCTGCTTCCAGCCTTTGGGCATATATTTCCTATGTTAGGGCTTTTGCTGAACAATTCACTTTATTTTCTATTTTCTTGTGACCTACTGCCATTTTGTCTAGATCAGAATGACTAGAGATAGGAGTTTAAATTAAGACTTTAAGTTTTTGGAAAAAGATATTTCATATTTTAGCATTTAATACTTGCAGTTTTGTCACAATACTAATTTGAGCATCTTGTTACTTTAGTTTAATCCAGGAAGATTACCAAACCTACCTTTGGCTGAAAGGAAATGATTTTTTTAAAAATTTCTGTTTCCTACATTTTTATCTAAAAAAAACCAACAAAAAACTGAAAATAAGATTCAAAACCCAATTATGGTATCAGCATATAGTTTGGTGGCAGATAATTTCTTGCCTAGCAAGTGTGAGGCACTAGGTTAATCTTCAGTACAGGGTAGGGTGAGTGGGGCGGGAGTTACAAAAAATAGCAGTGGAGCAACGAGGTTTATTAAAATACTGAATTTCAGATGGGACAGTGGTGGTACATTTGGGAGGCAGAGGCAGGCGGATCTCTGTGAGTTCCAGGACAGCCAGAGCTACACATAGAGAAACCTTGTCTCAAAAACTACAAAAAACACCGTAAACCCTGAACTTCTTTGTTTTTTAATCTTTAAAATCAATTTATAATAGCATGACACAGTTTTAAAATTTTAACAAAACATTTATTTATATAGAGCCACTTACTCAATTTTTACAATATATGTGAAATAGCAGACATTTAAGAAATGTTTAGAAATGTCAGGAAAACAGATACTTTCCCTTCAAAACATGTAAAAATATGTGTTTACTTATGCCACATACCTGTTGCAGTGTTTGGCATTTGTTACATAAAGTTAAAAAACTAAGTCTCATATAAACAAATTTTTTTCTTTATAGTTGTGGGCTTTGAAATTAAATACCTGGATGTTCTGTTGGCCAATGTATGCTGCATTGAAATGATTACATTAAATACCTTAATATTTAGAAAAATATTAAGAAACCAGTTTTTAAATGGCCACTACACTTAAACTTGCTAACTCAAGATTTTATACTTTTAAAATTATACATTCTGTAGGTATAGAATTTTTTTTTAAAGATTATATTCTAATTTAATTTTTAAAACTTTTAAAATTTTATACTTTCAAACATCTGCTATGATTGTTATACCAACCATCCCATTGATATACTTAGTCAAAGTAAGTTGTTTTTTTTTTTTTAAGTTTTAATATGTAGTGTGCTGGTAAGATTTTTTTTCTTTTCTCTTTTTTTTTTTTTTAGAAACAAGGGCAATTACTAAGTCAACATTTTAAGAACACCACTACAAATAATTACTTAGAGCATCACAGGAAACAAAAATGCATTGAACAGGTGTAATGTTTTCAAGTTGCTAGTACAGGGATCTGGTCAGTTCTCAAGGAGCTAGAGGACGTCAGCTCAGGCCTACTTTTTACAGGGATATGGTGTCTGTGAAGCAAAAAAGGAAAAACTGTTGTTTCTACTCAAATACTTCTAGCCTTGTTTTAGTCAAGTGGTTTTCATGTAATTAATACTTAAACATTCTTTCCCAAGAAAGACATTTTAAAGGTAATTTTGGCCTCATGACATATTATAATTTTTAAAATAGATGGAATTCTACAGTCAACCTCTTCCTCCATTTTAAATCTTATATACATGTGCAGATATGAATATATACATATTCTCAGGATCATAAAATATTTAATGTTAATAAGATTAAATAATTACTAAATGTTAATACAAGAATACTTTTATAACAGGTGTTTCTTCTTATCTCTAGATTTTTTTACTAATTATGAAAGCTTGGCCTTAGCTTAGGTTTTTTCCAAGCTAGCTCTTAAACTTAATTATATTAATCTACATTATGTCACATGGCTCATTACCTTTCCTCAGTATCATATGTCCAGCTTCCTCTATGTCTGGCTGGTGACTCTCCCATGCCTCAGATTCTTTCCTAAAATTTCTGTCTCTCCCTGGAAGTCCTAACTATCTTCTCCTGCCTAGCTATTGACCATTCAGTTCTTTATTAAACCAATCAGACAGTGCCCTAGGCTGGTGTGGAAGGACAGACACATCTTCACACAGTGTACAAAAAGATTATCCCAACATAGATAAATATCTGTCTGTCTGTCTATCTGTCTAGATAAAATTTTACATTAATAAAAAGTTCTTTATAGCAGCTTTTATATTGCAAATGAAATTTGGCCAAGTGACATTGCATAAGGATTCTGCAGTTCAGCCTAATTATAGGCTGAAAATATAGTTCACTGGTAAGATACTCTTAACTAGAATGCATGAGGGCCTTACGTTCAATCCCTAGTATTGGCAGGGCAGGAAAGGGGGTGTTGCAAAGAGCAGTGTATCAATATAGTTTATTAAACTTTTGAATTTCTGTAATTTTAAAAAATTTAGAAATTACAGAAAGAATTTCTCCTATGTAATTCCCATAATTAATTTTAAAATTCTGTATGTTTATCCTTTATCTAGCCATCATATGACTAATTAACTTGACAATCTTTTCTTTGAATAGGGAGAAGTGTGACACAGAAGTTTGCCCTTCATGAAAGATTATAGAACTTAGTATATTTTGATAACTCATTAGCCTGATTATTCAGTTAACTGCAGCTCTGTGTTATTAATTCAGCTTCCATTAAAGCTGCTCAGTAAACACTCTTTCTGGTCTATCTTTGGGAAAGTTGACTCATTTTCAGTAAAGGAACTTAACCTATTTTTGCAACATTAAACTATTTGCTCTTAATGGACATCTAGGCTGATTTACCTATAAATTTTTACTATGTATTTGCTTAAAATATTGAGACTGGAGAGATGACTCAGCAGGGCACTTGTACTTGAAAAGGACCTGGGTGTGTACACTGTGTACACACATACTTGCAGGTAAAAAACATGTGCACCTAAAATAAAAATGCATGTCTTTTTAAAAATTAGTGCATCTTATTATTACTGTTTGCTACCATGTTTAAAATTGAAAAATTAACCCCACCACCATCTCTTTCATCCCCCATGCCATTTTTTTATCTTTCTGTCTAATTTGTTCATACTCTTGCCCAAGGGAACACTGTATTCCTAGCTTCTAGAACAGTACCTGGAACAGTGAGTACTGACTGTTCCTTTGTTAAATGAATAGATGGAAAAAACAAGTATCTACTATGGTTTAGAGACCATGTTGTCTTTTATAAGTTAGGTTAATGAGAAAATAGACTTTAAAGGGTTAATTTGTCTAATACCATTTACTTTATAAATGATAGAGCTGGAGTTAGAGGTTGAATCCTTTGGTAGCAGGTCCTAGGCTTTTAATTTCAGTGGAAATTGTATGATTTATTGAATTCTTTTTTTTTTTTAAACAGGAAGAAGAGAATTTATCCAAAGATTAAAACTTGAAGCAACCTTAAATGTGCATGATGGCTGTGTAAGTAATGTTTAATTCTTAACAAAAAAGTGACTTTAATAATGTTTTTCAATGTCTGATAAAATGTCTTAATCCTCTTAGAATGAATTATAACTGACTTAAAAATTGGAAAAACAAGCCTTTAATCCCAGCACACGGGAGGCAGAGGCAGGCAGATCTCTGTAATAGAAGGTTTCTGACCCGGCCTAGCCATAAGGTCTGGACCTACCCGCTACTACTTAGGCCACCCTTCAAAAACGACTCAGTTGCTTATATTAATTTCATGCTGTTCGACCTATGGCTCAGACATATTGCTAGCTAGCTCCTGTATCTTAATTCAACCCATTTTCATTAGTCTGTCCTGCTGCATTCCCCTTGGCTCACCTCTGTTACTTTTACATATTGATTCTTGGGCAGCTGGATGGTGTCTCTCGATTCTGCCCTCCTTCCCCTATTTATGCTATTTCCCTGCCTATTTCTAAGATGCCTGCCATAGGCCAAGACAGCATACAGAAAGACATTCCCACATCAGATCTCTGTGAGTTTGAGGCCACCCTGGTCTAGAGAGAGAGTTCCAGGGTGGCCAAGGCTACACAAAGAAACCCTATCTTGAAAAACAAGAAAAAAAAGACAGGGGGAGGGGGTTGGGTTGGGTGAGATGGTGGGTGAGTAGGGATAGATAAAATTTTTGAATTAAAACATTAAGGTGTGTTGGGTGCATATTTGTAATCCCAGTACATGTGAGAAGAAGGCTGGAGAATCAGGAATTCAAGGTCATCTTCAACTATGTAGTGTGTTCAAGGCCAACCTGAGCTACATTGAGACCTTATCTCAAACACCCACACACAAAATCAAAACAAAACACAAGCATATTTGAAAAAAGATGTTTGAGAATTTCATACAGCACACTTTGAACATAGTCACATATACACCTCTGCCCTGAAAGCTTATTTTTGAATTTAGAAAAATGTGTACAGGGTTTGGTTGTTGTGTCTGACGGCCAGGTGAGTTTTCTCCTCACGAGGCTTCCATTTCATTCACTTGATTGAAGATGCTTTCATGAGAATTATTATGACTCTCCTATCTCCAGAGCCCTCACTTTCTTCTTTAGCTGCCGTTAGAATGTCTCCTCACCATGTTAAGTTCTCTTGGTTTTCTTTCCACCTCATTGACTGACTGACTGGTCTACTTTAAAACTGTGTGTGTGTGTGTGTATGTGTGTGTGTGTGTGCGCGCGCGCGCGCGCGTGCGTGCGTGCGTGCGTGCGTGCGTGCGTGCGTGCGTGTGCTTGTTTTGAAACAAGGTCTGTTAAATAGTGCCGGCTGTCCTGGAACTCACAGTAGGCTGAGCTTTATCAGTTGCCTACTAAGATCAGTTCATTGTCTCATTTCTCATTACCCGAATTAACCCTAGTCCATCTCTTTTTGTCATTGTAAATTCATTTATATTTTTAGGCTGATCTGCTAATAGTGGGTTATCAGTTTTATCTGTGGTGTCGTGTGTATTTTCTACAATTTTAATATTCTAGTGCTTTCTCCTTATGTCAGGCAGGGATCAAACTCAAAGCCTGTGCATGCCCTCACATACTTGAAGCTCTGTGGTTACTTGCGCTCCTCAATTTCCTTGCACACCCTGACTGTGTAGTTTACTGTTATTATTTTCAGGGCAGTCTGTCATTATTGTTTCAGATGTTTCTTCCCTTTCACTTCCAGCCTTTTGGTTTCCCATAGACATGGATTATGTACTTTTGTGTTTGTATTACAGTCCTTGGATATTCCCCCTCCTCCACCCCCAGACTTTGTTCTCTTTATATTTTTTTTAAGGGTTCTATATATCACTGAGGTCAGATATTTCTTTCCTCAACTATGTCCAATTATCTAGCCTATCAAAGTGATTCTTTATTTCTGTTAAGCTGTTATTGAACTCTAGCATTTACTGTTCTTTTTTTTTAGAATACCCTCTCTGCTTTAGATCGCCCATTCTTATGTTCTGTCTCTTTATTAACATCTTTAACATATTGCAGTTCAAGCTTTTCTACTTAGACATGGTTTCCTGCAGAGGTTTCCATTCTGTTCAAGTCAGGATTGCCTGGTGTCGTTGATCATACTGGTAGTAATTTGTCTGCAGGATACAAGAACAGTGGTTGATTTTTGCAGTTTCTTGAGCCTTGTAGGATGTACCAGTGGTTTCTAGAACTCTTGTATGTAAACCAAGAACTAAAGTTGTGTTTTTCAGTCTGTAAACTTTCCCTTATAGACAGTAGCTTTATTAGTGTTGGAAATTTTGTAACACAGGTAAGTGAAAGATGGTTTGCTTTTTTTATGTTCAGTTTGCTTATATTTCTCTTTTGTTTTTTGCTTTCTTTTTAGGTTAATACAATCTGTTGGAATGACACTGGAGAATATATTTTATCTGGCTCTGATGACACCAAACTTGTAATTAGTAATCCTTACAGCAGAAAGGTGAAGTAGTTAAATATGTATAATTAGTTGATAAAAAGAAAGCTAGGAATGAAGAAATTATAATCACAGGATATTTAGAACATATTTTTATTAAAGTGTATAATTTAGATGATATATATAGGTACTGCAGTTTCATTTAGAGCATGTAAGATTTTTGCTTGCTTGTTTGTTTGTTTGAGACAGGATCTTTCTATGTATCTCTGGCTGGCCTAGGACTCACTGTGTAGACCCCAGAGATCCTCTAGCCTCTGCCTCCTGAGTGTGGGGATGAATGGTATGTACCACTATGTGAAACTCAGAGCCAGATCTCAGGGAGAGGCTGAGATAGAGAGGAAACACCACAGTCAGATCTCACCCAGCTGTCTTCCAGCTTCCTCAGCCTAGCTTCTCCTGGCTTCTTCTGCCTGCTCTGTCTTTCTATGCCTGCCTTAAATACCTTCTTTGCTCAGTTAGGGCATGGCACCACCACTGCCTGCCTGAGAGCCTGGAACTCCTTCTGTAAACCAAGATGACCTCAAACTCATATTTGTTGGGATCAAGGGCGTAGGTCACTACTCCCAGACATTCCCTGTGCTGGGATTAAAGATGTGAGTTACCACTGTCTGATCCTCCTAGACTGACTGTGGGTAGATCCCTCTGATATCTCAGACTGGTTTTTATTAAATTTGAAACATATCCCCTACAACTATGCCGTACTGAAATATTTAATTTTTCAATG
Organism: Phyllotis vaccarum; assembly: GCA_033318265.1. NCBI lineage: Eukaryota > Metazoa > Chordata > Mammalia > Rodentia > Cricetidae > Phyllotis > Phyllotis vaccarum. Next base: position 28,457,491 of record JARWLC010000017.1, read on the forward strand.
TGCTTTAGACTTGAGAAAATTAAAATATCCTTTAACTTTATCCAAGTGGTTAATAGGCGAATGATACCTCAGTAACATTATTTGAACAAAAGAAGATATTGTATTTTTCTTTTCAATAACGTTAAGGTGTTTGAATGAGTGGATTTTGTTTACTGTTTTTATTTATTTGTAGTATATTAGAAATAACTTTTTGCTGACACAGACCTGCAATCCTAGTACCCAGGATGTAGAGGTAGAAGGATCTTAAGTTTATAACTATAATCTGGGTTATAGTGTCAAGACTGCCTTTAGGACCTGGAGAGATGATTCAGTGGTTAAGAGCATTGGCAGGTCCTCTAGAGGTCCTGAGTTCAATTACCAGCAACCACATGGTGGCTCATAGCCATCTATAATGGTGTCTGGTACCTTCTTTTGGCATGCAGGTATACATGCAGATAGAGTATCATATACATAAAATAAATGAATGTTTAAAAAGATGCCTCTAGGCCAGCAATAACTTAATGTTGTTCCCCATGGGTTCATATAATATTTCAGTTTTCACTATTTGTGAAGCAAACCTTTCTCCAAATACACACTGTTTTTTTTTTTCATGTTTAAGAGCACTTCAAAGGGCAACTATTCACAGCAGAATTAATAGCGTACATTATTTAAATTGCATTACTTACTTTCTAAAGAGTTGGGTTTGAATATCTCAGTAAAGCCTTGTTTAAACTTGTATATCATAACATTAGTCTCAAGTATTTTAATTTTAAATATTTAGAAGCAATATCAGAAACATTAAAGGGATTTTTATAATTAAATTTTTTGTAGCTGCTAATGATATTACTTTAATGAGCTCAGCATATTTAATATATTTGGTTACACCATTAATTTTATACGAAGGGATAAAATTTACATTTTTAGATTATTTTATTTTATGTGTATACGAGTTTGGCCTGCATGTATGTCTGTGCTCCTCTTGCATATTTGGTATCCATAGAGGTCAGAAGGTATTGGAGCCCCTGGAACTGAGTTAAAGATGGTTGTGAACCACCAGGTGGGTTCCGAGAACTAAGCCTGGATAATCTGCAGGAACAATGAGTGTTCTTAACTTCTGAGTCATCTCTCTAGCCCCCAGGATAAAACTTTTTAAAATAAAAAATAAATAAATAAAATAGTTTTTTATTTTTGTTGTTTTGTTTTGTTTTTAGACAGAATCTTACTGTATAGCACTAACTAGCCTGGAACATTCTATGTAGACCAGGCCGGGTTGGAACTCACAAAGCTCCATCTCCCTCTGCTTCCCCTATGTTGGGATAAAAAGTATTCCCCATCACCCCCAGGTAAAGCTACATTTATCAGCCCAGAGGTAGTGGTGCATGCCTTTAGTGTTAGCACTCGAAAGGCAGAGGTAAGTGCATCTTTGTGCATCCTAGGCCAACCTGATCTACTGAATGAGTTCTAGGATAGTCAAGGTTATACAGAGAAACCCTGTCTCAAAAAACCAGTAAGTAAATAAATAAAATGATTAAGTTTATCATGTAGTCTTTGTGAAGGTAAGTACTACCAATTTCTTTCTTTTGACTCCTAAAATATTGGGAACTTTTAAATTATGCTTTGCTTTTTTTCTTCCTTTTTCTTTTTTCCATTTTTTTTTTTTTTTTTTTTTTTTGGTGTGCGTGGGGTGGGAGGTATTGGTGTGCATATTTGTACATGTACGTTTTGTATGTATATGAGGTGCACATGTGTGTAGGCATCTGTGCATGTGTGCATATATATATATATATATATATATATATATATATATATATATGCAGAAGCCCAATGTTAGTCTCAGGAATCATCTTCGATCATTCTTTACTTTCTATATTAAGGCAGGATCTTTCAGTTAAGCTATAGCTGAGGTTATGGCTAGCTGTCTAGCCTGCTTACTTTGTGAGTTTCTGGCTCTGTCTTCCAAGGCTGAAGTTACAAATGGGCTGTTTGCACACTTGGCATTTACATGGTTGTTTCTGGGGAATCCAAGTTCTGGTCCTCAAACTTGTGTAACCTTAACCCTGAGCCATTGCTGTAGCCTTATGTTCTATTTTTTTAAATCTTCTTCTTTTTTTAAAAATCATTTTATATATATGATGTTTTTTATACATATATATCTTTGTGCCACATGTGTTCCTGGTAGACCTGCAAGGCCAAAAGGGGCATTGGATCCCCTGGAACTTTGAGTTACAGAATTATGAGCTGTAATATGTATGGCTTTAGGGAATTGTGTAGGGAATTGAATTCTAGTCTTCGAAGAACAATAACTGTTCTTAATCTCTGAGCCATCTCTTCAGCCCCCACTTGTTTTAAAAATATTTTATTTTTATTTTATGTGTATTTGTGTTTTACCTGTATACATGTATGAATACTATGTGCATGCTAGATATATGAGGGGGCCAGAAGAGAGGACCAGACACCCTGAAACTGTAGTTACTGATGGTTGTTGACTGCCATCTGGGTGCTGGGAACCAAATCTGGCTCCTCGTGGGAGTGGCAAGCACCTTAACCCCTGCCTTTTATTTTTTAAAGACTTTGCCCCACCTTTGAAACACTGTATAGCCCTGGCTATCCTCAAACTCACAGTAATCCCCCTGCCTCAGTGTACCCCGTGACTGAGTTAAAGGTATGGTCTATTCGGCTTGGCTCCAGCCCTAGCTTTCTGCATATATAATTAACAAAATAACTAAGATAATTAACTTTAAAAGAAGAAGGGGTTGTTTTGGCCTGTGGTTTTGGAGGTTTCAGCTCATAGTTCATTGGCTCTGTTGCTTTGGGTTTATGACTGGGCAGCATATCACAGCAGGAGATTATGACAGTCCTGCCATCAATACTAGAATCCTACAGTGCTTTTCAGTTGTAACTCCCTGTAATCTCCCAGAGTTTCCACTTCCTCCCAAGGTTGTTTTTTTGGTTGTTTTTGCTTTTGTTTTTATAACCCTGGGGGCCATTCCTTTAAATATAGGTTTGTACCACCCCCAAAAGTCAGCATATTCAAGATCTAGCCTAGAGTGATTTTTTTTTCAACAACTAAATTTTTTGTCCCTAAAGCCTTTAAAACAATTTGTAAATTTATAATTTTTATTTTTATTTAATATATTATAATTTATCACTGATGCTGGGGTTTGTTGCTGTTTTGTGTGTTGAGTTGGGGTCTTGTTGTGTAGCACAGGATGGCCTGCAACTGGCTGTCTAGCCTAGTCTGAGTTTGAGCTCCCAATTCTGCCTGTTGCCTAGGAGCTGAGATCATAGGGGTTTATACTGATGTTGTATGTGTTACTCTTTGTGATACTTGTTGTTATTTGTCCCATGAGACAAGCAAGCCAACTTATGGCTGCATTGTCACATAGCTTCCCCTCCTCTTTGTTTTTATAAGGCACAGAAGTTTCCGTTCAACTTAGAGTCTGTTGTGGAGATAGATATATCAGCTCGTTAAGCTAGTCTTGTATTTTACTACTGTAAGTAATGACTCAGTGATTTTACAGATTCCTTTTATTGCTAGAGGTATAGCTTTAGGGTAAGTTCTTAGAAATTCACCTGCCTGGGCATGGGGTTGACACAGTGGTAGTTTTGTGAATTCTTGATGAACTCTCGTATATCACTGTAATTTGCCCACAGGCTGCTGTGACAGGCTGTTGTCATGCTTCTCAACTGTCTCCAATCTGTTGAACAATAATTGGTATCTCAGTACAATTTCTGTTTCCTTTATGAATAATATTGAGCATTTTTATAATTTTAAGGGTTGTTTGTTTATCTTTGGATTGCATTCTGTGTTTTTTGTTTGTTTTTGTATTTTAAGTATTGGTTATTTTTTTCTCTCAATTTTTAAGTACTAAGGAGAATCAGTTCCTGATCTGCAGTGCATATTGCAAATATTAAGTATGAATAATAACCTTTATTTCTGTCACAGTAAGAAATTAGATATTGAATTTTGCTATATGCTCATCTTACCATTTTATTAATTTGATTTTTAGTCATTTTTATTCTTTGTCTTGAAAGAAAATGAGTTAATCATCAAGTACCTACTGTTTCAAAAGTCAGTCCAAATAGTTCTTTCTTAGTTACTAGGAATTTATGAGTGAGAGAGGTAAATAATTTAAATAAGAAGTGTGCTGAAGTTGCCTTTCAGGGAATTATTTCATTTGGTGATAATTTTCATATCTCAGAACAAAAGAAAATGTGTGAGATTCTGATTTTTTTATAATTAGTTTGGAATCAAACACTAATCTTTTGTTGAGAATGTTAACGAATTTATTACTAGTTGTGATTATATTAAACATGAATGTTTCTCACTAGGAAAACAATTACTTGCTATGAACTACGTTTTTTTTGTTGTTGTTGTTGTATGTTGTAGGTTTTGACAACGATCCGTTCAGGGCATCGAGCAAATATATTTAGTGCAAAGTTTTTGCCATGCACAGATGATAAGCAGATTGTGTCTTGCTCTGGAGATGGAGTCATATTCTATACCAATATCGAGCAAGATGCTGAGACCAACAGACAGTGCCAATTTACGTGCCATTATGGAACTACTTATGAGGTACAGTGTTGTAATTCATGTGTAAATGCATGCTTTTGTATAAGTATATAGATGTGTCTGTGCATTTGTTTATACATGCATCTATATTTTTTGGTATAGAAATTTTGGCAGATTGCATTTTACTAAAGCATGTCTGAAAGTTTATCATGGTAGGTTTTATGGATAAAATTATAAAAGATTCGAATATTAGTATTGTAAGATGAATTTGCAGTTGTTTAAATAATCATGCTTACACAGGTACTAGGCCTTCTCCCCCCTTTGTGCATTTATTTATTTATTTTTAATTAATTTTAAGGTAGCATACAAAGATAATGGGTCTTATTGTGTCAGGTGCCAGCCCTTTAAGATGCACCTACTCATTACTACATGATTGTGTAGGAGGTTTTCTCGTCTGAAAGTGCACTGCCTTACCAGATTCATTTCTGTCATCCTTCCTGTGTAAGTTGTTTTGCGTTGCAGTAACACAATAAAGTTGGCCCTAAACTCACAGAAATCCATCTGCTTCTGTCTCCCAGGTGCTATGATTAAACGTGTGCATGACCACGCCTAGCCTCCCCCACCTCCTGTCCCAATTCCCGACTGTCCCCTCTCCTCACCTAGCTTTGTTACTTACTTTTTCAGTTTCGTGTAGCTGTCCTGATTTCGTGATTGCTGTGTGTCTGCGGTGACTTGGAATCCTAGTCCTTTGCTTCTGTCTCCCATGTACTGGGATTGTTCGCAGAGCCCATCACACCTAGCATGATCCCTCCACCCTGATTCACTTTGCTGCCTCAGCTGGACTAGAACTCAGATATGTAGGTCAGGCTGGCCTGGAACTCAAGATAAGCCTACCTTTTCCTCCCCAATGTTGAGCTCAAGGGTGTGTGTCATCATGCCTGTATGACTTAAACTTCTTAAAAATTTATTATGTATACAGTTTTCTGCCTGTGTGTATGCCTGCACACTACAAGAGAGCACAAGATATCATTATAGGTGGTTGTTGGCCACCGTGTGGTTGCTGGAAATTGAACTCAGGACCTCTGGAAGAGCAGCCAGTGTTCTTAACCTCTGAGCCATCTCTCTTTAAAATGTCCTACTATGCTAATTCAGAGTTATCTGTTTTCCCTTCTCCCTTAAATTTGTTATTGTTTCTGGGACTGATTTTTATAAATTTTGTTTTGCTCTTTGTTTTAGTTAGGGTTTCTTTTGCTGTGAAGAGACACCATGACCACGGCAACTCTTATAAATAAAAACATTAATTAGGATGGCTTGCTTATAGTTCAGAGGTTCGATCCATTATCATCATGGCAAGCAGACATGGTGTTGGAGAAAGAAGTAGCCGAGAGTCCTGCATCTTCCAGCCAATAGGAAGTCAACTGAGGCACTAGGCTGTGTCTTCGTGTGTGGTCACTAAGTCCCTTACTGGGTCAGCAACTGGACTGGACACATTTTCTAATTTGGTTTGTAGACAGTAGGACACACAGTGAAAATGACCCTTTCATCTCAGAGTTGAGTCAGCAGCAAGTTGCAAATGTTTTACTGATAAAATAACTTCATAAGTAAATAATTCAGCACTATTAACTCATGAAAGTTGACATAATAATCCTCATGTGAACTAAGTCAAAAGTCATATCTTCCTTGAAATATGCATCCCAGTTATTTGTGCTAAGTATGCTTTTATAATTGCCTTTCTGTGGTGTATAAGTCTTATTATTTTGTATTTATAAACTTGTTCAATAAAAGCAAAGAACCGAAGTTTCAGAGAAACAGATACAATATACTTATACATATGGCTTTAAACAACATGATTTTTTAAAATCTGATTTTTTAATTTTTTAAAATTCTGAAAGTCAGCTAAAATTTTTGCGAGGCTCAAATTCAAGTGTTTATGGATCTGTGAGCCTTATGGTTTTTAACCTTTTCCACCTCTATAACCTTTATACACGGTCTGAATCAGGGTTCCTTCCTCTATCTTTTAAGTCAGCAGTCTTCAAAACTTTTCCATTACCTTGTGGTCTTTTCTGACAGACACATCTTTGCCTTATTTGTTAACTCATGATGACTCTTATAATTATTTTGGCTCCATATGGATAATTCAGCATAATCTTCCTTCAATATCCTCAATTTAAATATACTTCTAAAGTTTAATTGTTCAAAGTTTATAATTTTGGAAAACCTTCTGTGAAGCTATATTAATATAATTTCAAGTAATCGTCTTACAAGGCTGCTGTATGTCTGTGTATTCTCTGTTTTAAATCATTCTTTGGATAAGGTATAGATAATGACTTACATGGATAGTTTCTTGCGTTTGCCTTTAAAGATGTATCAAGAGCCATGTGTTTCTAAGCCACCTGTTTAGTTGCTCAGTAGTGTTCCTTGTACTTTTGTTTTGTTTTCAGATTATGACTGTACCAAATGACCCTTACACCTTTCTGTCCTGTGGTGAAGATGGAACCGTTAGGTGGTTTGACACACGCATCAAAACTAGTTGCACAAAAGAAGACTGCAAAGATGTAAGAATCCAAGTCTTATATAAGGGATTTTAAAAAATTAATTATGATTCAATAAAATACCTTTGGAGATAATTTTATTTTGCTAAAATTTTCAATCACAAAAGTCTTTAATCTCAATGAGGTTGAGAAACTTCTATTTCAGTTGTCCATTTAAATATATTTTTATAGGGAGTAGAGAGATGACTTAATCCATAAAGAACTTGTTATGCAAAGCATAAAGACCTAAGTTTTAAACCTGAGAGCCCAGGTAAAAGCTGGCAGGGCAATGTTCATCTGTAATCCTATAGGCAGATCCCTAGAGCTTACTAGTCAGCTACCCTAACTGAAATGATGAGCCTCAGAGTTAGTGAGAGACTGTCTGAAAGAATAAAATATAGAACAATTGAGGACGACCCCTGACATTGACCTCCGGCCTCTGCACCCACACTCACTCATGAAAATGCTCGTACACACATATACACATCCACTTCTCACAGACACACACACACGTGAAAATATAGGTGACAATTTGTCTAGTTTTATAAAAACCTGGAGAGTTTATCTCATTTGCTAAGTAGACAATTGGGCTTACCAAAACAGCAGTGATTAAAAGTGGGTAAAAATTTAGTTAGTATCTTTCCCTTCATCTTTTAAAATAATAATTTTTTTGTTTCTTTTTAAAGAAATAATCAAATTTAGCTCACACCCCAAAAATTTGCTTACTTATTAGTATTTTATGAATGAATAATACTTAAAATTTATAAAAGGCCTGAGCCAGGTGGTGGTGGCCTTTAATAATAGCACTCAGGAGGCATAGGCAGGCAGATCTCTGTGAATTCAAGGCCAGCCTGGTTTACAAGGCAAGTTCCAGGACAGCCAGGGACACACAGAGAAACCCTGTCTTGAAAAACAAACACAGAAACAAAAAGGTCTGAAAAAATGTCTTTTGGCTCTAGACAGCTTCTCCCAAGAGTTTTATCTGTTATACACTCTGAAAAGTACAGTAGATCTCTACTAAATAATGAAAGTAGTTAATGAAGTAAATACTGTCCACTTTATTTTTACTAAAAAGCAGAAAAAAACAAAACAAAACCAAGAATCATTAGTAATCAAGTTGAATACTTACTAACTAAACCAGTCAACCTAACCACAAAAAGGTTGTATATTTGAAACCAATGAGACAGAAAATAAATGCAGAAACAAATTTATTCACTTATTTATTTATTTTTGTTTTTTTAAGACAGGGTTTCTCTGTATAGCCCTGATTGCCCTGGACTCAGTCTGTAGACCAGGCTGGCCTCAAAACTCAGATATCCACCTGCCTCTGCCTCCAAGTGCTGGGATTAAAGGTATGTGCTACCACTGACTGGCATAGAAAAGGACATTTTAAACACAAAATTTTGCTCTGTTTTATGTAACATATATAAGCACATATATACATTGCATAGAAAGGTGAAATACGTTTAAAATATCAGGTATTTAGGGGTTAGAGATGTAGCTCAGTGGTAACCTGCATGCCAAAGGTACTGTGTTTCAATCTCAGTATTGAGGGAAAATGTGTATATTTGAGTGTGTGCACACACACATATCATACACACATTTTTATACATTTTCCCAAATTATTAAAAAGTTATATTTAACACTGTAAGGTGTACCCCTCAAGAATAAAAACCACTGGGAGAGATAACTTCCTCCCCTTGAGAAATGGCCTGAAGGGTGGGGGGTAGATACTCTGCAGACTCAGGGCAGTAAACATCATCAGTGCTGGGACCTGTGAGCACTACTGCAGGAAAACAAGAGCCAGGCCAGGACTGGTTTAGGCATTTAGGCGAGAAGGACAAGAGAGTTGCGCAGTAAGGGGCTTCAGGTACACAAGTGAAGAGTAGAGAAGCCACAGAGCTCTGTGGTCCCTTCTTCTCATTTGTCTTCTGCTTATATAATCTCTGAGTTGTCCTTCTTGAAGAAGTAGCAGAAAGCCCATCACCTTGGTACTTGCCTTAACTTGACATAATTGCTTTACCTTTACGTATTCTGGCAGGCGAGCTGATGGTGGTAATTATGGGCAAAGGCAAGACCCTGACCTCCCTCAATGGAGTCCCTCATTCTGTCCTAGGTTGCAGGCTATCTACATATTTTACGTGTGTGTGTATGTATCTGTGTATATATACATATACCAGGTTCTTTGAGAACATTTGCCATGTATTTCTTAGTAAATGTAGATATTAAAACTCATTATTCCAAATGCTTTTAAACCATGTTAAATTCACACTTTAGGAGGGTGCAGGTGTCCTTTTCTGAGTAACATCCTCATAACACAAGGACCACGAAATAGAAGAATTATTCCCTTAGTAAAGCTTATTATATGTGTAGCTAGAAAGTATAAAGAAAATACAGTGACTACAGAATAATTCTTAACTACCAAGATGTTCAAATTATGGAATTGGTAAATGTATGTGGTAGGAATAATACTGGGAGGTTTCCTGTTGGCTAAATATGCTAGAAATAAATTCTAACAGTCTTAAAATAAATTACAAGAGAATCATATTGTTGTATTTTCCATTTTTGTTTTCCTCACTGAATTACAGTGTCTGGGAAGGGCTGCTATCTTATGATGAAAGGAAGCATGCTTTAGAGTATTCACTTTTACATAACTATATATAACTGGTCTCGTGTCTGCTTTTTGTAGGATATTTTAATCAACTGCCGGCGTGCTGCCACATCTGTAGCTATTTGTCCCCCTGTACCATATTACCTTTCTGTGGGTTGTTCGGATAGCTCAGTACGGATTTATGACCGGCGAATGCTAGGCACAAGAGCTACAGGTGAGGAAGCAGTTAGCAAACTTTGGATCGCTTCAAATAAACCTTCATGACATTTTACGTTTTCATAGTTTTAAATTTTGTTAGAAAGTGTTGTTTAACTATTATAGATTATTCAAAGAGGGAAAAGTACTAATTTTTTAATACTCTGTTGGAAACTAGGCATAGTGTTGCATGGCTGTAGTCCCAGCACTCTGGCTGGAGGTAGGAAGGTCAGAAGTTCAGGGTCACTCCTGTTTGAGGCCAACAAGTACAACATGAGACCTTGTCTCTAGAGAAAGCGAACAGACGCTATTGGAATACTACTGTTAACAGTTTATCAATTAAAAGTGTAACAGGAGCTGGAGAGATGTTTCAGTGGTTAAGAACATTTGCTGTTCTTACAGAGAACCTGAGTTTGTTTCCCTGCACCCATGTTAGGCAGCTCACAACTGCACTGGATGGTTCACAACTGTGTGTAATCCTACTCTAGAGAATCTGATGTGTATTCTTCTGGCCTCCTTAGGTGCCTGCACAAGGTACACATACTTACCCCCAGCTCGCTCTCGCTCTCTCTCTCTCAAGCAAACACTTATATACATAAAACAAACTTGAAAAAATTGTAACACTTGCTTCTTTCCCAAGGCTGCATAATAAATTATTCAAAGTGAGTCTCTTAAAATAATTGAAACGTGCTTTCTTGCAGTTCTAGAATTTAGCTGTCTAAGCTCACGATGCCTTAGGATTGGTTCTACTAGAGACCTAGGAGCATCTGTTCTATGCCTCTTTTTTGCCTCATGATAGTTGTTGCCAGTTTTTGGCAATATCAGGAGAACACTTTGCTTTATAAACCTACTATTTTTGAAAGTAATTAGGAGATGCATTGATAAAGGGAAATAGGTTGACTTCTGCTTTAGCCAAACAGTGGAGAGAAGGGTTCCTACTTCCCGTCCGTTCTGTAGCAGTATTATAATGTATGGCAAGTCTGAAAGAGCCAGGGAGTGGGTAGGGTGCACAGTTTAGGCAAACTGTGGAAGTCATATTCTTCCTCTAGCTGTCACCAGGGCTTTAGCTTTTCCTGCCTCCAACATGAGAGTCCCTGGGAAATTTTAATTCTCTGGGACTCATTGTTTTAAGTCTTTAAAGCCAGAGTGGAAGATACAAGTGTCTCTCTTTATCTCCTTTGCTGCCAGTGCAGTTAGAAAAGCAGACTTACGTTCAGTACTGCAGCAATATCCACAGCATTTCAAGCTAAGCAGATATAAATGTATACTACATAGGATTTGATACCCAAGTCCACTAAAAAGAAATCAGGCATGTATACATGTACATGTACATATATACAAAGATGGCTATCAAATATATATCACGTGTTCTGTTATGGGAAGTAAAGGTTTGGGACAGAAACCAATGTCAGTACTAACCAACCTAGATTATCAAATGGGAGGAATACCAGATGAGAGCATTTCTGTGGTTTTTTATAATTTATTTTTATTTTATGTGCATTGGTGTTTTGCCTGCATGTGTATGTCTATGTAAGGGTGTCAGATCTTGTGAGTTACGTTTGTGAGCTCTCATGTGGGTGCTAGGAATTGAGCCCAGGTCCTTAGGAAGAGTAGTCAGGGTTCTTCACCCCTGAGCCATTTCTTCTCTGTTTTTTTTTTTTTTTTATTAATTTTAACTGACAATTTCACACATTTATGTGCTATATTTTGATCCTATTCCTTTCCATCCTTGGGTTCTATTTTCCTCCCACTCCCTGCAACTCTTGTTTTCCAGCGCAGTGTTCCTACTTTCACGTTACCTCCCTCAGTAGCCTGTTGAGTTGAATAGAGCTGCTTGCATGTGCAGAATGTGACAACTTAGCAGTGGCTGCATTTCTGAAGAAAACTGTCTTCCCTTCCCTAGCCTCATGAACTCCCAGTAGCTCTTCAGCTGGGGGTGGGACCTCATGTGCCACATCAGTGTTAGACTGTTGTTGGGTGTATCTTATGCAGGTAACCATAGCTGCTTATGATTTTATGAGTGCAGTAGCACTATTACGTTCAAAACAGCATTTCCCATCACTCCTCCCCATCGTCAGGCTTACATTCTGAGAGATTTTCCATTTTGAACTGTGATGAGTCTTGTCAATTTCAATATGCACATTTTGAGTGAAACTGTACAATAATATGAAATTATATGCTTAATTATTACTCTCAACAGAAGCAAAATGATTTACATTTTTAGCATGACAAGCCTTGACCATGCAGAATTACACAGCTCTGGGGAGCCTCAGCATTTAGCATTCCTGGACCAATTGAACTCTCTTCTCTCATATTGAATTGTACTGAAGACCACCAGTTTTTAAAATGGGATTATAAACTAGGCATTGTTATCAATGCCTATAATACCAGAACTGGGGAGGCAAGAGAAGAGAATCACGAGTTCAAGGCCAGCCTCAACTATCACAGATCACAAAGTTCCAGAATGCCAAGATCTAGAGATGTAGCTTAGTGGTTGAGTACTTGCCTAGCATGTGCAAGTCCTGGGTTTCATCAATACCACCACAAAAAATAAATCAATTTTAGGAACAAGGGAGAGATAGCCAAAGAGTATAGTAAAGAATACCTCCTAGTAAACTAGTTGAAGAAACATAGACAACAGTCCTAAAACCTTACTAAACAATTTTCAAAAGTAAAAGTAAATCCATTATGAGATGTAGATGCAGGAGTGGAAGTCAGATAACAGAAAATAAGAAAAAGAACATTTATGGACTGGGTCTTGGCATAGTTCCATAGTTGAAAGGTAAAGTTTTCAGATCCTTCAGGTTCCAGCAGTTCTCTGTGGTGTTGTGTGCTTGTGAGAGAGGATCGAGTGACAGCCTTGCACTCTGTATGTAGCCTCGTGTTCTTGGCACTTGGGTTGCTGGAGAGTGAGGTTCCAAGTTTTTGGCAGCTCCTATGACTCCTGAATTCCACTGTGGCCTCTTGGGTCCTTCACATTGAGTGTATGTGAGAAGCAGTACTTGTCTTGTAGTTTCTGCTGCTTTCTCAGTAAAGGCATTTTAAATGGAGGTGCTGGGGACTTCAGTGAAGCTGCTTCTGAGTCATCACCCATGCTGGGGTTGGACTTTACAGAGATAAGTTGTTTTTTAACCTGTACTGAGTTTATCTGTCAAATACAGCTGTGACATATAAAGTGACTTGGAAGGAAAGAGCAAGCATATCCCTTCTTGTCCTAAAAGTTCCTCTGAGCTGATCTCTCAGGTGACCAAGGCCCTGCTAGCTTTGAGAAAAATGGACTAGATGGTTATCAAGGCTCCCTAGAGATGACAGGAATTCCTGGTATGCCCAGACACCCTAGACTTCTTGGTTCTAGTGTGTAGGAGGCAGCCTCTTAGTAAAGGGCCCAGAAGATGGTGAAGACTGTGTTGACTCATACATGAGCCATACCTGCTAGAGGAAGCTGGAAGAGAAAGACCATCTAAAGCTGAAACAAAAATAATAGCATATTACTCTTCAACATGATTACAGAAGTCCTGTTTATCTTTCAGATTTTCAACAATATTTATTAAGCCTTTTCCCTTTCTCTTGGAAGACAGAAGAATCATCAGAATTTTTTTAAGAATTAAATTATCTTTAAATTTATAATCTTCTTGAGTTCTTTTTGTGTACTGTGCATATATCATGAGCCATTGTGCATTATTTGGCTTACCTTAGTTGTAGTAACTATGTACATTTTAAATTTAGATATTCTCAGATAATTGATTCATTTATATAGAATACTATACTAGACTAGGAAGAAACCTCAGTACATTTAATAGAATTGGTGCTTAAATTCTTCAACAATATGTTCTCTCAATAATGCAAAAGGGCTAGAGAAATGGCTAAGTAGGCCAAAGAACCTGGGTTTTATTTTGAGCATTCATACAGAGGTTAGCAACTATTTCTAATTCCAGTTCTAGGGGATCTAGTGCCCTCTTTCGGCCTCCATGGACATTGTGCAACATGGTTCATAGATACACATGTGGACACAATACCTATATCATAAAAACTCAATTATTTTTTTAATGGCAAGAAAAGGTTCTGCCATAGGAAGTGGTTTTCTTACATCACATGTATTTTCATTCTCAGCCTAACTTTGTTTTGAGTTTAATATATATTGCACTTCAAACTTAATATTTTGAGTTCTATGTAAAACAAAGAAATTATTTGAACCTATAAGTTACATTAGTGAGGTTAATTATTTTAAAGAGTTGAGGTAGTATCATTTATTCAAAAATCAAACAATGATTTCTAAAATAAATAAGTGATTAAATAAGTAGCCAATAAGCAATTAGAATTTTGCTCAACCTATTCTGCCAAATGTCAGGTTTTCTATCATAGAAATGATCTTAATTTGGATGAAAAGTTTGGAAATGATTTATTGCAGAAGTCAACTATTAGTAAATGTTATTTCAGCAAGTCATATAATCTGGAATTCTAAATGATAAGTTGGTTTTTTGGTTTGTTTGTTTGTATGTGTTTTTGTATGTTTAAATATGTTGTGTGTGTCGGCTTGACATACTGGGTAGAGGGAATTTCAAATGAGGAGTTATCTTAGTCATCGTGGCTTGTGGTATCTCTATATTGAAATCCCCATTTTCTAAATTGCTAATGTCTCTTTTTGGACCTGGGCTGTATAAGAAAGGTGGCTGAGCAAGCCAGTCAGCAGCTTTCCACCATGGTTCTTGCCTCTGCTTCTGATTGGGTTCCTGCCCTGACTTCCTCAATGATGGGTGTAATTGGGAGTATAAGCCAACTTGAACCTTTACTTCTCAAGTTGCTTTTGGTGTTTGTCATAGCAAAAGGACTGGGGCATATGCTGTCTCCACAGCATTCTTTTTTATTTGCTATAAGTTCTTAACTGTTAAACAGAAAGTGATAATTTGGGTTTATATTGCTCCATTACTTCATATATGATAATTAAGGCTAAGAGTTTCTTGTGTTTATTTTATTTATAACAGTACTAATTTTGAATAAATTCCTCTTATTTAGGGAATTATGCAGGCCGAGGAACTACTGGAATGGTTGCCCGCTTTATCCCTTCTCATCTTAGTAATAAATCCTGCAGAGTGACGTCATTGTGTTACAGTGAAGATGGCCAAGAGATTCTTGTTAGTTATTCTTCAGATTACATCTATCTTTTTGACCCCAAAGATGATACAGCACGAGAACTCAAAACTCCTGCAGAGGAGAGGCGAGAAGAGGTAAGTTTCCTTATTCATCGTGAGATGCATGTAACTTCCAAGAGAAGGTAGGAGAGATGATCAGTCTAAGGTCGTCCTTGGCTAAGTAGGTTTGAGGTCAACCTGGGCTACATATGATGCTCTCTTGAAAAAGAAATAGAAAAGTGTTCAAGTAAGAAAATGTATTGATTTTTGAGGGGTTTATGATTTAGGGAGCATATGAAAGAATAGACTAATAAATAGAGCTCTAGAAAAAATGAGTTAATTTTTAAAAGAAAATACATAGTATAAAACCTTTAACATTGTAGATGCACAACAGCAGCATAAAACCGACAGTTGTAGCACTTGGAGGAAAGTCTCTTAAGACAGTAGACAGTGTGATGATAAACATGCAAACTGTGTCCATGCACCAAGTGCCACCCTTACCATATATTATTTACATGTGGGCAACAGTCCCATGCTCTCCCAGTTGTTCTGTTTTTTCATATTACAGATTAGTGGTATGTAACAATAGCCTAGGTACATGTTGCAAAATACATATGAAAAAGTAGGGAAAGTTCAAGAGAACATTTATATAAAAGATGAATGAATTAAATTACTGTGACCGAAATACAGAAGTGACAAGCTAGAAGAGCATTTTTGACAGTATACAGCCATGAGAACGTATTTGGTTTAGCTTGTTAGGCTTTTTGTAACATGCATGCCATGTTAACCTTCAACAATGTTTTATTTAATATTTAAAATTTTATGATTTTATATGTATAGTAATTGTATATATGTCTACAAATCATATACAAGCTTATTGCATGCCAAAGGCCAGAAGAGCATGTTTCATTCCTTGGCATTAGGGTTACAGAAGACTGAGCTGCCATGTGAGTCCTGGGAACCAGACTTTTATTCTCTGGAAGAGCAGCAAGTGCTCTTAACCACTGAGCCACCTCTAACTTTGACCTTCTTATTTTACAATGACCTATGCTTGTTGTATACTTTGGCTTATTGAATGTTGTTTCTTAAATTAATTCTTAATAGTGGTTTGGTATTAGCTAAGTGTTAATGAGCTTATATTATTTGATTTGTGATAAGAGGGATTGAATCCAGGTCCTCACATTGTACACAAGCACTGAGCTATATTCTCAGCATTTTGCACATTTAAAGGAAGAACAGTAGCAAATGTGTAATTCCCATGAGATGAAAAGCTAAATACAGTTGTGAATACTGATGACATGACCACTCCAAGATATGGTTGAAGGGAAGGTTTTTATTGTAGATATGAGAGAGAGGACAGCCAGAGACATCTGGAAGGATCCAGAGCAGAGAGAGAGTAGTAGACTGAATGTGGCCAGCAGACTGCATCTGATCTTGAGTGGAGAGAGAACCAGAGGTGAAGAATGAAAGACAGAAGAGAAGGAGCATAGCCAACACGGCTGGGCTAGAAGGAGAAATGAGAGTGGGGGCACGGTGGGAGCCCATGAGCAAAGGATGAGAATAACCAGGATGCCAATATGAACTCTGAAATGGGGAACAGATACTTGCGATACTGAGGGAGGCTGGAGACCAGCATGTGCTTTGCTATGCTAATATCGCAGATAGCATTTGTCCATCTGCCAGTGATAAGGACATGGCTCTTTTGGCAGAGGGGAGCAAGCTTCACAGATTGCTGAGGAATGATGCTTTTATCTAACCATCAGAACTTGGGCTTGACACGTTATTATAAAATTAAAAAATATTATTTTGTAGATGAATTTTAAGATGTTGAATGTGACAGCATGCTTATGTAAAATAGGAAAATTGTAAGCTATTTAAGAGTTTATTAGACTGGTTGAAGATGAATTCTGCTGTGTCATTTTGTTGCTGCTATGTAATTGCCCCTTGAGACATGTGGGTAAGTACAGTGGCAGTCAAATTCTGTGACTGAGAGATAATGAAGCACTTGAAAGTGTAGGGATGTTTTTAAGTGGGCCAGCCGACTTTGCTATCATAGACCCTGTAGCCAACAATGAGCGCGTCATTAGGAATAATGCTGAATCACTTTATGGAGATATTTTTCTTAGTATGTTTTGTTGAATCAACCAAGTTAAAAACAATTCTAAATTCTGAATTATAAAAATAAATCATACTTATTATAGTTAGCCAAACAAGAGTTGTATATGTATATGAAATTAATGAGCTATTTCTTTTTAATTTCCATAGTTTTTCATTTGGTATTTTATATTAAAACTATGACAATAATATTTAGATCAGCTATTCTTAACAGTTATTTACTAGGTACCTTTGTGCACTTAGATTTTTTATATTAAACTTAAGGAAATAATTACACAAGCTGGGCAGTGGTGGCACATGCCTTTAACCCCAGCACTTAGGAGGAAGAAACAAGTGGATCTCTTGAGTTTGAGGCCAGCCTGGTCTACAGAGTGAGTTTAAGGACAGCCAGGGCTACACAGAGAAACCCTGTTTTGAACTCCCTTAGAAAAGAGAAGAAAAAAAAATGATTACATAGACATGGCCCTTTCATTTAAGCCAGCAAACTACCAGAGTGTCTCTGACTTCCCCTCCCCACAGTACTGGGGTTACGTGTATACCTGACCACACCTACTTTTTATGTGCATTCAGCACTCTTAACACTGAGCCATCTCCCTAGTCACAAGCAACTTGTGAAAATATATAATTAAGTATTGTATATTTACAAAGTAACGGAACTAATATCATTGTTGATACTCTCAATCAACTGAGAAATTATGCTAAGTGAAAGAAGATAGATACAAAGGGCTACATGCTATATTATCCCACTGATATGCAATAATATCCAGAATACACACATTTTTTAACATTTATTTATTTTATGCATGTGAGTGCTTTGCTGAATTTTTGCCCAAAGAGGGCATCATTATAGATGAGAGTCACCATGTGATTGCTGGGTATTGAACTCAGGACCTAAATGAACACAGCCAGTGCTCTTAACCACTGAGCAGTCTCTCTAGCACCAAATAAACACGTTTTTAGAGAGAAAGGGAAAGTAGATTATTGGTTTTCTGGACCTTTGAGAAGGGACAGGTGAAGAGTGGCTGCTGATGGAAATGAGATTTCTTTTGGAGATGATTAAAATGTTCTAGAATCAGATAATGAAACAGTTGATACTTATCTCTAAAAGGTGCCATTTTACTTTGAAATTAATTATTGAGTTTAGTATTGACCCTTTATATATCAATCTATCTACGTATATCTATCATCCATCTGTCTGTCTATCTATCTATCTATCTATCTATCTATCTATCTATCTATCTATCTATCTATCTATCTATCTATCTACCTATCTACCTATCTACCTATCTACCTACCTACCTATCTATCTATCTATCTATCTATCTATCTATCTATCTATCTATCTATCTATCTATCTATCTATCTATCTGTGTCTGTATACATGCATGGCACACATGTGGAGATCAGTACAGCTTTTTAGAAAAGTTCTTTGTAGTTGTTTTGTTTTTTCCTAGACAGTTTCTTTGTGTATCACTGTCTGTCCTGGAACTTGCTCAAGACTAAGCTGGCCTTGAACTGAGAGAGATCAGTGGGCCTGTTCCACTATTGCCTGGCTTGGAGAAGAACTTTTAAAAGCTCATTCTTCCTTTTTGCCATATTGGTTCCTAGACTCAAACTCATGTCATTAGATTTGGCAGCAAGAACATCTGCCCACAGCATTGGCTCACTGGCCTTCGCAATTGAGTGTTGGTTTGGGTTTTGTTTGTTTTTACCATGATCTGTGAATTTGGCAAATGTTAACCAAAGTTAGTTTTTTGTCAACTTGGCATAGACCTAGACATACCTGGGAAGAGTCTCAATTAATGAGTGCCCCCATTTATTTGTTCTGTGAGCTTGTCTATGAAGGCCCAACCCACTGTGGGTGCCTCCACTCTTGGGCAGGTGGTCCTGGGTTACAGGAGAGAGCAATCTGCACCATGGAGAGCACAGCAGAAAGCCACATTAACTCCAGGAGATCTCTGCAGTTCCTGCTTTGGTTCTTCTGACTTCCTTCATGATAAAGCTGCAAAGTGAGAGCAACTCTGTCCTCTCCGAGTTGCTTTTGGCCATGTTGTTATAGCAATAGAAACCAATCTAGAATGTTCGGTAATCTTGGCAAGAATGATGTCAGGGAAAAGATTAAGGAAAGAAAACAGCAACAACCATGGAACACTGACTGTATTGACTTGAGAGAGGACTGGTAGGATAAGTGTAGACACTCTCATGCTTTAGAACAAGATGGAAGAAGCTCTAGTTAGAAAGATAGACGCCCTCTTATGGAACTGTGCTCTGTGCATCAGTAAAAGACCTTCCAGCATAGTGTGAGAGAGAAGCAGTACAAGACAAAATAGAGGAAAGGAATAGAGGAAATAGAGGAATTGCTGACACAAGGTGTCTGAGGATTGAAGGAAGGCACTAAAAGGCAGTGGATGGAACATGTGGGCTTAAAGACTGAATGACACATTCTTCAAGAATGCTTAGGAGTTAGGAAGTTTCAGGTAGAAATAAATTTGTAGAATTCTGCTGAGAAATTGGTGTCATTTCTACAGGGCTTTATTTTTAAAATAAGTAAAGCTATACTTTCTGTATTATAGAAAAATTGGGGAAAATCACTCATGTGGGTTAGTAAGACACAAGTATTAGTGACTAGTCATGTCTAATTGTTATTTCACTAATGGTCAATAGGATTAAAAAGAAAACTTCACCATTACTGTCAAATAAACGGCATGTGTTGTATTATTTGGAGATGTAAAAATGGTTCTTGCTTCTTCAGTACGCAGAAAGTTGAATTCATATTATTACAAAAACTAGAAAATGATTTGGTTCATAAGATCTTGCATCACTGATGCACCTTTTGCTTATACTCTGTTCTTTATCACCTAATATAACCCTTTCTTGGTCCACTTTCTAAACATACACAGATCTACATTATAGAGTAGGCCCCTCTATAAGGCAGAGCATGCAGGTTTTTCTAAGTTTGTGTCTCCTGCTTGATTTTATACTTTCCAGGTCCATCTTTTTCCCTCAGATGCTATGATTTCAGTTTTCTTTATACATGAACTATATTCCATTGCATTTGGATAGAGCAGCAGTAAACATGGATGTGCACGTCTCTGTGGAAGGCTATGAAGATACTTAACATACATACTCTGGAGTTGCATATGGTAGTTCTATTTCTTTATAAAGTAGGAGAAAAAGTTATTAGCTAAGAATGATGGCAGAAAATTGAGACAATTTGAGACAAGAGGTGAAAAGGTGAAATAGACGCTGGGGAGAGCTGGAGAAGTACATGGTCCAGAAAAGATAAATAATATTGTATAACTGTTGGGCGTGGAGGTACTTAGACTTTGTTAGCATCATGGTGTGGTGGCTCAGGTGATTAACTTTCTGCTCTCAACTGGACAGGTTTTAGAAGTCACTGTACATGGTTCATTTCTTTTTATTTCTCTTCTCCCTCTGTCCACCTCTCCCCCATCTTTCCTGGGGATTAAACTCAAGCAAGTACTCTACCACAGAACTGTTTATTTTCTAGACAAACACCACCACCTCCTCCTCCTCTTCTTTTTCTCTTTTAATTTTGAGACAAGGAGCCACTAAGTTGCCTCAGCTGTTCTTGAACATGCTTAAGGAGATCCTGAATTTGTGATCCTCCTGCCTGACCGGGGATTGTAGGCTGGCACCACTGAAGCCAGCTTATAGATAATATTAAAGTTGTATTTGTATTTGTGCTTTTTAGGTTGGGACTAGTGAGTACAGACTGTAGCACCAGTGGATATTTATTATCATGAGCACTATAAAACATGGATACAGCATATAGCAGGATTTCATATGATCTAGCATTTAATTTCTATTTTTAGAGTAGAGAGTTGGAAATGCTCCATTAAAATATACTGCAAGAATTTTGGACTGGGAATTAATTCAGTGGTATAGTACTTAGTTAGCTCAGCTTCACAAGGTGCTGAATTCAATCCCAATCGCCAGAATAAAAGTCGAAAGTAAATCTGTTCTTTAAAATCTACTTCCTTGTGTTTACTTTTCATTATTACCTTGTAGTTACGGCAACCTCCAGTTAAGCGCTTGAGACTTCGTGGTGATTGGTCAGATACTGGTCCCAGAGCAAGGCCGGAGAGTGAACGAGAACGAGATGGTAACTATACTTTGGTCAGCTTTTTTTGTGACAGGATTTATTTATCCTGTCTCTGTGAATGTTTTGCCTGCACGTGTACTGTGCCTTGTGCTGGTGGAGATCAGAAGAAGTCATCATATGACCTGGCACTGGAGGTACAGATGGTTGTGAGCTACTTTGCGGATGCTGGGAATTGAACCTGGGTCCTTTTCAAAAGCAACAAGTACTCTTAACCTCTGAACCATCTCTCCAGCCCCTTATTTCCATTATTTTCTATTATAAATGATACTACAATGAAATCGTAATAATATTTTTGTAGAGTTGTCCAAATACATCATAGGATAAATTCTCAGAAGTGTAATGGCTGAATCACTGGATAAGTATATTTTACTTTTATATACATATATAAACAATCTATCTAATAAATTTTATTTAATGAATCTATAGCCAGAATCTTATTCTAATTATTATAAAGCCTCTTATAATCAAAACAGTATTCCTAAGTATAGTAACCTTGGCTCCATTTTATAATATGTAAATTATAAAATGTAAAGGTGGCTTACATGCCTGTAATTCCAGAACTTGGGAGGTTGTGACAGAAGGAATTACCATAAATTCAATCCAGGGACACATAATAAATTCCAGACCAGTCTGGACTACAGAGTGAAGAGACCTTGTCTCCAAAAAACAAACCATATTAAAGAATTACATGATTGGATAATTACTACATTTTTAAAATCTGACTTCATACTATGTCTTGACGTTTGAACCTGGGCCTTACTGTGTATCCCTCACTGCCTCATAACTGTGTATTCCAGGCTGGCCTCCAAGTCACATCAGTCTTCCTGCCTCAGCCTTCTGAGTGTTGGTTTTCATATTTTCATTTTTAAATGCCCTTAATATCCACAGCACTTTAAGAACATTAAATGTTCTTAATATTCCCTATGATATAACAAAATAAAATACCCTTAAAGGAGAAAAGCAAACAAATGTTTATTTGAACAAAGAAAAAAGTTAGGTTGAAAAGACAAAATACATTCTTTGTCAGCTAGTTGAAAATAAGTGTGGCTATATAACTGAAAGGATTTGATCTCACTAAATACCTGGAAGTTACAGTAACTAATGAGGTTTCTGTTTTAGGGAACCTGAGGTAAAATCTCAAGACTATTTTACATCTGTCTTCGATAATAACATTGTAGTGACAGCAAGCCTTCCACTTAGAATTCACCAGCCCTTCCTACTGGCCACACTTACACCTACTAATAGATGGTGGTGGTGCAGGGGTGGGGAGACATGGTTACCTCAAGAGTAGGCAGAGATGAAGATGCACGTTCACACGCTTGGAGCTCTTACTGTACACACAGGTACTCAGTCACTCATAATTATTATAAAATGGATGGAGACTCTAATGGCTTTTTATACATTCACTCACAGAAGTTATTTATATGATTTGTTTTTTAATTTGTTAATGTCTAACATTTTAAAAGCCTTCAAATCTCAGTTTTTGTATCAGAGATCCTGACTTTTTAGCAAACTTACTAATAAAATTTATGTTGTAATAGGAGAGCAAAGTCCCAACGTGTCACTGATGCAGAGAATGTCTGATATGTTATCACGGTGGTTTGAAGAAGCAAGTGAAGTTGCACAAAGCAATAGAGGAAGGGGAAGACCTCGGCCCAGAGGTAATGTGTCTTACTAGTTAAAGTCACTAGAAAACTGGCAAAAACTGCTTATGGAAGGTAGTCCTGGTGGGTTTTATTTGTTTGGTGGTGGTGGTTTTGTTTTTTAAGTCAGAGTTTCTCTGTGTCCTGGTTGTCCTACTTTCTCTGTAGAGCATGCCCACTAGTAGCTAGTTTTTGTTTATACCATCTGCCTAAACTGAACCATATTTTATAACCAAAGTAGTCATGTGTCTTCTGATTCCACTGGACTCAACTCTAACTTACCTCAAAACAAAGAAAACAAAAGTAAGGTTTCCAGTTGAAGTTTCTTTCCAATGCACTTTGAAAATGAAAGTCTATAAAACTCTAAAGAGATAAACACATGCATATAATTTAAAAAATGTATCTATTTTGTATGTGCACTCTATGTATGAGTATGTGTTACAATGACGTTTCCTGGTCCCGGGCAGCCAGAGGTCCAGACCCACAGACCTGCAGTGCCAGACCGCTTAGCCGCCCACAGCTGCTCAGTCTACTTAAAATGATTTAGATGTTTACATTAATTTAATGTTGTTTGGTCTCTGGCTTAGGCACTTTGTTAGCTTGTTTTTATATCTTAATTTATTTTTATTAATCTATCTTACCACATGACCTGTGGCTTTCTTGTTTTTTTTTATATGTTGTTATTTTGGGCGGCTGGCACAATCTGTCTTGATTTTGCTCTTAAATTAGATTATTGAATTTACTTTGATCAAAAAAATCAGCTGTTAGTCTCAAAATATTTTAAATTAATTTATTGATATAAATTTAAAGTCAATTTTGTTATGCTATATATATTTTTCTTCTCTTGTTTAAAATATGTTTATATAGCTAATTTAAAATTATAATATATAATTAAAAATACGTATTAATTAAATTTTTAGATATACAAAAATATAATTCAAATAAATAATCTTCAAATACTTCTGAGACCTACAAAATATAACATTTAAAATATTTTTTAAAACTTAGACTTTTCTAGACAATAAAACAAATCTACTTCTGACAACACCAATCTACTTCAAAAAAAAATAAAATAAACATAAAAAACTCTATATAAAATTTACTTTCTTTGTGACAACAGTTAGCCACTAAACAAAAACCTATTCTTATTATTAACTACTTAACAATATGCTGTTGAAATTAGACATACAAGTTCCCTAAAAAAGTGACCTCTAAACTTTAACAAAACAAACTAAAATAGTCCTTCAAGTTCCTATTTTTCAAAAAAAACTATCAAATATTCTTCAAAACACACAAAAACCCAATGAACTATACCAAAATAAACAAATCAAATTTCCTACTTAACTAAAATAAAAACTCTAAGCCTATAAACTAAAAACAAATGCCCCAACTTTATAAAAAAAATTTAAATAACTGTCCAAACAACTAAGTGTCATCTCTATCATTTCTAAATTTTAAAAGTTACTTATGCTTTATTTACTTAAATAAATATTGTATCCTTCTATAGTCTTTAATATAGTTAAAAATTAAATAATTATAAATATAATTTTTCTTAACGATTTAAGACATATTAAATATAAAACTTTAAATTCACAAAAATAAATAATAAAGTATTTTCTTTAATTTTACTAAATGCAAATAAACTAAATATTATAATTTTAATTCTTAACTGTTTTGTTATATATAATTTTATTATATTTAAATTAAAACCTTCCTTTTTAATTAAACAAAAATAAAAGAATAATATAAAATGTCTTTCTATATACTGTACATATCAATCTTTAAGTAAAAGACTATTTTAGCCATAACAAACACCATAAAAAAATAAAAAATAAGAATAATTTAAAAAACTAAACAAAGTCAAAACAAATAAAGCCAGCTGCCCCCCTAAAAATATAAAAAACACAAATAAGCCACAGACCACATAACAAGACAAATTAATAAAAATAAATTAAGTTAAAATAAAAAACTAACTAACAATATGCCTAAGCCATAAACCAAACAACATAAAATTGATATATTTGTCTAAATCATTTTAAAAAGTCTAAACAACTACAAACAACTAAAAAAAAAAAATCTAAAACAACAAATCTAAAGTCTAAACCTCTGGTCGCCCAAGACCAAAAAACCATATTATAACAAGTATGCATGTGGAAGTCACACTTGAGGGAGTAAGTTTTTAAACTCATTCAGGCTTGACAGCGGGTATCCTTACCTACTTAGCCATCATACTGGCCCAAGATTGATTATTTTAACAAGACTGTGTCACTGATTCTTATCGGTAGTGAATAGACTGATCAAGTGGACCAAACCACCAATGGCTGTTATTGGTGTACTGAATGTCTTAATTGGGGTTTCTGTTGCTGTAGTGAACAAAAATCAAGTTGAAGAGGAAAGAGTTTACTTGACTAACACTTCCATATCACTGTTCATCTTCGAAGGAAATCAGCACAGGAACTCAAACAGGGCAGGAACCTGGAGGCAGGAGCTGATACAGAGGTCATGGAGGGGTGCAGCTTACTGACTTGCTCTACTTGCTTTCTGGTAGCACCCAGGAGCACCATTGGCTGGGCCCTTCCCCATCAATCGCTAACAACTGGATCATTTGTAGGCATGTTCTCAATTGAAATTTCCCTATATCAGAGAACTCTAGTTTGTGTCAAGTTGACATAAGACTAGCCAGCACATTGAAATTTCATTTATATATGTGTATATAATTTATTATATATTTATTATATACACATATATTGTGGGTGTTTTCAGAACATGTTTCTGAAGAGGTTTGTTTTGCATTTAAAATTTGAGTTTGAGGCTGGAGAGATGGCTCAAGTGCAATTAAGAGATAGTTCAGAGCACTTATTGCTTTTGGAGAACACTTGCATAGCTGCTCACAACTGTCAGCAACTCCAGTTCTGCGGATTCAGTATCCTCTAGGCTGCTTCAGGCACATGCATGCATGTGACCAAAACACTCAGACATGTAAAATAAAAAGAATTAGATCTTTTAAAAACTTGAGTTTGCATTAACATGTCCTTTATTTTTAAGGTGGAACAAATCAGTCAGATATTTCAGCTCTTCCTACAGTTCCATCAGATTCTAATTTGGAAGTGGGTGAGACCGCAATGGATGTAGATACCCCAGCTGAGCAACTTCTTCAGCCTTCTCCATCCTCTCCAGTGTCAGCTCAGGCTCAGGCAGCAGCATCTGCCATAGAAAGCCCTGTTTCTCCTTCTCTGCTGTCTTCTCCAGACAGTGAACAAAGGCAGTCTGTTGAGGCATCTGGACACCATACACATCATCAGTCCGGTGAGGATGTTATTCTTCAAGTAAGCTGTTCATGTGCTAATCTCTGAGAATGAATATCTTATAGTGTGTTGTGAAAGATTGTAAATCTCAGTAACTTCGTGCTGGAATGATAGTCATGGAATGATAGTCAGAATTATTTGTAGTATGCAAACAGCAACCTAAAGACAAACTTGAGGTGTGTCTAATTTGCATGAATTTTTACAAATAGTGACGATTTAATTCACATAGGATAGTTTTTGTTAAGTAGTTGTGATTTTGACATAGTTTTATTACACTGAAAGATTATTTTATAGACCATTATTGATGAAAATAATATTCTAGATTTACTTGCTTCTGTCTGTATTAAATTGACAGTGAAAATATATCTATTATTATTCCTGTTGTATTTTTATTTTTAATTTTTCCTCCAATTTTGAAGTACTTTGAATATGTTCAGAATAGTGAATCTGCAATGGGCTCTTCTCAACAACATAGTGTGCTTTACCAGAAAAATTATTATACTATTTGACTATTATATATACAAAAAGTAATTCTCTTACTAAATCTTTGTCTTTACTTGATGCTAGTAAAAAATATCAGTTCCTAAATTATGTTAGCATATTTTCTCTCAGTACAGTAACTTTTCATGGTTTTTCTCTCAACTATGGAATATACTACTATTTGCAGTAATCTCAGTAAATATATGTATGTATGTATGTGTACATACATAGAGTCTACTTGAAATTTTTACTATACTGTAAATATAGTAAAAATAATATATTTGTTTACTTTAAGATTTTTAAGGAAGCATTTTATTTGATACAGAACAAAAATATTAACAAGGTATATAGCCATGAATACAGCTAGCACCCAGACCAAGACCTCTGACAGTTTCCCAACAGCTTTGCCTCAAGCTATCTCAAATGCAAGATGATGTGGTATTTAAATTAAGTTCTGCTTTATCCCTAGATCTTGTTTTTGGTTATTAATACTCTCTATGGGAATAGAAGTCAGGGTCAACTGCATAACTATGTATAGTTGATCAAAACATAAGCTAAAGCTAAGCTAGAAAGTCAGCTTTTCTGCATTTCACATGGCATTTCAGCCTGAAGGATAATAAAATATTTTGAATTGTTTGAAAAATAGGGCCAGGGGGGTTAGAAGTAGACCAGAACTAGTATAATTAGTAAGGATAAGAAAAGACAAATAACTAATTTTTATTTTATGTGTTGTGTTTTGTCTGCACATAGGCATGTGTACTATCTTTGTGTGTGAGGAGTTCAGAAAAGGGCGTCAGCTTTCCTGGAATTAGAGTGAAATCAGTTGTGAGCCATCATGGAGGTGCTGGGAACTGAATCCAGGTCCTCTGCAAAAGGAATAACGCTTTTGATGGCTGAGCCATCTCTGTAGCCTCAAGATAAGCATTTTTAAAGTGATAGTATGGCTGCAAATTTCTTGAATGATTTTAAGCAATTCTCAGTTAACAGGAAAACATAGCAAAAACTCCTTAGCCCAGTTTTAAGTTCTGCTGAGTCTTAAATGGTCCCAATTGTTCCTTAAACACACATGCAAGTTAAATATTTTGGAGTTTTAAACAATGTTTTTCATAGCTATTTTATGCATTTTCATACCACAATTTAAATTGCTGAACTCCTTTCAGTGTTTAATATACTAAGCACTGAAGAATAGTTTTATGATGACCATGTGGTCATTGTTTGGATATTATTTGGTACTTTTGGCCATAAACATTTCAAGAAAAATGAGGAAATCTTTTTAAGTTAGTAGATGAGACTTTTGCTTAACTTTTATAAGCTATGATTAGAATATTTTTCTATTTTCTCAATTGTACCTCTTCTGAGGAAAATGATTTGGTGTGAGCTGTAGATTATGCCTATAATTGTTTAATGTAGCTCTTTCATTATCCTTGTGCATCTAACATGTCTACAGCAAGGACTTAATGTTTTTGTTTCCTTCTTTTCCTGACCCTTTTGTGCTTACCAAAGTCTATCCAAATCCTGATGGCTTAATAGACACTGGGATTGTGTACTGTGGGGGTGTCCGTTTAGAGCTGTGATTCCTGTCAGTGCCTGTGCAAAACTAAAGTAGAAATGACTGTTGGGCTATCCTTGTCTTGCTTGGATACCTCTGTATTTAAATGTTTATGCTTTCCCTTTGTCGTTATTCATAGTTGGCTTGAGGGACAATGAGGATGAAAAGTAGCCCATTGCTTTGGTATCCATTTCACAGTCTACATCAGAGCCTCTCAGTGATTACTTTAGTCCTTTTGTGCTTTAATTTATTGGCTTATTTTAATAACCCGTGAGGTTTTTGTATTCTTTGATTTTCTTTATGTCACATACTCAGTTCATCAGCTAGTCCTATTGCTACTGTATCTTAAGTATATTCCACCTCTTTACATTTCACTGTCATTCCTTATCTCTTAGTTGGTGTCCATGAATCCATTCTTGTTCTTCTCCACAATAAGCTTTTAACATATTTAATTCGATTGGCAATTTATAGCACTCCATGGAAGCTAATTGTATTTATAAATAGAGCCACAAAAGAACATTCTTTAAATGTCTTTCTGTAAACTTCTGAGAAACTACATGGACTGGCCCTCATACAGCTCTAGCTTGGTCTTACTCTGTCTTTTTATTCTCATATCATAATCACGTTCTGTGTGTACTGATTTCTCTCAGTTCCTCTACTGTGCCAAATTCTCTTTTGTCCCCTTCTTTGTCTTTACCTTGTGGGGATATGTTTCAAGTTTAATGAAAAAAAACAAAAAAAAACCAGTCTGAGATATCAGAGGGATCTAACCATAGTCAGTCTAGGAGGATCAGACAGTGGTAGCTCACACCTTTAATCCCAGCACAGGGAATATCCTGGGAGTGGTGACCTATGCCCTTAATCCCAGCAGATCTGAGTTTGAGGTCAGTTTAGTTTACAGAAGGAGTTCCAGGCTCCCAGGCAGGCAGTGGTGGTGCATACCATTAGTCCCAGCACTTGGAAGGTAGAGGCAGGAGGATCTCTGTGAGTTCGAGGCCAGCCTGGTCTTCAAAGCAAGTTCCAGGACAGCCAGTACTGTTACACGAAAACTCTTTGTCTCGGGAAAAAAAAACCAAAAACCAAACAAAGACTTAAATTTGAAATCTATCCACACACTAACTTTGACTTTCTTACTGTTGTTCTTATCAGAAAGGTTTTCTCTGGTTTAAATACGATTATCTTAAGAGTTCTCTTCCCACTTTCCCTAAAAGGTTGAATTTTTAATAGAACCTTTTTATTTTACAGAAGTACCTATTAAACTTTATGATTTCTTTTCACTTTGATTAATTTATGACTTGCTTCTTTTTACTGGCCTATGATCTCACAAAGATAGGGCATTCATTGCCTGTGGAGACTGTAATAAGAATGTCTATCTTCCTTCAACAATAGTCTGTCTCTAAAGATGTAGTAAGAATATTACAAAACATCAAGTTATATTTTAGTCTCTAGAATTCTATCCCCAACTGATGAACTATGGAAAAGAAGGCTTTTCTATGTGAGCATCCGGAGTGCTGGGGTCACTTGTGAAGCTCACTATCCCACACCATTAACTTTTGATATGTCTGAGAAGCTTTTCTCTTTCTGGAGAGTCTTTTGAGATATTTCATGCCCTGGCTAGCTTTGAACTCTGGATCTTCCTGCCTTTGTTCCCAAGTGCTGAAATGAAAGCCCTGCACCACTACACCCTCCAAGCTCTCCGCAACTCACTCACAACATGTAGGAGACATGCGGTTTTAGATTTCTAGTTTGTCATTTGGGGTCCATGTTTTGTTCTATAATTATAAGCCATACAAGACTAAATAATTTACTTGTTATAAAAATATTTTAGGATATCTTACAGAAATATGTCTCTAAAATCTTCTTATAAATGTAAATGAATAAATCTGGATAGTTAGAATACTGGCAGGAAAAACGTAAGATGGAGGCACAAGTGAAGCAGCGCTGGAATAGACGTGAGGACAGAGTCAGGAACATATGTAAGACTGGAATGGAATTTCTAGTGGTCGGGGAGGGGGGGGGCTTCTCCTTATGTTGTTGCTTCTTCTTGAACTCTTGTATTCTTGAATGTTATTTTAATTGCTACATCATTTCCTGCATTTATAGCTGAGAGATTATGCTTCTATACCCATTCTTCTGTGCATCATTTAACACAACTTTTAAAAAGCAAATTTGTTTATAAAATTACATCTTTAAGAGAAATATGACTTCGTGCCAAATTAAGTTAAATGCTTATAAGTCTGTGTTCTAGTAACAGAACATTACTGTCTTTGTTGGTAATGCTCAGATGTCTCTTTTCCAAGGCAACCTTGCTGAAGCTGGGTTTTTCCTAGGGTAGATTTGGGTAGTTTTTGTCTGCTGCATCATTTATAAGCATTTTCCATGTTAGAGTGGGATGAAAGAGTTTCAATAGTTCATTTTTCTTTGTATTCATTTGGAAGTCATTTAAAACTATGATTAGAGAATGTGGTCATTTTGAACTAGTTGGTGATTTCAGTGTTCAGTTTGGAGCAGAGATTCCTTGAGACTAGAGTCACTTCCAGGAACTCTGTGTTTCTAAGTAAATAGACCACTCAGATTGCAAGAATTCTATTACCAGAACATTTGTAGATGGAAAGGCCTATATGAGGATTCTTATTTGCAAATAACTGCCTTAATTTATAATTTTCAGATTATATATAACTGTTACACTAAATTTTGCTCAGTAGAATCATCACTGGTGAATTAAATGCCAAGCTGTAGAGTATAGGAAAGCAAAATTGTTGAAGCCCAAATAATAGCTAGATCATGCCAGACCCAAGATGGGAAACAAGTTAAAACTGAAAGAAAACTTAAGAGCAGACAGACTGAGTTAGATCAGAGCATTGTACATTGTTTGGCGGGCCCTGCGTGTTGTAAAGATGTAAAGAGGTGCCTTTCTTAGCTAAATTGTAGGTGTCTTTTAATTTGATTTTTCTCCCGTTTTAATGAAATTGGCCTGTTATGAGGAATTGCCAGGAAATTGAGAAGAAGAGGAGAATAGAATTAGTAGTTTTGCATAGGAGATTCTCTGTAGGAGTTCTCAATAGTTTGTTGAGTGTTCATTGTGAAGATTTAAACAAAATAGTTATTGTGTTACATTTCAATTTGATTTATCTTAAGAAAAACTAATCTTCCAGATATTTAAATACATTTATAAACCATATGTAATTTCTTGTTTTTAAAAGGATATAATATGAATCTTTATAGCTCAGCTGCTGTAATATTCCAAGCTAGTAAGCGGAACTCTTTGCTTAGTGTGATATATATCTATTGACATTTTTAAATTCAGTTCTTACTTAGGTTTAGGATGACTTTTTCCTCCTGTTAAATTAACCTAAGATGGGGGGAAAAACCTATGTAAAATGATATAGATTCTTTTTTAATAACTGCACTAAATGAGCATATATAAGATTAAAATAACTAAACCCTGCTGGCCTGGGGCATAGAGCATTATCTAGATCTGCTAATTTTTCTTCAAATATAATTTGACCAATATGTACTCTGATAATGGTAGATTTCTTTTGGGTGTAAAAAACAAACTTTGTAATTATACAATCATATTTAATGATGCTAAAAGCGTTACTATTATGCTGACTAAAATATGGGGTGCTGAAAAGTTTTTAATAGTATTACTGTTTAAAACTGTATTAGCAGTATTTGTCAGTGCATAGTACCTCTTGGGTACTGGAAGGCTTTCTAAGAAGAACTAATAGTAGAAGATTGGTAATTAAATTGTTTATTAATTTTTCCCTTTTATTGAGTAGGGTTTTTTTTCATACAATATATCCTGATTATGAGTTCCCCTCCCTCTACTCCTTCCAGTTCTCACCCATCCAGATCCACCCCATTTTTGTTGGAAAACAAACATAAAAAAATAATATAAAACAAAAACAAGGAAGTTGGAATAGTACAAAGCAAACAAATAGAAGGAAAAGAACTCAAGAAAAGGCACAAGAAACAGATACAGACACAGAAACCCTCTTGTTCATACACTCAGGAATCCTATAAAAGTGTAAAATTGGAAGCCATGATATATATGCAGAAGACCTATAGGGAAAAAAAGAAAAAGCCCTGACCACCAACATTATTTTTAACCTTCAAAGATGCCATTGAATTCATTTCTTTGGCCATTTACTGCTGGGCATGCAGGCTACTCAAGTATAGTTTGTTTCCTAAGTGAGACTCCCTTGGAGGAAACTTCTTTTTGCAAGTGGTTATCAATAGGAGATGGCTTCTGGGTTAGGGGTGAGGCATGTGTTCACTTCTTTCAGCTCTAGAACCCCATCTGATGCAGACCTGTGCAGGCCCTATGCGTGCTGTCTTACTCTCTGAGTTCATTTGTGCTTGAGTCCTGTTTTGTTTAGAAGGCCTTGTTTTTTGGTATCCTCCACCACCTCTAGCTCTTATACTTTCTGCTTCCTTTTATTTTTTTAAAAAACATCTTTTTAATTTAATTTTTAAAATTTATTTTACATACCAACCACAGTTTCCCCTCGTGCCTCTCTAGTATGTTTCTGCAAGCTTCCTTCAGCTTCATCCTGCATCTTCCCCAAAGCATTTTCATATTTAGAAAGATGACTACTTAAGATAAGGAGCTGAGTGCATGCAAATGTCCAGGCCAAAGAAATGAAGGGTATGCAGGAGGAGTTTCTGAGAAAGTAGGACCAGCCCTCACTCATACTCACTGGGAAGTGAGTTCCCGGAACCCTAAGGGGAGGTATGATGGAGATAACCAATTTAGGGCTCAGTGTTCTTAGGTCTCTTCTCTTTCTTTATGATGTCTGGCTGTGGGTCTCTGCATTGGTTCCCAACTCCTGCAGGAGGAAGCTTTTCAGATGTTGGCTGAGCAAGGAACTGATCTATGAGTCTAGCAGAATGTCATTAGTATTTACTTTGTTGATATATTTCTTTGTAGAATAGTAGTGTTTAGTTTTCCCAGGGTCCTTGGGCTATCTATTTTCAGGTTCTTGGTCAGCTGAGCAGCATCGGATATGGGCTCCATCTCATGCAGTGGGCCTTAAATCATATCTGACATTAGTTGATCATTCCACAAACTTTGTGCCACCATTGCAGTAGCATATTTTCACATAGAACACCACTGTAGATGAGAGAGTGTGTAGCTGGGTGGGGTTTATGTTTCTCCCTTGATATCATGCAGGGTGCCTTCCAGTACCAAGAGCACTAGCCAGAGGGTGAAGGCTCTAAATAGGCTTCAGCTTGGCTTCTTCTCTGTGTTCATTGCAGGTGTTGTTTTCAGCTATATGGCCTTGCCATCAGTTGCAGACAGCAGTTTTGCAACAGCCTGGGTTGTTTGGGGGTTCCCAGGGAACCACCTTTGACCAACAACTCAATTAGATGTAGCCCAGTCCCGTACTGGAAGCCTTCATTTGTTGACAAGAGATGTCCAGTTGGGTGGGGCTCTGTCTCCTCCGCTATTTGACTAATTTGTTTAGATTGTCTTCATGTATGTATGAAGATGATAATATGTGTGTATGTATTTTAGGAAGGGCCGACTGTATTAGGCTTCCATACTACCACTTAAATGACCCTTAATACTAGTTGTCTCTCATCATTGTCTCTCCTTTACATCTTCCCTCCCCATCCCCAATGATCCATTCCATTCCTGTTCATCCATAACTATGTATTCTGTTTTGTCTTCCTGGAGAGATCTCTCCATCCCCTCTAGTCCTTTACTTTTTAGCGAACCTCTGTGATTTTGTTGATTGTAACTTGCTTATCATTAACTTAACACCTAATATCCATATAGAAGAGAATGCATACCTCCTATTTGTCTTTTGGGGTCTGGATTACCTCACTCAAGATGAGTTGTTCGGTAACTATTAGTTAGCAGGTTGAAGACACTTCTTTATAAACAGAAGCCATGGTGATAAGAGATTAATAATGATTCAAGTATGCTTGATGCCCCAATCAACAACAAAAACTGACGTGAGCAGCTCAGATGTGATCTGTTGTATCACTGAGAGGCATCAAATGGCTTTCATGACTAAAAGCTCCACATCCTTGGTCTGTTCAAGGACACCTGTCCTACATTTGTCATCTACTTTTCCTGTATTTTATTTCCCTCAATTTAATGTATTCTAACAGCACAACCTCCGCAACCCCCTGCTTAATACACACAGAGTTCCCTTTCACCTTTCTTCCCCACCATCATCTAAGGTTTCCCCTCTACTAACATTCAATGCGTCTGCAGAGTGCATGCTTTCTGTCTCTATCTCATTGCTTCACTGCAGTCTGGTTCTGCCTCGTTAGTACACCATAGCAGCGTTCATCAGTGTTCTCATTGACTTACACAGGACAAAGGTTTCAGCCATCTTCTTTCCAGTAGTGTATTGGAAACCTTGACACACTGGCTTGTCCATCCTTTGAGGACACGCTTTTATGACTTTACCTACAGCACTTTGGTCTTTCCCTCAGTTGTGCCCGCCCTATCCATAGCTTCTGTTTTTTCTTTAAATATTAAAGGGCTCATTTTTTTCCTGCTGTCAGAGGCCTTAAAGTTTCATCATAAGTGACATCCAAATTTCTGTTAGGAATTCTTGACTCTGACATCCAGTCTCTGGTTCCCTTTTCCACTTGGATGGCTCTTAGTTCTTTCCAGAATGAATTGTTCTTTCTTTGTTGTTTTTCACTGTAGCAAATGACAGCTTCTTTTCCTTGTCCCTAGGCCCAGCGTTTCTCATTCTGTCTAGACATTAGCAAGCTTGCAGCCGTTTTCTCTCACATCCCTCACATTTTCCTAGAGCATTCCCCTGCCCTCTCCGCCTACTGGAACAGCTGTGTTGCTTACTGCCTCATGTCCTCGAGGTCCGTATTCAAGCAGCACTTTAGAAGAATTTCCTAAGAGTGTTCACAGAATACCAATCTCCCCTCTCATCTGTTTACCCGGAGACACATATATGCATAGATCTCTGTGTCGGTGTATGTATATTTACAGATAGCTATTTTTCCTCAAAATGTAAACTCCATAGGGTAAGAATTATTTTTCTCAATGCTTTATTGTCCCCCAAACCTCACATATAATAGATATACAACTACCTCTTTGCAGAATTTCATGTAATTTTTCTTTTAACATGGATCATTTCCTCAGAAAAGATTAATAAAATGTTATATAAATCTTTTTGAACTGAAATAGAAAAGATAAGTGGCAATTAGAATATAAAAGGAACATTTTTAAGAATACGACATACAACTTGTAATCTTAAAAAATCTAATGGATTCTAAGAATTATTTCCAGATATGTAATTGTTATTCCTTTTATTGAGTTTTAATTGTTATTTGATTGAAATTAGTTAAGTAACTTTTAATTTAATGTTTTGTAGCTATCATGTGCTATTTTCTGTACAAAGAAAAGAAAAATGATGAATTGAATGTTTAATTTAGAACCTTACAGGCTTAATGTGTAATGCAGTGATCAAATACGTGTGTAGGCCCTATATATTCAATCCATAGTACCATGATGTGAAGTAAAGTACCATAAAATAAAGTAATATAGTGTTTTGCTTATAGAGGGCTTTATTTTCATTAAGTTACTTGAATATTTGTAGAAGTTAAGTATCTAATTTATCAAAATTAAAGACAAACATTTGGTTGTATGTTGATAATCTTGTCTCACAATTTAATGACTTTTTATGTAGTTTGTTTTTAGTATTCATCTTGAAACATGTCTTATTTAATCTTTCTTCTTTTTAAGTGTATAATCAACTTTATATTATTCTTTGTCCTGTTACTTTCTTCTTTCTTTTTCTATCTGTGTCAGAATTTTTAAGGGGGCCTGAGATAGCTTTGCTCCGTAAGCGCCTGCAGCAGCTGAGGCTTAAGAAGGCTGAGCAGCAGAGGCAGCAAGAGCTAGCACAGGCCCAGCACCAACCTTCCACTTCTGATCAATCTCCTCATGAGGGCTCTTCACGGGACCCTCGAGCTTCAGGTTATTGATGTCAAGTGTGCTTAAGCAGCCACTCCAATTGCTTTCTAATACTGCTATGTGTAGTCCAGTGTTTCCCTCCCATTCACATGGGACCTAATAATGTGCTTGCAGCTTTTCCTCCTTCCTGGCAATGTGGCAGTGTTCAGTATCTTCTATTAGAAGGGCAGATTGACAGGAGCACTTCCCAGAGGTGTGACTATACAACAATAGTTTATCTTACTGTAGAACAGTAAGGGAAAGGGACACATATGATGTGGGAATGCCCTTCTTTATGCTGTGAATCTCAATCTTTAAATAAAGGAGCTGCTGGGATCTTGGGAAGGCCCGTTCTTCCTCTCTCTTTTTATCTTTATTTTATTATTTTTTTGTTCCCTGACTGGGAATCGAACCTGGATCTCAATGGTGAGAGCGCAGAACCTTAACCACTAGACCGAGCCAGCCGCCCCAAAAGTGATGTGGGAATGCATTTGTGTGTGCTGTATCTTTAAATAAAGGAGCTGTTTGATGGGTCATGGCGGGCACCATAGAAAAAGTGGGAGGAGAGTCAGTTCAGGTAGGAGAAGCAGGGCGGAGTCAAAGGCAGACCAAGCTGAAGCCGCCAAAGGAACAGCATGTAAGGAGGCACGGGTGAGCCACACGGGCCACGTGGCCCGCAGATTAATAGAAATGGGTTGATTTAAGATGTAAGAGCTAGCTAGCAATGTGCCCGAGCCATAGGCCAAACAGCATGAAGTTAATATAAGTGTCTGAGTCGTTTCTGGGGACCCGGGTGGCGGCGGGCGGATAAGCGGGCCCGGGCAGGTCTGTGGGTCTGGGACCTCTGGCATCCGGGACCCGAGAGAACCCACTACAACACACATATTTGCTACTTTTAAAGCTGTTGAATGACTTTCTAATAAATCTACTGGATTTCATGCCTACTTTGATATTTTTGTGAAAACTTTCTGTATGCCTAAATGAACCTATGCTTATAGACTCTTAGCTCTTCTTTTTTTTAAGTCTGTATTTAACCAGTTTTTTTTTTTATGGACCTAGTAATTATTAGACAATACTAGCGTATACTTATAATAAGTCAGTGATTTTGTTGTTGGTAGTGTTTTGAGGTAGTATCTCACATATCCCCAGGTGGTCTTAAACTTGTGATCTCCTGTCTCATCTCCCTGAGTGTTAGAATTAGAGTCATGAAGTTTGGGGGTTTTTGTTTGTGATATGCTTTTGCTGCCTAGCTCAGGCTGGCCTTGAATTTCCTATCCAAGCCTTATCCTCCTGAGTACTGAGATTACAAGCATGTGCTACCAGTAGCCAAGTTGATTATTTTTAATTATATTTATCTGGAGGGTGGAGGGTGACTTGCAAAGGAATCAGTTTCACTGTATGGGTCCAGGGAAAAAATTCAGTCAGCTTTGGAGGCACTTTTTAAAAGATCATAAAATGAAAACTTTTTTTTAAACTTAAACTCATTTTATCTGGGTCTGAGATGAGTTGAGATCTTGTCTTTTACCTTATGACTAGATGAATCTTTAGCAGTTCATTTGGCCGTTGTCTGTGAATTTTCCAGTTACCAGTTTATTTAAGCACTGTAGCCTACCCCACATAACACATGGCGTAG
The DNA here is from genome assembly GCA_033318265.1 of Phyllotis vaccarum. Classification (NCBI taxonomy): domain Eukaryota; kingdom Metazoa; phylum Chordata; class Mammalia; order Rodentia; family Cricetidae; genus Phyllotis; species Phyllotis vaccarum. The sequence goes on from JARWLC010000017.1 coordinate 28,495,239, forward strand.
AGATGGGATAGTGTGTGTGTGTGTTTTAATACTCATGAGAGAGAATAATTTTATGTATACCATAGGTGAGATAGTGTAGTCTACCCCAGCTAACAGAGATGCATAGAGATAGGATAGATGAATATATAGTTCTCAGTACTTGTAAGCAAATACCATCTTATTTATAGTATATTTTACTTCTGCAGAATGTCTTTTTATCAAGACCATTTAAGGTAGATAGCATTGAGGATTCTGAATGAGCTGTTTGTACATTTATCTACCGAATGCCTTAACTAGCTGCAACAAAGGCATTCAGTATATTGCTAATTTAAAGCCCAGGTCTTTTTTCCATTTCAGGTCCCCTGAAGTCATGGGTTGCTGGCTCCTGCTCAGAGTGACAACACCCTGTGGATTCTACTGGTACTGGCCCAACCACCACAGAGCCCCACTGGAGCATGAGCCAGCCTAGAGAGGGTCAGGTAGGAAATATTTTTTCACTCTATGGCACGGTTTTGCTGATTGGAGAAAAAAAAAAAAGTAACTTTTATACCCCAAAAGGGTATAAAACGTTGATGATTATTTTTGAAAAAGGGCTTTTCAAAACTGAGCCATATTGGAAAAAATGAGCATTTAACATCCCTGTGCAGTCTCTCTTCACTGTCAGCTTCCCCACGATGCTCACAATGACAGCCAGTGTAGCACTGAGATAGATGCATTGGTTCATTTAAGCCTTTGTACATTAACAAATCAGGCATGATACTTACCTAATTCTGCGAGCCTTTATTAATTACATTAAGTGTTAGCATCCTAGGGAAAACAGTAGTGAATCCTGGGATTTTAAACTATAATTAGATGAGTGTATATTCCATAGTTTGAAGACAATTTTACATCATTCTTTTTCAGTTAGCACCAAAGCTCTGAAAAACAGAGGGAGTAGTTACATGAACTGACTCTTCCCTGTATGTTACATAGCTTATAAGGATCATCTTATTAAAAGAATACTGCATCCCTTTTTATAGATTTAGAAATGAGACTTATGACAATTGAAACAACTTGCCAAGGGTTACAATGTTAGGGAGTAAAAAGCCATTCAAACCCAGGAAATATGGCTAAAGAAGACTTATATGTTAGATTATATTTTTTTTTTTGTTTTTCTACAATTAAAAAAAATCTGATATTAAAGGACTGAATAATTTTCTTGTACCAAATTGCAAATTTGAGAGAAATACACAGTAAATGACTACTATATACATTGAGCTTAGTACCAAATAAACTGTTGCTTAACATTTATTTCTACCTTTAAAATAATACAATTTAAAATACTTTAAATGTGTTGGTTTAACATCTTACCTTTAATAGTGGATCACGTGTTCTGATTTTTATTTGTAATGATGCCTTCTGAAATATTTTACACAAATAATGGAGGAGAATATACAAATAGTTGAGCAATATACAAGAAGTTTAAGCTTCTTACTTTTTATTGTTATTCTTTGTTGTTCTCTTGGTTATTGTGTTAACATTTGGAAGTATTTCTGTAACAGGAGTTGCAGACATTTATGAACACTTAGCATTAGAAAAGTGTTACTTAACATACATATGTTACAGGAAAATAATATTTTTAGAAGGAGTTTTATGTTCCCAAGATTATAAATAAAGTAAATGCAATAGAGTCATAAATATTAACTTTAAAAGATATTGGGCCCGCAAGATGTTTTCAGTGGGTAAAGGCCCTTCGATACCAAGCTGGAATCCAGTCCTGATGATCCACATGGTGGAGACAGTTGACTGACACGGTTGTCCTAACCTCCATGTATGAGTTAGCTGTCACATGTGCATGTCTACACACAACAGACAAGCACACAAAATAAACAAAAATGTAATGTGAAAAATTTTAAGGATGCAAGACTATCAAGTAACTCTTAGGAATACACAATTTTTACAGGTTAAAACAGGACAGTGAAAGTGTTTTAGGTGATAATGTGGTTTTGTTGATTTAATGTAAGCTTCATTATTTTAAATGCTGTAAAACTGAAGTACAATTAAGAGGATTTATGCACTTCATAATGTAGAAAAACAATATTTGTGAAGTGTATTTCTTAGTGACCTTGGAATTGTTTTGAAGAATATAGGGAAATGTGTAATAAATCCAGGGGATTGAACAGTATTTTGTAAAAGACTTCTAGGGAGATTTTCCCAGTGTTTAATTAATTGACTTGTTTTTATTTTTGTTTTTTTTTTTTTCTTTGAAAAGTGTTACTTTATTTCTAAAGACTTAATTCCTGTTTTTCAAAATAATGCAGGTGGCAATGTTATATCTAAAATGAATCAGTGAGAAATCATCTTAATGAGAAAAAGATGATAGATAAGGAACCAATAAACACTAGCATTCACACTTCTCTTTTTGTGTAGTAAAAACCAATATTATGGTGAAGAGATGACAGATGAATAAAAGCTTCAGACTTTAGAGTAATGTCATGGCTTGTCAAGTAACTCTCCGAGCAAACTGGTGTGATACTAGAGGATGGAAGACTTGAGGTTAATGGAGTGATGCTGGTCGCAGGCTTCAGACTACTGATAGGAGCAATCAGACGGTCTAAACTGGGCATGCAACCAGGAAGTGTTAGGAAATTTCCCTTAACACCCGTTTGGAGGAAATGAAATATTGTTGTGAAGATAGCTGGTGCTCAGTGGGACATGCCATATTAACAGCACTCACTAAGAACTAGGGCAAAGAATCTTAGAAATTAGGGATCCTTTCCACATTTGATGTAAGGCTGTCTGTGTTCCCCACACCTTCCCCTTTTTCTATAGCTCTGCAGGTGTACTGGGGCTTGTCTGTGTTAGGTATCTTTTGTCCAGAAATGCTTGGGATCAAAAGTTGCATGGTTGAGGGAATATATGAATACACCTAATAAGGTGTCTCAGGGAAGTGCTCAGGGCTAAGCAGGAGATCCCTTTATGCTTTCTGAATATTTGGTGCAGACATCGGAGATAATGTTATGCAGCACTCTTAGTGTATCTGTATTTGAACTCACTCTCTTATAGGTTAGCTGTGAGATTTCCCACTTATGTCTTGTCAGCACTCAAAATATTTTGGACTTTGTAGCATTTTCCATTTGGGGGGGGGGTTGTTTTGTTTTTTGACCAGGAATGTGTAACTTATATTCTCCAGTATTTTGTTAAGGTACTAAACCAGTGGGCTGATGGGAGCAAAAGAATCTGCCTAAAAATGTTGCTCATTGTCAGAATTAAGACTTGCTAACAACAGGCAAATCCACTTTCCATTTCAGTCCTTTATTCCAGTGTTTTCTAAAATCTAGAACCCATAACGAAATAAATTCTCATATGAAGACCCAGTGTATCCGAAAGATAAAATGAAGTTGTACTGTTTGAAGCCAAAGTAGAAACTAGAAAGCACAGACCCTGGGGCTTTCTTCCTGCTTTTCTTTTTCTACTAGGTACCTCTTTAAAGAAGCCTAAGATTTCACAGAGTATAGTTTCATTATGTACAGTGTACCATAGAGTTCCTAAAGTTACATGTTTCTTTGAAGGTATTTAATGCATTGACTGTTTTCCTTACAAACCCCTTTTGTTGTTAAATATCCTGACTCCTTCAGCTCATGTTATAGAAAACAGCATCTCATGCTGTCTAAAGAGCATCTCATTTCATGCTTCAAACATCCCAAAGCAAACTGAAAGCCATCTTAAAAGCTGGAGTTTAAGAAGGGCAAGGTATCTTCTGTTTAGAGGAAATACTGTTTCTAATTATCTATCTAGCACCTTATATCTGTGCTAGATAAATTTGATTAAAGGTTTGTGCATAGAAATAGAATAATTATTTTCTCACTCATTCTCAAGATTGCTAAATGCTTGCTTGCCTGTAATAACATGTTAAACACATAGCCCTGCTTACTCACTGCTTGGAAAACACCACAATACCTCCTCTTCTTCCCCACCCTTACACATTTGATTTTTAAGTTTAGAGATTATCATGACATTGCTGTGCAGTTTTCTGCTGCTTGCTTTTAAGTTGAAATCTCATTTTTGTTTCAGATTCTCCTTCTGTGGTTAACAAACAGCTCGGATCCATGTCACTTGATGAGCAACAGGGTGCGTGCAACAAGAGATGCGCTATGCCCATTCATCCATAGTTTTATTGCAATGCATAAACAAAGTTCTTTCTTGCTTTTGCGTAGCATATCATTTTGATTGTGGTCTTCAGTCAGGATTTTATGCACTAAATTATCTTGTTTGGTATTGTGCTCAAAGGGCTTTCGTGGCCTGAACAAATTATGTTCTGTGTAAGCTCATTTCTGCCTTTAACATTTTATAACAACTTTGAAGACTCTCCTCTAAGAATTTGTAATGAATATAAAATTTTTATTATATATTATAAAATCATACAGAACTTTAGTTTAAGGTTAGTATATTGAACCCGTGTTCATTTAGAAGTTTGATAGTTATATTCCATATTACTAGGTTGCTATGGTAACGACACATGAATTTCTGTCACACTCAACTGGTGGTGAAACTCTAGATAGGTTGGGTTTTGTTGTTGTTGCTGGTCTTGGTTTTGTTTGTTTTGTTTTGTTTTGTTTTTTGTCTTTTGAGACACGGTCTTATATGTAGCCCAGGTTGGCCTTGAACTGCCAGTGATTTTGCTTATCCTTCCTCCTGAGTGCTGGGATTGCAGACATGCTGCCACCCCACTCAGCTCAGATACTTTAAAGTATTATGCTTACAAAGCAGAGATGTACAGAAAGTTGAGTCAGCAGGGGAAACCTCCTGCACTTGCACTGGTGCCTTTTTGAAGAAGCAAAGGCTTGAGGAAAGCTAGATGCAAGCACAGGTCAAGCTTTATCACTAGCAGATCTGATAGAGAGCAGAGAGGAATTAAAGAAGGACAGCGCTCTGACAAAGAAGTGCATGAAAGGAAGATTTTAGTGAGAATTAAGGCAAGGAGCTTATATCAACTCAGAAGTCTCTAAAATATTCTAAGAATTCTAATAATAACTCTAAAATAATGTTAATAGTATTAAGCCACAGAATAACTTTACTTATTTATTCATGTCAGAGGTCCATACATGGTACAATCTTGCATAGTGATCAAAGGATAGTTTTAAGAGTCAATTCTTTCTTGTACTGAATGGATTGAGCTCAGGTCAGGCTTGGCTGTAAGCTCCTTTACTGCTGAGCCATGACCACTGAGTCACCTCACCAGCTTGACTCAGTTATCTCAGTTGAAAAGGGCAAACGGACTCCACATATTTCTCTTAAAATTATGTATGAGTAAGCATACATAATAACATGAATAAGCATACATAATAAACATGAATAAGCATACATAATAAATATGAATAAGCATACATAATAAACATGAATAAGCATACATAATAAACATGAATAAGCATGCAGTCTGTAAGAGTTGGTAGGCTGAAAGGTAACATACATAGGAGGACTCGCTGGTTGACTAAGTAAAGAAATTAATATTTCTGTAGTATCTGGTGTGATATTGGTCTGATTTTAATTGCCCTAGAGAAATGTTCAGAAACTAAATTTAAGACAAGTTAGAAACTTCTATACTTTGAGTCTAAATGTACTAGTAAATCTGCTGATGACATGTATTGCTGTTAGGTGTTGTTTCCTGTTCTAAAGAATAAAGATAGACATGGTAGTTATTGCCTTTAATCCCTGCACTCAGTACGTAGGAGGATGGCTGTGAGTTAGATTGAGAATCTGTGTTTAAAAAAAAAACTACATTAAAATGTGGTGGGAGAGGAAAAGAAAAAAAAATGGAGTAAATGAATTTGAGAACTACGAAATTTGCCATGCTTTATCTTTATACAGAGTAATAAAGTGGAATACAATTATAGATCCATTATATTACACTATAGCCAGATACATGTTTTGTTAATCATAGAGAATAATTTCTATAGATGTATGTTGAATATTTCATTTTCATATGGTTTGGGAATATAAGAAAGGGAAGATAAAATTTTAACTCCCACAGTTTTGGCCTCAGTGCCTGTGTAAATGGTGATACCATTTAGTGAGGTCGACTAGCCTAGAGATAGAAATTAGGAGTGTCTTTGTTTTGGTAGCCATGTAATATAATTTTCCATATAGTCATAGAACCTCTTGGGAGGTTGTATGAATTCAAATATCAGTTGTGTTTGGCAGAAACTACATTGTAGGGCTGTAGAGATGGCTTGGAGGTTAAGAGCACTGACTGCTCTTCCAGAGGTCCTGAGTTCAATTCTCAGCAACCTTCTGTAATGAGATCTGGTGCCCTCTTCTGGCCTGCAGGGACACATGCAGTGTATACATAAGAAAAGAAAAGAAACTTCTTTGGAAAAGACCATTCATTGTAAATGTAGTGTTGTGATAAGGTCTGTGAGCAGAAGAAAAGGCTTAAACACATGACCTAAGCACATAGGCTTGCCTATGCCAGTATGCATTACCTGAAGATAAACTGTGCTTTAGAGGTTAAGACAGGCTGCCTGGTCTAATGTAATAACGTTGTAACTGACTTTCTCATGTCTACTCAAACTACAGTCTATTCTTTACTAGCAGACCAAGTGAACCTTTGAAAAATGTGTATACACTCATAATTCTGTCTAAAGTTACTTTAGCCCTTGAAAACTACTGATGTTCACAGCATGTCTTAGGAGCCACACATGAACTGTCCTTATCTCCCTAACCTTATTTTTGGCCATTCTGCTCATTGACTGTATTCTTGTCCTGTAGTCTTCAGTCTCCTACCACTCTGCTCAGTCACTGTGGTCTTGCCTAGTTGCCTTGGTTCTGCTAACCTTGTGCTCACTTCCTGTGTTCTTCCCCAGTAGCCTGCCTCCAGTTTGCTCACACTCGGAGCTCCTTTCCCTCCTAGATACCTCACACACGCTGTTCCAGCTCCCAAACTGCTTGTGTCAATCTGACTTCCCAGTGTGTGGTGTTTCCCCTTTCCGTCTTTGTGGCCTGTCATTTGCTCTCAGTAGATTTGCAGTCTTGTAGTTGTTTAAAGGATTGTTTTGTAAATACCTCTCCATGGTCTGTACGTGTTGTGTTATTTTTAATCTGTTGTCATATATTTGCAGTGTATGAAGTCAAACCATTTTGGTACCAGTCTTTGGTCAGGATGTTTTTTGGAGGTGGTGGGGCTTGTTTGGTTTTTGTTGTTGTTGTTGTTGTTTTGAGACAGGGTCTCACTTTTGGTCTTGGGTGGCCTGGAAATTTCAGAGATCCATCCACCTGTCTGCTTCATTATGGGATTAAAGATGTGCCACCATTAGTTTTTTCAGTGATCAGAGCAATAGAAAATATTTCAGTTTGGAAAATTCAGCATAATATCCAGATTTACATATCGGAAAGTTCATTTGGCCATTGTTATAGGTGAATAAATGGAAGACAAATATTGAAGAGAGTCAGACCACACAAGAAATTATTGTAAAAATTCAGGTAAGACAATGAAGAATCTAGTGTGAGGCAGTAGGAGTGGAAATGAGTACCTTTTAAAAACCTTCCTGAAGTAGAATGAATGGAGCTTGGGCTTAAGTAGATACTTGTCTTATGTAGCACTATGGATTGTGTCTTCAGCACTACAAAATAATCAAAATAATGACAGCAGTGGTAGTCATAAATGATACTTTGAAACTGGTTAGCCAGAAATTAGTCAGAAAATTGTGTCTAGGTATCTTGATAAGGTTATAGTAAACCCTCAGAAAGAGCTTTCAGGAAAAACATAGTTATGGGGAAAGGAGCTATGTAAGCTTTCCTTTGGTAGTGTGTGGGTGTGGCGGGGGGGGGGGGGGGGGGAGGGAGGATAGTCTTTAAATGTTGGCTTTGAGGTATCTTAGTCTGTTTTCTCTTGCTGTTAAGGAGTACTTAAGTGCTGGCCATATGACATATGTCTTTAATCCCATAATCTCTGTAAAGCAGAGAGACAGGTGGATCTCAGTGAGTTCTAAGCCAGATCTGCATAATGAGACCCTCTCTTTAAAATATATGTATATGAAAGAGAGGAGGAGGGAGGGAGTTAAGGAGAGAGTACGGGAGAGGGGAGACTGAATAACATATAAGGAAAGAAGTTTAACTCACAGCTCTGAAATTATCTACTTGGATTTTAGTTAGGGTCATGTGCCAAAGAATGGAGAGACAAGCAGGCGAGTACTGAAGACAGATGTCAAGTGGGAAAGCTAGAGAAAGCTAAGAAAACCGAATTTGGTTGGTAACACCTTACCCTACCACTAACTTATAAAGTCCTCTGAGGAAAAACTGACTCACTCCTGCACAATACCATTAGCCCAGTCCTGAGGACTCTGTATCCATGATCCAAGTCCCTCCCTATACTGCTGCATAGACAGGCAGTGATATATGTAATTATTTAAAAATTTCATCAGTGAGATGAAGTCATTGAGACTTTACAGTAGTAACCTTTTTATCTTTGATAACTACCGCCATAAAGAGATCTAGGAACTACTGTGAAAAAATAAACAATGTGGAAAGCCCCTGACCACCTAGATGGTGATAATTACACATTCTACAGCATAAATATCAAACTTTAAAATAAGCATTCTGTTTCTTTATAAATATGAAAAAGAAATAAAATATGTAGTCAGAGGTCTGGCATTGTTGCCCAGGCTGAAGTACTGTGCTCAGACAATCCTGTTTCAGCCTCCAAGATAGCGGGACTGAAAGAGCATATCCCCATTCCTGACTTTGTCTCAGTAGCTTCTCTTTTTTATTTTAAATCAATATACTTTCTAAATAAACAAATGATTGGGAACAACAAATAACATTGATATAAGAGAAATACTTTATCATATTACAAAATATAAAGTTATGGGCAGACATATGGGTGGCTCTCCTGTGCTAAGTTTGGATAGCGAAAGCACAATGGTATCTATGATGTACTTTGCTGCCTAGAAAAAATTATATAATATATAAAAAATATGTTACATATGCATACTGTATAATATGTGTGTATGCATATATGTGCGTGTATATACACATAATATATTCACACAAATATGCATATATGTATAGATTATATGAATATGTGCATGTATCTTATATAACATATGCATATACATATGTAATCTGTAAATATTTATATATGTTTTATATTGATACATGGTTTCACTCTGTAGCTTTGGCTCATCTAACTGTTATTATGTAGACCAGGCAGTCCTTGAACCCACCTGCTTCTTTTTCAGTGCTGAGTTAAAGTAATGTATATTTTTTCAAGAGTTTGGGACTCAGTATGTTTTCCATGCTGGTCCTAAACTAAATTCAAGTATTTCTGAGTACCTGAGACTACAGACATGTATTTTATGCCTAGAAAAATGATACATTTTAATAAGTTTAATTCTCCTTTTTACTTCTGTGTCTAACTATGTTGTGCTTGTTGTCCTTACAAGAAAATTCTTACATATTATTAAAACTTACAGATACTTATTCAGATATTTAGGCCAATAGTTTTTCATTCTATTTTATTTTTTAAGTGTTTCGGGCGGATAATAGTTAATTTGAAGGAGAGTATAAGAAAATAGTTTTGTATGGGTTTAAGCCTTTGTCATGTTTGAGCAAATTGGTTTATACTTATTACAGTGATAATTATTAAGTAGAAGTTGATAATTGAAGATCACTTGGAGTCATTTTACCTAAGTAGGCTTCCTGTGGTGTTAAAGCATTGATCTACAGGAGACAGGTGGGTAATCAGAACCTAAGAAAACTGATTTTACTAATTCTTCTGGGGTAGATTGGAAAGTGGAAAATTGGATTTGTCATTAATTCAGTACATATTTCCTTAGAAATCATACTTGTATACTGTTACAAAATTGAAATTTAAATAATATCATGAGAATGTTGCATTAATGTTTAGTATTGACAGCAGGCTCTTGCATACACTAGGAAGAGCTATATCCCTACCCTTTATTATTACATTTTGTAATTTCTTATTTTTTGAGATTATACTATAAGTACGTCATGTCCCCTGCTTCTCTTATCTTAAAGTATTTTTTAATGACAGAGTCTAAGTTATGCAGCCTGGTCTCGAGATTATTTTGGCTCCACCTCTCCAATAGCTGGGTTCACTACACTGTCATGTCTGGCTCAAGTAGTATTTGAAGTAGTCATTAAAGATATACTGACTTTTTAAAAATTTTTTGTAAGTATCTAATTTGCAGCCTGTTAAATTAATGAGAAATGTTAATTTAGTATTTACTACCCAGAACACATCTATAAATAGTATATTTTAAATTCTAGTGGACAAAATATAGTGAAATGAGTCTTCAGATTTTGTGTATTGTTAGATTTACTATCTCCCAGTTGGTTATTTGGAATGAAATGACCAATTCCCATCACCACCCAGTACTCAGTGTTGAATCTCACAATTGATGATATATCTCATCATTTGGACATTAAACTGTATTTTTTTATTGCATGTTAGTTTTATTCGTCTTCTTATCACATTATTTTCAATGCTTTTAGTTTGGTTATTTTCTAACTTAAAATTGTCTCTGATAGTAATTGACATCTACTAAGTTTTTATGTGGTCAGCAATATGTTAAGAATTTATTTTTGAGCTAGGTGTGGTAGCACATGCATTTAAACCCAGGATTCAGGAATTAGAGGAAGGTGAGTTCAGGGTCAGCCTACTCTACATAGTTCTAAGACAACCAGGGCTATATAAATACAACTTGTCTTGAAAGAGAGATGGGGGGAAGGAAGGAGGGAGGGAGGGAGGGAAGAAACTTTACTTCTGTCACCTTCTAAATGTTCATAATATAATGAGAAGAATATTGTCATTTTATTTTCTGTTGTAGAAACCAAAGCTCTAAGACATATACAAACAAGTAAAATAGGTAGTTGCATCATGTCTGTTTACATGGGCTAGGTTGAATGGATGGATGGGTGGATGGATAGTTAGGTATTTAGAAAGGGTTAATGCTCTGCTATTGCAACATTGTACCAAACATTGCTTTTATCATATACTCAATGAGTTACATCCACTTAAAAATTATTTTATTGTTGTATGTTGTGTGCATGTGTGTTTTGTCTGCATGGACCGTGTGTCATGTGTGTGCCTGGTGCCCATGGAGGCCAAGGGAGACAAGGATTTCTCTGGAACTGGAGTTACAGATTGTTGTGAATTTTCATATTGGTGCTGAGAGTTAAATCCAGGTCCTCTGTAAGAGCAGCCAGTGCTCTTTAACCTCTGAGACATTTCTCTGGCCCCCAGATTACATCCATGCTTAACTAGGGGATTGGCATTCTCAGAAAAGCCATTTTAGTAAGTATATAGTCATGCAAAGCAGCATGACTTAAGACGGGAATGAGGGAAGTTAGAAATAAATTCTAATTCTTGGATATAAGCTCACTCTAGTTCTTCATGTGAAGAAGTCAAATTCTCTATTGTATAGTGTTTCTTCCGGAGGTACAATTTATGTGCAACTATATGGAAATCATTAAACTCTGGAATCTGAAGTTTGAGTATCCAATGAAATAGTCCATTCCATTTATGCAAGGAATGACCAGTTTTAGCCAAGACTGATGAGGTCATTAAGAATTGAAAGGTAAAGTGTAAGTCAGCTATACTCATTTTATAATTATATGAATATTGTCCCATTTTATGACTGTTCTTGCATAATTTTGTAATAGACGACTCTAGGAAGAAATTGTTGATTGCCTGGAGGCTTCTTGCTGGAGAGGGTTTGGCAGGCTGTTGTACAAATAACGAAATGTTTCCTCACTGTTCTCTCTCTTCCTTGCTTTTGTTACTGTACTTTTATAGTAATAGTATATGAATGTATGTAACTGTCTTTTTCATTTTCTCCCAAAAGAATGTTGTTGGGGTTGTGGGGAGGGGCCCTAGAGATTGCGTTGGGGGTTGCCAGTGAAGCCCAGAAGAGGGTATTGGATCCCTGGAGCCAGAGTATACAGAAAGTTATGAGCTACCCAACATAGGCTCTATGAATTAGACTCAGGTCCTCTAGGAGAGAAGTGCACTTGCTCTTAACCACCTCCTCCCCCTTTTCCCTCCAGGACAGGGTCTCTCACTATGTAGTCTTGGCTAGCCTGGAGCTTGCAATGTAGACCAAGCTGATCTTAAACTCAGATATGCCTGTGTCTTCCTCCTTGATATGGGCTTAATGATGTGTGCCACTGTACCCCTTTTTCCTTCCTTTCCTTAGAGGAAAAATAAATAACCAAATATTTTATACAATGCTTGGAAAGAACCAGCTCCAGCTCTCCCTGTGTTCTTAATCATCCCAAGTGTCATCCCTAATTATAGCAACCTTAAAACAATAGGGTCTTTATTGTCAGTGGGATGAGGCTCAGTGGCATAAAGTGACTAAAGGATAAAGGAAAATGAATGGACAAATAACTAGCACCTATAAATTTATTCAAGTGGAAAAAGCCGAGACAGATGTAAAAGTTTCATTCTTGGTATTTTTTTCCTAAGGTAAATTTTTGTGGTTTTACTAGAATGCTATTTGTAAAATGCCTTCTCCAAGATCATAAGTACAATGCTGAGGTGTTGAACATTGTTACAGACCTGCCTTAGTAGTGCACATATTTAATCCCAGCACTTGGGAAGCAGAGGCAGGCAGGTTTCTATGAGTTCATCTCCAGCCTGGTCTACAAAGGGTGAGACACAAATGAGAGAGGGAAGCAGGACATGTGATCAAGCGCATGTTGTTATGGTTATTAGTTCATTCCTAATACCAGCACTTGTATTTTAAAATAAGAATTAATCATATAAGTCAAGATTTCTTACAAGTTAGAGCTTAAAACATAGTACAGGAATTGAGCTTTTTCAGTTCCCCTGTGTTCTGGGGTGCGCTCTCTTCCTTCTGCCCCAGCTCTGCTTCCTGGTGAGAAGCTAGACCAGACCTGGTTCTGCAAGGTTCTCTTCCAGTAAGTGCCTCCAGTATCTTCAAAAGGACTGAAGAGAAGGGATGTCCTTTGTTGTAACAAAAGTAAAGAACCTGCTAGGCCTGTGGATCTAGTGGTAGAACACCCAGTGGGCTCGATTCAGACCCTGGGAGCCACTCTTCACACTGTTGTAAAAGCAGAAAAGAAGCCTGAAAAATTTAGATTTTTAAAGTTGTGATTTGGTGTTATTTTCAGGGAAAGTGACCACTGTTACATTAGTTTTGGAATGGATGCCAAGAGAAAGAAATAACCATAGATGACTTTTCTCTCTGGAGACATAGCCAACGTGTCTGATACTTGGTTTTGTGTCCATTTTTACTTCCTGTGTATTCTCATGTTTCCACAAGCTGTTAATGACCACCAAGTGGGGAGTTTTAAAGTTCTGTTGAATTTTGTCCTTGATAATCCTTTTTCTCTTTGGGGAGAGGAGAGGGCTTTGAATAGCCTCTAAGGTTTCTGTGGCTTCGATGTACCATTTTGTTTGATTGTTAATTGATTAATTTAGAGACAGGATCTTACTAAATAGCCATGCTGGCTTAGAATTCACTATGGATACCAAGTTGTACTCAAATTTAGACCAATCCACTTACTTGTCTTTGCCTCTTGAATGCTGGAGTTACAGATGTTTACAACCATGGCCAGACAAATAGAAGGTTTGTTTTTCTGTTTTGTTTTGTTTTGAACAATGGTCTCACTCTGTGGCCCAGCTGGCCTGTTTTTAACTGTGGAACACAGGGTGGCCCTGAAATCTTGGAGACCCTCCTGTCTTAGCCTCCAAAGAGCTGAGATTACAGGTGTGAGCACCATGCCCACCTTATTTGCCATTTTTAAAAAAGACTATTTTAGATATACCACATAAAATTTTAAGGTGAAATTATTGTCTGTTATTAAGAAATAACTTATTTGCAAGATTAGTTAAGAATAAGAGCTGAAATATACTAGAATATTGAAGCAGTTTTAGGAAATGCCAAAGTGCACTGCTGCCTTGCCCCAGAATGAGTCCTGAGAGAACAAAGGACTCAGTAGAGTATGACTGCTGAGCTCTGTGCACCGCCCTTTGTCACTTAAGCTTCAGCCGCTGCTAATCCTTTCTGATGTTCAAGCAACTAAAAAGTAGATCATGAGTATCCTCTTAAGTAAGGTACAGTTTATTGTGTATGTCATTGCATGTTAACAGCTTTCGATTTCTTAATAAAAGGGTATGGTTTTCATTGTATTTGATTTCCCTCTAAATCTGAGGGAGTCATGTTTGCAAAGCAAGAAATTGCTGATGTTGCTTTGAACTTTAAAGGAGAACTTAACATGAATAAAAAGTATGACAAGAACAACCTAACTTCATTTCTTTTAAATTTTAGGAAATGTCATATTTTTACCGGTTTTAGAGACTTTTTCCAATGTTTTAAACACAATTTTCAGATAACAATAATGAGAGGCTGAGCCCCAAGCCAGGGACAGGTGAGCCAGTGTTAAGTCTGCACTACAGCACAGAAGGAACAACTACAAGCACAATAAAACTGAACTTCACAGATGAATGGTAAGTCCGCGCCCTGTGAGGACGCTCTTAGCTGGGTGTGGAGCACAGCAGGTCTGCTTTCCTGGTGCCGCAATTTATGGTTGGCTTTAATATACTGTATTGGCTGTGGAACCATAGTGTGCTTTAAATTCCTTGAAGAACTTGTAAGTACACAGATTGGGCTCTGTGGAAGAAAAGAACTCCTGCTATGCAAGCATGAGGACCCAAGTTGGAATCCCTAGTAGCCATGTAAAAAGCTGAGCATGGCTGCACATACCTGTACATGCCTGTAACCCTAGCACTGGGAGGCACAGACTGGCAGATTCCTTGTGCTCACCAATGAGCTTCCTGGTCAGTGAGAGACCATCTCCGGCAAATAGAGGGAGAGTAATAGAGGAAGACTCCTAGCATCTTCCTCTGGTATATGTGCGTGTTACACACACTTAAATGCACACAAAACTAAATAAATAAAACTCAAAAACCCTCAAAGATGAATAAATTCCACCTGCTGATTAGGTATGAAGCCAGGCCTGAAAATTTAATTTATCAAAATTTAGCAAATTGTTTTTTTTTTTTTTATCCTGGGATGTTTGTTCTGTCTTTGTACAGACACATACATAAGTGCATGATTTTTGTTTTGCCTTTTATAACATAATTTTAACGATGCTGAATATGCTCCGTTCTGCATTTCTTAAACTTAACTCTATAGTAAGATTATATAACTAAACTAAACATTATTTCCCTTTAGGTGCTTATACTGATTGTTATTTTACTGGTCCATCCAGTAGGGATGTTCTAGATTACTTACTCAGCCGCTCTTAACTGGAAAATGAACTTATCATTTTTAATCCATTGAGGGAAACATCTTTCTTTTTAAAACTTTACCTTCAGCATCATATCTGTGAGATTTAGATCAAAATATATTGCCAATTTATTTTTAGAGCGTTCTCTTTTTACATTTCAGTCAGCAAATGAGCAAACATATTTTAATCTTCTGATCAATATGTATATTTTTAATCATAATTTTTATTTAATTTATTATTAGAAAGATTGGACTTTTATACTGATTTAATGCTATATATGTTATCTCTAGTGATATTACTGATTTTGTTCATGTATTAACTGATTCTTACATTTAAGAATTCAATTTATGTAAACATTTTATTATCTTTCCCACTGTCTAGAGACCTTTTGATTGAGCATTATTCAAATATTTTATTTAACCTTATTTAATTAGCATTTTATTATTGTTTGTTGACATAGTAGTTATAAGTATATAATTATGTACTGGCATAATTATATAAAGCATTATATAATAATGTCAATTATTTATAATCACTTGAAATTATCTATCATTAATATATTAATATATTAAATCATGTTAATATATTAAATTTATGTAAATATATCATAACATAATATAAAATATTATGTACGAATGATGTATCACATGTTAATATATTAATACATAATTATATGTTATGTGATTGATTAATACATGATTATGTTACTTTATGTTCACTGCCCTCCATGTGTGTTTATGTTTGAATGTATTTTACAGTAAAGCCTGATTAAATGGAATGACAAATGTTATTGAAGACCTTCTGTGTGCCAAAGATGGTTCTATACATTGGAAATGCATAAGAAAAAATTGGTTTTAAAAAATCAGTGCCCTTTGAAACTTACATTCTAGGTGGAGGAAGAGGACAATACTTACAATAAATAAGTAAACAGTGTAGCATTTGGAAGGCACTAAGTTCTTATAGAATAGAGCAGGTAAGGGTGGTAGGGAAACCTAGGGAAGGTCAGTCATCAGTGAGAGGATGGCATGCATGTAGGGAAGAACATTTGAAGCAGAGAAACATCATGCATAACGTTTGAGCAAAGCAGTCCTATATGTTTAGGGGTCTTTTAGGAAGCTCGTGTATGTGAAATGGAGTGAGCAGAGGAGACACAAAGGAATAACAACAGATAAGGTCAGCCAGGAAAATGAGGAGGGTGTTTAAAAGCATAAAAGATATTTTTGGTTCCTGTGTTCACATTGTACCATAGTTGAAGGCAATGCCAGCTAAAAGACTGTGGCCATAGCAGAGTAAGAAGTAGCTATGAGTTGTGCCAGAATGGGAGCAGTAAAGGTTGTAAAGAATCTGATTCTACGTATGTGTTTGAAGATTAGGTCAACAGAGTTTTTTTTTTTTCAATGACCTCAAGTGTTTACTGTAACATTTTAAAACATGATGTCTGTGGCCCTGCTCCACACAGTTTATTATTTACTCCCTGTCTCCCCCACTCTCACCTTTCTGTATAAGACTGCCATCTTAGGAGGAGCGCCTTCAGACAATTCTAAAATTAATTCTTTCTTTCTTCTTGAATGCTAATTTCATTTAATGACCATAAATTGTATTATCATTCATTAGTTTGTCAAATATTGCCATTTTAAAATATTCAATATATACTATTGAAAATAAAGCAGAACGTTAAAAGTTCTGTATCTTTTATTCACTATATGTCTTTTTATTCTTAGTTCCTCTAAAGACAAATGAGACAATAGAATACACGATAAAGTTGAACTCTAACTTGGCAGCCTAAGGAATCTCTCTAAACTCCAGTTTTCTAAAATAGAAATGGGCATTTTTAAAAGGTTTCCTAAGGTTTGTTGTAAAGATTTAATAGAAGTACCTTAAGCTATCACATTTTGTGTATGATAAGCCCACATACCTATAACAATAATCTTTTATAAGTTGTTATCCTACTGTGCTCTCCATTCTTTCTTGTTGGCTTACAAGAGCCGTTTAGAACCAGGCGAGAGTGATAGCATTGGTTTTATGTCTGTTCAGC
Organism: Phyllotis vaccarum; assembly: GCA_033318265.1. Classification (NCBI taxonomy): domain Eukaryota; kingdom Metazoa; phylum Chordata; class Mammalia; order Rodentia; family Cricetidae; genus Phyllotis; species Phyllotis vaccarum. The sequence goes on from JARWLC010000017.1 coordinate 28,512,508, forward strand.
GTTTTCCAGGTTTTGTGTTCGTTTGTTTTTGTTTTGTTTATTTAAGTGATTCTGCTTTAAGGTTTCTGCTTGTGATCTTCATGCCTAGAAAGCCTTATTCTTCCCAGAGTTAAAAACTTTTCATTACTTTTGTGTTTTGTATAGTTTGTAGTAAAAATATCTACTTACCTAGTTCTAGAATTATGTTTTCTAGCAAAGTGTTATGGTAAGTTGTAGCATTAGCTTTCCACACATTCTTTTGTCCAGTGCCATTTGGTGTGCAGTCTTCTCATTTCACTGTGACTTACCATGCTGTAGTAACTCTGCTGAGCGTGTTTACTGAGTAATGTGTCTTTTCCATTAGCGTGGCTCTTTCTCTATGTTAGTACCATGCTATTTTAATCATCACCTAGTACTCTAGCATCAAAGCTCTCTCAGTGAGAAAAAAAAAATTGTTTGGTTTTATTTACCACAGCAGCTTTGTATTCTCTTCTGTATTCTCTTCATGGAGGGCCTAAAAGATAGCTCATCAGTTAAGAACACTTGCTATTTTTCTAGAGGACCTGGGTTTGGTTCCCAGCACTCATATTGTGGCTCCAAACCACCTGTAATTCCATATCCAGAGGATCAGATGCCCCCTTCTGGTTGCTTCACACACCAGACACCAGCATATAGACATACATGTAGGCAAACTAACCATATATTAAAAATAAGAAGGAAGAAAGAAATGCATGTTCTTTACCCCCCCCAAAAGCAAACCAGAGAGGGAAAAAAAAAAAAAAAGACCATAACATATTTAACTGAAATAATCCTACTGAGATGACATTTTAGTCTGGTTCATAACTCTCCTGACCTTTTTTTTCCTGCATTATATATACAGGTATTTATTATTGTTTAAAATAATATCATTTTATCTATACTTTTAAAAATATGAAATTGACTTTTGTAATTTGCTTATAAGGAATTTTACAAAACCTTGACAAAAAAAGAATCCCTCGTAATTTACCTTTTTACATTTATTTGTTTTCTACACATGTATGTGTGTGTGGCATCATGGCACAGATGTGGGAGCCTCAAGACTCTTCCGGGGATGGTCTCTCCTTCCACCAGTGGATTTTAGCCATTAAACTCTGGTCATCAGGAATGGCAGGCAGCACTGCCGATCCACTGTTCTAAATCTGATTTTAATCTCATATTCTTACACATCTTCCTCTTATCCACCCTCCCCTTACATATAGCCATGATTTCTTTTGGAATACTTACTAAAAAGTGTTTCATTGGGGGCAGTTCAAAAAGACTGAAGAAATGGTCAGGTTTTCATTCATCTCAATTTTTAAAAATATACAACATTAGAGTCTAAAAGGGGTATGATCAAACTTTATAAAGCCATTAATCTGTAGATAGAAAGGGAGACAATATAATTCATTTAAAATTCAGTAAAAACTGGGGCTGAAGGTGTGACATTACTATGGATGAAGCTCTTTGATTCTCTACCCACATGTGTGCTTACATGCATACAGAGTCTCATTAAAGGACATGTAGACGGGTGTAGCAGACAATAAGCATCCAAACAGTGAATTAAAGTACCCTCCTTCTAAAATCTTTGTAAAGGAAGTCATCATTCCTTTTTAAAATGGCTTTAAGTTGTAAAATGTAAAAGTTACATCAAAATTCTTGTGTTAACTTTTGGTAGAATCGCTTGTCTTGTTGTTATATAGGAGCAGTACAGCCTCAAGTTCCAGAGGAAATGGAGGCCACTGCAAATCTGAGGGGCAGGAAGAATCCTTGGTCCCACAGAGCTCCATGCAAGCACCTGAAGGAGACAGCGAAACAAGTTAGGTTATTTATTTATTCTTTTAATAGGAAACCTTGGTGCTGAATATCCATCTATTTTTTTTTCTATTTCCCAACAATGCTTCACTTTTGTTTGTTCTTCGTAGAGTGAGATTTTATTTTTTAAATTTATTGTGTTGGGTAGATAGATGCCTGTGGAGAGCAGAGGACAACTTTGTAAAGTCAGCTTTCTCCCTTCTTCCACCTTTACTTGGGTTCTAGGGATCAAACTCAGAACTCTAGGCTTGCACTTAAAAAGTGCCTCTATCCCCTGAGCCACTGTGTGGGGTCCTAGAGTAAGATTTTATTGGAATGTTAAGGTTTCTATGACCCAGATAGAATTAAGAGCCATTTACTTAAAGGAAGTTGGGCTTATATTAATTTTTTTTAAAAAACTAGGTTTAATGATAATTTTGTTTAACTCTAGGAGCTCCTGAAGAACTATCAGAGAAAGGAGCATTTTCAGAAAACCTCCCTCAAAACCAGATCGATATAGGTGAGTGTTGCCTCACTGTCTTTAGGAAACTGGCTCATATACAAATCTGTGTAAATCTCTCCAGAGGCAAAGCTCACTTTCAAACGATGGCTGTGCCATTTCCCTCTCATGTAAGGAAACCAGAATTCACTTTACTACATACCAGCTCCTAAGTTAAGTAAGTAATGATGAGCATGTGACTAACTAATATACGACTTTGTTTTCTGACAGCACAATCTGATAACTTCACAACTGAGCCATTGGATCCTAACTCAGGAGGAAGAAATAACCCAGGTCCTGATAGCCCTTGTGCGGTTCCAGAAGAAGTCCCTTTGTCTGAAACAGGCAAGGCAGCATCTGAGCAGACTGGTCTTGAGAATGTTACCAGTGAGGCCAGCACCAATCCTGAACTCCCATCCCAGACAGAAGCCACTGGACCTTTAGTTCAGGAAGACACATCAACCAGGGACTCTGCTCTCCAGGACACAGATGACAGTGATGATGATCCAGTCCTGATTCCTGGTGCAAGATATCGAGCAGGACCCGGTGATAGGTTGGTATGTTTTTAATTAGCATAGACTATAATGTAACTCAAACAGCTTGTTTGAAGCCAAATGAGAGACTCTCCATTTTACAGTTGTTTGAAGAAGTGTCACAATTATATATGACACTTAGAATTTTTAAACTGCAAATGATTCCACATATTCTTTGAGCAAACTGTATGATGAAGTGAACAGAAAGTGTCTTTGCTCAGTATCTCTGCCACTACGGTTTATACCTCAATTTGTGAATCAAGAGAAGGAATGTAGTAAATGATTACCAGGATGTTTATAAAGTTAAGGTTACATTCAGTTGTCAGATTGTCCTGGTAGAGATTATGGTTTTTGTTTGTTCATTTATTGAAATGGGAAGGGGGGTGAGTAGCTGTGTCTCAGTATATAGCCCTGGCTGGCCTCAAACTCACAGAGATCCATCTGCCTCTGTCTCAAAAATGCTGGAATTAAAGGTATTCACCACTAAACCTGTTCTTATTTTATTTTTGTTTTTCTAGACAGGGTTTCTCTGTGTAGCCTTGGCTGTCCTGGAACTTGATCTGTAAGCCATGCTGGCCTTGACCTCACAGAGATCTAACCATCTGTTCTTACTTTACTGTTACTTATTTTTCTTTTTTTATTGTCTGTGGTGATGAGATAGTTCTCTTTTGAGGAACGCTATGTCTTTCGCTGTTTTCTAATAATGTAATGACTCAATTAAGAAAATGAAAAGGTACAGTGAGTAATAAATATCATTGTAATAATAGAGAGTTGAATTAATATGTTTGTATAATTTTTTTCATTCTTTAATTTTATGTGAGCAGAAGGAAACATTTTATTTTAGGAGGTAAAATACCTTTTAATGTTCTTTTAAAATTACTAGGCCTAGTGATATAGGCCTATAATCACATCTTCTTGGGAAGTAGCAGCAAGGGGATCACAAGTTCAAGGTCTGTCTTCAAAGCTTAGTGAGACTGTCCCAAAATGCAAAGTAAAAGAAGAGGTGGGAATAGTACGCACTTGCTAGCGTTTTAAAGGCCTTTGTTCATTCTGGTATCCAAGGGAGGATAGTGTGCTGCATTCGGTATATGGGAATCTTATCTGTAGTGGATTTATGTTGCTCTGTTGTAAGTAATTGTCCCACCTATGAGTTTAATAAAAAGCACTGATTGGCCAAAGGCAGACAAGAAGTGTGGGTGGGGCGACCAGACTAAGAAAACTCTGGGAACAGGAAGAACAGAGCAGAAATGCCAGAGAAAAGGCAGAAGAAACAGAAGAAAAGGTACTGAGCCACATGACTGAACAGGATAAGGATCATGGGTTAGTTTAAAGGTAAAGGGTTAGCAAGGGCCCCAGGTCAATCAGTGTACAATTAATGTAAGCATCTGTGTGTCTCTATAGGACTGAGGGTCTGCGGGTCCAAACCTTGAGGCCAGGCCGGAAAGCCTGGGCCAGAAACCACTTATTACACTTATCTGTGTGATTAGTACTATCTTATCTCATTGTTCCAGAAAATCCAGTTTTATCATTAAAGCCCTAATGCACACAGGAGTAAAGTTCTTTTTGGACCATTTCAGATATTCATGTGTTAAATAGACTTTTATCAAACATTCAGTTTACATTTCTGACAAAATTATATGTTATACATGTATAATGAGAAGATTAGTATACTGAGTATTTGGAAGACTGAGGCATGAGAATTGCTGTGAGTTTAGGCCAGCTTGAGCTACATAGAACATTACAGGGTAGCCTGGGCCAGAGAATGAAATACATTCAAAATAAAAAACAAAATAGTAGCAATGCTTTATAATTGCTAAGAACATCATAACTTGGGTTGGAATCCACATAACCACCTACTAGAAATGTTTTCCCATACACAGTGCCTATTGATTCAAAGGCTCAGTTTTATGAAGTGAGGTTATGATTATCTAAAATTACTGCACAAATTAAAAATAAGTCAACACAGGATATGGATCACATTAAAAATGCTAATATATGTCTTAAACAACCATTGTATTTTCTGTATCAGACTACCTAATCTTATAAGGCAATCACAGTAAGATTATCACAGTAAGGCATCACAGCCAGCAGCAGTGATGCATGCCTATAATTTTAGCTACTTGGGAGGCTGAGGAAGGAAAATTATGTTTGAGGTTTAACCTAAGCAGTTTAGAGAGACACTTTCACAAAGCAAAAGGAAAAGGGGAATACCTCTCAGAAATAAAGATTAACAAGTATCCAAAGGGGCACATTTCAGCTCAGTGAAGCCACATCTGCTAACCATGGAAGGGGATGTTCCTCCCATCAGTTCTGGAAGATGTTTACTTTGCTAGAGCACTGTTCAAATAATCTTTCTTTATATTTGTGCTTGAAGATTAATAAAATGTTTTCCACCTGTAATCATCAGCCTCCCATGGTTTTTGATTGTTTGATTGTTTTGTTTTGAAATAGAGTATTGCTGTTAGCCCTAGCTGGTTCTGTAACTCAGGCTGACCTTGAACCCTCAGTCAAAGTGCTGAGGTTACAGGCATGTTCCACCAACCTCTGGCTCAGCATATTCTCATTCTCTCTCTCTCTCTCTCTCTTTCTCTCTCTCTCTCTCTCTCTCTCTCTCTCTCTCTCTCTCTCTCTCTCTCTCTCTCTCTCTCTCTCTCTCTCTCTCTCTCTCTCTCTCTGTGTGTGTTGGCAAAGAAAACTTAGTTCTGTTCCTTAAAAGGTCATTACTACTTAATGTATACAGGTAAAGTTACCAGGCTTAGTGCAAGTAGAAAATCAAACTGATGATTTCTAAAACATTACCATTTTTATAATATTTAAATGATTTTTCATTCTCCAAAGGTTTCATCTGCTACAAAATCAGTGCCTGCTAACCTGATTAACCTAGAAAACTCTACTATTGAATTAGATTAGTCAAATATTTAGAATATTGATAGTTATAGATATGCACCTGGGGCGATATCCTCTTCATACATGAGCTTAAATTCAAATGTTATGATTAGATGTAGATTTTAGATTTTTAAAAGACTTGATATCATTTAGTGATCTGTATAGTCTAGTTCCTTGACCTAAGCTTAAGCCTGCATATTACACAAATTTATAGATTAGTAACAGAAATAATAATACAATTCTTAATCTTCAGGAAATTTAAGAATTTATTGAAAAAAGTATATAAACCATTCAGAGCAAGAAAAAACTAAGTATCTGAAACCAAGTAAAATGTCATCATATAAATATTAATATACCCAACTGAGGTGATGCTAATGCCATTGGAGTCTTCTATCAGCGTTACAGTGTTTTCCTTGAGATTTTTGCTTTGTCCTTTTCAGATTTGTTGTTTGATTGTATATATTTTCTGTTGCCTCCTTGTGTAGTTGAAGGACCTTGAATTCAAAGTAACCCTCCTGCTGTAGCAGGTGGTATTAGAGGCAGGAGGCACCACATCTGGTCTTTCTGGTATCTAGCTTCCTTAGTACCACTTGCTATATAGAGTAAAGAATGTGTCTGCTGTGTCTGCCCTCTGCTTCTTCATCCTGAGGCTGCTGTCATATTGTTACCCCTTAGCGAAAGACCACTTGCCATGGCCTCAGGCCTAGTTCTTGCTTCTAAATTTGGAAGTTCCGTAATAGGTTGACTTATATTTTAAAAGGAGCAAGTTTTAAGAAATTTTACTTGTACAAACCCAAATCATTTACTGTCTTGTACAGTTAGCAATATTTGGGCCACTTTCTGTCTCTAAAGAGGCAAAGGTACATATCCACACTAATGAAACACCCAGTTAACAATGAGTGTCCTTGAGGCTTCTCTGCTGCCATTGACTACTCCAGGCCCAGTCTAGAAGTGCAACATGCTGTCCGAGTGCCCAGAACAGTTTCTTGCCATTTAAAAGGCCCAGTCAATTAATTTAGTTAGGGTAGAGAAATGGTCCTTTAAAAAGTATGGTAAAAGTCAAAATAGTTTAAAAGTTAAATATGTAGTTAGTTAAATTTATATTTTAATTTATACAAAAAACCATATACTATATGTCACAATTTTGCCCCAATTTTAATTTTTACTTTTATGGCTTTCATTTAAACTTATAAATGAAACCTTGAAAGTTTCCTATAGTTAAACTATGAACATATATTTAACTTAAAATACCAAAGCAGTCTTTGTACCATTACTCTGCTTGCCTTTTTTTCGAATTTCTGAACCTGTTGTGTGTGAAGGTGATCTTAAATCTCCTGACCTTCCTGCCCCACCTCCAGGGTGACATTACAAGCATGTGCCACCATACTTGACTCTAATTTAGCATTTTTAAAGTTTTATTTCATTTAGGGGTTGAAGTGAGGCATGAAAAGGCAATGTCTTGGAAAAATAAAGGCCCTAATAGCAACTTCGCTATTTTAAATGCAACTTCTCTAACTACAGCAAGTCTATCTAAAAACAACTGAAACTCTGTAGTAGAGGTATTCAGATTTTTTTTTCCCTAAGAGCAAGATAATAAATATTTTAGGCTTAGCTGGCCAGGAGGTAAAGTGTAAACTATTACATAGACACTTATATTACTAATTTAAATGTAACTTTAAAAATGAGGGCCATAAAAAACAGCTGACCAAGATTTGGCATAAAAACAGTTTGCTGGTTACTGTTTTATAACAAATAGTTACAGGGAGAACCCAACTTATCTATTATAATGTCTTTACTGGCAGAAACCCAAATTTAAAAAACAGGTCCTCTTTGTCTAGAATAAAAACATAAACCACTAAATAGAAAATAAACTGATTAAGAAATACATTGTGTTCACTAATAGTGGTATTAAAAACAAACAAAATTGGTATATTTATTTCTTAACTAATTCACATGCTGGGTTTGTGAACATCAGAGTGTACCCTGGGAATGAGAGAGGGCCTGGGTTTTCTTTCTCTTCTTTGGTAGACAGGATCACAGTGTGTGTAGCCCTGGCTGGCCTGGAACTTCTTCCTGCCTCCAGAGTGCTGGTGTTAAAGGCATGCAGCACCACACCTGACTGTCTTTTTACTTAGGTAATTTTCATGTAAACTCTTCTCACAGTGCTAGCTCCATCGTGGAGTAAATGGAATGATGACTTTATTTTTCTTGCTAAATCAAAGAAGAAAACTAAATTACTCTGAAAAAAGACAAGCAAAGGAGACTTCGTGAAGTCCTTACTTAGTGTGCTAGATAGCTAAACTGTTCTAGTTCTAATGAGTTTTCTAAAGACTTAAAGTATAATTCCATATTCCTTCATTATTTTTAAAGTACACATCATTTGCATAGAAATTTTGGTCCATCTAGCTTTTCTAGACTCTGTGGAGCCAGATTTCTTTGTTCTACAAATATGCCAGTATCTCTTCACTCATTATAACCGACTCATTTAATGATTCCACTTGCTTTATTAAAGAAAATTGCAGAGGAAATCATCAAAGAGCAAACCTAGAGCTCCGAGGGAATTAAAAGCCCTGGTTGTTCCTGTTTTGTGGTTAGGACAAATGAGTCAACCTCACTGCACTGTTTATTTTTCAAAGTGTAGCCCAGCCTTGAGGTTGAGAGTCAGCCCTGCACTTCCGTACTGGCAGGAAAAAGAGGTCCAGTGCAGTCTTCCTTCTCATCTTAATTCGGGGAGTATGTCTGCTTCCTTGGTCTCTGGCTGCACGTTTCTTTGGGTGACATTTCTCACTCCATGAGCTCTTTATATTGAGATGATTGATGACAACAGTGGTGACCATAGCGCTTTACATATTTGGGTATTTGACATCTTTATAAGTGACTCTAGTTATTGTGTTCCCTTCACTAGATTTAATATCAGAGGAACAACTGTAGGTGATAGAATAATGAGGTAACTCGGCGTGCTCCTTCATTTCTTCCTTATGGTGGATTTACCAGCTCCTCTTTTTCCACAGCTAACCACCTTTCCTATTAACAGTTAATAGCATCCCTTGACCTTACTGAACTCTTAAGTGCTAAGCATTGCAAACCCTGCTTTTCACAAACTGTTTGCATGTGCTGCATGGGAGTAGAATGAAAAATGCTCTGTGTGCAGATATAACTGCATTTATTTCAAGTGTGGTGACAAGTAACTGTTGTCTAGAGTGGGGTCCTTAAAATGTTGGTGACTTGCCTTGATAGTTGGTTGACGAAAACAATTTAAGTTTTCTTTACAACTTTATTGGAATAATAATTAGCAGTTTTATTGTTTATATGTACTTTTTCTTCAAGTTTAATTCTGTGTTAGGTTGTAAGATTCTGATTTTCCAATACCATTTTTTATAAGTAGCTAAATAACTTAAGAATATTACATGCCAAGTTGATAGAGAACTCTTAGATGCATCTCTGCTTGAAAAGCTGACAACAGCACGCATATTTTTTAATAGAATGTTAAATATTTTTAATGTTTAATAGAAAGTGAGCCCCATATTCTATTGGTCATCTATCCAAGCCTGGCTTACTGAAAAAATTAGCCAAAATAAGAAGTAGCATATTTTTCTGATATTATCAGTTTCTAAAACAAAGTAGTACATAAAATATTTAGTACAATCAGAATGTAAAAATAGATGGTTTCCTATATAGAAATAGTAAGATAAGCCAAAAATTAACATAAATCTATAGTAATTGCTCATTAAAGGCCAGGATCTTGAAATAGCTTTGAATTCATTTTCACTTTTAAAGAAGTTTTGTTACTATTATTGTGTATTTGAGGCCACACATGCTGCATTATTAGTGTGGCATTCAGAGGACAACTTTGTGGAGTACCTTTATGAGGGCCCAAGAGAGTCAGTCCAGGTCACCAGCTAAGCCACCCCACAGGCCTTCATCTTGTTTTTTATGGTGGTGTTTGGAGGCTGTTTTGATATTAAAGTATATCTGAAGTCAATAATGAGTCTCTTACTAGCTATCACTTTTTAATTTAATGATGCCAAAATGGAATTTGTCTCAGGGCTTTTTGATGTTTTTAATTTACTAAACTTTCCCACAAGTATTCAAGGCTAGTTGCTGCTTTTAAATGAAGATTGCAACTAAAAAGTAACTTGTTGCTTTAAACGAGTCTTACAAAAGCTAAAACTATAGAAGAAAACAATGTGAGAAAGAATGACTGATGTTGAAACAGAAAATGTCACAGTATCCTCCCTTTGAGTGAATGAAATGAGACTCATTCTCCATCTCAGTTTTTATGTAGAGGTTCCTTAAGTAAATTTCTAATTATAAGACAGTGTTTTCCTGAGGTCACACACAACTGCTCTGTTCCCTTTAATCAATTTCTGCTGAACAATTAGGAAAATAAAATTGTCAGAGGTATGACAGTTCTAACAAGGGACTCTTGTATTTTATAAATATACTTACTGTATTGCAGATGCTACAGACCATGATATCTCTTTCTCTGAATAATAAAGTGGTAGTTGTTCTCTTTCTCCTGTGATCTCACCCTCTCCTTCAGTCTGTTGAATAGTCCCCATGCCCTCCTCCCACAGTCCTTCATTAGATTTAAGAAACAGCTCGGCCAGGGTGGAGTGGACACAATCCCACAACCTGGTGGTCTCCTGCATTTAGGAGGTCACCATTTTGGTGTTGGGCACCCTGTGAGCATAGTTCAAGCAAATATCCTCTTACCTCTGCCTCCAGAATAGGGTCTACAGGCATGTACTAACTACCACTGTCCTGGACCTTCACTTGTTTTATAATCAACATCCAAGTTCCACACATAAACCCTCAGGTGATGATTATAGTTGTGGTAAATATATAAATTTCAGTGAAAGGTGAATATAATCTTTGTATTTATTTAAACTTTTAAAAAATGTCTTTCAGTGGTTTGGGAGATGGCTCAGTGGGTGAAGTGTTTGCTCTGCAAACCCGAAGGACCTGAGTTTGGATTCTAAGTATTTACTTAAAAGTTGGGCACAATGGCACACATCTGTAGCTACAGGATATGGATGGGTAGAAACAGATGAGTCCAAGGGTTCACCAGCCAGCAGGTCTAGCTGAAACAGGCACTCCAATAATAAGGTGTGCATGATTGCAGGACACACTAGAGGGATAGACACAGCTGGACACACAAAGGCACACACAGTAACATTTTGAAATTTTGTACAAAGAAATTTTACAGACATTTTATAGGAATTTTAATTTTTGTTGCTGTAACAAATGTCTTTTTTATGCTAATTTTGTATTGCTGATTTTTAGAAATGCAGTTGACTTGTATCCCAATTGTATTTCCAGCCTCATTACTCTTTTAGGATTTCTATTAATTAGCCCATAGGTTATTTTTATTTTTTTATGTAGACATTATATGATCTATAAATGTAAATTTCCTTTCTCCATTTTTCCTTACTGTGCCAGGGAATAATTTTATTCAGTATCACACCTTACCCCTGACTGTAGGAAGAATGCCTCACCATGTGTTAGGTGATTGTTAGGGTTACTTTGAGTAGCTAGAAAAGGTTACCAATGGTCCTTTCTGTGGTAACAGTTTCTTTCATGAATGGGGCTTGGCTCGATCAGCCACATTGTCACTCTGCTGAGTTACCATGCGTTTGTTTTTGTTTTGTTTTTCTCTCAATCTATTAAATGTTTCTCTCAAATAGAATGATAACTGATATTATTCACTAGTGCTTTGGAAGTTCTGGATCAATTAATTTTACATATTAATATATAGTCCTTCAATAAGCAAGCTAGTCAAGTGCTCAACACTGAACTCTCACAGCAGTAGAGCAATTTTGTGAATGTTTTTTAATTTTCCTGCATAACTTAGAGTATACCAATTTTTATGGAAAATGATATTTTTAAATGGAAATATATAATTGTAACATAATTAGTAATTCTCACTAAGAATTTGCTGTTCACAATTCCTTTCTATGAATATACAAATTTGTTTCTGTCTGAGCATTAAATTAATGCTTAATCTTTATCAGTTACAGTTTTAGTAAGGAAATATTTGTATTTTTAGTTTTTCTACAAGACTATTATTTAAAGACTTTTAAAAGACAGGGTTTCTCTATGTAGCCTTGACTGTCCTGGAACTCTATAAATAGACCAGACTGGCCTCAAACTCACAGAGATACTTTTGCCTCTCCCTCCAAAGTGCTGGGATTAAAGGTATGCACTCAGCTTCTCCAAGACTTTAATATATAAATTTGCTAAGTCAAAACTTTATACATATTTTAAATTTAGCATATACTTATTTTTTTTCCAAAAATATTGTGTTCTGGAACTCCAGTGTACTACTGGTAGGAGTATGAACCTGTGCAATCATGTTCTCACACTGGGACTACCTACTGAAGCTGAGCCTTGTGCACATACTACAGTGGAATATTTGTTCTTAGGACATATTCAATGTGAACATCTATCTATGTTCACCAAAAGATATGCCATATGGTGATGGGAATCCAATATCAGTCATCAGAAACTGAACAACACAATAAATAAGTTATACTTATGCACAGTAATACTTTAGGGACAATGATAAGTGAACTTCCATCAATACAACAGCATGAGTGAATATCACACTTCTCCCCAGCTAAGAAGCTAGGGAGATGGCCACACAAGAAGCCATGCAAAGCCAGGCACAGTAAATAAATGTCTGTATCCCAATGCTCCTTTCTTGAGATGGGAAGTAGAGACAGAGTCCATGGAAGCTCCTGGGCCAACTAGCTGATCTAGCAACAGTGAACCATGTGGACAAGGAGCAACAGCTATGCTTGCCTGTCCTGTGACTACCACAAGCATACCTGAACACAGGAGCTGAACAAATGGATACCCACTGTGTGAGTCCATTGAAGGAAAAATCACAAGTAAAGCCATGATGTCGAGAAAGTCTTGTTTGAGGGAAGAGAAGACAGGAGGGGGGCTTGGGAGATGTGGTGGTGTCAACTCTGGCATGTTGCTGCTGAGGTCAGCCTGTTCTAGACCACATCGAGCTATGCCTTTCTCCAAACTCTTACCATATCCATAGACAAAATATTTTCAATTTGATAAACATAAAAAAGTTTGATTATTGATGAGATTACCATCCCATTTGTTTTTCTTACTGATTTGTAGTTTTAAGTCTTACAGTCTTTCCTTCTACTCTATATCAAAGTATGTTTTAAGTGACAAATGGAAGCTTCAGAAGTAATAGTGGGTGTTAGGAGAGCATTCTCTTAATAATAAAAATTTTAAAAGAGTACTTTGTTTTTGAATAGATACTACTGCCATCAACCCCTTCATAGGGAGGATGGAATTTGCCTCATTAGCTGTAAATTTCTCCTTTGGTGTGGAACCATATCAAAGAGACACTACATGATGGTCTTCATTTTATCTCTTACTGATACTGACTAGTCTGCTCTTGGAACATCTTTAAACTATGTCAGAATAGTTTACCATTGTTACTATGTTACTCAGTTTCTTTGAGGTTTTCTTTATGGCCTTTGTGAAAAACACAGAAATTGAACAGGATATTGGGTTTGTTTTGTTTTGTTTTGATTCCTTTTGAGACGGCATCTCAAGTAGACAGGCTTCAAAGTCCACTTTGTAGTCAAAGCTGACCTTGGGATCCTGATTTCCCTCTACCTTCCAGGGGCGTGACTCCAGGCCTAGGCCACCAGACATGGCAAATAGGATGTTTTGTTTGAAGTAAAATTGCACATGAATTTTGTCTGTTTGATTTTTTAAAATAGTACTATAGAAACTATTGTGTCGCATGCTATTTACTTTTTAAACTAGTACCAATTTCCTAAGTGATCACTGAACTAAATATCTTGTAGTAACTCAACTACTGTGATGGAGTCTGCCTTTACGCTTTCGTTTGGGGTGCTTTATTAAAATATTGTATTTAAAACATACACACTTTGGGGTTTTTTTCATTATTCTGAAGTTACCTGTGAATTTTTATTTTTGTTTTCTTTTAACATTTAATACCTAGGCGTTCCGCTGTCGCCCGCATTCAGGAGTTCTTCAGGAGGAGGAAAGAAAGGAAAGAAATGGAAGAATTGGACACTTTGAACATTAGGAGGCCACTAGTGAAGATGGTCTATAAGGGCCATCGCAACTCCCGGACAATGGTACCAGATGCTCCTGCATTGTTTGATGGGATTGCAGTTTGGTGGTTTTCCCTGTGGTGATTTTGTTACTCCTTCATTCAAGCATGGGTGGTTGGTTCATGGTTCTTAGTCTGGTAATCTATTGCAACCACAACAAAATAAACCTACCTTACTAAAGAAATATATGTAAGCTAGAAAAAATTATTTTAGCTTAGAACAAGTAGCAATTGCTATTTATTTACTTATTTGCTTGCTTATTTACTTACTGTCTATGGTTGCTGTCCTCAGAAATTTACTATTAAAATTTACTATTAAAATTTACTATTAAAATTTGACTACATTTTGTTACTTTGGACTGAGAAAATAAATCTGTATACAAAATGCAGATTGAGTATAAAATACAGACACGTTAATTACAACACTTAACAGCTGAAAATTGGCTTTAGTCATTCTGTATCTCCTTGCTTTTATTCATCTTTGAAACTGTCAGGATAGAACAGACAGTCTGCAAGATCAGTTGTAGTGTTTGAAACCCACACATATGCATGTCCAGTGCAGGTGACAATATAGCTATTACTCTAAACCATTCATCTAGAAAGTGTGCTGTATGCCTTTAGTGTTACCACAAAGTACCTGCGGCTTCTCTTTCACCTTCCTGAGGGTCTAGGTTAAAAAATAAACTGAATTAAGAAAATAATCACTCTTCTTGTATATGTTATCGGTAGTAACAATTTCATCATTTTTAAATGGATACTCAATAATAGACATAACCAATTTGTATTTTATGCATTTTACCAATTAGAATTTTAGATGACAGTAATTCAGTTGTGGCTGAGGCTATACCTCAGTGGTCGGATGCTTGCCCAGTGTGCTCATGACCCCACTGTATGGTTAGTACAGAAGAGACGTAGGCAAGCGCAGCAGCACCACGTGACAACAGGGTCCCCTTCCCTGCTGTCTGGTGTGAGCAGCACAAACAGCAAATGTAGTAGGTATGGGGTGATAATTTTAAAGATGTTCTTGGCAAAGTACAAAAGGCAGCAGTTCCCTTTTGTACTCCATTTCCTGAGAAATAGTGTTATTGTTTTATAAAGCTAAAGTGGGATGATTTTTAGAAGGCTCGTCTATTTGTATGTGCTTTTTCCCATTATTCTGTTTTGAGCCAGTGCTTTTACTTGTTTAGCATATATGAAGCACTTGTTGTGTCAAATACTGTCTCATCGCGAAACCTGCTCTCAGGGGAGGCTTTCTTCCTAGAAGAAAAATTTCAGAATTCAACTTTTTCTTTTTAAAACCAGTTCATTTTCAATTTGAGAACGGAATCTATGTTTTGGTGACTTTGACTTAGATGTCCTTGTGTTTCTTAAAATCCCTCAGATTAAAGAAGCTAATTTCTGGGGTGCTAACTTTGTAATGAGTGGTTCCGATTGTGGCCATATCTTCATCTGGGATCGGCACACTGCTGAGCACTTGATGCTTCTGGAAGCTGATAATCATGTGGTCAACTGCCTGCAGCCTCATCCATTTGACCCAAGTAAGATGTCTTTCATAGAACAAATACTTGAGATTGCTGCTATCATTCATCAGCTCTAGTCAATATTACAAAAATCTGATCTGTCCTGCTAAGTACTACTAGAGATAGTTAGAGCTTTACATGGGTTTAAAACAAGCATTTGCTTTTATGGGTGGGAAACTGGCTCACAGAGCCCCACCCCTAGCTGAGAAGACTCTGGCAGTTGATGTTAGGTGGAGGGAGAGTCAGTTTCCTCTGGGATATATGGCTCCTGGGAAGTTGCCATGCTGGTGGAGGGTCTGAACTTGAGCACATGCTGGCAGCAGGAATTGGGTTCAGTGGTTGTAAAATGAGTACAGAGTTAGGGAGACATGGGTGTCAATCTAGGAAGAATTGGAGACAAGGGAATGGGGAATGGATTTCATCAGAGCATTTGTGAACATGTGTGAAATTCTCAAAGGACAAGTGAATATTTTAAAGTTTCCCAGTCTCAAAAAAAAAAAAAAAAAGTGTTTTTGACAGATATTCTAAAGAAATATTCTAAAAGGTTATTCTAATATTAAGTTTTAGAGAGTCTAGCATGACTGAATTTCTCATCATTTATTTAACACAAACCTCTAAGCCTTTTTAAGACTTCATGTGTCTGAATTAACTTATTAGCATAAAAGAGGATTGGCTTGCTTTTGCCTTCTATTTGAAGTGGCCACAGGTTTCATAAGAAAACAGTGAATATGAGAGAAATTTGAGTGACCAGGATGGTTTTAAATTTTCGTTTTACGGTTACTTTTAGGAAATGTTTAAAATGATAATTAACAGTTATATAGTACAAAGACTAGAGAGATGACTCAGCGGTTAAGAACATGTCCTTCCCTTCCTTGTAGAGCCACAAGTTTGGTTCCCAGCACCCACATCAGGCAGCTACTAGCTCTAGGGAAGCCGATGCCCTCTTCTGGCCTCTGCATGTACATGCACTCTTGTGCACCCACATGCACACACACACACACACACACACACACACACACACACACACACACACACAATTTAAAGTAAATCTTTAGCCAGTGTGGTATCACACATACGCCCACACCCCCATCCTCCTACCCCTTTGTTCCCAGCACAGAAGCAGGTGGCTCTCTGATTTCCAGGCTGATCTGGTCTACATAGTGAGTTCCAGGACAGCCTGGGCTATGTAGAGAGTCCCTGTCTCAATAAACAAATAATAAGTAAAAACTTGAAAAATATGTATAGTAGTTTTCATTCAAGCTAAATTTTGTTAATTTTGTACCAATGCTTAATATTTATGTCTTGAGTTTGTGATAAAGATGTAAATTTTCTTTCTAGTTCTAGCCTCATCTGGCATAGATTATGACATAAAGATCTGGTCACCACTAGAAGAGTCAAGGATTTTTAATCGAAAACTTGCTGATGAAGTAAGACGTTTTACTATATATACTTCTATTTTAATTTTTATCTAAAATGCTATCTTAAGAGAAAACTAGTTTGTTATTAGCTGCTAACATAAAATAAAGCCCATTTAGTTAAAGAAGTCAAATTTTTAATGTCAACATTCATGAAGCATAGGCAGGTGGATGTCTGCGAGTTCAAGGCTAGCCTGGTAGTCTATATAGCAAGTTCTAGGCCAGCCACAACTATATACAGCTATATATACAGGAAAAGGGGAGAGGAGGTCAAATCTTTTGAAAAAGAAAAATGAAATAAAAGTATATCTTACTATATATATATATAATACTAAATGTAAAAATCAGATTGTTATCTTACTAATTTTAATACTGACTTTAATTACAGATTAGGAGTATATCTTAAAGAAAAATAAATTTAATTGTCACACTTATACATAACAGAAAGCTTTAAAAAGGTCTGTCCTTTTAGGAGTGTTTGGCTATGCAGCCTGTAATTCACCTTCCTCCACGCTGGAAGCTGAAGCAAGAGTTCATGTCAAACGGAGCCATATGTCAAGACCCTGTTGCAATAAGCAAAACAGAATGGGGGTGGGAAGATAATTGTACTTTTTTTCCTATTTTGAGTTTTTCACAGAGGGAATTAGGACTGCCTCCCTCCACCACCAGTGTTAATAGGTAGAGCAACAAACGATCAGATACTTTTCCTTTATTATGCTTTAAGACTCCATTAGTTTCTTGGTCTTACTCATCTTCATTAACATTTTTATCTGACATCTAAAATGATGGATCTGGGGGGTGTATGCTGGAGAGCGAGCGGGGAAGGGAGATTAACAGACTTACATTGAACCTTAATCTCTCCTACTCCCTCCTTCCTTGTTCTCTCCCTCTCATCTGTTTATCCACATCTTCCTCCCATCCTCCCTCTGCTTCCACTTCTGTGTTTGCTTGCGCATGTGCGTGCATGCCTGGGTTTGATATTTTGTCCTTGTGTGCCTCCTGTTAGCCTCACTTGCCCTGCCTCTCTTTTCCCTGTAGACCCTCCCTGTGCCTACCTGCCCTTCTGTTCTCATGTCATATAATATATTATTCATAGCAGAGAAAAACATACTATATTTGTCTTTCTGAGTCTGGCCTATTCCACTTAACATGGTAATCTATTTTCTACCCATTTTTCTGCACATGACATAATTTAACCCTTCTTTATGCTGACTTAAACTTATATACATTTTCTTTATCCATGGATGTCTAGACTGGTTCTATAGTTTGGATTTTATGAGTACTGCAGCAATAGATATGTATGCATAAGTATCTCTGGTATGCTGGCTTAGATTCCTTTGAGTATAAGCATAAAGAATGATATAGCTATATTATATGGTATATTTTCGTAGTCTTTTTGAAGAAGCTCTATGCTGATTCTGATAGGGGCTGTACCAGTTTGTCTTTCCACCAGCCATTTTTCATGCTTCCTCTCCAGCATTTGTTACTTGTTTTCCTGATGGTAGCCATTTTGACTGTTGTGAGATGATATCTCAGTGTAGATTTTTCATTATTGTTTTGATTGGGGATCTCACTTTACAGCTTCAGCTGGCCTAGAACTGGCTGGTCTCAAATTTGCAGTGATCCACCTGCCTATATCTTTGCAAGTGCTAGGATTAAAGGCGTGCACCATCTCACCCAGCTCCTGCTGGAGTGCATTTCCCTGCCGGCTGCGGGCCTTGAGCATTTTCTTTCTCTTTACTGGTCACTTGTATTTCACTTGCATTTTCTCCATTGGTTGGATGACTTGGTTTTTAATATTTAATTTTCCTGCCCTCTGTCAGATGCACAGTTTACACAGATTCTTCTCTCAGTCCGTAGACTTGTCTTTTCACTGTGTTCATGGGAAGAAGCCTTTTATTTGTCCAGTCTTGGAATTATCTAAGCTATTGGTCCTTTTCCTAAAGTCCCTCTCTGTTTAGATCTTGATGTTTCTCCCTAACACTAATAGTTTCAAGTCCTACATCAGTGATCCATTTAGAGTTGAATTTTGGACAGAATTAGAGAAGTTGTAGTAATCTCATTCTACATGGGATTTCCAGTTTGCCCAGCAGTGTCTGACTCAGGCTCTCTCCAGTTTGTATATGCTGTAAAAGTCTAACACTTCCTGAGTGGGTTCATTCGTGGGTATCTGGTGTGTCTGTGGATTTTGATACTGTTGTGATGGGGTTTTTCTCACTTCTTTCTCAGCCCATTTGTTAGATGGGAAATGACTGGGTCTGTGTTGGGTTTGGTATGTATTTGGGTGGGGACAAGAGGGTATAAAAAGAACTAAATATGCTCACAGTATAAGATATGCTTGAACTAAGTAAGGTAATTATGAAACTCACCGTTTTTACCACAAATAAAATGAATTTTCTTTTAAGTAGTGCTGGTCTCTCATCTTCCTTCAAGTTCAAGTTAAAGTAGCTGTTTGACACTGAATAGCCTTAAGGCAAGAGTACAGACATTACATATGAAAGGGGTGAAAACTATTCCTCCTAAGACTTGCTGATTTTTAAAACTATTTCCATAATCTTTAAGGCAAGGATGCTGTTACTGAATGAACTTTGACATAGTTGTTTAACTTGCTGTAGGTTATAACTCGAAATGAACTCATGCTGGAAGAGACTAGAAACACCATTACTGTTCCAGCCTCTTTCATGTTAAGAATGTTGGCATCACTGAATCATATCCGAGCTGGTAAGAACTTCTACTCTGTCATCAAAGTCATTATTTTGTTGAAAACAGTAAGCCCTACTTTACAGAGGTTTATGATTTCCTTAATATTCAAAAATAAAAGCAGCAACTTCAGAACTAGGATTTCTTTCTGTGAACACTTGACCCTGGGAATTATTTTTTTTAATAGCTAAGTATATTGAAAAATGTTAAAAATGAAAACACCATCACTTGAGAACTCTTTATTAGGTAATCTTCTCATAGTGCAGAACTCTACCATAAACCTCAAGACACACTGTACTGCAGGGTGTGGTGGTACACTCTGGTGATCTAAACCCAAAGGAAATAGAAGAATGGGGAACAAGTGTCCAAAGTCGCCCTACGCTACACAGTAAGTTCAAGGCTAGCCTGAGAGATAGGAGATCCTGCCTCAACTAGCAACCAAATATACAAACAAATAAAGTTATGTTAAGAATACTTTAACATAGATTTACTCAAAATCAATAATGGTCCAATTAAAAACAAGTATAACATGGTAAGAAAGTTATATTAGTGTATTTTTCAGTAATTTTAAAGGTTTATTTTTCTTTATTTTATGTTTATGGGCTTTGCCTGCATGCATATCTATATGTACCATATGTGTGCAGTGCCATAGTGGCCAGAAGAGGGTGTTGGATCCTCTGGAACTGAAGTTACAGACTATAGTTATCTGCTAGTGGGTGCTGGGAACTGAGCCCAGGTTGACAATAAGTGTAGCAAGTGTTCTCCACTACTGAGCCATCTCACTAACCCATCAGTACTTTTTTAGATAATAAACTGTGGTTCAATGACACAGATCCAAAAAATACATATATTACCACTGATATTCACAAATAAATTGCATAATCTGTATTCCTAACAGTAGAATTATCCAGTGTGTATTATGACCACATTTTATCAAGCAGGAATGTTTATTACGTCTCACTGATTTCATAATGCATTCATATTTAGGGATTGTGCATCATATGTAGAGAGTACCTATATTGTATCAAATAGTAGCTATTTTTGAGACAGTTTCTCTGTGCGGTCCTAGTTGTCCTGCAGCTTGCTGTGCAGACCAGGCTGACCTCCTGAGTGAAGGTATATGCCATCAAACCCAGCAGATACTAACCCTTTTTGAAAAAATATTTTTACTTTAGGTTTATTTTATGGTGCGAGTGTTTGCCTGCATGTTCATGTTCTCCACATGCATGCCTGGCACCTGAGGAGCTCAGGAGGAGGTGGTAGAGAACTGGAGTTACAGGTGGCTGTGAGCCACTGTGTGGTGATGGGAACTGAACCTGGGTCTTATGTCAAAGCATCAAGTGCTCTTAACCTCAGCCATCTTTCCAGTTCCTCAGATATTAACCCTAACTTGTCTAGTCCATCCACCTGAATTGGAAATTACCTTCCCCTTAACTTAGGATTTCATAGACAGCACAGCCATGTATTCAGGTCAGTACTTTGACATGCAAGCTCTAGATGATACATCAAAATATTTCTTTCCTCAGTTTTTATAACTACACTGTCCCCTTTTATCTGGTGTTTGGTGTCTTTCTGTTGTAAACTATTTACTTTATCTGACCATAATATTTTCAAGATTACTTGGGGACTGTGTCTATCATAAATGACCTAAATGCCATCCATACTTTGGTAGTGAATTTTCTGCCATTGCCTTCTTCATACACCATGATGTGATACAACTTATCTCCATAGAACTTAGACTCATTTCTTTAGTAACCTTCCTTTAGAATGGAGCTCAGTGGTACAGTGTTTCCTATGCATGAGGCTCTAGGCATTAAACACCTTCATGGAACATCCTATCATAAGCCCTGAGGACAGGAAGATAAGCAGATGGAAAACAGTCTAGTCTGAGAAGACAGGTTCTCAACCAGTATAACTGGGGTCATCATTGAGTGTTTCATAAAGGACTCTCCAGAGTTTGTAGGTGGAGGAAGGAGCTCTTGAAGAAGTTCGAACAGTTTTACAAGAAGAATCAAAAGTGTACTGAGAACCATGATTACCAGTGAATTGTGCAGAAATCTCCCAAGCAAAGGACTAGCAAATGCAAATGCATCAACCCAAGAGAGAAAGCTGCAGTGGCTCACTGAGTTTATAGCTGTGTGCACTTGAATATTGGACCCAGATATTGCTCTACATTGAGGGAAGAAACTACATTTATTTTGGTTACCATTGTAATCTCAGGATTAGCACAATTCCTAGAACATGGTAGATGGTGAATTTTAAGAAATCTTCACAGTCCTCTTAGATGTGTGCCAAACACATTGCCCACAGGCTACATGTCCCAGGATAGCTGTGAATGCAGCCCGATGGAAAGTCATAAACTTCCCAGATATGAAAACAGTATATAAAACTTTTTTGGCAAGGAGTTTTGTTTTTGCAACTTGATTCCTCTCTTGGAGCGTGAACTTTGTAGACAACATATCACAGTGTCAGAAGGTTGAACACTATTATGTAGCCAGGTTTAATTGTTTAATGGCCTTTAATCCTAACCCAGAGATGCAAACCAGGTGGCTCCCTGAGTTAGAGGCCTGACTGGTCTATAACCAGTTCCAAGAGAGCCAAGAGCGCATAGTGAGACCCAAGATCCTGTCTCATAAGCAAAGCAGACAAACCTCCTCTATACACTAGTCGATCTTTACATATTTATATTTTGAATAGTAAACATTTTCATGGTTTTAAACAGACTACTGGTTATTTATAATAGATTCTAGAAGGATTCTAGTTTGTGTGATTCTCATGTTTGTGTTTTCCAGACCGTCTGGAGGGTGACAGATCTGAAGGGTCAGGTCAGGAGAATGAAAATGAGGATGAAGAATAAAGGACTCTTTGCAAGCACTTAGATGTTCTGGAATTTGTATATGACATTTATTATATTTTTTTTTCTTTACAGAACTTTAGTGCAATTTAAGGCTGTGGTTTTTTGGAGTTCTTCCCCATTTTTTGGGATAAGCAAACATTGAGTTGGAATTAGTGTGTGCATGAGTTGGGAGAGTGTGTAAACAAAGCAAGCAGAATGTTTTTGGAACTTTTTGCTGTGTGTGGAGTGCTAGAAAGGACAGAGTGTGTACTTCCCTGACCTCTGACCTCAGGTGTGGGGGTGTGGTCAGTGCTCATTTCCACTGTAGTGAAATGTTGGCCCAAATAAATTTCCATGCCATTTGCATGCTTGTTCTTTCTAATTAAAGAAGTTGATTGTTTTAAGATCCTAAATTTGACTTTTCTTTCTTTGCTACTTTGACCCTCATTTTCAGTCATTTCTCTAACAAAAGAGGACTTGTTCTGTTGTCTGCATTTAGAAGAAACCTTTTCCATCTTGACCTCTGCGTGACCAGATCACATAAAAGAGCCTTTACATTTCTCTTCTCAAGGTACTTTTCTTCACTTACTACTGTCTCATGGCTTGTGGTACCTCATCTGAATCGGTCACTGAGCCTTAACGATGGTTCACATGAGCACAAACTGAAGGTGCTGTCCTCTGGTCTGCTACTCTGTCCAGTAGTCCTGATTCCACAGCCATCAGTCAGCTGACTGTAGCATCCACACCCACTTCAGACAGGCCTCCGTTCACAGACCTGTGTGTCTTAGTGTTTGTCCTGACTGCCTAACTTTTCCACCTCCTAAGCCGTCTGCTTTGTTTCCCTCAATCTAATTCCATGCACATACTTCTCTAGTCCATTTACAAAAATAAAGTCTTTTCTCAATGCCAGGTTATTGTGTATTTATATTCTTTCTAATCGTCATCTGCACAAGCATCCATGGCTACTCATATTGGAAGCCTCTTCCAGAAGCCAGGCTTGCCAGATGGGGGGAAGCAGTTGCTGCCTCTTGATACCTTACAGATAAAAATGGGTTGACAGACAGGAGTACCTGTTGTTTAGTAAGACAAAAGGACTACTTCAAAAGCAAAAGCACCCTCCCCAACCCCAAGCATATCTAGAAGTGGTTTTCAGACGCTGCATAGCTGCCTGATAGGTGGACGGCCAGAGCAGATCTGATATAGCCTGCCATAGTCTTATCAAGCACAGAGCCCTCTGTTGGTATTTGGTATACCAGCTGCTTTTTTTGAAAGCATTTCAGTTTTGGTTTAATCAACTGTTCCTGTCATTTTCAGCAGCCTAAATATCCTGCCAGAGGAACTGGCTGAATCAGATACTGAGAATAAGACATAACCTATCTCCAGCTGGGCTGTGAAATACTCGAAGGTATAGCAACACAGAGCCATCTCTTTGGGAAACAGACCTCCTCCCCACAATAACACCTGCTGCTGGCAGTAGTTGCTTTATTGTGGAAGAAAGTAGATGTTACATTAAACCATTAGCATGGATTTTCCAGAGGACAGAAAGTGCTAGAATACTCGGATTAAGGGTAGCTGGTAGGAAAAGATTAGAAAAAGGCAAATGGCAGGTGTCTATAGTGGCACAGTATGCCGATGCGGGTATGGGACTGATGTATGTTCTGTTCATTTTCCTATGATTTTGAAGCTGTTCTGTCAAAAGAATTGGGCCCTTAGCTAGTAAAGCAATTATGTAAACAGCTGGTGTTTATTACTCAGGAACAGGCTAACTAGACAAGTAGTTAAGAGTACAGCAAAGACAGAATTAAATCTTAGCAACTTTCAAGAGTCAGTGGAGGAGAAGCAAGGAGTTAGGAGACTGGCCCCAGAGTTACTTACACACTCACAAAAAGGAGATGGTGTTAGTCTGAACAAGTGTGAGGCAAGGAAATGAACCTGCTGTGGAGATGGTTGTGTCTATGCTACAGTCTGCTACTCGGTATCTTTGATTATGAGATGAAGGAAGACTGGATAGGCAGGTATCTAGCTAGCTAGGCAGACCAGACGACTGACTGATGGATGGACGGAAAAGCACTAGTTCATTAAACCTCTTATAAGCCAGGCTTAAAGACTGGTCATGGTGGGGCATGCCTTTAATCCCAGCACTTGGGAGGCAGAAGCAGGATGGTCTCTGAGTTTCAGACCACCCAGGACTACACCAAAAAAGAAAAATCAGGTTTACAGCGTCTTGAATATGGCAAGCAACAGTCATGGAACCCAGTAAGTACTCCTTGAGTCTAACCACCTTGGGGATTTAAATGCATTAATGGATCTATCCAAGTGACTAACGAGGGGACCCTCACTCCCAATTCGGCAGTAAGTTCCCTCTTGCTACTCAGCGCTCTCCTAAGCGATGGGGAGTTGAGATAGAAAGAGGGCTGCAGGAAGCTGGAGGTAGGGCGGGCACCCATAAATGTCCATAGACCACAAGTTCAGGGGGAAACTGACAATTTACACGTTCCAAAAACATTTAATCAGGTAAACAAAACGTCTAAATACACTTTTACTTATTCATAAATACTGATTTATATATAATAACCCTAGACAATTTTATCTTCAAAAACACCATCCAAAACTTAAATATATTTTAGGGATAGCTTCAGTTTTTAAAATTTTTTAAGTTTGGTTTTTAACCACTTCTTCCTGCGGGTATACATCATCAGAGCAGCACAAAGAACTCCTGTTAAGCATGTCTATACCACCAACAGATCCACTTTGAGACAGGCTTTCTAACAGATTTGGCCCAGTCTTGTCACCCAAGTCCCCTGGGACTGTCCTTTCCTCTGGGAAGAGCTGGCTCACCTGTTATTTTTAGTGTTTCAAATAGTGGTAGGCTGTGTGCCAACATTACACTGACCAAACCTGAGCTTGTGGTATCCTGTACAGATTGGTGTCTGTGCTTTGAATTCTTTCCAACATATGATCACCTGACCTTGGGCCTTCAAGGTCATTTTTTAGGCCTGGTCAATAAAATCGCTGAAGCTCCTTAGTCCTTCCTCCCTATCTAATAAAGTCCAGCTAGCCCACTCTGCTAAGGATGACCGTTACCCACCTGTGCCTCACTCTTCTTGGGCTACATGGCTTGTCCCTTCTCTCGGCTGTACCTCTATTTTACCTCATCTTGAGACACAGCTTTCCTATGGCCTTTCTGGAGTCTCATCTCCTCTCTCCCCAACGAGTATCTGCTCACCCATCCTGGTCCTTTATGGCTGGTCATACCCATATTTTTGTGGTTCTCCTCAGACTCCCTTGGGTTCTGTACACTCCAGGAAGTGGCATGGACACTTATACCTCCTCTGCCTCTTCCATCAGAGTCTTGGAAGATGAGAGCTGGGAGCCAGACACTGTTAATACTAGACTGAGTGGTCCTCAGCACCAAAAGGCATTGGGGTGGGGTGACCTTTCTGGGTATAAGAAAGGTTGAAGTTGAATTGACATGGACTGGGACTCTGTACATCATCTTTAATTCAGTATTGTAGAAATATTTGTGTAAACTGGTCATTAATGTGGAAGGAAGACTTGCTTACTGAAAAAGCTCATGTTTAGTCCTATAACCTGTTGGGTTCCAAACTCAGCATTGCCACCCTCCTCTAGTTTCCTTTCTCATCCTCCTTCACTTCCTCTAAGCCCTTTTATACTGAATAACAAATAATCAGGGCAACAACCCCAAACACGATTAATTAATATTAAGTAATTAATATTGAATTGGATATCTTTTAACAGTCCTCGTATATTGGAGAGCCCTGTAAAACAGGAAGGATTCTGTCCCATTAGTTACACTGAGAAGACAGACTCAGGTCTGCCTGCACCTATGTCCTGTGGTGGATGCATGCACTAGGAGCATTTCTGCGGACCACCAAGCACCCTCTGCAGGCAGCATCCTTGGGTTCTGTGTCCCTATATACAAATATTACACAACTTCATTTTTCAGATGCAGGAATACTGAGTAATGTGCCCCAAACACCTAGCTAGTGAGTGACAACTTGAGACCTTAAATCACAACCATGCCACACGACAGCAGCACAGTCCCATCTGCCTGAAGCAAAAGAAGATGGAGCATTTGAGGTTCTCAGTTAGTACCTAGCATATAACGGGCTCTTGGATGTCTTAAGTGAGGCACATATATGTCTGTTCTTAGCCTCTTCTTTAGCCCATCATCCTCACTGTTCCTTACAGACAGGGACAGAGGGAAGGAGAGGCTAGACATGTTTCATGAGTTCATCTTATGGTCCATTGAGAAATGTCTCTAATCTGCCCAACCTAAGGAGTACACTTTGCAAGGCAACGCACCCCTAATAGCTCTATCTCAACAGACTAGTGTTCTCTCTCATCATGTCAGCACTATTTCCCTCCTGTCTAGACCCAATTTACAGAGTCCCGCTGCAAATACTGCGTTCGTCTCAGTGGTAATGGTTTCATTCTTGACTGAAAGATGAAATCATAGTTATACAAATGAGAACCTAGGAACATTAGCACCAGTGAACATTGTCTTTTACAATCCTCCCTGCCTCTCCCAGTGCTAGAGGTTTGCTTAAGATCAGACTGCTCTGTGCAGGTAGTTCCTGTGAACCTCCAAAGGGGTCACACACATAAGGATCAGTTATCAAGGTCAGGTATTTGTAGTCATGGCAGAGCTCAGAGGAACAAGCCTGCATGGTTTTTTGTTTTTTTTTTTTTTTTTTTTTTTTTTTTTTTTTTTTTTTTTTTTTTTTTTTTTTTTTTTTGCTCTCCAGAGCCATGCTGCTGCCATCTAGTGACCAAGGTTTTGAACTCTGGTTTGGGTTGTCTGGCCAGGAAAAACTAGGTGCTGAGCTGTGCACACTGTAGTACCAGACCCAATGCTTTCTCAGCCCCACAACTGGCATCTGGAACATAACACAGGAACAGA
Source organism: Phyllotis vaccarum (assembly GCA_033318265.1). Taxonomy (NCBI): domain Eukaryota; kingdom Metazoa; phylum Chordata; class Mammalia; order Rodentia; family Cricetidae; genus Phyllotis; species Phyllotis vaccarum. Next base: position 28,539,725 of record JARWLC010000017.1, read on the forward strand.
GCCAAGGGGAAAAAATCTTTGTAAAGCAGCAACATGGATGGGCCAAGGCCCTAAAGTTATCCTGTCAGAATCAGGACTGAGGTATTTAAGCAAACAAGTAGCTAAATGTCTCACTTGCCCCTACCCATGAGTCCCCTGGGAAGGCCTCAGGCCTGCCACTCACAGAAGTGCAGCTAATATGGCCAGGTTTAATTGGGATGGTGGGCTTCTACACAGAAGAAGCTGTCCTCCCCAGAGGACAAAAGAAAATGTATGGGACTACCTCTGCCTTCCTCCCCAGCCCACTTCTAACTCGGGCAAATCAAAAGCCCTGAAAATGCAAAACTATGGTTCTGGCATTTTCCAAGACTCAGTTGAGATGGCCGCCTGCTTCACTGGCCCAGCCCTAGGACCCTAGTTGGAATACTTAACATTCTCTCTCTCTCTCTCTCTCTCTCTCTCTCTCTCTCTCTCTCTCTCTCTCTCTCTCTCTCTCTCTCTCTCTCTCTCTCTCTGTCTCTCTCGGTAAACATTGGTGTTACTGCCCTGGTGCTTTATAGGTCTGCAGTGTTGGGTAGATGAGTAGGCCTCACTCTATTGAAAGCCATGGGTTTCCGTTAAGAAGACTGAAAATTCAGTTTCCTTGGTCAGTTTATATGACCTCTTGTATGCCAGTGAATCATGGGGTTGGTCAGTACGACTCAGAGGCCTCAGCATCCTTTCCATAAAGCCTTGCCTTCTGTGCATACTGGAATATGCATTAAGAACATGGTTCTCCAGACATTGAACAAGGACCAGAAAAAGATAACAGGATAGAAAGAGAACAGAAATGCTGTCAGAATGAGAGCAGTACCCATCCTCTGCCCCCTGCCATTTCATCTAAAATCCTGCCAGTCCCTGCACATCTGTCCTGGAATAGATGGTGTTGACAGAAATCAGCCGTACAAAGGCAAATGCCAAGCCTCATGAAATGTCATCAGTGAGCTGCAGACCAGGAGCCACAGGAAAAAGACAGTGCCACACCAGGAGTCAGGAAGCCCACAGAAAACACTTGGAAAGTAATTCTCTCTGGAACGGCTGCCTAGTGGCAGATATGCCAGAGGTCTTGGAGTCTTCCTTTGCTTTGTGAAATGGAGAGCCCTGAGCCTGGCTTACCTAAGCACCCAGGCTTAAGAGTAGTAGGGAAGGCTGTCTTCCTGACCACCACAGCAAGCACTCAAAGCCCAAACTTCAAGTTCTAGCTCAAAGGGCAAAGGGGGGGGTGGGGAAGCCAGGTTATCCCACCTGTTACCCCACCTTTGCCTCAGCTGTGGCACCCTCTCTATACCTGTGTCTTGGTAGTTGGCATTTAGGACTGTCCTAAACAGCCAATTGGTACAAAGACACAGGGCCAGAACATGCAGGTAGCTGGCTTTTCCTGTGTTCACTGGGTACACATGCAAAAGTATACAAATGCTAGTTTATCCACTGGTCATGTTCACTCTGTTCCCATCTCTTAAATTACAATTTCGGAAGACATCAAAGATCAGAGCTGGAAATTATCTTGGAGATTACTCATTCTAACCCCCCAGTCTTTGCTCCCATTTCTCCAAATGGCCCAGTGATAGGACAGGATGTTCCAGATATTACACAGACAAGACCAAGCTGAGCCAAGAACTCAGACTGTGACCTCAGTGCCCTTTCTACCTTGTGCTTGCCCCAACGCTTCAGTGACAGTCACAATTGCTCCTGGAAATTGAGGCCAATTATGTTTTTCAGTCACTCAAGCATCTTCCACATGTTGTGTGAGGGATCCCCCCACCCCTGGTTCTACCCTGCTGTATGTGACATCAGAGCCCCAGTCCTAGTGATGTGCCCTAATCTTCTGGGTTTTTAATTTTGGGAATGAAATGCCCGGTACTCACCCTTGGCTTTTATAGTGGTTTCTCCCTTCCTACAGGCCAGCAGCGGGTGCCACCAAAAGCCAAATCCTAATTAGGGCAGTAGGTATGGAGTGTGTGTATGGTGCTCTACTCCTGGGTGCTCTCTGGACTTTGTGTTTAGTCTAGTATATGTGGCCCCATGCTGCCTGTATCAACACATAGAACCTCCATGAGGTACACTGAGTAGGGACTGCCTCTGAGGCCGTGAGCACTTAAACTAGCAGGACACTGGTGAAGACATGACCCACCTGGTAGCTTTCCTTTAAACCCATCAACTCTAGTCCTCCTCAGACAGCAGCCACAACTCCATCTGCTTTTTCAGTGTGCTTTGGAAGTCTCATTCCATCCCAGGGACCCTGAAGTGGCCTGCAAGTGCCCTCACAGCAGACACTAAAGTCAGAACTTTCAGACCCAATGTTTCCTTCCTGGCTTCTGGTCCCCTGTGAGGGATGATGTCTTCCAGGGCCTTGGTACAGACACCAGTACCAGTAGCTCCACTGTGGCCCAGTCCCCTCAGAGGCCTTCATCTCTGCTCCGCAGCTAAGATGTCTCCTTCTTCAATACTCTGTAGTTGCAGCCTTTGATTCAAGGGAGTCCTGCTGCCTCTACGCCCCCCAAAGCTAGCCCCTGGGACAGTCCGTGCTGTGAACAAGACCCCTGGCAAAGCCTCCTCCCCAAATAAGTTGATTTTGGCTTCAGTTTCAATGGCTTTAGCCAAGCTGGCTGCATAACTGTCCAAGGATTTGTGTACTTCAGCTTTCACATGAAGAATGGAGTTCTTGGCAGCCTCTGTGGGAGAAGGCAGAAACGATGTTAGCACAGGAGCCAGGACCCATGACTATTCCAGGAATATGGTCTCTGTTGGCCCAATGCCCCAGGGATAGGAGACAAGCAGAGATAACATATATGGATGTTGATATCACATCCCCTAGGCTAAAATTCTGGACTTCCCAATTTACTACCTGAGAGATGCCAGGCATTATTTCCTAGCTTTGTTTCCTCGTCTACAAAGAGAAGAAATCTCTTACTTCACATGGTTACATTGACAAGTGAATGAGTGAATTCTTCCTAAAATGTTTTAAGCTTTACATCTTTGAAAGAATTCTCTTCTTCTACCTTCCTGGGACAGCCTAACTTGTGGCTGTGAACTTGGAAATGCCAGGTCTCCTCTCCATTTCTCTCAGAATTTCCTGAAGGTGGAAAGCCCCCGGCTTTGGAAGTGATGTCAACAGTTTCACCATCCCATCCTATGAAGGATTAGGATCCTCTCCCCTCCCTCTCCCCGCCTCCCCCCTCCCGACACCTGCACTGAATGGCAAAGAGGAATGAAGTAATGAAGGTGGCTTTTAATTCTCAAACCAGAGCAAAGCTGTCATGGATCTCAGTGCCTAAGCTCTCAGGATATTTTGGGGGGGACCTTCTCCCTTCACATTTTCTGAAGAACATGTAGTTTATGCCCCCACCCTGCAAAACAGAAGGAAATTGCACCCCTGTCCTGCTCCCTATACAGGTGAGGTGTTCCCAGCTAGCACCCTGCTCTCAGCACCAGACCAGCAGAGGGCGCTTCGAGACCTACCCACCCCCATGACACAGAGGGCAGGCTTGCTCTGGGAGGGAGGTCTGCGGAGGAGATGGACTCAACCTGCAGAAGGAAAGGATATATAAGCTCCAATGGCTGCTGGCTAGCTCTGTGATTGAATCTACTTGGTCAGAGAAGTAGATGCTTCGGTACCTTCCCTGTGAGCTCCTCCACCGCCTCTCCCCTCAGTTTGGAGGGCAGTGGGGCCGTGTGCAAGGAGATCAGTAATGGGCCCGTATTTATTTTTCATACTCAGCATTTACCCTTTAAAACCCTGGGCTCCTGCAGATTTGTGTCTCCATTAAACCAATGGCTATTCTCACGCAGTGAGATTCCTACACCCGGGAACATCTTAAGTGGCTCCTCTGTCACTTGTCTACTTGGCACATCTGGACGGGAAATTGACCCCAAGTCCCAAAGCAACACTGATGCTGGGTGTTAGAGCAGGAAAGCCCAGTCAAAGGACTTGTGTCCCCACAGGCTTCAGGTCCACTCGTCAGGATGGCAGCTTGGCCTTCCACTGTCCGCTGGTGCTCTGCTCTCTCACTCTTCCCATGTGTGGGTGAGTGCGTGCCTGTGTGCATGCGTGGGTACATATCCCACTGTCCGCTGGTGCTCTGCTCTCTCACTCTTTCCATGTGTGGGTGAGTGCGTGCCTGTGTGCATGCGTGGGTACCATATCCCACTGTCCGCTGGTACTCTCGCTCTTTCCACGTATGGGTGCGTGTGTGCGTGCCTGCGTGTGTGCGTGCCTGCGTGTGTGCGTGCATGGGTACCATATTCGCACTGTCCGCTGGCACTCTCATGCTCTTTGTGTGCATGCATGTGTGCTGTAGCTGCATTTGCTCCACCTTAGATGCTGCTTACTCTGACAGATGCCTCGGAATCCAAGTCTCAAGTGACACCAGTAGAGCTATTAAGGAGGCAGAGGTGACAGAGAGCCTTGGCATGTTCTGTGAGAAGGGCGTGGCTAAAATACTCTCCTTGCTCATGTGTTTTACTGAAGCAGTCAGTCCCACAAACCAACCTTTGATCTGTTCTACTTCATCCTCAAATGTCACGGAGCTCCTTCTCTTGGGTGGGCAAGTGCAGTGGGTGACAGGGTTGTCGTCAGAAGTGCAGTCTTCCAGCAGCATCACATCTGTCCCTAAGGCAAAGGGCAGACCATGCACATGAAGCTCCAGACATCGAGGCCTCTTTCTCTCACTGCCCAATGCCTCGTGACCCTGAATGCCAGCTCTTCAACCCCACAGGCTGGTTCATCTGACTGTCCTGAAGCAACTGTCTAAGAGAGATGTGTGTCACCCATCCCAGGAAGAAAGAAGGGAGGGAGGGAAGGAGGAGGGAGTAGTATAAAGGCATAAGTTCTTCAAATTTTAACTTGGGAGACAGTGATGTTTGAAATAGTTTCTCTGATAGCCTTGGGCTGTCCTGGAACTTGGTCTGTAGACCAGGTTAGCTTTGAACTCAGAAGCCTGCCTCTACTTCCTGAGTTCTGGGACTGAAGGCATGTGCCATGGCTTATATTTTAACTTTACAAAGGCTTTCCTGTACTTGAACCTCACCATCACACATCTGGTAGGGAGGGAAGGAACCGAGAGGCCCATCTAGTAGAGAGAACAGCGACACAGAAAAAGCTTACTTGGAGCCATATGAGAAACCCAGCTCCCAAACCTTACCCCCGACACACACATACTCTTTCTGGCACCCTTGGACAATGATGAGCCTCCCAGCAGCGATTAACACAGCAAATTCACACAGAATGAGAGATTTTCAGAGTAGGAACAGTACCTGAATCCTGGGAGTAGCTGAAGCCAGTGTCACCGGTGCTGCTGCTGTGTCCCAGGGACTGTCCGCCTGCCATGAGAGCCGTAAGGTGCGGAGACAGACCCAGGTCTAAAAGGCAAAGTTGGCATTGATAAAATAGATGCATGCATGGAGGCATCTGCTTTGTGCTGGGCAAATGGTGTTCCAATTTCTGGCTCCCAGTGAATTTGGCCTACCAGCTCCGTTCTGGATGCTGTTCCTTACAAAACTCACTCTTGACCCCCTGGAAGACAGCCAAGCCCAAGCTGCCTTCCTCTGATTTTGACTCTTGTTCCTCTTCTACTCTATGGGGGACTCATGGGACTCACCATGGGTAACCTTCCTGACCGTGTCAGCCACCAAGACACACAGAGGGGAAAGCTAAGGTGATGTGAAGAAGCCTTCCAGGCACACACAGATAACTTAACCTCCGTGAATTCTATTTGAATGGTTAAAAACGCTTCCCAAAGGTGGAGTGTGGAAAAGCTGCAAAGTAGAAGTATGAAGACAGAAGGAAGAGTGATCTGGGAAAGAGAATTGAGTGACTCCAGGCAAAAGAACTAAGGTTGCTGAAGAGGCCTGGAAAGAGTCTTTCTCAGGTAGGGCTGCTAAGGCTTGGGAGCCACAGGCCCGAGAGACTGTGGGCCCTATATTTCTATTGGAAGTAGCTTGATTCTCCTGGGGCTGTCTCTTCCCAGCCTCAGAACCCATGTCCCCAGGGTCGGCAGAAGAACAGAGAGAACAAACCAGGGGCTGTGGCATGGAGACATCAGAGGCAGGGGACCTAGTAAAACTGAGGGAGAAATGAGAGTCTACAAGAGAACTCTTCCCCAGAAAAACCAGCCAGAAAAGATGTGTGGGTGCTAAGAGCAGGGAGCCTGTGAAATGGCCCAGTTGGGCCACCCTACAGCAAGGAAGCCTGCTGGACCCACTTCACCAGAGGCTTTCTAGTGTCTCCCTACCAAAGTTGAAGGGACGGCAGGGACCACCACACAGTTCAGATCCTAGCACAACAGGCATATGAAAGAGAGGGGGTGGGAGAATGAGAGAAAAAAAAAGTCTAGTGAAGACAAGAGGATCTTAACAATCAGTAATTGGGTACCTAGTAAAGTTCAAAAAACTAAATCCATTAAGAAGAGTTTGGTTATTGAAAAAAATGTGAAGATAAAAATCTCTGAGAAATTACAAACAGGCCTAATTGATTTAATGGCCACTCTGGTGGACTGTGCCCCCTAAAAGTTTGTCTGCTGGGAACTTAATCCCTAAGCCAACAGTGTTGAAAGGTGGGGTTTAATGAATGGACGGGTGCTGTTATCACAGACCTGGGGGGGGGGGGGGTCAGCTGCCTAAAGGTTAAGGTCACCTGCTAATCTTACAGAAAATCTAAGTTCAGTTTCCAGCACACACATCGTGGCTCTGAACCTTCTGGAAGCCCTGTGCCAAGGGATCTGATGCCCTCATCTAGCCCCTGACAGTATCAGGCAGACATGTGCTACACACATGTGCCTGCATGCAAAACACTCATATTCATAAAATAAAAACAAGTAAATGAAAAAGAGGCGGATGGGAAGAATGGTCTTGGTTTAATAGTGAGTTTGGCCTCTTGGCCTTTCCTGCTCTCTGGTCTTGCCTTTGTTCCTCCTCATGGAAGCTCTCTCCTCTCCTGGTACTTTGAGAGGGATTGGTGGGGTGGAGTGATGTATAGAACCATTTCACACAAGCAGCTATCAGTTTACTCAGGGTTAGTTACAGGGCTGAAACTAGAGGTGCCCCCCCTTCTCCCCTGCACCTGTTTATCCCTTCTACATGGCTATATTGAGTAGAAGGCCTGATTTGAGGAGTGGAGCCCTTAAGGGCCATCTCTTGCCAACTGGGATGGGGGCAGCCACAGTGTGTTTGGACACCATCTCTGAGGCTGCAGCCAAAGCCAGGAACATGTGTCTTGGTCTCCTCTAGTGAGAGGGATCGTTTGAGCCAGACCACTGTGGCTCAGCTGCAAGCATTCTCCTCCAAAGAGTAAACACGGCTATCCTGATATTCCATGGGACACCACTACATCCCAGGGGATAGGCCACATGCAATCCCAATCCAGTGAAAACGCACAGAAGGCTAGCTAGGTCAGGGACCAGGTTTGCTTCCCAAGAACATGCACCAGATAAAAGGCATCTGTGCATTTTAGAAGCTAGAGATCAGGGAGGGATTCCAAGGTACAGCAGGAATTGAACCAACCAAAAGATCTCATGATGCCGCCAGGAGAAAAGTTTAGGGGGAAAAAAGGAGGAAACCTCAAGTACCCTCCCACACACATACACACATGCCCTGTGACTTACCCCCCCACACACACTCCCAGACCTCCCAAGAAGGCTGTGACATGTGCTTTCTTCTGAGTGAATGACAAATGGGACCCTCCTTCCCAGGACCTAACTAGAGAGCTCTGCCCTCAGTCATGGGGAATCTCCACATCTGGGGCACAGGCGCCCGTCCTTGGGGTCTAGGGCTGGGCTGAGCAAAGGACTGTTTAGTTCTGTCATTTTCCCTACAGTCTTTTCCTTGCTTCCTTTGCCAGGAGCCCCTTATCAGTTTGTATCACAGTTTAGCAACCAACCCGAAGTTGGTGCTCAGCTCACCTTTCCCTCTAAGCAGGAACCTCCGCTCATGGCTGCCCTACCCACCATGAGCTAACACTCTCCGACAGCCTCCGGGTGCCCTAGAGATCTCTATTCCTAGGGAACACCCCTACACACACACACCATGGGAGTCTGCTAATGAGACCGCACAAGCAAAAGTACTTGGTGGCTCAGTGACAGCTAGTACCCCAGTGATTATGGGTGAACCGGGCTCTGCATGAAATCACTTTTTGTCATGTGCTTTGGACATTTTAGTCATGTGGAATTCTGCTTCTGCCTTTGCATGAATTAGCAGAACCACTGATAATTGCACTTACTGACTTCTTGGGTGACAGCTTTTCAGGCACTGCACAAATGTACTACAAAACTATGGCAGGGCTCCATCTCGCTGGCTGTCATTTGAAAACCAGGGTACTGGCTTTTCACCAGGGTGAAGAGCAAGCTTGAAAGCAGATTAATTGCAAAGGAGACAATCTGGGTTCGGGAATCAGTTGCATCTCAAAACGTGCAGAGGACAGTGGCAGGGTCTGGAAGTCTGGCGGAGACAAAGCTATGCATGGAGGCTCAGGGCTGCCCCTCCTGGTCAGGAAGACAGTAGGTATTGCTGACATGGACAACCAGAGGGTGTGTACCCGAGATAGACCTGTATTCTGTCTTGTTCCCCAGCCCCTAAGGTATTCATATGGCTGACTGACCTCCTATGGCCAGACTCTCAAAGGGACCAAGAGCCACAGCCTACCCCCAGGCCTGGAGAAGCTAAGGATTCAGAACCTATCAGCCACGAGGCTGCTTTTTCCTGAATAAGCCTCAGACCACCAATGGCTTTGGGTTTACCAGTTTACCAAACCAACCACAGCTGGTGTTTTCCAATGGTTCCCACAACCTGGTAGGCCTTCCAAGACAGTCAAAAACAATTCACACGTCAATCTTGGCCAAGATTCAGATGCTCCTTTCTGTTCTATATCTAGTCTTTCCTCTATAATTTTTCTGTCATTTTTTCTTCATTCTTAGATTCAATAGAATAGAAAACATCTATTAATTTTTGCCAAGAAGACAAGCTATTATAAAATCTGAGCCAATAAATTCACCAATAAAATGAGGCCAAGCACTGAATGTACCTCCTGGCTCACAAGTCACACTTGGGAACATAAGCTTGTAAATGACCAAGGGTGGGCACTTCAGACTAATAAATAAAGAGCCTTAGAGATCCTTTTCCTTCCTACAGTCAAAATAGAAATCCCAGATTTCCCCTGACCAGAAATAGCTCCCCACTAGTCCACAGAGTAAGTCAGTCAGCAGATGTATATCACTGCCACGTAAATAGGGCATCTTGTCATCTCTGGCCCAGGGGTCATGTCTTTTGCCCTGTTGAGGGTGAAGGTGAAGGACCACTATTTCCTGAAGTAGGTCTTAGTCATCTGGCAAGAAGTGAGAGCTATGGGCTGAAGGAGGTGTGTTGGGATAAACTTTTTTGTACTATGTGAAGATGTGCTGTGTCCTTCCTCACCTGCCTCAGGAACATTCTGATTGGCTTAATAAGGAGGTGGACAGCCAATGGCTAGGCAGGAAAGGCTAGGCGGGAATTCCAGGAGAGATATGAACTCTGGGAAAGAATCCGAGGCAGGAGATTTGCCAGTAAAACTCAGAGGAAGTTGGGTATACGGTATTGAGGAGAAGTATTAAGCCATGTGGCAGAACATAGATTAATATAAATGGGTTAATTTAAGTTTTTAAGAGTTAGTTGGGAACAAGTTTAAGCAAAGGCCAAGTTTTCAAAACTGGTAAGAAGTCTCAGTGCCATTTATTCTGGAGCTGCTGGTCCAAAGCTTAGCTATAGAGGTACTCTTGAAATCTCAGTCCAATAGGTGAACTGGGTGATGGTCTTCCTCAACTTGGCTCTAAAATATCAACTACCTTTACTTCAGAACAACATAACCACACTGCAGTGAGCAAGATACACCAGTGCAAACTAGAATTAGTGGGTAGAAGCCAATAGGAAAACTCAGATATTCCCAGTCTTAAAGCATCTCTGCCAGCCTATGTGCTAATTACAATGGAAACAGTACTGAGTGGAAAAGGCTGACAGACTCCACCTGAAACACGAGGCCGGGGAACTCAACTACTAAGATATAATGGCACATGTGTCCCTAATCTGATGCATGAACAGGATCCCATCACTCTTGCAGTATTCTTGCCCAAAATAGACAACATCATTCTGAATGCCCGAGTGTCTACTCAGGAATACTCTACAAAAGACCTAACCAACCCTCTACAGAAGTGTCCAGGCAGGGCTGAGGTACAACATATGCGGGGCTCTAGGGCTGATCTTGTACTGTAGTTATGTAAGTGATAACACTATGGGAAGGTCCTTATACTATCTTTACAACTTTTCTAAATCTAAAATTATATCAAAAAAATTTTTGAAAAACAACACCTAATCTCTGATTAGAGCAATATCAAGAGTGTTATGGCAAATGCTAATCATTGTTGTTGATGTCATAGTGTGTGTGTGTGTCCTCCAGATACAGAAGCTCTGAACACAAGACAATGAGGTTTTGATGGAAGACCATGGTTTGGCACTGATTACCACCCCTTCTTACATGTACACAACAGACTGCCAGGGACTATCAGAAGAAACCATTGACCTGGGAGGGGAAGCTCAAGATGACAAGTGTTTGGGAGGAGAGACAGGTTAAGTGAGCCATTGAAGCCTTCAAAGAGGCGAGGTGATACTGAAGGATCTGAAGCATCGTGTTTGCCAGAGAAGAAGGCAGCCTGGCCCAAGGCTCAAGAGTCTTCCCTTTGTAGGCTATTACCTCCAGACCATTAGAAAATGGATTTCCAACTCACATAACTGTCTTATCTCTGAGGATATGTACCATCCCCAGCAATGATTCCTGAACTCCTACTCACATGCCCCTTCAGCAGCTCTGTGGTAAAAAGCTACTTGGGAATCACTGTGGCTTCTTTGGGGTGTCCCTTTGTAACAGGAAATCTGTGCCTTGACCCTTGAAGCCACAGTCATCTTGAAAACTGCTATACTGGCAGACCCTTAGTAACCGAGAAGGACCCCAGGTGACATCTGCCTGAGGGTGAGTTTTCTTTTTTTTCCTAACAGGTTCCAAGATTACCTGTGATCCTGTTGGAAATACTGAAGAGCCTGGAAGTCCTCTGTCGCTGCACAAGTGGTTCCCGGTAATAACGGTCCCCAAAGCACATGCCTAGGAGTTCCTTGCGAACAGTCTTGTTCCAAAGTCCATAGATGAGAGGATGGCAGATAGCACTGGTAAAGGACAGCCATGTGGCCCAAGTCTCCAGAGTTGGGGAGACATAGTTCTTCCCCCAGAGGGCCTCTGAGGTAATGACAACCATATAGGGGCCCCAGGTGACCATGAAGGCGCCAATGACCACCAGAATGGTGATGAGGGCTTTGCACTGGTTAGCTGAATAGACCACACCTTGAAAGGCGTTTCTCCTGCTGCCTGAGGAGGAAGTGGAGGTACTGGAATTCTTCCTTCCGCTTCTCTGGGCATCCTCCTCCACAATGACCACTGAGCCACAGTGCACTTTTCGGGCTTTGACCCTGGCCACACGGAAGATGAAACCATAGCATACTAGCATGATAAGAAAGGGGAACAGGGCACACCAGATCTGCCAGAAGACAGTATAGCCAGGTTCCCGGTGCCACGCAGCCACACACATCCACTTGAATTCATCAAACTCCACTGACGACCAACCAAATAGGGGCGGCAGGCAACCAATGAGGGAGTGAAGCCAGATGTAGACAAGCGCCATCACGGCTCGGTTCCCTGTGATCTTCATGGGGTACACCATTGGATACAGGACAGCGTAATAGCTAGAAATAAAGATCAGAGAGGTGAGAGGCGACTTACAGGAAGGCAGGATGCTACTTTCTTGGGGTTGGGGTGAGAGGCGGGGTATTTCGTACTTCTCCCAACTAATCCTCATGCTGTGAAGTCTTCTAAAAGAGACATCTCCACCCAATCCTCCCAAACAAGCAACAGGCTACACCATGTCCTACACTCCAAGGACATGGTCCTTCCTATGTGTGAGTCAGCACATCAAAGCCTTCTTGGATTTAAGAATTCAGCTATCCTCGAGGGACATCCTATTGCTATTCAGTCATCCTCTTCGGGATCATTGTGATAAACACTGTGAGCAACCAAAACAACCTGAGGAAGAGAGGGTTTATTTGGTCTACATGTCCATGTCACTGTGTACATCTGAAGAACAGAGATTAATAGGGCTGTCTCGAACTCAGCTAAATGTTGACAGTACAATAAATATGTCTGGCTCATGACAGTTATATAACATAAGACGGTAAAAATCAAGACCAGTGTGATTGTTTTCTTCTGTACTGCTTTAAAAAAAATTGTGGTGATATACTGCATATTTAATAAAAATAGTCCAGAATATCAGAGGACAGAGCCAAGGCATGAAGGTCAAGGAGTGGTGACCCATGCCTTTAGTCTCTGTACTCAGGAGGAGGAAGCTGAAAGATCAGGAGTTCAAGGCCACCTTGGACTACAAGAAATTTGCTCTAGTTCAAAAGAGAAATGGAGCCAGGCGGTGGAGGCTCAGGCCTTTAATCCCAGGACCATGGGGGATGAAGACAGGAAGTGTTGCATGAATTCTATTTGGTATTATAATAAAAACCAGGAGCCAGATACTGGGGAAAAGCTGAAATATCAGAGAGACAGAGAAACAAACCACAGCCACTTCTCACCTGCCAGCTCCTCAGGGCTGTCTCCACGGATCCTCTGACTGCAGGCTTCTCTGTCCTCAGCAGGCGAAGCTGGACACCCCCCCCCCTTTTCTCCCTGCCCAGCTATCTTACTTCTTTGTTCAGCTTTGCTAGGGCTAGGATTAAAGGTGTGTGCCACCACTGCCTGTCAGTCGGGCCTTTAACTCAAAGAGATCCAGCCCATCTCTGTCTCTCCCAGTGCTGGGATTAAAGGCTTGGGTCACCATTTCCTGACCTTCATGGCCTGGCTCTCTCCTCTGATATTTCAGACTATTTTTATTAAATATTCAATATATCACCACACATTTTATGGAGGGTCCCTTTTTTATGTAGCTCTGGCTGTCGTGGAATGCTGGTTTTGAACTCACATAGCTCCACCTGCCTCTGCATCCAGCATGCTGAGAGTAAAGGAACGAACGCACTTTCGCGGCCAGCTTCATGCATCTTTGATTCCTGTCTCCCTCTCTCACATACGAGAATAAAGATGCAACTTGATTTGTCAATTTTCATTTTTAATCTACATAAGTGTTTATTAGTCAAGGAAGAAATAGCACTTGCCACTCATAGTTATCCAAAGACATTAATTTTTTTTTAATTCTTGCTTTTCGATTATTTTATGCATATGAGTATTTTGTCTGAATGTATAGATTGTGGCACATCTATGCCCGATGCCTGAGGAGGTCAGAAGAGGGAGTCAGAGGCCCTGGAACTGGAGTTACAGTTTGGGCTTCCATGTGGGTGCTGGGAATTGAACCTGGGTCCTCTGCAGCAAATACTCTTATCCACTGAGCCATCTCTCCAGCCCCAATTTAAAAAAACCAAACAAACCAAACAAACAAACAAAACCGTAGCAAGGTCATAAAGATCTGGCCAAGCCACTGTGAATCCATCTTGTGTTGACACGGGAGATGAGGCATTTCCTCAAGACAGCCAGGTCTTGGTAACTCACCACCATCATAAGGTGGTCCCTTCTCCACTCACAGCTACTCTGCTGAATGACCTAGGGCCAGGCTGTGAGGACTGAAGCTCCAGTAAGGTGAATCTGTCTATATCCAACCCTACCACCTGGTTTCTGACTCTCAGATGCTACATCCTTGACACCCTGGGTACTTCTACCTCATTTTGTCTTGTTTCCTCCTTTGCCTTCTCTCAGCACCCATAGCATACTGGCATCTTTTCCAGGTTGGAGCACTCCCAAGTTATTGACCCCAACTCTATCTCCCATTCAATATTGATTTTATAGCGTACTTACTCACCTTATTTGGCTATGTATTCCCAGTACAAGTGCTTAATAATTGTTTACCAAATGAATAAATACAACCTATTCCCTAAGTAGAAGGAATCGCCCTGCCTCCTATGCATGTATGCAATCTTTTACTGTTTAGGATGTCACTCAAATGCCACCCCTCTTAAGCGCTCACTGTCCTGGACCCACCATCAGCAGTGATTTCTTGTAGTTGCCAAAAGCAGCTGTTTCTGTTCTTCACTAATAGCAACATACATAGTTAAATCTGTGCTGTGCTGCCACTCTGGTGGACAGTTTGGTGTCCTGATCATGCCTGTAGCTTACTATCCCAAGACCATACCCCCAGCACTGACATAGGTGAATTGTTGATGATGCATTTTAATGGTCTGAGGATCTGTCGCCTTCACTTAACTTGATCCTGGATTTAAGGAGCAATTTGCATCTTCCTGGAGCTACCCCTGCAGATGGAGGACACTATGACCCAGTGCAGACAGTGCTAAAAACACAGCAAATCCACAAATAAACAGAGTCACCTGAGAGCTACAGGGAGAACCACCTAATTCTAGTACTAGAGTACTAGAAGGTAAGTGAGAGTCCCTCACAGACAGAGTACCACATGACCACTAATAGTACATTCTCCAAGGGTATCAGAGATGGGAGGAGATGCTCATAATGGAATGTTGTTGAGCATAAATGCCATGAGCCGATTGCAAACAAATGCACAGCTGGGCTGGAGAGGTGGCTCTGTGCTTGCTACTCTTACAAAGGACCCAGGGTTCAGTTCCCAGCAGTTATGTTGTGCAGCACAGCTGCCTATAACCCCAGATCCAGAGAATTCAGCATCCTCTTCTGGTTTCTTTGGGCACCTGTACCTGCATGCATACACACACACACACACACACACACACACACACACACACACACACACATGCGTGCACACACATGCACACAACACACGAGCACAGAACTAAAAATAAAATCTTTTTAAAAAGATGTACTATAGAGCAGCTAGAAAGATGGCTCAGCAGTTAAGAACACTTGTTCTTACAAAGGACCTGAGTTTGGTTCATTGTACCCAACTGGTGGCTTACAACCATTCATAACTCCAGCTCCAATGCCCTCTTCTCGCCACTGCAAGCACAATGCTCATACTTATAAGATAAGTAAATCTAAAAAGAAAACTCTATATCTTCTATAAGATGAACTGCAGGCAACTAAAAATCAGTCCTGGAGGCAAACAGACCCAAACCATGCGGGGATGTGGTCTAGTCTAGTTGGCTAGTCTAGTTGTGAGGTCTATTTCATTCTTTTGATTTATGTTGCTTTTATTACTGGAATAAATAGGCATTTGGAGACGCTAACAGATTCATTTGGACACATTCATTCTACATTCTTTACAAAGCCATGGGGAAAATAAGAATCCAGCCTTGGGGCTAAGCATCACTGTGCTCAGGGCAGCCAGTCCAAACCAAATAACCATGTTCCCAAGAGTCTGGAGACTTTGTGTCAACCTGTGACAACATCCCTGACTAGCCCTCTCTATTTCCCTGACCCTTTCCCTAACAATCTTCCCAATTTCCAGGAAAGCACATAGACCTCGACTCCATTCTCTTTGTTTTCAGGAAGTCCACCTCTTGTGTATGGCAATTGAAACAACCCAGGAAATGAGGGTGGGGAACTTGCTGACAAGTCCAACTGATATGTGTATAGCATTGTACTGGCAGGACTCCAAGAACCTGAGAGGCAGCTAAGCAGCACGGGCATTGGCATCTGGCCTCTGCCTCAGTTGCACCTCAGCCAGGGTCAGTACAAGCTGTGAAATCGTGCTGGGCTTCTCCAGGTATCACCATTCTGTAGGCTGTCTGCCTTCACACTGTTCCCCCAAGCCAGTCCTGCCCTGTCTCTGAAGATCAAAAGAATAAAGAGGGCTTTTGTCCGGGGTCAACCAGTCAAGATGGGACAGAGGTCAAAGCAAGACACACCAAGTAGACAGTGGAGTGGAGCAGCTGAGCCTGAAGACCAGACTCAGTTTCTACTCCGACGTTTCACTGTCCTTGGCTCTTGTTTCATGTAAAAAACAAAATCTATAGGTTCCTGGAAGTTTTGTTTTATTTTTTAAAGCAATGAACCTTCTTTAAAAAAATAAATAAATAAAGTTGTGCATTACTTAAAGCAGGGATACATTCTAAGCCCTGCCATTTGGCGATTTTGATATGCAGAAGACATTGATATAAAACTTAGATGTAAGATGCTGCACACCAGACTATATGGAACATACCATCAAATATACAATCTAACACCCGCCAGAATATTGTGTGTAGCACTTGACTATACATAAAATATAGACAGATAAAATGAGAAAAGCTTTGGCTAAGGGGCTAAGGAGGAGACAGAGCTGTTTGCTAACTCCTCTCAGGAAGAACCTTCTAGTGACCTTCCCAGAAACAAAATCATCTGAAGTGGGTGGGCAGAGATCCCTCAATCCATAATCCTTCAAGTCTGATGCCAACTTACCGGTCGATGGCAATGACCCCAAGGGTGAGCATGCTGGCCGAGCTGATCAGCAGATAGAGAAGAGCGGAGAAGTTGCACCAGACCACGCCAAAGATCCATTCCCTCTGGATGGAGCTAGTCACCACAAACGGCAGCACCAGCACGGACAGCAGGAAGTTGGACAGGGTCAGGCTGAACACGAACTTGTTGCTGAGAGTGAGGAGGTAGGACTTCTTATACAAGGTGACTACGATGACTAAGTTGCCCAGGCAGACAAATACAGTGATGATGATGATGGCGATGAACTCGGTGACACGGCCCCCTTCACCACCCTCTGTGGCAGTGAGATTGCTCAGCTCCTTCCTGTAGTCGAGGGAGGAGTTGAGGCTCATGGTCAGTGCGCCTCAGGATGCAGTGAGCAGAGCATGCTGGATGGCTGCAGAAAGAAGCAGGAGTGGGAAAGACCTATCAGATCACATCACTTACTCTTTATGAAGAAGTCTTTCCCATGAAATCTCTATTTAAAAAAAAAAAAAATCCTCTCTAATTGACTACTGTATCCATCTAACTCCCTGTGGTAGCTTGGCTTTGGAACGTCTCCCAAAGACCCACATATCAAAGCCTTAGTACTCAGCATGACATGATGAGAGAACCGGGTGAAGCAGTTAGGATGTTAGGCCTGATGGGAAGTTTTAATTCATTAGGGATATATAATTCAGAGAGGATTAGGGAAGCCTGCCTCTTTCTCTTCTCCATTTCACTTACTGAATGCTAAGAGGGAAGTGGCTCTCCTCTACCATGACTTCACTGTGAGGGGCAGCTTGTCACACGTCCTTAACAATGGGCTAATTGCCACCCCCCCATTTGGACTAAAACCTGGAAAACTCTTAAGTAGAATATTGCTCACCTCCACCCTTTAAAATTTCTCATGGAGTACCGGGCACCAAATCCGGCATCCTGCATCTAACGCTGAGCTATACCCAGCCCAAATCTGCGCTTTAAATAAGCAGGCAGAGGGACAGGTGGCATGTCTTAATGGGATGTTTTGCAGGCTGCTGCTCTGGATCCTTGTTCCTTGGGGTGAATTTTCAACTGGCAAAACCATCATTAGATAGGCACTCACAAATCAAAATCGACATTTTGACATCCCAGCTGACTTCAAATACATTATCCTTATAACAATTCTGAGTTTCTGAGCAGGGTTAATCAATCAGGGGTAATGCTAGAACATACTCTCATTAGACATGGTGGAGGCAAGTAGGAATTGTGGATGAGAACAGGAAAACACCATGTTGGCCCACACAGTATTCATTATCAGGTCCCTGCTCTCAGGAAACTAGCTCAGGATCTCAGTTAAAATTCACAGTTGACACATTTTAAGCATTAAATATGTAGGCTAATGTTTCTCCAGAAATTTTTGTCTACTTTAATTAGCCAAAAAAAAAAAAAACCAAAAAAACCCACAGATCACTTTCCCCACCTGCTCTCACTGTTCATGAACAGAAAACACCAAAAAGACAGGAAAGACAGAATTCTGGAGGCAGACAGATCTTTCATGACTAAATCATCCCTACACAGCAGGAAGATGGTCCCAAAACCCTCCTAGTGGGCCTGCCATCTCTGCTCAGGCAACTTTGTCACAGAAGCAAGAAGTAAAGAAGCCCTGTAGTCAGTTAGCAAGCTCCAGCTGCAGGAAGCCCAACCTCCGCCATGCTGTCTGGAGTGGTGTAGTAAGTAACACAGCCCACATCTACAGGGTCCTTATTTCTCCTCATCCCTCCAGGCCTCAATCATTTGTCACTATGGTGTCTAGAGCCTTTAAGAAAGCAAGTCCACCCTTCGCCCTGGCTCATACATGTCTACAGTCCTGGTTGGTAACTAAATGTACTATTTCTTATACGGTCTTGCCAATGTCAGGTGCAGGATCAAGACCAATGTCCTTTCAATACTCACTCTAAGATACATTTTTTATAGTTATTATATCACCCTGTTGGGCTTATGTAAATATGTGGTCAACTTATCCTAGAGAAAATTTATGGCATAGAAAATGCTGTGAAGGCAGATGTCCTCGGCCTATGGAATTAATGTTTCTAAAACTAAGTACAAACATTATTTCTATGAAAGTTCGCATTGTGCGTGTCAGCCATATTTCCAAGCTGCTAAAATATTCTAAATCTTGATCTGGTTATACAATGTCTTAGTGTTCCCCAGTGTATGTTATAAAGATTCTTTGTAGGTGTGCTGTCTACAAGTAAGTATCTTCGCAATTTTCTTTCTGGTTTTTACCTTTAGTTGCCAAGTTCTGAATTTTGTTGCCTCTAAGTAAATTATTAGTTGGCACTAAAACAAAGCCTTCATATAAGCATATCATTCTTGAGATAAATGCAATAGCTGTAATGTAATGGTTAAGAAAACAGATCTGAGATGGCCAGTGGTGGCCTACTATAGGGGATTATGTTAGTACACTGTAAATAACTGTCCCACCTATTAGTTTAATAAAAATGCTGATTAGCGGAAGGCAGACAGGAAGTGTGGGCGGAGCTATCAGACTGGGAAAACTCTGGGAACAGGAAGAGCAGAGCAAGCCAGAGAGACACCACGGAGACACCACAATATGACACCAGAGGAAAGAAGTTGCAATGCTGCTCTGAGAAAAGGTACCAAGCAGCATGGCTGAACAGGATAAGAATGATGGGTTAGTTTAAGAGCAAGAGCTAGCTAGCAATATGCCAGAGCCATAGACTGATTAGCATAAAATTAATACAAGCATCTGTGTGTTACTGTGGGACTGTGAGTCTGTGGGTCTGGACCACAGGCCAGACAGGCCAGAAACTTCATACAACAGCCTACACCTTTAATTCCAGCACCAGAGAGGCAGAGGGAGGTGGATCTCTGTTAGTTCAAGACCAGCTGGGTCTACAGAGTGAATAACAGGACAGCTAGAGCTACACAGAGAAACCCTGTCTGGAGAAAAAAAAAAAAAAAGAAAAAAAGAGAGAGAGAAATAAAGAGGGAGAGAGAGGGGGAAGAAGAAAAGGGAAGGAAGGAAGGAAGCTGACTTGGTAGTAGGCATGGTGGTGCACACCTTTTGGGAGGCAGAGGTAGGAGGATCTCTGTGAGTCTGAAGTCAGTCTGGTCTAATAAAAAGTCCCAAGCTTGTCAGGGCTCCATAGTGAGTCCACCTTTATTTATTTGTTTGTTTGTTTGTTTGTTTGTTTGTTTGTTTATTTCCTTCCTGGCTAATTGAAGCACTTAGATGTGACTGGAGTGAAAAACATTACAGATGAGTATGTCCTCAGGACAGAGACTTTGATTACATGTCCCCAGCACCTGGTCAGGCCCACTGCCACACAGTGGGCAACTGAATAACTTTGTTGGCAAATGACTTTAATGCTTTCTAAGAGAGTTAACATCATAAAGGCAACCCTGAGAGAATAAAAATGTATGAAAAGCTTCCAGCCCAGGAGATGAGATTAAGGGAGCCTCCACTGGTCCTGTTAGCTAGCCCACTAGTGACTGCAAAATGAGGGAGCTGCAGCTGGCAAGGGTCCTTGAAGCTTCCTGATCCAGCCCTCCCCAGGAGGGAGAGGAGGAATGTGGGCCAAAGAGGTGCCCACCCAAGGAAATCCAGATTCCTGGTCCCTGCCAGTAGGTCTGGAGTGGGCAGGCGCAAGTCCCAGCAGATCGGTCCCCATTGGAGCTTTAAAGAACCGGGGAGAGGATTTGGAAGGCCCCAGCCATTGCAGACTTCCTGGCTGACTGCCAGCTTACCCAGGGGCCTGACAAGCCAGGGCCCATTGAATAGCAGCACATTCCATTGTGACTCATATTTCTACTCTCCTGATCACCCTCTGCTGCCAGACACAAAGGTGTTTCTGAGCTCACTCACTGTTCTGACCAACAACCCCATGCTCCTGATGCACGCTAAACAGGAACATAGAGTGGGGTGTGCGTGCATGATCAGCAAGTGTCCCTGAAAGAGCTAAAGTTCCAGGAAGGCTGTGACCTTAGAGGTCACAGATGCAAAGGCCGCTGCTCTTCTTTGGGAACTGCCTTTAGCTTAGCAATTTCCAAAGACAGTAAACTGTCAGCTGCCCTAGACTACTGGCAACAGCTTCAAGTCATCCAAAGCCAAACCTTGTCACTCAAGACAGATCAGTATCTTTTTTTTTTTTTTAATTAAAACACAAGGCAGAACTGGAGAGAACAGAGATGATATCTGTGGATTATACAAGCCAGTTTGTGTGATGATTCCAGTATGGCCACTTCGAGGCTCGAGCCACAAAGACAGAATTACCACACTAACAGCTTCTCTCTCTCATGACTCCAAACCTGGATGTTTTGAGACCCTTGCCTCATATTCTTCCCTAGAATTCTGATTATGGCTGCTTTCTACTGCATTGTTGTGGCCTGAGTCTGTGAGGATAGCAGGGCTTAGGAGCTGAGACCACATACAGATTTAATACCAAACTGCCCCGGGCAAATAAAACTTAGTTTTCACTTTGGTTCACGACTATAGGTAAATCTACTGACTTCTGTTTTCTTGCCAATGGGACGACTTTTATATTCCACATAGAGGGATTGTGAGGATGGAGTTTGTTTGTGTCCAGCACCTAAAACAACATCTGGTAGAAGCCTGCCTTTGCTGTAACAGTTTAATCTCATTCTACTTTGGAAATGACTTTTAATTTTTTATTTCTCACTGGGGCAAATCCAGCATCACCTCCAGCTCCAGAAGTCAGTCCTGGATATAGGGTAAACCTGTTCACAGCTGCTGGCCTGGGAATGAAAGAACTCCAGGTTCAAGACTTAGGCTGAAATCGTTAGAGGGCAAACCAGTCATCCAAGGGGCTACATTGTGTGACATAGTGAGAGCACAGCTTTGCAGCTGGTCATTCTGACACTGTGTAGGAAAGGCTTATCAGGAAATAAAGCTGAGAGAGTGAGAGTGAGTAGTGTGGTACCCTGAGAAGAGGAAAGTGCAGATAGATGCACGTTAACCCATCCACAAATGCTCATGGGATGCTCAGCGTATGATTCTAAAATCTTGTTTTTCTTACTTACATACACAGACTGTCCCTGCCCCCCACTTATGCAAATTTCCATAAGTTTCTGAAACTCAGCCCTGACTAATTTCCTAACACATCATGATCTGTATTCAACATGTCAAGATTCTACCTTTTTGCCAAGTTTCCGCCAACTCCTCAGACACAGCTCTGCTACCTAAGCTGCCTTTCGGAAACTTCCTTATCTTTCTCTTCTTGGACTTATGGCTTGCCGTTACACGAAAGTATAGAAAAGCTATTCAGCTCCAGACTGGAGCATCTGTAGGGTCAGAAGATCCATATCACAGTTCACATGCACTGTGCTAAAGTGACTTCCTGTGCTGGTTAGTGTGCTCTCAACTTGACTCAAACTGGAATCATTTGGGACGAGGGGACCACAACTGAGGAACTATCTTCACTAGGGTGGCCTGTGGGGAAATCTGAGGTATTTTCTTGACTAATGATTGATATGGGAGAGCCTAGCCCACAGGAGGTGGTGCCACCAAGGGCAGGTGGTCCTGGGTGATATAAGAAAGCAGGCTGAGCAAGCTGTGAGGAGCAAGCTGGTAAGCACTGTTATTCTGCGGCCTTTGCTTCAGTTCCTGCCTCCAGGTTCCTTTCCTGCTTGAGTTTCCACCCTGATTTCTCTCAGGGATGGAGTGTTACCTCCCTAGCTCCCTTTTGGTCCTGGTGTTTGATCTCAGCAACAGAAACCCTAAAACATCTCCCTTCCTCCAGATAGGACCATCAAAAGACAGCCAGAAAGACTGAAGTAACAGATGGACACTGTGAGGGAGAAGGAGGCAGGATCCTAATGCTTCTCCAGCAATGGGCCACTAGACAGGAAAGACAGGGCTGTCTGCTCTGGAGTTTAGCTGTAGAGAAAATAAATTCATTTTGGCAGAAAGTTCTTTTCACCCTGGGTACCCTGAGTGAGGTCATGGCTCATTTCTTCCTCCTTGCCTTCCTGGAGCTGGTCTTTTTCTTTGAGATGGGACTTTCTCCTTCATTCCTACCCTACATATCCTATGACCCATTTCAGGAAGCACTGGCCAGCCTGAAAAAGCCAGGACCACAGATGACTTCATTTAAGGGAACAGGATGCAAACAGATAAACACATGAGATGTTCAGATATCCCCCAGGTGAGGAAATATTCCAAATATCACTTCAAACAAGCTTCAGTGAGGTCACTGTGCTATTCTGATCATACTCCCAGAGGCTCATCATCTGTGCATCTCAAAGTACCTTATGTACATCAATCACAGTAGCTGGAGGTGGGTGGAGCTGGGGAGAAGGTTCTAATAACCACCTTGTTTGTACTTCAGATTGAAAGGAGTGTAAATCCCACCCACAAACAAGGCCACACAGGAGCTGAGCAGGAGACAGAAAGGGATCACAGGGTCCCTGGTTTCCATACCTAGGTGTATAAGAAGCTTTATCCCCAATCTCCCTTCATCACACTCAGGCAGTCACATAAAAGTCAATCTAAAGATAGCAGGTACAAGGAAATGGCCTCAGTTACCTTAGCAGATGTGTCCCCCACTGGCCTTCCCAGAGATGGCTATAGTGTTCAGTGCTTTGCTTTGCTTCCCCACTGGGTCTCACAAAGCGAGTCATGTGCTTGTTCAAAACCTCTTGGTGTGTGAACTAGATCTGTACTCTGGTCTGCTTAGGAAAATACATCAAGGGATAGAAAGAAGCAAGCATGCGATCCCACATGGCCTTGTGGTCTCTTTTTGAATTCTTAATTTGCTGGGGAGGAACACTGTCAGCAACCCCTTTGCAGTATCTTTTAGCACTACAGCTGGGGGTCTGTGGTTTAAGGTTCTTTGCTAGCTTTCTGCCAGACCCAGTCTTTTGACTTAACTACTTAACCCCTCTGGACATCAGCTTCCATCTGTAAAGAACAGAAAGAAGTGTCTGTCCTAGGCCTTGTCAGTGAGTCAATATTTGTACAGTTCTTAAAATAGTGCCTGGGTCCATATAAGTACTCATTAAGGAAAATGGAAATGGGCTGAGAAAGGTTAAGTTAAAGGTAACTAAGCTTAGCTCTATGAGCTGGTTCTATGCCTGCCAACGGATCGTTAACCCATCCACTCACCATAACACATGAGAGTCTACATGGTCTAGCCTCATTTCATTTCACATGCCCCCTCCATCCACCACTGCACAGATCCAGCAGCTGGACCAAGCTATTTTACTTTCAATATACTCTTGCTGAAGCTTATCATCCACTTGGAATATGCTCCCTGCTTGTGGAATGAGTGATTAAAGAGTTAATAATCTTCTCCTCTCTCTCTCTCTCTCTCTCTCTCTCTCTCTCTCTCTCTCTCTCTCTCTCTCTCTCTCTCACACACACACACACACCACACACACACAGAGAGAGAGAGAGAGAGAGAGAGAGAGAGAGAGAGAGAGAGAGAGACAGAGACAGAGACAGAGACAGAGAAATAGGCAAATTTGGTTTCCTGAATTTATTTTTTAAGTTACTCACTTCTCCCAAACCCCCAGACAAGGTCTCTCTGTATAACAGTTATAGTTGTCCTTGAAGTTACTTTGTAGACCAGGCTGACTTTGAACTCAGATCTGCACACACCACATAGTATACCACTATGCCTGGCTAAGATACTCACTTTTTACCCGGCTGAATTAAAAGGCATCCCACAGAAGTGAAGGGAACTGTGTATCTGATAGGGCATTTATATTCAGGATATGTAACAGACAGCTAAAACTCCATGAGCAAAAAATGCAAAAAATGCAAACTTGGAAAACAGGCAGAAGACTTGAACAGTGTTTCTGTGAAGAAAGCAAGCAACCCAGAGCAAAGGCGCAACATCACCAACACATTATAGAAACACAAAGAGACCCTTCCACTCATGAGAACAGGAATGGAGAAACCAAGGGTGTTGACGACACGACCGCATCTCTCTGGGCGTGGTGATGCACTTTAATGCTAGCACTAGGGAGGCCAAGGCCAGACGATGGCTTTGAGTTCAAGGATAGCCTGATCTACATATCAAGTTCCAGACCATTGAGACTCACATAATGAAACTCTGTTTCCAAATAATAATAAGTTAAACAAAGAAAAAAATGTGCCTTGCAGCCTACTCATGAGGATGTGAAATGATACCATCGGTGCAGAAAACACTCCTAAAAATCTCAGAGAATGACTGTACGACCCAGCAATCCCACTGTTGGGTATGTATGCAAAAAAACCAGAAAGCTAGACTTGTAAGTCACGTATGTGCATCACACGTCTGCGACCTCAGTTCTAGTCCTGAAACCTATACCAAGGCGGAAGGGGAAAACCAACCCCACACCGTTGTCTTCTGAGCTCCCCATGCACACCATGGTGTACATGCCTCACAGTGATGCTAAGAACTGAAAACAAGGTGTTCAAGATACTGGTACTTTCATGTTCAAAACAGCCTTGTTCACAGCAGCTAAGATATGGGAGCCACCCAAATGCCCACTGACAGACATATTAGTAGGAAAGTAAAATATTGCATTACAGTATTTTATTCAGGCTTAAAATGAGGAAGGACATTGTAATACGACAACATAGATGAAGCCAGAGGTACTATAACTGAGGCAGGCTAGTCACAGGAGTTGTGATTCACTCATATGAGGTAGAGTATGGTGACGCAACACAAAAGCAAAAGTTCAAGACCAGCCTGTGCTACACAGGAAGGCTGTCTCAAAAAAAAATAAATAAAATATATAAATAAATAAAAGAGGGGTAAAAGCATGAAAATAGAGAGCAAAATGGCAGTTGTCAGGATTTGTGAAGGTGGGGAGGGAACACTGATTATTGTTCAATGGGTACAGGTTTCAATTCTGCAAGTTCAATTGCCAAGTTCTACAGCGGTGAATGTAATGGGTATATAATATGAATGGAGTTAACAATCAATCTGGCAAATTTTATGCCGTGTGCATTTGTGTATTTCACCACAATTAAAATTTTGTTAAGAATCACCTTAGCTTTGTTGCCTCAAAGAGTGAGAAAAGGTATAAAGCTGAGGGCTAGAAGACGGACGGCTCGGTGGTTCAGAGAATTAACTTCCAGAACCCCAGTTTTGTTTCCTAATATCCATGTCAGGTGGGTCACAACCCCCCATAATTCCAGCTCCAGAGATCTGACACCTTCTCCATGGCTTCAAGGTGGAGTCACTGTATGAAATCATGAAGTACCCTGTACCTCAGAGGCTGGAATAAGTTACAAGGTATAACAAAACTCAATTTTGGGTTAAAAATGCATTTGTTGTTTCTGTTGTATGTTGTTGGAAGGTCTGAGGAACACTTAGTCCCATGCAAAGCTGTACTCTCCGAAGAGAATGTTTAGTGGCCGCTCTCCCAGGCCTGGTTAGCAATAGTCATGGCTCCCTTCCGAGTGCCTAGGTTTACCAGCCAGCACAGTCATCAAAGGGTCAGGAAGGTCCTTTTGAGCCTCCCCTAGACCCACAAACAGGCAAAGGAGGGTGTAAGGAAGACAACCCCTCTGGAGAGTCAGGACAAAATGCTTCAGGGAAACAGAAGGCTCTAGCCACCCAATGGCGAAAAAGGCTTTACTAAAATGACACTCCCAGTTACCCACCAGACAAGCATCCTTCTCCTACTGGACATTCCAGCCTGGGCCATGTGAATGGCCTGAATAGAAGAAGGGCAAGATGCCAGATCGTTCACATGAGGCTCAGACCATGTCCCCCAGAACAGGAATCCCAGTAAAACCCAAAGGCAAAACTAGGTCAGACCAGGTCAGAAATGTCCAAGACCATTTCAAGTCTATCTGATGCTGTTGCCAGAAGTGGCCATAATGAGTCAACAGGCAACTGGGTCAAGATCTGCTTAGAAGCTCCAGCATAGATAGAGAGACACCAATGACACCCCCAGGAGCTGCAGACACCTGCATCCAGCTGGCCACTCCACTCTTCTGTCATAGGCATTGAAAGCCTAACATGTTTCAAACCACCCCTTCTTCCCATGTTCTTGATCATCTCATGTGAGGCACCATCATCCTTCCAGGTGCTCAGAGTCTCATCTCAAAGTCACTCTTGATTCTCCACATTCTCCCATATCCCAAATCCAGTCTATTTGGGAATCTGGGTCCACATCTGGAGTGTATTTAGTATTCAGCACTGTCTTACTATATAGCTCAGCACCCATCACTTTATTCCAAGCTATGTGTGTCTTCTTTGAGGGCTGGAGACATAGTTTAGTCGGTAAACTACTGGACAGAGCAAGCAAGAGGACTGGAGTTTAGTCCCTAGAACCCATATAAAACAGCTGGTGTGGACGTGTTCCTGTAACCATAGCAGGGGGTGGTTGGAAACAGGAAATCCTTAGACCTCACTGATCTGACAGTGAAGCCAATTGGTAAGTAACAGGTTCTGTGACTCTTATCTCAAAATACAAGTTATTGATGAGATAATTCAGCAGGTAAAGGCACTTGCCACCAAGCCTGACAAACCTGAGTTTGATCCCCTGACCCCCTGGTAGAAGAGATAATCCACATACAAATAATACGTTAAAATTAATTTTAAAAAAAGGTAAGGTGGGGCACAATTGAGGAAGTCTCCAGATGTTGACCTCTGGCCTCCATTCACTGATTTAAAAGGACAGATTTAGTGACAACTTTCATCCTTTTTCCTTTTGCCTAAGGAAACTCAAACCTAGTGTTTAGAGGAGAGGCGGTTTTCGAGCATGTGGCTGGAAGTAGCGCACGATGCAGAAAGCTTGCAACAGCTAAATTTCCTAATGTGCTGGGAAGCCATTGCACCTGCCCACAGCTAGACAACCCCTTCTCTGTTAATTCTCTGGAGGAAAGTTTCCTTCCTGAGTCCAGTGATTCAACTCGATACACAGGTCCAGGTTGGAACGAGAGGTACCAAGGAAGGTGAACTGCCGTGTGGTTGTTACGGAGCAATCCGACAGCTGGCAGGAACTGGCGCTGTGGGGCCACCACTTACTGTTCCATTCCTTTCCATGTCCTTTCCATGACCTCCAATCCCCAATGCAGAAGATCCCACAACCCTAACGTGTTCACCCTTGCCCACATTAGCCTTAAACATACAAGGAGAATGTAGCTATTGAGAACACCTCCAGTAGCAATTTCTAAACCTGCACTTAAAGACTAGCTCACCCCCTGGAACGCTTCAGAGTTTTCTGAACTAGTAGGATGTTATTAATAACATGTTAACTCTTTCTAGTAAGCCTTTCAGCAAAATACATGAAATCCATCATATTTCTCCATATGTTTTATCTTATGTGTATGGATGTTTTGTCTGCATGTAGGTCTGTCCATCACATGTGTGCCTGGTGCCAGAGTATGCCAAAGAGGGCATCAGATTCCACAGAATGAGAGTTGCAGACAGTTGTGAGCTGCCTTATGAGTGCTGGCAATTAAACCTAGTCCTCTGGAAGAGCAGCTAATGCTTTTAACCACTTAGCCATCCTCCAGTCCCTTTTCCCTATATTTTAAAACAGAGTACATAAGACATAAATTCCCTTGATACATTCCAATCAATTCCAATGCTATCACTTGCTTTTGAAACCTCCAAGATTATTAACTTCCCAACTGATCAGCTAGTTGGTTATGACTTTGTGACCATTATCTGAAACTCCACTTCCCCCATGACATTGACAAAGGTCATACATACTATGTCGTTTGTTGAACACTAACTATGCCTGCAAGTTTTTCTTGTCAACTTGATACAGCCTAGACTCACCTGGGAAGAAAGAACCTCACTCTGCTGAGAAACTGCTTATACCAAATTGACCTGCGATCATGTCTGTGAGAGATTTGTCTTGGCTGATGACCCCTATGGAAAGGGTCCATCCCACTGTGAGCAGCACCATCCCTGAGGAAGGTGGGCCTGGACTGTAACAGAAAGTTAGCTGAGTGTGAGAGTGTGAGTGAGTGAGCCAGAGAGAGAGAAAGAGAGGAGAGGGAAAGAGAGAGGGGAGGGGGGGAGAGAGGAGAAGAAGAAGAGAGAGAAGAGGGAGGTGGGAGGGAGGGAGGGAGGGAGGGAGGGAGGGAGGGAGGGAGGGAGGGAGGGAGGGAGGGAGGGAGGGAGGGGGAGAGAGAGCACCAGTAATCAGTGTTTCTCTATGGTTCTTATCCTGACTTCTTTCTTCAATAATAGACTGTGATCTGGAAGTGTAAGCAAATAATTAACCCTCTCCTCCCCAAGTGCTTTTGGTGATGGTGTTAATCACAGCAACAGAAGAGCAAACCAGAACACCCACGGTGACTTGCATATTCTTTTTTATGCTTTCAGTTTGCTCTGCTAACCTTTAGCACCTCCCTCCCCCATTCCCCTATATTCAACCTGCAATTCCTCTGCTGAGCTCACTAACAGTTCTAAAAGTAAGGGTTAGTGATTTCTTCGGGAGGACTTCCATGCAAAGGTCAGTGGTCTGCATTGAGTCTCATGGGAGCCACTTCTTCCAGGGTCTTTGAGGTGAGCTGGTTTTCTGGGCAAGTCCATGATAAATGATGTGGCTGAGGCTAAGAGCAGCATGCTCTAGATACATGGGATCCTCGAAACAGCCCCAGCTTGGAATCTGGCTTTAATAACTTGTAAGTAACACATGGGAAAATGCTGGATGACTCTGGGTGTCATCCACCAGAATGAATTATGTTCCGTTACACTGACCGGTTGTCACTGGGGCTGTTGCAAAAGGCAAAGTGGAAGAAACCTGAGTTTCCTGCAGAGACCATAGGGGTCCATGCAGAAAGTCTGAACAGCATGAGGAAGAATTTCACTGTTTCTGGTGGCCATACTCCCCTTTATTTTCTGTTTATAAACTATCCTACCTCACATTCTCTAAGTGGGTCATTTGCTGGTGGTCTCTGAGAGGATCCTCCCAACCAGCTACACCCAAGCACTATCTGAGAACCAAATAAGGATATTACAATAAATGTCTTTGTGGTCATGAAAATTCAAACGCATTTCTCACATGGTGATTAATTCACAGTAGCTTTTTGTTCTTAGGCGTGTCCTCCACTTGTAGAGATAATAAAAGGTTGAGGGAAGATTCTTGTGGGCTGGAAAGCCATTCCTGTGCCCCAGGCCATAAGCCTCCTCAGCTCCACTTCATACCACTGAAAAATATGGAGCTCAAGATCCCGACTAACACTGGAGCTAAGTTCTGAAGAAGCCTTTCTGGAACATTCTGCTCCCTGTCATGGTTGTTACCATCATCAAACCCACAGTTTCCCTGCTCTATTTTTGTTATTTTTTCAGACACATAGATCTTTATACACTATAAGGTTTTTGTTTGTTTGTTTTTCAAGTGTGGTTGTGTTTCCCTTCCTGGTGGCTTATAAATGTTTGAGTGTTTTTTACATTTTCAATTGCCTTTGAGAAGATAAATATTTTGTATTCTCCCCACACACTTTCTTATAGATTGGATATGAAGTATCTCCTTAGTAGACTCTTGTGTTGAAGACATGGCTCCCTAAGAGATGTGTAGCTTAAGGAAGTGACTAGATCACACATAAAGACAATATCCTAATCAGTGGATAATTTTATTGATGAACTCATAATTTAATGGACTGTGGCAAAGTTGTGGAAAGCACGGAAGGGGGCGCCTGATTAGAAGAAGTACCTCATTGAGAGGAGTGCCTTTTGGAGATACCCCCCCCCAGTTCCTCTTCCTGCTGCCCAGCCATCAAAAGATAACCAGCTCATTGCACCCATCATCAATGACAGGCTCAGAAACAGTGGAACCAGCATACAGTATGCTGGACTCTCTTAAGCCATGAGCTGAAATAGGTCTTCCCTTGTTTAAGTTGTTTATCTCAGGTATTTGACACAGAGACCAAAATCTAACTCACACTAACATCCATTTAGACCTGGTAATCAATAGAAGAACGTGGACTTTGAAGTTCTCACCCAACCTAGGTCTGGGCTCTGGTGGCCTTGTCTTTTAACTTTCTGAGCTTTCAACTCCTCCATTAGGAAGAAGAGAGAATTGACTTACTTGGTGTGATTGCCAACGGGAATAGCTAAGGAAACAGGGGTAAAAGTCTCGGCAGAATGGCTACCAAGGTAAACTCTACAATGTGCACATAAATGAAGGCATGAAAGATTTAATCCCTTCCACTTCAAATGTAATTAAAGCCAGCTGGTTACTTAGCTAGATTAAATGGATGTGAGGCAGGAGAAAGCAAAATACAAACTTCTCTGCCTCTACTAGGACTCAACTCCCCAAGATTGAAGCTAAATGCAGAAAAAAAATACTTCCACCCAGTAGTGAACTGACTTAGCACTTGGTATCCAATCACCTACTTGCCACAGCGAAGTCTGAGTCACAAACACTTTTAAATGTATCTCTACGTGTGACTATGGGTGCCCATGTCCCATGACTCCTTTGCCTTACAAGCCCCTCCCTTCAAGAGTGGCCATCTCCTGTGTAAGCAATAAAGCTCACAGTGACATCACTGAAAAGAATCAGGATAGCTGGAGAAAGTGGCTGGGAAATCTAAGCAGACATCTCAGGTAACTGTCCAGCTCAACCACGGCTCCTAGGAGAGGTGATTTTGCACCCTCTGCAAGGGACCTGGAACTCCCAGGAGGCATTTGGGGTTGTCACACCAGGGAGATGCATGGCGGTGGAGGGGGGAGATTAGATGTAGAACAGCTCTTCACCAAAGAACAGCTAGTCAAAAATATCAGTCATATGGGGATGGAGGAATCTTGTCCTGTAGGCACAATATTCCTTACTGCATGTTTACTAAATAGATTAAGAAAAATAAAATAATCCACACACACACACAGAGAGAGAGAGATAGAGGGGGGAGAGAGAGATAAGGAAATAGTAAAAAAAAAAAATGAGGGCTCACTCAGAAGACCAAAGCAATTATATCTATTGAAGGCATACAATGATTACAAGTTAAGATTTACCCTCAATTTTATTTTTTTACTGATTATCCTCACTGAGCTAAGCAAACTAATTAGGCTCACGTTGCTAAAACGACAATATTATTTCATTTAACTCAATACATTTATTGATTCCTTGAGAGTTTCATACATGTAATAGTATAATTATTATTGTTGTCCTTATTATATGGAGACAGGGTCTCATTGTATAACACCAACTGGCTAGGACCTCACTATGTAGACCAGGCTGGCTTCACACTCACAGACATCCACCTGCTTCCGCTTACTTGGTGCTGGGATTACAAGTGTATGCCACCAAGCCTGGCCTTAGCAATATTATTTTTAAATGGCTTACAGGAATATTTTTTCTGAATGCATTTTCTCCGGTGGCCATACATGGGAGAGCTACCTAAAGAACACTGGATGTCTCCTCCCTCCCTCCCTCACAATAGCCACACTGCTGCAGGCTTCTGGACACGCCTATAAGCTCAGCCTCCCTATGGCTTTCTCTTCTTTACAGCTGTGACAGAAGAAAAGCGACACAGGAGCAAGTACAAGGAGTGGGACACAAGCACTAAATAATAAACATGTCCACAGTTCCAGGCAGAAGTATCCACAATGGAGGAAAGTGAAACTGGGTCCACACATCTGCTTTCTCTTGCTGTCGGGAACTATCTCAAACTGCAAAATTTCTAAGAAAAAGTTTCTTCTGCTCATGGATTTGGAGGCTAAAATTCTAAGTGTTTTCTGACTGCATCATATCATGGTAGATGGCATCTGGGAGGGGGTATGTGGGAGAAGCCATGAGAGATTACATGGCAAGGCAGGAAGCCAGCATGGGGCAGGCATCAGAGCTTACTGGTCTATAACTCACTCTTGAGAGTGCTGGGAAGCCAAGCTTGGATGGTTGGAACAGCCAATGATCTTGGCCTCTGGGCCATCTCTCTAGACACTAGAGTCCTTTAGATAATTTTCTTATCCATATGCTCTCTCTGTCTCTCTCTCTGTCTCTCTCTCTCTACCATTTAATCTTAGTTAACTCTCCATCTTTACCCTGGAGACAGACTCACATCTACCTCCCTTAGAAGTTTTCTCCCATACACAATACATCTAAGCACCTCAGATATGACATATACAAAAAAATAGAATTCACCATCTCTGCTCCTACTGTCCCCATACATGATTCTTCATATGTTTCTCCACCACTATGTAGAACAACACTACTCACCCCATCTCTTAAGACAGAAACCTAGGAGCTTGAGTACTTGCACCCCAGACTCTGTTCCCAACACTAAATGAAGCATTTATGGTAACACACACCTATAATTGCAGCCCTGGGGAAGCGAAGACAGAAGGATCCGGGCCATTCTATTACACACGGAGTTCATGCTTATCCTGGGCTAAAGACCCTTTTCTGCTGCATATGCTAGAGAGAGGACTGGGCAGCTAAGATCACTTGATGCTCTTGCAATGGACCTGGGTTCAGTTCCCAACACTTACACCAAACAGCTCATGGCCTCCTGTAAATCCAGTTCCAGGAGATCTAATGCTGCTTTCCAGCCTCTGAGGGCATTTGGACATACACAGACTGCACACATATATATGCAGGCATATACACAAAAAATTAAAAAAAAAATTTAAACCCAGAAAATTAGGACATTTTCAACTGCTCTTGTCAAGTAATCCTGATAGGGCTATAGCTCTGACTGACACTCAGGCAGTGTGAGCCTGGGTCAATAAATGAACATGTCCAAGCCTCCTTAGATATGTGTGTGTGTGTGTGTGTGTGTGTGTGTATGTGTGTGTGTTTGATAAATGTTGGTCTGTTCCATCCCCTATGGTAGGCACCCTGTGAATCACTAAAGTCTAGCTCAAAACCCCATCCTTACTGTCACCACCCATCACAGAGTGCCACCCTCATCGCCCTATACTATTAGACACTTCCATCTAATCTTATTATCACTGATCTCTCCCCCATTCCAATCTGTCCTTCCCACTCTGCCAGACTGATGGTTCCACACACAGGCCTGGCCATGCCATGTGACTCCCACACCTAAAGGCTTTCTTCACTGGCAGATGTCATTCACCTCTGCTGTCCCAAGTCACTCCCAGCTCTCCCAGACACTGCACCTAAACATTGTCCCCATTGCCCATCACACCCTTGCTCCCACTCTGCCTGCCCCCAGAAAAGCCCTTAAGACCTGGTGGGAAAATCCCTTAAAAAGTCAAAGAAAAGAGAGTGTGGCTAAAGAGACTCAGAGACAGACACAAACCTTACCACAGAGATCGCAGAAGAGAGGGAAACTGCTTGTAAATGCAGATACCTAGGGAGGCCAGTCCTGGAGCGGAAGTTTACAGGCAATTGTCAGCTGCAAACATGAGCTGAGGCCTGAACTCTAGTCCTCTGCAAGAGCAGTATGTGCTCTAACCACTGAGACATCATCTCTCACACCCTCTCAACATTTTTAATAAATAAGAAAGACAGACAGACAGACAGACAGACAGACAGACAGACACAATTTAGGAAAGCTTAAGCCTGAAATTGAATAGGGCTTTGGGAAAACAAATACAGAAAACAGACAGCCACCAAGAAAAATGACATAAATCTAACCTCACAAAAGTTAAACACTGTCACACAACCAGGCTCGCAACAAAGAAAGGGAAAACATTTGCTTTGTTATAAAGAGGTGGACTAAAGTTCAGATTCTAGGAAGAATTTCTTAAATTGATGAGATTCCAGTGCACCAGAAGGGGGGAAATGGCAAAGGAATTGACAGAGGAAACAGAGGAAATAGAAGTTGGTTTCTTAAATGTTAAGAGTAAACGTAGGAGAATCCATTAGCATTTAAAATGTACACAACCAATGTTGTTCTCCAAGATTTGGGATCAACCTAAAATGTCATGTGCAGAAG
The DNA here is from genome assembly GCA_033318265.1 of Phyllotis vaccarum. NCBI lineage: Eukaryota > Metazoa > Chordata > Mammalia > Rodentia > Cricetidae > Phyllotis > Phyllotis vaccarum. The sequence goes on from JARWLC010000017.1 coordinate 28,573,984, forward strand.
TGGGTATTAACCATGCGGCAGCATTCACTCTGAGGGGGAAAGAATGAGAAGAAACGATACATATTGTTCCCCCTGTGGGTGTATGGATTATATCTGAAAGACAAAACCCGACAAAATTGGCTATAGGTCAAGAAGGAAATACGGGGTGGGAGGGGGGGAGTTGTTACTTTATATAACTTTAATTTTGAATGTTGTGATTTTTTTTAACTACATGACCTAACCCTAAAGAAGCAATCTCACATAAATAAAATAATTAAATATCCTTTCAACAGTCTCTCAGACCTCAATAGACAAAAGAGAACTCTTTAAATAGCTCCTTTAACTGGGTGTGGTGGTGTACGCCTTTAATTCCCGGCACTTGGGAGGCAGAGGCGAGTGGATCTCTGTGAGCCCTGAGTTAGAGGCCAGCCTGGTTCACACAGTAAGTTCTGGGATAGCCAGGGCTACATAGTAAGACTCTGTCTCAAAAAGGAAAAAAATAAGTAACTGCTTAAAATGTGACATAAATAAAGATGGGCAGGTACATAAGGTTGGAACAATCTTATACCCCTCCATTATGGAAATGTCTACATAATAAATAACAGTAAGTACACTATGAAGTCCTATAGAGCCATTTGAAGGAGTAAAGACGCAGGGGTAATGAAGGTCCTTAACCCCAACACTTGAAGACAGAGGCAGGTGGATCTCTGTAAATTCAAGACTAGCCAAGACTACACAGTGGGACCCTGTCTCAAAAGAAAAAAAAAAAAAAAGGAAGGAAGAAAAGAACTGTACCTATTACTATTGAGATTGGATGATTTTTATGTCATATTGTCCAATCAAAATGGAAATTATACACACACATATATCCTCATTTATATATTAGTTTTTTCAAAGGTATATTTAACATGTTCCAGTCAGAAATGTAGACAATATTAGTTTATGATGTCTTATATTGTGATGTGAATGAATCACATGTTACACATTACCTATATTTCCAGGCCTGGTAATAATAAGCATTGAAAAGACCTGGAGGAAGAGGCTAGAGAGACTGTTCCCTCAGCAGAATACTTGCCTTGAAAACATGAGGACCTGGGTTCACATGCCCAACAGCCATGTACAAGTCTCATTCCCACATCTGCAATTCTGGCACTGAGAAAGAGGGGGGCATGAGAACCCCTGGAGCCTACTGGCCAACCTAGAGGATTAGTAAGCTCTAGGTTCAAAACAAAATCCTGTCTTAGAAGAATTGGGTAAGAGGGAGACACTTTCTTCAGTACATACGTTGACTGTGGAAAGCTGCCTTGCTCAGTATTAACACCCCTCCTCCTGCCCAACCACATACAAACAACCCTAATCAAGTGTCCAAAACTGACATGAAAGTAGAGGGAAGCTAACTGGGGCAGAGTGGGTTCAGCTAGAGAGAGGGAGAAGAGAGAAGGTATAGGGGTAAGCATGGTCAAAAATCATTATATGCATTGTCAAAATATAAATAGTAAGGTGGAGGAAGGGGTCAACCTCTGGCTTCCACACACACATTATGTACACCACACACACACACACACACACACACACACACCACACACACACACACACACACACACACACACACACACACACACACACACACAACAATTTTACAGTTTCCACAAAGCCCAAATCAAACATGTGCTGGGATCTTGCCTCTTCATGGGGTGTCACTTTACATATAACCTTACCTAGTCCACCTGCCCAACTTCTTCCTGTATTTTGGCTTCCTGGATAGTATCATCATGGAGTGTGTGCCCTCGGACTCCACAGGGATGTGCTCACACTTATGACAGACGAAGTTCAGACGACAGAACACACACACACTTTGATTACACCATACATACAGAGGGCTCCCACTGCTAAAGGCTGCAACACAGATTGGGGGAATTCAAGCTCTTACAGTTAGTATCAAAATACAAAGCAGATTTCTTCCTAAGAAGGTCTCTATGCTCACATTAGGTCTGTAGGACAAAAAATCTTGAATCAAATGACCCCCATGTACAAAGCATTGCTTAGTCCAATCCAGAGGCAAAGGTATACTGATTTCAGCGAGCTCAAGCCCCCGACCCTGTCCTTCCCCCAGTCCACATAGTGAGTTTCAGGACAACAAAGACTACATAGAGACCCTGTCTCAAACAAAACAAAACAAACAAACAAACAAAAACAAACAGGGCAGAGTACTTCACTTTTCTGGCTTGGTTCCCTCACTCATCAAAGGGGACAATAATTGCAGTTCACAGGGCTGTCATGTGAATAAATTCAAAAGGCAAATATGAAACCAGCTGTCAGCACCTTAGAAGTATACAACAGGGTGAGTGTGGGCTAGGGCAGGAAGAGGAGCTCTGGATGAAGCAGGTGGGAAGCCTGGCTACACAGCCTGAGGCCCCGCCCCCTCCCTATTCGCCCTAGAGGGGCTGGTAAACGCATATTTTCACCTGCTCTCAAGGTGTCTGAAGTAAGGTACATTATACACGCAAACATCATCGATTTGGCAAAGCCGTGGCTCCAAGAGGCTGGGTTGCAACCTGGGCTAGCTCTATCAGGAGGAGACGGATTCCAAGGCTCCAGCAGCCTCCAGCACTTAAGAGTCTGATCTATCAGTGTCTCCCCCTGGGCACACCGCTGGACCTAGGTCCTTTCCCTCCAAAACTGCAGCTTTCTCCCTACCTAGCAGGGAGGAGGACTATATGGCCGCTCTTGTAAACACTTTGCAAAAGGGATGAGAGGTACCATAATGAAAAGGCAGAGTCTTCGGAGTTGTGCTACCCAAAGGTGCCAACGCCCGGCTGCAGTCACTGTTAAGCAGGCTGCTCTGAAGCGTGACGGGCCATCCCAACAGACATTCTAGTGCCACATGCCTTTGTCCACGGGATGTACCCAGGCTTAAGCTCTTGGCCTATTTGGTAAAGTGTTTCTCCGCAGTCCCCAAACCAACCGAATCTTCCTCTCACAGAGGCGCTGGGGCGACGTCTAGGTTTGCCTCCCACCAGGCTCTGGCACAGGAGTCCTGACCTGGAGGATGTTACTCACCTGGTCCTCACCGATTCCAGCCGAGGGTCGTGGCCACTGCGCCCCACACCCCTATTCCTGAGCCGGCTGCAGGGGGCGCGGCCCTCCTCGGCTAAGTCTGGGGCACCTACTGATGCTCTCCCTTGCCAGGGGATGTACTGAGAGGGATTGGGGGAAATGGAGCCGGCTGTACTCAGAACCAGGTGGGCTTCTGAAAAACCTCTGGCCGATTGGAGGGGGCGCCCTCCACACCAGGTTCTTCCCACAAAGAGCTCCAAAACCAGACGTGAAAGCGCCAGCGCCCCCAAAAGCAAGGCGCGGTACAGCGGGAACGAGCCTCTAGAAGACTTAGGAGAGGGGGCGCCTTGAGAAGAGGAGCATAGCCAAGGAGGATCGGGGGAGGGCTGCAGCCCCAGCCGGGCCGGCGCCTAGCACAATGCCTTCAGTGCCGCTCCATCCCGGGGCAGCCCATCCCGCCCCGGCCTGCGCCCCCCTGCTCCCCTCTCCCGCCCGGGGCTCACCGAAGCACCCTGGCAGCTCAGGGCCGCGCCGCCTCCCCGCCGCTTCCTCCCTGCGCGCCGCGCCGCGCCCGGGACGCGAGGTTTCGGGTTTCAGCCCGCCGAGTCCCGCTTCGCTCCTCCCGCCGGCAGCACGCGGCCCCCGGCCCGGAGCAAGGCCGAGGAACTTTGGGGAGCTCGCGCTCCGCCTCCCGCTGCCCGTCCCTGTCGCCGCCCCGGCCGGCGCCCCACGCCCCGAGCCCGGTACCCCGCGCCCCGCCCCGCTCTCCTTCCTCACAGCCCCTTCCTCCGCCACCTCCCCTCCCAGACCACTTTTCCCCCCCAGTTCTTCCCACGATCTGCGGCTGAGCGAGCAGCCTCGGCCGGCTGCTCTTTGTGTCGCCCTCACCCTCTCCATTCTTGCACTTTTACCCTGGAAACCTTTTGTGGTTTCGACTCAGGCCTCCTCTCTCCCGGTTCCAGCCTTTAAGGACATCCGTTTTCATTTTTCTCTCTATCCATCAAGTACTTTCGGATTCTTCCCTTCTCACAGTTACATCCTCTTCCTCCTCCCGTCTCAAGTTGGACTCTGGGCATCGTTTTCTTTACTCACCTTTCGTTCATCCAAGCAACCACTGAGGGCATCGGTCTAGTACCAGGCTCTGTCCTGCACCCTGGCAATATCAGCCGGACTTGACGGGATGAAAGCAGGTTGAGGTGGAAAGTGGATGTAGACAGACCTTTACAATGCCTCTCTGCCTCCTCTCCACAGAGGAAGAAAGGCAGCGTGAATAAAGAGCAGGGCCTGCTTGCTCATCCTTTCTTTCCTTTTTCCTATTTCATACTCCTCCCCGGGTCCCTATGTGCTGCAATCTTAGTGAGATTTAAAAAAAAAAAAAAAAAAAAACAAGAAAAACAAAACAAAACAAAAACCCAAAAACCCTGAACCGAACGGCACAACTGCTAAGAAAAAGAAATAATAAGAAAGAGCAAATGTGTCAGCGTAATAATCAGATACAAAGTAATAAGGCCGTTGTCAAATTCAGAAAAATAAATAAAATACTGATACTGTGCTTAGAGAAGTATTCAAATCCCTCTGAAATCCATCTGCTTGGGAAAGTGCATTAATTATTCCCTTGTCCGCCGATTCGCACTGTGGAAGCTGCCTCCTTATTATTACTGCGCACCATTTAGAATAATAATTCACTATGTACCACCTGCTAAACATCCAACTGCTTTATGAACAAGTGAAATAATGAGTAGGAATAAGTAAATGGATGGCTTGCTATTCCGTGTGATTCTATTCCGTGTGATTCTATTCCGTGTGGTTCAGTGCTTTTATTTGGTCAGCAACTACAAGCCGAGTCCTTATCAAAGTCTTAGGTCATCCAGCCAATTAGATGCTTGAAGCAGCTTAAATCAAGCTGTTCTCAGGAGTATTTTAGACACTTATTCCAAAATCTTTGACTATTAATTTAATTAACATGGATTCAAACACCAACTAAGCTCTGTGACCCTAGGGGAGTTAGCTCTCCTGTTTTAGTCTCAGGTTATTTATATACAAACAAAGTGGGGATGAAAGTACCTACTTATTTGTAGAAATTAAAGGGTTAAATGAAGGACCTAAAAGATGGTTTGGTGGTTCTGAGCACATACTGCTCTTCCAAAGACCCAAATTTGACCCAAATCAAGTGATTCAAAACTACCTGTAACTCCAGTTCCAGGGGCACCCAACACCTCTGGCCTCTATGGGCACCTGAACTCCTGTGCACACCACCCAACTATAATCACACACACATAATTTTAAGCAATTTAAATTGTTTAAGGGGTAAAAGAAATGCCCCAAGTCTATCACTCAGAGCCATATAAGTGTAGTGATACTTTTTATATCTAATAAAATCAGCCTGGAATATCAGAGAACAGATTCACCCACACTCAAGCCAGACACACACTATTAGTCCCAACACTTGGGAGGCAGAGGCAGGAGGATCTCTGTGAGCTTGAGGTCAGCCTGGTCTACAAAGCAAGTTCTAGGACAGCCAGGACTGTTACACAGAAAAAAACTCTGTCTCAAAAACAAAAACAAGGCTAGAGTGGTGGATTGTCCTCTGATCATCCAGGCTGATTTTATTAAATACAAAATATATCACCACAGCTAAGCTTTTCTGAAAGTTAGTATTCAGGAAAGATCTGAAATGATATGGAGTGAATGAGAATTCAGAGCAAATGGCTACAACTTTTTGGTTCCCATGCAAAAGCTACTTTCCACTGAGCAAACTTCCTCAGACTTATTCTTCCATTTTAAATTCTTCAATGGAAAACATTCTTTATTCTGCTGCTTATTACCTGATATATTATTAATCAGAAAGGGTTTCTTTTTTTACTCATAACTCAAAGGCTCAGGACTTACTGTACATTTGGACATTTGGGGATTGAAACTGCTGCCAACAAACACATTTTTTCATTGCTATCATAAGATTGTTATGTGTTTTCTCCCTTCTGGAGCTAATATTGAGCTCTGAGCAGTTTTCAGTCAGAAGTGGAAAAATGAGAAATTGTTATTGAAATAATTATCTCTCTGTGTATCACTGTGTAGGTGGTAGTCATGTGCAAAATTTACACTAATTTTGTGCAAGGATATAATTTTTTTCAATAAAAAAGAGAATGATGCACACACACACACATACACACACACAAATTTAAAAATCTTCTTCCCTTGTTGGCTTATGAGGCATTCTTTTTTAGAACCCCTGGGAGACTTCCAAACTGAGAGGCCTCATCCAAATGAAATCCCTAATGCTTCCTGAATAATTTTTATCTAATGAGGCATCTTTAAGTAAAATATCCTTTCAACTCCTCTGTCTCTCTAAAGCTAGTAAAGGTAAGATGGTGATTTATGCGATCTGCACCACGTGGAATTACTGTGCCCCTCTCTATCCCCTACCTTCCTACTCTCGCTGCTAGGCTTAAACGTCTCCTCTTCCAAGAAGTCTTCCAGGCAAAGTGAAAGACTTTCAAACTCTCTCTGTTACTTGTCCTATATAGAGTGTATCTTGATGTCCTGAAAGCACCACAGAGGTAGACACAGGTGGATCTCTGTGAGTTCCAGGCCAGCATGTCTTACATAGCAAGTTCCAGGGCTATACAGTGAGACCATGTCTAGAAAAGAAAAAAGAAAGAAATGTATTTCTACATCTATTTTTTTCTATTTTTACAAGTTCCAGGGCTACACAGTGAGACCATGTCTAGAAAAGAAAAAAGAAAGAAATGTATTTCTACATCTATTTTTTTCTATTTTTACAATTTCTTTATTATTTATTTTGAGCTTGTGTGATATGTGTGGGAATGTCATGGCCAGTTGGGAAGACCAAGGACAAGATAGATACAGAAGATGACTCTTCCCTTCCACCTGTGCTTAGGGGGTCAGAACTCCAGAGGCCAGATATAAACACTCCACTAGAGCAGGTTCCTTATGGATGCACACACATCCATAGAGAGGTTTTCTATTCATCAATACAGTGCCAAGGCCCAGGCTGATAAAACATTCAAAATTGGTGATAGTGTGGTGAGAGCTGGGTAGTTAAAGGGCTGGCCCTAAGCCAAGAACAATGGTGAGTGCCTTTAATCAAAGCACTTGGAAGGTAGAGGCAAGCAGGTCTCCGTGAATTTGAAGCCTGACTCATTGGGATAGTAAGTTCTAAGACAACAAGAGCTACCTAATGAAAATTTATCTCAAACAAATAAACTAAACAACTCCCCCCCCCCAAAAAAAGCTCTGACCCCTCAAGCAAGCAGGAGGATCAAAGTTTGGATCCCAGCACTGATGGAAATGTCTGGTAAGTGGTGAGGTGGAGCTGGCCTGTAGTTGCAGTCCAAAAAATATCAGGGATGGGAATTCCCTAAGAAGCTAGTTAGCTGTTATGTTGGTGAGTTCTGGCTTTGATTAAGAGACCTGTCAATGATAAATGGAAAATGATTCCCAAAACCAATATCTGACCTCTACTTACAAACAACACAGACACACAGACACACAGACACACAGACACACAGACACACAGACACACAGACACACACACACACACACACACAGACACACACACACACACACACACACATACCACATTACACATGCACCCAACACATTTGTGAACCACCCCATGGAAATGTGTCTCATACATACACGAAAGAAAGAAAAAGAGAACTTTTGCAAATAAAATTATACCAAAAGTAAATAAAAGGTGTTTTTAGGGGCTTCTGATTCTCAAACTCTGGCAGAAATATAAAAGCCTTGAAGTATCTCGGATACCACAAACACAAGTGATAAACTAAGTTTGCTATGTTAAAGACTTCATTTAAAATTAAAAGTTTAGTTCCCCCAACTCTCAGAAAGAGAAAGGATAGTCCCTGGAATGGGCTAAAATATGTGAAAATCACAATCTGACAAAGGCCTAGCACCCAGGCATGGCCGAGGAACTCTGGTCTTTCAACACAAAGACAGGTTATTTCCCAAACGCACAGAGGTTCTTCTCCAAAGAAGGTAAATGTAAAGCCAAGGGGCCCACAAAGCTCCTTGGCATTATTAGTCATTAGAGAAAAACAAATCAAAACAACAATAGGGTTCTATTTGACACCCACTATGAAGGCTCTGATCAGGAAGACAGTAACAGGTGTTGGGCAAGCTGTGACAGAACTGGAGGACTTGTACTTTGCAGGTACTTCAGAAAACAGTTTGGCAGTTCTTCAAAAATGTCACAAATAAGGTTATCGTAGGGCTCTGGGATTCCATTTCTGGGAATCTACTCAGGAAAAGTGGACGTAAAAGCATGTGCATGAATCTTCTTAGCTGTGTTATCATAACTTACCAAGTCTCTCACTTGAATGCATAAGCAAAATGTGGCGAATCCACACGATGGGATATTACTCAGTCATTGAGTATGAGCTCATGCTAATTGAAAGAAGGCAGACCTAACACAACACATATTGTATGATTCTACTTATGTGAGATATTTAGAATGGACAAAGCTGTAGAGACAAAAATTATTTACAAATTGTCTGGGACTAGGAATGAGGTAAACATGAAAGACAGCTGACGATGGATACAAAGTTGCTTCTGGAGAGGACGAAAATATGCAAAAATTACATCATGATGATGATGACCATATGAATCTGAAGACCAGTGAGCAGCATACTTTAAACAAATGTGCTTTACGACCTGTGGTGTTCAAAATAATAGAGATGTTCAAAACAAAAGAAATCCTCTGAAGAGTTTATAAAAATAGATCTTGGGCCCCATTCCCAGAGATACCCTGCTTGAGTTCTGAGTAGCTGATTATCTTTAGTCAGGGTTACTATTTTACACTGTAACATCATGACCAAAAGCAAGATGGGTGGGTGGGGGTGGAAAAGGTTTATTTGGCTCACATTTCCACATTTTGGTCTGTCGTTGAAGAAATTCTGGTCAGGAACTCAGAGGTAGGAACTGATGCAGAGGCCATGGAGGGGTGCTGCTCACTGCTCATCATGGCTTGCTTAGCCTGCTTTCTTATAGAACCCAGGATCGTCAGCCCAGGGAATGCACCACCCACAATAGGCTGGGCCCTCTCCAATCACCAATTAAGAAAATGCCCTATAGCTGAATCTCACAGAGGCATTTTCTCAACTGAGATTCCCACTTTTCAGATGACTCCAGATTGTGATTAGCTGACAGGAAACTAGGCAGCACAGTTGTTTGCTCTTGAGCATCCACACTCCCTTCTGTGAAAAGTGTACCCTCAAAAGTTTCAGTGGGAAACTATGGCTTCCTCCTGGGATTGACCATGGAGTTCATATAACCTTGATTTTTCGTTTAGGTCCAGCATATATTCTGCTTCTCAGCATCACCCATCGCTTTTTAGCCACAGTGATTGGTTTACCAGGAGAGAGGAGACACCGATATGTTTCAAGTGAAGTCTTGAGGACCATTTGCAAATCTGAGAGGCTGAGAATGTATGTGGCTCAATAGTAGAGCATTTGTCTACCATGCACAAGATCTGGGCTCAGTCCCTAGCAACAAAACAACAATGTAGCAACTAGTTTCTTCCCCTCTGTGGTCCAAAGTGAGGAGGGTTGTAGCCTCAGTTCTTAGCAGTCGTTTGGGGATGGCAGAAGGTATCCTGCCTACGTGAAGCCCAAACAGAGCACATAGAGGGCTGGGGAACCAGCTCAACAGTTAAGAGCACTTGCTGCTTTTGCTGAGGATGTGGGTTCTGTTCTAAACACCCTCATAATGTCTCATATCTGTAACTCCAGTTCCAGGGAATATGACACCCTCTTCTCACCTCTGGGAGTACCAGACACACAAGTGGTTCCTATGCACACATGCAGGAGAAAGCTCATACACATAAAATAAATAACTAGCTAGATGTGGTAGTGCATGCCTTTAGTCCCAGCACTTGGGGAGCAAAAGTAGGTGGATCCCTGAATTTGAGGCCAGCTTGGTCTACACAGCTAGTAAGCCAGGGCTACAATACAGAGAAATCTTGCCTCAAAAAATTTAAATAAATAAATTTAAAAGAAACAGATCATAAGTGAAAATGAGAAAGAATTTAGGTCCTGAGTATTCCCTTTGACCCTGAATGAAACCAATTTAGCATATTTTCTAAAATTCTATTCTTTATTTTTTGGACAGGGTTTCTCTGTGTAGTTTTCTCTGTGAGTTTTGGAGTCTGTCCTGGAACTCACTTTGTAGAACAACCTGGCCTTGAACTCACAGAGATTCACTTGCCTCAGCCTCCTAAGTGTTGGGATTAAAAGCATATGCTGCCACCACCACTTGGGTAAAATTCCATTTTTATATACAATGTACTGTGACCATATTCACCCCATTACCCTTTCTTATTTCCTGTCAGCCTTTCCTTCATAACTAGCCTCCGCCTCCATATTTATTTTACCCTACTGAGTCTATTAGGGTTGCTTATTTGAGATTGGATAGGAAGTTATTTACCAGCACCTGGGTAATTTATATCATTGAAGAAGATGGCACTGCCTCCCCTGGCAAGCATTAACTGCAAATAGCTAGCTTCTCGCGGAGAGACAGGGCCTACAATCCACCTGTCAATCCATGATACACTGAAGGGCTCGTTTCTGGGCAGGTCTCGTGCTAGCATCCACGACTACTGTGCATTCCTCATTCCATTGCCCCGCTATATTCAGAGGATGAGGCTTCTTCCAGATCTTGCATTTGTTCAGCCCTTTCTACAGTGTTCCCTAGGCTTTGGAGGAGGTGATATACATGTCCCGTGTAGGACTGAACACTTGACCTTATTAATTCCCAGCAGTTTGGTGAGCTGTCAGTGTATGCATTAATGACCACCCACTGCAAAATGAAGCTTCTTTGACCAACACTGAGAAGGGGCCAGTAACTTTTTAATTAAGTATTGATTTAGAGTTGTTACAATGATTGGACAGCAGTAGGAAAATGGAAATGTATGCAGGGAGGCTCTTGCCAAGAAAGACGTGAACATAATATGACTAAGAAGTAGCACACTAACAAACTGATGGTCACCACAAGAAGTGAAGCAAATGTTCCCCCACAGTGGCTTTCCAGAAGGTTCATTTTGCTCCGTTTTATGTCTACCCTGGAGTGAAGGAGTGAAGTCATTTAAGATTTTATGGGCTGTATACCTCCCCCAGAGCAGGTCATCAGCTTGTTCTCTCTCTCTCTCTCTCTCTCTCTCTCTCTCTCTCTCTCTCTCTCTCTCTCTCTCTCTCTGTGTGTGTGTGTGTGTGTGTGTGTAGGAAAAACAAAAGATAGGACAGGAAATGTTTTCTCAAATTATAGGCACATTTGAACATTTCTGGTGGAACCTTTGTTCATCAGGGCTGGATTATCCATGTAAAATGGTCAGCTAAACTCAGGCAGTTTTCTGCAAAGATGGTCTACAGTACAGACACTCAGATCTGACAAGCTCGTGTTAGGTCCTTCTTATGCCCATGTCATTGTTGCAGAGGAGCAGTACAGATAGAATTTACTCTTCTCTCAGCAGCCAAGAATCAGAGAGAAATAGACAGTGACCAAGGACATGACACAGCTTCAGAGACACGCCCCAGTGAATGCTTACTTTCTCCAACAAAGCCCCACCCCCTAGTTCCTACCACTTAAAAGAAATACACATTTACTTTTTGATCTATTATAGTAGCACTTCTGAGAACTTGTCCCAAATTATAAATATATTTGTAACTTGACAAGATAGAAACTACCCAGGCATCTGTCAAAAGGAGGTTGTTAAGTGCATTATGATTGAATGGTACAAAGGAATGAAGAAAGTCTCTATAAAATGCAGTGGTAGCCAACATAAATGAAGTACTTCTGTAAGATGCAGGAGTGTCTATTATGTGTTATCTTTCTCGTGAGAAAAAGAGAGTATGAACGTGCTGGTGTTTGCTTACATTCAAAAGATGGACCCCAGAGCAGGAGAATGTCCAGAGATGGGCCTTGCTCTTGCAGAGGACTTCAGTTCAGTTCTCAACATCCATCTTGGGTGGTGCACGACCACCTGAAATTCTAGTTCCAGAGGATCCCATTCTCTGTCCTGGACACCACAGGTTCCTGCATTCACATATGCATGCACATACACACATACACGCACACACGCACATGCATGTGCACGCATGCACACAAATAAAATAAAATCTTTAAAAAAGAAGTGATTTCAGGAGCCCAGAGGTAGCACACTCCTTTAATCCCAGCACTCAGGAGGCACAGCTATTTCCAGGACAGCCAGGGCTACACAAAGAAACCCTGTCTTGAAACACCACAAAAAAAAAAAAAAAAAAAAAAAAAAAAAAAAAAAAAGAAAAGAAAAAAAAAAGAAAAAGAAAAAGAAAGAAAAGAAAGTAATTCCAATACAGAAAGCAAGATTTCCAAGGAGATCCCTTGAGTTTTTGCTCCAAATTTGAAACTTAAGTATATATTTTACAAAACAGAAAAAAAGCTAACTTAAAAGGAACAAAATGACCTCTGAAAATGGAATGAAAGCTAGAATAAATATCTTTGTGGTGGTTTGAATAAAAATGGCCTCATAAGCCATTTTTTTAAATGCCTATTGACCAGGGAGTGGCACTATTTGAAAGAACTAAAGGGATCAGGAGGTGTGGCCTTATGGGAGGAAGTGTGTCAAGGAAGGGGGAGCTGCTTTCAGGATTGAATAACTGCATACTGAATCCAGAGTTAGTCCCCTCCCTCTTTCCCTACAGATCAGGAAGCTCTCAGCTACTTCTTCTGCACCATGACCACCTGCTGCCATGCTTCCCATCATGATGGCAATGGACTAAACCTGTGAATCTGTAAGTCAGCCCCTAATTAAATGCTTTCTTTTTCGGGAATGGTGTCTCTTCAAAGCAATAGAAGAGACTAGAATTGAGACACTCCTGAGAGCGGCAGAACTTTTCAATAGCTTTCCATCTGCTCATGAAAATCACCACAAACTCAGCATCTCCTTGCGATGTCAGGGTTGGGAGGAGTCCAAGTGGTCTCAGTTCATGAACTCAGAATACCAAAGTCAGGGAGTTGGTGAGGCTTAGCACTTATGTGGAAGAGCTGTGGCAATTTGTTTGCTCCCAGTTTTTCAAGCCAGAAGCAAAGTTCCCTTCCTTGCCATCAGGAGCCTGAGATGTCCACATTTCCTTTCTGGTACTAGCTAGCAGGCACAGCTCTGCTCCGGTAGACTGCCTTCAGTTCTCCTCATGTGGACTCGGCCTGTGCATCCCTCACTCTGACCTCTCTAGGTTCCCCATATTCCCTTTTCAGTCAGCGAGAACCTTGTCAGGCCTATCTGGAAAGGATTCCTATTTATTTAAAGGCCAACTGACAATACCTCATCATTGCCACAGGAGCAATATCTCTTGGTCATCACAGTTTCAGGACACTTTTATAAATCTGCCACAACAACCCGGAGAAAGAATTTCAAGTGAGTTTGGATTGTAGTATTGTAACGCTTCTTCTGTAGTGGGCTATATTTTAAGGACAGAAAGTATCTTTTAAAAACAAACAAACAAACAAAAAACAAGTCAATTCTATTTAACATTCAGGTGTCTCATGTTGGTAGGACAAATGGATTTTGTGGCTGTTTGAAACAATTTCACACATTGTACAGGGAAAAAAAGAGAACAGTACATAATTCTGTTTACATTGTGTGATTTGTGATTTTTAGAGAAGAAAAAAGTTCAAATCTAAAATTAAAGCAGATCAATAAAACCTGCAAAATCTCCTTTACACTGAAATTGTCAGTGTGAAACTGTGTTTTTCTTAAATGAATTCCTGAACCCAGTTTATCTAAAAGGCACAAGGAAATGACAGCAAAGAGTAAGAGGAGCCAAGGCCAGTGCAGTAGCATAGGCCTTCAATCTCTGCACCTGGGAGGCAAAGGCACGTCTGCACAGAGATCCACCATCTCTGGAGTTCCGGACCAGCCTGACTTACGTAGTGAATTCCGGGCCCATACGGTAAGACCCTGTCTCAAAGCAACAGAACACGACAGAGAAAAGGTTAGTTTGGCTTACTCTCAATATGAACTCACAGTGGACACTTCTAGTACCAGATGGGTCCAAACATCATTTCTCATCCAGTGTAGCTAAGGTTAGTAAGAAATGGCTTATTAATAGTTCTGGGTCAGTAAGTATAGAAGATGAATCTAGAGCGTCTCTGTGCACCAGAAAAGAGATTTCAAAGACAATAAGGTCATTTCAAAAGAACAGAAGAGCTGATCTGAGGGCATAATTTAAACATCAAAAGCAATCACGACACAGTGAATTGTAATGTTTCCAATAAAGAGAAGTATTTGAAGTATGCCTTTATAAATATGTGTAAAAATCACATTCCTGATTGCTAGGCAACCAACTCATTCCTCTCAGAAATTAGTAAATATATGAACAAGTCAAACATTTGTTTACATTTTTATAGGAATTATATTTTGTAATGTAACAATGGGTAATATTCCTCTTTGGAAGCCATAGAGAATCATTAAAGAAAATACTTCTTAGTAGAAAAATTCCAACATGGCTGGAGATGTAGTTCTATGGGCAAAGTGCTTAGCAGGCATGAAGCCCTGTGTTGCATAAACCTGATGCAGTGTTCATGCTCATGACCTCAGCGTGTGCAGGTGGGGGAAGAAGATTCAAGAAAATAAATGTAGCAGAAGGACCAGGATTTAAAACTCAACACTCACAACCCTTAATGAAATAATAGTGTAGCAACACAAGAGAGAGAAGGCTCCCTTATTCCCACCTTAGTGTTTATGAGGGCTCTTTGACCAGCCCTAAGAATCCAATTATACAAGAGATGGTTCACAAGAGAAAAGCTTTATTAAATGGGTCTGTACAGAGGGGTCTTTACACATGAGCCAAGGCTGAAGAGATGTCCAAAGTAGAATGCTTTTGTACCTTTTAAACGAAGGCCAGTACTCTTGGGCATGTGGATGTCAAGAAGACAATGTACCAATGGGTTTTCTTTCTGTCATGTGAATCCTGGTGATGAAACACAGGTCCTTACTTAGGCTTGGTGTCAGTAAGGTGAGCAAGAAGGAAAGACAGACAAGGGAACAAGCAACTCTTCAACAGCCCAGGCCTTATTCAGGAAAAGCCCTGAGGAGGAGAGATCTCTAGCCAACAAATCCGGGAGCACCACAGGCCTCACAGGGCTTGCAGGGTCAGTCCTTACAGAGGAGGAAGGGAAGGGGGCTGATTTGTTTTCCTTTTCTGGTCCAGTTAGGGATAGCTAGGGAAACAAGGCTCCTGATAGTTAAAATAAAATGTCAGGTGAAACAGACCAAGATACGCAACTGTCTCCTATACACTGTGGGCTTAGTCCAGTCCCTTACAGGCTCCACAGCTGTGGTTCTGAAGTTTGTGGGTTCTCACTAGCTCTGGTCAGTTGTTTCTGCAGATTTCCACGTCATGATCTTGACCTCCCCGCCCCCAATGTGGGAATGTCGTTCTGTATGCTGTGAATATCAATCTTTAAATAAAGTAGCTGTTTTGGCCCATGACAGGCACCATAGGAAAAGTATGTGGGGAATCAGAATAGGTGGGAAAGGAAGGGCGGAGTCGGAGACAGACTGAGCCAGATACCCAAAGAAGCATGCGAGGAACACAGGTGAGCCATGGGCCATGTGGCAGACAGATTAATGAGAATGGGTTGATTTATGAATTAAGAGCTAGCTAGCAATGTGCCTGAGCCATAGACTAAACAACATGAAGTAAATATAAGTGTCCGAATCATTTCTGGGGGCCTGATCAGCTGTGGGCGGCTATGGGGTCTGGGGCAGCAGGTCTGTGGGTCTGGACCTCTGGCCGCCTGGGACCAAGAAACCTCATTGCAAACCCCGCCCCCCCCCCCCAGTGTAATTCCTCTTACTTTTCTTTAACTGGACTCCTGGAGCTCAGCCTGATGCTTGGCTGTGGATCTCTCTGCATCTGCTCCCATCAGTTACTGGATGAATGTAGGGGGATTATGTTGTTCCATTGTAAATAATTGTCCTACTCACTGGTTTAATAAAAAGCGCTGATTGGCCAAAGGCAGACAGGAAGTGTGGTCGGGGCTACCAGACTAGGAGAACTCTGGGAACCGAAGAACAGAGCAGATTGCCAGAGAGAAGCGGGAAGAAGCAGAGGACAACTATGCTGCTCCGAGAAAAGGTACCGAGCCCCACGGCTGAACAGGATAAGAGTCATGGGTTAGATTAAGGGTAAAGAGTTAGCAAGTTATATGCCTGGACCTTAGGCCGATCAGCCTAAAACTATTGTAAGCGTCTGTGTGTCTCAGCGGGTCTGCGGGCATAAACCTTGAGGCTAGGCTCGAAAGTCCGGGCCAGAAACCTCCTACTATAGATGAATGCTGCTCTATGTTGACAGGGTATTTATTCATCAATCTGGTTACTGGGGTAGGCCAACTCAGGCACCCTCTCTACTATTTATAGTGGTCTAAGCTGGGGTCACCCTTGTGGATTCCTGGGAACTTCCCCAGCACCAGGTTTCTCCCTAACCCCATAATGTCCCTCTATCAAGGTATTTTTTCATTGCTCTCCTGCTCCATCCCTGTTCCAGATGGACCATTCCCTTCCCTCATGTTCTCATCCCCCATCCCTGCCACTCTATTACCCTCTTCCCTCCAGTTTGCTCAGGAGATCGCATCATTTCCCTTTCCCCGGGCGATCATGCATGCCTTTTTGGGTCCTTCTTGTTAGCCAGCTTCTCTGGAACTGTGGGTTGTAGCCTGGTTATCCTTTGCTTTACATCTGGTGTCCACTTACAAGTGAGTATGTGCCATACTTGTCTTTCTGAGTCTGGGTTGCCTCACTTTCCTGGCAGTGGAATCAGGATCTATCCCTGGCCCTTTGCCTAAGGTGGGATACCTTGCACAGCCTCCATGCAGGGTGAGGGGCCTGGACCTGCCTCAATGGGAATGTACCAGCCTTTGCTGACTCCCCATGGAAGGCCTTACCTTTCTGCAGGAGGGGATGAGCAGGGGGGAGGGGCTGTGGGGCGGGAGGAGGGTGAGGAGGGGACCCGCGGTTGGTATATAAAATAAATAAAATGTTTCTTACATAAAAAAATATGTCAGGTGATGGAAAAATGTCCTATTACTGCACCATCCCTTTAAAGGAGAGATTGTAATATAAATTACAGTCCACAGGTCAGAAGCCAAGGAACACTTGTTACTCTTCCAGAGGACCAGCACCACATGACAGCTTACAGTTGTCTGCAAACTTAGTTCCAGGGGATGGAGCCCCCTCACATAGACATACATGCAGGCAAGTCATCAATGCAGGTAAGAAGAAGAGGAGGAGAAGGAGGAGGAAGAGGGAGGGAGGGAGGGAGGGAGGGAGGGAGGGAGAGAGAGAGAGAGAGAGAGAGAGAGAGAGAGAGAGAGAGAGAGAGAGAGAGAGAATGAATCAAGACCCGTTGGTATTGACTGACTAGGGAAGGGCTGAAGAAACCACAACTCTGCTCTCACCCAGACCTGTGGGAGGGCTAAGGGACCCCTGCGGGGCTGTGCTTGCAGCCCCATGTTTCCCTCCTGGCCAGTGCTGGGAGAAGAGCTCAGGGCAGAAGCAGGGGAGGAGGTTGGAGGTAGGGGTGAAAGGGATGGAAGGGACAGAAGAGGGGGGCATCGGGAAATCTTCCCAAGGTCATGAGGGAGAAAGGAAGTGCTGAGAGGCAGCGAGTTCCCTGTTCCGGCTGCGACCCCTCAGTTGTTTCAATGAGCATAGTCCTTTCCTCATCGGCTGTTTGGCCGACCTTCTCTTTATTTGTTCTTGGTTTGGAAGAAAACAGTGATGAAAAGGTTAGAGGGATTTTTTGTTGTCCGGTGTCCGTCCTCCCCTCCCCGCCCCTTCTTAGGCCAAGGGAGCAGAGGGCCCCTAGCGGCCAAAATTGGATCTGCAGAAATCACAATCTATAGTTTGGGGACAAGGTGAGCAAGAGTGGGGTGGTGAGCAAGAGCGTTCCTGGGATCGTTGAAGGGAGATGGAGGTGGGTGGAAGCAAAGGAAGGAATCAGAAGCAGCAGAAGAGGAACAGGAAGGGGAAGGGAGAGGAAACAAGAGGGAAAACATGCCATGTCGGTAAGACAGCATTGAGTGCATTCATGAGTGCATTAAAACAAAACAAAAGCCCTTCTAGCAATTTCCAGAACACCACAAGTGGATCTCCATGAGTTCCAGGCCAGCCAACGCTACAAGTAAGAGCCTGTCTCAAAAAAGGAAAGGAAAACATTCTTTAAATATTCGCAGAAAAATAATATTATTGGAAGAATCATTCCGATTTTGGCTTTGGTGATGGTCCTTGTTAGCATTCACATAGGAGACTTAACTGAATTTAAAATATTCTGTCAAAATCACTTCTCTGCTTTATGGCTAAGATAAAATGTAAAATGTTTCATCATGGATGGGATAAAAACAAAGTGTGAGGAAAGTTAACTAGGGTGGGTGTTTTCAAGAAGGGTCTCACTGTGTTGCTCTGGCTATCCTGGAACTTGATTTATATATAAACCAGGCTGGCCTCAAACTCACAGAGATCTGCCTGCCTCTACCTCTTGAGTGCTGGCATTAAAGGCATGGGCCACTACCACCTGGCTATCTTATAAAACGTTTAAAAGATTGATTTTGCTTTATGTGAATGAGTGTTTTGCCTGCATGTATGTGTGTGCCTGGTGCTCACTGAAGTGGGCAGGGTGGGGCTAGATCACCTAGAACTGCAGGTATAGATAGATGGTTGTGAGTCACTATGTGGATGCTGGGGCTCAAACCAACTTTATCAGTGAGATAAACAGGTAATATATATCCTATTATATATATATAATACATATTATATATATATTATGGTCGAACCATATATATATGGTCGTACAATGTTTTTTCATTGTGTCTCTGCTACTTATACAATGATGTTGGTTTATAAGGTGAAACATTTACATTTGGAAGCCTATGTTAAGGAGAGTTTCCATACAATGACTGTGCCGCTGCTTGTCCATTATTCATTTCTTCACAAGCCCTTCAATGAAGTAAACCTACTAAAATTTCATATAGAGCTTTGAAGTGGTCATCATGACTGGGTCCCCACACATGATAAACAGATGCTTTGTGAGTAACTTGTCCTCAGAATACCATGTTTTGTGTATTTGTTTGCATTTTTAAATTTTAGATAGAAGGCCTTTTGAAACAAGGTCTTATTGTATAGCCTCGGCTGTCCTACGACTCATGATTCCCCTGCCTCAGCCTCTCAAATGCATAGGCATATGGCTTCACATTTAGCTTTCAGACTAGCATTTAGAGTTAGGGCATCATTCCCCCAGACCTTAGGGGGAAATATATATTGGTTTAGTCATTGGAAAGCATCAGGCAACATGTATTAAATTAAAATGCACATATAGGCTCATAGGGAATAGTGGGTTCTTTTTATCTATGACATATATGCACAATGGAGAATTAAATCATTATCTCTAGGATAATGGAAAATACACAGAAGGGAAGATCACCATGTTAAGAAAAATAATCAGACCTAGAAAGAGAAAATATATTGTATTTTCTCTCATATGTGGAATCTAAAGAAAAAAAGAAAGTGAAATAAGGATTATTGGGAAATAAGTAAGCAGCAGGGGGACCAAGTATGGATAACAGGGAAGTAAATGTGATCAAACACTTTATATATGTCAATGCAAATGTATAATGAACTAGGTTTATTGCTTTGTACACTTAAAATACACAAAAATACTCTAATAATATATTGTAGTCTAAAACATAGACTGTGAAGTACTAGCTATGATAGTAATAGAAATGCATAGAAATATACAAATTATGTAATCAGAAAGTTCTAGAATGTGACAAAGAAAAGTGAATCAATTTTATGAGATGAAAAAGAAATTTCTTCTGAAGTTTTTCTAATGCATAAACTGTAAATATATATCTTCTTTTGCTTTAGCAGAAAGGAAAGAAGGGACTGTTGGCCTGGTTGCTAGTGGAAAGGAAACTTTTATATGCTGTCTTCGGTGTGAGTCCTGCTTCTGTTGCTTGTGATCTTAATGAAGAGAGAGTTGCACCCTCTAAGCTCCGAAGTCTTCAACTAGAAAATCGGGACAGTAATTGTACCTGCCTTGTAGGTAAAGGTCTTTGCATGGCCCTCCTGGAGCAAGCATATGAGAAGTGTTAAACCAGGTTTGGTGACACTGGCCTGCTATCTCAGCACTGGGAAGTTTGAAATAGGGAATATGAGTTTAAGGCTAGACTAAATACAGTGTGAGACTGTGACTCAAAACAAGCAGGGCCAGTGAAGTGGCTCAGAAGTAAAAGCCCTTGCCAGCAAGTTTGGAAACCTAGTTCAATCCCCGAGCCCTCTTCCAGGTAGAAGAAAAGGTCTGAGTCTACAAAAGCTGTTCTCTGAGTTCCACATGTGTGTAAGTGTAAGTGCCTGTGCATGAGCGTGCACGGACACATGCACACACAGACATACATGCACACATACACACGCATGCACACACACGGACACACACAGACATATACAGACACACACATATGCATGGACACACACACGCACAGATACACATAGACACACACACACACACACGCACGGACACACACACATACATACTAATTGTAAACACACAGACACTAAAATAATAAGAAATGTTGAACTACTTGTTGGTAGATTCATTTATGGAAACATTAATCTGTATTTTAATTTTAAGTCTCACTACTATGGATTTGTTCAGCAGAAACACAGCAATTTGTATGGAGCACTCGGCTTCCCTCTCCTACTTTGAAGCTACCAGGGTTTTGTGATCCTGCACATCAAGACAGATCTCCATTTGGTGAGGAAAAGATGAGGAAGGTGTAGGAAAGCCGAAGGCACAAACTCAGACGCACAGAATTCTCCAGAATGAGAAAAGTTCTGGGAATCAGAGAAGCTGGGTGGGGCAGAGACTCCTCTCCAGAACCTCCCTGGCACCTCTGACCTCCAGAAGCTTCAGAACCCAGAAAGATGTCAGGTTCTTGGAGGAGGAGTCTTCCAGGGGACTGGGCATAGGTCACAGAGCCATGTAGGCTGTGGTGTGACAGCTCGTGCTGAACATGTGACCAAGACCAGACAGGCTTCCTCATGTCCTCTCAAGGCCTAGACTCCTAGGATCTTTGCATAACTGCAAGAAAGAGGTAGACAATGAAGGGATGAAGGGCCCCTGTTTTATTTGTCTAAGGCTTTAAGTTAAGAATTGAACTGGGCTTTGATACACAGCATGTGCATTATATAACTGCAAATAGCTCTCATTCCTTTTTCCTCTGTGACATTGGTCAAGTCAGTCAGTTCACTTCTCTCTCCCTCATCTGCAAAATGGGCATCAATAACACACAGCTCATAGAGTGGCTGCCTGGAAAGAACGAATGAGCGTGTGTCTGTGTCAGTGTCTGTGATTGACTAGTTGGCCATGGTTACTAACCATTTACTAGTGAATAGTCTCAGCTATCTGGGCGGGTTAGGGCTTGGGGGACTGCTTTTCCATCTGTGTGATCTGAACTCTGCTTTGCCTTAACACAGACACTATCCACTTTCTTCCTTTCCTGATGCTAGGCTGCGCCCCTCAAAGCTCCTTGCTCATTACTCATATTTATCACATATCTGATATTTCTTTTAGCTGTCTTGGAACTAGCTCTGTGAACCAGGCTGGTCTTGAACTCTCAGAGACCTGCCTGCCTTGGCCCTCTGAGTGCTGGAATTAAAGGCATGCACTCCTACGTCCAACCACATCCGATGTTTCTAAGTGGCAGACACACCAAGGCAGGTGGAGAATTTGCTCTCAAAGTGTTGGATAGTGGGATCGTTCTATGTCTTTTTAGATATATGTCTCCTTTTCTAACAACTGCACTCTCCACTCCCCAATATCAGAAGTAATGTCTTTTATTTCATTCAAAGAAGACTCTGAGAATGACCTTGAACTTCTGATCCTCTTCCTGCCATCTTCTGATATTACAGGCAGGTGCTACCACACCTGGTATTTGTTTGTTTGTTTGTTTTTGATTTTTTTAGACAGGATCTATCCTGTCTAAATCTGGATTTCCTGGCGCTCACTATGTAGATTAGGCCTCCAACTCACAGAGATCCAGCTGCTTTTGTCTCCTGAGTGCTGAGGCTAAAAGAATGTGCTGCCATACCAGGCTTGGTGCTTTGTTCTTTGAGGCAGGGTTTTCCTAGAGTGACCTGGAACTCTTAATCCTTCTGCACCAGACTCTCAAATACTAGACTATAGAAATGCATGATTATACTCAGCTTTTACAATATTATCTGCATTGAGACAGGCATGGTGGTTCACACCTTTAATCCCAGCATTTGTGAGACAGAGGCAGGCAGAGCTCTATGAATTTGAGGCCAGCCTGGTCTACATAGTGAATTCTGGATAGCCAGGGCTATATAGAAAGACCCTGTCTCAAGCAACAGCAAAAACATTATCTACATTAATGCCTTGAGTACAGAGGGCATGTAATGGATGCCGTCCTAGATGAGATGCAGTTAGTCAGGCTATTCCTTTTTTTTTCCTTGCATTTTCCTTTAAGTGCCCCCTATGCAAGAATTTTAAAGAGGCTGCTCATGGGCATTATGACCCATCTCTCTCACTTCTCTACTTAACCTAGCACCAACCAGGTTCAAACACCGGGAACGCCGGGTTCATGTTCAGGAATGCCCAAAACAAATGGCTGGTTGTGAATGAGGAGTGTGAACTTAAGGACTTTATATAAAGTGCCCCCCTTGGTCTCCATTCTTTAGCTGTTCTATTGTCTGAGCTGACCCCCAAGTTACTCTTAAGACTCTGGTAAACAGAGAGCTGAACACACAGTTTCCAGAGCACTGTGGGAGGGGTCAAGAGTACGCTGTATCTTCTCACCATTCATTTCGTAACCAAAGTCCCTACTTTTACTATTATAATACAGAAACACGTTATTTATTTTTTTAAAGCCCAAATGTAGTGGGCCTACTGGCTCAGGCTCTTCGTGTTACCCCACACAGTTCTGTTTTGTTTAACTGTCCTTAAAATAACCCCAGCTAGCCCTCAGAGATTTTATTAGTGTTCAGGAGAGAAGAGGCTTATATGCCTTGCCACATCTTGACAGACCTGGTCTGTGGCCAAGCTTGAGTAAGCATCCCTCCTTTCCAACACCCTGACAGTTGTTTAGGGAGGGATGGGTATAGCTCCCAGAGGGCTTAACACCAGATGTGCTGTTAGGGGGAAGATGGAACTATTTCTTAGGGGGATAGTTAATTGGAAAGAGATGGGAACAACGTGATACTACAGTTGAATTGACTTGCTAATTGCGCCTTTATTGGGAAATGCATATTAAACTAAATTAGAGTTATACAGAAATCAATTAGCTCTAGCTCTGTTAGGAAAAGATAATCATTTTCATGTTTATGTAATAATAGAGACTGATGTAATCTGGGCCTATTTTTGGTTCTGTAACTTGAGAAGGCCACTTCTCTGCAGCCACGAGAGGGTCTGAAATGGTTGATTTCTCTTTTTGTGTCAAGTAGTGTCCCAAGGGACAGTTGGAGACACTATAATTTTGAAGACAAACTTAGATAAAATAAACTTCTGCCCTTCTCTCTGCTCTTAGGACCCTACGAGCCTTTCTTCCAGGATCCTCCCTTCCCCTAGCACATGTGAGCCACCTGAGTGCTTCATGGATACCTGCGTAGGTTGAGACAGTCTTACTATTGGTCCTGGATAACCTGGGTCTCACCATATAGAGCAGGTTGGCCTTAAATTTCCAGAGATCTCTTTTCCTGTGTCTCTAGTGCTGGAATTAAACATCTGTGTAATCACACCCAGCTTGTATATGGGTATTTGGGACAAAGAGTTTGTGGGAAACTGAAGGAGTGGTCAAGGGAATTTGCTCCCACTGAACTCTGTGGTCATAAGGACATAGACTCCTTGGAGCTTTCTCAGGCTCTGAGGAGCTAAGTGAGATGGCTTTGGAAATGCACTTGCCACAAGTCTGTTGACCTGGGTTTCACTCCTGGGATGCACGTGATGGAAGAAGAGAATTGTCTCCATCAAATTATCTTCTGACCTCCTGTGAGAATCTCAGCTCAATATTTGAGTTCTTCCCTTGTTTGCCCCATGGCTGAGAGTCTATCTATGGTCATGAGTCTATCTTTTCTCTCTCTATGCCTGATATTTTGATGCCACCATATGCTTGGCATAATCATTTTATTTGCACGAGAATCTGCCTTCTCCTTTCACTACTGTGAAATTTGAACAAGTGAGGCAAATCTAATTGAAAACTCCTTTCAAATATTTTATTTAAAAATAAATAAAAATCATTATTAGAAACACTATTTCACTATTGAAATTTTGGAATAATTGAGTCTTCAAAAATTCCTATGTTAGAATTGCATGCAATTATTTATTTGTTATGCTAATCACTATCTATTTATCAAAAGCTCAACCAACACCCTCCCACCCACACCCACATACACCTTCACCTAGCAGAAGAAAAGCACTGTACCGGTCAACTTGTAGGACTGCCTGTTTTAAGTGTGTTCTTTTGATCTTTGTCGTTTCTGGTCAATGAGGTAAGGTCATGTCACAGCCAGCAGTTAGGGGGACAATATTTGAACCCAGGCAGCCTAACTCTAGCCCTTTACTGGCAGAAGTTCTTCTTCAAGAACCTGTTTGGACCTTTGTCCCATGTCAAGGAGAGTTTTGAAGGGTTCGTTTGCTCAGTTCTTCCTTTGCACCGCTCAGCCTCTACCGACTGATCTCATCGCATGGTGTCCCATAGGAACCTTTCTCGACGTTTCTTTTTCCTTACTGCATTTTCCTATTCTTTTCCTTTCCACATCAGTCACGGGATGCACACTACAGTGACGGGATGGAAACTCACACCACCCAAGCACACCTGGCTTCCTGACTCTGCCTCAGAGGAAGGGGCCTGAGCCCCCGCCCCCCTGGAACTCAGATTTCAGTCTGGCTTTCTGCATCTTTCCCTCACTAACTCATTCCTATCTTTACTTGTTTAATCTCCAAAGTTTAAACCTACGTTTACGGTTCCCGATTGTCTCTTCAGGCTCTTTGTTTGTAAGGAATTGTCCCAGTTCCTTCAAGACCTCCACCCCCACAAAAATATATTTCAATTGTGCAGCAGCTGGAGAGAACCAGCATGGATTCCTAGGATTCTTCTGTTTGGCTTGGTTTGAATCTGTTCCCATTAGTCATTTTATTAATCCCTGGTTTATGTGCTTCACTGTTATCTTCAGACATCAGCATATAAACGTTTCCTTGACAATATTTTGCTTATCTACTGAAGTTTTATAGCTTAGTATTTTGATGACCTGGATTAAAATACTCATACAAAAGTCTATCCTTCAGAGGCTATTTCTATAAAAGGCATTTAAAAATACATGTGTTTTACAAGGGATTAAGGCCAGTGATTTTCTCATAAACCTCAAAATAACATTTGAATCAGTCTCTTAGGTGTTTATATTGTCCTAAGAGCCCAAATAAATGCCTTATTTTAGTATTTTAGCATAAGATAC
The DNA here is from genome assembly GCA_033318265.1 of Phyllotis vaccarum. Lineage (NCBI taxonomy): Eukaryota > Metazoa > Chordata > Mammalia > Rodentia > Cricetidae > Phyllotis > Phyllotis vaccarum. The sequence continues at coordinate 28,599,554 of JARWLC010000017.1, forward strand.
CAAAATTAGGCTATTCTCTATAAAGTCTTCATAGTTGCCTCATTCGCTGACATTAATTATGCCAACAATGACATAGTACAGATGTTTCTCTGTGTAAATGCTTCTAAAATGGGATGGTTACCTATGTTCCATTAGCACATCTGCTACTGTTCCAGGCCACACACTTACATCTCTCTCCATGTGCACACATATTATAAACACGCAACAAAGAATCACAATGTTTACATAGTCACAATTTTAATGTTGAAAATACCAAAGTCAAAAACAATATTAACATAAATAATGCTGTTGACTGCAGAAGAGATCTCTACAGAAAGTTCCAAGTTCTGGAACTGAATATATCCTGAGCTGGGTACAGTTGTGAGGAGGTACATCAGGTAACTCTTGCCTCCTGCTACCCAGAAGCTCTGCAGACAGATGAGAAGTGTGAGAACTCACCTGGATCAGTGTAAAGAGAAATGTTGAGGCATGGTGGGTACGCCTTTAATCCCAGTGTTCAGGAGGCAGAGGCAGGCAGATCTCCGTGAGTTTGAGGCCAGTCTCATGTAATAAAGTAAGTTCTAAGACAGAGGGTTACACAGAGAAACCTGTCTTGAAAAACAAAAGACGAGACATTGCTTAACAGCTGCATTAGAAGCGATGGACGTTTTTTTTGTTGTTGTGTTTTTGATAGAGGTTTTACTATGTAGCTCTGGCTGGCCTAGAATTCACTATGAAGACTGTAGACCACACTGGCCTTGAACTCAGCGATCCACCCGCCTCTGAGTGCTGGGATAAAAGATGCCACCACATCTAGCTGGGAGTAATGACTCCTCTAAGGTAGAGTGTCATAAACCAAATGTGTGCTTTAGGCTATGATGATAGATCCAAGAAACCCAGAAACTGACTTATATGGAGAAACTCTCTTATTTTGTGGTCCTATGTACAACATTTTAAACCAGAAACACTGCAATGATTGCCTTACCTGTTGTTCTTTGAGTCCACAAAGCAGGGTCTGCTTCTGTATTAGGTCTACTTTGGGACACACACATACACACACTTCACACCTGAAAAGTGGGAAGAAGTTAAATTTCCTAACTTATTTTTCAACTTTCTCTACTTATTCTATGCTCTATCTCTGCTCTCCTCCTACCCCAGGCCTTCCTAGTCTTCCATTCTTTCCCTAATTAGCACGAAGCCCACAGTTGTAGATACTAAGGTAGGGAGCAAGTGCCCATTTCTGAGAACTACTGTGCCTCCAATGCCTGGGTTCCAGCAGTAAGGATGATCTGGTCCTTGTTGATTGGGTCTTGATGGGCACCTGACTCAAGCTCAACTGATCAGGTTCTCTCTGCCTAGAATTTGAAATGTGAGCCAGGAGCTGGCTGGCAAGATTATACTAGAAAGTTCTGGGGCTGAACATGAAGAGGAGCAGACTGAGCTGATTGAAGACCAAGAGACAGAGATGAGAGAGACAGAGTCAGAGATGAGAGAGACATAGAGCTAGAGATCAATGAGACAGAGATAGAGACAGGGTTTTTCTGTATCCCTGGCTGTCTGGGATTTTACTCTGTAGACCAGGTTAGCTTCCAATTCACAGAGATCCACTTGCCTCTGCCTCTGCCTCAAGAGTGCTAGGATTAAAGGTGTGCTCCATTAGGCCCAGAAACATAGTAGGTTTTTTTGTTTTTGTTTTTTTTTTTTTTTTTAAGGCTGGAGAGAAACGTAACAAAGATGGGTGATCAGAGAGAAAGTATTACAAAGTCATTAGGGCTTGACAACAGAGTAGTAATACACATAATAGCCTGCCTAAGAATTTAATTAAAAAAGTCATGAGCCGGGCACGGTGGTGCATGACTATAATCCCAACACTTGGAAGGCAGAGGCAGGCGAACCCAGGACAGCTAGGGCTACACAGAGAAACTCTGTCTAGGGAGGAAAAAAAAAATCACATTATTTTGCTAATTTTCATTGGCAGAATTTCTGAAAGCAAGTATGAAAATAAAATACAACATTACAAGTTCAAGGAGAGAGGAATGTAATTTTAGAGTAAATTGAACATGCATTGAGATGTTGTAGTTGAGAAATTCTTCAATGTGATAATGTAAACAGCAGACTTTTTTGTTCAGCAGGATGAATAAAAACCCAACTCAGCCATGACTTATGCTTAAAGAACTAGAAACACATTTGTTTGTTTATTGAGACAGGGTCTACATAGTTCTGGATGTTCTGGAATTTGCTATGTAGAGTAAACTGGCCTTGGAAACCAGAGATCCTCAATTTTCTTGACGTAATTTAGAAAAATTCAAAGGAAGGCATCATATAATAAGGATGTTGGAATGAAGGAGGGTTTGGTGATATACACCTATAATTTCAACACCATGGAAGTAGCAAAAAGGATCAGGGATTGATTCAAGGTCGTCTTTAGCTAAAATAGTGAAGGTCAGCATAGGCTATATGAGACTTTCAAAAAATGTGAGGATGGATTTTATTACATAATTTGCTCATTCACCTCCTTACTAGATCTTCTAGTAGATCTAGATAATCTAACAAAACGTGGGTGAAAGGGCCCCACCCTCCTTGGGAAATACTTAAGCGGCCATCCGCTGTGGGCCAGTCATGAAGGTAGACAACCCTCCACTAATTCAGAATGAACTGCGGTCTATGAGAATGCAGACATACCCTACTTTCCATAGGCAATGTGAGTAAGTAATTGTAGTAGGAAACAAGGACAGAATGACAGCAGAATGGATTAATCCAGGGAAACTGATGATGAGGTCCTGTGTCAGAAATACATACAGAAATGTGTGGAGGAATGGGTTTATTTGGTTTACACCTCTAGGAAGTCAAGGCAGGAACCGAGTCAGAAACCATGGAGGGACACTGCTTAGGGGCTCCAGTCGATGAAACGTTGAGTGAAGATGGGTAGGAATAAGAGGGGGCTGCTGGAATTGAGAAGGTGGACAGCTTTGAGAGATGCTCTAACATTAAACTATCTTATTTTGAGGCAGGTGAAGTTAAAAACATTAGTTGTTTTTCCCAAAGATGCACACAGTTGCCCTGTGAGCACAGACAGAGCATCACTATACACCGTGTGTAGGTAGAAAATTCTTGAAATATCATAATTTGTCACTTCCTTCGCGGTACTATGAACTGAGCACAGGGCCTGGGCAGCTTGTAAAGTAAACGCTCTTCCACTGAGCTGCGCGGCGGAGCCACGATCAGCGACTGGCTCGAAGGCCACGGATATATTCAGTTATTGATGGGCCTCCTAAACGCTAGCGGCGCTGGGCTTGTCCTCATTACCACGACTCATAAACGCGAGTGGTGATGACATTGCTTGGAGGCGTCTGTAAGTAGTCGGTAAGAACGAGAAGCACGGAACTCTGAGTCCGGAGAGACAGATTCCAAAACCGCTCAGGGGTGACGTCATCGGAAGAATTCAGAGGGAGCGCTCACGAGAACATCCAGGCTCCCCAAGCCCCGCCCTTCAGCGTCCTCACGTAAGGCGTCAGTCACGCTGGACTAGTGGCTGATCCCGGAAGCAAAATCAGTAGGGGCGGAAGAGACGGCGGAAGGGCGGGCCCACGGCAGGGGGCGGGGCCGGGATGGTAACGGACAAACCCAGGAGCCGCGCTTCTGGTAGGGCCGCACTGTGACTGCTGTCGCTCGCACTTGCTCCGAGTGGCTCTGCGGCTCCTGCTCTGCCATGATGATCCACGGCTTCCAGAGCAGCCACCAGGACTTCTCCTTCGGGCCTTGGAAACTGACGGCATCTAAGACCCACATCATGAAGTCTGCGGATGTGGAGAAGTGAGGCTGCGGGGCGGGGCGGGGCGGGACCGGGCCGGGCTGGGTTGGCGGGGGAGTGGGGGTCGAGTGGGTTCGGTGCAGCTTCTCGCGGTTCTCGGGACCGTACACTCGGTCCCTCTGATCCGGCCGTTGATTGACAACCTTAGTAAATGGTCCTGTCCCCAGCTCGTGACCTCTGCTTGCTGAAGCTGTCGCTTCGCAGGGTTGACCTGAGCGCCGCCGTTTTGGTGGACTTTCCCCTCGCCCCTCCTACCTTCCTACCCAAGCCTGGGCCACCTTTCTGGGCGGGGATGACCTGTTTGCCTCCCGGCAATGACAGAATGATATTTTAGTTTGTGCATTTCTGTGGTGGGTGCTTGAGATTCGAAACATGAACCATTAAATCCCACGGACTTTTCAGTTTGTGAGACCGTTACATTATTGTGTTACTGTTTAGGAGCGATTCATTTTTTTTTTTTTCCCCTTTTAGCAAATCAGGTGCTGTAATAAGCACCTAAGATAGGGAAGATGAAAGATAAGTCCTAAGGAATTCGTAGTTTCGTGAGAGACCGTTATAATTATTATGTAGCTGTTTAGGATGAAGATGTGTATGTATACATGGGGCGATTTGAGATGTGTGTGGGTCAATGCAGTGGACAGAATTTTTTTGTTTGTTTTTTTTCCCCAAGATCGATTTTCTCTTTGTAGCCCTGGCTTTCCTGGGGCTCATTCTGTCGACGAGGCTGGCCCAGAACTCCCAGATATCTGCCTGTCTCAGCCTCCCAAATGCTGGTGGGATTAAAGGCTTGGGCCACCACAGGCCCAGCCCAGCAGACTCTTGATCAAGTCTAGGGACCTTTAAAGACTGAAGTCAGAGTGAGCTCAGACAAGTTTGGGGATGCTTGAATTGTATCTTAACAAAATTTTGGGGCCAGCCTGTCATTGTGTGTTTGGAGAATTGCCTCCCCCGTAATTGGAGAGTGAGGTCTCTGTTGTACTAAGGAGCTTGGGTTTTATCTGTAGCCATCAGATATAGTTTTATACCGAGACCCTAAGTAATTATGGTTGTGTCTTCTGAAGGGTTTCTTGGAGGTGTTGTAGAAGATGGATTGAAGGGCTAGAAAGGAGGCCAGAAGGGGCAAAGAAACAGAGCGGCTAAGATTAAGTGCTTAGGTTTGATGGCCAATTGATGGTAGGACATGATGGCAGAATAATATTTAGAGATTTAAAAGTTACTCATGTAAAAGAATTTCTGGTTTTTATCTTGAGTTTCAAATTTTAAAATTCAGAATATTTATTAATAAATTTATTTTTATTGTATGTGTACTTGTTTGGCTGCGTTTTATGTGAACCTGGTACCTGAGAAGAGAGCAGCTGCTGGATCCTCTGGAACTGGAGTTAGGGACTGCTGTAAGCCTCCATGGTGATGAGTACTGAACCCAGTCCTCTTCAAGAGCAGCAATGCTCCAACCCTCAGTCATCTTCCTATCCCATATTCAGAATATCTTAAACAAGATCCTTTAAGAAGTAGATATCACAATTGATAGAACTGGAAGATAGAGCATTTGAAGCAATTTACCTAAAAACAGTGATCCTTTCTTTACATATGTAACTGAGGTATTATGTAGGCCTAGTAGATTTTTCCAGATAAATTGAGTAAAACCCATGGAATTTGAATATTATTTCATATTTGGTATAATTCAAGAAAGTAGTTAAAATCTTCATTTTTAAGAATCTTATGGATACCAATCTTTTATTGTTTTTAATCTTTTAGGCATTTAATATTTTCTATTCCCTAGTAGTAAAGAATAAATCTCACCTAATACTATGGTGAAAACATGCCATCTTACTGTTATTAATCATCCTAAAAATATGCATCTTAGAAATTCCCATCTAAGCATTTTCCCAAAATATATTTAATGATTTTATAATATTTTATCATATGGTTGCAAGTTTTTATGACCATTTATTGTGGGATCTGTTTTGTTTGTTTGTTTTTTGAGACAGGGTCTCTGTGTAGTCCTGGCTGTCCTGGATTCACTGTGTAGACCTCAGCACACAGAGATCTGTTTGCCTCTTCCTTCCTTCCGAGTGCTGGAACTAAATATGTGAGCCACCACATCTATTGGTAATTTTGAGATAGGATCTATACATATGACTGCCCTGGAACTCTCAGAGACCTGCCTGAGTGCTGGGATTAAAGACTTGGGCCACCATTCCCAGCTGTCTAACCATTTTTTTTTTCCTTTTATTGAAAATAGCAACTGGTCGGTGGGGTGCATACCTCTAATCCTAGCACTAGGGGAGCAGAGGCAGGCAAATCTCTGAGTTTGAGGCCAACCTGGTCTACAGAATGAGTTCCAGGACAGCCAGAGGTACACAGAGACACCCCCTCCCAAAAAAAGAAAATAAAATAGCTTTTTCCCCCCACACATATAACCACTTATTTTTAACTGGACACTCAATATTTCTTTTTGACTATTATAACAAGTGATTAGTTTGAATGAACCAGCCTCCTTTCTGTACTTGGTTATTTTCTATAGCTGTACTGATTCAGAAAATACAAATCTCATTAAATTCTTAGCATATTTTGCTTGATCTTGGACCCAGGGTGGAATATAAGTGTCTTAGAGAGCCTTGTAAGCAAGTATTGTTTCTACCTCCTTCTTAGGTGCTGTTGTTTCTTGTCACCAAGTTTTAAATTGTTAGGTTGAAAATTATACCAAAAGGTTTTTTTTTTTTTTTTTTTTTTTTTAACAAGGTTCTCCATTAGCTTTTTTTTCATAGCTATTATTGATATTAGATGTCTTGTAAAAACACAAAGATCAGCAAAACATGGGAGTGTAGTGCATTAAGTCATCCCCTAGGTGATATTAGGTGATATTTAAACTACCCTGTCCTTTTTTTTTTTTTTTTTTTAAATTGTTATGGGCTATGAACCTTTGACCCCAAAATGAGATAGATGTTTCTCATAAGGAACAGTATTTCTTCCCTCTAAAACCTAACTTATTTTACTTGATCATGAGGTTTGTTTTTTAAAATTAATTGATTTTAATATGGACACGAAGACGTGTTTGGTTTGTCCAATTAGAAATAAATTTAAAACCATTGGAAAGATTATAAACGTCCATAGATCTTTTCTTGACTTTATATAAGACTATATCTTTACATACTGGGTTTCTTGATGACATTTTTTCTACATGTACAGAATGTACTTCAATCACATCCAGGCCTCTCACACTGTACTCTTGTTCCCTTCTGATACTGCTTCATTCCCCCTCTCCTCTATTTTCTGGTAAGACTATATTTTTTATTTCTTTTTTGAGACAGGGTCTCACTGTAGACCAGGCTGACCTTAAACTCACAGAACTGAGATGTAAATGCACGTGTTCCACACCTGGCAAGAATATATTCTCTTTGGTATTATTTTATTTTACCTAAGATGAGCTGTGGTGTTGGACACCTTTAATCCCAGCACTTGGGAGACAGAGTCAGTCCCTGTGAGTTTGAGGCCAGCCTGGCCTCAAAGTGAGTTCCAGGACAGGCAGGGCTATTTCACAGAGATACTGTGTCTCAAAAACAAAACAACTCAAAAAGTATACCTTACCTACTTAGTTGTCATTTTAACTATTTAGTTGTTCAAGAGTCTAGAAGTTTTAACAAGGAAGAGAAAAGACCTTGTAGATCCTGTGCTTTATTTAGCAGCCCTTAGAGTTTTACTCAGAGCAAATTTAAACTCTTGTTCTTTATCCTGTAAGCACACTGGAGGTGGAAAGACAAAGTGATGATTGTGTTCCCTTTGCCCGAACAATTGGGTTGTTTTCTTTCATCTTTTCTTGTATTTATTTACAGTATTAAGAAGTGTACTTTGGCCAGGTGGTGTGGTGCACACCTTTAATCCCAGCACTCTGGAGGCAGAGGTAGGCAGATCTCTGTGAGTTCAAGGCCAGTCTGTTCTACAGAGCTAGGACAGAGTTCTAGGAGAGGCTCCACAGCTACACAGAAAAACCCTGTTTGTTACAAACAAACAGAAAAGGTGTGCTTGTAGCCAAGTGGAGCGGTACTCCTTTAGTCCCAGCACTGGGAGGCAGAGGCAGGTGTGCTTTCTGGATTCTACAGAGTGAGTTCCAGGACTACACAGAGAAAACCTGTCTCGAAAAACCAAACCAAACCAAAGGAAGTATACTTATTTGTTTTACTAGCCTATACTAGATTAGGAACCAAATGAAAAGGTGTAAGGATAATTCAGGGGTGGAGCCCTTCATTCTGAGCACCCAAAGGTTTACACACTCTGTTTAACTTGACATAGCCCCATTATACAGGGATATATGTGATGATCACTGCCAAGAAGTGGTATGTTCTGCTTAAGGACACAGAAAAGTCAGCATTTTAAATTGGATAGTTTTAAAGCAGCCATATCAGAAACTCATCTGTATCTATACTTTTGCAAATCTAAGTTTATCTGCAAAATTCTAAAAGGAAAGATTTTGTCTTTGCCAACCATCTACCTGCCCGGTGAAGATACTGGACAAATTCTGGTGTGTTTTAATTAACAACTCAGACACTTAGTTAAATATACACTTTAAAGCCTCTTGTAATCCATTTTTACATAAAACCATACAAACAAAAGCATTTTATGTTATAGTGATAGGAGTTCATGATTCATAGAGTGGCTAAGGCCTGGCATCTGGAAACCTAATGGGATGGTTAGAAGGTATTGATTGACTCAGGGCAGCCTGTCAGGGAACAGAAGGTTAGAGCTAGTGGCAAAGGTGAACGAGCAAGGTTTTGTAATTTATGGTTTTGGTTATGAGCCATCTCTCCAGCCCTAGCTTTGTAATTTAAACAACTCACCTGTATGTGTTTTCTTTACTCTCACTTCCGATCTGGGTGCTCAATCTTTTGTATTACTGATTCAGCTGAAGCCAGAAAAATCAATAGCATAATAAGCAAGATGTTACCCAGTTGTGTACTGCATACTCTATTGTAAATCCTGTATAAATTTTCAGGCTGGGACATGTAGAGACCTTCAGGTTTTGTTCGTTTGTTTTTAGACAAGATCTCACTGTATTCCTGATTGGCCCAGAACTCACTCTGTAGACCAGGCTGGCCGCAAAGTCAGAGATCTGCCTGTCTCTGCCTCCTGAGTGCTGGAATTAAAGGTGTGCACCACCATACCCTGAATCAGGGTCTTGTTTTTGTTTTTGTTTTGAGAAAGGGTCTGCTTTAGCTTTGGTTGGTCTAGAACTCATAAGAATACCAGGCTGGCTTCTTTTACACAGATCTGCCTCTGCCTCTTGAGTGCTAGGATTAAAGGTGTGCACCACCACACCTATGTGAGACTTGTTGTCTTTTGAAGTGGTAAGAATATAATTATATAAATATGTTATGTATATAAATGTATCGCGTAGATATACATGTACTGTGTACTTTATAATGTCAGCTAATGGTAAGTGATAAGTATAAGACCTGTCCATCTGTCTGTCCAAAAGAACTTGGACAGTTTCTGTGGAGGGCTTTACTTCCTGACTTGCTCCTTTATTGCTCCTCTTTCTATTACTTAGCAGCTTCACTCTTCTGTTCTCTGCCTGTGACTTCTGCTTCATGCTGTGTCTTTGAACTGTGCTGCTTGTGACTGTTTACTCAGATTTTAGAATGGAGTGAATCACAGTAATAATTGGTCAGCATAAGCATATTGAGCCAAGTTTTGAGGGTTTCTAGCCAGCCCATGGATAATTGCATTTGGTTGAAATGTTGAACTTTCATCCCTGAATTAGAAGTTCAAGTTGTAACCAAGATGATTGGGTCATAAAGGGTGGCAGTCGGCGTTCACTTTTCCAGAAGTGAATAACTAATTGTTACCTATTTTACAGAACCTAGGGTTGAGGCTAGGTGATATGTGCCTAGCATGTGCAAGGCATGAGTTCAATCTCAGGCATCAAAAAACAAAAGGAAATCTTTTAACTGGGACTGTAAACCCAGTCTCTAGTTTCTAGCCCTGTGTTTGTATGTTGATTGGCCGAGCAGAGCTGTCGGCCACCACCAAGGTCCATGTGCCGCTGTTATGTCCTTGCATTTATTGTTCCATGTTGGTTGTTGTAGTTCATAGTTGTCAAACCCAGGACCCAAAGGACCGGTGAACTGGGCAGCTCATGCCCCAACTTAGAGGCTGGTCGCTTGGTACCGAGCATCAGCCATGTGGTGCTATATGACAAAGCAGACTGGGTGTTGTTAGGCCTGTGACTTTCTTTTTTTAAACCAGAAGTCCCAATTTACACAACAATAACAACAAAAATCTCAGTATTTCTTGACAACTTTTCAAGTATCAAAACAGCAATGACAATACTGTTCATACTCTCAAACACATCTGGGCGCTTCTGATGGTGATGCTGAGTTTTTTGATTTATCTTGTAGTGAAGTTGCCAATCTGAGGCATGGGTAAAGCATATGGCCTTGCATGTTGGATAAATAAATGCCTGATTTTACACTTACCCTTGAACTTTCTGGGCTTTCTCAGCTTACAGAATGGTCGTGAGGATCAAATTACAAGTAGTGAAATTGGAATTGATCTTGATTATCTTAAAATAGTGGTCCCTATCTATCCAATTTTTTTTTTTAATGTATCACTTATACTATCTCTTACTTAGTTTACTGCCATAAAGATTTGATGATGAACAAATATGTGATAAAAACGTTTTGTACATTTTTTAAAAGCTTCATGTTTATTAAGCCATGTCTATTGAATGCATTCTGTAAAGTCAGAATTGGGTTGGGGTGAAAGGACCCAAAAGTGACAACAGTGAGGATGTGACGGTCTCTCTGATCTTTGCTTATGTGTAGGTTAGCTGACGAGTTGCATATGCCATCTCTCCCTGAAATGATGTTTGGAGACAACGTCCTAAGGATCCAGCATGGCTCTGGCTTTGGAATTGAGTTCAATGCTACAGATGCCCTAAGATGTGTAAACAATTACCAAGGAATGCTTAAAGTAGCCTGTGCTGAAGAGTGGCAGGGAAGTAGGTAAGAGTCGGGGCTGGTACAGGCTAGGCAGAGAGAGACAAGTGTTGATAAGGAAATGCGTGTCTTACTAGAATTCAACTTGACAACTGTCTTACTCTAACACTCAGTTTTCTGAGCCATAAACAGAGGTTCGTTTACCAGGGCTTGAATATTTAAGTTGAAATACATTTGAGCTGAGCTGTGCAGAGGTCCTTTTCCCAGACTGTCAGCGCTCTTTAGTCCAGTCAGTACGTTGTATTTTAATGCTCCTGTTTTGAAGAAAAACTTTTTTTTATATTTTACATTGAATATTGTGGAGTTTTAAAACTAAGAAAAATGTTTAGTTTTCTGCTAGTTAAACCAGCAATTATTTTCATTGTGCCTATTGTACACTGGTTGTTTTGGAGGTTAGAAAGCATTGTAAGCTTTACGTCATGTCAGGCAGTGTAAGATGACCTAGAAAGACTACATCAGCACCAACAAGTTAAATAACAGTTAAATGTTCAGAGACAAGAAAAGTTTTATGCTAGTGAATGGCAATGTATGCCTTTAGTAGCATGTTTTATATTGTACATGGATTAGAAGGATATTTTATGTTGCATATACATTGTATAATTTGGTGTGCATATGAATACTGATAATATATATTCTAAATCTCATCCTTTTTTGTTTTGGTATTTGAGAACGGAGGGTGAACACTCCAAAGAAGTTATTAAACCATATGATTGGACCTATACAACAGATTATAAAGGAACGTTACTGGGAGAATCTCTTAAGTTAAAGGTAAATTTGAATTTTTTACTTGTATCAATCATTAATTCTCTTGGATAATCTCACACTAGATCTTTTAGTTAGGGTCATTATTTTTTTCTCCACTGCTTTCATCCTGCTTATTTTCGGTTGTGGGGTTGTGGCAGGCTTTAGAACCTAATATGAGGGGATTTAGTTTATTAACTAATGAATTTATCTATTAGTGGAAAATAAAAGAAAGGTATGGTGAAATAGACACCCCTCCCCCTGAGGTAGGCTCTTATGAGGCTGGTGTTGAACTTTTGGCTCAGGCACTGGTGCCTTGCCTCCTGAATATCTGGAACTGTTGGTATCACCAGTACGTGCCTAGGAACATTGCCCTTTAAAACCTTGCTTTGCTTTGGTGTTAGCAGTGTCACAGTTAAGAAGCATCCATCCTTGGTAATGCATTCTTAGGTGGTTTAGATAGGAATGGCCAGCTAGTGGCTTAGAGTTTTACATGAACGACAGAACTACTGAACAGAAAACTTATATCCTACTTGCACTGAGCATACATCTGGTATGATTTCAAATGAGTTACTTTTTCTTACCTTTTGAGTGACCTGGAGCTTCTACATAGTCCAAAGTCGTGCTCCACCACACCTGGCCCTTTAGGTGACTTAATTTAATCAAGACATCTTGTGACTAGTAAGTTGAAAACACAGTACTGCTTACCCATCACAGACTTATATGAACAGTTCACAAGCATTTTAACATGTGTGTCAGTGCTGTGTAACCCCTGTTTAAGAACTTCACTAGATGGTAAGGACACTGAGAACATGGGATTGGTAAGGTCTTACAGTGAGATGAAAGTGAGACAATGGGGCCTAGGTTGTGTGTCTGTCAGGCAGAAGGAACAAAATTGTTTTGGTGTAAACTGTCTTTCTTAACAGTTATTTTAGGGCCGTGAGATGGCTCAGTGACTAAAGGCCCTAAAATGAGATGACTCGCTGCCCAGGTTGATGGCATATACTTGGTCCCTGGCACTTGTTAGAATACACGGGAACAGACCACACTACCAGTGACCACACTAGAGTTTATTAGGGTAGGTTCAACAGAAGAGAAGAGGAAAGAGAGAGTGACCCCCTTCATGACATTCCCTTATGACAGAGCAGGTGGGCATAGGTTTACATAGCCACGCCTAAAGTATGAATATGGATGAAAGGGGCGTGCCCAGAGTGCCCAGGTAGCATGGTGCTATATGTTTACCTGGCTCCGCCTATTCATGCATATGAATGAGAGGGGCATGCCCTCCTCATGGTGGCCTGCTCTGCTGGCAGCATGTCTGTTATTCGGACTACCTGTTTACCAGGTAGCTACCACATGCCAGGAATCCTTACAGCACTTACATGGTAAGAGAGAACGAGCTCCTACAAGTTGTCCTCTGATCTCAGACACAGTCTGTGGCACACCTACTTACTCAAATACACATATGTTATTGGAGGCTATATTTGGCATGTGCGGACATGTATGAAGTCCTTATCTCTTGCCTGTGTATGTTTCAGAAAATAGAAACTAATTCTTTTGGGGAGATATTTTCCCCTCCCTCCCTCCCTCCCTCCCTCCCTCCCTCCCTCCCTCCCTCCCTTTCTTTCCCCTGATTTTTCAAGACAGGTTTCTTTATGTAGCTCTTGCCTGTCCTAGAACTCTGTGTAGACCAGGCTGCCTTGAACTGGATAGAGGTCCACCTGCATTTTCCTCTGAGATTAAAGGTGTGTGCCACCATGCTGGCTGAAACTCTTCTCTGTGTTTCCAGTACAGAAACAATTTTTTTTTGAGAAGTATATGTGTATTCATTTATTCATTTCATCAGACATATCTTAAAACTTTTGATGTGTGCCATTGTATAGGTCAGCAAGAGAGTGGGGTGGCTTTATTCTCTTGAGAACTTTACAAACCATAGTCTCTGTCTGCACTTCTGATGATGAATTTTCAGAGAGCTTAGGTCATTTGATATTTTGTTGCCAGGAATGAGGAAATTGGATTTTTAAAACCTCAGGCAATAGTGATGATTGATTGCCCTATGGATTCACTTAGGAAGCTGCATTAGCTTATAGCATCTGGAGTACAAACCAAGGCAATAGAGATGGAGTCTGATAGTAAGAGATAAAACTGTGTTTGGTATTCTCTTACTGACACTTGAGCTATAATATAATCTTCAAGGTGATGTCAGTGTGAGCTCCCACTTTTATACTGAGTGATGTACTCAGGCTTTGTCAGAATATAGACTTTGGTGTAAATCAGCCTCATTTACCAGCATGGCAAGGCACTTTGTACCCCACCTACCGTGTGTGCGTGAATGGTATACATATGCCACAGTGTGTGTAAGTTAGGACATCCTCGGGGGTGGGTTCTTGTCTTCATCTTGTGTGCACTGTGTCCAGAGAGGTTCTGGGGAGTCTCCTATCTCTACTATGAGCACCAGTATTACAGATGTGTGCTATGTGTTTGGGTTTTTGTAGATTTGGGGGGGTTCAAAGTCAAGCTCTGCCCATTGAGTGGTCTCCTCACAATCTGATCTTTTGCAAAGTCTTATTTTGGTAAATGGACAGGACAGTACCAGTTGCGAGCCAGATCCCATGTGTAAAGTATTTATTGGAGTGTCTGTTACACAATGAAGACCTCAACAGATGGCCTCAAATAGCAGGTGACTGTGTTTATTGAAATAAAGGAATGACAACAGATGTTTTATGGTCTAAAGTTGATGTGGTTTTCTGTTGTTTTAATGGAATGCTGAGGCTGCAGAGATGGCTCAGCATTGAGGAGTACTTACTGCTTTTCAGGTTCAGTTCCCAGCACCCACGTGGTGGCTCACAACCATCTCTATTTCTAGTTCCAAGAAATCTGATGTCCTCTTCTGACACTTGGGCACCAGTAATGCATCTGATGCACATACACACATGCAGGACAAACACTCATACATATAAAGTAAATAAGTCTAAAAAAAACTTTAAGTGGAAAGGTTTTCAGGTATATTATTAGAATTTTGTTCTTTAGTGCACAAAATAAACTTTGCAAGGTAGGTGCAGTGTCTTCATTTTGTAGATGAAATACAGGGTTCACAAACTTAAACTATGATTTTGGATAACACACTACCCAAAAACACTTACTGTTTTGCACATTTGTTATATGTAGATCAATTCCATAGAAATATAAGAAGGGTTTTTTAATGTTATTTTTATTTTGAGGAGAGGTTCCAAGACTGTTTCTGTAGACCAGTCTGGCCTCAAATTCATATCCTCCTGCCCCTGCCTTCTGAGTGCTGGGATTAAAGATGTGTGCCACCACAGCCAGCCTTTGTTGTTATTTGTACTTAGGATATCAGTTGAGACTTTAAATTCTGAGGTGTCTCAGTGGTTCAGAGCACTTGTTCTTGCAGAGGACCACAGCCATCTATACACTAAGTTCCTACAGGTACCTGATGTCCTCGTCTGGCCTCTAAGGACACCACATATGCATGGTATATTTACATACATGTAAGCAAAATATGAATAAACACACAAAAAATCTTTTTTTAAAAAAAAAAAAACCCAACTCCTCAAAAGCCCTGTATGTATAGCAAATGTGCGACAGTAAAATATTTTCTGTAGAGTGAAAGTTTCACCACATGTGGCATTAGAACAGAACCTGTCCCTAGCCTTCAGACCCTTGTTTTTTAGTTGCTAGGTGTGTATTTTATTGTTGTCTCCTTAGTTTTTATTTGAGATGTATAGTATGGTATAAGAAAAAGCCACTCACAAAGTTGGACTAAAAATAACCTGGCTAGATGAATTCCCAGCTTTGTATTTATTAGCTGGCCCTAAGATGATATGAGGATATGATTAATGAAAAAATTTAAATGTCCAATATGTGCCTGCTCCATGATGATGTACCTATAGACGGCTGTTTTCTTCTTGTTTAAATAACTAGATTCTGTAGGACAGTAGCTATGGAAGACTGTTCTAGTTGTACTGGATCTCCCCCCCACCCCCCGACTTACTTATTATTTATACCATGTTCTGTCTGCATGAATGCCTGCAGGACAGAAGAGGGTGCCAGATCTCATTACAGATGGCTGTGAGCCACCGTGTGGTTGCTGGGAATTAAACTCAGGACTTCTGGAAGAGCAGCTAGTGTTCCCAGTCATTGCCTAGCCATCTCTCCATCCCCACGCTGGATCCTTTTAATAAAATATGCCTCATGTCCATGCACTTTTTTTTTTTTTAAAAAAATGTTCTTAAAAGCACGTACCAATAGTTGTTTATGCACTGTGACTTAATATCTTAGCTCTAAAATTTACCAGCTTAGCAATTCCTAAGTATATATTTTCTTTATTTTTGTTTTGCTTTTTTAATGGTTGTTTTTTTGTTTTATTTTAATACTTTTATTTATTACATTTTCTTTTGTGGGAGGATGCTACAAGTGTGAAGAGCAGATATGGAGGGACTGGGAAATGAGTGGGATTATTAATTAATAAAAATTATATTAAAATATTTTGGCAAGTAACTATCAAACATAGTGTTGTCATGTGCAACCCACCTAATATATTAATGCTTAAAAAAGCCCAAACAGTTTCTAAGTATATATAGTCGAGAAGGGTTAAATATGTTAACACTGTATAACTAGTCTCCCCAATCTTGCATAAGAGCCTCTATGCTTGTCTTTTATATGGGTTCTGGGATTGAACGCAGGTTGTCATGCTTTAGCGTCAGGCAGTGTATATCCTAGCCCTAAGATAGGTGCCATTTTAATGGGAAAAGTGTTCTTCCAGCTCCAAATGAGTCTTTACAAGTACACTTTAATAGCAGGAAACTGCCCTTAACCTCTTATGGTAGCTGTAGCGTATCATGCTGATTTTCAGTTGATAATTTTCTCATTTTCACAACAGAATAATTATGTTCTGAAAGATGGTTCATTTGGACTCTGACAGGAAGTCAGAACACCAGTTATCTATAGTGTTTTCAGAGTTTCAATGTGGAGGGGAAGTCAGATCTCTGTGTCTACTAATTACATCCAAATTTAGAACTGTGATGTTGCTATGCAGAGAAAAAAATAATAAAAGTTTTCTTGCAACTGAAGCTCTTTATATTAAAACTCCCCAATTTAAAATTATATATTTCAGGTTGTACCTACAACAGATCACATAGATACAGAGAAATTGAAAGCCAGAGAACAGATAAAATTTTTTGAAGAGGTTCTCCTGTTTGAAGATGAATTACATGATCATGGAGTTTCCAGTCTGAGTGTAAAAATTGTAAGTATTATGACTGTTAAATTGATGTCACTCTTCTGTTCTTAACATTGGCTAACATGATGCCATCTAAAATTTCCTTTATGTCTAGAGCACATCTTAGTGAATAGCTTTTATGAAACTTATGAGAAATAAGAATGTATTAGTCTTCTTAAATATACCTACCTGGCTACTTTGTAGGTTATATGTTTATTGTTTAATTTGAATGATTGAAAACTGTGGCTAAATTCTCATGTTTTGAATTAAATATGTTTGTGGAGTCTGCAGGTAGCCTGTTATTTTATTTTCTATGTATGAATGTTTTGTTCTCAGGTACCAGCTGCTTGCCTGGTGCCCCTGGAGATGAAAAAGGGCATTGCATTCCCTGAACTGGAGTTAGAGATGGTTGTGAGTTTAGGAAACTAAAACCATGTTAAATGACCTGCTAACTAGGCTGTGAGGCTCTTTGAAGCTAGGCAGAGAACCTCTATTTAGTTGGTCCCTGATTTGGAATGCTTCAACTTATCACCATTATTTTGGCTTTGTTGTTGTCAAAGTGATAAGCATTCACTTTTAACTACATTTTGGATTTTCTCTTTTCCATGTTACCATGTATGGTTTGATAGTCTTGATGCTGGGCAGTGAACTGTAGTCCCTGATGAGCACTGCGACTGGAGATGCCTGACTCTGTCCTTTCTTTGTTGGGCTATGATATCAAATAGGCCAGATCTGTTAAGAGCATCTTAGGTGTTTTCAGCTTAATGGGCTTTTAGGATGTAGCTATAAAGCACAGGGCATCTTTACTGGATTTAGCTGTCTTCCATTGCTTCTCTTTTTTCTTTTTGTAAAGAAATAAAGTATTAATTTTTATTAACATTTTGATGTACTGTTTTTATCCCCTTAGAGAGTAATGCCTTCCAGCTTTTTTCTGCTATTGAGGTTTTTCTTGAGAATTGACGGGGTGCTTATCAGAATGAATGACACAAGGCTTTACCACGAGGTACTAATGATAT
The DNA here is from genome assembly GCA_033318265.1 of Phyllotis vaccarum. Taxonomy (NCBI): domain Eukaryota; kingdom Metazoa; phylum Chordata; class Mammalia; order Rodentia; family Cricetidae; genus Phyllotis; species Phyllotis vaccarum. The sequence goes on from JARWLC010000017.1 coordinate 28,617,335, forward strand.
TGAGCCTGTTTATGTTGTTTGTCACTTAGGTTTTGAGAGTAATTATTCTTGTTAAATGATCATCTATTCACCCATAAATTGAGTGTTTTAAGTTTATTGACTACAAGTTGTTTTACAAGGTTTTGCTAATCAAAAATGTTTTACAAAAGTGACCCTTTGACCAAAAATTATAAATATATTTAGCCTGTGTTTAAGGAAAACTGTCCTTAGCTTGTAACCTTTACTGATAGTATTACTATAGGATATCCTGATGTTAGAAATCCCACTTAAACTGCCTCCTGAAGTTTGTATCACATGATGATCTCTTGGTAGTTATTCTAAAGGTGGAAAGCGCTGTATTCTGTCCAAAGTAACTTAGGCAGATTTAAACAGGTGTTAAAGCAGGGATGGATGAGTTCAAGTTGAGTCATAAGAATATTTCAGTAGCTTTAGAATGACTTGCCTTTCTGAATATTTAAGTTCAGAATCGGGTCACAGTGAATGAAATTATTGTTTTCTCCTGGAAACAGCACAGTGACTGATTAGCCTCTTTCTTCTCTCTCTCTCTCTCTCTCTCATCTCTTCCCCTTCCTTCCCTCTCTCCTCCCCTCCTCTGTTTTGTAGCCCTGGCTGTTCTAGAACTCAGTATGCAGCATATCAGGCAGGTCTCAGAGAACTGCTTACCTACCTCTGCTGGGATCAAAGGCTACATTACCACATCTGGTAGCCTTTTCCCTTTGAATAAGCACAAGCAAAGCCCCAAAGTATTGTATTTTTCTCATAGTGAAATCTAAATCAAAAATACTATGTTTAAACTTAATTGTACTATTTTATAAATTTATCCTAAAAGGTTTTATTACACAATGATTTATAAATATTTATCATTACTTGATCAGAGTTGTATATACTTGAACATTCACAGCAGTGCTGTTTATATAACATGAAGGGACTTAATAAATCTGATTAAACTGTTTATATCCATACAGTGGTAGCAGAAAAATAAATGCCCATCAACATTGATGGTAAAAAATTAAATTGAGCTACTTTGGAAAGGTGCCTATCTCAATGAATTTTTAAAGTTCATTGTGAACCTATTTAAGATTTTGTGTAAAGGCTTTAAAATGGGAAAGGCTGTGTTATCAGAATATGATTGATATTTTTCTTATTTATACTTTTATATTTTTTATGGTGAGCATTTTTTTTGTTTCTTACTAATATTAAAGACTGAAACCTTGAAGGAATATAATTTTGTAGGTTTTCTATGTTAAAACAATATAAAAACAAATTATAATGATTTTCAATTCATTCTTAGATTCTTTTTCTTGTTTTCTTGTTTGATTCAGGGTGTAGTAGGAGGTTTCTGGCCCTGACTTTCGGGCCTTGCCTCAAGGTTTAGGCCCACAGATCTGCAGACCGCAGACCGCAGAGACTGAGACACACAGATGCTTTCAGTAGTTTTTGGCTGATCGGCCTCAGGCCCAGGCATATCACTTGCTAGCTCTCTACCCGTCATCTAACCCATGATTCTTCCTGTTCAGCCATGCGGCTCTGTACCTTTCTTTAGAGCAGCATGGTCGTCCTCTGCTTCTTCTGGCTTCTCTCTGGCATTCTGCTCTGTGCTTCCTGTTCTCAAGAGTTTTTAGTCTGGTAGCCCCGCCCACACTTCCTGCCTGCCTTTGGCCCATCAGCACTTTTTATTAAACCAGTGGGTGGGACAATTATTTACCATGAAACAACACAATCTCCCACATCAGGGTCTCATTCTACATCCCTGGCTGTCCTAGAACTTTTTATTGCTATTTAGATCAGGCTGCCCTCAAACTCAGAGATATCTCCCTCCTCTGCCTTTCTAATGCTGAGATTAAAACTACTCACCACCATGCCTGGCAAAGTACAGGTCTTTAACTTAACTAAAAGTCTTAAATGGGAAAAACTGAGTACAAAAGGATCAATTTCTATTTTATTTTACTTTATTTATTTATTTTGACTTTTTGAGACCTGACTGTCCTCAAACTCACTGTAGACCAGGCTGACCTCAAATTCACAGTTCTTTCTGCCTCTGCTTCCCAAATTCAGGGATTAAAGTCATCACCACCCTCCAGATACTGGAATTATGAATATGTTCCACCAGGCTTAGCTTCCCCCTAGACCACCCAGTGTTTTACAGTAAAACATTGTATATCTCAGGCTGGCTTTAAACTCCTGGGGCTCTCCTGCCTCAGACTTCGAAGTACTGCAAATACAGGCCTGTGCTACCATACCTAGCTGCCCTCTAGAGCTTTCTTGACACGTGGCCAGTTGTGTAACTTTGTTTTGATGTCTTGTTTTTTTGAGTCAGGGTTTTCACTATAATTTTTGGCTCTGGGACTTGTTATGAAAACCAGACTGGCCTTGAACTCACAGAGGTCTGTTTACCTGCCTTTGGTAAAGTAAGGAATTTGGAAAAATGTTTGTAGGGGTTTTTTTTTTTGGAACAAAAGAAGGCAGCGAAAATATAAGATAGTTTAAGAAAAAGATTTTATTTAAAACTTGAATCCTGTAAATAGCTCTATTTTTATTGTACATAGATGTATCTCATCAATTGTGTGCATATATGTGCATGCAAAGTTTGTGTGAGTGTATGTTAACATAGTAATAATCAAGTCTTACTGTATGTGTCTGGAGTTATTTCTGGAGTTACTGTGTTTATAGGGATAGGAAATAGTATTTCAGAATTCTTGTTGATAATTAAAAACATTTCTCCATAGAGCCAAATATTTTTATCAGTCTTCATGCTTCCCTTATAACCTGTTCTAAATATCTAGACAGACTGCTTTATAGAAAGGATTTTGTAAAATCAATATATAATTTGTTGTAATTTTCTTATTTTTAAACATAGGCTGACAAGACCTACATGTTACGAGAATATACATCACGAGAGAGCAAAATTGCTAATTTAATGGTAAATATTTGAATTTTAATGATTTATTTTGAATCTGGTATCCCACTAATCTCGTTACTCTAAATTTACTGTAAATGTGCACATTACAGGACTCTGTAGAGTCTGTTGAGTGCATCTCTTCTGAGCTTGTCGCAGGTACCAGGCAGCTGAACTTGTTGAGTGTCTTAGCTGCCAACCATCTCATCTCCATAGTTTGTTCTGAAGAAACAGAGACCCAGAGATGCTGTGATCTTGGTACTGCAGCTGGAGCTGAATGTTCCTTTGACTTAGCACCTTGCCACTCTAGACATTTTTTTTCCTAAATACATAAATATAACTGCTTTGTCTATTATTTGTATGTATATGTTTTTACACATTGCCTTCTCTTCCAAAACCTGTGGTCATTTTGTACCCTGGACTGGCATAATTTTCCTGTATATTTTGCTTGCCTTGCCTAGAATTTGCTTCCCTTTCCTAAGTAATTAGGATTTTGTAATGAGTGGCTTACAAAAAAGTGGCTTACTTCTTAAAGCTTAGGGATTTTCCCCCCTGTAGACTTCTCTCTCAATATAGAGTATACCTGGGTCAGAATAGTTAACTCAGTTTTTGTCATAAAATATGAACTGGGCTCTAAATCAAGACTTGTTTTTCAAGTTACTCAGGTAACAGGAGCCAGGGAGGGATTTGGTCAAAATGTGTGTGAAATTCTTTCACCATTTATGATAGCACTGTAATAACATGACACCCCCCCCCCCAATGTTCCTTAAAGGTCATTCAGCAACACAGTTGAATGATTCAGTAATGACAGATAACTATTATTGGGGAAGCACTTAGTGATGCTTCTTATGTATGTGGTGTCCCTGATTTTGAAATTGGCATTCTTTGTGAATGTTTGAATTAGAAGATCTCAGATGTTGCCCAGGCCAATTATATATTAATAAGATTTTGTGTTTTTCCTAGCATGTTCCACCTTCCCTCTTCACGGAACCTAATGAAATATCACAATATTTACCAATCAAGGAGGCAGTTTGTGAGAAGCTAATATTTCCAGAAAGAATTGATCCTAATTCTGCGGACTCACAAAGTACACCCTCGGAATAGAATGTGATAAAGCATACTCTCCATGTGGAACCTGACTGAACATTTTGGCTATTTGTAGGGATATTTTTATTATGAGAATTAATTTCCTTTCTTATGCTCAGATTTTCTGTAGCCTTAAAGGAAAATAAACGATCATTGCAGGCAGGTTCCACTCAACGCCCATTTATACTGTCTTCAAATTCCTACTGAAGATACATGCTCTGGAACTAAATTTGGATTCCTAATTTATCACAAATTGTGACCTCAGCAGGAGTGATATGTGTATGTCTCAGAAGGGACATGATCTGCATTCTTCGTGAAGCATCGTCTTCTACTGTGAAGAGGCTGAATTGCAAATTTCATCACTGAGTCCCAATGCCTGTGACTTCCATAGGATTCTGACTGCATGTGGATGCACTGTATTGGCTCCCGGCTTTGGGCTTTTGTTGTTTAGTTGCACCTCTGGAGAATTGTGACACGTCACCTAGGAAATTAATCTTGTATTATTATTCATTAGTTCGAGTTTCTGGGGAGCATCATATTGTGTGTGTTTGTACACACATGTATTTTTAAGACTTTTCATTTAAATGTCTTTGTCTGAGTAGTGTTAGATTACTTATTTTGATAATTCATTGTTAAAAATTGTGGAGAATTAAAAGAATTAAGTTTTTTGTTTAAAAAAAAAAGTGGGTGGTGGGAAAGATGAGTGTGCTTCTGAAGATTTCATTAGTATACAACAGTGAGGAATGTGTTGTTGGCCATTTCTAAATATGACATATACCATTTTATATTTATTTGTTCAAGTGTCTTTTGTAAGAGGAAAATAAATAATAAGGAACTATGGGTCCATATTTTGCTATTTATTTCATCTTTCCTAGAGCTTAATTGAGGAGTTGCTTAGGGTCAGTCTTTCATTCATTTCTAAGGCAGTCATGATCATTATCCTCTAGTTTACCTCTGAACTCTTTGCGCCTCTTCTCTCCCTACTCCTTATGACCTGTGGACATTCTAAGTAGTCAGAAAACATGCATACGTGCCATCGTGCCATGTGTAGCATCCCGTTCAATCTTGAGTGCTGTGTTGTCTGATGTGGTACAGGGAATACATATGAAGAGGTACAACACAGTTGGTCCTTTATACCTGTGGATGTTAACATGTGACTTCAACTAGCTGCTCATCAAAGGATTGGGAAAATATTCCATCTATACTGACCATGCACAGACTTTTCTTGCCATTATTACTTGACAGTTTAACAGCCATTTATGATGCATTAACTTTATTAGATATTACAAATAATCTAGAGATGATTTAAAGTATATGAGAGGATCTGGTGACTTACTTTATATCTTGGTATTTATGTGAATATGAACCAGATCTCTGACAACTGAGGAAGAGCTTTTATCATGGGGCTAAGGTCTAGCAGAGAATATAAAATAACTACAGGTTTTAGAAAATGCAATATGATGGAAATAATTGTGAGGATTGTGGGAAGGTCAGCTTTAGTAATCAGTTCTGCTTCAGAAGAAAGTGTAGTGGGCGGCCCATAAAAATACCGCTTTTGTTAAACTTGAAGGTGAGACAAGGCAAACAAACCGAATCCCAAGGAGAAAAAAAGGACACAGAGACCTCTTCAGAACACAAGAGGCAGCCATCATTAGCAGACATGCCAATTCCTCCTTTTAAATTTTTTATTTTGTTTTTTTGTTGTTATTGTTGCTTTTTTCAAGATAACATTTCTCTTTGTAGCCTAGCTGTCTTGGAACTCTTTCTGTAGACCAGGCTGGCCTCAAAGTCAGACCAGGCTGCCTGTCTCTACCTCCTGAGTGCTGTTATTAAAACTGTGCATCCCCTGCCCAGCTCATCTTTTATTTTTTTTTAAGATTATAATTACATCATATCCTATTACCTTTCCTCTTCCTTGAGCCCTCCATATATTCTTTGCTCTATTTTCAAATTTATGTTCTCCATTTTCATTCATTGTTATATATGTGTACTTGGGGCATGTGTGTGTCTTGTCTGTGTGTGGGTGCGTGCTGCTCATGTGCATATCCTAAATATGGAAGTACAACCTACTTAGGTTGTATAAGCTTGTGTGTGTGTGTGTGTGTGTGTATATATGTGTGTGTGTGTGTGTGTGTGTGTGTGTGTGTGTGTGTGTGTGTGTGTGTGTGTGTATGTATGTATGTATGTTTTGGGGGCTGACCATTTGTCATTGGTTGGCCAATTGTGCTCTTTGCTGGGGATCAATTTTACCCACTTTCAGTATTCTTTAGTTGCCTCTAGTTTGCTGTGTAGGTCATTTTACAAATTCTTAAAGGCTGTGTGTGGACTAGTGTGTCTTTGGGATAGGTGGGACTTATTATCTTCAGTTAAGGATGTACCTCTTGGAGCTAAAGGCCTCCATCTGGGAAGGAGCAGGGCAGAGCACCTGTAAATCCTGGTAAGGGTTTATAGGAACTAATTGTGAACAGGTACAAACCCCTGCCTGCCCACCCCAGGTCCTCCTTTTGAAAGATATGAATGTCAGAGGAAAACTGCAAACTGGTTTTCACCCTTCTTGCATCTGACAAAACCCACCTCCTTCTAGAAGAGGAGTAGAGATCTCCCTTTCAGACAGGCAGTGAATGATTTCTACCAAAGAATAGAAGCCAAACTTGGCTGACCTGGATGAAATGTAGCTGACCTGAAATGTCTTGTGGGCCAGGGTTCCCTATGTTCTCTGTGTAGCCCTGGCTGTCCTGGAACTTACTCTGTAGACCAGGCTGGCCTTGAACTCAATGATATGCTTGCCTGTCATCTGAGTGTTGGGATTAAAGGCATGTGCCACCACTGCTTGGCTGCACAGTCTTAAGAGACCCTGTAAGCACTGTGTTTTTGTTTAAGCTCTTGTTGAAGGGAGGGTGAAATTTAACCAGGTACCTGCAGAATTTTCAGCTTAAGCTTCCTGGCTGTCCAGCATGGCAACACTGAGCTGTGAAGATACAGAATCATCAGCCTGGTTTGCATCTGTGCTGTCAGAAAGGAAGTCTGAAGCTGTGGTTAACCTAGTTTGAAATAGGGTAGAAAGAACAGTGGATTAGTGAAGCTCCATTAGGTGGGTAGCTTGGAAGACAGGACCCTGGAGCCTCAGAAATCCAGAGAGGTATTTTAACCTTCCTTTTATGATGACACTCTTTGCTGCTTCTCTCTCTTTTTTTTTTTTTTTTTTTTTTTTTTTTTTGAGATAGGGTATCTCTATGTAGAGCTGGCTGGAACTCTGTAAGTAGATAGAGATTTAGTCTCTAACTCACAGAGATCCATCAGCCTCTGCCATTGCACCTGGATTCATTTTAAAGCCTTTAAATCCCTCTTTCCTGTACATTTTTATTTTAGAGGCCATCACTGCTTTCCCCTTCTCAGCAAAACCACATGGCTGGGGTCTGAGGGGTGGCACCTATACTTTCTCCTGTGTGTGCTTGGAAAATATTCAGTTTGGGGAGGAATTTTTATGAATAAAAACAATACTACTGTAGTAGGTGGTTTCTGGCCCTGACTTTTGGGCCTAACCTCAAGGTTTAGGCCCACAGACCCACAAACCCACAGACTCACAGAGACACACAGATACTTACAATAATTTTCAGCTGATCGACCTAAGGCCCAGGCATGTAACTTGCTAACTCTGTATCCTTAATCTAACCCATGATTTTTCCTGTTCAGCCATGTGTCTGGGTACTTTTCTTAGAGCAGCATAGTTGCCCTCTGCTTCTTCTGGCTTCTCTCTGGCATTCTGCTCTGTGCTTCCTGTTCTCAGAGTTTTTCTTAGTCTGGTAGCCCTGCCCACACTTCCTGTCTGCCTTTGGCCAATCAGCACTTTTTATTAAACCAGTGGGTGGGACAATTATTTACCATCAAACAACACAATCCCCTACATACTACCACTGACAAAGCGGGTTATAAGTGTTAGTTTTGTTTTTTTAGTTCAGGGAGGTGAGTTAGAAAGACATTATAAAGTAGCAGTGGAGACCCAGAGGGAAGTATTCCACCTACAGACATGTCCGACCTCTTGACATTGAGGTGGAAAATTGTCATCTACAGAGTTTATGCTCTAGAACTGTCTAGTACCTCTGGACACTAGTTATTGACAAATTGAAAATGTTTACAATTTTGAGTTCAGTTGAATTCATAGCTGTCCTTAGCTACATTCAGCCTGCTAGCTGTAGGCAGGGGATTCTGAGAGGAGAATATTAAGATGATCAGGGTTTGCTACAAAATCTTCTGTAGATGAATTAAGACCCTGGTATTTTTTTAGTTCAGACACATTTAGGGAAAGAAAAGAATAGACTCTTGTTACATTATTCATGGTTTGGGGAAATGTTGTTGTGCAAATCCTAATTGATCTTATAATAAATACTAGGAGCCAGATACTGGAGCAAATGCTAAGAGAGCAAAGAGACAGAAGAATAGAGTGACAGCCACTTGTCGCTTCTCCAGCTCCCCAAAAGAGGGTGGTCCTGTCTCCACAAATCCTCAGAGTGAATGGGGGAAGAGAAGAGCTGAGCTCCTTTCTCCTCCCACCTTATATTCCTTCCACCTTATATCCCAGCCACATCATTCCTGTTTTAGCCTTCCTGGTGCTGGGATTAAAGGTCTGTGTGTTTCCCAAGTACCGGGAGCAGAGTTGTGGGATCCCAAGGGCTAGGGTGTGCCACCACTGCCTGGCTCTGTTTCTCCTTTGGATGCATTAGTCTCCTGTAGTCCAGGCTGGCCTCAAACTCACAGAGATCCAGAGGGATCTCTGCCTCCTGAGTGCTAAGATTAAAGGTGTGTGTTACCATTGCCTGACCTCTATGGCTAACTATGTGACTGGCTCTTTCCTCTATGTTCAGGCAATCTTTATATGGTACACAATATATCACCACAGGTGGTCACTATGTCAAGCACTTAAAAAGTGGTGTTATGGGCTGGGGAGCTAGCACACATGGTAAAGTGCTTGCTACCCAAGCATACAGACCTGAGTTCAATCCCCAGCAATTACATAAAGACCCACACATGTTTGTAATCCCAAAGGCAGAGACAGGGGGATTCCTAGGGCTTTGGGGCTAGTCAGTATAGCTCAATCAGTGAGGTCCAGGTTCAGTGAGAGACCCTGTCTCAAAAAATAAGGTAGAGAGGGGTAAAGGCATCTGCCCATTTTGGCGCGCGCGTGTGCGCGCGCACACGCACGCACGCACACACACACACACACACACACACACACACACACACACACACACACGAACACACACAACTCCAAAACAAGAATGACTCTATTATAATAGCAGTGGCCTTCCTCACAATAAACATATATGATTTAATGATTCTTAGTAGTCATGCAAACAACCATTGCCACCATTTAATTTAACATTTTGTTATCCCATTAGTCACTCATTATCACTCCCTCCATCCCAGCCACTGATCCACTGTCTATTTTCATGGATTTGCCTGTTTTGGACATTCACATGAATGGGCATAAACATGTAATCTTTTGTTATGGCAGTGCCATCTAAAGCAAAAGAAACTAACCTGTGATGTTATGTGCCCAAGACTGAGCCTGATGCGTTTGCTTTGAAGAGTTCTGAAGAGGCCGTCCTCTCTATATGTTGAAGAAGAAACAAAGCCACAGAAGGACGGGAAACTCACATGTCATCTTTAAGCACTTAAAAGTTTAAAAGGTGGATTCATAAGAGCAGTGGTTCTCAGATGCTTTTATCTTATACCCATGGTTTTCAACTAGAAGAACTGATATTTTGACTTTTTGTGACTATTGTTTATGTAATCCACATAAAATTCCTTGCTGAGGTACTGAGACTACAGAATTGAGGAAGAATACCAATATTGGGTCTTGGTAAGTGCCCACTTTCTTTAGCATCATGTTAGCATTAGATATTATCTAGGCATCTATGCTTTTCATGTTGATACTATTTTGTTCTTTCCTCATTTCCCTGAAATGGTCAAAAATTTCATCACAGACTGCCATTTGTAGCTTTTATCGACTCTGAGAGCAGGAACTGCATATTCCCTTAACAATACATAGCTCTCTAATGTTTTTCAAGTGAATAATAGACTAATATAAGGCATGAATCAGCAAGCCTGTGAGGAGTGGGTAGAAGGTTATGTAAGATTTTCCTAGAATATTTGATGACTGAACAATGGTACAAGTAATACTATGTATGGGCTCTAATGTAAATGTTCCCATTCAGCTTTGTCTCCTTTAAAGCAGGTTCTGCAATCAGCTTTAAATGCTTCTTCTTCTTCTTCTCCTCCTCCTCCTCCTTCTTCTTTTTAAAACACAGGGCAGCTTGGTTTCAGAAATTCCACCCAGAGATCATATGTGCTGAGTTCTACATTTGTACCAACTATGTAATGCTTCAAAAATGCACAAATAAATGGCTATGTGAGATGAGCCAGGTAGGGAACAGAGAGGCCTTCTGAGCATAGAGGGGCCTCCCAGGGAAAGATGATTGCAGCTTGAAGCCTAATCTGGAGTAATAGCTGTGTGTGCCAGTCCTGTGGCTTGTAGGGCATTTCTTCCTCTCACTTCAGGCTGGAATTCTGTATTTTGTTGGTTAGATGACTGGGCTACTGGATTGGCATCTGCTATAGCTTCTTGTCAGGGTGTGACTATAAAGACTGTGCACACATATGTTGACAGAAAGCTTGTGGTCTTTTGTTTTTAAATAGAAAGTTCTTGTCCTTTTAATGTCTTGAACAGATTTGTATTTCCTCTGAGATAACTTGGAGTTCTTTTCTGGGTCACTTAGAGTGAGTCATAGCCCTAAGATTTTTCAGGACCTGGAAACCCATATGTCATCTTTAAGTATTTACAAATTTAAAAGGTAGCTATCTATATAATCATTAAATTGTTTCATCCTCCACCATCAATAAATATGCATAAAGTAATGGCTTTTATATGATCGATAATGGGCAAATATCAGAGATGGTTGAATTCAATCAATATCAGTACAATTTTAGAATATATTGCCATAGTGATGAATTCCATTTCAAAATAAAATAATTTTCTAGCATATTACAAACTCTATGGAAGATAAAGGTAAGACATATAGCATATTTAACATATGCTAGTAAATTAAATTGATGTGTAAATTGAAAGTTTTTGATCTTTTTTAAAAAGGTTTATTTATTTATTATGTATATAGTGTTCTGCCTGTGCAATAGAGCACTAAATCTCATTACAGATGGTTGTGAGCCCCCATGTGGCTGCTGGAAACCAAACCCAGGACCTGGAAGAGCAGTCAATGCTCTAAACTGCTTAGTCATCTCTCTAGTTCCAAGATTTTGACTTTCTGAAATAGTAATTTTGTTAGCTATTTAACACGGATGCTTTTAGTGATTCAGTCTAGTGTTCCATGCTTTAGAATCTGTCATGAGTCTTGTGAGTTATGTCTAAACCTACATGTGCACACATTTAAGAACAATGTCACAAAAATCAAATATCCCTTAGCCTGTGTGTGAACTGTGGTGGACATGCTCTAATATGAGTGTACTTCTGGAACTTTAAATGTCAGTGTGATGAGAAGACAAGGGAACAAATGCTCTGCCCTCCTGGGAAGTGCAATACTGCTCTGCGAGGATTTACTGAGAGGAGGGACCTGCCTTTTACCTAAGCAGCAGTCCCACACACTGGGATAGAATTGCCTTTTGACTTAAGGATCCGAGACAGGAGTTGTGAAGAATCACTTGTTGGGGCCAGTTATTCATGGATGGTTGTATGATACTAGGGGCTTGACTGTGTGATCTCAAGTAAGAGATGTGTTCATTAAAATATTTGTGTGTATGTGCAATTGCAAGTCTCCTAAAGCATTGTCCAAGAGCAGAACCCTGTCCTGCCGTGCTCTAAGGGCACTGCTGATCTTAGGCCATGCAGTGAACTTAATGAGATGGTTTTGCTAACCAAACTCCTATTTCAGTCAATACAGCAAATAGAGATGGTCATGCTTTTCACTCACAAAAACAAGCCTTGCCTGCTGGCTTGTCATGGTCCTCTGAAGTGCTGTTAGACTTGCTGGCTGTTCATTTTTAGGGCTGTAGAAGTTTTTCATTCATTTATTAATTCAATAAGTATTTATCAAGCACCCTGTTTTCCAGGTGTTATTTGTGAAAATCTCAGAATGTAGAAGACACAGACAATGTGATAATATTGTGAGCCGGGTATACAGATGTGCTTAAAAGTGCTACTTGGAGCATAGAGGAAAGAACAGCTGCCCATGCCAGCGTTGGGTGGTTTGGAAAGGCTTCAGAGTTGGTAGAATTAGGACAGCGTCTCCTAAATGCTAAGTGCCTCCACCACTGCAGACCTGTCTGTCCAGTCATGTTTACTTCCCATGGTCACTTTTGGAACTCATTATGCTCACTTTACATTACAAAAGTAAACAGCTGGGACCAGACAGGCTAAGAAGCCACTCATTCAAGGCCACATAGGTGGCAAATGACAGAGCTAGAGTTGCAGTTCCCAGATCCTCCTGACTTCAGTGGATGGACTTTGCACAGTGTTCTGATGTTTGATGTGTAAGCACTTCACTAGAGAACATGGGGGGTAAGAGGCATCCCGGCAAAAGCAGTAGCAATGGAAGGTCTACCTTGTGTATTTAAACAAGTAAAGAGGCACTCTGGAAGGCATCCTCACAAGGAAGAGGTCATGAGCAGGTGAAGCAGAAATGCCCTGACTGGTGTGGATAGGGTTCTGTGAATAACTTTTAGCTTAGTTACTAGTCATTTCTAACAGGCCTAACTTCTTGGCTAGAGAATCTGTTGTTATTCTTACTCTCCAGCAAGTGCTGGAAGAGTCCGAGGAGGTCTGAGTGATCTTTAGTGGGTGCTTCTGAAGTTCTCGCTGAGGCCTCCTTTTCCTTTTTGGGAAGCAGGGACAGCTCTAGGAAATGAAACCAAAACCTTTCGTATGTTAGGCAAGCAGACTCTCACTGAGCTACACCTCTTCTCAGTTTTTGTTTGTTTGTTTGTTTTTTGAGCCAATTTATTCTTTAATATAGGTTTTCCAGATTTCCCCAGCAACCAGTGTTCTAGGTGAGCAAACTTTTGTCCAGTCTGGAAGACTCTATGATTTCATATTTATTCTGCTACATAGAGTCAGTAATGCCTGATTAGAAGAAGTAAAACATTCACCAAACACAAAATTCAGGATTCTCATCTGCCAATTATCATCTGTTCTTGGGCACTGTCCAAGTAGTAATATTTCACGAGCCATTTCCCCTAGTGATTAGGTAGGAATTGCTCCTCTCTCTGACACACACATTTGCACCGCTACAGCCTGTTGCACACTTATTTGTTCCAGTTAGCCTGGATTGTTTGTTTGGATTTTTTATTTTTTTTTTAAGATCTTCGGGGACGTATACACAACCACCAGAGGATGGACTTCAGCATCTGTGAGTAAGTTTGCACAAGGCCTCCACTGCGTTTTTCCAGGGCCTGGCACGTGGTGGTGCTCGGCGCTGGACCGACAGCGTGAAGCCCAGGCGGGCAGACCGACTTCACCCCAACTCTCCAGGCCCGCCCGGAGTGACCCCTAGGAGCAGGCGTAGGGGGCGTGGCTGGCGCGGGGCATGCCGGGCGGGCAGGTGGACAGGTGCCTGGGCGGGGCGCACTGTGGTTGGCGGCGGCCGGAGGGGCGGGGACCGTGAACCCGGAAGAGCAGTCGGCGGAGCTAAGGCGGTAGGCGGCGGCTGTGGGGTCCCGACATGGACAAGCTGAAGAAGGTGCTGAGCGGCCAGGACACCGAGGACCGCAGCGGTCTGTCCGAGGTGAGCGCAGGCCTGGAAGCCAGGATTTCTTGGAAAGCTGCCCTGCTCCTGTCCCGCCCGCAGCGTTGAGCTCTGCTGGGACACTGCCACAGGTGGCAGCGCGGGTACTTTGCAGAAGGCGTGGCTCCCGAACCCTTCCCAACTTGTCCTCCCGAGGACGAGGACTCTGGAACTAGACTCCAGAAATCTGTACGAGTGGAAATGTGGGTCCCGGGGCCTCTTGGGCCCCTGGCATGACTCCCCGCCCCCTCTGGACTGGTCAGGGCTCTCCCTTTGGAGCCGGCGGCCTTGGTGGAAGGACCCCTGCCTCCGATCCCCCCATCCCCCATCACGAGCTGGTTTTGGTTGTGGTTGTGAGTTCCAGATCCGACCTTATGCGTACTGCGTAAGTGGTAGTAAAACTCCATAAATGCCTGGTTAACAGGGACCTACCATATTACTGAGTCTCCCAGGTTCATTCCTAGACTATAGATTCCCAAGCACCCACGAGACTGCCAGTTGTTAATAGGACTTTGATGGCTCAGAAACCTTCCTAATAAGGCTCTGTGCTGCAGAGCCACTGAGAATGTCTTATTTTAGGTGTTTTGGGAGTTTATTTAATGTACTTTTAGCCCCAACTTCCCCTTCTGTGAAACAAGGGTGTTGAATGAGATGATGTGGCCCCTTCTCTTTGGAAACTGAGTTCCTCTCTAGTATTTACTGTTTTTCATGGGATTCCTGGCGTTTGTGATTGATTTTGTTCTGAGTTTAATCTTTGCAAAAACACAACTGCACCTCAAAGGGAAGAAGTTTATTTCGAAGCCAAATATGATCAACCATGGCATCAGGACAGATTCAGATTACTGCAAATTCAGTGCGCCAACATAACAATTGGATACATTTTTATGGTAACAGATCTAATAAATCAAGATACTTGCTAAATGTACCAGTGAAACATTAAGCAGGTGGTGACAGCGTTGTGGAGGAATCTCAGCTGTAGGTCCTCTAGGCTATCTGATGGTACACCAAAACCCTTGGTGTGTGGAAGCTTGAGTTTTATTAAGTTAATAAATTCCAAGATGTTTTTTCCTGCTAGTCACAGGTGGGCGTGTGTGTGTGTGTGTGTGTGTGTGTGTGTGTGTGTGTGTGTGTGTGTGTGTGTGTGTGTCTTGAGAATCTGGACCTGCATCTTTCCAATCTCTCCACAATCATTAGAATTAAAATCAGTAATTTTTATGTTTTTTTAATTCTTTTTTTTTTTTTTTTTATTTCTGGCCTCTTGTGAACTTTCATATGAAATGAAGCCTAAGAAAGTCCCAGACTTAGTCACCTCTCATTGTTGTATCAAGATAAGCGTCAACAAGCTGTTCTACAAAGTTGGGGCTGAAGGGGTGTAGTGTGAGTAGCAGCATTGTTCATCTGTAGCAGTGGGTGGGCCTTCAGGAGTGAATGGTTTAGTACCATTTGAAAACAAATGAGAAGTTTTCCCCAAATGGTGGATGCCTGTGTGGAGACAGTGAAGGGCTTTAACTGCCTCTTTAAACTCAGGCACATATTACATCTATTTTTAAAAGACTGTGGGCTTCACTCTTGTTTGAAAACATTGCCAGTTTCCTCTTTCCTAGTAAGATTCCTGTTTATGTGCGTCATTCTGTGCCATTTCCAGGTTTTAAACTCCAGAAACTATTCTGCAGC
Organism: Phyllotis vaccarum; assembly: GCA_033318265.1. Lineage (NCBI taxonomy): Eukaryota > Metazoa > Chordata > Mammalia > Rodentia > Cricetidae > Phyllotis > Phyllotis vaccarum. The sequence continues at coordinate 28,632,782 of JARWLC010000017.1, forward strand.
CAATAGGATTCCTCATCAGGGATGTTTTGGCTTAGTAACCACGTACAAGGTCCAGCCTCCTTTTGAGTACTAACTAATGTGGTCACACTTTCCATGGTTTTGAGCCTAGAAAAACTGGAGGATTCTGTGGTGAAATTTCTGTTTGTGTGGTTAGCTTGATGAAGTTGCCGTCAAATCTTTTCAGTTATATAACCCAAAGAGGTTGCCAGAAAAGTTAGACAACATTTTATAATTTATTTTAATGCCAACTCTGTTTTGTTTCTCCTGTCCTGCCTAGGTAGCTATAAAGTTGACAGGACTCTTAGTCACATCTTCTAATTGATACCCCGTCATCATAAACACACTTCAGTCCTAGTTTCGGTGAAGTCCTTTCTGAGAGAATAGGCTTTGGGTTTTCTGAAAAGTTCTTGGGACAAGGAAGGTTTGAAGTGTGTCTGATATCATGTGCAGAAATACAACAGTATTTCTTTCTCACCTTCTGGTTACCAATCCCACTTCCCTGAACAATCCTTAGCTATGGCGCTTGGCAAGAATCCCTCTACCTCCTCCCTTCTGGAGTCAAAGGGACCTTTGTGCATGACTTCCAGTCAGCCAGCTTGTGATCCCCTATGTTCCCTACAGAGACTGTCCAGGTACTGTTTTAACTGTTTTGATTTTGGGAAGGAAAAAAACAAAAAAAACAAAAAAAAACAAAAAAAAAAACCTCTGTGCTAGCAGAGTTTCCAGAAATTACAGCTTAGAGCTTTTCCATCAATTAAATTTGCTTTCATAAATTGACAAAAAGTATTTTCCTTTCACTGAATCCATTTAGAAGTGGAGCAAAAGCTTCCTCCTCTTCCCTTGACCAAGTGACAGAATAGCCATACAGTGGAAAACATGGTGTTGAAATATCCCTGCTTCTTACCCTCCTGTCTCCTCCCTGCTAAAGAAAAGGTAACATTTAGATAGGCTCATCTTGAGACATTTGTTGAATTTAGTATCACTCTTGTGTCTGATGGTAAAAAGCAGAACCATGCTTTTTGGCAGAAATGCTTTCTCTCAGTGATTTTATTTTTCTTTTTGAGTTTTTGAGGCAGGGTTTCCCTGTGTAGCTTTGAGTGTCCTGGAACTTGCTCTGTAGACCAAGCAGGCCTCAAACTCAGAGATTCCTGTTGTAGTGGCCGTTTCTTGGTCCTGGGTGGCCGGGGGCCGGGAGACACAGACCTGCAGTCAGCTCCAGACCCCTTAGCCACCCGCCGCTGCTCAGGCCCTCAGAAATGACTCAGACGTTTATATTAACTTCATGCTGTTTGGCCTATGGCTCAGGCACATTGCTAGCTAGCTCTTACATCTTAAATCAACCCATTTCTATTAATCTGTCTGCCACGTGGCCCGTGGCTCACCTGTGTTCTTTACATGTTGCTCCTTTGGGCTTCAGGCTTGCTGCCTCTGACTCCGCCCTTCCTTTCCTAGCTATTCTGATTCCTCCTCCTCCTTCTATGGTGCCTGTCATGGCCCAAAACAGCTCCTTTATTTAAAGATTGAGATTCACAGCGTACAGAAAGGCATTTCCACATCAGATTCCCTTGCTCTGCCTCCCGAGTGGTGGAATCAAAGGTGTTCATCACCAGTGCCTACCTAGATAGTCAGTGTTAGTCTCTTAGTCTGCAGGGAATCAAACCCAGTCTCTCCCATGACAGGCAGGGATACTACTATCTAACGAAGATGACTATCTCTTGCCAGAGATTTTTACTGTCTGCAAAGGCATGCATCCCACTGTCTTGCTCTGACCCTGGGTGTTCAGAACGCCAAGACTAGTTCAACTTTGATATTTTGCGGTTTATCCTCCTAAACAGAAAAGGTTGGACCTTTTGAGTATGGCTGCCAATGCTGGCGACTCTCAGGTACTTATTCACTCTTCTTTTCTTTACACAGCTTGGCCGTGCCCACCTTGGCAAAGTACAGGCATGATTGGAAGAGTGAGAACTGTTCATTTTCTTCTGCACTTGGCTTAGTCAGAAGAGGTCGAACTCGATTGTCTGGAGCCCGGTAAAGCCTGGCAACAGCATCCTATGGTTACTTTAGAGCCAGGGGATTGGAACAGTTTCTTCAAGGTGGATAGGTATCTCCTGCTTGGAAACACAGGGCACAGGGCTCAGTTGTCAGGTCCTAACATAGTGGTACACGCCCTCCTCCTCACATGGATATATATCATATGAATTATACATGTTAAATATAAGGAGTGAATACATACACATATATGTAGAGGGAGAGATTATAATTACATCATTTCCCTGTCCTCCCTCCAAACCCTCTCATATAAGCTCCACCCCCTTACTATCTTTCAAATTTATGGCTTCTATCTTTTGCTGGTGCTGCTGTTCTTTTGCGTTATTGTTGTGTGCCTGTTCTGCTAAATACACACATACCACCTGCTCATCCTGTATATTGTTACTTGTGTGTATGTTTTCAGGGCTGACCATTTGGTATTGGATGGTCAATTGGTGTGCTCCCTCGGGAAGATTGCTTCTCCTGCTCCCAGCATTCCTTAGTTGCCTGTAGTGGTCTACCGCTGTTCAGGTTGTGTTAGGCAGCTGTGTTAGTGAGAGGTTTTCTGTCTCCTTCCATAGTGACCCCTGAGCCTTAGAAGCTGGAGTTGTGTCACAGATGTGTCAGTTGGGACTGGGCTCTCAGCTCTGCATTTTGGTTGGTTTGGTTTTCTGTAGTGGTCTCTGTCTATTGCCAAGAGAAGTTTCCTTGATGAGGGGTGAGCACTACTCTTATCTGTGGGTATAAGGACAAATATTTGGAATGTAGTTAGAGATTCTGCTGCATGCCCTCTTTTTGAGGCCCTGGAAATGGAACCAGAGTCTTACTCATGCTGGGCAAGTATTGTACCAGTGAGCTATACCCCTAGCCCATCCTGTCCCTAAAATGTACCTTCTCTTCAGGGTCATCCTCTGTGCCATGATTTTGCAGGTGCTCAGGATGTTTGTATGTGTGGCATTGCAGTGCCACAGTGACTCTGTGGAAATGGGGAGAGAGCCGCTTGTTGATAGACCTGAATAGCTTTTTCCCCAGTGGAGATTAACTGCACGATACTTGTCACACCTAAAGAGCCTCTTGGTCTCCTCTCCCAGCTTCTGGTTTGACAGGTTGGACACATGAACCAGGGCCAGTCATGGCCGAGGGAGTGGTCCTGCGCACCTACCTTCCTCCATCAGTTGGAGGGCAGCGCAGTAGGCAGCCTTACTTGCTTTGTGAGATTGTGCTGCCTACATAGGGGTGTTTGGATGAGTAGGTGCTGACCTGACTGGTGATTGGGTTTGATCTTTCACTAGCAGCTTCTGTGTCATCTGTGGCAATGAGCCCTCGTGCGTCTTAAGGGCAGCCAGCCTAGAATGGCTACGCTACAGCGACTTGTCATCCTTCACACAGGGAAGGCCCATTGAGACTTGCTCCCCAGCTTTCCTGTTGTAGTAGGTTTCCCAGGAGACTTTGGCTTCCCTTGGCTTTACCTGAAGAAAGCATTACTCATGCCAAGATGAATAGGTAGTGGTTTATTAGCTAGGATCTGGCTGACTGTAGTTGATTTGACTGTTGCAAGCATGGTGTAAGTAATAATAAGTAGCAGGCTTGCATCCTGATGAGTATGAGGGCCTTCTCCCTCTGAGGTATTGGAAATGTAGCACCAACCTCTGCAGTTGGACCAAACTGCCTTAGGGTCCGGCCCTCGTCTTCTCCCAGGACTCAGGCCCTATCTGGCAGAGCTCCACCCTTCCAGTTACAGTGTTGCCCTGCCTGGGCTGTAGTAAGGCTTTGGTCTATGCTAAGGTTAGCCTCCTTGCCTGCGCTTGAAGCAAGAGATGCAGTACACTTTTATAAGCTGGTGCTAGAAAGAGTTGGGTCTGGATGGGAGTTCATAGTTCTACTAAGAGCTGGTGGTGATGGCTAGCTGTGAATGTGTAAGCGTCCATGTTCCCTTCCTTCCCCAGTGAGTGTTGCCTCCCTCCCTCTCTCCCTCCCTCCCTCCCTCCCTCCCTTTTAGTTTATTTGTATGTATGTGTGTAAGTGCAGGTTGGCAGCAGTCATGTGGAAGCCAGGAGTCAGCCTGCAGGACTCCTCTCCTGTTTACTTTATGTGGTTTCCGGTGGAACTAAGGTCATCAGGTTTGCACCGTAAGCCCCTGTACCAGCTGAGCTATCTCGCCAGCTCTACATACCATTTCTCTTGGTCCTTAAGACCATTTCCAGATTAATTGTGGTTTTTCTTCATTTTCATGTCCATGAATGTATGTAATCGTTGTTTTGAAATGCAGGTTGTGGAGGCATCGTCCTTAAGCTGGGGCACCAGAATAAAAGGCTTCATCGCCTGTTTTGCTATAGGAATCCTCTTCTCACTGCTGGTAAGATTTCCTTCCATCCTTCTTAATTCTCTGCTATGGATTCTTTTCCTTTTGTCCACTTTTCTCTTCGATGCTTCCTTCAATTGAATGGATAAGGGGGAGGGGGGATAGGAGGCAGGGAGGGCAGCCGTGTGGCTCTGGGGGGAGTGGCATTCCTGTGCTCACATGCATATGTCCTGTGCTTCCCCTTCTAGGGTACTTTTCTGCTGTGGGTGCCCAACAAAGGACTCACTCTCTTCGCAGTGTTTTACACCCTGGGTAACATGGCATCAATTGGGAGGTAACCTTTTTCTTTTTTCCTTTTTCCAGTCTTGCTATGCATTAGATGATAAAATATCCATCATATTTGAGGAAGGGAGAAGAAGGATGCGTTTAAGCTGTTGGAGTAAAGGGAGGGCTTTGCCACACATCATATTTATATCCTCTTATTTTAAAACATCCTGAAGTCTTACTTTATCTTTCACCCCTGGGAGAAAGAACATGTTTCAATGCTTCTTCACATGTGAGGGAACTTAACACAAAACCTCGGGATGATTTCCCCGAGGCACAGTGAGGCCAGCCTTCCTGTATTGGTTTCACTGCCCTCAGAGATTGGATGCAGCTACTGCTTAACAGCCACCAGACAGGCTGTGACTGTGTGACTGGGAACTGCTTATTATGTAGTGCCAGACCATCGTGGGGTTGAGGATCGGGCATCTGATGGGTGCCATCCAGGGGAGCTCAGCCATTCTGCCTCCTTCAAGGGCCCAGATACCTGAGTTTGCCTCCCCACTCTGATGCTTCAACACACCTGTGCAGACAGTGCCAGGCCTGCCTCTGGGGGGAAATGCTAGCCTGGATATCTCAGAATAGATTCCAGGAACCTGACTGGGCCATCTTTCCCTTTCTCCCTCCCTGTTTCTATAAATGGGGAAAGGGATCCAGAAGTCCAAGTTTTCTTGTGTTAACTCAGCCATAACAACTCTGTTGATGCTATCTTTTTTTTTTAAACAATATTTTTATTTATTTTTATACATGAATATTTTGCTTGCATGTCTGTCGGTTTGCCACATGTGTGTCTTGTGCCTGTGGAGGTCAGAAGAGGGCATCCGTTCCTCTGGAACTGGATTGAGATACAGTTGGGAGCCATCGTGCGGATGTTGGGAATTGAACCTTGGTCCTCTGCTAGAGCAGCCGAGGCTCTTAACCTCTGAGCCGTGTCTCCAGCCCTGCTGTCGTCTTTCTAACTTGACTTACTTCCTCATCCCCATCTGTCCCCGCTGATTGATTCTGGACTCATTGGGTGAGCACTGTCACCGACAGGCACAGCGGTGAGACACGAACCAGAGACACAGCAGATAACTGTGAAGGAAGCTCTGAGGGGCCTGGCCTGACAGCAGGTCAGGGACAGTGTCCTAGCAAGGTGATACCTGGACTGCTCTGAGCTTTATCCATCTCCTCCTTACCTCAGCTGCTCCATCAGACTTTGGTGGGTTTCTCCACACTCGTTTTGCTCCCCTCTAGGCTATTCTCTGTGGGTGCGATCCAAGCTTGCTGCTTCTGAATCTCTCCCAACATCTCTGTGCTGTTTTCCCTGTCTAGGGTCCTGCCCATCTCTGCCCCCCCACCCCCATTTGTCACTTGTCATTTCCCAGCTTGCTCATTTATTAAATTCTTTCTCTAGTGTTACCTCTTGTGTGAAGGTCTGCTGACCACCACCTCCCTCCTGGAACTCGTGACCTTCCTCCGGGGCTCCTTCCATCCCCACTTGTATTTATATCAGGTAGCAGTGACTGATGCTGCCCTTGAAGCTTTCTCAGATACTAGCTTTTGTGGGTTTGCTTTGGGCCCACAGTGTAGGCTAAATGTAGAGTGAGCATAATTATATAGGTATGCTGCTTCCTCCATAAGGATGTGATAGCACAGCAGAGGGAAACAGTTGAGGGACACACTGTTACTTCCTGGTGTTACTAGGAGTTTATGACTTTATGCAGAATCTTTATCCCCTGTGTGCCTTTAATCTGCTGCTTATTCTGTTTAGTAAAGAATCTCTGAGCTTGGAGACGAGCTCAGAAGCAGCCTAACCTCAAAGAGGGGCAGACATACTGTAAACAACGAACAACAAAATGGAAAGCTGTGCCTTTGATTGCGTGTTCAGTAGTTAATGTCCCCTGCGGTCACTTGCTCTGCATGCAGACTGTAGGGAGCTGCACTGTTTGTCATGTGGGCAGTACTTCTGCGTGATCCAGAAAGTGTGGCTAAAACCTGGTGCCCCTACTTGATGTGTATGTATCTGGTCACTGGTGATCCCTTAGCTAGCCCTCAAGTTTCCTCCATATGAATTGATGCTATGGGTACCTTTAGAATAGACGGGGGTTAAACACTAGCTCTTTGGATTGCTTGCTATGTGATCTCAAGTAGGTAATAACTCCTCACTTTCATATCTCTGAAATAGGAACAGTAACCACCATCCCAGGGTTGTTGAGGGCTGAAGTGAGTACTGAAGGTAGCACCTGACATTTAGCATTCCCCTGTAGTAGATGTTACTCTTACCCTCGTCAAAATTCCTGGAGAATATAAAAGAAGAGGAGTGTTCTATTTTTTTTAATGTTACCAGTCTTAACCTGTAAGGCATGCTTTTTGTTTTTAAATCTGAACTCTTGGTTTGTTTCTGTGGGTACAAAGTCAAGGAAGCAGAGTGACCCGTCACAGAGAGAGGGTGGTGTGTGTGGCTCCGTAATCAGACCCACATGCACTTAGGGCCCTGGTCTTATATTAGGTGGGTGACCTTGGTTATGTAACCTCTTGTGTTTTTCTTCCTCTCTGAAGTGAATGCACTAATTGTTCCTACTTCATAGGTCCTTGATGGCTTAAATAAGCACAGTGCACAAAAGACCAGCAAGTCCAGTGCCTGGCAAGAGCTGTTATTGCCACAGTAGCTCTGGGGAGGTGGCTGGTGTGCCTCTGTTCCAACCTTAATGGCTTGCGTGTGTGTTTGCTTCTCAGTACCATCTTCCTCATGGGGCCAGTGAAGCAGCTGAAACGCATGTTTGAGCCTACGCGCCTGATTGCCACAATCCTGGTGCTGGTAAGGGCAGATGGCTTTTTATGTGGGAGCCTGTCCTTTCTTTTCCTTTTTAATCCTGGGAATTAAACATGGTCTCATGCATATGCTTTATAAGTTGTCCAGGCTGGCCTTGAACCTACTGTCTGTATGCCTCACTGTCCTTTGTGCATGTACTGTGTGTACTACTGGGAGGTTTTCTTTTTTTTTAGCCCTGAATGTTTTAGAACTCACTCTGTAGACCAGGCTGGCCTTGAACTCACAGAGATCTGCCTGCCTCTGCCTCCTGAGTGCTGAAATTGAAGGCATGTGCCGCCTCCACCTGGCTTGGAAGGTTTTATTTCGATCCCATCAACGTAGACTATCTTTTTCTTTTTTTTTGACCCAGTTATCCCTGTAGCTGTAAAGTCTTTCCAGACCCCATTCTCTAGATTCTAAGCATAATTATCAGTATTGTGAGATTTGAGCTCGGTTTTGTTTAATTTGTGGGTCTCTAATTTATTCACACAAGAACATTCTCTGGAGCCATGACTGTTTGCCACTGATTTGCACCCATTCAGAGTCGGTGCTGGACACAGAGTATTTAGGTCACACTGATTAAGGAATTATAGAGGAGTTTGAAGAAAGGTGTGGTAGGTGGCTGAAGCAACCATTGTTTTGACCCAGCTTCAGATGTAGATGATCTGACAACCTGGTTGTGGAAAGACTTTCTAAGAAAGGACACAGGGCAGTGTCAGGTGACAGGTAAACAGATAACAGGCTTCCTGGCTGTGCAGCTAACATCTCATGGTGACCATTATTCTCACACACCTTTTTACTCCAGAGCTAGGCTACAGGGAGAGGGTTAATGGCCAGCTTAGTTGTGTCCTGAATGAGAAGACCAGTGAGTGAATGGCTGGTCCAGAAAGGCGCTTTCACCTGCAGACATCTAGAGAGAACTTAAATGGAGAAGCACAGCTCTCCTTCTCCTGTCTGTGTCTCTGCTGCTGTGTTGGGCATCTCTTCCTGACACAGTCGTTTGGATGGGTTTGAACCACCGTGCATTAACTAGTGTTTTCTCTTCTAGTTGTGTTTTGCACTTACCCTGTGCTCCGCCTTTTGGGTAAGTGTGAACTTTGGTCTAATTTTGGTTTATATTGTCCTGTCACTCACCTTCCAGTAACTATGCCTTTTTTTTTAGTGGCATAAAAAGGGACTTGCGCTTATCTTCTGCATTTTGCAGTCTTTGGCCCTGACGTGGTAAGTAACATCAGTGTCCCTCCCCCATCCCCAGCCCTGCCCTTGACTTGTGGATAGGAAGGTTAGGGAAACACAGAAGCTCTTGAGTTGAAGAGTTGTCAGTAATCAGCAGAAGTCAAGCTTCAGAAACCAGCCAGTTGACTTGGCCCACTGTCAATAGATGGCATTGGTGGTCTCGTGGTCTCCCGAAGCTTCAGGCAATGGCATTTTGCCGAGCTCACGGCCTGTTGTGAGATGTACAAATAGTATTCGGCTCCTCGTGTCCAGTAAGTGCAAAGGACAACAAAAGTATTATAAAGGCTGCTAAAAAGAGGCCAGGAGTCAGATAGACAGCTCCGGAGAAGGATGTGGCTGAGAAAATCCGTGAGTGTGATGGCATGACCTTCCCTAGAAAACAAAGGGAGCGAGCAGTAGCTGGGGATGTGGGGTCAGCATCCTCACTGCAGGCGGGCTGGCTTTGAGGAGCTTAGGAGAAGGGTAGAAAATTGTAACTCAGAGGCCAAGTATAGTAAAAGAGTGACCAGAGGCAGTGCTTTTTAAAACCAGGAATGGAAGGAACTACAGTACAGATTCCTGCTTGTTTACACCTGTGTATAACATCCAAGGGAGAGGGGTGGTAGCCTGTATCTAATCCAGGGCATTTCTGTGTTACTTTGAAAGTTTAATTCATGAGTAATGGATGTCTGGCAGAACAATTTCAGCATAGTGTGACTATTGTACTAGGGATAAAAATGTCTGCTAGGATACAGAGAAAGAGGAGGATGTGGGCATTTTAAAGAAACTTCTGGACAGTGAGCACTTAGATAAAAATGGGTCTTTGGAATGTAAGCTTGATCCCATCTTCCCTTTGGAACTTTGACCTTCTGAAGAAATACCCTTGTCAAACGGTCCCAGACTTTACCATGTTCACAAGGTAAGCGTGTGTGCGTGGAAAGTGGAAGATGTGGAGAAGAATGCTTGTGTGGTTTTAATGAGACACATTTTACCAGTAGATGGTACAAGGGCCTGGCTTGATGGCTTGTGTTTCTACCTTGGCTTTCTTCTGGGTGCAGAAATTGGTACCCACATGTACATGATTCTTTTGCAAGCCAGTTCCAAGGAATCAGTGCAGTCCTTTGGGTTCATGAAAATGGTGATTCCTGTTGAACTGATACGGTTCTTTGCTTCTCTTAATTCTGACCAACTTACACCCTGACTCATACACGCGGTGGGTATCTCTCTTTCCCCTGCATAGTTTCCATATAGGCAGTGTGGCCTGGGTTCTTTAAGCATTGTACCAGGGTGCGTTCTCAACTACAGAATAGTAGGTAGTGACTTTTTTAACTTTTAATTAGTGGGAGCAGATAAAAAGTTGATCTCACTGGGTTGAAGTTAAATTCTCTTGACAACTTACAAAGCATTAGATCCCAACTGTTGGGGATTTTATTTGCAATTTCTGCAGATAGGACTATGATTCAATATGGGTGTCTGGAATCTGCTTGTTTTAGGTGGTCACTGCTGGCTTATGTATTTAAACAGTACCACATGGAGAGCTGGGGCCAGAGGGGTTATTGTTATACAGGCCTTTGCACTCCTTTGCCATGTATATATTTACAGGGCAGAGTGTTTATGTGATTAGTGAGGGTCACTACAGGTCAGGATAAATCACTGGGTGCACTTAGAGCCTCAGGAGCTTTCTGCTGGGGCATTTTCCATTCCCTCATTCAATTTGATCTTTTCTTTTCTTTTCTTTGTAGGTATAGCCTTTCCTTCATACCATATGCAAGGTAAGACTATGTGTGTGCGAATAGAGATTCTCTGATGTGTTTCGTAGGACTTTTAATTTTTTAAAGGATTTATTTATTTTCGTTTTAATGTGTATTTTGCTGCCTGCGTGTATATTTATCTGCCATGTGTCTGCATTTCTTCTGCAAGTTAGAAGAGGGTGCTCAATCCCTTGGAACTGCCATGTGGATCTGGGAATTGAACCTGGGTCCTCTGGAAGAACAGCCAGTGCTCTTAACCACTGAGCCACCTCTAGCTCCTGCATATGGACTTTAGTTTGGAGATTTTAGTTTAGTTGCAGAAAGTACATTTTATTTTATTTACCTGTGGTAAAATTCTTTGAGCTAGATATGCATAGGTCATGTATCTACTTTATAGATTACTATGATAAGGGCCATGGTTCTCCTGATCTCGTTATTCAACTAGTGATGTGTTGTGCAGACTGTGAGTTCCTGGTATTTGGGTGTCTACTCTAACAGAAAGTGCACGGATGCACATTAGTATTCCCTTTGCGGTGATAATTTGAAAGGTGACGAGCCTAGTGTAACTAAACAAGAGCTGTGGGGTCCTTAGTGCACATGTGCTTCCTTACAGGGGCTCACTCAGGGGTCAGCACTTCCTAGTTACCAGTGTGAGCTTGGTGACTTTATTGACCAAGACCTCAGATGAGACATTGATAAGTGGAGTGGGTGGAGCTGGGAGTTTGTTAATTAGCCACTTTTCACGGTGGGCTTTTCCCAGTTCATCCCAGGACCTTTGCCTCTAATTCCATTCAGGGAGGCCACTTAATTTTATTCTTCGTGGTCATCTATTAAGTAAAAATACTTCCTATAATTATGTTGAGGAAATAAAAAAAAAAGTGCAGGGCTTTGGAAAGAGGGATGACGTTATATGTCGTATGCATTCCAGATCTACTGCTGACAGTGATTTGAATGTGCTGGGGAGCGAGGCTGACAAGCCCATAAAAGTGTACCTTTTTTCATGGGAGCATAACAGGAGTATAACAGTTGCGAAATACTGCCTTTGGGGCAGGGAGGAACTTATTTTGAGAAGAATATGGGCAGGGATATTCCCAGGAGCTAGCTTGCTGTGTGAAATAAGCCAAGGTCATCTGTATCTGAGCATCTATGGAAATATTTATTTGGTAACAGTCTGACCATATCTTGTAGGTCCTTTACCTACACAACTTACTGGGCTTAGCACAAAGTGAGGACATGGGCTCCTCCTTTTAGAATGATTAAGAATGTAGTGAGTGTTGAAAATGATATAACTCTTTTTGAATTAGTGAGTTTTTGTGTTGTCCAGATGGCTCTTTCCTTTAGTAGGGAAAGAATCAGAGAGTATGTTCTAAGTATGGCTTCTAGCATGTTTTTCTCTAGTGTCCACAGGGTATAAGACCAGGTGTATTTGTAAAATAAGTTAAGCAAAATGAGGTGGGCTCTTCTACCCAACTTTCCAGATCCCTCAATGTGCTGTGTGACATGGCTGGAGGGGACTTACTTCGGCCTTACTTTAGTTACAGAGTACTCCTGGGACTTCAGTATGCAGCAGACCTTGACAAATCCTCATTAGAGTCTTTGAAAATACTACTAATAAAAAGGACAAATTCTCTTATGTAGCCCATGTAGGCTTCAGACTTGGAATCCTTATGCCTCCGCTCCCTGAGTGCTGACATTACAGGCATGTATCACCATGCGTGGGTCCTTGATGGCTTTGATGTTAAAATTCATTGCCTGCTCAGGTAATAGCATTTACTCACCTCATGTGACCCCTGAGTCCTTAGTACCTGTACACTAAGAAGACGGTATCAAACCTGGAATGGGGTGAGGGTGAGAGCTTTGGGGTTCCTTTTTCCAGCGAGCTGCAGTAGTGGAAGAGAAGAGGTCTGATTGGACAGATAAGCTATCTGCTGGACACCCCCTCTTTGCTTATCTGAGCTACACTGAGTCCCAGGCACTAAGTGAGCCTGTTAGTACTGCTCAGCGCCTGTAGCCAGCTCCCTGTACCAGGCAGCTCCTGGAGGTGTACCTTCACAGTCTTCCGACTGCTTACTAGCTCTGTAGTTCTCGTGACTGACACCTTAGTGATTTCAGTGTGTTCTGTGATTGGCTGACATAAAAATGCAGCAGCATGTTCTAGTCCCGAGGACCAGTCTGCAGGGTGAGTGGGCACATCCCATCTGATAGATTTAAAACTTAACATTACCAGTGATTTTCCCAGGAGGAAACTGCTAAGATATGTTGGCACTGCAGTTTGGTGAGTGTTACAATAAGGTTTCCTGGTCCCGGGCAGCCAGAGGTCCAGACCCACAGACCTGCAGTGCCAGACCGCTTAGCCACCTGCTGCTGCTTAGTCCCCCCTATATTAAGTTCATGCTGTTTATGGTCTATGGCTTAGGCACCTTACTAGCTTGCTCTTTCATCTTAACTCAATCCTTTTCCATTAATCTATCCTGCCACGTGGTCCATGGCTCACCTGTGTTCCTTACATGTTGCTCCTTTGGGTGGCTGGCTCGATCTGATCTGACTCCTCCCTTCCTTTCCTACCTATTCTGATTCCCCACCTACTTCTTCTACGGTGCCTGTCATGGGCCAAAACAGCTCCTTATTTAAAGATTGATATTCACAGCATACAGAAAGACATTTCCACATCAGGTGAGTGGTTCTAACATTGCTGCTTTCCCCTTCAGCAACATGGTGCCCTGGAAAATGCTCAAGAAAGGTCTTTGCCATTGGGAGCCTTTGGAGTGATAATATCTCACTCATCTCCATGTTTTTCCTTCCTAGGGATGCTGTGAAGAAGTGCTTTGCTGCGTGTCTTGCATAGTACTCTGCCGGTTTGCAGAGAGCACTGTGGATGGAAGCTGGTGGACAGTTCTGTAACTACCCTCTCAACTCTGTCTCACAGACATGTGCCTTTAACTTGCAGCAATGTGTCGCTTGCAATTTGGACATTTTTTGAGGGTTGCCTGTGAGAGCAGTCATGAATCTTAAACCGTAATGCCTTCAGCACAATGTGAGGTTCTGTGGCTAGTGTAGAGGACTCTCCCTCATGACCATTTTCTTACCGAGTTCTCACAGATCAGTCTTAGTTTAATAGCAACAGATCAGCCTCAGGAGCCACTCATTCCCAGGAGACAGCAGGAAGGTTTAGCAGAGATTATAGAGTGCAGCAGGAAGTGCAGAATTGAGAAGATTTGCCTCTCACCAAGGAAACCATTGTCACTGCCTTACACAGCATCTTCCCTGCCATGACTTGTAGGAGAACAAGCGATTCTGCTCTTCCTAAGACACTGGAGATCCTGCCCTGGATTCACTGTTCCTTTCCGTGGACTTCACATCTGGCTGTTTTCAATCACAATTGGCTATGGAATGTATTTTCTAGTGTTCAATGTGGATCCTTCTCTTGCCCTCATCCCCCATGTCTCTGCCTTGTGACTTTGGGACACTGCTTGTTTGAAAGTGAAGTAGAGGCCTAAAGTACTATTTGCTTTTGGACAAGAGCCACCAGAAAGTGAAAAGCCTTCCTGTTCCCTGCTCTGTTTATTTTTCTTCATTATTTATAAATGTTTACTTCTATTGATTTTATTTTCCGTTCTTTGCTGGAGTTGGGCCAAGAAAAGTGCATGGGAAGACAGATCCCTTGTAGGGCCAGCAGAAAGTAGGCATTCCTGCCAAGCAACTTTTCAATGCTCAGGTATTGTCACTCAGCCTGTACTGGACACTAGAAAGACCGACTTGCAGATGGCTATGTCTTGACCTGGTGCCTAATCACATACACATTGTTCTTGTGTTGGTGATCTTATCTGGTCCTCATGAGAGCCATGTGACGATGCCGGATTGTTGTCTTACTGTGCAGTCAAGGGACCGAAGCTTAGATGGGTTTCCGTGTCATCTGAAGCTTCAGCTCTGGCAGGGTCAGGCCAGAGTCTGGATGATGCCTCAGTCCCAGTCTCCTTCATGATGACATGGCTCTGGTCAAACCTGCTGTCATTGCTCATAACCCTTTCCTTGTCTCCATATACATAGCTGTACCTTTTCTGGTTTCAGCATCTCTGTCACCTGTGTCATCTAGCTTTTTAGAAGCTTCCCTCTGCATCTGTGGGATGGTCACCATCCTGTGTTCCCTTTCACCTGCTCTGTGCTTCCCAGCTATCATCAGAGTTCCTGGTAACCTAGGTCTACCCTTTGTTTTTTGTGAAAGGCCAGATCTACTCTGGCCTCTGCTTTGCCACCTCCAGACCAAAGGCAACGAGCGCTCATCTCTTTGGTTGTGGCCAGTTGCCAAACTTTGTCTTTTCTTCTGAGTTGGAGAAGAATGGATATGAATAGGCTTATTAGGGAGAAGGTTGCTCAGTCATTTCAGATTCTTTCTATGTTGTTGAAGACACCTGTGAGGCCTTCAATTTATCTTCAGTCAGGAAGGAAAAATATATGTTAGCCTCTGGCTTTGTGAGGCATGTTCATATCTGAGGAGCCTTGGGAATCAGTTCAGGTCTCAGAAGGGCTAGTTACTTATAAGTCTCCAACCATCCTGGAGTGATGCTTTGAAAGGCTGACCCCTCCATGCCGTTTTCAGTGACTGGACTTGAGTCCAAGTACATTTTAAAGATGTTTGAAGGGCTGAATAGTGCAGCAGTGTGAATGTGGGCTTAGAAAACAAGCAGATCTGGGTGTGAGCTGTGGTCCAATCACATGGTGGTGCAGATCTGGGTGTGAGCTGTGGTCCAATCACATGTTGGTGCAGATCTGGGTGTGAGCTGTGGTCCAATCACATGTTGGTGCAGATCTCTGTGTGAGCTGTGGTCCAATCACATGTTGGTTGAGTCCTTTGAAGTTACATAATATTTGGTTCCTGGGTTTCTCTGTTTCAAAATAGTGGGCTGACAAATCACGCTTGATCATTGGAGGATGTCAGTGAAAGATGACTGTATCAAGTGCTTGGTATGGGGTGAAACGGAGTCTCCACAAGACTGATGACTTCTAAAGGTGACAGAATGAATGCGTGGCCATTAATTCGTCTAACATACTTAATACTGTGCACATTGCTGTAGACTCTACCATACATTATCTAATGGAATGGTCACAGGAGCTGCCTGCCAGGCAAGAGGTACTGCCTTTTTCATCATAAAGTAGTAGCTGCCTCAGATTCTCCCACCAGCAGGGCATTGGTGAGGAGGCTCTAGGTGGGAGATCACATCTTGGATAAAAGGTGTTTGGGCCTGATTCCTAGAGCCTGTGGCCAGTTTGCCTCAACAGGTTGACTCTGGATACATTTAAGCATCTTTTGGATGATTGTCTTCCAATATCTTCCAGACTCCCAGATTTTTTTCTTTAGTTGTCTTATCCTTTGGTTGTTCTTTTTGTGTTTTTATTGGACTGTGGAAGGAAGAAATCCACTTCAAATCTGCTAAAGTCTTGTTCCAAGCCAATAGCATCCATTAAAAATTACCTAGTGAGGGAAGCTGAAGTAGAGAATCAGGGCCTCTGATGCTGGCTGTTGGTGGTCTGTAGAATGTTGCATTGTGCCGTCTGGACCAGGAGAGTGGCTTAGGGTTCTTTTAGGCCCTCTCTCCTCCCGGCTGTCTGTTGAACACTGTGAGGTGGGTGTCTGCTCACTGAGTTGTCGCTCTCATAGGCAGACAGGCTTCCCTTTTTACAGACGAAGCCCTGAGGAAGCTTTTGCTTCTATATATGGCTGCTGCTGAGACCCTAGCTCCAGGCATCCTGTCAGGGAAAGGTGAAATACCACCAGATTAAAATTGTCTCGGTGCTAGGGTGTCTATGTTACTCTCATGATGACTTTTTGGATTAAGTGCCACCACCTACATAGTCCCTGTAGGATGAGAGAGCAAAATAAAATTAAAATCAAGAAATGCATTCCACATAAAAATTACCTTTTAATGATCCATTAGAATAGATAATCGGCTGGGTAGTATCAGAAACAGATGTGGAAGGCGTGGCTGGTTGGCTTTTGTTTTTGATATCCCATGAGTGACAAGTGTTACAATCTGTGGGATGAGGCTTGTAAAGTGGAATGGGTAACGAAGGTGCACCCCAGAGCTGTGGATTTCCTTTCTATTGGGCATCTCATGGCCACTCTTCTGTTCACTCTTCCTCCAGTAATGTTTCCTTAGAATCAGTACACATTACATTCACAACCAGGCCTAAAACTTATTTTCAGCTCAAAGAAAAAGAAAAAAAGTGTTTAAAACAGTATAAAGATGTTTGCTAAACTTTGCAGCAGTTTTTTGTTTTGTTTTTAATGTTCAAGTCTCTATTTTTGGAAGTTAATATGTGCTATAGCTTACAGACAGTATCCTTTTGAAAGTGAATGGACCTTAGCTGAAACTTAGTGCAGATATACATCCGAGTAACTCTTCGTATCTAGAAGTCCAAACTGCTTAGGAAGTTTTATTGAAAAGGTTGCCGAGGAGGTGATCATGAAGTACCTGCCAATTCATAATTTTATGATGTTCTGAGAACTTGTGTATTGTTAGGCTAGTGAAGGAGGACGTTGAGGATGTGCAGTGGGGTTTGTTTGGTCTCAGCCCAGGGTGGGAATATAGTTCCATCTTGTATATTTCCACTCCTGCTGTGATGGATGGGTGACACTTCAAAGTGGCTACTGCTTAAGCTTTGCCGTCAGCTTGTCAGGTTTTCGTTGCAATGTGGCAAATGGTAAGTAGCAGATCCTTCATTAATACAAGCTGAGAGCATAAATTGACATCTGTTCTAATAGGAGCTAGTAACTGACAGCCTGGCTTGGACATGTACAGAATGATTTCTGCAGGTTGGCTCATCTGAAACCAAAGAAAAATATGTCCAGTAGAAAGACTGAGAGGTCAGCTCATGGCATCATAGCAAACCATAATGTATCTGTGTACTCGGTATAATAATGCCACTACATGTGCCTTCATAGCATGCATGGAGTCGTGGGTTCAGTCTCTGCAAGTGCATCCACTTGTCTTGGAGGTACATGTCTATAGGCCCAGTACTTGGCGGGCAGAGGTGGTAGGATCTGGAGTATATTAGACCCTATCTTAAAAAGTAAGAAAAATCAAATGAAGTCTCATGTTTAGGCCCACTCACACAGCTTTTATCTGTTAAATGTTCAACTTTTCCCCTGGCCTTTTCCACTGTGTTTGCTTATCTTAATTAAGGAAAGAAAAAAAATAGCCCCCTTAACTCTGTCCTTTGCAATTTTATTGGGAAGTTGATAGTGAGGGTGCACAGAAGCCTAGGATGAAGGCACATTTATCCTGTGGCTTTGAGCACTTGGGCACACTCCTCAGCAGTAAAACCGAATCCAACATGCCTATGGTGGATTTCTATGCCTTCAGAATATCATACCTATTCTAATACAGTGGACTTTAATGAAACAAGTTTTATAATTGTGTAGGTGTCATTGATTTTGAATGTTACTGATTGCATAAATGAATTTTTATATATAAAATACATGCTTGAATACTGCCTTTTCTGTCTGGAGGATCTATTTCATATAATGTTTTCTATTTACTAACTTGTTTCAAAGAGAAAGTGTTGTATGAGGGAGCTTTCTCTCCCTTGCACAGTTATTTTTTCCCTTTTTCTTTTTTTCAATAAATGGCAGTAGCATCATGGTCTTTAACAAATCTACTGTTGTCCTTTATTCATGTCTATTCCTCTGGGGCTCACTGAACCAAACAACTATAAGATGCTGTCTTAGTGCGTAGCATACAATGTAGATATGTTAAGCTCCTTACCCCCATAAACACACACAGCTGCTATATTGTCTTTTTCTCAAAAGAATTAGAGCTTAAAGTTGATCTAAGGACCATCAGCATTGATCTCTTTCTGTCAGTGAATGTGTGACCAGCAACCTCATGCTACCATCATTACCCCTCAAACCATGAGCAAGCCTTTCCCGAGGAAGGTGCTTCTCAGTCACAATAGTGCTAAAAGGAACCGGCATACAAGACAAGGTGAATCTTCAAAAGAGCATGTTTCATCTATGGAATGTACAGACCTTGGGAGATAGGTACAATGCCGGGGAAGATTCCAGAAGGTTGCTAATAAAGGAAGAACGGCTCAGAAGTCAAGAAATTTAAGACCAGTTTCTGGAGAGAAAGGGAGCAATATGAAGAAAACGGTCAGCAAAGTAGACGAGAAGGTCAGAGACCCAGCAGAGAAGGCAACAAGGAGGAGAAGTTGGTAAGGAAACTGGAAACAAAACTACAAACTAAACGTAAAACAATGGACTTTCCACAGATTGGACCACATAGAAAGATGAATATTGGGGATGGAGGACAAGATGGAGGAAGCACTTCATTCAAACAATGGCCACAGTGCCCATAACTCAGGGTTATAATAAAGATGCCAAACCTGAAAATCTAGGACCGAAGAAGCATAAACACTGAGGCTTAAAGAATTAGTCAATGAAGTTACAGCAGAAAATCCCCAAATCTAGAGAAATGGATACCAAATAAAAGAGCTATTTAGAAAGCCATAAACATTACCAGAGAACAATTTTTTTCACAATAGTTCATATAATAAAAGCAAGGCAAGTAAACATTAACATTAAAATCAGTAAGGAAAACACCAACCCACCCACAAATGCAAAAAGATCTCAGAATAGCAGCAGCACTCTGGTCAGCAACTCTAAGCACCAAGAAAATACGGGCTTGTTATATATCAAGCCCTGAAAGTAAATAATTAGCAACCGAGATTGCTACAGCCAGGTGAGGTTGTTTGAATAAGTGTTTCCATAAACCGCTATATTCGAGCACTTACTTGGTCCATAGTGAGAGTGATGTTTAGAGAGGCTATGGTACTTCTAGAACTTGCTGTAGCAAGTATGTCACTGAGGGCAGGCTTTAAGGGTTTATAACTATTTCACACTTTCTATTCTTTCCCTGTTTTCTTTATGTGAAGCAAAGTGTGATTGGCCAACTTCCTGCCATGCTTATCCAGTTATGACGGACATCTACCCCTTTCAAACCATTAGCCAAAATAAACTTATTTAAATTGCTCTTTGATCAAGATATATTATCATAGCAACAGAAAAGTAACGAACACACCACACCTTCTTTGAATGGTGGAAAAACAGAACATTTCAAGATGAGCAGAGTCTCAAGCAATTCTTGATCACCAATCCATGGCAGAACCAAATTAAATACTGTACACAGAAAGTGTCGATCATTGAGGTCACAGGAAAGAATGTCATGAGAAAAGCTGACAAAGGAGAATTAGCAAAGAATCTATCATGTCTAACACAGTAAACTAGGAGACACATATATAGCGAATAGGGTTAAGAACAAATAATGACCCAACCAGAAAAACATGCAATAAAACTATAAGAATTAGTAAAGCATTCTTCAATGTAAACACCTTCAACTTCCAACCAAGAGACACAGACTGACTAGCAAGACCGAAAAACTAGATCTATTTGTTGTCTTCAAGAAATGTACTCCATGGATGATCCTGGGTCAAAGGATGGAACATGGAAAAAAAATAAGTTGTGGGATTATGTTACGTTGTAAATATTTGTCCCTCCTACTGGTTTAATAAAAAGCTGATTGGCTAGAGTCAGACAAGAAGTGTGGGTGGGGCTACCAGACTAAGAAAACTCTGGGAAGGAGAAGAACAGAGCAGAGAAGCCAGAGAGAAAACATGATGAGCAGTTGCAGAGGAAAGAAGGAAAGTTGAAATGCTTCTCTGAGAAACGGTATCGAGCTGCATGGCTAAACAAGAGAAGAATCATGGGTTAGTTTAAGAGTAAAGAGCAAGTAATATGCCTGGGCTCCAGGTCAGTCAGCATAAAATTAATGTGTCTGTGTGTTTCTGTTGGACTGCGGGTCTGTGGGTCTGGACCACAGGCCGGACAGGCCAGAAACTCACTACTGCAAGAATCCAAAAAGAAACTGGACTAGATGCAAGCCAAAATTAGAAGAGATAAACAAGGTCACTAGATATTAATAAAGGGGATCAAGAAGTTATAATTATAAATACATATGCATCCAATAATGGGCCTTCTAATTTCATAAAGAGTAATGGGCATAAAAGATCAGATAGATTCTAACACAATGGTAGTGGCTTCAATGCTCTACTTTCATCTTCAGATTGGTAGGCCATCCAATCTAAACACCAGAGAAACCTCAGAGTTAAACCCTATAGGTTAAGTGGACTTAACAATACTATAGAATATGCTAGGCAATAGATAGAATTGCACATTCTCAGCATCCCTGAGCACATTTTAAAAAATAGATAATGAAAATAATCCTTTTATCTTGAAGAATAAGACTACAAGTCAATAGAGAAACTACATACATAGAGTGAGCAATAATTTTCTGAGTGACCAATGGGCCGCTGAAGAAATCAGGGAAGAAGGTTAAAGTCCTAGAATCAAAGGAAGATGAAAGCAAACGTGCCAGAATCCTTGGGATACAGCTAAGGCAGTTCTAAGAGGAAGGTTAGAGCTATATATATGCTCCAGAAAGAGCTCACATAGATAAGAGAGTAATTCAGATTATAAAACAGTTAGTGGCAAGAAGTAATAAAGACCAGGGCAGAAATGAGTGAAATGGAGGAATGAACTGTTGACTCAATCAAGCATTATGAAAAAAATGAACTAGATTGACAAAACCTCATTCAAGCACACACAGACTCAAGCATGCACACACATACATGCACACATGCACACATCAGAGACAGAGAGACAGACCAAATCAATAAAATTAGAGATAGAAATAGATTCCGGTGAAATATAATCACTTAGTATTACTTTGAAAACATTTTTTAAAAGACCCTGGAAATTTAGAAGAAATAGAAACCTTTCTAGATACACATGACCTACTAAAATTAAACCAAGAGGACACACCTTAAAAATTCATAGCAGGTAATGAGAGTGAAGCAATAATGAGACGTCTCCCCACAAAGAATAGCCGAGACCAGATAGACTCATTTTACACAGACATCATCATCCTGAGACCGAAGTTAGATACGGACACACACACACACACGCACACGCACACGCACATGCACACACGCACGCACACACCCCAAATTTCCCTGACGCGTATACATGCAAAAGTTCTCATAAGTTTTCTTTTCCCGATTGAATCCAAGAACACATTAAGATGATCATACACATGACAAAGCTACCTTCACCCTAAGGATGAAAGTTGGTTTCAACAAATGCAAATCATTAAGTGTGATTCTAATACATAAGGGACTGAAGGGCAGAGACTGCTTTGTCATCTCAATCAATGCAGGAAGGACCTTTGACAGGTCCAGCATCTTATGAGAAACCCTCCAAAAGTAGGAATAGGAAGAACATATTTGAGTATTCTAATTCCTGATCCTCCCGCCTCGCCCTTTGGAGTGCTGGGATCAGACCACCATACCTGACCATACCTGTCTCCTCTTGTGGTTTGTAGCTGAACATTTTTTATGATTTCAGTTTCTCTACTTGGTAGCGGTGCCATTTCTTGGTCTCTCCTTATTCCTCTCTATTTCCCAAATATATTTATGACTGATGCAAATTAAAATTTAAATAAAAACATTGTAGGAAGAGGTTTCTGGCCCAGACTTCTTTCTGGCCTAGCCTCAAGGTTTTGGCCCGCAGACTCACAGATCCACAGAGACACACAGACGCTTACAATATTTTAGGCTGATCGGCCTAAGGCCCAGGCATATAACTCGCTAACTCTTTACCCTTATCCTGTTCTGCCATGCGGCTCGGTACCTTTTCTCAGAGCAGCATAGTTGTCCTCTCTTCTTCTGGCTTCTCTCTGGCATTCTACTCTGTTCTTCCAGTTCCTAGAGTTTTCCTAGTCTGGTAGCCCCGCCCACACTTCCTGTCTGCCTTGGGCCAATCAGCACTTTTTATTAAATGAATGGGTGGGACAATTATTTACAATGGAACAACATAATCCCCCTATAAAACATAGAGTGTAAATTCTTTGTATTCGTAAATACTAGTAAAATAATCCTAACCCGAACCTCTTAACTCTGTGCCTTTCTGCCATTCTTTTCATTGACATATCCATACGCCTTGTCTTCATAGCTCCTTCATTGTTTCATTTTGTGCTGATTGGCTCCCCTCTTCGTTTTTTTTTTTTTTTTTTCTTTTTCTTTTTTTGGTTTGTTTTTTGAGGTAGGGTTTCTCTGTGTAGCCCTGGCTGGCTGTTCCGGAACTCTCTCTGTAGACCAGACTAGCCTCGAACTCACAGAGATCCAACACTGCCTCTGCCTCCCAAGTGCTGGAGTTAAAGATGTGCAGCTCTACCACTGCCCCACCTTTCCAATAGTAGTGAAAATTGTGTATTATTGGAGCATTCTGTGTTAATTACCATGGATAACACTACATACATCTTTCCTACATCAAGGCGCTGTGCTCACTCGTCTTTCTCCTCAGATACTTGGCAGATTCCATTTTGCTTTGACTTCATCACCTCTTCCCAGTTTCTATGTCATTGTTTTCAAGTATTTTTATTCAACATATACTTAAGTCTAATTAGGACTGTTGCTGGGCACAGGAAATGGAGTTTTAATTGTTCCCCATTTCTTCTTATTCCTCTGATGCTTAATTGGAGATAATTTTCCTTTTGACTGAAGAACACACTGTATTATTTCCTGTAGTACAAGTCTTGCTGGTGGCAAATTGTTCTTTAAAAAAAAAAAAAGCCACACATCTGTTTATTTACTTAGTACATCACCTAACACAGAGAAGACACTTAAAATATTTGCTGAATGGATCAAAATGTAAATATGCAAATATGTAAATGACTCTGAGTGTACAGATGGCCTGCAGACACAGATTTGTTTTTCTGTAGATAAGACTGAAGCTTTCTTGGCTCTTATGCCCTTTTAATGAACACAAAGCTTCCTTTCCCCATATCTCATGCCTTCACTTGCCTTTAGTGTGAGTATTTCCTGGTTTAGCTGCAAAGGTGTGGTAGATAGATGTGTAATAGCAACTGCAGGGGAGCCAAGTTCTTTTCCTCACATAGAGGACCGGATGTATGTATTTCTTCTTTTAAAAATTTTATGTGTGAGAGTCTGTAGCCTGCATGTGTGTATATGTACCGCATGTGTGTATATGTACCGCATGTGTGTATATGTACCGCATGTGTGTATATGTACCGCATGTGTGTATATGTACCGCATGTGTGTATATGTACCGCATGTGTGTATATGTACCGCATGTGTGTATATGTACCGCATGTGTGTATATGTACCGCATGTGTGTATATGTACCGCATGTGTGTATATGTACCGCATGTGTGTATATGTACCGCATGTGTGTATATGTACTGCATGTGTGTATATGTACCGCATGTGTGTATGTGTACCGCATGTCCACAGAGGCTGGAGGAGGGCACCAGACCCCTGGATCTGGAGTTATAGGTGTTTGTGAGCTTCCATGTGAGTGTTGGGAACAGAACCTGGGTTCTCTGCAAGAACAGTGAGTGCTCTTGCCTACTGAGCCATCTGTAGCTCCCAATCCTGCTTGTCATTGTTAGATTACACCGGAGATTTAGAATGATGTTCTCGTAGACACCTGGAAACTCAGCAGAAAAAAAATTTTGTGGGATGCTTCTGTTGAAACATAATAGGCATTTGGGAGTTTGATGAGTAGTTAGTTTGCTGATGGCTTGCAAAATCTAACCTTCAGAAAGGATGCATGGGAGGTTATCTTAAAGGGTTATCTTAAAGGCTCCTATGACATTGTATTGGAAGTGACCTTAGACACTAATGAAAGAATAATCCTTCCCAAATCACCCCAAAGCTAGTAATCCCCTGGGTTGCATGTTGGTGATTAAAAAAGAAAGGTAAGAACAGATGTCTTTTTGTTCAGCTTAATTCTGTCCAGGTACCTGGGTGGGTGTTAATTTCCTGGTGGCTCTGGCTGAGAGAAAGGGAGGTGTTAGGTTTCTTCAGGGACTGAATGTGCAGACGTGAATTCTGCCTGGTGTGTGCTTGGGGAGCAGCACAGTTCAGGGGAGCTCAAGCTTGTGGGCTCAGGTTGCGTGCCTTTTAATTTCTGTCCTTTAAACACATGGGCCACTATGTGCCTCAGGACATGGCAGTACTATCAGGTGTCAGCTCGACAGCACACTTTAATTAACAGTGCATCACCTCACCCCCACCTCCAACAATGAGCCCTGCTGCGCCTGTGAGGCGAAAAGTCAAGTTGTCAGGCAAAGGAGCAACAACACCTTCACCTTGACCTGCCACATTATTTGCCTCTGTCTGTCTGTCTGTCTGTCTGTCTGTCTGTCTGTCTGTCTCTCATCTATCTATATCTATATCTATCTATCTATCTATCTATCTATCTATCTATCTATCTATCTATCTATCTCTTATTTATCAATCATCTATATACATCTCTGTCTCTCTGCTTGTCTGTCGCTCAGCTGTCTTTCTATTTATCTATATATCTACCTACCTATCATCTATCTACTATCATCTATCTATTTATCTCTCTATATGTCTATCTATCAATCATCTATCTGTCTGCCTGTCTGCCCGTCTGCCTGTCTGCTTGTCTGTCTGTCTGCCTGCCTGCCTATCTGTCTGTCTAGGCAGCAGGCAGTAGTGCTGCTGTAGTAGTAGCTGAGACCTTACAGCCTTACTAGCAAGTAGGAGGCAGAGAGAGAGAATTGGGAATGGTGTGGGACTTTGAAACCCCAAAGCCCACCCTTAGTGATACACCTTAAATGTACCATGTAAAGCCTGGAGCAGGGAACCAAGCTACACTTTTTCCAGACTTTAGACCCATAGAAATGGTGAGACAACAAAGGATGTTGCTTTAGGCTCCACATTTGTAGCAAATTGTAAGGAATCAGTAACAACAACAATATTACCCCGCAACAATCCATATCATCACTAACTCAGCTTCTAATTCTCTCTCAAGGTTAGCGTACATCTCAACAAAAGCCAAACAACATCACTTTTATTTTATTGTCTTTTTCTTTTGAGTAACTTTGAATTCTAGGAAGAGCACAGGCTTGAAGGGCAATCCCTACCACAGTGAAGACAATTATCCTGGAGAGTGAGGCTATGCACGACTTGTTTCATTTAATACGTTCTCCCAGTTTCTCCTATTTTGTTGTAAATTATAGACTTGTAATTTTTTATGGCAGAAAAGGGTTCCACTGTACATATGTGCCACATTAGAAAACATCCATTTATCAGTTAATCCAACATCTCTTCATGATAAAAGTCCTAGAGATGCAGGGGACATATCTCAACATAATAAAACCAATGTACAGCAACCCCACAGTCAGCATTATGCTAAATAAGAAAATTCGAATTTTTCACTAATGTCCCGAACAAGATAAGGATGTCCACTCTGTCCATTCCTGCTCAATATGATGCTTGAAGTCTGAGCTATGCTACCAATTAGAGAGATGAAGGAGATAAAGATAAATAGGAGAAGAGAAAGTAAAAGTATACTTATTTGTAGATGACATGATTCTCTACCTAAAAGACTGTAAAGAATGCATCAGAACGCATTCAGCAGGGAAATACAGACTAGAAACAGTGATTTCCCAAACTGAAGTGTGGCTGTGCTTAGCTCCCATCTTCCTCTCTCACTGGCTCAGGAAATGGACTAACTATTCGTGTTGGACTCTTGGTTCCCTCATATCCAGTTCAGCACTGCTCAGCCTATCTACTTTGCCTGCTACCAGGTCCCTGCTTGGCCCAAGCTACCACTGACATCTTAGGGCTCTTCTTCTGGAGACTCTTATCCTAACTTTCCCTGGGTCCCTTTCAGTCGCTGCTGAAATAACCTTCTTAGAGAAACCTTTCTACAGCACAGCATCGAACCAGGATCCCTTCATCTTGCATTATGCAGTTTCTTCACCCTTTTTACATCCTCTTCATGTTCCTACCATGGTTGACAATCTACATCAAGTCACTTCTTTCCTTTAGACTGGTACTTCTCTGAAGATGCTGCTTCTGTCCTCCATCACTCCTGTGTAGCATTTAGTGGGTAATTTGTGTGTGGCGTCCTCCACATTCAGACTTCTTCCCTAACCTTTCTGCTTTCGTTTTCCCATTGTTGTGACATTCTCTTTTCTTTTATAACAAGAAAAACCTGCACCCCAGAATCTACTGGGGATTGGAGTATTTCAGCTCCCTTGGGTTGCTTCCTCCCTGGCTTCCACCTTCCCAGATTCTAGCACTGTGTTGTAACGTTAGTAAAAGGAAATGCTTCTACTCATTGCATCCTCTCAGGAAATAAGCGATCCACCCTGGGAAGACAGCATTGGCCATGACTGTCCAAAAGGGAACTGGATACTTTTTGGGGAAACAAGAATTATTATCACTCTGCCTAATGATATACCAAGTTGATTTTCACATTATTCTCTTAGAATAATTTGGTACCAACTACTCCCCCCCCCCACCCCCTTCACTAGGACTGGAGATAAGAGAAAGTAGGATTCTGGATTCTAGGGAGGAAGGTCAAAGTTCAAAGCTCTCCTGCTTGTTGAAGATGAAAAGGACCTTTGAGGTGGGTAGGGTGTGACTGTGGATGGGGACAGCCAGGAGACAGATAACCAGAGGAACACCCCTCCCCCCCCAGGGCAAAGAGGTCCTTCCCGCCTTTCTTTCTTCCTGACTTCAGCTTCTCCGGCAGAGCACAGAGAGAAGCTTCCTTTATTCTCAGGTCTTGTATCTTGGCACAGAGCCCTTGCCCTTGAGCATAGACCACTCTTCTCTACAGGGCTTCAGCATCTGTCCAAGTTGCTAGCACAGGACCGAGGGAGTTCAACAGATTACTCCATCAGGACGGTTCAGCCGGGCAGCAAGTTTGTTGCCTCCCCACACCCCCTCCTTTTCTATAGGTGCCATATGCACAATTTATACACACACACATTATTTGCCTGACTGTTGCAGTCTGGGCCTGGAATAATTTTAATTAACAGGAAAATGGTCCTCAATACACCGATTAGACCTCTTCAGGTACAACAAGATAAAAGCCTGATAATTTGGATGGAGTACTCTTCTTAAACGTCTACTGTAGGCACGGCAGCCAATGGGAAAGCCAGGCTGACTCCCACCTGACTCAGTGAGTAATTAAGAGAGGGCCTTTTCTTCTGCACCTCTCCCGCTCTTCCACCACCCTGCTCCCCAACTGAAGCTTAACAGGTTGGCTGTCTAATTTGGAGACTTTCAGGGGTGTCATGCTAGAAGCTTAAGCAAGAACCAAAGCATCTTCTACTTTCAGACATTGACCAGCTGGGGTGGAAAAGCCAGCAAGTGAGGGGTGGAAGGAACTGGAAGCAAAGAAGGTGGGAACGGCGCTCAGCAAAGTTTGAGGAGGCCTGTGGCCATGAGTGAGCTGGGCATGCAGAAGGCTGGTGAAGGCACTGTGTCTCGCCTGCTCAATGTGGTGGAGAGTGAGCTTCAGGCAGGGAGAGAGAAGGGAGATCCCACGGAGAAGCAACTTCAGATCATTCTGGAGGATGCCCCACTCTGGCAGAGATTCAAGGAAGTCACTAATGAAATGATCGTGACCAAGAATGGCAGGTGAGTTTGTCTGCAATCTGCTTGTGCCTGCCTTGGGTTGGCGAGGAAGGTAGGACACCTTTAGTACTGATGGAGCTGCTACTCTCTGCATTCAGAGACACCTTAAAGAAATGTGGTTTCAGCTGGCTGTCATGCAGTCAACGTAGGTCATTTCTCTGAGATCACCAGAGCAGTGGAAAATGGGGCCGCTTGTCTTACAAGCATATTAAATGGGGGGGGGTACTGTATAGGGGAGACATGCTTCATGCACTGGGAAGTGGACTTAACTATCAGAAACTGGTGTTAATTTTTGACTGATTGTGTACCCTGGACGTGAGCACAGCCCTGTTCAGATAATGTGAAAGTCCATTTTATTTGGAGACTGGACAGTTTCCTTTAATGCACAGCTAACTTGTCAGATAATTTTAATTAGTTGATGGTTCGGACGGAGGGGGCATATTTAGCCATATTGCCTATCCTTCCACCCGCTTCCTCGAGGGTGAATATTCAATTATGGTTGTGTGTTTGTGACTACGTGAAAGCTGGCCTGGTAACAGTGAATGGAGCCGTAATACCCTGTCTCAGGGAAGAGAAGTTTTCTTCGTTTACCCCTCCTGAAAAGAGTGGGGATTATAGGCATGGTCCTCTGCTGGCATTTCTCAGATTCTGTGAAGTTGAGTGCGCTAAGGGGCTTCTGAGACAATCTTAAAAGCTTGCACTTAGCAAAGGAGATACAGAGACTCGCTGCTCAGCCACACTGACTCCCGATATGGTGCTCACATATCTTTTGGTACCACAGGCACAAAAGCAGGAAACACTGAGGGACATTTGCAGTAGCGTTGGTAGAACCAAGACTCTTATTCTGACACCTTTAGGGAAATTCCGATTATAGAGAAAAGTTGAAGCCAGCTGAACTTCTGGCTGGCTTTGTTCTTGAGTCAAGAGCTTCAGTTCCTGATGCTTTCTAGTTGTGAATAAGACACTGATGTGAAATGAGCTATCCCTTGTACAGCTGGAAGAATTATGAACCCACGAGCCTTTGTGTGACAGTAAACTGCCTTGTGAGTCAAAGTTATACTGTAAATAAACACATTTTATAAACTTCGATTACAGCATAGTGAAGCTGTCAACCTTGTGTGGTAATGACATTTTTTCTTCCTAAACAGACCCCATATGTGTGCTATAAAAATTTTATTGCTTTGAGTATTTGAAATTTTAACTTTCCCTGTTAAATTTTTTGGCAGAAAATATTTTTTAGCTCTAAAGAATTACTCCAGATTCCTAACTGGATTTGTTCTCTTTCAAAGATGAGTAAGGACACAATTGTAAAAAATCATGTCTGGTTGTGGATGGCTTGTTTGTGCTTTATTGTTATGTAATCACACTGGTACCTAGATTCCATTATTTGGCCATTAAATGGCCCTTTAAATAAGTACAACCAATGGATCAAATATGGTTCACGAATTTTATTAAAGGCAATAGAAGTCTTTGAGACATTATTTAATCCAGTTTGATAGTAAATTATAGCGGAATGTACCTTTGCCATTTGAAGAGTGTTCCTTTACTGTTTTTTTTAAACTTCAGTAAAAATTTCTTTTAATATTTAGAATTTAAAATTATTTACATTTAAAGTCATTCCTATTAATTATGTGAAAATTATTCTTTATGGAAACAGTGCACTTATGGACAAAGTGGTTCTTGGTTATGACTGAAATCTTTTTCTTAAATTACCTTAAGTCTGCTGAGCCTTAGGGTAGAGATCTCGTTAGAAGTTGGGCAGCTTAACCCTGTAGGTAACAAGGGGAAGAAACTGCTGTGGTAATGTTGACCTGAGCTTGCTCAGGACCTGCTCTCATGCTCTGTGGGTTTTCACGATTTTAGTAGACCTTATTGTTTTTACCACTGGCCACAGCTTTCCAGTTTTATCATTTCCTTCTCCATTCCTCCTTCCCTTCACCTCACCATCTCTTCCCCCATGTCTCCCTTTTACCCACTCTTTTCTGCCCAGGCCTGTGTCTTCTCCAATTCCTGGTTCCAAACTGCTTCCTCAGCGGGTGAATTGGCAGCCCTTCTGCATGGCAAAGCTGCTTTACTGCCTGGTTCTGGGAGCCACTGAGTTTTCCAGATGCTTTGGTTGGATCAGTGAGCTAAGTCTTAAGCAGGCATGCTCCCATGGTTCCCCTTTCTCTTCGTTCTGCTTTTCTCCCCAGTACAAATTAAACAACAACCACGCTTTGGCTGTTTGTTTTGGATAAATTTCAGATACAGGAGAATATAACACTTCAAGCCTGTTCTTACTTTACACCTGCGCTTTAAGCTAGGAATTTATATGTTAGGTTGTAGAAAGAAAAATTCAGTTCCAACTATGTAACTAAATTAACTGTCTTCTCCTCCTCCCACCTTGCTCCTCTTTTGTTTTTTATTTGTGATGTTTTCCTTTCTACATTTCTCCTTATCATTCCCTCCCTCCCTTTCTTCCTTATTCTTTCCAGTACCAGAGACTGCCTACATACCAGGCAAGTGATGTAATATTGAGCTTTTGAAGGCTCTCCCACATCCCCAGCCCTCCTTTAAAGGGTCTCACTAAGCTGCCCAGGCTGGCCTTGAGTTTTTCTCTCTCCTGAGTAGCCGAAACAGTAGCTTGTGAGCAGAGACCCAATGTAGCTGTTTCCTTAACCTATCGACATCTCCACCTGAGAGGCAAGTGCTGTATTTCACGTATATTTAATGTAGTTTGAGTTAGTTAAATTTTCCTTGCAGAGATTTTAAGAGTTTGAAGCATTTTCTGACATATCTGGTGCTTATGGACTATCATAAATAAGATCTGGGAATGTAGGGTTGGACTCTGTTGCTAAGTCGGGGGTGCTAGCGATGCTCAGCTCCTGCTAGCAGTTTCCAGTGAGGGAGAGAAAGCAAAGTTTAAACCCCAGTCAGGTTCATCTCCGTGTCTGGGAAGCCCAGGAATTATCTTCTCTACATCTTATAACCTCAAGTGAAGAGGATAATAGGCATCTATATAATCTGCTTCTAACCGGACACCACTGCTTTCCTTCTGATTTATATGTGATTGACAACTGCAGCCAAGCTTATGCTTGCTCACTTTCATGCATTGACATTCATGCACCATGTGTTTTATCACACACACACACACACACACACACACACACACACACACACACACACACACACACACACCTCTTAACCCTGACAGCTCTAGTGAGCTTTGGTGAGGATGTGAAGGATGAGTTTTTTGAGGTCCTGACTCGCCTTGGACCACCTCTGTTTTTCCCTCCTTGCAAACTCGGTCTCCCGGCTTCTCCTTTTCTTCTGTAGCCCTCAGGCCTGCTGGCTTCTTCCAGCAGGGGTATCTCCCAGGATTGCTGTTGGGGAAATAAAACTGAACAGCGAGTTTCACAGCAAAATCAAAGCCAAGTTTGTAGGTAAAACTCAGTACCCATGACCCATCAAGCATGGTGTTTGGGGATGGGTTGCTTACATTCTCTCTTCTTTCTCTCTCTATCACCCTCTCTTTTGCTTTGAGAAGACTCTTCTTCAAACATAAATTAAGTGCTGGTAATTTGTGAATTAGAGGCTGATTCATGTTTTTCCAAACTCCTCAAAGACTCTCAACCCTTCCTCTTTGTGCTTAGTCATGCTTTGGGGGAAAAGGGAAGAAAAAAAATTACATTGAATAGAAGTGGATTTCATCCCTGATAACAAAACCTTGCTATGAATGATGAGTCCAGGCCGTAGATGATGTATCAAGATCACGAATGGTGAGTCAATACAAAGAAGAGGAAGTGGGTGATGAGGTGGCTAAGAGGGAGGTCTGGTCTGGTTCTAAGACCTTTGGCAAGCTGACGAATGTATCCATTCCTCACTGTGATAATAGAAATTACAATCACATGGCATTGCTTAGTTCATTCATGTGGTGATCTCATTATAAAGTTC
This sequence comes from Phyllotis vaccarum, assembly GCA_033318265.1. Classification (NCBI taxonomy): domain Eukaryota; kingdom Metazoa; phylum Chordata; class Mammalia; order Rodentia; family Cricetidae; genus Phyllotis; species Phyllotis vaccarum. The sequence continues at coordinate 28,664,664 of JARWLC010000017.1, forward strand.
TTGGCCAATGGATCACTAAAGGGCATAAAACAGCTAACCGTTCATCAGTTTTCACATAAGACTTTTTTTCCAAGCTTATTTACTTAATTGATAGCATTATTGTTTGATGTGATTCATATAGCACATTGCTCACACATTTAAGGCATACAGTTGGATGGGTCTAGCATATTCACAGAATTGTGAACCTTTCTCCACAATTGATCTTTAGAACATTTCATTGCATTCTCCCCACCAAAGAATCCTATATCTCTCAGCCATCAGTGACCCATTAGTTTGCTTTCTGCTTCTGAAGATTTATTATGCCGGTCATTTCATACATTTGAACCATACAATATGTGATTCTTTGTGAAAATTTTTCACTTAACCGGGTGTTTTCGGGTTCATGCATATTGTAGAATGCAGTAGTACCACAGACCATTAGTGACCAAATTACACCCCATCATACGGATGAAACATATTTTGCATCTGTTTACCATTCAGTGGATCTGTCTGTTTTTGTAATAATGCTGCTGTGGCATATGTATAATCATGTTTTTTTTTCATCCTTCCTGCATACATTCGTAGGAATGGAATTGCAAGATTGAACAGTAATGCCAACAGACCATTTTCCAAAGGAATGGTACCATTTTATATCCTCCACGGCGGTGGGAGGGGGCTCCAGTCTCTCCATGCTCACTCTTGCTTGCTTTTCTACTGCATTCATCCTTGAAGGTGTGAAGTGACATCCTGTGTGGGTTTCTAGGATGGCTGGTGATGCTGAGCAGCTACGTGTGCAGTGTGGTTTCTTTGCAATATCAAGTATATCTGAATTTAGAAAGAAGGGAGAAATCAAATCCCATTATGGGTTTCTTCTTTGTGATTTCGACCTCACACAATAGAGTCGAGAGTCTTAGAAGGATGTGCTCAAACCTATTGGAACACCCTATGGGGATGTTTCCTGCTCTTTGCTCTAGCAGAGGCGGTTTTCTCTTTTAGTTCTCAGATGACGGGCTAATCGGAACCTTGGAGCCTCTGTACTAAAACAGGTGTGTAGTAATGTCTCCTTGTGCTGAAGGAAGAGTTCAATGATGTGTAACATATGCTCACCCCTGGGTGCGTATGGTAACTGTTATCATTGGAAGTGGACCTTGCATTACGTTATGTTATCTTGTTGACGGTGAGAACTATACAAAAACTTCCAGTGTTTGGTATTTTACTGTCTTCTTGAGCAGTCATATCATTCTGTGCTCAGTATGAGGGAACAGATATGCTTTGTAGATTTTGCTCTTACTTAAAATAACATGTTACAGACACTACATATCCTCATGGTACTTTTAAACTTTAGTTCACAAAGCAACAATTTATTTGTCACACTTATGCTTTTTAAAAATTTTATTTTTATAAGACAGGGTCTTGCTATGTAGTCCTGGCTGGCATGGAGCTCACCATGTAGATCAGGCTGGTTTTGAATTCATAGGAACCCATATGCCTCTGTCTCTCAAGTGTAACTATTTCCTCCACTTTGCCTCTGCCACTATTATTGAGGGGCCACACTTCATTCCTGCTGGGTTTTTAATAATGTAAAATAAAGAAGAAAATAAGAACAAACCCCAAATGTATCACGTTAGAGAAAGCCTGGAACCAGAGGACAGAGACCACTTACAACCATACCTCCTGGGAACAAGCTGTCTTCCCAACTGCTAAAATGGCTTTATGGATCTCTAAGTCATCCCTCTGGTGTCCATGTTTATGTTTATGTGCAAATGAGATCTGTGTGTTCAGTAACTCTCTTGTCTACACTGGGCCATACTATTAAAATAATTGAAAATGTTAAATACGCAGAGAAAAGGAATGCTTCAATCTGATGTCAAGAGAAAATAAATTATGTGGTGATATATTTATAATTAATAAAATCAGCCTAGGATGTCAGAGAAGAGACTCACCCACAATCAGGCCACGAAAGCCAGGTGATGGTGGCACCATTAGTCCCAGCACTTGTGAGACAGAGACAAATGGATCTCTGTGAGTTCAAGGTCAGCCTGGTCTACCCAGTGAGTTCCAGGACAGTCAGGACTATTACACAGAAAACCCCATCTCAGAAACAAACAAACAAAAGAATTAAAAATAAATAATCACCACAAATGGAGGAAAACCCTCTCTATTGCTCCTATTAAGAAAAGAACAGAAGGAAGCAGATCAGGGTAATGCTACGTCATTAGCCTTCCTGGTGACCTGATGGAGAAGTCGTTTTGAGTAGGGGAGCAATGTAGGAATGAGGTTTTCAGCTAAGAGTATGGGTTGGGAACATGTTCTATGATACATTTTCTCCCCTAGACATTTTATTCTGATGTACATACTTCATCTTATTGACTGAAACTCACATCACAACAGACAGCTTTATAAAGTCGCAGGAACTCAGTGAGGAGCTTATTGTGAAATGTTTATTCCTATACCTGGTGAATGTGCTAAGTATTGACACTCTGCCCTTAGACTCATGACCTCCAGCTGGCCAGTCCTGCTTCTGTTCTAGAATCTTACCTTGGGTCACTTTGGACACTGGAAGTACATTGCAGTATCGACTCTGTCTTTGACTGGCAGGAACCACTTCCTTTGGCTTTCCCCTCTGTAAACAGGAAGTCTAGAAAGAACTAGAGGAACAGAATGATGGTGGCTATCTGGTTTCTCCTGTGGGTAATACAAAAGCTATCACATTGGAAGTTATATAGATGCAAATGTTGGCATTGTTCTAGAGAGTTGAAGAAGGATCAGTGAATTCATATCTACATATCAAGAACCATTTGCCTTGAACAGAAATCCCCTCAAAATGATCAAAGACAAGTGGGGTTTAGGGTGTATAGAGTCTCACACTCCTCCCTGTGTTCATGATGTGCATGGGGATGGGAAGGTGATGAGAATCCCCTTTCTTGCTTTACCATGCCACTGTCCACATGCTATTTACCTTTATTCACAAGCAGGGGTTCATGTGAGTTCATTCAAGCAGGGGTAGGTCTATAGCATGAAGATGTTAGGGAGAAAGCCGTCTAAGAACACAGCATATGAGGACAGACTTGTCTGTATGTCCTTCTGTATGAAATGACTAGACCAGTGGTCTACAGATTTTAACATGAAGAACAGTGTTTTATAGTCAAACTCCAATGTCAAGGGCATTAATAAAAAGAGGCTTTGGCAGAACTAGGGCTGTGGTCTTAGTTGCTGTCTATGTGGCCTCCCTTCTAGATCATTCCATGGAAGGTCTCCTCAGGGTCAAGGAGGAGAAGGGATCCTCTAATAACCATTTTGTGGCTGTTTCTGGCTTCTTTCAGACGGATGTTCCCTGTCCTGAAGATTAGTGTCACGGGACTGGACCCAAATGCCATGTACTCCCTCCTGTTGGACTTTGTCCCAACAGACAGTCACCGCTGGAAGTATGTGAATGGGGAATGGGTACCCGCAGGCAAGCCAGAGGTCTCTAGCCACAGCTGTGTCTACATTCACCCAGATTCACCCAACTTTGGGGCTCACTGGATGAAAGCTCCCATCTCCTTCAGCAAAGTGAAGCTAACCAACAAGCTCAATGGAGGTGGGCAGGTAAGTGTGGCCTCCCCACACACCAATCAAGAAATATCAAGGGTGCATTTAGGCAATTAGAGGGGTCCTCACCAGCCTCTTTGCCCACAGAAGCTGGTTATTTCCTGGAGTCCAAATGTAAACAGGAATAAACAGCTCTTAATTGGTGCTTCAGTGTTTAATGGACTTCCTGATGTTGGGAGAACGAGAGAGAGTGCACTAGTTTACTTAATCATCAGGCTCTTTGCCGTTTTGTCTTGTGTGTGCTGCTTTTTACCCAGCCCAGGGAGGGAGATATTTGTGGGTACCAGGTTTTTGTTTTCCTCTCTCCCTATTTTTTTGGTGTAAGTGGCATGTTGGCAATAGACAAATACCTTAATAAAAAGCTGTTCCTAAATGAAATAATTACTTCTTTTGCTTGGGCATTATGATAATTATCAATAGAATATTGAATCAGCTTCTACTTTTTTTTTTTTTTTTTTAGAAAAAAATAATCCAAACAAACCTTAAATAAGGAAGGTTTTATTTAAAATCTTCAATTACGGTAAATATGATGTGTAGCCTTTTTTTCCCTCCATTTTTGTGGCAGGTTGCAAATCCAGCTCCCTGGGTAAGGCTGCTAGTTACTTTATAAAATGCAGACTCTTTGGAGGCCTTGGAGATAGGACTTGAGGAAAAGGTCTGCTCTTCTCCCCATGTTTTGCTTTGTTTGTGCTGAGCCTGTGCTTTTCCCTTCTCTCTGTGCGGAGTGGCAAGGCAGAGGAGTCCATATTTAGGAGGTAGAGGTAATGCAGTCCTGAGCTTTGTGTAGCCCCAATAGTCTTTATAAAATGTACTTTTGAAAGTGACTTTTTCCTGCTTCATTATATCTCACAGCACAAGGTTTTCGAGAATCTTTCATTTAAATCACGAAGGGTACATTTTGTATAACCTTCTGACATTAGATTTTCTTACCCTGTAGGCAACTGTGAACATTTTGTGTTACTGGGATAATTCATATATGAACAAATGTATATTTAAACAGATGTATATTGTCATGCTCAACACAGATGAAACAAGAAAATGGAAGCCTGGATTTGGGTAGAATAGAGAAAACTTAACTTTGGCTGTCCACCTCTGACCCAGTATGGGTGTAGTGTGCTGTTTGCTGGGAGTGTCTATAAAACATTTCCCCATTCATTTTCACATAGGATTTCATGTATATGTTCCATGCTGAACCTGGGAGAAACCCAAGGTGCTGGCCAGTTGATCACCTATAATATGCCGGGCTTGGTTTTGGTTCTAAATTTTTTTCCCTCCTATTCAACAGATAATGCTGAATTCTCTGCATAAATATGAGCCCCAGGTTCACATAGTGCGCGTTGGAGGTGCCCATCGGATGGTCATGAATTGCTCCTTCCCTGAAACCCAGTTCATTGCTGTGACTGCCTATCAGAACGAGGAGGTAAGGGAGCATGTGGCTGTGCACACATCTATGGCCCCCATCTCTCTCTCTCTTTCTGTTTGTGTGAATGTTACATGGAAGTGCATAGCAGAATTGGTGGGGAGTATTTTTATTGTTAATGACCAAGACTGAACAGAATTTAAGTTCTGAGGATTCTGACACTCTCAACAGTGATAAAGCTAAACAGCGAGGCATGCGTAGAGGCCCTCATGCCTGTCTGTTTGCCAAAGGCCTATGTGTTAGCTTTCTGCACTATTACAGGTACAGGGGACAATACAGAGAAAGTTGTACTTTGTCTTGCTATTCTGGAGGCTGCAGCACAGTCCAAGTGCCCCCTTTAGTTTCGTAGGGGGAAAACCCTCCCCAATTCCTTTCAAGGACATGTCTTAGTGATCTGAAGACCTCTGACTAAGTGTTCCACCTCCTAAATATTCCACCAGCTCCCAGGGGTACCAAGCCTTCACACACGGGTCTTTGAGACACACTCAATATTCAAATGACTCCCGCCCACCAAAGCAGCCTCTCTTGGTGCCGACACACTTATAAATCACTATAAAACTGCTGAGTCCTGTTGGAAATGTGGAGTCTTTGTTTTGGGTCTCTTACTGTGCTCAGCTGGTAGTAAGCTGATATGTCTGAGAGGAATGTGGTTAGGTTAGGATGGTGGGCAACTTCTCTTTCTCTTCTGGAAGCAAGTCTGTGGGGTTGACTCATATAGTCTCCTATGGTTTTACGATGCTATTTGTTCTGCTTGTCAGTTTTTTCTCTCTGAGCACAGTCAGGGCTCCCCCCCCCCCCCCCAATCAGTAAGTTGAATATTGAGTTCTTAGAATTCCAAGCCTGGCCTCTCTGTGAACTTCTCCAAGTCCGTCCCATTCTCCAGGGGCTGGCAGGCCTGCTAATCATCAGAAACAAATGGGAAGCACTGGATTCTTTTTAGTTAAGCTTAAACATGAAAGATAATATAGGCTTATTAAAAATATATGGATAGCAGAGTATGCAAGTAAAAATGAAAAGTAAAAAATACATTTTCTTTTGCATCTGGAGGCACATTTTCTGTGCAAGCTATAATGAATACCTTTTAAGTGTGTTCTCCAACATTTGCTATGATATAAATCAAGATTTTTTTCATTAAGATTTTATATAGAAATTTCTTCACATAAATTGGTTCATCTTGTAAACATTAACTCTAAGTTTCTCTTCTTCCTTAAATAACTTGATAGTATGTAGTAGATAATTTCTTTCTATGAAATTACATCCAGGTATTTCTCTTTTTCCTATAATCATTCTGGTATTTGATTATACAGGTATATGACATTACATGTGATCAGCCTCCTGCCCCCAGCAGAATTTAAGTTGTTTTAGTTTCTATTATACATTATGCTGTAGTGAATGTACTGGGTAATCTATCATAGTTGGCTTAATAGTGAACACCTAGAGACAGGATTGTTCTGCACAAGGAATGTATGGTGATGATTTTGATAAATGTGCCAAGTCTGACCCCCCCCACAAAGGTCATCTTATTGACAGCCCCCACAGAGGAGCAATGCCTTTCACCCTTGGCAATCTTATCATTAAAAATGATCATTTCTGGCTGCTTTAACATGCATTTCTTTATGTAGAGGTCTCAACAGAGTCAGGCACCAGGATTAGCATCTCCAGGGGGGATTTCTAAAATCTGCAGTGTTCTGTCTCCTATGAAGGGCCCTGGTGATATCAGGTTGGAAACTGGCATCTTGATTTTTATAGGAAATGATATTGCAGGCCTAGCTCAGGGCAAGTGTGCAGAGAATGTATCATTGCTGTTTTGTAAAGTAACCCAGGCTCTTGGCAGCAGCCTGGCAGTAGGCCAGTGGGAGCAGAGGTCCCTGCAACCCTCACAGGTGCTGTCTCTCCAGCCTTCTTTTCTTTAGTTCTCTCTGAGAGGAGTCTGTGTTGAAGGGAGACTGTAGTAAGAGGTTTCTGGTCCAGACTTTCGGGCCTAGCCTCAAGGTTTAGACCCACAGACCCGCAGAGACACACAGATGCTTACATTAATTTTAGGCTGATGGGCCTAAGGTCCAGGCATATAACTTGCTAACTCTTTACCCTTAATCTAACCCATGATTCTTATCCTGTTCAGCCTTGGGGCTTGGTACCTTTTCTCAGAGCAGTATAGTTGTCCTCTGAATCTTCTGGCTTATCTGGCAACTCTGGAGGCTCTGGGGCATTTCTGTTCTGTTCTTCCTGTTCTCAGAGTTTTCTTAGTCTGGTAGTCCCGCCCACACTTCCTGTCTGCCTTTGGCCAATCAGTGCTTTTTATTAAACTCACAGGCGAGGCAATTATTTACAATGTAACATCATAAATCCACTATAGGAGACTGTGTGGCTTTTGTATCTTAGGGAAGTGTCCTGGCTCTTCTGCCCAGGCGGTGATCCCTCCCCCGATCTGTACTACTTGCTCTTAGCCATTGACCCTTGCCATTCAGTTATTGACTTGGGAGATACTCAGAAACTTTTGCTGGCCACAGGTACTACACAGGTCTCTCTGAACCAATTGCCTGGCAATGGCTACCCTTCTAGCAAAATCTCCAGCCTGACTTAGCCATTCCTTGAATTTGAACACATCCCCATGGAAAAATCAAGCTATATAACATCTAAACACAGACCCTCCTGCTGCTCCCAAGGTTTGCCTGGGAGTTGCGGGGCTTGTGAGAGAGACCAAAGTCTCCTTTGCACTCAGTGCAAGCTACACTACCCACTCAACCTCTCCAGGCTTAAGCCAAGGGAAATACTAGGGCATCTGTTCCTGACCTACCCACTTCCTCCTTTCCAGGAAGAGCTATACTTTTATTTTCTTTTTGTCCTCCAAACAGAGTCATGGGCTCTTGCAGATATCGCTATTTTGTTTGATATTTCTTCAAAAGTATTTTCTGGATGTCAGCACATGCTGGCTGTTATCACAGATGCTGTGAACACTGCAATGAACAAAGGGCTAGGAGACCATCCTCAAGACACTTACATACCAGTTGGTGGGAGATAGAGACGGACATTCTCTCTCTGCTTCTGGCCCTGTTTCTAGCTCTGCCTCTGTCTCTGGCCATCTTTGTGTGTTTATGTCTCTGGATCACTTTGACAGATAGAGCTGATGAGTGAGAACAGTCACAGCTGTAAAGTTCCACACTTTCACTTTTCTTTACAACTGCCTAGTATTTCTCTTTCATTGTAAAAGCTACACATTAACACATAGACAACATATAACACACACATATGTACATATGTCACAGGAATCTGTCCTGTTCACTTATTGAATGGATTTTGATGATGCAGAGTATCAGTGGATGGGAATGGATGATGTGTTTTTGCATTAACATGACCTTGTGGGTAATTGATACATTGAGAACAAGGGATTTGATGCTGAACTGTAAGTGAGGTGGGCAACACATCTGTGCTACACTCCCCACCATGGGATAGGACATGAAATTGTTTATGGTAGGGGCTCACAATTGTTGGATAAAAATGAAACATTAATGACAAAGAGGCCTGGTAGGCTAGCACTACCTGGCTTTGCTGATTGGCAGTGCCAACTTTGCTCACTTTGTACATCATTTGCTCTTTTTGTCCCTCAGTGCAGCAGCCAGTGCCGTAGTGAGCAATGAGACATGGGAAGGGAGGAGAGAGGAAAGAGGCAGTTGTGACTTACAGACTTCAGGGGGAGGCGAAGGCTCTGTCTTCACCTCATTGTCTCACTAATCCTTCTTGTCTTTGTAAATGCAAGATAACAGCTCTCAAAATCAAGTACAACCCTTTCGCCAAGGCCTTCTTGGATGCCAAGGAAAGGTGAGTGGAAGGATTTCAGATCGCGTGACCTGAATTCTGCAAACATGGGGCTTCTTGAGCAGAGCTTGGTTTGAATTGCCTTTGCTAGAAATATACTCAATTTAGTACTGAAGAAACCCAACAAAATTCAAACCAATTGTTTGTTCCTATAGCAGTTCTTGGAGGTCCAGGAAAGTCTGCAACTGTCAGTGTTTTATCAGCCTTGTTTTACTGTGGATTATTAATGTAACATAACTACATAAAAATGTGATTTTGATTTTAAATAATTTTCTCTGTACTTTCCCAAGTTTTGAAGAATATGTCTTTTTTGAAGAATATTTATTTTAATTTTTGAGACATGGTCTCAGGCTGGCTAAGCTGGCTTTGGACTCACTGCATATCTGAGGATGATTTTGCCTTGATTATGCAATGCTTGGGGTTACGAGCATGTACCACCATGCTCCATGTATGTGGTGCTGGGCATCAAAGCTAGAACTTTGGATATGCTAGACAAGGATTCTACCATCTCAGCTATAATCTCCAACCCAGGAATATGGTTCTGTTGGTTTTCCCCTTTTCTTCAGAGAGGACCTCTTTGTGCCCTCGAGGCCTTCAACCTGCTGCCTCTGCTTCTGGAGTAGTGGGGTTACACACATACCAGTATTTGGCCTTCAATTTTCTAAAAGTTTTTAGTGCAAGAAAAGTGAAAAACCATAGTGAATGTCTATTTCTCAAAGGTAAGGAGATGAGTTTGAGTTTGGGCGAGTGTCTGGCCAACTTCCCCCTTTCCTTTCCATGGAAGAATAAAAAGAGAAGAGAGAAGCACAAGCCTTTCCTGTTTCTTTTGATTTCTGAAGTATGGAGAGGCCACCTTTGAAGTATTCCAACTTTACTGAGTTTCATTTTTTTTCACTGATTTTTTTGTTTGTTTGTTTTCAAGACAACGTTTCTCTGTGTGGTCCTGGGTGTCCTTGAACTCACTCTTTAGACCAGGCGGGCCTCGAACTCACAGCCTCTCTCTGCCTCCACCATGCCCAGATTTCATTCATTTTTTAAAAAATGTCTAACGTTTCCTTTCCCTTTTAAAGGCTTTGGGTTGTTGAGCAGTAGTTTTTAATGCTATGCTACAGGAATCTATTCTGCCCAATATTCAGGAATATTTTGATGATGAATAAGACATACTTAGATAAGTTTTTCAGGTAACAAGTTGATCTATAAGGTGACAAAAATCTAGATCAAAATGACAGTAGCATATCATGACAGAAAGAATTCAGAAGTCCTCTATGGTGGTGCACACCTTTAATCCCAGCACTCAGGGGGGCAGAGGCAGATAGAGGACCTTTGGTGGATCTAGGATATCACGTGGGAATTGTCCCCAAATCCTGTGCAGATCTTAGCTTTTCAGGCATGTAAAAGATGTACAAAGCCAATCAGATCAAAGTAAAAAGCGATGGCTGTAAGGATGACAGGAAGGGAAAAGTAAAATAGTCACGACTGTGATGTAGACTCACTCTGGGAAGGCGAACTGGGGAGGGTCGTTAGTAGCTTTGACTATTCTTATTCCAAGAAGTTCATCACCCTATGCAGAGAGTTTTATGCGCCCTATGTTGGACTGTAACAGACTCTGTGATTTTCATTCCTCTTTCAGAAACCATCTAAAGGACATTCCAGAGGCTGTCTCTGAGAGCCAGCATGTGACCTATTCTCACTGTGAGTGGAGTGGACGGTGTGTGGAGGCATGTGGGGTAGCCATCTCCCTTCATGCTCATTTGACAGTCATAGGCTGGTCCAAATTGAGACTCCATATATTGTTTCGCCAACTGGAGGCAAACTTATGCCTTTTCCAGAGTTCTTAGAGAGAAGCCAGGTTCCTAGGCTGAAGAAGCCCAGGCAAACCTTAGGTAGGGTCCTTTAACGGATGTAATACATTTTATACACTCCAGCTCTCATATAAGAATTCCATAACAGACATCTAGACTTATCTTCTCCCTTCAGACTCTCCATTCTTGCTTTTTCTGGATTTTTCATTTTCTTAATTTTTGCTGATGTCAGAGCGGGTTCTCAGTGCAGTGCTTCACCTGGGGTGGCTTAAGTGTTAGGATGGGGCTGATTTCACTGGAGGGTGGGTGAGCTGGAGTTCATCACCTTGGATTCTCAGGTGGCATTGGACATTCCTAGTGGTTCTACTTTCTCTATGCCCCAGCATAGCGGAGGTCTCATGGAGGGGGACTTCTGAAGCTGCAATGCTAACCCTAGGGCAGTGACATGGAGTAAAGTTGACCTTCTGACACTCTTTTTACTTTTTTTAAAAAGTTGAAAATAGGTTCTTCTATTATACAATACGTCTGACCACATTTGCCCCTCCCTGCACTCCTTTCGGCTCCTCCACCCACTTCCCTTCTCTCCCAGATCCACTCCCTGTCCATTTCCCTTCAGAAAGGAGCAGGCCTCCAAGAGACAACAACCTAACACAACAAAACAGGACACACTAAGACAAGGCAAAAAAGCGTTCATGTTGAGGCTGGATAAGGCAACCCGATAGGAGGAAAAGGGTCCCAAGAGCAGACAAGAGAGTCAGAGACATGCTTGCTTCCACGGTTAAGGTCTCACAAAAACCCAAGTTAAGAGTCATAATGTATATGTAAAAGACTTGGTGCAGACCTGTTCAGGTCCTGTGCTTGCCACTTCAGTCTCTGAGTCATGTGAGCCCTGCTTAGTTGATTCAGTGGACTATGTTCTGGCTGACACACTCTTTAGTTTGGATGCTAGTGGATTGCTGAGGATGATTCTTGCCGCCATGTGACAGCTTTGGAATTCTTCACCCCCTCCTGCCTCCATTAGAAAAGCCCTTTAAAGGGACTTTAGTTAAAGAGTTTCTTGTTTAGGTTAGGGTCAGTGTGGATCCACACCTCAGTATTCATGAACTGTAATGTTCTCAGCAAATATCCTGAGGTATAAGACATCAAGTGGCCTTGGGGTGGGGATGGGAGCTTTTCCTTGTTTTTGCCAAGAATGAATCCTGATCTTTGGTTTTGCCTAAACACCTAAATCTTGATTCTATTAATCAATGTAGAGAAGTTCTTAATTTTCTCTAAGGTATCTGTAATTTTAATCTAAGAAATAGACTGATAAATTTAAGTATATAAATTATAAACATGCTGGTATATAAGAACCATACAGAAAATCTGAGACTCAAGGAAAGGTCTGTATGGTTGAAGCTTAAATAGTGTGTTGGGTTACAGAAGGAGTCTGAGACTTCTGCAGGTGGGAGAGGGAGATGATGGTACTCACGGGAGGGGGAGGGGAGCGAGCAGTTCCACCCTTGTCAGGTTGCACAGGTGGTAGCCTCCGACAAGTCTGTGATGTCCTGTGAAAGTCTTTTGGGCAGGTCCAGACCAGTAAAGGGGGAACCCCAGGGAAAACCTGTTCACTGCTGCTGACTTCCTTACACATCTGGATCTCCACACAAGGACAGCTTTTTAGAGCTGTCACTATGTGGAAGGCCCCTGAAAAGCCATTTCAGAACATGCTAAAGATGTACATTTTGGGGTGGGTTGCTTTGATCTCTCTTACCAGGTGGAGTTAATGAAGTCAAAGGGACTGGGGACAATGTTGCATACTTTGTTTACTTATATGTAAACTATTTGAGCAGGAAGAGTGTGCTCTCATACCCAGCTCCATCCTTTCTTTTAAAAAATTATTTTATTTATGTATATGAGTGCTCTGCATATATATCCTCATGCCAGAAGAGGGTGTCCAATCTTCTAATAAATGGCTGTGAGCCACCACATGTTCTAGAAATCAAACTCAGGACCTCTGGAAGAACAGTTAGTGCCCTTAACCTGTGAGCCATCTCTCCAGCCCAACCCAGCTCTGTTTTCACATTGCTGTGATCTAGGTGATGATCTTCTTAGCTACTGAACAGCTGTGGCCCTGTCTAGTGTTTGTCATTTCAGCTGAGATAGCTTCCTGTTTCAGGGCTCACATTGCCAAGTCTCAGCTTTGCCTAGAAACCCACTTAAAGTCAGACAGGTCTGGTCAGAATCTTCACCAACTATCTCTGTGAAGTGTTTTGCGGGCTTCTGAAAATTTAGTAAAAGGTTTGTTGTGTAGAATTAGCTCCTCACTTTTCATGCTATCAGAATCCAGTTTGTAGAGTTCTGTGGGAAGACATCATTTCCCCGCTGGGTAGCAAAGGACCTTTACTCTTCCTGTGTAATCACAATAAACAGCCCTAGTGAGTTCCACACACATCTAATGTTTACTTCAACTGACTTTGCTGTCTGATTTTGGTGTGGAAGGGTCTGCATTTTCTTCTTGTCTATTCTAGTGGGAGGCTGGATCTTTTCTAATCCGGATGGCATATGCACAACAGGAAACACCGATTACCAGTACGCTACGCCTTTGCCTCTGCCGGCTCCCCACACTCATCACGGCTGTGAGCACTACCCTGGTCTCAGAGGACATCGGCAGGCTCCCTACCCTTCTGCCTACATGCATAGAAACCACTCTCCCTCAGGTGTGTGGTTCTGGTAATTAAACCCTTGGGCATGTACCCTTGGGGTACACAGCTGATAGATAGAAAGTACCTGTAGATGGAATCTCTTTCATCTATAGTATTTACACACACATGTAATGTAGGTCTATGTATTATTTTGTATACTAATATTTGATGGGAAACTAGTCTCCTCACCTTTCCTGTGTGTAGAATTGATCCCAGGGCACATGCATAGCAGGCAAGTGCTGTACCATTGAGCTAAAGCCCCAGCCCAGTCCATGGTCTCTAGTGGATATGAAAGGTCTTGACTCAGGATATGTATGATAGTCTCAGGCTGATGTCTGATGCTAAGTCAAGTCGTGGTGTCTGAGACACTCATCTCATTGTCCTTCAGGGTTCTTCCTTATCACTGTGTCCATGGCCTGGTCCAAGGAGTCTGAGTCCAGTGCAGGAGAATTGTGAGGAAGCCTCTGGGGAACTACAGGCTAGTCTTTTCAAGTCCCTCCCCTTTTTTGAGTGAAGTCATGCAGACAAAACTTCTCTAATTTTCCAGCCTAATTTAAAAATTGGTATTGTCATTTTTCCTTATTGACTGTTGTCTGTCTTGGCCTGTGCATACTCAGACCCTTTCTACATATTAGATTTGTTAAAAAGATGGGGGGTTGGTGGGAATGAAAACAAAGGTTAATTTTTAATTTTGATTATTCATGTGCCAAATGGTTACTGAGCACAATTATATGCCAGGATCTGCTTTAGGCACGTGAACAAAATGGTCAGATACCTTGCCAATATGGAGACCTCTCTCCTAACCCAAGTGACCAATACTAAGTATATCAGATGAGTGAAATTCATGACACGGACGTGGAGGTGCCGCCTTCCTTCCCAGTGACACCTGAGCTCTGCATTTGCCTCCCGGTCATCAGTGATCTGTCCCTGTGCTCTTCAGGTGGCTGTCCCTGTAAGCCTCAAGAGTGCTGCCAGGTGTGAAAAATATGCAACTTCATGACACTGGAAAGCGACAGTGTCTCACTTTGCACCTCTGTTCATTCCTGCGCACAGCACACAGATCTCTCTTCCAAGCCCCCTTTTAGAAAGGTGGTTAAGACCCAGCCTTTTCCCCAGAGAAGCTATAAAAATACATCAAGAATTAATCACAATACAGGGGAATGAGTGTTCTAATGTGGGTCTCACAGCTACAGTATCACCTGGGAACTGATTAGCTCTCTAGGGTCTCAGGCTCTACTCTGGGGCCAGTGTGAATTTTAATAAGATCCCTAGGTGCTTGTAAGCACATTCAAATTTGAGAAGCAATCTATAAAACACACAGCCTAACCCACTGAAGAAAAGGCAATCGAATCTGCACAAAAGGATTCCCAGAGGGACAGAAATGAGAGAGGACAGGAATGAAAGGGAGGGTGACAGGCATCCCTGACACGGTTGCAGGGTGCTTGGGGGGGGGGGCGGGGAGGAAGGGCTGTGTGCAGGCACAGAAGGGTAGGAGAGCCTGGACAGAACCTGGAGAAGGGGAGTGTTGGGAGATGTAAGAGCTGGGACTAAAGAGATTCCAGGTGCTAGCCGAGAAAAGCAGCAGCATGCCCCAGGCCTGATTTTATGCTCCTGGGACAGATTGTCTGAGGTAGGGTGATTTGTAAGGAAAAGGAATTTATTCCCTCACAAGGGAAAATGGTTAGCCTAAGACAAGCTACATTTATACATTCATACATTTATTTATTTATTCATTTATTCATTCATTCATTCATTCATTTAATTTATCTATCTATCTATCTATCTATCTATCTATCTATCTATCTATCTATCTATTTATTTATTTATTTATTTTAGAATTCACGTCCACAGTAATGGTGTTTCTCCAGTCATGAGAATTCTCACAATTATTAGCATTGTTACATTGGGGATTAAGTTCCTAATGCGTGAACTTTGGGAGACACATTCGAACCCTTGTTAAGAGGAATCTTTTCCCTTCTCTTCACCTTCCTCTCTCATTCCTTCCTCATGTATTTCCCCTTCATACATACTATACATTCAGATGAAGATTAATAAAATAGAAGACGGCATTAAACAAGCGCATTTAAGGTATACAGCAATATATTGATGGCACACATGCGCATGCACACACAGATACAGTGAAACTGTTACCATGTTCAGGGACATCAACAGTCATTTAAAATTTGAAATAGATTCTTCCCAGTCAGTGGTGGTGTATACCTTTAATCCTAGCACTTGGGAGGCAAAGGAAGTCAGATCTCTGAGTTCAAAGCCAGCCTGGTCTACAGAGTGAGTTCCAGAAGAGCCAGGACTACACAGAAACCCTGTCTTAATAAAAAGTAGATTTCTCTTCGTAAAGGTTTAGTATATAACATGTTTATGTGTTCGGTCAAGTGAACTGTTGTTATTTCCCCAAAGTGAATTTGATAGAAAGCTCAAGCAATAATCTTCAAGTTTTCTCGGGACCTGACAGCTGGACATCCTTATCCTCTACGCCCCATGCCAGCATCCTGTCTGTTCCCCACACCAA
The DNA here is from genome assembly GCA_033318265.1 of Phyllotis vaccarum. Classification (NCBI taxonomy): domain Eukaryota; kingdom Metazoa; phylum Chordata; class Mammalia; order Rodentia; family Cricetidae; genus Phyllotis; species Phyllotis vaccarum. The sequence goes on from JARWLC010000017.1 coordinate 28,680,486, forward strand.
TGGACCAATCAATCCAGGACCCAGGTGAGACCAATGCTAGGAACATGCTTGTAGTGGGACTTGGAGGCTCCTGTATCTCTGAGGACTCACGTACCTTGTTTCCAAGATGTATTGGTTTAAGCTATCGTTCTGATATTAAGCTAGTAGGAAATAAAGGTGACAACTGGATGACACTTTTGCAGTTGTAATGCAGACTGAGAGAGGCAAGCTCCCACGATCAACCCCAGAGTAAAGAAAAGAATGCTCAGAGAATTGAGAGATACGAAACTTCTTAATCATAGGACAATAAGAATAAATCTCTGCGAAATAAGGAACATACACATCTTCTTATGGGAACTTTCTCTTTGACTTCTTAGAAATGGTCTCTGATTCTTTCTGTCTCCATTCAGCTACACATCTCTGCACTGCTGCATTTTATACATACATATACATGTCTTTCTTTACATATCTATGGTCCTACATTTCTATACACAGTTACATCTATTTTCATGTTAACACATCTATCTTTTACATACAGTCTCCTCTATGTCTCCTTTTATATGGTTTCATCTTCTTTGCCTCCTCACAGTTCCAAACCTCCACACGGCCATAACTATTCATCGCATATACATAACACTTTACATGGTTCTTATACAGTCTCATACAGCTCTTTGCACGGTTCCTATACATAGCAGCGGCTCTTTCTTATAGCTTTATGGCTTTCTCTCTCTCACACACATATGCTTCTTCTACATCATTCACTCACTTTGCTCAGTCACTCTCCCATCCATTCATTCTCACATGCCTCTCATCCTCTCTTTAGGCTTCTTCATCTCTCATTCAGCACACACTCACACCCTGCATAGCTTCTCACACACTGCTGCTGCTCTTAAATATTCTCATCCTCCTTATCTTCCCCCTACATTGCTGCTGCTCCCTGCTTCCTTAGCCACACTCTGGACAATTATATGTTACATTTTCAGGACCCAACCCATTCTCATAACACGTGAAGTCATATAGTTGGTTTTTTTTTTTTTTTGCAGGCTAGTAAGGTCACAAGGACTGGCCAGTGTAAATGCTTGGCCTCACATATAACTTTTTACTAGACAGAAAATGATACTGAAATTCAGAACTTAACACTAACAGTAGCAGGTTGAACCTTGAGTAGTGGTCAGGGTGTGCAGAAAGTCAACTATTGCACGGTGATATATCTCAAAACAGCCTGGCCTTGATTGAGCAATAAGCAACACCTGGGAACTAGCCTTTGTATATTTTGTTCAGGAGCAGTTTAGTCTGTCTGAATTTGTTCAGAAGTCTAAAATGAGTTGTCTTTGAGACTGAAAATACGGTTACTTTCCTGTGTCAGTAAAGAATATTGTGGTATTATTTCTAGAAATCAGACTTATATAACGTAAACAAAAATAAACTTTCCTGACTATCCATAACTGTAAGTGTGCCCAAAGATGCAAAACACACCACCAATGGGCTATGGAACGAATCTCATGGTTGTTCCTATTATGGAGGCACAGCCAAGAAAGTTACAGATAAAGCAACTGGTCACCAACAGTCAGTGACTTCATGACTCTGCCATGTGGGACTTCCCATCAGGGAATTATACAACTGGTGGGTCTACTTGTCAAACATTAGTTGTCACCTGCTGTATACTCCCATGGCCCTTGGCACAGTTGGGGAAAGGTTGGTAAGAAAGTCCCTATTCAGCAGTATGCTCTTTGTTTTATGGCTACAGAATTTTATGGATTGAGATGGTGAGTAGATTGGTCCATCTCTCCAGCCTTTGTACCAGGGAGCAGAGTTGAGAGGTAAGGCCCTGGGATGTAAGGATGACAGAAAACTCCATTTACAGAATACTGCATGCTTAGCATCACGTGCATTTTAATTTAGTCTATACAACAATTTCTGAGCTATGTGGCATTGTTTCTTCATTTTTTGAGGATATAGAAAGTGAGATTCAGAGATATAAAGTAATTTGACCAAGGCCACAGAGTTAATAAGTGGTAGAGGATGCACACCAAGAGCTTCTGGGCAGTGTCCTGCTGGTCGTATCTATCACATTGCCTACTTTGGCCTGGGAGAGCCATACCACAGCTCATACACAGCTCATAAAACCTTCCTTTTACTGCGATCAAGGACATCTAAGACAGATAAAATGCTGTTTGAGACTGAGTAAGTCGTTACGAGCAGGGCCAGCATTAGAATCCAGCCCTATTTTTTCTTTTTACTATATCTCATTGGATCTTTTGGATTTCCTGAGGAAATAGAGAACAGAGACACAGTCTCTGCCAGATGCTCTCTCTCCCCATCACTGCGACTCTTAGTTCTCCTCCTACTGTGGAATGGTTCTAGAAACATACATGTGTTTGTTGGTAGCATCTATTTGTTGAAGTATGGTCACCAATTCCTGTCTCTGTGTCTCCGCAGTCCCTATCCATGCCTGTGGACCATCAGCAATGGAGGTGGGGGTCCTGTGGCATCAAGCTCAGAGGTGCACACCAGCACCCCAGGAACATTTCTCCTGGGGAACCCTGCTGTCACTTCGCCTTCCTCTGTGTTACCCACCCAAGCAACCACTTCAGCCAGTGTGGAGGTTCTGGGTGAACCTTCACTGACCAGCATTGCTGTATCTACCTGGACAGCTGTGGCCTCACATCCCTTCCCAAGCTGGGGTGGTCCAGGGGGAGGTGGGCGCCATCCTCCCTCTTCATTGGATGGTTAGGCAGGCTCCTAGGAGCCTATCAGCAGAAAACTGTCTATGTGTAGGCCATAGCAACTGTATCTGCTGATTCTAGTAAGTTGGGCTGCAGGGTCTCTTCACCCAGAGGGCTGGAGGGCTGCATGGCGATGCCAAAAGGCCTTCCAAAAAGTGGCTTAATTTGGGTGATTCAGATTTTACTACTTACATCTCCATCATTTCCCGTGGCTCTCCTGCTTTCTCTGAGCTTACCCGAACCATGCTTAGGTTACAAAGTGGCTTTTCCCTTGTGCCCTGTCTCTTGCTTCCTTTTCTCTGGAGTTGGTGCAGGGTTGTGAGGAAAGCTCAGCATTTACCTAGTCAGGCTGTTTCTTCTTAGCTTTGTGCAGCCTTGGAGAGTATGTGTGGCCATCAGATCTGAGCTGGCATCTGCTTTGAGACCTTGAGATGTTAACCTTAAAAAGTTAACATAAAAGTTAACACCAGTAAACTGATGTTAGAGTCAATCCCATGTTGTTCATAGAAGTGTGTCTAGAATTAAGGAAATGAGGTAGACTCATTAGCTCATAATCAGTGGCTCCCTATTTTCTGCAGAATGAGACTTCAGATGATGCCATATTCTAAGGTTAGCCTTCACCCTTCGGCCTTCCTCTACGTCTCCAGCTTTGACGCCTTCCGTTAATCTTTTAGCACCAGCCAAGCAGACAGCTTCCCCTCCTCTGAACACTGCTACTCTGGCCCTCCTCCATGCTTCTACCTGTGCCTGAGGTATCTCTCTCTCCAGTCCTGTTTGAGTGAATTGTACCTGTTTGGCCAGGACTGGTTGAAAGGTCACTCCAGTGTCTCTTACCTGAGGTGATGTTTGTGTGTCTCCTGCTTTCCTACCACCCTTACCTCAGGCACAGAGCTCACATCACCACCTTATATTTCTGAGTGTATCTGTCTCTCTCATGGACTGTCTGCCTCTCTTGAGGGTAGAACCCAGCCTTCCCATCATTGTGCCCATAGCCTTGACTGTGCCTTGACTACCATAGGTGCCCAATAAACATTTGCTGAGTTGAACTGGTGTGAAGTGTGTGTTTGCCAAAAGGCCTGTGTGGAGTTGACTGGGAGGGAGAATTCTGACACTAGCCTCTGACACAGTAGTAAGTCAGAGTGGAAACCAGGAACACACTGGTTAGTCAGTCTCTCTCATGTGGGGCACAAGCAATTAAGCGATTGTAATGACACATGGGAAAGAGTGAGTTGTGAGTGATCCCCTGGAGCCCTTTATTGGAATATAGATCCCTGGGTATGTTCCATATCTGTGGGGATAGAATCTTTGGGTTGAAATTCAGAATCCGCACTTTAGAAATCTTGGGAATTGAAGAGCTAGATAGAAAGCTACTTATTTCAAACATACAGAGAGAGTGGGGATTATTCATGAATTTCAGCTTCTACTGCAACTGAGGTAACTGCTGTAGTCAATGAGCAAAACCATGGCTTTGTTCATTTCCTTTTCTTGCCCGCTTTTGGCTATGCTCATGAGTGTAGCAGTGAGCTTCCCAGACCTGAGTGTTGAGTTCCCTGCACATCATTACCACACTGCCCTGACTGATGGGGCCTAAAGCTCTGCCTCAGGGAGGCCCACTGGTCCCACCACCACTCAGTCAGTTAAATTCCCTCCACTCTAAGGCTGAAGGAACCAAGCATGGCATGACTGGGTCCTTGGCTCTCTCTATAATGAAAGCGTGGTTAACTGAGGTTCCTTTAAAAAGATAAAACCTCAGATCTCTGGAAACTGTAACACTCCATCTACATGGTATCCTGAGAAAAGCATTTTACTTCAGTTAGGGTTACCTAGCTAGAGCTCTGGGCTACTAATTCATGTGAATGACTAAGGCAAGCTGTACTCCTGTGACTGTTTTTTGAAAGGGTACTCCATGTTCCCACAGCAGCGTGGTAGCCCAGGTGCCCAGTCTCTGTGACACCATTAGACGTCATTAAGGTCTTAAAACATTAGCATCTCTGCCATGTGGTTATTTTGGGAAGTTTTAAAAAGTGGCCATAGACATAGGCAGCGGCAGTGGCACACACCTTTAATTTCAGCTCTCATGAGGCAAAGACAGGCAGATTTGTAAGTTCAACACCAGCCTGGTCTACAGAACTTGTTCCAGAACAGCCAAGGCTACACAGAGAAACCCTGGCATAAAAGACCCCCTCCCCCAATGTGGCCACAGCTCATTCTGTGGGAACTTTGAGTTGGATGGCTGCTTCCAGTTCCTGGTGAAGGCTTTGTCCCCAGTGGTTGTAACAGTTCCTTGGGTACTAACTGATGGGTGTGTTCATCTCTGTATGTCTGTCTACATGCATGTTTAATTAAAGTGTGAAAGCCCATCTTTACCTTCACTGTTCCAATAGCCCCCAGCCTAAAGCAAACAAAGCATATGATCCAGAGGCTCCAAACAGCAAGAAACCAATAACCTGTATTCTTTTGTTTCCATTCACTTTGCTCCAGTGGCTCTGATCCTCTGCAGAGCAATAAAGTGTGCAGCAGCCCAGTTGGAGGGGATTAAATCTCATCAGTGTTATAGGATGCTCAGTTTGGAATCTGAGATGACTCATATATGTATACAAGCAATAATTGCTTCTGCATTTAGAATCTCCTTGCAGCTAGCCAGCCAGAGCCATTGACCTTCTAGTCTTTTCTCTAAATAGTCAAGGGCTATTTTGCATTTGGAAAGAACAATAGTACTTACTGAAGTTGGCTTAATAAATAATATCTAATATGTTAGATGGACTTTTGAGGCTGTATACCATTTTCTCACTCGCGTGTTTTTATCCAGATGATTATAAAACAAAGCTGGTACCAGATCAGGTTTTCAGGCCTGTCACATGAAATTTAAGAGACAAATTCTCACCTGAATAAAAATAATTATATAATTCTTCCAACTAAGTAGTAGATTTTATTTTGTTTTATCCCATTCTGTTTTTTATTCTATTCTAAAGCTCTGCTGCACCCCCTTTCTGGCTTTTATTTGGATTTGTGAAACTCCACCAACTTTTCCCTCACTGAGTGAGTCAACTTATCAGCACCAACATCTGCACCCTGTGAGGGAGTCTGAAGCTAGAGGGAGCTATGGACTCCCTTCCTGTCACTCAATGGGCATCCCTTGAATTTGGAGGAAGTTGTGGAGAGGTAGAAGGTGAGAGGACATTGTTTGCCTCACCTGAGCTATTGACAAGAAGTCTCAGTAAAGGCTGTTTGCCTCTAAGATTGGAATGAAGCTGGGTGAATATCAGCAGGCTAAAGGGCCACATAAAAATATCCTTGCACACCTGGGACACCACATCCTTTTCTCAGTACAGCCTCTGTTGAGGATTGTCACACTCTCACTCAACTCTAACCCTCAGGAAAAGATGCTGGTTCAGGATTTCCTATCTGTTACAGGCTTTGTGCAGCTCTTCAGATCACAGAGGAATAAGTATCTCAAAAGAAGAGAACTGGAGCCTCACACTAAAATTTATTGTAAACAACATAAAATTAAAAGGTATTTATGAAGACAGGCAAAGTTTCATTGTTAGTGCCAGGTTGGTTGGGCTTCACTACCAGCCTGGTCACTATGGCTGTTCTGGGGACCCAAGGTGACATAATGCCTGTTCTTCATCCTGATGAATCTTCAGGATCTCTAAGAAATGATTCCCTTCCTTGTACTCATACCCAAGTAGCTTAGAGCTGGTCTTGTACTTCTTAGGCAGGTGACACTCTGGGACAGTGTTTCTTACTCCTTGGCACTGTCCACATTCAGTGTGAGTGTCTCCACTGGCTACACTATATGTCAGTCATCTGGAAATCCTAACAGACACACCCAGAAGCATGCTTTGTCCATCACCTGGGTGTCACTGAAGCCAATGGAGGTAGAGAAGAAGATGAACCATCTCACTTCCTAAGCAACCTAAATTCACTACCTTTGTTACAGCAGCTATGGACCCATTTCCGGGCATGATTTCCATATGCGAATAAAACCTAATAAACACAACAGCCCTTACTGGAGGACGCGGCATTTTGTTTCTCTGAGAGTCAGTGTGGGAACTGTCAGAAGACACATTGTCTATCTCACAAATCCCATTCCCTTTCTCCCTCAGAAATAAGAGAAGAAAGAGCAGTTCTGGGGACCCCAGGATATGGACGGTGGAAGCCACATGGCAGTGGAACACAATCTTTGCCATCACATGTAGACAAGATGCTCCTCCATTCTATCCCAGCAAAATACACAATGTATTGGCTTGTTTTGTCAATATGACAAAAACCAGAGTCATCTTGGGAGGGGGAACCTTTTTTGAGGAATTGTTTCTATCAGAATGACCTGTGGAAAATCCTGTGGGGTCACTTTCTTGGTTGATGATTGATGTGTGTGGGCCCCTTGGGGAGGTGCCACCCTGGGCAGGTGGTCCTGGATTGCATGGAAAGGCAGGCTGAACAAGCCAGAAAGCAGCACTCCTCCATGGCATCTGCTCAGCTCCCGCCTCCAGGTTCCTGCCATGACTTTCTTCAGTAATGGACTATTATCTGGGTGTTAGAAGATGAAACAAATCCTTTCATTCCCCAAGCTGCTTTGGGTCACAGTGTATCATAGGAACAGAAGGAGAAATAAGCCACATTTCTATAATTTAAACTGTCAACTACTGGGACTATCAACATCTACCCATAGAAAACCAGAGTACCCTTCTTCCCCCATGAGTTACTGCTATGGCCCTGGCCACTTTCTCCAAAAATCACAATGAGCAACTTTTCGCCTATGCCTGCAGGGGCAAAGTTCTGAGGGTCAACAACTCCAGTTAATGATCCAGACACTATCCAGGTTGCCACATGAGCTCATGTTGGATTCATACACATCTCTGAACTCCACACATCCTAAAGGGGAGTTCCTAAGGCAATTAGGTCATTTTAAATGTGATTGGCTTAAGTAAGTGGCAATCATATTAGTATGTTCATGATTGGTTAGGGCTAACAGGGGTTAGCCAGGGCTATATTTTCCCCATTTTGAGGCAGGCCTGGACCTGCCTGTACCAGATTTTTTTGTCCCTGCTGTTGGAGGGTATTGGATTGAGATTGTCCTTTGTTCATGCTCTCTCTTCATGGTCTCTCAGAAACTGCTTGCTCAGTTTCAGGGAACTGAAATTGAGGCTTGATCTCTGAGAGAAGACGGAGAAGCTTGTTATGGTGTCTGCTCAGTCCTCTCAGCTGAAAGGAAGCAGAGATACAGAGACAGGAAGGGGTCAGGCAGGACAAGACACAACCCTGAGTACCCCCTTCCCCCAGGGGTACTCCTCCACTTAGACTCTGCTTCTGAATGTCCCAGAGCTTCTCCACAGGCTTGGCACATACTTTGAATAGTTGTCCTCCAGCTGTTAGCGCAATCTCAGGAGGTTGGGGACTCTTTGGAGGGGCTTCCCTAGGAGAAGAGGGTCACTAGAACTGTGCCTCTGAGGCTTCCTCAAATCTCCTCAATTCTAATATTTGCACAGGAGTCCATTTAGCTCTGACATAGTCTAGGGGATGTCTATCATTTGGTAATTCCTGTAAAGTTACTGGATAAATAAGATTGGTTGTTTGAAAGCCTTAGGGTATTTCTCTGTAACCTAATAATGCAATGTTGAGATTGGTTGTCCTTTAATTCCCCTGCCTGGGTCTGAATATCTCTATGATCTATGTTAACAAGTTTTTCTAAGACTTTCATCTTGATATTCATATTAACTGATTTTTGAATGATAAGACAGAAATGATCAAATAATATAATAAACATTATAGTAATCCCATCTATATTAATTGTTCTCTCATTTAATTGTTCCATTTTTAATCATCTAGTGTATTATCAAACAGAGATCAAACTCCTTCCATTGTGATGCTGTTTCCCATTTTTTACTGTAGGATAAAATCCCTCTCTGTGTTTTAAACTAATTCCCCCTTTTAGGGAATTCCAATTGACTCACCAAATCTACTGACAATAACAATCCAGATGACTGTGAAGTGAGGTAGCAATTCGAGGAGGGGGTCCAGGGACTGTTACAACCCACTGGGAGAGGGAACCTGCTGTCTGAAAAATGAACCCAGGGGATCTTGGGGAAGAAACATATGTGATGGACTTGGCTGGTGGTGAGAGGCTAACTCTGAAAAAAAAAAAAAAAAACAACCCTAGCCAGCAGGGTAGTGATTCAGGTTTCATGTAGCTTTGGTCTGTGCCAGTAGCTTCAAAGCTACAGTCAAGTAGATTTTTTATAAATTTGTGTCCCCAAAGTTGATCACCAGATATCACACAAATCCTAATTAGTCTTTTAATAAAAACCTTGAGCCAGATATTGGGGAAAAGCTGAAAGATCAGAGAGACAGAGGTTCAAGCCACAGCCACTTTTTACCTAGCCAACTCTTCAGGCCAAACAGGGAAGACAGATCCTGTCTCCAGGAATCCTCAGACTAAATAGATGAAGTAAAGGGAAGTATACACTAAAATGGAAGGGGGAGGGGGTACAAGGCTGAATTGGAAGGGGTGGACTCTTATCTTCTCCTGCCTTATTTTTTTTTCTCTGCTCAGCCATCTCACTTCCTGGTTCAAACTTCCTAGTGCTGGGATTAAAAGTGTATGTCGCCACTACCTGACCTCTATGGCTAACTCTATGGTTGGGGCTCTGTCCTCTGATCTTCAGGCAATCTTTATTTCTTTAGAACCTACACAATATATCACAATTTGGTAGTAGAACCTCTTAAAAGAGCTGCTAATGCTGAGTCAGGAAGCTTCTCTTAAAGGAGTTGTGCCTGTGCTTGCCTCTAGCAAACAGAGCCTCCCAGAGAAAACACTGCTATCCAGAAGCCATGCTTGACTCCGTCCTTCTGTGTCTAGAATCCCTTTTAAGCTTTCTCAGGCTTTATGTGGATGTTTGTCCATCACATTGGAGCACCATTTGTAGTCAGAAGTTTCTGTCCCACCACAACTCCCAAATACCCAGCAGCCACTTGGAGGTTGATATTACTCTATTAGGTTTTCAGTAGGTGGCCCATGGTCTTGGCAAGAACAGCATTCTGTGACACTTTTTTCACCTCTCTTCTTCAGGGCTTTCCAAGTCCTGGGAGAGGCTTTCGATAGAGTGTTCTAGGATTTATTACTGTTTGCATATTGTCTAGTTGAGGGTCTCTGTACTTTTCCCCATCTGCTGTAGAAAGAAGCTGCTCTGATGGTGGCTAAGGAAAGCATTATCCATGAGTATAGAAGAATGCTGTTTAGGAGTCATTTTATTGCTATGTTCCTTAAGCACAATAGTAGTATTTGTTTTCCCCATGGACACTGGCCTATCTAGTCTCAGGTCTTGGCCACCTAAGCAGTGCTGGGTATGGATTCTCTCTCTTCAAGCTTTGTTCCACTATTGTGCCAGTGTCACTTGGATACAGGTCACCATCTACTTAGAAGGTTTTGTAGCTGGATTGGTGTTTATGTTTCCAGTGCCATGAAATATAGCTCACAAGTGGTGAGGGTTCTAGGGAGACATCAGCTTGACTGCTTCTTATTCAGTGAGTTGGTATTGATATCATCTTCAGGAATAGCAATTTCCATTAGTTTATGGGGAGCAACCAATAGCCTTACAATACCTTAGATTGCTTGGGGTCCCATTGGACCCATATGGCACACATATCAACTAGATGTGACCCATTGCCAGTATGGGAAGCTGCTTCACTTGGTAACAAGATCTATCCAGTTGACTTTCTGTCTCCTGATTTCTTTTTCTTTTTTCTATTTCATCTAGATTCCCTTCATATATTTAGATATCTTAGAATGGTTCTACTCTATTAGGTTTTCATAATATACCTCAAATGATCCTTAATTTTAGCTATCTCTCTATGTTTCTTCATTTCCCTCCTCACTTGACCACATTCCTCTCGTTCATTTGTAACAATCTATATCCTATCCTCCCTCTCTGGAGCTCTGTCTCTCCCCTCACTAGGTCCTTACTCTATACCTACCTTGTGATTATACAGACTATAGTTTCCTTATCTTTAAATTAACAGATAACATCCGTATATAAGTGAGAACATATTTGTCTTTCTTGGTCTGGGTGATCTAACTCAGGGTAACTTTTTCTAGCTTTATTCATTTACCTGTGAATTTTATAATTTCCTTTTTCTTTTTAAACTACTAAATAATAGCCCGTTGTGCAAATGTACTAGATTTTCTTTATATAACCATATGTGGGGGAACACCTAAGCTATCTTTAATTTCTAGCTATTATAAGTAGAGCAGCAATGAACATATTTGAGTAAGTAAGTGTCTTTGTGGTAGGTGAAACATCCTTTAGGTATGAGCCAAGAGTGGCATATCTGGATTTTGACTGAATCCCAGCTTCCCAAGAAACAGTCACATTTATTTTAATAGTGGCTGTACAAGTTTGCATCCCTACCAGCAAAGGATGAGTGCTTCCCTTCTCCAATTCTTCCCAACATGAGCAGTCATTTGTTGTATTAATCTTCTGAATTAGGTAATATGAAATCTCAAAATAATTTTGATTTGCATTGTCCTGATGACTAAGCATATTGAATGTTTAAAAAGTATTTCCCAGATATTTGAATTTCCTCTAATGAAACTTCTCTGTTTAGATCTGTATCTCATTTTTAATTGGGCTGTTTGTTTTATGATGTCCAATTTTTAAAAATTCTTTATATACTTTGGATATTATCCCTCTATTGGGCATGTTGCTGGTGAAATTCTTTTCCTTTTCCAGTTTTGCAGGTTGCCATTTGAAATAAAATACTAATAGTGGCAGATTAGATAATATTCTATAGATGAACTCACAAAATTGGTAGACATGTTGGAGTTAACAGAATTTGTTAAAGTTAATTAGCAAAAGATCCATATATAATCATACATTCTTTACATCAATAATTAGGTGAATATACTTAAAATATTTTAACTATTCCTTGAGAATTTCATAAACTGCATTTTGATCATATTCACCTCCTACATCTTTCCATTTATTTGCCCCAAATCTGCCCCCACATCTCTGGTGCCCAACTTTGTATCTTCTTTAGTAAACTACTTTTAATAATCCCAATGAGCAGAGTCTTAAAGAAAATTAATCCTGCCTTTGTCAGAGCCATTATTCATCATAGGTCGTCAGTTGGGGGGGGCTTTTGAACTCTTCCCACTCCATGCTTGACCATCTTTCTTTGACCATTGACCATCTTGTTACTGTATGACTGACCACAGCTGCTATGAGTTGAGTGGTCCTGTCACGGCCAGAAGACCCTGTTTGCTCTAATCCTCCCTCACCTCTGGCTCCTACAATCTTTCTTCTCCACTTCCATGATGGTCTTTGAGACCTGTGGAAAGTGTTTGATAAAGATATCTTATTAAATATGAATGAAACCAGTGAAATAAAAATATAAAGATACAGTGAAACAAATAATTATTTGAAAACATTAACAAGATGGGCACAGCTTTAGCTAAATTCACAAAAAGGAAGATAAAAAAATGATAAAACAATGGAGAAAAAAAGAGCCATGGATGGAATTTATCCTTTAAAAATTTACATTTCACCAAAGTGGGAAAAATCTTTTTAAAAAATTGATGAATTTTAGATCTGTATGATTTATCAAAATTGAATCAAGATAACATGAATGAATTAAACAGACCCTGTTGTACAAAATTCTGGTTATGTTAAATGAAACTCAGAGCCAGATATCGGGGGGGGGGGTGGGGGGGGGGCTGAAGGAAACAGACCACAATCAAATCTCACCCAGCTGTCTTCTTCCAGCTTCCACAGGCTCGATCCTCATGGCTTCTCATCTGTCTTCCTACACCTGCCTTAAATACCTTCTTCACCCAGTTGTTTCACATCCAGGATAAGATTAAAGGTGTGAGATACTTCTATTTGGTAATTAGGCCTTGAACTCACAGAAACACAGAAAGATCTCTGTCTCTTGAGATATGGGATTAAAGGTTACCACTCTTGCCCCCCCTCTTCCCCCCACCCCGCAAAATGCACAGAGTAAACAAGATGTGGTCTGGAGGTGTTTGAGTCTAAAATCACATGGCTCCTTCAGACACCCAACTCTTTCTGACAGGTCCAGTGTGCTTGCTATTTTAGGGCTTTGTTCCTTTTCCTTTAAAAAAGTACCAATTTTTCACCTCTTGGACACTTTTCTATCAGTTACTGCCAGACATAATGTAATTATTTGAATTTCAAATGTCCAATTACACAGAAAGAAGAAATCCTTTTCTAACTGGATTTCTCTACACAAATAAAAAAAACCACTTGTATTTCATTTTATTTTAGCCATCCATGGCCATAAAGAGGGAACTAAAAGTCATCAGGACCATGAGATCTACAGCTGACTCAGATGCACCTTCTGATTATTGCCATTCCTTCATTCCACTCTCCTAGGGAGCTATTTGCTCAAGAATAGGAGTAGATTGGATTGAGACTTTGATAGCTTTTCTTGGTTATCAAAGTGAGTACACCTGGATTAACCAACACCCAAAATAGAGGCCACACCTGTGAGAGATTGCTGCTTACCTTGAAGTAGAAACATCTTTGAGAAAATCTTTGAGAAAGGAAGTCATACCTTTAATACAGACTTTTAATCCAAATAAAACTTGGACAATGCCTTCTCCTGGAAGCCTGTAGAAGGACATGGAAGAAGGAAACTTGCTCTTTCTCTGCTTTCTCTCACCTAATTAGCACATCCATTCCTTCACTGGCATTAGAGCCTACGTAAGATGACAGCATATGCTGCAGGCCAGCTCAGACATCCAGTCTTGCGGAGTGAGAAACTACTGCGTTCTTGGACTTTCTATTCTTAGCCCGCCATTGCTGGATTAGCTAGGGCATGGCCTGTAAATCATTCTAATCAATCCCCTTTCTATATATATATTCATTTTATAACTCATTTTACTCTAGGGAGTCTTGATGAACACACCAGGCATGTAGAAAGGATATTCCAGAGTAGTTTGTGTCCTTCATAACAGACTTAACTCAATTACAAATTCCCAGTGGCCACCTTCTCTTAGCCTAAGTCTTCCCAGGTGCTTGTTCACTTCACAGAAGGATCAACCCTCATCCTCCATATCACGCTGACCTATGCCTGCTTTATTTTCATATTATTGAATATGGATATTAAGGAGGAGAAGGGCCATTTTGAGCAGTACTTATAAGGTGATCATTTAGCTCCCACGGGTGAAGTGGTAAAAAGATTCTAATGAAGCATAGAGAAGTCTCTAGCTTTGGAAGGAGGAAGTGCTGAATGGCTTCCTCTGTGTCCCAGAAGAGACCGCTGGAAAGGAAACCTCAGCTTCTGGTCAGTTCAGGGAGAACTATTTAGCAAGGAGGCAAAGGGTGTTCCTGGTGACATCAGCAGTCTCTTCTCTGGACATTCCTGGAGAGCTCTTGGCATCCTCTATGATGTCACCAGTTTTGTAGCAAGTTGTAGCCAAGTGCCTTTTAGGACATTCGTTCAGTGTCTATAAGGTTCATGCATAGACATGTTGTCAAGACTGCGGTGTCTGCTTGGGAGAGAGAATGGACAGCGTGTGGAGACCAGTGTGAGGAAGAAGGAAGCCGTAGGGCTCACTGGAAACCATGGAGAAGTAAATGGTCCTGGGGAAGGTGCAGTGAGTTCAGGGAAGAAACTAGGGAGCTTCTGGAGGTGATGGGCTTGACCCTACCAGGTCTCAGGCTCAGGAACTGGGAGTCCCTGGGGGGAAAATAGGCTTATCTTGCTTCTCTGGGTTCCTAAAGGACCATCACACATCAAGGATTTATGATGGTTGGTTTGGCAGAGTCAGGAATTGAGAAAACTGGAGCCTTTGTCCAGAGCACACTACTTTTCGTCCATGTCAGGGAAGGAGGTACAGAGGAATTAATGAGATTTTGCTACCTCACTGCACCTTCCCCACACTGGAGTCCTTTAGGTTGTGTGCCTAGTAATAATAGGGAAAGGAGAGTGCCCTGGGGAATACTGAGGCTGTCATACTTTACAACACAGCCACGAGGAGGGCTGAGGCACCAAGTACTGCTGTCTTCTGGTGACCCCTAAGATTTCTGACTTCCCAGCTTTAGGTGGTACACAAGTCTCTAGTTTAGCCTGAGCGTTATTAGATCCTGTGAACCTGGGTAGAGACTGTCCCCTTCTGCCACCTCTGGTTTTCTGGGGATGTCAGTGAGGATGGTTTTGTGAGTTTGGTGACTATAATCTGCATTTGCATGGCTTGTCTATTAACAAGAGAGTCTGAGCCATCAAGCATCCCTACACTACCTGAGTGCTCATAACAGTAGCAATTTCCTCCAGGCTTTTGAGAGCATGTGGCTGATTGTTCTGAAGTCAAGGTATATCCTCTGCAGCTGCAAATAAGTTAGTAGGCTGTCCTCTGGGTCACCTTGTGCAGGGAGACAGAGGAAGCCAGGTGATTTCTGAGATACCAACCTTCCTATAGGGAGATGGGAAAACTGACATACATATAGTGAGAGACTCAAGTCTGGTTTCCCAGAACCTGCTACGGCCAAGTTTCATCTGTCAGTCAATTCCTTAGCATCCTTCAGTGTGTACGTTTGACTGAGGTGAGCTTGGGTGTGTGGTAGATGCTGTCCTTTGACTTCTAGATTATTACTGAGAAACCTAACTTTGTCTAACATGGTTATCAGTGTGATATGACATCTGAATGAACTTAGATTACCCCACATCACTCATTGGTTCTGGACTTTACCAAATACACTTCTGAAGCCACAGCCCAGACTTCTTTATGAATTTTCAATCCAGTCTGTTCGCGGGGCTTCTCTTTTGTCAGTAAATTGAAAAACATAATGTGGGTCTCTGGGGGTGTTTTATGGCATAGGTCCTCAGTTATCTCTCCTGTTGTGTATTTTGTCCTGCCCTTCTCATGCTCCAGTGAACATTGTAATTTCCTGGCTGTGTCTCTCTTCCTAAAAGCATGTGTATTGTCAGAAGTGGCTCCAGATGAGGGAATTGTGCATTTGTCTAGCTCTAGGTGAAGCATCATAGCAATGATACATTTCACCCCATCCCCATAACTATGAAAAATTTGGTTTTCTGATAATGCCTTTGCATATCTGTGTGGCCTCTTAATAGCCATTTATCTTTTCTCAAATTCAAGTACAGAAATGAACCATCACTCCTCATGGGAGTGTTGGCTCTTCTGTTGAGGGCTCACCTGGGGCGCCCCTGTTCTGAGAATCGCCAGCCTGGCCTGTTGCTAGTTGATGTCACATTTGCTAACCTGTGGTGGCTGGAATGCATTTTGCTGTGGTTTGGGGCATATTTTCATCAACTATAGGACCTATCTTAGTTCTGACAGGTCACCTACAATCTCACACCACACCAACATATTGTAACAGCCTTCTGGATTCTCTACAATGTACTTGTTGTTTTCAGACACTTAACTCTCTTTCCCACTATACTGACTTAATTACCTAGAAACTTTATTTCTCATGTTACTGACAAGAGATCTCAAGAAGGGGATGAGCCATTTCCTGGGATGTGTATGGAAGTGAGACTTTAACTTCCCATACCCGAATTAGTGAATCTATTCTAATAAAGCAGAGAGAGATCAGTGGCCTTGAAATCAGGAGTTGACGAAGGTTTTAACTTTGTTTCTGGGATGACTCTTGGGAAAGAAAATATGGCATCCAGTGAACTAAAGAAGATCTAATTAATAGGTAGGTGGGGGCTGCTGCTGGTGGCCCCAGTAGTTCCTTCTCTGGACATGCTATTGTATTCTGAAGAGCTCTTGGTATTCCCTGTCCCCCAGTGACTGTGGGGTATTGTTTCAGTGCCCATAGCCAAGTTGTCAAGCCCGAGCAGACTGCTTGGAGAATGGGAAAATGTGGGGTGAGCAGAGAGAGGCAGAAGGAATCTGGTCTTAGGCTTGGTGTAAAACATGGAGAAATAAAAGGTTCTGGAGAAGGCACAGTGAGTCGTGGGCAGGAGATGGGGAGCTTTCTGGAGCAGGTGAGGCTTGATCTGGGCTTTTCGCTAGTGGGACTCAGTATCTGGGACCTTCATGGAAGCAAAAGGCTTATCCTCCTCCTCTGGGTTACCTCAGAATAACCCAAGATGAATGTTTTCTGATAGTTAGTTTGGGAGAGCTGTGAATTGTCAAACCTGCAGCCATTTTTTCTGGGAGATGCCTAATCTCGTTCTGAGTGGAATGGAAGGCCAGAAGGAGTAAAGGAGTGGCTAATTAGGATTCCTTCTCAGGGTACGGTGTTGCTGCACTTTATCCTAGTGGATTCCTGTGGTTTCTATGGGTATCTAATGCTAATATGAAGGGTGAGAAACTCCCCTGTCAATGCACCAAAGTTTCAGACATTCAGATGCTTTTGTCCTGAACACGTGATCAGGACTTGTTGCTGCTAAGCCCTAGGCAGGACTTACCTGCTCACATCAGATACTGTTCTCCAAATCAACATGTTCAGTACCAATTAATGCCTTCCAGGGCTTTGTGACTGCATTGGGGGGGGGCACATGCCTATCCAGGGTGGTTGAGGCTAGAGACATAGTTCATGGACATCACTTTGAGGATATGTGCCCTCTTCTTTGGGGACTTAGTGGGACCCTGTCATTTTCTTCCTTGGGCTTCTTGGGAATCATCATGGACTTTCATGGCTCTAGGCCTTTAAAGAATTCAAGTTCACTTGTCTTTACCTACCTACAGGGACTACTGGGGAGGGACCATCCCAGCTCTCCACCATCACTGAGCAGGAGCAGCAGGTGAACGAGGTGGAGAAACTCACCATTCAGCTACAGAGTGCGACAATGGAGAAAACTGAGCTGTGTGGAATCCTGGCCAATTATACTGACAAGGATTTGATGAACAGGTGGTCATTATGCCCGGTTTTCTGCTGACCACCTTGATCCCACAGTGTCTAGTCAAGCTTTCCCGAGGAATATGAGGCTGAACTTCCTGGATGTCTGGTGCTTAAAGTAATATTTCTCGGTGCCTCAGGGATGCAGAGCTTGGAAGCTGGGCATGTGGGAAATGGGGACAAAGGCTATTCTCCTTCCTCCACATGAAAAGCAGAGCTTTTGATTGAATCACATACTGGCACTAAGGACCATCTGTGTGAAGTCTCACATGCATTGACAGGTTGTCTTGTGGGGCATGTTAGCTCCTGCGAGTTTGAGATGAGTTTTTGTAATTGAGCAGCAGATGATTGTATGCTGAAAACTCCTGGAAGCAGCTGGTGGAAACAATCAATCTCAGCATGTGGAAGGCCTGAAGCTCACCTCCGGTCCTCTCTGGTCTTCTTCCTCACAGTCTGAGACAGTGCCATCTCCTTAAACTTATGGGCATCCTGGTTATATGTGGGGTATGACAGTGTAGAGTGCATGTGGTGTGTGTCATTTTGGGAGTCTGAGGTCTGTACCAGGTCCAGAGTATTTGTCATGCTCACAGTTTAGAGGAGGCCAGTGCTGAGGCCAGGAAACCCCACTTTGAGCAGCACACCTCTTGGCAACTGTGCTCACCATGGAGAAACATTGGAGTCCCATGTGGCATTTATAAAGCCATCCTGGAGTTTAACTCCAGAAACAGTGATTGTGTCCTCTGGTCCTCTGTGCAGCAATAGTCAGCAAGGAATAAGAATCCCTGTTCTGAAGACAGGAGAGATGTCATCAAAGATGGTGGCACAGACTCCTGGGAAAATCTTAGAGAGCTAATTTATAGCTTCAGGTCCAAAGAGGCTGCTCATACAGCCCTGGATAACTCCCTCTGCACCCCCTGCCTCTTGTGGCCTGGGGTCAAATTCAGAAGTTTAATAAGCACCAGGGAGCCCCAGTGTGCAGATGCCAACTCATGGCATCTATAGAGCTTCTGTAGATCAGGACACAGCCTGTTTTTATATGATCCTTGAGTCCTGTGTTCGTGGGTTCTTTTCTCGTGGGGCCATGCCCTGATTAATTCTCCTGAGATGCTGGAAAAGGACCATAAGCAGGTGGTGTCAGGCCTGTAGAAATTTCCCACAGAGATCAGTGAAACGAAGAACAAGTGCAAGCGGCTGGTTGATAAGAATGATTCCTATAGGTAATTATCCGATGTAGTTTAGGAGGAACTGATTATGCCCTTTTTGTCTTTGTCCCAAAGTGAGGGCTCCTGTCTTAGCAAGTAGCCTGCCTAAATGCTTTTTGACTTGTGCCCCTTAGACTCAGTTTTGCTAAGTGTGAAATTCCCTCCCAGCAATATTCTGCCAGCCTCAGGAGCCCTAGAAAGAAAAATGGTTTGCATCATGAAGTGAGTGTCAGGCAGCCCAGAGACTCTGAGTCTCTGGCATGAGCTACAGTGGTATGACTGTATTTTTACTAATAAAAAAGTGATTTTCAGCAAGGTTCTCTTACAGCTATTTTCTTTGGCCTGATGTAGTGTCTCACTTCAGTATCCCAGAAGCTCTTGTAACACCAGAACTCTGTGTGCCAAGGTTGGGCTACACAATGAGTTTCAAGCCAGACAGGGATACATACGCCTTTGTATGGATACTTTTGCCAACTTGATGAATATTTATTTCAAGATGGAAAAGAATTCATATGTACCTTTGTGGTTATATATTTAGCTCTTTAAAACATAGCATTTTGTATACACATTTCATGAAATAATCATGTGCACCAAAATGATGAGAAACACAACTGCCTTGTTCTAAAGCCTCTCAGGAAATGAAAACATTTACGATTGGAGTATGAAATAAATCCACAGCCTACTTTCATTCACCTGGGGCTATGATGATGTCCCTGCTTGGGCTGCTTCCAAGAGCCCTATCCCTGTCCATGGTCCTGACCCAGCTGTGATGGTCTCTGTTGATGTTCATGCCTCCTCCTACCAATGAGGGCTTTGAAGCCACCTGCAGTCTGGGCCACCATCTGTGACCATGTTGGTGTCAATGAGATACGTCCCCAGGGGGAATTGTCTTATAACTGTGTGCTAACACCTAGGACCATGTGACATCTATGCCGGGACTGTTGCTGAGGGTCATGTCTAGGCCCATGGTTGTATTGTAGCTAGGATCTTCCTTGACATCTCAGGTTCCTGATGCCATCAAAGACAGTGCATATTCTTGGACTCTGTGCTGAACCATAGGGACTGGGTGCTGCTGGGGCCTCACCAATCTCGGTGACCTGTACTGGCCTCCAGGTCCATTATGACATCCAGACCAGGAATGTACCTTAGGACCATGTTTGGGTCCATATTGCAAACATAGCCAGAATCTATGTTTATGTCCATGGCCCCTATTGCCACCAAAGGCCACACAAATAAGTAGAGGTCTGGAATGCCATTTAGAGAATGTTAAGTTTCAGTAACTGTGCTTTTGCTGGGGCCACACAGATCTGAATGGCCTGTGCTGCTACCAAGGGCCCTTGTGTCCTCCATTTCTAGCCTGATGTCACAGTCTGCATGTGGATTTATTGCCCTACCACAACCTTGGTCTATATTGATGTCAGTGGCTCCTGTACCCACCAAAACAGAATAGGATACAAACAGCCACCCTTCCCAAGATACAGAAGGAAGAACTAGGCCTGCCCCTCACCAACTGCAGCACCGAGGAGTGGGTCATGTACCTGCACTGAGCAGCACAGTAGAGCTGACCCTGGTAGCAGTTGTGTGGATAAGCTGACACTGAGGGTATGAGAACAGATGAGCTGAAACCATCACCGTCTTCTGCCAACAAAAGGCAAGGTTGGGGGAATGATGCTGGCCTCACCTGAGCATATGCCACCTGCAGCTGGTAGGAGAGTTGGCCTCAGGGGCATGAGATTAGAAGAGCTGGTCAGCCTCTCTCCAGCTTCGGAAACTCGGACTGTGGACCTAGCACCTCACCTGGGTAAATAGTAGAGATGTCCCTTGAGGACCAAGTGTGGGTAAGTCAGATGCAAGGACATGTGAGTAGGGGAATTCAGCTCTCTATTCTGCCCACTGCATTGGCTGAGCTAGCAATGCTTGAGAG
Source organism: Phyllotis vaccarum (assembly GCA_033318265.1). NCBI lineage: Eukaryota > Metazoa > Chordata > Mammalia > Rodentia > Cricetidae > Phyllotis > Phyllotis vaccarum. Next base: position 28,701,148 of record JARWLC010000017.1, read on the forward strand.
ATTTTGTGGATGGGGAAGATGAAGGAAAGCTGGCAGACTGACCGGCCCAGATACCTCAAAGCCTAGTATCATGGCTACAAGTTATTCCACACTAACACCCTCCTCATCTATGAACTGCTGGAGCATGTGGAGGGCCCGATTCTGAAGCTCCAAAGCCGCAGGATCTTCATGCTACAAGGCACCAATAAATCCAAGAATAGGACAGGGACGGTGTAGTGAAATAAATTGTTCTACCTACCTATAAACAAATTTTAGACAAATATATAGACTAAGCCAAAACCAATTTATACTAACATAGATATTCATATATTGATACAAATATAAAATCATTTTATATGTTTGATTGAGACAATTTATATATTAATACAAATTTAAATCTAAAATTGTTTTATATGTCCCAAACAATTTATACATTAATATAAAATTAAATTTATAACTGTTATATAAAATTAAATCTATAGCTGCTATATTTTACATACACTTCTACCTCTGTTTAAAATATTTACACATTATTGTCATTTCCACTATATTATTGCTATCTCCATTTAACTATACTAAATATAATATATGATTACACTAGTTATAATATATGTACAAGATGTTTATGTATCTTTATTTAGATGATATATATACATATCTAAAATACTATTACATTTTACACAATATGTATACCTCTGACTAATGTTTAAAGGTCATACTAAAAGTCAATGTTCAAAGATTATACATCCCTTTATAGATAATCTAATTTTACAATACAGTCTTCAATACATAAAACAATAAAAACTACAGTCAACATTACTTAAGTTGCCATGTCACAGCCATCCCAAATACAGGTTAAAATACCATAAACAGACAAGAGTCTTCAACCATTTCATAGACCCCCAAAATTTGGCATTTAACATTTTGCTATTCAAAATTCAGCTGTGAGAGGCATGATGACTCCTAGTATCCCTGTTCCTTTCCCAAGATAGTGTTGAGCATCAAAGACACTCCTTTAGAGTTTGTCTTTTTGACAAAAACATGGCCGGTCAGATAAAAACTACCCTTACCTCGATTGCTGACAATATACACACGATGTCCAAACTAAATGAACAAAATGACAGATAAAAACATAACAAAATCTGCCTAGAAAACATAAGACAGTCCCTCCAAAAATGCCCTACTTTTAAAAAGATCTGTCAAATGTCATAGGCCTATAACCAAAATAATAAATACTCCAATAGCACAAAAAAACATAAATGATTGTCCAAATAACTGTCGCCGTCCTCTCCCAAACTTTAAAAGCAACTACTCTCATGTACTTCTGACTTTCAAATAATATATTTTCCTTCTCAAGTCTTGAAAAAGTTAAAAAATAAATAAAGTTACTATCCTATCATCCCTTAACAAAAACACATTCAAATATTAAATTTTCACTTTCCCAAATGAACAACTTAAAAATAATTTATACACCCCCACCATCGACCAATATTCTAAAAATATATAATATACTTTATATATTAAGTTTTATAGTTTACACCTTCTCCTCTCCCAGATATTACCTCATAATAATTCCTATTATATATAGTTTTAGTTTAAAACCTTCTTAATTAGACAAAAGAGAGAGATGTGGTGGGATTCAGGTGCCAGCTGATAAGGTCAAAAGATACTTATACAGGGTCCCAGACTCCTGAAGGGGGTGTGGCCAGCCCCGTTCAAGAGGGGCTGCTGGGATCTAAAAAGACCTGTTTTGTGCCTGCCTTCTTAGAGATCAAATCAACATCCATCCCCAAATCATCCTATCGCCACAAAATCATCCTAAAGTTTAACTTATCACAAATATTAAATTACTTTTAAATAAACTTTTATCCTATATTTAATATATAACAAGTAAGATTTACTGAGACAGGAAGGTCCGTTATCTATAACGAAGAGAGGCCGGGACACTTACAAGAAAACGTGTGGACTAGAGGGTTTACCGTGTGACTCACTGGGCCACACTGCATTCTCCTCACCACGATTTTTGTTTGTTTGTAACTGTGGGTATATGATTTTTCCTTCACTTTATTTTGTTCTTCTTTTGAGGGGGCGTTTTCAAGGGCAGAGCTCAGATGTGAGGGAAATGCTCAGGCGAGAGCGGGAATGGGGTGCATGCTGGGAAACCAACAGAGAATCAATAAAACATTTTTCAAAAAGAAAGAAATTAGGAAAACGAGATATATCTGCCTCTAGTTTCCCTCAAATATATAATCAATAATAACCAGACAGCAGATAGAATGAATTTTAATATATATTGGGACTATTTTGTTGTTTGGGCCTTAACAATGCATCGGTGCTGTGATCTTTTATTTACACGTATGGGAGCTTTGCCTGCTGCAGGGCTGTACATCACATTCATGCAGTTCCACCAGAAGCCAGAAGAGGTCATCAGATTCCACCCAAAACTGCTGGTAAACAGGATTTTTAGCTGTTTTGTTAGTCCGTTGGGAAAGAAAATACTCAAAATGGATGCACTCTGTCTCCTGGCCCTGCACCTTACTTTTCTTCTCCTAGACATTGTGATGTGTTAGTTTTAGTGAATCATCCCCGTGAAAAGAGAGAAATCCCAGGAGACCGGTAGTGACCAATACACGATGTAGGCAAGCTAATTGACTTAAGACGCCAGCATCCATGCAAGGTGTTCAAGATCCTGTTCCAGCATCACTTATTGCGAAGGATGGAGCACATCTCTCACATCTCATCCTGGATGACATTGAAGATAAGGGCTATCTTATGAAATGCAGAATTGAGAAGATGCTCCTGGTGGTGTACGTGTGGCTAGGAGTCCCTCTTGAAACTCCAACTAAGTAGGAGGAAGCTTCAGACTATCCAGAGTGGATGGAACCTGCAGCAGAAGCCACCTTGACTGATGGAGAGCATTCTGTACAAGGCTAGGATGAGAGAAGGATGGTTGATGCTGCTCATTTACCACAGCAGATCTCACTGTATATAGAGGAAGGGATTCTTCCCAATTAGTGCTTTATTCTTGTGAGATTCTCTGTAGGGAGCCAGCCGCACCCTAAAGATGGCGCTTGTATCGGGCCTATGACTAAGCGGTTTAAGGAAGCTCCTTAGTAAACAAGTCACTGCGCATGACACCTTGTAATTTTCCAGCAAGAAGCCTGGCCCCCAGACAGATACATCATATCGGGTGAGGGTGTGCTGACCAATGGGAAAGGCCCACGTCAGAGATAAACAATGTTGCCTATAAAAGCGGCCTGCCTGGGAGGCTCGGGGTCTTCCGTTCTTTGCCCTAGTGTGTGAAGCTTCAATAAACCTGCTGCAGAAGGATCCTGTTGTACTGCGTCTTGTTTGCGGGCAAAGAAGGCGCGGGACAAGTGGTGCCGAAAACCCGGGAAAGACAACATCAGCTGCACCAGCGGAGACCCCTCGGTGACGAGGAGGATTCAGAACTGCAGAGTGTTCGCTCGGAGAGGTATGGTCCCTGACTGAGGTTTGGTTTTTAGTGCTTACTGGCAGGAGGTTTTGGCAGGATTAGGTTTGGTTCTAGTCACCCTGATCATCTTTCTTGTGGTTGCCTTTCTTTTTCATTGATTTCGGTGCTGAGTGCCTAAGACCGACGTAGGTAAGCGGCAGCGCTCTTTGGTTTCGTTTTGCGGATAAGCCGGACGCGGATAAGCCGCGCTGCTAACGGTATCATGGGTACTTCGCAGTCGATGATCTCAGATTTAAGGATGGGCACCAAAGCTATATGGAAGATGATCAAGAATTGTTTAAAGGATGAGTCCTGCTTGCCAGTGGTCATGGAGGGACAGATAATGTTGAGAGAGGTTCAGGATAGCCTATCAGAAACCGAGCGGGATGAGAGATTGGGAGCGCGCCCCAAGGAAACTGTACATAAAGAAAAAGGACCCCCCGGTACCAGTATGGGGGAGAAAAAGGAAAAAGGACCCCTCGGTACTGGTATGGGGGAGAAAAGTTTCGAGAAAAATTCAGAGGTTAGAAGAAAGAAAGAGACCAAACTTACCTTCCCCTGGAAAGAATTGGCTAATTTAGAGATCAGGGATGAAATAGAATCTTCCATTTCTTCCTCTAAATCCAGCCATATAGATGAGGAAGACCCACTAGACCCAGGAGATGAATTTGATTTGGAAGAGGAGGCAGCCAAATATGAGGCAGAGAGATACTACCCTGATGATCCTCCTCGTAACCAAATCAGAAAGAACAGGCACAAGGCAGAAAGCCAGCGAATGCACAGACCTCTGCCTACAGCTCCTCCTCCTTATGGTGTGAGCGGTGCTACAAACTTTTCTTTTCTGCCGGAGGCCACGAGGCGACAACTTAGTTTAGCATTTCCGGTATATGAGGGCCAAAATAATGATCGGGTTTATGTCCCAGTAGAATTTAGTCAGATTAAAGAGCTTGCAGAATCTGTCCGCAAGTTTGGTGTAAATGCCAACTTCACTGTTACACAACTTGATCGGCTTGCCTTGTGGAACCTGACTCCATCAGACTGGCAGACGGTGGCTAAAGCTTCCTTGTCAAGCATGGGTCAGTATCTAGAGTGGAAGGCTCTATGGCATGAGATAGCTCAAGAACAGGCTAGAGTAAATGCTGCGGCCATAACCCCTGAACAGAGGGAATGGACCTTTGAGATGCTGACTGGGCAAGGACAGTATGCTACACAGCAGACCCAATTTCCTTGGGGGATTTACCCTCAAATTTCAGCCACGGCCATTCGTGCTTGGAAAGCACTCTCTAAAAATGAAAAATTTTCTAGGGCAGCTAACTTGTCGAAAAGCCTTTCTCAGTTTATCTTACAGAATTGGTCTTCAGAGTTTGAGCAGACGCTACGAGAGCTCCGCGTTGCCATCGTTCAGATTAATTCCACCCGTCTAGACCTGTCCTTAACAGAGGGCCTTTCCACATGGATTTCCTCAGCCGTTTCGTACCTGAAGGAATGGGCCGGCATGGGAACCCTTGGGATCCTCATGGTCATGGGATTCGGAGGCAGTCTTTGGCTGATTTGCCAGATGCGAGTGTCCAGAAAGAGAGAAAGGACAATTTTGACCTAAGCCTTAATGGCTATTGAAGATGGACAATCCCCTACAATTTGGCTGGCAGCTCTGAATGAGCAAAAATTTTAAGCTTGACTGATTGTGGTCACCTAACCTTGCGGAAGGTATGCCTCTCCCTGATTGGTGAGGAAGTTTGGGCAGGCTTTGGCCTATTGCTTGGAATTGAGCAGGGTTGATTGTGTATACTGTATAGGTATGGCTCTTGCACTGAGAGGCTTAATTGCCATTGCACCTCATTAGGGCATACCTGTTATAGTTTCCATGTGGATTGTAAGGCTAAGCACTGCAATGGTTCCACCTTAGAGTTTGAGGGGTTCCATGGAACATGTTTGTCTGCATATGGGCAGGGCACATGAATCCCATCTCCCACAAAGGTGCCGGGCTGGTCGGGAGGTGTACCTGGTGGACGCATCAGGAACGTCTCCTTTGTACATAGTTCCCAGAAGTTTTGGGAGGACAAACCTCTGTTTCCATCCACTGGATAGCCTCCCTCATTTTAAATATAAGAAAAGGGGGAGATGTAGGGAGCCAGCCGCACCCTAAAGATGGCGCTTGTATCGGGCCTATGACTAAGCGGTTTAAGGAAGCTCCTTAGTAAACAAGTCACTGCGCATGACACCTTGTAATTTTCCAGCAAGAAGCCTGGCCCCCAGACAGATACATCATATCGGGTGAGGGTGTGCTGACCAATGGGAAAGGCCCACGTCAGAGATAAACAATGTTGCCTATAAAAGCGGCCTGCCTGGGAGGCTCGGGGTCTTCCGTTCTTTGCCCTAGTGTGTGAAGCTTCAATAAACCTGCTGCAGAAGGATCCTGTTGTACTGCGTCTTGTTTGCGGGCAAAGAAGGCGCGGGACAATTCTCCTGCTGGGATCTGACTTCAGAGACTGAAAGTGAGTCAGAGAGTTAACGTGCGGAGCAGGTAATCCTGTGGGTCACAAGCTAATGCTGTCAAATCAGGGGGGCAAAGAATCCAATTTTATGAAGGACATATATACATTCAGAACATTGGTATAGATATGTGACTCATTCAATTCTATGGATGAAGTGATCAGCGAAGAGATGGAACATTGAGTGACGTATCTGCTGCTAGGCCTAGAGGCCTGAGTTCCTTCCCTATGATTCCTGTGAATAAGCAGATGGCAGACCTGTGACAAATTTTCCTCTGATCTTCATGTGAATGGGGTGGCCATTCATGACCCAAGAATCTAAGACATCTGGCTTTCTATATCTTACTTATGCTAGAATCTCTTCATCTGATGCAGCCATGTAATTATAGTACTGTGTGTTCCATTGCACAGGTTTGGGATTTGTTATTTTCAAGATGTTCTAGAAACCAAGATGCCAACATCAAAGCATCACCTGAAGAACAGGTTATGGGAAGGTGCCCATGGGGAATTGTAACAAAGCTGAGATTCAAACTACTCTAGAAGGTTGTCTCTACATCCCTAGTGTATTAGTTATAGCTCTCTAGAGCAAGAGAAGTGATATAATGAATCTGTCTATATAGAGAATGGGGATTTGTTAGAATGTCTTTCAGGCTGTGTCCAGCAGATGACAATGGCTGCCTATGATTTAAAGTCCAAGAGTGAAGGAGTTGCTCTGGTCACAAGGCTGATGTCTCAGCTGTCTGAAGTACAGGCTAGAATCCTAGAGAAGTATGTTCAAATGCTATTGAAGGAAGGGATGTTCTAACAAGGCAAGAGCAAGCAGGCAAAGAGGAAAGTTTCTGTTTTCCATGTCCTCCTACCTGTGTATAGCAGAAGCCACAGTCCAGATTATATATCTATTATTAATTTTCCCTATTAAAGATGTATTAGAAATAGATCTTTCTACTTGAGATGAAGGATAAATCTCTCATAGGTGTGATCTCTAATTTGGGGGGGGGGTTTAGTTAATATAAGACGTAGTCACATTGACCTCCAGAAATAACCATACAGTAGTATTTCTCTCTACACGAATATTCTCCATCAAATGGTTTCCTGAGAGGGTGACATGAAGGAGTAACACCAATCCTAAGTTACATCTGGTCAGGTGTATATCTCACGGCCATGATGACTTTTAGTGGCCTCTTTATGGACGTGGATGGCTCAAATTGGACCAAAACCTCTCTCTCGTTTCTTGCGTAAAAGGGCATCTGCTAGAAACTGTTTCTATACAACTGGAGATGTGAACTTCAAGTAAGTATGATGTGTCTGGAAGCAAATGAGGTAGAAAGGAGCCATAAAGGGAGACATGGGTGTCTTTAAAGACAAAGGAAGAAGGCCTAACATAGAAAACACTCTGGACCTGTCAGAAAGAGAGAGGTTTCTCAGGCCCTGTGAATATGGATTTGAACTCCTCCAAACCACTCTTGTTCACTTCACGTGTGGGATACAGACTTCCCCAAATCAACAAGCAGAATGGACTCCTCCATTTCTTTAGAACATAAACTCTGGCATGCAGTGTTTGGGACCTAGACTTTGTAGTGTTGGGTAGGGTTTCTGCTCCACCCCGACACTGGAAGGGTGGCCAAAGAGGCTGTCAGTCAATGTGCATTGCCCATGTCCACCATGTAGTCTCTAGAAGTGGCTTTAAGAATGAAAATTTACCTACTTTTCCTTTGTTACTTGAGCTGATTTTCACTTTTTAAAATATTGTTTTATTTTCCTAGGTAAATCCTTTTAAATAATTCCTCCTACAATTGAATTTAACATTGGGCATAAAATTATATTCACGGAAGGTCAGTTTTCTGTGCAGTAAGCTGAAGCTTATGTTTTCCCCTTTATGGCCTGCTGTGACACTTATCTTGGCTGTCTACTTGACACATGTATGAAGAACTGACACCATTAGTCTGTCTGGCAGGCATACTTCTTTGGCATTTTCTTGACTGTTAAATGGAGGAGGGCTCAGCTCTCTGTAGGTAGGACCATCCTTAGGCAAGTGAACCTGGGCCATAGAGGAAGACCAGCTGAGCTGAACAGTAAAGAGCATTGTCTGTGATTTCAAGATCCTCCCTTGGGATCTTGCTTTGGCTTCCAGTGACGATGGACTGTAATGTAAGTGAGGTGAATAAACTCTTCATGTTCCCAAATTGACTATTATCACAACCACGGAATAATAGCCATTTTCTCAGGACAAGCCTGATAGTCCATCTCTTCCTGCCAACCTGTAATTTTTTTTTTCACCAGTGTGCAAAGTTTCTGGACACTGTGATCTGTTGCCAAACACACCCTACTGTTTATATAACTCATTTATAGCATTTTAAAAATCTATTCGACCTGTTTCTTTAATATACCACGTGTTCCTCCTTTTCCCTCTTTAAAATTACCTATGGATGCTCTCGTGTTTACACGTTAAACATCCTTTGCCTCACAGTAGAACACTGTGTCAGACTATTAAGATCCACAAGATGGATAATTTATTGTATTAGCATTTTATAGTCAAGATTTAGAAACGCAAATTAGAACATTGTGTGTGTTGGGTGAATTGGAGTGGTGTGTGTGTGTGTGTGTGTGTGTGTCTGTGTGTGTGTGTCTGTGTGTGTGTGTGAATGTGGGCACAGGCATCTCACATTTTAGCATTTTTATGTCACCTTGACAGAAGCTAGAGTCATCTGAAGGAGGGAACCGTATTTGAAATTAATTTCTCCATATTATCAGACTGTGGGCAAGCCTATAGGCATTTTCCTAAGTATTGACATATGAGGTCCAGCCCATTGTAGGTAGGGCCACCCCTGGGCTGGTGGTCCAGGGTTCTATAGAAAGCAGGCTGAGCAAGTGGTGAGGTATGCAGTAAGCAGCATCCTCCATGGGCTCTGCGTCTGCTCCTGTCTCTAGGTTTCTCTCCTGTTTGAGCTATTGTCCTGACTTCCTTCAGTGATGAGCAATGAATGATATGGAAGTGTGAGCCACATAAGTCCTTTCCTCCCCAAGCTGCTTTTAGTCATGGTGTATTAAGAAGTTTCTGACCTGTTCCTTCCGGCCTAGCCCTGAGGTCTAGACCTGTCTGCAGCTTCTTAGCCTCAAATAATCATGCAAAGGCTTACAGTAATTGCATGCTGTTTGCTTGCTCTTAAACTAACCCATGATTAGCCATGTGACTTGGTACCTTTTCTCACAGCAGCATTCTGATCCTGCTTCCTCTGTGTCTCCCTGGCCTCTCTGCTCTGCTCTTCCTCTTCCCAAAGTTTTCTTAGCCTGGTAGCCCCGCCCACACTTCCTGTCTGCCTTCTGGCCAATCGGCATTTTATTAAACCAGTAGGGGGTTGAATATCTACAATATACAAGAGCATAGTCCCACAGCACCACAGGTTTTGACTGCAGCAATAGAACCCTAACTAGGACACCTGTGTATGTCAGAAAACATCTTTCGGGAGTTGGCTTCCCCTTCTATTGTGATGAGGCTGGTTTCTCTTGTTCCTGGGATGTTCTGTGTTCGCCAGTCCAGCTGGCCTTCCAGCTTTCAGGCAGTTTCTATGTCTGCCCCATATTTCTCTCTTAGGAGTGAAGGAATAACAGCTGTTTGCCACCATTCTGGATTTTTAGGTGAGTACTGAGGTGTTGAACTCATTGGACTTCTATAGCCAGTGTCCTTCCCAATTAAGCCACATCTCCCCAGCCCTTATTATATTTTAAAGCAAATAACTAAAACACCCAAACAAATGCATGACAAATGGATGTCTCATAATCAACAGGCAGGTCGAATAGAGAAGCCCCTGGGGTACCCCCACCCAGTGGCAATGTTCTCACTCCCATCAGTAGCAAAAACTGCACTGTCTTATATTAATCTCTTCTCTGTCTTTATTTTCACCTGACTCTACATCTCTAGGCACTTTCTTACTCTTGAAGATTATTACTTTTGATGTCATAATTCTCAGAACCCATAGATATCCCTTCTGCCTCCCTGTCCTTGATAGTTAATATGTGGTGTGGGAGAACTCTAAATGTTTATAGTTCTTTATGACTTGATTTTGTGAGAGCATGCTTATGATAAAGTCTAATACGTCCATTATATGTTCGAAACACTGGCATCTGAATGTGAGATAGGAATCTTATTGCTGGTATAACTCAAGTCCATATCCCCAAAGGGTATCGGCTAGGTGCTTTGTGGTTTTTTGTTTGTTTGTTTGTTTGTTTTTTTGAGAAGTCTCTGTAATTTCAGATGGTGAACATATTTAAAATTCACCAGACTAAATATGAAATATATTTAAATATTTAAACCTTTTATTGATATATGTTCTTTGGAAATTTTGAAGACATAATGTTTTTACCTTTGAGGATATTTTATATATAAAGAAGATAAGCTATGTTTGTGTCCATATTCATACTTGGACTTTAAAGTCAGGGCTTTGAATTTTAAATTCCTGGTTCTCAGGCACACAAGAAATAATAGAATTTCAGTATTAATATTTTTAGTTCTCAGGTAAAACATATGCATATAGTATCAAAGGCAATGCAAAATTTAAACAATATATGTGGTACATCTACTGAAATTACTATTGTGTTGTAAAATGATGTAAGATTTTATATGTGAAAATAAGTTAGTATATACACCAATGTCTTTGGGTCATAAAATCAGAATCAGCATCCAAGAAGCCACACTGTTCCAAACAGGATGTTAAGGGGATTGTTAGGGACTTAATGGTTCAATTGCTCTGTGAACTGCTGCCATTCTTATCTAGACAGAAAGGAAGATGGTGAGTAAATATTCAGTGCCTTTGCCACACTATATAACGTGAAGCCTGTCTCTTCTCATATTTTCGCATCTATACCATCCAAGTGTTTACTAAGGTGAACAAGTACTGCCTCTAATATATGAAATTACTACTTCACATATTATATGCAAATATATAATATTATAATGTTAGTATTTTCAAGACTACACAAGGTTGCATATTTGACAATAACTTTAGAATGAATGCTATAGAGAAAAGTGGGTTTGTTCAAAAAAAGCTGTAAACTATGTTTGCCAACTGAGGCTGCTCTTGCTGTGGGTGTATTTTGCCTGGGTAACTGGCTGCCCTCTGATCTCACTGACTGGGCATTTTCAAATAAAGTTAGAAGATGAATTATGATAAAATATGTTCTCATAACAAATACTTACCTCTGCCTCATCTTTCCTATGAACGTCACCATGCAGCAAAATGTGCTTTAGCTTTCAGATCGCAGATGCTCCCACTGTGTGTAAACTTGATGTTAGCTACTTAAGCTTGTCTGTAAGGGCTTAAGAGGTAAAACGGTACGCTAGTTTACTGTAGCAAATTGGCTGACTTGAATTCTGTCTAAAATATTGTGTCCTATTTTATAATTCTGTTATGCAAATTCAGAAAGCATGGCTTAGGCAGTGGTTTTCAATTCATGGGCTGTGACCCCTTTGGGGACAGGGGTGGGAGGATATTTTCACAAGTGTCACATATCAGATATCCTGCATATCATTTACATTATGATTCATAACAGCATCAAAATTACAGTTATGATGTAGTGAAGAAATGATTTTATGGTTGGGGGGTCACCATGACATGAGGAAGTGTATAAAGAGTGTCAGTGTTAGGAAGGTTGAGATCCACTGGCTTAAGGAGAGGAGGGTTTTTTCTTCTGTGTACTTCCTGTGAGTTCAATCTGCGATTGATCAAGCCTATTGATTTTATCAGGACATCACAGCAGCAATATTTGGGAAATGGGACCTATTTTTCGGGTCCTGGAGAAGTTTAACAAAACTTTTTTTTTTTTTTTAAGTCACCATCCACATATGTAATCAGCAAGCACATTTATTACCAGCATTCTGGGGCCATCCATTCCACACAAAGTCAAAATGGTGATGACCTCCAGAGTAATGTGTGGGCTCCTTTTAAGCACAGCTGAAGGTGAGTTCTTAATGCAATTAGGTAATTTTAAATATGATTGGCTTAATCAAGTGGCAATCGTATTAGTATGTTCTAATTTGCCAGGACTAGTCAGGGGCTTGTTAAAGCTACAACTTTTCCATTTGGGGGCAGGCCTGCACAAGTCCCAGGCTTTGCCTTTATTTGGTTATCTGCTGACTGTGGAGGCTGGCTGGCCCAGTACTGCATGTACTAGACCTCCTTGTCCTCTTGTTGTGACTCTTGCTCAGAAACTATGTGCTCAGTTTCAAAAAGCAGGGATCATGACCTAGTTCTTAACTGAGTTGTTAGGACAGGCTGTCGTGGTATTTACCTGGTCCTCTCAAGACCTAGCACTCTAGCAAGGGTCCCCGCATTGTGCTAAGTTACTGATTCATGTGAGTTTTTATGCTGTCATTTCAGAAGTGGGAGCCTCATTAACGCATGGAGGGGGTAGGAAATAGATTGTGTCACTCTCCCATTGTTCTCCTCATCTGTGGATAGCTAGTGCCTGTGAGAATCAGCTTCAAGTCATCTGCAAGTTCCTTTGTTTCTGTTTTCTCTCCTTTGTCAAAATCAAACCAAATCAAACAAAAACCAAACAACAAAACAAGCGCTCCCCAAAAGACAACACCTCTATGCCCAAAAGAAACCACAGATGTTGAGGGACCAAGCACTCTAATGTTGTTCTACGCGTCTCTCCTCGGGAGTAACCAGGGAAAGATACTTTCATATTTCTATGTATTTTGTGTGTAGAGTTGCACTGGCTGGTTTTGTGTGTCTACTTGACACAAGCTGGAGTCATCAGAGAGGAAGGAGCCTCAGTTAGGGAAATGTCTCCATGAGATCCAGTGTAAGGCATTTTCTCAATTAGTGGTCAATGATGGGTTATGCCCTTCCTGGGCCGTTGGTCCTGGGTTCTTTAAGAAAGCGGCTGAGCAAGCCAGGGGAAGCAATTCAGTAAGCATCACCCCTCCATGGCTTCTGTATCAGCTCCTGCCTCCTGGATCATTTCCTGTTTGAGTTCCTGTCCTAAATTCCTTCAATGATGGACAGCAAAATGAAATGTAAGCCAAATAAACCCTTTTCTCTCCAGTCTGCTTTCTGGTCATGATGTTTCATTGTTGCAAATAGAAACCCCGATTAAGACTAGAGACAGTGCTAATTTCTGTATTGCCATTTCAAGAACTTTTAAAACTTAGTTTGCTTTAGAAAGTAGAGACTATGTCTCCCAGCAGAGTTCAAGTTTGCTGTGATGTGCAATTAAGATAGTGTCTTTCTGTTGTGGGATACTTGTACACTGTATGGAGACATATGTTCTATAATTGGTGTAGTAAATAGATGAACAGCCAATAGCTAGGCAGGAAGTATAGGCGGGACTTCCGGGGGAAGAGGAGGAGAATCTAGGTGTGCAGGAGACACCAGGAGACATGGAGAGGAAACAGGAGGTGCAAGATAAGAGAAGGTAAAAAGCTATGAGACAAAGAGTAGATTATTATAAATGTGTTAATTTAAGTTACAAGAGCTGATGGAACAAATTTAAGCTAAGGCCTAACTTTCATAAGTAATAATAATAATAATAAATCTCCACATCCTTATTTGGGAGCTGGATGGTGGGACAGAGAAAGACTCGTGACATCTTCGTCCAGGCAAAGGACAATTTTCCTAAGAAAAGCCCATTACAAAAATGTAGGGTAGGGGGCTGGGGAGAGAACTCAGCTGGTAAAGTGCTTGCCTAATAATTATGAGGACCTACTTGATCATGAGAACCCACATGAAAAAGTGAGACGTGGTGGGTGACACTTGTGATTTCACCACTGTCGAGCAAGAGGCTGGTGGATGGCTCCCTGAGCTTCCTGGCTAGTCATTCTAGTTTTTTTTGGTAAGCTTTGGGCTAGTGAGAAACCCTGTCTCATAAAACAAGCTGGGCAGCTCCTAGGAACAGCATCCAGGTTGTCCTTTGACATCTATACAAATGTACCTGCAAACACACTTTCATCTGTGTATGCGTGAATGATCAAACACACAAACTCTCTCTCTCTCTCATACACACACACACACACATACACACACACACATATGCATGATTAAGAGATCCCTCAGTTATGATATAAACCCATTACAGAGATAGCATTCATGTAGACCACTCTGTAACACCCTTATGGGGTTTGGGAGGCGAGGGAACTGCTGTGAATATGAAGTATGAGCTGCCTTTTCTGAATGACAAAGAAGTCCTTTCCTTCTGGCCCAGAGGGTAAGGGTGTGTGTGTGTGTGTGTGTGTGTGTGTGTGTGTGTGTGTGTGTGTCCGTGTCCATGTCCAGCATCTGTGAAGCTATGGAAGAACTTGTTATCTTGGAAGAGTGACAATAATCTTAGGTCCTTCCTAGTTCTCTTCCTTCTCTTTAATTTTTCAAAAAATTTAATGTAGTGGTATGCATATGTGAGGCTGTCTCTATGTGGGTATGCACATGTGAGTAGGTGCCTGTGGATGCCAGGAGAGGGCATCATATTTCTTGGAGCTGGTGTTACGTGTGGTTGTGAGATACTGGATATGGGGGCTGGCAACCAAACTCTAGTCCACTGTGGGAAGCAAGTGCTCTTAACTGCTGAGCCATATCTCCAGCTTCCTCAACAGATATTTTAAAGTGACATACATGTTTATAAACTTCAGTGTGGTTAATAATTTTGTAAAATATAAAAGTATGAGAGTCTATTTTCAAAACAAAATGCCTTAAGTCAGTTTAGGTCAGAGAACATTAAGCCCCTGCCAAGAATTGCTAGTCTAGCTACCCTCACTTAAGAAGCTAAAAATTTAAAAACAGTAAAAAATTATTAGCAGACTCTATTGTCTCTTGATCTGCAGACATGGCAAGCTCATGCTGTCAAAAGCTTTAAAATAAACAGGAAGTAAAAAGTCCAGATAAGCCTTCACATGGTCTTGGTCCTTCGTGGTGACAAATGTAAGTGGTAGATAACATGTAAGGTTGTTATTCCCTCAACATCCCCCTCCACATGGAAGGTTGGATGCTCCTTGTAGTCACCTCACTCCTGTGGCTGACGCTGTAGGTGGCACCCGACCTTCGTCATAAACTGTATAGGTTCACTGTCCATTTTACTTTCAGTCTCCAGTGCTAATTATTAGGAGTTGAGGTGGGGGGGGGTCTCTGTTCCTCATCATTTTAATAATTCTAGAATCTTTCATTAGGTAGTTTTCCATTTTGTGTGTAAACCTCGGGGTATTTGTCATCCCCTTCCCTGTTCACGGTTGCTGTTCGAGGCTGCTGTGAACATCCTTGTACTGTTTGTGATAAACAGCTGTGAGTGTCCACAGGCTGGCGACTCTGGAGTAGAAGTCAATCTTTAATCTCCGTGCCTTTTATTACAGTGTTCTCTTAAGTGACTGTACAACGTCACAATTCTAGCAGTAACATGCTTCCAGGGTTCTTAATCTTTTCCAATTAGAATTGTACAAACATTTTTTGTTTGTTTTCAAGATAGGGCTTCTCTGTGTAGCCCTGGCTGTCCTAGAACTCGCTCTGTAGATCAGACTGGCCTTGAACTCACAGAGATCTGCTGTGATTAAAGACGAATGCTGGGATCAAAGACGAGTATCATCATTGCCCAGCTAGAATTGAATAGTGTTTTTATTTGATTGTTTTAATTTCCGTATTACGTAAGGGTGAGTATCTTTTAATAGTTTTCTAACCGTTAGAGCCTTTTCTGAAAAATTTCTTATTTTTTCTAGGCCCACATTTTTTTTTTCAAGTTCCAGATGATATTTTTTTGTGCCCCACACTTAGAGCTTTCCCAAAGTCCTAAAGGGACGATAGCAGGATGATTGCATGGTGTATTAGTCAGCTTTTCATGCTGTGACCAGATACCCAAAAGGAAGGAGAAAAGATTTGGCCCATGGTGTTAGAGATCTCAGACCATGATTGTTGGTTCGTGTTTGGGCAGAACACTGCGGCTGTGGCTTAAATTCACTACCTTAAGCCCATCCCACGGCACGGACAGAGTCTAAAACATGAGCCCCTCCAGAGGAAAGAAGCCCATCTTACCTTTTATCTCCAGGTTTGGAAGCTACACAGACTCATTCCCACAGTGATGGTAACTCACCTGGACCCAAGGAGGAAGAAAGGAAAGCGGACTCAGCCTCTGGACAGTAGGTAGGACATGCTGAAGTTATGGTTGATGCAAACAGCACATATAAGAAATATTGTGGCCATTTTGTTAGAACTATAACAACCACCACCTAATCTTCCATGCCAGCCTGGGATTAATTTTACTGCTGATTTCTCATCTTTGGTTACCCTGTTCCTTGCTTTTGAACCAACTCTCCCCCAAATCATGCTCATAGACTAAACTAAGTAGTCCCAGGCTTTAAACAGTCAAGGGAGAATTCGGGCAATGTTAGAAAACCTTCCAAATATTTCCGGATGTACCAACTGATGCCTGTTCTTCCTCAAGTTCATGTTTTTAATTGATGATACAATAATTTGAAGGTCCTACTGATCTTATAGTTGTCACAGTTTTACCCTTTAAAGCACCTTTCTCCTTCACTGTGTGAAGCTCTACCACAGGGGAGTGTCCCTTCATTTTTATATTTCCAGGAACTAGTCTGAATATCCACCATATGGCAGATCCTCACTCAGGGTTCCTGCACTGAACTGTCTTCTAGAGTGACGTCATACTTCTGTCCTTTAATGAGAATCCATTCTGCTGACTTCAGCGCAGTGTGCTGATATTGCTTTAGAAGTCATTTGTTGTTTAAAGACTCCTTGTGATTCCTGGAGATAGGGGGCTGTAAGTGTCTGATAAATTAATAATGTTATGAACTTAGCATATAGATGACTCTTTGTGTTTGCAAAGCAGGAGACATAAATGTTTCAGTATAATGGACTCTGAAGGAATCAGACTGGAAAATTATCTCCCTACCTCTGTGTCCCCTTAGCATGTTGCTTCTGTTTTTATTTCCATCCAAATGCAAATGAAGATCTATCTCACAGCCCCTCCGGACTTTGTCCTCTGGAGAGGAAGTCTTGTAAAGAGGCCTAGGATTCCAATAATTTTAAAGGTATGCTCGGCTTATGGATTTGGAGCCGCTCCCCTTGATCCTAACTGAACACTATCTGTTCTAACTTTGGCAAAATGTGGGACAATGTGTCTTTTGTGTTAAGTTAGGAGAATTAATCAACATGCAAAAATACATCTCGGATGAAAATGTAATGATCCCTAAGTATATACTTACCATTGCTTATGGAAGAGACTCCATCTCAACTGTCGCCAGCACACTTCAGCATCCCTCTTCAGCCTCCTAAAATATCTCCCTTTGGTTCTGATGTGGTTGACTCTGGATAATTATGTTAATGAGAAGAATAAAAAAAAATTACACCTGATAACCACAAACAACCCGCAAACCTCACCTATGTCATGAATCTCCTGTTTCCCACCTCTGGCTTGGTCTCTTGTTGTGGGCTGGTTCATTAGGCAGCGACTATTGGCTTACTGGAATTCTATCTTCTTTTGCATTGGAAGATGTGAATTGCAGCAAAAATACCAGATGGTATTTATAAGTGGATGGCTGTCTATGCACGCTGGAGGACTATCTCACAATACTAACCTTGTTCAGATACTCATTGCCCTGTCCATAGACTAAAGCTATGCTTTCCCATCTGTTTTCAGGCCATGTTACCGCTGTTAGCACCTGCTACCACCACCACCCATCTCCATAAGTATTTTATCATTTTTATCTTTTGCTTAGATTTATTTATTTTTATTTTATGCTTGTGAGTGTTTTACCTGCATGAATCTCAGTGGATTATGTATGTGCAATGCCCGTTAGGACCAGAAGGGCATCAGATCCCTTGTCACTGGAGTTACAGATAAGTGTAAGCTACCATGTGGGTGCTGGGGATCTAATCCAGGTCCTCTGAAAGAGCAGTCTGTGATCTTAACCACGGAGCTATCTCTCCAACCTGAGTTCTTTTTTATTGTATTTATTAAACAATACCTTCACACCTTCCCTGTGAACCCCTGCAAATCACCTGACTACTTTCTATCCCAATGTTTTTGACTATTCTAGATACCTCATGTGAATGGAATCATACAGTTTTTGCCTTTTTGTGATTGAAATGCTTTTCTTGGTTTACAGTCCTTAAATGTTTTTGTAATACATGCCTGAATGCCCTTCCACTATAGAGCTAAATGTCATTCGACTGTGTACGCATGCCACATATTGTTTATGTGTTTATGCATTCACCTGTCAACAGATAATGGGGTTACCCCTACTTTTCATCTATTCTAATAATGCTCCTGTGAACATGAGCGTTCAAGCATCTCTTGAAGACTTGGCCTTCACTCCTTGAGTGTCTCTACTCAGAAGTGGAGTTGCTGGATCACACGACAGTCTTAGTTTTATTTGCTTGTGGGTTGACACACATTTTCCACGGCAGCTGAGCCATCGTGTACTCACACAGCAGAGTACAGTCCTTGTCGACACTGACTATTTTTCATTTTTATTAATAACCATCGTATTGGGTGTGAACTGACAACTTCACTCTAGCTTTTATTTGCATTTCTTTGGTGGTGATGCAGGGCATTTGGGTCTCTTTGGAGAAGTGTCTACTCGCGAGCGTCATGTACTTTTGAATTGTTGTGTTACTGGGTTGTTATATTGTGGCTTTATCCTAGCTCCATCAAGGGCATTAGTAGAACAACATTGAACTGCTTGACACCTCATATGTACCTCAGGCTTCCCATTTCACATTTAAAATGTTTTTCTGGCCCCAGGAAAGTCTTGGCTCTAACTAGCTGCATGGTAACTAATCTCTGAAGCACGTTCTCATAGACAATGGCCGAATTGGTAGAAGGATCATAATTTCCCTTAAGATACAAAGTGTTGTAGATGAAGGCAGTGAGATTAAACTGGGGTTTCAGAGACTCAGGGCTTGATAGGCCTCCACTTACAGTGGCCCTTGGCCTTGTGGCAGATGGATATAGTTTCTTGAGTGGGCGCTCAAGAGCTAGCTCATCTCCAGGCATCTTGGAATCAAACAGAGGACTCTCCTAGAGACATCTGCCTCTTTCCCTTGTGGCAGGAAGTTCTACTAAAAATCAAAACACAACTTCTTTGTCTACCTCAGAGTTCCCACAACCTGAGCTGCATGATTGAGAAGAGTATTAACTCATTGTCCAGTGGTCCTTCCATTCATGATCACCGGTATAGCCGTCACACGGGATAGAGGCTCTTCCATCCCGAAGCAAGAAAAGTTTGGGCCAGAACTGGGTCATAATTCATCTAATAAAAGATAGTATACAGACTGCTGACCCCAAAGACCACCACAGTTATATGTTGATAAAACAAAGCTGAGCTCATCACTAATGTCACTGAAGGCCTGCATCCTCATTGATGTCACTGAAGGCCTGCATCATCATTGACGGCACTGAAGGCCTGCATCATCATCATTGATGGCACTGAAGGCCTGCATCCTCATCACTGAGAGCACTGAAGGCCTGCATCATCATTGACGGCACTGAAGGCCTGCATCCTCATCACTGACAGCAGTGAAGGACTGCATCATCCTCATCACTGACATCAGTGAAGGACCACAACATTATCATTGACAGCAGTGAAGGACTACATCATCCTCATCACTGGCATCAGTGAAGGACCACAACATTATTACTGACAGCAGTGAAGGTCTGCATCATCACTACTGGAAGCAGTGAAGGACGGACTGGGATTGGAACTGGAAGAAATTCCTGATAAAAGTTCCAGTCTAGGAGTTGATAGGTACAGTGATGGGACCTTTAAAACACACTTAAGTTTTCCTAGCATTCTAGAGCCTAGCTCTAGAGGCAGATGATCTACCATGAAGCTTCAGCTCATGCCCTGAAGAAGGTTTTGATGAAGGAATATCAGCACCAGCAAGGGGTTTGCCTTCTTGCTGCAGAAGGTGATCTATTCATCGGCTGCATGGAGCTTCAGGAAATTCTTTTAGGAAACAAAGAATTGGTAGTTTTAGCTTACAAAAAAAGAATAATTTTGGAGCAGTAATATTTTAAAAATTATTTTCAAAAATGCAACTATTAGCTCTTTTAGAATTTCTTACTGTGTACTTGGATACTGTAAAGCCATGTAATAGCCACTGTAATAGCCACTTTCTATGTAGATCAGGGTGGCTTCAAACCCACAGAGATCTGCCCGCCTTTGCCTCCCTAAGTGCTGGGCTTAAAGGAGTGCACCACCACTCTCAGCTCGGAAGTCTTTGTTCTTGATCATCTTATCAGTCTGTGCGGTTGCAGACATGTTTTCTTTAGCACGTTCCATAAGGTTGTGGGGGACCCTTGGCCAACAGAGAGCATCTTTGGGCAGATGGAGAACTGAATAGATGGATTGAACTGGTCTGGTTAACAGAAGAAGAAATCCTTTCAGCAAGGTACATTGAGCTCAAAAGGAGATGTGTGTGAACTGGAAATAAATTTGGAGTGTGAATCTCCTTAGTACTTCTGATTGTAGCTCAGTGCAGAACATGCCATTGGCATGCTCAGGTGCTGGGGAGAGTGAGCCATGACATCAGACTGCCTCCTTGTGGAGAAAGAAGTACATGCACAGTGAGCATGGTACAGTAGCTCCTGAGCATCTATTCACAACATGGCGATAGAGTGATGGTTTCTGGGATGGATCAAGATGACTTCATCTATGGGGCAGCTGATTCTGTGTCTGAGTCTTGAAGAATTAGAGTCTCTCCTGAATCTCTGGCCACTTGATGGCTATTTCAACCTGAATGTCAACCATCTTATTGGTTAGGAATTCCAAAATATAGAGGAACGGAGTGACTCTCGGTGAGCAGGGCCTTGTCATCACCAAGAATAAAGTACACCCCTCATGAATCCTTCATGGAGGAAATTATGCATTCCTGGGATTGGGGAAGTGAAAACGCTGTAAATGCACTGGGATTTTGGTGCATACTCCTGTTAAACAATAGACACAGTGAGATAATTTTATGAGAAATGCCTTTAATCAGCATGACCTATTTCCTGAGGTATTCTGTAGCTCTCCTATAGAAAGGTACCATAAACCTCTTGTGTCCCAGATGTCCTATTAGCATGCCATTGCATTCCTGGGGTCACAGACAGTTGTGAGCCACCTGGCATGGATGCTGGGATCTAAAATCTACCACTTGTTCCAGTACCTCTTCCTCCTCTCTCTCTGGGGAGAGAGTCTGGTGAGGCAGACAGAACTGGATTGGATCAGCAAGCCTTTTAAATGATCTGCAGCATTTCAGAGTGCTGATCCCACCTGGCCTGCCTTGGTGATGGGTAGCCGGGAAGGCATCAGCCTCAGGATTTCTGTCTGTAGATGTGTGATCCACACCCTTTAATCAGAGCCAACTGTGTTCCTCAGAACTCTGTACAAGGTTATCTATGCTCCCTGAACTGCGGGTTAGGCTCCAACCCTCATCCTGTACTACTACCAAGGTGTCAGCTTCTAAACCGCCACTCTCCAGTCCGCCACTAGGTGGCAGCAAAGGCCAGACTTGCTAACATACCGCATTACGTAAAGCTCTCCTGCCGCAGAATTAAAAAAACAAAAAACCCAAAACCAAAACCCAAAAAGTGATACAGCACAATTTTCCCTTTAGAGAAATCGCCACCCATAGAAGACTCTCAGCTTTAAGGCTATGGCGTTAATTGATACAGTCTGAATGAGAGATGCTGGCGAGGTTGGGTGAAAAAAAACGAACCGATCAACAAAACCCCAGCCACCACTTGTGAAGCATCTTTGGGGAGACTATAATGCTGTTACAGGCCAGGTGCTTCACTGCTGACAGTTCAGTTTAGAAAAGACGTGCCAGGAGACCACCCCAGTCTGTCTCCTCGGCAGGGAAAAATGCAAAGAATCTCGGTGAGGGGTTGGCTCTGGAACTGATGATGACTCAGGAGACTGAGTGAACTCCAGGCAAGTGTTAAAATGAGGGGGTGGAACAGCATTCTAATCCAGGATGAGAGGCGCTGGGGGCCATCTGCTCCTTGGGGAGGTGTCGGGTTAGACTGTATATCGTACTCCGCCCTGTTGCATCGTTGCACCCAGAGGCGGACGAGAAAGGAGTGGAGAGACAGGAAGTCTTTAAAGGCTCTGGAAGGAAATCTGGGTTGTCTCCAGAGACAAAGCACAGTAGTTCCTAGCGGTTGGGAGCCCCGCCCATTTCATTTCACCTCACATTTTATGCCCCCCCCCCCAGTTCCTGTTTCCTCCCCATATAAACAACCTTCTTAAGCGAGATTTTAAAAACCTTTTAAAAAATAAGTAACCATGCTAGTTGAAGCTGTCACTCAGAAGTTCTTCAGCTCGGTTGATGCTTGGTTTGGTCACATGGTTCAGAGACTCCAAGGATCAATGCCAAGGGCCAGGGACAGGAAGCAGGATGGTCACTGGCACACGGTTCTCTCCCTCTCGTTCCCCATTTTCCAAGGGCGGTAGGATGCTGTAAGATTATGGTGCTAGAAGCCTGTTTTTTCCCTCTATGTGGCTATGTTGATATCTTCATGTCTCAAGGTCTCCCTGTGAGACAGGGAACATGGTACCTCTGTGTTCAGTGGCCTCTCATCTCCCTTACCTTCTCTCAGTGTCCAGGAGGTTGGGATGAGAGAATTCAGCTTCTCGTTCTGGGTCAGCCCAGGACTCAGCTCATACAAATCCACCTTCAATTCGTCCTTCTGGTACAGACATCACAGGAACCCGTTTCTGACTAATGTATGGGGGTTGGTTAGCAGCCAGTTTCTTATATTTATGTATCAAAACTGGTTGGTTTCATTGCTTACCCTGTAAGCTGGCCAAGTTAACCTGAATGTAAACTAGGTCAGCACATAACTTGCATTTTCCAGATTTGCTGTGCTGAGCCCCAGAGCCTGTTTACCAGAGAACATGCAAATGAGGAGGCTGTTTGGATGAGCGTTAAACCTAGAGTAATGTATAGAAAGTCATAATACCCCCAACACAGGCTTGGTGTTAGATGGCCTGCACAGTGGGTTCAGAGCTGCTGAGAACGAGAGACTGCAAGAGCCTATGAGAGGCACACTGGTCAGGGTACAAGCTGGAAGGTTTCTTAGATGACTTACTCTGCTGTAATCTAACACAGCTAGGCACTGGGCACACACTTTCCAAGGAAGACAAAGGCCTAGTGAGATAAATCAAGTCAAAAGCTAATCTGAAATGGTGTCTTAGGTGCTTACTCGGCTCTCAGGTTTTCCTCTTCTGTCTCCTCAAGATTTGTTCCCTTCCTATCCATCAAGGTTAGTGTGCTTGCAGAAAAGTGCATTGTCTCTTGATTAAAAGCCAATCTTGATACTGGGATGAGGAAACCGGACTTGCCTGGAGTGGATGCACCACCCTGGGCTGACCCACTTTGGGACTTCTTGCCCTTTGTGGGGAGGGGATGGGAGATGGGGAGGGAGGAGGCTGAAGCCCTACTGGGAGGGATTAGGAGGAGGGAGGGGAGGAGAGAGCAGGAGGATACATGGATAAAAAAAGACTTAAAAAAAAAATTAACAAAAGGAAAAATAGCTAATAAAGGACAAATGCTCTTCAAATTCCAAGGACACCACTGAAGTGCTCAAAGAGAAGCTGTGGACAAGACAATGAGTTTTAGCTATGCATTTTAAAAGATTTATGTATTTTATGTATGAGTGCTCTGTCTGCACCTTTAATCCCAGAAGAGGGCATCAGATCCCACTAGAGAAGGTTGTGAGCCACCGTGTGGTTGCTGGAATTGAACTCAAGACCTCTGGAAG
The DNA here is from genome assembly GCA_033318265.1 of Phyllotis vaccarum. Lineage (NCBI taxonomy): Eukaryota > Metazoa > Chordata > Mammalia > Rodentia > Cricetidae > Phyllotis > Phyllotis vaccarum. The sequence continues at coordinate 28,724,839 of JARWLC010000017.1, forward strand.
AACAGCCAGTGCTCTTCACCACTGAGTGATCCATACAGCCCCTTAGCTATGCATCTAAAGCAGTCAGCTCCACGAATCCATATTAGATCTTCCCCTGCTTGAGCTCATGGCGGTAGAGCAGGAGAGGAATTTCACCACCATCTTGGGAGATGGGCAGAACTAACTTGAAGCCGCCCCTGCATTGTGGAATGGGCAAACTGGCACAGTTTTAAAGGTCAGCAGCGCTTCAGCCTACTTATCTGCTAAATGAGATTGGGGTTTCTCGAAACTCATGTTTCAAGTTGGCTCCAGATGAGGGGATAAGACACTCGTCCAACATCGGATACTTTGTAGGTGATGTCTCACAGACAGCAGTGAACCCATCTCCTGTCAGAACTGCTAGGCTCTTAGACCCTCACTGTCCTGACATCCTTTAGGAAAGTCCTTGTCCTCGCTAGAGTGAGGTAGAACTGAAACTGAAGGGGACTGTGTCCTCTGCCACCCTGTGACTAGGCACAGTGGTGTGCGCCGGGAACTGCAGCACTCGGGAGACAGAGACAGGAGGATTATCATGAGTTTCAGGTGATTTTTCTATGCCCAAGGAGTTCCAGGCCAGCCAAGGTTACCCTGTAAGATTATCAACAAAGAAGCCCATGTAAACAAACAAACGAACCTTATTTCAAAGAACTTTACTCTTCCCTTTCACAGACAGTATATCTTTTCTTTTTTAAAAAAATTCTTCCTTTTGAAGAAGAAAAGAAAATACCATGAAATTAAATATAGTTTAATACATTTAATTTTTTCCTTTATTTCTCTTACTGTGAGAATGATTTTCATTTTAAGTTACTTTCTTACATTCACAGATGCTTAATTTTATTCAGTTTGTATGTTTTAAGATACAACTGTACAATAATCTATGTTTTATAGCATTTGGATTATAATTCTGTCTTCTGTATAATAAATAGTTCATTTTGTCCATTTATTATCGATGAATTCTTCAGCCTAAGAAAGCCACTGCATATCTTTTAAGGTTGGCTTTATGTTTTCTCTGCATATAGTAAACTCAAATTCAACTTGCTGTTTGACCCAGTTTTGTAACAAGTAGCCGGGTCTCCCTCAGTCACAAGTGGCCACATGTTCAAACAATATTGCAGTAAGAGGGCAGGAGCTGCAATCTCCCCCCTGTACTTCCTTTTCTCTGGTTATAATATCGTAACTTTTATGTGATAAAATGGTGCTTTAAAAAATATTGGTTTAGACTGGTGGTTAAATTTTGAATCTCAAATAGAACCAGTTAAGATCTACAAAGTCAGTGCTAGGTCTATTGACACCTGTAGTCCCAGCACCTGGAGGGCTGAGGCAGAAAGAGTTGGAATTCAAGGCCAGTCTGAGCTACATAGTAAAATTTTGTTCAAAAAAATCTTTAAAACTTAATTGAAAATTAAATTATTGAATTTTTCTCTTCTAATAGTACCAAATTTATTAGATGTCAAATAAAACTATTGGACTTATATCAGTGTTCAGCAAAATTTTAAGGATGTAACGGGGGCTTTGTGGGGCTGACATTTTATGCTACAAAGAATACTTCACTGTGTGTGTGTTTGTGTGTATTCTATTTCTCTTTACTTCTTCAAGTTATCACGCCTGTCTGTAATCTTAGCATCTGGGAGGCTGAGACAGGAAGATTTCGGTATGGAGTGAGAATTGATATTTGCCAAGGGAGGGCCATTTTTCTTTTGGGATAGGTAACTGGTAGGTTACCTATGCTATAATAGATGGCTTCATAGTCATGACTATATGCTCAGCACAGACTCAGGTATTATTGAAGTGTTTATCTAATTATTCTTTATCAATAAAATTTCGGGAGTCAGATATCCAAAATATATTGTATACATGTATGGAATTTACAAAAAATAAAATATTACTTAAAGAATCAAAGCAACAACAAAAGAGCTGTAAGTGTGTTACTTGCTGTTGTAACATCCCAGAATGGTTATCCCAACTTAACTTGTGACAGGCACTAAATGGATGCTCCTATTGTGAAGGCAGATCAGGGAAAGGGGCTGGTGAGCTGGTGGCAGCTGCCTGGACAGTGTCCTGAAGCTGCATGATGACTCAGCCTCCATATTACACCTAGAATATGGATGTCTTCTCTAGCTGCCTGCAGGGAGGAATTTGAAAGGTGAGGAAAGGGCATTAGACTCTGACCTAGGGGGAAATGCCAGAGGACAGGCATCAGGGAAGGCTGACTTCTGAAGGTGCAGGTGTCACCAGCAAAGCTTTAGGAATCTCATTTGGATTCACATGTTCACCTTGCATGGAGAAGTTGACTCAAGATTAAAGAACTAACTTCTCCTTCCACCTCGACCCTCTTCTGACTTCATCCATGCTTATTTATTCTCCAATCAACTGGAAAAAGGATCTAATGCGCATTCCCTTTGCTCCAGAAGGAAGAGTGGAACTTGGAGCATCTGGCTTCTCTCAGTCCTAATGGGGAGGCGTGGTATGTTCTGCTGGGGAAATGTGTTGATAGATATGCCTGCAGAGTTAAGCTGGAGGATGGTGGTACCACAAAAACAAAACAAAAAACTCAGATAAGTGAGCTATTGGCAGAGATAATGATCAAGTACCTTCTTCTGGGAGAGATTATGAATATATTTTTAAATAGTGTTATCACTGCCCACAGGAATATAAGAAAGCAACACCATTTTTTCTACCATTTAAAATGGGGTAATTGATTTGTAAACTCAAGGAAAGCCATAGATAGAGTATATTTGAACTCTTTCTGCAGGATTTGGGAATGTGTGTACATGCTATATCCTTAGAGAAGAATAAGGAACACGTGGTTAGATGTTACTGTGGTCAGATGTAACTAGGCTATTCTTCAGCTTGAGGGACGGCGTAGTTGAAGCCGAGTGCTCTGTCCTTAAGGCTGGCTGTGTCAAGCTCAGTTTCTTATTTATGACATGGTCAAAGTTGGGGGAGGGGGGGCTACTTCTTATAATTCAGTATTTCAGAGGAAACCCAGTGACAGATGGCTGGACAGAGATTTTAAAATTGTATAGAACCCTGAAACAAACAGGATGAAGCTAAAATGTCAGGGTTCTAGGAAAAAAAAGCAACTGTATATATATATAGATTAGAACTGTTCATGGGAAAAGCTGTGGGATAATGAGATACAGGAGAATGAATGTGAGAATTCAGAGACATCCAGCACGCAGATTCAGTGATCCCAGGGTGCCCTGCCCCCACCGCCATGGAAGATATCGAGAGTGAGGGTGTGCTTAGAGAAGGCCTCCAGGATGGGAAGCAGACTGGAAAGCAGGCTGTGGTGATGCATGTGGCTTGCCTTATGGAGTAGAGAGGGTAAGGGGATGTAAGAGAGCATGCAAATCTCATAGAGATTTTAAGCAATACAGAGTGAGCCCTAAGTGGCATCTTGGGCTGGAATTGGTTCTTTGAGCTCATTTCCCTCCAACCCTCCCTGCCAGTTAGTTCAGAGGAGTTCCATTCTAACAGGCTTCTCTGTGCATCCTGCAAAAATACCAGCCCACCACTTGATTGCCTTCTTAACACACACTCTGTAGCATTTCTTCCTTGGTCTAGTTACCAAGTGAATATCTGTGCTCCTTGCTTTCAGGCAGTTTTGGAGGCAGGGTCATATGAAATGCAGTGCAGCACTGTGGAGTCTGATTGCCTGGGCTAAGTCCTGCTTCTGTTTCCTTCTAGCGGTCAAAATTTAGTAATGGCTTTTGTTTACTCCCTCCCTCCCTCCCTCCCTCCCTCCCTCCCTCCCTCCCTCCCTCCCTTCTTCCTTCCTTCTTTCCTTTCTTTTTTGAGACAGAGTCTCACTTTGTAGCTCTGTTGACCTTGAACCCATTATGTAACCTATGCTGGCATCAAACTCACAGAGATCTGCCTGTCTCTGCTTCCTGAGTGCTAGGATTAAAGGTGGCCTGTGCCACCATGCCGGCCTCTCTTTGTTCTTTATTTATACCGGCCTGATCTAGGAACTGATAGCTAATGACTACTACTTATCTGAGTTGCTGTGAGGATTGAATGGGTTAAGTACTACAAAGGTTTAGAAGGATGCTTTATGCAAAACAAATGCTTTCTCTTCTATCTATTTTAAAGTATTTATTTACTTTTTTTGAGATTATAATTACATTATTTCCCATTTTCCTTTCTCCCTTACAAACTCTCCAGACTCTTCATGGCTTCTTTTTTTCCCCATTAATTGTTACCATATGCATATATTTATGTGGTTATATGTGTGTGTGTGTATTCCTGACTATATAAGTAACAACCTGTTCAGCTCCTAGATGTGTATTTTAAAGTCTGACCACTTGGTGTTTTCCCCTGGATGGCTGAAGTCTCCCAAGTGTTTCTTATTGATGTTATTTATCTTTTGAGATACAGTCTTGCCATGTAGCTGAGGCTGGCCTTGAACTTGCAATTCTCCTGACAGAGATTTTCACTGCAGGCACACACACAGTGCTCATCTATTCTGGATATGACAATAGAACCTCCACAAGAGCAGTGATTCTGTTTTATTCGCATCTTAGAAAAAATAAGGGCTGTGTAGACGTTTGAAGTGCACACGGGCTGATCAGGTGGAAGTTTCACAGTGCTCCTTTGGTGTGAACTAGAACTTGCTCCTGGTCCAAGATCTTCAGGAGCAGAAATGCTGCCCTCCTTGGGCACTGCAGGATGTGCTGGTGCTGCTGAAGGAGGGGCTGCTGGGATCTCGGAGAGAAGTGAGGGCACTGGCCAGCTCTACTCTGATTGGAAGGCCAGGCCTTCCAGGCTCACCATAGGGAAGTTACCTGCTGGACTGACTGACTGACAGAGGAACAGCTCCCGGCCAGGCTCAGCTGGGCTCCTTTGAGCACAGTTAACAGAAACAGTATCTGGGGACTGTAACTACCTGTGAAGCTAGAGATCTACAGTCAGCATGATCTGTGTCCAGTGTCAGGGTGACTGATTTAGAATCGCCCAGGAGACATACTTCTGGGGTGTGTCTGTGAGGATGTTTGTAGAGAGGTTTAATTATAGAGTCACACTCACTCTTATGCCTTCCCCACCGTGATGGACTGCACTCTCCCACTGTGGCCAAACTGAACCTTTCCTTCACAATGGGAAGAGGAACTAATAAAGCCAGTGTTAGGTGACAGCCACAATGGTCCCATGGGTCAGGGGAAAGACAGCATAAGGGACTGTGCTCATTTATAAATATGGGATAGAAACTCAACTATCTCTTTAATTTTCTTTCTAGACAAAATTTCACACTGTAGCCCAGGCTAGCTCAAATTTGCAATGGTCCTCCTATCTCAGCCTTTCTGGGATTACAGGTCAGGTGGGTTTCTACAGCAGGAAGAGGACTCCCCTGCTGAGACTCTTATGTTGGAAATTTTTTTAAATAGAGGGTGAATTGGTACTCCAAAGTCCAGGGCTTAGCAATGCTATTGGGAGGTAGAGCCTTCCAGAGTTAGCCCACAGAGCTGCACACTCATCAAGCCTTAGTCAGTGGCTCTCAGGGTCAGCGGGTCTCAGGGTCAGCTTGCTGACTCATTCTCCATGAGTTCTTCACTGTGTCACGGTTTCTTCTGCTCTGGCAGGGTGCTATAATACAGCTCTACTTAGGATAAATGCTGCTCCTTGGACCTTGAATGTCTCAGGCTCCCTAACTGTGAGAAAATAACTGTCCTCTATACAATCAATTGGCCTGTGGTATTTTGTTGTACTTCAAGCATGCCAAATGGACAGTCCTTGAGCAGACACAATTTTGGAGTCTCAGCCTGGCTACACCCTTTCTTTCTTCAAGAGGGAAGAACATGCTGTAAACATTTGTTACCTTTTTCTTGTCTTGTCCTCCTGTTCTTCCTCTTCTAATTTTTTTTACATGGACCACACACACACACACACACACACACACACACACACACACACACACACATACATACACACACACACACACACACACACACACACACACACACACACACACACATACACACTGGTACATGTGTGGAGATCTGTCATCTGTCAGCTGTGGGATCCAGGTACACATTGGCCTCAGGTCATTGGGTTTGGAGGCCAGTGCCACCTCCTCCTGTCATGCATTCTCTGTCTACTCCCGTGAGCATGGACGGTCCTTTTAGCAACTCCTCCACATCTCCTGCATCCTTCATTTACTACCCTCTCCTTCCTCTCTTGACTGGGTTCTTCACGGAATTTTTTTCTTTTGTCTCTTTCTTGTCCCTTTTCGTCTTGTTTAGATCATTTGTAGACTTTCTAAAAATTGTCCCCCATACTGTATCTGTGGGAGGAAAAGAATTCCATATCTGGGGCAAAATTAGGCATTGGGGGCAGCTAGGGTTTAAAGCCCTGGAAGACACGTCAGAACGTATGCACAGGTATTTTTATTTTTTGAAGTTGGAAGACAACTCTGCTAGGATTTAAAAGGAAAACAACAGGCTGATGGCTGCCAGAGGAAGAAGATGGGCCAGAGAAGAGAGTTAGAGCAGGGAGCTCTCTGAGGGAGGGGCAGAACAGAGTTAGAGCAGGGAGCTCTCTGAGGGAGGGGCAACATGCAGTCACAGGGCAGATAGTCATATGACAGGTTGTGTGAGCCTCAGAGAGAAAGAGAGGCTGTCCAGGCTCTGCAGGACCTCACGGGCTAGAGGGAGAAGTTTGCTTGTCTGAGGACTCAGATAAACCTGCAGACTCCACAGAGCTGCATGGTTCCTCTGAAAGAGACTGCCTCCACACACTTCTTAAACAGTTTTCACGAATTCTGTAGCATGGAAACTTGGTGAGTGAAAACACTTAGCAGTGGGCAGAAGATCTCACCTGGAAGGTAGAAAAGCAAATGAAATAAAAAAATTTCCCCAGACAAATTTCCACTATAACTATGTATGTATGTATGTATGTATGTATGTATGTATGTATGTATGTATGTATGTGTGTATGTATGTATGTGTGCATATGTGTATACATGTATTTATTGTGTATTATGCATATTGTATGTGTACACATGTACATATATGTGTAATATGTATGTACACATGTGTGTACATATAAATGTACATGTTTGTGTAGTGTTTGCGCATATGTGTGGAGGTGTAAAATTTGACCTAAGGTCTCTTCTGTTGCTCTCCTTTTTAGCTTTGGGGACAGAGTCTCCTTTGGGACTTGGTGGTCACTGTTTTGTCTAGACTGGCTGGACTGTGAGCTCCCAGATTAGCCTGTCTACCCACTGCCCGTCAAAGCATGAGTCACCACATCCAGCTTAAGTCCTTGTGTTTGCAGAGGACTTAATTCATTTTATTCACGGAGTTAGGCCCTCAGCCTTCAAATATTACAATATTAATTCATTGCATCAAACTCACTCTCTCCCTTCCTAGTAAAAAGTTTTGTTTTTTGAAAAAAATGTGTAGATTTCAGCTACTATACATTATTTCAGAATTTGGGGTGGGGATTTATTTTTGTAAGTTCTTTGGACATGGCCACATTTTACAAAATACCTCCAAAGGAAAGTGCAATTTAAGTCCATGGGAAGAACATTGACATGACTGGAACACAGCCTCTTGAACATGGGTTTGCCACTGTGAGCTTTGCTGGACAGCCCTCTTGTGATTGAAGCTAAAGGAAGTCTCTCTCTGGCACCTTGCAGGGTCTGTGGGAGAGGAATGCTGTTCTCAGCATTGATTCCAGAACTTGACCCCCTCACCACATCAGGAAAACTTCAGGTTGCGAATGACACCTGAAGAAGTAGAGGTCTTTAAATGAACCCCTTATCTCATTCTTGATATCTTATCTTTGGGAGCTCTCTGCCTGTCCCCTGTCCTGTGCTTCAAGGCCACCTCTCCAGGCTCCTGTCTCTCTTTGTCTGTCTGGGGCACTTCACCACATCAAGGAACCACTTCACCCACTAAAGTCATGTGGCAATCTAGGAATAGACATAGCTTTGAAGGGGTTGGCAAGAGGGACCCTGGGGATCCTGGTTCTCCCTGACAGTGGCGGATACAGGGGAAATGAAATAGTGTGCCCAGAGAAGTTCTTTGTCAGCTCTGGTCAATGTTATAATGATTATCACTGTTACATATGATGGAAAGCTTAGGTGGAAAATGAGCAAGGAGAATGCTCTACTATCTTTCAACTCATTCACTTCTAATTTTATTAAGACCGTTGAAATTGATAATGGTTTGCTCCAGAGAAATGACACGGTTGGAATGAAAGGGACTTTTAATTTTCCAGCCTTGGGAATAGGTCACACACAAATAGCCCTCCTGTCTTCTAAAAACAGTCTTGTCACTCTTCTCACTGAGTGACAGTGTAAAGGGCACTTGAGTGCCCAGAGGTATGGGGCCACAGACAGATAGTGGATCCATGGGGGTTGAGGTGGGAGTTTGAGAGAGGTAGTACTAGCCAGCCAATGCTGTGGAGCCTCCTCAGGTAGTTAGGAACCAAATTAGAGCCTGTAGAGGTGGGCTCCTCTCCTTGATAGGGCTGGTCCACTCATGAATTTTGACAGTAAATTTGCTGCAGAACAGTGGAGGTAAATGCTTTTATGTACTTCTGTATCTCAGTGTCCAGCACAGAGCATGGCTGGGGGACATGTCCACTCCTGTATCTCAGTGTCCAGTATAGGGCATAGTTTGCTGCAGCGGCAGGAGGCAAGGCTAGCCCTGATTCCTTCAGGTGTGACTAAGACACTTTCTTGTCAAGTCTTCCTTCCATGAAGCCGTTTTTGGTTGTCTCTTTGCTCCTGACCCCAATGTCATAGCCTCAGTGTCCTCTGTATTGTGGAAACCTGGAGCCAACTCTCCTCTGAGGTTTCTCTGGGTCCAATATTCTTTCCTGCTCCAGGAAAGAGAGTACTTGGATTCTTGCTGGGAGCTGAGCTCTGCTGCTGGATAGATTGGCTGGGTTTCTCATTATCAGCTTGCTGGTCAGTGAAACAGCCTGCTGAGGCTCCAATCAAAGTTCTAAGGTATGTGAGTTATCAGCATAGTCCGTTATCCCCCTAACTCTAAGGAGAGCAAGACCTCCTAAGGCTTGTTACTTGGTAACCAGGTCTTCTGAGCTCAATGAGGAGAGGAGACTTGGCAGTGGCCTGGTCTGTTCTTCTCTGTCCCAGTCTATTGTATTCTCCTTTCTCCTCTGAGTCACTTAGGAAACAGCCTAAAGCAAGAACTTAATATTCACATTTTAATTGGGAGAAGCAAGCCTAAGGTATTGAGGATGATAAAATGCAAGAGAGGCACAGAGAACAGGAGATAGCATGAGGCAACACAGTTCTGATCTGCTTCATGACAAACTCGGGGGAGGGTGTGTGTGGCACAGTGGCATGTCTACCACCTACTTGGTTGGCCTCCTCCTGTTTTAGAAAAATGGTGCCTTGCAGAAATTACAGCATGGGGGAGAAGAAAGAATATATCTGTCCAGATTCTTCTATATTCCATTTGATGATTATGGTGGTTTGAATAAGAACGGTCCCCATACTCTCATATATTTGGAGGCTTAGTCACCAGAGAGTAAAACTCTTTGATAGACTTAGAAGAATTAGGAGGTGTGGCCTTGTCAGGGGACATGGGTCACCGTAAGGCGTCATGTATTGTAATGTAAATATCTGTGTTTTCCAGTGGACTTTTATATTTCAAAAGCTCATGCCAGGTCCTAGCCTCTATCTCCCTCCTCCATGCCTGCAGACCAGGCTGAACTCTCTCAACTACCTCTCCAGCATCCTGTCTGTCATGTCTACCACCATGTTTCCTGCTGTGATGATAATGGGCTAAGCCTCAGAAACTATAAGCAAACCCCAATTAAATGAGTTCAATTTCCAGCAAACCACATGGTGATGGCTCACAACCATCTATAATGAGATCTGATGCTGTCTCTGGCATGCAGGGTGGACACCTACGTACAGACAGAGCACTCATAAATAAATCTTTTTTTAAAATGTTTTTTCTTTGTAAGAGTTGTGGTCATGGTGACTCTTCACAGCGATGGAACCGTGACTAAGAAACTGACAGTCAATTTTTATTCAGCTTGGCTCCCAAATCTGTAGGTTAATAGAAGCTGTTTGGGATGTCCTGGCTTATGTTTTGTGGTGGGTGGGCCAGTCAATCCAAATCTGGAAGGAATGGGACGGTGCAAGAGCTCTGGGATGTGGCTGGTGTGCTCTGAGACTGATTCAAAGAGTCCACAGGAGCTCTGCACCGTCTGTCCCATTTTGTAGAAGAAACAGGGTGGCGTGACTAGAGATCTTTCTCAAGGTCATGTGTGAGTGAGTGGCAAATTGCATACTGGCAATGGAAGCTTTGAAAGAGCAAGATGCAGAATTTGAATTCCATGTTGACGCCAGAAGAGAATCGCTAGAGGGTTTAAAATCAAGTAACATGGGGCAAAACTGTGCCCTTCTCATGTAGTTTACCCCCAAAGAAGCAGGCAACAACACATGAAGGCATCCAACATCGTTCGTGAGGATTTGGGGGAGTCCTTGATTGGATTTAGAGCGGTGGTCTCTGTTGTGACCCCTTTGGGGTTGAATAACCCTTTCACAGGGGTTGGTCATTAGAAAACACAGATATTTGCATTATGATGCATTACAGCAAAAAAAATTTACAGTTATGAAGTAGCAACAAAAATAATTTTATGGTTGGGGGTCACCACAACATAGGGAACTGTATTAAAGGGTCGCAGCATTAGAAAGGTTGAGAACTGCTGCTCTGGAGCTTCATTTGGGCTTCCTTACCATTTCTTCCTTGTTCATTTAAAGATACTCAATTTCCTTTGAGAGTTTATTTTTAAAATTTATGTGTGTGTATGCCATGAGTGTGTGGGTACTCTAGGAGGCTAGAGAATGGATGATATCAGATCCCCTGGAGCTAGGGTTGTGAGCTGCCTGATGTTGAGCCAGGAATCGAACCTGGTCTCCTAGAAGAGCTCTGAGCAATCTTAAACACTGAGCCTCTATCTCTCTGGTTGCAATGTCTTGGATTTAAGTCGTGGACAGTGGAGAGTCACGTGTATAAAGAAAGCTTTCTCCACACCAGCTATTATTGTAAGCCCACTGCCAACTTCAACGAGTCCCTGCTGCAACTCTAAGAGGCGGGTACTATTATTGCCCTTATTGGCTCAGGGCCACCGGCTAATGATGGCAGTTAGTATTGAAACCAAACAGTCTGCCATCAATAGTACTCTTAAGTGCAGATGTGGCCTCACTTAGAGGTTTTCGACTCTAATGTTTTCGATGGTGTGGCTAGAGAGATTTCAGGAGGAGCACTTCGGCTGTGGTGAGGGAAGATCCATACAGGAAGGAAAGGGGGCTGTGAGAGGCTATTTGAGATCAGCCAGGCCAGGACCATGGTGCTGGGGCTCTGAGAGGTGGCAGTGGCTTCCTGTGTGGTATGGACACCAGAGCTTTGTGATGGCCATATTGAGGCTTTTTAGTGGTTGGAATAGATGCACGTTAGTGGATGTAGGGGAAGCAGCAGAAATGTCTGGGGGAATGAAGGGTGGATTGGGCAGAATTACCTGTTACTTGGTGAAGTGCCTCACAGGTGGGCAGGAAGTAGGAAGGGCCAGGGTAGAGGAAGGAGGGCCCACAGCTTGGTGGGCAGAAGTTTCCCCCTACTCTCTGGTGAGTTCCAAGGGGGAGAGGCTTAGTACAGGAGCATCTGAGAAGACACAAACATTTCCAGCCATGAACGGAAGCTAGGAGGCTGGCCTTTAGCTAAGGGCTCATTCCTTTGTCAGGTGTGAGTCTAGGTGACTGCCGCCTGGCTTCCCTACAGTGTTCCTGGAGGAGTGAGGTGGGCCAGGAATTTCGGCACCAGGGCTGATGAGTCTTTTCACTGTAAGTCTTTGCCTGTGGTTAGGAGCAAGCTGACCTGACTCACAGTTTAAATTCCTGAACACCCTGCCTCAGTCTGCCCTTAACAGTGGGGAGGGGCACTTGCATGCCTGTGAAGGCAGATCTCAGAAGTTAGGTTTACAGCTGGGATACTGAAGGCAGCAGGACCAATTGCTATGCAGAGCTGGAATAAATAGTAAACAGTGTTTTGCATGTTGAAAATGCAGACTGAGAAGGAGTTGGGTATGTAGTCCGTCTTACTCTTCAGGAGGTCTGCTTCTGAGACTGGTTGCTTGACCTGTGAGGTCCTCTTCTTTTTGAAGCAGAGAGAAGCGGGCCTGTTGCGATTGCTATCCTGCTTGAGTCACGGTGGGGGCGCACTGACTCTGTTTTAGCTGTCTTCTGCTGCAGGCTGCAGGCTGGCTCATTCCCTCTACAACAGACAGATTGCAGATTGCATCTTGCCTGGTAGTTGCTATGCAGAGTTTAAAGCTGTTGCCTGCGAGTTATAGAAATTACAACCTTTCAAAGGGAATATAGTTCTAAATATGCTCCTTTAATGAGACTTTATTTCTATTATTTCTTAATGGCTCTCCAATAAGAAATAACAGGTATTATTGTTTTCAGAAAATCATCCCCCCCTTCCAGACACTTAGTAATTGGCTTTGTATTCTGTACCCTGCAGTCCTGTTAGACCAGACTTTTAGCTTCTCTGTGTCTGCCTGGCATGTGTCCCAGGCTAAAGTCACCCTCTGTTAGGTGACTTCCTAGAGATCAGAGGCTTGGGGGTGCCATTCTCCTAGCAGATGGCATCCTTCTGAAGTCTGATAACTTAGCAAGGCCCCAATGAGACATTTATTTTTTTCTCTTATTGTGGTCAGGCTATGTTAGAGCAGAGTGGACAGCTGCCAAGGACTTTTGAGACAATGTGCATCATTTTCCCAGGTGCCTTCACGCAAAGCTTACCTTTCCAGGAAGAGGCTGGACAGACAGGGTCCTCATTGCTTGTGTGGGGTACCCCTTAGTCCTGGATGACTGCTCTTGGTTCTGTTCTATAAAGTATGTGTGTGGCAGGAGGGCCATTTAGAACCACTTGAAATTTTCAAAGCTCTGGTAGCATCTGGTGGCCACTGATAAGGCAGGAGGCACGCATGCCAAATTCTATTGTGTGGATGTGAATGAGATGGACCGTCAAGGCAGCATTGGTGCCGCTGGGCATTAACAGGCAGGCTGCAGAGTCTCTGGTTGGCATAGGATTCAGGGCTGTGTATCAGCTGTTTGCTAGATGCCAGCTAGAAAATGAGGCAGAAAGGCAAAAGACAGGCCCAGCTTCCAGGGGCTCCAGGAATACAACATTCATATAATTCTCTACAAGCGGCTGGAAGTTCTCAGGGCTCAGTTTGTCTTTTAAGTATGTCCAACCTTGACATTGTGACATGATGCTGTCATCTATAAAGTTCACCATGGAGGTCCATGCAATTGAATTACCAAAAAAAATTTACAGAAGAAAATCTCATAATGGTTTAAAGAAGTTTGGTTTTATGCATTGGGCCACATTTATAGCTGCATGTGGTAATCAGAGCCTGATGGCGTTCTTGACAGAGCTTAAAAGAATGCTGTATGTAAAGGAAGCATTCTGTACATTGCTGGGAGGCCATGTAGTGGATTATGCTACATTGTAAATAATTGTCCCACCTACTAGTTTAACAAAAACGCTGATTGGCTGAAGGCAGACAGGAAGTGTGGGTGGAGCTACCAGACTCAGAAAACTCTGGGAACAAGAGCAGAGCAGAAATGCTGCAGAGATGCCACAGACAAACTGGAGAAGCAGATGCAGTGGACACCTATGCTGCTCTGAGAAAAGGTACTGAGCCACATGGCTGAACAGGATAAGAGTCATGGGTTAGTTTAAAGATAAAGAGTTAGCAAGTTATATGCCTGGGTCTTAGGTCAATCAGCATAAAATTAATGTAAACATCTGTGTATCTCTGTGGGTCTGTGGATCTGTGGGTCCAAATTTTGAGGCTAGGCTGGAAAGTCTGGGCCAGAAACCTAGTACAACAAGGAGATGGATATGGTTTTTGAAGTAATAAATAAATCAAAGAGATGAGCACAAGCCAAGTGAGTACAGGCTAATAGGTACAGATTGTGTGTGTGTGTTTTCCCATTTTTTTTTTTTTTTTTGGTCCTGTGCATCTGTGGAGGCCTCAGGTAGATTTTTGAATCATCCCTGATCTCTCCAGGCCCTTGCCCAACTTGCAGTTCATCATGGTGATGAAGCCATCACAGGTGGAGACCCCAACAAGATCGGGTCACAACACATTGCTTTGGGTAGGGTGTTTATCCTCATAAGAGAAACACTAGCTAGGACAGCTCTGAAATAAGGATCTGTGCAATTGAGGTCATTAACAGAGTGGGAGAGGTTTGGAGGAAGGCTCCTGGAAGCTTTATGTTACCTGTTTTTAAGACAAAAGGAACTTAGAAAGGAAATGTTGACTGGGGTTCATGTTTGAGCGTACAGTCATGGCTGCTAAGTCGTGGCAGCAGTATCTTGCAGCTGGTCATACCACTGCCAGCTCCCCTTTGCCTTACTTACTCTGTGACTCCAGCCCATGGAATGGCGAAGCCCATATTTAGGGCTGGCATCAGAAGACAGGTTAGTGTTTCTAGTTCTGGGGCGTGGACAGAGTCCCATGTACTCATAGCAGGGTCCATGAGTACACCAAACCTACATTTCTGTATTGACCAATCAACCTGCACCACACCCATGTATAGAAGGAATGGACTTTTCACTCTTGAAAGAGGGTGTGCTACCCCCTTTCCTTTTTTTAGATGGTTGTGAGAGACAAATATGAGTATATTTTTAATAGAGTCTCACTACGTAGCTCTGACTAGCATGGAAGTAACTATAAAGATCAGGCTGGACTAGAACTCACAAAGATCCACCTGCCTTTTCCTCTGGAGTGCCAGGCTTTAAAGTGGCACTGCTACACCCTGAAGCTAATGATTCCTATTTTCTCTATTAAATGAAAAATGAGGGAAGTGAGTTGAGGACAGCTGTAACAAAGCACGTAAGGAGCCAATGGGTCATTTAGACTAGAAAGCATGTATACCATGATATACCATGTATACTTCAGAATAGGCAAGATACCCCCCAAATCTATCTTCAGGCAGAAACGTTCTCCACCCTTCTGTTCATTGCTTTTTAAATAACCAATGGCAGTTCTCCACAAGAGAACTAGTACTGTGCTAGTGCCCCAGTCTCAAATCTTCTCACAGGAGCCAATCAATCAATGTGTTCCCTTGATTAGAATTATCAGCGGAGTGGCAATTGGTTTTGCATTGTGTCTTTTGGTAGCATGTGTGAGTTCTATTAAACAAGAAAACAAAAGAAGAAACAGAAAGGAAAATTCAAGGCCAAGGCTGATTTGATACAGTGCTGAGAGGGCCACTGTTAAGTACTTAGAGCTAGGTTGTGAGTGTGATGACTGTTCCTGGTTGTCAGCTTGACTACATGTGGAATTAACTAAATTACCAATGGACACACCTGTGAGGGATTTTTTTTTCTTTTTTAGAGTAAATGATTTATTTCTTTTTATTTTGTATGTATTGGTGTTTTGCCTGCATGTTATGTCTGTGTGAAGAAGTCAGGCCCCTGGAGCTGGAGTTACAGACAGTTGCGAGCTACCATGTGGGTGCTGGGAATTGAACCTGAGTCCTTTGAGAGAACAGCCAGTGCTCTCAACTACTGGGCCATCTCTTCAGTCTGAGGGATTTTTTTCTTAATTAAATCATTTGAAGGGGAAGACCCATTTCAAATCTGGATCTTTGAGGTAGGAAAATCAGCCTTTAAGCTGGATTATGCCTTCTGCTAGCAGCCAACACAAAGGACACGGAGGCAGAAGCTTGCTCTCTTTGCCCGATTATTCTTGCTGGTAAGTCTATTCCTTCACTGGCATTGGAGGATACTTATTCAAGATTCTGGTGTATACTAAAGACCAACTGAGACATCTGGTCTTGTGAACTGAACAACTATTGGATTCTTGGACTTTCCATTTGTAAGTGGCCATTGTTGGACTATAGCTGTAAACCATTCTAAGAAATCCTCTCTATCTCTATCATAGCCATCTATACTTATACTTGTATCTACAAATAAGTAGATAGGTTCATTTTATAAGTTCTATTCCTCTAGGGATCCTGAACTAATACAACGAGAATCATTTAAAATGTGTAAAGAGCTGGGATGCAGTACATTGGTACATTTCTGGCCTAGTTTGTGCAAGGCCCTGGGTCTGGCCTGACACACCGCAGAAAGGAAATGGATATGGAGACTTAGGAGAGAGTGTAGGCTTCTGTAGTAATAATGAGGGCAGTAATCAAATTTGTTCTTGTGGCTTGAATGTGTTGTACCATTGGCCTGTATTTATTAGGGGTCTGGTCTGATGAGAGAGTTGGTAGATTTACAAGCAAAGGTCTAGAGTTTGTTCTCCCTCCCTTCCCCCCGACTCTGTGGAAAGGCCATGCAGGCACACAATGAGAAGTAGCTGAGGGCAGAGGATGAATACTGAGAGTGAGGCCATCTTGCTGATACCTATGCTGCAGGCATCTTTATCTTCAAAACAGATAATTAATGTCTGATTTTAGTCATTCATCTGTGGCATTTTGTTATAACAGCTGCAGCAGCCTGATACAGTAGCTAAACCTTGACATGACTTCTTGCTTTGATTGCCAGGAATTTTGAGAAAACTACACAACTTTGGAGTTCACCTTTCAGCAATAGGCATTCTTAAAAATACATCACTTCAAATGGGCAGGAAGCCGGGGAAAGCTTAGCTAGCTTCTATGCTGGATTCTTTACAGACAAGAGCAAATGACTTTGAAAATAGCTGGAGGAGTGAATAGCGTTATTGTTGGTTTGTAGATGACAAAACTAGACTCATAGAAAAGACCGCTTTTCATCCATTTAAAATATTTCCATTGTATGTTTTATCTTTAAAATATGTAGTTAGGTGTTATTAGAAAGTCTGAATTATGTTTTCAGTAGTTGAGATGAAATGAGGTCATTGCTTCTTCAACGCAACTTTGGTTTGGAGACTTCTGGAAGGAAGGATGGGTCTATTTAAGTTTGTGATTGGTAGAGTGGACCCCACTTACCCCACTTAACACACAAAAGATTTCCTTCCCTGAGGGCCGGGGAAGGCAAATTTGGGAAGTTAAAAGGTAACTGAAAATATATGGCTACATCAAATACATTTGTTGCCAGGTGATTTGGATGGGATTGAATATGAAGAAAAGCAGTTATGAGCCTGAGACTAAATGTAATCACCAGAGGCATTCCTGGAAAGGTTACTTTTGTCATTATCATTGTTACCATCAAAATTGTCGTTATCATCATCAACAACACTTTCATCAGCACCACCGCCATTGCCACCATTACTACCCCACTGCTTCCACCGTTACCATTATCACCACCACCACCTTAGCTAGGTAGGCACCTTCTGAGAGTTCTGCCTAATGCTGATCACTTTACAAAGATCATCTTATCTAATCTTAACTTGAACTAGAAACCAGACCCTCTTAACATCCCCATCTAACAGGTGAGGAAAAAGACTTGGAAACATGGTTTTCCCTGGCCACTGGCTAGTTCACTGCAAACCTTAAGGATTTTGGCATGGTTAATGTTGTCTGCTTGGAAGGGAATAATGGCGTTATGCTGTTTAGGAAGAATGTTGGTCTTGATTCAGTAAGCTGGAAGACATAGCAATGCTAAGGGTTGGGGGAGTAGTTTATTGCAGGAATGTTTTAGGATGACTGACCACCCCTATATAACTTATATTGAAGCATACCACACAGGGCCCTCAGTTTCTTATTGTTCAAAGTTCCTAAATGATGAAAGATTAAAATATGTCTAGTAGAAGGACAGACAATTCCCTGTCTCCAGGGTGTAAGAAGAAACAGAAAACAGTAACTCAGAACTCAAGGGACCCAAATCCCCAATCTTTAACACACACACACACACACACACACACACACACACACACACACACACACCACACACACACACAGACACACACACACACACACAGACACACACACACACACACACACACGTTTTAGTTGCATTGATTCTGAAGGTGGAATCCAGTGCTATACCCTCCCCACTTCCCTTTCTTTTGAGACAGGATTTGACTCTATACCAGCCTTACTTTGTATTCATTATATAGCCCGAGATAGCCTTTAATTCCTGGTCCATTTGTTTCAGCTTTCTAAGTTATGAGCTAACAGATGTGCACCACCAACCCCAGCTTCCTGCATTTTATAAGCCTGATGTAATAATGCTTGTTCTTAAAAGGGGGAAAAACAGCTTCACTTGTTGCACGAATAAATGAGACTCAGGGCCAGATCTCTGGGAGAGTCGGAGATATTAGAGAGAGTAAACACCACAGTCAGATCTTACCCAGCTGTCTTCCAGCTTCCTCAGCCTCGCTTCTCTTGGCTTCCTCCCTCAATCTTTCTATGCCCGCCTTAAATACTCTTTTGGTAAATTAAGGCGTGACCCTACCACTGCCTGCCTGGGAGCCTGGAACTCCTTCTGTAAACTAAAACTCAGTTGGGATTAAGGGCTTAGGTCACCACTCCCAGGATACTCCCTGTGCTGGAATTAAAGGTGTGAGTTAGCACTGTCTAATCCTCCTAGACTGACTGTGGTTAGATTCTACTTATATCTCCTAAACTTCTGGAGCTTTTATTAAATCCCTACATTTACTGTATTATAAATGAAAATGTCATATTTGTAACATGTACTGGTTAATTTTTGTCAGATTTTAACACCAAGGAGAGTTGCCCTGTGAAGAAGAACCTTTAACTGAGGAATTGCCTCCATCAGGCATATCCATGGGGCATTTTCTTGATTAATTATGGATGTGAGAGAGCCCAGCCAACAGTGGGCAGTACCATCCCTGGGCAGATGGCTGGGTTTTATAAGAAGGCTAGCTATCTATAAATAAGTAGATAGATTCATTCTATAAGTTCTATTCCTCTAGAGAGCCTGACCTAATACAATGAGAATTATTTAAAATGCCTAAAATGAGTAGGCCATGGAGAAAAGGGCAGTAATGAGCTTTCCTACATGTTTCCTGCTCCCGTTCCTGCCTGAGTTCTCCCATGATCGACTGTGATTGGGAAGTGTGAGCCAAGTAAACCCTTTCCTCCCGCGTTGCATTTTGCAGTGGAACACAAGCTGGGCAGTGAGTTTGCTCATTTCTTCTGCATCAGCTCTGTGCGTCATATAACTAGTGTAAAAACCAAACTGCGTTTTCTCAACTATGTTCTCTGCCCTCTAATTTGACTCTTTTTTCTTCCACCCCGTACCTGGATGTCTTTTCTGTGTATAAGTAGGTTTTTTCTTCCCTTCTTGGTTGATAGACGTTGAGAAGGCAAACAGTGCATCTGATTAATTTGCTCTTTATAGTGCTTGGCATGAGGAAGCAGGCAGATAAGTGCTAATGAAGGCTGTTGGTGATCCCATTATCCCCCTGTGCAGAGGGTTTGGTGACTCATAGATAGCTTTTAATTAGTAGGTCAACAGCAAGCAAAAGAGTTAGGAGATTGGTAGGAGGGTAGGAAGTGGAGAAGAACACAGTAATAGTTAATTTAATACCTACAGATACACACATACAGTAGAATATATGTAATTTACAAGAAAAATTTAGAAATTTTTGTGTTCAATTTGACTTTTATTTGGGATGCTATAAGCAGGAATACCAAAGACTTCTTAAAGTTAACCAAACTGGCCAAGTAGCAAAGCTTTGCAAGAGCAAATAATTTGAGGCTAAATTAGTTTGTTAGTAAGGTCCCTGGCGTGGTGCTGGTCTGAGCTAAAGCCAGGATGCGCAGGCGTTAGATGAGGGACCAGCAGCATCCACCATCACCTGTTAGGCTTATTGCAAAACTGACACAGAAAATGAATGGCCCAATCCCCTCTTTAAAAATGTTTGTTTAGCAATTTACAGTCGAGGTGTGTGGTGTAATGAAATAGTTCACGTTACATTTATTTTTATAGGTGAGGCTCTACACATCTGGCTAACCCATTTCTGAGATCTATTTGCCTCTTGACTTTTAATTTAAAACTGGAAAATGCCTTTTCATATGTAGTGAGGGCATACATCAATATAGGTTTATGGTCTGGGTGAGCATCTTGCAGTGAACGCACCTTTACACTGCAATGATGTGGAATATATTAAGGGCTTGCATGGAAAGATTGTAATATCAGTGTGGCAACTGGAGTCATTTCTAGTTCTGTGTATGACACTGGGATTTTCATAGTGGTTTCAGAATCACCTAGGTAATTAGTTAATTAATTATGAATCTATGGCAGAAGTTATTTGAAGATTGTCTTAGTTACTCTTCTGTTGCTGGGATAAAACACCATGATTAAGGCCCCTTAGAGAAGAAAGAGTGTATTTGGGTTTATTGCCTCAGAGGCATGAATGTCTGTTGTATGTTGTGATGGGGAAGTGTGGCAACCACAGGAGGTGGAGTGGAAGAACAAGAAACTGAGAGGCTGTACCTTCAAATGCAAGCTTGAAACATAGAGGAAACCAACTAAGCCTGCTTCCGTGATGACCACTTCCTCTAAGAAGGTCACATCTTCTAAACCTCTCCAAATGCTGCCACCAACTGGAAACCAAGTGTTCAAAGATATTGAGCCTGTGGGGAACATTCTCATTCAATACTTTACAATCTTTGGTTAGGAATTCTTTGGGCCAGGTCTGATGCACCTGGGAAGCTAAGGCCTCTACGAGCCTCCCTAAACCCCAGCCCAAACAAAATAAAACCAAAAACCTTAGTTCAGTTTTTAATCTTCTTTTTTTGTGATATATATGTCACATTTTTTGAAAAGTTCATAAGACATATATACATTTTGCTTAGAAAAGGCATAATGTCAGGAACTACAAGAAAAGAGCAGTAAGCTAAAATATCCTATTTGCCAACGTTTAATTTAAATTGCCAACTATTCTGTTTGTCTTCTTTTTCTGAGACTTCTTTCCTTGTCGTACACCAGCAGCTGTCTAGGGTAGGGAGAAAGACACAGCGGATAACAGCAGATCACCTCAAAGTAAAACAAATCTTTCCTACCACATCTTCCACAGCAGTGGTTTTGGCCGTGACACCCTCTGAGGGGATCAGATGACCTCATGGGGATCATATATTAGATATCCTAAATATCAGATATTTACATTACAATTCATAACAGTTGCAAAATTACAGTTATGAAGGAGCAACAAAAATATGTGATTGTTTTGTTTTTAAACTCTTCGACTCTTGTTTCTAGTCAACTTTTCTTAAATGTTTTACCTTTTGCCTCTGGGCTTGTATTTCTCTCTAATATATACCTTTCTTTACTTCTTACTCTGTGGCTTGCTGTGCAGCTGGGTGGCCCCTGGAGTCCCCCTCTCCTCCTCCTTTTGCTTTTCATTCTCTTCTCCCAGATTTCTCCTATTTACTCTCTCTGCCTGCCAGCCCTGCCTAACCTTTCTACTGCCTAGCTATTGGCTGTTCAGCTCTTTATTAGACCAATCAGGTGTCTTAGGCAGGCAAAGTAACACAGCTTCACAGGGTTAAACAAATGTAACATCAAAGAATGCACCACATCAGCATAAACAAAGGTAATACATCTTCAGCCAATATTATACAACAAAACTAATTTTACGGTTGGGGTCACCACAATACAAGGAACTGTATCAAGGCTTGAAGCATTAGGAAGGTTGAGAACCGCTGCTCTAGATGAAAGCAGGAGACTGAATTTGCTCCATACCCTGTTGCAAATAGCATGTGAGAACACCGTACATATTGGGGGTTGTAACAGGTCTGAGAAATGAACAATGACTGAAACGTGGTTCCTGTCTTCAAGGGACTTGTTTGGTGGCATGGATCAGCTGAGAAGCAAGATATCTATCCTGTCTGGGCTTTTTTATGAAGTTGGATGGCATTTTGAATACTAACAGTTAACCTTGCAAATTAAGCACATTTTCCTTTTTATTTATAGAAGAAAACATTTAATTGGAGATTGCTTATAGATTCATAGGGTTAGTTCATAACCATCATTCAGGAAGTATGGTGGCAGACAGGGAGCAGAAGCAATAGCTTAGAGCTTATGTCCTGATCCATAGATAAGAGACAGAAAAGGGGGAGGGAGAGGGAGAGGGAGAGAGGGGGAGGGAGAGGGGGAGGGGGAGGGAGAGGGAGAGAGAGAGAGAAAACACGAGAACAAGAAAGTAAGACAGGCCCTGCCATGGGTTTTTGAAACCTCAAAGCTGGCCACCCCAAGGCCACACCTCCTAATCCTTCCTGAAGAGTTCTACCAACTTGGAACCAAACATTCCAAATATATAAGCCTGTAGAGGCCATTTTCATTCAAACCACATTACCCTACTCTACTACTTTCAAGTTTTTTTTTTTTAAAAATTATTGTGTGTGTGACCTACTGAGCTTAATTAGGTTGATTGCATGAGCATCGGTGGTGCTAAGGTTATTCACTGGAGCACTAATAACCCACTTGTGGCTACATCACTGAAGAAAATTAGATCCCATTCTTTAGAAATCATTAACTGCCAATATTCTCTCAGGGAGGGGTAGGGCTTCTTCATAAGTGCCTCTTCTATCCATGATAAGTTATTTACAGGCCCAGTTTTATGGAGATCCTGTACAGGTAACTAGCTGCAGCGAATTCACATTACAATGGTCATGCCATATCCAAGAGTCATCTTTTTGAAGCTTACCTCCCATATTCTGGCCCTTACATTCTTTTTGGATCCTCTTCAGCAATGTTCCCTGAGTCACGGATGGAATGATACAGACATTCTGTTTAAAGCTGAGCATGCAATGGCTATTTATTTTCAGCCCACTGACCAGTTATGGGTCTGCATTAACCTCTGACCACTGAAATAAGAAGCTTCTTTGATGAAGGCTAAAAGTAACAGTACTCTATGTATATAAACCTAAGTGTTTAACAGGCAGTTTAGCAACATTTTTATGTAGAAAAATAGCCAACATGCTCATGTAGATTCTCTCCTAGGGCCTGTGACTTCCACAGTCACAAACTTTTGACCAGTTTATAGTACCAAGCATGAGTTTCTTTTTGTGGAATATGGTTCAAATCTAATCAGAAGGTGGTTGGTTATCCAATAACATTCATGACACTATTAGCCAGTGGACACATCTTGCCTCGAAGGTTGATAGTATAACTTCCAGGGTTTACAGCTCAGAAAGACTGTTGATGGATTTTCTAGCCCAACAGCCTTCATTATACCTTCCAATACTAATTATTTGA
This sequence comes from Phyllotis vaccarum, assembly GCA_033318265.1. Classification (NCBI taxonomy): domain Eukaryota; kingdom Metazoa; phylum Chordata; class Mammalia; order Rodentia; family Cricetidae; genus Phyllotis; species Phyllotis vaccarum. Next base: position 28,748,010 of record JARWLC010000017.1, read on the forward strand.
TAGCCAGCATTAAGGAAGCTTCAAGCTTAGTTCCAACTCAATTTCTCTACATCCTGCACTCAAATCTCATGGTATCTTTAGCAATAGAAATTTGTCAATGAGTTCTAGTGGACTGTTTGGGGGCATTTTTCAAGATTGACACTTGGTGTTTGGTGGTATCATGAGCATCGCAGGGTATTTAGAGGTTTTTACCCAAGATTGAACACATTTTTCCAAAGAGAATGGTTGAAAAATCTCAGGGAAAATGTTTCAAAGCTCGTGTCTTACTAACAATGAATATCTTAGTACAGATTTTTTCTTCTGTAAATTTTCAAGTGTAGGAATATTTCCATTGATTAGGTTCCTAGAAGTAGGAGCTACTAGATTGAAGGGATAAAGGTCTAAATTTATATAGACTCAGGTTCCCTTTCTAAAGAGGGCTGCACTGGTTTCTAGGTCAGGAAATTTCCTGACGTTCTAAATGATGATATTTGCTCAGTGATGAGTTTTGCAAGAAACACTGATATTTCCATATATGAATCTCTGTGCATGTTCTTATTTGATTCCCGTGGAGCCTTTCTTGTCTTCTCTTGGAGGATCCTGTGGCAGGGACAGTCTCATTCTGTTACATTTCCAAAGCTCTTTTTATAGAATCTCACTTAACTTCACCTCCCTGAAAGAAACCTTCAGTTTCTTCCTCATTGGCCGCTGGGTCTGGGCCCGGGTCCCCTGTCTTTCTGGCTTTCATTGTCCTTTTTTTATTCAGCTCTACATCAGGACCTCTATGGGTGATATATAATATGTCTTACATTGCTCTTTGTGACAGAAATCATCTCTGGACTTGGTATCAAACTTCTTAATATTTAACGTTCTGCTCGTGGATTAGTGTTGCTTTTGGCCTTGGTCAGAGAAACTCCTCTTTGCAGTGGGTAACAGCTAATGCAGAGACTCATAACTGTTCTAAGAGCTGAGATTAAGTTGTCTGATAAACACATTGTACACACACACACACACACACACACACACACACACACACACACACACACACACACACACACACACACCCTCCAAGGCTCAGGGACCATCATAGAAGATAGGGTAGCAAGAATGGAGAACCTGGAGCATGGAGACAAAGGTATGAAAAGCAATTTTTTAGATAAGCCACTGTGGTTATTGTACTTACAGTAGCTGCTGTTACTGTTGAGAGTGTGTGTGTGGGGGGGGATAACCTCAAGTGAGTGAAAATCCTGAGTGACCGTGTATTGTTGAGTTACTACCTACACTGAGGACCTTAATGCCTCATCCCCACAGGGGTAGCAAAGCCTTACCTGGGTGAGGCTCAAAGGGATGTTAGGACTTTCCACTAGCCCTGCCCCCTGTGCTGCCCTCCATGGAAGGTAGCAGACCTGCATCTAATCTCAATGCCCCTTGAAGAGTATCTGTCTTTTTTTTTTTTTTTTTATTCACTTGCCACCCCTTGTCATGGGTCTGGGATCCAAGCCACAAGGATTGCAGCACATTATCTACACAAAACCTTCACAAGACCAGGCTGCTCAACACTCCATCATGGTGGGGGAGAGACTCAAGAGGCCCCACTCCTTCCTGAGAAACCGTTGACAGCTAATGGTTGCCAGGAGAAAAGGAGTCATCTTCTTCAGGCTATAACTACTCTTAATTGCCCATGCTGCAGTAAAGAACCCCCATCCAGGCTCACGCAGGCAACTCTAATTAAACTCAGTGGGTCTCAAAAAACCAAAACAAATATTTGTTAGAAAGAACAGGAAATCTGGAGAGGGGCTCCTTGGGAAGAAGGACAGGAATGGGAGAAAGATGAGAGAGGGGAACTGGGTGGGGCTGGGAATGGAAATGACCGATATGCATTATATATGTGTGAAGCTGTCAATGAGCAATATATTTAACAATTTTTAAAAATACTCTAAACACAAGCTGGTTGGAAGAGCACAGTCATAGCAACTGGCTTTCCTGTTAGTATGCTCCTGGGCTACAGTGAAGGAGACATAAACTTGGGCTAGGACTGTGCAGAACTTGGCCTTATAAATTCATCTCTCTACAGGCTTCCCAGCCTCTGCATGTATGCATTCTGCTCTTGCAATAATTTTTTTTCCCTGTGTCCAGCCTCCTTCTCCTCTTCTTCCCCCCTCCCCCCAAGACAGAGGTTCTCTGTGTAGCTCTGACTGTCCTGGAACTTGTTCTGGAGATGAGGCTGGCCTTAAACTCAGAAATCCCAAGGCCAGCACACTGGATCTGACAAGTTCTACTGTATTTTATTATTTTGTTCTAGTTTGAGCAAATTTTGTGTCCATATTTGGATGATGGATTTTATTTTGGACCTGGGTGTGCTGGTTCTTAAGAATCTGAAGTCCTCAATGTGATGCATAGTCTCATTGACCTACTCTTGCTGGAGATTAGGCTGTATGGGTTAATACTCCTTGCTGTAACAGACACAGTGAAATCCCAGCTACCCAGCACAAACTCTGTTTTGTTTTGGATCACAAAACAGTCAAGAACTATGTTCAATGCAGTGACACAAGGAACCTAAATTCTTCTGTTTTTCTCTTCTTCTGTTCTTAATCATGGAAAGAGAAGAGGAAAGATAGGGTAGAGGTGGCCTCATTCTGATCTGTAAAGGAGCCAATCACTACTGAGTCCTTTTGTAGTTGACACTAGCCACATGGGTCTAATGCCAGGCACTGTGGTTTGGATATGGGTCCTTATATATTTGTTTGATATCTGGAGTGATGCTATTTGTCAGTCAGTACTGTGGACTTCTAGAGAGCGGTCCTTAGGTCACTGGGGGAAGGGTTGTGGACTTTTCCTATTTGCTAGAGATGAAGTTACCACATGTGCTACTGATTTTGCCACATGTTGTCCTTATCAGTGATTCAAACCATCGGGACTGCTTAATCTTGGACTTGACCTTTCCAAACCATGAGCTTAACAAGCCATTTTAAAAAGTAGTTCCCTCTCCGGTTTTGTGAAAATGACAGAAAACTAATGCACATGGGTTGCTGGGAAATGTAGTCTTTAGCCGAGGGAGCTCCTCCTCCAAAGCAGGTTCATATGATGCAAGGGAAATTAGTAAAGAAATAAGCAGCAAGCACGTGTGGCACAGTCTGAAGAGAGACTGGCATCCATGATCACTGTAGGATAAAAGGGCAGAGCTCACTTCAGAGTTTGAAAACCCACTAATCCCTGGGCTCACCCCAAGTTTAGGACCTGAAGTCCCAATAATCCCTACCCTGGAAATCTCCACCTTGGAAAATTCTTGCCCAAAAAACTATATTAAGCCTGCTTCCTTCTCAGTGCCCTGGTGCTTCTTACCCGAGCAGAGGCAGCCACCCTCTCGTGTCTTTTCTGATGTATCTCGTGTGAGGTTTGTTGTGTGGTATGACTTTGTGGTATTCCTCCACTCCTTACTACCTGGCTACCTTTCCCTTCAGAGCTATAACACTTTCTCCTCAGAGCTGTAACACAGTTACCCTTTTGTTGTGCCTGAAGAAATCCTCAAACAGTCCACGTGCCATTGAAAAATGGGAAGGGATTCCTTGTGAGAAACACATTCTTAGGTTGTTTTGTGGTTGCGTGGACATCAGCATGCACCGGCATTAGCATGGCTACAGTGTCACTAGGATTACAATCTCAGGGGACCACCTGCTGTTCATTGGTGACTGAGCTGTTTACTTTGTAGCTTGTGACAGTGTGTTACTAAGCAAGACTGAGTTTAGAGATTGTGTGAATTAAAATTTAAGGAGGGGCTGGGTGAGGAGAAAAAGAAACTTTTGGTTATTTGGTTAGATTTGCCTGTTTGTGCTCTTGGTGTGCCCACAGACCCTCTCTTAATGTTCCTTCATTTCCTCTTTTGTGACATATTAAAGCAACATCAGAGGTCCATAGGCATGGAAACCTTTTAGGACTCCTTCCTCACTTCCCTCTGGAGAGGTTGCTTTTTGATGATTTTGGTCAGAGGATGGCCAGGACCTAAAGGTATTTCTAATAAAGACAGCCTCCTCCTCTTAGATGTGGAGATAGCGGGGGCGTAAGCGTAGCTCTCAAAGAGCTCAGCAGCTCAGGGAATCAATAAATCTGAAAGCCAGAGGATCTGTGTGGGGTGGGGTGGGTGAGGATTGTGGTGGTGAAAACAGCAGCATCCTTGCCGAGGTGTCCTCCCTCAGTGACATCAGAGGAGGCTGCTGTTGCCTTGGCAACTTCACTTGATCCAGTGCTGTGGGTGTATGTGCTGATTTCAAGGCTTGCTGCTTTAATGAGGAAGAGCTAAAAATGAATCTCACTATCCCATAAAAAGCATGATAATCACAGGCGTTACTACCCAGTACTCGGCATCTGTGGGTGGAAGCAGCCAGGAGAGTGTAGATGATGCTGGAATGACCTGAAGGACTTGCAGGGGACAAGATTTCTTTCACAGAAACTAATGTTCCAGAAAAAGGGAAGCACGAGTTCACCTTCTGACAAAGCTCTTTATTTTCTTGGTTTCTCAGGACATTTTCTATTGAATTATGTGGCATATTACCTTGGAGTCTTCCAGAGCTGGGAACCATGAGGCCACTGTGGCAGAGACTCCAGAAACTTGCCCTCACAGCATAAGATGTCTCATCTATTCACCTTAAATGAATATGCAGCCCCTGGTATTTTTTTTATGAGGCGCAGAAAAGGTTAAATTTACACTTTGTATCATATGTGGGAAGGAGACACTGGTACCCACAGGCTGCCCCACCACACTGATCTGGAAGCACCACCGCTTCTTACTTGTGTGCTCTTGACCCAGTTAACTGTCATGACTGAACTTGAGGAACTTTGTGACATCTGAAGTCAGATCCACAGAACCTTAAGGAAACAGTGACATAAAGCTTGTAGTGTACCTGGTGCATGATAGGTACTCAAAATCATGTGCTATTTTTCCCATTTGGAACAATTCTTAAGATGTTTCTGGTTCCTGGGTTGATATCATACACTAAGGCCTTGAACAAATTAGAAGAAAAAAATGCCTCCAGTAGCAGAAAAATGACAGAGAGGGTGCTTTTATTTATTTTTTTTTAATTTTTTTTTTTTATCCTACTGTGATCCTGTGCAGGCTCTCAGGAGTGCATGCCTTCTTCGCATAGGCATACGGAGGGACTGGTTCTGGCCTCTTTAGAGAGCTCAAGAAAATAATACCTCACTAAAACAGAGCAGGTCTCTCCCTGACTGGAGCTCCAGGAAAGGAGGAGTTGGTTCTCTCATCTGACCTCTTTAGGTCCCCCCTCCCCCACCATAGCCTCACCAAAGAGGAAGATGGATTTGCAAAGGAAACTGGAAGAGTCCATGCCCAGAGCCCAAACAAACTGTCTTAGGGCATTGTCTCCTCTTTGGGTCCACTCATGTCCTTAGAAACTCACTTAATAGTGGCCATGGAGATGGCTCAGGTGATAAAGCACTTGCTAGGCAAGGATGGAGATCTGAGTTCAGATCCCAGCATCCATGTAGAAGCTGGACCAGACAGTGTGCCTGTAACCCCGGTGCTAAGGAGGCACAGACAGGAGAATCCCTGGGACTTCCTGGCTAGTCAGCCTAGCTAAACCATCAGTCTTCAGGTTCACTGAAGGACTGTCTCAAAACGTCAAGTGGAGAGGGGTAGAGGATTGAGAAAGAGCCTTCTATCCATCTTTGGCCTCCATATGCATATACACACGTGTGGTGTACCCACACACACCTACAAACATATATACTCATATACACATATATACATACACATACACACACAAGTAATAGTGGTCAACAAACTAAGAATTTCTGGGAAGGGAGAAACAATAGAAATATGTTTAAAGCCAAGCAAAACTCATTTATTGAGTTTGCCCCGACTCCACCCTCCCCTGCACAGAAGGATATAGTGTTTAAATCTCAATGGGTTACTGGGAGCTCACTTTCTGTTGACATCTTGAACTATAATAAACATGACTGTCTTTGCTTCTGTTAATGTTGCTTACTGTTTATCTCAGTGAGCAATGATGGGCGGTGAAGTCTCCTTCGTTCCCATGAATCCCACTTCCCTGGTTCCCCAGAAGTTACCTGGAAAGGAAAAGGCGAGTCTCAGAACTATTAAAAATAAAAACCCACAATGTGTAAGAGATAGAAGGTTAAAATTCCAGTGGTAGAGACCCCGGAAGCCAAGTGACAGTTCAGTATTGTGACTTCTCCTGTCTCTGTCACTGGGCCTGCCACCTTCCAAGAACTGTCTGCTGCAAGCTGTGGGTGGCAGTTCAGCCTGCTTTTCTTTCTCATCCATTTGTTGTCATTGATGTTATTTAGAAGTCCTTGAGGAGGTGTGGACTTATTGTAGGTAATCTCTCACTAGGAAGACTTTTTCCTGTTGACTCTGACACCCAGGCTCAGGGTTGGCTCCTTGTGGCTGCCCCCCCCCCCCCCCCCCCCCCGCAGTGAGGTGCAGTGGGAAGAGCATTAGAGTCACTCACTCAATATTAATTTGCATAACAATATCACAAAACACAGTCAGAATGACTCTGGGATATAGAACCTGCAAGGATGTGTTTCATCTTCTCAGGGGGCTTGTGTTCTAGTGGAGGAAGGGGCAAAAAAAAAAAAAAAAAAAAAAAGACAAAGCAGGTATCACCTGCTCTCTTATGTGCCTGGCCATCTTTGAATGCTGGGCATTTTATATACAAACTCTGGATGAGATGAAAGTTGTCTGTGGGGAGTTTGTGCTTGTTTCTGGCAGGCATTAACTGGTGACATATCACTCTTGTTTGAGAGCAAGATGATTCAAAGTTATTTTTAAATGTTGTGGGAAGCTGTGTAGTTCTTACTCATTTTTACTTCTTGGAGACAGCCCTTCAAGGTTGGTTTTTTTTCCCCCTAAAACAATGGCTCTCCAAAGATGTCCACCATATCTTGATATCCAGAATGTGAATATGGTAGGTTACATGGCAAAGGGGTGTAGTGAGGAGAAAGTACTATTACCCTTTGACCTTAAGTGTGCTCTCTTATCCAGCATAGATCTATGGTCTTGGGACACCAGTATTTGGGGCATGTCCAGGGGGCTAGTTTAAGATTGGGGTACACATATGCAACCCTGTTCTCTCTCAGGCTCTTGGATGGTGAGGACGACCAGGTCAGATAGCTACATGAGTGTTGTGGATCGAGGGTCAGTCTACAGCCTTCCAGTGACTCTGTGAACTCTGTGATAGACTTTATCTTACTCTGTAGAACAAAGTTGTTCCCCATTTGAAACCTTTTAACAAACAATTCTCTCAATTGTCCATTATTTTTCTCACATTATCTGGTGCCCAATGTGGGGCTTGAACCCACTACCCTGAGATTAAGAGTCTCATGCTCTACCCACTGAGCTAGCCAGGTGTGGTAGCACATGCCTGTAGTCCCACCTACTAGGGAGACTGAGACAGGAGGATCACTGAGTTCAGGAGTTCTGGGCTGTAGTGTGCCATGCTGACTGTATATTTGTACTAAATTTGGCATCAAAGGGGAGCTGAAATTACAGATGATGTGAAAGTTACACATCAGCAGGTCCTAAAATGAGAGAATTATGGTGTGTTTTCTGAGTTGTTCCAGTTGAATCACAGTGCCCTTTCAAGTAGCAGAAGGTGGCTGCAGAGGTCAAGGTGACGCACTGTGAGGGACTTAAACTTCCTCTGACCGTGAAGATGGAAGAAGTGTACCATAGCCATGGAATGCCACCTCCTTCTATATCCTAGAAAAGGCTCGTGGACACTTGTTCCCAAGGAGGCCCCAGAAAACATGAAGCCCTGTAGTCACCTTGGTTTGCGTTCAGCAGGAGTCCTCTCAGATGTCTAATCCACAGGACAGTGTGACATTAAACGTATGTGGTTTTAGACATTAAATTAGCAGTAACTTGTCACAATAGGGATTCTTGGTGCGCATCTTTTTTTTTCTTTTATTGAAAATAGATTTTTAAAAATATACAAAATATTTTGATTATAGTTTCTCTCCTCTTCCTCTTCCCAGTTTTTCTCCATATCATTTCTCACCTGAATCCATGCCCTTTCTATCTCTCCTTAGAAAACAAACAGGTACCTAAGGAACATAATAAAAATAAAATAAAACACAGTAAGATAATTTTTTTTAAAAAAAAAAACCAAATTCAAATACAACAAAATAACCTATCAAGAAAATGAGTCAAAGAAAAATCACAAGAAACACATATAGGCACAGAGACACATATGCGAGCATACCCCACAATCCCATACAAACCCCAAACAGGAAGATATAATATATGCTCAGAGGTTCTCTAAGACATGCCCTCCCTTATTATGAGACAAAGAACCTCCAAAGATGATGTAAAGTTCATTGTATTGGCCATCTACTGATAGGTCTGGTGCCTACCCTTAAATGTGGTTTGTTTCCTGTTGTATGAAGTTTCTGGTCTGTATGGCCTGTAGTTCAAACCTGTAGACCCACAGTCCTATAGAAACACACAGATGCTTGTATTAATTTTATGCTGATCAGCCTATGGCTCTGGCATATTGCTAGCTAGCTCTTGCTCTTAAACTAACTCATGATTCGTATCCTGTTCAGCCATGCGGCTTGGTACCTTTCTCAGAGCAGCATAACTGTCCTTTGCATTTGCTGGCATCTCTGCTCTGTTCTTCCTGTTCCCAGAGTTTTCTCAGTCTGGTAGCCCCACCCACACTTCCTGTCTGCCTTCGGCCAATCAGCATTTTTATTAAACCAGTAGGCAGGACAATTATTTACAATGTAACAATATAATCTCACTACATTTCCCTTTTTTTCTTTTTAAAACAAGAAGAACCCCAAATCTAATATCCTTTTAACCAATACTGTAAACAAACACAAACATCTATAATAAATTTTTTGGGAATGTGGGCATAGTTCTCTAGGCTGCTTCCTGCTGAATGGGGGCACTGGCAATCCCATGGGGACACAAAGAAAAATTTAGGATTATGGACAAGTCTTTAGTGGAGTAGTCAGTAGAACTGGGTCATCTCAGCCAGTCTCCTTGATGCTGTTTTGGGTACAGAGTTCAGAGAAAACTGCAACAAATGTGCTCTGAAATGCTGAATCATCTGGGCCATCCGTTTCCATTGGAGACTTTTCAGGAGGTCTTCCTCTATCATACTTTATTTTCTTTAACCAGGAATAAATCCAAAGACTCTTATTTTCTGTGGAAATAAAAAGAAAGCCTCTTCTCCAAAGTAGCATACCTTTTGATTTCAATTTTAAAGTCAACTCATTTATAAAATATGTAGGTTGGATTAATCCAGCAGCATTTATAATCAAATGGCTTTTAGCAGCTTTTACTACTTCATTTTCAGTCATGTATCCAGATGCTCTTTGTAATTTCCATCTTTACATGGCTTATTATTAATTTTTTACTCTGTTTCTTTTAAACAACTTTCTCTACCCTTTTTATTTTTTCTTTTCTCTCTCAAGCCTATGTATTTTTTAAAAACACATTCTCAACCATTTAGAGTTTTTTTTCTTAATCTGTCTTTACTGTATATCTCTTATTTCTTATCTTATTCTGTTTCTGACCATACCATTACTTGGGTAGGGTGTCTGACCACTTAGCACCTTCTATTTCTCTCTGTTTCTGACCACACCTTTAATCTGCAAGGTGAGGCAAAGGATTAAAGGCTTGGCTAGGTTAGATAGCTGACTCCACCCAGCTCCTAGTCTAGCTTCATAGAATTTAGCTTTTTAGCTGTGGTACTGGTAGGACCCACAATTACCACTCTGGAGGAGTTTTAGGGTCCACATAATCATCAAGTAAAGCATTGCCATCTACTGATCATTAACTCTATTTAAATATTTGGCAGCAGGGCCTCTAAAAAGATTCACAAGTGTTTTGTCTCTAAGGCTGACTCAGGAAGCTTCTCTTTAAAAAGCCAAGCCTCTGCTTGCTTCCAGCAAACAGATCTGATCCAAGAAAATGCTGCCACTAAAAAGCCATCTTTGACTCTGTTCCCTTTTTTTCCTTATTAACAGAAACCTTAAATCCACCATATACTACTCCTTGCTACACTGAATTCAGGAACTGGCCTTGTTGCAGCTTAAGTTACATGCAACAAACACACCATTTTGTAATTTAATCCCATACACCACTCAGTCTCTTTACCACAGCCCACTTGAGACACACAACTCCGAAGCTGCTTTGGCTTTATTTCTGTGCTCTAGACTGTTTTTAAGCTTTCTATGGCTTTATGTGGATATATTTTACCCACACTGGGTTCCATTTGTTGTATGAAGTTTCTGGCCTGTCCCTCCTGTGGTTCAAACCCACAGACCTGCAGACCCGCAGAAACACACAGACACTTGTATTAATTTTATGCTGATCAGCCTATGGCTCTGGCATATTGCTAGCTAGCTCTTACTCTTAAACTAACCCATGACTCTTATCCTGTTCAGCCATGTGACTTGATACCTTTCCTCAGAGCAGAATAGTTGTCTTCTGCATCTGCTGGCTCCTCTGATGTCTCTCTGGCATCTCTGCTCGAAGAAGATCATTAGGAATCATTTTATTGCTACATTCCTGTTGCAGACAGTAGTATTTGGTTTTCCCCTAGGTCCCTGGGCTATCTAGTCTCAGGTTCTTGGCCACCCAAGTAGCATTGGGTATGGGATCTATTTTGTGGAGTGTGCCTTAAATTAAGTATTGATTGGTTACTTCCACAAGCTTTGTGTCATCATTGCTTCAGCACATCTTACAAAAGATCACTCTTACAGACTGGAAGGTTTGTAGCAAGGTTGGTGTTTACTATTCTCCATTGATAGCATGCAGTGTAGCATGAACACTAGTCCAGAGGGGTGAAGGTTCTAGGTAGGTACCAGTTCACTTCTCTATGTTAAATGAGTTGTGTACTGGTTGTCTTCAGCAATAGGGCCTTATGGTCAGTTTGTGGAGAGCTGTCATTAGCTTTGGCAATGGCATGGGTTGTTTGGGGGTTCTCACAGGATCCCTTTGGTTAAGTACTTGATTAAATGTAACTCATTTCTGATACCAGAAGCTTCATTTGGTGCCGAGAGATGTCCAGTTATGGCTTGGCCTTACCCATTACTTGGTGATTTCATTTAAATCCTGGCTGAAAGTCTTGAATGCTTCCTAGTGCATCTTCCTGGTGAATTCTGAACACCACTCTGTATCTATGGTCCCATGAGGTTTTGAAGTCCTTGCCTTGGGTCCAGTGTTTTAATCCTGGGCTTCTGACTGTTCCTAAGAAACTTTCAACAATTTCCCAGAGAGCAAGAATTTAACATTTGCTCTCTTCACTTCCTTTTTTTTTGGGAATCTTTTCCTTTCTTCTTGGGTTGCTTTTTAGCCACGAGCTCTAATATATGGCTCTCTGGTGTCAACAGTTATCAGCATCTCAGTGTCTGGCCTCAGCCTGCCAAAAATCAGCAGACATATAACTACAAGAATAAGTATGGGGTAGTCAGGGTGTTGCTGTTGTCAGCAGTAGAGTTTATTAGGCTGCTGTAACAGCACTGGGTGGGTAGCTGCACTTCCCTGACCACTATTCATTCTCTGTGATAGCTTCAGATCTCTAGGCTTTACAGCTCTTGCCATCTCCAGTTCTGATGCTGTCTCTGTGTTCAGGAGAAAACCATGCTGATTGGTTTTTTGGAGGCCTGCGTGTCCTTGACTACAAGGCTTGAAAGGCAGTCCATTAGTACAAAGGACCAAGGAGCATATTATCAATTGATGAAACAATTCAGACTAGGCAGAAAACAGGTTTCAACAGGGATTTAATGCAAGGACACAGCTGAATATCACCCATTCTTGTCTCCAGAAAAATAACAATTTGGAGCCAGAATGCTTTCTTTTTAGCACACTTTGGCTAGTTAATCTGTGATTAATCAGGACTATTGATTTAATTCACAGAAACTAGGATCAAGATGACTTTAAAGATCCCAAAGGAGCTGCAGGATATCTAACTCTGGGTGTTTGCAAGGCAAGGTTTTGACCTGATGATGGAGGTTTCTTTCTTTTTTCCTTTTGTAAACAATGTGGCAGTTAAATGGATGACACTTGTGTCTAGGTTAAACAGGATGGAATTAGGTGGCATTTTGCAGGCTCTGCAGTTCAGTTTTTCTGGGAAAGAAGTCAAGAAAGAAGCCCTTGATTATATAAGTGTCAGACCAAAGCAATGGCTCCACCACTGAGCATTCACACTCTTAATCTTCCCAGTTAATTAGAGAGCTTGGCCTTTCCAATGCTCGAGCACAGGGCCAGGCACATAGGAGATGCTTAACCAGTTCTGTGGATAATGAGTAAATGTTTCCTCCACCGATGAGCATTTTTCAAGCATTTCAATAAATTCTCCAGATGGTAGATACTGGAATCAAAAGATGGAGAAAGGCTACAGCCTCTGCTCTGAGAGGCTGGGTGCATACCCACAAATACTTGCACACAATTTTATAGTAAGGAGCAAGGCAGTGACAATTACAGGAGAGCTTTTGGACCCAATGGGAAGAATGGACACCTGATCCAAACACCTTGAAGGAGGGATGGTTTATTCCAGTTCACAGTTTTAGAAACTTCCTATTTGGGCTGGGAAAACCCAGAGCATCATGGAAGGGTGTGGTACAGCAGAGGAGCTCAATTCACAGAGGTGTGAGAAAGCATGTCTCTGCTTTCAACTTCCCTTCGTATTCCATTTTATCCCATTCAGCTTCTAGCTTGCTGTTTCAATGGTCCCTGGAAAAACCCTGCCTAACAGTTCTAGAGGCATGATGTGGAACCTCCAAGGCACTTTCATCTTGGTCAAATTAACAATTAAGATTAATTGATAAAAAGAGGGGTTTAGAGGAATTGACATTGGAATTGGGTCTTCAACAGACTTTTGCCAGCAAACCAACGGGGAAAGTCACATTCCCCAGACAGGGATGGTGAATGGGAAGATGCAGGAGCAGTATGGATGGATGCTAAACAGTTTCCTGTCACTGAGGAGCAGAGGATGGGACTGGAAGGGTGGTAAAGATGCAAATAGTCCACAGTACAAGGTCAGATAGCCTTAACTTGGTCTTCGAAGGATTTTATAGGATTTATGTTGCCAGAAGGAAGTCTTTCAGGTGCTTCCTGGGTGGGTTGGTGGAGACTCAAAGCAAAGACAGGCTAGTAGCCCATGGTGACAGACAGTGGTGGAGGACAGTGAGTGAAGCTTCAGAAAGACAAACGGGAGAGCAAGAATTCAGGTCCAAGTTCATTTCTTTGAGCATCCTTTAATTTGTAAAATGGGAAATGTTCTCTTTCATAAGGTTTTAAGGAAAAAAATCACAGGAAAGAAAAACCAAAACCTGAGCTGGTACCATATGGCACATGATAAGCGCACTTAGTAAATATTAGCGGTTCACTATTCCTTCAGGGGAGTGATTTTTGCAAATGATAGCTAAGGAGGCAGCCCTGAGGCTGGAGAGCAGGGGATGGAGAAGACAGCTCTGGCATACATAGATGCTGAGTCATGTTGCTTCCCTGGCGCTGGAAACGGTTTCTGCTGACATTTGCTGGGCAGAGCTGGCTCTGCTGGTTCCTTATGAATTTCAGATGAGGCCTTGGGTTCCTTGACCTTGGGTCATCCTGGACTTTCAAGGAGAGCCAGCAAAACTGGAATTAACTGTCAGCTAGGGAAGCCAGGCTCTGGGTAAGTGAATGGGTGAATCTTCCTCCCAGAAGCTATCTCACGGCTCCTTGGCCTTTTATGTCTCTGCACTAAAGTACTTGATAATTGCTTGTTCATGGGCAACAGAGCCACGTGGGCCTCTGCTGCAGAGCTACAGATGGGATCCACCTTGGGAAGGAGATTTAGACTTGAAGACAAGCTTCTACAAACCCGGGAGTGTTACTCATGGAGAAGAGGGGATTTGAGGAGACCATGAAAGACCTTGGCTTGAGTATCATTCTTTTGGTCTGAAGGCCCACCGTTAGGAAAGAAAGGACGGAAAGGTAAACACCAGAGTTCTGGCCAAGACAGGCCCTACTGTTGGCTAATCATAGAGCTCACATATCTGTCACCATCACATCTTAACTCCCAGTCTCTTAGCTGTTTGGCAGTGTTGAAATGATCAGAGTTAGGACGTCTAAATAAAGCTACCTGAAAGATTTGATTGTATCCCAGTTTATTTGGATATGGTCAGAAGGACAAAGCAGATGCTTCAAGGCCCCAAATTGGTGCAAATAGCTTTTGTACTCTGTGCAAGGCACAAGGTGTGGAACTTAGGAGGTGCTCAACAAGGCTTTCGAAGGACCTGTGATCCAAGAGTCCCTGTGGAAAAGTGGGCTTGCTCACAGCCCCTCTGCTCTTCCTGTTTCCAGTGATGAAGTAGTTCTAAGCACTTTACATTCAGGAGAGAGCAGAAGAGACTCAAATGCAATTGAACTTCATTGTTTATTAATGAATGCTGACCCAGCTCTTTTGGGCTACTTAAATTTTGAATCCTAAATTCTTAGTCTCCACAGGGGAGTAGGCAGAGGAGGTACAGATGGAATGAAGCATGCGCTCTGTTCTCAGTGTCATGGTGACACACAGCTCCATCCAGGCGCTGCGTCAGGAAGGATGGCTTCATGGTTCCCAAGGGATGTGTCTGCTAAAGCAGTCATTGTAAACCATTGTAAACCGAGGAGGCCACCTGGGCTCCCAGGTGTAGCATCTGGGAAGGCACTGGAAGTTCAGAGGTCTTGTTTTGCATCAGCTGTGTGACTTGTGCATTGCGCTTCTTCCCCTTGGGCTTCAGTCTCTTCATCTCTGAGATCAAGAACTGGTTCATCTCCATGGTTTTCACATGTATTGATATGATCTGAAGAGTTGAGTCTTTTTTTTAAAAATAAGTTTGGAACAAAATGTTGTATCTACAGACGTGCTTATGAATCCATATACGAGAAATAACCACTATTGGAGCAACTGGTTTTATATTTACAGATAGGAATGCTTTTGTGAAGTTACTGCAGAGTCCAGGTATCCCAGACTATAGTTGTCAAGGTAAACATACATATATGTGCTATGTTTGGGTTAAGGCTTGTGGCTCTGAAGAGCTCCTGGCAGAATGTAAATATTTAGGCAGTGTTCCTTCCAATGTTGTCACTACCCTGCATATCACTAGAGTTATAGACATTTGAAAATTTGAAATCTTCACTCACCCTTACCACCAATTTACACAGCCCTTTGCTCTGGAAATTCTCTACAAAGCTTGGAGGGTGGAACTGAAAGTACCCTGTCCCTTTAACTGTCTTCTTATCTGTCTGGGGGCAAACCTTGGGAACTGTTCTGCTGTCAGGAACATCAGAAAAGCAGGTGGGCAGTCACCAGAGCGACACCAACCTTTCCAGTGTTATTCTGGCTGTCCTGAAGGTGAGATCAGCTTAAGCAGACCAGAGCCTTTCTGACTCTCTCAGCAAGCTCAGGCAGCCAGCAGCGGGTTTAAGAGTCCAAGGCTGTGGAAGCTGGAAGTAAGCTGCTCTGAGCAGGTCAGTCCCCACTCTCCTCCCTTCTTCCCAACTGATGAATCCACGTGACCTGCCAGGTTCTGGGGGAAGGCTAGAGGAGCCTGAAGAAGAGAAATGACCGGACGCATTTCCATTATCAACACCAGGTTTTAATGAAACTTCTCAAATGGATAGGAGGAGGCTTGTTTTGTTATTTATTGCTCTAGAAACTGTTTTGAATTAAGTCAAAAGTTTAGGGGAGACTGTAGATATATTTTAATGAGCTAGGATGTTTTGAAAGTCTCCCCTTTAGGGCACTTTAAGGGCTAATGCTCTGAAGTGAAGCATATATTCCCCGTTTAGGCCAAGAGAAAATCAAAGTGCCATGGCTTTGTCATGATGCCTACATTTCAGGTGACTTGCATATTTCCAAAACTTTATGTAATATGAATATACTATTTGACGGCTTCAAGTAAACCATTCAGAACTCATCTGCTAGACAACAATGAGGCGGAAACAATCTGGCTCTGTTTGTGGTTTTTCCTTCAGTTTTGAACTTGCATTTTGACTTCTTTTTGCTCTCTGATCACATGACAATGGAGTCTCCGAAGCTCTGGTAATGGCTGTCTTCGCGTCTGTCCATGTGGACCACTTTCTTCATATATTTATGAAATAGCATCCTACTGTGTTTCCCTGGGTGGTGCTCAATTCCCCTGCCTCAGTTTCCCAGTGCTGGGTCTGCAGGTAGGCATCACTATCCCTGGCCTCTGGTTTCCTTTTGACATCGGAGGCATCACCATCGCCAGGCTCCTTTTTAACCTCATTTCTTTCAGGGAAGCTGCTTCTTATATATTTTATGTGCATTGGTGTTTTGCCTTCATATGTATGTGAGAGAGTTGGGTCCCTTAGAACTGGAGTTACAGACAGCTGTGAGCTGCAGTGTGAGTGCTGGGAATTGAACCTGGGTCCTCAGGAAGAGCAGTCAGTGCTCTTAGCCCCTGAGCCATCTCTCCAGCCCTGGAAGCTGCTTCTTTTGCCGACTTTCAGGCCACTGCTTCTCCTCTGTGCCAAAACCTGACTCCGAGTCACTCATTTAAACCCACTTAGCATGCCAGCCAGCATCGAGAGCCAGTTTTTTGTCTGCCTTCTGGTTGCCGGTCCCACGGAGCTGTCTGACTGGATGCTCTTCTAGGACCGACATCATCAGCATTTGGAATTCACTGTGTGGAAGCTTCGACACACTCTCCAAGGCTGCTTCTCCTCTTAGGTCACACCACAGCCCCCTCAGTTGCCCCTTTTCAAGGTTGGCTCTTTTTGCCTCTTGTGTTTCCTATTTTTCCCAGTTCACACTCTCCATGGCCTCTTTAATGTCCCAGTTCCTACAGTCGGCTTCGGGTTAGTTCTTCATTTCTTCTCACCTGGGTTGTAACCGTTCTTTCTGCCCTCTGGGATGTCTTTCATATTGTTGACAGTCATTGCCCTCAGATTTAGAATCTAAGTTTACCATTCTCCAATGGACTTTTCTGCACATGTTCCTTGGTGAAGCTGTTTAAGAACTGGCTTCTCCAACCTCATCTCTGTCACACAAAACCTTTGTTGTAATGTAGGTTTCTGGCCGACTGGCCCCATGGTTAGGACCTGCCTGCAGCCACTCCCTCCCCCCCCCAAAAGAAATGACTCAGATGTGTATATTAATTTCATGCTGTTTGGCCTATAGCTCAGCCATATTGCTAGCTAGCTCCTTCATCTTAATTCACCCCATTTCCATTAATCTGTCTGCCACATGGACCATGGCTCGCCTGTGCTCCTTACATGTTGCTTCCTTAGGTTGGCTGGATCAATCTCTCTTTCTGACTCTACCCTCCTTCTCATACATATGCTTTGATTTCCTGCCTACTGCTATGGTGCCAGTTGTGGGTCAAAACAGTCTTTTATTCACAGTGTACAGAAAGACATTCCCACATCACCTTTGCTCTGATAATTTTCTTCAGCCGTGATCCCACATTTAGTTATTTTTTTTCTTTTTGTTCTAACTTGATGTCCTGTCTCTGGGCTTTCCCAGATCTTCTTAAGATTAATATTTAAAACCCTGACATTTTTATAACTAAGAGTTTAGGTCATTTATATTGGATAAAAAGCTAAGAAAATATTCATATAAACCAATAGCATAAATAACTGGATATACATACATACCAATAAAGGAGAAATGTAATTTATGTTTTAAAATGTGATTTATAATTGACTATATGAGGTTATATATAGACTAAGGCAAAGTCTTTAACTTTAAGAGAGGCAAACAAATTTACCAAAAATTTTAATATTGAAAACTATAACAAGAATATTTTATTTCTTGTAAGACCACTGGAAGTCATGCTCTCACATTTTCAGACTAAATGACACATATAATTCATTAGCCCAAAAGTGTAATAGAGGGGTGTTACGCAAGTTGTGCGGCAGACATAAACAATTAAAGAGATAATCAACAGGCCAATGAATTTGCTTTCTTGCCTATTTCTTCAAATACAGAATCCCATGTGTAATAGTTTAGTAACAGAAGGTGACCTTGGCAGGTTGGAGCCAAAGGACATCACAGCATCAAAGTCATACTATCTTACGAAGCTCACATGGGAGTTTCATGGGGGTGGTGCACAGGTGGTCTCTGAGGGAGGGCAGAAGGAAAGAGAGAGGGGCAAGAAGGCGTGCCTTTTATAGGGGAGATAGTGCATGAGCATAGAGTAGAGGGCTTTACTTCATGGCTGTTGTAGCAACAGTGTCACATCTTGGCTGCTCCTGTGTCCTAAGTCCCCGAGAACAGGCCAGTGTAAATGCCTGAAGGCTAACTAGCACCATGCAAGGTTAGATTTGGATCAGACTTAATTTTGAGTTAAAATAATTATTTTATTAAAATAATTTTTATTACGCTCACTTGAGCAATAATAAATCATTAAAAGAGTTGGATTGTTTTTGTATCCCCACATTGCTTCATATATCACCATGAGAATCAATGTAGTGACTTATCCCTTGAAAAGTAACAACTAACCATCATTTTACCATCATAGTTGAGGGTCAGAGTGGATCAGAAAAACACAAAAGAGCATTGACTAAGTTTGTAAATAACTTTTACTTTTAACATAGTGGATTTTGAGGGCTTTAAGCCATGTATAAGTACAAGAAATGAATTGCGAACATCATTATTACTGGTCTCTTAAGAAATAACATTATGAGTTCAACATATGTTTCTCTCTGTTTTTTGCTCAGTGTTAGCATCCTGTCACTGAAAAAGTAGTTCTATGTAGAAATGATGTTGAATGAATGAATGCATCTGTGATTTTAGTGCTGACATCTAGTCACTACCTCAGATCTGTTTTGTAGGATTTCAGATCCCGGGCAAATCCTCTAGCCTGTTTGATTGTCAAATTCTTCACCTCTGCAAAGAGAACTATTGTTGCTATTATTCTTGCATTCAGAGCCTGCTGCAGGTGCAAATCAGTTTGTATCTGGAAAGCAAGCACAGCATGTCTTTACCTCAACCTAATGCTCGCTCATGGCAATGTGCAGACACGAACACAACACATGGGCTCAGACACAGAGCAAAGTCTTATAGGGTACAGAAAAATGAAGCTCTGCTAATGAAAGAGAATGGCTTAAGCCAACAGTGGGCTAAGATCAGGTTTAATTTTGAATCAACCTAGATATTTTTTTTCTTAAGTAAGATGGTTCAAGAAACCACCTAACACAAAATGGCAAAATTTGCCATTTTAGGTCATCATTAACAGGTTTATTTTGTGTGCTTGAATTTCTGGATAGCCATGCCGTCTTATAAAAATTTGCACTAAAATGTCTAACTCTGTGTTTTCTCGTTACGAATTCCTATCTAGCCTGCAAACCAATGGGTAGGGATCTCTTAAGATCTGCTGTCCCAGAGTCATATTCATAGTGATATGATTTTAAGCCTTTTTATTTCATCATGAAAATGCAATGTTATTTCTTTTCAGAAGGGAAAGAGGATGAGTGGGAGTGGACCGGGACTTGCTACAATATCCAGTACCATTTTCTAAATTAAGCTATGAACTTTGGGGTCTTCTTCAGATATTCCATTTTCTTCTCAATCTTTTGAGGATTTCAGTGGTTAGCTGACAAAGTGCCTCAATGCCTCACTATTCTGAGGCTTCCTAGGGACGGCTGGGAGCTCGAACCCGCGTAGTCTAGGTGGAATTTGGTCAGGGCTTAAGGTCCTCACATCATACTGTGACCAATAGAGATTTGTTTATCCAGAGAGCACTTGGGCTAGTGTGTGGAGACATTTGAGCACCAAGCTGCAAGTCCCTTTACCTGAGGCCTGGAGCTATTTTGGGAGCTGAGAAGTTTCTTGTGCCCCATCCTGAGAAGTTTCTAAATCCCCAAGGCCAAGCACCCAAGGTCCTGGGTAATCAGAGGACATTCCAGCCCAGGCATGAAGCATCTTCTCCCCCTCCTAAGACACCAATCAGCCAGAAGCTTCCCATCTGACAGCAATTGTAAAGAAACTTCCTCTGGGTCCCTCACCTCCCAGCCTGATAAGGACATTTCTATGGTCTTTGTTTCATCTTTATTTTTTTTATTTATTTATTTATTTATTTATTTATTTATTTATTTATTTATTTATTTATTTATTTATTTTTAAAAAAACCCTGCATCTGAATGGAGTAGGGGTCACTACCACTGGCACTGCTGTGTGACAGTGAGGAGCTGAGCTCAGCTGTACAGCTGTAATAAACCTTGCTTTGCATTTGCATTCAGTGAGTTGGTGTGATTCTGGGGATTTTTCTGAGGGTTGCTGAGACCGGGCAGAACATAGCCCTGTGATTTCAAGCAAGTCGTTTGCCTTCTTGTTTTGTTTTTTTTTCTACATCTGGAGCATGTGGAAGATGATATCTACATCTGGAGTATGTGGAAGATGATATCATCTACATCTGGAGTATGTGGCCCAGACAGTCATCAAACAGGACTGTGTGGAGGCACCCATGATTACATCAAAGCTTAGGTTTTATGTCAAGGTGCTTGGAAAATAAGGAAACACCGTGCACATGAAAAACACTTCAGGCTGACATGGTTTGGAGGAGGAATAATTCCCTCTTAGAAATGTCACCAACAGGGATACAGAGGCACATAGTATGCAAACAGAGAAGTGATAATAGGTGGTAGAGAAGAGTTTGGACCAGGAATGGAGGCTGAGGCTACCCTTCATATGCTATATAATGTTTGTTAGTCTCAATTTTGTCATCTGTAAAATGGGAATTATAAAAAGCTTGATGTGATGAGAACAGGTATGGAATGTGTCATATTGTAAGCCCTTCCTGAATGACGGTAACGTATGAATGGCTTGTGATCTTAGTGTAGCAGTGATCTTAAAAATGGGTCACTTCTGACCTTAGAAATTTTTTCTCCTTATGGACCCTTCCTGGAACTACTGGGTGCTGCCTGCAACAGCCTTCTGTCTGTTTGTCTGTCTGTCTTTCATTAAGCCTGTCATGGCAGTTGGGTGGTCAAGCTGCTCTGGGCCTTACAGCTGGATTCAAACTCACAGAGATGCGCCTGCCTTTGCCTCCTGAATGCTGGGATTAAAGGAGCGTGCCACCACTGCCCAGCTGGAGGGAGGTTTAATGACTGCTTAAATTCACAGAGTGGTCTTAGAGATGATAAAAAACAAAAAGCAAAAAACATTTCCATCTGTTCAATCATTACTCAACAAACTTTCCTAATTGTTTAGTATGTGCAGGATGATGAGGTAGGCCAGAGGAAAATGATGCATGGTGAGTAGGAAAAATGGCCATTCTCGTTTGCTTTAATGGGGAAACACACACACGCACATGCACACACACACACACACACACACACACACACACACACACACACACACACACAATTGTAAACATTCTTCTATTGAACGCTGTGTCAGATAGGAAGGAAAATAAAGTGTGAAGTGACCCATCCTCTGCTCTGAATCCAGGAGCTCAGGCTGAAGGACAATGCACCAATCTCTGGGCCATTTACATTCAGGCATCCATTTTTATTCAGAGAAATGTTAACTAGGCTCACTGGCTGTATATCCACTGTGTCAAGCTGGAGATGGTGAGGCCAGGGAGCTACAGTCCCTGGGCTGTAACCAGGATAACAGAAGTGACAGTACCCTCCTGCTTGTTTCTGCCCCTCTCTGGCTGTGTATTTGTGGTTGTTAGCACAGAGACCACAGGGATGGAGATGGCTAGATCTGCAGAAAGTCTGGCTAAGAACATTTAGAATGCAGACCACGTCTGGCAGGGATTTCTGTGACTTGAGTCTATTATCTTCACAGCTCACAGTTTCATGGGACATTTGTGCAGATGAAATTGATCAGCAACAGAAGGAAAATAGCTGTTGCCTAGGCAACTAGCTGATGAGTCATTGGGCTCTGAGGCATCCAAAGCCCTGAGACTGCAGTAATTCTCCAGATGCTTAATCTTCCCTCATTGTTCCTCTGCCTTTCCCTCCTCCTCCCTTCACCCTTCACTGCCCTCCTCCCCATGGTTCCCTCCACACCGGGCCCTCCACCAGGGTCCTGGGACCTCACAGGAACCGCATGTCCCATCTCACCCTCTGTCTGTGGATTGATAGTTGCTCCTCACTAGTGACATCTATCGGTGACCTGTCTGTAAAGGGCCACTGAGCCCCTCAGAAGCCACTGTTTATTCTCAGAGTTTTGGTTGTGAGTTTAGCCTTTATATGGCTGAGCCATCTCAACCACTGCTTCTTCTTCATCGGAAAAACCTCTCCAGCCTGGCTGACTCCTTCCCTTCCTGTCTATTCTAGCCTGAGCCCATTCATTTGCCTCAGTGATCTGCAACATGTCTCTAAAGAGGCAGTTGTCCCCGCCCCCACAGCGTTACACAGAAACAGCAGGAACTCACCTTTGGCACTTGCTTTCTCTCTGCAGAGTTTCTGCATCCTCTCTCTCTCTCTCTCTCTCTCTCTCTCTCTCTCTCTCTCTCTCTCTCTCTCTCTCTCTTAACCTGATCTTCCAGGTCCTTCTCAATTACTTGTTCTAAACCTTCTTTCAATGGAGTGACAGACGCCTAAGGATTTCTCTTCCAAAGGCATTTCAATCTTAATAAAAGTTTTGCAGAGGCAAATTAAAGTCTCAAAGGAAGAATATTCTAATTAGCCCTTTGCAAACAGGTTTAGGGAGAGTGACTTAGGTAGCAGCCATGTTGAGACAGGACACATTCCTTTCAAATTTTCTGTAGTACTAACATTGCTTCTGATGTGGCATTAGAAAATTTATATTGGATATCAGTTGGAGCCTCAATTTCGTAGCCCACTCTTGTCTGTGCAGATGCATTTCATCCACACGCATACATGTAAAAAACATATGCACATGCATACACACAAACAGACACAAAGCCACACCACATTACCAGTAGTAAATGGAGGAGCAATTAGTTGTCAGTGGTTGTGGTCTGAGAAGGTCTTTATTGCTTATTACTTTGCTGGCCTTTCCCTTTTGGATAGATGGCAAACATCTCCCATGTGCTGGACATAGTAGTGAGAAAAGGAAGTCCACATGGTCTTTTTGGATGATAAGATCCAGGGCTACCTTGTGCCTTTTAACTTAAACTGATTGTCTAAGTGGAGTTTTCAGGCTAAAAGTCTGGGTTCAGACAGACCCAACATGCTAGGCTTCGCTACCCACTCTCAACACACAAATTAAAGAGATAAGTAATGGTCAACAGCAGAGAAATGTTCACATTGGGAAGAAGAGATAACGGGGACCAGGGAGTCCAAGTCTCTGGATATTGCAAAGGGTACATATGTATAACTAAGCAGTCCTGGTCTAGGTGTGGTCTTGTTCGGTGTCTCAGCCTTGGTCCAGCAAGGTGGGCTGAAAAAAGTTCTTACTACTTGAGGAGACAAAATGAATTTAGGAAGTGATTATTTTTGCTTCAAGGTACAGCCTCATTGTCGTTATGAGTGTGTGAGAAAAGATCACGAAACACCACTGTGGGGATATTTTCAAATATAATAAAAACAGTCGGAGATATCAGAGGACAGATCCATGTTTTTATTATATTTGAAAATATCCCTACACACCACCAAAACCCATTTTTAGAATTTGTTAAGGAATAAAGTACAGGGATTGTGAAACCCGGGAGGAGGGGAGGGTGCTGAAAGAGCATGGAAACCGTGGAGTCTGCCTTTAAGGGTGCAGGGTGTTTATGTGATTACACTTGCTCATGCATATGGATGACGGGTCATGCTGCTTATTCTAAAGGGGTATTCTAAAAAGCGCCCCCTCCCCATGGTGACAGACAACAGTGCACATGTGCAGGATATAAGGCTGAGGTGACTAGGCATTTTGCTTGACTGCTCTGGGCGCATGCGCAACCATAGGACCCAGAAAAATGCCAGCCCCTGGGGTGACCCTATATACTGCTGGAGTCTGGGAGGCACATTGATTCCGAAAGAGCTAGAAATCCTAACACTTATCCTTTTGCAAAATGGCCTCATTTTGGAGGGGATATAGCCAGGCAGGATCACGCAATAGAATGGGGATGAAGAAGGAATAAAAATGGATGAAAGGAATGGCTACTGGAGTGTGCACATCCATTCATAGGAGAGTGTGCCGGTTCCATCCTCCATCATTCACCGCAGGAGACCCAGATGCTTCTTCAGTCTCTCATTGTGGACTCATATCAATGACCCTGGAGCATTTACAGGCTCTGTTCTGAGGTTTCTAACTTCTTAGGCTGAGCAGCCATTGGATTCTCTGACTTTCCAGCAAGCAGACAGCCATTGTTGGACTGACTACCTGGCCTCCAATCTCCAAAAGTGTAAACCAATCCAATAAATTCCATTTTGTAATTAAAATTGTGTGTGTGCGCGCACGCGTGTGTGTATATGTGTGTGTATCTCCACACGTGGGTATCATATTATATATCACAGGCTTCTCTTTGTTCTCAAAAGGGGTAGTGTGCAAACATGTTGATATTTTCAAAGCTGATAGATGTCCGAGCAGCATCTTTTGAGGGATGGTGCTCAGATCAAGTCCCTCTTTCCAGATGGCTTCTGAGAATCACAGGGCTTTTGTTGTAACATCAGAGACATTAAAGATCCTGGCATCATGAGGACCTGGAATGTCCTTAGCCTCCTTTGACTTCTGGAGTAGTGTCCCTTGTCTTTCTGACCACGAATGTTCCAGTTGTTGCTGGAGGCTGTCTCCCACTGCTTGTGCACCGTTTGGATGGTTCTCTTCACCTCTTCATCAAGTTGGTCAGAGCCTAGCAGCTTCCCCAAGGATGTTCCAACTTCACTTTAGCTCATGCCATATTTTTTTTTTCCTGTGCTCCAACTCATCTTTGCAAGAACATCTACCTGAAACTTGAGAAGCAAGGTTTTCTGAACATTGTTCCTACATGTTCTACAGGCTGATGGACCACATGAGGAGCTCACTGTTTCTGACACATTGTGGACTGGGTGATCTTTTTTCTACCATAGAACATGGAAGGGAAGCCTTCTTTGTGCTTTGGGAAATTTGATGGTCTAGACATGAGACTTAATTCTGGATTAAGGCAAAAAAGGTGGGGGGTGGGGATAAAAGAATTCAGAAACTCTTGTCTTACTTAGATAGTAGCCTGCTATAAAATACAATTTTGAAAATATAAACTTGGAACAGGCACATTTCCTCCCATCTTCTTTGCGCTTGTCTCTTACAACCCAGATCATTCCACGAGCAGATGGTTGCTTTAGGCTATCGAGAGAGAAATTTATTTTGTAGGAAAAGCAAAAGAGAAAAGTATGTGGGGGGGCGGGAGTATGCATATGCTGCAAAATAAAAGTCCTGTCTGCTACATTAGAAGACGAGAGGCCAGCTCAGCATTTTTAGCAAGAGTGTGATAGATTCAGATTTTTATAAAGATCATGCTCGCTGCTGCAGAGAATGGGTTGGATGGTATACGGTGTATACAGGTATCTCAGCCAGCAGTTCGTGGATGGTAGAAGAAAAGATAAATAGAAGCAGATTTGAGAGATGCCAGGGGAATAGACTAGGGGATGGTAATGGGTCAGATCCAGGGTTGGAGGAGAAGTAGGTGTCAATTTCTGCTCTGAGTGACTGAAGAAGACATTTTAAGAGTATTATGACATGGAGATTTGATGAGTAGTAAAAAGATGCTCATCAGGCTTGGAGTTGGTGGCATAAGTCTTTAATTCCAGCAGAGGCAGGTGAATCTCTGTAAGTTTGCCAGCCTAATCTACAGAGCAAGGTGCAGGATAGGAGAGAAGCCCTGGCTCAACAAACCAACCAGCCAACCAACCAACCAGCCAACCAGCCAAACAACGAACCAACCGAACAACAACAACAAAAAGATGTCCATCAGTCCAGTAGGACATCTGGAGTTTACAGTACTTATGAGAGAGGCAAGTGACAGTGATCATAGTCATTAGCTATTTGGGTCTGGACCCAAGATGGAGTCATTCATATGTATTAGCCTATGTCTAAACACCATACGCTGGGCAGATTCGGAGCAGCAAACTTACTTCTTAGGATTCTTACAAGGAGGAATTTGAGATCAAGGCACTGGAAAGTCTGGGGTCTAGGGAGGCCCATCTTCTGGTTCCTAGATGTATGTATGTATCTGCATGTGTCCTTGTGATAGAAATGTGCAAGGAGCTGTCCCAAGCTTCTTTTATGAGAACATTAATCCCATGAAATTCCTCTCTTCTAACCTAATCGGCTCTCAAAGACCTTCCTACAAATACTTTTGCATCAGGGTTAGGTTTCAACATCTTACACTTGGAAGGGCACATCATCAGACCAGAGTAGTAAATGAATATGGCTGTGGTCATGATGCTAACTGGGAAGCGAGAAAAGCAGTAGACCTATAGTCTTGTCTTGAATGATTCTGGCCACATAAAATAAAGCCCAGACTCCCAATGAACACAAAATCAATGAGCGATGTGGTAGTGATGGAAAAGAAACGGAATTGTGTTAAGGGAAATCTCCCTTTGTTAAAGGGAGAAAACCTTGAGTGCATTTAAATGTGAAATCCTGAGACTGTGACAAAATGACAAGAAGTCTGAGGAAGAGGTGGCAGATGGATTTAGAGCATGGCTGTAAGGCTCAGCCCAGACTGGAGAAGAGACATTGTGTCATAAAAGACAGAAAAAAGAGGTATAGGAACCTAAGAGGTTGAAGGTGCCTGAATCATTCATTTTTATTGTTGTACAGAATACAAGACCTTCTTGAGACTGAATAAGAAGGGTTGGTTGGTGATGATCCTTAGGGAATGCTACTGAGGGAGCAGGTACAGACTGGAATCAAAGGCACACACCAGCATTTTTTGTCTACAGCTGTAACTTTGTTCTTCATTCATTTTGCCTTTTACCTCATCATAGGTACCCAGGTTTTCTGATCATATCCCCTGAATTAATACCTGATTCTGATGAGATAGCAACGCAGTTGATTACTCTTCATCCGTTAGTGATTTGTTGTTTACAACTTTGAAAATATAATAAAACAGTTTTAACCACTTGGGAGGTAGAAGCAGGTAGATCTCTGTGAGTTTGAGCCCAGCCAGGTCTACATAGCAAGTTCCAGGCCAGCCACGAATACACAGTGAGCCCCTGTCCCCAAAACAAAAGCACGGCTGAACAGAACACCACACAGTA
This sequence comes from Phyllotis vaccarum, assembly GCA_033318265.1. NCBI lineage: Eukaryota > Metazoa > Chordata > Mammalia > Rodentia > Cricetidae > Phyllotis > Phyllotis vaccarum. Next base: position 28,775,119 of record JARWLC010000017.1, read on the forward strand.
ACTTCCCAAGCAAGACAACAATCACAACAACAATGTAAAAAAACATTTCTTCAATTCTCTGTTGCAAATTGACATTCCTTTTGTGTGTGTGTGTGTGTGTGTGTGTGTGTGTGTGTGTATGTATGTGTGTGTATGTGTGTGTGTGTGTGTGTGTGGCTTTGTACATGCAGGTGCACAAATATGGAGGCCAGAGGTTCACATTGGTTGTTGTTGATCGGGCACCACCAACCTGGCTTATTAAAACAGGATCATTCACTGGAACTGGAGTTTACCAATTAGGCTAGTTGGCTGTCCATTGAGCTCCAGGGATCTACCTATTTTTACTGCTCCAGCATAGGGATTACAAACCGTCTTCACTGCAGCTGACTTTTTATGTAGGTGCTGGGGATCAAACTCAGGTCCTTATGCTGTACAGCAAGCACTTTATGGATGAGCTATCTTCTCAGCCCTGTATCACTTTTTAAAAAATCCCCCTTTTCCTTCTCCCCAAACTAGGTGTGCTATGGTTTCTTTCAGATGTCCTCTGCTGAAGGATGAAGAGGAAAGAAGCTCATGGTGTGATGGGGGTGCTGGGATCTGGGCAATCCAGGCGACAGCCCTATGCTTTTCCAGTAGTAGAGAAGAAGCGTTAACTATGAAAAGAACAGATGTTGGGACAGTATAGGAATCCCAAAGTGTGTGTAAGCAATTGCTTTGTTTTGGACTGGCAGGAAGGATTAAGATGAAAAGATGCAGGTAAAAAGTAAAACGGCTGGGCTGGAGAGATGTCTCAGTGGTTAAAGGCACTGCCTGCTCCTTCAGAGCTCCTGAGTTCAATTCTCAGCAACCATATGGTGGTGCACAACCATCCAAATTGACAGCTGATGCATGCATACATGCAATAGAGAACTTACATACGTAAGCTACACAAATATATCTTCAAAGCCTCAACCCCATCCAGTGGCCTACGTTGATAATGGTAATACCATAAGGAAAAACGTGAAGTTATAGTGTCCTCCATAATCACTGTAAGCATTATATTTTGTGTACGCTTTTATTATTTATTGAGAAAATATCACCCCATTTAGCACAGTGTGGTGGCGTTAGCTAGAGTGTACATTTCCTTGTATTATCATGAAGTCATGAGCTGACACAAGAAGAAACTAGAGCCTTATATTCTAGGTTCAGGGACCAGAATGAGTTGCACGAGGCCAGTTACATTTTCAAGAGAATTTTACTGATGGACATAGAGAAGATGATTGGTGAGAAAAAAAACAGGCTTTTAACAGAGTGCAGTATTTGTGATTAAAAACAGGATTCCCTTATCTCCCTTTCCCTCCTCACAGATCAGTAGATGATGTTCCAGGAGAACTGCCTGCAGGAATGGAAAAGCTGTGTTGCTCTGTCTCTTAGGGGAGCTTGAAAGCTATTGGAACTTTTGATTGCTAGTAGCTAACGGGGCAAGAGAAGAAGAGGAAGGAGGGAGGAGGAAGGAGGGGAAAGACAGGGGAAGTTAGGGATGTGAACAATATCCATATTTTTAGACAGTTCATACACAGTGCCCATATTGTCTGTGTTCTACTTAATAAATATGCTGATACACTCAGGGAACAGTAAATTTCAGGGTAAGTACACATTCTTGGCTTTATATAAACAGAGTCCACAGATCTGGGCAACATGAGGGAATTCTAGTTTTGATAACAGTTGAGGCAATTTGAGCCAGTCAGCTTTACTAAAAATAATTTAAAAATCTAGGGAGCCAATTTGCTCATAATCGCCGGAGAGCTGATAGGGCAGTGAGCAACGCTAAGTTGTGAGCCAGAAGCCAGGTGAGGAGCCCCAGGTGCTTTGCCTAAGGAAGAATGCATGTCAGACCAAGGGAGAACAGAGAAGTTATATTTGTAGTACCTCCCAAAAGTATGACCTAGATAATGCTATATGTTAGGAATACAGAAGAATCCAAAACCTGATTTTTTTTTGTTCAAACTGAATGTTTTTGTATCATATGATATTTTAGAACTCTAAAAGCCTTTGATCAAGGTTAACATGATCTTCTACTGTTCACGTCTTCAAAAGACTTAAAAAAAAGATACTGTCATTGTAAGCCTCAAATTATTTGAGTAGGTACCTTTTTTTCTCCAGATAAGACGTATCGTCCACAATTAAAAATAATATAGTACACAAGGAAACAAAACAGAGAAAGAATAGAAACTGACAACCATCTATACACATCGGTGATGTAGATGCTGAAAAATAAGGCATATGTTGTGAAACAATTGCTTATTCTGTTGAAGGAAATCTTTGGAATAGTAGAAAAAAACTACAGAATCTCTCTAAAAAGTGATAGAGTATAAAATACAAACCTTGGAACTAAAAAAACATTATAAACAAAATAAAAGCCCCATTTAGATGGAGTTTCTAGAAAACTGGGCATATTTCAAAAAGAATTAGCAAGTTAGAGGTTATATGAAGAGAGAATCAGGAATGAAGTCGGTAGGAGAAAAGGAGAACTGTTGAGAAGAGGGCAGGAGGCCTAGGAAGTTCCGTGTGCAATGATTCAAGTTCTCTCTCAGAAAGGAGAGGAAGCAACGTACCTCTGATAAGTTTCGAATGAGACCATGGTGAAATTTGAGATAGTATCAGGGAACTTTTGAAGATCATGGGGGTAATTTAATTTTAAGAAGTGAACATAATTCAAACAATACATTGGAAACCCCATGAAGAGCACACCAAGGGAGATCAAGCAGATCCCCAGTACTGACCTGAAAACAGTGGTCATTCAGCCAACAGATAACGTCTCATTAGTAGAGATGATGGTCCAAATAGAAAGGACTCAACCATTTGAAAGAAAGAAAAAAAAGCAACGTACAGTTCCTCACACTAGGAGAAGAAAGTCAGTCACATGAAACGGATTTGGTCACCAGCAGGCCATTAACAGAGGAAATGCTAAGTGTGTAAAGTTCAGACAGAGAATAATTAGGCCAGATGCAGAGTTGAAGATGCAGGAGGAATTTAAGGGGAACAACAGTGGTAAGTTGTGGCTCCATGATCATAGATATGCAATATGATATTGTTATTAATAATTATCATAACACACAGAATTAAATACAAATGTCAGTAGTATACATGTAAAGACTGAGTAGGGCAAAGACTGGAGTTTAAGTTCCAAGGTATAAGGATAAGAAGTTCTAGGATAAGAATATTAACATCAGATTTTGATTAAGATTAATAAATATTGTAATTTCAAGGGTAATTAGTGAAGGAATCAAAAAGCGTGTCATAGAAGGGAAAGATGAATAATTGAAGTAAAAACATTTAAATATATAAAGTGGAGAGAAAAAAGAACAAAATAGGCACATATTAAATGTCAGATTTACATGTGCATGTGTTAAATTGTCTTTAATTAACATAGATATTGTAGTTGAAATGATTAGACTATGCTAAAAAGGAATTTTATACTCCTTATGAGATGCAGTTTTTTATAAGGATTTAGAAAGAATGAACAAAATAGGAAAAAAATGTACCTTAAAAGATAAAGCTGAAGGTGAAAGCCAAGGTAGTTATATTAATATTAGATCAATGACTTTACAGATGAAGACAGTGTAAATAATACATAGATAATGACAAAAGGACACCTCATTGGGATTAGGTTGTGTCTAAGCTGTTTGACTAAATATAATGTTAAAAGTGTATCATGTGAATTATAAAAACTTCATGGCTCAGTAGATCAATTCACCAACGGATATTTTCTGCATAACTATCAGAAATTGATGAAGCAATCAGACAAAAATCAGGATGAATTCAAGGGCTGAAGAGCACACCACATGACCTGCCTAAAGGTTCTCACAGAACAAATTCTTACAAAGGCGAATGGCGTTTTTCTCAAGTACATATAGGATACTCATAAACATTCACTCCATACAGAGTGGAAAAGAAAACCTGGTATGCCAAGGAACTGTATTAATATAGTGTATGATAATAATACAGTTTTAACAAATAAGTGCAAAAATAACAGAAGTATTAGTTTACAACTGCAAGCTAAACAATTACAACTCTGTGTTACTGAAGAGATAAATGAGAATTGCAATTTACAAAACAGATTGCATAATAATGCATATATTATTTGTGTAATATAATTAGAGCAGTGTTGTATTGCTCTACACTATCTTTACACTATCGAGAGAAGATGTCTGTCTCCACCCTCAGTGTCTCTTTGTTTAAATCCACCAAGGTGGACTAGTCTTGAAATGAACCATGGTAATGGAATCTGGACCACAGGCCTTGGTGTTCTTAATCTTTACGTTGATTTTAGTGGGAAGTTTGCAAAGTACATAGTCGTAGCTGTCACATAACCTTCAAGATGAGACCCCAAGTACTGTGAACGCTTATCTCAGAAGGCACCATGTGGACTGTAAGGAGAAACCAATTGCACTTAGTTAGGGGAAATGTCAAAGCTGTGGAGACATCCCGAAAGGAAGGAAAGAAGAAAAACACAGGGAAGAGAGCCCAGGAGAGGTGACCGAGTCTCCCATTTGACTGTGGTCAGTGAATGATCTTAGTGCCAAGGACTCTGTTCACTGTCATTCTTCCTGCAATTGCAAGTATGTTATCTTCTCTCACAGGTTACACATCTATGTCATGCCTTCAAAGACTAGCTTGAATATTTTTTCTTGGGGAACTGGGTAGGATGGTGTGATTGTTAACCTTGGTTGTAAATTTGATGGGCTTTAGAATCACTCCTTGGATGTGTCTGTGAAGGAGTTTGTGGAGAGATTTAACTAAGAAGGAAGGAAACACCATGAATGTTGCTATCACATCCAGTGGGCTAGGATTCCACATTGAATGTCTTAGGACCATTCTTTTCAAACCACCTCATTCCACTCTCTGCCCCCATAGCCTTCTATCCATAACATAATGCAGACATGAATTCAGTCAGACTTCAAAAATCTCCATAATATGTCACTACCTCAACAAAGTGTTTAAAAGTCCAAAGTTGAGTCTCTTCTGAGACTCATGCAATCTCTTAACTATAATCCTATGTGAAATTAAAATAAAAAATCAGACTACATACTTCCAACATATAATGGTGCAGGATATATATTACTGTTTCCAAAAGGGAGTATAGTGAGCCAATATGGGGCCAAAGAGAAAGCTAACTGGAAAAACTCTAAACTCCATATCTCCATGTCTGATGTCAAAGCCTTCTTCAGATCTCCAATTCCTTTTATCTTTGTTGACTACAACGCATTTTTTTCTCAGGCTGGTTCTACTTTTAGCAGTTTTCCTTGGCAGATATCTACAACTCTTGCATCTAAAAAAATTTGGAGTATTCAAGGTAATCAAGGCTTCCATTTCACGGCTTCATACAATGGCCCCTTCAAGTCTCCATGCAGAGACACCCCTGGCTTCAATGGCTTTTCTTAGTCTTGGAGGGAGATTTCATAACTCCTTTCTTGTATTCTTGACTCTAATGCCAGAATCATGTGGACAAAGGGGCTGGAACATGGATCTCTCATCCAATTACATCTTCACCAGATTTCTAGTGTTGATCATTTTCTTCACTGTGTAAGCTTGGCTGAACTGGAACGTGCTCTGTAGACTAGGCTTACCTTAAACTCAGTGATTTTTCATGCCTCTGACTCCTGAGTGCTGGAATTAAAGGCAAATATTGCCATGTGTGAACCTAAGCTGTTCTTTAATTTCTTTTTACAAGTTGGAAGCTTATCTGGGTGGGATATTGCCCTTATGTCTCCACTCTCTTTATTCTATTTAACATCAGGCTTTCCTTTAATCTGTTACTCTCCTTGAACAAAGGATTTAGCTCCATTCTACTTCCTGGTATTCCCTTTCTTCTCAAATTGTACATTTTGTATTTTTCCTTCTTCAACTTGCTCCTTTTCTTTATAGATCTTCTTAACAGTGAATACTTATAACCCCACGACAGAGTCAATACTAGGCTGTTTTGAGATTTTCTCTGCCAATGGAATTAATCCAAAACTCTTCATTTTTAGCTTCAGGCACATTTTTCAGACAAAGGCAAAAAGCAGCTACATTCTTTGCCAAAATATTACAAGATCAGTGTTTAGGCCACATACTAACATTCTTCTCCTCTGTAAGCTCGTGAGCCAGGCCCCCACAATTCAGATCACCCTTAGCACCACTGTCTTCCATGCTTATACTAGTATGCCAATTAAGCTCTATTTAAAACTTTCAGTTGCTTTCCTAATACAAGCTCCCCAAGTTCACATCAAAAAAAAAAAAAAAAAAAAAAAAAAAAAAAAAAAAAAAAAAAAAAAAAAAAGCATTGTTAGGACTATCACAGCAATATTTCAGTCCCTGATACCAACTTCTGTCTTCATAAGGGTTTATATTTCTGTGAAGAAACACCTCAACTATGGCAACTCTCATAAAGGAAAAGATTTAATTGGGGCTGAGTTATAGTTTCAGAGGTTTATCTCATTATCATGATGATGTAGGCAGACATGATGCTGGAAGAGAAGCTGAGAGTTCTATATCTTGATCCATAGGCACCTGAAAGAGACTGTTTATTATACTGGGTATCACATGAGCATATAATACTTCAAGGCCCACCTCCATAGTGACATACTTCTTCATAAGGCCACAGTTGCTTCAACAAGGCCACATCTACTTCAACAAGGCCACACCTCCTGGTAGTGCCACTCCCTATGGGCCAAGTATTCAAATACATAAGTCTATGGGAACCATTCCTATTTAAACCACCACACTGAATAAAAAGGAAAAAGCAAATAGGGTACCACATTAATCTGCTTTTTGACTGTGGAGACTATTTAATGAGACACTTAATGCTCCTGTCCCATGCCTTCCCTCCCATAATGGAATATATCCTCTCTTAAAATACTAAGAGAGCCTTTCTCTCCTTACATTGTTCCTAGAAGGTATTTTGTCACAGCAATGGGAAAAGTAACTAATACAGATGGAAAAACAGAAAACCTGGTCTCTTATCAGGCAACACAATCTTCCCTTGTTTCAAAATACTAGTATTCTATGATGTTCCATGCTTCAAAATGACAGGTATGTATGTATAAGCATAGTGGGCAGTAAACAAAACATCCTCAAATTTCACTAACATTATTATTTTTTTTGCCTTCTTTCTTCTTCAACTGCTGCAATGTACAAAGCTCAGACTGTACCCATTCACTTATGTGCCTGCATCTAGGCCTAGACTGTGGGTCTCTACAGGGAAGGCCCATCCTTCTTACCTATGTTCCCCAAAACATACAGCTAACGTACTGTGAATGCTGGTGGGAGCCACTAAAAAATAATGGCTTAGTGGCTAGATGTGTGGTAGGGACTTAGGAAACCACAGGGAAACATGGGTGTGATGTGTCTGGTTTCAAGCCCTGCTCATACTCTGTGTGAACCTTAGTGTTGTGTAACCAGCTTCTCTGAGATGGAAACATTCTGTCCAACAGGGAAGCTCTTTCCCAGGAAGATAAACAACTTAAAATGGCTTCCAGAAGTCTCTGAAACTGACCAGATGCACTAGGCCCCACCCTGTCAGAGTGAGCAATAAAAGTTGAGAGTCCCTCTCAGAGGAATCGAAGTTGAGCTGCCAAGAAGACTCTTGGAGGATAAATATTGCAAAGAATACTCAGACCAAAGTCTGCTGGGAGAAGCAGAAACCAGCCAAGCTGCATGGAAGAAGTTTAGACCAACTGAGGCACCTGGAAAGGACACCCTCTAACCTATTGTGACATCAATGGACGGGGCAATATACTCCTCACTTGTGTGAGCTGTCACCCGTGCTGGGCTGGTCTCTGGTGATGTAGCTGGTTCTGAATCATTTCTTCTCCTTTAAGTAACCTCAATAAAACTAGTGGTTCACAAAGTTGGACTTGGGTGTTGTTATCCATATTCTGGTCTGTCATGGGCTCTAAGTCTGGGGTGAGTAGATGTATGCGCTGCATCTTCTCAGGAAAACAGTTTTGTCACACAACACTTCAAATTAATTTTTGAGTGTCTTTATTCCCAGCACTTGAGAGGCAGAGGCAGACATATCTCTTTGAGTTCAAGGCCAGCCTGGTTTATATAGTGAGTTCCGGGACATCCAGGGTCATTTAGTGAGACCCTAGTACCAAAAATCCAAAAGTAAACAAATCAACCAAACAAACAAAACACCAAATGAGACCAAGGTAAGGTAAACAACTTAAAATGGCTTCCGGAAATCTCTGAAACTGACCAGATGCACCAGGACCCTCCCTGTCAGAGTGAGCAATAAAAGCAATAAAACCCCACACGCTCCCATCTGGTGAGGCTGCTATGAAATTAAGTGAGATATTTTATGCCATGTACCTCCCCCAGCACCTCAGGTGTGTGGTGGCTACTCAGTTTGAGACTCTGACACTTTGCTCCTGTGCCTTTCACAATCCCTGCTGGAAGTGAATCCCAGGTGAACTGTTAACCCATACCAAAAATATTTCGGGGTATGTGAGCGTATGCATCTTGTAGGATATTTGCTTCGGCTTACTGTCTCCTCAGCAAATGAATGGGTTGTTTTCTGCTGTGAAATCCAGGTTGTTTTCAAAAAGAACTTTTTGCTGCTCCATCTGCAAGGTGACTGTGCGGAGGAAGCATCTCAGACACTGGCTGGGAGATGTTGCTCAGCATAGGAATAGTGTCCTCTAGGAAGGGCAACAGGAGCTTCATTGTTTTTCCTATTTAGAACCTGATTTTGCTGATAGACTCTGCTGGCTAGTTTTATGTCAACTTGACACTAGCCAGGATCATTAGAAAGGAGGGGAACCTCAATAGAGAAAATGTCTCCATCAGATCAGGCTGTAGACAAGCCTGTAAGCATTTTCTTAGTGACTGATGGGGAGGGCCCAGCCGTAGTGGTTGATGCCATCTGATGGCAGTCCTGAGTTCTGTAAGAAAGCAGGCTGAGCAAGCTATGAGGAGCTAGCCAGTAAGCAGCACCCCTCCATGGCCTCTGCATCAGCTCCTGCCTCTGGGTTCCTGTCCTGTTGAAGTTCTTGTCCTGACTTTCTTCACTGCTGAATAGTGGTGTGGAAGTGTAAAACAAATAACCCCTTTTTGCTTTTGGTCCTGGTGTTTCCACAATAATAATAATCCTAACTTAGAAAGACTCTTAAAGAGCAAGTCATCACTTTCTTCTAGGGTCTCTTCAGGATTACTAAGAAAAGAATTTCATCAGTGGAGGTGTGAGACCAGCCCTTTCTGAGGTCTGTAGAGACCCTGTGGTTCAGGTAAGCTGTGTATTGCCTACAGTTACTGCTCCTGTGTGACCCTTTCCCAGAAAAGAGATGAATGAAGGAGGAAACGCTCTCAGTTTTACTAACTTAAGACCATCGTATATCATGTGAGGTTGCCGGTTATGGCCCAACAACGACACAAGTCTCTTTAATCTGTGTAAGCAAAGAAATGCTTATTCCTATAAGCATTTTCTGTCAAGGAAACAGGTTCAGCTGAGGAAGGACAGGCCTTTATATAACTCTACTGTCGCTCGGGTCACCAAGTCGACTTTCTGCCTCCTAAGCCCTCAGGTATTCCTCTTTATGTGTTTTGTTCATCATTTTGCCAAATCAGATATGAGGCTTGATGTGCCTTGTCACATTTGAGTGCTCAGGGACCTTTTGTTTTTATTATACTGCCTGTTGACAAGGCTGTCAGCTATGGCACTGACAATCAGAAGCTATAGCACTGTGCTATTTTGTAAAACTTGGGATAAGTACCTGTCACTTCTTAGATAATACAACCTCAAGGTATAAATGGGCTTTAGAAAGTATTTAGATATGTTTATCCAAGAGGTTTTGCTCTGAGTACCAGGACCAGCGCTCCTAAGGCTAGTGTCTCTTATTATTATTATTATTATTATTATTATTATTATTATTATTATTATTAATTTCTTTTCTTCCTGGAGTCATGTTTTTCTTAGTCCTGGGGGGTTGAGCATCTTCAGTAATTAATGGGAGAATGTACTGTGCTTCTTCCTGCAGTCCTGATATCTCTCTCATGACAACGGAAAATGGTGGTGAGGGAGAGATGTCTGCTAGCTGTGGGCTTGGACTCTCTCCTTGGCGGTGCAGTCAACCAGCTGTGAGACTTTGGGGGAAGTCACTACTCTGGGTTTCCATTTCCTTATCCGTAGACTATTTTAATAGGAATTTAGGAAGTCCACTGACAAAAGCAGGCGCCCCCTGCTGGTGTCAGACTGTTGAATTCCTGGGGTGTGACTGGAGGGCATTGAAGTCCCAGTCACGTGTTCATTTTTCAGATGAGAGAGCTAAACCCATAAGTCCATAGATATGGGCTATGAGTTATTGTTGAGATAAGAGAGTTAAGCCTGTTGGCTGGATATGAACTATGAGTTACTGTCCCATTGACTAGACATATGGATTTTTGTGATTACTTAATTTGCAAGGGCAAGCGCATCGCCGATGATGGGCTGCTGTTGTGACGGTGGCTGGGAGTAATTACCAGAAAACCAAGAGGCCTGGCCCACTTTGCCTATTAAAGTTAATCAGCTAGCGCAGAGGCTGTGTATTCCTAATGATTTTCATTAAATTTGGAAAAAGTTGAGCTGCAGATTAATTTCAGTATCATTCTTCCAGACACTTCTCATTTAAAACTCTAAAATGAACAAAAATTAAAAGGTGTCTGTTGATCCAAAGAGAGGATTGTCTTCTTGCAGAAAAGCTTCTATATTTTGCCATGGTTCTTTGAAGGAACAGAGCTGATAGAATGAAATCACACCTATATGTGACTTTATATATATATATATATATATATATATATATATAATTATATATAAATTGACAATATAAAACATATATAATTTTATTTTTTTATTAATATTTTTAGATTTTGTGCGTTTGAGTGTTTTTCTTATATGCATGCATCTGTAACCTATAAGGAAGGGACTGTTGTCCAGAAAGGCACAGACCAGAAGAGGACCTTGGATCCCTGGAACAGGTATTTGTTAGTCAGCATGTGGATGCTGGGAATTGAACCCAGGTCCTCTGGAAGAGCAGCCAGTGCCCTTAATCACTGAGCCATCTCTCCAGCCTGAAAATATATATTTTAATAATAATAATTATATATATTTTTGAGATAGGGTTTCTCAGCTTAGCTTTGGAGCCTGTCCTGGAACTCATCCTGTAGACCAGGCTGGCCTCAAACTCATAGAGATCTGCCTGCCTTGCCTCCAGAGAGCTGGGATTAAAGGCATGGACCACCACTGCCTGGCAATATATCTGTTTTATTAGAGTAGTTTACAGGCTGTGCTCCATCTAATGTAACAATGACTGTCTCCTAACAGAGAGGCCAAGAATCTGGTAGTTGCTCAGTCTACCAGACGATGTCTTAGCTGATCTTTAGCCTACTTTGGAATCCCAAAGAAATAATTCCAACACTAGTGAAGGAATTGTCTCAGCAACAGGACAGTTGAACCTTCTAGCAAGAATGAAAGCAAACAGGCAAAAGCTTCCTTCTTCCGAGTCCTTCCATGTGGGCTAACGCTAGAAAGTGTGGCCTAGAGTCAGGGTGGGTCTTCCCACCTGAAATGATCCAGTTGAGAAAGTTAAAGTTATTCTCAGGTGTGCCCAGCTGCCTGGGTTTTAGTTGATTGCAGATGCAGTCAGGTTGGTGACCAGGATTAGTAATCACCTTCTCCTCATTACTGAGTTCGTGATTTGACTTGCATTTCTTGTCTGGCACAGGCCCTGTCACAGACCCTTTCTTCCAGTCCTCCATCTCTGTCTTCATATGCAAATATCTTCCTTTGTCTTGTATGAGATGAAAAGATGATTTTATTCTTTTCCAGAGTACCAGCTCCTTCATTTGAATTTATTTTTCTGATTTTGAAGATGACATGTGATTTGTGGAAGATTTGAAAATGTGAAGATACAAAGCAAGAATGTAATATAATTCTCTCACTTAGAGAGAAGTGCTTTATATTCTGACATTTTCTTTCTCCTCTTTTTTTTCTGAGTTTAAGTTTTTAAAAATTATGTTGTAGGGGCATAGAGTGTTTGTTGTTCTATTGTGGTCCAGGGCAGCATAAGAAAGGGGGAAGAGAGGGAGGGAGGGGGGTTGATCAATCAGGGCAGCAGAGCAGACTTGGGAGCTTAACTGTGACCCAAAATGTCAGTCAAAGCAAGTATTTAAGCACAAAAATCACAAACATTTGTTGTCAAGTTATAATTACAAGTTTTACCAATCAAAAATAAAAGATTAGGGGCTTCCTTGGATGGTTCATCATTGTCTACTGATGTACAATGCAAGCCTTTCCATCCAACCAATCAGATTCATTTGTTCTTTCTATTGTTAGAACGAGCCATAATGTTTCTAGAGAACTAAAGATACGTAATGACTATTTCTATGGTTTAAGAAGGAGGTGGGTCAGCTAATGGAAGGTTCCCAGCTCCCCGAGGACTTGGGAACCTGAACTTTGTTTCACCCCACAGGTAAAATGAAGTTTGAAGTCAAAATGGCAGTACTTAGGACAAGGTGCTTGTTGCCTGTTTCCAACAATTCCTCAAAGGGGAGGAATTCAATACCTGTTATCTGCCTAGAAGGCTGGGGGCTGATATGCTTTCTAGCCTGGTGACCTTTGCACTCTCTGTGTGGTTGGAGACCACAACGAACCCTTCCCTAGACTCTTATCATATGGTTGTATTTCTCAGTCAATCTATAAAACCTGTCTATGTGGACTTTACAAAGAGTTTTGGTGTAGTTACATCTGGTCTGTGGACTGAGGTAATTATCACCAGATTAAGCTTTCACCAAATTGTGCTTGGAGAGAGACTTTTAAAGTTTGACCCAACACAGGATACTGAGTTCTGTAGGTTGTGGAGAACACAGAAACTGGTGCCCAATGTGGGTCTATTTTTCATCCTTTGTGGTAAAAGTTTCTGTTGATATTAGGTTGTTTTCTGTTGGTTTTTGAAGTAGGTAACAGAGGGCCAGGTGTAGGTGGCTCAGGAAACAGAGGCAGGTAGATCTCTGTGAGTTCAAAGCCAGCCTAGTCTACAAAGTAAGTTCCAGGACAGCCAGGGATGTTACACAGAAAAACCCATCTCAAAAAAACCACATATACATAAATAAATAAATAAATAAATAAATAAATAAATAAATAAATAAATAAATAAAGAAAGAAAGAAAGAAAGAAAGAAATAAAGTAGAATAGAGCATGCAAACCTATAGGTTGAAACCTTTTTATTAAATTCAGATACTTTTCATATATTTTGTTTTGATTATGATTTCTTCCTCATCTAACTCCTTTAGACCCTCTCCACCTCCAGCTCTGTGCCTTCTTTCTTTCCCTCTTTAGAAAACAAGCTGGCAAATAAAAACTCAAATCAGAATAAAAAAACCAAACACACTAAGAGAAATCACAAGTAACATAATATCCTCCCTCCCCAGAAAATCAAAACCCATAAAATCACAAAACTTGAAACCATAATATTCAGGCAAAAGACCAGCATGACAAAAAAAATGCTTAACCAAAGCAAAACAAGACAAAAAAAATCTACGAAAATACCATTGAGTTTATTTTGTGTTGGCTACCCTTGTGTGTGACTTATATCCCCAGTGAGACTTCATTAGAGAAGATTTACTTGTCAGTTGGAGATGGCTTATGAGATAGAGGTGGGAAATTGTGTCTACTTCTCCCTCTCAGAGCTGGGACCCCAACTCCAAAGATGCCTGTGGTATCAAAGCATGTACAAGAAATGTGAGCCCAGGATAGAGGCCTGGTACCAGGCCTGGGGCCCTGTTACTGTCCCATGCCTCTGCCTCCTGACTGCTAGGATTAAAGGAGTGCTTCTTCTTCCATGTCTAGTTGCTGAAAAGTGTCTACTTCCATGAAAGTATTTACCAGAGCTTCTCAAGCCTATATGAAAGGTCTATTTGGCAACAAGAAAGCATTCTGGATCTTCCCATTGCATTCTGGGAAACACAGTCAAAATCAGTTATTTAGAAGGGACAATGGACAAAATACTTTTGGAACTGTCTAGTCTCATTCTCTAGAAGAGGAGTCCTTAGCTGCAGAGATGACTTTATAGGCAGAGGCTGAGATTCACTTAAGCCAAAGTCTAAATCTTGACCTTTTATGCTATGAAATGTGTAAGCACCTGGGCTCACCAAGGTCACCTCATATGGCCTCGAGTAATTAAATCATGCTGGTTGGAAGGTGCATCTGAGGCTATGAGAATTTTATTGAGAGCAATCAGACATTTTATACTTTTATCAGAAACATTATAATGGCAATTGCTAGGATCAGTCAGTTGTAGTTGCCAGGGTACCATGAAGTTTGCAAGCCATATAGGGTACACCATTGTAAGTACATTCAGGGTAAACCAATTGTCCTGCCAAGATTTAATGCTTCCTTGGCTACTAAGAGAATATACAGAGAAATAAAAAGCAGCCTGAACACTTCACTACCTGAGGGGGTACATTGCTCTCTCAGGAACTGGAAGGCATGGTGTACCCCAGGAGCCATGGACACTAACCTGAAAACCTATGGCGCGTGCCTCTCAAGGCAGCTGGGCCAACTCAATGGTTCCCTGCAGAAGTGGAGTTTCAGAATCCTATAAAAGTCAACATTTTACTTCTTAACTCCACAATAAAATCAAATAATATAAAAGAGGGGTCTGTAAAAGGCCAACCACATAAATATAGGATTACTTTCCCTTGCTACCACAACTCTTAAAATACCATTACAATTAATATTTTGAATGTTTTGAAAAGTATATAGAGAATAGTGAAATTAGTACCCATTTCTATCCACCTATATAAAATAATTGTTAATATATTGCTATATATATATATATTGAACATCTTATTTTGCTTGAAAGAATGTTTTTGAAAACAGTCTCACCATGTAGTTTTGGCTAGACTAGACTGTGTAGATCCTCCTGCCTCTCCCCTCTCCTACCCCTGGTACAAGGGTCCCTTTAGTTATTGCTACCATGCCCTACTTTGCTGAAGATGTTGAAAACCTAATTTTTTGTTGTTATTGCTGTTTTGTGGCAGCGTCTCATGTAGCCCAAGGCTGGTTGCGAACTTGCTGTGTAGTTGAGGATGACATGAACACTTCTAATCCTCTTGTCTAGTTCCGGGTTTACAGGCACATGTCACCATGCCTATTCTGTAAGGTACTGGAGAGTAAACCCAGGGCCTTATACATGCCTGGCAAACACTTTGCCAGCTAAGCCACATCCTCAGCACTGAAGACATTTTATTTTAATTATACTAAGCATGTATCTTTTTTTTTTTTTAAAGCCTACTTACTTACTAGACAATTTTGTCTTTTTTCTTGCTTGTGTGTTTGTGTACTGTGTGTGTGCTTGGTGTCCATGGAAGTCCGAAGAAATATATGATCTCCTGGTATTGAAGTTATTGGTGGTTGTGAGGCGTCACGTGGGTGCTGGGATCATAGCCGTATGCTTCCATACCCAGTTCACACTATCATCTTAATCAAACAAAGTAAATAATTTTCTGCTATCAGCCAACATGTACTCTATGTAAATTATCTGGTGGTCTCCAACAATCTTTCTAAACTGGTTTATTGAAACAAGGTACAAATGTAAGCCATCGGTGGGGAGTTCTAGTTTCCATGCTGTTGGCCACTTAGGGAGGTCAGCCTTGTTCTGCTATTTGCCCACAACAGATTTGAAATTCCCCAGCAAGTTAACCCAGGAGCAGGCTTTGAGTTAATTTAGCATGCAAGGCAGGTTAATTACTGACCAGGCATGAAGTGGACAGTTATTCACGGCTGTTGACACATTGGGAGTTGTAATTTCAGTGTTTCTTGCATAGTCACAGATGGTTTTAGTTATTTAAAGGCGGGAAAGATATGTAGTGCTAGTGGACCTGAGGATATGCCAAAAAATATAAAAATAAAAAAAATAAATGGAGTACAAAAAATTTCCAACTTAAGCTAAAAAAGAAGACCCCTTTTGTTCTCTGAGACAAGGTTTCTCTGTATAGCTTTGGAGCCTGATCCAGAACTCACTTTGTAGACCAGGCTGGCCTTGAACTCAAAGAGATCCACCTGCTTCTGCCTCCTGAGTGCTGGGATTAAAGGCATGTGCCACCACAGCCCCAGTGGAGAACACTCCTCTTTGATGAAGAGATTAGAAATCAGAATTTCTCACCAGGGAAGTAGCTCCTCACACTCCAGGAAAGCCAAGAAGTAGAATTTAGCCTGGATCATAAGCAGAGAATCAAAACTGGGATAGATTAATGTGATGCCTGAGTCACCTGAGTGAGCTTCATCGAGCAAGGGCCTGGAGATTGAGAGAGACAGCCGCAGGTCACTCTTGAAACTAGAATGCCATTTATTGAAACTCAGAGGAAGCCTTATATATACTGGGTTGCCTTACTCACTCTGAGTAACTTTGGCAGCTCACAAGCAACACCTGGCCTGGGTCAACTCCTTTGTTCTCTGCTAACTTTCTGATTCCCTAATTGCAGCACCTTCTTAGGCAATGTTCTGATAATGGAAATGGATCAATTGGTTCCAGTAAACACTGCAGGCCTCTAAATAGTGCTAAGCCCTGGGGACTGCAGACCGACCTCTACAGGTTAAAAGTGGAGATAGGAAGGGAAGTTAGATTCTGGTTGCTTTGGACAAGAATGGAAGGCAATTGCTATTTCCTTGACCATGCTGGCTGGGTACCTACCATGATTTGAGGGAAGGGACAGCTGTGGGTTCTCATCCCAGTTCCACTTCTGTGGCTGCGTAGCCTTGGTGAAAACATGCCAAGTTTTATTTATATTTGTTTTATAGCTATCAGTGTGTGTGTGTGTGTGTGTGTGTGTGTGTGTGTGTGTGTGTGGTCACTCATGTGTTACAGCTGTCTGTAGGTTAGAGGATAACGTTTAGAAATCGATTCTTCTAAACTGTGGGTTCTGAGGATGGAATTCAGGTCATCTGGTTTGTGTGGCAAATGCTTCCACCTCATCAACTCTGAACATTCCAAACTTTAGCTTTCTTTTCTGAAAAGTACTAATAATTTGGACAACTATTCATAGTGACTGACTGGGTATTATAGCCACACCATGAAAGGAGCATATTACCACTATAATGTTTTACTTCTCATATTTTACATGGTCATTCTCATCTGTTGATGAGAATTTCTCAGAGACAATTACACCTAAACTATGGTTTCCTACAGTGAAATAAACATAGGGATTTGTACAAGATAGAGCTGTTCAAACAAAGTGAATCTCTACTAATTCCTGTTCATCTCCCAATCCCTATGGTTCACAGGCAAGCTCCTTGGCTCTTCAGGGCTGAAGCCTCTCCCAAATGTGTACTTCCAAAGCCCTGTGAGGTTTTACATCTTGCTGGCTTCATTTCCCAAGTGGCCAGGGTAGCTTAGAAACAACAGCATCCTCAACTTGAGTCAGAGAAGTATTGTCTTTAACTGCCTTCTGATCCAAATGATCTTCTACTAAAGCAAACCCATTCCTACAGGATTCAGAAAGCAAGAAATCATTGTTTTCCAGGAGAGATATTTTCACTACAGCAGTTGCCAGGCTTTTGTCATGGCTCTGGAATTTGCCAGGAGACACTCAAAGGCTGTGAATCCAGTTGTCTACTCTAGAGCCACAGTTTTGATTTCAGCTTACATGAGAACTGTTTAACTCAGGTTTCCAGGCTTGAAAGGGCTGTGCATGTGTGCAGAGACTCAGCATCAAGAAGGCTGTGAACCTGGGAAGCACTTGTCCAACATTCCCCAAATTGGTCACCAAGTGTCCAAGACGCTCTGTGCCCAGACTTGATTTCAATGCAAAGACCCAACTAGGGCAGTTCTCTTTATTTTCCTTTCTACTTGCCTCAACAGAATTATTCTGCTCCATAGAATTCCTAATTTAAATCTCACGAATCAGCTCTTCCACTAATGAAAGTTTTTAGCAATGGGACTTTTTTTGTGAGTGTGAAAACATTCTACAGAATGTGAAGCGACAGCTGACTTATCAGACAGCTTGATTCCAGCTGCATAAGCACTCTGGACCTCAGAAAGCTATCACACAAGAAGCAGTCACTCTATAGGCACAAAGAAAAGTCAGTTCCACAAGCATGGGTTTGGATCCTGTGATAGGGTGAGAGAAAGTTTGTAGTTCTGTAATGGTTGTTGGAAAGACTATTTTCAGTTCCTTATATATTCATTTGTATTTTTGCATGTATGTACTGAAATAAATTTAATAAGTATCCATTGAGCATTTATGTTCAAATCTTTGTGTAAGAGTCAGCGATTAAACCATGGAGAAACAAGGTAAGGTCTATATTATTAGAATGCTGGGGGATGGATGGGTGGATATGTAGAAACAATGTGACTTTTTTATTGAGACAGGAGAAAAGTAGTAATAGGTACGCAGAGGTGGGGGAGATGGGGTGTGTGTGTGGAGGCACAAAGTCAGGCAAAGGCTGGAGCCAGCAGATGTTCATATAGCAGGTGAGTGTGAGAATGGACCAGAAGCATGGTTAGGAGTTTGCCTCTCAGGGATGGGAGTGTGCAAGGCAAAGACAAGACCTAACACTTCTGGATATTGCTTTGCACTCCAGGCTGGGGTTTCATTGTCTTTCTGTGGAGTTGGGCTTTATTTTGTGGGTAATGAGAGCCGAAGGTGAGGGTTTATGAGCTAGAGAGAGGATAGGAGCAAGGAGGGTGGTTAGAAAGGAGATGGCAGTTGAGAGGTGGGAAAGACAGAGAACAGAAAGGGGAGCTAAACTGAAGCCTCCTGTGCTGGCTCATGCTGTAATAGCAACGCTTGGGGGCATCTCAGGAAGTCCCCGTGAGTTCAGAGTCCAACCTGTACTATAAAGTGAGACCCTGTATCACAAAATAAACAAGACACAAACAACAACAACAGCAGAAGACAACAGAATAACATAAATTCACAAATGCAGTATTTGGAAGAGGTTGCCTTAGAGATCTCCAGGGCACCCATTTATCACACCTCTGCCTCTTTCTCTACACTCATCATCTGTGCTGAAAGTTTCTTTTCTTTTCTTTTTTAAAGAAATAATCACACTAACAAATGTTTATTCTAGTGTCTTCTATGCACTTTAATTTCTAAGGACAACCTCCTCATCTCCAGCAACGTTTATCTAGTAAACCAAGGGTTATGGGGTTATGCTCTGCTGTTAGAACACAGCAGAGAGCCTAGGAAAGCCTGGTCCAGGGTTGTAGGTACATTGGTGTACTATATTAGGAAAATGAAAATCAGGGAGAGAAGAACACAGGGAATAGATGGTAAGCACAGAAGGAGAGCAGGGGGCAGGTCACCATAAAAATGGAGAGAGCCAGTTCGCTGGAATCTTTCATTCTGACTGGTCCCAAGGCAGGCAGCACATGGGGGTGTGTGGGGGGGGAGGTGTCACAAAACCACTGCAGCCTGCCTGCAGGGGAGAGACTAGCAGCCCAGATTTGCCAAATGCTACTCTGCAGGCAGGGAACAAGGGCTCTGCAGCAAGGCCAGCCAGGGGCATGGCTGTGCAGAGGGGAAGGGAGGACAAAGGATGGAAGACTCATTGAGATTCCTGGCCAGAGTAGCCACTGCCAGGCTGCCACTCCTGGGAGGGGCCTTAGCATCCTCCCTATGCTCAATGCACTGCAGAGAGCTAGCTGGAGAGCACACACACTCTCTCCTTCTCCTTCTCGCCCCCATTCCTCCCTCCATCCCCCCTTCTGCTTCACCCACCCCTTCCCCGCTCCATATCCTCTGTCTTCTTTAGGAGTTTTCCTTCCTTCCTTCCTTCCTTTCTTCCTTCCTTTCTTCCTTCCTTCCTTCCTTCCTTCCTTCCTTCCTTCCTTCCTTCCTCCCTCCCTCCCTCCCTCCCTCCCTCCCTCCCTCCCTCCCTTCCTTCCTTCCAGTAAAATTGGCCTCTAAGATGTGTGACCTTGGATGAACTCATGTAGGCCTTAATTTCCTTGTCTAGAAAATGGGGACAGCTCCTAAAACAGCTATGGAGGCTAAATAGAAGATTCTTGGTGTTCTTTTTGCCTCAGGCCATGACTCAGGCCTTTTTTTGCTCCTGCAGAATTGATATGACTTTGTAATGAATGGCTGTTTTACCCATGGTGCCACCAGTAGTTTGCCTGATTGCAACTGCCAGGTGAGTGACATCCAGACAGCCAGAGACTGGCCAGCTGGGGGTGCTTTGCAGCCTTTGTCAAAGACAGACAGAGCCTGTTAGGCTGTTCTTTACATAAAAATCCACATCCCCAAACACTTGTCTTTTATGGAACACTCACCCTGGGCCTAACACCATGCCAGGGATTTATATACGGAATATGTAGAACTATTTTTTTTTTTTTTTTTTTTTTTTTTAGCAAGACCTCTGCAAGCCTTCTAACTGGATGCAGAAGGGATATTAGCACTTGAGAGATTAAGAGTATAAATTCTGAAGCTTAGAAATACATACATACAGAGGTCACATGGGACCATGATGCTCTGATACTGGAATTCTATACCCATTATCAAAGCTTCAAAAGATGCCATATCTCCATGACAGACACATCTCATAATGAATTCAATGGAGCCAGGAGACTTGATAAGGGCCATCTATGTATTTTTATCATTTTGTGCCAGGTATCACACCACAGTAATATTTACCATAATCTGCCAATAGTGAATTACAATTTATGGTTGGCAGGAAGAGTCCTCTTTAAGGCGATCCAAGGTCACATAGGAAGGGCTTTTATTTTACCTTATTTTTTAAGCTTCATGGAAGTTTAAGTTCCAGGTTGAGCAGCTTCCAGTTCCTCCCAAACTGCCTTTTCTTGCCCCCTCTTCTAGTAACGCCCCTCCGTCCCTCTAGATGACTTCACTTTCATGTTATACACACAGTTTTGTGTACATAGAAGACCTAGGAACCACAAATGAGAGAGAAAACATGATGTTTGTCTTTCTGAGACTGTCATAGTTCATTTAGTATGATGACCTCTAGTTATACCTACCTTCTTGGGAATGACCCAACTTATTCTTTATGTGAAAAACTCCATTGCTTATTGATACCACATTTTCTTGACTCACTCTGTTATTGTTGATAGTTGTCTGCTTCTTTCCCAGAATGCTCCAAGAGCAGAGTATGTCCCCTAAGAACTTTCTGTTATACCTTTAAGAGTAACGTACCCCCCCCCCTCCAGTCCCTGGTGGTAATTAGTGTGTAAAAACCATAGTATCCTAGACTAGAAGGAAAGACTTGGGTTGGAAAGTTCCTGGGCCAGTGTGCTGATTTATGCAGACAGCCTTTCCACATGGAAAGCAGTGAGCAAAGAATGCATGCTTCTTCAGTGTGTTCAGTGCTTCTGTGTCACCATGACAAAGGACCTAGTAAGACACCTTAAAGAAAGAAAGAGTTCATTTGAACTCAGTTTCAGAGGGCTTTGTCTGTCATGGTGTGGAGAGCATGATGGAACAGAGCAGAAAAGTTCACAAAGACACAAGGGAGGGCAACAGGAAGTGGCCAGAGATCAAATAGACCAAGGACTCATCCCAATAACCTATGTTTTCCAACATGGTCTCACCTTCATAAGCTTCCAGAAGCACTCCAGATAACTAGCAAAAGATCACATATTTGACGTCATCGGGGAAGGACATCTTAATTCAAACTGGGCCTTCCTGTGTCCTGGGGTGCTTTTTACCCAATTCTTGTTCTTGCTGTCTGGACCCTGGACCACAGTGGCTGAGGCTGGATCAACTTACCTCTGCTCAGGCACATGAGATAATAAAATCCAGCCCCAGAATGAGAACTGTGTAAAGACTTGCATGAATGTCAGGTGACATTTGACAAATAGCAGTGCTGTGGGCAAGAGGAAGGTGCTTTTTCTTAGATGCATAGTTTATATGAGAACAGACCCAATACTGCACTGTCAGCAAACTGTTGTCTTCTGTATTCATAAGGCTACCAGTTGCACAAAGGGTCCAGAGTTGAGAGATGTGGCTGAAAGGATGATCTCATTACAGAGAGGGAGAGGGAGGGAGGGAGGGAGGGAGGGAGGGAGGGAGAGGGAGGGAGGGAGGGAGGGAGGGAGGGAGGGAGGGAGGGAGAGAGAGAGAGAGAGAGAGAGAGAGAGAGAGAGAGAGAGAGAGAGAGAGAGAGAGAGAGAGAGAGAGAGAGAGAGAAGCATTGGATTTTAACCCAGTGCTTTATAGAAGCCAGGCAAATATTTTACCACTGAGTCTTAGCTGTAGCTCTTAAAAATGTATTTATTTGTGTTGAGACAATGTCTTGCTAAAGTAATTGAGCTGGCCTTAAACTCTTTCTGTAGTCCAGGCTGGCCTTGAATTTGTAATCCCTCTGCCTCAGCCTCCCAGTAGCTAGGATTACAGTTGGATGTCTTTTGTAATAAAGTTGTTTAAAAGTATTTTCATTAGTGAGGAGTTACCACTTGAAATTCCTTCATTCATGCAACACATAATTTCCAGGCGTTTTACTCTTTGTCAAGTACTGTGGTAGACACTGGAATGAAAGACTGAGCATTTGAGACGTCAGTGTTCAGTGAGAGCTAGAGATTATCCCCATGTCATTAAGCCGGAAGGTGTAAAATGGCAGTGATAACAAGGGTGGGTCAAGGGAGGAAAGCTTTAGATTTCCTGGCTAAAGAAACCACAGGAGAACGATGGCTGTGTAAGATTGGACAGAAGAGAAGAGACTCACCATACCAGGGTGGGAGAGCACCTCAGCCTGGGAAGATGGAGTCAGCCTAAGCTAGCAGAGACCTGTGAGCCTTAGAGCTGAGTGTAAGGCACAGAAAGGCTGTGACACCAGAGGGCCATTCTACTTTCTGCCCCCTCAGCCAGGTTAATGGGCTTGCCTTTATTCTGAGGACAATGGGAAATCATCAGACAAACCAGGGGAGTTTTATGGTGCAGCTCTGCTATTTTTCCTTATTTTTTTAAAAATTTTTTTTTTAGACAAAGTCTATTACACATTCCAGGCTAGTCAGGAATTCACAATCTTCCTGATTCACCTCCCTCCTCCCCCCAGATGCTGGGACTGCAAGAGTGAGTTAGTACACTTGGCTAAATTGTGATCTGAAGTGAGTCTTCCCAGGCCTGAGAAAATCAGTCCCATTTCTACAGAGTTCTATGAAGAAAACCTCCTCAATAAAGTAATAATGCCCTTGCTTTTCCTACATGTTCTGTATCTTTGTACCTGTGGCTTTGAGCTCAGGATCTAGGGCTTCTACAACATCACCAGAGCTGAGGTATTTAGGAACTGAAGGTTTTGTAGTCACCCTGTGTTTAGGAATTTGACAAGGAGTGATGAGCTGAGCCACAGAAAAGCTGGTTCTTTCCGTTACCACAGAAACCGAATTGAGCTGGATTTAGCATTAAATTACAGGGTACACACAGAGATGGAGTTAAACATTTGTCTACCCAGCCTTGCTTCCTTTTCTTTTCAAACCAAACCCTCTTAGAAAGAGGCAGCAGCAGAGCATGCAGCTACAAAAGGTGTGGGCTGTGAGGGCTGTGGAGGCTTTGAAAATGACAAAGACTCAGATTTCCACTAGAGCCTAGATTATTGCCCAAGCATCTTTTTCTTAGACCCTAGGATCTGCTGTGGAAGTTGTATATCAGAGAAGAGAGAGAACGGTTTGGGGCTGTTATTTTGAGACCTTTGCTACTAGGTTGCATGGCTACAGAATCCTTGCAGTGTGGCTTGTTCAAGTTGAGGTGTGCTATATACTTTGTGAAACCTGTATACTGACTTTCATAGACAGCATGATAAGAAAGAATGTAAGATATCTCGTAAAATATTCATCACATTGAGTTGACAATATTTCGGATAGGTTACATAAGAGGACATTAAAATGATTCTACCTATTTCTGTTTTACTGATGGTAATATTGTCTTGTAGAGAATTTAAAATCCCGTGCGTGGCTCACACTGTATTTCTATTTTTATTCTGGTTCTGAGACTGTTCTGAGGAAGGATTGTTTTCCATTAACTGGAGTAGTAGTTCAGCCTCAAGATCCTTGACATTCTTTATTTGCAAGCTGGAGATGTTAATACCCTCTAGAGAATCCTCAACATTTATGACAAACATTCAAAGCTACAGTATGTTTTTCGGAGCCCTCTGCAGATTGTTCTCTTAAGGCCGAGGCACTCATTTTCCTCATTTGTCACAGTTTAATGTAAAGCTGACTCACTCTTCAGGAACTGCCTGTGAGTGAAGGTAGACCCCATCCTGAGCTGGGTTCTTTGAGGAGAATATGTAAGATACAAGTGAGTCATTGAGAGGGACTCACAGCATGGCCAGAGATTACAAAGAACCTACATGGGCAAGTGGCTCAGTTTCCCCAAGCCATAATGCTTTCTTTCTACTAGGAGACAATATGCTAAGGATTTTGACAGACACCACCTTATGAAGATCTTATAGAAAAAGAAAATGTCAAGTTTGCATTATAGGTATGTTGGTGTATTAGTTCCTTTTCCGTTGCTTTAACAGAACACACTAGGGCTGGAGACTTGGTATAGAGGAGGGTTTTGTTTTTGTTTTTTTTGTTGTTGTTTTTTGCTCATAGTTTTGGAGCCTGAAAGATCAAACAGTATTGCAAGGGTTCCCTGGCTATATTACTTCATGGTGGATGGCATCATGTGGCAAAAACATGATTGAGCAGAATAAATCATGGCAAGCCAGGAAGACGGAAAGCAAAGAGGGCCGGTCTTTCTCTGTTCTTCTTAGAACTAATTGAGGTTCCAGGAGAATTATATTTATCTCTCTTAAGGTCAGTACCTCTAATGAATTAATTATCTTCTATTAGGCTCCACCTCTCAACATCATCAAAGTAGGGACAAAATTGGACCCATCAGGGACAGTCCTAGGAGCTGACTCTGCATGTAGGTGCAAGCTTGAAAATGAGCTGTTATGAATGAATCTTCTAAATACTCTAAATAGGCAATGTGTTGGGCAATAGACTGTCATTCATTCTATACATAAGGACAAGTAGGGTGTACATGAGTTCCTGAGAAAGAGCAAATGGCTAGAATAGTTGGTCAGGAGCCTGGTAAGAGAAAGAAGCTCAAGAAGAGGCATGCAGAGTAGCCTGTAAGAAAGACTGTAAAGGGTTAACATCTTTATGTTGCATACTAATACCTCCTAAAAGTAGCCTATTTGGAAGAATCACAGGGCAACCCAACAGAATGACACTGTTTAGCCTCTTTCTTCTGTCACCTAATATGTGACAATGGACATAGGGCTTGTAGTGGCCATAGCCATGATGGTAGAGATTGGGATGATCCATGACATGTACTGTAAATAAACAACCACTGTAGGGAAGTTGTGCTCTCAAGAGGTAGAATTCATGGATCCAAGAGTACTACACATGGGGTGGGTTTGCTCTCCACTCGTTCCCGTGGAATATGTGACCTCACTAGAAGAATGGGCTCCCAGATGAGAGCTTTTATCAGTACATGATAGGAGCTCATTATACTCTAAGCCACTATCTCCCTCCCCTCCTCAATAGGAGAGGAAAGGACCCTTCATGCTGACAGGTACCAAAGTCCCCGTGAGAGGACATAAAGGGACAGGAAGGAATATGGCCGACACTGGGATTCCTCCTGATAGTACCCAGCTGAACACAAGTGGAGACAGGAATAGTAACCATGATGGGGACATGTACTTAGGGGCTCAGTCTCTTTGGAGATGAAGGTTTGTGTAGCCTCACTTGGTGATAAGACCATCAGAAATGTTCTGGAAGGGTAAAAAGAATCTAACCTGGGTAATAGATTACTATCTAGAAAAAGAATTAGCTGATGCCTCAGTGTCAGATGCAGTAATGAGTTTGTTCTGCCCCCACGAACCCCAGAGTTTCCCCAGTGGAATAAAGCAGCCAAGAAATAACAGAAAGGACAAATCACACTACAAGGCTAGGGATCTAGATGATGCACTGTGCTGGGTTGTGAATATTACTCAGATTTCTCATGCAGAACTAAAGCACTGGTTCCCTAGATGCTGGGAGCATTAGCTACTAATGGCATAGCTGAGAACCTCTTTGATTTACTCTCATCTGAAGGAACCTGAGATTCTAGCTTTCCTCAAAGGGAAACCCATATGCAGTGACTGACTGATATAGAATATCATTTGTCTGCCCATCTGCCTGGATTCAGGACAGCATTGCAGGACAGTCCAGCTCCTGAGTGTCCTAAAAACTTTACTCCTTTATCCAGTCTTGTTTCTGTCAATCCTTTAATCAACTTTGAGAGCATTCACCCATATACTCCCCGGTGCTAATATGTTTTTGAATGCATTTCCCGGACTACTCCACCTGAGAGCTATATTGGCAGCATGATGTAAGGCAGTGTTGAATTTGGCTATGGAAGCTCTGAGCCAACACCCTAGAAGGCCAGGCTAGCCCAAGTTATCCATGTGTAAAATGGAGATAGTGGGGAAGGAGTTAGAATCAGGTCATCTACAGTCACTTCTAGCTGCAACTTTTCACTAGTTGGAGAAGAAGCAGAGTTTCATGAAGAGTATATAGGAACCCCAGGATCCTTTGGGTCTTCTGTGATCACACACACATGCACACCACACACACACAAGTTGGGAAGTTGAGTAGTTTTTCTGTTGGCTGTCCCATTAGAAAGAATCAGAATTGGCACACATGCTTTCCTTGCTTGTCTCTTGTTTTGAATGTTTAACTTGGAGGATGTACAGGCTGACTGCAGTTGCAGTGAGTAGTGGTTAACACAGAGAGTCATAATTGGCTATGAATGCTCAGCCATACATGGGGCTGTATCAAACCCCTCCCCTGACTCAAGACTCTGGGAACATGGTGTTTGGTGAAGTGAGTGAATGTAAGAGCTGGAAGATGGGGAGATGAACAGTGAGATACTGACTTCTGGACATGATACGGCTGACATACATGGGCTTACAGCAGCTGTGGTTGCCTGCAAAAGACCTGCACAAGATCAAGTCAGTAAAAAATCCATCATGGTTTGGGGAAGGACTCCTGAGCCCCCCACCCCCAAATGCTGAGAGAGCCAGAGTTCGTTTCTCTGGGGATGTGATCACTGGTTGGGTTGCTCCAGTAGATATCCCCTACACCCGTGTGTATATATATGGTCACTACTAATTATTAGAGTTCTATTAATTCCAGCAATAATTAAAAGAAGGCATGATGTTAGGAAGATATTTAGTTAGTGGGTTCTGAGAGGATGGAAGGGAGGTATAGAGATGGGTAAGATCAAAAGAAATTGTATATACCTTTGAAAATTCAAAGACTAAATTTTAAAAATATATATTTTAAAAAAGAAAGATTGAGGCCTGAGAGCTGGACCCAGCAATACAATGTCTTATGTAGTCTCTTCACACCCCTGATCTCTGATGTCAATGACTATGGGCAAGGCACAGGAGACAGACATTTGAGACTCAGCCAAAAGGCCCTATCAGCCACAGTTCCTGTGGTTAGCTTTGGGTTCTAGCAATCAGCACATAAGGCAGAGTCACTTTATTGGCAGGGGCTGCTGCCCTTGATAATCAGGGAGACATTCTGATCTACTTACCTCATGTTTTCCAGACTTCAGCGTTGAAGTGAACTATTTAAGTTCCTGGAAAAAGACATATTTAGGGAGCCTTTGGGGGGCAGAGATTCTCATTTTCTATTGTGTGGCAGACCTCCTGGAGAGATGCAACACATACATGTCTACTCACCCCATACAGGGAACCCATGACAAATCAAAGTCCAGGTTGGTGAAACATCGAGTCTTATTGAGCTCACTTATAGAGATATATGGGTGAGGGGTTACTTACAGGAGCAGGGATGATGCAGAAGCATTTCTGTTACCAAAGTCAACCACAGTGTGGATGGCGGCTCACAAAACCTGGGAGCCTGGAGCACACTGCACAGCCTGCAGGCAGCCCAACAGTTTTGAAAGCGTCGTTTCCTGGTGGTTTGTCTGGTCATTGTTTCTTCTAGGTAATTTTAAATTATCTCTCTTTTCAGGCTCTTTGGTTGGTCCTTCCAGGTGGCTGGGATTGCCAGCTAGTGACTCTCAGCACTATTTTCTGTTTATATTGTTGTGTACAGAGTTCAGACCCCCAGAGACAACCAAGAAACCAGATCCAATGTGAAAGCAAAAAGTCTCTCAATTGTGATTTAACTTGGGCCTCTCCATCTCTCTGTGGAAGTTGTGGAGCAGGAGAGACTCCAAATAGCAGGTGGTGTGGGTATAAATAAGGGATAAAGCAAGGAGGGAGTGATCTTGCGGTCTATGGGTGTACCTCCAAGCCTAAAGTGCTAATCCTTGACTTAATTGGTAAGCTGCACGATAGGAAAGTTGGGTTGCTGTGGTTACTGCATTCCATTATCATGAAAGGGTGTTCAGATCCTGCTAGTCGTAATTTTTTCATATGGGGAAAATTTGGTGGGTTTTTTTTTTTTTTTTTTTTTTTTTTTTTTTTTTTTTTTTTTTTTTTTTTTTAAGTAACTAGGGCTAAGCCCAAGGTGAGGAGCTCAGGGGTACTTGACCCTTGCTGGGTCTTCTCTGTAGCCTCTCATGGCTGCAGAATAGCCAAGGCAGGAAGCTGGGCAAGGGCCTGGGTTTCTCAGTATATTTTGGGGTTAGAGGAACCTAGTGAATATGGTCAGTTTCAGGCACTTCCTGAAGTTACTTTGTGTTGTGGGATGTTTGATCACATTGTGAGTCCGGCATTTGTGTTTACATTAATTAAACAAAATCAACCTTGGTTCAGACGGCCAAATTAGCAACTAGTTGATAGAAAGTAATCATAGAGAGTCATAGGATGTTTGTAAGATGACAGATAGAAGCACAAGAAGTAGTAGGGAGAGATTTAGTGTAGTGTAGGATTTTTTGTTTGAGAAGCAGAAGGACAGACACTCTTATTCAGAGATACTGGAAAAGAAAGAAGGTCAGATAGTAGCTCCACAATCTCTCTGAGCTAGCAGGTTTTCACCCCAGCTTCTGACTCCTGAATCTTATTGATAAATAGAACAATAAAGATTTAATTAAAAGCTATATTTGATGTTGGCAACATAGCTAGTGCCTTCAGGAACAGAATTCCCTCTAGGACTCAGCCTGATTGGCCAGTAACTGAGGCGCTGCATTTGCTGGATAAAACAGTAGCCAATTAAAAGGCAGCTTCTGTGCTGACCAAAAAATAACAATTAGAGTTGTTTACTTCCTGTCTTAAGAAGCTTCTCAGCAGGGTGGAATGTCTCAGTCTCTAAGGAAACTGTTATGCAACAATTTCTAATATGATTTTAGGTGCTCCTGACCCACCATACACATTTAGAAAACTCTCAAACTCAGGGTGCATTGGGAAAGACTGGGAACTGATCAAAACTCCTCTGTACTAAAATTGATTTAGTAAAGTTTTTCTAATTTTAACAGAATCTTATGCAAGTTGGGTATCTACCCATATTTTGAGAGCCACAAACATTCAGGCTCATGATTAAGTTGAACAGGCAGCACTTGACTGCTGCGTGAAGAAAACCAACTGTGTTCTGAGTGTTACAGCAGACACTGGCTGCTACAGATGGCCCAAGTATTCATCTTAGATTGTTATATGTAATCTGACCATGGAAAAAAACACTAGCATTTTAAAACACTAGCCTAAAGGGGTTGTAGCTTCAGTGAAACCATCAGAAGGCAAAAATAAAAATATGGTCCTTATAAAGTGTATTTTAAAAGTATTTTTAGCTTTTCTAAGAATTTCATATCTTCATCTCTGTCTTATGCTGATGGATGTCAATGTCTGCTTGTGACTTGACATGAAGTCATTTTGCAGTGATTCTGGCAAAACTAAGGGTGATACTGGAGACTGAGGCTGTGGGAGCTGAGAGTCCTTAAAAATAGCTGCAAGTTTCACTGCAGGGCTTATCTGAGATGCTACCCTAGTTGGCAACAGCATTTCGCTTAGTGGCTTTCTTTGCTTATTTAGGGTGTGAGTGGGTACTTCAAGGATGCAGCATATGGGGAAATAGAGATTCAACTCTTCTAAGTGTCTCCAGATGGCTCACCTGCTAGACTGCTTCTCAGAAAGGCTCCCGTTAACCCCCTGCTCGCTGCCGGCTGCCTAGCTAATAGATGTCCTTGACACCTGGCAAAGAAAGTTCCAGTGCCATAGTGCACAGGGTGGGCTGGGCATGAGAGTGAATAACGAAATGTCCTCATAAATCCCCCTCCCTGCTAAGTATGCATGACAATCTACACCTTCAGAGAGTCTAGTAACCTTTGCTTGCTCATCATTAGATAAATAAGATGAACCGTGAAGGGCAGGGAGGCATGCATTCCATAGCAGGTGTGCCTTCTTTCTGCACTGGGGCTTGGGAGCAAGCTGACCTAGGACCTGCATAGAAAGTCTTGGTCACTCACTAACTTTATGCAAGTTATAAAATTACAGATAGCAAGTGTCCTTCAGCATGTAGAGCTCGCAAGGAGCATGGAAGGTAGGAGAGTGGGTTGGGAGCTGGGATTCAGCCAGACAGTAGCTCTGTCTTCATTTTCAGGGACATCGGTTCAGATATCCGTGGACAAAGCTAAAACCCACGAGCAGAATTAAAAGCCCGTGTTCTGCCTCATGACCACTTTCTACTGAAATGGAATGATGAGATTCATAGACTTTTTCTCTCTTCTCAGGCTTTGAAAGGTAACCTCCCTCCTGGCACTCAGTCCCTGGCACTTTCTCCACATCATTACTCCTGTGTTTTAGCTGAGCACCTGTCAGTTTTCTTGAGTTTTTTTTTTCCTTTCTCTTCTCAGATATTGCCATCAAGAGCATGCTTTATGAAATCGCTTTTCTAATTAATTAAATCAACATTCACAGTAGACCTACACGGAAGACTAAGAAAGGGATATGGACCCAATGTAGAAGTGGGGTTTGTAGAATGAATGATAGTTGTAGATAGCCTCCTTTGGGTGCTTATGACATATGAAATTGAAGCATGTAATTATCTCATTTAATTCCTAATGACATGAGGGTTTTTCTATAGGTAAGCCCTTTTCCTCTTTCCATTTTACAGACATTGACTGTGAGAGACACATACTGGGGTAGGATAACAGCCCAGGCAATACCACAACTGCATCTTCTTTCCCCAGAAACACCGAGGAACTGGGCCAGCTACACAGTCAATTATTCTCTGTCTCTCCGTTTACTAGAAGTGATTGGAAACAAAGCCCCTATCTGGGTGTCACAGTACATGCCTGTTATCTCAGCCAACAGGAAGCTAAGGCAGAAAGATTGTGAGTGAGGTCAGCCTGAGGAGCTTCATTAGGATTTTCTCAAAAATAGAAGCAAATAAGCAACAAATAAAACCCTCCAAATAGTAGTAAGAGTTCATCTATCTATCTGTCTATCTATCTATCTATCTATCTATCTATCTATCTATCTATCTATCTATCTATCTATTTATCTCTCTCTCTCTCATATATGTGTATGAGGATGACCAGAAAGGAGAAGGGAAGGGCATATCCTTTTCTGCAGCTTCATGGGACCAGTATCCTCAATAGATTCAGAGAGTCCAGGAATGGGTGTTTGATTTCTGAGGCCCCTGAGAAGAAACTGAGTCTTGGGGAATGAAGTTCCCAGATGCCAACAGGCAGGATGCCCTTAGGAAGACAGCAGAAATGAATCAGGGTTTCTTGCCTCTCAAGGGGCTTAGCTCACTGAGGAGAGGTTAAGATTGGCTGCACAAACAGATAAGCAATGCTTTCTACAAGCCTTAAAGCAGAAGAGACAGGACCACCTAGCGAGGACCACCACAGTGATGTCAGCACAACAGCCATGAAGACTGTCCCACCTGAACTGCTATTACAGGACAGAAAGAAAGAAAGAAAGAAAGAAAGAAAGAAAGAAAGAAAGAAAGAAAGAAAGAAAGAAAGAAAGAATGAAAGAAGGAAGGAAGGAAAGAAAGAAAGAAAAGGAAAGAAAAGAAAGAAAACCCAAAATTTGTTCATTCCATCCCATGAGGGAAAAGCCTGTGTTGGAGTTAAATGGGTAACTGAATCCTCACCTAAACTCACAGGGAGAAAGACAAGCGCCCCCCCCCCCACTGGGCTTGGCCTCGAGTTCTCCTGGGGAGTCATTAGTATACTGCTTGTCATGGGGATGGCAGGTGCCAATTTTATAGGTGCTGTCTATAAGAGGAGCTCTGGCATCTGCAAGCTGGAGCAGCCTGGATGACATCATTGAGGGTTTTGAGAAGTAGGATGTTTCAGAGTTCAGAGACAGCAGGTGGCGCTTGCTCCTTCTCCTGAAACAGATGGCTGCTGCAGCCTGGCTTGCAGCCTGAGCAGGGGATGGATGGGTTCAAGCGCTCTTAAGAGCTTGGCAGCCTTTAGGCACTCAAGAGGAACAGGGTGAAAATGAGCTGCTCATAACTGTTGGCCAGATGTAAGCGTCCTATGACCTGAACACACTGGGAGACTCTAGCTAGGTTTGGGCTACATCACTGATTAGAGTTGATAGGCATAGTCCCCTTCTCATGACCTTAGCGTGTTGACTGTGCTCCTAAACAGTAATTTATCTTCAGCTAAAGAGCCTTCTGTATCTCTCTGGGCTTTAGATTGTGATGGAGAGAGTCACACAGCCTCAGTATGATAAGCCTACTGACACCAGGAGCAGCCAGTGGGTAAAATGCTTGCTGAATAAATATGAGAACCCGAGGAGTTTGGACCCCTGGCATCCATGTAAAGGACACATGTATGGGGAGGCCTGCCTGTAATCTTAGTGTTGCCTGGGAGGCAGGGACAGGGAATCTCTAGAGCAAAAGACTAACTAGATTAGTTGAGTTGCTGAGTTCTGGGTTCAAGTGAGAAACCCTGCTTCAGTGCATAAGGTAAAGAGTAGTCAAGGAATATATTCAACATCAACTTCTGGCCTACACACACACACACACACACACAGACACACACACACACACACACACACATACACACACACACACACACACACACACCTATACATACAAGAAAGCACACATGTACACATGCTTGTACATATCACATACACTATAAGAACAACAAATATACTTACGATAGGTCATATAGAACAGTTAGAGGCTTGAGGTTTGAGTTGCCATGTTAATTGAAATGATGTCTCCTGGGGAGCATAAGGAAGGTAGGATCCTAGAAGACTTCATGCCTGGGGAAAGAAATTGAGCTTTACTTGAGACATGTTGGGCATCTCAGGCAGGAAACATCTTAATTAGGTCCACTTTGAGGACCAATTAAGAGAAATTCTCTGCCTCATGAGTAACACCAAACAATTCAACCATGAAGGGAAGAATTCACTGAAATGGAATACTGAACTGGTAGGGTCATTTGGCTTTAGGTGGGTCACTTATTAGTGGTCCTCAGTGGATAATGATTAGTTACGAGTATGTGTAAGAGAGTGAGAGTACACACAAGACGCTATCAAGATTGAGTTGTTTTGAGGAGAAAATTGGGTAAGGCAGGGCAGTAACAACTGACCATGAGAAGTCTTCACTTAGATCCTTATATTCAGCATTGATGCTCATGGTGACCTAGCCCACCGCGGTATGGCTCATAGACGGCAGTGATGAAGGTGATGGTGGTGAGTGTATGTGTGTGTAACTTGGCATCCCTACTTAAAAGATGTGACTATTAGTGTTATCAACAATCATCAACTGTTAAGGATAGCTGCTGTATGTCTAAAAAGAAAACTGTCAGTCTGTTTACTCTTTCAGCTCAAACAAACAAATATAGCTCACAGGGAGGCCCATTTCTTTCACAGCACTTCAATTTATTTTTAAAATAAAATTTTACAGAGAGAGAGAGAGAGAGAGAGAGAGAGAGAGAGAGAGAGAGAGAGAGAGAGAGAGAGAGAGAGATCATGCTTAAGCAGAGGGCAGCAGAAGACAACTTGTAGGAACTGGTTGCTTTCCTTTTACTGTGTGGACTCCTGAGATCTTTACCTGGTGAGCCATCTTGCTGGCCCCACCTCGCTTTTGAAGGTTTGTTAGTGATGAAAGGATGATTTTTCAGACTGAGGAACAGAACATTAAATTGCTCTGCTTTGATATTCACATGGTGTCCAGGGCATCCTGTTGAGGGTTCTATTCAGCAGGGATGTACTCTGATTCCTGAACTGAAGGCTTTGGGGATCAGACATGACCCAAAGCAAAAAGGCAGCTAAGTGTCACACACTCAGCAGTAATCAGCCTGCAAATGCTTAAGCTGCAATGTGATGGACACAGCTGCAGCACCTCGGGTAGATGCTGCCGAGGGTCCCTGGGCACAAACGTGGGTACACAGAAACAGTGGACCCAGGCCAGTTCTGAGCTGCAGGCTGTTCTCCAGCTGCTGACTCATCTCTGTGGCCATGTTGCCTTTAGCAACTGGAACAGCAAAGGGGGAGGAGGGCGGATTCTTTTTTATTTAAAAAGAATAGGTGAGTCAGGAGGGCAAAGGGGTGGTGTTCTCAAATATGATCCTAAATAGAAGCTGTAAGTAGGCTGTGCATCAGAGTTTGGGGCCTGGCATTAAAAAGAAAACACAGGTGTAAGAGGATTCAACCATTTTGGAGGAGTCAGTCAGCATGTGTTCATTAATCCCCTGGCAACTGTATGCACGTAGAGAAGGGACAATGAGACATGTAAGGTGGCCATTTTATACATGGGGGTGTTACAGAGCCTCACCCTCATGCATTCCACATATATTAATGTATATAATCTTACAGTAGCACTGTAAAATGGGCCTGTTATTTCAGGCTCATTCTGCTGTAAGTTGAGGAGCTGGGAATTGGACCCATGTCTGTTCAGTGTCAGAGCTCTTGGCCACATATGATTCTGGTGTTTGGGAGGCAGAATTGGCAGGGGTGTCTACACCAGCCAGAAAGTAACAAACAGTGAAGCACAGTCAGGGCTTAAATCATGCTATGACTATATAAAGAGGTTGGAACCAGTTTCCGTCCACATACAGTTCCGATTAGCTGAAATGTGCTGATATACTTGGCATGTGGAGACCACAGCAGGGCTTGTTGAAAAAGCCAAGGGTCCACCTGAGTCTTTGTAGGGCTGGCAAATGGAACTGTGGGTAATGAAATAGAAGCAGTTTCAGGTGGCCCGTCTGTGTGTCTCAGGCCACAGCATGTCTAAAATGGCTCTGTTTTCTGGGGAAAGCAGAGATCATTAAACATGGTTTTGCCCCTTTAGAGTCAGCCTACTTGTAGTTACTTGGGTAGTTACTATAATTAATTAATTACTTGTAATTACTTGTTCTGGGAGCTATTAGAAAAGTAAGTGGTAAAAAGGAGAGGAATTATGTGGAGTAATGAGGGTTGACCCTTCTTAGTGAGTTGACTTTGAGTCAAGGGATCCATGGATCTTTTTACCACCTGGACACACACTTGTGATGGGGCTGATCATGGGTGGTAGATGATCTTGGGCAGTTGTGTGAACTTCTCTTATAAAGCCAATGAAATTCTTTGCATCTGCGTTGGTAGATCTGATGTTTCCAGGGTTGTTGCTTTTGGACTTTTGCCCATTGTGTGTGTGTTGGGGGGGGGTTGAGATGGGGGGTGGTCATGGAGAACAATGGCTCAGATTCTGGGAGCAAGTTGAAACAAGCAAGCTTAATTTATTTTGAGGAAGGGGCTAGCCTTATATATCCTTCACCCAGCCAGTGGGGTCTGCTGCTGCAGTATGGTTGACTCTCACTGGTCCAGATTATCTCACATCAGGACTCTGCATCTGTTGCCAAGGCCTCCAGGTAGACCCCAGGTTGTTTTATGAGGAAATGCCCACTTGAGCCTTCATGACTTATGATAAAGTGCTATGAGCATATGCTTTAAGGCACCAGTTGTAACCAGTTTGAAGTAGCTAAGGCCTACTGGCCCTCAGAACCTTAGAAGCCTCTAGGGCCTATACATCTCACACAGGGATCTGTGTTTCAGGATCTATGACCCAACTTCCAAGGTTTCATGCGGTTACAAGAACTTAAAAATTGGCCCCTTGGCCTGTTGGCTGTGAATTAGTTTTTATTAAATTTTTAAAAATTCAATCAATTATTTAATTAATGTTGGTCTTTTGAGAGAGGGTCTCATTCTGCAGCCCTGGCTGAAAAGAAACCCATTATCCCAGGCTGCTTTCAAATTCATGAGAGTACTTCTGCATCAGCCTACTGTGATTGTAGCTGTAGATACCAGCAAAACATTTTTTTTTTAAAATATTTTTATTAATGTATGTGTTTTCAAGTGAGTGTGTGACACATGTGTGCAATTGTGTCCAGAGGCCAGAAGAGGGCATCTGATATCCTAGAGCTGGACATGGGTCCTGGGAACTGAATTCTGGTCCACTGGAAGAGCAACAAACGCTCTTAACTATGAAGCTAATCCTTCAACCCTAGTAAAATAATTTTTCGGATCATATAATGTTAATGTATTCCTGTTGATTCTCAAGGAACCTGAGCTGAAAAATATAGAGAATAAATTATTCTCCAAATTAAAAGAAAATCAAATTTCCTTCAGGAATTTATTATGTTTGGCTTCTCTAAGGAGTTCATAGTGTTTCCTCAAAAGGTAAAGCAATGGCTGGATGGAAAAAGACAGAGTGTGGAGAGGAGGTGAGGCCCAGCACATGTGGGGAAAAATGAAAAGAGGTGAGTGGCAGGGCACTCCACTTTCTCTTTAGAAAGATAAGGTGAGACAAATTGAAGAATGGGGTGGGGGGACTGGGTAGAGGCAGCAACAGGACCAGCCAGGGATGAGCTGAACAATAACCTGAGTGAGCTGTGTTAAGAGCCTGAGCAGAGTCAGTCAGGGAGAGAGGGGAGTCTGCCCAGACATAATAGTCATTACACTTGACTGAGTTTATAAATTGAACAGGGCTGGCAGTGAAGAGGCGTCATCTAAGGAGAAACACTTAGGGCTTGAGGTCTTGCTGCAAAGGACAACATCCTTTCAAGTGGTGTCTTAAAGATGCACTCAATATTTATCTTTTGAATGACAATGCACTAACATATGCATTTCTGTGAAAATACTGTAAAAAAAAAAAAGTTAAAAATTTTAAAAAGCCTCAGGGAAAATTGCTGTTTGACTTGAAAGCAGGTGAACAGTGGTTCTGTGTGATTTCTGATGTTCCCAGCAAGGCTGCTTTTCAGCAGATGGGCATTTCCTCTATTAAAATTCACGTTGACCAAATGGGTCTATTGATCATTCTCTCCATGTCAGGCAGCAGCGGTGTTCTTTGTCTCTGTGTTTGCTTATGTGTAAGATGCTTTTCCACTTTACATCCATCCTCACAGCCTGGCTAAACTAGCCCTCCCCTAACCTAAGCCCGCCCTGCTCTTCCGTCCTTCGTGGCTGGCTCTGGGATCACTCCACCTCCCAACTCTGCAGTTCTCTTGGCTTATTTGTTCCAAGGCAAACAAGGAATTTAACTCCAGGTGAAGTTGAAGATGAGAACTGGTAAACAAACAAAGAAACAAACAGGCTTCAGTCATGGTGCCCTAGGCTGAAGGTTTTGTTTTCTCAAGCAGATTATAAGACCTAAGTAGTCAGATCCCAGGCCATGGTCACAAGACTCAGCTCAGTAAGTACAGTCATTCTGTATGCAGAAAATGTATACTGGAATAAAAGGAACAGACAGTAACCTCCTCATAAGGTATTCATGACTTTAAATCCATTGTCTATTCTGATTAGATGAGAAATTTTATTTCTATTCTAAATCATATTTAAATATGAAAAACTTAATAGCTTCCCCATATGTCTTTTCCTTTGACAAATTAAAGGTCCTATTAGGGTCATCTCATGCAATGGTGACTACACTTTTCCCATTCAGTCCATCTTAGATCAGTACCCAGCTGCTAAGATGGATGCTTTACTGCTTGCAAACACAAAAGGTGGAAAAGCTGAGAGAGGTCTGATGGGGAATTGATTTCTAAGATTGCAACACAGAAGTGTGCTTTTCTGGGGCCTCTTCTTCCTCTCTAGCAGATAAGAGGACCCTACCATGTCTCACTTCACTGCTAGAGTTTGCTTCTCTGTGATCTCCAGGAATGCAAGTCCCTTGAGCAATGGCATATTCCAGCAGGTAGCATCCTACTTAAGGGTGTACAGAGAAGACTGAAAATGTGCCAGGAGTTGGTAGAAGGAGGCAAAGGTCATATGATACTTTTCCTGTCTACTGAGGCTCTATATCTGGTAATCACGAAATAAGAAAAAGAAAAAATGGGGGGGCAATTGAACACAAGTGTTATGAAAGTATGTGTGAAAATACCATGAGGAAACCTGTTATTTTTATGTTAATGAAAAAAGAATAAATAAAAGGAACAAATAGCAGTGTCAGTCCCAAGCAGGTTTTAAGTAGAGGCAGTGATATTTTGAATACATTTTTATGTATTAAAAAAGAGCTCAGTATTTCTAGTGAAATAGTTGGTAAAATAGGAAAAACTAAAGGGCCAGGCTATGCACCAGGAGAATCTAGGTGTTTCCGGTTCATGCTCTTGGGTCATGAGAACAGGTGGAAGCTCCAGTGTTTCTTTAACATCCCTTTCAGTTGCATCTACATTACTCTGGAACCAGTTCCAACAAGTGGAGCAATGGTTACCTATCTTTGGAGTCTCTGAATTCTGGGATCTTCCCCTCCCCAGAGGGTTTTGATTTGTGGTTTCTTCTCCACTCCTAAGTAGCTTGCAGATGCTACTGTAATCACCAACTAGTGGCTTAAAATATAGCAGGCGTGGCAGTTCACAGTTCTCCAGGGAGAAGTCTCACATGCATCTCACTGGGTCAGCTCCCCAGGGTCAATTGCCAAGTTGTCCTTCTTTCCAGAGATTCTAAGAGAGAGTTTCTTTCTTTGCCTTCTCCAGCTTCCATAGGCTGTTTTTACAGTCCTTAGCTGGTCCTGCCCCCATCTTCAAAACCAACCGTGTCAGGGCTCCCTGTATCCATCATCCATCTTCCATTTTTAAGGACCCCAGTGATGCCATTGGTCCACCCTGATCGGCCAGGGTAATCTCCCCATTTTGAAGTGAGTTGAAGGATTTCATTTACAAATTTAGCCTCCCTTTGCAACAAGTTCCAAGACAGCCACATTTTCTAGGGATTGAGAGGTGGACATTTGATGGTGGCAATACTATTCTGCCTCTCATGATCCTTGGTGCCCCACTGAAGTTGAAGTCACCATTGCTATTTGATGTGGGGATGCCTTACTGTACGCTGTGAATCTCAATCTTTAAATAAAGGAGCTGTTTTGGGCCATGGCAGGCACCATAGAAGAAGTAGGAGGAGAAATCAGAGCATAGGTAGGAGAAGCAGGGCGGGAGTCAGAGACAGACTGAGCTGAAGCCCACAGGAGCAACATGTAGGAGCACAGGTGAGCCACGGGCCATGTGGCAGACAGATTGATAGAAATGGGTTGATTTAAGATGTAAGAGCTAGCTAGCAAAGTGCCTGAGCCATAGGCTAAACAGCATGGACTTAATATAAGCGTCTGAATCATTTCTGGGGGCCTGAGAGTGGGTGGCTGGGCGGCTAAGCGGTCTTGGGTGGCAGGTCTGTGGGTCTCAGACCTCTGGCTGCCTGGGACCGAGAAACCCCACTACTACAGATGGCACATCCAACGTGGGTTGATTATCCAC
Organism: Phyllotis vaccarum; assembly: GCA_033318265.1. Classification (NCBI taxonomy): domain Eukaryota; kingdom Metazoa; phylum Chordata; class Mammalia; order Rodentia; family Cricetidae; genus Phyllotis; species Phyllotis vaccarum. The sequence goes on from JARWLC010000017.1 coordinate 28,814,683, forward strand.
TTAATGCTTGAGAAAGTTTAAAAAGGGTTTTAGCAGAAACTGAGCAAAGGCAGCTTCCAAATTGTGTATATGAAGCAGGTCTTTGTACAAAGAAAGCATGGCGGCCAGGTCACATTCAAAATGGCACCGGCAGACTGGCGACAGAAAGTGTAAGCTGCAATCAGGCGGGTTCCTGAAGTCTCACAGAAGACTCAGTAGCATGTGATTGATTTTAGATTTCTGTTTATTTTGAACAAAAAGGAAACAAAGACGGATAATTAGTAGCAGCATTTTCCGGGGTCTGCTCTGTTTGCTGGCCACAAACAGACGCGGTCCCTTTAAGAGAACTTACTGATTCAGCTTCCTCGGCAAAAAGTATGCAGCCTTTAAAAGAGTGTATTTTAAAAGCTCTTATGGTTGGAAGATGATTAAGGATTCACAATAAAACAGATTCAGATGAAAAGAAAAACCTGTAAATGGGTTACAATATGTGTAAAAGTTACATAGGCTTCAGAGAGAATAGAAAGAGGATAAAGTCTTTAAAAAGAGAAATAGAGTAATAAAAATATAATAAGCCACGTAAAGATGGAAAATAGACACAAAATCTGGATTTTGGTTGTTATTGTGTTTTCTTTTAATTTTTTAACTGTTAATGAGCTAACTGCAGAAAGACAATGGATTGCAAATGCAAAGGCTACTAAGTTAAACAAGAATATATATTTTATAGGTATTTTGATTTTGAAATTTGTGTCTAAGGATTTATTGCTTTGGAAGAGTTCTGCTTTTGTTTCCACAGAAGATGAGAACCTGTGGATTGCTTCCAGGCAAATATGGTTTCATCAACCAAGACCCCCTGAAAAACCTGATGGGAAGAGATGGCCAGATCAGCTTCAGAGCTGCATACTGATCTAGCCTCAACAACAGTGAGATTTTCAACGCCCCTTAATCAGCAGGAAGTAGTAATGGAAAACAATGCCCGAATTCCCCAAATATTGTTTCTGGATGTTTGTTTTCATTGGAAACGGTTGATCTCTTTCTAAGAAGAAAAAGGGAATATGGTATATAGATGATTTTTGAAAAATTGGATTGTTGAATTTTCTTGGATCAGGAAATCAACTATTGATCTCAAAATGCTTTGCATTGGTATGGATTTTGGTTTATTGGTACAGATTTGGGGTCAATTTTGTTGTGCTGTATGTGTTGTTCTATTCTTGTTTAAGGTATGATGTTCATGTAACTGATTTAAAATTGTAATGTATAATTAAGAAATGAAGGTTAATAGTCACCTTTGATAATCAAACTTATAGTTAGGTTAGTTAGGATTTTTAGGTATACAAAGATATATTTCAATTAGGTAGGTAATCTTCAAATACTTCTAAGACCTACAGAATATGGCATTTAAAATATTTTAAGAACTTAGACTTTTCTGGACAGTGAAACAGATCTGCTCCTGGCAGCACCAATCTTCTTCAAGAGAAAAGTGGGCATCGAAGAAACTCTATATGGAGTCTATTTGTGACATTGGTTAGCCAATGGACATAAAACTGTTCTTATATTAACTGCTTGACATTGTGCTGTTAGAAGTGGACATGCAGGCTCCATAGGAAGGTGACCTCTGAACTTTGGCAAAACAAGCGGAGATGGTCCTTCAGTTTCCTGATTTGCAGAGAAAACTGTCAGACATTCTTCAGGAATCGAGGAGAAGCAACTGATGAACTGTGCCAAAATGGGCAGAGCAGGTTTCCTGCTTCACTAAAATGAAAAGAGACTCTGGGCCTATAGGCTGAAGATGGATGCCCCAACTTTATAAAGGAACTTTGGGTGACTGTCCAGGCAGATAGGTGTCATCTCTGTCCTTTCTAGATTTTAGAAGTTGCTTGCACTTCTGGTTTACTTGGGTAAATATATCCTTCTGTGGTCTTTGATGTAGTTGAAGATTAGATAGTTATAGGTACAGTTTTTCATAGTCACTTGAAAGGTATATTAGATATGAAACTTTAGATTCATAAAGATAAGATAGATGATAAGAGTATTTTCTTTAAGTTTGCTAAATGTTATAACTGTAATTCTTGCTTGATGGCTATTTTGTTATATGTAATTTTGCTATGTTAAAATTGAAACCTTCCTTTTTGATTAGACAGAAAGGGGGAAGTGATGTTGGAATGCCTTCCTGTATGCTGTGAATCTCAATCTTTAAATAAAGGGGCTGTTTTGGGCCATGACAGGCACCATAGAAGAAGTAGGAGGAGAAATCAGAGCATAGGTAGGAAAGGAAGGGGTGGAGTCAGAGGGAGACCGAGCTGAAGCCGCCCAAGGAGCAACATGTAAGAGTACAGGTGAGCCACGGGCCATGTGGCAGACAGATTAATAGAAATGGGTTGATTTAACATGTAAGAGCTAGTTATCAATGTGCCTAAGCCATAGGCCAAACAGCATGAGGTTAATATAAGCGTCTGAGTCATTTCTGGGGGTCTGAGAGTGGGTGGCTGGGCGGCTAAGCGGTCTCGGGCGGCAGGTCTGTGGGTGGGTCTAAGACCTCTGGCCGCCTGGGACCTAGAAACCCCCACTACTACAGTTATTACCATCGAATTACCAGGATTATTGCAATAGCCTGGGCTCTGGAGTCCTCACATAGTAGATGGATGTTGAGGGAACTCCCAGGCCTCTCTCGGCCCGAGCCCAGCACAAAGCAGAAAATTTAGCTACTGCCATTGTTCTCCTAGCCTGGAACCCAACATTGCTAGGTTGTTAGGAAAGGAGCCCGAGAGCATTACAATGAGGACCTGACTTCTGAAGTCGCTAGTGTCTACAGCACGAGACCTCAAGCACAGCTTCTCGAAGTCTTTTGTGTTGGCAAAATGAGGAGAATCCTGAAATGTGGTCCTTTCCTGGTGATGGAGGTGAACAGTAGGTGGTCATGCTGTGAATTGAGGACTCTAATTCAGGTTGTGTAGCAGATCATCCGCTTTCCAGACCAAATACTCATCACAGGCTCCAAACCCTGCAGGCTTCAGAGAGCCGTGCAATTCTATTGAAGCTGGTGTGAGAGTAAGTTAGCAAGGGGACTATTCTCTCTGCAGATCAGAGAAGGCAGACTCCGAATCTGACCGGTAAGTGACGTCACCTGTGCAAACTGACAGACGAAATGCTGGCCACAGGAGGCAGCTGTCATCTAACTGGCAAGCGAAACCCAACTGACCTCCCCTTGGCTACCCATTTTATCAGCTGAACCAGCAGAAAGATCTCTGGATATGCTGCAATAAGACCTTACAGTTCCTTACTGTAGAAATATGAGGCATCTTGCCATTCTATCTGGGCCCTGAATAGGAATAGCTTACTTTCATGATTACATCCCCCGAGAAGTATGGTGGTCAGCAATGCATTTAAAACTATTTGTGCTCAGAACTAACAGTTTATTTGGGTCAAGTTTATATCCCCTTGTTGTGTTTGCTATGGGCCTTTTATTGTTTTCTCCATCAAACAGAGGGAATAGAAAAATTACCCTGGGATTCTAAAAATCTTTAGAAAGTCTTTAAACTGGGTTCCCATTTTGCAGAAGGATTACTATTAAAAATTTAATTTTTCAAACTGTGTGTTTGAAACTTACCAGGAACATTTCCAAATAGGAATGGTGTGCTTCTTAATAATTAGCTACCCAGCTGAAGTATAACTCAAAATACAACTAAAGTAAAGTAGTTTAAATAGTTATGGTTACATGGTAAGAAGCCAGAGAATAAACAAAAGAACACAGGAAGAAATGAAATTAAACCATGTTTATTTTGAGTGGAAGTCTTTGCGGAACAACACTTTTAATTAAAAAGGGATAAGGGGTATATGAAAACTCTGAAGAGGATTTCTCAGCAATTTTCAGGATTTACTGGTTCTTTGCAAACCTTATTTTTACTCAAAAGTCTGTAAATTTCCTTTTTTGTTATTGCTCTTTGACAGGCTATAAAAACAGATTTTTACATTGTTTTTGGAAGGGAAAGAAGATTGAGGAAGTTCCTGTTGTTTGTCAGCCCTGGACCCTGTGGGCTTGGTGTCCAGCAGGGTCAACACATATTTCCTGCCTTTGAGAAAATGTATTTCTTATGGAGGTAGTCAGCCAAAAATGTCATTAAATATCAGTGGTTATCAGGTCTTAAAAAAAAAAGTCAAGCAATAAATTAGTATTTAAATGTGATAGTCAAAGTAGCTGGCTTCCAAGAGTCGCAAACCCTTAAGGCCCCTTAAGGAAAGCAGGCAGAAATCAATGTGGAAAGGATTGAGGAAGGACTCGTGGGAATATGGGAAAATCTGTTGTTGAGTCAGTAACGGCCGTGGCTGCCCTGAACCTCACTTTGTAGACCAGGCTAGCCTCAAAATCAATGAGATCCACTTGCTTCTGCTTCCTAAGTGCTGGGATTAAATGCCTGTGACACCACTCCCTGGCACTGGGAAGTTTTAAAGGGAAGCAAGCAGCAGCAGAGGGAGTAAAATGGGGTGGGAGGTGGGGGGTGAGGGTGATCGATAACAGTAAAACTTGAATTAGTGAGGTAAGATATGATTCTACAGAGGACTTCAGTTTTTATTTTTAGGATGATTTTTCTGTATGTGAAATTTCACCTCCCCCGGATTCCCCCAGGGCATGGAAACAGAATTGGTCACAGGAGAAGAGAATAGCAAAGATGGGTAGAAGTGGTAAGGTTTAAATCTTAAGTGCCTCTCACTGGCTAATATTTTTGAACACTTTTTCTGAGCTGGTGGCTTTTTGGGGGGTGGGGGATTATGGAGACTTTAGGATGTGGGACCCTCCAGTAGAATAGTGCTCTAAAGGTGAGCCTTTGATGGTTAGAGCTTGGGCTTACCTTCCTTGTCTGTCACAGTGGGACCGACAGCTGCTTGTCACCATGGATGGAGTGGCTCCATTATGCCCCCTTTCCTGTCATGATGCACTCCAGCACTCTGAAACTGAGCATTCTAAACTCCAACATTCAACTGTCAACCTTCCTAGGGCTCAGAGGGTGAAGATGCCTGCTCTACAAGCCTGGCAACCTTCAGTCAGTCTTCGGAACAAAATCAAGATGAAAGGAGAGTCAACTCTTTAATGTTATCTCTGATAGGAGCTGGCTCAATAATGTTATCTTCCAGTATCCATACTCACACACACCACCAACAGTAGCAATAACCGAATTAATGATAATAATAAATCTTTCCTTTTCCTTTAGACTGTTTTTTTTTAAATCAGGAATTTGACCCAGAGATTTGTCTTCCAAGTCTCTCTAGAGCCTGTCAAGTTGATAAGATCAGTTTAATCTGTAACATTCAATACTTTTTCCAGTTCTGACCATTTACCTTCAAATTCTACAATTTTAATTTTCTTTATGGCTGAATAAAATTTCAGTGTGTAAATGTCTCTTACTTTCATCAGTTGATGGACAACTAGGCTGTTTCTGTGTCCTTCTGTGTAGGTAGAGCAGTAATAAACATGGTTTTACATTTATTTCTGTGACAGATTATATAGTCCTTTAGGGTGTATATCCACAGGCTGCTTTGCTGGGTCATATGGTAGTTCTGTGTCTAGGGCTTTGAGAGACTCCACCATTGATTTCTCCAACATCTGTACCAGGCTATAGTCCCACCAAAAGGACTCCTTGGGAAAGCACTTTTATCTCAAGTCTGAGTAAATACACAGATGCTCAAGAGGTAGTGGAGAAACCATAGCTGTTCTTCCATGTCTGTGGTTTTGGATTCACTAGATGAGAAATATTTTTAAAATTGTGTCTGTACAGAACACATAAAGAACCCTTTCCTTGTCAGTATTTCCTAAGCAGTGCAATGTAACAATAACAATGTATACATGACATTTTCATTGTGTTAGATATTAAATTAGATATCATTTAAGACACGCAGGAGGATGAGTATAGTTCATGTGCAAATACTGGTTGATTTTAAATAGGGTACTTAGACACAGTATTCATAAGGGAACCAGGGTCTTGGTACTAATTATCTGTGAATTATATAGTAAGGGTAAGAGGGATGTATTAGTTATTTTTCTTGCTGCTAATGACAAAAGACAGAATACCTAAAAGCAACTTAAGAGAAGAAAGTTTTATTTTGGCTCAGGATTTAAAAAGGAATCTAGTCCATTATGATGGAAAAATCATGGTGGTTAGAGTGTGAAGCTGCTCATTACGTTGTACCTAAAGGTCAAGAGGCAGAGAGAAGACAGTGCCCTCTCCATTCATTCTGGGTCATCCTTCAGCCTTAGACCTCATTCCCTTAAGGAACTATAGGGATCTGTAGGGATCAGTGGATCATTCTCAAGCCACATCTCTCCCTTCTTGTCTACCCCTGCATTACCTTTTCCTGGAGCACTTGCTCCATGCAGACTGGGTATTTTCTACTTGGATCACATCTTTATCTAAGACAGAGGACAGTGACAGTCACTGTTTGATAAATTTGTGTTCAAAGCTTAAACATTGTTCACTGGGAAGAGCAAAGTTTGCTTGGAGTGGGTCCTTATATGAGAATCAGAATATATGATGTTCAACAGCTGCTGTGGACAAGAAGGTGAAGGATGTTCCTCTGAGCTTCTTGTGATGTCACATCCTATGAAGTCTTATTTCAACAACTTAAATGACAAGGTCTACACGATAAATGACAGGGCTCACAGTAGTGCTTGGCAATATTTGGCATTTGTCTTCAAGATTTTCATCAAGTGCTGGGAGCCACAGAAATATGAAATAGGAACATTGGCACCACAAGGCTGACCCATCAAAGTCAAGGGCTTGAGGGAGGATGGAAAATCTCAAGGAGTTTTAATGTTAATTGCTTTTGATGATGCCTAACCACTTCCTACAGGATTTTCTGTGTATAAAAACAGCAGCCCCCATCTTTTATTTCCTGTAATATCCTCTATCCCTGTGTGAAAACAGTCATACAGACAAGGTCTTCCAGGTCTTTGGTCCCCCTGCCCAGAGCAGACTTACTGTCTGCCTTCCCTGTGGTTACCCTTGCTAGTAAACATAGTAACTCATTTAAAACTTTTCTCAGGTGTCCAAGGACAGTTACAGACAAGATAACTCACTGATATGTCCTAAAGTCACCACCTCTACTGATAAGAGAGCTATCCTGAGCTAAACAACCCAAAAAGCTTTCTAAGGTTTTCTTGTACCTGGATTCATTAACACAAGATCCTAACTTGAAGGTTTAAGGATACAAATTAAACCCCCACAAAATCTGTCCTAGGGAAGGTGCTTTATCAAAGAGCTGCAAGATCCCCTTCATTGTTTACTCAGTCACCTAGCAACCAAGAATATCTGTCCTATGGCCTGATGAGGTTTATAAAACCTACGCCTTCATTGTTGCATTGTCATGCCTTTTTTGTGGCACCATGTTGTACCCTGAAGGGACATGTGTAGTGGGATTATGTTGCTCCATTGTAAATAATTGTCCTGACCACTGGTTTAATAAAAACACTGATTGGCCGAAAGCAGACAGGAAGTATGGGCGGGGCTACCACATTAAGAAAACTGGGAACAGGAAGAACAGAGCAGAAATGCCACAGAGAAGCCAGAAGATTCAGAGGACAACTATGGTGCTCTGAGAAAAGGTTCCGAGTTACATGGCTGAACAGGATGAGAATCATGGGTTAGTTTAAAAGCAAGAGCTAGTAAGTTACATGCCTGGGCCCCAGGTCAATCAGTGTACAATTAATACAAGTGTCTGTGTGTTTCAGTGGGACCATGGGACTGTGGGTCTGAAAGTCCGGACCATGAGACTAGACTGGAAAGTCCGGGCTAGGAGAATAGGCCAGAAAATCCCAGCCAGGAACATAATACAACAGATATGCCCTGAACCACTGTGCCAATGAAGATGTACTGAAAAGGAATTGCCCTAAGTTTGATTCCTGTGCAGAGATTCCAGCACTTGGGAGGCAGAGACAGGCAAAACTCTTGGTTCGAGGCTATCCAGGTCTACAGAATGAGTTCCAGGACAGCCAAGGCTACACAGAGAAACTCTGTCTCAAAAAACCAAAAAAGAGGAGAGAGAAAGAGAGAGAGGAGAAGGGAGGGGGAGGAAGAGGGGAGGGGGCATCTGCCCCTCTTCTCCTAAGCCTCATATCGCGTGAACCCCGCCATCACTGCAGTCCTTCAAAGCAAGCCTGTCTCCCACCTTCGGCCACACTGAGAGGTGATGCTGGTACACAGGTGGTTTTAGTAGTGGACATTAGCAGTGCTGTGTGCGGGCCCTGCCTGTTAGCAGCTTTCTTCTGGTTCTTTCTTTGTTCCAGTCACGTCCGTGTTTTGTCTGATGCACTGTACTTGAGAAGTGTGAAGTCAGAACAGCTGGGTGGATTGTGACAGAATATCTTTTATTCTAAGTTTATTGAGAACCTGCAGGGAGAGTCCTTAAAGGCCATTCTTTTTTATCTTCCTCCTGCATTTATAACTTACAGAAAAAAACCTCCATCAGAATTACAGGGAAATGGAATCTTTTCCTTCTCTGGTCTAAACAGGCTGTTTCATCTACTTGTTCTTTTGAGCAGACCAATCTGACTGTGACATAATGCTCAGGGACCACAGACTTGGTTCTTAAGTTGTGTAACAAAACAACAATTCCCAGTCTCCCGCTGATGGTTTAAAAACAGCTACCTAATTTGGGAACACTTGATTTTCCCCCTATAAGCTTAACCATTTCTCCAATAAAGGGACTGGTCTGAGAAGGAGGCAGATGGCAGGCTTGTCAACATTGCTGCAGCTGGATAGGGCATAAAGCATGTGCTGGAAGGAGGTGAGGCTGCAGTAAGCGGCTAGGATAATCACCTCCGCTTACTTATGTACAGCACTGAAGTTAGCTGGAGAATTGTGTGCTATTAGCTGAGCAGACCTTGGACAAGCATCTGTTAGGATCAGATTCTGCTGAGTGCGAGGGAAATACTGCCATTGTCAATGCAGGAATGATCAAGGCATCTCATCTGGTTTGGATATAAAATAGTACCCAGGCTGATGGGCTTCATCACTTGGATCTCTGCGGGTGATGCTCCTAGGGAGGAGGGTGGAGATCTTTAAGAAGTGGGGCTTGGCTGGAGAAAGTAAGTTGCTGAGGGGTGAGTATTGAAGGGTAGAACCTGTTTCCAACTTTAGTCTCTCTCTTCCCAGTCACTAAAATGTGGTCATGCTTGGGGAGCCGCCTGTCACATGTCTTCCCCACCATCATGGACTCCAACCCTGAGCCAAAGCAACCTGCATTGCTTCTTGCTAGACGTTCATTCCCATCAGTAAGAAAAGGGACCAAACTGGCAACCTTATTTCTTAATGATAGCCTCCAAAAATGGGTACAAACATCCTTTATGAAGGAGAAGCTGCTGTGGAGTAGTAGTAAAAATTGGTATTTCAATTTCTATGAATAATGCATAGGTTGACTCTAAAATATTTGCTGTATATATGGATAATTATTTACATCTAAAATTTATAAGTGAATATAGTTTGGGCACATGATCAGAACTTTTACTCATGGGTAGATGATCAAAAAGTTTAGGGATAACATGATTTATCAGCAGCAAATTCTTCTTGGTTATTGAAAGTATCTGATACATAGTCTTTGTAGGAACAGAAATTTAAAGTCACAACTGAGGATTCCTTATCCCAGAAATATTACCTTGAAGCTCATGTCAAGGTAAGGTGTCAAGACAGAGATTGTGAAATGTCATAAAAAGGATAAATAAAATTGCATGGAGTCATCGGTTAAATATGTAGAGCGACGGAAGAGTTTCTCATACAGTGTAATGAAGTAGGTCCATGAGGAGAGGTTTCTGGGTCATGAGTGGATGGATGGTAGAGGCTGGCAAAGTGGTCCATGAGGGGGTGGGGTGGGGCTTTGGGATCATGTACAGATATTGAGGCTGGCAAAGTGGTCCATGAGGGGGTGGGGTGGGGCTTTGGGATCATGTACAGATATTGAGGTTGGCAAAGTGGTCCATGAGGGGGAGGTATTGGAGTCCTGTGTAGATGGCTGAGGTATCTTTTGCAGGAAACATTTAATTACTGGAACTTCAGTGTCCTCTCCATATTATGTCAATGATAATATGACAGCAGTTGGAAAGTCTATGAGTCCCCCTTCCTCTGCCCCCCTTTTATTTTGGCCAACTTTTACTCTTCTTTAGCCAGTAATTGGAAGACACATTTGTGACCCCTTGGAATATCTTCTAGTTTGTAGTTCAGAGACAAGTATATCATGAACATCATTAGCAGACCGAGAGTGGAATATACTAAAATTAGCCATACACAAAGGCTGCTTTTCCTTTTATCTCCTACTTCAAGCCAGTGAAACCCAGAGCTTGTGTGTCTGGCAGGGAAGTGAAATATTGCAACCCCACAATGGAAGGCTCTTCACGACCTGGTCTGTCTCTTTCCTAGGACCACAATTAGACTTGGGTCTGTGGTGCTCTGGCTTTGGGTTGCTTTCTTCTGCTTTTCTTTTTCCTTCCTCCCTCCCTCCCTCCCTCCCTTTCTTCTTCTTTTGTGTGAAGCATGGTCTCGAACCACTGTGCATGGCTGTCTCTTCTGCAGTTTGAGGCATCCTTCAGGGAAAAATTAAGAGTGGGAAACTCCTGTCTGAGGTGCTTACATGGCAGCTAAGGGGATGGTCAGGTCAAAGGATGGTAGCTTCAGAGCAAGAGAATAGTATGTGAAGGACCGCTGTACTCCAACTATCAGGATCAAGTCCAGTTGTTTACAGATGTCCATGAACTCTCATGGATATCTTCATATAAAGTGGCATTGTAAGAGGACACTAATTGCCTTAAAATCTAGGGAATTACGCCTGTTTTTTTTTTTTTTTTTTTATGTTCCACGATTTAATAGATAAATAGATATTTTTGATGTTTTCCCTCCCCTTACTGGAGAGACTTTGAAATATAGGAAGCCACTCTTTTATTTTTTTTTTTTTTCTTTCCAAATTTCATCTCTGGTCCACCAGCCCAAGTTTACTTGATTTACTTTCTGCTTATGGGGAGTCTGTAAGACACAGGGTATTTACCAGCGACTTTCTCAGGTCTCAGGTCTCAGGGAAGTCACTGTCTGAATTGGTTTAGGGGCCACAGTTCAGCATAATGATTGCTTGTTCCTTTTCCTCTCATGTCTTTGAAGCTAGCAAAGATTTACCCGAGATGCTTTCCTGAAGCAAGGGCTGGATAGGTCACTTAAGCTTGGGTCCTTCCTCCTTTCCACACAGTTCCCTCAAGCCCGTGACTTGGGGTTATTCCTTTGTCTGGTCTTTGTATTGCCTCTCGGCTTTCCCACACTGGCACTGACCACACTGTGCTAAGATGTCAAGAGACTTAGGTTGTTTTCCTCGTGTTCTTAGTCACGTGATTCATCATTCCATTGACACCAGGTAGATGAATGAATGGATATGGATACGTGCAATCCAGCACTCATCCAGCCAAGCTTCAGTGAAGCTGACTGCCCGACATCCATTTCCCCAGGACACCACAATGGGTGATCTGAGGTAAGACTTCAGCTACCCTTCCCCAGAATGGTAATGAGAAATTGTGCCTTTTCTGAGAACAAATAATCTAGTCCTGATGAATCTGTGCCTTATCTTTGTGACTCCCCAAAGCCTGATCTCAGGAGTTGGAATGCAGGCTTTTGAGGGAAAGTGTGGGTTGAAAATGGCAGAAAGGCAATGAATCCTCCCCCTATTCACAGCAAGGGCCAGATTTCAGGGCAGGGCTCTGCAGAAGGTGAACACCACCCCCTCAGGCACTGGTGGGCTGTCATCATCTAGGCATTTCTGAAGTGCCCTGCTAATCAACTGGAAAGTGATGGTGTGATGATCCCCACCTCAAGGGAACTCAGGAATATATATATATATATATTTGGAAAGTACACAGGGAGACAAAATTAGTGGGCAGAAGAACAGGTTGATACGAATCAGGGAGGGGAAATTACTTTGCACTGTGGTTTCTGAGCAGGTGATGGTCAACTGGCAGAAGGCCCAGGACGTGTCAGCTGCCTCAGAGTGATGTGCTTGCTGTAAATCCTGTGACGATTCTCACCCCCCTCCCCACCCCAATAGCATCCTGTTTTCCACTTCAGAAGCCTCTTGCCCAGCTTCATGTTTCTTGGCCAGGACCTGGGGGCTGCCTCCCCCATGCCCTAGGATACCTTATTCTTTTTTAAATATATCTTAGAGTAGCTGTGGGTGCATCTCATGGTGGGGCTTCTTTCTCACAGTTGTGAAGAGCCTCCTTTCGAGAGCTTGATAAATAGCTGCATTTGTTTGAATTAAATTGGCTTTTGTTGGTAAAGATAAAGAAGTAAAGTCCAACGATAGCTGTGCACTTTTAGCTCCCCAATGGGGAAGAGTCAGCGTATAACAGCAATTATATTTTTTGTTTTCTCACCATGTACCCCCAAGCCATTAATTGTCTCAGGCTCTCTCTCCTTTGCTTACCCTGTCCCCACCCCAGATTACCCTATCTTTATGCTGTTGTAACAGCCCCATGGTGTCAGCTGGTTTTGTCTCTTTTAGGCCACCCCCCCACCTTATCTCTTGACTCTCCTTATACTCAAAAATTGGAGCTCAGAGAAAGTAACAGTTTCCATAGCCTCACCTTCCTACCCTCTCAGAAGAAAGTGGTGACATCTCTATAGGCTGTCACTGGGAAGAGATATAGGGGCAGAACATGAATAAGGTTCATAAGAGCTGGTTTCCAGTTGCTAACATCCTGCTAGGGCAACTGGAAACCCTAGTGGTGCCCGTGCTGGGTTCTTGGACATAAGAGTGAGACCCTCCCAACACTTTTCTCCAGTCTTCCCTATTAAGTACAAACAGAAGAACATCAGTGAGGCAGGGCAGTTGGACAATAGCAGACACCTATTAGTAACCTACCATCATGCTATTTTATCAAGTCTTTCATTAAAGCCAAAAGGTAGGTACAATTGAAGTGTCGTAGTTACGAATGTGGAAATTGAACTCCATGGAAACTGTTACATGTTCAACACCCTCCAGTCATGTGATGCCCCAGAGTTCACATCTTGTTTCACAACAATAGTCTTAACTAATATTCACTTCCCAGTAGGTGCCCTTAAAGCTTCAGTGAGAGGTTTGCATTTTTGAGGCTCAGTAAACTTCCCTGTCACTGTTTATCAGAGTAATGGGCAAGAAAAGCTTCTTTTTTTTCTTGTTAATTTAGTCTAACAGAAAATAGTCTGCCTCTTACTTATAAACCATTTCTTAGAATTAAGACCATAGCTTTGAGTTGGGAAATAATGTGGCTTTGCAAGCTCAGGAAACAGTGACCAGAACAAAATTTGATAATTTTCACACCTTGTGAATTAGGGACCCAAGGGGGAATCCCCGAATATCTTTTCACTCTGCTAAATATTTCCATCAACATGATTTCTAATGGCTATATAAAGTTTGTCTTGACATAACTAGTGACATGAGAGCTGGAAAATAAAGTTATTGAAAGAAGAAAAAAATTTACAAAAGAGAAATTGGATGCTAGAGGTTTGGTAGTAGCTTTCATGGATTGAGGCATTTGCTTACGGTTGGCTCTGTTTGGAGGAAACACATACATTCTGGTTCCTTTTCCAGGTTGTGAGGGGTCTGCCTTCTTCCCAGACGTCTCCAATAAGGTCATCTATCTCAGCCATACTGTCTTAGAGGTCAAATATTCAGATTGGGGTCCTCAAAGATAGAGACACAGAAACCTCCTAATCTTATAACTTGGTTTCTCCTTTCATTAAGTGAAGGTGGAGGAAAACCTAAGAGCATCTCTACCTGGATAGCCTCATGAGAAGAATGTTCAGAACACCATCCTTTCTCTTGGCTATATTTGAAAGAAAAGCATTTACTGAAAGAAAACACGAGGGCAAGAGACATAAAAGGAGCCAAGAGAACATCTTTCCAAATAGGGTGAGTCTACAGACTGCAGTCCCTCTGAATTAACATTGACCAAGGGTAAGCGCTAGAGTCATGCCTATTGCACCTGACCAGCTATTTTCTCTTCTGTTCCTTTAAAGATTCCCATCAGGCAGGAGCTCCATTAGCAATATTTTATCTGGGTTAGTCTTTCGGACCGATGGTAAGGATGAAATCTTTCAGGAAAGAGGAAACAGCTACTGGGAAAGGAAACAGTATTATAAACTCAGTGACCAAACCTTAGCCCCGGGACTAAGTCTTCATCACCAAATTCTTAGCACCTAGCACAGCACTTATCATACAGTATCTGATGCTTGCTGCATATTTTGTGAATAAATAAAAGAAACATGTACCAAAGTACAACTGTGGGTACCCACTCTTACACTTCCTGTTTTAGAAGGATGTATGTATGGAATCGTCTCATTTCTGAGTTTGGTCCTGGGCTCTACTTAGATTTTTTGCTTTGTACATTAGGGATTTATTTCCCAACTTGTAATTTTGTTTTAGCCATCTAAGGAGAAGGAATGGCTAGAAAAAGATGGAGTGTAAATGAATAAGAAGGGATACAGAACAGTGATACTTCACCTATTCTGTCTGCCAGCAATGCTTTGTGCTTTGGGTGGGAGCCAATGAGCATTACTGGTAATTGTCAATTAACAGATGATCCCATTGGCCTTGGCTATGACTAATCTGTTACAATGGCTGTAAGTTCAGACTCACAGAATTCCAGGTATAGTAAGTGAACTGAATTCAACACATGTTTGCCTGTGCTGAATATGGAAATATGGAAAGTCCTTTGTCAAAACAAAGGTATCTTATGGTGACACATGCCTAGAAGAAATACGATTCATGAGCTTTGCTTTCTGTGGGGTAAGTCACATGAATGAGGGAGGAGATTATCTTTTTGATAAAACCCAGTTGATCCAATTTGTATCCTTCCTCTTTCAAGCTATGGGTATCATGGAGTCTTATATGCTGCCACAGAAATCTTATGTCAAGAAGAAAGGGAAATACTTGCAAATGACAGCATTTGGACTGCGCTCTCTGGGAAAGTAAATGGTAGAGACTCAGTGTGTGTTTTAACATGTTTTCTCCCCTGGCCTAGCATTAGTCTGTGATGCTTCCTCTTCAAGCTGTTAATAGTTCCAGCAATTAGTATTGATTCCAAAGAAGACTCAGGGCCCTGCTGAATACTAGACAGATCAGCCTCCAGGTCCAGCAAAAGGTGATCCCCAGGCATCCTTGGGTAGTGTAGGAAGCGTCCACCAGCTGTAACCTGACCTGTAGTGTCAGCTGGGGCCAGCAGGAGTCACTCCAGACTCTCTCTAAATCTATGGAGGGCAGTGTTGTGCAAGGCTCTTGAGCTCAGGCTTCAGAGCCAGCCTGACTACACAAGATACCTGATTTTCCATCTCCACTGTGAGGAGAGGTTATAGCATTTACCTCACTGGGTTGTAGTAAGGATGAAATAAATTAATATGTTAAAGTACATAGATGATGCTTGGCATATTTGGTAAGTGTTCAAAATGATCATGTTATATGTGTTTGTGCTTTGTGTGTGTATGTATTTTGTATGGATGGTTCAAGGCTGACCACTTGCAGAATTGAGTTCAGGTTTCATGTGTTGCCTTGAAGTAAATAACACAGCCTATTTCATCACAGAGTTCCCTCTTTCTAGGACGTTGTCCTTCCCAATCTATTCTAGGTTCGCCTTTTCTCTCTGACTAGTGTTTGCTCTTTATGTTTTGGTCTCGTGGAGTTCCAGGCTAATGACCGCTGATTTTGTGGAACCAGAACTAGATGGAGCCCAGTGAGTGAGTAATAGCTTACTCTCTATAGAAAGCATAAAGGTCCAACCCCCAAGCCCTGCATGTTCTTCCAGTTGTGGATGCTCCTGAAGTTCTGTCCTGGGGTAACTCTAACTCATTTCCTTAGCTTTATGTCTCAACTTGCTTCATTTCCTGTGTGATGCCAGGGACAGCCACATCCACGCACCTGCTGGAGTTAGTAATCCAAGAATGGTTCTCGCTTTCTTTCTATCTGATAAATGACCTAATCAACCTGATCTCTAGATCTTGAGCTCTGCTCTAGTTCCCACATGAATGGCTGTCAATATGCCAAGCCCAGGAAGAGGGACACTGTCCCCGGTATTGTCATTCCTATCCTCATTTTGTATCTGGATTAAACATGATCTGTCCTCCTCCAATTCATTGTCCAAATTGCTACCCAAGTAAGAGTTCTTTTATTGTTTTAGACAAACGTTTGATACATGGAAATTGTTTACATTCAAGTTGTGCTGTGTGATGATTCAATATGTAATCATTGTGGAATGATTGCTACAGCCATCACCACCCATGCTGTACCCTAGATTGTGAGAACTTATTCATCTTATAGCACAAGTTTGTATAAATGTATACAAAGACATAAGAGTCAAAGGCTTTCTGTCTTTTCATGTCAAGCTTGTTCACTTAGCATGGTGTCTTGTAGGCTCGTGTATATTGTTGCAAATGGCAGAATTACATTCTTTTCTTTTTACAGCTAAATAGTACTCTATAAGTAATATTCTTAGAATACATCTCTTATATGAGAATTGGGATTTTTTTTTTAAAGAGCACCAAAAGGAATGGGACACTTAGCTGTAAAATACAATGAACTATGTTCAGCACTAGTTTGTAAATGCCAAGACAAACAGAATAACAAGACAAGTCTCTAAAGAACTCAGCATGTGTAAAAGTTGTAGTATGAGGTTTCTGGCCCAGACTTTCAGGCCTAACCTCAAGGTTTAGGACCCACAGACCCGCAGTCTTGCATACCCACAGACCCGCAGACACACACAGAGGCTTACTATAGTTTTAGGCTGATCGACCTAAGGCCCAGGCATATAACTTGCTCTTTACCCTTAAACTAACCCATGACTCTTATCCTGTTTAGCCATGGGGCTCGGTACCTTTTCTTAGAGCAGCATCGTTGTCCTCTGCTTCTTCCAGCTTCTCTCTGGTGTTCTCTCTGGCATTCTGCTCTGTGCTTCCTGTTCTCAAGAGTTTTCTTAGTCTGGTAGCCCCGCCCACACTTCCTGCCTGCCTTTGGCCAATCAGCGCTTTTTATTAAACCAGTGGGTGGGACATAATCTCCCACAAAAAGTTATCAGTATAAAGATGGGATTTCACATGGATCTCTCTGATCAGAGGGTCCTGGACTTACCAGGTTTGTTACATGAGACATACACACCACACTCACCACACTTGGGTTCTGCCTCACTCACTGGGGTCGGGTATCAGATCTGCTCTTTCTCTCTTTTCTTGGCCTGGTGGATAGGAGAACTAGATGTTTGCCATCTCACATTTCCAGAGTTGCCTGAGAATGACTAGATTTTTTTTTTCCTTAGTGTGTTTTTCTCTCTTCCGTCTAGGTGACACACAGTATTATAGGTGTGTGTGTGTGTGTGTGTGTGTGTGTGTGTGTGTGTGTGTGTGTGTGTGTGTATTTGCCTGACTCATTTCCAATAAGTAGATCTACATGATGCTTTTGCTGTCAAGATTGGAAGCATACCCATGTCCATCTGGACCATTTCCAGTAGTCATTGGCAGGCGTTGACAGAAGATTCCAGGAACCTAGAAGAAGAAAGTGTGAAAGTTTCTTGTTATGAGGTGAAGCCTGAGGAACAGTCAAATTCTCCCTGACTATGCATACTAGCTGAGGGGAAGGGAAGGAGGTGGTTGAACTTGAAAGAAGGTACTCGTGTGAGGAGAACTTAAGTAAATACTTTTGAGCTGTGCAAAAAAAATGTGTGTGAATGCTCACAATGTTTCAAGAGTCATGGTGTCTATATAATTTATGCTAAGATTAAATGAGACAAAATGATTTCATTTCTATCTTATTTTTATGGTGATATAGATGGGGAAACATGGTATCAGTAACTATAACCACTTTCAGGTGAACCCCTTTGGTCTTCCAGTTTTATAGATGGAAATGAGACACAGAGGCTGGTTAATGTAACTGAGATACTCAGTCAAGTCTCCCTCATATACAACAGTGGTATTGATCAGAGTTTGTTAGGAGTAAGAGAGGTGAGTTGAAAGAGAGTAAAACAAAATGCCAATGGGTCTCCAGTATAATTGGAGATCTTATTGGTGATGTAATCCCAATTATATCAAATATTTATGTGGTATATTACGAGGATGCTCTTGGTATACCGGTTACGTTACTCATTTCTGCAACCAAATACTCATCAAGAAGTGAAGGGTGGTTTATTTTGGCTTGAGCCTTGAAAGGGTGGTGTCTGCCATGTCGAGTAGAGTGGTGACATTGTGAGAATGCTCAAACTGCATTTCAGTCTCCAAGTAAAAAGGATGAACGATGGTGTTCATCTCCTGCTCTCCTTTTTTACCCCTTAATTTGTATTCTTTGCAGGACCCTGCCACATGGTACGGTGACTTTCTCCTCAGTTGACCCTCTCTGTGATCCCTTTATGGACCAACCTAGAGCTGTCTCCTCTTGATGCTAAGTCCAGTCATACAGATAGTGTGAGTAATCTTTGTGCCCTACTCAGCAGCTACTAAAGTTGGAGTGGTGGTTTTTTTTTTTTTTTTTTGTTTTTTGTTTTTTTTTGTTTTTTTTTTTCCTGGTTAAGTATTTTTAATGAACTCTGTTTCAAAATGAGGATTGGGCTCAAAAAATAAGGTATTTTTTGATTTATTCTTTATATTATTCAAGTGTCTTTGAGCCTTTTGTTCACTTTATGTAAAAAAAAATCACATATGTAAAAATGAGAAAGTCATACTCATTGCTACAGGTTACTGGAGTATAAATCATGAGATAAGGTTGGAGAAAGTGAATTTTAGTAGGTGTATATATTTTTACGCTTATTTCTGTATCAAGTAACCGACAAAAAGCAAATTAAGGAAGGAAGGGTTTATTTTGGCTTATAGTTCAAGGGACTATAGCCCCTCATGGCAGGGGAGACATGGTGGCAGGAGGCAGCTGGTCACAGTCACAACCAGGAAGCCAGAAAGCTGAGTGGGGGTCTCATCTTGCTTTCTCTTTGTACAGGATGACGCCATCTCCATTCAAGTTGGTTCTTCATTCTTCACTTAAATGCTTATGGAAACATCCCCATAGATACACTCACAGGTGTGTTTCCATGGTGATTTTAAATACCACCAAGTTGATAATAAAGATGGGTTATTTCATAGAGCGATTGATGTGTTGCTTGCCATTTGTTAGAATGCTTGGGGTTTCACTCCCTCAGTGGAGACATCAGCATGGAGTCTGATGATGAACGAACCTTCTCTTGTTGAGAAATTAAATGGTCAAAAGGCTAAAAACAACCAAACAAAGCATACAAGCAACAATAACAACCAAAAACATCTATGTCTAGTAGCCTGTATTGTGAACACGCACTGCTCTCTTCTCTATATGCTTGCCATTATTCATACTTCCAAACTAATCGAGTCAAACAATTAAATAAAGCCAGGTCTTTTGTTACTCTCCTTGCCTTTTCTTAAAAGCTGCAGGAACTGTCTTCTGATGTCACTTTTTTTTTTTTATCAGTGCACAGTGGGGGCAGCTGGTCTACACTGAGCAGTGGAGGGAACAGGCTGGACTCCAGTTCTATCTGGACACAGGCAGAATGGCTTAAAGCTGTACATGGTTTCAACTAAGCATGCCGCATCACTGGATCTGTTTCTCCTCCCTAATTTTCAAAGAGACCCATCTGCTGAGTTTTAACAATGCTTTCAGTGCAAGCCAGTGAGGACAGGAAAATGATACAGGGTTAGGACTTAGGTATTATAGCATTACTCTTTTGGGCATTTATTTGTTTTTTTTTTTCTTAAAACTTTAAAAATTCCTTTAGAGAGCTAATATTTGGAGAGAGCATACTAGCACAGTGTACCCACAGGGGAAGTGAATCCTTTCTCCCCCAACTCTGAGAGTTATTCCCAAGAGTGAGTTATAGCTGCATGCACTCCCTCATATGCTCATGAAAATAAACCAAGTACCTTCCTATCCTTATCAGTTCTATTCTTTTTTCATATATAGACATAAATTTTTTGGGAGGTAGGAGGTATTGTGCTTAGTAAAGAACATCATTTTATATTTGTTTATTTGCATGTTAATGTGGCTGTCTTTTCTATCACATGCTTGATGCATTGGCAACCATAGACATTAAATTTCCTGCTGTCTCATATTCTGGATGAAATTTTGAATTGGAAAGAACAGACTCTTCTGACTGACTGGAAGCCAGGAATCTCTTTCTTTCCAAACCACCGACACAGTAGGATCTTAGGTAACCTTGAAAAGAAAACCCTTTGGTCCTATAACTTTTTTCTTTACCTTTGTGAAATCAGGGCAATGCTATATTCACATTTCTTTCCTAGGGAGATATGATTAATAGGGAGGATGCTTGAAAAGTACCTTGGCCACTTAGAGGAGATGTTCTGTTGTAAACAGTAATAGGAAACCCTATAAATTATGAGACCTCTGGTTATGTATTCTCTAGATACAAAATATTCATACTGTTATTTGTATTTTACAAATGAAATCTCTAGCACCATTGGGACTAAGTTGGACAGGTACTTTGTCATTCTGTGAAATTATCATATATAGTGTTTTGGGTTTTGTTCACAGTTAGTGAACATCCTTCCTAAAACTGGTTACAAAGTCTCATATTTCTCCTTACTTATCTGTCTTGAACTTGGTCATAAAGAAATTCTTCAAACTAATCTGGCCTGATAGTTAGACATAGGATTCTCTGAATTCTTTATGGGTCCTGCCCCAAATCCTGATGGAACAGTGTTTCACAAAGAGACCAAGTCTCTTATGCTAGCAGTCTATGTCACCAGGTCTATAAAAACCTCAAAGGACAAGGATGGCAGAGCTTCTGGACAGCTGAACAGGCAGCAGTTCCTGGAGGATGGTATTCCCAGAGAGGGCATTGCGGCTCAGTACCCTGACCCAGGCACATCACCGTATATATTGCTTCCTCTGTGCTCCTTGAAATGTCCTTTACAAGCAACTGGTAAATGTAAACTTATAAATGTCCTTAAAAAACAACTGGTTAAAAATGAGCATTTTCTCAGACTCTTTGAGTAGCTTGAGAAAAGTAATCCAGGAGAAGAAGTTATGAGAAACACAGGCAAACATCAATGAGGGCTTATAAATGGCATTCCAGGGTAGAGGCAGGCTTGGAACAGAGCCCTCAATCTGTGGGGTTTGATGCTACCTCCAGGTCAATGTGGTCAGAACTGGACCGAATTGAGGGAGGGCGGCAGTGGCTCTGTATTGCAGCACCAATGACTGGTTCCCAGCATTGCTTGTGCTTTGAGAGCATAATGTGCTTTTCCTTGGTGTCCATCTGCAGAAATCATGTTCTTGCCTTGTTTTAAAAACATCAACAAAAATCCTCAACAATTGGGCAATTTGGTATCATAATCAGAATTTCAAGAACATCAATATATGAAATATTTCAATGGCTTGAAAGGTATTATTTTATTAGGAAAAAAAATCAGTAAGACTTTTGAGTTGGCAATTCATAGCAGAAAATTACTGTAAACAACTAAATATCAGAATGTTTCCCAAGTTCCCTTTTTAGGATAGACATATGACTTTCATCACCAAAAGAAAGAACATTTTGTAGCAAAAACCACCTACTTAGCAGAAAAGAAAACATAACCATTGGTTAGTCAGAGCATGCCAGCATTTTGCTTTTGGGAAGGAGAGGAGAAGCCTGTACTGTTTGTGCTGAGGAGATATTATAGAGCATCTTTTCACTCTAGAAGGCTAGTCCTAGCGATTTAAATCTTCACTAGCCCTGGTATAATTCTGCGGAACAAGGAGCAACTGGCATGATGTTCCTGAGTCACTGTGATGTCAGAATCATCAGATCAGGAGTATGAAGACCTGAGAGACACTAGGCGAACCTCTGCTCTGCAGAGCAGGAAGTTTGGGGCCACACAATCCCTCACTAAAATTTAATTAATTTATTGCACCAAGTGTTTATTAGTTCAACAAATATTTATTGCAACCCACCATGTGTACTGAGTTACTCCTTTCTTGTAGATATTCTGAAAGGCTTGTCAGATGGAGGGAGCTCTAGCTCTCAGTAGGGAAAATTTCACAGCATATATTACAGTGCAGTAAAATGTATTCAAACACAGGACACAGAGGGAGCCCACTGCTCCTGGCATAGAACATAGTCTAGAAGATATTTTCTTAGAACTATCCACGGAGTAAAATCATCTATAATGCTATGTGATGTCAGGAAAAACAGATTTGGCCCATATAAGTTTTTAAAATGGCAGTTGACGCTCTCAAAGACTCACAATGCATACTCTTGTGTTAAAGAAACCCATTAGTAAAGTCCTGAGTTCAAAATGTTTTTCAAATTTACGTGAGTGAGAAAAATATCCTTTAACTTAACCTTTTCTCCTTCTTACTTTTTTCCCTTCTTCTCTTGTGGTAGAACATTTGTTTACTTCCCATATAACGGTCATGTGTCTGTAGGATACCACTTAGGAAATCAGAAGGCTCTAATAGCTATGATATTATATTCTCAAAAGATCCAGCTAATAGAGTTTTACTGTAATGCCAAAGAATGATTGGAATAAACGTCCCAGAAGTAATAAATGCATAGCAATCACATATGGAGAAAGTTGAAGCAATAATGAATATAATTGGAGGAAATTTGATTATTAACCAGAAATGAAGTAACTCGAGATGTAATGTAACAGATAGTTGCTTCCTGCTTTGCCTTCATGAATCTGATGCCTGGCATAAGAAGTAATCCAGAAGTAGTAAGGTTTTATAGGCAAAATATTTAGTAAAAATCTCCAAGATGCCAATAAATACACGATGAGCTCACGTCTGAATGTAAAGCTCACGTCTTTATTCTGGTGGCAAGTAGAGTGGGGAGCGATGTAGCGCTTCCTTCTCCTCACAGTTCTCCAGCATCAGGGTTATAAAACATCTCCTGGACAAGTCAAGTGACAGGAATTCTTAAAGAAATCTCATTTTTCCCAGAATTATTGCAAAGCAACATATTTTTGCATATGATTTTACTGAATTTATTTTATTTCCTTTTGCTTAGCATAACACACACACACACACACACACACACACACACACACACACACACACACACACACACACCCTTCCCCATACAACCTTGCTAACATTTCTGCATTGCAGAAATTGTCTAAGTTTAATCTGGAAATCACACTGGGGATAAGTTAAATGAAATATGTGTTGTCAGATAAGGATCAATCAGGAAACTAGATAATATTATTGGTTGGATTCTTCTTGCATTTCTCTACTTATTTTTAGTCCTTCATAGTTGTAGACAATAATTCTAGGTAGCTAATAAAATCTAATAACTAATAATAGATAGTTCAACAAAGTACTCTTGCAATAAACCCTATTTCATGTTCAAATTTTTATCTATCATCTGTCTACATCTATTTCTTTAGATAGTGTCTTACATAGCTCACACTGGCTTCAGACTTGCTACATACCAAAAATGACCTTGAAATCTTAACCCTCCTTCCTCCCCTTTCCAACTGCTCAGATAAGTCTGCATCATTATACCTGGCTTCCTTCTTAAGTTAATGCTGCTATAACCCTCTTCTTCTATGCTTTTATACTGTCTCATATTTTATTATGATATCTGTCTTTCAATTATCTCTTACAGTAAACCTTACTGGTCTTGATGTTCATGTTTATGACAGTACTTACCATGCCATACTGAAGTTATCTGTTTGTCTGTAACCCTCTCTATACAGTGAAAACTTAGGAGTGTTTTGTGATAAATCTTTTTCTTGGGAGATGCAACCCACACATTTACTCACCCCAGATAGAGAAGCCATGACATACCAGAATATAGATAACACCAAAGTCCAACTTGGTGAATCAGTGAGCTTTATTAGGGTTACAGGAATTGGATAAAGGGTTACTTACAGGAACAGAAATGACTCAAAGCAACTGAATCACTGATTCCCACCCTAGCATGAGTGACGGCTCAGAAATCTGGGAATCTGGAGCATCCTTCACAGCCTGCAGAAAGCTCAACAGGTTGGAGTGTCCTTCCCAGGTGCCTCAGTTGGTCTAAACCTCTTCCAGGCAGCTCATCTGGTTTCTCCTTCCAGGTAGCTGGGTTACTCTCAGAGTCGTCTTAGTTTGGTTTATCTGAGAGTCTTCTTTGTGGCCTGGCTATTTTCCATCTGATAGGAATGCTCAACTTTTATTGTTTACTCTGTCGAGGAGGAGCCTAATGAATCTGGTCAATTTCAGGTATTTCCTAAAGCTATTTTGAGTTGTTTATCTTCATGCTTAAGAAAATTCCTAAAGGAGGTAATGTTTCAATTGCAGAGGAAACAGTTATGCAATAGGAGTTATGACTGTAGAATTCCCAAATAGCTATCACAGTAGACAGTTAATAAATACATCATACACCATCCATGTTGAATCAATATCTAGAATTATTGAAGTTTTTACACCTCTTCGTATGCATAACTTACTAGTCTATGTCTGCCTTCTTGATGTAGTACAAATTATTTGAGACTTAAATAACTTGCTCATGGAATCAAAGACAGAGTTTCTGGATTTCAAGAAGACTAAAGTGCCCTTTTCTTTCCACAAGCCGTGCACATGAACTTCTTCAACCCAGGACTAGATGCCATTTCACCCATCTTCCTTTCTGGAATGTCTCAAGTGACCCTTGTTCTTAAGGCTGGCATCTTCTTAATATTCAAGTGCCTCAGGTCTTCAGAAGACAGATGCGCTTATGTTGCACATGGACCAGCTATACTGTTTCTTTGGGCTAACTTACTGTCCCTGACAGCAAACTAAGAGTTACTAAGTGGGTTTGGTTTTAACAATCTCCAGTTTCTGTATCCTCCTTGTTATCTGTCTGCTGGGAGTTAACATTAATCTTATTTTACATCTTTATATATATTTTAAATATTTGATATAATATCTTTACATCATGTGTGTACTTGGATTAGTTTGCTCCTCAGGTCCACTTTTTTTTCCCACTGAAACAGCATATTACTGGCCTGGAGACTGCCAAGAATCTTGGGCTGTTTGGCCAGTGATGCTCAGAGAGACACCTGTTTCTGCCTTCCCAGTACTGAGAATACAAGTCTCTCCCACCACACCCAGCTTCTTATAGATGTAGGGATCAAATGCAAGTCCTCTAATTTGAAAGAGAAGCAGTTTGTGTTGGGGCATCTCCCCGGCCACCTTGATGTCTTTTTAAAGAGCAGTGCTCTAACATCACTTTATTTGTCTTTGGCTTACTTGAATAATTTGAGGACATTTCTATGCGTTCTGGGCTGTGGTACTATTCCTAAGATAAAGTGGTTGTGATCTTATAGAAACGTCTGAACTTCGGGTTCCCAAGGTAGTAGTCAGCAAAGATAATCTGTTCCCTGTTTTGGGGTTGTTGGTCACCAGTACACCCAGTGCCCCCCATCAGCCTTTCCAGTACTTTCAGACAGAGGATGGTCATTGTTTTCACCCCAGAACAAGAATGCATGCAGCTCCTTCTATCCCAGTAGTTGCTTTTCTCTTTAAGGAAGGCCTGTCTCTTTTTTTTTAAATCTGTATTATTTATTGCTTTCTTTCTAAAAGCATGAAAACCAAGATGCTACTTTCAGGCTCAAAGCAAATGAAGCACACTACCATGGAGGAGCCTCACACAGAACGCTAGTCTCATCCTCAAACCACACATTTTATTATCATCTTAAATCATTTTTCCAGGTCTCAATTCTTTCAACCATTTAAAGAATTTTTTTGTAAACTTGAAGGAACAAGGAACTTAGCAGAGATGATGTTCCTTCCTTTTGATATTTATTCATTCCCTTGGTGACAGATTATCCTGGAACTGATCTGTCATTATGAAATCAGTGAAGGGGAAGCAATCTAGAAGAACACTCAAGGTGGCCATTTACAAAAATACCCTTGGAAAGTTATGTTCAAATAGTTCTAAAATATAGGTCAGATCAGTTGCATGAACACCTAAGACAGCACTTTCAGGCACTAAATGCTGCTCATAAAATATTAAGAGGCATTTAAAGTGGTTTTAAGGCTTAGTACAAATAAAAAAATGGAAAAATAATCCAAATGGTAACATAAATCTAATTTCTATATTTAGTGCTGAAAAAAAATCACAGAAATCCCTTGGCCAATGATTGTGGAAAATTTAGGTTTGGGGTCATAAATTTTGTAGTTTCTGTAGTGCTCAGTTGTTCAAATCAGGTCAAGAACTTTCTGGAAAGAAAACTGGAGGGAAAATGATATTATGACTGTTTGGTCATAGTAAAGGGTAGTTTAAGATATTTATATGTTAATCAGGTTCTTTCTTTGATCTTGTTTAATGGGTAGGGAAGTTCATTTGGTCATTTGTCAAATGAAGTCAATTAGGTTGTATGATTTTGACATTTTTAATTAAAAAATAAAATACATCATTTCTCCATTCCTTCCCTCTCCTATTTCCAAACCCTCCTTTCTACCGTGATTTTTGTCTTCTTTGTGTTTCTTTGATGACCAGGAAAAGAGATTCAAAATGTAGGGATAATACATGGATCTCCTTGGATCAGGAATTATAATTGTTTAAACTGTTATGTAATTTAAGATATTAGTAGGGAAGGCAGGATAGTTCAATGCCAACTTTAAAAGAAATGCATTTTCAAGTTTGTAGTATGTTAATAATTACTACTTACAAATTAATTCTATTCATTAAAGAAGTTTCCTTAAAGACTCTTAGAACATTACACTTCCAGCCTCATACTCTCACGTGTGTGAGCAAATAACTAGTGTGTCTTTCAGAGAGCATTTGCCATTCAGACTGTTTATAACCAGGTGGATCTTTTCTTCATTTAGTGCCTTTTGGAGACTGGAGTCTGGAAACAGCTCTGTTCATGAAAGTCACACACTAAATTACTTTGGGCTCCACAATTTCCAAGAGAATTAAACATTCACAGAAAAAAAAAAAAAGTTAACATCATCACTGTCCCAGTCTCTTCATTTCCCACAGCTCCGGGAAGGGGAGACAATTTATCTTCTCTTTTGTCTGCTCTGTTTTATGTCAAGTACTGTGTGAGTGGTGTTAGAGTTGAATATGCCGTGTTCCCAACAGGTTGATGTACATCAGCACAGCTCAGTCCTCAGTGGTGTGCGGGGGAGGTGGAGACTTCAGGACATGGGATGCCCTTGGGAAGTGTCTTTGGGGTTGTGTCTTGTTCTGGCTCATCCCTGCAGCTACATCCTTTCCATGTCTTTGCCTCTATGATATAATTGCCTCATTATGGGCCCAGCCAGAATCAGTAGTTAAGGACTATGGACTGCAGGTTCTGAAGCTGTGAGCAAATCTGTATTTCCTCCGATCAGTTGACTATGTTAGGCATTTTGTCACAGTGTGGCAAGAAAAGTAATTCATACACCTAGTGACAATTTCTTCTTTTATCACGTTCTTCAACAATAAATCTCTACACTTTTATAATTGACTTGAAAAAGGAAGGAAAACCACACAGGAACTGCTGTTAGAAGTCTATATTTATTATTTTTGCTATGCCTTCTTGAAAAACAGTTCAGATTGTGTCTTGGTTTAGGCAAAATTAAGTTTTTCATATTTCTGGGAAAGGTGATTTCAGAAGCCCCAGGGTGGTCCTGATCCAGAAAGACCATTTTCTCAGCATTTCTGGTACGGATCCCTTGATAATTTCATTGGTCGTGTATTGGCCATAAATCCTTATCATCCTGCTACAAACCTTATTGTAGAAGAATCTAACCTCATAGGCCACATGTCTTTGCATCCAGTTAAGAAAAACGCTTTACTTCCCAAACTTCAGATTATAGTAAGAGAAATTATTAGACTTCTGCCCTGGCAAAAGTGAGCAGATTTGCAGGGCTGGATTATCGCTCAGTTCATTCCTTAGAGGAAACTGATACGGACCTAAGTAGGGCAATGCCAGCATGCATTCTCCATCCTCTCTTTTACTTGGCTTTCTACATAGAACTTACTACTGCTTGACAAAGCACAAGTCTGCCTGCGCTCCCTAAAGTCCTTTGCTGCTTTTCTCCTCTTTGCTGAGACTTGAGGACAGAAAAGCCTTGACTTCATTGCTCAACCCCTGCTGACCGAAACAGTAGATGACACAGTAAGTGTTTCTTGAACACATAAATGGATGCTGTAGGTTGTATAAGGCCAGGGAACCATACAGTTTTTATTAAATGAAATGAAATAAAGAGAATTCTGATAGGAGAGCCTCATGGAAAGACTTGTTCTGGCTTCTTGCCTACATTTTAAGAATAAATGAGAAATTTTCTACAAGCAGGCCTAAAATGACATTCTTTTTTACAAGTATAATATTTTCATATAATATATCCTGGTTACAGTTTTTCCTCCCTCCACTCCTCCAAGTTCCTTCCCACATCCCCTTCCATCCAATCACCTCTTTTTTTGTCTCTCATTAGAAAGCAAATATGTTTCTAAGAGGTAATAATAAAGTAAGATGGAATAGCCCTCACCATGTCTGAGCCTCTGCAATGGTTTGTCGTCAGAACTGTTCCAGTTTCCTGATCAAGAATAAGCATATAACACGGGAGTCAATAATCCGAAGGCCCGCAACTCTTTCTGCTACAAAGGGTTAATTCATTCAAGACTGTGGGAGTGGAGCCCGCAGCTGATGGCAAAGGGGTTGTGTTCGTGAAACACAGATTTGATCAGTGAAAACTAGCCACTTCTTACTGAGGACCACCATCAACAAGAATGCACAGGTCACCCTCAGCAGCATCAGGCACATGATCTGATCTGCACATGAAGGACATCCTCAAGTCCTTCATCTGGCAAAGCCAGAGGCCTGTGATGGTGAAAAAGGACACAGACCAGTCCCATCAAGAGCTTCAGAGCCCAAACCCCAGAAGCAATATAGTCTGCTGACTTCCTTAACTGTCAATATATGTGTATACACACACACACACACACATACACACACACGCACACGCACACACACACGCACACAATATTGAGATAAAACAAAACACAATGGAAAAATAAGTGTGAAAAAAGAGCTTAAGAAAATGTGAAAGGAACAGAAAACAGGCTAAGAGACCCACTAGTTTACTCAGGAATCCCATAAAACCATAAAACTAGAAGCCACAATATATATGCAAAAGACCTGTAGGATAAAAAGAGAGGAAAAAAATGAGTAAAAAAATAAAGGTAAAAATAATAAAGATAAAATTAACAAAAGAAAAAGAAAGGTCAAGCCCTGACGCAAACTTATGAGACCAAAAACCTCCAAAGATGCCTTTGAGCTCATTTTCTGTTGGCCATCTACTGCTGGGCATGTGGCCTACCCTTAAGAGCAGAGTCTTCATCCTGGCTCATGTTCTTAGTACCAGATGGTACTCACTCTGCAAGCCACCAAAGGAGGAAGGTAAACACCAGTCCACATACAAACCCTTCCATCTACAGTGGTGTCTTGTCTACAAGATATGCTAATGAAATAGTGGTTCAGAGCTCATAGAATTGTCAGCTACCAATAACTGGTTTGACTTAAGCCCCACTCTGAGAAATGGAATCCATACTTGACACAGCTTAGATAGCCAAGAACCTGAGACTAGATAGCTTAAGGACTTAGGGGAAAATCAAAACTGCCATTCTACTAAAGGAACACAGCAATAAAATGATTCCTACTTACAATCTTCCATGCTCATAATTCAGTGCTTTGCTCAACAATCATCAGAGAAACTTTTTCCTGCAGCAGATGGGAACAAACACAGAGACCCACAGCCAGACATTATGCAGAGAGTGAGAGATATTGGAACACTCATCTGTGGAAAAGGAGGCAGAAAGAGTGTAAGAGCCAGAGGGGATGGGGGACCCCAACAAGGCTTTCTAAACACAACAGGATCGATGCATGTATGAAATTACAGAAACTGATGCACATGCACAGAGCCTGCATGGGTCTGCATCAGATGCAGTCCTAGAGTGGAAAGGAGCAGTGGACACATGGCCCTAACCCAGAAGCCATCTGCAATTGATAACCACTTGTAGATGAAAAGTTTCTCTAAGAAAGTCTCACTAGGAAACAAACTACCTTTCAAGGGCCATTCTTACCTGATAATAGCTGGCTGTAACCTTGGCAACATTGCCACACAATTGGCCAATGATGTGACTGCATATTAGGAGGGTATTCCACAAGACTGTCATGAACTTAGTCTTGTCAGCAACTGTTACCAGTGAAACCCGTCACTCAAACATTCATGGTGATGCTGCACTGGTATTCATATTGATGTAACACAGGTAATTATTGTGACATATGCAATGCTTCATTTTGGATCACACACTTTCATCATTAGTTTCTACTGTGCTTCTGTTTACTGAGAAATTAGTTTAGCCTAACATAGTATCCTATGGTATGCCTTTTATCCCTGAATACATGATCCCTGCATAGTGAATGGTCTATCAACAATATGCTTAGAGATATGTAAGCTACAAAACAAGTTGTGGTTTAGAGGGGAATGTGGGAGGCTCCTTTAAGCTGAGTACAGGTTGTGAATCTGAAGCCCTTTAGAAGAATGCTCCCCAGCCCCTACTGGCTCCCATCCTTCACCATAAGCCTGTAGTACACTGTTCCTCCCAAACTAAGCTGGGTCACTCAGTGACTCTATGTCCTGAAGTCACATTTCTTCACTCTGAGAGAGGTCATGGGACTGGATTCTTTTCTTTATTTTCATGGAGTCAGCATATTGTGGGGATATTTTCAAATATAATAAAAACAGTCAGAGATATCAGAGGACAGACCCACCTCTTCCAGTCTTTGTCTTTTTGAGTCAGAGTTTTCTGTGTAACAGTCCTGGCTGTCCTGGAACTTACTTTGAAGACCACGCTGGCTTTGAACTCACAGAGATTCTCTTGCCTCTGCTTCCCAAGAGCTGGGACTAACAGTGTGAGCCATAGCTCTGTCAGTCTATGCCTGCCTGCCTTAAATACTTTCTTTTCTCAGTTAAGACGTGGCCCCACCACTGCCTGCCTGGAAGCCTGGAACTCCTTCTGTAAGCTAAAATGACCTCAAACTCATATTGGATTAAGGGGGTAGGTCGCTACTCCCGGGATATTACCTGTGCTGGGATTAAAGGTGTGAGTTACCATTGTCTGATCCTCCTAGACTGACTGTGGGTAGATTCCTCTGACATCTCCGGCTGTTTTTATTATTGAAAATATCCCCCACAGCATTTACTTGTTATTTATGAACTTTAAAGAATTATGTAATGTTAACAGTTAAATGCAGACATCATTACACCAGAGTAGTCTCCCCTTTCTGTATGGGGAGTCTCATGGGTTGGTAAAGGAGGTGATGAGGAAGGCTGATGGGTTCTTAGCTCCCTGAGAGTTCTTTACAAGTCAAAGTCTCTTCAGGAATTTTCCAGTGATATAGTATTAATAAATTTAGGTGTTGTAGAAAGACCAAGAAAACGCAGGGGAGAGCACAGTAGAAGTGTAGGTAGAGATCACGCAGAGAAGGGTTGGGGCTGTAGCTCATAGTAAAGAACTTGCCTATTGTGAGTAAGGGCTTGGGTTTTAGGCTCAGCACAGCAGAGAGGGAGGAAGGAGGGGGAGAGGAAGGGGGTGAGGGAAAGAGGGAGGGAGACATACACAGAGAGGCAGAGATGGGAAACAGAGAGAGGAAAGGGAGGGGAGAGAGAGAGAGAGAGAGAGAGAGAGAGAGAGAGAGAGAGAGAGAGAGAGAGAGAGAGAGAGAGAGAGAGAGAGAGAGAGAGAGAGAGAGAGAGAACAGGTAAGTTACTGTTTAAGCTCAGGCTTGCCTCAGCCACAGAGGAATGCAGTGTTTGACTTCACCTGTCACGAGATCCAGCTGTCTCAGCAGGCCTATGGCTCATGTGTTTGTTGAACAGTCCAGTTGCTATTTTTAGTTGATATCACACAGACACGGACTCTCTTTGCAGACATCATTCAGCTCTGCCACTGGCCTGTGCCGGTGGAGCCAGTATGGCAGGCTCAGTTCTGAGGAGCTGGCATTACGCCAAGAACATGGATTCTTTTTCCATAAGCAGTGCCCTCCAGCCTCCTCGTTTCCTTCATCATCTTGTACTATTTTTTAATATATCGTTGTTTCAGGAGTAAATAACCAGAGGAGAAGCCAGGGAAAGCTAGTATGGTCTGAAGGCTGGCCATTAGCTTCTAATTCACTCCAATTCAAAATTGTTGCTTTAGAGAGCAAGCATCTTTGGGAAGTGCTGAGTTAGAAGTTTGTGATGCTGCCTTTCCCTGGCTTGTCCATGTTGTCTAAATGGGGGAGCTGTCAGTGATTTTTTTTTCCCGACAAAATTTTCTTTATTGGAAGGCTAACAGACGAAGTATACATCACATTGTATACTGAAGCCCTCCAGGTGGTTTACCAGTTCCCCACAGGATGTTATGAATGCTTTAATTACATGTTCCATACCTGGGGGAATATTTTCAAATATAATAAAAACAGTCAGAGATATCAGAGGGCAGACCCACCTCTTCCAGTCTTTGTTTTTTTGTGTTTGTTTGTTTGTTTTTTGTTTTTGTTTTGTTTTGTTTTTTCAAGACAGCATTTTCTGTGTAACAGTCCTGGCTGTCCTGGAACTTGCTTTGAAGACAAGGTTGGCTTTGAACTCACAGAGATTCTCTTGCCTCTGCTTCCCAAGTGCTGGAACAGTGTGAACCATGGCTTCTTCTGTCTGCTTTGCCTTTCTATATCTGTCTTAAATACTTTCTTTGCTCAGTTAAGACACCACAATTGCCTGTCTGGGAGCCTGGAACTCCTGTAAACTAAGATGACCTCAAACTCAGATTGGATTAAGGGCGTATGTAGGTCACCACTTCCAGGATATTCCCTTTGCTGGGATTAAAGGTGTGAGTTACCCCTGTGTGATCCCCCTAGACTGACTGCAGGTGGATCCCTCTGATATCTCTGACTTTTTTTTTATTATATTTGAAAATATCCCCACACAAACCCAGGCTACTAAGCTCCAGTGCATCTTTATGATCTCAGACATGTTTATGTGGGTGTCTCTCCACAGATGCCCCTGTCCTTCTGCCTTTGTACCTCTGCTCTGTCATTCCCCCAGTTTGGACTGTTCTTCCTTTGTCTTTCTCCCTCTTGGGCGCTTCTTAAGGCTGCTTTACACAGCATTTCCTCTGCAGGTTCTCTTTGCCTCCCTGACCTACTACTGATTTGCTTTAACCATCTCTTTTTAAGGAACTCTCGGCTTTGTTTCAGGATTTATTACCTTGTCTCAAGTGTTGGTTTCTGTGTTTACTGAAGGAAGGTCTGCTAGTCTCTTCCTTTCTCCTTCTTGTTCCATATCTAGTGCAGGGGCATGCATGTATTACATCCCTAGCAAGCTTTATGTAAGTAGCAAGTTTAGCTAAAAAGAATGAGAAATTACAGAAATTCATCTGAATTGCTAGAAAATGTCCCACTGTATGTATGCATTTATGATGTATATACATGCATGTATATATGTGTGATATAATCCTGACAGAAAGTAAAAACTAGGTGCTAAGTTTGAAGCAAGACATAGTAAGACTCTGTTTCAACATCTCCTCCCCTGGAAGGCCTCTGTTGATTATTTGTTAATACCATAGCCTTAGTTTATCACATCACTAATATTTTTAAGATTTCACAATTCACAGGTTTTTCTGTATGTGATAACATTTATTACCTATAAGAACCTCTGGAGCCCCACATAGTGCTATGCAATGCTGGCATTAACCATTTAGCTTTATCAGGGACTTCATGAATTAAGAATCTCTAGCAAGGGGACTAGAAAGATAGATGGCTTTGTAGTTAAGAGCACTGGCAGCTCCTCTAGAGGACCTCAGTTTAAATCCTACTACTCACAGAACAGGTAATAACTCCATCCTCTGGCCTCTGTGGGCACTGCAGGCATGTGATACACAAACATACATGCAGACAAAGCACACATCCATGTAAAATAAGGAGAAAGAAGTCTTCAAAACAGAGTCTCTAACAACAGTGACCTAACTTTACTCAACAGATCCCACTTCAGAGATCATTAGGAGTGTCTTCTGATTTTCTAAACGTTTGGAGATTCCTGGGTTTGGTGTTTCCTGCAATGACTGACAAAACCAAGGGAAGTGCCATAATTATGGTTAGTTATAGCTAAAGTATATCAGGACCTGACAACGAACTGACAAAATTTGGGTTGGGATCAAGACATAAAGCTTCCAGTGTCCCCTCTTCATGGAGTCAGAGAGCATTTATCATGAAGCTCACCTGAGCCTCACAGTGTAGGGTTTTTACTGAGGTTTCACTAGATGGGCATGGCTGATTTACTCATTGGCCACATAACTGAACTTGATTTCTACAGTCCATAAGTTCAAAATGATAACATTAGTTCAAAGTTAATCACATGGCTGGCCTTTCGGGTACCCACACTCCCTTCCTGAGGCATCTTCTCAGCATGGGCTTGGGTGTGGTTCAGGGGTCCCCTGATTAGGAAAGCTTGAGCTTCAGGCAATTCTAAGAGTTCATAAGGCTCTTTTCCAGCAACCAATGGCAAAAGACAAGGCAAATTGTTTATTAAACAATAGTGAGAAATAAAAGTATTATTAGTAATAACAATAATGAGGATAGTGAAAGTATTATCCTACCCTGATTCTGTAGGTGACACTAGGGTGGCAAAGTGAGTTGTGTAAGTCACATGGCTGTATAGTGTGACTATAGTCCAGCCTCTGGACCTCTGATCTCAAGTTTCTATTTCTTTCCAATGTTCCTCGACAGGTAATTTCTTGTCATCACTGTCATTATAATCGTCAAATGTCTCTTGGTAGCTATAGTAGAGGCTACATGTGACTCCATGAACTATTACTGTTCTCAATGGCTATCAAGTACTCCTTCTGGGGGAAGAGCTCAATAATACTCTGAGTATGGAATTAGCAGTCCAATGACCAGGATGCCCATTCTGTGATAGACACTCACAGCTTTACAGACTTTGATGGTGAGCTGCAAGCTAGTGATGGTGCATTTGTTGAACTCTGGAGAAGAGTAGAGCATAAGGGGCATAAATATCCAACTTAAGTGGTATTTTTGATAGTAAGAAAATTTGCACTTATAATCAGAGCATTTTTTAGAAGTTGTTTATGTAGATATCACTTCATCATATAATTTACCCATTTTATCTGTCCATATGTGTTTCTGGTTACTTGCCTATCATACACTGAAAAGCTCCAGGAGTTTCACTGACTGGGTTGGTTATGGCCTGTTTCCTATAGTGAGAATCATATAGGTAAAGTTCAAGGTCCTTGGCATGGCTGAAAGTTGAGTGAATATTTTTCCTAATGTTGCTTCTTTTATCTTTTTCTTTATTTGTGTGTATGTGTGTACATATCTATATGTCCATACATGTGAATGTGTATACTTGAATGTGTGAAGGCCCGAGAGTGTTTTCCTCAATAACTCTATTTTAAAATGATCTCTTACTGAATCTGAAGCTCACTGATTTGGCTGGACTGGTCGGTCAACAAGCCTGGTGATTCTCCTGTCTTTGTCTTTCCCAGTGTTGGGATTATAGGTACATGCTGCCACACCCTGTCTTTTGCTTTTATGTGGTGTTCCAGTTGTCTTTCTGATGCTGTGATAAAACACTGACCAAAAATAGCTTGGGAGAGACACTTCCAGGTCACCTGAAGCATAAACCATGGAAGAACACTGCTTAGTGCCTTTCTGTCTTCTGCTCAGCTTCCTTTCCTCTACAGTCCTGGACCGCTTGCCTAGGGATGATACCACCCACAGTGGACTGGGCTCTCCTATAACAACTAGCAATTGAGAAAATACCTCACAGACCTGTCCACAGGTCAGTTTGATTGAGGTAATTCTTAAACTAAGGTTTCCTCTTCCCAGATGACTCTGGGCTGTGTCAAGATGACAATAAAAATTATCCAGGACATTTTTAGGTCATGGGGATTAAAATTCATTCTTATGTTTGCATTAGCAGCAATTTACTGACTGATCCATCTTTTCAGACCCCGACTTTCCTGTTCCCCTTCTTTTCTACTTTTCAGATTAGAAAAAAAAAAAAACAAAACCAAAAACCAAACCCCAAAATGAAACCAACCCTTCCCCCACAAAACTCTTCTTTTTGTAAATGGAGACATTGTCCTTTTTTTAAAGAACACTTTCCATATGTCAGGCACAATTCTATTGGGTATCTCCAGTAGTACACATAATCCTTAATATTATATATACACTGCACATTCTGTTAGAAGAAAATCAGGTTCTATTTGCTTATAGAACTTCTCTACTGGACAGCGGTGGCACACACCTTTAATCCCAGTACTTTGTGGGGTGGGCAGGCAAAGGGAGGCAGATTTCTGTGAGTTTGAGGCCGGCCTGGTCTATAGAGTGAATCCCAGGACACACTTCAAAGCCATGCAGAAAAACCCTGTCTCAAAAACTCAAACAAGCAAAAAACCCCCAAAAAACCAAAAACCAAACCACACACTTTTCAGAGTCTCTCAGCCAGCAAGACCAGGCCTCAAACCCTGGCAAGCAGATAACCTGCCCACATGTTCTTTATCACCTCACTAAGCTGTCTTATTAAAATGGACATCGGCTTTGAAAGTTAGGTTAAGCTTCTGGCTTTGTTTCTTAGGGCTCACATGATCTTAATGAAGTATAAACTGTGTTTCCATTTATTGTCTTTTAAGCAGGGTAGGCAAATCCTTCCAGAACATCCTTTTAAAAGGATGGAATGAGATAGGTGTGTATTGTAGTGTGCTGGCTGCTCATTCTCTCTTTCCCAAAAACCAGGAGAAGAGAGAACATTGGAAGGCTGACCGCTATCCCGGTGAAGTCCATCTTTAGCTTTGGGAGTGTCATTTGGTTATTATCTTCCAGACAGTAACCCCAGCAGAAGTGACCTTCTCAAATGTACCCAGCAATAACTGACCCCGGCTCCTTACCACAGAACCACAGCTGTACCCAAGTCTCTTCAGAGAAAGAGCTGGCGTTTTCCACCCTGCAAACCAGTTCAAGA
The DNA here is from genome assembly GCA_033318265.1 of Phyllotis vaccarum. Lineage (NCBI taxonomy): Eukaryota > Metazoa > Chordata > Mammalia > Rodentia > Cricetidae > Phyllotis > Phyllotis vaccarum. The sequence continues at coordinate 28,851,628 of JARWLC010000017.1, forward strand.
CAGTGTGCTGCTGAAGCCCTGTGTGGTGAGCACAGCAGTAATCTCAGTACTTGGGAGGCAGGGGCAGGTGGATCTCTGAATTTGAGGCCATCCTGGTCTACAGAAGGAGTTCCATGACATCCAGGGCTACACAGAGAAACTCTGTCTCAAAAAAAAGAGGGGAGGGGAGAAGAGGGAGAGGGGAAGAGAGAGAGGGAGGGGGAGGGGGGAGAGAGAGCACTTCAGTGCCTGGAAAATTCAATGTGTTAAATCATAGTACCTTCTCACTCCCTTCAGCCATTTCCCTTTCTGTTTGAGCTGTGACACCTTCAGCATCACAGGGTAGTGACCTGGGTGTTTTCAGCTGGAAGGCCGAGCATAGACCAAGGCGAGGCACAGTCATCTCTACCCAGCTGGTGTGGCACTGCTCAGCACAGTGAGTGGTACTCACAGGACCTACGCTGGAGGCTTACTTCTCTGGGTTTTACAACTTCTTAAGGAAATTCCACAAAGATTTATTTTACTCAGCTCTAAAGGCCATTTCAAGTTCTAGGGTGTCTCTGTGGAGTTTCCTTGTTCTCTAGCACAAATGATCTTCAGACCGTCTGACTGACTCTACTTTGTGCTGCCTGATTTCCAGCTTTTTGTCTGACTGTTAGGTTCCGTCAGGAGTTTTGTAGAGCACAGCTGTTGCCTTCTTCCTTCTTTGCTGAAGACCAAGGTCTTTAATTGGTACTTGGCTGGTTAATGTTTGATAGGTAACTATTGTGGGGAATGTGCACGTCTGACTGCCATTTTGCCTTCTTATGCTTAGTGTTGCTCTAGAACTTTCTGTTTATTTCAGAGACACTTCACTAGGTGCTTACAGTGGTGTTCATCCCACTGGACTATTTGACTTTCTTCCATATACCAAACATGAAGAAAATCTAGCAGAAGGAACACAATGAGGGAGCAGGCAGACTGTTTATCACCAGAAAATGCCCTGTGGTGACCCTAGGCAAATGGCTCCCCATCTACAGTCTTAGTTTTCTACCAGTAAACAAGACAGTAATATCCAGATCTTCAGCTAGCTCATATAGCACTTCTGTGTGAGTTAGAAACTCAATACTGCTGGTCTGTGGGAACAAAGCTTTGCAAGCTGAATGTGAACTTGATTTGAGCCTCCACTGGCTGCCTCAGCTGGCACATTCTGTAAGATCATTCCAGGCAGCCCTTAAGGGACCTTCCTCAGAGGGCTGGCATGGGCCTCTATGGCAAGGAACCTGACTCGCTTTTGTGCCTAATTGAAAAATGACACCATGCTACTCACACTGCATTCTACATTTCCTCTAGCTTTTCCACCAAGCCCTGCTCCTGCCGATCCCAAGTTCTTTAGCTCTCACTGTAGAACATCATAGACAACACAGAATCATTAACTCAACACTTTCTGTGTCTTCCTGTGTCCTCTTCTGTGTCTACTTTAACAGCCTTTCTTCTCCTCCTTCCCCTGAATAAGTTTATTCTGGAAAGAAGTTGATCTCAGCAGTAAAAGCCTTACTTTTTAATTGTAGACTAACAGATCTCTGCTTGTAGAGAATTGATGCATATTAACACATGCACCTTAGTACATGTGGGAGATGAGTGGGAGATCATTGGGAAATATAGACTCACTTCCTGGCCACAGAGGTTTTATTTTTGCTGAGACCTAAGACAGAACTAGAGATCCCCCAGAAGGTCTGTGAAATTACGAGCTGAAACAGATCCTCATGGTACCATTATACATGTACAGCAGTTTGATAATATCACCCATAGGAGACTAAAATAAAGCAATATGCTTTAATACAAGCAATGTTCATACATTTTCTGTGTATCCTCTATCCTGAAGCGTCTACAGGCCTGTTTTGTGGTGTGTGTGTGTGTGTGTGTGTGTGTGTGTGTGTTTGAGTGTGTGTCCCTCCACACACATACTTCTTAAGAAAACATTTAGGATTGTTCATATGTCATAAAGCTCTCATTTTCAGAATATAAAATAGCAGAATATGGGGCAAAGCAGATGCTTATTTCCTCCTGGAGGCTTGATGCACCCTGAATCCCAGGCAGGAGCTATGCAGAGGCACATGTGACTGAGGTTTCAAGACATTAGGATTTCCCAGCTTCACCAGAATCTTGGTCCAGGGCCTTGAGAGGATTGCTATTCGCAGAGAGGACACTTTTTGAGCCATTTCTCCTGGTGATAGATACAGCTTAGAGGGTTGAAACTTTAGATGTTGAGTAGCCCATGGGACAAAGCAAATTGTGAATAGAGAAATGAGAGGATCATTCTCCTTGTTCATCTTGGTTAAATTTGGACTAAATTTGTGTTAGACTGTTGTTAACATAATAGTGCCTAAGTGCTGGACCAGGAAGGTAGATGGCCTAGATTTGAGTCTTATTATGGCAGACTTCTTGCTGCCTCAGATTCCTTTTCAGCAAAGTGTGAGTAGCAATGGTCTCCACCTAATTAGATTATTGGTAGGGTTGGATGAAGTATAAAAAGCCTAGCACATTGATGAAAGCTGGCTATTGCTTCAGAACTGACGGTGACAGGCAAGAGGATTCCCCTGTATGAGCAAGGTTCATTTGATACACAGTTTCATTGAATGTGTTGTCTGGAATTGTGGAAAGCCCTCTGCTTGCAGCATTGCTGGGGTGTAAGTGTAAGAAGTCCTGGCACATAGCAGCCATGTGGTAAACCCAATATGGCGCCAGGTGATGTAATAAGTCCTGGCATGTAGCCCCTACATGGTAAACCCACCGTTCTCTTAAAAAGAACTGCCATGTGGGAGTCTCTCTTTCTCTTCTGCTTCTCTCCCTCTTACCTGCTCAGCAACTCCCCTGAATAAACTCTAGTGTGACATCTGGTAGTGTGTGTCTGGTCTCACGAGTGAAGTCAACAGTAAGGATGTGGGTGTAACTCACATCTTTAAGCTTGAATCCAAAGACCCGGCAAGTAGTTCTTCTTATTCCGTCTTTACCAGTCCAAAACTCTGAGCACTTTGTCTACAGAGATCTTAACCACAGTTCTCTAATCTGTAAAGCAAAGGGATTGGTAAAATTAATTTAACTTCTTTCCAGTTGCAAAGCTGTAGAGATTTTTGTTTTTTTACACAGTGTTTTTGGCTCAAGGAAGAGACCAACTTTCATTCAGAGGAAAACTCGGTGTGTCTGTCAGAGCTGGAAGCCCTGATTGATGCTCTTCTCAACTGAAGACATTTGCTTTAGTGAATCAAGGGAGTGGAGAGCGAAGGTTCTATTGGCTTGAGTTTCTACATCTTTGCCCAGGCATTTGGAATGACAAGAGCCTTCCAAGGTAGTGACACTAGCATTGGGACTTATTCTGGACTGGAGCTGGAAGCCTGGGTGGCTGTCCTCATTGCTACCTTACCTCTCTTCTTTCCTAGCTTCCTGGGAGTTCTAAGTGTCAGAAAGCCATGTCCAGACACTTAATCTGTCTCCAAAGCTGCACCATTTGGCGCACTGCATTAGTGATATTCAATTTCTGCTCTGAAGCCCTTGGTATTCAGTCTATGAAGATAAACTAGCCTATGTGAAAATTAATCTACATAAAATAATTTTCTATAAAATGGAAAAAATGTGCTGAATAAGTGAGTAGAAAAAAATGGATGAATCTCGTGAAGCTCATGAGGCATTTATGATTAGAAATTTCTCTGCTCTGATTAGTCCCTAAAGATGTTATGACCGTACTTAGATTTGTGAAGAGGTCAAAGGCATTTGATTTTTTAAAAAAATATTTTATCCTTTATTAGACTAAATAAGATACAATAAAATTTTTCCTATATGTGTCCACAAAACCAACTATTATAATAGAAGTTTTTGGCCTGCGGCCCATCCTAACTTGGCTGCAGCTCTGCTGCTGGTTAGCCCCTCCCAGAATGAATCAGATGCTTATATACATTTGATCTTATTCTGCGGTGTAAATGGTCACCCAAGAGGAAGATACATGCAGCACCAGTTTGTGTCTTTCTAAGCTCTTTCTCCTGGGCAATTCCAAGTGATCTATTTTTGATTTCCTGTAAGAAATGTAACAAATAGTCTCCTTTGGTGTAGGTTAAAATTGTCAGCCCAGACATCACAGCGTTGGCTGTGAAGTGTATATCATTCCTCTTGGGTTCCACACAAAGGGTTTTCTCCTTGCTGTGATAAAGTTAATTACGGTATTAGTTACAGTGTTAGTTTTTATGTTCTGCAGAGTCCAGTTCAGAACAAGGCAGCTTACACTGACCACATCCTCTTTAAAGCAGTAGTATACAGTCATGAGTCACTGCAAGGGAAAGTCTACTTTTCAGGTGTTATTAAGGTTACAGATAGGGTAAATGCCACAAATCCTCTCAGAAAGTACAAGAGCCTCAGTGGTCTATGTAAGAACAGGGCTCCACAGTAGTGACATGAATATCTGACCTCTATAGCTTGCTGCACCCTTGACCTTCAGTCTGCTTTGAATTCTGCAGACGAGGAAGGGGATTTCTAGAACCAGTGATTAGGTAGGAGTGGGCTGGGAGAGTCTTGGGATTACGTATTGATTAACACAGCCCAGACAGGGAAGCCACTGCAAGGCCATTTCTCTTGTCAGATGGCTATGTGAGCTGGGAATAAAATTGAGGATAATGGTGGCAGTGCTGAATAGGAACAGTTCAATAAGGATCCAGACTCACTAACAAGGAGGTGAGTGATGTGTGAAGTATTGGAGCAGGTAGCCGAAGAAAGGGAAGGGAGGAAACACCCGCAGAGGAAACAGAGGGCATCAGTGGTGAGATGATGTCTGGGAGTGAGGTGCCTTCTACTCTGCGCAGTGTGCTGACGAGTGATGGACAGAAGAGGAAGCTGGACTGTGTGGTTTGATGTGTGGCTGGAGAGGAGTCAAGATCTATGAGAGGGGATGGTGTCACGGAGCAGCCACACATGCAGAATTTGACTTGGACCACAGACCAAAGTGACAAAAACTGAATATATTCAGATTTTCCTCTGTATTTTAGTTTCCTTCCTATTAAATGAAGTATTTATCATGATCTTCTTAATGATTTTTACTGTAGTTAGCCCATTCTACATTTGTCTAAGAGGCCCCCTCCCCCCGTCTTTTTCTCCTCTAGACTGTTGTATTCTACAAAGACGGGGATGGCTATGGCATCTGGACATCTGTTCCTTTCTCTGTCACAGATCATCTCTGATATGCTTTAATAGGTGTTTGTTAAATGAATGTACATATTAAATAAATATCCCCCCAAGCACATGCCTTTAATCCTAGCCTTCAGGAGGCAGAAGGAGGCAGATCTCTGAGTTTGAGGTAGCCTGATTCACTGAGTAGTTGCAGGAGAGCCAGGCATACACACTAAGATCTGGCTTAAAAAAAAAAAAAGTGAATATTCCCTGACACTGACTATGACAAGGGGCTAAAATAATTGAGACTACACTCAAGGTGACTTACAGCAGTAGTGAAATAGCGTACAAAAAGTAAGACACAATGCACAATGAGCCTGCAGCTGCTCACAGAGAGATGGTGATGGTAGACCTAATTTGCAGCTGTCCATTACAAGCACTATAAACAAAATAATTCACGAGTCTATCAGGAGGCTGTGTGGAGCATGTAGGTGAGGCTATGGTTTCTACTTATTATGGAGTGGAAACCCAAATCAGAGATGGTCTGATATCTTCCTAAAATGGTGTTCAAATTTTCTCCAGTGTATAGATTTCTTAATATCTTGAAGAATGAGAACTCTTTCTTTCTCTTACAGACTGAGAGGATATGAAGAGCCAGAAATTGATGGAGGAAATGAAGAATATTTAGGGAGGAGAGGATGATGTTAGTAAAGTCACAGCTGCTGAACACTCTAGAGACTGGGATCACAGTTTGGAGTATATTGAGGCCAATTTATTCAAGTCCTTTGTTCCATAAATAAGGACACTGGGGTCCTTGGAGATACAACTACTCTATTGGCAGCCATGGAGATGGTGAATGTTGGAAGGACTATTTAGACCATGCTCACTGTCTCTGAGAACACTGAGTATACCCCATAGGACTATGGCAGAGGCCCCAAGAAGTAGGTCCTATGATCATAAGTAGTCAGGGGAACTGAGCCTTTGGAGGAAAGGAAATTTATCTAAATTCACACTGTGTCTGATGAGATGAACTGGGGTTTAATCCTGGGATTCTGATGATCCAAAGCACCATCTTTTAGCTGTGTTCTATTATGATCTTCCCAGGTCTTTCTCAGAGGTTTTGAAAACTGTTGCTAGGAAACACAGGGTGAGGATCATAGTCCAAAAGCCAGCTGAGGAGCTATAGTTATTCATTCTGTGATTTAGAATTGCAAGGCTGAGAGATCCTTTTTTTGTCACACTACAAAGCTAACATCAGAAATTCTGTTGACCTGAACAAACATCTATTTGTTTATTTTTTAATTAAAAATATTTTTAAAAATTACAGAGGAATCTTAAATATCACTTTGAGTGAAGAAATCTCATTTAATTGTGATTTTTTTTAAAAGTCAGCTTTAATTGTAAACTCAATTTGAGTTTTGATCACATTTACTTGGATATTCTGGTCATATTAACAATAATATACACCCTGTGCTATATCCAGTCTGCCCCAGCCTGTGCACACATTAATGTGTGTGTTCTTTCCACCCTTTTATAGTGTATATTCTACTTTTATTTCTACATTAAAGGTAAGCTCTATAAGTGAAAGGAGCTGACTGTATTGACCAATAGTTAGAAAACTAGTAAGTGTGGATCCCAGTAGAACCCTGGGCAGTTCTGACCAGCTGTAAGTCTAGAGCTAAGGGCAGACCGTGGAAAGGATTAATGTGGTGGATCTTTAGAGTCTCTACTAAGCATAAATAACCTGGGTTAGCATGCTTTAGTTACTGTTCTTCCACCCCTAATATGGTAAATGATGGTATTGTTTTTATTTCTAAAAATTTTGGAAGTTTAGAAAAGTGTGGGAAATCCTGTCACTGTCTTAGACACCTGCAAGGCCTCCTGTCTCCCACCTTAGCTTCAGCCAGTTCTTTCGGTTGTCATCTCCCATTAAAAGTCAACTCCTGTGCCAGACAGTGCTGGTTATGCCTTTAATTCCAATATGCAGGAGACAGAGGCAAGTGAGTCTCTGGTGAACTTAAGGCCAGACTGGTCTATAGAGCAAATTCCAGGATAGCCAGAGCTGTTACACAGAGAAACTATGTCTTAAAAAACCAAAATCCAAAGTCCAAACCAATCAACCAAACAAACAAAAGTCACCTCTGGTCAGATTTACACAGGCAGAGTCATCAACTTCTGTACTTCTGTTCCCAATGGGCCATCTGAGGGATTCTGTACAGTTTGTTGATGTCATTTGATGGATTTGTATTTTATACTGCATACCCATGTCTCGCAGCCATCTCCTCTGTCTGAGGTGTGGGAGAACTGAGTACCAGAAAGTAAAAAAGACAGGAAGGTAAACTGTCATGAAAGCTTAAGTGATAAGGAAGACACTAAGGGCAATCATGACAACACTGTTAAAACCCTGGGCTAAGGGCTTCCAGCACCTCCAAACACACTTTAGCTACTGGAGGGCTCTCGGTGTCATAAAACCTATGACATCTGGATGCATCAGTCTTTTCCTATGTTCTCTCTTGCTAATAATACAATGCCACAGGCTGGCTAATTTATAAGTAAAAAAGAGCTATTGTTGTTCATCCAAGGATGGGTCTTCTTGCTGTTAGGGTCCCTGGGTATAATAAATAGGTCAGTGCATGGAAAGAGACTGGAACAGATCCTGACAGAAATGCCAAATGAGCTTTTACATCACAACCTCTCCTGAGTTGTGGTATAAAAAAACCATCAGTTCATCTATCATGTGTATAAATTGGTATACTCACGAGGGCAGAGTTCTAATTAGCTTCTAAAAGCATTCACTGCTCCCATCTCTTAATATCTCATAATAAGAAATACATTTCAATACTTCAAATTCAAACCACAACGGTCAGCATCTGACTACCCCAGGTAATGCCCATGGCAGCCAAGTTGGTCTGGACCTCAGCAAGAGCAGGCAAATTTCTGTGGTAGCTAAGGAAAGCAAGATGGCTCTGTTCTTATTTTAAAATTAAGGTATTGTCAGACATTAAAGGACTCCAGAGTCTCATGAAAATAGAATGTACTTGGGGGTAGTCGTTTTCTGTCATGGCTAGGAGAGTTTAGAAAGGGCCTGAGCACAGAGACTATGCAGCATGGAGGATGATACAAAGTGTGCTGTGAGCAGAGAGAAGAAAGGATGTTGTGGGGTTCACTCCCTAATGTAAGGGAGTACTGTGTGTAGGCCTGAGCGCCATGGGACCAACCTTTGCCTGGTCCTTCCTTTGATATAAAGTCTTCTCAACTCACACTTAACTAAGTTTTACCAACTGTGCCCTCATCTTCATCAAAAAATTGACTCCTTGATTTCTTTCTGTTTTTCTCCTTGTGTGAGGCCCCCAAGAGGCCAGGGAGAGAGGGGCGGCTGGGTCTCTTTGACATTTCCAGATGCAATGCAACAGAGGATGCTTGAAAGCCTTTTGAGTAGAGAATTCTTCCTTATAGCGCTGCCTCCAGCCTCCTGTCAGATCGGGGGTGTTGCTTCCTATTGTTTCTTTTCTAATTACCACTGGAAACTATAACAGAGAATGGAGAGAGAAACAGAGATGGGGGAAGAGAGAGAGGGAGAGGGAGAGGGAGAGGGAGAGGGGGAGGGAGAGGGGGAGGGGGAGGGGGAGGGGGGGAGAGAGAGAGAGAGAGAGAGAGAGAGAGAGAGAGAGAGAGAGAGAGAGAGAGAGAGAGAGAGAGAGAGAGAGAGAGGATTTATCAATTCTCTGGGATTTTGTTAATCATAACCAGTTGACAAGAGGCCACTCACAGTAGTCTCTTCACCCTTCAGTTGCATAATTTCTGTTGGTGTTATGAGGTAATGTAAGAACTTTCCAAAGGAGTTGAACCAGCTGGAGTGGAAAAGCAATTTAGCCTGGGTTGCCTGAGTCTGTATTGCAGAAGTCAGAATGCTTTCTACTTGGCTGAATTCTTGACTTGGCTTTCTGGAGCAATCAAGAAAATAAAAACAACCAAATGATATTGTACGCATACTTGTTATTATCTAATGAAAACTCAGAGCTAGATGTTGAGGAAAAGCTGGAATATCAGAGAGAGGAAACAGACCACAGTCAATTCTCACCCAGTCACCTTCTCAGGCAAAACAGGGTAAATGCTGTCTTCAAGAGTCCCCTGGCCTGGCTGGTCACTCCTACAGAATGCCTGAATCTTTGCTCATCCTACCTTAAATATCTTCCCACATCCAGTTGTTACACTTCCAGGTTCAACTCTGCATCATAATCCTAGAGTTAGGGTTAAAGGTGTGAGCTACTACTGTTGGTTGTTAGTACCTGAACTCACAAAAATGCAAAAAGATCTCTGTCTCCTGAGTGATAAGGCTAAAGGCGAGGATCTCCACTTTGCCCGCCATCTGGAGTGATGGGATTAAAGGCGTGAGTTACACGAATCTGATCTTCATGGCTTGCCTGTGGGTGATTTTGTTCTCTGATATTTCAGGCTGGTTTTATTAAATATAAACTATATCATCACAAAAGGAGAATGTCCACACTTCTCTCCATCAACCTCGCCCTTTGATACCAAAACCTCCTTTTTCCAAAGCAAGCTCCTGCAGGAGCCACATTCTTTATTGCACTGTTACAAAATGAATGTTAGAGCTAAAATGGCAAGATGAGGAACACTGAGGGCTTGTGGTTGAGTGTGAGATAACCAAGCTACTAGATAAGGACAGAGCTCTGAAAAAACAATGAAGTGAGTTCTGGTAGGTTCTGATTGGCTCTCCTCAAAGCCTAGCCCACCCAAGTACACACAAAGAACTACTGTCTTTTCTCCTGGTAAACTCAATTTTATGAGTAGTTATGTCTTTGTACAAATTTTCGTATCTAATGCATCTATTGTAAAAGATTTAATTGTGGCTAAGGACAGTGTCTAGAAAAGCCTTTGCCAGTTTCAGGAAAGAGAACACCACACCAGCCAAGAGCAGGCAAATATTGGAGGAACGATAGATAGTCCAAGCCTTGCCAGTACAGATGGCAGAGGCAGCCCCGTATTGTTGCTGTTCAGAGCTGTGTGCCTTCCACTCCTGAGAGCTAATGTATCCTCTACTTTTGCTTTCTCAGATGCTGAAGAACCCTCGTTCCTGCTTCCTTGTACCAGGTTTGATGTGAAAGCTCCTGTGGGAGCCCAGAGATTAAGATTATCATGGCTGTGATTGGTGGGAACTCACAGGAAAAAAAAATGTCCCCTCACCCCTAACACCACCAAGAATCTCATTCCAGCTTGATTTGTGCCTCTTCAGCGTCTTTTCCTCTTTTGAATCTTCTCATCGGTGTCTAAGTGCAAAGTGCTGCCTCCTGTCCAGAGGTCGCCTTTGAACTTACATGTCCCCTGAACTACGGGTTCCTTTCTCTGCTCTTCTTGGTGACTCAGCTCTTCAAAGGGGTTGGCTCTAACTAGCTTCATTTCCTCCTGTTCCCGGTCCCCCAGTTCACCACTATCAACTTTCTCTTCCTTTCACAACTCACTCAGTAAACAAAACAAAAAGGAAAGCCGACCTGCTTTTGTCAAGGTCAAGCTGTTACCAGGGTGAGGATTGTTTCTCCTTGCTCAGATTAGTTAAAGCTTGTACCCATCACTCTCACGTATTTTAATCATCAAAAGCTTTAGGCTTCACTAAAAAACAATGAAACAAAACAAAACAAACAAACAAGCTGTTGATTCGGGCAATGACATCACCATGCTGTCAACCACGTATTGTGTTCCAAATTTAAGGTCTCAATGTTATTTCCCTCATCAATGCAGCGGACATCCGTATTATCCAGTATTGCTGCCTCCCCCATCCTCAGGCACCATTTTCTTTCCTGCAGCGAGCGGGAGGCAGCTCTGCTCTGCCCTCTTTCCTTCCTTCCTTTTTTCGTGTCTTTGAAGGCTGGTCTTCATGTCTGCTGCTATTTATTTTTAGGTTTAAAGATCCCATCAACGGTGTCTTTATTTTACACAGGGTCTCACCACACAGCTCAGGCAGGCCTCAGGTTTGTGGCCATCTCTCTTCACCTGTAGAATTCCCGATGGGTGCTATCACCTGCCTCATCTGTCCTCTCGTTCTGTCGTCTCTTCTCTGACATTTCTGGAGGAGAGGACACCCTCAGACTTCACACACTGCACTTTGGTCACCTACAGACTTGTCTTTCCCCTCCTACCTTGACCCTCACATTGATTATGCAACAGTCACAGGCTGTCTTGGATGGCCTGTGAGGCTACTCAGGACGGAGTCTGCTTTCTTCTCTGATGTCATCAACTAGCATCCCATTCACTGCTCACTTAGCCACAGAAGCCTGCTTGTCAAGTACACTGAATATGTTTTGATTCTACCTCAGTGTCTTTGCATTATGGTATTCCCTCCTGGGATTTTCTTCATTTACGTTTCCCCGTGGTGTCATTTTATAACTTTTCTATTCAAACTTCATTTTAGCATATTCTCTAATAGCCTTCCCTACAAGACCACTGTCTTAGTGGTGAAGAGACACTATGACCAGGGCAACTCTTAAAAAGGAAAGCATTTAATCCAGGTGGCGGCTTACAGCTTAGAGGTTCAGTCCATTATCACCATGGTGGGACATGGTACCATGCAGGCAGACATGGTGCTGGCTACATCTTGATTAGAAGGCAATAGAAAAGTCCACTGAGTGTCACACTGAGTGAAGCTTGAGCAAAAGAGACCTCACAGCCTGCCCCATCCAACAAGTCTACACCTTCTAATAATGCCATTCCCTTTGGGGACCATTTTCTTTCAAACCACCTCAACCACCATCATTACTATTATCCCTTATAAGCACTCTCTGTTCTTCTGATTCTGTTTTTTTTTTTTTTTTAAATTCTGTTTTTTTACTATATCTCTTTGTTTTTTATCTCCTCTACTTTAAGGCTTCATCTTCAACACATAAATAGTTAATGGCATATTATAGCACGTATTATTTGTTGAATGAAAGAATGTATGAATTACTGCTAGCTTTATCAATTATATCAGTGACATATTTTTCAAAAAACTGTTCTAATGTTAATCACCAACCATAGACATAAAAGAAATAAAAATGATAAAGGCTTTCTTTGGTATAGGGAGATGACAAAAAATCATTACAATGTTCCCACATGGAGGAACATTTGTTATGTCATACTGCTTGAGTCACCCACAGCAGAAGAAGCAAACTGCCAGCTTACAGTTTAAGGAGTTCATCCTGGGACCTGCAGGTATAGCCTGGACCCTGACTTATGTGAATAAAAGAACTTCAAGGTAAGCAAAATTTGGTTTATTATGTAAAAGATAGTCAATGCATAGTCAAAGGCTTTTCAAGAGAGACAGGGAGGAAGGGAGATAGATATATAGATAAAGTATCATATATATGCATATCCATATCTGTGTGTATAGTTATATGTGTGTGTGTGATTATGTGGCTTCTGAAGTTATGTTGTTCAAGGGATTTAAAATCTCTGAGTTTAAAATATTATAGTCATTGCAGATAGGAAAAACGTACTGATAACAATACAGGCAAAAATAGGGCAAAGGAATTATTTCAATGCATAGGTTCTACAAGGTCAGGACAGGATTTGACTCTAAATATGATTTATGAGAGACCTGAGCCAGATCCAGAAAGTGATGAAGGCCTCTCCTTTTCTATGCCCTCTTAATTTTTCCTGTCTTTCTATCCTACCTCATTGTAAAGAATAATGTATAGTCGTAAGTGTGATTTTTAAAGAATATGCGATAGTATAGAAAAATTCTCACGACAGAAAGCTAGCAGAATAAATGAAAAGAGATAACCAGCTGCAGAATTTCAAGTCATTTGGCTGAGGCTGATGATTTTTGGCCGAAGAATACGTTTGCAAAGTTCCTGCAGCAAGGTTATCTTGACTTTTAATCAAATGTGTTGAGGGTGTCATAACCCCTTGTTTGTCTTTGTAATAACTAGGTGACAATTAACACAGTATTTAATACAATGGAGTTTGGGCACCATGGGCTATGCATAAAACTATTCTTAATCCCACTTTGGGAGGCTTATTAACATTTCAATAACTTGCTTCTCTGCCTTGAGAGACAATGATGCTCACTTGTGATCCCTCTTTCTCTTCCTTCTTGCAGTTACTAGAAATAACATTCTACCGGTGAACATTATTTTTGAAATTTTAGTTATTCATGAAGCCATGCTGACCAAATATCTTATAGGCCAACTTTATTCAAAATCCACAAACCAAAACTCAAAGTAACTTTTAGGTCCAAAGTCAAAACTAAAATCCTGGATTCTGTTCTCCTTTGCTTTCTGATTCCATGATGCAAACATTTAGATGAAGCTCAACAGAACCTTAAAGATTTTGTGAACATGCATGTATTTATTTATCTCCTCCTAGCTCTCAGTATTTTGGGAATGAGAATTATTTTTTTTAAAAAACATTACTTATTACAAGCTCTTATTTTGGAGTCCAAAGCATCTAACAGGGAAGCAAGAGTAATGCCGGAATCCTGCATGGCACCGTGTGCTGTCTTACTCTACTGCTCAACAATGCCCGGTTGCTTGGAGCCTCACTTGGTGTTTCTCGGTACTTCTGCTGTCTTCTTCTCTCAGTGTTACATGATCTTACATTCCCAGGAGCTAAGAGCTATCCTTATGTTCTGGGGTATGTGCATCCTCTTTCTCAGATTTTTAGCTCACTGGTTTCGTATCTATTTAGAAAGTTTAAAAAAGCTATTTCTGACCAGGCAACCAAAGATAAACGTGGCCCCTCTCCCTTTCCCCAGTGGGTCCTGGTCTTAAAGTTTGGAAAATCACATGAGTAGCAGTGAATGGGAGGGGTAGTAGAGGAATGAAGACAGTCATTTCTGGGACGAGAGAGACGGCCCTTCTTTATCATCCTTCTTCTTACTTGTTATGCTTATTTTTTTCACCAGATATTATCTCAACACATGTAATATCTGAGCTTATCTGTAAAATGAGTTCCAAACCTCCAAGCTGCAAATGTTTCACAGAAACACACCTTAAAGGTGTAATTTCCTGTGTCTGCACTGTTTCATTATCAGCTTCTTGGGCAAAGTAGATCAGGTGACCATACAGGAAGCCTGGGGAATGGCAAAAAAAAAAAAAAAATCTTGTGGCAAAGACATCATCTTGCATGGTGACCTTTCCCTGTACCTCTAGCTGAGTACTGAGCTCTCCCCTACTGTGCTGGCCTAGGAGCCCTCCCACACCACAGCCCCCTAGTCTTTCTTTACTGAGGAAGCCCTGTCAGAGTCAGGAGAGCTGCGGCAGTGAAAGGCTCTGTGGCTTCCAAGCAGGCAGCTGTGGGTGTGACCAAGTGAATGGGTACTCATGTGTCATCTCAGTGGGGCTGAGGAAGAGCGACATACGTGATAGGTTTCCCTCTCACACCATATAACCTCTTCTAATTTTATATGGTCCCAGCCTTTGGGCCACTTGTAAATGTCACCACACATTCTCTTGCCTCCCCCTCGTTCTCTTCCATTGACCTTTCAGGACATATTATGGGCAGGGCTTTTATTTAATGGGGTAGGATGGGTGTCACAGGATGTAAACCCCCTCCATGCTGAGGGGTAGTGGGTTTGAAAACCATGTTGCTTACTTGTATAAGTCCTCATAAAGTAGTTTATTTCTTTATTTTTCTCTATGTATTGATATAGACACACTCTCTTTTTTCTTGTCTTTCATGTTGATATGAGGGGAGAAAACAAATGTCACCCAGCTGAACATTAATGGCTGAGTTAATTACTTCTATCAAAGACTCTCCCATTGCATATTCAGACTCTGTCTTCACATCGATCAAACAGATGGGTGCAATGAACCGAAGAAAACGTCTTCATTCATCAAATGTTCTCTAGTTGTGTTCCTTTAGAAGAAACACTTTGACAAACTGTCCATATTTGGAGGGTGTGACTTCAGGGCACTGTCAATGCAATACAATGTTCTCCCTAACTGCAAGGCCCATAATAAAGACCAGAATGAGGGAGAGGAAAAGAGAGCAAGAGTGACTCATGAGAGACTGTGCGTTGGGGATGTAAAGTTACTGATCTCATAATTTTGAGGGATGTGGGGAGAATTGAACCTAGGACCTTTAGCTTGTTAGGCAAGTATTCTGCTAGTGATCTGTATTCCCAAACCACCTTTTTAACTTTTAAGTTTAGAAGCCAGGTCTCCCCAAATTATAAAGACTGACCTTGAACTCACTCTGTGGTACAGTCAGGCCTTGAAATTGTCCTTCTCTTGCTTCAGTCTCCTAAGGGGGAATAGCTGGGATCCCAGGTCTGCCTTTGATCTCCTGAAATCTTTATAGGAGAATTCCCCCCCCCCCCGAAATCCTGAGTGTCTTGTGAACACTGGTGTGGAGTTTACACAGAAGCCATGTAAGAACAGGCAGGAACTAGAGGCAAGAGATACTATTAGAAAAAAGCCTCTAGAATATATCTAAACCATAGAAAATAATTATAATTATAAAGGCTATGGAATTTGAAGTGTAGAAATCTAATGACCTGGAGGCTACAGCAGGAGAGTGACTTAGTTGCTAGGAGACGTTTGACATTTTCTCTATGATAACATAGAACTTTACTTTGCAATTCCTGGGGTAGACCTATTTTTACCACCTTCTTGATATGGTTGTACTCAGTGCCCCATGAAGGTCAGTCTACTGAGAGTAGTGACATAAAGGTGATATGGACCTTCAGGATGTAGAGCCTACTGAGAAGTCCTCAGGTCCCTGATTTCTAGATAAGATAATGAGCAGTTTGCTCCAACATGTCCTTACCACAGCCAGTGAGTACCTACACTGGGGCTCAAATTAATGGGGTCCCATGGTCTCTGACTGGAACCTCCCTTATTTGTTAGTGAACCTCTCTACTTTGCGAGTAGCCTACACTGTGCATTGCAGTGGTAGAAAATTGACTACTGTATTTCTTTCATGTATTAAGTGAATTAAATATGGAAGTATTATTTTTAAATTCTGAGGAGTCCATACACTTAGGTTTTTATATTCTCTGTGTTTTTATTTCAGCTGATTTTTTTTTTATTTTTAAAGAAAAAGATATGTAAAGACGTACACAATTGTCCCATTTTCCTATTTTTCTTTCAAGTGAAGGCACAGGACTACATAGCCATTGGCCAGAATGCAAATTACCCAGGGTCTTATTCTTACAAATTGTTATAAAAGTCTATAACCAGACAATTCTGACAGGTACCCTTGCCAGGTTGATGACATGTGGTTTTGTGTAAGCTATGGGAAGACCTTCAGAACTAATGTTTAGAAAATTTCAGCCTTTTGAAGTGCCTCATGTGATGGGCATGAGGCACAGAGTGGGGAGAGGTATGACAGACCATCAGTGTCTAAAAAGTGCAAGTGCATAGTGAGAAGCAGGGCTGTAGGGGGACTTTTCCCAATGGCACCCTAACTTATAACCATGTCATTTATGCCCGTAATTTCTAGCCTTGGGGTAATTTAATCAAATCAACTTCAGTCATTAATTTTTCTATGCAATACCTCTTTTGTACCAAAGAGGGGTCAATTCTGGAACCATAAAAATGAAAGAGAAACCTCATCAACTCTCTAGAAGAGTTCATGGTCTTTTAAAGGCGAACTTACTGTTCTAGACAACATTGCTTCTCTGGGCTAATTAACCAGATTACTGTTTATACCATGGGCCATGAAGACTGCAATTTAGTATTGTGCTCAGCAAACTATTGGCTGATGATGTTATATTATTCATCAGCAGCAGGTGTGTGTTGGAAGCACAAGGTCCTTCAATTCCTAGTATGGTCTTTGTCCAGCTCAGATAGCCTAGAGATTATGTGTTACCAGAGTCAATCTTACGTATTTTTTTCCAGAAAGTTTTCCTTTGCCTTGAAACAAATTTCTTTTATTGACTGATTGATTGATTCCCCAGGACTGTTGTTTTTCATAGATCAGCTTGTATATTGGATATCTGCATCCAGCTGAGGAGAGAAATGGGAAGCTGGTATTAAGAGAGTTATTGTGTTTTGACCCTCTGTCTACAGGACTTTGGGAGTGCATCTGGTTCAACTTGGGCCGAGATGGCACTTTATAACTTGCATGAAAGTGTCAGAAACAGGCAGATGGCTTTGCTGACCACAACACTTTCCCAATTCAGAACAACCCACAGGGCTTATGTTTACTGCACAGGACCTCTTGGAAAACTAGGAACCATATGTCTCGCTTAAGAGAGAAATGACTCAGAAAATATGTTTATGAAACTTTGAAATGTTAGGACAAGGAAGGATTTTAGAAAGCACAATGTTTAGCCATCTAATTTGCCATGTGTAAAAAGGGAGCTCACATTTTAGAACTTCCTGGAAAACTGGAGATTATTCTGTTTACATATCTCGTAGGTGAAGAAGGCAGTGTGTGGAGAGGTGAACTCAGTTTTCTAGAAGACATAACTTATCGGGTCTTGGACTTCCAATCCAGTCCTCTGAGTTTCACTGTACTGATTGCCTCACAGATGGCCAGCAGTCTCCAGAGGCCACTGCTAGAATTTAAATGTTATAAAATGTGCCTGGAATTGCATCAACTGCATCAGGCCTGCAGTTCTCATTCCTTCAGCATTTCAGAGAACTCTGCAGCACTGCTGTCTTTCCACAGCTATGAGCCACACATGACCACCCTCTTAGTGCTTCTCAGTCTGGCGTGGAGAGAAGCACCTCCTGGCAACCTGATAGGATGTGTGTGTGTGTGTGTGTGTGTGTGTGTGTGTGTGTGTGTGTGTGTATGTGTGTAAGTTGGAAGGCTTGGGAGATCCATGGGATGGTGATGATGGCCTGCATGGAGGCCTAGTTTTGCCATAGTGACTAATTAGGGTAAGTTGCTTCATCCTGGCTCCATCCCAGTCTCTTCATAAACAAAATAGACACATGCTCACTTTATCCTCCATTATAAGGCTCTGAGGAACATCACGTGAGTGGAGTGGCTATGGTGCCAAAGGGCTCTGCAGTAAACACATCTGTAGATAGCTGGCCAAGTTCTCAGTACTATAAGAACATAACTCCCAAGTACCATGTATCTATGCTAAGACTTTCCCCATAAGCCTAGGGTCTGTCTAATAAGATCATAGTTGAAAAATAAATATAAAACAGGAAAGCAAAAGGGCCTAGATAAGAGAGAGAGAGAGAGAGAGAGAGAGAGAGAGAGAGAGAGAGAGAGAGAGAGAGAGAGAATGATAAAATTCTTAATGGATGGACATGGCTACTTAAGACAGAGAACAGATGTATGTGTCTGACTGTGCTCCACAAATAAACACTTGTACAATGCTTCCTTTTCTGGACAAGCTTTCTTTAATGTTTAGATTTATGACAATTCAGTGTTCCTCACTACCTCCACTATTCTGCTTCAGTGGAGATCCCTAGTGGGAGGACAGAGATAGAAAATTTCCTCTCAAAAGTCTTTGGAGATTTTTCATAGAAATATATTCATTTGGAGAAAAGTAGATTCCTTATGATGTTTGTCATCTAGTTTATAAATGCCTTTTGTATCCTTTGGGAGAATTAACTATTCCTTTTATAGAAAGCAGCATGGACATATTATGGAGCAGATGCAAAATTGTCATCAGTTTTAAGGTAATTTGTGAGACTTAAAGAACTACACACTAATACATTTTAACTCTCTCTCACCAAGATCTTACCTTTGAAAGAACTCTTCGGCCTTGAATCTGGGATAGATATGTTTGGGGAATATTGCCTTTACATATTTTCCCTTGAGATGGCTCTCTTTTGTCTGAGTAGTCAATTCTGGGAGCACTGAAGTCAAATCAGTTGTAAGTGAACCCCCAGTCAGTTGTTTATTAGCTGTGTCACCTTGGGCAGGTGCCTCCGCCTCTTCACACTCCGGATTGTCCGTAAAATGATGAGAATCCGGAATGCCAAGATTGACCAAAACAGTGTGAGCACTTAGAAAGGAAGCTATGGCTATGAGCAATTTTAAACTATGTTTGCTATGGCTTAACACATTAAAAGAAAAAGTATGTGGATGTGTAGGTACCTGTAAATAAAAGACAGAGAGGAAATTTTTCTTTGTCAGGCAATACCTCTCCCTCATGACACAACTTAGTTCAACATTATCTCTGTTCAAAATGCATAACTTTTTTTTTTTTTAAATCACAGACAGGAGGGGAGAGACTGGTTAAGAACGAGACCTGAAGTAGCTATAAAGGGTACAATGAGGTAACAGTATAAAGAATAAATGGGCATGGTACTGGGTCCGTAAGAGAAAGGAAGGGAAGAGCTAAGAATCATGAAGCCTCTGTGGTCTGAATAAGGACACCAGGAAGTAAAGCGGGGCTCATGGAATGAGGGAGAAACTTAGTAACAGACACTTTGGCTACTTTTAATTTGGGAGAAATGTGGAGGGAGAGCTGAAGAATGGTTTGTTATGTCTGTGTCACAAAGGGGCAGGGACCCACGACTCTGAAGAGGACAGTTGCTTGAAGGAAATGGCTAAGGCCACACCTTGAGCAAGCGCAATGCTAATGCTGGTGAAAGTGACTGCTGGCTAGGGTAGCTACTGCTTTAAATCACCTCAGAAGTTAAAGCCCCTCTCATCAGGAGAGATACAGATTATCTGTGACTTTGAGGAAAAGTCAATTCCACAGTCGTGGAACTTTGCCTCAACATCCAGGGCCAAATCAGATTCCAAACAGTAGCAGCTGGGTAGAGAAGACTCCGTCTGGATCAGAGGCGAATTCTCTTTTGGTTTTGGGATCTATAGTGACTTGTCCAGTTGTTAAAATACATGTCTGTGAGGCACCTTAAATGAAGTCAGACTTTAACAGAAGAAGCGGTGACTATTATGGATGCTACCAAGATATTATTTATTATTTCTTTCTCTTGTTCATACTGTTTTTTTGGGGGGCAAACAAAGCTTTGGTAACAAACCTTTGCTCTCCTTATATATGGCAATGCACACCCAGTTTCTGCAGTTGTCTAAGTTTTATGTTTAAAAGAGAACTAATTATTGACCCTTTATCACCAATTCCCTGGTACCACTCTGATCCAACCCACTGTCGTCTCCAACAGGAATTATTGCAATGGTCTCCTGCATGGTCTTCTGTGTTTATTTTGGTCACTTTGCAATCCATGTGCTGCAGGGCAGCCAGGGTGACCTCCTGAAGCCTAGATCATGTCACATTCTTCCCATTGTCTTACTTCTTTCTCAGAGAAAAGGCCAGTGATTTGACCTCAGTCTATAAGGCTCAGAAAGGTCTTGTTCCATGTCACCTCACCTCTGATGAATTTATCTTCTATCACTCTCTGTTTCTCCAAAAAGCCACTTGGGATATCAGTGTGCTGGGTGCGCTCCTGCTAGGGGGCGCTAGAGGCGCTGTGCTTGTTCTTTGTCTTCCTGGATTGTGCTTCCCCACCCTGTCTGCGTGTGTCTGTGTATGTGTGGATAGTTCTTCAGTTGCTCCTCCCCACCCCCCCGAAAAGATTCCCCAGGAGGCTTCTTTTCTTTCTATATGTCTGTGGACCTGTGTGTGCCCGAGGGCATGTCTGTGGACCACATTTTTGTAGCGCTCACAGAAGCCAGAAGAGAATGTGAGATGTGCCAGAACTGGAGTTACAGACGGCTGTGAGCTGTCACATGAGTGCTGGGAATCAAACTGGGGTTCTTTGAAAGAGCAGCCAGTGCCCTCAACCATCCAGCCATCTCTCCAGCTGAGTCTTATTCTTCCAGGGAGCCTATCTGAAACCTCACTTCTTCCCCCATGATTACTTCTTCCGTTTCCTCAATACTTAACTACCTTGTGGCACCCAACATATTTTGTGTACAGCCCTGCCTGTTTCCTTTCCCTCCCAACCGAATGCTTGCTCTGCAAAGAAAAGAACCTATTTCTATTTGTTTTATTTAGAGATGTTGCCATTTTGTTCTTAAATACAATAAATCTGTAGACCTCAATGGATGTTTGTGGTTAAAGGAACGGAGCTAAGTTCTAGGTAAAGATAAACCGTTTCTCAGAACTCTAGCCCACCCTGTTATTTCCATGGATATATTTTACAAGCATTCTATTGTCTTTTTAAGTTGAATAAAAATTGCCATTCATAGCCATAGTACCATTACAATCTTTAGTTTATAGAGTCTTAGGTGAACATAAATAACAGCAGTGATTATGGTTGTCTATTTTAGCCATTTACTCGGTGCCCATTTGAACATCTAGTGAATTGTTATTATAGACGTGGTGATAAATAGTTCTAACTTAACAACCATGTGACTCTGCTAGTCGCAAAATCGCTCTGAACTCTGGTCTCCTCTGTTAAAAGAGTCTCTCTCTCTCTCTCTCTCTCTCTCTCTCTCTCTCTCTCTCTCACACACACACACACACACACACACACACACACACACACACACACACCTCTTCCAGTTGTTGGAACCTGCATGAACATTCAGTATATGCATAATCTTGATATCCTGACAAGAAAAAACAACTTCACTAGGAAGAATGGCTATGGATATTAACACTGGTGCTTTTTTTTTTTTTTTTTTTTTGCCAGTTTTGAACATTTGCTGTCATTACTCTCTGCCTGGGGGTGGGGGTAAGTAAGGCAAGACTAGCATTCATAAAAAGAAGCTATGGATGGCTGAATATGATTATAGCCTGCATGGACCATTTTAATTAACTCTCTATAGATGCAGAGCCACAAACGACTGCAGTCAGACTCTGCCTTTTATAATCTCTTACTGCATACGAAGCACTTTCTCAGGACGCATTTCTTTTTGAAATCACTTTTGCTGAGCAGTGTTGACATTCTTCTTTCCAGCGTTTAGAGGGGGGCTGAGACTTCTTTGCCACGGTCTGTCTAAGATGATACAGTGAGGCAGAATTGCATGGAACAGTTTATTTCTCATCCCCTCATTAACTCTCTTTTGGAGAATGTGATCTGCAGCAGGGAACCTCTCAAGATTCATTTTACCAGGTCTCTGTGCTTTGCAATGCTGGTGTTCCTGGCTGAGTTCAAGGCCCCCCCCCCCCCTTTGAAAGAAACTTCTCCTGCCATTGTGAAGGTGTGTTCACTGAGACCAGTGGAGATGTGCGCTATCACAGAGAAGTCCACACTGTTTTAAACATCTCTTATACAGAGAGATGACAAGATGTTCAAGCTTCAGGAATGCCCAAGGAAGCTGAGCTTTCAAATAGGAATCATTTAAAGCAGTAAGTCACCACAAGGGTTCTGTTACATGCCTGATACTCAGGAGTGAGATGACTGACAGTGTCACTTAACTGTGACTCTGCTTTTACTATCATTGTTTATAGTCAGCTGTGGCTTCTGATCACTTTGAGGTTGAAATATACACGTGTTGGTTCTACCTTCCTCTCTCTTGCTTTCACTCTCCCTCTCTTCTTTCTGTTTTATTTCTTTAGGTCAGGACCTTACTATGTAGCCCAGATTGGCCTTGAACTCAAAATCTACCTGCCTGCCTCAGTTTACTGAGTTCTGGGATAACAGTTGAGATACCACCACTGCTGGCCTCCTGTGCCTTCCTTTAAAAGCTGATGTACTCTGTCACCCAAGCCTTCCCCATCTCTGTTCCCTTCACTTGTCCACCAGTATCTACACCCATCACCTCTCCATCCTTCCTATGCCGTCTGTCTTGCCTTGGTACTCCCTTCCATTCTGCCTTAGCCTTTGAGACTAGTCTGAAAGATCAGCCATAGAAGGTTTTTTCTCTCCCATCCTAGCCTTACTTGAGGGACGTGTTGTCTCTGTTATTCCTTGAAACGTTGGGTTGGTTTATTTTCAGTTACTGAATTGTTCTATTTTGATTCCTTTATTGTCCTGAGGGATGTCACAGGGCTTAAAATTGTCAAATGCTCAATATAATGTTGATTCTAGGAGTGAGTGAATTATAAACAATGGGACAATGATTGGCATATTTTAATGTCCTAAACAGTCAGTGGCATGAAAAATGGAACATAATCTGCAGTAAATACTCAGCATCTCCCCAAACAACTTCTGTTCTCAGACTGGCCCCACGTCCCTTGTGCACTTCATGGACAAGGTGGTTTGAATGATTTAAGGAACATCACAACTCACCTGATATCAAGAGTATGTCAAGAATGTTGTCAGAGTAGAGCTCTGAGGTACTTTAACAACAGTTTCAGGGCCACACAAAGCAGCTCTTTAATCAGACTCCAGACCCACTCAACAAGAGGGAAATCATGCTTTGTTCTAGAAACCATGGATCTTGGAGGAGCTCCTACAACTGCCACTTTACTAAGCCAGCATCACTCCTAACTGTGTTCTGAGTATTTGTACGTACATCTACAGACAATTGTAGCTCCCACCCCTCATCAAAGAAACTTCTCTCTAACTGTAACAGATCGAGACCATTACAGAAAACCACAGTGCATCAAAATGCAGAGAACAAGAGATGTCATGGTGCCAGGCTCTGCCTGCCCCTTCTAGAACACAACGGTGGCACCCAAGGCTCAGGGAACAGCACAGAAACAGGAAGGGGGGTATAATTTAAGTGCCAGAGGAACAAGACGTTACTGTGAGATATGTTTCCTAGAAATGATACTGAGGTCTTGAAAACATGGCTGCCTAAACAAGACTTGGATAAGACACCAATAGACAAGCTCACATGGAAGCGGAGAATTTCATGGAGGCCCAGCCTTAAACAACTATGGATAAGTAGGAATTCTGAGTGTGGGCACAGCAGTCTTTCCCAGGGAGAGCCCTCCCACAGCCCCAATTGGTTATCCAAAACCAAGTAGTCAGCTCTGAAATCATATGCATACAAGTAAGATTATACAGATTACACACACACACATACATGCACACACACACACACACACACACACACACACACACACACAAATTAAAAAAGAGGCCATGACTTTGAGAGGCAGGGGTTATATGGTCGGAGAGAAGAAAGGGAAGTGGGAAATGATGTAATTATATTTTAACAAATCACATTTTTAAAAAACTATCAGGAAGTCATATGAGGCTCTCTTTGTCATAAACATTCCACAGAAACTGAATGAGAGCGATGGAACCCACCACCATATAATGAAGCTTCATGAACAAAGATCAGATTTTCCTCTCTGACCCCTGGTCTCCCTTGAACAGCCTACCCTCTGCACAAGTCCCATCTCCAGCCTTCAAGTTAAGTGACTGTGCTGGTGGTCCCACACCCAGGGGAAACATCTCATTCCACACAGGGACTTTTGAAAACCCTACAGTCTACCATGGAAAGTATAACGAGCAAGTCCTCAGTCAGTGAACGGCAGAGGCTGAGAACCTCGGGGGCCAGGGAGCAGGTCAGAGTTTTCCTTTCTTGGCTTTCTTCCGCCCAAAAGAGAAACTATTTCCAGTCTACACCCCGCCCCCAACCTCAGCTCTATGGTGGTCTACCACAAACACTTTGACTCACAGTGGGGGTGGGGTGGGGGCACCAACCCTCCTACCGGGCTGCACGCTAAACTGTGAAAACTTTAGCCTAGGAAGGGCCATCCAGAGTACAATTTTGATCTTTAAATTTATTTATTTATTTGTTTTATATGCGTAGGTGGTTTGTCTGCGTTGTGTTCTTGGTAGCCTTGGGTTCCCTGGGACTGGGATTATAGACAACTGTGAGCCACCATGTGGGTGCTGGGAATTGAACCCAGGGCCTCTGCAAGAGCAGCCTGTGCTCTTAAGACATCTCTTCAGCTTCTTGCTTTACTCTGTGACTGTCCAGCACGAAGAGGAAATGCACTGGGTGGGGTCGGGTGCTCCAAAAACAACATTCTACCCTCATGCATCCAAAAGTCATGGAGGGACAGAGGTATCAATGATCTGGGAGCTCTGTCCCAGGGGAATCTTTGAGAATAGAAAAGAATTTGTGCCCTCTATCTCTACCATTAGGGTTACTCAGAAATTCTGAATATAACACAAAATAAAAAAGGGAGCAGATGAGATTATTCCCCAGAAAGAATATGGGGGCTGAGAGGGACTATTATTATTATTATTAATTATTTTATTTATAAAGAGTGTGAGAAATGGCAGGGGTGCTCAGCTGTCTCCTGAAGATAGCCACAAACTTTGAAATACTTAAATGTTCATAGATTACACTCTAGGAAGGAGGTATGTTAAGTCACAATTAAGTGCTGAACAAGGAAAGGGGGGGGTGATGA
The DNA here is from genome assembly GCA_033318265.1 of Phyllotis vaccarum. NCBI lineage: Eukaryota > Metazoa > Chordata > Mammalia > Rodentia > Cricetidae > Phyllotis > Phyllotis vaccarum. The sequence goes on from JARWLC010000017.1 coordinate 28,876,874, forward strand.
ACTCGAGTGTTGAGTAATAGACTCATTGGTTGCCCATAGGCAGGACAAGAGCAGCAAAGGAGCAGGTAAGGTTATCAGCGTGTACCAGGTAACAGCACTGGTAAACGTATTTGATACTAATAAAGGCCTGGAGTGAAACAGTTAGTCCTGGAGTCTCATTCCGTTGGCAGCAGATTGGTTCAGAAATGGGCATTTGAATCAGGATGCTCTCTGGCTCCCAGGATCTTCTGAGTGGACCCAAGAAATTTAAGTCCAATTTGGCCAGGGCTTCCATCACTTAAAACGGAAGCTGGTATTCTATGTGGTCCTTCCTTCATGAAGCAAAGGATGCTGCAGCTATTCTGCTGCCAGAAAAAGGAAGAAAAAAAAAATTACCAGATTCACTAAATTGCTTCAGGCCTGCAATCAGCAGGTTCTCTGTCTGGTACAGATGCCTGGGGTGTCTGTGAGAGAACCATATTCACTCATAACAATACCGTCCTTTTAAAAGCTATTTCTCCAAGGTTTTCTACTGTTGAAACCTCATCAGTACTGATTGTTCTTGTCTACCTTTTGTCTCTTCTTAGCCCAATTTCTTCACCCCAGCCAAGTGTTTTCTTTCCTTTCTCCCCCTTCTTCTAGCTCAGATTCCTGTTTGCTTTACTGTAGTAATTTGTGAGATTGGCATCATGGGGGTGGGGCGAAGAATCTCAGAGCTCTTCTACATGTCCAAATGCTTGATTAAAACGCCACCTTTGTTCTGTTCTGAACTAAATCCAAACCAATGGAATGGCTTCTATTTAATAGGATATTTCAGAGGAAAAAGATGCTTCACCATTCAGTGTAAAAGTCAAACTGGCTCCAATTTTAGAAATGCTAAAAATGTGAGAAGTGGGAATTTTAGAATGGTGGCCGTGAGGTAATACATGGTAATAGATTGTTTAAGGGACAAACATCGCTCCACAGTTTTCGCTTTTTTCACGGAGAGCACTGTTACCCAGTATGTAATTATGACATCACTGGTCCAGAGATGCTCTGTGAAAAGAACTCAGAATTAACTATAGCAAATTTTTTCCCCCATCCTCCTCTTCATGAATCTTTTCTCACAAAGCTTCAGATGATTATAAGCTCCAACCAAACAAAGGAGATAAATTAAGAAAGAGGAAGAAGTGGGCCCCAAGAAATAATGGGCTTAGCTCTAAACAGCAGTAGTGGAAGCCTTAAAATAACCCGATAAGAGGGCTTTCCGAATAAGGACAATTAAGTATGTAGAGGGTGAAAAGTCCTTGTGCCCAGAGCTAAGCACTGGAAAAGCCAGGGAAATTATACTCAGGCATCCTTCAAGAGAAAGAGATGTATAATCTGTTTCTCTTGGGATGCTGGGAATGGATGTAGTTTATAACCTGGCGATCCTTTGCTGCCTGATGAGCCATCTCTGCCTATGTCTTTCAGAATTTATATTTTATTCATCCCAGACTCATTCCTTCTAAATCTTGAACATTGCTTCTATGCCATAAAACCCATCTTGATGAGTAATGTCACCTGTACTTTACAACAGCCTACACCATCTTAGGACCAGGCCAATCCTGATACAGGCATTATGTTATCTCAATCTCCCTGTACTGTAAATCTTGGGCACTATCTCAGTCAACAGTAATCATCTTTGTGAAAGAAACCACATGTACTTTGTAAAGAATTTCAATGTGAACATGTCTTAAGCTCTGTTGCATTTACTGCATTGTTATCAGACACCCCTCCCCCCGTGTGCTGTGCTTAAATATGACTAAAGTAAGTCATCTGTTATCAGACTGTAGAAGGTCTAGCCCAGCACCAGTAACAAAACCAGACTGGGTTGAGTTTTATTCTTTTCTCTCCAGGATCGTTTCCCCTGTCAACTGTAAAGCCTGCTGGGACCCTGCACATTAGATACCTGCCATTTGTAGCATTTGCTGCCGAGGGTTAAGGCACAAGAAATTGAAGAGAAAAATCAGTTAGAAACCCCAATAGATGGCTTTACTACACCTGTATAGGCAGTATTAGGTGGACTCAATGGAGTATTTTTTTTTTAAAAGAACATTTAAAGTTGAGGGAAAAGGGGAGGAATTGGAAGGGAAGGGAATGGGGATGGATTTGATCATGATAAAATGCATGGTAAATTGATAATTAAACAAAGAAAATGCATTAGGGTTTCAGGATAAGTAAAATATCCTAAATGTCAAGAAGATCTGAGCATGGGGGTACCTATCTGTCATCTTAGCATCCAGGTGGCTAAGGGAGTAAGGTTGTGTGTTCAAGGACAGCTTGGGTGGCATAATGAGATGTTGCTTCAATACAAAAATAAAATATAACAAAACAAAACAAATATGAGGAAAATGAAAGCCAGACAAAGAAATGTAAGAATTGTTCATTACTTGACTCTTTTCATTAACAATGCTCATAATTCATAGTGACATCAGTAATTACTGAATCAGTCTGTATTTCTCTGTTAAAAGGATGATGTACATGAAGAAAAATTACAAAAAAATAAGAAGAAAAAAAATTAAAGCCAAGTTTTAAATTCATTAAAATTGGTAAACAACTACATAAATTTAAGTGTATGAATAAAAAGGAGAGGTAGTTAAAATTATAGGATGGACATCAGGAAGATTAAATGCAGTACTTTCTGTGGAGCTGAAGACCAGCTGCCTCTTCAAGCTCCTGCCACTCTAATGGCCCTCTGTGATGGACTGTACCCTGGAGCTATGATTCAAAATGAAAACTTTCCCCCTTATATTAGTTTTGTAAGGGCATTTTATCACAGCAACATAAAAGTATAAGAAAAATAGATGGACCAAACATTTCTATTTTTATTTTAAATTTTTGCTTTTGAGGACTATTTGACACTTTGAAACCCACATTCATGTATTCTAGTGAAAATATTTGAAGTATCTCATTAGGTTGATGTGACATTTTTAAGTGAATCTAACATATTTATGCTAATCAGAGCTCATTTTGTCCCAAATACTCACAAATAATTTATTTACTAATCTAGGAGCTGGATGAAACCGAATACCATGTTGTTCTGGAAGCTACTGTGCCTTTACATTTGAAAATGAAAACAATATTCAATAGTTTTCATTACCTTTCTGTGATTATTTAGATCATATTTAGATTCATATAAGAGCAGTAACAGTTCATATGCTGTTAACTCAACAGAGGTGCAAGTGTTCTTGAGACATTTAAAGGGCATACCGATGTGAGAAGGAAGACATAAGATGCTTAGCTATCAGTGATCTCAATGGGTCCATATTTACAATATTGCAGAAATTTTATTATTATTTGATGTGGGAATGTCTTTCTGTATGCTGTGAATATCAATGTTTAAATAAAGAATCTGTTTTGGCCCATGACATGCACCATAAAAAAGTAGGTGGGGAATCAGAACAGGTAGGAAAGGAAGGGCGGAGTCAGAGACAGATGGATCCAGACACCCAAAGAAGAAACATGTAAGGAACACAGGTGAGCCATAGGCCATATGGCAGACAGATTAATGAGAATGGGTTGAGTTAGGATGAAGGAGATAGCTAGCAATGTGCCTGAGCCATAGGCCAAACAGCGTGAACCTAATATAGAATATAAGTGTCTGAGTCATTTTGGGAGCCTAAGCAGCAGTGGGCAGCTAAGTGATCTGGGCCTGGCAGGTCTGTGGGTCTGGACCTCTGGCCAGACGGGGTCAAGAGACCTCCTTGTAACAGATGTCGCCCAATGTGGGGCAAACACAGCTACCAGCCCCAAACAGAATGTCCTAAAACAACATTATACAGTCTCAGATTTATCTTGGGACAGAAGATGTTTCACAGCTCTGTAGCCTCTCAAGGAGGAATTAGGCTCCTACTTAGAACCTTTTCCACAGGGGGAGGTTTGCAAAGAGCTACAGGAAGTAGGACAAGACCAGCATTGGAGGCCTGGAACTGAGATGCTCCAGTATGGAAGGGTAACAGCATGGCAACTATTCTTCTCAAGGAAGGAAAGGAGAGATGAGCTGTGGATAATGTAAGAAGTCTATTGACCAACTCACTGAATTGTGCAGTTCCAGAGAACTAATCTCAGAAAGCAGGCAGCCAAGAGCCACCTCCAAATACTCATCTATCAACACTGTCACTATACCCCAGCAACAGCTACCTCAATATCTAAGGTGAGTACAGTAACCATGAGTAAATTTTGACTGTCCCAAACCACGTTTCATTCCCTGTAGATTTAGAATTTTTAGGAAGAAGCAGCCACTTGATTAAATCTGCCTCAAGTCCAGAGAGTTGGGAGAGAAATGATAGGTGTCTTCTTCTCGCTACCTTTGTGGAGATGCACCATCATATTTTTGTGCTGTATTGCTGACTTGAAAGCAAAACCTAGAAAGGAATGCCAGAGAGTCAGAAAGAACGCTATTTTGTCTTTCATTTATTTAAGAGAAGCAGTGTCTTGTCCCCCCTTCATTACACATAGTTGGTGATTTTCCACACATAATTCTAAAACACTTTTGAGAACTTTCATTTTCAAATCTATCATGACTTTGCGTCAAATTAAACTGTATTGATTACATGAACCAGAGCTAAAGGGATGGCTCAGTAGATAAGGATACCTGCTTCTAGGCCCAACAATCTGAATTTGATTCCCGGGACATACCTGTTGGAAGGAGAGAACCTCCTGCAAACTGTCCACTTACCTCCAGGCACAGGCTAAACTGCAGTGATTCTCCACCAGTGGGTCATGACCCCATGGGGACTGCATATCAGATATTCACATCGCAATTCATAGCAGCAGTGAAATTACAGTTATGAAGTAGCATCAAAATAATTTTATGGTTGGGGGTCACCACAACATGAGGAACTGTGTTAAAGGGTCACAGTGTTAGAAAGGATAAGCATCACTGTGCTGGAGACACATGTACCCTCCACAAATAAAATGTGATACAAATTATAAAATAATGTGAACCAGTGTAGAGTGAGGGCTGAATACACACCATGAACAATTTTTAGTATTTTGTGTGTACTACCTCATTTAATTCTTCAAGTAGTCCCAGTTGATATATTGCAACCTTACTTGCATTTTGCACAGACAAAAACTAAGACACAGTGGTCTTTAGATGTTAGGTGACTTGCAAAAGGCCATATAGTTATGAAATGACCAAGGTAGGTATGAACATTGCAGTCTTGTTACAAAGCGGTGCTCTTAGTCACACTGGCGGGTCACCTCTTAGAGATAAGTATACACAGATAAACAAGATAGTTCTAAATAACTAAATAAATAATAGTGTAAACCGGATGTTCTGGAGTCTGCGACCACATTTGAGTTTTACAGCTTGGATAGATGTCTCGGTTTTAACTGTTTGCTTAAATGACTTTACCTCGCAACACTCTACGTGAACCCTCTTCCTTTCTACATCTAGGAAGTGGCTAAGTGGGGCTGTATCACTTTCTTTACTCACCCTCAGCTGATCTAGTAAGTGGGTAAACAAGGGGTAACCCCTTTTCAGCGCTGGAAGAATTAGACAGCCCCAGAGGCCCTTGTTGCTTTGGTCCAAACTTTTTTCTCTTTCCCACCCAACCCTCTAGCTCTTGGGAATATTTTTTATCGTGTTTGTAAAGTGTGACTGTGCCTGAAAGCCAGGTCCTTGGACATACACCAATCTGTAGGTTTCCTCTTGTAGAACTTCAGTAAATGTTTAATTTAAAAATGTTAGGGGGACCTATTCCAGGATAGCAGAAAGAAAGCTTTGTCACTTGGGTCTTTGGAATGGAGAGTTCTTGTAATTTTCTGTGGTGGTTCTGTGTGGACTACTCCTTGCATACCAATTCTTGGCAGTAAAAGGTGTAAACAATTGCCTGTTCCATTTTCTTCTTAAATATTTAAGTGTGAGGATTATTATGAAAATAAATTGCATTTCCTTACCTTCACTGATTCCAAGCTAAGTGAAAGTATATTCTTGAATACTTTACCCTTTTATCTTTACAAATTCCCCATTTCAAGAGTAAACCTTTGTATATGAATAGCTTGTTTTAATATGTACTTACATAGCCTGATGTTAGAACTCATGGAAAATAAGCAGAGGCAACAGATATATTAAGATGAGAAATATGACTTTTTATTGATCACCAGTGGTAGAGGCAGTAAGAGGTTTCTGGAGAAAGTTTGGCTTATGTGACTAAGTTTAGCCTCTTTGGAAGGTCTGGTGGAGGTCTGAGTTTAGGAGCTAATGGTTTTGAAAGTGTCTGTCACCACCAGTGATGACATTTTACTGCAGCCTTGGTTACTTTTAGTAAACCACACAGATACACGGTGGATTCCACTAACGTGATTTAGTTAACTCTCAAGACAGCGTTTATCAGCAGGACTTTGTAAGGAGGCCGTGTGTGTGTGTGTGTGTGTGTGTGTGTGTGTGTGTGTGTGTGTGTGTGTGTGTGTGTGTGTATGTGTGTGTGTGTGTGTGTGAGAGAGAGAGAGAGAGAGAGAGAGAGAGAGAGAGAGAGAGAGAGAGAGAGAGAACCAGAAAGTCAGCAATGAAGCTGATACACAAAGTGGTTTGAATTGTCTCTATGCCTTCAGTAGGGTTAATACAACTCCCTTAGGATGAACTAGGATTCAGCAATACTGACGGTGCTCATGGTATGGTCGTTTCAACCATTGCTTTGCCTTGTTTAAAAAACAAAAGCAAAGAAAGAAAGAAAGAAAAGTAAAAGAAACAGCAATTTGCTCTCGAGCTTGGAGAGGTGAGTTGGAAGAAGCACTTTGTGTAAGGCCTATGACTTTTATATGTGCGATATGGCGTGTTCCCATCCCTAAATAGATAGATGATGGGTAGAGGCGGGCAACAAATGAACAAAGGCAATCAAAACCAGCCCAAGACTTATTCTGTTTTTTCCTAAATAATAATTTAATTTTTCTCTTTTTAATTTCAAAGGGTTTTTTTTTCATTTTACATATCAACCGCTGTTCCCCCTCCCTCCCTTTCTTTGTATTTATTTTTTTCCTGAGGTGAATTCTGGCAGAATTATGATTCTCTTATGTGGAAACCAACATTTATTTAACCCAGCAGTTGTGCTTCCTTTCGTTTACCTAAAGAAAAGATTAGATGAAAGCCCAGAGATAAGTTGGAGCGCTTCCTGTGCGGCCTTTGGGATTCCTCTCCCTGTGTGAATGGCATCAAATAGTTATAGGAGAAATAACATTCATTAAATACTTTTTATAATTTAATCGTGGTTTATGTGCTCTGGTGTTTTTCCCTACATTCATGTCTGTGTGAGGGTGTCTGAACCCCTGGAACTGGAGTTATAAACAGTTGTGAGCTGCCATATGGGTGCTGGGAATTGAACCCGGTGCTCTTAACTGTTGAGCCATCTCTCCAGGCCCCCAGTAAGCACTTTTAGTGGGGTTCCCTGTTGTGAGAATTCAATAAAAGCTTCAGAAGTTTTGGAGATATCAGAGGGAATCTACCCACAGTCTATGTGGGGGTTTATACAAGCTCCAGAAGTCCCAGAGCTCTAACCACAGTCAGTTTAGGAGAATCAGTGAATGGTGATTCAAACCTTTAATCCCAGCACAGGGAGTATCCTGGGAGTGGTGACCTACACCCTTAATCCCAACTGAGTCAAAGTCACTTCAGATTATAGAAGGAATTCCAGGGTCCCAAGCTGGTGTGGTGGGGCCACGCCTTAATTACCGAAAGAGTACTTAAGACAGGATAAAAACACAGAGGGAGCCATTCCAAGGAAGCGAGGCTGAGGAAGCTGGAAGACAGCTGGGTAAGATCTGACCGTGGTGTTTATTCCCTCTAGTATCTCCAAAACTTCTGAAACTTTTATTGAATCCCTACACCCTGTGACCATTAAAATAACAAAATTATATACTTGTAGACCTGACACATACCATTTTTAGGTGAAAAATAAAAGCAGGTCAAACAGGGCAGATGACATAGTTTCATTCTTGATGTGTTACCCTCATGTACCACATTTTTACTTTGTAGTTCTGGGAAACTAATTCCAGGGCTTCATGCACTTTAGGCAAGTGCTCTATCACTATCTCAAGCTCAGAAATATTCTGGGACCAATTCTCTTTAGGAGACAGCATTATAGATGCCTTTAGCTCCATTTTTAGCTGCTTGCTTAAAATCATTTTCTGTAATCAATAGACATCAACTGCTCACATAAAAATTAAAATTATTTTAATATGAGTCAATAAATATGTAGTCCATACAGGATGTATTTGTTTCTTGAAACATCACTTTCTCCATAAAGTCATCATCAATTAATTAGAACAGATATAATAGTAATAGTTATAGTAAGTTTGCAAATTATAGACACCCATTCAAGTCTTTGTATATATAGATGCTTTCTTTTGGTTGGATGTGATACCAACATCTAATCATTACTAAATTATGAAGTTTTTGCTACTAAAAAATTCAGCTTGCTTCTTCTAAAAAAATCCTGATATTTAACTATTTTTTAAATTATTACCATTGCTTGGATGTTGAAGAATACATTAAATGTACAGCCTTAAAATGTTTGGTAGTTATTAAATGTAAAAGCATTAGTTGAAAGCAACTTGTTATCCATTAATTTCTCTTCATTGTTATCACATTTTTCTTCAAGATAACTCCATGAAGCAAAATTTTATTATCATTTTCAGGAGAAAAAAATATAGATGAGACAGTTGGTTGATTTCTTGTGTTAATCAGTGTTAGCCATTAGGAAAAACATCATTGGACTCAGATTTATTGAGTTTAGATTCCATTTTCTTCTCTATTAGCATTTGGCCTCTACCTTAAAGGATTGACCACATTTGCAATGTCTCATGACATCCTATAGCAGGATGACTATGGAGATTTTTTTTTTAAGCTTGGATTCTTGGTTGCAACCAGCACACACGTTTTAGAAAGAAATAATTGCCAAGTCACACTGTGGGGTGTCTATGGGTGGGTCCTCACCACACTCTCCAGAGGTACAGATTAAATTCTGTATAACATAGAAGCCATATTTTCTTTGACCCTTCCCAAAGCTACTTGAAACCATTCCATGTAATTAGGAGAGTGAAATACTAGACATATACATCAGGGGAACAAATGGGGGCACCAGAAGTAGCCTTTTCCAAGTAGAGTAAACTGACCTTTAACTAGCAAATGAAAATTTATATATAAATGTGAAGATGCTTTTGATTTTACAGACATTAACTCAATATAGATTATAGAACCAAATATAAAGTGACAACTGCTGAGATCCTAGGAGGAAACAGGAAACAATCTATATTATTAGGGTTTGAAATGACTTTTCTGTTGACACCAAATGTACCATCCATGAAATAAGAATAGAAAGGACTTTGGGAGAGTAAAGTTGGTACAACTGAGGTGCATTGCTATATAATATTTATTCAGACCCAAGGGAAAACATTATGAGCAAAAGGAGACTCAGTACTAAAATTAAGAGACGCCCCAAATCCAAATGATCTTGATAAAATTGAGTAATGGATATTTCAAGGTCAACAGATACATAAAAAGATGCTCAGTGTTATTATGCATTCAAGATGTAAGTGAAGACCACAAAGAGGTACCACTTCTCATCACTTAGGATGTGTATTATCAAATCTGAAAGGCAGCAAATTTGAGGATGTACAGTGATACAAGCACTGTGGAAAACAGAGTGGAAGATCCTCAGAAACCAAACCAAACAACCACCAAAAGAATACCATATGGCCAAGTATTTGGAGGACATATTTCAAAGAATCAGTCAGGGGTTTGAGGTGACTTTATACTCCCTGATTGCATAGCACTTCTCATTTCCTTGAAGCTATGGGAACAACTTAAAAGCTCAGCAGCATGTGAACAAATGCTGAGATTGCTCTATGCAGCATTACTTACTCAGCCTTGGAAAGAAGGAAACCCTGCAACACGGGACAGTGTGGTGGGACGTGTGGGAATTTATGCCAGTTACAGAAGGATACGTATTACATAATTCTGCTTGTATGATAGACTCTAAGATAGACTTATAGTGGGGCCACTGGGATTGCTCAGTGGATGGAGAGGCTTGCACCCTGATGATGCAGCTTTGATGACCTGAGTAGATGCCTGGAGAGTCCAATGAGAGAGCTGATTTCAGCGTCCTCTGACCTCTGTATGCTCCATGATTTGCACTCCTATAACACACACCAACAGTCTGAGAAATAAAATAGACTCATAGAAACAGAAAGTATGATGGTTACCAAGGGCAACTGGGGTGGTTTGGAGAGTATATAATGAACAAATTATAGATACTTTCAGCACAATATAATGTCTATATTTAACAATACTATTTGCGTGCTATATTTGGCTGAGAGGACAGATCTCATAAGAAGTGATCTCATCACGTTTAAACAAATGATTCATTATATATCACATATATGAAGTATATAATACATACTGTGTATCACATGATAAAATATGTATACATCTGATAGAAAGCATATCATATATAGTTTATATGACATGTATCATATATAAGAACAGCGTGGATAATAACTGAGGACACTGCTATGTGAAATAAGTTATATATAGTAGCATTATATATAACATATATACAAATATATATGACAGAGGGGGGAGAGAAACGCAATTCTTAGTAGCTAAGAGGATTACAAAACTCTAACAGGTCTTGTTGGGCAGTGGATATATTTTTATATTTATGGTTCATTCTGAGAGACATTAAATACCTTATGATAAAGTATGGTAATTGAACACAGTTCTTAAAAGGAAGATGGTGGCCAATACTTTGAATATTTAAAAAGCTACTCACATAGTATTGTTTATAAATGGCAGAGAGTAGATACTCTGGATATCCCAAGCCGTACTGCACATTGGCATTTATTTGTCTTGCTTTGAGGTCTGTCCTGGCCAAGGGCATTGCATTATGGAGACAACTAGACAAAAAGGAACTGAAGAGGTTTTCTTTCATGTTGAACTTAATTCAGTTTAATATTTGTTTGTAATACTTGGGATCAAGTATAAGACTTCATGCATGCTGAACAAGCCAGATTATTTGAGAACGCAGTACAACTTAGTAGCTTGGCATAGGAGTTTGGCAGACCTGAGTTTGAATCTTCACTCCTCTTCTTGAGCTTTGGAAGAGCATGTGGATGACTCAGCCTCTTAACTTCTGGAAAATTCAGCTTCTCATCTATAGTAGAAAAGAATTCAACTTAATGCATCATGTTGCTTGAAGAATGAGACAGGCTAATGCCTTTAGTGTTGCACAAAGCCCTCCCCCTACTGTACATATATGGTGAATCTAGTGCCATTGAATGCTGTACAGAGAGAGTAGGACAATACATTCATGGGCATAAAAGAAATTCAGAGGAAGGTTCATCCTCAGTGGTTAAGTGGTTACCTCTGGATAGTGGCATTTAGATCAATATTACTTAACAAAACAAAAACCAGAAAACGTTTTTAGCATTAGGAGAGTTGCTCAGTTGTTCCAAGCACTTGTTACTCTTTTAGAGGATCCGAATTTAACCCCAAGCTCAGGGTAGGTAGTTCACACAATCTATAATGTTGGGTCCAGGGAATCTGATGATCTGATGGCTCTTCCTGTCTCCCTCTTCCTCTCCTCCCTTCCTCCCTTCCTCCCTCCCTCCCTCTCCCTCTCTCCTTTACACACACACACACACACACACACACACACACACACACACACCAGCTCCTATAGTGGCTAACATTTCTTCATAATAATCACACATAAACCAAACTCTTAAGGAGTGAGAGTAGCTATGATCTAAGAGCCATATACAAGGGTATTTTTCAAAGAAAATAATGACCTCAGTCATCTTTCTTTCACTTTTGTTCTTTAAAAAACTAAACTTTACATACAAAGTTGGATTAATGATGTAGTTACGGCAGGAAACGGTGGACTTCATTTACTCTTTGTTCTGGGCACAAGTCTTGATTGCATTTCCCAGCTGTACTCACACTCCCTTCTCCCTTCAGTTCCTTTTAGATGGCACCAAGTAAGCACTTCTCACAAATGAAATGTAACCAAAGAGCACGTCTTCCTGGTGGTTAAGATATGCTTGCCTTTTTCAGGCCTTGTCCTTTCAGGCACCAAGAGACGCCTTTACCTGAGAGCAGAAGCAGCCCAGCTTCCTGTGCACTTTTTGTGGAATTTTTGAACCTGTAACACACGAATATTTATATGACAATGGTGACTTTCTCTTCAACTAGAATATCAGTTTCTTTTTTCCCAGTGAGTTATAAAAAAAATATATCAGTTTTTATTATCCTGGGTAACAGGCTGCTCCGTGTCTGGCTTCATAGTACTATTATTATAGCTGTTAATTTTTGCCACTTGCAAAGGAAAATATGGGCGTCATGCTCTTATCCTGATTTCATTGTCATGTCGACTACTGAGAAGATGCTTCTTAAGTTTGATGCTCTCTTTGCACTGTCTTCTTACCTAGTTCTGTGCCAGAGACACTACTGTTTGATTTGGCAAATCCAAGTGAGGACTCATCCTGAGAACTTAAGAAATTTCATTTGAATATGCTAAGAGTTCAGCCTTCAGTCACATTGTCTATTTTTATTAGAATGTGTAAAGCCACAGGACAATCTTCACACTTTGCTTTTATTTTTATTCCTTGTTCATCTATATTTTAAATTGAAAGACACAGTTACATGTATTTTGCCACATAGTTTTGAAGTCTATATATTTTTACTAATCAAGATATGTATTACCTCAAACAGTTACTTTTAAGTGAGTACACTTTACATTTGCTCTCAGGATTATTCAAAAATATAATATATTGTCACTGTACTTGCCACATTGTATGATAGATTGTCTGAAACTATTTTTCCTGTCAAATGATATTGGGTGTCCTATGACTAAGTCACTCCAGTTATTCTAAGTCCTTGTTAACCATCATTAACTTTGTTTCTGTAAGATCAAATATATATATATATATATATATATATATATATATATATACACACACACATACATACATATATATATACACACACACATAATTCTAACTCTATATGTATGTATGTATATGTCTAACATGTAAGGTCACAAAGTGTGTCTTTCTGTACCTGGTTTATGTTACTTAACACAATACTTCTCACTTATCATGTTTTCTAGATCTGTTTACACACTGATAGACACTGAGGAGATTGATTCCATGTCTTGGTTATTGCTAATTATGCCAAAATGAATGTTGATGGGCAGATGCCCAGCCACACATTCTTTGCCTTTTTTTTGAGGGTAATGGGATTGCAGGGCCACACAGAAGCTTCATTGAGTTTTCCAAGCTCCCCTCCCCTACTCTGTTCTCCATAATGCTTATAGTAACCACCATTCCCACTAACAATGTGTGAGCCTGTCCTAAGGAGTCTAAAATGAACCCCACAGATTTGGATTTGGGATCTGAGGCAAAGCACTAGTCTAGGTCAAAGAGAAGAAGCAGTCTGAACAGTAAATGGGCTCAGAGTTTGAAGACCAGTGGCTGAGTGTGGAAAATAGTTCGAAACACATTCTGAAAGTTCAGAGTAAAGTCTGTCTAGAAGTTTAAATGCCATTAATGAGATATTTCTTAGAGATGAATTTATGGTGGTCATGGAAGTATAAATTTATTTTTATATTTCTAATATTAGTAGCAAAACCCTTCAGCATACATGTTCAATAAATATATTTTATTGATTGCTATATTAAAGAAAAAACAAAATCAAAATGGAGCCAGAAAGTTTGGTGTGACTGATGTGCTCAAATTCTTCTGGAGACATTGCAATGAAAACTGTATTTTGAAAAAATTAAACAGAGATAACAGTAACTATAAATGCAATGATATGGTTTCACCAAGTATTCATCTTCCAAACTCTGAAGGAACAGACCAGATTATATTACTGAAAAATAACCAAACACATAGGATCTCTATGGCAGTAATAGAAGAGAGTCTTTAATGTGTGTGTATACTTTCTCGAAGCATAAAAGTAGACAGAAGAAACATATAAAGCTATTTAAATTGGTATTAAAACAGCAATCATAATGATCATAACTGTGTGTTGTGGAATATTATTTTAACTAGGCAAAGATGTGCTACAACATTTTTTTGCCGTGGAATATTACTTTAATTATGTGGAGGTGTGTTACATTTGTTTCTGCTGCCTTTATTAACCATTTAAAGATGTGTTACATTTGATTGTGCTCCATTTGTATTATTATGTAAAGATGTGTTGCACTTATTTCACCTTGCCTGCTTAACCCCCTGGTGGGTCTGATAAAGAGCTGAATGGCCAATAGCTAGACATACAAAAGATAGGTGGGGCTGCTAGGCAGGAAGAATAAATAGAAGGAGAAATGTAGACTCAGGAAAGAGAGAAGAAGGAGAGAATGATGGAGAAAGAGTGGGACATGCCTGGAGCCAGAAGCCAGACAGTTGCCAGCCAAGAAAGAAAGAAAGAAAGAAAGAAGAAAGAAAGAAAGAAAGAAAGAAAGAAAGAAAGAGAGAAAGAAAGAAAGAAAGAAAGAAAGAAAGAAAGAAAGAAAGAAAGAAAGAAAGAAAGAAAGAAAGAAAGAAAGGAAGGAAGGAAGGAAGGAAGGAAGGAAGGAAGGAAGGAAGGAAGGAAGGAAGGAAGGAAGGAAGGAAGGAAGAAGGAAAAGGTAAAAATCCCTGAGGCAAAAAAAGATGAAGAGAAACAGCTTAAAGTAAGTAATGAGAGCAACTGGACAAGCGTAAGATAAGATTGAGTATCCACAGCTAATAAGAAGTTTCTGTGTCATGATTTGGGAGCTGGTCCGTGTCCCTCTCCCCCCAAAAAGCCTGCCACAATTGTGTAAACATATGAATACTAATAAAAGAAAAACTATTAGAATTTTTATTTGATTTATTTATATGTGTTCAGGCACTCATCAGATTCCCTGGAGCTGGAGTTACAGGTGGTTGCGAATCACATGACTTGGGTGCTAAGTGTGAAACTCCCATCTTCTGAAAGAGCGGCAAGCACCCTGAACCGCAGATCCGTCCCTCCATCTCCCTTGAAACATGCTGGCATTCCTTCATGTTTCTTTAACATAGGACGGTAGAACAATTTTTCAATAAGCTTAATATGTGTTTCTCTTAAAGGTCAAACATGCACAGAGATGTGCTGGAAACACTAATTTAAATGTTCCTCTTCCAATAGCTTGAAGAAATGTGGGTAAAATGAGTAAGGGCAGAGAACCCAGGGAGGTAGCAGCAGTGTTCTGCTTTCCTGGGGAATGAGGCAGGGGCATCAGGGGCTGCTGGTTTCTGGTTGCAGATGCCTTCTGTCACAGGAGGCAGGTGGGATAGACCACAGTGACCTCACCAGCTCATTTCCTTTGCTCTGAGCCATGTCACCAACGAGCAATTGAGACGGAAGATCTGACTTTAGACTCATAGCTGTGAGGGAGAAAACTACATTTCATCTTGTGAATACATTTGGTTTTTCTGTTACATTTACCACATGGGGGGAAGGAAAAGACCACAAGGTATCATGCTGGTATGCACACGGCAAAGGAACTTGTGTTTAAAGAAAAAATATCATCAGCCTTGCAAAGACTTTCCATGGTTCCAACACCCACCCTGAAAGCCCCCTCTCACCACAGGAAGTGTGCTGACCAATGGGGGAAATAAAAGGACCCCTGAGAATCTGGTCCACACTCATCTTGCACAGCTCAGCAAGACCTCAGCCATGAAACTTCTCCTGCTGACTTTCCTGGGACTCTGCTGCCTCACCACATGCACTGTGGAAGGTAAGCTGAGCAGCTGTTAATGGGATAAGGAGCAGGTGGGCTCATATACTAGGGTTATCTTGGGTTTTCAGTAGAATCAACTTTGTCTAGGTAAACCTCAAACTAACCATATTCAAAAAATATTGATTTAAACTCTCAGTCACTCTGGACTCCTGCTTATTTATTTAAAATGGAGTATTATATATTTTTTCTACACATTGAGCACTGTGAGCTGGAATTAAAATTGGATAAAGCTTATTTTTTACTCATGATTAGTTAAGAACATCAAATCTCATAATGATATTTTATTAATGCTGGCAATGATTACAGATGGGTTGTTTGCTTTTATTTGCTTAATATCAATTTGATAAATTCTCAGACACTTAAAGTTCCATCACAGGTGGGAATGAATCAAATATGAATTAATGGAAGCAAATTTATGCTTTCTACTTGAAAACATAAAACTAAGCTCAAATCTTCATATCAAGAAAAATCAATATTATCTTCTATAAATAGAAGAGTCTGCCAATATCTGAGAATATTATCATTTATGATAGACTTCTTAGCTTGTAAGATAGCCTTTGATGTTAAGTGTACAGATAATCCATACTCTGTTGACTAATAAACCTGGAAGATAAACATAGGTAAGACACAGATGCACTGAGCTGTAGCTGAACGTTTCAGTCAATGTTTCCTAAAGGGTCACCTTTTCCTACTGGCTGGAGGTAATTTATAGACCTATTTGTATTCTATTCTGTACACTTAGTCTGTAATACCATAACTTCATCATAGATTCTACAAGGGCATGAATGGAATTAAAGGGAACACAATCTGAAAATCCTTGACATTGGTCAAGAGAAGAAATATTGATGAAGGAAAAATGCTCCAAGAATATTCAATTAGGTCTCATGCTGCTAGACAGCTGGCATTTTGCTGAGATGAGAGGTATACCTCTCAACTGCTTTTGTTTCCTTTTTTACGGAGCCCTGCTGGGCCTTAAACCTGGTCAGTCACCTTGGCATTTTGCAGGAGCTAGGGGACCAGAGACTTGCTCTCAGAGTCCCAAGTTTTCTACTTGAGGGAGTTTTTTTAAACCTCTGGTGTCTTATCGATGTCAAAATGAAGCAAAAAATTAATCTTTGCTTTGACTTAATTATGCAGCAGTTGTGAACCAATGCTTTGACAGGCCATCAGCATTGCTGAGAAGCAGCAGAAGTCCTACTGAGGACAATAGGTTTCTGCTGACCCTTGGCATCCCTGTGCACTGGACACAGAGACATATTGTTCTTAAGTGGTGAAAGCTAAGTGGCCAGATTTTTTCTTCCTGTTGAAGAAAGTTCAACATGAAATGATATGGGAATAGGTAGAGGGCGGGGAATTGGCATTGGGAACAAAGGAAAGGAGCCATAAGGAAAGCAGTGTGAGCCAACAGCTTCTAGTTCCATATTGTAGACAAATACCTTCCTGTGACAGCAGCACTCCAGTTCAATGATTACGTGGGTCCTTCTGCAGCTGTGAAGCGCATAGAAGCAGCTCCAGCCAGCAAGAGAATTAGCAATTAGAAACTTTGCCTATTTATATTTTACCAACTCCTTTATCTCATTGACACTCCTAGGATTTTTCCCCCTGCAATGGAAGGTAGCATTATGAACTTAAAAGTTTAATCCCCACTTGATCCATTCCTTTATGACAAATCCTGAGGAAACGCTTTCAGCTCATGTTCCACATGGGACTATTAAAAATGAGAACATGTGCATTTGTTCAGTCAAAAATGAACTGTGTTCTTTCCTTGAATGATAGCTTATTACATCACTCTTTTATCTAATTTAAGGCAAAATTAATATTTAAAATAATCTCTTTTGTCTCTCTGATTTCCTGGTTACCTCACTATATCATGTACTCCATAAAACAGGGTCAATGCCTATCTGAATTGGTGCCTTTGACATTCAGGACACAAAAGGACATGGCTAAGTAGGTAGCTGTTGAGAGTATCCATGGGGACTCTACTACCATAGTTGTCTTCATAAAAATATACAAAGGTAGAGACCACCTTGTTACTATGTGTTCATTTTTAAGACAATGCCTCACTGACCAGTTCTGGCTGGCCCCAAGCTCACTATGTAGACCAGTCAGAGCGTTACCTACCTCTGACACCCAGAGCTTGGATGAAATAAGTGTGCCACCATGCCTGGCCACCTTGTTACTTTTATTAGGAAATTCCTGAAACAATACTACTGATCTTTTAAAATCAGCCAAGCATTTACCACAATACATAATGCACAAGAGACTCGGGGTACCTATGTGGATTATTTCTCACTTGGTTTTATACTCCTATTACATTTTAGAGTAATTTGATAAGTCATTTGAATGTAATTCATGTTGAGTTACAGTTTTATTTATATTTCCCTTTTCTTGTTCTAGGTGTGGGAACTGAAGTCATAGAAAAGAGCTTCTGTGTGAGCTTAACAACCCAGAGGCTTCCAGTAAACAGAATCAAGACCTACACCATCAGGGAGGGCATGATGAAAGCAGTGATGTGAGTGCTCAGGGATGTGTTTTCCATGTAGAGATATAGTAGGAAAAGGAGCTTCTCTCCCCAGGAAAAATAGGATAATGATAGAAGAAAGCTCAGCTTAGCAATACCCCATTCTGTCTATATTAATCTTGTCTTCTTACTGTCTTATCCATTGAAGATTATTGAAAAAAATAAAAGAACAGACACCCCCTTTTTTCCTCAACAAGTGAGTCTGACTAGAAAATAGATATACGTTGTGTCCAGTTCTGTTGGCGAGGCCAGGTTAGGACTTGGTCAAATAGTCCAGCTAATGTCAGATACTTACTGCATAGACTGGTGCACCTTATTATGTAGTTACATCTCAAAGAATGCATCCAGAACTTCCCTACACTGTGTTCCAGAATTCATGTTCAGAAAGAGCAGCTCTCTCTCTGAGTATACTTAGAGTCTCACTCTTAGAAATTCATGCAAATTATCCCTTATTCCCCCAAAGAGATAAGTGGTCCCAGGTTGGAACAGCTGAACTAGGTGATCCTAATAGTTAAGCTCCAGCATGCTCCAGCATTGGATATACTGGTGAACTGTAGTTACCAAGAGCTGGCTGTCACCTGGAGATATCTCTTCCTTACTAAACTGGGGCTCATGGACAGCTTCCGAGTTCTGAAAGAATGTTTCTTCTGGTAATTTCTGTACAAATTTTCTTTCACTGGACAACACAGTTAACGTGACCCTTTCTTTGCATCATAGCTTTGTCACCAAAAAAGGAATAAAGATCTGTGCTGATCCACAAGCCAAATGGGTGAAAGCAGCAATCAAAAGTGTGGATGGAAGGTCCCGTGCCAGGAAGAGCATGACTGAAACTAGCCCCACCCGAGCCCAGAGGTCCACTGGTCCAGCCGTGACCCTGTCTGGGTAGTAGTCTCTGGGACAGTGTTTCCTCAACAGCCAAGCAGTTCATCTCCGTTCACAGGCTCATGGACTAATTATGCCTTATTTACCTTTTTTTGAAAATGTTGCACGAATAAAGTTGTTTTTATTTTTGTGATATTCATTTTTAAATGTTATAAGTAATAAATATTTATTATTGAGGATGGTTCTATATTTGATTTATTGTATAAAGGGAAAAGTAATGTTTTTTACTGGGTTCACTTGTCCACCTGTTTAATTCATCTGCCCCTCTGAGTCAACATCCACCCTTTAACTTTCTCACCCGGCTGTGGGTGGTTCATGTACCCTTCTTAAACTGGCCCTCTGGCCACATCCTGAATACTGGGGCTTCAAGGCCCAAAGACCACACCTCTAGGTCAATGTGACAATGCCTGTGTCTACGACATCGCTGGTCAGACAGACATCTCCATACCTTCTAGATCCTGGTAATCTCCTTTCCTCTAGACCGCGATGCCTAGAGATGGTAGTGGCCCTGTTCTGTTGCAACTGTGGACCTAGTTTCTTACTGATTAACTTTTTTTTTTTTTCTTCTTGAAACAGGGTTTCTCTGTGTAACAGCCCTGGCTGTTTTGGAACTTGCTCTGTAGACCAGGCTGGACTCAAATTCACAAAGTCCGTCTGTCTCTCCTCCCAAGTGCTAGGATTAAAATCCTATGCCATGTGACCTCTTGATTGTTAAAGATCATGTGTTTCTGTCTCATTGATCTTTCTTCCTCTCTCTCTCTCTCTCCCTCCTATGATCTCTACAATGGGAGACATTTGTGCCAGTGTTTATTGGAGATGAAAGCTGGCTTTATCACTCTTACATACAGTTTGTAATAGTTCTCCAAAAGGGAGTTACAAGTTATAACTATTCCAGTGACAATTCATGATCTATTTCAGTTTCATAGTGCTGTATTATTTATAAAAGCAGCGAGAAAGCATCCAGCTGTCCTCATGTTACCATTCTGAGGGATAACAGCTCAGAGAATGGCTCCACTCTGTCTTGACTTGAACAAATTCTCTTACCTCTTGGTAGATTGGTACAGTAAAAGTCAATGCTCTGTGAACTAGGCAATAATCTTACTACCTTATGGTGAGTTCTATTGTTGTGAGCACTCCAGTCACCACTGTCTAAGATCTGCATTACTACCTATGGGCTCTCGATGCTCCCAAACATTGTCACATGGGACTCTTATCAATGGGATCACAACTTACAATACATTTTAATTTAAATATTTGTCTAGTCACTCAATACCCAAACTTATGCTTTCTTGTATCCTTATTAAACGGCTGATTTGACTCCAGTCTATGGTTCTGGTATCCAAGAAGCGGATGATTTACATGGTGATTGTTAAGCTGTTTGAAAAGCAAGAATTGACCTTTTCCTAGGATTGAGTTGAAGAATTCCTGAGGAGATACTAAGCAATATTAAGAATATTTGGCTATTCCTTGAGGGCATCTTGTGGGCCAGTTCACTCTTATCTATACAGAGAAGCAGAGGAGAAACCACTAAAATGTCACCTTCCAGCAAAAGGTCTGGCCCCCTATCCTTTCCCATTGCCAGGAGTTCACAATGAACTTCAGAGATATGCCAGACAAGACTTTAGTAAGTAGCAGCAGCTCCCTTGAGAGATGGAAAACTAACAGAGTTACAGAAGATGAACAGAGTGATTTCTTGATTTAAAAATAATTTATTAATTCATTTTTAATTTATGTATACATGTGTGTAGCCTTTGTGGCTCATGTGAGCTGCATGTATGCAGAAGCCTAAGGAGACCAGAGGGACTCAGATCCCCGGGAAGTGAAGTTATATGCAGAGGTGAGATATCTGTTGTAGATATTGTAAATGAACCTGGGTCCCTGCAAGTTCTTCACCAAGCTCTACACCACTGTGCCGTCTCTCAAGCCCTGATATTTCTAATTTAAATATACTTTTGTGCTTCCCAAATGACTACCAAACCCCATGGGATCACAATTGTAATAATATGTATGAAGGAGATGGATGGTATTTAGTTTCTCAGTTTAAGAATTTTTTGTGTAACAAATAATTTGTTTTTATTAAGTAATGAAGGATACTTTCTTATTTAGCTAGTGATGGCTTACCTAGTCACATGACAAATCTCAATTAAAGACAAAACAATAGGCATAAAAAGGGTTCATTAGCTTTCTTAAGGGCCAATGCTCATTGATAGGCAGAATTTAGCTCGCACAGTTGGAAGCAATGCTCCAGATTTGGCCCCTTGAGCTGTGGAGCCTGCCTTCTCCTCAGAAATCATTTCCCCATGACTTTACTATACATGAAGGCATACTGAACAGGTGACTCAAGTAAACACAATACTCTTGTGTAACCTGCTTCCTTACTTTATAAATTATTTGATAACCATTGACTAAGGGTCTTCAGTAGTGGAAGAAAAATAATCTCCTTCTGTTTTTTAAAAGTTCTCCCATATTTCCTTCATTCTGGCATTAGAGGTTTCCTCCAGCTACCCATCCAACCTGTGCATTCCCAGGGCTTTGCTGAGCACAGCAATGCAAAAGTAAAGCTTGCAGTGGGGAATAACACAAAAGTGTGTAAGGTAATGTGTGAACTTCTAGGGAGTGAGAACCTTGGGCACACAGCAACGAATATGTTTAGGTATTTCCATATATGGAAGATCTGAGAGCAGAAGGATAGTCAGAATTGTCTAGTTCTATCAAATTCTGAGCAAAAGAGCCAAGCAGCATGTGTGAAAGATTGCCGAGGAGAAAGATCTCAACGTACTAAGAAAGTTCAAGGTTTACTATATCTGAGAGACAAAATGAAGGCTACACAGCAAACATTGGAGACACAAGAAGGTCTTGATTTCCAAACCAATGAGTATGTGCTTCAAGTATGTGGGGCCTTCTACTGGATGATGTGTTTAGGGTATGAAGAGCAAGACAGGGGCTAAGAAGCCAATTAACAGGTGGCTCTGGATTTAGTGACCTTTGAACTTGACCTGACAGGCTCAGTTGTTCATTTCAAGTACCCAGACCAACAAAGTCCTATTCAGTTTCTCCTGCTACATATGGCCAAGGTCAGGATACAAGAACAATCACACTTACAGGTTTATCTTAGGATTTGTGCTATTTACTGGTTAGGCTAAGATCAGATCTGCAGACAAAAATTGTAGTCAACTACCTGCAAGAAGTAGCAGCCTCTTAAGATTGAGAAGGAATGCATCCAACATCAGTGTACTTACAGAGAATCCTGATCCAAGTCTGTTTTGATTTATTAAATTCCGAAGTGTTTGTAGAACTCCCACAGAGTATGTGGGACTAGGTTCTACTTAACTCATGAAGCCCATGGCAGCCATCAGAGTCATTCCAGTTGGGTATTTCAGACAGCCAGTCTCAGCTTCTCTGGTCTGATGTCACCTGGACATATGAGAACCCTCCCAAGTGCTCAATCGGCTCTGGGGCTTACCTCTGTTATTCCTTATATTCCTCTGAAGCATTATTTTACTTGATTTGTCTTGGCTGAAATTTGGGGCTGTGAACTTGATGTCTACCTAATACCTGGTATAATATCTGAACATGAAAGGTTTCCAATAAATTTTTATGAATATAAATTATCATATATACAAACACACACACACACACACACACACACACACACACACACACACACACACACACATCTAACAAATACTCAATGTAGAGTGATTGAAAACCATAAAGGAAAGAGCTGAACCCAAGTCAGGAAGTTGGGATATGACTCCAATTTTATTACTGATAAATTACTGATCTAGGTAAGTAAGATTGATATAATAACATGAAAGAGAGTTGTTTGGTGTGTGCCAAATACACTCTTGGAAAGTTTTAAAAAAAATTATATCACCTCTGCAGAAGAGGTGGCATAAGAATTGTGTCTTTAAGTCTCGAAAGGAACTTGCTAGGAGCAAATGGCAATGTGGGTACTCTTGTAAGAATTTCCAAATGAAAGAAATCACAGAGGCACCAGAGCAAACTGCTTATGAGTGAGAAATAGAGAGCTCAGAGAGGAAAAGTAGCCTGAGGTGAGATTTGAAAGGTCCCAAGTAGTAGGACAAGGGCAAGATTTAATAAGGGGTGGAGGTGCTCAGATGACAACATGATTCATCCAAGCTTAGAACAGTCACTTAGAGCAGTGGTTCCCAACTTGTGTGTTTTGACCCTACAGGGGTTAAATGGTCCTTTCACAGGAGTCACCCTCAGATCACAGAAAAACACGGATATTCATATTATGATTCAGAACAGTAGCAAGATTATAGTTATAAAGTTATATAGTTATATAGTTATAAAAAGTCATATAAAGTTAGATAGTTATAAAAAATTATGGTTGGGGGTCTTTGCAACATGAGGAACTGCATTAAAGTGTTGGTTGCAGCCTTAGGAAGGCTGAGAACCATAGAAGACTTAGAAGAAGATAGAGAATAGTTTAGGACAGTGGGAACCAGATAGGTGATCAGTACATTGATCCGAGTTGAAGCCGGAGAGAGGTCTAGGAATAATCACAGGGCTGCAATGGTCTGGCAACTGGCTGTGGAATTAACTTAATAAACAGAGACTTCTATGAGGTTTTCAGCTGGGGTGAGTGGTTAAGAATCCATAGTGGACTGAAAAGATTTTGGTCTAATTGCTGCTTAGGTTCTATTCTGGTGAACCTATTGCCCAGTATAACCTCCAGGAAGAGAGGGGGCTGGGAGAGAAGGAAGCACTGCATATCAGCTTGAGATGCGAGCAGTCCAGATAGAGTCCAAGTTATGTCTCTATTCCCCTTTTCCAGGCAATTCTTTTTTATAAAAAAATTCAGAAAAAGACTGAATATCTGTGAAGCTCTTTATACACTTGGGGGTTGGGGAAAAGGGACTTATAAATGGCATAAAGTATCCACTGTGAGTCACCGGTGTTATTTTAGAAGGGATTTGTCATACAGCAGTGGGAGGCAAACAGGAGCCAAGAGATGAATCTGTAATGAGAGAAAAGAGAAATGAGGTTAAAAAAAAAAAAAAAAAAAAGATTTGGAATAGGCATCAGGTTTAGTGGGAAGGAGGGGGGCAAAGCCTCCCCCACAGTGGGAGGTAGTATACATTAGATCAGAGTGTGGAGGGTGAAAGGCAGAACATGTGTATTGAGTTCCTGTCAAATTGTGTTTGTTGCTAGGCATAATTTTTGAGACTACATAATCATCTTGCTCTATGACTCCAATCTGCCTCCCACCCTCAGGCTCATTATGGAAGATTTGCTTGCCAGCTTGCCAATTTTGGGACATGGTTGCATTAAAAAAAAAAAAAAGTACTGACCTAATAAACAGATTAACCCTTTGATGTGTTCACCGTAGATGACATTGGGTAGTGCTTAAAACTGTAAAGGTACATCTGACTCTTGTTCTGTTTGCTTCCTGGTCACCATGAAGCTCTCTCCCTTCCATTCCCACAACCTGCCTTACCTCAGACCCCAGGTAATGGGGCCAGTGAACCATGAACTGAGAATTACATTAACAATCACTTGTAATATATTGTATAAAGGATTGATATTTATTGAGGGGTATATGAAGATTCATGATACAAACTGAACTTTAAGACAATTCTTGTAGATAGGAACTGTCCCACACAGGGCTGCTGGTCCGATCTCTGAGAACACAGGAACAAAACAGGGCAGAACTTGGTGTTCCCCGTGTCCCAGTCGATTCTGGCCATGCCCTGTAGGGGTTCTGAACTCAGAAACTATGCATCTGGGCTTCCCTAAGTGACACCTGGATCCCACTACATCTCCCCTTTTGCCTAAGAAAGTTCTAAACTAAGTATAAGACTATATACAATAGGAATCATTATAAGGTAATGTCTGGGAGAGAGAAAGGCAAAACATAAGCAGGATCAAACTACAACTAAAAAAACAACAAATATAAGGTACATCCTACATGCCTAGAGCACTGGTAAGTGGTGAGGGACAAGGGTTACTTCAAAGCTGTTTTTCTTGAATAATAAAAATCCAATAACTGAGTGTTCTTTGCTAGGAGATGAGAGGATAGTAACCTTAACTGTCTAGTCTTCAATCCCATCAGAACTGAGAAGGAAAATATATTACTTGAAGCACAAGAGAGTAGCTTCCAAAATTTAGGAAAGTACAGAACATGTCTCAGAAGATTGTAGTCAGAAGATTTTTCCCTGTCCCACCTAACTTTTCTCAGTTCTGCTTCCGCTTATAAAATAATTGACTCAGAGGCTTAAAATTAATTACAAACTGTTTGTTCTATGGCCAGGCTGTTACTAGCTAGCTCTTACTAATTCTTACATCTTAATTAACCATTTCTATTAATCTGTGTACTGCCACATGGCCAGTGGCTTACCGGTAAAGTTACATCTTGTTTCTTGGGTGGTCCAACTCCTTGACTGCACCCTTCTCCTATATCTCTGCTTGGATTTCTCACCTGCCTCTATCCTGTCTTTCCATAGGCCAAAGCAGCTTTATTTATTAACCAATGGTAGCAACACATATTCACAGCATACATAGGGACCATCTGGCAGCAGACAATTGAATGTTCTTGTTTTAGTAATCAGTACTTACAATAAGTCTTCCCCTGCTCAACACTGTTGCTATATTAGAGATACTAAAAGGTCTCTGATAAGTTATTTAGATAATAGGTGCATATGGACATAGATTTAATCACATAGTAAGTGTAATGGGCTAAGGATGATAGCACATTTTTTAAATAATCTTTTCCTCTTGGTTGGTAGTGATTGCCTGGCTTTCTGTGTTGCCTGAGATCTCATGGTTACTTCTTGGTTTGGGTGAAAAAATTACGGGATCCATTGCTGATGACTGTTTTGAGTTGTGAGTTGCCTGTGCTAGTTTGCACTTAGGTCTTCCATGAATTTGGTGGTCATTGATTTGGGGCTCAGCAAAGGTTCAGGTCATGGTGGAATGGCTGGGGTTGATCAGCATATAAATTTGGATAATGATATTTTTAACTCTGTCTACATGGAAATTAATATTTGAATCCAACCAAAGCAAGAGAAGAGAGGTAGAAATTGTAGAGGTAAAAAAAGACTGAGATAGGTTTGTTGTTTATCTAATCAATTTGCCTTCATAAAAGCAAGACTATTTTTTAAAATCTGTGCACAGCACAAGGCAAATATTCAGTAAGTGTGCACGGAGGGTCATATTCCCAAGGGAAATATTCCTGAGACTTAAGCTAACTTTACCTCATAGGCATTCTAAATATCATCTTTAAGTGTGTGTATGTGTGAGTCTACAAAATTTTATGTGTACCACGTGGGTGCTGAGAACCAAACTTAACTCCTTTGCAAGAGCAATAAGTACTCTTAACTGCTGAGTTATCTCTCCAACTCCACAGAGTTGAAATAGTTTCAGGAAAAACCTCAGGTCCATTTTGACGTCAGTGGCAGTTGAACAGTTAGTTTTACAGCTGAAATAAGGTAATAATTCAGAGTCATTTTGTGTGGTTGACTTCGTCACACAATTATATGCCTTTATCTTCACCTGTAAGACCCATAGGTGGGCATAAGATAAGACTGTAAAACTGTGGGCATCCTGATAAACTTTTGTAGATGCTCAGTGAGGCTGATATTCTGGGTGCTCCAGGATAATCATGTTCCAGAGAAGCAGGCCATTTCCTGGTAGTCTACAGACCTCAGACATACATTAACCAACAGAGAAACCTAGGACTTGGATCCTGTTTTATACCCTCACTGACAGAGATGCTGCTGTCCAGTTCAGGAATAAGATTAATTTTGTACATCAGAGCAACTTGATGCAAGAGCTATCTATATACTGCTGGGCTTTGGGATGTATGTCACTGTTTTAGAGTTGATATTGCAATGATAAAACACCATGGCCAAAAACAAGTTGGTGAGGAAAGAGTCTATTTGGCTTACACTTTCACATTGTAGAACATCACTGAAGGAAGTCACGACAAGAACTCAAGCAGAGCTGGAACTTGCAGACAGGAGTTGATGCAGAAGCCATGGAGGGGTGATACTGATTTGCTCCACATGGTTTGCTCAGCCTGCTTTAGTATATAACCCACAACACCAGCCCAATGAAGAAACCACCCACAATGGCTACTCTCTTGCATTAATCACTAATTAAGAAAATCCTTTCTTACCGCCAGTTCTTATAAAAGCCTACATTTTGTGTGATAGATTTGTAATGGTTGATACAGGAGGCAATGAATGTCAAATTCACAAGTGTTACAATATTATTTTAACTAGACTAAGATATGTTACTGCTCTGGAATATTGCTTTAACTATGTGAAGATGTGTTACCTTTGTTTCTGTTGCCTTTGTGAAGAATGGAGAGATATGTCACATTTGTTTCACCTGGCCTACCTAAGACACATGATTGGGCTAATAAAGAGCTGAATGGGCAATAGCTAGGCAGGAGGGGTATAGGTGGAGCTTGTGGGCAGAGTGAAAATATAGGAGGAGAAATCTAGGCTCAAGAAGTATGAGGGACAAAGAAGAGAATTAGAAGAGAGTAACAGGACCAGGGCTAGAAGCTAGGCAGTTGCTGGCTGGACATAAGAAGCAGGAAAGTAAGACATACAGAAAAAAAGAAAGGTAAGAAGCCCCAAGACAAGAGAAAGATAATTAGAAATGATTAACGTAAGAGTTAAGATAATGCCAATCATTCATGAGTAATAAAAAGTCTTTTTGACATGATTTGGAAGCTTGTTGCTGACTTAAAAGGAAATCTGGTGCACACAAATGATTGCATGATGCAGTTCAAGTGTTGTTTTCGAAGCTGTTTGCACAGATCTGTTTAGATCATAAGACCCACCTATTTCTGACATATGTATGCTTTCTAACTTGCACATTGTATTTTATCCAAAAGTCAAAGGGATTCGTTGCTTAATTTACTGTGTTTTTCATTATGCTCAAGATTAAAATTTATTAGGGACATAGGAGAGTTGAAGGTGACATAACCGAGGGGTAGGCAATTATTTTCAAGGTGTAGTGTGGTTGGAAATGTAGAGAAGCTAATTTTGAGTCAAATTTACTTTGAGAAAATAATTTCATAGCATTAGTGTGCTATTAATCATAGTCACCTGTGTGCTTCAGATAAAGCAGAATTGTGGGTAAAGATGAAAGATTAAGAGTCCTTTTCATTTTACCCACTGATGTGTTTCTCCATTTATCTTGTCAAAATGCAGCAAGGTCAGTAAACAAAAGAAAATTGCACACAACTGAAAAATGTCCCAGCACACCTTTCGGGTACATTATCTTGATGGCCTGAAATAAAGAATACCGAGTGCCCTTGTCTACAAGTGTCTGTTGGACTTGGATTAATCTATCAAAGCTTCACAGCAAAAGGTAGGAAAGACGAGCAGCAAGCAATGCTAGTGTTTATAGATAAAGAGACAGGGAGGTGAGCAGTGTGGCCCAGGCTACAAGACAAAAAGCGGAGTCATAATGTCCATGTGAACATGCATGCTGCAGCATGCATATGCAGGCAGGGCATGGCTTCTGGGACTCAGCATCTCCTGCCACCTTTATACTGATTCAAGGGACTGAACTCATGTCGCTGGGCTTGCAAGTGACAAGTGCCTTTATTCATGACCATCTTGCTGGTCCACAGATTTTCAATTATCTGCATCAAGTATTTACAATGTTTTAAAATGTTGTTTTGTGTGTTTAAATATTTTGCCTGCATGTATGTAAATGCTATTACCAGTGTGCCTGGTGCTCATGGAGTTCAGAAGGACTGGAGTTACTGCCATTTGAGTGTCAGGATCCAAATCATCTCTCTATATCTGTATTGATTATTATTATAAAGAGAAAAACTATGTAAATAGGACTTGCCTAACAAAACACACCCACACACCTATATTGAGTTTCCACTATTTGGGAAGCAGAATGCCAGGTGCCTTGGAAATCTGAGGCAGTCAATATACCCGTCCTGCTGATTTGTGATCCCTTCCTCTGTGATAATTTTCTTGGGAATTGGGGTGGGGCAGGTTTTGCTAGCAATAAGAAAAACTGAAATTGCTCTTTCATTACGCTTTCTCTTTAGATACTGGGAAACAGCCAATATATGAAGCTTTGATGACCCAAGACACAGAAGTTCAAGTACAGTGATGGGGATGTGTCTTTAAATAGCACAGCCAGATCAACTTGGTAGATAGGGACAATCCTCTGATTGTGATAAGGCAGTGAGTTCTGACAAAAGCTACTGTCAAGGTCGAGTCCTTGCTTTCTGCCACAATGTAGTTTCTTTTATTCTCTTGTTGGGAAAGGATCCACGATGTCAGCCTTTGTCTTCAAAGTGGGCAGACACTAGGGTATCTTGAGAGAACCCTAGAGACTCAATATGAATATTCTGCAAAGAACGTAAACTATAAAGATATTTGCAGGTTAAGAACAGAAAAGCTGATCTCTCTTGGCAGAGAATCCAATAACTCTGAAATATATAGTTAGCCTCTTACTCACTAGCTATGATCTTGGCATGATATACATATATATTAAGCATTGTGCTAGATTTATGCCAAGTTCTTACTTAGGGGACGGGATTGGTTGGCTGAAGGATGCTCACTCTTACTCCAGGGGTAACCAGTGATGACTTTCAGCTTCAGCTCCATTATCTTAACCCTCACTTTCTAGAGGAGATGAAGATGTTGCTTCTGCTTCTACAGAACTGGTGAGATTCCGTAGGCAAACCATCTTCTATATAGGACCAGTTTTGCAGATTAGGGCCCTAGTACAAGCACCGCTCTCCCATAGAAACATTTTGGGGAGTTTCCTAAGTGAACGCTGTCATTGCCATGGGTCATGTCCCTATCTTTTCTCTTCTTTTTCTCCGTCACTAAAGGGGTAAGGAGGTCCTAGGGTCACTGTGTCTCTGGTATGGTCATGTATTGTATCTATTGAAAATACAAAGGCACTGGGGGTTCAGCTTACCATGCAATCAAGAAGACCTGAGATCTTAGACCCATCTAAAAAAAGCCATTCATGGGAGTGACTAATGAGAGGGATCTTATAATCCCAGTGGAGAGGAGAAAGGGAAGAACTTTGAGGCTTGCTGGATGGACAACCCTGCCTACCCAGGGAGTATCAGACTAATGAGAGAACCTGTCTCAGTAAAGATGATGTGTGGGTCCTAGCAATGCCTCCTGGCCTACACACACACACACACACACACACACACACACAGACACACACAGACACAGACACACAGACACACACATACACCACATAAGAAGATATGAAGAAAAGAAACCCAGAACAAAGTCCCTTCCCGTGTAATTAGAGTTGGTCTAAATAACATTATAATTTTATTGATTACATTTATGTTTACAGATTTGAGCAAAGATACAATGTTGAAAGTGTGGCTCTCTTCTGATTACACAAATAAATCACACGGATTTCTATGAAAATATGTGATGTATTAGCCTCTGAGGGAGAAAAAATTGCGATGAACTGGGTCATCTATCTTTCTTATCTCTGCCCATACGATCTTGATGTTAAATTGGATTTGTGAGTGTGTGGAATGTTTAGTTCTTCTGAAGTATTTTGACTTCAAGTTAGAGGGTGATAGGGGCTGGATTTTTTAAAGGAATGGATATGAGGAAGATGTTACAGCCTCTTTTTTTCTCCACACAGATCTTGAAAACATGCAATGAAACAAGGCATTCAGAATCAGGAATGTCACCATCTGTGATTTAATGGGGACCGAGCAACAGAACTTTGTACTAAACAAATCCCACTAAGGGATCTGAATTAACTGCTTTTCTTTGAATGCCATCTTGGAGTGATGTGCATAGCACTTGATATAGTGAATGTAACTTATGGAGCCAACTAAGACTAGCTTGGATCATCACTGGCTGAGGTACTATTAAGAAACAACTTTATCAATCTGGGTCCCATTGTCTTGTGTAAATAAGATGATCTAACTTCCATGGTGCATATTGGTGTCAAATGAGATATAGGTTGGGAAAAAATTAATAATGGGTAATATCCTTGTTATCATGGGACTACCATTCTAGATGAATAGTGAAACACACACACCTTTCAATGAAAATGTTTCAGAAGGTGATGAATACTATACAGAAAATTACAGAATAGTGGGCTATGGTAGAGATGTCATGTGGGGATCAGAAGCAAGGGAAGCATTCTATTTTAAATAGAGTAGAACCAGATTTGCAGTCTGTAATAGAATGCTGTGACCAAATGCCTGGAATAACCAATCAAAAGGAGAGAGGTTCATGGTTTATGGTTTCAGAGGGCGTTTGGTTTCATGCAGTTGGGCAGAGCACCAAATGGCAGAAGCTTGTGGCAAAGGTCATCTTTACTTTTTGAGGATGGTAGCAGAATAAAGGACATCGAGGTAGAGGATAGTTGGAGATTTGGTCCCAAGGAAACTCCCTGAGTGGTCCATTTCTTCCCTTCAGGTCTTACGTCCTAGCTTCTAAGACCTCCTAGTGATGGTGTCAAATCAAAAATCCTTCAAGGGATTAACCCACTGATCAGTTCAGAGGCCTCAGGGTCTAACTGTCTCTAGAAATGTCATCACCAACTATACTGCCTTTACTAATGCCCCAGGGACTTCTTAATACAATCAAAATTAATTACTTTGGGACCTCTTCCTACTATATGTGTAGCAGGACTGTGGAGTCAAGACAAGTTCTAAGTGACAGCCATCACAAAAAGTCTGAAAGCCGTGGCTCCCTTCCCTCTACATCACCTGAGTCCTTTACTTCAATTTCAGATTCTGTCCCATGACTCTGCTAATTCTTGTTGCAAGCTGCCTTCAGTGCCAATCTTATAACCTCCAAAGCAAACATAAGGACAGCCTGTTCATAAGCTTTGCATGTGTCCAAGTGTAGTGCCACCGAGGGACACTGCATATTCTCCCCTTCCACTTTAGTGCTGGCATTGTCCCAAGTCATTGGATACACATGTATTTGGGGTGAGCACATGAGAATGCCACCTCCACAAAGTCCATTTGCCAGATGTGCCTTCTGCGTCTACATAAGACCAGATGTTACCATTTGGCCCTAGCACAAACCTGTAAGCCAATAAAAAACATGCAAAATACTAGCACAAGGCCCTTTACTGACAGGGAATGGGTAGAGCTTAGGGATGTTTCATTTGATTGAACTGGGGTAAGTTATTCAGTCCAATGTAAATCAGATTTCTTATACTATTAGTTTTTATTGATCACATGCTCAATATTTCTGTATATCCCATAGTATAGCCCATAATGTGTGTGTGTGTGTGTGTGTGTGTGTGTGTGTGTGTGTGTGTGTGTGTGTGTGTGGTGTGCATGCGTATATGTATATGTATGACCAGCTGTATACATGTGGAGGTTCACTCACCAATGTGTGTGTATGTAGAGGTCAGAGGTGGATACTGGCTTTCTTCCCTGTAATTCTCTACTTTATTTTATAGCCAGATTCTCTCCCTGAACTTGAGCTGGTCATTTCAGCTAGACTGGCTGACTAACTGATGCCCTTGGGATCTACCTGTCTCTGCCTTATGGCAGAATTTGTTACATTAAACTTCTATGTGGGTCCTGAAAATTTCAACTCAGGCCTTCATGCTTATGTAATGTTATAGAACCACCTTTTCAACCCCCCAAATTCATGTTTTTAAAGTACATTTTCCCTCTTACAGATGCTTACAGATTTCTTCTTTTACCTACAACAAAAAATTTAAAAGACCTAGAGAGTACACCACAATTTAACAATTCTATAATTCTACCATCTATAGATATCACAGGATTGCTATTATTTTTGTATTGCCATCCTACTATGCTTGTAAGATTCTTTTAAAAAATAAAATAAAATTAGAGTCATACTACAGTAGTGCTCCCTTATCCACAGAGAAATGTTCCAAGATAGCTAACTAGTAAATGCCCAAACCTTAAAGAATTCTGAATCCTGTATAAACCATTACCATCTGGCAGGAGCCAAGCTGATAAGTATGATTGTTGCTAAGTGACCAATGGTGAACAGTGTATGCAGTGTGAATTCATAAGACAAGGGGGTAATTCATATCCCAGAAAGGCTGGGGCAGGAGGGCATGAGTTTCATCAAGATACTCAGAATCATATGCAATTTAAAACTTGTGAATTGTTTATTTTTAGAAATTTTCCATTTCGTATTTTTGACCCATGGTTTGCTGAAGGTAACTGGATTTGCAGAAAAAAAAAGGAAACTACTATAATTTTTTAAAAAAACATATTATAAAAGTATTAAATTAAAACTACACATTTCCTCAAGATCTTATTATTATTTTGACTAAAGAATTACAAAGATGAAAAGGTAGGATTATTCTGTAGGGATTGCAGAGCAGCTACTGCTCCATTGGAAGGAGCCCTGGGATCTCCGTCAGAGACCGACTCCTGCCTGGTGCACAGCCTGGTCTGTAGGCACAAGAAAAATAAAAACAGTAAGACAAAGCTTGTGAGTTGATGTTTTTCAGTTTCTGTTCCTCCTCAATGTAATGGAAGCCCTTGGCCTTCACTCCCATGACTACGTGGGCAGTTGTTATCCACAAAGTGATCCCTGGCTTACCTGGACTGGGTTGTCTGACTCCTATTTCAAGATAGTTGAGAAAAGTAGCTTTATGGCGACATCATCTACCTACTTTCCAGGCTGATGTTGGCACTGTGTTTTTTGTTGTTTGTTTGTTTGTTTGTTTTTGAGAGCAGCAAGTTCAGCTGCTGTTCATCCTACTGGAAGGCCTTTGACTTCCTTATGTCAGGATCCCTTCATGGAAGAAATTATCCAGCTTTATTTTGACAAGATATTTAGGCACAAGAATCTGCTGTAATAAGAAAACATTAATAGTAATTTTTCTCAAAAGCACATATTTACACTTGGAAAGTATATGCTATTGCCAATAGGTTTATTAGTAAAGACAGTCTGCACACTGATTTCTTGAGTCTCACTGACCCTTGGCATTTTGCTGTTTTAACAAGTTCTCTTCTTAGATTAGGAACAGAAATGTCAGAGTAAGCACCACAGGTACAATTAAGAATCTAGCAGGTAAAGCTGGCTGCCCTTCTGAGATTTACTGCCCAGTTCTGCAGCTCAGATTGGATCAGGTCAAGTTTGTACCAAGTTCACTTTGGTAGCAATAGGAAAGTATACAGACTGGTGTCACTTTTCTTGTGACGTGGAGTTTTCCTTGCATTTTTCCCCTTCTCTGCCAATCCTCAGGCCTCTCACACGTCAAGCTTAGGGAAGGCATGTGCACAGTAAGGCCTAGAGACAATGGTACCCCTGTTCTATTCTCAAGCCTGCAGCATACACAGTTGGTGAGTTTGCTGTCGTTTGACTGATCACACACATACATACACACACACACACATGAACACACATACACACACATACAAGCATACACACACATACAAGCACACACACACATATACACACTCAAAACACACACATACACATATACACACTCACACATATACACACACACATGAACACACCTACACACACATACAAACATACACACACATATACACACTTACACACACATACACACATATACACACACATGCTCTCTCACACTCACACTTCCTTATAGCATTGTAAGTATGAACACACTATTGTTAAAGATATCTTCTATAGGTTTTTACCAGCATAGGGTTCAGTGGCTCATCTAGTGGATGGAACCTTTACTGTATGCTGACCTAATTCCCAAACACAATGAAGATATGAAAAGGAAAACTATCAAAACTATCAAAAACTATCAAAAACTAGACATAAATTTCTAACAAACATCTTTCCTGAAGATGCAGTTGGAAAACAATTCCATGGAAGCGATTGATGGGTAAGTGCAAAGAGTGGATACCCCATCTTTTCTTTGTTACAAAACCCTGTAAAGTTCAATTTACTTCACAAAATGTTCATTGCGTTTCTACAAATGCATGTTGCACAGCCCTAAAGATGAAGAAAACTGTAAGACTTGATATGAGGTTCCACTTGAAGGTCTTAGAATGTGTCAGGTACATGTGCTTGTTAGACAGAATCTGATGTGGGATGTCTTTCTATACACTGAATATAGTTTATTGCCATTTGTTAATAAAGATGCTGTTTTAGACTATGGAAGGCAGCTTAGAGGAAGGCAGGAAATCCAAGCAGAGATAAAGGAGAAAAGGGCGGAGTCAAAACGAAGCTGCAGGCGGCTGCCAAGAAGGCAAGATAGAATGGACATAGGTAAAGCCACGGAGCCACATGGCAATACATAAATAAATGGAAATGTATTGAATTTTAAGAGCTAGTTGGTGATAAGCCTGAGCCTAGGCCAAAGAATTTGTAATTAATATAAGCCTCTGTGTGGTTAATTGGGAATAAGCAACTGCAGGACTGTAGGTCTGAACCTCAGGGCTAGGTTGGGCCAGAAACTTCAGCCTACAATAGGCAGGGGCAGAGAAACCATCATTTTCTCAAATGCTCCTGTATAAAACAGGTTCTTGGGAAGAAAGACCAGGTAGAAGAAGAAAACACAGCTATAACCAGAAGTTTCCTGTGTTCTGCAGCTGCTAGAGGCTTATATTAATTACAAACTGCTTAGTCTATGGCCCAGGCTTATACTAACTAGTTCATTCATCTTAAATTAACCCATTTCTATTAATCTATACACTACCTCTTGTCTTGTGGCTTTTCTTTTGTTCCATTACATCTTGTTCCCCTGCCTTCAGTAGCTCCCCCGACTTAGCCCTTCTTTCCCTGTATCTTTGCTTGGATTACCTACCTGATTCTGTCCTGTCTTGCCACAGGCCATAACAGCTTCTTTATTAACCAATGCTAGCAACAAATATTTACAGCCCCCAGAAAGACCATTTCACATGACTATGGTAGCACTAGTTGGACAGGAAGTAAGCTTCAGACACTCAAGCCAGAGACAAAAACAAATCAGATGCGGTTCATGGGTAGTTAGGGAGCAATAATGTACAGACTGGATCCAGGCATCTATTAAAATCTAGGTTCTGGGGGAGGTAGGGGTGAGCTGGGAAAACTAGAGGAATGGGAAACTGTGGTCAAAACATATTGTATGAGAGGAGAATCTAATTTTAATAAAAAAATTAATGGAGTAATGCTGTTTGCACACATAGCTGCCTAAACAAAGACCTTCTGAGAAGAAAAGCATTATTCATAATCATGATACAACCAAAGGAGGCTTGGATCTGAACATAGGCCACTTTAGTCTTCCAGGACCATCAGAGGGAGTAGAAAGAATTTAACGGCTAAAATACAAAGGCTCCAAAACTGTTCCTGAGCTGAGACATTAAACATCAGCTTCACCTGCAGATTCTCTTCTCATCAGCAGTGAATAAAACAAACTGTCACCAGGGTCACCCCACAAACTCACCTGTCCCTCTAGACTTCACCTTTTGGAAATTCCCTGAACTGGGCTTTGCTAATTCCCAGATCTAACATTTCCTTTCTCTTCACCTGGTGGGAAAAGTATTTTATAAAGATGAGAAAGCAAGTGTGGTTGAGTATGTTTCTTTTCAGGAAGCTTTGAATTTGTGAATGATTCTAGGAATTAAATTTATACTGAAGTGATTTTCTATGTACCATTTTCTAATACCACATGTATGTTTTCTGTATAGTAGCACTCATACACTCATTGTAGATAATTAGAAAAATATAAAAGAATGCACCAGAGAAAATGATACCTTGAAAAGAAATTCATTTACTTAGCGAGTAAATGAATTGCTGAAGATGGTGGATATATATTAGTAAGCCCAAGTTATTGTTCTAGTTCCATGAATTTATTTTAGTTAAAATTAGACGTATGTATTTTTCCTTTTTGTTTCTGAAGTCATATTTTAATTTTTAATGTTCAATTTGACACCTCATGATTGTCTATGAATGGTTTTCGTTTTGATCCATGTGACAGTCCTGTGAAGTAGGTACACTTACCATTTTACATATGAAGAAACTGGGATAATAAGATTGCATGGGGCCTTGCTTAAGATTTTATTACAAGCACATGCAGATGTGG
The DNA here is from genome assembly GCA_033318265.1 of Phyllotis vaccarum. Taxonomy (NCBI): domain Eukaryota; kingdom Metazoa; phylum Chordata; class Mammalia; order Rodentia; family Cricetidae; genus Phyllotis; species Phyllotis vaccarum. The sequence continues at coordinate 28,914,023 of JARWLC010000017.1, forward strand.
TATTTAAACCATGTCTTAGTAATACTGTAGTTCAGGTGCTTAAGCTTTGGGCAGTGTGGTCTGATTTTATTTACAAAATCAGACTTCATTGCATTAATTGGTTTTTTCAAACTATTAACTCCTACAGAGAATGGAAGGCTATACAATGATTGTATTAGCCTCTTCTCTTAAATGGGCATAATAATAAACTCTTAAGTTCTTAATGGTATCACCATCAATTCACAGATCTCGTAACCCTCATCTGAGAAGTTTCTATTTATTCAGTCTATGTTGATTATACAGAGACTCACCTGCATAACCAACAAGCAGGGAATAAATATGAAGACTGTGTAGTGTTCATCTCTAAATTTGACAGCTATATCACAAGGGGTGGAGAAGGTGGAAAGATTATAAAAGCCAGTGCTGATGAAAACATGCAGCAAAACCTTATTTTCAGGGCAGGACAGTGCTGCTGAGTACTCATTCCCACTCTGGCTGCATGCAGACCTGTCAAGACGAAGGCAGCCGAACTCCCAGTGTGGCTGGGAGGGAGCTCTTCAAGTCCCACCCTAGCCCTAGCGAGGAACTATTGGCAAATGGTGGCTGCTCTGGGAGAGTAGGTTTTCTTCAGACATGCAGCCCCTGAGTAGGGATGCACGGGCTAGTAAATCTCCATATGCTCCTGCACATATGAGGAGGACTAAGAAAAGAGCACGTGGAGGGGGGGGAAGCAGAGAAACTGGAGGGGGGGATGGAGTGTATGCATGGTCATAGAGCAAGTATGAAATTCTCAGACAATAAACAGAGAGGGAAGCTAAGATCAGGAATAACAAATTGAAATATACAAATACTTCAAGTGCTGCCTCGGTAGCAGGGCAAGCTGCCTGCTGAGCATGAGAGCTTGTGGCCAAACCCCGCATCTGTCTTGTATGACATTCAGACATACGAGTATATGGAAGGGAATATAAAAATAATGTAAACAGCATTCTGTTACCTTTCTGCCTTGCGAACCCCACTGAGTACCACTTTCCGAGTATGCTCAAATGGAAGCTTGCCCTTTGAATGTTAGAGAGGATGGAACAGGAGAAAGCCAAGAAGAATAGCGAAGGAAATTGAGTCCCTGTAGATAGATAACGGGCCCACAGATTATGAGGCAAATTGTGAGCATCCCCCACCACGGTACACCTAGGTTATAGTCCTTGTGGCTATGCATCTAGTTGACTCATTCTTCCCATCTGCAAACACCTTAACAAGTCATCCCATTTGATTTTATGCCAGGAAGTCCAAGCAAGCTCTTGAGTGATCTGGTTTGTGGCTTCTGGCCCGTTAAGTACGTGTACTGTCTGCAGAGCCACTTGGGGGCAGCACCTGCTCATTGCCACTGCAGCTGAGGCCCACCACTGTGATGCTGTCTCCCAGCAGGCCTCTCCATCTTCTCATAGGTGTAGATCCCTGGGTTGAGAGTGCATATCTCCAACCAAGCTTCTTCCCCCAAACTAAGATGTTTTCTTTACACTGTCTTTTGTTTTATCCCTGAGCACTGAACAACATTACCTTATTATGGGAATAGCTTCTTTGGCCTCTGAATAATTCTCTCTTCATTGTAAGAGGGCTGAACTGTGATCTGGGTGTGAGGCAGGTGCCTTGCTGCCTGCCATTCCCTATCTCAATTTCTTTTCCATCCTCTTCAAATCTCTATCTTTACCAAAGCCAACTCATGGGGAAGGAAGAAGCCAGCAAGCTGCCAATCCTGCACTGCTGACAAATGTGCATATTGTCCGGACCAATAAGCGCAGAAACTATCTTTCTACCTAGGGCTTCAATGAAAGTTTTGAGCATCATTCTCTTCCCACATGACTTTCTTAGAGTGGATCTCTAAAACCTGCAGTACCATAGAAATAAGGATGATGTATGATAGTTTTAAAATTGCAATGTGTATTGTTAGCAAGTTGATCCCAAAAGTTGCATCAATTTGTACTTCGGCAATGACAATTCCTGAATTTGTTTCTTAAATTGCTACATTCTGCACTGCATGGTACCTTACCTACCTATCTAGACCTGATGGGGTGTGTGTGTATGTGTGTGTGTGTGTGTGTGTGTGTGTATGTGTGTATATTCTGCAGTCTGCTTTGCTAGTCATATGAAAATGAATCATGCATCAATTCTTACAGTTGTGTATGTGTATCCCTGTGAATCTAAAACACTGGACCTTCCATATATATGAGAAAGACAACGCACCTGATATATCTTCTCAATTAACTGTAATTGTCATAACTGCAGCTGTTGAATGAATGAAAGGCTTTCTTCCAGAGACTGAAGGAGTCCATTACCAAGGACTAGGCTTATTTGTAAATGATGATAAGTCCTGAGCAGTAGTGACTCAAACTTATAGTTGATTTTTCTTTTTTTGTCCTTAGCAGTATAAATCAGAGGACACACACGCCAAGGCTGGTGTGAAATCTTTGAGACCCAGGGTTTTAATTTTTTATCCTCAGAGACAGTTTTTGGAAAGTTGCATATATAATCTTGTAGTAGTCTTGGTAGGCTCAGCCCTTGCAGAAGGTTGAGGAAGACTGTCTTTATTCCAAGCAATCATTTTTCAACTAAAAATGAGAAAAGCTAAATAAAGAATAGGTATAAGGGAAAAAATAGAAACATCTATTCTAGAATCATGGAAGTACAAGATGTGATATCTGTTCTTAAATTACTCATGGTTTCCTTTTTTCCTGCAGTGTCTATGTTCCCCTTTTATATAGTAAACACAGTGGTGTGGACGATGGGCTATTTCCCCCTTTCCTTTAATTGGATGGAGTCTGCTTTCCCATTGACATAGATTATGGTTTCAAGATACTTACAATTCATCTTGGACTTCAAATGGCTGTAAGTTCTCTCACCCCGATTTCTGTTCCAGTTGCACACCTCTTGGTGGAAGTCAACTGATCTGAGAATAAACACTCCAAGGCAGCTGGTGAGTTGTGAGTACGGGAGATTGCTTCACTGTCTTTCTGTAACAAACAAAAAATGAAAACGCACCACAAATTTCAGTAAGCAAAGAAAGAAATCAAGAGATGAGGGATGGAAGACAGGCCATCTCCGTGCAGCAAGCAAAGAATGATGAAGGATGGTCTCTATGAAAAACATCTCAGTTGTCATGATTTAACTTTCATCTTCCAAATATCATAGAAGCCAATGTGGACAGCCCATGGTGGCTTTTAATGGAAAGACACACACCCATGGATTACTAGATTCAGGACTTCAGTCTTAAGTGCACAACTAACAAACAGTTACTATAATATAATTTCCCGTTACTGTCCAAGTGAATAAAAATGATACAGGTTTTATATATTAGCACCATATGCAAAAAACAGGTTTAGACCCTAGGAGTCTTGAGTCTTTGCTCAACAGCCATATTTATTGGCCAGGGTCTTTCTACTGCATGATTAGTTGGGTCAAACTTTCTGGTCAAAGTCCACATCCGTCTTTGTCTCCAGCTTTCTCACCTCTTATCCAAGCTACATAGACATGCAATGTGCCTTCTTAAGAAGCATCTTTTTTGAATGAAGAGCCCTGTCTATAGCTGATTCTTAATTTGCATACATCTACTGATTGATGACTTTTATCTGTTTGCCTGCTTTCATGTGTTATTGTGCCTCTAAAGATCTGCATACCATTTATCACCAAAGTAAAAGCAGAAAATAATAGGTGTTGGTCAGGGGGTGGAGATAATGGAAAGCTCTCATTGCTGATGGGAATGTAAAATGATATAACTCCCATGAGAAATAGTTTGGCAGTTTCACAAAGAACTAAACATAGAATTACAGTATGATCCTGGAAGTTCACCTGAAAAAATGATTGAAAACAAGATTGAACCAATGGTCACATGCTGATGTTCACCAGAGTATATTTATAAAAATCCCAAAGTAAAAACAATGCAACCAAAGAATGGAGAGACAATGAAAACATCCTGCCCTGCACAATAATCCAGAATGTAACTGATCTTATTAGTCAGTGTCTATGAAATAGCTAGAATTAGCAAGTTCACAGAAACAGAAAATAGATTACAGGCATCTGGCCTTGAAGGGAGGAGGAACTAGGTAGTTTAAATGCAATCAACTGGTGGTGTTTGGAGTAGCACTGAAGGCTAAGGGAAAAATAATGGTGTCGTTTGCATAATATACAAGTGCAATTAATGACCCCAAGTTATACATTAACAGTAGTTATAAATTTTATATATATAACTGCAAAATTATTTACCTTGATCTTTTAAAATATTTATGTTTATATGCCTGTGAGTTATGTCTACTTGTGTGTGCAAGCACACCCGTGGAGGCCAGAAGAAGGCATTGGATGGCCTTCTTTAGCACCCTTTTCCTATCATTTTTGAAGTAAGATCTCTGAAGAACCTTTTTTGGTTTTCTCAGCTATAGTGAAAGTCGTCAGGGGCCAGGAATCCTCCTGTTTCTGATCCCACTCCCCCCCCCCCAAGCTGTGGTTGCCAGTTTGTATGAGATGCCTGGCTACTATTAGCACTGGGATTCGAACTCTGGCCCTTATACTAGTGGAGCAAGCACAGGTGTCCTTAATCACAGACCCATCTCTCCAGCCTCCACTCATCTTTCACATGTAAATGGATTCCAGATTCTGTTGAGTCATTTATGATGAATTGTTCCACTATCTGATTTAATACTGGAAGCCTCTTGAACTGTACAGAGTACAAACCATTCCTTCCATAGACCCCACCCAATCCTGCCCTGATGCTGATGAACCTGTTTAGAGAGTCCACATCCCAAGTTGAAGAGACAGCCTATGAAGTCCTTACATTCTTTACTCAACCTTTGTGTGTTGATCCTTTTAGGGGTTCAAGGCCCACAAAAATCTATCAAGGTTGACTGATCTCTGAAAGTGCCCCTGCTGTAGCCTTATAGCTTCTGGTTATGAATAGCTATCTCCCTACCTCTCATTTGGGTATTTGAAGATCTGGCAGAACACTGCTTTAGGTGTGTGAATTCAATCCACAGAAGCCTAGGAAAAAAATTCATACCAGAGTAAAAGGGTTCTTATTTAAGAAAGTAAAGCTGCACAAAAATAAAATGTTCAAAACAATAAAGATCTACCTTTAGTGAGTCTATGACCCTCAAAACTGGGGACAACCCCCCCCCAAGATATCCAGGAAAACGGGGACTCTGGACACTCTGGGAGTTGTTTGTTAAGGTCTATGGCATTACAAATCATCGGAAGTCAATTTTATTTCCTTTAATCCTCGCAAGAAAGAGAAGAAGTGATAGACAGCATTTTATCCTACATTTTATAGTTCATCTGAGAAGGTTAAGTGCCTGACTGAGGTCATATTATCATAGGGACCAGCCTGAAAATAGAACTCAGGTGTCTGACTGTAGGCCAGGGCTCGTTCCATGATGGTACATCTGGTTGCTTCTAAGAGACAGCATCTGATGGTGCCCAGGAAATGCCACACAGAAGATGGCTGTTTCTATTCTAAGTCTCAGGTGGGGGTAGCAGTAGCCAGGGGCATGTGTGGCGATGCCATCCTGGATTTGAAGTTCTTTTTATGCCTGTGCCATCCCAACTGGCATAAACAAAGCATAGCTGGAGATTAAATGTCCTGAACACTGTTAGCCCATTAGATGTCTTGACACCTACTTCTAGAACCCTGCTCTGTTTATAGCCCTCTTCAAGTTCTGCTGATCAAATTTCTAAAATGCTCATGAAGCTTTCTCTTCTGTCTTACTGTAATTCCACAGGGAGAAAACACTCTCATATATTTGGGGAAAGAAAAGAAAGTCTTTTTAATCCAGAGCTCAAGTTTCTAAGGGAAGAAAAAAAATATCTATTTAGCTTCCTACCCTGCCCTGGGTGACCAGCTTGTCCCAGTCTGCCCATGACATTCCAGGCTGAAGGTCCCATGTCCTCTCCTTAATCCTGGGTGAATTGGGCAGCCCTGATTTTCTGTAACAGGACCAAGTTCTCCCCATCTGACCCTGCTGGAATAGAAATCCTGATAATAGCAAATAGCAGTCCTGGTTCTTAGCAGAGGGAGATGCCATTTAAAAATTTAATTAAATTATTTAATAGTGTGTGTGTGTGTGTGTGTGTGTGTGTGTGTGTGTGTGTGTGTGTGTGTGACTGACTTGTGGGAGTGAGTTCTCTCTATGTGGGTTCCAGGTGTAGAACTCAGGTTGTCAGGCTTTGTGGCAAACGTGTTTTCTGCTGAGCAATCTCCCCAGCCTGGAGAAGAATTTTTACGGTGCTCCCTGCCTGGGCATGATGGTATTGATTAGGAATTCCTGCTTCTTGGCAGTGATGGATCACACATCTGTGGTTTGATCTACATTCTTTACTCTGTAGGGCAGGAATGGAGGTGAAAGGCAGAGGATTTTAGGGCCTGGGCTTCTTAGGGGGTGGGATTCCAAGTCTCCTTGGCATGGAAGAAAGCAGCTGAGGCTGGCTGGAGATGAGAGGAGACAGTATTGCCACTATTTCTGTTAACATGAAACTGGGACTGGCCTAGTGCCCCAGGGAAAACTCTCCGTGTTTCCACTGAACATTCTAGAAAAGCTAGAGGAGCTGGGTGGAGAAATTACTTACAAGGTCAGTCAGAAAGTGAAGTTAGATAATTAAGTGGATCCAGTACAAACCAGCTTGTTCTTTATTTTTCTTGGCAAAGTGGATTTGATGCCCTTGGCTGGCTTTAACCCTGCCGGTCACAACCGGTTAGAGGAAGCTCTGCATTGGCAGGGGTCAAGGTATGCACTGCCATGACAAGCGTGGCTGTTTTCTTAGGAAGAAGAGTTCGCTGTCCATGGTCGGATGTTTTCCATGCTGCCACCAGGTATTTCCTGCTCTGGCTTTGACATTTCAGGACACAACGAACATTTGACAGCTCCTGGGAGGTGTGGGGAGCGATCTTGCACCCGTTCAGTTTTCACTGTCTCCAGAGGGAGGTACCATCCGTTGTGTGTGCCAGGCTTATATAAACTGCGGCTGCGGTGCAGGGGGCGGCGGCACAGTGCGGAGCTCCAAGGAGCTGTAGGCGCTGCAACGCTGCAGTGCGGAGGCTCGGGAGCCCGCGGCGGGCACCCATCAATGAGTGATGGAGCCCAGGGTCCCAATCCTACAATGCTTAGGCCTGGGGATGGGGGTGTGCTATCTTCTTGGGGTTTGCTTGCCGCAAGGGGAGGGATGTACAGTGAGTGTTGAGGACTGAGTACATTCTGCAGGAGAAATTGGGCTAGGTCCTTCAGGGCTCGCTGCTGCCCTCTAGGGTTTAAAGCATAATGACAAGAATTAGGACAAGGCCTGGAAAATAAAGCCTCTGCAGAACACAGTACCTGAGTGCTTGGGGAAATGCAAAGAGGTGTGTTTGTGCTTTTCTGAAGGTGCCTACAAATATCGCCTCTTTCCCTGCAGCTGCTTTTCTGTTTTAGGGGACCAAGGATCATTTCGCCTGGTCTCTGCAAATCCGATGGGGCAGAGCTAACTGTACAGCTCAGCATTTACCCAAATCAATATTGTTGCTCTCTTTTTAACGTGGCAGAGAAAACTTTCCGTTACAATCCCAGCCTTGGGGACAGCAATTTGCATGGTCCTGGCTTGCTTGGTGTTGTGCAAATGGCTTGACTTATCGCCTCATCTTTGAAATGACCTTTTATATTTTCCTGGCACCTTCTTTTAAGAAAATGGAACTGAAATTGCCACAGTGAATAGCTATTGATTAATATAACAGCTCCCAATAGTAAGCGGAAAATTTGTGCTAAAACACACTTTTAACAAAGTAAAATCGTGACTCACAAATGTCACATGACTACATGCAGAGATATTACATAACTATTAATTAATTAGAGAGTGAGCAGGATGCCAGATGAATTCAAAGGAGAATTATGAAGAACACACACACACACACACACACACACACACACACTATAATGGAATAAAGTAGAATGTTTAAAATTGCTTTTGTATTTTCCAAGATGAAAACAAATCTGTTCCAGGCAACATATGCATTTTATAGATGAGAGCCATTTGCTTTACCATTAAATCTTAAAACTTAACTTCTAGTTCTTCTGAGTTGTAAAATTAATAGGTAAATTATAGCAGCAGGGGGCATAGCCTATAGAATCAGTTCCAGAAAAATGTCTTGGCCAGTGCCCACTCTGCCACTGAATAGGGCTTTGTAGTTAAAAATGAGTCAGAAAACCACGTCTTCAGATAGGGAGAATGTCAAAGTAAGCAGGATGATTGCATGAGTAGAGGAGAATCTACACTTGTGATGTTCCCTTAAGAAACATTTTGGGTGTCTAGGAGCAAGACCACCATCCCTTAAGATGTGGTCATAAGGTGTTAGACATTGTAGAGATCTCTGAAGGTGGGCTTGGCTGACTGGCTGCTTAGAGAGATGCTATTGATACTCTTTGCTCTGTAAGCTTTGCAACCTCAAGAGAGATCGTGTCACAGGTATCAGGGGGATCCAAGGGCAAGTGAGACTTAGACTCCAGATAGATGAATCAATGCTAAGCTTGTGGGTCACAAAATAGCGTAACTTTCTCTTCTGAGAGTCCCTGAGCCACGTTTATGCTAACATAGCTAATATATCCAGTTTCCATTGTGAAGATCCTGAGATGTACTCATAGTGGCACATTTGATTTCCATTCCATCAGTATTTATATTAACACCTTCAGACTCTATCATGGAATGGCAGAAAATTGTTGTGACTTTTGCGTACCACTTTGACAGGAACTATGGATTCAAGAAAAGCTGAAAATTAGACCAATTAAGACATTTGAGGAAGTTTTATCCTAGCTTTAAAAACAAGACCACAGCCACACTGAGTCACTGAGAGACTGATGGGCATGATGATATTCAAACAATCCATGGGCTAGACTCTTACTTTCCTTCCTTGCTTAGAGATAAGACCAGCTTGCTTTTCAACATTACCACTGGGAGGACCAGAGATGAGATGTGGCAGATGGGATTCTGGGTTTCAACACTGGGTGATTTGATGGAGTTGGGAGGGACCAAGGAGCAGTAAAAGATAACACACTGTGATAAATCAAATATGATTTATGCATGGACAGACAAGGAGATCACTTTACCTTTCTTGGGCCACATGATTAAATCTAATTAATGGAAAATTATCATAGAGGGAGTTCAGAGCCTATTTTTGGTTGTCATTATCCAAAAGCAGCAATCAAAATGCAGATGAGCTGTCTCTGTCTTACCCAGGGAGAGACACAGGCTTCTTGCTAATGAAGGAAAAATGGTAAATGAATGCTTATCATGCCTTCCCTGACTTTGGTGGCTTCTTGGAGTGGCAGTACAGACAGGCAGACATTTCATGTTCTGAAACTGTGCCACTTAGTATCGACTGCCTTTTTCTAAGAGAGTGTGAGTGCTGCTCTAATGTGCTGCTGGGAGAGAGGCAAGAGGCCAAGGACTCTCTCCTGTGGCCCTAACCTGAAGCTAAGTGGCTTTCCCAGAGAATGCTGGGCCAAGGAGGATCTTTAACCAGAAAGGGTGCTTTGGGGCATCCAGTTTGGTAACATTAGCTATGCATTGTCATTCTGACCTTCGGCCTCAATAATTAGAGCCTTCATGTCTAACTGAACAAGAAAGATCTGGGGCAGAATTAAAATAACCCACCAGGAGATCCAAAGTCACCCCAACGAGGGCAGTCTTCTGCTGTAGCCCAATGGAGAAGACCAACCTGCTGGAGGCAGACAGAGGCACACTGAGCTGCCTGCTAATTACTTGCTCTTTAAACAGAAACATGGCTCCCAACAAATGCTCTGACACACCAGTCATCTCTGGGTGAAATGCAAGTGCACCCTTTCCCCAGCAGGGGCCATGAATTAACTTGTAGCTGTGGCAGCTGTGGGGCACCACTCACTCTCCATCCAGTCTGTCCCAGGAGAGTTCCCCTCTCCTTGCCATGCCAACGCAGCTATATTTAGCTCTTCTATCATGTGCACCATCTATATTTAGCACCTAAAAGTCAAGGTTCAGCGTACAATTTAACAAGCTATCTGTCATCCTTCCATTCTGTTCACACATGAAGAAAAATCCTTCCAAGAGACTGCCTTGTTGTCCGGGATGTGGGCTGGTGGTGTTGGAAGCCACTTCAAGAATGAAGGGTCAAACCCATAGGCTAGCGGGGGGTTCCTGCTGTCTCTGGCATGCAGTAAGTACCTGATAGTGCCAGACCCTGAGCCAAGATCCAGAAGATCCAGGGCATGGGTGTGACTCCAGAGGGCAAAGGGAGGGTAGAGGGTTGGTGGGAAGGCTTAGGAGTAGAAAGCAGATCCTGCTGTGCTCATGTGATCTCTGTTGAAACTGCAGAAAATTGGTCATGGCTCATTAAGTCTCTTACTTAGATGGCACTTTTGGTGAGGATTTCCATGAGACTCCTCAAATAATTTAGGGACCCACCTACTGCAACACTTTCTCCATGACTCTCTATACCACACTCCCTGTCAAACTTCAGTGTGCAAACAAGTGACTTGGGATGTAACTAAAATCTAGGTTCCAAACTGATGTTTCTGGCATAGGCATCCAATGAGCTCACAGGGGACTCCCAGGCTGCAGGATGAGTCATTGGCTCTGCTGTCATCTCCTAGTTATGTGTTGTCCTTGCTTTGATTATGGGTGGTGGTTCTCAACCTCAGGGTTGCGACCCCCATGGGGTCAACAGGGGACACATATCTGGTATTTTGCATATTAGATATTTATATTACAAATCAGAACTGTAGCAAAATAACAGTTTTGAGTTAGCAATGGAAATAATTTTATGGTTGTGGGTTACCATATCATGAGGAACTGCATTAAATGGTTGGTTTAGGAAGCAACCAGCATTAGGAAAATTGAGAACCACTGGAAGGGAAGCCAGAGAGATGCTCTGAGGAAGAATTATCTCCAGAGTTCCTGGCTGATAGGGAGCCCAGATAGTACTTCAGGGAATGAAATTGTAAGTTCACTGTTGAGAACATTCCTGAATAAGTGTTGAGCGTTTTTTATTTACTGATCCCTGATACTGCCATCAGACTTACAGGCCAGTGTGACTGTCTCTCTGAAAGGAAACCATCTTGGCACAGGGCAAGAAAACTCGGCTTTCCGGATTTCAGTTCAGGTCCTGAACTGCTCATGTTTTTTCCACCTAGAGACCCTCTTTGCTTCAGAATAAACACTATTACAGAGACTCCTGTCTGGAGGTGAGGTGGAGAGGTACATGTTTCCCTACACCTCCAGAATAACCCACGAGACAGCTACCCGCGTCTACAAAAGAGTCACTGACAATAGACTGTGACAAAATGAAACCCCACCATTGAACTAAGGATGAGGTAGTGACTGCCACCAAGAGGAGTCATGGAGAAGGGTGTTGTCTTTGGACATTCAGACCACGGAGACCAGGGCCTCCTGTGGGTTGGCTCTTGTGGGAACACAGAAGTGGGGGAGGGGCGTGTTTCTTAGAATAACAGGTAGAATGATGGAGTCTCTTCACCTTTGTTGTTCTATGCACTCAGCTCACAACAGCCTATAACTCCAGCTCTAGGGGATCCAATGCCTTCTTTGTCCTCAGATCTTTTGGCCTCTTTGGGTAACCACAATTATATGTGGACACACACACACACACACACATGCTTGAATGCTTAAAAATAAGGCAGTATCTTGAGACTGCATAGACAGTTCAGTAGTTAACTACTTGCTGATCTTCCAGAGGACCTTGGTTTGATTTAAAACCATATGTAATTCCAGTTCCAAACACTCCTTTCTGGCCTAGACGTACACACTGTTCATATGCATAAAAAATAAAATAAATATTTTTTATGAACACAATTTTAAAGTTTACTTTAAAATATAAATATCTTACAGTAGTTAACAGATCAAGAAAGTAGTGTATTAATTGTATATGGTTGCTATATTTTTATTTTTTTGAGTAATACAGGCTAAAAATATTTACATGCCTATTTCTTTTACATCTACACCTTAGCACTCTTGTTTGAATGGCTTTTAAAAAATACAGTACAAAATCTGCGTATGAGAAATTTTGGAAGAAGATTCCATTCAAAACAATAATTTTTAAAAGTAAAATCTTTAAACATATAATGACACAGAATTATTGTTCTAGAAAGTTTATGACATGTTAATATAGTATCTAAGGATCATTCAGCAGATAGGTTTTTTGAGGGCTAAAAGCCTGGTAATTATATTGTGAAGCTTCAGGTATCTTATGAATTGCTAAAACAAGATTATCTTGTTTCTTATCATTAAGCATTATTAAATGTTGTAGTATCAAGACAATTATTTATAAACATGCGTAAATTTATGCTTCCTTCCTTTACAGAAGGGATTTAAGTAAACTGCCAAGCTGCACAATTCAAACACAGACAACTTATATTGACCCAGACATGAAGAGAAACCTCTGGTTCTGATGCATCAGAAAACTACATGCCATGTGTCCGATACACTTCCCTTTTGGAAATGGATTTACAGTTCAACCTGGGGCCATATTCTCTCACTCCAATTTTTTAGTTTTTCTCTTCTAGAAAAGAACTTAACTGTTGCTCATTTTAAAATATGAACTCTGGAATTTAGAGGAAGTCTGTGCCTACTATTAGGTCAACAAAAAGCCCCCGAGAGGACATATCAAACTCCGAATTTTTCTTTGAAGAAGTAAGAATTAGTCAAGGAAGGAGAGATGTGCTCAGTCAAGAAGATAGCATTTGCTCACACCCCAATTGTCTATGCAGTACACAAATAAGTTTCAGATAAGATAGAGATAGAATAACATGAGATGACCAGACAGACTCTTTTTTGTGGGTTAATCTTCCCTAGGAGTTTGAGCTTTATACTAAAGGCTGTAAGAACCTGGTCTGTCAGACAGAAATCGATCAGTAGAAGCAGTGGGGCCAAGGGTTACGAGAGAAGCTGATGCTGGGGAAGAGGGTAGTGACCTGGTGGGGAAGTGTTCTTAGACCACTTGAGGATGGAGTGTAATCAGGAGAAATAAAGGAAGAATCCACAGGTTCTGATGATATAACCGATCAACTGGACATAAAAGTTGAGAGAGAATAAACAATGAAAACTCTCACAGGTTTTGGTATCTAAAAGACTTCATGAAGACTATATAATTTGCCAAGACTGATTTAAGAGGATTTGGGACAGGTACTCACAACATGGACCTGATGAAGAGCATCTTGCAGAAAACCTGTACCTGCTTATGCTTCCTTGTGCTCTGAACTTGTTGGATTGCCATTGGATTGGTATAGTAGGAGGTTTCTGGCCCAGACTTTCAGACCTAGCATCAATGTTTAGACTCACAGACCCACAGACCTGCAGAGACACATAGATGCTCACATTAATTTTAGGCTGATTGGCCTAAGGCCCAGGCATATAATTTGCTAACTCTTTACCCTTAAACTAACCCATGATTCTTGTCCTGTTCAGCCATGGGGCTCGGTACCTTTTCTCAGAGCAGCATAGTTGTCCTCTGCATCTGCTGGCTTGTCTGGCAACTCTGGAGTCTCTGTGGCATTTCTGCTCTGTTCTTCCTGTTCCTAGAGCTCTCGTAGTCTGGTAGCCCTGCCCAAACTTCCTGTCTGCCTTTGGCCAATCAGCGCTTTTTATTAAACTCATAGGTGGGACAATTATTTACAATATAACATCATAAATCCACTACAGGTTGGCCTTCCATTGATGTGGAAAGCTTGTAGCTTTGAAGCAGAGAAGTGACAAAAATCTACTGACATCTCAGAAGATCACTCTAGCTATGGATTAATAAACAGATTATAAGCAAACAAGGATGAAGGAAAGGAGACAAGCCTGTTGTCTTTGAAGTAACAGGAATGATGTCGGAAACTTTGTGGGGGTTAGTTAGGAACATGGACTGATTACATGCAAAGGTCAAGTAATGTATGACTATGAATACACAAAAATCTATAAATTGTGGGAAGCTCCACAATTTAGACTTTGCACTGAGTCTCCAGAATGCTCCTCCAAGTCCCGTTGCTTTCTAGTTTCTTTAGTACTTGGGCATGTTTAAGTATCTGTTTCACAACTGTAAATTTAATTATTTTGTTTCTCAATTTTCAGTATATTTTGTAAACATGGCCCTGTGATTCTCAATAAAATAGATCCACTGGTCCTTGAAGTTTTGAAAATCACTCTTTTAGAAACATTGATAGTCCTTACCGTATTGGAGACCCCTTACTAAATTAAAATACATACATTATAGACATGATAATTATGTTGAATTATCAAGAGACTGTAATTCTGTTTTAATGTAATAAAGTTTGCTTGCTAAGAGTTTGCTATAGATATTACAGTACTTTGGGTTACTCTATAAATATGGTCAATATCAGAGAAACTCTCAAATCATATCTCCTATTATCTTTGGCATCTTGAACTACTACAAATTATCCACATTCTATTAAACCTTTCTCCCCTTCTGGCTTATTCAAATGCATGCCCTGCCTCCTGTCTGAAGCTGTCTGTTTCAGCTGAGCCTCTGAGGTCTTCTGTTTCCTCTGAGGTTGAGCTGTGATTTCCTATGAACTATTTTTAACCTCTTATTTTATCTCTCATACAAAGACTGCTCACTTGCTTTCCATCTTGTCTACAAATTCCATGTCAAATTTAAGCCACCGGCATCAGCTACACTGGTTTTTAACTTGTTGATAGCCATATTTCTTTAAATAGTATTTTATATAAACTGCCTCCATTTGATAATCTCAGACTGACTCCTCAGTACTTAAGATTTCTGGTCCATTGCCTCTCCAAACTTATGCTTTTTGTGGTTATATCCATCTTGCCAAATTCATTAAGATTTCTCATCTCACCATCTCTCCAAATTTATGCTTATTATTAGTATTTCCACTTTTTCTTACTCATATGTAGTAAAGAGCCTGGGACTTCCCCTGAATTGGGAAGCCAATGGCGGCCTAAAACAGGAACGACATGATGTCACTTATGTTTTGTAAGGTTAGGCTGAAAGCTCTGAGTGCAAGCAAGACACTGGAAAGGATGCTATAAAATAATACTGACAGACTCATGGAAGCTCAGACTGAGGCACTGGAGGTGGTGAGAAGTGATCAGATTTGTGGGATGTTTTGAAGATATAGTAGCAGGACTTGGAAGTAGAGTAGAGATTAAATGTGAGCGTGGAAACAAAGGTGACGGTAAAATAGGAACAAAGATAAAAGCAGTTCCTGATATTCCTTTCTAGTCCGTTGCACAGGAAAATCCCC
The DNA here is from genome assembly GCA_033318265.1 of Phyllotis vaccarum. Classification (NCBI taxonomy): domain Eukaryota; kingdom Metazoa; phylum Chordata; class Mammalia; order Rodentia; family Cricetidae; genus Phyllotis; species Phyllotis vaccarum. The sequence goes on from JARWLC010000017.1 coordinate 28,929,256, forward strand.
AAGATGATGTTGCTGACCTATCACAAAGGGTAAGAACATTGAATTTTACTGTGGCATGCAGTGAATGAAGGTTTTTGAACAGAAGAATGATACGCCACATATCGCGGAAAATTTATTAGTAATATATCATATAAAGGGTTAATATTTATTAAGGGATTATATAAACACTCATTGATATAATTGAACCTTAAGACAAGTTTTGGAGAGTGGAGCTGTTTCAAGATGGATGGTCAATCTGCTCCCCTAGGACCAAAACAGGAAGGCCAGTGTCTCCATGTCTCAATAGGGTCTGGCCACGTCCCATCCAGGCTCCGGGTACCCCAGAGACATGCCTCCAAGCTTTGCCATGTAACACCTGAATCCCACTACAGACATTATGTGTTAGAAGATCATTCTGGATTCTGACAAGTAAATGGACTATGGACAAGTCCAGAAGAAAGTAAGGCAGCTTTATAATAATGGAGGAAAGAGATAATGGTGGGTGAAACTAAGGCCGTGGAGTAAAAATAGTAAGATGTGGCCATGTTCTGGATATTGGAGAGAGAAACTGAATCTGTTTCTATGGAAGAAGTGAGGATATGAGAAGGCAGGTATTATTGCAAGGTTCTAATTCACTGAAATTGAAGTGTCTACAGGACCAGCATAATGCCTATGTCACCTGAGCGAGCTTCATCAAGCAAAGGCCTGGAGATTGAGAGACAGACAGACCCAGGTCACTCTTGAAAGAAGAATGCCATTTATTGAAGCTCAGGCAAAGCCTTATATACCAGGGTTGCCCTTTGACCCTGAGTAAACTCTGCAGCACACAGGCAACACCTGACCTTAGCCAACTTCTTTGTTCTCTGCTAACCCCCCCCCCCCCGATTCCTTAATTACAGCATCTGATTGGGCAATGTTCTGATAATGGAAAAGGATCAATTGGTTCTGGTAAACACCACAGGCCATAAATAGTGCTAAGCCCGGGGGGCTGCGGTGACCTCCACAGACAAGCTAGTTTGAGAACCACAAGTTATGAGTTTACGATTTTTGACATGATAAATTTGGAACACCTTTGACAAGTGCAGGTGTAGATAGTCATTGATCGCTATAGTCATCAATATGATGGTTGGAAGAGTTAATAGAATTTGAGCTATGGATCATAACATTATTGGGACAGACGTAGTGCTTCAATCCATGAGGACAGGGGAAGATCACACAGTAAGCACAGATACTGGGGCCATAGAGAGCAAGTCCTGGCTGCTCGCTAAGTCCTGAACTTTTAGATGATGATCACGTAAGTAGGAACCAATAAAGAACCGGGAAAGAGAAGCTAATAAAGTTGATAGAGTACCAAAAAAGAGTAATGGTCCAGAAAACAAAAAACTTTAGGAATATAATCGTGACCCTCCAGGTCAAATGATGCTACTAGGTTAAGTAAGATCAAGTGTGGGAATTTGTTTCTTAATGTGTACATGTGGAGAGAAAGAGGAGTTGAGTAAAAGGCAGTGTGGCGCTGAAGATCTTGACAGGAGGAATTTTAAGGTGTTCTGGGAAGGACAGTCTGGGCAGTGTGAACCCAAGAGACAATGAAAGGAGAAGATATTGAATAGAGACAGGTCTGGATGGTTGATTTTATTTGAGAAGCAAAGAAATAGGGCAGGAGCTAGGGGTAGAAATAGAGTTGAGGGATGGATTTTGAATTACGATGAACACTGTGTTTCTTTGTTCATAGGGAAGAGATAAACCATTGGATGGAGCAAAGTCCTTGAGGAGGTATCAGTGGATAGATGCATCATCATAAATATAGGTTGGCTCCAGCTAGAAGTATAGAGGTTCATATACTATAGCAGGAGGATCTGACTGCTCATTTAGGTGGAGCTGTGGGTAGCCTGGTAAGTGGGAGCATATGGAAGCTCCTTTACTGGTGGTTTCTAATTTCTACAGGAAGCCAGAAGCTGGGTCAACAGCTGAATCTGAGATAAGGCATTGTAGAAGGCCTGAAATGGAAGGTGCCATCAGGAGGGAGGGATGGCGAATGATTTGGAATAAGATGGAAGGGCCCCACACAAGGCGCTCAGGAGGTTTGTCACTTACTGACAGTGACTGCAGTCATCCTGCTTCTCTGTTTCCTCCTGCAGGACTAGAGGACCTGGGGAGGAGATGATTTCATGTCTTTCTTCATTTCCTTCTTTTTTTTTTTTTTTTTTGCCACATAAAGGACTCGTGGGTCTCACGCCTGTTTGCTCTGATCCAACCCTGGATGAAAGCTGAGGGTCAAAAGCACACAGCACTTTCTTTAGAGTGTCTGTCCTTCCTGTCAGTCAGCACTCATCTGGAAGGCTGGCCCTTGACTCTGCTGGCAATTTAAGCATTCAAATATATTCTGAGTCAGGCAAACAGGTAGCAGCTACTCTGGGCAAAATGACTGTCTCTCCTTATGCCATAGAGGACTCAGGGACCCTGGGACTCCTCAGCCCAGGAGAGCTTGGTGTAAGGATCAGTTTGCCACAGAGAGGGAGATTTGTGCCTTTTTCTTAACAACAAAAAGAGTATCGGGGAAGGACCTGGAGAAAAAATAAAGTTTATATTTGCCAAGTAAAATAAGCTTAAAGTAAAGATTGCCCTTTCTCCCCTCAGACCTCATCAAGTACTTAAGATGGATCAGTTAATTAACTATAATCTTAATGTGTGTTCTGTCTTCATCTCTGGAATAGCAAGAATCATGACTTTGCAGTGTGGCATTACTACCAGGACACACTTGAAATAACATGTCAGATTGCAAAGCTCCAGCCATACAAGAATACATAATGACAATGATGGGTTATTTTTATTATGAAGATCTGACTAGGGCTGAACTCACCATTGTCCCACTTCTCAAAAGGTAAAGAAAATATTATGTAAGAAAAGAACAAAATGTAATTGAGTGATTAGTCTTTTTTTTTTTTCCATAGAGGTAACATCTGTGCCCATGAGCGTATCACAGAAGTGATGTAGAAATAGTGGGTGACAGCAGTGCTGGACCTCACATGAGGTCCCTCAGTCATTCCAGTACCCAGACAAACCATTTTTTTAAGAACAGCAAGACAGGGTCTTGCTATGTAGCCCAAGTTGGCTTGAACATTGGATCTCCTTATCTCAGGCACTCAAGAGCTGGAATTACAGGCATGTGCCACCATGCTTAGCTAGAAACTTACTTTTTTTATGTATGAAATGGATAAAATGATATCTATCCTTGACATTGCCTCTGAAGTATCAAGTAAAGCCATGTATACAATGCACCTTCACATGTGCATGCAACAATGCTGAATGTGACTGGTAATTTTGATGCCCAAAGTGGAGAAATCTTTGCTTTTTGTGTGTTCAGAATTTCTTTTTATGGGTAGGGCCAGTTTTCCTGTAGCCTCTGCAGGGCTCCATTCCAGACTTCTCTGAGCGCATATTACACTTTGCTCATGCTTCTGCTGCTTCAATTGGTTTGGTACTGTTTTTCTCAGATGTCTGTGTCTTGAACTAGAGTTAAGGTATTAATACATCTATCACTGTCATGGAACAAAACAGATGTAGCGAGAAAGCATCCCATAAATGTTTATAGAATTGAGAATTCTTTCCAATTTTCAAAGCAGAGAAAGCAGCCAACGATTGGAAGGTACTCATTTATTTTGTCTCCTCCATTTCATCTATGAGGATGTAGAGGTAATATATGGAAGAGACTCTGTTGTGTGAAGAACTTACCTAAAATCCTGTCACTGCAACTGGCATAGTATATATCACAAGCAGCTAAGATGAACTTATCTATTATTGTCTCTGCAGATGTTACCATCATCATTAACACAGAGACCTTGTCTACCCTGCTCATATTCTAGGGAGACAAGGAACACATGCAGAAAATAACATCTGAACATGTTGCAAGACTGATATTTACAAACCCTCACTTAATTTCACAATACAAGGTTAGCACACTCAACTCTGTGGTGGGATTCAGGTGTCAGCTGATAAGGTCGGAAGACACTTATCCAGGGTCCCAGGCTCCTGAAGGGGGAGTGGCCAACCCCATTCAAGAGGGGCTGCTGGGATCTTGGGGAGCCTGTTTGTTCCTGACTTCTTGAGAGACTAGATCGACGTCCATTGTCCATCGCATAGATCATCCGATCTCTCAGGTGCCTATATAAACTGCTACCTATATCGTAAATGTTAGTTTATATGCCAATAAATATTCATCTTAAATGAATATATTTTTTAAAAAATTTGCTACATCACAGCTCCAATCAAGAAATTAAAAAATTTAAAACATTATCCAGGCAAAAGAGAGTTGGCTGTGCCCTAGAAACTCTACACTACTTTCTATACCAGCTGCTCAAAGTAATAGAGCAGGGAAGTGCCCAGCAAAGGTATGAGATATTGCTTCTCTTCCAGGGTAGAATAGTGTGTTATAAAACTGTCCATGACACTCCAAGGACCAGGATTAGTCGCTAGGTCTCCAGGGTCTCAGAGTTGGTGCAGAAAGTGGCTGTGAAAGGGAGGGTCAGCCTGAGGAGATCACCTCTGGTACTGTGACTTCTGCTGGACTTTCCTCTGCTACCAGCTGAGGCTGATGTCATCCATGTCCAAGAAGAAAGCAACAGAAACCGGAACACATGGCATCACATTGTAATGGAAAGAAATGTGTGTTCAAGCCTAGGCTTTCATACACACTCTGTGACCTTTTTTCAGGTTAATCTCTGTGATTGCCAGTCTCTTAATGATGGTTGATAGGATGGGGGGTGATGTAACAGACCTAATACATGTTTACTGACTGGCAACATCATTAAGTATTCACTGTAAGGCTAGGTAACTCATTCTTTCAGACCACAATAAAAAATAACCTTAAACAGGACACTTTCTGGTTAAAATGCTCCAATCACACCCAGTTTTGAGCACAGGATTCCTAGGTCTCTTTTCGGCCTGCATCAAATTGTTGTAAGAGGTAAAGTTGGCCTCCTTTGGTCCTAAGTTTACTTGCTGCGTCAGTTTAGAAGATTCTTGAAAGAGCTGGGACCTGGAAGAAAACTGATCAAGGGCACATGTCCTTCAGACAGTGAGGTAGTGATGTCATCTGCCTTCACAAGGAATAACTTATTAATATCTCGGTGACTCACACTGTGTGACTCTCCAGGCATTTGCTGGAGGGTAAGTGTAGGAACAGATGAACAAGAATATGCAGAGGGATGGTCAGAGACTGAGACGGAAAGCATTTTAAATGGGGGCAATAGCTCTTCTGAGCTTTGGGAGATGAGAAACACGAAGGTCACAGGTGGGCTGTGCTAAAGGTGGGAGAGAGGATTTGAATGGGAGCAAGAAAAAGTAAGGAGATGACTCAAAAAGGGGGAGCATTAGATAAGAAAGGGAAAAAGTAACCGGGAAAGGGGTGTCATTACCTAGAATTGAGTGGGAGTGACCAATAAAGGAAGCTGAATTTGCCAAGTGTATCTTGAGGTCAGAGCAGACCCAGAGGGAAGATGTTGAGGAACATCTAACCTATGGGTGAGAAGTTTTGAAATCTAAGGTAGAAAGGGATAAGTTTAAATTCCAACTGTTTTGACTACATCCCCTAAAATTGATCTTGGATCCTCTATCAGGAAGTCTTGCTTTGTGCAGGCAAAGGTGATCATCTGAGATAGCAATGAGCAGATTACTGAACCCATCTGAATAGCCCTTGGATACAGTCTATTTCTCACTCTTCACCTTCATATCTCATTTTTAAATCTCATGTGGTAATAATGTTCATGAAGACAATATGCTGACTTCTTTGATAACAAGAATTATTGTTGAGAATAGAACTATACACAACATACACAAACACACACACATGCATACAGACACTCCAACACATGCCTGGTGTGGTGGTGCATGCTTTTAATCCTAGCCCTTGGGAATTCCAGAGCAGTCTCTGGTCTACATATTGAGCCATCCAGAGCTACACAGTGAGACCCTGTCTCAAAAAAAATCCCCAAATCCTGGAAACACACAATACACATATACACACATATAATCGTATATATACACACACAAACACATAACCACACACAGAGGCACAGAAATGCACACAATAAAACACACATATATAAACACAAAACCCACAATATATGTACACAAAAGCATAAACAATAAATGCACACACAAATAGACATAAGTACAAACAGAAGTACATGCATTCAGACCACCATGAAAAGATATGCTAGCACACATACAGACTCACTTGTACGAACACAACAAAGATACAAACACCTACATACACAAAGACACATACCAACATACACATAAAGAAACATGGACTTATCCATACAAGTATACAAACATACATACACATACAGAGACACAGGCACATAAACACCAGCACATATACAAACAAATGCACAAGCACACACTATACACAAATACATGTGTGGAGAAGCACAGACACAAATAGAAACATACAAATGCATATACACACATCACATACCCATATACACACATTAATGCAAAACATGCACATACAAATGAACTCACAAATAAACACATACAAGCATTCAGAGAACAGATATGTACATGCACACACATAGACAAGTGCAGACAAACATGTACACACATATGCACAAACTCACACAAAACCATGCAAAAATGCATGCAATCACACCAACAGGCATAGGCACACGGTGACATTCATTGATACTTGCACACTAATACATGTACACACAAAGTATATACATAATCACACATACGAATATATGCATGCACACATAGAGGCAGGCACAAATGCACTCACATACACAGACACACACATACATGCATACATGAACACACTAACAAAGTCAGACTCACAACAACACACAAACATACCCTAAACATACAAATAGCATATGCACATGTGTACACATAAACACATTTAACAAGCACACATGAACACAGGTCCACACACACAAACACACATATGCAAACACATACACACAAAACCACATGAGCATGCACACATGAACAATCATGAGCACATGAACATGCATGCACAATTAAACACAAAGGACATGCACACAAACAAACATACTCAAACACACAAGTACACTTTAAAGGGCTAAAGACTCTTGGGTCAAATGAAAGACAGACTTATAATGGCAAAATTTACCACTTGGGATTATGCACCACCAGGCTGGGGAGCAGTGGTCTATGGCATCTCCTCAGGAGACAGTTTAGGTTTTTCAAACACACCTGGGGAATCAGGAAAGTAAAAGTTGCGTTCCTTGTTTTCTGCGAAGAAAGAAAGATGCCAGGACATCCAAGCACATCAGACTGCTGGGGACCTGGGACATTTAGAGCTCGGTGTCACTCACATAACCTGCTTTCTTGTCTCCCCCACTGCGTGCCTGTCCATTCCTTCTCATGTTTCCCAATGTGGGGTCTCTGCATGGCTTGTCCCTTCTGGGTTTCCATCTTTCTTCCTCACAGATTCAGCCCACTGAAAATGTTAATTTTCATTGCTGCTTTCTTCTCCACACGTTTGACTTCTTTTTATTTTAAGCACTGACCTTTTTGAGGGTATTTCAGACTGCCCTCAGGAGTCACTGGTAGATCCACTTTCCCCATTACCTTAGATGGATCCTTTGGGGGACAGACTGCAGTGACTGCTCCTGTGACCCGAGTCCATCCCACACAGCCTCTGTGTCTATTGTGTAGTTGCTATTGATAGTAGGGCATGTCAGTTTCTTTTGCACAACTTGTACTGGATTTGGAAGGTTTTCAGAGTTTGATTTCACATATATTGTGTCTGGATATATTTGTGTGTGTGCGTGTGTGTATGTTTATGTGTGTGTGTTTGTGTGTGTGTGCATATAGAGATCACAGAGGCTGATGCTGTGTCTTCCACATTTACTTTTAATCTTTTTAAAAATATGTTTTATTAATTATTATTATTAGCTAGCTCTGTATGATGTATGTGGGTGCATGCATGCCATGTCAGATGTGTGTAGATTAGAAGACAATTTTGTAGAATCAATTCTCTCTTTACCTTCCAATGAATTCCAGGGATCAAAGGCAGATTGGTGGGTTTTATCTGCTGAGCTGCCATGATCATGCTTTCTCTCTTTATCTTCTGAGCCATATGGCCAGCTCATCTCTACCTTTGTTTCTAAAAGGGTTTCTCACTAAATCTGCAGCTCTCTGAGGTTTCTCACTAAGTATCACCTCACCAGGCTGGCTGGCAGGTGAACTCCAGGGATACACCTTTGACTGCCTCCCCTGAACTGGTATTTCAGGCACATACCATTATACCTGGATGTTTAGGTGAGTGCTGGGGATCTGAACTCCATGCGTGGAGAGCAGATACTTGATGAACAGGGGCCATCTCCCAGGCCCATACATTGTGTCTTTGGACCCTAGACCAACCCAATGAGTGTTAACACCATGCCTATTTTATACAAGGAAATCTGGATTCAAAGATTTGAAGAGAAAAATTTCTAGGGGGTCATCTCAAATCATTTAAATAATAGAACCCCTTAAGCCCAAGACTTCTGACCCCCAAAGTCTTTTTGAGAAATGGTGTGGGCCTTAAGCAGGAGGAATTTTAGAAGTGCCACATAAGTGAAATGACTGTTTTGGAAGATGAAAATGTATGCATAATTGTGGTTAGGGCAAGCTCTGGGAAGCTCTGTAGAGGAAGAGAAGGACATTTTTAGCAACTCCCTTGGTAAAGGACACAGATGGCCAGGAAATGTGCTCTTCCACCTGTGTGCAATTGATCCCAGAGATCAATGACATCAGAGGTAAAAGGCAAAGCCCTCAACAGTTGTATTCTAGGACAGAGCTCCTCAGCCTCTACAGGAATGTGTTGTGACAGGGAATAGAGTCCCCTCTTTCTTCAAGATCACTTATGGTGTGTCTTAGGATTTCTATTGCTATGAAGAGACACCATGACCATAGAAACTCTCATAAAGGAAAACATTTAATTGGGGACATCTTACAGTTCAGAGGTTCAGTCCATTGTTGTCATGGTGGCATGCAAACATGGTGCTGGAGAAGTAGCTGAGAGTTCTACATCTGAATCTGATGGCAGTAGGAAGAAAGACTAAGACACTGGGTGTAGATTGAGCATCTGAAACCTCAAAGCCCTCCTCAGAGACACACTTCCTCCAATGAAGCCCCATCTCCTCCAACAAAGCCACACTTCCTAACAGTGCCACACCCTGGTGATCTAGCATTCAAACATGAGTCTATGGGAGTCATTCCTGTTCAAACCACCATGGTGTCTGTGTGTGTGTGTGTGTGTGAGAGAGAGAGAGAGAGAGAGAGAGAGAGAGAGAGAGAGAGAGAGAGAGAGAGAGAGAGAGAGAGAGAGAGAGAGAGAGAGATGCGCACCTGTCCTTAATTATTTTTTTCTTCTGTGAACTACTCCACATAGTACCTCTGTCTAATATAGGCACCAACAGTGAATTGATGACCCCTTCAACCATGGCATCCTATCTTTCTGTGAGATGAGAGCACTTTGAGATTAATACAGGGTTCTTGCTCTCACAAACCAATGGGTTAGTGATGGTCAGAGTCTAGTAAGTAAAAGAACCCCTCTGGAAATTTGTTAAAATGTGAATTTCCAGGTCTCACCTATCAGATATTCTCAATCTAAATTTTGAGAGGTGCATTTTAATAAAGCATCTCAGAAAATATTGCTGCAAATGATCTTTATACTACACGAGAGAACCACTGCAGTTCATCTGAGGCATGACATTTTCACTAAGTAGAATAATGTGATTTTCTGCATTATGTTGCAAATACCTTGAGTGTGGAACCCATGTCTACAGTGTTCCATGTTTCTATCATAGTGTCCACTAGAGAGCTGGTTCAATTCAGTTACCCATAATAATTGATATATCTTGGTCAGTCTGAGTTTGGATCTGAAGAGCCCTGTATCTCTGGGCTGAGAGAGGAATTAGGGTGTGTACAGTACTGGAACTTTTGTTCTGTTCATTCTGTCATATTGTAAGTTGGTGATTCAAAGCATTGATCATAACAGCCCTGAGATAAAGAATCACAAAGTTGGAAGATACTAGCTGGCTTCCTAGTGTACTCTAAGAGAATGCAATGGCCATGGAAAGTACATTTTAGTGCCTCTGGCCACATGGAGGCTGATAAAGAATCTGACCCTTGATATAATATCCATCTTTCAAACCCATGACAACTTGGACCTATCTACCTACCATGACAATCTAACCATTCGACATGTGAGGAATTATTCATGGTCTCCTGAACAACAACCAGGAAAAAGAGATGGACTCTTCCAGACACCATCGTCATAGATGTTCCAGAAGAAATAAGATAATTTTCATTCATCTTTTAAAGGCAACCTTAGGAGTGTATCACTCTATAGTAGTTGGCTGAACAGGGAAGCAGGTGGGCTGATTTTTAGAATCTTTTCTCCAAGAAGAAAACAGATTAAACAAGGGAACTATTGGATCAAAATAAAGTTTTGTCTCTGACAGACTGTTTCATCATTTGGCATTATACAAAATGAATATGAATCCCTTGGAAATAATCATTCCTTTTAAAAGTTGAAGCAAGGAAAATAAAACCCTTAATATCAGAGTCTCTTGGAATTTACTGAGCAGCTGCCGAGAGGCATTCTGTTGAGATTCACTTCCTCTTGAATTCCCCACCTATTAAGAAGCAGGATGCTCACTGCTTGAAATGTCAGCAGCACCGGCTGCACCTTCATTTTGTCAATTAAAATTTACACTCTGACCCATTGCAGGGGTAGCCATCTGGCTTACTCATACTTTTGCGGCTCTTCATGTAGCTCCCTGAGAGAATGCCTGGCAAGCAGGAGAGTCTTAATACCTCTGTAGGTTTCATCCTCACAAATAAAAATGAATGGTCTGAGGGAAACTAGAGAGGCTGCCGTTATGCTAATCCTCACTGTGATAAATCACCTGTTTGTACTTTATGAAATTATGTTCCAACTGAGTATCATTTCATTTAATTTAAGGAAAGACCTTTCGATGATTAATATTCATATATTTTTTCAATTGTCGTCTTCCTCTAAATAATGCACCTGCAGTATGATCGGTCAAGTCTTGATTAATGGAGAGACATAGGCAAGGGTTTAATTTTATCATCCCCCTTTCCAAGACTGGGATCTATCTTTCCTATTTTTTTTTTATCCTTTGCAACTTCCCTGAGGCAAATCTTACCCTTTCGGTTCCTGTAGAATCCTTCCTGACATTCTCCATGGTTTAGGAGTTTTCCTAGGTCTCATGAATATGAGTTTAAAGACCTGTTCCCTTATGCATGTCCAAAGTTTTTTTTCTAAATGTTGAGTACCCATGTGGGATGTGAAAGGGGCAGTCAGATGCTCAGAGTTCAGGGGACAGGGCCAGGTTGACATCCCAGAGGTGAGGCACTGTTACCCTTCAGTCTTTGCCATGCTTGCTTGTTTACCATTGGAGATGCCTGTCCCAGATCATCTTAGTTCCATCAGAAGACGCCTCTTTCTTCAACCCACTTGTCTACCAGGTCTCTCTGTCTTACCACAGACAGACCACCGTCACTTAGGGCCTCACCCATGTTAAATACCCTTGCTACCTTTCCTTGAATCATCACACATGCTCTAATGCTATTCATTAGGTCACAGCCTGGGCCCTAAGCCAATTTAGTCACTTGTCCTTAGTAAGTCAGTTAAAAGAACCAAATGAATCAATGAAAGGGGGGAAAAAAAAGAGATTTCATTAATATGGGCAAATTAGAGAGAGGAGCAAGAAGATCCAGGGAGCCCCTCCCCCAAGTGTGTCTTCAGTCCTTGAAATGAGATTAAAGTTTCAACAGGAGACCAAGGACATGTACATCTAAGCAGTCCTGGTTGAGGTGTTTGTCCCTCCAAGACAGCCTCATCCTTGTGTGGGCTTCATCTCATCCAGTAGGGTATTCTGACAAGCTGTTAAAGCTCCACGAGGTCTCTTTCATGAAGACGAGTTGATCCTCTAGCTTAGATCTTTTTATTCTCCCAGCATGGGGTTCTTGGGAAAATTCTCATTTGTGGGGGAGGGGGAGTCCACTGTTCCAATAGTCTGATATTCAGATTGAGAGGGAGAGGCATACTTTCTCTTTAGAATATCTTCATTTCACCAGGCCATAATACTAATCATTTGCTTACTACCTTTCATGCCGTTTTGAAGTCTCCTCAAGGCCAGGATTACATCTACATTCTCAATACCTAATGTAAGACCTCTGATAGGTGTTCAATGGGTATTTAATGAATGAATGAAAGCATGCCTTTTTCTCACAGAGACAATTAAAACAATTGTCCCTGATGTTTCTGGAACCCAGGAATAGGTCTTATTAAAGAAAGAACAAGAGGGTTCCTGCTCCTGAGCTCCTATCAGAAATGATGATGGGCTACTCAGGCTAGTTCATGAGCCCTCAGTTACTCAAAATATGGCACCAATAATAACATTTCAACTGTATCACATAATGTACATAATGTGATCACCATAAAAATTGCTTAGAGCTCTATGCAGTTTGCATTGATGCTTTAGTTACAAGACTTCTTTTTTTCTTAATGAGTTGTTCATTCATTGCTAGCCTTACTCTTGGTGCTTTAACTATGCCATCATTCATCAATTTAGTACCTTTATCCCTAATCTTCTTTAAGTATCAGATCAATGGGTAAAATGTAGAAGACATTATGAAAATGCAAAAAGACATAGCAGAACCCACTAAACTTAATGGTTTTCTGTCTAAATAGAACCTGAGCAGAGTCCCTGAGGAGGAGGAAATGAAGGGAAGAGGGTCATGGGGGGATATTGGCTCAAAGTATATTCATGTGTCCTCGAATTGCCATTGGAAAAATAGCAGAGTTGGTCCATGTGCGTGTTGGCGAAGTAGACTCTCTTAAAGGCTGATGTTAAGTGATAGTGAAATGGAGACCATTAGCACGTTGGTGTTTCATGTTTTTTGAGGGCTTCTAGCACAAAGCAAACCTCAGAATAGTCACTGACTATATTCAGCTTCTAGATTAACATTCTGTCCTTTTTTTCCCTACTGACTGTGGAAAAATGACCCAGGATGGAAACCTACTTATTTTTATTGAGAAGCATAGAGGAGGCTCAGATCAGTTGCTCCTTCCATGTTTTAGGAAAGGAAACAGGCTTCTTTATATGAGTGTTTCCTGGAACAGCTTTTTTTTTTTTTTTTTTACAGACTATATGTATCAAATACACACACACACACACACACACACACACGTACACACACACACACACACACACACACATCAACTCCTCTTCAAAGCATTAGTAGAGCGTGTGCATGTATGTGTATGTGTGCACAGGCTGTAGATGATCACAGTCCTCCTGCCCTTTTTGACAATCATAAACAGGAAGAACAGGAAGTAGCTGCTTCTAAACTTGACAGATAACTATTAAATTTTAAGCCATTTGTCTCTCCACAATAACCTAAGGCAGTTTCTGTCTGGATTAGCCACAAAAGGTCAAGCTATTTGCTTTTGTTTTCTGAGTAGAGATGAATTTTAGGCTCCTAATGACACTGGGTGAGAGAGGATCCCCCTTCACCTCAGCTTTCAGATGGGAAATCAAACATCACCAGTAAGATGTTGGAAGTTAATGACCAGTCATGGGAGACTTCTTTGGAGAAAAAAATTAGACTAAATTAGGATGCACCAAAATGGGGATAATTCTTGTCTAAATGTTTAGAATATCATGATTTAAAATAAAAAGCAAGAATAGAGTTATTTTATATTGTTCAAAGAACAGAACTGTACAGTCTGCAACAGGCCGATGTTGGTACACTGTGAGAGACCATTCTATCGGAAGAGGTGTCCATGAGCTAATGAAGTAACCAACTTCGTGAAGTAATCCACAGCTGTGCTTAAGCACATACAGGACCAACACCCACAGGTTGGTGTTGGTAGAATTCCTGTGCCTGAAAGATTCTGAGTGTTCTTTTTTGCTAAGGCTTTTATTACACTTTCTTTTGGGTACATTTAAGGAAAATGCCTTCTTTACATCTCATAGCATTAGGGGAGAGGCAGGAAAACGTTTCTGTTTGCCCTGAGTGCCAATAATTAATACTGCCTAGTGAACCCCGAGTGCTGCAACCTGAGGACACTGTGGGACTGCCCTTTGACTCTGTTTTCAGTTTTGAAAAGTCCATTTTCTGTATCACCACAAATTTTCCGAGCATCATTTCTCCCAAGGCACTGCACTTTCCAGTTATTTCTGAAGGTGCTTGTGGTGACCTATTTGTGTTCCTGTTTGTTTAGTGCAGTGCGCCATCATTTTGTTGGATGACTCTGTCTTGCTCTCTCAGCTACTCTGCTCTGCCAGAGAGAGCAGGTGGAAGATGGTGTTAAAGCATTGTTTTACAAATGGGAGTCAAGGAAGCAGGGCAATGTAGAAATAAAAATCATCCATTTTTATAGTCTATTGAGATTTCAGTATATGATTGTGAAATGGAGACTCTCAACTCTGGGCTCTTTCTGTGTTGCATTGGAGCTGAAGCATGACCCCTGCCCTAAATCACTGTTTTCTCTGGAATATTGAGTGCTAGTAGAGCTATACTGGTAACTTGCATGCCAGAGATCTGGATTCACCTCTTTCCAAACACCTTTTCTCCTCTGTGATTGAGACTAGTCTGTGTAGTTTCTTAATGCTTAGTAGTGAAAGTCATGTTGCCACTGTACAGTTATTATGAGATTTTCATCTAATATGGGAATAGTTCTATCTCCTACTTAGGCTTTTCAAATGGTGAAGGTGAAACAATATAAGTCAATGAACCTATAAGAGAGATGGGTTTCATTACCATGTCACTCAAATGTGTTCCCTGTGCTGGGTAGATCTAGTTCATACAGAAACTAAAGACTTCAGCCAAAGAATAAATAATAGCCAAGATGTTTAACCACCCACTGCATCAGATTCAACTCTGTCCCAAGTAGATAGAAAAGAAAAATTGATATTTATATGCAATAAAAATGACCCCATATCTGTAAAAGGTAACTTCTACAGTCTTTTACAGCCTTAAAAACATAAGATCTAACCCCATAACATATTTATAATAAAATCTTATCATCTTGGATTAAGTCAAGAAGGCTGAAGCCTGAGAGTGAGAGGTAGTACAGAACTGGATGTGATAGAGAACAGAACAGGGTTGGCCATGTTTGGTGTAATTAATTTATCAAGGATATTTCATGAGGTTATTGAATACTTCTATAAGCATTACCTTTGGCTCTGTCTTTATTTCTTTAACCTAGATTCTGCTTATCATTTAGGGAATGAATTCTAGTGAGGTAAAAGTGTAGAATGTTTTCAATTAGGAGGCCACTGTTATTGTAGAGTGGAATATGAGCTATTAGAGATACATAGAGTGCCTCATTCAGAGTGGCACTGGTGGACACTGGGAAAAGAGGACAGACAGCTGTGTTTAAGGATTAGAAGGGAGTATGCTAACGTAGTAGGTGATAGATTCGGGAGAATTTCTGAATTTGAGCTTGAAACATTACTTCATAGAACAGACTGGTTCCTGAGATGGGAATATCAATCGCCTATAACTTCATGATTCACAGAGGTTGTTCAGATATGCTATACTTTTGGGCTTCAAAATAGTCCATATGGAGGCAGCAGGATATAATTCCCATTTCACAGATAAGTCTCCAAGGGAGTGGTTTCTTTGTGTCCACATGCTGTTAACTGGAGGGAAGGTGCTGTGTGAGCCAATTCAGTCTTTTGATATAGCTATTCTATGCAGACAGCTCAGTGTGAGCACCATTTCCATTTCCAGACACAGTCACAACCTATTCTCTGCTCCAGATCTATTTCAAGTTCATTTAATGTACTGGCAACTTCCATGCTCAAAGAGTTTAAGAGCTATTTCAGACATCTGTTTCTGCCAAAAGAATCACTGTCTCTGTTCTCATAAGCCAGATGACGCAGAGAGCAGGTAACCTGACACAGAACTTCTTGCCCCTTACAAATCACTGACTCAAATCATAATTAGAGTCCATGACAGTGTGTTTGCTACTTTTCACAGTAATTCAAGGCTTGCTGATATTCATATCTCCAAATTTCTACAAAGTGAGTTGAGCTCACATCAGTTAAGCCAAAGGCCAGGTTGTTTCTATCATGATACTATTATATGGGAAGAACTGTAAAATCGTTTTTTTCCTCCTTCACTTAGTGCCACCACTCAGTCAGCATCAGTAATGGGAAGGCTGCCTGTTAGTAAAGGACTCATCATCTAGGAGCACCACAAACCACAACTCTTAGTTTTCCTTCTAGATCATTCCTATAACAAAATTTTTGGCCTCCTGAAAGCATTGTTTATATTTATTACTTTATTTTATAAGACTTTTCTGTTCCTTTTTGCAAATAACTTCTGGGTGACTCTACCTTGCAATGTAAGTGAATTGAGATAAGGGTTTGCCATTTGTCCTAGTTAGAAATTTGGAAAATTTTCTTAAAATTTGTAAAATTAGTGGTCTGTATTGTCAGATGATAGATTTCTCAAGAAGATGGGAGTTAATACATTAAAAATGTGTGTATGTTTAGCTAGCAAAAATAGTCCAGTACAACAATAAAACCAAGAATAGTACTTATTCATGTTCAGATGGAAGGTCTTTCTTTCTTTCTCTCTTTCACTCTTTCTCTTTCTTTCTTTTCTTTCTTTCTTTTCTTCCTTCCTTCCTTCCTTCCTTCCTTCCTTCCTTCCTTCCTTTCTTTCTTTCTTCCTTTCTTTCTACCTACCCACCCACCCACCTACCTGTCTATCCTTCTCTCTGTCCACCCATCATCTGGATTTACATATCTATCATCATGTGGCCAAATCTTTATAAGTTTAATAAAACTGAAATGCAACTACCATGATTAAAGATAACTTATTGTTTCACATAGTTTTGTTGGGGGTGTTGCTTCTTTTAATCATCCAATAATGGCGGTTGGTTGAGTTTCAGTGGTCATTTTCTACTTTGGAGCACTTAGTCTCAAATGTGATGTCTTCCTCAAATCCTCAAGTTTCAGGGATCTAAACAGAAGAGAAGATAGATTACATAAATCTGAGGTGGTAGATGACTTCAATGAAATGGTGTCTTCCAGACTTGAAGGATTGATGAACATGTGAACTCACAGAGAATCCAGCAGCACACACAGAGCACACACAAACCAGAAAGTACCAGCACCAAACAGGAGAGTGGACACAAAGTTAACCTAGTAAAAGTCTATTTGCAGTTAATACCTTCTGGAAAAAGAAACAGTTTTCTCCAGTGGAGTGTATCAACCACACTCCAGGGTAGGCCTCATGTCCAGTAGTTGGTCAACACAATATGGGTCATTTTGTGTGTGCATACTATTTTGCCTTATTGATTTTCTTCTTTTTTGTATGTCTGTTTTAATTTTCATTTTTTGTAGGTTAATTGTTTTTGAGAGAGAGGACATGCTGTCTGGTGTATAGGGTGCAGATCTGAGAGGACTTGGAAAAAGGAAAAGAATATAATAAAATATATTGTATAAAACACTTTCTAATAAAAAAGTAACAATAAAAGAAAACAGAAGTGGTGGGCTCCTCATCATTGAGATGGTTTCATGATTGGATGGTCTCATATTTGGAATCACTGTGGACTCTTGCAACCACATTTAAAACTAACCTTAGGGCAAAACAAGTCACCAGACTTGATAGAACATACATAGAGAAATAACTTCGATTCTTCATTCTTGAGTTGGCTAAAGTCAGTTAATCTGCCAGTTATCCTGTCTCCCTGACCTCTTTGTAGCAATAGTCTATCTTTTTATTGCAGCATTAGAAAGGTATAATTGGTAAACACATTGTCCATGTGTTTAAGATGTATGGTTTTGCATTTTGACATATGTATAAGCATTTTGAACTGATCACAGAGACAACCATCATCCACCCATTTTCTTTTCCTTTTGGTAAGAACTTAAGAACTACCCTCTTAGCACAAGAGACAATGTTACTTATTTTAAGTTTATTGAAGTAAATTTATATGCATTAAAATATCTCCACCTGTGCTTTGTGGAACATATCCACAATTCCATCACTTAGAGGTTGATGTAGGAGAATTATCAGTTTATGGTCAACCTAGGTTACCTAGTGGTTTAAAGGTCAACCTATAGCTAGACTCTGTCTCAAAATAGACTAGATAGATAGATAGATAGATAGATAGATAGATAGATAGATAGATAAACAAATAAATTCATTTTCCCCCTATTGTTCTGAGAGGAGTTTTGACAACTGTGGTTGAGTCACTCACTTGTTATGCATTGCTAAAGCAGGCTCCTGATTGTTATTAATTTTATTTAGGAAATATTATTGTCTATTACGTGTACCAGCCAGGTTCTATGCAGAATTTGAAATGAGACAGGCAAGGTCCTATGCATTGGAGGAAATTTTCATTTATTTTATAATAATAATAAATATATAAACAAAAGATAGTTCCATAATAGCATGACTTGGAAAACCAAGTGATAGAAATTTGGCTTCTTTATTTTTCTCTCTCTGCCAATAAGCATTTGTTAAAAGCTTCTTACGAACTTGTCTCTGCAGATATAGAGATAGATTGTACCATACAATCTTTTCAAGGAAGCAAAAGTGTATGTTAAAACTTAGATCAAAATAAAATCTGCCCTTCTCAGGGCTCCTACATACCTTTATATCAGTACATTGATTGCAGCCCAGGTAGGCTTGCACTTTGTAGTACAGTCTAATTTATCAGATCCGTGAGGGAGTTTAATAATCAATATCTAGTTTCTCCTCTTTATGATCCCAGCAAAGATAGAGCATAATCTTGCTATAGGAAAGGTTCAAGATAAGTATTTGTTGAGTTAGTTAAATATCTGTAATATAAATGAAGCAATTTTAGTGAGCCTTGAAGGTTGCAGCATACTTTCCCTAAAAGCCTAGATTCTCGGGCTAATGTAATACGATTAAGCAAACATCAAAGGCACAAATATTCATGGAAAAGAATTTTAATCGGAAAGTTGTTATTCACAACTATTTTTACTCTGGCCTTCCCAGCCATCATTTAAAATAAATTAGACACTCCATCTCTCTCTTTTCATTTTTAGAGGAGAATAAAAAAGAAGAGAAAGGGAAAGGAAAGGAACAGGAGAGAAGTGAAGAAAAGATCCGTCTCCAGTTTGTGACAAGGAAAAATCAAGTGTTCGATCTTACTGACATTTGATCAAACTATAGTGCTAACCCGCTGACCTTCTTCCAGGGGTCAGTTGTCACATCCCCCAGTCTAACTTTCTCAAATACCTATATATGTGGCCACAGCTCAGCATAGTTTCAGAACTATTGTGAGAGTCATAAACTCCCACTACGCCTGGTATATAATTTTAGCAGCTGGTATTTGAAGACCTCTTATGTTGCTAGGATATGAATAATATGATTTAATTTTCATATCAGTTTTGTTAAATTTTTAATATCCTCAAACACATATTTCAAGAGCTAGTGATGCAGTCACCATATCTCTTTCTAAACAGTATTTGCACTTCTACAGGCCTGTCTTTCTTCTACAGGCATTTGAAGGGGAACAAGATGTGCTTCAATTACACAAGCAGTGAACTGAAGCCTTCTTATGGTAGCTTTGAACTTTAGTGTCCTCTTGTTTTCCCATGGGTGAAGATGCCAGTGGAAGACTCCAGATAAAATAGGAGGCCCTGGAACCAGAGTTACAGGAGTGTATAAGCCAGTCATGGTGGGTGTGAGAACTGAGCTCAGATCTCCTGATGTGCACTCACTGTGACATCTGCAGCCTGGAGAAACAGGAAAGCAGGCAGCATGTCAACCTCATTCTGAAGGCACCAGAACCAGGGAGACTGATGTCTAAAGACAGCAAAGAGTATATTCTCAGGAAGGTGTGTGTGTGTGTGTGTGTGTGTGTGTGTGTGTGTGTGTGTGTGTGTGTTGTAAGAGAAAGAAGAGAGAAGGTGGGGTGACTGAAGGAGAATATGAGGGCGACACAAAGGCAAGCCAGATTTCTGCCTTTGGATTCTAGCTGCTCCTCACTGAATTCGAAGGGTGATCATTAATTACTCTGCTGACTCAAATACTAATGGCTTCTAGCTTTGCTCTCAGACAGGCACATCTAGAAATACTCTTTTACTGACTCTGTCTGGACATCTCTTAACTCAAGCAAATTAACACATCAAATTGGCCATCACAAGACTCCCAATCACTTAACCTCTACTTCAAAGTTAAAGGTCTAGAGTAATGTCAATAAGACCAGGCCAGCTGACTTTAACTGGACAAGACTGGGAAATAAAAGGGTAAACAGAATGGAGAAGGGCCATCGTCCTCCTTGTCCAGACATGCTGTTTCTGTCCATGGGCTTAAAAACACACAATCTCTGAGAGTCAGTGCAATTGTGACTATAGAGTCGTGTACACATTCTTTCAGAAACCAGTGCTAGCATGATCTCTTCATTCCATTCTGGGGAGGCCTTTAGAACCAAGGAGCTCAGATGAGACACACTGGGGCAGAGTGGATGGGGCGGGGAATCTGGTTCCTGATTAACGCAAAGCAGCTTCTTTAACTAAAGACTCATGAAGGTGAAAGATCAGGACAGAAAGGAAATCAATAAAGCAGCCAGAGGCATCGCCTCTCTGTCCAAACACCCCAAACAGATCCATCACAACCATGTGCCTCATGGAGCCTGGCTGTGGAAGATTCTGTTAGGAGAGAATGCAGACAATTTGTGCCCCAACCATAGAATGAAGTTTAGTCAGTACAAATAATTCAATTGAATGGTAATGGTGGCTTTATAATAGAAGGTCATGTAGAAACTTTGAAGTGATCACTTCAAAGATGGACTTGGAAGCTGTTGCTTCACCTTCCTGGACCACGAGATCTACTCGTGCATCTGTGGCAGCTCTGGCTTTGTGCACTGAGCCTTCCCACCTTTCGCTTGCATTTATCACAGAATAATCCTGGGAGCCGCACACAGCTGCAGTCCTTAATCACCATGCTGCAGATCCTTCCTGGCAGGAGCAAATGTGGCTGATGGTCCTTCTCAGAGAGCTGCCGCCGGTGTTTGTCAAATGCTTAGTAACTGGCATTGGAAGAAATCTCTATGACGGGAGAATAGAGAATCTTTTCTGTATACAGAAGATTCTTCAGCACCTAGAACACTGCAAGGTACAAAGCAGGTACCCAGTCCATAACCTGAAACTGAATACGGGGCACTTGATGCAGGGCACTGAATGAGAATCCCCCATAAGTCTGTTTGAATGCTTGATCCACAGTTGGAGGAACTGTTTGGTAAGGAGTAGGAGGTGTGGCCTTGTTGGAGGAGGCGTGTCACTGGGGTTAGGCTTTGAGATAGGAAGCCTAAACCAGGCCCAGTCTCTCTGCCTGCTGCTTGTGGATTAACATTTAAAGTTCCCTATTACTGCCCCAGCACCATGCCTGTCTACTTCCTGCCATGATGAATATGAACTAATCCTCTAAAGCTGTAAGCAAGCCCCCAAGTGAATGCCTTTTCATTTCATATGAGAGTTACCTCAGTTTACAGCAACAGAACAGTGACTAGACACTTGGTTTGCAGAAAGGGTCACCTCTTGTATTTCCTCTTCAGAATTAAACTGCCTTCTGTTCTATTTGGGCCATCTAGATGCATGTTCTCCTTCTCTGCCATAATTTTTATCTTGTCCCAAAGGCCTTTAGAATTTTCCTTGTGTCCTTGGAATAAATCCCAACAACCTTAAGGTGTTTTACACGTGCATTTGTCTGTTTCTCACCCTTCATTGATGGCCACCTGTAGCGTTTCCTCTCTGCTGTCACTCCAAGCTGCCTAAGGACAGTAGCACCATGCTCCAGCTTCCTTGAGTCACATTGTTTGACCAGTGAGTTACATAATCTTCTTGCTTCACACAAGATGGTCCCCTCCCTCTCCCCAGTAGTTTCATTCTCCTGCCAGCTCCCACTTAATTCAACCTTGCAATTAGATTCAACTTCCACTGATTCTCTAATCTAGATGAGGTACCTGGATTATAAATTCCCACAATGTTCCATGTGTCCTTTTCATGTCCTTTGGCACGTTAAGTTTTTGTTCTGGTATTTTTGAAGAATTCTGGACAGCCAGGACTGTCTCTGTCACTGTCTGTCTGTCTGTCTTTGTCTCTGACTCTCTCTCTCTCTCTGTCTCTCTCTCTCTCATCTCTCTGTCTTATTCAACATGCTATCCCTGTAGTCAAATGTGTGGTACTCAATACATGCTCACAAAGATATATACAAATGAATGTCATACAAAGAACATATAGGAACAAATGCTATAGTGGATTTCAACCTTTCTAATGCAATCCTCATATTGTGGTGACCCTCCCCACCATAAAATTATCCCACTACCCCTTCATAATTGCAATTTTGGTACTGTTATGGATTGTAACATAAATATCTGATGTTCAGGGTATCTTTTATGTGACCCCAAAGAAATTGAGACCCACCGATTAAGAACTACTGCTACATAGGGCTGTGGAGATCAAGTTTTAAGACCAATAGTCTTGGTCAAAATACTTACCTTTTTTTAGAGTCTTGATTTTTGTTATTTAAAAACATTTCTGTCAAGGTCAACTTGGACACAGTATATAACATTATTCAAACAGTAGTTCACTCATAAACAATGTTAATCAGTGAATAATTACCATTACAAAGATGTACAACACATTGGAGGGCGGGGTGGGGGGGGTGGGGGGTGGGGGGTGGGCAGATCTGATCTAGGATAGGGTATGGAGATTTAAGGGGCTCGTAGCATGAGGCAGAAGCAATAGAAGCAGAGAGCATGCTGAACTGACCTGGAGTAGAGCATCCAGGCATGGGGAGCCACACCATGAGCAATGAAAGCAGGGTTGACCCCTGATACCTGTTATGCAGACAGTAACTGACTCTCAGGGGAAGCCTGTGGCCCTGAAAATTGGTCCCACAGAGGAAAATAACATCTCAACCCTTATATTACTTTGCCTTTTCCTGAATATTGGAAACACATCCACGGAAAGAAGAAAGATGACTTAAACAACATAAAAAAACAAAAACCCAAAACAAAAAACTCCAGATGTCCAAGTCCCAGTGTAGAAAGAAGAACATGAAAACCAAGACATGTCACCTCTGAAAGTTACCCATTCAATAGTAACGTCCCCTGGAAGATTGACTTAGAATCACTTCTAGACAAAATATTTGAAAGAATGGTTATAAACATGTTCCAATGCTGTTGAGTATTATTTTAAGGTGTGTTACTTTTGTTCATGTTGTATTTGTTCAACTCTATGAAGCTGTGTTACTTTTCCTGTCTAAAACACCTGATAGTCTAATAAAGAGCTGAATGGCCGATAGCAAGGCAGGAGAGAGGAGAGGCGGGGCTGGCAGGCAGGGAGAATATACAGAAGGAGAAATCTGGGAGAAAAGGAAGAAGTAGCTAGAGAGGAGGACCCACCCAGCTACACAGCAAACCATGAAGTAAGAAACAAAGAAAGGTCTACAGAATAGAAAAGGACAAACTCAGAGGCAAAAGATAGAAGGGTTGAGAAAAGCTGCTTAGCAACAAGCCAAGCTAAGGATGGACATTTATAAGTAAGAATAAGTCTCTGTGTATGATTTATTTGAGAGCTGGATGACAGGCCCCCAAAAGAGCAAAAACAAGCAACAACATCCTCAAAACTCAAAGACGATATGAATGTACTCCAGAGAACAAAACCAAAGAAACTTATGTATACCTTTAAAAATGTGATAAGTATTAATAAGGCTGAGCACCAAGTGTAGTAAGAAGTTTCTGGCCCAGACTTTCGGGCCTAACCTCAAGGTCTAGACCCACAGACCCGCAGTCCCGCAGTCCTACAGAGACACACAGAAGCTTCCAATAGTTTTTGGCTGATCAGCCTCAGGCCCAGGCATATCACATGCTAGCTCTCTACTCTTATTCCATGGGGCTCGGTACCTTTTCTTAAGGCATCATAGTTGTCCTTGGCTTCTTCCGGGCCTCTCTCTGGAATTCCCTCTGGTGTTCTGATCTGGCATTCTGTTCTCAGAGTTTTTAGTCTGGTAGCCCCTCCTACACTTCCTGCCTGCCTTTGGCCAATCAGCTCTTTTTATAAAACCAGTGGTTGGGACAATTATTTAAAATGAAACAACACAACCTCCCACAACCAAGATACTCATCTGTACATTTAGAATAGGTATTAGTTAACAAGTAATTAATAACATGTTTCTTTCTCTGCACTTTAATGAATCTCTGACTTTTAAAAGAAACTGTTCTTCCCCCCCCCCCCACATATACACACTTTTTAAAAACTAAAGACATTAGTATAAGCTTGGTAAATGGGAAAAAAGAAAAATATTGTAAATGTAAGTCATGTGACTCTAGGAAAAATGGCAGATAAGTGGAAGAAATGGATTGTTTTTTGCAGCCAATCATGAATAGATTTGAAGAGGAGTCTTTAAAACATCTAGAGGTGCATCACTCGTGTCCTCTCCCAGTTATGTATGTTTCTATAATGTCACCCCTTTGGCTGCCCTCTTTTGAAAATGCCTTTGTCTCTGCCTGAAGCCACTTTCAGAGCAGTGTGACTCAGTGAGTGCTCTGATACCTCTGACTTGATGGTACCTGTGAGTCACACACTGAAACTCAGCAATTATTAATGATTAGATTTTAGAAAGAAGGAGAGAAAACACTCTAAATTAAATGATAGACACTTAAGATTTGACCGGTGTTTGGTTATTACCAGAAACCTACACAGGGACAACTTTGCCTCTCTGTTGTTGTGTCTCTATTATGAAAGACAACTTGGATTTATTAATGAACAAATCAGACGGCTTATCTTTATGAATGAGGGGGAGTTCATTGCCAAAAGTTCCGAACATCAAGGAACCTCTGGAGTTATTTTGTATGCTGATCACCATGACCATCTTTTTTTCTTTCTTTCTTTCTTTCTTTCTTTCTTTCTTTCTTTCTTTCTTTCTTTCTTTCTTTCTTTCTTTCTTTCTTTCTTTCTTTCTTTCTTTCTTTCTTTCTTTCTTTCTTTCTTTCTTTCTTTCTTTCCTTCCTTCCTCCCTCCCTCCCTCCCTCATCCCTCCCTCCCTTATTTTTTTTCTAAGGTGGGGTTTTTCTGTGTAGCCTTGGCTGTCTTAGAACTCACTTTGTGAACTAGGCTGGATTCGAACTCACAGAGATCCGCCTGCCTCTACCTTCCAAGTGCTGGGATTAAAGGTATGTGCAACCACGACTCAGCTACCACTGTTTTTAAATTAGTTTTCATGTGTAGAGTTAAGGTGCCATTGTCATGATATAGGCATTTGACACTTTATGGTGACAGTGAGTATTTATTAGGTCTTATTTTCATTGATTTCTTTAAAAATTCATTTTAAAGATGAAGAAAATTGAATCTCAGCTCTATAAAGAAATTGCCCACAGTTTACAAACTCTGAAATTCAACAGCAAAGATATGGAAGAGATTGAAGCAGCTTGGAACCAATGAATGGCAGCTTGCTGATGGTCTGGTTTCCCAACAGAATATATAAACATCTGTTGGAGAGAGACAGAGTCTGGCTAATTACACATAATTAACAACTATGCAGGCATACTGGATACTTTGGATTTTTGATGACCCACAATACCTGACAGAAACAGTTTATAGGGTTAAAAATGTATATAGCAGCTTACAGTTTCAGAGGATTTCAGTCCATCATAGAGAATCCATGGCTTTGTGGTTCAGGCAGCTATAGAATGTGGCAGAGGCTGTTTGCATCATGGCTGACCAAAAAGCAAAGGGGAAGTAGGGCCAGGAACAACCCTCAATGCTCTTCCCTTGCTTTCTTACTTCTGCCAGCCTAGATCCAACCCCTTAAGTTTCATGGCTCCTTAGAACAGAGCTACCTGCTGGGAAACAAGATCAGATACTCTAAATGTTCTCCAAGGATTTTTTTCTTTTAAATTCAAGTGGAGGCTGTTGGTTGGGTGGTATGATTAACTTCAAAGCATGAGCCTAGGAGGATGTTTTTTTATTTGAACCTAAGAATAGAGAAGATAAATTACAACTGCTTTTTGTTTGTCGAATGCCTCTGATACTGTTTCGCTAAAATGAATTTATCATCTGAGATTTGGGCCATCAGTTTGAGGCATAATGAGGAAGAGGCAAACATAGTTTTAGAAGAAATAGCTTGGATAGCTTCTGTGGGAGAGAATATGGGAAGAAGGTAAAGATGCTGAGATGCTTCATCACAATTAACACTTTCCCATTCTTGTTCTTCACCAGAATTGAGAGGTGCACAGAAACAGCTTTTCTTAGCAAATCTTCCCAGGGCTTGTCTTCTACCTCTCCCATTGCTACTTGTTCTTATCTAGTGGCTGATATATGTAGGAGAAAAAAAGATTTTCCTCCAGCCTCACACTGGGACAATTTTGAAGGACTATCTAATTCTTAGTAAAACTAAGTAAGTACACCACCCAGACATCCAGAGAGGGACCCTGTTGACCTATATCATCAGTAGGGTTCACTGCTTCCTTCCTATTTTGTATTCAGATAAGGTTGGCTTAGGTAGAGCAAATTCTGACTTTGAATAAGAATGCCATTTTAATAGCTCATGTGATGCTTCCTTATATGGCACACCTGCTGGTTTTCAATTCTATTAAGTATATATACAGTTAGAAATTAATCAGGAGAAGCAATTGGGTTGCTTTTGGAA
This sequence comes from Phyllotis vaccarum, assembly GCA_033318265.1. Classification (NCBI taxonomy): domain Eukaryota; kingdom Metazoa; phylum Chordata; class Mammalia; order Rodentia; family Cricetidae; genus Phyllotis; species Phyllotis vaccarum. The sequence goes on from JARWLC010000017.1 coordinate 28,955,926, forward strand.
GAATGAACACAGGGGAACAAAGAAAAAGAGTTTTGTCAACCAGAAGTTAATTGAACCACTCAACAGCAGCCTCCAGTTGAATTAAAGGAATCCTTGGAGAACACTTAGAACATCAAATCCGGTAACTTTCCAAGTTATGTGAACGGTTGGGCGAGTGTTTTCCTACCTCTGAGTTTAGGCAGTATGTGCTCGGATAGGGTCTGGATTTGAAAGTGCACCTCTGGTGTACTTCCCTATGTAAATGTAAGTCTGTAAATGTTGAATTTAAAGATCAACATTCAGTTTGCCCTAGGGAAGGTAGAAAAATTACTTGCAAAAACCATACACTCAGAACTCTTTCATATGTAGAAATGCATTAACTTTTGCAGTCAAACTGTAAACTTACGTTACCTTTACTCATGTATAAACCCAAGTTCATACATGATGAAATGCAGTGAAAGAGAGGTTCAGTGATTTGTCAAAGGTCACTAGGAAGTAGCCAATCAGGACTTACCCCAGCTATTCTAAATGTAGATCTCTCTGTCTTCATATTATTCTTGATTCTGAGTAATCTGCAACATCTTATTATCAGTGAAGAATAAATATGCCCCACACTTTCTACCTCATTCAGTGTTAGACCTTCTCCAAGTCAGAAGCAGTTTTTACTGAGTTCCCATATGATAATGATGCTTCTGAGAAAGGGGACCGGCATTTAAGTTATTGGTCTGCATCGTTTTTTCTTGCTTAAAATTTTACAGTGTTACCCCACAAATCTCCAAGAAGTTTTTCAAATAGTTTGGCAACAAAACATGAAATAATTATAAGAGGCTAGAAAAATCCTTTGTAATTATTTTTTCCCTCAAATCATTTAATATTGATCATCTGTCCATTCTACCATTTCCTGTCTCATTCAACAAACACTGAATGCCTAAATTCACATATTCTGAAAACAGATCATGCTGCCATAATGAAAGCATCCTGCATTGTTAGAATAATCACTATATGGTTCAACTCCTCTACTGGACTCCATTCTCCAAGCACTTGAGTGAAGCATATATTGTATTCCTTAGTTTGGTCACTGAGACTTTTTTGAAAGAAATACATCACTTCCAATGACGGTGGCCCACAAATTCAGTTTTCCCTTCCCATGGAACGCTTAGTCTTATTTGACAATTCTTTTATGAGTCTCAGGTAAACTCTGTTGGGACAGATGAAGCACTCAAGTTCTATCCTAGCAACTTTTTGAATATTTATAACTCTGGCACCCAGCTCCTACTTTCCTCAGGTGACTTCAGTCCTAACCTCAGAGTGCACCATGGTCCTCAGGCAAAGGTACTTTTGAGGAAGAGTCACTACATAAACAAGGGGCCTTACCCATTCTCCTTCTGCATAGATCCCTCTGCTAACCCATCCCTGATCATTCTATTCCAGTTTCCCACTCAACGTATTGGGTTCAACCACTTATGATTCTTTAGGGACTTTGTTCCATCACTTTTAATTAGATCAAAACTCTCACAATAGGACCAGAAAGAGAAAAGAAGAAAGGAAGGTGGTGAGGGGTGTAGCTCTGAAGTAGATCATTTGTCAACACATGCTTTATATGTATAGTAACAAAAGCTCCCATTTAATGCTTATGACTTTCTCTCTTCCACTAGAATGGAGTCATACTTGTGAAGTCACTGGCCAATGTTTTACACTACACCCAACTCTGCTAAGGAACAACAGGTTCTATACACAGCTATGAAGTTTATAGCACAGTTTAGAGACACCTGCAGGTCAGAATACTCTGTGTCCTTGTGCCCCAGTCATGCATATAGGGATATTCAGAACCCTTTCCTCTTCTGCTTCCTGGACCTGAAGGATGCAATCAGGCACGTAGATGTGTCCAGATGTCCTGGTCCCAATTATATGAGCTACTTAGATGCAGAGTTTCCGATATTAGGATGGTGAAGAATTTGATGGCTCCCATTTTTACAGGCAAAAAAAGGCTCAAGTGTAAATGTTACATGTTTTTCCAAATCTGTTTTAATGGAGTTGAGCTTAAACCAGGTATCCTGCCAACAAATGCAATGTTCTCTGGTCTTCTGAGAGTTGCATGATGTAACTGGATCCTGTGCATGGAACTGAGCCCTGCACATAGAGAGAGACAGGGCAATTTGGGAATTGAGAAATTCACCATTTCATCATTTTTATGCATCATGTTTCTGGGAGCCAACCTAGTGATTTCTGATTTCCTTAGACTTCCCTGGGGATAGGAAGCTCTGAATTCCCAAAGGTTCCTCTCTGTTCTGGGCTGGTTTATGGAATGCATCCCATTACCCTTATGAATTGGCAAGAGCATGGGCATCTTCACTGGCAGATGAATGGCTGACTTGATAAGGATTGCCTGACACGGGTGTGCATGCTGTGCCTGGGAGCAGCAAAGCCTAACTCTCGGCTACATTTATTATCTTTTTTTTGGTCAATTAACTACGCCCTAGCTTAAGAGGCCATTAATATCTGTAGATTTTGAGGGCCAAAAACTAGAGTCTTTCTTCGATTGAAAAATATGCTGATCTACCTGCAAATTTGAAGCAACGAAAAGATAAGACTTAAGAAGCTTGCTTCCTAGGCATTCTTATCCAGCAATGCTCACTGCTGTGAGCTGACTCATGTTCTTGGCTAGAGATGTGGATGCCTGCTCAGTGCCTCAGAAACCCTGACCACCTCGCATCGAGTCTGGATCCTGGAAGCTGACAAACATTTATGCAATCCGGCTGGGAAGAGATAGACTGAAGGTTTTTATATGCTCCTCTTATAGGCTCTTTTGTCTTCGCATTGAATATCAGCTCTGTAGTATCTAATACAAATTCCATCACTCTAAACATAGAAAGAACACTGCCAAAATAACAACTTAAAATACTTTTTTCATTTTATTGTTGATTTTATGTGTGTGGATGTTTATGTGTGTGTGTTTCCTGTGCACCACATGTGTGCAGTGTCTTTGGAGGTCAGAAGAGAGCACTGGATCTCCTAGGATTAGAGTTACAGACAATTGTGAACCACCCTTATGAGTACTGAGAGTTGAACCTTGGTCCTCTGAAAGAGCAGTCCTTAAGTGATAAGCCATAGACAACCTAATGCTTTAATGTTTGGTGTCCCTCTACAATTAATTGTGACTTCTTAAGTCACTTGAGTGGCTAGTTTCCCATGCTGTCTATAGAAAATGCTATTGGCTAAGAGCTCCAAACAAGGTCAGAGAAACCTGGAGGTTAGAAGTCTAAAATCAACAGTGTGATGATAGAGATGTCAGCAGGGCACATGCTGCTCAGAAGCTCTGGATGACTCTGTTGCTTGTCCTGCTTAGTTCAATGATGACAGACATTCCCTAGACTGTGGCACAAACACTCAAATCATCACAGTCAGCAGCTTCAAATCTGCACCACTTCTTCCCCCTTCTCTCCTTTGTCTGTACGTACAGTCTTTCCCTACCTCTTCCTTTTGGGGTCTCCTCAGATAACTTAGTGTTTCTCCCTACCTCAAGATCCCTCCCCCACCTCTTCTCCCCCGCTTCCAATTTCCCCATCATTTTTTTCCTCCTTTTGTAACATTCAAGGCTCCAGAGATTGGGCTACCTTGTCTTTGGAAACAGTATTTCCAACTTGAAACCAAATTTTTATTCTGGATCCTCACCGCTGCCTTCTAACTGCCCCATGTGTCCCTCCTGTGATGAAGACATTTGTAGCAGGGACAACTAGATATGTACTAGGCATTTGGACTCCTTTCTTCTTAGCAGACAGTGTAAGGAAGCAGGTACCTGGCCAATGGGCTACATTTCCCCAGGCCCCTTGCTCCTGGGTTCGGCCATGTGTCTAATAGAAATTGGATGGAGGTGTTGTCTTCCATCGGAAAGCCTCCCTCACCCAATGGGACTCCCATGTATTATTCATACTCTCTTTAATGTTCTACTTTTTGGTTGGCAGCTCCCAGAAAAACCTCAGAAACCATCTTGACATTGACAGAGACTTTGTTAGCACCAGCTCCTGATTGTTTTAAGTAGATGGTAGTCAATTCTCTTGGCAGTCGGGTTTTATGTGTTATAGAAATAAATATATATTGTGTTAAACCATTAATACCTTGGAGCTTGTCCATTATAAGCATTTGCCAATTATGTTTAACACCATTACTGCCAATTAACTCCCCTTACTATTAATACATGGATAAAATATCAGCAGAAAGGACTGGGGAGGGGAGAATGTGCAAGTTGTCCAAGCACGAGGACCCGAGTTCAAATCCCTGGCATCTCTGTAAAAGTTAGTGTAGTGGTTTGTCTCAATCCTCAGCTTTGGGAGAGTGGAGACAGCAGGATCCCAGAGCTTTGCTGTCCAGCTAGTTTAGTATAACAGTGAACTCCAAATTCAGTTAGAGGCCCTGTCTCAAAAAATAAGATGAGAAGCAACAGAGGAAGACACCCAGTGTGGACCCCTGACCTTCACATGTAAATGTATGGGTATGTGGTATGTGTACCTGCACATACGTGCACTCACCCATATACACACACAGAGAGACACACAGACACACACACAGACACACACACACACACACACAGAGAGAGAGAGAGAGAGAGAGAGAGAGAGAGAGAGAGAGAGAGAGAGAGAGAGAGAGAGAGGGGAGCTGTCAAGACACCCAGTGTCTAATATTCTGCAAGCTACTAGATGCATTCTCTTGGTGAGGCTTTCCATGGAGCTTTTTCTTTGTTTGATTGATTTATGAACTTTTCCTGTCCAATATTTCAGATTACTTTTTGTTTTCACTTTCTATTGTGTGTTTGTGGGATGACACAGAGTGTACCATGGCATGTAGGGGGGAGGGGTGTCAAAGGACAATGTGGGAGTCAGTTCTTTCCCGCCATCATGTGAGTTTTGGGGAGTTGAAGGCAGGTCATCTGGCTTGGCAGCAGGTGCCTTTCCCTACTGAAACATCCTGCCAGCTCTCCATGGAATCTCACTTTCGTACCCTGTATTGAATTTCTTATTTCATTCAGCTGTTTATTCATAATCTCTTTGAATCCATTCAGGAGTTTATAAGCATCCTATGATTTCTTTGAACACATTTAAAAAATTTGGTGTATGTGTGTGAATGTATTGTGTGTGTGCATGTGTGTGTGCATCTGTGTGCAGAATTAGTAGGCCAAGGATCAACAGCAATTATCTTCCATATTCACTCTCCACCATATTTTTGAGACAGGGTCTCTTGTTGAGGCCAGAACACATCAATTTGCTAGGCTGGACAATAAGATTTGGGGACATCCATGTCTCCACTCCCAGCCCTAGGGTTACAGATGTCTACTGCAATGCCTGGTTTTTTATGTAGGTGGTAGGTATATGAACTGAGATCCTTGGAAATAGGTGTCAGGACTTGACTGATGGAGCCATCACTCAGCAGTGGATCAAATGCAACCTCATCAGGTAATGGTTTAGCTGTCTGTCTCACTTAAGTATTTCAGACAGTCAGCTTAAGGAGATGAGTAGATGAGCATCATAGGCCCTGCCTTAAGAGGTACAGGAGATTATTTATGGGGAAAATAACCCCCCCTAAAAATCACAAGATATTTCTATTTATACTAGGGAAAGAAAAACAAAGTTAAAAGGAAATATACAGGCATAAGAATTACGTATTTTATATATAATTCTATGTAAGTCAATTTTATACTTCAGATGTGTCTTTTATATGATTTTAAACTTCCATCTTAATATGGCATTTTACATATTGTATTTCCCATTCTTACTCTTCTCCAAATGCTGTGATGTCACATGTCTCTTTCTTGTTGCTTTTGGACATTTTAATACTTTGTCTTTGGTTGTTAAAGCTATTTTCTTAAACCAAATCTGCTCATTTAGTCTCTCTACAACTGCAGAATCTTAAAGAATTTACCTACTAGGAGCAACATAAGTTAAGGTTTATAATCATGAAATTTGGAGAAATGATTCAAGTATTTTGGGGTATCAGATGAATCATTTGCCCCTCGCATCCTCACAGCCCCTTGTATGAAAGGAGACGCCAAACTTTCTTCCATGGTAGGAATTTGTCAAGTTTATAATAAATAGTGATAACTGAAAGTCATTGTCTTCATTAAATATGGTTTATCAGACCTGACTCTCTTCATGCATCATTTTTCAGGAAAACAGACTTCTTGCTGCCTAAGAGACAGTCTAGATGCTTTCAGAATTGCCTTATAATTTAAGATTTTCAAGATCTTTGTCCTTTCTGATCTTAAATCTGTAATATAGTCATTAAATGGTAGTGTTCAAAGTGTAAATTATTGGCAAAGGTTAAAATAATCCTTGACTCATCTTTCAAGGCCACAGTGTGGTAGCGGGAGAGAAACTGTGCCTTTTGCAAGCTGCTAGAGTTGGCTAAATGCCAGGCAGCAAGATGAAGGACTTGGCGACTTCATGGCAGCTTTCCCAGGGCCTTAAGCTCTGAAGTCCTCAATCCTGACTGTTATTAATAGTTCCAGTTTCTGGGGCGTCTGAGTGATTCACCTCAAAGGAACTTCTCAAAGAAAAGCATAAAGCCAAGGTAATATTTGCTAGTGTAAGGTTTAGACATATCATTATGAATTAAAAGCAAAAAACAACAAAAAAACCTTGAAAATTATGCATGGAAAGTGATGTACATCTCCATTATATTTTGGAATAACGGACTGCCACCTAAAAATGGAAAATAGCAATCCATGCTGTTCCTTTATCCAAAATGTTTATAAAATTTCTCTCCATTTGTGTAAGGAGCTGACTTTACACAAAAGGCTGGTAACCTAATGGATTCAAAGTAGTTTTGATATGTATAGTAGCTCCCTTCAAAGTGTCTTTTCTATTCATTTTCTTCTCTCAAAAAGAGACAGAAGAGAAAAAGATGGTGATGATGATGGTGGTAGACTTCTAACAGAAGGAAAGGACATGAAGAGCTTTGAGTTCCCTTCCTTGACTATCTCCCGTGTACAAAAATGTCTCATTCACAATAAAATGAATTTTTAATGTGACACACTCTTACTAGAGGCTATAGGTTGGTGGTCATTTTTTATGGTTAGAGGAGAAGTTAATTATGTATAATATATCAAGAGCCAACCTGATTGCCTTATGGGCCTCTATAAGCAAACTCAACAAATAACAATAAAACTAGAAAATAAAACACAGGTTAAATGTATTCCCCAGCTCCTTCTTGGTTTTTTTTTGTTTGTTTGTTTTTTGTTTTGTTTTTTTTTTGTTTGTTTGTTTTGTTTTTTATAAAAAATCTTGTGGAAAATAAAGCTGTCTGAAAATTTTAAGTTAGTTATCTCTATTAACTAGATATAAGTATTTGTGGTAATCTACAAAGTAACAGTCAAATGGGTAAGAATTATTTCACTTCATAAACATTACACATGTATAAAGTATTTATGACTCGACAGATGGTATGGGGAAACAAGCATCAGTGATGAGATTGTCAAAATCTTTGAAAAGGCAAGATAAAATTGCCATGAAGCATAACCTAAATCTCACAGATAAAATATACAATGTCATCTTCCTAGTCAGGGTAGAAATTGTTTTACTGTAGTGAAAATCAAGCCTAAAATATCCAGTGCTTAAACATCATGCTTAACTTTTGTTCATGGCATGTGTATTTTACAGATTTGAAGGATGCCTGTGGTTCATATTGTTTGTGCTTTGTAAGCCAAAGCAACCCCCATCTGAGACATGATTATGTTGTTTCAGTAGATAAAGACTAATGTGGGACTTACACTGGCATGTAACTGCTCCGATCCAGAAGTGACATTTAGTATTTGAAATCATTGATCAAAAATACTCACAAGTCACACCTAACTCATTATTAAAAGTCAATTGGGTTATATTTCCAGATGGAGGCACTGTAATGGCTACTTCGATATTAAAAGAAATGATTGGCTCATAGGGCAATGTGACTATTTATTATAGCCAGATCGAAAAAGTTACCATATCTGAAGACTCTGTCAGCTAGAGTACATGTGATGGTTACATGACTGATGAGTAACATAAACATACAGGAGATGGCAATGTGCTTTGTGAAAACCTCATTCCTCCAGTTGCCCTCCTTCTTATTCTATGGTCACCAAGAATATGTAATCCTTCACAATCAGAATTGAAATCTTCCCACACATAAATAGATGGTCAAAATGTACCAGGATATGATTCTTCTATTATATTTTTATTTTGACAAATGAAATTCTGGTTTTAGAAATTGATTTTTGTATAAGCTTACTTAGCTTGAGAAAGCTTACTAAGATAAAATAGTTCTAAGACAATGAAGAGATAGCATTTCGGAGCCGATCAGCTAAAGTCAACTCTAAGGTCCAAGGATTCACAAGGGCAAGTCTTTTTTAGCTATGCCACCAAAAGAAGTTAGCTATATGATAGATGGCCCTTTTTAACATGAGCTTTTTATTTAGACTTTAATACTGTATACTTAAATATATTAAGAGCCTGTATGTAGCCAATATATTCTATGTTGAGTTAAAAAGAAAATTTAAAATGACATTTAGTAGAAAAACTCAAGGAAAATCACCTAAAGAAAATTACATATTAAATATAAGAGTCGGTTCAATTATTTAAGCCTTTTTCATGTAACTATAGAGAAAATGCCCTAGAACAACCAGTCAGTACAGCCATTACCTCAGTACTTCCAAACACAACTTGAGAAAAACAGACATGTCCCCTCTGTGCTGTGCGTTTGAATTTGAAGGAATGCTTTAATATTCTAGAAAACAATACCAATGATATATCTTTCTAGCGTAAGGACTGACTTAAGAGACTGAAGGGTAAAAATAGGAGCCTATCCCCAACTTCAAGTTCTTCCAAGTAATTATTGGCCATGCAATGAAGCAGTGAAAAGAAGTAAGTGGTAAATCTTTTTGATGCCATATATTATTTTGTGAACAAAATCATAAAATATCCACTTCCATGCATGACTGCTGTGTTTTCTATCTGATGTGGTAGTTGTGGTGGTTTGAATAAGAAAGGTCTTCACAGGCTCATATGTTATAATACTTGGTGCCCAAATAATGGAACTATTTGGGAAGGATTAGGATGTGTGGCCTGTTGTGGGAGGTGCGTCACTAGGAGTGGAGGAGGGACAGCCTCAGAAGTTTTAAAAAACTTGTGTCTTTCTCAGCTTACCTCTTTCTGCCTCCAGCTTTCATATTAAGATGTAAGCTCTTAGCTCTTCCTGCCACTATGCCTTTGCTCTACTGTCATAAACTCTAGTCCTCTGAAACCATAAGCCCAATTAAACAATCAAATGCTGTCTTTTATGTGTTACCTCGGTCATGGTGTTTTGTCACAGAAATAGAAAAGTAACTAAAACAGTATCAAATAAATCATTTTTGTGAGCCAATAGTTTTATATTATTATACAAAGTTTCCAGCCAGAGAGAATGAATTAGATCAGATTAGATTAAATAAAAAATTACCCTCAATAATCATCAGGAAGGCCTTAAGAGAGAAATAAAATTTATCAAAGTGGAAAATATTCTGCCTGAAGACTGGAGAGTCAGCTCTAGTTCAAAGGTTTCCAATACTTTCACTAGTTCTATAATCACATGAGAAAATCTCTAAAACCAATTTCAATATCTCTTTAAAACCATTGTTTCTCTTTACAGAACTGACATAAATAATTTTTATAGCAGAAGCAAAGTGCTGCTATAATATACATCAAAAAATGAGAAGTGGCTTTGGAATTAGGTAATAAGTAGAGACTAGAATAATTTTAGAAGCATAATAGAAAAATCTGTTATTGAGCATTCATAGTACTGGAAGGTGCAATTGAATTACAGGGGCAAAGGAGAACCATCATCAGCCCTACCCAGTTGTGAAATCTGTGAGCTACAATAATTATTGGCCTGGCAAGATGTGCAGCTGAGTATAATAGTGGCATGAATATTGTAGCAGCAATCAGACACTTTCACATTACACTTAAGGTCCACTCTGCAGCAGAAAACATATGCCTTGTACTTTATGTAAATCTAACAAAGAATGCATGATTGGGAGTCTCAAAGGCATCAAGGAGTGGAGTAAATGTATTACTATTATTCTGGTAAATAGATGGCAGTGTCAAACTGCTTTTTAAATCTTTATCTTTCTCCCCACAGATTAGTGTAACTCTCAGACCTTCTCAGAGAAGTTTCTTTGTGCAGTGGGCAGTGGTTAATGCAGAAACTCACAGCTGGTTCAAGGCATAAAATAAGTGTCAATGGAGTGGCCAATCAAATGGGACATCTGTAGCATACCATATTTAAGACTCAGGGACCATTGTCAAAGAAGTAATAGAAAGACTGTAAGAGCCACATGTCATTGAATACTAGTGAAAAACTGTCTTCTGGATGTTACAATGCATTCATGAACTTATAGAGCTCTGTAGCCAAAGGTTTCTGGCCTGTCCATCCTGAGGTTCAAACCTGCAGTCCCATAGCCACTTAGCCCCAAATAATCACACAAAAGCTTATATTAATTACACAAACTGTTCGGCTTATGACTCAGGCTCATTACTTGCATGCTTTTTCAACTTAAATCAACCCATTTTGAATTAATTTGTACATTGCCATATGGTTGATGGCTTACTTGTGTTTCTTTACATCTTGCTTCTTTGGGCAGCAACTCACAGTGTCTCTGTGTTCCTTCCCCTTTATCTATGTTTGGTTTTCCTGCCTGCCTGTAAGCTGGCTTGCCATAGGCCAAAGTAGCCTCTTTATTAACCAATGGTATTCATAGCATACAGAAAGACATCCTGCATCAGAGCTCATGATTATCTTCAGAGTCTCTGTATAAAATCAAACCACTGAGCATTCTAGCATGGAGTAGGAAAAGATTTGTGAGCCTCCAGCCACAACTAAGGAATAGCTTATTATTTCTTGGGAAGAAATATGTTTTCCTTAGGAGTATGGCTCCTAAAAGGTTGATCACATTCTGTTAAGAAAAAATTTGTGCAAAAGCAATTTTGTTACTGTTCATCCCCTTTTTCTGATAAGCAAAAGAATATGCCCAAGGTTCCAAAAGAAATTTATGACCACCCTACTGTTAGAAATGTTATGAGTATACCATTCCTAAAAATGTCATGACCACCCTGTTCTTGGAAAATCCTCAAAGTTGCTATGACCACCCTGTTCTCAGCAAATCCTTATCTGCTTCTTACATAAGGCTACTCCTGTGACTTATGATTAAACTTCTTTACCTATAAAAAGCCTGTTCAATTTCAGTTTGGGGCCCTCTGTTCCTTTGTGACAGAGAGCCCCATGCTGCATGACAAATAAACTAGCCCTTTGCTTTTTGCATGAGAGAGTGTCTCTTGGAGTCTTCCCTTATGCAGCAAGTTTCTTGGCCCTTACAATTCCAGTGGATGACCTCACACCTATGAGTATATGATCAGCACAAACTAAACCAAATGGGTTAATCTTTTTAAGAGGACAAGAATTTTGGGGTAGTAGGCATGTAGGGGTGGATCTGAATGGATTAGGGTGAAGAGGGGGATGATTATAAATTTGTATAAAATTCTCAAAAAATAAATAAAAACATTTTTAAAAGACAAAGAAATATGTGATATTGTCTTGAAGAGTTAGAAGTATGAAGGAATTTTAGGGCAAAAATCATTGGAAATTGGAGAAAGACAACATGTTTGATAAAGTGGTAGAAAGCTTGACTAAGATGTGTCTCATTAGGTGGAAACTGTAAATGATGAAACTCTTAATTGAGATTTCCAAAGAAAGTGTGAAAGGTTTGGTCAAGTGGTTTCTGTTGTGAAATACTGTTTAAAAATGTTTTACATTTTGTGGAATATTTGGTGCAAAGACGTGTTACATTTATTTAACTCAGTGAAGCTGTGGTTACTTTTTTAAATAAAAAGCCAATGGCCAATAGCAAGGCGGGAGAAAGAACAGGCAGGGCTGGCGTGCAGGGGGAATAAATAAAAGGAGAAGATCAAAGAGAGAAAGGAGGGGAGAAGGCTCTAGGGGCCAGCCACCTCACTATACAACAGGCCATAGAGCAAGAAATAAAGAAATGTGTATCAAATCAAAAAATATAAAATTCCAGAGTCAAAAGGTAGACAAGGTTTTTTGTTTTGTTTTGTTTTGTTTGTTTTGTTTGGTTGGTTTTTTTAGATTAGAAATAAATTCAGCTAATTCTGGTCATTTATAAGTAATAATAATCCTTCATGTATTCATTTGGGAGCTGGGTAGTAGGTTCCCAAAAGAGTAAAGCAATCAACTACAGGCTTCTCTTTGCTGGGCATAGAAAGTAAGAGGGGCAGGAGAGAATAAAGAAGAAAGAATTAAACAACAAGAACTAACCTTTTCTGATTTAAGAAATTATAATATTATTCATGTTGTATAAAAGGCTGAAAAGAAGAAATGTTCTGTTAAACAAACGTGCTCTGGAGAGAAAGCCAGGGGCACATGAGGACAATCTTGGAAGAGATTAGGCATTCAACTCATGGATACACTCCCTCATGTTGGAAGAAGCCAGAAATAGTAAAGGGCTGCCCTAAAGAAATATATGTGAAAAACTATTGTCTATTTGAGTGACTCCCTGGGTAGACAATGAAAGCCCATCATCTCTTGGAGAATTATTATACTTCAGAAACATTGGCATTTTCATCAAAAATCAAACAGAGATTGGACAAAAAAAGTGTTTTCAAATTCTTCTAATTACACAGGCAGGAAATGAGATGATAAACTTTGCAGCTGCACACATCTATCAGCCTTCGGGAATAGGAATGACTCACTGGGTAAAGCCGTGGAGCCAGAAGCTAAGGATAATAAAGCAGCTGATAAGAGCACAGACACTGGAGCCGTGTGCCCAGACCATGCATCTGAGAGCCAAAGAGATACACTTACGGGCATTGAAACCCAAAGGGATTTTCTTGCTTAGTTTTGAATGTGCCTGAGACCAAAGGTCTCTTCATTCCTTTTATTTCCCCCCCTCTGGAATAAAAACATTTATGTCTTATCTGTGTGTTATGAAATAATCTTTTTGTACACTGTGAAGATGTATTGCTCTCACTGGTTTAATAAGGAGCTACATGGCCAATAGCTAGACAGAAAGAGGTTAGGTAGAACTTGCAGACAGAGAGGGAGAAAATGCTTGGATAAAGAAGGACAGAGTTACCAGGAGACATGGGGAGAAGCAAGATGAGCATGCTGTACTGAAGAAAGGTACCAAGCCACATGGTTAAAACACAGATTAAAATATGGGTTAATTGAAGATGCAAGAGCTAGTTAGTAACAAGCCTAAGCTATCAGCCAAGCATTTGAAATTTATAATAAGTCTCAGTGTGGTTATTTGGGAGCTGGATAGTAGAATAGAAAATTACATCTACACCTGCATTGTTTTAGAAGCTGCCAACTTATTTTCTGGTTCATTAGTCCATCATGACAGAATTGTCCCTCTGTTCAAGGTGGACTGTGCCCAGAGCCTCATCTATATATGATCTAGATGATCTAGGTGGTTAGAATGAGGAGTTTCTACATGTTATGTAGAGAAAATTTTATATTTAGATCTAGTGGATTAACAAGTTGGTGGGTTTACTGGCTACTTTGATGTCCACTTGACACAAGGTACTGTCATCTGAAAGAAGGGAACCTCAATTGAGAAAATATCTTCATAAGATCCACCTGTAGGGCATTTTCTTAATTAATAATTGAGGTGTTTGGGGAGGGCTTAGTGCATTATGGGTGAGGCCACCCCATTGGGAGCCACAGAAGTACAAAGTGGGAATCATTTGGCACCAACAAGGCTGATCGATCAGAGCCAAGGGACCTGATGGAGGGAAAGCCAAAGTCTCAAGGAGTTTGGGCACTAATTGCTCTTGCATGTGCTAACTGCTTTCTACAGGGGATCTCTGTGTGTGAAGGCAGGCCCCTCCATCTACTATTTTCTTGGAATTTATGGACACGATCCCCCTATCCCTGTGTGAAAACAATCACACAGGCAAGATCTTCCAGGTTTTTATTCCTCCTGCCCAGAGCAGACTTACTGTCTGCCTTCTCTTGCTAGTAAACATGGTAACTCATTTGAAACTTTTCTCAGGTCTCCAAGGGCAGATACAGACAAGAGAAATCACCCCTAAGTCACCACCCCTATTGAGAAGAGAGCTGTCAGGAGCTAACTAACCCAAAAAGCTTTCTAAGATTTTCTTGCACCTAGATTCATTAACACAAGATCCTAACTTGAAGGTTTAAGGATACAAATTAAACCCCCACAAAATCTGTCCTAGGGAAGGTGCTTTATCAAAGAGCTGCAAGGTCCCCTTCATTGTTTACTCAGTCACCTAGCAACTGAGAACATCTGTCCTATGGCCTGATGAGGTATATAAAACCTACTCCTTCATTGTTGCATTGCCATGCCTTTGTTGTGCCATCATGTTGTGTCATAAAGGCACGTGCCATGAAGGGACATTCTATAACAGGACATGCTATAAAAAGACGTGCCATGAAGGGACATGCCTTGAAGTGCTGTGCCAATAAAGATGTACTAAAAAAGAATTGCCCTAAGCTTGATTCTTGTGCAAAGATTCCAGTAGAATCTCCCCTGCTTACAGTAGCATATCTTCCTGAAGTTCTGAGAGAACTTATCTGGGGCAGGACCCCCAGAAAGTTTCCGTTACCAGTCCCAGAATGGTAGTGTTGGGTTCTGTAAGAAATCAGGCCATGATAGACAAGCCAGTAAACAACCTCCATGGCCTCTGGATCAGCTCCTGCCTTCAGGATGCTGCCCTGTTTAAGTTCCTGTCCTGACTTTTTTAAGTGATGGACTATGATGTAGAAGTATAAGCCATATAAACCCTTTCTTCCCCAGCTTGTTTTTGATTATGGTGTCTCATCAGAGCAATTGTAACACTAACTAAGACAGGGTTGATGGGGTAGAAAAAAATGTATTTTTCATGGAGGACAGATATGAATTGGGGAGGGGAGTAAGAGAACAGAGTATAGTGGGTTGACTAGTATTTGTTCAGAACATCAGGATGTGGTCTTACTAATAACATGCATATTTGCAGATGTAATAAGAATCTTGAGGTAGGGGAGCATGGGCCCTGGAAATAATTACAAGTATCTTTGCGAGGGACAGAAAAGATAGCCAAGGAATGCTACAAACCATGGAAGTTGAAGAGTTAACAAAAGTTTCTTTTCTATGTCTTTCAAAAAAGTATGAGTCTAGCCAGATAACGGTGGTGCACACCTTTAATCCCAGCACTTGGGAGGCAGAAGCAGACAAATCTCCACAAGTTTAAGGGTATCCTGGTCTACAAAGTGAGTTCTAGTACATCCAGGAATGTTACACAGAGAAATCCTGTCTTTTAAGAAGAAAAGTATAGTCCTCCTGAGACTTCCAGCCTCCAGGACTATGTGTGAATATATTTCTGTCCTTTTAAGTCATCAGTCTTAAGACAATTTGATAAGGTAGCTCTAAAATTAATACCTAAAATTATAATACATATCTGTACTAGTTTATATTCAGCTTTGTATTCAATATAAACATTGATCACACACCTGATCTTCATGCTAGGTTGATGTCAACAAAATAGTTACTACTCTGCACATGCTCTCTGATAAGGATACATCAAAGAAGATGTGGGAGAGCAAAGCTTTCTGGGTTGCTAAGCGAAGACATCTTAGGATATCAGGAGTTATCTGGGAAAGGAAGGGGTAAAGAGAAGAGCAGGTACGTACCTTAGAACCAGAAATGCTGAAATGAGTCCCCAAGTAAATTGAGATGATTGGTTATCTGGCATTAAGAAGAGGTCCTTGTACTTCAAGGGATTGGTTCCATTTCTTGGAAGATGAGCATGTAGTCTTAGTTACCAGCTTTGCATAAGGGTCCTTACTCAAGAAGATTCTGCAATGGAATCCTAGGGGATACCTTTCTCCATCCACTCTGTTCTTCCTTTGCCTCACTACAGCCTTCCCTGTAGGTAGAATTTTCTTTGGGGGCTGCCAGCTCACAAGCAATGACACAGAGACTTATTATTAATTATGAAAGCTCGGCCTAAGCTTAGACTTAGTTCTAACCAGCCCTTATAACTTAAATGAACCCTTATTTTTTAACCTACATTCTTCCGTGTGCTTATTACCTCAGGCCCATCCTGGTTATTTTGTTTCTGGCTGGTGACTCTGCCTCTTTTCTTCCCAGAGCTCTCTCTGTCCAGAAGTCCCACCCATATTTCCTGTCTAGCTATTGGCTGCTTAGTTTTGTTTGTTTGTTTGTTTGTTTGTTTTAACCAACCACAGTGACATATCTTCACATAATGTAAAAGAATATTCCACAACACTCTGCTTTCCACCTCACTGGGGCATGTGTAAGTCTGGCTTTTCATCCTAGGAGAAAAAGTAAGGAAAAAAAATGTTTTCTGTCCTCAGCTTCACAGCATAGAGAGAGACTACCAGTGTCATCTGAACAGCCTAATGGAAGATGCCCTTTCCCACTGTCAGTTTGAATATAACAGAAACGTGTGTGAGTCATAAATAATCTGCTCATCACCTCCTTCCATACATGAAGACACCTGTTCAAAAAGGTTATTGTGAGCCACAGGACTCTGGAAAATACACCAGTTGAAGTCAACAAGGAAGAGAGGATGTTTTTCCAAATCCAGCTGTCTCCCTCTGAAATATTTGAAGGTAATAGGTCCTGGTAGATCCCCAAGCATCATCTCTATTTGCAATTCATTTCTTAAAGATTTCCCAAAGATTGCTCATGCTTCAACTCCCTTTACTTTGTTAATGATGAGTTACAAATCCTTTCCCTCAAAGTGGCCACAGTCAGAGTGAATGAGTGGTTTGAGCTCAGTACATGGTTTTCTTTGCATTGCTAATTCACAGGTCTTACCAGCTTTCCTTTGGTCTACATATGTTTATTTTTAAACCTGTGGTGACTGCCACCATTCTCCACTTGTCACTTCCCTTCTTGTCACAGGTGTATAATCAGCAGCTGATAATAGAACATAACATCTCTCCACCCAGTTGAGTGAGAGGTTAACTTTTTCCTAACATGCTCATTTATTTTCTTAGGGCCATCTCTACCTAATAGGCCTTTCCTACCAAATCAGAAGAAGCAAGAAGCCTAAACAAAGATTTTCATGGATGCTAATTTTCTTTAGGATATAATTTTTAAAATATATCTACATTAGTTCTCTCTCAAGGGAAAACAACTTTGCACCCATGGCTGACTGACTGTATGCTCCTGTTGCTCATGTATAATTGTATTCATTAGTAAAGTTTCAAATATTCATATGAAGAGAAAGCGTGCTCATACTTTCTTGAATTGTGCTGCAGCCATACTCAAAGTGTCACAACCTGTGGGCAGATAAGTATTTGCAGGGATAAGAAGGTGTCTCGGTCAAGAAGAGAGAGAGGCTGTGTAGCAGATTCACGTGTCACTACACCCTCAGTTATACAAGTTGCCCAGCTAATTCAGTCTGCACAGTGCCTTCTGGAAGAGGAAGAGGCTGTTGTGGGAAGGCCTTGGGAAACTTTTGGTTTGGTGGTAAAAAACAGAGACAGGAGTATCTTGAGCTGCCAGCCAGAACTCGGGGTAATTTTAAAATTTAAGTTTAGGATTGTTAAAGCCACATTTCACTCAGACATCTTTGATAGTGACAAGATCTTGTAAAGCCAAGTGCTCTTTACTTGGTGCTGTCTGGGATTCCAGCCCTTGGTGTTGGAGAATGCTGGAGAAAGCCAATCGGTTTACTGCCAGCAGTGTTCTTCAAATCAGACAAGGGTCCTTGCCTCTTTCTCACTTCATTTTTTTAATTTGTTTAACAGTGGCTTGCAAACTCAGTGCTACAGAGCAATGCTTCATGCCCCATAACTAGAATATTTAGTGCTAACGTGTTTCACCACTAAAACAGAATAATGAAAGTTACATCCCAATTCTCAGAGACAACACAATTGCAAAGTGAAGTGGTTAGTGATCCCAGATGCTTCCATGGATGTTTGCAGCCCATCAACATCCAAGTGAATGATTAACTTATAAGAATAATAAAAACAAGAAATATTCATTAAGGAGATTGAGAACATGCCTCTTAGACCGCTAAAACTTCCACTTACATGGGCAATTTAATCCATTGCTGTCTGGTTCTAGCTTTATCATCCATGAAATGTGTATTATAAAAGTACTTAGGCTGGGTGGTGGTGGCACACGCTATTACACAGGAGGAAGATGTAGGTGGGTCTATGAGTTCAAAGCCAGCCTACTCTACAAAGTGAGTTTCAGACAGCCAGGGCTACACAGAGAAACACTATCTTGAAAAATTGAAAAACAAAACAAAAACAGTAATTATCATTGAATGGTTTTATTAAAGAATATAATCTGAATAAATATGTTAGTAGTAGTTTATACATGTTATACCCTCAAAAAGTCCATCGTTTTAAACAATGGGGACACTTCAGAGGCATAAGGCAAGAGGAAGAAATGAAAGAGATTCAAATAGGAAGGAGTCAAATTATCTATTTGCAAACAAAACAATCCTGTGCTTAAGGTTCTAAAGACTCCATCAGGAAACTCTTAGATCTGATACATTGATTTATCAAAATATCAGGATACAAAACAATAATAAAAGCACATAAAAGTCGGTAGTGGGTGAATAAGAAGGTGCTTGCCACCAATCCTAACCACCTAAGCTTGATCCTTGGTCCCACAGAGAGGAAAGAATCTATTCCTGTAAGAATTTCTTTGACCTCCATATGCACCCTGGTACGGCCCAGCAAATTAAGTAATTAATTAATAAACAAATGAATTAGTGGTAATTTTAAAAGCAGGTAGCTTTTCTATACACCATTAACAGATGTGCTGAGAAAGGGATCATGGGGGAATTCTCACACATGATAACCACAAAGTAAAACAAACAAGGAAACAAGACCCCCAAGAAGAAACCAAACGGAGGAGGTGAAGGACTCTACAGCAAAGAACCTCTACATAGAAAGAATTCCCATGTTCATGAGGCAGCAGAATTAACATGTGAAATGACTATTCCCCACTAAAACTCCAACAGCATGCTTCACAGAAATAGAAAAATGATCCTAAAGTTCACATAGAAGCACCAAAACTCTAAATAACAAAAGCAATCTTGAGATAAAAAAAAAAAAAAAAACAAAACCTGGCTAACCAACCAACAAACAAAACCAGCACCAGAGGTATTACAATATCTGATTTCAAATTATACTGCCAATCTCTATTTTTTTAAAAAGTATCATGGTATTGATAGAAAAAAAAATGGATATGGTAGTATGAATGCAATTGTTCCCCATAAACTCATAGGGAGTGGCATTGTTAGGAGGTGTGGCCTTGTTGGAGTACATGTGTCACAGTGGAGGAGGGCTTGAGGTCTCCTATGCTCAAGCTTTTCCTAGTTCAGACTATTTCCTGTTACCTGGCAGTCAAGATACAGGACTCTCAGATCCTTCCCCAGCACCATGTCTACCTGCATACCACCAGGTTTCACCATGACCAAAATGGACTCAAGCTCTGTATATGTAAGCCACCCAGTTAAATGTTTTTCCTTTATAAGAGTTGCTGTGGCCATGAGGTCTCTTTGTAGCAATAGAAACCCTAAATAGACAATAGACATGAATCATTTAGCAATCTGATATTCAACAAAAGGGTCAAAAATCTGTACTGGAAAAAAGCAGACTCTTTCCCAAATGATGCTGAGAAACTAGTTATCCTCTCGTAGAAGAATAAAATTAGATTCCTGCCTCTTACTCATGTAAAAATTTATCAAAGACTTAATGCAAAATCCAAAGCTTTGAATTGAGAGACAATTGTGGGCAGCAACCCAATGCCAGGCATTCAGGAAGTGGACTCTTTCTGCCTCTGCCTAGGCATGTGAATCAATTCTCAGGAGGCAATCTGAGAAATGAAGGTAACTATAACCATTTCTCCATACCCCACTTAGCTGTTAGACTCAAGTGATTATGATAAAGCATGGTATCTGTGCTGTATGGTGACTGATTAACTCCATATCTGGCTTGCTGTTTTAGATTGCCTCTGTCAAGCTCAAGTTCCTCCAGCCTTAATTGTTTAGGGGTCTGTAAGCAAGTGTTCCCTGTGCACTGAGTATGAGTCCTATATTAGGCAGGAACTTTGAAGATTTGCTATAAGGGGAAAAATATATATGCATTAGTTCTATCTTTAAAGACATCATAATCTAGCTACACAGAAGCTGTACGTTCAAATTAGTCAAATTTAGGGAAAATTCAGAACAATGTAAATGATTTGGGGTAAATTAGGTGAACCTATTGTCTGAATTCATGTAGATAAAAAAGTGCAGTGGCCTGGCACAGTAAGAAAGCAGGGCTTGTGAGGATGGACACAGGCTTCATACACATGTTAATAGATGTTGAGCCAAAAAACAAACAAAAAAACCCAAAGAAACTTATTTGTTCCTTATTGAGCTATTACTGACTTGAAGCTGATATTAAAGGGAAAAAAAAAAAAACATCTAAAATTTAAGTTGATGCAAAAAAATCCTTTTCTTTGTAGGAAAATGTAGAAATGCTGACAAATATAAAAGCAAACACTTAAAATTTGACTACAGGATTAATTGAGAAAATTCCAAGGGTTCTCATTGGATTGGTAAAGAAAAGGACACTACTAACCGACACTAACTTAATGAGACACTTGTGCATGCAACCCTGTCAGACCAATTAAGAAGAAGAATTGTACAAATTAACCAATTTGTTTCTGCATGTCAAAATTTTCAATTGCAATAGTTTCTTATCATTCAAACTCAAAATCTTAAAAAATTTTCAAGTAGTTTACTTCTGAGAAAACCATTGTAGCTCTCTTTTAAATCAAAATATTTTCTGAAAGAGTGGCTTTGTTTGTTCCACAGCAGAAGCAATTATTACAATTGCTGGAGTTTCACATGTACTGTGATGAATGTCCTCAGTTTCCAACCTGAAGCAAGCATAAGATCCTGGCTACTTGTCAATCACCAGCTGCCATTCTCCCTAAACTTTGTTACCTGTTTTGTAATGGGCAGTTTAGTTTGGTTTTACCATTCACGCAAACTTAAGCGCTACATGTAGTAACAGTCAGCCCTTTGGTTTCTGACATGTTCAGATTACAATGATGCTAATGATGATTTTGTGTCACTTCTTGGCATAAATATCCAAACATATTAGAGTATTGGAACAAATTGGAAGCAAAGAGAGAAACCATAAGAGGAATTCATTGTGACACTCTGAACTCATATTTGGACAGCATCTTCCATTTCTTTAAACTGCTTGTAGTAAAGCAATTTTCTGTTAACTAATTGTAGTTCTGACTTTAGGTGTTTGACAAATTCTCTAGTTAAATACATTCAAGAGACAAATTGCTGAATTTATTAAAAGTTTTTTTTCCTTGTTTTTGCTTTCTTGGAATAATGATATTTATATGACTTGTAATTCTAATTAAGAGTAAGCTGTTTCCATCTGAAAATACTGGTAATGTTGTTTTTCATAAGGAATATTTGCATTGGGTTATAGTAATTATATCATAAGCCAAGACTTGGCAGTCCGGCCAAGTGGAAAAAGCAGCTGGCAGATACAGGTGAGCTTTATCATAGCCACAGCCTAACAATGAAGTAAGGACAACGAGCAAGATGGAATCTCTGGGTTCCATGCTGGGTATCTTGGGAGGTCCCTCTTGCTGTGATCCTTTTAAACTATTCTCATGAGGAGTGCTCTGACAACCTAGGCTATATTCCTTGACTTCTAAGGTTATCACAGGAGGTATAGGAGCTGAATGGAAGTTAAAATTTTGCCTCCAAAAGCCTTTGAGAATTTTTCTTTATAGTGATTGAGATTAATAATTTAAGATACAATTAGTGCTATAAGAAAGTGGAGAACGTTGGATATTTAATGGTCATGATTCTCAAATCATAACAAAAACACTATACCCAGTAATTCAACATAACTGAGAAAAATATTGTATATGAGTTTGGACATATAAAGGAAGCTAGAAGAGACTCATGGATATTTTTGACTCATGCAAACAAATTTAATTATAACATCTCATGGGCAAAATGCACTTTTAATGAGAACATCATAATGTTTACAATCAGGAATTCAGCATTTTAAATATGATAACGCTAAAGATGAGGTAATGTAAGCTAAGCTAAGACTCTGGCTTTGTCTCACTCCCAGAAGCCTGACTAATGTGCTTAAACCTTTTGATTAAATAACTCAGTTGTATCATCTGTATCCTTATTGTTCCAATATGTGTGGCTTAATGGAACAAGCGAGCCATGGCTGAACTGATGGTGCCAGCAGGGACTAGAGAGAATGGTGTTCCTCTCATATTAGAAGAGGCATTATAGATTTTCTAGTTAATGTGTCAAACCAAGTGTGCCTTAACTGATGTAGTCTGTAGAATTCCTAATGAATAGAATGTGGAAGGATTAATAGCTCTTGGGTAAATGGCATTGCTTGTCACTAGGCACTAGGAAGCTTAGGTTTTTAGTTTCCAAAGGTTTGAGTTTGAATCTTGTTCCTGTTTCATAAAACTGAGCAGTGTAAATGTGAGCACCAGAATTTCTTGGTATCTAATTTGTTTGTAAAGTAGGTTGAGAACAGACATCACCCAAGTCTATGGAAGAATTATTATGTGACTGCTGTGTTTGGGTTCATTGGTAATAATCATGTACAGGGCATGTTGTACAGGGACTCTATTGTCTTTTGGAGAAGGAGATGAGTTTGAATTGAACTCTCAATTTTAATGCATATTTGGTAAATGAATAAAGTCAGAAGTGGACAAAATGTATGCTTTAATACAATTCAGTAAAATCTGTCTATTTCCAGCTCTTCAAGTCATTTTCTAGGTTCTACTTTCTTCATTTAACCTTCTTTACATCAGGTTTGTGTGTGTGTGGGGGGGATGTATGTGCACACACACAAGATTAGTTTCTGATTTTGTATTTAAGTATTATCTTTTATTGCCTTTGATTTTCTCTTGGCTCTGCCTAAATAGTGAGCTGTTTGAGTGTCAAAAATATCACTTCATTATTTCCCTACTATAGCCAATATTCAAGTGTCCTCCCAAGATATGTTTAATATTATTGAGTTGCCTGAAACTTTGCCATTCAATAGAAGTACTGCATGGTGGTGTGATGTGGTGAAATGCCATGAGTTGCTGTATGCAATACTGATAAATGCAGTGATATCAATGATGTATATTATTAGTTGAGCAAATGTACACTGAAAAAAGTTGCTTTTGAAGGTAGATGCATTTTTGAACTCTTTACTTTTTACTATTCTTTATGATATCATCAGATTTTTGGGTTGTACCAAATAGTCCTGAAATATTGTCTTTAGTTGAGAACACTTTTTAAAAAAATTTCCTCTCTCATACATCACATCCCAACCTCAGCTTTCCTTTATTCCACTGCTCCCAGTACCATACCACCTCCCGGGTCCCTCCTCCTCTGTTCCCTTCAGAAAAGAGTAGGTCTCCCAGGGATATCAACCAAACAGGCCATAACAGGTTACAATAAGGTTAGGCAGAAACTCTCATGTCAAGGCCGACGAGGCAACCCACTAGGAAGAAAATGACCCCAAGAGCAGGTGAAAGGGACAGCCCCACTCTCACTGTTAGGAGTCTCACAGGATACACAACCATAAGATACATGTAGAGGACCTAGCTCAGACCCATGCAGACTCCATTATACTTGCTTCAGTCTCTGTGAGTCCCTATGAGTCCTGCTTTGCTGATTCTGTGGGCCATGGTCTCCTAGTGCCCTTGACTCCTCTGGCTCCCACAGTCCTTCCTCCCTCTTTTCTGAGGGGTTCCCTGAGCTCCACCTAATGTTTGGCTGTAGGTCTCAGCATCTGTTCCCATCAGTTATTGAATGACAGTTGAGAACTAATAAAAAAAAAAAAATGATGGCTAATGAGATGGCTCCGCAAGTTAGGGCACTTGATGCCAAGCCCAATGGCCTGAGTTTGATTCTTAGAACCTGCCCAGTGGAAGAAAATAACCAACTCCAACATGTTGTTTTCTATGCCTATAACATTCCATGGTGTACACACACACACACACACACACACACACACACACACACACACACACACACACACTGTAAAATGAATAAATACAAAAAAATAGAATGTTAAGAGCTTTAACATTCTGGAATACATGGAGCCTTGAAGTCTGCTGAGAGGTTTGATTTTTAGCTGAAAGTCTGCTTTCCTTTGCAATATTTTGAAATATTTTTTCATGCTTTTATATTGCTTTTCATACCACTATTATATTGTTAGGTACTATTAGTTCAATGACTATTAAGGAGCACTTATTGGGAACTGTAGACTATCAGGAGAACAAAGGTAAATCTGACATGGTATTTCTCCACAGTAAAACTCATTGTCTGGTGACTAGATTTAAAAGACATTAGCAAGAATGGAGATAGAAGACTAGACGGAAAGCTGTCACCATAGTCTGGGACAAAGAATTGATAGGCCTTTCTGTTATTTTCCACGATGCCATAGACTCTCATTGCTCATTCTTGAAATATTTGTTAGTTAATGAGTACCCACTATACTCCGTGTACTGCGTACAAAGGGACAAACAAGAGAGCATTTACTCCCTTTTCCAAACAGGAAAATGAAGAGATGTGACAAGTGTTTTGACGTTGATATAATCAGGTGTTTGGCAGCACGAGGGGATGTTAATTTGCCTCCAGAACCAGAAAATGTAGCCCTGAAAATCACGTAAAAAAGATGTGAGTAGAGGCAGCCAAGCACGCAGAACAGCACAGGAAAGTGTGGCTTTTTCTTCAGCACATAAACAGACTGCTTGGAGTTGAGAACTCAGGAACCTGGGATGCAATGACTTTTTTTCGCAGTAAAAGATCCCATTGAAGGAATCCCTTAGCAGGTGGAGATGGTAATTACTGACACCACAACACCAGAGCATACACGGATGCATACAGAATGCACTCAAGAGGACTCCAGGGCAAGGCATGCCTCAGCTACAGTGAGAAGGTTAAGTATCAGTCTATGAAAAGATGGAAGATGAATAGCTACTTGATTTCCTTCAAGCCCCATGGTAAAGGTTATAAGCGCACTGGTGGTATAAATGCTTGGGAACATGAAGATAAAACCATGAAAGGTTACAGGTAGAAAGAATATACATTAAGAGTGTGAGGGTACTAGATTAGTAGAGCTGTTATATCCCAGAGTCCAATCAACTAGGTGATTCGTTCATTCCTCAGTGTGTGTGTGTGTGTGTGTGTGTGTGTGTGTGTGTGTGTGTGTGTGTGTGTATTTCAGAGAAGAACTACTAGCTCTGAAGTTTTAAATGAGCTTTGAAGCTGAACTGATTTGATGTTCATATGTCTGAAGACACAGTAACCAAACGGCCAATGGTATGACTTAAAGAAGGCACATTCTACAGTCTATACTGTAGTGTAAGGACAGAACAGTTAAACTGGAATATTGTGCCCCATACTCATCAAGGCCTGAGTCTGAATTCTGTTCTAGTGTATAGGGTACATATTGCTGAGAAAGAAACTCTCCTTCTTGGTTTCCTTATTTTTAGAATAGGGGTGATGGAAGCTATCTTCAAAGTCTGAGTACTTGGATGAGATTCATCTAAGTGAAAGATTAATTCATTATTTTCATCATGATTATTTGTTACATATATCTAGAGCTACAGGAGAGAAGCCTACCCTGAGTCACTAAGGCCAGTGTGGACAGAGCTGCCAATGAAGTCAGGGTAACTTCATCAATGGCCACAGAGAATGGTTCATGGGAAAGGATTCCGAGGTTGCACTATTGTTAATTTCCTTACCTTCTCATATTTATTAAGAGAATTGTTCGCAGTGACTACTAGAACAGAGGTGTGCTATTTCCCTTCTCTAGGTTAGGTGTCCAAGTTTTTCTGCTGAAAATTAAAGGTAATAAAAATAACTTACAGGTGTAGAATTTGCTATGATACCAGATACAAGTGATCAATGTAGTTTATGATGTAGATAATCTGTATGCTCAAGATAAGCTTGAGAATGCATCATGAAATGAAATGATACGGACATTTGATTATCAGACTAGCACATTTCTGCCAGTGGACTGGCAGACCTGGGATCTCTTCAGTGAACAGGAGTCTATTGAGTGTGCAGAAGCTTCACATAGCACACACTGCAAAGATAAACAAGGCCATGCATCTGTGCGGAGAGCCCTGAAGTCAAGCAAAGGCAATCACTGTCTCGTTCTGCTTGCTTGGGTTATACTGAGTTATCAGAAATCCTTTTAGAAGACAATCAGGGTATTGTCACTGAAGATCTTGCATTGTGTTTGGCAAGGCCCATGTGAATGTGAGAAAATAGGATAGCATCCCTTTAACTTACAGAACACCCAGCTGGCTCTGCAGACCTTAAACAACATTCTCCAGACGACCTCACCACACCCCCTTTTTCCAGAAGCAACATTTGCAATATTAGAATAAACATGTCAGCCATTTCTTCCTTTTGTATATTTGGCTATAGAACTACAAAGCAGTTGAAACAATACCTCTCTTTTCTCCTGGAGAAAACCCTCAACTCCAAGTTAATGCAGCAGAAGAAACAGCTGAGCTTGGGGAACTCGTAGGCTTGAGTTCAAGTCCACTCCAACTGGTGTGTGTGCTCCAGGGGATTACTTCCTGCTGCAAGGAGCTCAGTCCATTCTAAAATATGGCAGTATGCCTACCTCTCTGCAGAGGCTGTATTAAATGGGGTGGGCTATTTCCCTTTCTTAGGTTGGATGTACATGTGTTTGTTTGTTTGTGTTTTTCTGCTGAAAATTTAAGGTAATAGAAATAACTTGTCTGATTAGAATCTCTTCTAACTACCAAATATAAGTGACAGGTCCTGGGGCACAAAAACCTACTATACATGAGCTTCATTCTCCTTGCCACTTACTAACCCACCAGACAGGGACTTGAACTTGATCGATTATGTGGTCATGCTCAGATTCTAAAACCATTTATTTGTTTATTTACTTATTTATGTATTATTTATTTATTTATTTATTTATTTATAAAAATAGAATAGGGTCT
The DNA here is from genome assembly GCA_033318265.1 of Phyllotis vaccarum. Lineage (NCBI taxonomy): Eukaryota > Metazoa > Chordata > Mammalia > Rodentia > Cricetidae > Phyllotis > Phyllotis vaccarum. The sequence goes on from JARWLC010000017.1 coordinate 28,982,957, forward strand.
AGATACACAGCCTAGGCTGGCTTCAAACTTGTAATCCCCCTGTCTCAGCCTCCTGGACGTGAGGTTACAGATGTGTGTTCTCACACCTGGCATTCTAAACATTCTAAATCTGTCGCTGGTTGTTGAGTATGTCATTCCTTGACTGGCCTCCCATCTCAGATCTGAAGTTATGAATCAGGAGGTTTCCCCTCGTGAGCTTGAAGAGCACCCTCCCTTTCCTAACTCAATCAGGCAACTCAGCTGCTGGCAGGGACCTTCAGATCCTTCTTCTTTCCCCTGTCATGTTATGTCACCATCTGTCACCAGCCTGTAGAGTCCCACCAACTTCTGAAACAATGCCTAGTCTCCTGTGCCTCACTCTTCTGTGCTTGATGGCCTGACTCCTTCTGTCAGTCATCAGCATTTATGTTTCTTAAGGTTTTGTTTCCTTGTTTAGAACGAAAAAAAACAATAATAACAAGAAAAAGTATACTATGTGCTTCTTGCAGTTTGAGCCAGAAACGTGAACGTGATTGGTGATGCCTTGTTGCTATTTGCTGTATAAAAACACATCCGTGTCCAGTTACCAATTTAGAACGAATGATGTTGTCAGTCTGGGAAGGGCTGAGTTCACAGTTGCATTTGGCTACTTTTTCCACTTTTTTTGACCCCTGTGCAGGGTCCTGTGAATTTTCTCAAGGCTTACCCCTTGTGCAGGAAGAGTTAAGAACCTGCCTGCCCCGGTGAGTTCTCCAGCACAGTGTGTACTATTATCCACTGTGAGAGATTACTTTCCTTCGTCCTGGAAGCCTGTGAGCAGAACCAATCTGCATGACATGTTCTTTTGTGGCCAGGAAAAGCCAGGTGTGATGCGGGGCATGTTTGGCTTCCAAGAACATCTTTCTGGGGGGTACTGGCTAATGAGCTCACCCCTAAGTCTGCCAACAAAAGAGGCCCACAGACACAAAATTAATGGGTTGATTAATGGGGCTCTTGTACAGGATAAAATCTCTAGCCATGAAGCACATCTCAGATGGGACTGAATCTATTGCCCCGTAGAGAGATAACATGGGGTTTTGAGCCAGAGATTCCTCAGAGAACCCAGACACCTAGCCAAGCATTTCACTTTCAAGATTTTTATTCTTTAGATGTGTGAATTAAAGAGAATATTTTCTTTGAGTTCGTAAGGTTAACTAAATTCACGTATAGAGTGTACCTAACGGCCCTGGGTGTACGCAGTAATGGCGCCTATGAGTGCTGATGATTTTGGTGGAACCTGTGAGTGGGAATTGTTTCCTTTCCCCTCCGTGTAAGAACTTCCTGTATACTAGTCAAGCGTGGTGATGCACCCACCCCTGGAGCCCCAGACATGAGGAAGCAGAAGAATCACAAGTCAAGAGCAACTTGAGTGATGAATCCTGTCTTGACAAACCACACAAAGTGAAACAAAACAGTACTCACAGCAACATAAGGTAAACAAAGAAAAGACCCTGCTCCTGCCACAGGAACAGCCAGGACCAGTCTCTGCAAGATCCACTCCAAGATCCTAGGTCTTTTCTCCAGTCTCCTGATAACTTTGTTTATACATCTATGGCAATATTTCCCTCTACCCCCACCCTGCACACACACACACACACACACACACACACACACACACACACACACACACACACACACACATCCCCCCCCCCCACAAACATATAGTTAATTTGGGAAGTCTTTTCACATGTGGTAACCATTTTTGAGCCTGAGCCCCTTTGTCTGCAGCCTAGGTGGGGATTCTCAATGAGGTTTGATTCATTCTCATCTTCACCAAACCTGCCTAGATACTCATTGCGATATGGCTTTTAATTCATAAAAGAAAAAATGGCAATTACTAGGATGGTGACATATGCTTTCCAAGTCTTTGTCAAACTGACTGTCATGTTTTCCAACTCATCTATCATTAGTGAATAGCTTTTAAAGTGGAAAAATGAGTAATTATCAATTTTTCAATGATGCTGGAAAAGAGTAAGAGGTGGGCATTGAACCCCCTGAGCCGTTCATCATAATGTCTTGCTTCTTAGTAAAACTTCACAATTGCCAGACTGCTGCAGCATCAATTTTCAATGGTTGTGCTGAACTCTGACAGGGCTCAGTCAAAACTAAAAACAACCTAACCACTGTCATTCTCAGTGGGAACCAGGTTCCTCCTGAGAGTATAAGTTCATGTTCCAGGGGGAGAGGAAGGAAGTCACACAATGGCACAGTCAAGAACTCAACTGGACTTCTCACAAGCACAATTGAAAGTTAAGCATTTCAATTGGTTTTCAGCTTTTTTGGGGGGGAGGGGGTTGGGAGGCTGGTTCTGTGAAAAAAGGTGGCTCTGTGAAAGCCACACACCTGCCTTAGAAGGTGGATACAGAAGGCCTAAGGCCTAGAGAGGGGCTGCAGATTTGGAAAAGTTGAAAGAGTGTAAGTGAGCAGAATTGAACTTGGATAAAGTATTTCTAATTTCTGCCTTAAACATTAGTTTCTCTTTGTCCACATGACAGGCTGAGTGTGTGTGCTGCTCTCTCTGGGGACAGTAAGAAACACTGGAAAGAACAGGTAATTCTGCATATTTATTTTCAGCCTCCTAGACAGCAAGTTAGATAAAAGGGTCTGGTTTTCATAATCTCATTCTTTCCATGAAGTAACCATATGGTCACCTTTCAGCTGGAACACTGGCCTAGGGCTGGACTGCTTGGCAGTCAACAACAGCTTTCATAGTATAAGATTTAGAAATACTTTTATTTTGATGGTAAACACGGTGCCAAGTGTTTTAATTGGGGACAGAAAAACAAGGCAATACAGTGATGTGTGGTGTGTGTGCATGCATGTATGCATGTTTGTATGTGTGCAGGCTTTGAGTAGATGACCTGTGTTTTCCTCTACTGTTCTTCACATCACTGAGGCAGGGTCTCTTGCTGAACCTGGATCATGCTAATGCCAGCTAGCTTGCTCCAGAGCTTCCCTGTTTCTGCCCAAGTGCTGGGATTAAAGAAGAGGCAGCCCTACCTGCTCAGCAAGTATGTGGTTCCAGGAATCTGAGCCCCTGTCCTCATACTCACTGGACAAGTTCTTTATCCACTGGGTCCTGCAGTCCTGCAATTTGCAAAGCCTCTATTCAGCATCTGTCAATGATAATCCTTCATGCATATATATAACTGACAGAGCTGAGTATGTAGATATGCACTTTGGTGAGGGAAGGAGGGAGGCCACAGGATGATGGGTGTGAAAAGTTAGCAAATTCAGTGTCATCTCCTAAGTACACTTACTAGCATGAGTTTTGGTTGGTGTTCAGGTTACTTATTTATGTTTAATTTTATGTGCATTGGTGTTTGCCTGCATGTTTGTCTGTGGGTGGGGGTCAGATCTTGGAGTTACAGACAGTTTTTAGCTGCCATATGAGTGCTGGGAACTGAGCCCCTAGTCCTCTGGAGGAGCAGTCAGTGCTCTTAATGTCTGAAAATCCTTGGTTTTCAGTTTTTAAGATTACAGAAAACTGTAAAACTCATGACAATTTTAGCTGTGTGAATAGATTATAATTCCTTAAAATGCCTTGAACTCAATCAAGGCTGAAACCTGGAGGCAAGAGCTGATGCAGAGGCTGTAGTAGGAGGTTTCTGGCCCGGACTTTTGGGCCTAGCTTCAAGGTTTAGACCCGCAGACCTGCAGAGACACACAGATGCATACTATAGTTTAAGGCTGATTGGCCTAAGGCCCAGGCATATAACTTGCTAACTTTTTACCCTTAATCTAACCCATGACTCTCATCCTGTTCAGCCATGCGGCTCGGTACCTTTTCTCAGAGCAGCATAGTTGTCCTCTGCTTCTTCTGGCTTCTCTCTGGCATTCTGCTCTGTTCTGCCTGTTCCTAGAGTCTTCTAATCTTTTAGCCCCACCCACACTTCCTGTCTGCTTTTGACCAATCAGCGCTTTTTATTAAACCAGTGGGTGGGACAATTATTTACAATGGAACAACATAATCTCCCATAAAGGCCATGCAGAAATGTTGCTTACTGACTTGCCCAGCCTGCCTTCTTATAGAACACAGGACCACCAACCCAGGGGTTGTCTTTACTCCTAATGGGCGGGGCCGTCCTCCACAAATCACTAATTAAGAAAATGCCCTGCAGGCTTGCCTATGGCCTGATCTTACTGAGGCATTTTCTCAATTGAGGCTTCCTCAGCTTGGACCAGGACATAAAACTAGCCCGGGTCCTGCAAATAGCTCCACTTACCCTCTTTGCTGACTGTGAATTCCAGGAAGATACCCAAATCCTTAACAGTGTAGTTTCAATAAACAACTAAACAGCACTAATTTAATTAAAAGGAAGGTGAGTACAACTGATCACCTGGACTCTATTCTATGGGCCACCATGACGTGAATACTAACTGCTTCAGCGTGGGAATTGTCTGGTGAATAGGAGACTCTACGCATGGTGTTGGAGAGGCCCCTGTAGATGGTAGATGTAGATGGTAAAATCGATGAACAAGAATGTATGCTGAAGATGGGCATGTTTATAATTTTGTCTTTATTACTTTTTATTTCTTTTTTATTTGTGCATTCACTAATTCTTTTGTCACAGTGCATTCTTCTGGAGGCAACAAGGAAATGTTGATACTCAGTATTTGTTTCCATTTTAGTAACATTTATTAATTGCACAAATAATGAGTTACATTGTGACATTTTATACATGCATATAGAATAGTTAATCACCTTCAATCCCCTGCTATCCTGCTTCACGGCTGCTCCCCTTCCTCTATCTCCAAGCCTTCCTGCTTTTATTATCCTATTGCTTTCTCCTTTTTAAATTATTGTTGTTATAGTTACATGTACACATAAATATATAAATTCAACCTGTTGCCCTGAGTCCACTTAGCGTTGTTCATATGGATGTGTTTTTAGGGCTGACCCCTTAGTATTAGATAAATAATCAGGGGCTCACACTTGAGGAAAATAGATTGTCCCTCTCTCATCAGTCACAGGCATCTATTTAAAAGATATTTAAATATCTCCAAGATATTTGAGGTTAGCGCACAATACAAGGGTTTTATTATGGCACTTTCATGTGTGTATACATACTCCATTCCAATTTCGCCCTGCCCCCACGGCCCTCCGTGCTTCACTCTGTCAAATTTTTGTTTATTAAACAAGTGGAATCTAAAGAGAAAAATGAAGGGATAAATAGGAAGGATGAAAGGGGTATACAGGAAAATGGTGCACATACAAGTATGTGATGGTCCTTGAGCACACATGCGTGTGTGTGTGTATGTGCGTGTGTGTGTGTGTGTGTGTGTGCGTGTGTGTGTGTATGTGTGTGTGTGTGTGTGTATGTGCGTGTGTGTGTGTGTGTATGTGCGTGCATGCATGTGTGTGTGTGTATGTGCGTGCATGCATGTGTGTGTGTGTATGTGTGTGTGTGTGTGTATGTGCGTGCATGCATGTGTGTGTGTGTATGTGTGTGTGTGTATGTGCGTGCATGCATGTGTGTGTGTGTGTGTGTGTGTGTGTGTGCGTGTATGTGGTGTAGTGTGTGTGTCATCCCCATTCCTTAGATACCATGGACTAAGAGTTCAGGGAAATATAACAAATCCCAATAACACAAATAGTAGTATGCCTTATGGTGTTTCTAAGAGCTACCAATTCTTGTTTAAGGCATTATGGCTGCATGCTGAGCCTCCAAGACCCCTTTGGTGAGGTATGATTCTCTTTAAGCCCATAGTTTGCTTTCTATCCAGCACCGTGTTGCTTCCACTATCTGTGCTGCCACTTTCTCATCTCAAACCTTCACTGTCCTCTATTGAAATGCCACTTGCCCTTGACCTAGAGAACTGCACTATAGTGTTTTCTGACTCTTAGATGGTGGCTGCTAACCACTATACCACAATGCTGTTTATCTCATTCTTTTAAGTTCGTGATCTTCTAAATTTTAAAGTCTAAAATGTAGAAACTACACCTTAATCCAAAGCTGGTTTATGATAAGCATGTAATTATTGTTTCAGTAACTGAACCAATGAATGAGTGAATGATGAATGAATGAGACAAACTTAAGTCCCACCTGTTTTTCCTATCATTGGAAAGGTTACTACATCTCTTATTTAGAGCTTGGGTTTTGTTTTGTTTTGTTTTTTGAGAAATTATACTTCTATAATATATATATGCACGTTATTTTCTTCTTTTACTGCATTTCTTGGATCCTTGCATGTCAATCATAACATGATTCCATTTAATTTTTATAGCAAGTCTACAATGCAGGCGTTATTATCTCTATGTGTAAAGAAATAGAATGAAGAAAGGTAGGTAATTTAGCCAAGATTGCAGTGCTGGGAAGTGACAGAGTCTGGGGTGATGTCCACAGTCTATTGTGTTTCTGCTCCTTCAGTGAAGCCAGATCTGGACCTAGTTTTCCTCAGCTTCCCCTTTCTTCTTCAGCTGCCTATAATATTCTTAGTATATAGATAGGCCCTGCCAAATGAGAACCTCTTTCTCTCATACCCACTTGTGAGGTTCCTGGGAAAGGGATTCTTTCTTCACTGGACATAGGAGACCATGGCTTTGGGATTTGTCTAACATTATATTAGGTCTGTTCTGCCAAATCCTAGGGCAGGACCTCTGTCTTCAACAACAATGCCAGGATGATTACCCAGAAGAAAATACCTCAGTGTTTGAAAAGAATGCAGAAAATTCTGGAATTGTAAGAAACCTAACCTGGGTTGGTGGTTCCAACCTGTTGGTCATGATCCCATGAGATCAAATGACACCAGAAAACACAGATATTTATATTATAATTCCTGATAGTAGCAAAACTATAGTTATCAAGTAGCAATGCAATTTTATGTTTGGAGGTCACTACAGTAACATGGGGATCTATAGTAAGGATCGCATTAGGAAGGTTGAGAACCACTGACCTTATGTAGGTGTCCTCATTTTAAACATTTGGTCTAGAAAAGGCAGGATTAATGCCCAAGACATGTCAAGGAAGGTTTCATGCTCAAGACAGGTAGAGAAGGTATGTAAAGAGTGGAGCTGTAAGACCAAAACCCCCTCCTCAGATCTGGGACTTATTCCTCACTTGGGTGCCCAGTTCTTGCTGATTGACAGGTAATATAAAATGTAAATGGTCTGTATGCAAACCTAGATGGTGCTGTCCTTCCCATCGCCACTCCTGGCTTGTATACAAAGGGTGGTTTTGCTTTTTGTAAATGTCCCTTTTGTTCTACTTGACATGGTCTCCTCACTTGATCGTCTTCTGTCCTTTCCTTGCCTTGTGTTTCAGTCTCCACTCCATGTCCCATGCTCCCACCCGCTCACTGTTGTCACCATGGATGTGGGTACCGAGTAAGTCAATCAATACTGTTTGTCTCCCTTCCCGCTGGGCTCCACATGTCCCCAACTAAGGCCATTTCCTGGTTGTCATTCTCCACCAGTACTGCAACTGCTAAAATATTAATGACACCTTCTGTGAAAAATAATACCAGGAAGCTTCTCATTATAAATGAAGACTGCAGAGAAGCAGCAGCCATGAACTGGAGGAACTTGGCAAAAACACATTATTAAAAAGTTCCAAAGAGTTAAGACAAAGGAGGCCATCTTTAGTCCTGTCTTGCCCATCACAAAGCTGGGATCATGCTGTGGGAATGCAGCTTCTGTTGGCTGGATTCACTATTTCACTGCCTAGCTGGGGTGTATATAGCAAAGCACACCCCCTTGGGCTTTGCTTGTCTAGCTTCTTTCCTGAGCCTACCAGGAGAGAAGTTGAGGGAAGAGCAGAGGAAGAAAAGATAAGCAGATGGTGTAGATAGAGGGAACATGAGCTTCTTCTGGCTACAGTTTCATGGGATAGATATATCCTGGGGTGTGAACAACTGGAAGATACTGGGGGGAGGGGAAGAAGGTAGATTCAAAGCCAGAGAAACATGGTCCCATCCTTCGTCCAACCACTAAGTGACATGAACACTTAGCACTTTGTGTCTTAATTATCTGATTTGTCTGATTGCATCATTGCCATCATTATATTCTTCCAACCTTGTTGTAAACCACAATGTCAGGCTGTATTTTCAGAATGAGTTAAGGAGTTGACCAAAAGGGGAGGGCAGAGAACACAAACTGACCTTTGTTATTGTTATCACAGTGAGTACTGACACTTTTATTTTTTATTATGAAGAGGAAAGTACAAATGACTAGGGATAGAGATATCACTGGAAAAAAAAATAGTATCATCTCTACAGAATTTACTTCCAAGCTACATGGAAAGGGGGGGGGGCTTCAGGACCATCTAGATAGGTGCCAGCAGCTCCCCCATGGCTGGTGGGGATATGCCAGTCTTCCTAAGAATAATGGGCATGTTCAAGCTTCTGATGTCCCAAGATCCCTTTTTTTCCTGGTCATTCTTGTCTCCTCAATTTCCTAATCTGACTTCCACTTGCTCGTCTTTCATTGTTTCTATCTTGAGACTGATTCTCACAGGTTCTCCTGGCCTTCGTATTCATTTTAATTATTGGGTATGTTGGCATATGTTTTTGAATCATGGAAATTCCTTCAGCCTACTATCTCAGCTCAGTCCTCAAGCCCTCCCGCCTCCCCCTTTCACCTCCAAGCTCCCTTTCTTGAGGGGCACATAAATCTTCACTTGGACCTCTCCGTATGTGGGGAGTCTGTGGAAGGAGAGAGTGGGTACATTCCCTCCAGAGGAAGTGTTCCCTCAAGAGAAGGTGAGGTCTCTGGGTGTTGTCACACAAAAGACTTAAGGGTAGAATACCTCCTGTATCTCACCTCTCTCAACTCTTCCTTTCTCTCTGTCTCCAGGTTCACTAAGCTGAATTTGAAGCTCAAGTTAGAGTGAGTATATACCAGTGAGACATTGGCAGGTGCCTGGGCAGCAGGCTGCAAGCATGTGGGCACTGTATATGTGGTATGCAAGGAAGCCAGCATCAGCAACTGGAGATGGTTGTTATTCAAAGTGTTGAAAGTGAGGGACATGGCTTAATTGTGGATTTATTTATATGTGTGATTGTGGTGAGAAAGGCCCAGGCAGCTGACACTGGAGGTCCCATCTCAGAGAAGAAAAAAAAAAAAGAACCACAGATGTTCTCAATCTTCGTCTATATGACGGGAAACCCCCAGGACACCTGGCCCCTTGCCCTTCACCCAGACTCCTGTAGGTGGCAAATCTAAACATTTGCAAATTCGCAGTCATAATCAGTCATCCGGCACATGATGAACTTCCACTGGCGATCCCTGTGGGAGGAAAGCCAGAAAATGAATGTCAGTGAGAACAGAAAGAGTCGCGTTTGGGGAAAGGCAGTGAAGGGCTTTGGCAGGATTTCAGAGCTACAGGGATCGCTCCCTTGTTTTCAGAAGGCTGTCTCCAGAGAACCAATGGGTCTGTAAGGTTAGATGGCTGCTTGCTGGCTATCGACCATATGGAGGCTCTTATTCATGGCTGGAGGTCAGTTCTCCATGGCTGAACCTCCAAGGTGGCTCCAGGATTGACAAGTTCATGGCTCAGAGTGAAAGCATTTATTAGCATCATCTCCATTTCATTGTGAAGAATCTTCCTCCTAAAAGGTCATCCATTTTCCTGCCAAAACTTCATTTCTATCTTATACTCTCCATGCTCTGGGATCCAGGAGATGCACTGTGTGTTTCCTCTTTGAAACTACACGTAAGGTGGGTAGGGACCAGGCAAGACACCTTCAAGTGAGGAAGAAAAATGCCTGCTCTTCTTGCCTATCAGAAATAGAACGGCCTATTCAATGATGGGATGGATTTGAGAGGGCATACTCAATTTTTAAATTTGAGGGAATTATTCAATTTTGAAAAACATTGCTTGGATACATGTGTTTGCTAAGCTTAATACCATGTTCTTTCTTCAACCACTTAATAGAAATGCAGGGAATATCCACACTGCAGAGCTCTTCTGTGGGCTGATACGGTTGCTGTCATTGTGAAGCTCCTGGTGCTTCCAATATGCCCAGCCCTGTGCTAGATGCTCTAAAATGATCTGTTCTCTCAGTAATCCCCGCAGTGACTTTTGGTTTTGTGAAGAATTAGGCTCTGTGGAATAAGGCTTGGTTAAAGGATTATAAGTGAAAGATGATGATATCAGATTTCAAGTGTTCTGGCCTCAAGCCTTGATCTTTCTCTTAGAGCACTGTTTCCCTTGCCAGGTGCCTGTAATGCCACCAGAGGACACAGCTGCCATGCTCTTCGCATAACCGCAATAAGGTGTACAACTACTTTATCCATATTCAACCAGGCAATTTCTTCTAAAGTACAGTCCTTTATTCTTCTCCCCTTTCAATCTGCCAGCCTTCTTTCTAATTTAGTGAATCCCAAACACTATGGCTGACAGTACTTGCATCCAGCTTCTGAATGGGAAGTATGTGGGGATGATCATGCTATTGTGGGTGGGAAATGAGGATGGTAAACTCATAGCCCAAGGTCCACTTCCTAATTCTGAATCTGTTTTTTCCAGCTTGTCTATGCAGAGCAGTCGGGAATAGCATTCTCCAGCACATGTCTTTGAGGGCCTGGGGGAATGAGCTGTGTCTTAATATCTGTTTTTGTAAAATCATCCACAGAGGATATGGCTTGCTTTAGATGATTAGCAAGCTGGTGCTGTGTGTGTTTTCTGAGTGAATTCAATTATCACAGCTAAGAAGTACTTATCTATGCACAAAGAAGATAAGAATGACCTTGTGGCCAGCCATTGGTGTTATTCATTTAAGAGGAAGCTAATGGATGATGAGAGAAAGTTAGACTTGGACCTAAAAGAATCAAGGGTCCAATCAGGTTCTGTTTCCCATCCCAGACAGTACCTTTCAACTAGGGGCTAAGTGGCTCCGATGGTATATTTGGCAGTAGTTGCAAAGAGTTTTACTTATCATACTAAAAGTGTGACATTTAGTGGGTAGACTAACAGGACAGACACCTGCCACAAAGAAACTATCCTGGGACACTTCCATGAGTGAGCTGTTATGAGAGGGAAGCCCTTGTTCTGATGTATTTGCCCAGGGAGGTTGGGGGCAAGCATACCATCTTCAACAGAAAGAAAAAACTGTGGATCTCCAAGCTGCTAAATGTCAGTGACCACAGCAAAGCTACTTGGGCTCATTTTCTTTTAGCTAGGAGGACAAGGGATCCATTTAAAAACAATCCAGAGATACTATATTTCAGTCTTTAGTGATTCTATACAATTTATGTAACTAATCAGTTCCAAACCAGAAACAACTGGCCGTTTCAACTTCCAAAATATATTTATTTCACACCAGTTTTGAGTGATAGTTAGCCTTTACTTGTTTTCAATTTCTGTTATATTTTTTAACCAGAAAACTCAGAGGCAATTTCCCCTTTAGCCTGGGGAATCTTTAGGACAGCTGGTCACTGGTACTGTATTCTGAACTTTGGCAGCCATCTTGCTGCACAATAATATTAGATTTCCATGCTCTTTGAATTCTTGGGTCTTTTCCTTTTTCTTAAATATCTTTGCTATGTGGTACACAATTCAGGTGTTTCTCCTCAGTGAGTTGAGTTGATCCTAAGTACTATTCCCCCCTTTAAACTGTAGCTTTTAGAAAATGAGTAACTAAGCAAGTTAACCCTATCTCAAACAGAAACAAGTGAGGTGTTCTCCTGTGAAGAAACAAGAATCTTTGTTTGTAGAGCCTGAAACATACAATGTGCTTTTCCAGAGCTATTTTATGTCTTTAAAAATTGTATTCTCTATTAAATAAGTTAACAGCAGTTAAGTGAGATGCAGCTTCATTGGAAAGTATATTGACAAGAGATAAATGGCATTCAGATTGCTCAGAGTCTGTTAGCTGATAAGATTTTGCTGTTAGTTTTCTTCCCAGAATTCAATTTTGTGTGGCATAGTTATCACCTGACTCAAAGCAGTCACATCGACTCTTAGAGTCTGATTTTGCCATACTTTCTCATGTATTAATAGAGAACTAACCACAAGGTCCACATGGAGATAGTATCCACAGGAAATTTGAACCTTGTTTTTTTTTTTTTTATTGTTTTGATGTATTTGGGAGAGGACCACAAAGGAATAATTAGAGGTAATAAAATGAGGTAGGGGTGAGGTAGGGGTCGGGTGGGGTGGAGGGTTAGGGGTGCAGGTTGGTGCTGTTTTTCTTCTTAAATTACTCAAATCTTTTCACTCAAGAATGATTCTGACTTCATCATGGAAGGACTCACTCCTTTTTCATTTCTGGGTGTGATTAGCTTAGATCACATGAACTGCATGTTAATGTCTGCCATAACATCTGTGTGCTGGAAACCGATGCCCAACACAGTTATAGCACTAAGAGGTAAAGGTTATGGGCTGATTGTGTCAAAAAGATGCTGCCCTTGTGAATAGTATTAGTGCCTCTGTAAGGAGGTTTGGGGCGGCTCTCTTGTCCATCTGCTGTGTGGGGACACAGTGAGTGGTTCTGTCATCACATATCTGCTCCTTCATCCTTAATTTCCTAGTTTCTCAGACTGTGAGCAATAGATTTCTGGTTTTTATACATCATACAGCCTCAGGTGGTGTGTTCTAGCAGAATGGACATATGAAGAAAGTGGATTTTGTGTGTTTCTCCCTTGCTAATCCTTCTTCTTTTCTCTCTCCCTTCTTACAGGTCTAAGTGGGGAGCACACAGAGGCACAGGACTAGAGAAGGCCCAATTTGACAGTGAATACTCTTTCAACCCTTCCAACCTGTTCCTGTCTTGTCAGATGCTTTCTGAAGCTGAGTATAGAAATGTCTCAGAACACCAAGGGATGCCAATGTCAGGTTCAGAACTCTGCTGTGGAGTAGGCTGGTATCTGTTCTCTTTGGAAAGGTCACACTGCCTTGTAAGGCAGCTTCCTGAGGGCTCTCACTTCTCACTGGCTCCTGCTACATAACCAAAACCACAGTTAATCCTCGACTAAGTAGGAAACTAGAGTATGGGGGTCAGTGGGTAAAAATATCCACAGTAGGATCCCGGCAGGGGGTGAATCCACAGGCTCTAATCCTGAGCACACGGGGAAGGGGTGGGAAGCTCAGGATTAGAGCCCTCCTTACCGTTCCACCGCAGAGAACGTGGTTGTGGCTCCTCGGATGTAGTAGTCATAGTTATAGGAAATCATGTCCATTTCTTCACCATAGTGGCCGGGATATTCTGTCGTCAGCCTGTGTGAAGAGAACAAAGGGTTGGAGAAAGCAGAGGGCTAATATGAAGGAGACGGGAAGATCTTGGGCCGTCTGAACTGAGTTAGATGGTTGCTGTCAAGCCCACGCAATAGACATCTTCTTCCATTTCTTACCTGCCTTTCCCTAGCTGTTGGCCTGAACACTCAGCACACGCAGTCACAGCAACTGTAACTGAAACATATGCACCCGGTCTTTTCTATCCTAGTCAGCCTGTTTCTAATTGGATCATGGCTCATTATTAGATCATAAAATCAATTGAACTGATTATGACTGACTCTCTAATGGTTTATATTGATTGTCAACTTGAAAGGGTCTACAGGCATCATGGAGACAAATCTCTGGGCTTATGGGTAAGGGAATTTTTCTAGATCAGGTTAATAGGGTAAAAAGATCCACCCTAATGTCTTGGACTAAAGAAAACAATGAAAGCAAGCTAATATCAGTGTCCATCACCCTCTGCTTTCTGACTGGATACAGGTTGAAGCTGCCTTCACCTCCAGATGTCGTGGCTTCTCTGCCATGATAGACTGTACCCTGACACAGGAAGCAAAAAAAAAAAAAAAACAAAAACAAAACAAAAAAACCCCCCAGCAAAACAAACAAACAAACAAACAAACAAAACCCCAAAAAACACCTTTCTTTATGTAAGTGGCTTCTGTCATATGCTTTGTCATAACAATGAGAAAAATAACTGATATGCTGGCTTAAAAGAGACCACAACATAACAGACAGTATCAGGTCACATGGTGCATCACCTTCAATAGAGTTTGTGTGTGAAAACTTTATTCAAATATATGCGTTCACTTGTTATGTGCATATATCCTGTGACAGTTTAGCACACATTTCTTATCATGACTAATAATGGTAATCGTGTTTAAATTATCTGGCTAAAATGGGAGCTTTGCAAAGGTACAGCTCTATTCATTACCATTGTTTCTCTGGCAGCTCAAAGGCATCCTGCTACTTGGAACATATTTTTTCTGAATAAATAAATGGCCTTGGGAAAGTAATTTAATAGGTTTCTTGGTCTACTAAAAATGAAATCTATCTTATACATTTCCACTGCAACTCGTGAAAGTGTGCGTGATGTAATAATATAAGGAAGGTATGCAATCATCAAACAATATTCTCCTCTCCACAAGCATCAGCCCCTCCACTTCCTTTTCTTATTTTTCCTGTTTTGACCTATGCCCTTAATTCAAAGATTGAGTCAATCCTAGGACAAATTAGACTCTCCTGGTTCTCATAAACATTAACCGCTGGGGTTCTTCAGGACCAAAAATAGGTCCATTTAGGGAAAAGAAAGGAAGGAAGGAAGGAAGGAAGGAAGGAAGGAAGGAAGGAAGGAAGAAATAAAGGAAGAAAGAAAGAGAGAGAGAAAGAAGAGGCCCCAGTGCCTTTCTTGAGACAAGTCTCACGTAGAATAGGCAGGCCTTGAACCCACTATTTAGCTAGAATAACTTTCAACTCCTGATACTTCTACCTCCCAAGAGCTAAGATTCTACACATACAGCACCATGCCTGGATTCCATCTGTATCCCCAGGGCTGCTCAGGAAACAGCTAATTTGTATCAGTGATCCCATTTGATGTGGGTTTACCAGGCCATTATGTATTGGAACATAGGAAGAGCTTTCTTTCTTCAGTCTAATGTCCTTTCTCTTCAGATTGTAAGGTGTGGGGCTATGTTTCAAATATGATAAAAAACAGTGGAGAGATCAGAGGGATCTACCCACAGTCAGTCTAGGAGGATCAGACAGTGGTAACTCATACCTTAAATCCCAGCACAGGGAACATCCAGGAGTGGTGACCTACGCTCTTAATTCAATCAAATCTAAGTTTGAGGTCATCTTAGTTTACAGAAGGAGTTCCTGGCTCCCAGGGAGGCAGTGGTGATGCACAGTTAGTCACAGCACTTGGGAAGCAGAGGCAAGAGAATCTTTGTGAGTTCAAAGCCAGCCTGGTCTTCAAAGCAAGTTCCAGGACAGCCAGGACTGTTACATAGAAAACTCTGTCTGGCAAAAACAAAACAAACAAACAAAGAAAGACTGGAAGAGGTGGCTCTGTCCTCTGATATCTCAGACTGCTTCTATTAAATTCGAAACATATCCCCACGTAAAGATTTTTACAAAATCCTAATTTACAAATTAAGGTCTATAATTGTCCCGACCCGCAAGACTTCAATGAGGTCCCTGTCACCTGTGGGGAAAGAATGAAGGACGGGAGATGCAGAAGAAGGACCACAGGTCTGAAAATGCTGATTGAGTGGTCAATCTTTATTATTTCCAGGCTGCTTATATATGCTTTTGCAGGTCTGCAGGTACAAGGAGAAGGGAGGGTTAGTGAGGGGGCAGAACTTGGTTTAGTGTTAGGCAGTTAGGAACCAAGGTCAGTGTGCTCCCTAATAGTTTCTTTAAAGGACTGTCTTAATCTAAAGAATGTTGTCCTAATCTAAAGAATGACTAAGGAGGGAATTCTTTAGTTGACTCTTGGCTAATGAACCGGCTCCTGACATATAATGAGTGCTTAGGTCCAGCAGAACCAAGGTTTGCCCAAGTACGTGGGACTTAGAAATCTAAATTCTCTCTTTCGCTTTTCTTAGTCATTCCTTTGCCTGCATGGCTGACTTCCTTCTATGTTTTGTCTTTTTTGAAGACATCACTAGGCCATCTTAGACATCAAGTCTGTCCTGGCATGGTCGCATGCATTTTTACTTGATATGTTCATGAAGGGGAAATTTTAAATCTCTTTTTTGCTTGTCAAGAGAACCTGAAACAGCATTTCTTTTGTTTAACAACAACAACAAAAATCTAGCTAAGTGCTCATAAAGGGACCCAATCAGGCCTCATTTGGATCCTGCTGGCTCGTCATCTGAGGATTCAGTGACAGTTTACTCAGAGAAAGAGGGGGATGTTGAAAACATGCTTAATGAAAGTAGGATTTTGAGAGTATTTTTATTATTTCATAAAACATACTCTAGAGCTTTAAAAGGCAGCATTGACACAATGCATAAAACTTAGCTACCAAGCATCTTCATTTCCGATATAGCAATGTTGCATTAGGCTAGGCCCAATTGCCGAAATTGGTTGGCTGTTAATTCTATTGAGCCTCTGCTCTGTCCTCAGATCACTTGGATAGTTAAAAACACTTGGGATAAAGTGAGAAAGAAAGAGTTTCATTTAAGATAAACACCAATAAGTCTTAGGTTCCAGAGGGACAAATAGTTCCCTAGTGCTTTCTCTGGTGGGGATTCATGATTCACTGTGTAGTGAATACAAGGGGTCTTCTGCTCTGGTGGGCAGGTTTTTCCAGGCAGCCTCTCTATGGTGGCAGAGTCTGTTGTCCAGTAAATTTCTAAAATTTCCCAGAGAATGGGAAGAGTGTGCCTCTATCTTGGTCCCAGTCAGGTTTGGTTCTGATTCTTAGTTATATTTTGTTTTGCCTTCAGCATAAAACCGGAGATCAAGTTTATACTTTCTCCCAGAATCTTAGATTAAGGGAATGGCGAAGGAGACTGGAAACTGAAAATATGGAAGTATAAAAGGACCCATTTTGGGTAGAATGTGAACCTTCCAAACACTACCTACAGTAAGAAATTCTGTTTTAATTTAGCCTGGGATTCTATATTTTTAGTTCAATAGATATATGTTCATTTATTTCTTAACAATATCACACATACATAGACAGTGTCCTAATGGACAAAACCCTAGTCATAGTTCTTCTGGGAGATAAAAGAGCTAGAACTGAGACAAAATTCACATGCTTTTCAGGAAGTTAAGAGTCCAAAGGAAACAGGATGATGGTGTTTTATTGGACATGGTGTTGGCTTTCTTGAAGATTGGAGAGAATTCAGGGCAGTTTCAGCTTTCTTGTGCATTACTATATAGTTTCAGACACCTTTTTGGCAAAATCCTTCATAGAGAGCATTACTGCACATTTCCAGCCCAGCTAAGATGATTAATTAAGCCGAGGCTTAGCAAGCTGAAGAGGAGTACAATATATTAAAGAAATGAGTTTATTCTAAAAGTACTTCTGAGAAATATAGGAAACCATATTTACTCTCAGCTACAAAAAAAATCACTGTGTGTATGTGTGTGTGCATGTGTGTATATGCAACTGTGTGTACACATGTACCCACATGTATCTCTACCATTATCATTAAATATCTACTAGGGCACAGTTTCTCATTTCTTGTTCCAAAGCTTGGATAACCTATTATCTTAAGCCTTCTACAAATTCTTGTGGCAGATAGGGATGAACAAGATGGAGAGAAATTAAATGATGTGGCAGTTATGAGCAGTCAATAATTAGTTTGAACTGAGGGAAGATTGACATAGGACTGTCGCACCAATGATACTTGAATTGTTGAAATTGTCAACAGATGCAACTGGAGTTGATGAACGTTTGCTGGCTGGATCACAGGATGGATCATAGAGATCAAGCATCACTGGTACATGGTACCAAACACATCTTTTATGAGCTTGTATTCACTGAGGCAGAGGAGACACTCAACAGTTTACACTTGGTGTATCAGGACTGGCTTACACTTTACATTTAGATCAAAGAAGAGGATAGTTTTTGACAAGTAAGTCACTGGGAACTTTCTTAAATATCCCAGTTTATTCAGGTTCAAGTTGCTTTCATAACATCTTCCCAGGCACCCACTATGAGGATTCTCCAGAGTAGATGACTTTGTTGGTGCCCTAACATTCTTAATACATGCTACATCAGAACTTCTTTGAACTATTCTTGCAAAGACAGAATGATAAAACTCCAATGAACTTTTAGGTAAGACAAAATAAAAAGGCACTTGCAAAGAAGCTGCGTCCTCTGCAATCACCTAAGTGCCCTTTGTGTAGACAGACTGGATTCTGGGTACTTGGGCTGTGACAAGGAACATCAAATGTTATGTCTATCCTCTGTGGCATTTGGGGGTTTATATTTCAAACAGTTCAGATATGTATCACCCCACATGGGAAGCAAAGTTCTCAGGATGTCTGTGACTTAAATTAGAAAAGGAAAGTCCCTGAACTTTTTTTCAAATTGCTGTTTTGGAAGGGAGCCTCCAGCTCTTGCTTCAGGCCCAGGGCAGTCACATTTGTTTTGATAACTGTCAGCAGCCATATTATCTCCTGGCTACCCTGAGCTGCACGTCAGCAAGGACAGCTTCACCTCCAACTCCTTCCTCCCACTCAATACGGCTCTCCCCTGGCCATTAGCTGTCTACTGTGTCTTTGCCTGGCTCTTGATCTGTGTTCTTATTTTCTTTCTGTGTTGAGAGGTAGGTAATGGCACACTATGAAAATAACATGGTATATGGAGGTACCTGGACCCCTTTGAATCAAGCTCACTCCTTTGAAGAAAGCTACAACTTCTGTACCTCAGTTTCCTCATGAGCACAAGGAAGATGTCAATAAATAAAGCAAAAGAATACTTCATGATTAGGAATTTCTCCTAAATCTGTGAATTATGGTTATTTTATTCCTATTCACTTTCAGGAACAGAATCGTTAAATGAATGAAGAAATAATGGTGGTATTTAGAATCCCATAGATGGAAGTGGACTTGAATGTAATTGAGAGGTTTGCTGTGTTCTAAGTAGCTCACAGCTTGAGTGTGCTGTTACTTAGAAGATCGGCTACACCTCTGAAGTTTCTGTTTTTGAAGTCTGAACACAAGGGAGGCATTTCTGATACGTAGGCAGCATATAGACACCAAAATTATAAACAGGGGTCAGGAACTGTGACAGCAACTGCAGCTGGTGAAGGGGACAATTGATTTTGTTCAAGCTCAGAGGAACTGTAGTTGGCCAGACTGAGTGTGTGCAGTATGAGAAGTTGGTTGTTAGTGAAGTATAGGAACATCTAAACCCAGTGTGCACTCATTTAAAAGCTAACATCCCAGTTAGTTTTCTCAAGATATGGGTACCTCCATCCCTGCAATTATAGCTCCAAGCTTGCTCAAGGCAATCAGTGTGGAAACTTCTTTCAATGGGCCTCTGGCAAAGGTGCTCCAGAGTACTATCCAACCAGGGTAGGGTGACGACTCCCAGATGGAAGACATATGAGCTCATTCCTGACTTGAACAAGCATCACAGGAATGGTCCTGTCAACAAACCTCATCTTCTGTTACTATCTGAACAATAGGACATGAGTTAAATGTTCTCTAACTGGATCGTTTACAGTGGAGGGAAAGAGACAAAGCCCTTGTTAGCTGAATTGTGTTGTTATGAACCAGAAATGCCAGGAAGTAAGCAAAGCTCTTAGCTACCCTATGACCTGGACTCAAGGAGGGGTGGAAGCAGTGGTGGAGGATGCTGAGTCTGATTGTCATGCAAAGCGTGGCTGAAAGGCAAAGTAAAGGTCATTTAAACAGGTGACCTCGTCCAGAAGATCATTCAACAAGCCTACTGAGAGATGAATCATTTAGAGAAGAAAAATAGTTGCTCAATTCAAACCCTCCACTCCCAGGATGCATAGTCCTCACCCAGCTGGCAGACAGACTGGGATGTGACCTGAAGCAGCTGCTCGAGGACAAGGGATGAATGCAGAAGGCCTCTGAAGGCTTGTGCTCCTTTGGTGACATGTGTTTGTTGTTTGCAGACCAGTGGACTATGAATTTGGATTCTTCTATCTAAATAAATATGTGTTACATTTATATATTCAACCAGTCCAGTGGGAAACGATTAGTAACGGCATGTCTGCATCTAACAGGAATTCACTTTCTTGCCAGGTTTCAGTGATGCTGTAATATCCAAGGAGACACTGCTCAGGCTGAAATCAGTAGAGTACCTTGGTTCCCACCAAACAAACAAATCCCACAAGCATCTGGAAGTTGGTGATGATTTGCTATTTTTTATTCTTGTTTGCAATGATGATATTTCTGAGTCTCTAAATGTTTGGAAGTGCAGAGATGCCAGATATTCCACTTGATAAGCTTCACATGTATGCTGCAGAGACCTTTTCAAAGTCAAAGAGGAGCTGGCTGTAGTGGAGCATGCCTGTAATCCAGCATTTGCTGAACGTTTAAGGAAATCTTGATCTACAAAGTAAGTTTCATACCAGCCAGGAATACACAGAATTGTTGTGTGTCAACAAGCACATACAGATTGGAAAAAGATGTCTCATTGATCAAGAGCACTGACTGTTCTTGAAGAGGACCAAAGTTCAATTTCAAGAAGCCACATAGCCACATAGGATAGCTTGCAACCTCCTATAACTCCAGATATAAGGGATCTAATGGTCTCTGGGTTCTATGAGTGCCTGGACACTCATGTGCACAAGCACACACACACACACACACACACACACACACACACACACACCACTGAAATAAATCTTTAAAATAAACAACAATAGAAGCAAAGGTCCATCCCTTCATGTGTGTATGCCTGCCATTTAATTCAAGTCAGTTAAAATGATGTAAGAGAAGTTTCAAATGCAGGCATTACCAGGGTTTCACTGTGGGGTAGTAGAACAGCGTTGTCAGCTAACTATGCATGGCTATTAAAAAGGGTCAAGCAGAATAATGAACGCAAAGAAAGGTTTTATCAACTATTAAAAAGTCACTCTGTCAATGTCAAGTTTCTCTGTGATTACTGCTCTTAAGGGCTTGCAGCATGTAGTTATTCTTTTGACAGCTTTTATATTAAGGGCCAGGCAGGATGCTGAGATGCTGAAGAAGTGAGAATTCATGACCTTGGGGCTTCATTCAATTTAGAAAGGTATAATAATATAACACCATGACTCGGGCAATTTAAAGATCCCACTAAAGTGTCTAGACATCCTTGGAACAGTGAGTCATATTGCTGTGTTCTATGGCGTTTAGCGCATGCTCATTCTGTTACTTCTCCGAGGTCTCCTTGGAAACTGTACCACTTCCATGGCCCACTGGATGAACTCTCAGTCCTGAGACTATGCTGTCTGGGGTAGCATGAATTATGTTGATGACTTGTGACGTTGTTCTTCCTACCCTGAGATTCTGACCAATGGTGATATATCTGAACCTGTGGCGGGCGGGGGGGGGGGGGGTGAGGGAGAATGAGGATTTGGGGGTTAGGATTGCAGGCTGCAAGATCCCTGAAGACCAAGGCTTGGGGGTAAATTTTATGAAACTTGAATGTTTCTGTCAATTCAAGAAAGGTTGCTTATCTCATTTTGATCACTGTTAATTAACCAGGGCTCTCTGTTCTATCCATACCTTTCCATAGTCACTACATTCTCAGTATTATAAATGATGAGCTGCGTCTAAGGGGAATTTGGGGGGTCATTTCTAAAGAGAGAAAAGGCATGTAATATTTGTGGGGGATAAGCCAGATGACAACTGCAGTCTGGGGCATCATTACATCAATAGTGGAGTTTGGTACAGAGATTATCTTTGTCAGGCCTTGGCACCCAAGTAGACAGGATAAGCTTCACGCGTCAATGCTGCTCAAAGGGTTGACACATAATACAGAAATCCTGAGAAGACAGGGAATAGGAGAGATTTCTGTGTTTTCTCCTCTGGTCCTTCTCTACAGCCATTCTCAATCCCTGTTGTCATTCAGATCTTCTGAGTGAGGCCCAGGCATTTATCTGCCTGCAGGCTGGAAGCCTTGGGCCCCACTGTTCAGGACCCCAGGCGGCGGCAGCCATGACTGTCTTCCTAGGGAAGAGTGACCCAGTGCACCGCTGTTCCTCTGTATATCCAACTCTTTTCACATGTTCTGCTTTCTGCAAGGCACACTGGGCCTTGCTGGATGTTTCTGAAAAGTGTCTGCCTTTGAAAGGCCCATTAGACAGCCTCTCCTGCAGTTGGGAAATTGGAGGGGACTCAGCTTTGTGTGATCAGAGTCAGTGGCAATGACAGGCTCTTGTTACTTAACCCTCTCACTACAAAACTAGAGAGTAGGCTAAAGTCTTCATTAGTTGAACAAATGTGAGTACCTGCTACATCCCTGAGGTCATTAAAAGGCTTTGGGACCTGAAGGGTAAAGGGATTACTGCATAAGTCTAAGAACCTAAGTTTGATCTCCAGCACCCATGTGAAAATCTAAGCATAGTAGCTCACACTCAGCATGAGCACAGGGGAATCTGGGATAGGAGGATACCTGAGGCCCATTGGTCAGCCAGTCTAGACTAAACACAGCGAGACCTGAGTTTCAGGGTGAGAGTCTCAGAAAACAAGGTAATGTCTCCTTAGGAGCAATATCCCAGTAGATATTTAGCATCCACACACATGTGCGCATGCATCTGAACACGTATTCATTCACGTGGAGACAAACATACTCATAGAAAAATATATAAGGGGATAGAGAGATAGCTCAGCAGTTGGGAGTACTGGCTGCTCTTCCAGAGGACCAGGGTTCAATTCCCAGTGCCCACATGGCAGCTCACTACTGTCTATAATTCCAGTTTCCAAGGGATCTGACACTCTCACACAGACATACATACAGGCAGAACACCAATGTATATAAAACACAAATAAGTAAATTTTAAAAAAGGAAGAAAAATATGTAAAAATCTTTTTAAAAGGCTTTGCTTACATTAGTACAAAGATCTCCATGAGCACAGAGCTTCTAAGGCAGAAGTGGGAGGCTGGGAATGGAGAATTAAAAAAAAAAAAAAAAAAACCCCAAAAAACCAAACAAACAAACAAACAAAAAAAACAAAAAAACTACTTGTTAAAAACAACAACCTATTTTCTGAAAAAAAATTAACTTCCTCCACATGTCCTCAAAGAATGACTTCACTGCACACTCAGTTGACAGATATTAAGAAATCACTTATGACTGGGAATATGAACTACAAGAAAACAAGAAACTTCTGTCCAGAGTTCAATCTCTCTCTTCTGTCTGTCTGTCTCTGTCTCTTTATTCTCTCTCACACACACATATACATGAGAGAGAGAAAGAGAGACAGAGACAGAGAGATACAGAGAAATTGAGATCCAAGCGCCTGTGGGAGACAGACATTGGATATAAAAATCAGTGTTTTTTTCTTATACTGGGTACTCTCAAAGTCTAGGTAGAAAGAGGCACCAATATATAAATAGAATGTAACAGTGTGTTGTCTCAGAGCCGTCTGTGAAGGGTCAGGGCTACGTACATCTGAGCCTCCAGCAGTCTGAGAATGCCTGCTTCTCAACTACACACTGAAACACATCTCTGGACCACCACACTGACAACATCTATGATGTGTTTCTTAGGACACTGAGAAAATAAAAATCTTATTAATGTGGTAAATACATCACCAGGCTGATAACTATTTTTGCTTGTTCATTTAGATACATTATTCACCTTTTAACTGGCTGTGAATGCCTTGCTACAAAGGATGCTCTTTGCAGTGTCAGAAAAGCCATTCTCTTTGGAGACAGGAGGGAGGGACTGGTTCATCCCTACTCTCCTACTCTGCTTTAGAAGAGAATCTTCTTTGCAAACTGGTATCTGGGTTGGCCTCTGTCTAACACACTTCTGGACTGATTATAGTGTGAGGACTTAGGATGACTTCAAAGATCTTCCAGCACTCAGAATTTCAACCCACATTTCAGGGGTTCTAAGGAACATGCGCATGGATGTCTTTGGGGAGTCTGAAGACTCCTGGCATTCTTCATATACTTATGCACAAACAGAATAAGTATGTTTTCCTTCTAGATCGCAAACATAGTTTTCATCAGGTTTTTTATTTAATGGAAACGCAGTAAGTAAGCATTGCCATTGTTTTCAGTGGTGCGCTGAGGTTTTCAGAGAAGTAAAAGTGACCTCTGCAGTGAAAAGTAGCGTGGAGGCTGCAACTAAAGATTCCCCTGGTGTTTACCAAGCATTCCGTGGACCCAATATAGCATGCAGATCTTTAGTCTTTAATTCAGGATCTGCCTCAGCTGAATCACACCTGTTTACCTGCTGTGGTGGGGTAAGAAGTGCTCTCTCTACCAAAGCAGTTTGGGGGAGCTAGAGGTTTCTGCTCTATCATGCAGCTTCAGACATCAGCTGACAGGGAGCTGTGAATTTACTGTCATTAGTTCAAGAAGAAAAGTGCTAAGGTTTGGGAGTTGTGGGTCTCTAGAGACATCGTGCATCTCTGGGATCTCTGTGGCATAGCCCTGTGATTGCAGAAAACAAACAGAATCCCAAGCATCAAGTGAGCCAAGATCCAAATGTTGAAATGTTAAATGCCTGGCTTTTCTCAGACCAAAGAATTTGGGCTAAGTTGTGTTGTTAACACCAGGTATATGTTATCAGAGTAAACAAATGTACATGTACTCCCACAGACAATTGAAAGCAAAGTCAGGAAGCACTTGGCTTCAGCCCGGGAGAGATAAGGAAATAGGACATCATGGGCTGTGACTATCAGGTGGCTCGGGAAACACTGGCGTCACTTCATTGTTCCTACTATTATTGTGTTCTGTCTCTAACTCTATCAGACTGTGGCCCATGAGAGACTTGGTTACTCCTGGAGATGCTGCAGGAATATGGGTCCCTAACAGACTGGGATGTGAGGTGATGTCAGCAAGGCCGAAGGAAAAGGCAAGGATAGGAGTCAGTAGGCTTTAGCTGGGTGGTGTTGGCCAGTCCTGCATTGTTGTGTTTCTTTCTTACGATAAAATAGGGAGGGGTATGGGAGCATTGGTTGGGAGCCTGTAGGCCTCTCTCCCGTATCATAGTCTTCTCCAGTCATTCATTCGCTTACATGTTTTAGGTGCTGTTTATCAAACTGCAGGATTATGATGTCCTGGGCTTATTTGAAGGCTCCACCCACCCCCAGGAACTGTGAGGAATGAGGTTTAACTCCCAGACTCACCAGCAGGAATACGGACATCTCTTGCTGTATCGACAGCAGTAAAATTGCCACTCCCGGTCCAGCACTGACTCGAAGTAGCGGCTCTGAAAGCCAGCAACCAGTCCATTGTTAGAGCAAGTCTGGTACCTAAAGGAGAGAGAGCGTATCAGGACACTGATAAACGCAGACTCCTTCCTCAAACCCTCCTGACACAATTACATACTCTGACACTAATCCACATCCCTAGAAGTTATTCTATTTGATGGCAAAGGACAGATGTTGTATAGTAGATATTACATGCTCACCATTAAAACTCAAATCACTCAGCAACTGTCAGGGGAAGGAGTCTGGGAGACCCTGTTCCTGATGACTCTCAATAAATGTAAAGTTGGATGAAAGAATATTTATGAATTTTACAGTTGAGGATGCCGTAAGTCATTTTACTTGAACTGGAAAGATGACAAAGAGCTATGATGAATTGTGGGACTTTAAATAATTGTTTCACTGTCTACCTTACACAGCACACAGTGTAGATAGATACAGTGGCTGTCCAGGGGAACCTAATGTGAAGTCTATGATCATAGTTAGCATTTTCTCTGTATATCCAGGAATCCTTCTACCACCCTCTAAGTGGGTCTCTGAACTCCACCCCTAGATCCTATAGGTGGGCCAGGGACATGGAAATACTTCCCCCAGAAAATGCACAAACGCTCTCCAACAGATCCTTCCTGTCTTTTCAGTCCTGGTTCCTCCAGGGTGGTGAGTCCTCAACTCCAGACCTTAGATGGAGGAGTGTTTCACTTTCATCTACTTGTGTTGCTGGTCATGGAACCCACCACGTCCATCTTTAGAGCATCTCCTTAAGTGAAGAACAGGGTTTCATCTCCAGTACCTCTCCTCATCTTTTCCCCCGTCACACACTGCCTGAAGGTCCGGCACTTACTGCTGGGATGGTGATTATTTTCCCTTCTTGGTTGCAGAGCTTCCTCACCTTATGCAGAGTGTGATCTTTCCTAAGTTTCCCCATCTGTTTCCTGTTGTTATAACTGATTAACAGAGGAAAAGTAGAGGTTTGTTTGGTTCATGGTTCTGAGGACAGGGAAGTCCTAGAGCATGGCGTTGGCATCTGGAGAGGATCAGTTTATTACATCCTAACATGGTGGAGGGCAACACAGATCATTTGAAATGTGCCAATCTAGGACTTTCTTTCTCAGCTTATGGAGCAATTAATTTCAACATGGAGGTCCATACTGTTTCCCACTACCTTTCAAAGGACAGATTTCCAAATGGCATCCACACATGAACTCAAGGATTAAGCTTACAATATATGAGCTTTAGAGAACATATTCAAACCACAATACAAGCCCCTCCCAATCAGGTCTTCAGCTGCTTCTGCATCCTTCAGTCTCCTAAGCACCTGGATCCCCTCTCCTGTGAAACAGGAGGTAGCAGCCGCTGCTACATAGTCTGAAGGCTTGCAGAATAACCTTGTTTTCCAAATAAAACTAAGTTTCTAGAAAATATGAAAAGGAGTAACGAGTCCCCTGTCCTGACTACTGAGAGATACTTTGTTGAACTCTAACACTGGAGCATCTGAGTGTCATTTTCTTTTTATTGCTGGAAATTAGCTCACATAGCTGTCCTTTCATTCATTCACCAGTTATGAGTGTATATTTAGATGTACACTTTAATTCATTAATTAATTCAACACTTAATCTGTATTACTTTTCTATTTCAACCACTGTATACCACAATGAGAAAGGGCTTGATAGGTGGGCAGATGTTTGTCCAATCATGTTCTCAAGAGTAGTAAGGAGTTTAGGTAGAGAATTCAGCTCTATAAGATCAATAATGAAATCCAGTATGTAAATTGAGACTGGTGGCTTTTTATTATCAAGCTTTTTCCCCCTTCACAGTGGATTAAAATCACACCCCAAGACTCTTAGAGCTTATTGTGGTTTCATTATACCCTTACTGATGCGGAACTGAGATGCTTAGACCCACCTAAAAGACATACAGTGTTATTTTTCCATCACACTGTAACAGTCCATGCCAAATGTGGAAAGCCAAAGTGACAATGCTCTTGAGGTAAAACCAAATAAGGCAATGCATTCTGAGGATGCTGATGTTTGAATGCTTTATAAATCACTAACTGTTGCTATACTTTGATGTAGTTCATACAGCAAGTAGGAGTCTACTTCATGAGAGCTGCTTCCTTGTTGAGTGTCCATGAAGCATCATTCACATTCTCTGAGCTGTTGTGCTCCTAGGATGAAGCTCACTGGGATTGGCTGCCTTGACCACTCAGTACACAGATATTCTATTATCTCTTATCACCCAAGTAGATATTACAGTTCTTGTGGGAAAAGGTCATTTAATCTTTATTTTGTATTCCTCATAATGCCTGAGGCTTGTCCAGTAAATGTTTGATAGTAAAATGAATGAGCAAATGACTGAGCAGCTGTCTCCTGATATCAGAGGCAGACTTAATTCCCAAGAGGTTATCATCTGAGTCATTGAAAGACTCTAGAACTCCCTCTAAGTAGTTCCTATAGAAACTGGAGCAAAGGTTCATTTTTCTGTTTCAGGAGCAGCCTTATTGGAGGATGAAAGTGCAAAATGGTATCATTTTATGCAAATCTCTCACTGCATACACCCTCTGTCACCTTTCCAATAACTTTTTATTGAAAAAAAATGCTTATGTAGACACGAGCTTTGTTTTATTAAAAAACAAAGCTATGACAGTGATGGCCATAGCTGCAGAACTGCAGACCCAAATACAAGGCAGACAAGAAGAGAGAAAGGCAACTGACAGGCTGAGGGAGGGAGCTAGAAGGTTCTGTATTGCTCAACATATTCCACCTCAGTGAAGCAAAAAGAAACAGTTTGGGGAACAATGACATGGCAAGATTCTGATGCATGTCACAGCACAGGCTTGTTGCTTTTGGATGCTCTGCAGAATAGAGCATCAGCTCAAAGGCTCTACCTTTCCTTCTAAGTTGTAGCATTGGCCCTAAGTCCTCAGCAGACTCCAAGGTCTGGTATATGAGGGTCTGGTACCCTGCTACAGAGAATCTCCTCTCAATCTTTTTTATTATCTCTTTAAGAATAAATTTCAGCTTCAAAAAAAAAAAAAAACCACACAAGAGCATTATCAGTTATTCTCTGCCTAAGACAGGGAGTTTTCTGGAAGGCAAACCATGAGGCTATTGCTCTTTCAGTGACAACATATACAGATTTGTTCAGAGCAAAATGGCCTTTCTGAAAATGATTTATCTCAAGGCTATCACCCTAGCAGCAAAGAAAATCTTTTCTTGTGTCTGCAATGGTAAGAGAAATAGCAGGACTCAGGAGGACCTCGCCCTGAGGAATCTGCAGGTGGGAAGCCTCTTCCCCACCTTGACCTGACCTGAATGTGCTCTATGGAACCACATTGACTTCTAAGTGAGGATGCAGTGGAGTGGTACCTGGGTGAGCACAGCCAAGCTAGGAACTAACTAGAAACGGGTCTATTAGTTTGGCTTGTTTTACACCCAAACTTTCATGCGTGCTCCTTTCAAGAAAGTACAAAGCAAGCAAACAAACACAGCAGTTACATTGTTTTTCTGCTTCTACCAATACCTCAGCTGGACTTTCTGCTCTATATGTGAGCCTCATCCGGTCTAGGAGTCAGAGGTGGGAGGTGGGAAGGCAACTTTTCTTTCTTTATTTTTTTATTTTTATTTTTAATTTTTTTTTTTACCTCTGATCTCTGCTAGCCCCTGTTCAAATGTGTAGAAATCCCAGGATCTCAGTGAGATGAAAATGGAATTTAGTTGGAGTTAGAAGGGGAGGCCACAGTACCATGTCGGTGGTACTCAAGACACTTTTAAATCGGATAGCCTGGATGTGTGAGTCTTGTCCTACTTCATAAACACACATGTCCTTGAGGGTCTGGTAGCCTGTCTCCAGCCTGTGGTTGGGAAGGACTAAGCGGTAGACACTGTAGGCGACTCCCTGCATTGTAGGGACCATGTGATGCAGTCTTCTCAACTTTTCCAAATTTCTTTCCATTCCTCAAAATGGATAATTTAACATAGAGTCAAGCTTCAGATTTTAATTCTGTTTTCCCAGAAATAATCCTTTGGTTACCATTAGCCATTCAAAACACTGTCCACAGCACTTTAAATCTTTTGAGAAGTACTCATTAAAGTCTGCTGTGTTCAGTCTAGTCTCCTTCTTGAGTATTGGTATTGACACACAGATGATCTGATGTTGGAGACAGTGAATATCCGAAGCAGCGTGGGGACAATGACAGAAAACAGAGGAATCAGGGATTGGGCAGGGGTGGCAAGGTCATGACCTGGTAAAGTAATGGTAAGGTAACTGGTAGGGATAAAAATTTAGGGGACTGGGAAGATGGCTCAGCCATTGGAAGCACTGATAGCTCTTCCAGAGGACCTGGGTTCAATTCCCAGCACCCACATGGCAGCTCACAACTGCCTGCAACTTTATACATGAAGGCAAAAGACCAATTAATGAACATAAAAATAAACATTTTTAAAAACTTAGATGGAGAATAAGGCTGGTTAATCTAAAAAAAAACAAAAACAAAAACAAAAAAACTTGGACTTTCTGGATTTCCTTAACCTATAATCTTGGGGCCTTTTTGAAGAATGGTTATAGCTGAATTCCCCCAAGGAGACATGCAACCAGCCTCAGAGAGTGGATAGGAGAGAGTAAGGGGCAGTTCAAGCCTCCGCTTCCTAGTAAGTCTTACATTCTAATTCAGATGGTGTTTTCCTTTCTTGTGATATACTCATGTACAACACACATTTTATTTAAAATAGTTGTCATCCAGCTGCCTCCCAGTGTGACAATGCATGCTTTGTCACACTTTTGATCATCCTGCCAAGATGATGGGAACAGGGTCTTTTTAAATAATGTCCAGCTGAATATAGTCTGGCCTCTTCCTGCTGTTCCCAACTCCACATTTTAGGCCTGCTAGACTGTCGATGGGGTCGTAAGCAGAAATGACCTGTCAGACAGAAAGACCCATCATAGAAAAGCAGTCAGTAGAGACTACTCAAAGGACTTATCCCATGAATTGTCCATATATTCTGAACGTTGCTATGACAGGGCAGCAAATGGAATTAACTGTGGGGGCTCATGATGATCAGTTATTAGAATACTTTTCAGCTTGTTGGTCTAATACCCCCTCAATATCTATTAAACTGTGGCAGTATTGAAGATATTTAAAGCTGTACACTTAATATTCATAGAGTCAAACTGAATTGCATGCCCCAAAAGGCCATGTGTCCTATCTCTCTAGTTTTGGAACTTACTAACTCTGAGTGATTTGTCTCACTGAGTCAGTTTCCACTGAATATTCCCAATACTGTTGTGGAGACCGAGTAAGATTGGATTGTGAGTAACTGAAGGGTACAGATTTGTGTTATTAACCTTCATAGTCTCACAGTCTAGCAAAATTTATAGTAACATCCACTGAATAGACAAATAAATGGAGAAATGGCAAAGACTATAGCACCACACCACGTACATTAGGGCATGCATCATCCAACCTTTTCTTAGTGTGATGATTTAATTGGCTTTTCAGTTGCTTGATTCTGAGCTTTTATTTCTAACCTATGGTGTAAGAAGATGGCTTCACATTCTCCCCAATCCCCTTCCAGTCTTGGTGTTTCTTGGAAATTGTTACATTCTGTTAGTCTTTGAATTTCTCATCATGCGGTAGCCAGCCTGAATTCTTATTTTTCTACTTTTCCCTTTGAAATAACTTTAGACTTAAAGGTGACATAAGATTCACATCTGTCCTTTACCCAGTTTCCCCTGTGTTACCTCTCATAACTAGAATATGTCTCTAAACACTTATAAATGGCATTAGTACAACTCTAAACTGTAGACATTAATATGATTCTATTAGCTTTCACATTAATGTCCTTTACTGGCCTAAGATTCAAGCCATGACATTATGTAATGCTTAGTCCTCATGCCTCTGACACAAAGAGTTTCCTATGAACTGTTTTAGTTTTACTGAAACAAAATTATGGGAGAATATAAATCCAATAATGAGTCATCTTGTGGTAACAATGTGTGTCAAGCATGCTTTATACATGGTTTAGAGACACTTGGGGGGAATCTTAAAAGGCCACCCTGTATGTCGGTGGATATGGTAAACCAAAATTAAATGCTGGACATTGTTTTATAAATTTGAAAATACAAGAAATCAAAGACATAAGAACATAGTTTTCCCCAGGGGGAAATCTTTGTTGAAGGTGGTGAAGATACCGTCTGAGATTCAGGCTCCCTCAAGTGCCAACTAGAGTGATTTGGTCTTTTGGTGTGTATTTATTGGGGTCCTGCTATGTGCTAGCATTATTCCAGGACAGTGGGGAGACAGTCACGCATGAGACAAAGTTCCTAAGTTCACAGAACTTCTACTTAATGAGGGAAACAATATGGAAATACATATCTAACAGGCGAATATATTCGGAAAGCAGTGCATGCTAAGGGCAGAGAATAAAAGACATTGGATTAAAGGAAGTGAGCATTTGAAGTACTAAGTACCATGAGCTGGGGTGGTTGCTCTGCACTGTGCAGCAAATTGACGACTGTGAAGAACAAAGTTCTCGGCCAATGTGGCCAGCTTGCACTGATGCTGACAGAGCTCTGTGGGACAGTGGTCCTCCCTTCTCCTTCTAGTTATATGGACTGACACTGACTAATCAATTCAAAAGTTCAGCTCTAATAAAACAGATGCTCCAAAAAATGTCTCTGAAGCACAGAGAGTAGAGATGGTACAATATGGAGAACATTCTTCCTCCAAATACAGACTGCACATAAACCTGGTTCACCAAAATAAAATTCATCAAATTCCATATTAACTAAATTGTTGTTGACGGCTCTTAAATAGGATGTTAAAGACATTTGCCTTAGAACCCCCCCCCCCCAAAGGCAAACATAGTCATGGGAGACTAAGTCGGCCTCCTGGAAATTTCAGTGGTGGAAACAGGCGCCCTGCTTTGGATACCCTATTGGAAGCAGTGGGCTTCATCATGGACTTCATGAGCAGCAGTACTCAGCTCTGAAAGCAGCAGCCTGTAAATATGGCTCCCTGTTGGCAAGTGTTCTCCAGCAGATCTCGTGTATTGTGGGGTTTGTGTTTGTCTCTCCCACGTCTTAAAATAAACCTGAAAGCTAATTTACTTACACAAGACAGCCAAATTGCAGAAAAGTCACCAGCATCTCCTCCCTAGAACAGATTAACAGCCTGCAGCCAACAGGGGGTAGGGGGTGGGGACATGTAATTGCTCCCCAGCCTGTGCGCAATTACTTTCTTTCCAAATTTTTCACTGAGACTGGAGTCTGAAAACAAAGTCATAATCGTCTAGGAGAAAATGCCTGGGAGTAATTGGTACCAGTTCTGGGGCAGCTGAGGCCTGTGGGGAAGAAGCTGTTTCCCTGATCATGACTTTCTATGCCTGTGATTGGTGGAGATGGGGAGAAGGGGCCTGTGGAAGGAGGAAAGCACAGATCTTAGATTCCAAACATCGAAAAGCTGAGGAAGAGGAGGGAAGAGACATCTAGCCTGTCAACTTCACACTAGTCCCTACAGGCAAACACAAAACAGAAAATCAGCTCTCTTCTTTTCTCTCTCTCCCTTCCTCCTCCCTACCTCCTTTCTCTTTCTCTCTCTCTCTTTTTCCTCTCTTCATATAGTTTGGGAGTTCATGGCAAAGCAGTTGCAAGATGCCACATTTCAAACTAGATAGCACTTGGTTTTTCTCCATCCCATTAACATGGGATCAAGAGACTTGCAAGAGCCCATCACACTCTGAAGCAAGCGGCTGCTTAGTAGAACCTGATGAAATTGCAAAGTCTGGGGTTCATCTTCCAAAGGAAGCAGCAGAGACAGCTGAAGCCAGGGCTAAGATCACACTGCATTTTGTCATTAGTACCAGAACCAAAACCCCAGCTCTGACTCTGCCCAGGACTCTCCTGTTAGGGGTTGAGCAATATTCACTAAGTGCTGTTCTTCTGTGGCTCTAACAAAGGGGTTAGAAAGAGGTCTCATTTACATGACAGTTCCCTTGGGTGGGTAGATTGGACAGACGGTTGCAACTAGGTCATTTTCACCCTTGGAGCCAGGCAATGAGCTGGGCTGCTCAGAGACACTGAGGTCCTCGTGACAAGCTTGGTCTCTGAGTCATTTATGTGTCTGAAGGGGTTTGGATCCTTAAATCTGTTTGGCAGAGATAAAGAGGATGCATGAGCGTGGCCCAAGGAAGCCTGTTTAGGCAGCCTCTGCAGTTCCTCAGTTTTCTTGTGTAATTACTGTCCCTCAGGTTGGCAAGCCCTCTCCTCAGGAGTGGAAAAAACAAACAAACAAAAAAAATTAAAATAAAACAAAACAAAAACCCTGACACCTTCCTCAGGGCTGGGCTCCTGCTGGGGCCTTGCTTATCCCACCTTCTCCTAGGATGACAAACCAGCTTGAGTGTAGTTCTGGACTCCAGCTCTACTGACTAGAGAGTCTGCTAAGGTGTAGGCAGCAGGCCCTTGGGAACCCACTGCTGAACTGTTTTTGAAGATGAGACTTCCTGGATCCAAAGCTTGTCTTTCTAGCTGAGGAAAATTACCTTATTTCTAGACCAGAGTTTGGCTACCCACAGCATGATTTATAGACTTGTTTTAAGTGTTAAATGAAATAATTATATTAAGTGCTTGGTATAATGTATGCTCAAGAAAGCTCTCAATACATGAGACTGACTTTACTGACGTCCCTTTCTCTCCAGCTGCTTCGCTCACTGGTGCCATTTTCTCCTGGGTGGCTGGTAGTGTCACCACTAAGGGTTTATGTTGGCCTCCTCCAGTCCTTCACTCCACTAGTGCCTTACAGAAGCCTCTCACCCAGTTGTCTAGCTCAGAAGACAGAATACATGGCAGCCTTCTAGCTGGTCTACCTCCTTCCTCAGTCTGACTCTCCTAGGGTCAATCTCAACTCTCTCCTAAGACCTGAAATTAGGGCTCTATTCAGGCAGCTGTGAATGACTGGTCTAGCCATCACTGGCTATCAAGACCCAGTTCTGCTTAAATACCAGGGCTGAGACAGTCACATAGAGAAGCATAAGCTGGGGCCAGCTCTACTCCCTTGGTTAGGATAAAGGGCAGACAGCAGGAGAACACCTCTGAAAACCTCTATAAACTATATCTTGGCAACAGAGGCCCCTTTAAATCACAAGAGAGGGTAAGAGAAAGGGAGGAGGTGGGGAGAGAGACACCCAGAGAAATCTTAGCACTAAAAATGGACAGATCTTATTTCCTCCAAACAGCAGAGAGTTATGTGTCTTTGCTTCTTTTTCTCTGTCATTTCTACCCAATCACTTGCTCTGAATCAGTACTTCTCAGGCTACTGGTGCTGATGACCCAATTGTACTATTGTCTTCAGACTCCTCTGGAGTAATATTTTTGGAAAACATTAAATCATTACAAAATGGCAACAGCATTCCAATGTCACAACAATGCTCACTATATGTTCCTTAAGGAATTTCATTTTTTAAAATAAGTTTGATATTCTGCTGACACATAACTGGGCCCGCAGGCCATCTAAGCCCACAGACGATCTTTACAGGGGTATAATCACAAAGATGTCCATCTTCCATGGGCATGTCCTGTTCTGGTTTTCACTTTACAATGTCATCTACATTGAAGCAGCCCTGCCCACAAGAGCAAGCAGTAGTAAGTTTAGCATATGCCCAGGCATAGAGCAATGCTAATCCTTGAGGAACAAATTTCCCCTGGAATACATGCACAGATGTTCCCAACCCTTACCACTGCACTGGCCACCCCTTATGCACCCTGAGTGCACTGGCCACCCCTTATGCACCCCAAGTGCACTGGCTACCCCTTATGCACCCCGAGTGCACTGGCTGCCTCTTACCATTCCATGCCAGCCCTGTTGATCTCCTCCCACCAGCACTCTGTGGGCTCCCCAAGGCTTTGGGGTGTGGGCATGCAGGCATAATTCCATTGCCTGTCAGAGCCTTCCTTCTTGCTAAAGATGCTCCTCACAGCTACCACCACTTGCCCGTGGGGACACTGGTAGCTGAAGCCTTGCCGGTTCAGATTCACCCAGCCATCATCGCTGTAGTCTTGGTACTGCTGATGATACCCATAGTCCCCATACTGGCCCCAGGCTGTGGTTACCAGTGTCAGAAGCACCCACAGAAGAGTAAGGTCCATACTGCCTGGCTTTTGGCAAAACAATGTCACCCTAAGTTTTCGGGACTGACTTTTATACAGCTGCCGCTGACATGTGGTTTCCAGATGTGGGCGAATCGGATCCAACTGCAGTGTGTCATCGCTCAAGCAAAAGCTTTTTCACACTGAGAAACTGGCCTTGCTTGTGTCCAGCTTGTTTTAAGGTGGAATTCTAGGAATATGCAAGGAGCATGTAAATCAAGGAAACTCAATGGAGAATCACTTCACAGAGAGGATCCAGACCAGCTGCTCCACTCTTCTCAGAAACACCTAAGACTTCGGGGGTCCTCATCTCCCCACATCCCACGCCTCCATTCCACTGCCCTGCCCTCCTCACCTCCAAACCCTGAATCAATCAATCTCGTGCTTAGCTCTCTAGAGTCATGCTAACATCAAGGTAGTAATTTCAAAATATAAACAATGGTAAATTAAGGGGACACGGCCGTTTAGATTCCTGCAAACCTAGTTGCCTGGTTTCCTTCAAGTTCTTAGCTGAACTTCTTAATTTAGGGTAGAAATGGTAAAATCAGTTTTCAGGTCTACAGTCAGAAGTCCTAACTTGCAGGTAGAAGTAATATCGTTCCATGCGGAGAGCAGCTGGACATTGTCTCTGTACTTAAGTATCTGCCTGAGCTGCTGAAACTGATCAGCTCTAGAACCTCTGCTCTTAAATACTAAACATAATGAGTTACATTAATAACAGAATGGGTTAAATTCAAATAACATAATAGCATAATGGGTTAAAGGCAAATCATCTTTCTCTTTTATCTGTTGGTACATTTTATTTTACACTGACTTTCCTTTTTGTAGATGTACAGTGTATAAAACAAAGGTCAGTTTTTCAACTGTGTAGCAGATAGTCCTGTAATCAGCACTGAAATCAAGCTATAGAAGATTGGACAACAAAGCATCTCTTTACATGCCTCTGCATCCACATCTTTTGCAATGCTTAATTTTGGTACCCAACAATCTTCTTTTTTTATCTACAGTTTTGCCTACTCGAGATAGTCAAGTAAACAGTCATGTCACATGCATCATTCTTGCAGTTAACCCTACTTTTGAGACTCACATGTGTCAGTAATTCACCCCTCTTTTATTGCTGAGAGGGATTCCACAGTATGGATGTCCCATACAAACACACCATTTGGAGCAGGTGTGGGTTATTCCAAGTATGTAAAAATTTGTATAATTATGTATAAGTACTTATGAGTAAAGTTTCTGTACAGGCACAGAGCTTTTTATATAAATAGTTTCTTCTTTATTTTACTTTTGTAAATACTTCTGATTGGGATTTCTGGATCATAAGGTCAGAATAAGTTTACCTTTATAATAAGCTGCCTGGTATAACATCGCACCACCCTACCAGAAAAATTACCTTTTCATTTTAACTTGTGGTCATTACAATAGGTGTACAGGGACACTTCAATGTGTGTTTATTTATTTCCTGGCTAATGATTTTGAGAATGTTTCTTTCATGTGCTCATTAGTATAATACATATTTTTGATTTAGTATTTTGAATGATTTGGGCAGCTCTTTTCAATTTTTTATTTGCATTTACTTTTTCATTTTTATTTCATTTGTATTGGTGGTTTTCCTACATGTCTGTCTGTATGAGAGCATTGGATACCCTAGAGCTAGAGGTACAGACAGCTGTGAGCTGCCGTGTGGGTGCTGGAAAGTGAACCTAAGTCCTTCCGCAGAGTGGTCAGTGCTCTCAAGCACTCAGCCATCTCTCCAGCCCCTACTTTTTTCATTGACAATAGAAAAAATACAATATATTTTATTATGGTCTTCTCCCCCATCTCCTCCCAGAACCACCCTACTTCCCCATTCACAGAAATCGACGGTTTCATTTTCATCTCTCACTAGGATGCAAATAAGAATCTAAGATAATAATCAGCATCATAATGAAATTAGATAAAATAGAATCAAACAGATGAAAAAGAGCAAAATATAAAGTTTAAGAAACACATATATGTGGGGATATTTTGAATATAGTAAAAACATTCGGAGATATCAGAGGGATCTGCCCACAGTCAGTCTAGGAGGATCTGACAGTGGTAACTCACACCTTTAATCTCAGCACAGGGAATGTCCTGGGAGTGGTGATCTACGTCCTTAATCCAATCTGAGTTCAGGTCATCTTAGTTTACAGAAGGAGTTCCAGGCTCCCAGACTGGCAGTGGTGGTGCCCCGCCTTAATTGAGCAGAGAAAGTATTTAAGGCAGGCATAGAAAGATAGAGAAGGCAGAAGAAGTGACGGCTTACATTGTTAGTCCCAGCACTTGGGAAGTAGAGGCAAGAGAATCTCTGAGTTCAAAGACAGCCTGGTCTTCAAAGCAAGTTCCAGGAGAGCCAGGACTTTTACACAGAAAACGCTGTCTCAAAAAAACAAAACAAAGCAAACCAAGACTGGAAGAAGTGGATCTGTCCTCAATATCTCTGAATGTTTTTATTATATTATGAAATATCCACACACATACAGATGCATAGACACATGTCCACACAGAGCTCTCACTTAGCCATCTCTTAGGTGTATAGCCTTTCCCATTAATCCATATAACTTTGCTTGAAGTTTCTCCAAATCACAGTTGTTGAACAATGATAACTAAAAACCTCATAAATCTTTTAAAAATATTCTGCCTTAGACATGATGGATTGTAGCCTTGCAGGGGACCCAGGTGTCTATCCAGAAAACCACGTTTTCCAAAAGGTTTGTGTTTACACTAATTTTTTTTACTTTAATTATTTTTTGAGAATTTCCTAGATGAATACTGATTTATATTATTTCTATTCACCTTCCCCCACCCCGACTCCCTTTCAAATTCACAATCTCTTTTTTCCCTATAGATCCAGCTTGCTGAGACCATTTAGTGTCCTTCATGTGTTTAGAACTGGTCCCTTGGGTTGGATAACCTATGAGTGCTTATCCCCGGAGAAGACGGATTCTCCTCTCAATAGCCATCATCTGTAGGTCTTCATTTGGTGGTGGGTGGGGAGGTGGGGGGGCTTGTGAGACTTCCCTCATTCGTGTTGACAGATCAACTGGTGTTACCACTGTGCAAGTCTTTTTTAGGTGACAGTATTATTGAGCTTTGGTGATTGTAGCTTCCCCATCAAATACAGAAACCACTATCTCACAGCAGCAGATGTCTTGGTGTTCTGGTTATCACCATCTACTCACTCCCTTTTCCATGATGCTCCCTGAGCCTAAGTGTGGAGATTGTGGTGTATCATTTGGAGTTGGGCACGCACTGTCAGTTGTTCCCGGAAGCTTGTCTAGGATATATTTTTGTAATGGTCTGTCTGCTTTGTTGGAACTGTGTGGGAAAGCTTAGACTGACCTGAGAAGATTTCAAAAAGTGCTATGGTCTGAGTCATTTTTAGGCCAACTGGGTCAGAAGCTCATGAGTAAGACCCAGTGGATACTCCTTTAAGGTCCTACCTCATCACATGATTCTCCTGTGCAGCCAGAGTTGAGGAGCCTTTGGAAGATGCTTTTCTGCTCCAATTTGCCATCCTGATGCTTGTGAGCAGTGCCTCAGAGAGTCCCATTCTCTGCAAAACTTCCTGAAATATGCTAATGGCATTTGTATCCTTCTAGCCCCTGTGGGTATATATTTCCATGTGGTGTCTCTGGAGACTCTAGAAATCTCTGAGGTGTCTCAAGGAGTTGTAGGATGCCTTAGAGTGGATGTTTTCCAAGAACAGACAAAGTTTAATGCTTTAGAAATTTGCCATGTGTTTTCAGGCAAGTTATCATGTATTTTCTTCATAACTTCATGTGATCTATACTAAGGGACCATTACTAGGTCTATATTTTTACAGAGAATAAATTATAGTCTGAGAATTTCTTGATCCCAATTCCTAGGGATAGAAATATATGGCCTAGGTCTTCTGAATTTTATTCTTCAATCCTTCTTATTACCTTATCAAAAGCTCTAGTAAGTTTTTTTTTTTTTTTTTAAAAATCAACACTTGGAATTTGCAAATAAAATATTTATAAAGTCATTTATGTTACATACATAACTAATTTAAATTATGGATTTCTGTGTTGTTTACAAAGTGTGTCCATGGGCCTCTGGGCCTAGATATTAGATCTGATTGTGGTTCCAGGAACAGTAGCATGATTATCACCAAGGAGCTTGGTGAGGATGCAGATTCTCTGGCCTCACTCAATCCCAGTGCCTCAGACATTCTACAACTGGAATACAGCAGAGTGCATTTTTAAAAGCCCCCAGAAGGTCTGATGCATGCTGAAATGAGAGTCCTTACTATGTACCCAAATTCTAGGATCCACACTGTCTGGGAGAATATAGCAGTGCTGAAGCTTATCTGCTCTGGCTTGGTCATTGTGACTCCAGAGCTCAGGCTTAGCACTCTTTGTTGAACCATATCTTCTCCTAGAAATAGAAGGAAACCAAAATATTTTCTTTTAGAATGTTGAAGTTTATTGGACTGAAGACTATTCAAACAGAAAAACTTTCTGCTTTTCTCACTTCTGCCTAATGACAGGACATTAATCATTCTTTACAGGCGACGGTTTTATCAGCTCAGAGCCAGGTGCCAGTGGGAACTACAGACAAGCCTTGCTTCATTAAATTTTTCCATATATTTGATATCCATGGTTTCCCTGTGTTTAGCCATTCTCTTATGTCTTGGCTCTACCCTAAGATTTATTACTCTTTGTTTACAAAGTATAAAAGCATCCTTCTTTGGATATTTTTCCAGACTTCACTGTCTTGTGGAAATTTCCCACAGACATATAAAGTTAGTAAAACTTGCATGCCTCATCTCTTGTCAACCTGACTCAGATTAATTTAACTTGTAAACATAAAACATAATTAGAGGTCACAGGGAAGAGCTAAGGTGAGAGAAGAGAGGTGATGTCTCTCTGCCTCACATTCCTGGTGAGTCAGGATGCTTTGAAGAGATGTAGACAAGCAACATCCAACAACTACACAAGTTTTTCCTATGGCTTCCCTTCCGCTTCCTTCTTTTCGTTTATGTCTTATTTATCCATAGCTTTATGGAGATCTAATCTGTATACCACCACTTAAGGCATATCATTCAAAGGCTATAGTATATAGTCAAAGTTTTATAACCATCCTGACAATCAGTTGGAGGTATTTTAGTCATTCATCAAGGAGCTCTGGACCCATCAGTGATCATTTCTTCTCAGCTTTTGGCCTATGGCAACAGATAATCTTTTCCTATTTCAATGAATTTTTCTATTCTGGAAATTTCAGTGGAATCATTCAAAATGTGATTTTTTTTTCCATGACTGAATTTTTTCAACCATTATGTTTTGAAGGTTCATCCAAGTTATGGGATGTATTTGTACTTCCTTCCTTATTTTACTGTGTAAATAAACGAGATTTGTTTATCCATTTATAAGAGTGACAGACATTGGGTTGATGCCATTTCTTGGCTCTTATGCTGGGCTAATGGTGACTCCATGTTTAACTTGATGAACAACTACCAGAAAGTCTTCCAACACATCTGCATCATTTTATATTCCTAACAGCAACAGATAATGATGGTTCCAGCTTCTCCATATCCTCTCCAGCACTTGTCATTGCCTGAGTTATAGAAGCTGTGGAAATGCACAGGCACTTTGGTAATATATTTTTTTGGAACCTGAATTCACTCTAATGTGGCAGCTGCTTTTTTGCAAAATCCATTGCTTTTCTCTTGTGGGACTCACCATTTGAGCATTTGGCCTGAGTCCCAACAGCTACCAGAAAGATGGAAAAGGTACATATTGGAGTGACACTAGTGAGAGGTGATACTGAGAAAAGAGAGATGATGAGATGGATGAGAATGTAGAATGACTATATACTTGATACCTGCTTTCCATGTGATAGATCGATTATTCTTCCAAAAGTTAGAAGATAGCCATTTTGCAGCTGAGAAAAATAAAGTTAAAAAAAAAATCAATGGTAACTTACCTCCTACTTTACAGGTAGAACTTGCATGAAGAGACTTGAATTAGTTTGGTTCTCTTAGTGAGGAGATGAAATGACCTCTGGTGCCTAACAGTCACAAGAAGACCATAAGACACTGCACCAATCCTGAAAAAGAGCAAGATTCTGAGAACCGTCAGAGTTGGAGCCCTGTGAAAAAGCTTAATGACCTTACATCAGGTTTTCTCCATTTCAGTGTGGCTGACACTTTAGACCAGATGAATTTTTGCTGTGGAGCTGGTCCAGCATGTATGGGACATTGAGCCTCATGCCTGGCCTCTACAGTTAAGATTTCCCTGGCATTCCTATTTCCTCCATTACAACAACCAAAAGTGCCTCTAAACACTGATCAAAGTCTCTTGAGTCTTAAAATAATTTCTGGTTGAGAATCACTTAGATAAAACCTGTAACCCTTGTTTTATGATTTGAAAAACGGGAGATAATCATAGTAATTTCCTTTCACCATGAGACCATTTTGAGAGGGGAACCACTACAGAAAACCACAATTGATCAAAACGTAAAGTCGTGTAGCCTGTTCCCAGTGGGTGCATCTAGGGCTCAGGGCACACTGCTAAGAAGGGGGGCAGAAGGATGGTGAGAGACAGGAAGCTGAAGAGTGGAATAAACAGTCTTCCCTAGGGAAGAGCTTACTGACTGGTTATCCAATACCAGATTATCAGCCTTAAAAACACACATACGTGTGTTTATTCAGACTAAGTAGGTTATATGTAGAAATATGTATATACATATATGCATGTAACAACAATTTTGAAAAGAGGAGAATGTGAAGACCGCAAGAAGGTGTACAAGGGAAGGCTTGAAGGGAGGAAGGGAAGGGTAAAATAATGTAATTATAGTATAATCTCAAAAATAAAAGAAAAAGTTGCTCCGAGAATCCTATTAAATAATAGTCTTGCAAAGATTTTGTAAAATGTGTAGCTCGATACAAATGAAAGTTGGCATGATGACCTCAGAGAAATACTAGACACCGGAGTTAAGGGCATCACCAAACAAATCAGGGTAATGAGCAAGCCTAGGGCTCTGCAGTGGAGCAAAGCATTCTTCTGTCTTGAAAGGTAACTGCATGGTGGGTGTGATTGCCAGTGATTGTAGAGACATCTGAGAGCAAGCTTCCAGAGACAACCATCAGGAAAACAATGAAGAACTAAAAGAAGACTATTGGAGGCCGGGGATTCAGGTGCCTCTGGAGTAGAAGGAAGATGGAGGAGACATTTTCCTGGAGGCAAGGAAGCAAGACTCTCCAAGAATGTTGGAATGAATAGTGATCTGAGATGCCCAATGCAGGAAGCTTCTATGCCTTTATACTTAGTCAGATGTCTGGGATCTGTGGGATGAATAGGGGCCAGAGATGTACGTACATATGTGTGGAGATCATTGCTTTCGTAAATGCAGTGTTTTCAATGGAACAACAGTGACTGGAAGGCCCCAGTACAACCTGAAGCTTGTGA
The DNA here is from genome assembly GCA_033318265.1 of Phyllotis vaccarum. Lineage (NCBI taxonomy): Eukaryota > Metazoa > Chordata > Mammalia > Rodentia > Cricetidae > Phyllotis > Phyllotis vaccarum. The sequence goes on from JARWLC010000017.1 coordinate 29,025,599, forward strand.
TGATGAAATAATAGAAATAATAATAAACCATGCTGACAGAGCGTCCCACTGGGAGATCTAGACTCAAAGGTGAGAAAGCAAGGAAGGATACTACTAGGTCAGAAACACTCATGAGATGCCATTCCATGATGCATTTCTAAATTTAAAGTCATCTTTAAAATAATTTAAGCTTAAAAATGTATGAGTAATAAAAATATCGATTCATTTGTGTATATATATATACACACAGATTACATATTTATCATGTAATATCACAGTCCAGTAGGTACCTGAGAACTAAGGAATATTCATTATTTTCTGGGGTTTTAAATAATCCTCATACATACATGTGTACATACATGTGTACATACATGTGTACATACATGTGTACATACATGTGTTCATAAACACAAAATCGATCTTCGATTATTTCCACTTAGTCAACTAATAAGCATAGGCTTTGAGAGGTACAGTGACATCCACAGTTCAAGGTGAACAGACCCACATCCTTAGTCCAAAGTAAGATCTCGAAACACTCTCCTACATTGTTTTGTTTATCAATCCCAACGCATGAGATGAGTCTCTCAGAGAATGTGACATTTTCTTACTGGGTGACTATCTCCTTTAGGGAGCAAAGGTGATCCATCCCAGCTTTGGAAGAGGCAACTCATACATTTATTAACTTCTGCCCTCTGATCATTCTACAGATAAGGTGGTGTGTGTTGGGGGGTGGTGTTAGTGGAAGAAGCATTCAACCCCAGGAAGGCCAGTGTCTCATTGTATCACTGGTTTCATCTCCTGCCAGTGTTTCTGTTTGTCGTGTGCCCTGATCATGTCTGGCTTACCCTTTAAATAAGACTTATACCCACGGTCACGACCCTTTAACTAAGATGTGTGAGCATTCCCCCATTGGACCAGATATTCTATTCTGTGTTCCTTCAGTACCAATGGGTTTAAAATATTGTACTTGGTCACTAGAGGCTCTTTGCCAGCTCTATCTACACTGATCACACTCTCACTCAGAAGAATTCAAGTCCACACACCACCTCACAAGCCAGGAGGAGTACCCTAGAGACAGATTACTAGGTCCCTGGTCAGCCCTACTGGAAAGTAATCCTCCAGCCGTGGTGGAGGAATTGGCCTTTTTCATGAGTGGCTGTTAGGAATCCTGAAGTCTTGGAGTACGGGCTAAGGTATGTTTGCTTCCTGAGAGTGCTTCTCATGTCCCCAGGGCAAGGCAGAAAGGGAAATGGCTCCTTTGCCAGTGTCCCTGCTGTTGGTCAAAGTACAGAGTTCCTGTGGCTTTCAGGAGCAGGCCACCTGTCTGGTGCTTGCATGCCACCCACGCCACCCACGCCACCCACACCATGACAGTGACAGAGCAGAACTGAAAACCTCGGCAGAGGCAGCCGCTCAGCCTGCCTCCTGTCCTTGTCGGCAGCCTGGAGCTCAGCACACTGCACATTAATGAGTCCTATTTTCTAACACAGCTTCTTTAAATGCTGCAATATTAACACCTACTGAAATAATCTAACTCTGTGTCAGGAGGCTGCTGAAGCAAGAAAGACATTCTCTCCTGCTTGCCATAGAAACTTCAACACTCCCCCATCTGTGTGTGTCTATGTATACATGCGCTCACAATACATGCCTGTGCTTTACTTTTATCATGAAAATTGAAGGACGCAATCCATGTAAAGCATGTAGATCAAAGCCCTTGCTTTCTGGATCTATTCCCTTTCCTGGACTGTGCCCTGGGAGGCTTCTGTGTGTTGCCTTGTATGCTCTATTGTCTTCTAGCTCCTGGCTCCTGAGTGGACCTGCTCCATCACAAGCACGGTCAAACAGAAGCACAGGAGGTGGGTAGTCACACTGTGATTCTTCTGGCTCTTGATGTACTGAGTTCTGGTTGGCAGTGACTAGGAACCTCTTCCTGCAGATTTGGATGTGGTTGACAAGCCTACCCTCCAAGATGAATGCTTCTGCCCGGTTCCCACACCCCTGCTTTCTCACCTGGCCACATAAGGACTAGAGGAGTGCCATGGTTGTAGCTGACTTTGTGGTGTTTACCTTAAAACTCCGTTCCTGTAGCTCTTGTTCAAATTCAAGCTGTTGCAATCTTTTTCCCTCCAAGAAGCCAAAGGGAAAATATTTTAATAAAAATACACAGAGAAGCCATATGACTCATCTTCATCTTAGTTACCAATCTATTGCTGTGAGGAGACTCGACTTTATGACCAAGGGATACTTATAAATGAAAGCATGTAATTGGAGCCTTGCTTGTGGTTTCAGAGGGTGAGTCCATGACCATCATGGCCGGAAGCTTGAGAGCAGACAGACAGGTGCAAAACTGGAACAGTTGGGAGCTTACAGTGCTTATAAGTTGTAGGCAGAAGTATAGCAGGAAGTCTGATCCTGGAACAGTCTTTTGAAACCTCAAAGCCCACCCCAGTGACACATCTCCTCCAACAAAGCCACACCTCCTGATCCTTCTCCAAACATTCCAACAACTTTGGACCAACTTTTCAAATATATGAGCCTATGGGGCCATTTGTATTCAAACCACCACAGTCCTGAGCATTTGGTCAGGCTTCCCCACTAGGCTATGCCTCGATGTCTTCTTGAACAAAATGCACTGTGCCTACCTGCTTGCTTCTATTAGTGTATCTGGCCATTGCGTATACATTTAGACTTGCTTTATGGAATGCACCCCCATAGTTTTCAAGAAACATGTCATTCCAACTTTACAAATGAGATCATTGATCTTAAAGGAAAATCTGTTCAGGGTCCCCCAGCTAGTTGACAGGGTGTGTTTTGAAGTGTTTTAGGACACCAATCTTGGACTCTCAAAATGAATAACCTTTTAGGATTGCTGGGGGGTCATTTTAGAAACCCACATTGTGTCTTCTCAGCCCCCTGTCACAGACTCCAGAAGGACCTAGAAAATAAGAGCTACAATGAACTTTTCTGTTCTCTGCCTAAATTTCTATTTTTTTTTTTTGCCTCTGTCCCCCAAACATTCTCCACCTTTAGATTTGTCCTCAGGAAGTCTTCCCTACTCTGTACAAACATCGTTCAGAGCTGTTATGATCGTAAAATTCTCTACTTATGTGTTAAATCATGTGATAGCACCCAACACCTTATGCTAGACTACAATTCCAATGAGGTCAATACTGTGCCTTTCAGGCTAGCATACTGTTCCTAATACACTGTTGACACTCAGTAAATATCAGTTGTCCAGAGTTCTGTGAGGTTATATGAGCATTCTATATCTTTAGGTGCAAGGAATGAATTCTTTCTGATGCTTACCATGATGTGAAATTCAGAATAGTAAATAACTCTGAAAGTACAGATTTTCTGCCTTACCATTCGTCAACAAGTGACTCAGAATATCTGAGCAGATACTGCCCACTGAGCTAGACAGTATGCCACTTGGAAGAGGGGTGTATGCTTGCTGTGTGTGCAGCTGTATTCCCAGAACTTAGTTCATAGATTGGCACACTGGTGGTAGATGCTGAATCAATGTCTTCCTTCATGGATGAGTTCACAGGCCAATATAAGTCAAAGAAAGACACTCTCTTTTCTTCTTTCCTCAATACATATCTGCCTCCCCTCCAAAACGCCCTTGGGAGTCGCTGAAGCAAGGCTTCATATAATGTGGCCTTCTGGCTAATGACATTACAGAAAAATTATCAACAACGAAGCACACCATGTGGCTATATTTAAAAAGAGATGGCTTCGGGGAAAACATTTCGGTTCATGGAGTGAAGAGTCCAAACTACAAAATGTCAGGCCCAGTTGACCAGAACAATCAGTGGCTTCATACAGAGAAAAGCATCAACTGGGCAGAAGTGCAACCCTTACCTTTTAAACAGTATGTGTATGTGTGTATTTGTACTTGTACATGTACTTATGTTTTCATGTAGAAGTCAGAGAACAACTTTCTGGAAGCTTTCTCTTTCCACTGTGGATTCTTAGCATAAAACTCAGGTCATCTGGTTGGCATAGAAGCACATTACCTACTGAGCTACCTTTCCAGGCCTCTCTTTTCTGAAAATAGGAACACAGTGACACCATAAGCTGTGTCCTATGAAACATGCTTTCTTCTGTACTTGCAGGTGTGTGTGTGTGTGTGTGCACGTGCATGTTTGTGTGTGTGTGTGTGTGTGTGTGTGTGTGTGTATGCTCACAAATGAGCAGACAGATGCAACCATAACATACTTAGATGGTTTATACATCAAAGAACCTCTTTTGTAAAAGCATGGTATATCTGATGGCTCATTTCAGCCAGACATCCCAAATCAGATGTTTTATAATGCACAATCCTTAAAAGCTAATGCTGTACTTCATTCTGATAAGTTCAGAAAATGAATTATAATTATATTTTTAGAATTTTTGATTTGAGAGTTTGACTCTTTTTAGTCCAGAAGCACCAGTTATCCTTGTTTCTAGGGTGGGACATTCTATGGCATTTAAGTCACCACAGCCAATAGTACTGATGGCTTTATAAGGCTCGGTGCTGTGAGCTTGGATTAAATAGTATCGTCTCCAAATTTATGTTTCTTCAGAAACTCAGAATATGACCTTATTTGGAATAAAGAGCTTTGCAGTGTGTTTAATTAACAATCCCTGAGGAAATGTCACTGTGGATTAAGGTAGACACTTGGGTCACTGATCAGCATTCTTATGGAAAGAGAGATGACACACAGGGACACAGAGAAGAGGGGAAACTGAGGCAGAGACTGGAGAGATGAGTCTATAAACCAAGGAAGCCTCAAAGATTGCCAAGAGCTAGACCGTCAAGGAAAGAATCTTATTCAGAGTCTCTGGAGGAAGAATGATTGACCATTCACCATGACATCACACTTATATTCTCTAGAATGGAGTAAATTTCTATTGTTTTAAGTCAAGAGGTTTGTGGTGATTTATATGGCAGCTGATTAACCTAGGGCTCAGGCATATAATTTGCTAACTCTTTACTCTTAACTAACCCAGGATTCTTATCTTGTTTAGCCATGTGCTTGGTACCTTTTCTCAGAGCATCATCTCAACTTCTTTCCTTTGAATGGGCTGGAGTCTCCTCGTGGTGTCTCTCTGGCTTCTCTGTGGCATCTTTGCCTTGCTCTTCCTGTTCCCAGAGTTTTCCTAGTATGGTAGCCCTGCCTACACTTCCTATCTGCTTTCAGCCAATCAGCATTTTTATTAAACCAGTAGGCAGGACAATTATTTACAATGTACCAGAACATAGTCCCACTACTGTTCTGTTTCTTTTCTAGAAGCATACTCTAGACTGGAATCACCCTGGAAGTAAACATGTTGGTGTTCACCCTTATGCCCACTTGTAGAACTTTATCTGCCTCCTAATGGATACATTCATTGTTACTATAGAACTTAACCCCAGAGCAGTTTTTAGCCATCCACATGCTTACATTACATCTGAGCGACATTTTGACATTATGGCTGTCCACTTGTTCTTCTGGGTATACATTGTTATAGAAAGATGCTCTAGAAATTAAAGCTTGACTGGGCTGCTTGATAGATATTTCAACATCACACCATGATCAGTTGAAAACCAGATTATTTTCAATTTCCTATAATGTATACTTATATATATATATACTATATAAGTATAAAAAGTACATTTTGCAATGTTACCTCCAGAATAATTTCATTGGAATCATGGAATTACCTCCTATCTCCTTTGTATGGTCCAATACTCTGCTAAAAGTAGCATTGAAGGCCCTAATATAGTCAAGAAGTATTAATCTATTGACCCTGAAAATCAATACTTACTATTTTAGGGTTGTTCCCTTGTCATTCCCTCAAGAAGCGTCCTGTAGAAACTCCAACTATAGCAGGATATTTCCTGAAATGATCTTAGTATCTTTCAGAAGATAAAGATTCTTTTAAAAAATATTTAAGGCAAATCCAATATATTTTCCCTAAACACCTCAAGAACTAATTATTAAATTTAAATTCTGAGGATAAACACAAATGCACAAATTTTTACTTTAAATCTTTTAAAGTAATCATCTAGACAAGACTAAAGTCTTGTTTGAATGTAATGGATTTTGCTATTAGTAAGCTCTGTGAATTTTAACTAATATTTTTATGCATATTTTGGTCCTTTAAATATTCTCTGACTTTGCCAAAGGTTCTTTATTCTTCCAATGTTTATTAAATATTTTTATTAATCACTTGAGAATGTCAGTATATTTTGATCCCTCCCCATATCTTAGTTGAAGTTTCTCTTGCTCTGAAAAGACATCATGACCACAACAATTCTCAGAAATAAAAACATTTAATTGGAGCTAGCTTACAGTTTCAGAGGTTTAGTATATTATCTTTATGGTGGGGCATGGTTCTAGAGAAGGAGCTGAAAGTTCTACATTAATCCAAAGGCATCAGGAAGCAAATATATCACTAGGCATAGCTTGAGCATAGGAGACTTCAAAGCCCACCTTCACAGTGACACACTTCTTCCAGTAAGATCATAGATATGCCAACAAAGCCATACCTCCTAATGGTGCCATTTTCTTTGTGGGCCATCTTCTTTCAAACAACCACACCCAATTTCTACTCATCCAACTTGATATCTTCCTTCTCCCCCCCTCCCCCATAGAATCCAGCCTGGGGTCATTCACTGGAACGTGGTTGACCTGCCAGTAGTCACATAATTAAAACCAACTCTCTGTTGGCCAAAGAGATCCCGTGGAACTCCATAAACATCACAGATTATGGGTTACTCTCCAAAACCCTATGATAAGGCCCTATTGCTGAAGACAACACTTTCCCATGTCACCAAACATGTAAAAGTGTAGCTGGTACCTAACGAGATGTTTCACCTCTGCTGACTAGGTTCATGTTGCTGGAAAGTAGGTATTCCACACACTTCTGGAGGAGGAAAGTAATCATCAGTATTGACCAGCTCCAAACCCTGTGACTTATAACAGTGGTTTGTCTGCAAGATACACTGGTGCAATAGTGGTCCAAATATTATGGGAGTAATCAACAATGTTTTACAATTGGATTTAAGGCCCACATTACCAGATTGACACTATACTTGACACTGTTAAAGTGGCCAAGAACCTGAGGCTGGAGAGCTCATGGGCCTAGGGGAACTATCCTATTATTCTGTGATGGAGCATAGCAATGAGATGACCTCTAACGGCCTACTTCTATACCCATCCATGAGTGCCTTGCTCAACCCACATCAGAGAGGTTTCTTCTTGCAGTAAATGTGAATTAACACAGAGACCCTCAAGTGGGCAATGTAAGGAGAGTGGGAGATTTAGGATACTTAGTCCTAAATGAAATGTCTTCATTAAACCCCTCCTCCAAAGACTCCGGGATCTATGCAGAAGAGGGTCAGAAATACTCTAAGAGTCAGAAGTGATAGGTAACTCTAAGAAAGCAGTGTCTTCCAGACACAACAGGACTGATGTGAGTTCATAGATGAACCCACAGAGACTGTAGCAGCACCCACAAAACCCACACAGGTTCAAGCCAGGTGGGTCCAAGCACTGAAAGAAGGAGACAGACATAGGGTCCTATCTCTAGCCAAGAAGCTATTTGCAACTGACATTGCTGGTCACTGAGTGCATGACCTCCATTACAGGGCAGGCCCCAGGGCCAGGACGGTTGGCCAACACGAAATGAAATCCGTGGTTTGTTTTTTGAGGACTTTTTGTTTCATTTGGTTACTTTTTTGTGTTATTTCCCTTTGTTTGCTTCAACTTTTACCTTTGTAGTTGTGTGAGTTACAGTTTTTCTGGCTTGAGATTGTGCAAGTCTTGTGCATGCTGTTATAACTGGTGTAAGCTTGTATGTGCACCTGTCCTGTGTAACCAGAAAATAGTTTCACTGTAAGCATTTACTGTCTCTGGCTCTTACACCCTCTTTCCAGGATTATGTCTGTGCTTTGCCAGGACAGGAATGATACAGATATAATATGTAATATTGATCACTTTCACAGTTAAGCTGTGATGTTTGGTAGGGACACTGTCACCCTGTCATTACATTTGAACTTCTTTTCTCTATGTAAAAACTTTAAGAAATGTCAATAGTCATAGGTCTACATATGATGTTTTCACAAGCTCTTTAGTGGATTTTTAACTTAAAAATGTGAGAATGACTACTACTCGTTCTGATGAGAATGGTCTCATCCATTCAATTTCTTTCAGTGTCTGCTTATAGCCTAGCTGCTGATTCTCCTGCGGACTCCAGAAAGACATTTCGGGGTGTGGATCTAGGAATGTTTTCCTTTATTCTGCTCCTGGCCCCGGTGATTATGTTCTGGTCCTGCTTAGTAAAAGGAAAGAGCTGGTAGTATAATCACAGCTAAAGAACCAGGGGTTCTTTGATCAGTTCAAGAAACCTCCTTTTTCTCTATACCAGAGAAGAACATTTAGAAAGAAATCACTGGGTCCTCATTTTCAGGGTTATATGATGTCTCAAACAACTTGAATCTCAACTGTAAAAAGTGAGACATTAATATCCAGTACTCAAGATGATTCAGATTGAATATGATTGTATCTGAAGTGGTCGAGCACTGTCTGACATATGCTAATCACTCCCCACTGCGAAGTACACCTGCTGTTTCCTACATCTCCACAGTTTAACCCTATAAGTCTATGTCCCCTGTTCATCCAGAAAACATGGAGACATAGCCTAGAAATTCTCCATCTCTGCCTCTTAAAAACCTACTCAGATGAGCAGGTGTATGGCAGAGTGGGGATAAGAGCAATTCTGGAGTTAGAAGAACTGTCTTGGTAACTGGAATAATTTGAACTCTTAAGTTAGGGCTCCCCTGGTTATAAAGTATTGATAAAGCAGTGTCTATTTTATAGGATGATTATCAGCATAAAATGAAAACACGCCTATGAAAATGCTGGACACATGGATATGATGATTCAAATGGTCTATGTTAGGAGCTCCACTCAGATGCATCATCCTCTCTGTAGATCTTCCCAATGATTACAAATGCAGTTGCTATCTAGGATGCCAAGAACATTGTCTCTGTGCATTTTAACGTCAACACAAAAGTGTCTTTGCTACTATGTGTTAAAACCAGCCCTCTGTATAAAACTTCCCAAAACTGCTTGCTTCAGGTATACGTTCCTCATGTAGAAAAAACTCAAGTGCACTGTTGAGCTGGATGGAATTGAGTATTTAAAGCAGAAAACTCATTTTGAAAATTATAATAACTGGAAAGAAAGGTGCAATGTCTCCAAACAACCTCAAGCATCAAGAAGCAAATGAACTTTGATAGTCGCCCTGGAAGAGGTCACCCAGGAACTAATGAAGAGTTAGAAGAGAATGAGTCATACATGTAAAGCTTCCACTGCTAATGAAAATGACTGGGAAAGTGTGGGTGTTGGCATAAAATGACTGAGCCAACTTCCAGAGTCAGTAATGTTAAACAGCGGCTAAAAGAACATTGATATAGATGAATTGGCCAGTTTTTCCTGCGTTTGCCAGCACAAAGGAGTCAAGATCACTCAAGTGCTGACAGTTGTCCTTTCAAACCCAATCTCATTCTCACATAGCTGAAGGTAAAGCAGTTTGCATGGTGTGCATAGGAAATAGGTCTTCATCAGTGGATCATTCATGATTGTCTTGGACTCACACAATCTGGATTTACATGTACAGGCAAGAAGCCCATTGTCAGGCTGGGAGAAGGATGGGAATGGCCTCTCAGGACTAGAAGGTAGAAATAAAACTTTTGGGTATTTCCACTCACACCAGGAGACATGGGTACCATGTCTGTGAACAGGATAAAGACTAGGTGAAAGGAAGAGAGAAAGACAGGGTTTGATCCAGCACACATACAGCACAAATCCTGAGAAAACAGCATTTTGCTGCCATAATTCCAACCTTTCCTCAGTATTAAAGAACTAACTATAATTTGCAGTCAAAGAAACATGTTAAAAGACCAAATTTAGGGACTGGGGAGATGGCTCAGTGCTTAAAAAAGTGGCTCACTGGCTACTCTTCCAGAGGATCTGGGTTTAATTCCCAGAACCTACATGGAAGCTCATATCCATCAGTTCCAAGGGATCCTACAATGGGAACCAGGCACAGACTGTTAAGCACAGACATACATGCAGACAAAGAATTCATACACGTAAATTATTTGTTTTGCAAACATTAAGAAGAGTATCCTTTTTTACCCTGAAAGGGCAAGGGAGATTGGTAGTATTAAAGACAGTTCTAATTCTTACTTTCTTAGAAGTCCATAGATTTCTGTCTATGCTTAGAGTTGCCTGATGTTGATATATAAGGTTAGGCAAGTTGCTTGGCAAGTAACTTGACAGGTTAAACTTGGGAAAGCTCTACACTGAAAAACTGGGGTGGCTGATGTGTCCCTAGGTTAGTAGCTGCATTGTTAGGAGTAAGGTGTGTGTGTGTGTGTGTGTGTGTGTGTGTGTGTGTGTGTGTGTGTGTGTGTGTGTGTGTGTGTGTGTTATGTGCATTGTTTTAAAAGAGTGCAATAGCCCACGTCCATTGGAATCTCAGCTTGCGGTCTCTCCTTAACATCATTCATAGGTGGTGGGTACTTACTCTAAAGCACTTTTTCATAATATTTCTGACTGTGAATTCTTGCTAAGAAGTGGTAAGACACAAAGACTCTGCCATCTTATCCCAGAGACATCAGCTTTGTACTCAACATTCTAGAAAATGTCTAAGAATAAAAGATGAAAAAAGTTTGAGCTCTTGAATTTTAATATACGCAGTAATAAAATTTTAATCAAATGAATTAAAATCATCACTCTTAGGTTCATTTCTTTGAATTTATAAATATTTTTTCTTAATGAATTTTGTTTTTTGACTTGCATTATGATTTCAAAGTAGTTTTCTTAGGAGAGATACTTTTACCAAAGACTAGATATATACAAAATAATCACATTTTAACAAGGACTGATATTCACTCGTAAAGCCTCATGGTCTGACTTGGCCACCCTGATATGGCCATTGCTTCAGAAGTCAAAAGAACAAATTTCAGTACTGGCCACCTAGCAGATTAAAAATTCCTTCCTAAAATGTGCTTAGTGGTCTGGATCCTTTAAAGTACTATTCCAATGTGTCATGTGTGAGACAGGTCAGAGAGTAGAGTGGGGACAGGGTACAGGCCATGTTAACAGGAGACAATGATAAGACGATGCCACAGCCATACAGTGGTTCAAATCTCCATTTGGAATGAAAAGGTTTAACTCCTATCTTTTGTTATTGATGTTTATGGCTGAAAAAATCTTCATGCTTACTGTGCAGAATAATGGTTCATTACGACTTCTTTATATGAGTATGGATATCATGTACTTTGATGATGCTCACTATATAACTTATCCTGAAGTTGGGAATCTGGAATCATCCTGCCTTAACCATCTTGAGTACTAGGACACATATATGGACCATCACACCTAAATGCTTAAAAACTATTCAGACTGTATTATTCAGTCATGTATTTTCATAGTCCATATCAGCATCTGGTTCATTGTTCTTCCACGCCCTGCTCTTTATTTATTTCATTATTTTGACAAGAAGATGTCAGGGAAGAGGTAGAGCTACCTTTCTATTTCAGTAGCTGACATTCTGTAAGGTTCGGTTCCTCAGGCCAAGGAGATGGGTTCTCCTCCCTACTGTAAATACTGCTGCCTGCAGTGGCTCTCACTCAGGGTGATGTGGGTGGGATAAGAGCTTCTATTCAGTTTAGCACAGCTGCCTGAGACAGGCATCAGAGGGCCCAAAGATCCGGTGAGTAAGCAAGGTCAAACAGATTTTGATTGTGTGTGTGTGTGTGTGTGTGTGTGTGTGAGAGAGAGAGAGAGAGAGAGAGAGAGAGAGAGAGAGAGAGAGAGAGAGAGAGAGAGAGAGAGAGAGAGAGAGAGAGAGAGAGAGAGAGAAGTAAGGATACACCTGTATTGAGACAGAAGCAGAAAAGGAACATTCTGGCACAGAACATGAAGAGAACAGGTGGGAAAATACACAGGGCAAACAGGCTTCTTCAGTTCACTTCAAATAATTCCAATTGGCTGACCAGAAGAAAAAATTGTATGTACCATACTAGTCTGAATGTGTCAGTTATTTTATTTTGAAAACTTTTGCACATGGTAGGCAGCAAAAATATTTGTGGAATGAATGAAATTATCACCAACACCCCTGAGCCATATGAGAACTAAGCTCAAAATCCTTCTCTTCAGAATGCAGTTCTGGGGCTGAGGGGCCCCGTAGAACTGACTCACTTGTATTGCTAACAGTGGCCATCTGTCCAGGTTAACTGCCTTGAAGGTCATCTCTGTAATTCTGTACACTCTATTTCTCACTAGGCATGGGATCTTGTGATTTCTTCTCTGCTTCTCATTGCTACTGCATTGGTAATGTACTTGCCTCTATTGCTAATTGTATGAAAGACATCTATGGAAGAACAGCACCTAGTGGCATGTTCTTTCACTTGTCTCTGCACATGAGCAAAATTTTTATTTTACAGGGTATAATCTCGAGCCTTTGAGGCATTAGGGTAGCAGGCTGTGGAGCAGATTTCTAACTCACCCGTGTAGTGAGGGCACTTGAGCCCAGTGTGGGGCAGCATGTGCTCTGCAGTGAGAGGACACTTGGTCAAGGCTGCTGACAATTGAGAAAAGGACATCTAAAGGCTTCTAATTAATAAGCACCAAGGCCCTCGTGCCACAGAGCTTGTAATTGGTGTGGAAACTGTTACCATCAGAGCCTGCTCCTTACCAAGTACAATCAGTGATCTGGCATGGGTGGAGTGGGACCACTGCCTCTTGCTATAGGGATGATGTAAGACAAGAAAATTCGAATGGCTGCCAGTGACCTTGAGAAGAATGCTCCTTCCCACTTGCCCACATAATACCTTTGGAACTGTACATAACTACCCTGCTTGCTGCAGCTCTGTGGAGGGGAGGGCTCCCCAGTGCCCTTTCCTGGGGAGGTGTGCTGGCCTCCAGCAGTACCTGTATTCACTGTCTCATTCTTTACAGCAAGCCTGGTAGAAACTGCTCTCTACCAGTTGGTCAACCAGAACCATTCCACCGGCACTTCCCACAAAGACTGACTTGGGCTGGTACCAACAGGCTCCTAGCTATCCTGGGCCAAGCCTTCTTACTCTCCAAGCAAGCAGTGTGGCTTTCTGAGTACTTCATGTGCGCTGGCCTTTCCAGAGGACAAAGCCATAAATGGGAGCTGAGGGGAAGCTAAGAGGCATGGCTACTTGCTCCCCAGTGCCAGCTTTTCTGTTGGTATTCTAAACCTACAATCTTCTTAGTTTTTACTGCATTCCTGTAGGGACAATCAAAAATTCTTTTTTCCCAGCTGTGAAAGCCCGGCCTCACAGAGGCAACACCGTACTCCAAGGTACACTCCCAACTCTACTTTTGACATCATGACATCATGTTGTTATCTACAATGTTTGCACTTAAGGACTGTGCCATGGATTTACAAACAGCATCACACACACACACACACACACACACACACACACACACACACACACACACACACACACACAATCATGTTTTAAGTAAATGTATGATTTTTGTGTTGGGCCATATGCACAGCTACCCTAGGCTATGTAGGGGCCTGTGGGCTGCAGCTTGGATGCACCTGCCTTAAAGAATGTCCATAATGAGTTTCAAACCTAGTCTAGCTGCGAAGCTGATGTTTCTTTCATGCCACAGTACCTTAGCACCTGTCTCTCCTGCTCCTCTCTGCAGGAGCTCAAACAAAAGACACCAGCTCTAACTCAGGAGATTCCACTGTCCAGGAGCGGCCTGTATCCTTGCTCTGTCCATTCCACCAAGCCACAGCAGGCTTCTAAGTCTCCTCTCACTCTCCTACTTTCCAGAGCAACTTCAATGCATGGACTCAACAGAACCCTGGGTTTGGTGCAGCTGCCTTTGACCAAGGTTAAATTCACTGAAAGCCACAGCTTGTATTCTGCTCTCTGAATTCCTAATATGTCCATTACAAATTGTTCACAAGCCACTGCCACCTTCCTGTGCCACAGAAAGGTCTAGGCCAACATCAGAATGCTCAGGCATTGGTGTGGTCAGGAAGACTGGGCTCCAGAGTCATGGTAAGATGATCCCAAACTCTATTCCTCATGTCTACATGATCTCAGTCAAGTCAGGCCCCATGAACCTCAGTTTTGGCGTACAGCTTAAGGAACTCAGCTTATGCTGTGGCTTTTCTGTCTGGTTTCTGTCCGTGGGATGGAGACAATCTGAGTCTCTGGCTGTGTCTTACACTCTCAGCAGGGCTCTACAGAAGAAACTCAATTCCTTTTAAGCATGGGGTTTCCAGGGAACTTCTAGGTGTCTACATAGCCAGTGACTCACAGTCCTTCTGTTATTACGTGACACAATCCCCAGAGTTTTGCTCTTCACAAGCATGCATTCATTTATGCTCTGGTCTTCCTCATTAGCATCACACCAGATCTTTACTCAGATGTTCTGAATGATGACCTTTCTTGTTTTTCATATGATGAACTTGGGAACTTAGTTGCCTAAAAATTAATCAGATCACCTCTAAGCCAGGTTTTCTGGCTGTTTCACAGGCCTATTCAAATAACCTTTGACTGATCTAGTAAATAAACCAGCAAAAAATTTTAACCTAATTCTTTAAAATTGGCTTGTGGATTCGTTAACATTTGATGAAGACACGTGCAGCTCCAGGTATTTTACACAGATTCTCTCTGATAAGCACTATGATAAAAGAGGGTGACAGAGTAAATAGACAATGATTGTGAGCTAATGAATACTTCAGTAATGGCATTAGCAAAGATTTATTAAAAAAAAAAAAGTACCTTTTGCCTGAGTGCTACATTGGTGGGAGTGTGGAGGGTAATAACAGAGTATGTGTTAGTTGATATCAAGAAGTTATACAGCACTTTTATACACATTATCTTCCCAAGCCTTCATGACCATCTTCTGATATTGATATTAGTACTTTCAAAACAAATTACTAATGAAATGAATGACACCATCCAAATTTCTACTCCTAACCGATTTATAGATGAAGAACTTGGACTTGTACGGCCTGCCTCCTTCCCGATGGCAAGTTCTATCCTTCACCACAGCCTACACCTCATCTTTAGAAATTTGTTTTTAAAAGATAGAAATCACTACCTTGTAATGTGGGAATGTCTTTCTATATGCTATATGCTTTCTATATGTGGGACTGTTTTGGCCATGGCTGGCACTGTAGAAAAAGTAGGTGGGAAAATCAGAGCATAGGTAGAAGAAGGAAGGCAGAGTGAGAGAGATTGCCCCAGATGCTCAAGGAAGCAACATATAAAGAACACAGATGAGCCACAGGCCACGTGGCAGACAGATTAATGAGAATGGGTTGAGTTAAGATGAAGAAACTAGCTAGCAATGTGCCTGAGCCATAGGCCAAACAGCATGAAATTAATATAAGTATCTGAGTCATTTTGGGGGCCTACGCAGCAACGGGCAGCTGGGCACTCTGAGACGGCAAGTCTGTGGGTCTGGACCTCTGGCCAGATGGGGCCAGAACCTCTTGTTACAATCTTGCTACCCACAGAGTGAGTGACACCATCTTGCTCTACTTTATCATATTTGGCCCAGTGATCTTGCCACATCTTCCCTGGAGACCCCTAGTGCACATTCCAGTACAGGGATGGTGAACGGAGTAAGCCTTTCCTTCCGAAAGTCTTTTCAGACACCCATCCATGTTAAACAGCCTTAGTTTCATCCTTGCTATAAAGAAAATTTTAAGGGAATTAAGAAAAAATTGGTATAATTTAAAATCAGATATAAAATATCCTTTTATACATCTAGTAGTAAGATGCAGACATGTGTCAAACAAATGCTAACCGCCACCTAAGCATTTGACAGAAAAAAAACAGATGACTCTTACAATTCACATCCCCGAAGCAAAAACAAACAGACAGAAAGAATAAACAAGAAAAAAAAACCCAAAAAACAACAACAACAAAAACAAAAAAACCATGAATCTAGCATGGTTACATATATATACAGACATGGATAGCTACAGCAATCAAAAAGCTAGCATTTATCAACAATCTGGTATTCCTCAGAAGCGCGCCTGTCTCATCGCTGAGCGTGGCTCTGGGGCTGGATTAGGTAAATCTAATATGGGAAAACATGTAGAGGGATTGATGAAAGATGAGAGTGAAGCACTGGGAAGGAAAGGAGATGTAGAGACTCAAGAGAGGTTAAAGATTTCAGGGGTTCGGTGGCTCCCTCCTTGCAATCTGGAGTTTTGGCAAGACCCTAGAGGAAGATAATGAGTGTGTTAATGCATGAACTCACAGCTGTCCATAATAACAAACCAGTTTTAAAACCATCCATCCAAACTGATATAATGTTCTTCTGTGGCAGACGGATGGGTTGCCGGAGAGTAATACATATAGTCTATCACATCTTTGATAAAATACATGACTCTGATCCACAGCAAATTGCCTAACAAGCTAGGCCATTGTACTGTGAGATGGATACTCCATGATTCATGCCCAAGGTGTAGTCTTGGTCTCTTAACATATGGGTGATGGCTGGTAGTGTTTGATGGCTATGGCAGAGTGTATTTCTCACTTCAGTTAGTACTGAGTTGTATGGAATGACTAACCCCCTGCAGAGTAAAATTAGAATTCTGAATAATCCTGACAGATGCAGAAGTAATTAGTCACAAAAGGATGAAGTCACAGACAAGCAAGGCCCTAGTAGCTTATTTATAGAGAACACCTTCATAAATACATGAAAGTACCTAAAAAAAAATACTAAGAAAGGACTTATGCCCTTCGGGAAGCCATTGCCACTAAGATCCATTCAAAGATCACAGGCTTGGGAATCAGACTTAGATTGCACCAGTTTTCACCTTCCTAGACGTATTTTTGGATAGGTCTTCTTCACCTCCCTCCCTCTTTCCCACCTAAGATGATAAGCTCTCATCTGTTAGTTAGAGACTCCAGCACTCTTGGTTACCAACCTAATATCCATTTCCTAATGCCTAGAGGACACCAGTATTTTGGAGATGGTTGGATGCACTCTTGCTCAGCGTGCAGCCAAGTGTAAATCGTAATCAACATGGTGTTTTCTCTCCACAGACTTTGGATATATGAAATAATCAGCTGTCCTTGTTTAAATTTGGACTTTTCTCACATGAAAGAGAACTGTGATGTGCCCACTACACTGTGGCCACGCAATGAAAGGTTCTAATCACATCCTTCGATGCCCTCTTGACGCCAGCATTTGATGCTGCTGGTCACTTCCTCCTCATGTCTCTTCTCCTTCACCTCCAGCATCACTGCCATGTCTACCTTTCTGATTTGTTTTCAAATCCCAAGTTGTTGTTTCTCGGTCATAGGAGACATCTTCTCCTCCAACACCATTCTTCCCAGGGGAACTGTCTTTTTCTCCCCTGTTCATGGCATCCATTCCCTTGGTTCTGTGACTCTTAGATATTTCATCCAGCTCATACTCATTCTTTCATAAGTTTCTGGCCATAACTTCAGGAACCCACTGGATATTGCAGTCCATGCTTCCTATCTGAACTGCGCCCAAACTATGCCCATTTCCTTGCTCACTTTTAATGTGCTTCTTATCTACCATTATACAAGGAAATGAACAACTACTTCCCTTTCTTCTAAAACCAGAAGCCATCAGTTACCCGATGCTCTTCCCTCGGCTTTACATCCCACATACACAGTTTATGGCCTTATCATTTTCCCACTCACTCCGCCCTCTGTATCCCTGTCCCTGCTCTGAATCACTATTTCTAACCTTCACTTTGAATCAAGCTTTACTGCAGTAGCCTCTTTCTCAGGTACCTTGTTCTTCTGTTTCTTCCAGAACATATAGGTAAATGAGATTTTTAAACCACAATTCCCATTTAGTCACTGTCCTCAATGTTTTCATGAAAGTGTAAGTGTTAAGGTCTGCAAGGCCCTTGCATGAGCAAGCTAGTCACCTTGATGCTACCTTGTACTGCCTAGAGTGACTTAAATTGAAGCTGCTGTAGACTCCACTACAGGGGGTTTTATTTCATCATTTAATTTAAGGTGTAAGCGTTTAAAAATGTTCCCTATGTTGTTGCAATGGAATTAGGGTTCAGAACAATTGCATGCAGTTTAATTATCCAAACTCAGCTAGCTGATTCTTTTTCAACAGTTGAACTAAATAGTTTGCATCTTATTAAATGGATAATATTCCTTCAAACATCTGCTTTTCATGAATATTGGAAAGCATCTTTTCACTTCTCTTATGTCATCTTTGCTAGTCTTTCGGGTATATCAACACTAGTCTTCAATGTCAGTTCCTTCCTCCAGGAGCTTCTTTGGTTGGGCTGTATACTTCATACTTGATTTCCCAAAACGCTACCATCTTCTCTTTAATGTAGTTTTGGTCTCACTTTTATAATTTGTCTATGCTTCACCCAATTATTGTAGGCTTTTTCTGGATCCTTATTTTATGCCTGTGTTCCTAATGTAAAGAATAATGTAATGTAGTAAATATAGATAAATGGAATAATTAATGGATCCTGACTGTTGAAACCTGATGTCTCTCAAAGAACATTGAACTAGACTGAATCCTTTCTTGACGGTTTTTGTAACCTCTAAGATGACCTCCAGTTTCCCTGCCTTCTCATATGCATGGCTCTTGAGTGTAGCTAGGTTTATTGGCCTGACTTTAATGAGCCGAGCATAATAAATTTGATAATGGTCTATTGAGTTCTGTTTCCCTCATTGATGACCATAAGGAAAATCAGTCACCATGTTGTAAGTTGTTCTGTGGAAAGCCCACACATGGCAAGGAACTAATGAATCCTCTTGCTCAATGCTTAATAAAGGAACTGAGATCTTTAGCTGATAGTCTGCTAAGAACTGATTCTGCCCATGACCATCAGTTTGGAAATAGACCTCATCCCCTTTAACCTTCAGCAAAGCTTGACTGTTCAGCTGGTGCCTTTGGCTCAGTCTGCCCTGAGGATGCACTCAGTCTGTCAGTGGCCTACATAAATTGTGACAGAGTAAATTATCAATGATCTGATTTACCAGCCTTAACCAGTGAGTGAGTTAATTGCTGTTCTCCAGTGTCCTCTTCTGGAAAATGGATATGACACCATATTCTCAACAAAGTGGTGATGAGAGTCCAATGATGTGATACATATTGTGGTGGTTATCTTTATCTGTGAACTTGACACTACCTAGAATAACTTGGGGAGAGAGTCTACATTGGGCTGACTTGTCGGCATATTTAACAAGGATTGTCTAGACTACCTTAATCAATGTGGAAAAACTCAACCTACACCTGGGCAGCTAAGAACAAGATAAAGGCTATGAGAGAATTGAAGAAAAAATCTTTTTCATTTTTCTTATTAATTTGTTTATTATTTGTTTGTGGATTTTTTTGTTCATTTGATTGCCTTCTTGATTGGCTTTCACAATCTTTGGAAAGTCCATCAATCCTATAATTATGACAGCAATTTTTTCACTAATATTAGCACCAGCTTCTTCAGGCTTCTAGTATGTACTGAATATCCTAACAATTCCTCTCCTGATGTTATAATCAGCTTCTTCAGGACTCGGATGCAGACTGAAAACCAGCAGCTCTCCAGAAATCCTAGAATCCTTGAACATTCCATTGGTACTGCTAAGGCACCCAACATCACAGACTGAGAAACTTCCATGTTCTGTGCCTCTCTAAGGTGAGACAACCTATTTATTTTACTACTTCAGATGTATTGTGTTATTCAATCTGGTACTTTTCTAAAATTATATATTCGTTTTATCAGCTCTGATCCTCTGGAGAACCCCAAGTAGTTTACAAATGAAAACTGTGTGATACAAGATGCTACATAAAAGTAACTACATCCAGGAACATTATAATTTAGAGGCATGCCCTTTCATTCTTAATTACTTAATATTAAATATCATGAGATCCTAGAATTAACAAGCTGGAGCTGTGTGGCTAAATTCATTACAGCTGGTAGGATGAGGCTTCAATGCCCAGCTGTGCACTTAATTAATTTAACATTGAATGCCCATCCATACTTTCCTTTGTCAGCTGATAATTAGCAACTTAATGCAATCAATGCAAGCATTTCTCTTCTCAAAAGATTAAAAAGGGAAGAAAAGAATAGAGTCTATGTCAGAAGCCTTAGAAACTTTCTAATCCTAATCCTGGCCTAGGTAGGATGTGGGACCTTCATTGAGAATTTTGCAAACAATAGGGAACATGAAATGTATAATAAAATGTTACAATAAGGTTTCCTGGCCCCGGGGTGGTGAGAGGTCCAGACCCACAGATCTGCAGCCCCAGACCCCTTAGCCGCCCGCCGCTTCTTAGGCCTCAAAAATGACTCAGGAGCTTATATTAAGTTCATGCTGTTTGGCCTATGGTTTAGGAACATTGCTGGCTAGCTCTTTCAGCTTAACTCAACCCATTTCTGTTCATCTGTCCTGCCATGTGGACCGTGGCTCACCTGTGTTCCTCACATGTTTCTTCTTTGGTGGCTGGCTCAATCTGTCTCTGACTCCATCTTTCTTTTCCTACCTGTTCTGATTCCCCCACCTACTTCTTCTATGGTGCCTGTCATGGGCCAAAACAGCTCCTTTATTTAAAGATTGATATTCACAGCATACAGAAAGGTATTCCCACATCAATAAAATATTTTGCTTCCAATGACAACCATGATGGCAGCAGTAACATAAGCCTTTGAGTCCCAGGCATCTTGTTAGGAGGTTTTAACACATAGTCTCATGATATTGTTACAAAAACATTAAAAGGGGAGATATAAGTATTTCTAGCAAAGATGAAGCTTAAGACTCAGGAATAGGGACCCATTTTTAATAATAATATACGCAAAAGTACCACAGTTAGGACCTAACAGGGTGTCCTCAGGTCTAAATCATCCTCCTGCCGCCACTCAAACTACCTTTGTTCAGTCACTGACAGCATCGAGTTTATACAATATTTTATTGTTTTATTAAAAACATCTTCGTACATTGTCTTGTTCATTTTTGCAGCAAATATTTGAAGTTGGTGTTATTTCACATGCATACATAAAAATAATGACTATAGAAGTTTAGATAACTTGTCCATGGTTAACCAGCTAATTTGTAGTGTGCCTAGGATTTAGTCTGTGTAATAGCACATGCAGCTATAAAGATTTGAGGTGAGACCCACCAAAGTCTACAGGACAGAATGTTCCTATAGAGAGCAGGGTACAAAAGGATCGTTGTGAGGAAAAAAACTAATGGTCCTCAGGAGGTTGTGTCTTGAAGGACCAAGTTCACGTGGGGAGGTACTCAGAGGCTACCTGTGGGCAAGGAGAGTGAAGTTGCTCCTGTTGAGAAAGGTGATTTTTACAAAGGGAATAAAGACCTGTTTTGTATTCCCAGATCTTCCCAGATTCATCCAGAATATTAGACAATTTCTCAGACCTCTCAGAAATGCTTCCTCATGCATAATGCAGGGTAGTAATATGTATGCAATTTCAAAGTGGTGGAACTGAAGTTGTGATGTAGAAGTAGTTTTAAAATTGTTTATGACTTTAAAAAATATCAAACCTCATGATATTAATTTTAGATAAGATGAACTTGAAGCTCCGAGTATTAAAGTATAGATCCACAATCACACAAAGAAGCCTGGCAAGATCCCTGGCATCAGTACCAAGACCTTCAACAACAAGCCAACACTTTAGGATCTACAGCCTTAATATGCAGAAAAAAATTAATTGCTGGGCTTCTCTGACTGTGAAGGCATACTTCTTTCTGCCTTCACGAAGAACCATGCCAAGCAAAGACATGCCCATTCCTTGATCTGATCAAAGTACATGGTTCTGTGTGGTTTGTTAATTTCAAAGTTCACATTTTGGAAACTTAGTCTCCAATTCAACAGGATAAAGAGGTGGGACCTTAAAGGTGATTATTGGGTCATGAGGGTTCTGTCCCCACCAATGGTATATCATTACCTCAGAGGGTTAGTTACCACCTCTACAGAATGGATTCTTGGTGAAAGGAAAATATATTCCCTTTTCCCTCTCTCCTCCTCCCTCCCTCCCTTCTTTGTTGCTTCCCTCCCTCCCTCCTTTCTTTCCTCTCGTTCTTTCTTTCTGTTTGTGTATGATACTATCTGCCATTTACAAAACAGCAAGTATGCCCTAACCAGATGTGCCTTCTGAAGTCTCAGACTTCCCGGTCCCCAGAATCATGAGCAACAGATGTCTGTCTATTGTGTATTTGTATTAGCCAGCCATTGTTCTTACCATAGAACAAAACCAAGACCTGGAAAGAAGGGTTAAGATCCATCATTTAACACACCAGGGACTAACCATGGATTCCTTCTCAGAAGAATCTTCAAGTAGATTTAGAGGTGGCAAGAAAAACTTAAAACTCATATTTTGGGGGCAGAAAGTAGCCATTATGTTAACAGAGAGAAAGGCCTTGCCCTAGATAAAATTTAAAAACTAGGTTTCACTGCCTTTCATGCTTTCAAAGTAACTTGAACTGTGTGATTCCTGGTCTTGTAGTTGTCTCTCCCCTAAAGTCTCCGATAGCCATCCCTCTACCCTAAAATCCCCCTGTGCCTATGTGGAAGGATGTCGGAAGGAAATTTATATTGACTGGATCTTCTGTTTGCGGGGTACTGGACAGGTTTTCTTTCTCTAAAACTTGAGAACTTAAAAAAATTGTGCTTTACTTTTTCAAGGTCACAGGAACTCCATGTAGCTGTGAGACCAGCTTTCAGATCACATCTGCATAATTAGAGCTAATTCATAGTACTGAGATTCTGAGGACAACTCAGTTTTCCATCTGTCTCATAAACAACATCTGTCTCAATCTTAGCAGACGTTTTCAATGCCAATATCAGGATTGGTAATGCTGCACACATTGACCCCTATGGGCCAGGATTGTATCTGGGCTCTGCTGTGTCCTAACTGCTACTCCCCGGAAGACAGTTTATCTAAACATTGTTTATTGGTAAATGGTAAATATGATAGCTATTTAGCTGTTTTGTTAAATCTATGAAATGAGATTTTAAAACATATTCAGGTTATCAAAATCTTAAAATGGTGGTTTAAAGGAACTCTAAGATTAGTCTCATATTCTAAGCAGATTGGAAAATATACAGGAGACAGAAAAAGTTCTCAGATGATGTCACTATTTTACATGGGTACTTTCCATGTTTCTCCAAGAGATGAGTGCATGGCAGCCTTTTGCTAAACACGGTATTCATGAGGATAACTCTACCTAACACATCTTCATACCCAACTTACAAGTTAGGCACAGTCTAAAGCACAAACTCATAATCTCCCTCTTCTGATGCTGAGTGATGCTGGACCTCCAAGCCTTGAAATATGCCTAAAAATGTGAGCATCCTGGAGTAAGGACGGCCTTAAGGGAAGCAAGCCACCCTCAGAAGCACCGAGGACTCCGCCTTTCCCTTCTTCAACTTACAAAGGCTCGAAGAGGCAGTTAGCATGGCCTCCGAGTCCTCCTTAAAGTTTGGGACTCCTCAGCTGTGGAATCCAAATAACTCTTCTGGATGCTCTCCCAGAGCAAAGCTCTGGCTTCGGGTTCTTTGGACAGCAGCCATCATGAAGACATTTGCTACTGCCAGCATGTAGAGGAGTACATGGAAAATACGACCCAGGCAGGAACACACGCAGGCGTTTCTAGGCGACCTTGGCCAGAGAATCTCTGTCACCAGCTTCACGGCAAAGGGAAACCATCCCCTCTTCTCCCCACTTGGCTAGTTTTCAGCATTGCAAAATTTGAAAGGGCTCTACAGAATTGAAGGGGACCAGAAAAACACAGTCCATAAATTTAACAACAGGCCTTTCATCTGCATTTTCTCCTCTATGGGGGTGCCTATGTTTCCATGTGCTGAGAAGAAACCGCCAGAGACCGAGGATGGATGCCTTCTTGGATTCTGGCTTTTGTCTGAGTGTTTTGGATTTAGGTGGAGATTTGGCTTATGATTCCTCTTATGCCAATTTATGGTACCCTTACATGTTTGATCCCATAGTTACCTTTTCTTAGGTCACTCTCCATTTTCTTTCCACCTGCCTTTGTTCATTGCCACTCTTTATAATTTGATGTGCACTAAAAAGGCTTAATTTGTGTCACGTGATCTGCATACACCTATGAAAAAACGAGCAGCAGTAGTTTGTATACAAATGAGCTTTTAGCTTCTGATTTGTTCTTATGGCCATGCCCAGGGTGGTGTCCGAGGTGCGCTCACTACCTTACTCCTGGAAGCTTATCTTTCCATCTGCTGACAGACAGCTACTCATCTACAAACAGCACTGTGGTGCTTTTCCCTATGTGGTATCTGTGAACTCCCAGGGAAAGATTCCACCGTGGGCTGCCTGACACTTTTCAGAAAGACTGGCCCAACTCGTGCAATGTGGGCTCCTTCAACTTCTTGTTCATAACTTGGAGCCCTGTACCTTTTAAATTCTGCTACTTGAGTGAATCTGAATCACTGTTAACTAATTGCTACGCTGTGCTTCCGAGCACTGATGAAGTTAAGAATCTTGCTGCAATCATTCAGGTCTCTCCTTTTGTGAGTGATCTTTGTGAACCCCTTACACATCTTCCTTTTGCCCAATGATCAATGGGAACTTATATTTTTATAGCCCCGTTGATTTTCATTTACTGTAATTTCCTCTGAGTACAGTACATATACACTAACATTGCCGTGCTCACTTTAAATGGAAATTATGATGGCGGTTCTCAACCTGTGGATGACAACCTCTTTGGCAAACCTGTCTCCAAAAATATTTATATTATGATTCATAACAGTAGAAAAATTACAGTTCTGAAGTAGCGATAAAGATAGTTTTATGGCGGGGGGGGAGTTCACCACAACATGAAGAACCATATTAAAGGGTCACAGCTTACTTTTTATACTTAGGACTTTAAATTAAAGTCTATATAGCAAAAAATAAGAATCTAAAATTTTTTTTTCAATATAATAAACCAACTTTCATAAAGCCATCCCTTAAACAGATTATCTAGTTCTTTCTTATTCATGCATGTTTTCTTGCGGGGTGCTCATTTTAATTTGTTCCATGTTTGGCTCATTCGCTGCTGGTGATGGGTATTGCTTTCTGTTTGCTATGGGAAGCCTCTCCTTCTTCATTTCATGGGTGTGTGTGTGTGAGAGAGAGAGGGGGGGGGGAGAGATTAACTACTTGTTAATAATTGTAAGGTCCATTGTGGAACCAGATTGCAAAAGTTTTTCACAAGTTTCTGCTGAAATTTACATTGGAATAAAATGAATATGTGATTAGCTTAGGGCAGAGCTGACCAGTTTATACTGAGTAACTCTGTTCATTGTCATATCTTCTCTAGTGCCTTACAAGAGAAACTCCAACCCATAATATTTTAAGCATTCTCTGTACATTCACTGCTATTTCTATTTTTAGGATTTTAGAAATTATTCATGTTATGAATGCATTTTTTATTATCACTTCTTGTCAATAGCATATTTGGCAATCTTGCTGAATTCCTTGGCTAGTTTTGCTAGGCTGTTATTCTGTGGGGGTCCAATGCACACCCAGAACTGTTTATTATATGATACGCCAAAGCCATGTGCATACCCACTCTCTCATCTATCATTTTCCTACATCTTAGATTGCTCCTTGGTTTTTGAGCATTATGTATTATTATACTTTTCTTCTTATCTTAATGTTAGAGAGTTGCTCCAGTTGAGGACAGTAATA
The DNA here is from genome assembly GCA_033318265.1 of Phyllotis vaccarum. Taxonomy (NCBI): domain Eukaryota; kingdom Metazoa; phylum Chordata; class Mammalia; order Rodentia; family Cricetidae; genus Phyllotis; species Phyllotis vaccarum. The sequence goes on from JARWLC010000017.1 coordinate 29,051,309, forward strand.
GTATCTGATGCTAAGTGCAAAGCCACAGCCTGATGCCTTTCATCTTCCTTTTCTGATAATATCTTTGCTGTATTTCATAAAAAGTACAATATAAGTTAACATTTTGAGGCTTAAAAATAATTTGAGAATTATTTGGTCTAGAGCACATCACATATCATCTCTTCCCCATGAAAACACACACACACACACACACACACACACACACACACACACACACACACACACACACAGAGCCAGTTTAAATGCTTAAAGATACAAATTGAGCATAACAGAAGACAGGAAGCAGTGTGTTAGGATGTCCAGCCACCTGAATTACTTTAATTAGGTGTTTTGTTTCCTTGATGCTCCCATTGGATGAGATTCATCCTGAAAACAAAAAAGGCCCAGAAAGTCTCCGTACACTGATTTCTTGCAGCCCTGTCTTTTACTTGAGGCATCAGCACCCACCGGGCCTAACAGCAAGGATCTACTGCTGCCCCGGGAAACACAAGGGGCTCTGAGCGCTGAGCTGAGAAAGGTTTTGGTTTTTGGTTTTTCTAACAAGATGCAATTAACTTTCCAACTCAACTTTCCCTCATTGGGAAAAGAACATACTGAGCTTGAGTATGACAGTAACTGGAGGTTAATTATTAGGTTATTGACAACGTTGGTAAAACTATATAATTTAGAGTAAGAAAATCCACAATTTGAACATAGATTGAAAGGCCTAAGCTGTCACCACAGCAGAATTTGTCAAGTAATATTGAGATATATCATTGAATATGGGAAGGAACATGTAAGATCTGTAGAGAATTATGGTGTAAAAAGTTTCAGGTAAAATATTTAGATCAAACCATGTATCTCAGTAGGTTATACTGGATAAATTTTCAACAGAAAATTCAATGTGAGAGAGCCATCCAATGAATTTTCAATCTGGATGCATTAAAAATAGATACCTAAGCTTGGAGGATATAAAACTATACTTCAAAATAATAATTAGTAGAGCAAGCATAATTAATATTATTTTTATATTTGGATTTTTAAGCTTCTTACATGTCACATTTACATTGATTTTTTTTCTTTCTTTTTTTTTTTCTTTTTTTTTTTTTTTTTTTGCAGAGGCTTTATTTAGCTCACAGGAGGAAATGGGAGAAACTCCAAATACTTAACAACAGGAGAATTTTTAGTAAGTCATCTTTATAAAAAATATAATTAAGTGCCATATAACATTTAAAAGAGCTAAGCAGAATTTTTCAGCACATCACATTGTTGCGCAAAAGCATAGAGTATAAATTCTAGAACAGAAATTGAAAGCCATTGTGCAAGTTATAATGGCATGAGTATGTGCTTGTTTACATTCTGTGGCTGCTTGAAAGGCATAGGGCAAAGTTGAGTATTTACACTGGAGACCATTTAACCTGAAAAGCCTAAAATACACATCCATTCAGAAAAAAAAAAAATATTTTATTGATTTGGATGTGTTTGGGCCTCCAAAGTTTGTATGGAGACTTGATCCCCAGTGTGGCTATATTGAGAGACGGTGAAACCTAAACCCTGGAGAACAAAACTTATGTCATGAGCCACACTGCCTGCAGCAATGATTAATCTGGTCTAGCGGGGTGTTGGCTTCTGGAAAAGTGTGTTGTTGTAAAATGTGGCCATTCTTTTTTCTGGCTTTCTGTGCCATCATGGATCCTGCACATACTCCCAATTCTATCGTTCATGACATTGCACTCCATTCAAGGAGACATTCACCAGAGACCAAATAGACTGGGCCATGCAACCTTGGACTTTCAGCCTTCAAAACTGTGAGCTTCATATATAGCATTTTAACATAAAACAAGAAGTTTCAGGGATCTTTTTGTAACTAGAGAAAATAAATTAATGCAAGAGACAACTCCTAATGCAAATCATTGCTCAAGGAAATAAGAATTAGACTCTATTCTTCATTATGGAAATTCTGCCCCAATAGTCAATATAGGGGAAAGACCCAAAGTAGCTCAAATTATTTGGGACTCAATCTACAAATAGGTGTAGTGATGCTTGAGAGCCCAAGACTGTTTAGGAGGCTCCTGAGAAGCTTGGGGCCTCTCTATGTCAATGTTCTCTTTGTACTTATGGATCTCTTATCTTGATTGATATTATTGCAATATTTTCTTAAGAAACTTTAAGTCGGCATCAAAAAAAGAGATTTATTTTTTGAAATAGCCACGACAACCATTTCTTTTAAATTTATATTTTACTTTATGTATATGGGTATTTTGCTTGAATGTTTGTTCGTACTACAAGCTTGCCTGGTATCCATGGTAGGCAGAGGTCAGATCTGGATCTCTTGGAACTGGAGAAACTGGTGGTTTTTGAGTCACCATGTGGGTTCTGGGAATTGAACCTGGTTCATCTGGAAAACCAGCCTGTAGTCTTAATCATTGAGCCATCTCTCCCCACATGGCATTGCTGTTGCTGTGGCTAGACTTCTGAGCACAGACTATCATTTCTAAGCAGAGATGTCATCTGAAGAGCACCAGAATTGTATGCCCTGACTTTGGAGTAGAAAAGAATACTATTGGCCAAATGACAGCCTGAGTCAACTGAGTCAAGGATTCCATGGCACTTTATTTGCAAGGCTGTTATGTTGAGCACATAGCCTTTAACAGCGTCACTAAATGATGAAAGGAAAAGTTTGCTCCCTTCTTTTCCTGAAGATGTCACAGCATCATGCAGGGAGTGTGGGGTGACAGGAAGAAAGCAGGAAAAACAGACACCTCTTCTAGAGATCAGGAATCCCTGTCCACACTCAGCTCTCTCCACACTCAGCCCTGTTCACACCTGGCCTTCTATCTTTTTTCTTTTCTGCTGCTTCATGCGGTAAGCCCATCTTCCTTCTTCCCTTGCACTGGAAATATTGTTTTGTGTCTCAGGTTTTGGCAAGGGGTCTATTCATAACTGAATTTGTAATTTGATGCCTTGGGATAAGCCATCAGAAGTGCCCTTTGTCCTCCAGCCTGAGAAAATGTGTCAGTCTGCTCTGCCAACTGCTCATTCTTTCTTAAGGTCACTTCGTAGATACAATTTGAATCTTTTTTGATAAAAATAAAGTTTATCAGTTCAATACATAAAAGAAAATTAGGTGCTTTAGTTTTTTGCTGAAAAACTTTCTAAACATGTCTATTTCTCCTGTCAACCCAACAAGATCATAGGTAAAACATCCCATTCATAACAAAAGAGGATTCTTGAATAGACTCTCATATTAAATATTTTCTCTAATCTGGAATACTAGGATGTGTAACATTTACAAAGGAGACATGCAGGCATGTGCAAACTGTGACTGATGACATATCCAGAAATTGATGTTAAATATGGAGGGGCTAAGCATCCTGGGAGAGAGGGAGAGAGAGGTGGGCCATCCAGTCAGTGATGGGCTCACCTCTCTTCCGCTCTGTACTATCTTTTACGTCTTATCCTTTTACTTTTTGCCCTCTCTGTCACTGTCTCCCCCAAAGTATCCCTAGGCTAGCAGCCAGGCTGATCGTGTAGCTTCTCCTTGCGCTACAGAAATATTTTCTTTGGCAAGGATGGGCATCTCAGATCACACTGGCCGAATTCATCTAACTGTCTTGCTCCCCTCTCTGATTTAATTCCTCATCTCCCCTAGCACCCTCCCTGTAAGTTCTCCACCTCGGAACTCTTCCTCAGGAGCCTCCAAGGGTCTGGATGCAGTGCAAACTACAGCTTTGGCAGCACAAGCATGAAGTACTCAGGCTCTACAAATGTCTGTAAAAGCAAATGTCAACTTAGGAAGCTGGGCCAGATGGCAGCAAGGTCAGGCTTCTGCTTGGCTTTTTCTGCCCACACCTTCTCTCTGAAGAGAGCCAAAGGGAGTCTGGAAAAACAGACGACAGCACAGTCAAATCACTGGGGTCCGCACCAGAGCCCACTGCTAGGCAGATAACCTCTGGAGAGAAGCCAATGAAAGGAGCAGGGAGGGCAGGCCTAGAGAGAGGGGGTGAGGAGGCTGAGGGCTGGCTCTAGGCCCAGCCCAGCAAGGGTGTTTATTTTCAGGGTTCTTCTCTTCTTGAGCTTCACTGTGCTCCCAAGTTGGCTACAATTTCCCTATACACCTTTGTGCTAGAACTTTCCCATCTTCTGACATCAGAAGATAATGCCCCCTCCATTTCACTATCTCTAGTGTTATATTTCTTTTATAAAGAATCAGCACTAATATTTTCATGATTGATAAAAATTATGAGTAAATTTAACAAATTAATTATATTAACTTTGACTTTATCAAATAAAACAATTGTATCAAAAATGAAATAATGAAAACTAAAAGAACCTTAAGGATTAGAGAAAATATTGGCTAATTTTTCATCTAATAAGATGTTACTATCTAGATATGTCAGGAAATAATAAATCCAATAATCTACTTAAGCAATAGGAAATTGATCTGAATAGATAGTTTCCAAAGGAAAAAAAATGCTCACCTGCACTATGTATCAGAAAGATAAAAATTAAAACCACAGTGAGATATTGTGGCACCCCCTTTGGAATGGTAATTATAAAAAAGACAGAAAATAATAAATGCTATCAAGGATGCAAAAAGAAAGAAAGAAAGAAAGAGAGAAAGAAAGAAAGAAAGAAAGAAAGAAAGAAAGAAAGAAAGAAAGAAAGAAAGGAAGGAAGGAAGGAAGGAAGGAAGGAAGGAAGAAAGAAATTCTCTCCCCCTTTTGGTGATATATTATAGCCACCATGGGAAACCATGTGGCAGTTCCTCCAATAACTAAAAATGGAACCATCATATAATAACTATTTCACTACTGGGTATTGAACTAAATAAAATGGAATCTATGTAGCAGCAGCCTGTGCATACTGTGCTTTTTGCACAGCATTCAAAATAGGACTGGAGGGCAGTGAGCACAGATGGATGAATGGATAAAGAAAATGTGGACAGTAACACAATGCAATAATATTCAATCCAAAATTAAAATAAAATCCTATCATTTGTGGAAAACTAGATGGAAATGGAGGCTGGTATAATAAATGAAGTAAGCTGGGCACAGAAGACAAACATTGCAGATCCTCACTTGTAGAAACAAAAGCAAACTAAAAAAAATTGATCTCAAGAAGTAGAGAGAAGAGTGGTCACTGGACCCTGCAAAGATGAGCGATGTGCAGGGAGGTGAGATGGCAGCTCAGCAATGTAGTTACAGCAGAGATGGCTTGAGTGTTCTACAGCACCAGAGCATAACTACTGCCGGCAACAATGTTATATATGTTTCTAAATAACTAAGTAAAAGGAACTAATGATTCTCAAAACACAGAAGTAATAGATGTTTTGAATACAGAAATGCTAGTATCTTAATTTGACCATTATATATCAAATACATACTTCAGCTTATACTGTATTCTATAGTGGTACAAATATGTTTCAGGTAAAAATAATTTGTGCCAGGTACAATGGTACATATTTGTAATATGTACCTGGGAGGGTGAGGCAAGGGGATTAGCTTTGGGCAACATAGTGAGGTCTTGTCCCCCCACATCTCTGTCACTCTGTCTGTCAATCTATTTTTTAAGGGGATAAAGTTAGAATTTCAAATGAGGCTTCACCCCCTAATGTGACCTAATGTAACTCCTGGGTCTAAGCAAATGTTCTTTATGAGTGTCCCTGTGTCTTCCTGATAATCATCATGGGGATTAAAATAATTTAATAATGAAAAATTATAAATCTTCTTTGCAAATTCTCATCAAAGATAAATGTAATAGTACTTTCTCATCAGGACCACCAGCCGGCAAATAATCACCTGGAGACTTACTGTTAATTATGAAAGCTTGGCCTTAGCTCTTTGCCAACTAGCTCTTATAATGCAAATTACCCTGCTTCTATTAATCTATGTTCTGCCACATGGCTTGGTTTCCTGTTCTGTCATGTTTCCCCTCACCTCTCTTCTCAGAGTTCTCTCTTTCCTTGGAAATTTTGCCTACTCTCTCCTGTCCAGCAATTGGTCATTCTGCCCTTTATTAAACCAACCACAGTGACACACCTTCACACAGTGTAGCAAATAGTCCATAACAGATTTTTAAATTTAGAAGTAAAGTTCAAATTAAATATCACTGCAAATATCTTTGAGCTAATAGTTGTACACATTTATCATTGCCTCGATGTCTGATCATGATTCTTTAAACAAGCAAGTTGCTCTATAGAAAGGTGAGGATTTTGTCCCTATCCAAAGGGAAAGTACCAGTAGATGGATGAGTTCTGCTAAGCATCAGATGAATCATGAAGCAAACTCTATAAAGAGTATTTCTCTTCTCCTAACTATATATTTTCTCTTGATGGTAACTTTCATTAATTTCACAGTCTTTTATCATAAAGATGAGAACCTAGCATCAATAACACAATACGGGAACGTGTTTTTCTCTCACGGCAGCATAAAGCTTGACGTTAATTATGAGTCTTGTTCTTATACAAAATTGGCACTGTCCTGCCTTGGGAAGAAGAAGATGGGCAATCTTTTTATATTTGTTAGCTGAGGTTAGGAATGGACCAACAATTATTGTAAGGAGAGAAAGCACGCAATAATTTATAAAGCTTACTCCATAATATCTACAAAAATAAATAAATTTGTACCAATGCAAACACACTACCACAAAAAGCCACAGAGCAGTAGGTGCTTATAAAAGGCCTTACTCTTGCATTTCTTGACCTTTCCAATATACTCATTGTGAATAAGGTTCCATGCCTTAATTCCAGGACTCTGAGCTGGGCAATACCCAGTCCTCCTGGTGGTCAGTAATAAGATGACTAAGTTCTTCACAGGACAGAGTGGAGCAAGCAGGTGTAGCAAGTTAGTCTCTGTATGTAACAGCTGGGGGGAAAAACACTAACATAAAGCAAACCTCTATTAATTTTTTCAAATGACCTACAATTTCTGATTTTGTCAGCACTTCTCTCTCTGTTTCAGACCCCCTCCAAACTGTATGTATCATCACTGTAAAATCTAATCAATAGTGACCAACCCATCCTTAGGGTTCCAAAGTTTGTACATTAGTAAAGAAGAACAAAATTGTCGCTCTTGGCTTCATTTTTAACCTCAAAGACCACGCTATGGTCAACACACCCTCCTCTAAAGGAAGGGGAGGGGAAGTAGCTTATTAGATATCAAAACCATTTTTGAGTACTTCCTAAATCCTTCCAGAAGTCAGGGCTGCCTCTGTTGGCAATGTTCTGTTGGTAAGGAAAGCTCTCTTCCACATATAGATGACACTGAATTCTGCCACATGCTTTTTCCATCAAAAGCTTATCTCTTGGTTCCTCATTAACACAGATCCTCTCGCTCTCTGAAAGCACTCCCTTTGATGTAGCTTTGGTGGTGACAATTTATTTTCATTTTATAGCCTCTGTTCTGCCTCTTTGGGTTTTTTTGCATGAAATGTCTGAACTGATGAATATTTATAGCCAATCTCTAGAGAGTTGTATCAATTCATTTATCAACTAATGATTCCGTAAATAAATATTGGTTAAAATCACACAGATCATGCACCATGAAAAGAAACAAAAGTGTGTAAGATTCTTTGAGAAGGAGAAAAACAATGACCATAGTGATATCTTGGTGAATGTAGCTAACGCTATTGATTGCACATTTTAAGAAGAAAGTATTTATTTTACATTTACTTTATGTCAATTACAAATATGCTCACGATGTCCCTTGTCTTCACAATGTCCAATGTCTTCACGATGTCCAATGTCTTCACGATGTCCAATGTCAAGCTGGAAAGACAGGTGCAAGCAGAAGTGTTGTCAGTGGAGGATAGGCAGATATATGTACAGATGGAAAGGGGGAAGCAGTGAACTAAGCCTGTCTGTGGGGTTCTAGGGGATCAGTGTGGGATTTGAATATGTTAGGAAACAGGCTAACACTGAGCTGTACCCCATCCCTGTAAACTAAGTTAAACATTCTGTGTTTTAGTCAGTGATGATGTTGGTTAAGGAAGGTTTGTAAAGATGTCCTTAAAGGCGCATGGGGCCCTCATGGTCCTCAGCACCCTTTCTAAAGTTTCCTGCATCCCTGTATGGAACGTAAGTTGTGCCTTCTACATCCTTATATCTCCCAGGGTTAGTACAAGGTGTGGCTCATGGCAATATGTTTTGGTAAACATTTTTAAATATATAAGTGAATGGTCAGGTCACAAACCACCACAGCCTCTGGGAACTATAAATTCAGACTCACTTCTCCTTCCCTCCCATCTCCTTGTTAAGCTTAAATCTATTCCAAGTTCAAGTTCTCAAAGGCTTTCCAACACACATGGAACCTTTTCCCTCCTCAGATATGGCTGTGGCTTCCCTCCCTACAGCTGGCTGGGGAGAGTTGTTCTGCCTCAGGTCCACTGGGTCATGCCATCCCTTGTGTCTAATTCACTGATAATTCCATCAGTTAAATTGCTACTTGGGATACTGTCTTCCCTCTTTAGAATCTTCATCTGATTCTTATTAAAATGTTTTCTATTTATCTAGTCACTGTCTTGCCTTACTGTGACTGTCGCATGTGAGGAGCACATTCATACAGAAGTTACTCCAGGGTCTATTTCACTAATCTCATCATTTTTTTGGTCTCTAGATCTCTCCGGGTTGACTTTGTCCTGTTTCCGTGTCACACTGTCTTATCACTTATGGCCGGAAGTGAAGCCTACAGACGTCAATGCTGGGAAGGTTCCTGCAGGAAACGCCTCCGTGTTAACTTCTGTCTCAGGGTCTTTTTCTCCTTGAAAACTCAGTCTGTAGGACTCTGCTAGATATCTCAGTTTCGTCCCTTTATCTAACCACGGACCTCGCTCTAAACTGGACTTTGTGGTATCTATAAGTCTGTTCATCTGTTACTTACCTCCCTCTTCATTCTCCTGTGCTACTCTCTCTGACACAATTGATTTCAGTCTCTTACCTTTCCCCAGACTTATGCACCTGTAGATTCTCATCTGATAACTTCGCTTCCAAGATTCCTACCTTTGAGTCCACCATCGGTATTGTTCTGGTGGGATCAGGCCTGAATGTAAATGTAATCTAGAAAACCACTTACTTGGTAAGGCTCTCTCAATAACTCCCAATGGTTGGCATTCGTTCATACATCCAGGCAGTGAAGCAGCACTTAGTTAGATATCCACTGTGATCCAGGCACTGTAGTACCATCTGGCAATAAAACTGTGAACTGAACAGATAGAGGTCCTGTCCTCACAAAACTTATGGTAGAATATAATAAACAGAGGTTCAAGGGATGGATCAGGAGAGGGTTTAAAGTCTGGTGAAGGGGAAGTGCATAAATCAAATGATCATTCATTAACGTAAACTCCAGCAGAATCTATGATATGGTCTACAAACAGATTTCAGTCTAACAAGGTGGAGATGGGAGGGATGAATAAGTGTGTATGAATTTATAGTCCCCAGAGGATGTGGTTGACTGTGACCTGATCATTCACTTACATGCTTTAAAACTAAAACATTGCTATGAGCCATACTTTATACCAAACCCAGGAGATATAAGGGTGTAGAAATCAAGGCTTATGTCCCATACAGGGGTGCAAGCAACTTCAGAAAGGACACTGAGTACCATGAGGCTTGTGGACATTTAGAATAGAATTCATTGTTCTATAGACACTTATTAGAAGTGCAGAAGCCACCGGAGACTTCCAAAAGAAGTAACTTTGGGGATATAAGTTAAAGCTTTAGTTAAGAGAAAACATTGTTTGCATCCTCCCCTGCTTTCCGTCCATAGTTTTCTCTTCCAAAGACTCACTCTGTCCTGCCAACAGCCTCCCTGCACCCTTCACTCAAGTTTACACAGACAATTTGTGCTCTCACCCATTCCCCACATGTCTGTGCTGAAAATGTTCCCTTTACTGCATGTCCTCTCATTCTGCCTCAGACTTAAGGAATCTCTCTCTCTCTCTCTCTCTCTCTCTCTCTCTCTCTCTCTCTCTCTCTCTCTCACACACACACACACACACACACACACACACACACACCAGCTATAGCCATTATTTTATCCAGAGAACATTTCCTAATTCTCCAGCGTGATTTCTTTTTTCTGTGCTGAGCTTGGAGCTCAGGGCCCTACCCAGGCTTAGGCAACTGCTCAGCCACTGCGATAGATCACCAGCCCCTTTGTTAGGACCCTGCTGTTGTTTCTCTGTTCCTCAGCAATATCCACATCTTTAGCAATTTTAATATAACACTCCATGCTACATATTATGCCTTTTCAGTTCTCTGAAGTATCTTGAGTGAGGGGCTCGTTCTTGTTGACTGTGCAGTGCTGTGAGCTAGATAGACCTGAAGGGATGAAGTCATACTTCCATTAGACTGTGTGGGGTGGGTCTACCATTGCCTACCTCTGTATCTGACCTAGTAATATCTTTCTGATTATCACTGGGAACCTTTGAGGTATTAGCTTAAAAGTGCACTAGCTTCTAACAATCCCACATCGCATCTGAGACCTACAGCAAAGATTTCCCAGCTGTGCTAAATCCTGATATTTTCATCGATGGGTTTGAAAAGCAAGCAAACCAAACAAAAAGAAACCTCGACTTATGACTTTCTTTTGTTCTGCAACTATAAAAACTTCATGGAATTGTTTTAACAGTTGAGAATATTTTGGGAGGTAACCTGAATTCCTGTTCCCAGGCCATGATGACTCATATTTGGTTTAAGAATAAGCCATATCTTATTTTCTTTGAGGTGAGAGCTGTGTTTTATGATAATTATCTCTGTGAGTAACGTGGAAACAGTAGGTGGCACAAAAATAGGCTGAAATATGTGTCTAAATTAATAAAGTGAGCAATAGGATGAGTGGATGGAGTTTGTGTTCATATATGATCTCTCATGTATCATTATAAATTTCATTTAAATGTTAACACTAACTTAGTTATGAGTCAAGAATGATGAATAAAAACCCTTGAAATGACGAGATTTTTAGACATAATTTAAGCTTTTAAGTGAGAAGTGACCACATAGTATTAGATCTAATTCAGTCATCTAGACACCTAAAAATAGATGGCATGTTCATTTCTAGGCTGATTGTTTAAGTTGCTTCCAGTGAAAGCTATTTAATGATTCTATTTCTGGCCAATGGCTCAGCCAGCAGTTAATCTAGACATTTATGCAGTGGGATCAAGATTCAAATTCCATCTTCATTTTTCTGTGTTCTAGGAGGCATGCTAGAATCCCAGCTGTCACATTCCATCCAGAAAGAGCTGTGAATTCCAAGTTGGAAGGAACGTTGTTCTATGTATCATTTGTCCTTTTTTAATTGAAAAGAATTGGGAAATGAAACTTTTCAAATTAGAATTTCAAACAAAACATAAATTAAATATAGATGGAATCCATCCAAGGAATTTGGAGGAACGTAGAAGTAATGCCAATATGGAACTATGACCATTCTTCAAGAAATATCATCACCCATGGCCAACAGAGCCATGGACAACACCTCCCCTGTGCACAGGTCATTTCCCAACAAGTGACTGAAGAATTACCTTGCTTGCATGTTGAGCAAGTGTGTAGAAATCTCTGATAATGAGAAAGACTTTGGATGATTCAATTCAATTCATAACTTCCTGGGAGAAATGTCATTTTCAGACAGGGGAAACAGTTCACTCATTTATCTAAGGCACATTTTTGGAGAGTAAACTCAGAGAGTAAAGGGATATCCAAGGTATACATTACAAATAAGCTTCCCCAAAATATCCTGTGAATTGTTCTAATCCTCCAGTTTAATACTGTTGGGGAAGATGTGGAAAGGGGACAATTACACAAGTAGTGTTTGAGGGCTGGACTTCCCTTCCTGAATCCAACAGGAAGCAAAGACTTCTTCCTATGTCTTCCAGACAAATTTAAATCTCTGTGTGTCCTAAGGTACCTGTTGTCTGATCCAAATCTGTTGCTCCTTCTTCCAATAGTTTTTGTGAGTTTGGTACTATCTTACCATCAACACAGGAATCCACAACCCCAAACCCTCCTTGTATCTTCCAGGATGGTTAAGTACGTGAACTGTAACCGATTGTATCTCTTCCTGATTTGATCCTTTAGTGGCTCCAGACAGATGAAGTGATTGCCTCAACATGTCATAAGAGAGAAGAGTCTGTGTGTGCACATTCTTGTGTGCATGTGTCTGTCTGTCCGTGTCTGTGGTGTAATGTGTTTTGATCTAGGGTCACCCCATTCCTCCCCTTCCCGTCCCTCTCCTCTCCCCCATCATTATTCCTTCCCAATTTCAAATGATCTGTTGTTGCTGAGTCTGCTTAGTGTTGTCTGAGTGTGTCAAGGGATATGGCCATCATCCACTGGAGCAGGGGCAGCCTCCAGGGGCCTCACCCCCTCCCCAGCAGCTCTCAGTTGCTAACAGCTCCTCAGTTAGGGATGGGACTTCATCACACACACACACACACACACACACACACACACACACACACACACACACACACACCAATATGGGATTTTTGTCTAGCTTGATCTTGCCCAGGTCTTGTGCTACCACAACTGCTGTGTGTGTTCACATGTGCAACCTATTGTGTCTGGAAATAAAAACACAAACAAAACAGCTTTTTTGGAGTCACTCCACTTCCTCTTTTGCAATGATTGCTGAATGTTGAGAGAAAAGGATGTGATAGAAACACCCCGTTTAGGGCTGAACTCTTCACAGTAACTTTGTCTTGGCGTAGAGGCTTCTTGATAAACTTTCCATGTCCCTTTCACCACCAGAAGTCTCATATGTGTATCTAATTTTGCTCAGTCTGTTCTCCATCTCTCTCCTCTACTAGCACATTTTGGATCATCCTCCAAAATCTGGGTCAGAAGTTAATTCTTCCTCAGCCTTCCCTGTATCAATTACAGATTCACTCACACTTTTAACACATGTATGTGCACCCACACTTGAATAAAGGACTGTTTTGGCCATGGTAGGCACCATAGAAGTAGGCAGAGGAATCGGGGCATAGGTAAGAGGAGGGCGGAGTCAGACAGAGACATGATCCAGCTACCCATGATGCAAGATATAATGAAATAGGTAGGCCATGGGCCACAAGACAGAATAATGGAAATGGGTTGAATTAAGATGAAAGAGTTAGCTTGCAATATGCCTGAGCCTTAGGCCAAACAGCATGAAGTTAATATAAGAGTCTGTGTGTTTCTTTGGGACTTTGATAAGTGGCAGGCAGATCTGAACTGTGGGGCTAGTCCAGATCAGAAACCTCCTGTTACACACATAGACAAGCAAGCATATGCACCATATGTTCAGGAACATACATATACACGTGCACACATGTGCAAAACTGATACAAGAATATGGATAGATGTACCCCCATACTGATGTACTACATGCACACACATACATGTGCACACATTCATACAAGTACTTGCACACCCATACACACAAACATTGATATAGTTTTTGATTTGGGGGGACAAGGTTTCACTCTGCAAGCCAAGCTTGTCTCTGGAATTCATAGTCTATTCTACGCTGACCTCCAGCTCACAGTGATTCTCTTGGCTCTGCCTTCCACACACTGAAATTACAAGCAAGAGCTTCCATGGCTGTCTGAGACTTTCCATTTCATGGTCCAGTAGATTTCTTTATGTTTAAGCTGGTTGGAAACTGTATGTTCATCATTCACAGCCTCTCGTCACTGCAAGCTTCTGACTGACAGAGTCCTGGCTTCCCTCTTTGATAAGGAGAGCATAAGGCACGGGATAGGAAACTGACTTGCTCACAGTAACACGGTGTATATTTACTATGAGAAGACAGGCTTCCATCAACTGGAAGATGGAGGGCTCTTTTCTTCAGGACTTCTCAGCCTGTTGTGTATGTAGTAATGGATTTCCTGAACCAATATTGTAGTGGCCTTTCACTTACCAGCTGCTGACAAATCCATTCCCATAACGACCAGGACCCCTGAGCATGGAACACTAACTTGGGATGAAATTACATAGGGCCATGCTATGTTCCTGGTACCTTCTTAAGTCTCTATGTAACTTGTGTCCTGAGGTGTCTTCCTTATGGGGCCACATAAATACAGGGAGTTTTCCCATAGCAACCAGCAGGTGTGAAGAGTACATTTCTCAAATGTGAGTATATGATTTATTTACATATTTCTACATTTGCCTTCCTCCTGTCCATGTGGAAAATAGCTTTATTGGTCTGCTCACATGTCATTCAGGAGACTGCATCTAACCCACATCTTTCTCTGTGTGTCTCTTCTCCCCCTCCCTTCTCCCTCTCTCTATATCCACTGAGCCATGGGAATATTTTGAAGCCTCCCATCCTTGAATCATGTCATCATTTTTTAAAGAAGGAGAAACCCTTTCTGTGTTCCAGCTAGGCATGTGCTAAACGCAGTGGTTGCTATAGCAATAACTTCCCCCATGCTAGGACAGTGATGTCAAACTAAAAACTAATCTTTTCCATGAGCAAGAAATACAGAAATAAGATTATTTACTTGTAAAAAGGTATATTGTATACCACTCTTGTTACATTCCATGAAACTTAGAATTTCTAACATTTTATTTAAAATACCAACAAAAGACCTACAAATGACCAACACAATTCCCAAAGCCCACAGTTCTTCTGATACTGAGGCATCCTCCTTAGGTAACTTCTCTTTCCTAACTTATTCCCACAAGCGTATAGTCTTTCTGTGTCTTCAGCACACTTACATCTATATGTCTTTCTTTTTCTATTAATTCACATGTTTGATATTGTTTAGTGAGCATCCACTATATGCCAGGTGGAGGCCCCTGAGTGTGCAGTGGCATGTGAAATGTGAACGGGATGTTATGTGTTCAGTTCCTGAGAATGTTAGTCCTGCAGAGAGAGGACTGGTAGTCAGAAAAGCAGTACTGTTTCTTTCATGAAATAGTGGCTTTAAAGGGACTGGTAGAAGGAATTGATGTTGATAGAATGAGCACCCTCTCTTTCTACAAAAGAAAAGGAAGCAAGGTTAATTGCTGAGTTCTGTCTTTGTGGTCTGCATGGTTAAAACGGAGAATGCTCTTGTGATGTTATCTGAAGGCAAGCACATTTACCCAAGTGTAAAAGATCAGGAGTCCTAATGATGGCTGAGCTAAATTCACTTCACTACTCATTGGTAAGCCAACAGCAAACTGCCATCCTTATATTGAAGTCCAGTTTATTGATTTATTATTTACTTATATAAAATGTTAACTGGCGTGTTTTAATTGGCATACAATTATTGTACATGTTTACAGGGTAGTGTATTGCCAAAGTATTCACTTGCCATAGCAGTGTATCATTTTAACTCATGTATCATTTTAACTCATGGAAGCAAGGTGTAAAGAGTATGTGACAAACAGTACTTGGAACATGTACCGCCTTGTACCCGAATCCACTTTCTCTGGTTTCCTGCTCATTCCAAGAACTTGGATTCCTGCTATGTTGGCATTCTCATTGCTTCTAGAAACCAACATTTTGTTTTGCTTTACCTTTTAAAACCATTGTCTTGGGACTCACAACATCCTTGTTCTGCATCTAGACTTTTGATGGCTTCCTAATTTCCCTTCCAATTTCTAGTGAAGTCTTGACCCTGCAATTAGAATTACATCTCTAAAATATCATTTCACTGATTGATTTCCCCAACTAACAACATCTCCACGGCCTTTCACTCCTTTAGAGATGGAAGTCAGCCTCCTAGGATCAACCACCAAGATGTTTCATAACTTAGACTCATTTCTCCTCACTGAATTCCCTCTCAGCTCATACTAAAATGCTTAGAGGTCCTCAAATTTATTCATGCCTCTTGCTGTCTGGGAGTCTGTGCTCCTTGCCCATCTGGCTGGATCACTTCCTCTTGCTTTCCAGTCTTCACATGAATAATTGCCATGTGTTCCTCTTAGATGCTATTCTGTCAAATTCTTTCAGGTCTATAGTGACTGCTCTTCAAAATCAAACCAAATCTATCCTGGCCCCAACATAGGTAGCATTCATTTATCTCTGTCTCCCTGTAAATAATGCTTTTTTAAAAAATGCACATCATATTTATAACTGTTTCTCCAACATCTTGCCCAGCTGGCTTATAACATGCATTCGTAAAATCACTTGTCAGAAAAAATTTTGAATTTTTTTTAACTTGGCACTCAGGATGACCAAGGCCTTGCCCAAAGCCTTTTGCCAAGTAAATAAATGGTGAATCTGAGCCTTTAGCCCTCCCTTTGCAGCTCTCCATTCTCTCCGCAGCCGTGTCTCTTCTACATGGTGAGGACTCACAAATGGATACTTTCAGTCCACAGCTCTCTTCAGAAATGCAGAATCACATCTACTGGTACATCGACATTTCTTCCTAGAAGGACTATGCCCCAACTCAGCACTATTTCACTAATTCGGTCTCTTTGCTCCAAGGCCTCTTACGAACATGTAACTGGCTGGGGAATAGTATAACACATCTTCAATCCCAGTGTTCTGGAAGCAGCGGCAGGCAGATCTGTAAGTTTGAGGACAGCATGGTCTATATATTGAGAGAGTTCCAGGACAGCCAGAGTGGCATAAGAGCCTATGATAAAAGGAAGAAGGAGAAGAAGAAGGGTAAAGTAATAAAGATGCCCAATATCTATTAATTACACATGGATATACACATGTGTGCCTGCATGTGCACACATACATACAACACATTAAAAAAAAAAAAAACCAAAGACCAACTATATTGACAGAACCAGCTCTTGTTCCCAGTGTGCTATGTGCCAGCGAGAGGTGAGTACTGGATAATACAGAGAGAAAGATCCAACTCTACCAGGAGGACCAGATTAAGAACTCCTGAGGTGGTTACATAAAAGACTTTACAGTAGAAATCCCAATGTTTTTCTTCTCCTTTATATCTAGGAAGTCAGCATTTAGCTGAGAGCTGTGTTCTCTCCCTAGCTGGAAGATGGTCTTGACTCTGACTATCCACATCTGCAATTCCAATTTAGCCTTCAGAGGAGCTGCACAATGGTCTTATTTTGGCTTTCAGTTCCTCTGTTGCAAGCTTTGACTCCACAACTCTGGGATAATAAAACACAAGAGCATAGCTTGAAAATAGAGTGTGCATCTGCTGTGGATTGTTATTTTGGTTTAATGAGGACTTGCTGCTTCCTGAATTCCTATAATCATTTGATGAATCGTGCTGGCAACTTGTTCTGCAGGCTTTGAACATGTGGTACTTACTGGGGATACAGGGGGATAACTCATCCTTTCCCTTGTGAAAACAGTCTTTTAGTGAAACTTTGTAAGGGCAAATGTGTGTATTGATCACTGGCTGTATGGAGAAACAGCAATATTGTGATAGATATTTGCTTAGAGGCAAAGAAGATTGGCACTATCACACACTGAGCACACGTGTGTGTAAAGCATGGTAGGAGTCATAAAGATAAAATAGCTTGACTCTCACAGTGCTTCTCGAAAGGATTCAGGAGATGTAGCCAGCCACTCAAAAAAAAAAAAAAAAAAAAAAAAAAAAAAAAAAAAAAAAAGCAATCCAAGGTAAGTCTTAATGAAGACTATATCCTAGGCATAATTATCTTTTTCATTTTTTTTGTCCTGGCTTGATTTGCAAAGAGCTTCCATATGTATTGCCTCAGTCCTGTAGTCAGAGGTTTCTGACCCATCAGAGCCTTAGATCCAGAGGAATCTTCCCACCTGTGGTCCCTCTGCCACTTATAAAATAATTACACAAAGGCTTATATTAATTACACGCTGTCTGGTGTATGGCTCAGGCGTATTTCTTGATAGCTCTTACAACTTAACCCATTTCTAATAATCTGTGTCTTGCCCATGGCTCCATGGCTTTACCTGTGTTCTGTTATATCTTGCTCTTTTGGGCAGCAGCTCATAGTGTCTCTCTTTATCTATGCTTGGAATTACAGCCCACCTCTAATCTGCTTCACCATAGGCCAAAAACAGTTCCTTTATTATCCAATGGTGAATCATAGAATTCAGAAAGACATTATGCATCATAGTCTTGAGAGATAGACACTATAATCGTTATTTTAAAGTTATAGATAATCAAGGATTATCCATATACCTTGCTCAAATTCCCAAAGCTAGTGACTGTTATCAAGTTCTAAAATCCCAGTCTCACAGCTGAAGGTCATGAGAGGTCAAGAATAACTTTAGCAGATGCCATAAAGTTTCATGGAGGACCTATGGAAGCTCTAACTTCCAGATAGGAAGAGGTAAAAAGGAAAGGAATCAGAGAGAGAGAACGAGAATGTGTGTAAAGACATCTGAGGCAACAGGAGAATGGTAAGTAGCATGGCTATATGTGGTTATTAAATTTGCGTCATCAAAGCCAATGTGATGTCAATGAACAAATAAAAACTATGCACAGTATTAAGTAATTTATGTGATTCAAAAGTATGTGTTTTCCCACAGATTAGTGGTCTTGGAGAAAACCTAAGCACAAAGTGAGAAAGACTAGGAAAGGGTTCTTAAATAGCAGCCTACTAGGATGTATACCTAAGCTCCAGAAGAGTAGGTTTTTACTTTAGTTTATATTTTCTTTGATATATCAATTGGCTTTTAGAGAAGTCAACTCTAGGTTGTGAGGGATCCAATTGTTCTAAAGAAATAAATGTGTACAGGTGTTAAAGTGTTAAACATGGAGTGAGTCCCTGAAAGTGTGTTGAAAAGAGTGAGTAGGAATTCCTTAATTTTACCTGGTGAGTGTTTTCAGGTGGGTGTGTGGTGCATGGAGCTGCCAAGCCATGCTTATGAGGCTTGTAAAGGATTGAGGGGTTTAAGGAAAATCAAGTGAGTTCTCTGTGTGAGGTACTGAACTGTGCTGACTCATCCCATGCTGACACAAACCAACCCTCTTGGAAGAAGGAAGACAGACTGGAGGTAGACGCTGCTGTTAGAGCCAAGGCAGACAGAAGCACCACAATTGGATGTTGATTGAATCTAATGTGTTCCTGGCAAGAGGCTGACACACATAAAGCATGTCACTCAACCCTGCCATCAGGCTTTGAGCAGAGCAAAGGTACCACAAATATATTTGCAGGTAGTCAGAGGTCCTCAGAGAGTTAAACAATATCCTTCAAATCACATTGTTACCCTGCAGCAGAACCAGAATTGCAAATGAGGCCCATCTGATCTCTAATTCCATGGCAACTTTATATAAAGGAGAAAATATTTGAATACAGAGACTCATTCCTGGTCAAAGAACTACAAATAATTGACAGAGGCATGCTCAGCCCTAAATGGGGCATCTATTATCTCTTCACCAAAGGATCAGAGAATATCACAGTAGAGGGGATAGAAAGAACATTAAGTGCCAGAGGATGGGAAGGTGTACCTCAATAGAGGTCTTCTGGACTTGGCATGGCCTTCACATGCATGAACTCACTGCACATGTGTTTGCCTCCACAAGACCTGAACAAGATTGCACTGGTCAACCATTCTCTGAGGATCAGGGAGGAGACCATGAGGTCCTTCCTCCCTGAGGGCTATTGACAGCTGAGGCTAGAGAATGTCATTTTCTTTAGTAGTGTAGCCACCAGTAAATGGCTCATGCTCCAATAAATAACCTTGGGTCCATTTCTCATGTCAGTTATCCTAATTAAACTCAGTGGGGGTCTCACACACACACACAAATATGGCAAGAATTTAGGAAGTGAACTCATGGAGAATAAAAATAAAGTGTTTTAACAGGAAGAGGAGTTTCAACAATAAAAATAAAGTGATAAAACAATATGACTAAAGCAACTTATAGAAGGTAGAGTTTATTTGGGGCTGAGGGTTCTAGACCCTTCAGTCTATAACCATCGTGGTAGACAACATAGCAGGAGGCAGGCAGGCATGACCCTGGAGCAGCTGCTGAGAGCTCACATCTTGATCCACAAGCAGAGAGTAGAGAGAGCTGATGACTAGGGTCTTTTGATCTTCTACTCTTATCCAAACAGCCATTCACTGGGGATGGAGAATTTAAATCCCTAAGACTTGTATGGAGCATCTTCTTCAAATCAACACAGAACAGGAACGAGAGAAAGAAATGGGGGTGAAATCAACAAAAATTAATTATACGCATGTATGAAATTGTCAACAAACAAAATTAAATGATTTAAAAGGAGTCATTTTGTCAAAGTTCCTTAGATTAATTAATTAGTGCAGCAGAGGTGCTCAATTCAAATGTAGAAAATTTGCAAAGATTGCAAAGTGTTTTATGTACCAGTGTATGTGTGCTTACCTGTGTATGGGATGTGCGCATGTTGTGCATGTATATGTTTAACAGCAGAAAGCAAACCCGGGGCCTTGCTCATGTTAAGCTTGTGTCCCCCTGAGCTCTGTTCCTACTTAATTGTCTTATATACGACTTATTGTTGCAGCACAGTTAATAGAATGATTGTTATCTTCTTCAATTGAATTATCTTTTTATTCTTATCTAAGAGCAACTGACCATATACATGTGGGTTATATTCTCAACATTGTTTTATCAGTGGTCTACATTTTGATATTAGTGTAGATTTACAGTATGTGAGATGGCTTAATTCTTCCATATTTTTCATGGTTGCATTGATGATTTTAGTTTGTTTTTAATTTTGATATGAAGCTTGAAATCAGCATGGCAATTTCTGTAAAAAAAAAAATACCTCTGGACCTTGAATAGTACACTTTGGAATTTATTCATCATTTGGGGGAAAGTTGACATTTAAAAACCTTTTCTTTTGAAGTAACTATAGGTTTTCAAGAAGTTGCAAAAGTGATGCAGAGACATTTCATGTATCCTTCAACTTGCTTGCTCCAAGACATACATAATACAATTAATATTAGAACCAATAACTTGTCGTGCATTGTTTATGTGTTTCTGTATGTAGCACATGTAAATGTGTCTACCCACCACCACAAGTGTAAAACAAACTGTACATTACATCAAAAATGCTTCTCATGCTACATTATAGACATCCTGTTCACTGTCTCGTCATCCTTTCCTCTGAAAACCATTTCTTGATTGCTCATCTCTATATGTTGCCATGGAAACTCAATCTAAAACAACAATAATGTACTACTTCATATCAATAAAATGTTTAATACCTGACTGCACCAAATGAAGATAAGAAGGAGAAACAACAGGGATCCTTATTCACTAAGGTGGAAGTGTGAAGTGGTACAGTTACTTTTGAAGTCTATATAACAACAGCCACGCTCCTTAGATTTCACCCAAGTGAGCTCAATGTGTGTGTGTTCATATAAAACCTGAATACAGATAGATTAGCATAATTCAGAAATTATAAAACAAGAAGAAACTTAGTACCATATAGTTGAAGGGATAATAAATCAATACATCCAAACAGTAAAGTACAATTCAGCCCCCCAAAAAGAACCTTCATGCCATGAAAAGATAGAACCTTATAAGTATGTTACTAAATGACAAAATGTAATCTGAAAAAAATGTTACATGCTACATATTTATAAATAATAACATTCTTGGGAAAGAGATACAAATTTAGGCAGTAAAAAGTTCGGTGGTTGCTAGGATTTTGGGGGGAAGGTGGCATAGTTGGGACATAGAAGATTTGTAGGCAGTGGACAATACTATGATGGAGATCCCATAAATATATATTTATCCAAACCTATAGAATGCACAACACCAAGAATAAACCTTGAATGATTATATATGTGTACACCGATTTCACTGCTGAGCAGCCTTCCATGGTTTGAATAGGCCACATTCCTCCATCTGTTCACCTACTAAAGGGTATTTTGGTTGTTCCTACCTTGGAGTTATTACACATAAAATTGCCAACAATCATGACCATAGGTATTTAGAATTCTCCTTTCTTTGGAATAAATGAGAAGGACTCTCTTTTCTGAGCTCTAAATGTTAGTTTAGTTTTGAAAGCTACTGATAAGCTTTGTTCCGAGTGCCTGTAAATATCACCTACATCAGGGACCCAGTTTCATCACATCTTGTCTGTGACACTGTCATTATGTTTGTGTTTAGGTGTGTAGGAAAGTTGGCATCTTCATATTAATCCTCTGTGTTAGTCACTTTCCATCATGATGACAAAAATACCTCACCAAACAGCCTAAGGAGTAAGGGTTTCTTCTGGATTAGCCTCTGAGGCTTCGATTGATCCCACTTGTCTACTGGTCCCATACAAGAATGAGACAAAATAAGGTGGAGGCTCATGGCAAAACGAGCTGTTCACCTTATGGAGGACAGGTGGCAGAGGTTGAGAGAAAGGGGCAGGAACAAAACATGCCCATCAGAGACATGTCCCCGGTGACATATTTCCCAACCCTCTAGTTTCTACCACCTTCTAATAATGTCATCAAATTACAAACCAATTCATCTATTCACAGATGAAGTTAGAGTTCTCATAATCTGGTCACATCCCAGACTCCCAGAAGCTGACACCCAAATGAAGCCATATGAAGTCTTTTCAGAGGCTATAAATACCCAAGCCACAGCACTCTCCCGGTCCGTCAAAGCAGAAGAACTTACTGGGTCTCCTTTAAGTTTCCTTAGGAATATTTGCATAGTTTCTAGTTTGCAGGAATTAAGCCATTTTGTCATCTTTATTACTTAGAATTCCATATTTTACTGCTACTATACATGTCAATTTTATGATGTACAGTTGCTTGTGACTAGTGTGTATAAATACAATCGATTTTTTAATATCATCTTTACATCCCGCAAACATGTTGTGTTCAGTTATTAGATCAAATGTGATGATTCTTTCAGACTTCTATAGAGACGTCACGCTATCAGCAAAGAGTAAGTTTACTTCGTCCTGAAATCCGAATGCCTGTTTGTTTGGTGGACTTTCTTGCTTATTTCTTTTTTTCTTTTTTTATTCCATTGGTTAGGACTGTGGTACAATGCAGAGTAAACAAACCAGGTACAACACCTGTTCCTCATTACTTTCCCTAGTGTTATTCAGTGTTCTTATACTCATTATAGAACTTTTGTAGATGTCTTTCACCAGAATTTTCTCTTACTACAGTGCTGACGTTTAACAAGGAAATGACATTGCATTTTGTCCATTTTTTTTTTCTGCTGTATCCACTGATTACTTAAATGTTAAGCCAAGGTTACATTTCATGATAAACAACATTTATTTGTGACATATTATCCCTTACTATAAAAGTATCATTTTTCTCCCGAGATTTATTGAAAAGTTTGGCTAAACTTAGCAGGCTGGAGCACCAACTCCAGGGTTAATGGCTCTTGCTACTCTTGTGGAGGACCTGAGTTCGGTTCCCAGTACCATATTAAGTGGTCCACAACTGCCTGTAACTCCAGATCCAGGAGATCCAACACCCTTTTCTGGCTTTGATACTCACCGGCACTTACCTGAACACATACTGAAAAAGTAAATCTTTTTTAAAGGTTCAGTTATGAACAGTATATATCCATGCTGTCTTTATGACTGTTTTTCTCTTGGCTTTCACTCAGAATTGTGCTAGTCTTGTAAATTATTTGGAAAGTATTTCTTCCACTTTAAATTTTTAAACAGAATCTGTATAGGGTTGGAACTATCTATATATTGACCAGTAAAGATGTGTAGCTTGAAAGTTTTCTTTACAAAAGACTTGTAGCCATACATTTAATTTTCATGATGGATACTCAACAATTCAGTTCAGATACTATCTCTTGAGTGAGTTCTGGTGGCCTGCATATTTTCTAGAATTGACTCCATTTCATTGAATTTGTCAAATTTATCAACAAATTTTTTTGTTTATATTTGAATGTCTATCGACTATATACTTACACAACCCCTTTCATACCCAATAAGAGCAACTGGTTTCTTTTTCTCCTAATCAGTTTTAGGTAATTTTATTATCTTTCTAAAGAAATGTATTTTTCCCAACTTGCTGTTTTCTCCACTATTTCCCATTATTTCAGTGACTTTCCGTTCTCATCTCATCCTTTCTGCTTCCTTTTCCTCTTAACAACTTATTTTTTCCTAGTTTCTTAAGCTGAAACCTAAGGTCGCTAAACATGAAATGCCTTTTCCTCATCTTTTTAAAGTTTATTTATCATCAGAATGCATGCTATGTATTATTTAAATACTTTCCAATTTGTTTAGAATAGTTTTAATTAGAAGATAATAATTTTGGTAAATATTTCATGTAGTTGGAGCACTGTATGAACATTAATCAGATCCAGTCAGTCAATGACTGTGTTCAAATCTTTCACACCCCTGCTGCTTTCCCACACACTTGCTCTATCAGTTTCTGAAAACCTTGACTGTGCTTGTAGATTTGTCTATATTTATTATGACTCTTATCAGCTTTGAAGCTCTTTGTGCATTATGAACCTTTGTTTTTCATTATATTAATGTTTATTATGTGTATAGAATCCTGATAAGTTTGTTTCTATTTTATTAAGTGAAACTTTTTATTTCTAGTCATTTTTGTTATGAAATCTAATAATAACGTAGCCATTCAAGTTTCCACTTAAGCAAAGTTCATCAATTGTACATTTTTTCATTATTTTACTCTCAACTCATTCATGTCTATTTAAAGTACTTTTCTTATAAGAAGTAGATCTTCATATATTAATTATTCTGTTATCCAGCCTGAAAACTGCTGATTCTTTACCAGGGAATCATTTGCATTTGCATATAGTGTGATTATTGACATTGTTGGTTGCAATGTCTCATCCTTTAAATTTCCTATCTTCTTCCTTTTCCTGCCTTCCTTTGGTTTTAATATCTTATTATTGTACTTTATCCTTCTTTGTTGACTTAGTAACTAAACAACGTACTATTTCTTCCTTGGTTGTTTGAAGATTCGCATACTTAGGCAGTTAAAATACGTGTTCATGTATTGTAACTTTTTCATGGGTGTGAATAATCACACTAATGTACGTGTTCATGTATTGTAACTTTTTCATGGGCGTGAATAATCACACTAATGATCTTTTTGCCTTGTTCTTTGTGATATCTGTGCTGTTCTAATGTTCACTGAAGAATTGTTCTACTCATCCATCACACGTGCCATTTCCAAAGGAAAGCCTGCTGTCTAACCCCTCATTCTGTGCGTGGCTCCTTCTACATTCTCCTCCACATCACTGACTTAAAGAAATGTGCTTATGATCTGAAGAAGGGAAGCCTACCTCAGGAATAACTGACAAGACACTCTTTGTGATGAAGTGCCCTGGTGGCGCAGAGAAGATCCCAGAAGTTGAAAGAAGTTGAGAAACGCCGACAATGATGACTTGGGTAAGAGATGGCAGAGGAATGTGAAGGATAGACATGGTGGTATTTATACCGCGATGTGTATGTCCAAACAGACTAAATCTAAGTAGAAGGAAGACGTATTTCCTAGACCTTCAGTTACATGTCTTTTGCACGGTCCATTTCAAAGTGTCATGAGCGTTTCCCTTCTGTTGCCTGTTGGCCAGAACTCCTCTAGCTACACTCTTTTCTGCCATGAGGAGAGTCAAATATTTTAATATTAAATTGAGAGAAAAAAATTCCTCACTTAAGTTTTGTGGATATTCTTACAAATAATTTGTGAAAGCACAGAAATTTTAGATACATTCACAGACCAAAAAAAAAAAAAAGTGACTATATGTAACCTATGTCCAAATATTTGGGACAGGGAATTTTGTCTATGTCCTTAGAAACTCATAAAGTAGCTATCGCATAATAAGTTATTAATAAATACTTTTTAAAAAGTAAACAAGAAATCACAGAAAGGAGATTGGAAAATGTTTTTAGACAGTACTGCCATTTTCTATTGTGTTAGAGCATAAAAGAGAAGCTGGCAATAAGCCAAGACACATTTTATATGGAGAATAACCACCATGATGACAATGCTTTAATTAATATCATGATATTATGATAGTATAATGATATTTAAAAGAAGTCAATTCTGTTGGCTTGCAAAGTCCTGTCCTTAAGAAGCTTAAGCTTAAGCATAGCTTACTCTAAAATTAACCATTTAATTCTCTTCTCTAAGAATCTATCAGTCCAAGAAAATAAATACCCATAGAAAGTTATCTCCTAGGCTGACATTACATATTATTTTTTAGTAAGTAAAAATGCATGCATTATACCCCAAACCAGAATTATCATTCCACTGCTGATTTTTTTCTTGCTGTGAGACCTTGAGGAATGACTGAAACTGAAAAACTAATGTGATAAGTTAATTCCTACACAATAAACTGCAGAGACTAAACACCATAGTGTCTGTGAAAATACTATCAAATGCAAAAGGACTATGAAAATGATAACTTTAGTTTTTCCAATATAAATTAACAACATATCCTAAAGAGAAGCTGAGGGTTCATGAATATACTAATGGTTACTATATAAAGTAAGTTTATCAACAATGTACTGTACTTTTAGTGGAAATGAAATGAATCCAGAATTTGTGATAACTCTTAGAATGGCAGCTAGTGAGTTACAGGAAGGGGGGGGGGATTTCAAAAGTCCAACTTTATACTATGCAACAGATCTATAATAAAAATAAAATATAAAAAAATTAAAGAAAAGACTGGGTCCAGCTGCTACTTTCAGCAACATATATAAGCCATTCTACAAATGGATAAGATGTTTGAATTGACAATGCTAGTCATCTATCTCTAGTAAGAGTAGAAAAGTGACATAGACCAGGAGAAAAGTCCTGTCCTTAAGAAGCTTAATTTATTTCTGTCCTGCAGAGTATGATGGGTGCTTGACTGACAATGAACCCTTAAAATGAACATAATAACTTTCACTACAGCCAAGAAGGAAATAGGACTTTTCCCCCAAGGTTGGAGTACCCCCGATGAGAGTACTGTGTTTAAAAGTTAAGCCCCTCGTGGATGCAGTAGGCATCAAACTGTCACAGACTAAGTTTGAATACATAGGAGCAAGAAAGATAGCCTTCTTGAAACAATAACAGCAGGATGCACTCTTTGTACACAGAGAGCTTCCATGAAACTATCTGGACATAGATGTGTGGTTTTAGCACAGTGCACTTTAGACTCTTTGCAGGGACAATATAAGGAATGTCCCTACTTAAAACTCTTCATGAAAGCTAACCAACTTGGACTTTTTCTCAGCTCTCCCTACAAATTCCAGTGAATATCCATTTTCTGTCTGACACCTGTTGTAGAAGCGCAATGTTCAGAAAATCACTAGTTTATTCATTTGTTCCTTGGCATGTTCTATGTTCAATATGCCAACTACTATTCTATGCATTTTGTATATATTAGCTCAATTAATTACTCATCATTTAGTCATCCCAGTGAGTGACATTCACTAAGTTCATACAAAGCTCTTACAATATGTCAGATTTTATGTTTGTTGTAAACTAAACCTGCAAAGAACCTTTAATAGATTAGGTGGAGTAGACACATAACAGTGTTTTGTCCTTATCTGTCTTTAAAAAAAAAAAAATATCCAGAAACAGTGATTAATTATGTAGAGCGAAATACATAATCAGGACAAAAGAATAGAATTCAGGAAGTTGGGGAGCACTATAGGTATTAAGGAGAGCCAGCTGAAAAAGTTCCCTGAGGCCTCAAAAATGAGCCAGGAAAATGGAATGAGGCTATTACATAATGAAGACACTTTAGATGCAAGGGGGATCAAAGCTCACATGCACAGTAGAAGCTAAAACCAGGTTTCATAATGAACGCGAAAAGATTGAGACAGTGTCAGAGATGAGGAGGAGGATGTGGACAGGGCTAAGTGAAATCTTCGACCTGTGCAGACAACACAAATTCACTCAAGAATTTTAACCAAGGAAACATGAGGCTCCTAATTCTATATTTCAAGTTTAGATGTTCAAGAAGTGATGGAAGCATGATGAGAAATGTCCAACCAGTTAGAATATACCTCTGTCATTGGGACTGAGAACTCCAGCACAGTGTGTTCACATTGAAAACAAATGACTGGACAGGTCTTCTGTAATGTGCCCTAAGTACTGCGTCAACTCTGTCAAGGAACTCTTAATATAGTGACCTTCATTTAACTTTCAATTTTTTCCTCTCGGCTGCTTAGTTTCTAGGGAGCCATGGTTAGATCTATCTCTTGTAAGAAAGTAAAGAGAATTGGGAGAAGATAAATGTCCTTTTCTAGCCTTGTTCTGGCCATCAACTGACTGTGACTCACTGGGCAAGCTGTGAGATCCTCAACTATGAGACAAATGGATTAGAGTAGATGTTAGTTGTGTTTTGACTATGACAGTTCTATGAAGCTACTTCTATTCTTGTTAACATTATTTTTAGTCTTCAAAGGAAACTGGAGATGCACACAGAAGTAATAGAGCTTCTCTCAGTGTTTGTGAGTTGTCAAGTAAAATGAATATGTATGATAATTAAGCTCCACAGATCTGCAACATGAACACTTAGATTTAAACACACATACAGTTCTCATACTAAATAGTGCTTAGTGCATTTCTGAATATGCCAGAATGCTAGACTAAGCATAAGATAACTTAGGTGCCAATATCATGAGTTAAGTTTAATTTTTTTTAACTTTAAAAGAAAGATTGAATTCCTTTTTAAAATTTTTCCTTGAATAATTCTTACTGAGTCTGCATTTTTGAAGAAAATGAGAACTGAATAAAGGCTTCAGTAAAGACAATTTTGAAAAACTAATCAAATTCCTATTAGCACTTAAACTGTCAATCGCATTAGCAGATACATTCTATTAGGGTAGAAAGCACATGGTCATTGTCGTTGCTAAATGTCACTGCGCTCCAGTCTCTCTGATGTTATTATCACAAATTTCATTGTAGGCAGCAGAGGTAGAATGTACTGTGCTTTGCTGAAACCTGATCACAACACAGGAATTTGCTTAGGCCAAATAAATGATTTTTCTTCACACTGAAGTACAAGACTTTAAGTCACATGATGTGAACTTTAAAAAAAAAAAAAAACTTTTATTGATTTATTTTGTAAATTTCACATCATATATTATTATACATATATTCATACATTATTTCCCTGTCCCTTTGCATCTACCCTCTGTCCTTGCAACTTCCCCACCCCATTCCCTACCCCCCACCCCCCCCCCCCCCCCCCCGCCTAAAAAGATAACAGGAAGAGTCTTGTCACCGAAGCTGTGTTGTGGACCATTGAGACAGTTTATCCTTTAGTCTGTTGCAAGTGTTTAGTGTCATGAGTCTGACTCGAGGCCTCTGGTTTCTGCTACACCATTGATAATGGGCTCTCACTGGAGTTCCTCTTGGATGTTCTGTTGTTGTCCTGTGTCTAGAGATCTTTATATTTTATATCTGTAGGTTCATCTCCTTCACATGCTCCAACAGTTCATAGATGCAGTGGATGTTGGGGTAGGCCAACTCATAGCCCTGGTTCCGGGGATGGGTAGTAGCTGGGTTGGTCAGCTCACTGGCTTTCCCTCATGTCACTACCTGAATGAGCTAGCACTCCAGCACTGCTTTGATTAGCTCATCCAGTGCAGCTTACAACAAGGAGCAGGCTGGTTCTCTTGCTCTGAAGCCCTCAGATCCAGGTCCCCATTGATCATATCACCAGAGTTGCTACTGTTTTGTAGAGCCCTCTCTCCTGATTGCTGTAGTGAACATACACCCTCTCTTATGTCCCCTTATGAGAGCTCTCCTGCTCTCACACCCTGAGAGATGGCTCACCTGCGACCCTGACAACAGAGTCAGATCTACTGTGCTACCCATGGTGGGGCAGGGGTGCAGGGCCTGCTCCCCAGTGTACTGTAGCTGGAGGAGGTAGGGATAGTTCTCTCACTTTTATGACCCCAGAGCCAATTCTCTCACTTGCCATGGGTAGCAAGAGGGGGAAGGCATCTTTCCCTCACCCATGCCACAGAGAGGACATGAGTTATTCTTTCTCTTTAAATTGTAGAAACTAGAGAACTTAGACTTCTCTCTTTGTGCTTCTTTATCTCATTCATAAAGTAATTTTAAATAGACTTCAAAGGAAGATTGAAGACAATTTCATCATAATTTGAAGAGAAACAACAGGGTAGGCAAACTGAAAGTCTTGACAGCTATGGGAAGATGGAGGCATGCCCTTTGCAATGCAGTTTGGCAAGTTAAGTAACTACATGGCGTCGGGGAAGAGGAGTCAGAGAAAGAGCAAGGAAGCCCAGAGGACCAAAGAAAGCCAGCTTAAGCTTTTGGCCAGTATTCAAAATAAGAAAGAGATAGACAACAGGAGAGAAAAGAAAAGACAAAGTTAGGCTTTTCTGAGTTAGGACTCAAAAGAGTGGGTAAGCCATATGGTGTAGACACCATAAGCAGCTCTACGGAACGGGGGTTTCTGGGAAGAATAAGTACATTATCTCATAAAGGAGTAATTATTCTTCACATCCTTAGCCTTAGGTGTATCAGTCTTCTTAAGGGATTGTCTCTTGGCTCAGATAAGTGACAGGTCTAGAAGAACTAATTTTTAAAGAAGGAGATAATATTATATAATGTTCTTATCTTTGGAGCATATTATAATATCATGTTTTATCCGGAGCCACAGGTATTTGATTCTGTTGACAAAGAAACCTAAGGAATAGCAAAGCTGATGTCTATCTTTCTACTGTTAGCAAAATATGGAAAGCTGGGACCAAAGCCACACAATGAGAGAAAGGTTCACCCTCAGTGACCTTAGTGACATTAATTCTTGTCTAGCTACCTAAAATACCCCCTTCAAGAGTTAGGACTCTAAAATCATTCAGGTGAGCTAAAATTAGTGAATAACCTACTTCTACCATGAAAATATAGAAATCTAAATCCAAACTGTTCACTGGAAAGGATTAGTGTCTGGGACTGGAGATTCAGTCACATCCTCACGTATAACTTCCAGGTAGAGGTGATCATTTAGGAGAGAAGAGAAAAGAAACCAGAGTTTCCTTTTTGGCATCCTTGGCCTCTAGCCTATAAGGGACCAAAAGTACTTCCTATTGTTGGCCAAGGACAAGAGTTAACTGCTAATTCTCAGGTCCCTGCTCCTAAAACTACCTCACTTACTCTTATGTCCCATTCTCATCCCTAGACATATCAAATCATGAATGGGATGAGGGACATGAGAGAAGGATCGGTCATCAAGAGTATTACTTGCTCTTGCAGGGAACTGGATTTCAGTTCCAAGAACCCACATCAGGTTACTCACAACTTCCTGTCACCATAGTGCCAGAGAATCTGATACCATCACTTAATGTCTATAGGCACCAGTATATGTGCACATACTCACAGAAAGATAGACTTGTACACATAATTAAAAATTAAAAATAAATTTTAAAAGAATGGCAAAGGAATGTGTGAGTATAAGTAAAGCATATACTTAACCATAAAAATAAAACAAAAACATCCAAAGATCATGCATGAACCCTCGGGATCAGGTGTTCTTCTGTCCAACGTGATGGTCATCTCTTTTGATAAAGTGTTAAAATGGAACAGCATTTTAGTGGAATCGTTCCATTTTTGTGCTCTAAACAGTCCTTTTTCTGTGCTCTAGATCTTGCCATACTTGCTCTTCATTGCTTCCCAGTGCTGAGTTATGTAATTGCAAAATATCCTAACCACTGCCTTTATATAAAGTTCAAAATAATGAGAAGAAATAAGAAACCAAAATAGATGTCCTTTAAATAGAGTCATAAGATTATATTTTATATATATATTTTCAATATACTATCATAATAGTTGTGCCAAATATTATAGTTGTGATAAATGAGATATGATTATAGTAATCTGATAGTCAGTTGTTATGTACATGTAAATTTAATCTTAACAGAGGGAAGATACTCTCTTATTGTAACTAGGTCATTATAATATTCTATGTGAACCTCTGTGGTACTTTAAATATAATTGGCCTCCATAAGCCTATAAGGAGTGGCACTATAGGAAGTGTGGCTTTGTTTGAGTAGGTATGGCCGCGTTAGAGGAAGTATGTCACTGTGGGGGCAGGCTATGAGGTCTCTTTTGCTCAAGCTTCACTAAGTGTGACATACAGACTATTTCCTATTGTCTTCTGATCAAGATGTAGCCAGCACCATGTCTACCTACATGCTGCCATGCTCCCTGCCATGATGATAATGAACTGAACCTCTGAAACTGTCAGCCACCACCTCAATTAGATATTTTTCTTTATATGATTTACCATGGTTAGGATGTCTTTTTTTCACAGCAATAGAAATCCCAAATAAGACAATTTTAAGGTCATTATAAATGCCACTTATTTACATATTTGGAGAAATATTAAATCCTTTGCTCCTTATCTTTACAGAAACTTTTGGAAATGAAACCAGAAACTATCTAGATTAAGAAGTAGGGAAATTTTATTACCTTTTATCTGTATTGAGCCCTGGCATTCCAGTACAATGTTGATGACCAACATGTGAGACAGGAATGCACTTTGGAAACTTTGACAGCTGCCTTGGTTGACTCAATATCGTATACCTTAATATCAATAGATATTTCAAATAAAATATATCAGTGCCCAATCTTTCCCAGTCCCTGTCTCTAAACCCATTGTATTTAGAGTCTTGCTTCTATCAGGTTTATGAACCAAAACCTTGGAGTCAGTCCTATTTATTTCTCATACATAAGTAATTCATCAGGAAACCTTGTGGAATTAGCTGTTAAAACAGTCCCATCCTGACTGACTCACTCTTGAGGAGTGCTGCCCACAGGAGTCAGTATCATCAGTAGCCTGGAATACTGAAATTGCCTCCAAACAATCCTGATGACCCCACCCTTTGTCTGCACATGCTGAAGACTTAGACTCAACTCCTTTGATTCAAACTTGCATTGGCTCCTCTTTCCATTCAGTGTAAAAACTCAAGCCCTGACTACGGCACATGGACCCCATATGGACTACCAGTCTGTATCACTTTTCTGATGCTGTGATAAAATATCATGGCCAAAAGCAACTTAGGGAAGAAAGAGTTTGCTGTGGTTGATGGTTTAAAGGGATTGGGTCCGTGGTAGGAGAGAGGCATGGCAACCATCATGGTAACTACAGTGGGAGAAGCAGGAAGCTGGCTGGTATCACTTTCACTGTCACACAAGAAGTAGATGTTGGGGAGGGTCAGGAATCAGGTCAAGGCTATAACCCCCAAAGCCTACCCCAATGACATACATCTTCTAGCAAGGTTTCATCTCCTAAAGGTTCCATAACCTTCCCAAATAGCACCATCAATTAGGGATCGAGTGTTGAAACACACTAGCCTATGGGGAACATTTCTCAATGTTCTCAACACTGTGAAGGTTTACCATGACTGTCAACTTTACTGGGTTAAGAGAGACTTTAGAGATTAATAAAATACACTTGTGAGTGTCTCTGAGGGAGTTTCCCTCAGAAATGACTGCACATGGGACATCAGCCATGATGCGAACAGCACCATTCAGTAGATTGTGGGGCAGATGAATAAAGGAGGAAGAAGAGGACATTATCCAGTGCTTGCAAGTTCAACTCTTTCTGACCATGTTTGTCTATTGCTGTCATCGTCAATAATGGATAAGACTACAGCTTACAGACTCTTGACATGGGCTATTGTTCAGAGTCTTCTGTCTTCTTGGACAACACAGCTATTGTTTCATTAGCTTTCTAATAACCACTAGGTGACTATTCAACCTCTAATCATGTATGCTAATTAATAAATCTCCTTATATAATCATATACATGTGTCATACTAGAGGTATTATATACCATACAATATAATATGTAACATGTGATATATAATATATAATACCTATATAATACATGGAAGATGATGTATAGTAATATGTGATAAAATATGAGCTGGACAATACAGTATAATATATATTTAAGTAATTACAAACATGTTATATGTTAATATAACATGTGTTCCAATGGCTCTGTTCCTTTACAGAATCATGACTAAACATAAACTATCACCTCTCTTACTTTATTCCTCGGTTTTTTCCTTTGATGATAATACTTCAGTATCCCTTAATTTTTAGCTTTCCTTGGACACACACACACACACATACCTGTTCTCCATAGAAACTTTTTCCGCTATGAAATATTCCTTTACATTTAGTGAATATATGTCACTGAGGTTGATAAAAGAAGCTGGCTGGCCAATAGCTGACCAGAATAAGGTTAAGCAGGAAAGCCAGACTAGGAGAATACTGGGAAGAAGAAGGGCAGAGTCAGAAGTTGTTAACAGATGCTGAAGGAGCAGGAGATGGATGTGCCATGTTAATAAATGTACCACCATATGGCAGAGCATAAACAAGGATATGGGTTAACTTAAAATGTAAGAGCTAGTTAGTATAAGCCTAAGCTATTGGCAGAGAATTTGTAATTAATATTAGTCTCAATGCTGATTATTTGGGAAATGGCTTCCAGGACAGGAAACTTCCACCTACAACTTTCTGTAACCAGTGCCTGCTGGATTTACTGCTTGACCTCACTTTAATGACATGATGTGGTCACCTCATCAAGACTTTAATGTGACACCACCACTGCCCAGGCTGTGCCACCAACCTTCAATCTGCCTAACTCAGTTCATTATGTTTTTTCTCATGTGATACAGAGTACATGTCTTTATATTTGCATGTATCATGTATTCTCTGCTGCTTGAGCTGGACTAGAAGTTCCACTAGGGTGTAGCTTATTATCTATGCTGTTCTTTAATGTACCCAAAGAGCCCAAAGCAATGCCTGTCACATAACAGGTGCATTACATTTGCAAGAGAAATAATCAAATCTATAACCAAAGGCTTTAATACCTGTATTTTATAAAAATGGGGGGGAGCATATTTAATGGGCACTCAAAATGGTAGTATTACATAGTCAATGGGTTGGTTGGTCTTTAGCATTATAATAAATAGAATCTTTAGAAATTGCCACTTCCATAACATATTTAGCATTATAGAAAGAGCTACCCCACTGCACTGACTAAACATTTTTTTCCTAAGATGACTTCCTTAGAGATCCATAACGATTCTTCTTGAATGACTAGAGATTTGTTCATTTGACTTACATTTTGGATGCTCAGAAATCTCTTGAAATGCAAAGAGCCCTGGGGAGGCAACATGTTTAGGCACATTTGTTCCTTATGTTTTCTATTCTCAGAGAAGTCCGTGTTCCTGTAAGAAGAAGAGATGGGGAGAAGGAATACAGATATAGATTTTGATGAGAACAATACCATAAAGTGTAAAAATACAGATTCAATATCCAAGATGTTACTCAGAGAAAATTAACCTCTCTGAGAGATTCTACTCATTTATTTACATATTTTCTCCTTAAATAACTCTTACAACCTTACTTATTGCTCACTGTCCCAGTCATGTAAGAAAGATGCCTGTGGGGATATTTTCAAATACAATAAAACAGTAGGAGATATCAGAGGACAGATCCACCTCTTCCAGTCTTTGTTTGTTTGTTTTCCAGACAGAGTTTTCTGTGTAACAGTACTGGGACTTGCTTTGAAGACCAGGCTGGCTTTGAACTCACAGAGATTCTTTTGCCTCTGCTTCCCAAGTGCTGGGACTAACAGTGTGAGCCATGGCTTCTTATACAGATCCAATGGCCATGAGTGTTGAGGCTTGAGATCATTTGACCATGCATACAGATATGTTCCAAGAGAAGCAATTGGCACATTGCACCAGAGGAAGGAAGCCATTAAGAGTAAGTTTCAAAGAGAATAAGACACTGATCTCACAATTATAAACCAAGTTTTCATGTCATAGTATAGTCTCCAGGAATGAGGTTTTCTGTTACATATAAACATAATCAGAAACAATGCTAAGTGGAGCTCAGAACCGCCTAGGTTTATACTATTGTTCAATATCTTGTACCAAAATCAAAAGCCTCTTCAGATGCCTGACTTAGTAACCTGGATTCTTCTAGGTCAAGGCAGCAAGAGTTTTAAACAGCTGATCACATGACATCTACAACCATCTTGTCTTCGTGGAGACTGGGATAAAACATGAAATGATGAAAGTGAATTACTTACATATGTCATCCGATGTATTTGAAGAAAATGAGTATTGAAGGGGGAAAAACACAAAAAACAAACAAAAAACACAGAGAGGAAACAGCAGCACTATAAGCCATTGCATCTGTCAGCCAGTCAGTGTTTAGAAAGTTACTGAACCATCCTCTGAAGGTATTTGTTTTTACAGGACACTATCTGCTTGGTTTGGCTGTGTACATGTCGTTAGGCAATCTGCACAGAGCTGGGGTGTGTAGAGAGGGAGCCTGGGAAAGGAAGAGGAAATGGAAGTTCATTTTACAATTTACAAATCTATCAGTTCACACACGTATTCCCTTTCATAAAACACCAGGAAAGTAAGTTGTGACTGCATATCCAATATCTGAACAATATCAAACCAGCCAAAGTCCTAGCACAGGTGGGAGAGGGGCTCAGGAAGCCCTACCACTAGCTGAGGAGCTATTGGCTAGTGATGGCTGCTGGGAGAGAGTTTTCTTCAGAGATGTGATCCCTAAATGGCTACCTACTTTCTGGTAGATCGTCCTAGACCCAGTCACATATGGGCACTAAGAGGGCTGGGGTTGGTAGTGGACAGAGAGGGGGGGGAGGGAAGGGGGAGGGAGGGAGGGAGGGAGGGAGGGAATTCATGAAGTTTGGAGAAAAAAGTAGTGCGTGGGGTAGTGGAAGAAATAGATGGGAGGGCGGGAATGGGGCACGGATCTCATCAAACACATCGTATACACATATGAAACATTTTATTTAAAAATATGGGGTGAATGTGCCCAAGTCCACAGGATCTAATAAAGCAAAGTGGCAAAGTCAGGATTCACTCCTCCACTCTGTGAAGTCCTTATTTTGTACAGTGCTGTGCTCTTGGGAGGTTTCTTGTCATTTTCCTTCCAACAGTAACTGAACTGAGCACAAAGAATAGTTGGGGGGAAATGAGCTTTATTTCAGTAGCATAAATGTCTGTTTATAACAAAAACCTTCAGGGGACCAACCCCAACAAGGTTTTCTCTCCGGGTCCAAGAGATGGCACCTCTTACCAGCGAGGGAATCTTACAGGAATCAAACTCAGAGCAACTAATCTTACTACATGTTTATTGGCACAAGGATGCCAACAAAGAAGGCTTAGGTTTATATACCCAGGCAGGCAGATTCTCCAAGGCAATGCAGGGGTAGAATTTCTCAGGGTTCTTAAGGAGGGGGCACGTGTTGTTGGTTGCTAGGTGAGCTGGGTAAACAGTGGAGGGAGCCTGGAGCTTTTGTTCTGCTATGGCATCCTCCTTACAAGGGAGTCTGTAAGGCTTAATTTGCACAAGAAGCAAAACCTGTCACCTTTCTGCTGTTCAGGTCTTAATGATGTTTGTCTGTATACCTGCAACTAGGAGTCGGTGAATTTATCTTTCCTTAAACCTTTGCTTTTGAATCTTGTGTTAATGAATCCAGGTGCAAGTACAGGGAGTTAAAAGGCCTAAAATTAGTTAGCTCTGGATAGCACTCTTATCAGTAGGGGTGGTGAATTTAGGACATATCAGTGTGTCTTCTATTTGTTGCTGCCCTTGGATACCTGAGAAAACTTTCAAATGAGTTACTTTGTCCAGGGATGTTTACTATTAAAAGTAGCTGCAGAGAAAGCAGGCCTTGAGTCTGTGCTGTGCAGAGGAACAAAAACCTGATTTGGGGAGGGGGAGCAGGGGTATACATTGATGGAGATTACATTTTTTTAATGGAAAAAAAAAAGTAAAATAAAAGGAAAAGACCTGATTTGTGAGATAAGAGATCTTGTCTGTGTGACTGTTTTCACACACAAATAGGAGAGATTATTCATATGTCCCAAATGTATGGGGGAAGTTATGCCTAACAAATGAGTGATCACACTGCTAAAAGTTCCTGAGAACTAAATCCCAAGGAAATAATGAATGCCGCAGAAGTTCCAATTACACACAAGAAATTCTCTGTAAGAAACAGTTAGCATATCCAAAGGCAATTAACACCAAAACTCCTTGTGTATTTGGCTTTACCTCTCCACCAGGGCTCTTGGCTCTGATGGGTCAGCCTTGTTGGCACCAACTGAGTTCCTACTTCATATTTCTGTGACTCCCAGCATAATTACTTTGAAAGAAGTTTGATCAAAGCTCTGTTTGCTCCTCAGTCAAGGTTGCCATGGTTGCAATTTCTGTCAGCAGTTTGAGAGGCAGGAAGAGGAGGGAGTCACCACTACCACCTTCAATGCTCTGTCAGTAGTGACACTATTGTTGGCCTTCAGATGTCTGCCCATCTCCCACTAGGTTTTCAGTTAAACAAATACTATAAATGCATTCTTCTTTGAGAGCTTTCTAAATATGGTTTCTATTTATAGTCAGTATGTGTTTATCAACCATATTTCATCTCCTCAGGATCAGGGCCAGGGAAAGCTTCAATCTGACCCCATGAAACTTCTCTCTAATGTCTTTTGCTTTATAAACACAGAGACAAAGAGTCTGTGTGCCCCCTCCCCTCAGGCAGCCAGTGGCAAATACATGACTATTTCATTGTTGGTAAAAAACCATTGATGATAAAATAATTAGAAGTCCTGTGGGACTGTCTGTGATGGTATGACAGGTGATGAAGAGGATGGAGTAGGCAGGCGACAATCTTTGACTCAGAGCCTGAAGGAGTATTACCATTCCTGGCTCAAGATAGAACAAAAACATATTAGTTACTGAGCTTACATGCAGTGGTAAATGTTTCAAGATACATAAGAATGTTCTTACTGGTAGAAACAGGTTATTGCCTTGAAAATATGGGAAGGAAGAGTGCTCTGACTAATCCACATTAGAGTGAACATTCTAAAAAGATAAACCTGCTCATAAGTGCTGGATTAAAAGCCTTAAACCTAATGGCCTTTTATCAGGGAAGAAAATAAAAAAGTTCTCAGACATCCTCTGTTGGCATGACAACAGAGAGACTAGGCGCCACTAGGCTGGATAAAGAATCAGATGCTAGTATTGCAGCATCTTTCCTTCTGAGATCCCAAGAGAGAGTTCCAGAGCAAACACAGCTCTGGGGGTGGCTCCCTGGAGGCCCTCCATCACTGCTGTGTGCTTCCTCAGTACTGGCTCCATCAGGATGCTCCCCTGCAGGCTGATTTCCTTCACGCTACCCACTGTGACAGCTATCCTGAATGTCCATCACACAGTACCGGACCCTGGGTGCCTCAAAAACAGAAATGTATTGTATCACTGTTCTCAAGGTCAGAGTCTAAAGTCAAATGGCAGCAGATTGCTCGCTTCCTAGGGCTGTGAGGACATGTTTCAGGCCTCCAGGCTCTTCTTTGCTTTATAGTTAGACTTCTTATTAAAGTTTTACTTTATATAGCTTCTTTCTGTCTGTCCTTGTTCTCAATTTTCTCCCTTCCTATAAGACATCATTCATATCGATCTTTAAGTGCAGATTAAAGATGTAGTGCAGATTAAAATATCAATCATCTGGTATATTTGGAGGGATACAGTTGAACTCATGATAGCTCTCGAGTCACCTTTGGGGATGTTTTCCTTATACTTTGCTCCATCCTTTTCACTGGGTGATAGGGAACCTAAGCTTGGGAAACCAGAAATCCCTGGGAAGTCAAGAAGATTCATTTTTCCAAGTAGCAGATGACACATAGAGGTTGGTTGGATAGGGCAGTGGGGTCAGGAACACTAAGATATTTCTTTTTCCTTTGATCGTGAAAAGAAAAATCACTAAACAGATTTTTTTTTCCAGGAAAAAAAAGAAATCTTCAAGGTTCAAGATGGCCTTGGATATACAAGCCAGGTGGCATGGTCCACTTGGATAGGTCTGATCTGAGCATCCCCAGGGCAAGATCTATAAAAGATACAATTTACAGAAAAGAGCCAATGGTATCTTTGGTATTAGGGAATCATCTTTTATCACAGTTCTATACTGGTACCCCAAGAGGCTTACGAAAGACCAAGAATCATACAGCAAGTAGGCTTTGAGAACATGGTCCACAGATGCACATTGCCCAGGCTTAAGTAACCCCCTCAGGTTGAATCAGTGTCCCCTCTGCCATTTGCTGTCAGCGTGGCCTTAAGTTCTCAGAGCGTTGCTTTCCCTATTGCTAAATGATAGACAGGACTTTCATGTTCATAGTGAGGACAATGTAAAAGATCACAATAACACCACTTAATGACATTGCATTGATAATGTTACTATTTATATAAAATAACCAAGAGGGTTATCATTGTAGTAAAAGGGTAATTAAGGTTAGTAGTTTACAACTTTGGCTATAGTTAAGAATCACAGGAAGTTTTAACAATCTAAAGCTTTTTGATAGTCTAGCCTAGTCTACCAAATAATAATATCTAGAAGATTCCAGTGTAAATGTCGAGAGCCTTGAATCTGGATTAAGTATCACAATGTAAACTATAACTAACAAAATATCTACTCAAGTCATTCACAATGCCAAAGGCACATGTAAATACATACATGAATACATATATACATGTATCCCTACATAAATATATACGTTTATGGGGCAATGTTTCAATGAAATTGTAAGCAATTTAAATCACCTTTAGGATGCAACTGAAAGAAAACTCACATTAATCATACTCAGTAGGATATGTTCACTTGTGGCTGCCAAGCAGTTCTTGGATTTTAGAAATTAGGAAGCTTCATGTGAAAGTGATTAGTGGGTTAATGTGAATTATCCTATATACTGGTATCAGTAAATGCATCAGTAAATTAAAAAGTTCTAATACTTTCCAAGCCTTAATTCTCTAGTGGTAAGAGGCCTGGATGCCTTTTATTTCTGTTAGGTTTATTCAATATACTTTTTTCCTATCTGAACTTCTGCTTCTCAAGAGTGCCCTAAATTACCATTCTATAGCAATGACTACACTCTTAGTGATTTTATATAATCAATAGCAGTATCAATGGGCAGTACACCAAGTATCTATTCAGTGGTATCATTAATAACAAACCTTTTCTGAAATAATTCATGGACACTTTTAACAGTATGTATTTATATTAGTCTATTAGAATATTAGTCTGGAAATGAACATGATATTCTTATCTCCTGGGTATCAGTATATGCTTGCTTAGCAACTCATTTATGGGAAACAGCTATGGATGGTCAATTGAATAGAGAGAGGATTTGGGTTCATTGGAGACCTCTTCAGTATCTTCTCCAGAGCATACCTCAGCCTTGAGCCTCTTCAGGACTATCTATTCATCCTAGTGGAGAAGATTCAGGGATTCTGACTAACCATGTGGTAAGGTCAGAAGAGCATGTGGTAGAAAACTCACCTGCAGATACCTACAAGTTATGACAAGACTTGATAAACCCCTATAAGAATTTCTTTGGGAAAGAGATTGAAGACCTGAACAAATATGCACATATACTTCTTGGGTAGAGTAACTGGACACAATGTGCTTGGTTCTTTGAGTATATTGATATATTGTGCTGTTAATTGGTCAACAGCTAAAATTGCAAAAATAAGTAGAAAACACAGGCAAGGAGGGCATCAAATGTGATGGATTGCTCCACTGATTTTTAAAAGAGAAAAATAGCATTCAGTGTGCTGGGCCTTGATCTTGGAGCTGTGTTTCAGTGTCTACTGATGTAACGCATTTATTCCATTAGGCAACTGTCAAAAGGCATATGACTCGTGTGCATTGTCTATGTTAGTCTTGGACAGGCTGAAGACTAGTAAATCAACTATTTACCTAGAAAATGTAACAGCAGAAGGAGTATCCGACTTCCAATTTCTGAAGGTTGGTTTTCTCTATTGCACAAAGGGGAGCTGCTAGATACCAGGATTGGTACCACAAGAGGATGGGGCGTGCTCCACGGTTGAGAAGTCTTCCAGTACTCACTGTGTGATGTCTCTCATCTTGGTATCAATGGCTGCTTTCCAAGGAGCTTTCAGCTTCTCTGGCTTTCATTCTCAGAAACTGATCTTTTTCCTTCACAAAGGC
The DNA here is from genome assembly GCA_033318265.1 of Phyllotis vaccarum. Lineage (NCBI taxonomy): Eukaryota > Metazoa > Chordata > Mammalia > Rodentia > Cricetidae > Phyllotis > Phyllotis vaccarum. The sequence continues at coordinate 29,093,114 of JARWLC010000017.1, forward strand.
AGATTCTTCCCCGGATCTTTGCCTCTCTTTTGCTCACTGAGCTTCAGTTCACCCTTGAAGACAGAGATTGGGCATCACTTCATTTAGAGAATTCTTTCCTGACTCTTCTTGGTCTGGGTTGGGGGAGGTCTTTCTCCTATAAATCCTGCTAAGTGTCTCCCATTATCATGGCTATGGACAGTTAAGTGTCTCCTCCTCTTAGTCTATGAAGGTTCTTTAAAGGGGATTATTATACATTCATCTTTATGCCCTATGGCTTAAAACCGTGACTGAATGCTGATTGCGCTACCTGCCTGTAATCTGAACACCTGGGAGGCTGATGCAGAGGATTAGTGCCAGCTTTATATAATGTTGTTCATGTGTGAGTTTGAGTCTGGGATTAAAAAGTGAGATTCTATCTCAAAAAATAAATGAAAGAAAAGATGGTGATGAATGATTAGATGGATGGACAAATGAATGAAACCAGAATATATGGCTGGTATGGAATATAAACAGCTTGTGTTAACAGTTGCATCTGTGGTGCTCTGTGGTGGTGGTGATATTGCCTGTCTGTAGCCATGGAAGCTGAGAACTAAGTCTCACACCCAGGCTTTCTCACAGCAAGTTCTGTTTCTCCTCTATAGTAAGTCAAAATGAGATGCCTATGGACCAGACCATTCCTCTGGACCTGCATAAAGTTATAGTACAGGCTTTGCAAGAGTATAAGGAAGATGATAAGGATATGGAAAACGGAGATAACGAGCAATATCAACAAAATTTTGAGAGATGGGCAAAGAAAACACCAACAGCAACTGGACCAAATAAAACCGGAAAAGTTGAGGGCTGAGAGTCGGGGAAAGCCGAAAGAAGACCTGGCCAGTTTAAGCTTCAGGTCCTCACACAGGCTTGGAAATCACATTTTGTGGAGATACGGATTAGACAGGCTAAGAAGGAGTGATTATGATTGTAAATAGAATTTGGACTCACAGATTCCCTGTTCATCTTGGAAACAATAGCCGTTTCCTCTCTAAAAGAAGTTGAACTATAAAGTAACTGTGGATTTTGGGAACTACTCCCAGGACGGGGGAGGTTCTAGACTGAAGGTTGACCTGTGTTCACTGTACTCCTCTCCATTCTGGTCATCAAGAGTTTAGACTGTTAAGTGTGTGCCCCATTCTGCCTAAACAGAATTTAATTACAAGTTGCATGTTTAAGTATGAGTTGACAGGCACTGATGAACTCACAAAAGCTGTGGTTACCTGGACAAGACAGATGAGCTGAAATCTCAGCATACCGGATGAGGAGCCCTCCAGGCCCCTTTCCTGATAGCTGCAGGAACTATTGTAGCTGATAGCTTGGGAAAAACAGTCATTCTCTTTGGAGAATGTTCTCTCTGGTATGTTTCCTACACTCCAGTGGATGGCCCTACATCTGTGCACATATAAACAACACTCAGATGGCAGAGGCAAACGGACCTCTGTGAGTTCAATGCCAGCCTGCTCTACAAAGTGAGTTTCAGGATAGCCAGGGCTACATTAAAAAAAAAAAAAAAAAAAAAAAAGAATAAACAGATAATTATTTAATTATTTTGCTCAGAGAAAGTCACAATAAGTAGGAAGACGATCAAAGGGAAAGACTGTATTGCTTTGGAAGACTAGATATATTCATATTTTTGTTGTATCTGCTAAAATGACTGATAAATACATGTCATTAATAATATCTAACAACACAAAGAGAAGCGGGTGCAGAGAAGGAAAACTGGATCCCTGACACACCATTGCGGGAGAGACTATATATATATTTTTAGTATCTTTTTACTTAGTTCTTAAACTATGAGTTTAATTCTTTCAAAAATAATATTTGTAACAATGACTCATATAAGCACATACTAAAGGGTTTCATTTTTTAAGATTTAAGGTATAAAGTAGTGAAGAGACATAAGAATGAGAGAATCATCTGGGGTTAGGTGACGAATGTCCTGTAGAAGAGGATGATGAAAGGGTCATCAGAGATCCGGGCAATGAAGGCAGTGACAGCCAGAGAATTGATGGGAGTATAAAGAAGGGGATAAGAAACCTTCCAGTGGTGAGCGTGTTAGTAAGGATGAAGGACCACACATCATAGCACAGCTTTCGGGAGCCCCAGAATACTCTGAAATACACTCAGTGCTTCAGATAATGATGAGGAAAAAAAACACTATTAAAACAAAAACTGAGGTCAAATGGAAATGAATTTGAAAGATTCTGAATTTATCAGCTTCGAAACTAGAATTCAGAAGACAATGAAAATGTGCTTTTCAAACACTGAGTAAAATTTAAATTGTACCTATGCTTGAGCATGTGTGTATATTATCATTTAAGGATGAAGGCAGGGGGTTTCCATTTACATACAAAGTCTCAAAGATATTTGTTCTCATTATATCCTTTCTTTAAAAGTTTCTAAAAGTTGTTTTCTGTAGAGGACAGGAATACATTTTAAAAATGAATGTCAAGGATTTAGGATTCAAGAGGTTAGGTTCAAATCAGGAAAAAAAGGCAAAGTACAGTTTTAGAAGCTTGGTGAAAAGGAGGTTCAGGAATGCAACTGTCCAGCAATTTAACAACCAATGCAGAGAGCAGAAGGTTCTGGAGAGGATGTCTATAAGCAGATATATAGTACTAAGGATGTTTGAAACAGACATAAGGAATTATATTCTTTTTATTTACCAAAAATCACATATAATATTTAAAGATGTGTGTGTGTATGTGTGTGTGTGTGTGTGTATGTGTGTGTGTATGTGTATGTGTGTGTTGATGCCTATGAAGCACAAAATGACTAGCATGGCACCATATCCCTAAGGATGCACTTCCATCTTGGCAGTAACCAATAGCCATCTAATTGGACTTAAAGCCTACTCAACAGGGGGGGAAATCATACCTGGAACTGGAAACCCAGCCGATTACCTGGGGCTAGTGATATCCTGAATCTTAGAGGAAAACATACTAGTACCACCTTACTAAAGCAGCGTAGTTTCTAACTGCATTCTAAAAACTTATCCTGATTCCCATGGTAAGTGTAGTTCTCCTTCCACATAAGGCATGCCTCTCTTTGCAACAGAAAGAGACAATTACAGAAAATCTACAACTAGTCAAAATGCAAAGAACAACTGATCAGGAGGTGCCCAACCTCAATAGACACTTCTGTAACACAACTCCTGCATCATGAGGAACCATTATGGACAGGGATTGAAACTATTGTAAGAACCAAAGGACTAAAAAGTTTGCTGTGAATTGTGTCTCCTAGAAAGGACAGGGAAGCTCTATTCATGATACCAAAACAAAACGGCTGCCTAGAACAATAGCATATCACTAGACATGCTAACATGGGAGAGGGAAGTCCTGTTGTGTCTCACTCCTATCTAATAAAGAACTACAGACAGCTAAGGATGCTCAGGATGGGAGAATGAGTCTATCCCAGAGATAAGCTCCCTCATTACTTACCTAACACCATGTGGCCAGCCCTGAAATCATACACACAAGCAACACTAAACAGATTTGGTGGGTTGTATTAATTTATTTATGTGTTTATATGTATATGTAACAAAAAAATTAAGAAAGTTTATTATTTGAGGGGGGGAAAGGGACAGGTTAGAGGGAGGAGAGAGAATTGGAGGAAGAACGTAATTATATTTCAAATGAAATATAAAATATAAAAACATGAAAATGTGATAAGCTTGATAATGAAAGTAAACTCACAGATCTGGTAGGGAGTTTGGAAGAGAACTAGAGGCAGAACATTGAAAGTAAAGCAAATAATCATGAGACAATTACTAATTCCACAAAATTACAAAATCCAGATAAACTGATGCAAAGACCATGTTGTGTGACCGAGCTGTAAGGTCTACTCACACCACACGGCAGGGTAAAGCCTGAATGTTAGTTCAGGTAAGTTATGTGATGAGAACATTACTATAATTGAAATTCTTACTTCCTCACAAAGACTCATGTGTTGAAAGTAAGGTCCTGCACCTACGGTACTATGGGGAGCTGCTGAAACCTTTAGGATTTGGAATCTACTAGAGGGAACTTAGGTCAGCAGGGACATTCCCTTGACAAAGCACTGAGACCTGATGTGGGAATGTCTTTCTGTATGCTGTGAATATCTATCTTTAAATAAAGGAGCTGTTTTGGCCCATGACAGACACCATAGAAAAGTAGGAGGAGAAATCACAACATAGGTAGGAGAAGCAAGGCAGAGTCAGAACAGACCGAGCCAGAAGCCAAAGAAGAAACATGTGAGGAACACAGGTGAGCCACAGACCACGTGGCAGACAGATTAATGGAAATGGGTTGAGTTAAGGTGAAATAGGAAGGTGCCTAAGCCATAGGTCAAACATCATGAAGCTAATATAAGTGTCTGAATCATTTCCGGGGGCCTGATCAGCTGCAGGCGGCTAAGGAGTCTGGGGCTTCAGGTCTGTGGGTCCAGACCTCTGGCCACCCCGGGACCAAGAAACTTCATTACAACAGAGAACTTGACCCCTTCCTGTGCAGTCTCTCTTTTTGTCTCCTGGTTCCTCTGAGAGAAACAGGCCACCTCTGCGTACACGACCACCATGTCACACTGTCTTGATACCAGCTCAAAGTCAATGGAGCTAACAAACCATGAACATTGCAAAACTGCGAGCCAGTATTTCATCATAGTAACAAAAGTTGACAATGTATCTGATGTAACTTTCTTAGGTATGAAAAGGATGGATTAACAGAGCTAAACTTTTATTTTCTGTCCTAGGAAACCAGTTGTTAAAAGTTAAAAAGTCAAGAGACAGAGTCATAAACCAGGTGGTGTGGCTCACGTATAAATGTTATCCCTCAGGAGGACTGTTGAGAGCTGGAGGGCAGCCTGGGTTATAATGTGAGGGAGACCATGTCTCAAAAAAGAGAAAGAAACACAGCAATATAATATTATCTAGCAAGTCGGGAGCTGTAGTTCTGTCCGAATTTTAGATTACATGGAGAGATCATTTTGATGCAAGTTAAAATGTGAAGCAAATTAAGTACATAGGAACTTGATGCTAAATAACTTAATATTTGGGCATGGTCATGTGGAAATGGAAATCTAATTATGTATTTGAGAAACATCTGCAGGTTGTCTCCCCATCTTCTTCCTCCTCTTGGGTGTTTGTTGGAGGCTGATGATTAACCTATGTGAGTTCCATAATTAATTTCTGTTCTCTCTTAGAGCCTTTTTGTTAGAACAGTTCAGATAGCATTACAGTATATATGGTAGAAAGCCAGAGTACTAGATTGAGGTAATGTTCACTCAAAGGTCAGAGGATATTTTTGCTTCTCATAAGATACCCCTTTGTCAGCCACATTGTACCACTATGTTGATAGTGTATTTTCCCAAATGGCAAAGAGTTACTTATAGGTTAATGATTGTCCTATACTAATGGAAATTGAATGTAAGTCATTACCAAGAATGAGGAAATTTTCAGTAAATAAGTGGGGCATGTCTACATCTCAACTCTGTTTTTCCAATCTACCAACAGAAATCAGATGAACAGTTTTTAATGACCTTGTACAGTGCTTGAGAACTGAATTTGATCATTAGACAAGTTAATAATTTTTAAAATATTTTGAAATCTTGGCTGTCACTGTGTGAAAGTTGATTCTTTTCCCTCCTCTATTTTAAAAAGCAGCTCTGATAAAAACACATAGGGAACAGGAAATGAATCTGTTTTCATATCAAGAACTAAGTTGTCCAGCCTGAGCCAATTGTTCCAGGAAAAGTTCAGTGCAATAGGGGTAACAAGGAATGGCCAAGGAGAGAAGTGAATTAGCCTTTTCCAAAATGAGTTGGCTTACAGTTTTTAAGCTAAAAATAATCTAATCTTGACCTTTCCCTTCCTATCTAAAAGTTTAGCCTTATTGTCATTTAGCCACAGGAGCCTACACTTACTTTTAAATCTATCTACCTGTTAGTTGCTCAACATATATTTTCAAAGTTGCAATTTACTGTTCGGGCTTAGGCACTCACTGCATAGTCATATTCTGCATGTTCACCCGTTCTCTGTAATGATAAGGAAAGTCATTTTGAATTCTCGGCTGACGATGTCTGGGGTAGGAAAACCACTCAGGCAAGTGGTTTGCATTCCAAGTGAAATGACTTGAGTTGAAGCCTGGTGTGCTGGTGAAGTTTGTAAACCCAGGAGGTTGAGACTGGCAGCCTACCCTAGTTGGTAGTCTCTGGACCAGGGAGAAAAAGAAAAGAAAAGAAAACTGAAGGTAGTTAGTTAGTTGATGCCTACGGAATGACATTCAAAGTCGCCCTGCACACACACACACACACACACACACACACATACACACACACACACACACACACACACACACGCCCATATACACATGTACACACATATACCAAATGCAGATGCCAAGCATAGGATCCTAACTTGACTAAGGGAGAGATTATGTTCCACAAAAGGATTCAATGGAATCACTGATACTTTGATCTTATAGCAAATGCTTTGGCTAAAAGCTCCTAATTTTTCCATAACAGAAGTTGCATTCTGATTGATACTTAAAAGTAATGTGTTATATATATCACAATTAATATATATAATTTTTCTTCACATAATGAGGCTCAATGAACAGTCAGTTGGTGTCAGCTCTGAAGTAAAAATTAAATTATAACAGTTGATAAGCAAATATTCTTAAAATTACTAAGACCTAAAGACCTAAGATCATACAGTCTGAATTTTTAACTCATCTAGTTATTGCACTGGTTATAACTTTGGATACATATATTTGTTTATTTGATGGCTCACTTACCTGTTTTTTTTTCCAATTTGTATTCAATTTTCTTACTGTAGAAGGTGATGTCCAAGACTTTTTGTAGTTTTAAAAGTCTGGATTATCCATGTAGCAATGTGTTCTATATTTTGAGTGTAGATTGTAATGATAAACATAGTTCCTAATAGTTTAATAGTTACCTTAAGACCTTGAGTTTCGTACCGACTCCTTGCTGCTATGTCTGAATATATAATCAAAGAAAAGCAAGTCATTACAATATCACCTTTTGGTCATTTGTGTCATGTAAACTACCTGAAGACCAGCAATGGGCTCTAAGACCCTAGGACCTCAAATGGTCTATAGTAATGTGTGTTGCAGAATATGTGTTACCTTGGAAGGAAAGTATCCATTTCTCATCCATTACCTGGTTCTAAACTTACCCTGAAAATCTTAAGAAATCCTCAGTTGTCATGAACATTATTTCTTTGAAACAGAGAAGACAATAATGATTAACATGTATTGACAAGGAAATCTCGCTAGTTAATAATAATCACTACTAGTGATAATCTCCAAATACTACTCCTGATGCTGTTACTAGCGAATCAAAGAACAGGACAGTTACAAGTTAGTTTTGAAAAAAAACCCAAAAGCAGAAAATTTTCTGTGTGTGTGTGTGGGGGGGTGCTGTGTCTGTATATGTCTGTCTCTCTGTCTATGTCTAAGACAGGGTCTTATTGCTATTCCAGGCTGGCCTCGAGCTCCTAAGCTTCCACCTTCTGAGTGTTTGAAGCACTAACATGTATCACCAAGCCCAGCTGTCTTCTTACTGTTATATGTTTCCAGATCATTACATTCTTTTCCAGGGTGTATGCAGTTATCAACCTGCTTTTCAAGATCTATATGAAATAACTTTTATTTCATAAAATCTTTGATCATCCTAACAAGGCTTCTCCTTTTGTCTTTCTTGCTTTTGGTTAGCCAAGAATTTACTTCTGACTTGGTGTGAATCCAGACTCCTGCATGATGCTACACAAACTCATCTCACTCCCAGGCAGTCTGTTTTCTGAAATCATTGTAACACTTTTTCCATGCTAATACTTGGCATTCTGTTTATAGTTAAGGCATGCATTATGCTCCAGTGCAATTAGAGTATACTTGTTTTTCTGTTATATTACAAGCCTAACACCATACTTTGGACATAATAGGTGCATAATGAACACTTAGAGAATGATAATAGATGCACTAACCACGTCCAATTGTTGGCCATTAAGCAATAATAAATACTATTATCCCTAAAATCATAATGAAATTGAATGAAAAAATACAAATTGATCTCTATAAAGATTCAATTACATAAGACCTTTGGGGATAATGTTTGCTGCTTGTGCCTCTGTTACTACTGTGAATAAATAATTTTATCTTTTTAAAAACTTATGATAAGTGAAGCAAATAGCACACAAGCTGATCTGGTAGCATTAGCCACAACGGAGCCCTAGGAATCAAAAATTCTCAAGACAGCTGAGGAGCAGGGAGATACCAAAAACAGTTTTGTAAATTCTTAGCCTTGTCTGGATGTGTGTGCGCGTGCACACACATGTGCGTGCAGGTGTACACGCACACACACACACACACACACACACACACACACACACAAAGCCCCAAGCTCTATAAATACCTGCTACAGACTACTGTAGGATAATGCTCTTGTACACTGTAAAAATTTATCACTTGTATTGGTTTAATAAAACACTGATTACCCAGTAAGCAGGCAGGAAGTATAGGTGGGGTGAGCAGACTAGGAGAATTCTGGGAAGAGGAAGACACAGTCATCAGCCAGATGCAGAGGAAGCAAAACGAGAATGCTGGACTCAGAAAAGGTACCAAACCACATGGATAGGCATAAAAAAGAATCATGCATTAATTTAAGTGTAAGAACTAGTTAGTAATAAGCTTGAGTTACTGGCTGAGCATTTGTAAGTAACATTAAGTCTAAACAATTATTTAGGAAGAGCTCCTGGGTATTTGGGAGTTGTTGGTGGGACAGAAATTTATGGCTGCAACAGACAAAATCCAAGCTCTGCAAGACTTGAAAGAAAGTCAAGGAGCAACCTATCTAAACTGACTTTCTGTGTGTAGAGCCAGTAATGAAGGAGATTGGAGATCAGATTCATTGGCTGGGAATTCCCTCAGCTTTGATACATTGAGTTCTTATTAGGCTTTGGGAAGTTTTGCTGAGGGCATTTATTTATATTGAGTGTTAACTTTTTGAAAGTTTGCTGCACAAACATGAAGACCCAAGTTCAGATCCCTGGGACCCATACAGAACAACAGGAACGCAGTGTGTCCCTGTCACCCTAGTGCAGGGAGACAGAGTCAGGATGTTCCTGGGGACTCAGCCACTCCAGTCAATTCCATAGGTAAATGGGTGGGAATGGTGGACGGGTGAAATTAGACAGCAATAGATTAGACAGAAGTTGATAATATGCCAAAACAATCAGAATAGCAGAAAAAAAAAAAAAAACCTAAAAGACTTCAAAATATCTGCTTGACTTGTCTTTGGGGGAAAAAAAATTACATTTGAACAGAGACCTGAGCAAATTAAGGGGCAGATCATATAATATTTGCTGAATGGCATCCTACAGTGAAGGAACAAATTGGATTAAGTTCAAATATTAGAGATAAGTGTGAGGATGCTCAATAAACAAGACTCCTGAACAGAGTGAGCTGGAAGATAAGCAAGAAAGCAGTGAGGTTGGAGAACAAGGTGGGAGCAGACAGTGCCTTCAACCCAGACTGCTTCTGGAATCCAGGGAAGTCTTCAGATTTAAGTTAGATAGGTTGCATCAAATCATTGAGTGTGTGTGTGTGTGTGTGTGTGTGTGTGTGTGTGTGTGTGTGTGTGTGTGTGTGTGTACACGCACGCACGCGCACAAGGGGGGGGAGGGAGAGGGAGAGACAGACAGACAGACAGACAGACAGACAGATAGATGGACAGATAGACAGAGAGCCTGAGCATAATGTCCATAAAATACTGGGATAAGAAACTGAAAAATCTTTATTCTAAACCATGCTCTGCCCTGGGTGGGCTGGTGGGGGGGACCTGAACACCAAGAAAAGCAGCAAATAACAGTGTCAGTGAGGAAGGGGCAGGTGCCCAAATGTGGGGGCTGTGCCAGCTATTTTTCTTGTGGGGAAAAAAACAGACAAAATCAACTTAAGGAAGAGAGAGTTATTTTTGTTCACAGTTTGAGGCAGTAAAGTCAATCATGGCAAGGTGGCTGGTCATGCTGCATGTATGACAGTGAGGTGGCTGGTCATACTGCATGCATGTCAGTGAGGTGGCTGGTCATACTGCATGCATGTCAGTGAGGTGGCTGGTCATGCTGCATGCATGTCAGTGAGGTGGCTGGTCATGCTGCATGTATGACAGTGAGGTGGCTGGTCATGCTGCATGTATGACAGTGAGGTGGCTGGTCATGCTGCATGTATGACAGTGAAGTGGATGGTCATGCTCCATGCATGTCAGTGAAGTTGTTGTCATACTGTGTGTCAGAGAGGTGGCTGGCCATGCTACAGTCACAGTTAAGGAAGAGAGAAGTATAATGATGCTCAGGATTCTCCTGTAGTCCTGTGTATTCAGTCTCTGAGCCCAGCCCATGGGATAGGATGACACATATTCAAGACAGGTTTTCCCTCCTCAGCCAAAACACCCTTGAAACACCCTCAAACACACCTAAAAGATGTGTTTCATGGGTGATTCTCAACCCAGAGGGAAGATTTCCTTAGAGGAGTCGGCATATGATATATACCGTGGAAGGCACTAGGTTCCCCCACAGAAACGGACAGCCCAGAAGCAAGGTCACACTGCCTTCCTCCGTTACAGTTTCTCCAGGACGGGATCTCCCATTCCTGGTCCTCCTCCCATCTGAACTGTATATGTGCCCCTCCTACTTTCTTCTATTTATCCTTTTTGACATAGCACCTTGGCCTCTTTGCTCCACAGTTTCCATTCTTCACATCTTTTGTCTCACTTCCCTCTCAGCCCTCTCTGCTCACCTTTGTACATGCCCCTGACTGGCCACCCCCATTCTCTGAAGGCTATTGTTAGTGTATCCCACTCACCCAGCAGAGAGAAGCGGCAGAATCCTCCACAGATTCAGGAAGAAGATAAACATCCCACCCTCCCATCCTGGAGCCAGATTATGGTATCCCCTGAATGATGGGGAAATGAGGGACAGCTCCACTCCTGCAGTACCACATGGAAAAGATTCACAGTCTCCACGGAAAAAAGGGTGTGCCAGCATCTACACAATGTCTGCCACATGGGAGATGTTTCATGAATGCTTGTCATCATTATCTTAGCTCTTTTGGGGATGGACTTTGGAGTGAACCCTCAGATCTACATTAGGCAGCATTTCAAAGTTGTTAGTATTATTATTTTATAAATTAAAGGGAAAATTTGCTTCACATTGTGTTTTACAATGTGAATGTTCAAATAGCAGCATAAAGTTTGGTTTATGTGTTCCTGCTGTTGAAGCAAATATATATATACATATATATATTATGATAGATAAGATACAAACATTACATCAGATGACATTTCCAGACAAAACCAACAACATAAAAGTGTTGAAGTAGTTTAGTTTACATCTCTAAACGTTGGCTCAGTCGATTCTCATTGTCCCCACCTTCCATTAGAATTTTAAGTACATATTTCCCAGTGCCTCTCTCTCCCTGCTGTGTCAACAGTTGCCAATAGCATGTATTCAGAACTAACCAAAGGTAACCAGTTTTCTTCTTTGATTCAATCATCAAATAAGATACTGTGGCCTTTCAAGGTGTCCCCAAGTGGTTGGCTGCACATCTTCAAGGAGCAAAAGAGCAAGCTGGAGAAACTGTGCAGTGGCAGAGCACAAAGACACTGTGATGAACAACACCCCCTACCCTCCAGGGAGTCACATGAAAGATGAGAGGGGATGTTCTTTGAATTCTCTCCCAAAGATCATGTGTTGAAAACTCCATTCCAAGTTGATTTTAATAGTGTTTGAAGGTAAAGCCTTTGGGGATGATTAAGCTTAGATGAGGTCACAGGCTGGTGTGTCTGTGATGGCTCTAACAGTTGTCTAAGAACAAAGCTGGGTAGGACACTGCCTCTGTCTTCTTACCCCTGCCCTTGACCGTGTGCTGATGCCCAAATGAGAAGACCCTCCTTCACCTTGGATTTCCTGGCCCTCAGAACCAGAGCAAAGTAAACCTCGGAGCTTTATAAAGTACTCAACCAGGGATATTCAGTTATAGTAACAGGAAATGGGCTAAGGCACAAGGGAGGTTAGGAGATGAGCCCAGAAAAAGAGGGGGGTATGGAACTAATCAGATGGAAAACCACTCCTGTGGATATTCATGTAATAACTGCATTATGATTTTATATTGGAAAAACTTATCAAGTACATCCCCTATCTGTTAAAGAACAACACAGGTTCTCCGTTAGACACATGCACAAGGATATAAGTCTACCCCTACCTATCCTGCAAGCAGATATTACAGAATTGGTAGAGAGTTGATTTAGCTACAGAAGACAGATGATTAAGGAAAAAAAAAAAACAAAAAACCAGGATTTAACATCTTTGGAAAGTTTGCTAAGGGTTTTTTCACTATAAAAGTCAGCACATGTTTTAATTATAGAAAGTTAAATAAAGCTGAGCACAAGACACATGCCTTTATTTCCAGCACTACAGAGATTAGTGAGGGAAAGTTTTGAATTGAGGCCAGCCTGAGCTACATAGTAGTCCTAAGCTAACTTCAATTGCATTGGGAGAATTTGCCTCACACAAAAGGAAAGAAAAACAAAGGAAATTTATAAATTGTTGGGCGCGGCGTTACCTCTGCTGAGTCATTTCCGCTTACCGCCTTGCCAACGTGGCATTGCGTTGTCAGCTATGCTAATAGGCATTCTGACTATGCACCAATCAGCTTCGGCATGCTAACCAAGGCTTGTGGTGCGCACCAATCCTACAGTGTCCCATGAGCGCTACTGAGAAGCATCCTATCACAGCACAACACATCTTGCCCTTTTTGGGCTTATAAGCAGCCGCTTTTTGGCTTTCGGGGTCCTTCTCTCCAGCTCTCCTATCAACCAAGCTGAACTCCAATAAAGTGTGATTAAGAAGAACCTCTGTGTGTGGCTGTGCTTCTCTGCTGGTCGGAGGTGGCATGCCGCAATAAATAAAAGTTAAATCATAGCATAACAGAGAGAAATAGACATATGCACATTTCTCAAAAGTTCTTAGGATTTTCATCTGTCCTTTTGCTTGTACATTTATTTGTTTTCCCAAGTGTTAAGTCTGCTTTTTATTTACTTTTTGGGCTGCAGAGAAAGTAACGGCTTAATGAGATTTCACCACAAATAGATAGTCACAAAGGTCCAGAAGTGTTCATTGATTTTCTGTTATGTGTCAGCACTATGCTGAGCCCTGTAAAGAGCAGTAAGCATAGTACAAGTAGCGTCTGCCCATGTTGTTACCATGGTGATAGGAAGGCCCAGGATTAAAAGCACTGGTACAGGGACAGGCAAAAAAAAAAAAAAAAAACCTGGCAGAACTTTTGCTCTTCGAACAAAAACTGCCCACTGCCACTCATTCCGTTCTTTCTTTCTTTCTTGGTCGTGAAGTTGTTAGTCGAGCAGTCACTTTGGGGGACCTGGGAGCTCTTGTCCTCTGCATAATTGTGTTTCCCAAATGAAACAAATAGACCATGGTCAAGGGCAAGCCTCGTTCTAGTTTCTGAACCCATACTGATTTCTGAAAGCTACCCTTCCTCTGGCAGCCAGTGCTGTTCCCTGCAACCTGCTTCCTACCCACCACTTAGTAGCATCCTGAAGGTGAGGAAAACCAGGCTTGCCCCTTTCTAAGTCATCAACCCCAGCATCCCTTGCCCCCTTCGCCACAGGGTTGAGAAGACACAGAACCAACAGAGGCAAACACCTCATGCTGAAGGACCATGTGTTATTTGGGAGTTTAGTTAAAAAAAGAAAAAAAAAAAAACAAAAACGGCCGATCGCTACTCCATCCCCCGCAGGCAGCCAATCACCAGCAGCAGTGCAATCAATCAGCGAGTCCGCTAGTCAATGTCCTTCCACACCAGATGGAACAGCTGGTTCCTAAACCTCCACTGACAACAGGCTGTCTCTCTCAGGCAGCAGAATACTTCCGGCTATGATCTGGAGGTCTTCTTTATGAATTAGCGGACTGCAGTTCTTATAAGTTCTGTGCCTAAATGAACTAAAATGTACCTACATTGAGTCATTTTGAAGAATTATGGCTTATATATCACATCTTAGTAACATGCTCATACCAGATCCCTTGTGACTTGTTAAGTCCTTGTGAGGAAGTGCTTGGTCAGTGTTGATGGATACTTTAGGATTAGGCAATACTGATTACTTTTCCAGAATGGGGCTCGGGAAAGCTGGAATCGTCTACAAGTTGCTAGTGACATGTAGGAAACCCTACTTTCCTCCTCATGGGTGTCCATCCTGACCACACAAGGTTACTGTGACAGGGGCTGGTGAGCTTTAGAGCTATTCAGCCATCACGCGTCTCTGTCACTAAATGCCTCTGGAGCTGGGAAAGTCATTGACTATGGTTAAACATTACACAATTCATGCCTGCTTTGAATGGGCAAACCATAAAACATACAGGAAAGAGAGAGAGGGAAGAAAAAAAAAAACCTTGAACTTGGAACCAAAGGTTATGAGTTAAAAGTCCTCTCTGATAGAGTTTGCCTTTGAGTACACCGAGTTTTCTTGGATTTAATACCATCCAACATGTGTTCTGATACTCTCCCACATAAAATGTGTCCTAGCCACATTCTTTTCTGTCGTCCTCAGACAGAAGCACATGTTTGTGTGTGTGTGGGCTTGGGAATTTGGGTCTGCGCGTCTCTCTATGTACATGAGTACCCACATGCTCATGCACATGTACAATTTTCAGTCTCTTCACAAAACTGATTCCCAAAAGACTCAAGACAATGAGCCCATAGATGCCTATAGTGCTAGCCTGACTACTGTAGAATGAGGCTATAGTCAGTCAGCATTCTGCAAGGACTCTTAGTAAGCTCAAAGGAGATGCTGTTTTGTAAAATAAAGCAAAGTTTTGGGTGATCATAAAGTGTGGTCAGAACATGTATAAACTATTTCACGAAAACCACAAAACTACAAGGAAAGAAATAAGCAGTTAACTCTGGAGGTGGCACCGTGAGACAGATACAAATAACCTTTCTAGTGCTCTGTCTCAGTAGCTTCTGAAGTTAGGAAAATAAGTGCATACAACGCCAGTCAGCTCCTTCAGGATTTACCCGGGAGGCCCACAGACACGTGCTAACTACAACCGAAGCCTTAACCTCTTGTTAGTTACATTGTTGCTTATATGAAGAACAGTGGCGTCTTTCTTACTTTTATACTGCACCTACATTTTCAAAGGTGCTTTTATTGGTAATTATGTTCCTGTAACAGTTCATGTTAATAGGTAGTTACATCACTACATTTGGCGAATATAAAAGTGTCAGAGTCCAAACTTGAAGGCTAAGGTGAGACTTGAAAGACTCCACCAGAGCCCTTTGCTGTAGACAAAGTCTTCAGAGAACCAAGAAAGGGTGGGGTGCCCTTCAAAATAGTCTCTACACTTAGACTCCCAGGAAAGCTTTGACCTGGGGACAGATGGCTTCTGTATCCTATCTACTGCCACTCCTGAATCAGTCATTGAGTTCCAGCACATGGCTGATAGAGTGGCTAACCACTGGCTAACCACTAAATGAGATTTGTGACTTTGAACAGTCACTTAACTTTTCTGAGTCATTTCCTTCCTTATGACATTAGAAAAACATCATATTTCAGACTTTGACATGTTTAAGAGCAATTAATAGCATAATATATGTGAAATTTCTTTGTAAAACTGTAATAACTGTAATATTATCATCATTAGTTTTCTGTTGCTGTGCTGAAGCATTCTGACCTTATAGGAAACGATCTGTTTGGCTTCCCAATCACGGTCAATTGTTAGTAGATACAAAGGATGAACACGGAGGTAGGAACTGAAACAGAGACTGTGGAGAAATACTGGGTAGTGGGTTGCTTTTTGCTTCTGCTCAGATAGCTTCCGAATACAACCCAAAGCTACCTGCCCAAGGATGACACTATCCACTGGGCTAGGCTTTCCTTTATCAAAAAACATGCCCCCCACAGACCACATAGGCCAATGTGACAGAAACAATTCCTCAACGGAGATTCCTTCTTCCCAGATATGCCAGTCAGCTTGACCATGAATAGCCACCACAGGTCTACCCCTTTTCAACTCAACATCCAAACATACCATTTTAAGTCATAGCCTTCCTTTCTTGTTTTCTTCCTGACGTTAGCATTATAATATAAAATACAACTTTAAAAGTCTCCATTCCTCAAAATTTCAAGTGGATTAAATGTTCAACGTCTCTTTAAAATATCCAAAGTCTCTTAACTTTGTAAAAATTAAAAACAGCTTAAATACCTTTTCAGCGCAAGAAGGAAAAGTCATGAAACTTAAGCAAGGCCAAAGTCTAACTGCATAGTTCCATGGCTAACATCTAGACTCATTTAAAATCTTCTGGGCTCCAATGGGCTTGGGTAGCTCCTCTTCCCCAGCGCCACTAATCTCACACACACACACACACACACACACACACACACACACACACACACACACACACACACACTCTGTCTGGTAAGTTCAGGCTGGCTCTGTTCTACAGTTGTCTCTGTCCTTGGTAATTGCCCCACAGTGCTGCCATCTTTAATATCCTTCACCCATGGCCTTCCTGGCCTCTCATAGTGTCAACTCTTGGCTTCTCTCCATGACCTCTTCAATTCTTGGATTTCTGCAGAAGCTGGGGCTACACTTCCCTCAACATTTCTATTTTAAAATCTTGTATGAAAGGTTAGTAAGTTATGAACATGCTATAATTTTTTCAGCCCTAAGTTCCAAACTTTTGCACAAAATTATTTCTTAAATGTGAATGGTACTATTTCTAGCCAATGAGAGAGAAGCATAAAAATACTCACTGTGCCATTAATGTTGGTAAGGTTTATTTTTACTAGAATAAGACTTATTTTTACTTAACATGTGCCAGCTGTTTGCGTGTGTTGGTTGACATGACATCCAGTTATAGATCTGATACCTGCCTCAGAAATACTTCTAAAAGCCTCTGCTTTGATCATAGAGATAGACTTGAGAGTCCAAGCAGAGGCGACAATATTCCAGAAAGCCATGATACAAGCCAGTAGTCAATGTGGGGATTCTGACTACAGAGAGAATCAATCACAGAAAATGACAGCCTCCACAGAGTTTGGATCTAAGCCCAAATCTGGTGCAGGAATGGCTAGTGTGTGAGGACCACTGCAGCCTGACTCCATGAACCTCAAGCCTCGGTATGGTTCCCTTCTCAGTCACAGGTAGACTGATACTGCTGCTATAATTTCCAAAATTTCTCAAAGGCTTGTTTTAACAGCTTGCCTGTAGATAGAAAATATCATTTTTTCCCAGCCTGATCTTTATGTTTCCTGGATCCTTCCCTATCTTTTCCATATTGTCTAAGATCCACAGCACAGATCACAGCAGTGGTGGAGGAGAGCTGCAGCTGCCATCTCTAATTTTAGGAAAAAACTCTAAGGTTGTGAATGTAGTGTTTACTCTAGATATTTATTGAGCTCTTTAGCCAGTGAGGGTGTGTCTGTTTTTCTGTCTGGTCACTGAATTGTGGTTTTAAACCGTAGGGTTGAATTTTTTAAAAGTATCTCCCTTGGCTCTATTGCCTGACTTATCTGACAGCTTTTTCTCCATGAATCCGTTGAAGGGTTTACTTTTCAGAGTTTCTAATGCCAGCATTTCTGGAAAAGATCCTCCATGATTATGATGCACTTAAAATTAGTAACTGGCAGATTCAGTTCCTTTATATTTTATGAAATCTGTATCCATGTTGGTTACCTTAGCTAATCTCTCTTGGACTGCTTATGTCTCACTTTCTTTTGATTTTAGAATAGTTCTATGAATTAATTAGGGAGCATTTCCTTTGCTTTATTTCTCTGGAAAGGTCCTTATAAGATTAACTGCTAAATTCTCTATTTAATGAGTAAAACATTTTTTAAATGTGCCTATAAAATCAAACTTAATAATACTAACATTAAACACTGTGGTAGTAGGAATTGAACCCCATAAACATGAACAGATTTTTTTTTGCTTTTTATTTTAAGATAATGTCTGGTATTAATCAAGGTTACCCAGAGGCACAGAACTGACAGCTTAATATACCTTTTAAAAAGAACTTATCAGATTGGCTTATGTGATATAGTCTTTGTAGTCAAACAAAGGTTGACTCACTGGAGAGGACAAGAACACATCAATTCCTGAGTCCCTAAAGCTGGCTCCTTAATAGTACCAATCTCGAGCTCAAGGCCTAGAAGATTCCTAGAAAGACTTAAGTCCACAGAGGAAGTTCGGCTCTGGTATCAGTGAAACAATGTTGCTGTTCGGAGCAACAGGATGGATGAATTTGCCAAAGCAAAAGAAAAGAAGCAAAGTTCACCCTCTCTGCCCCATCTTCCACTTCCCTCACAGCTGTGTCTATTTGCCTTTTAGTTGATTCCAAATCCAATTAGGTTGACAGGTTAAACTGACATAGGTTTCATTAAGTTTTCCGAAACTGCCTTGAACCTGCTCTGTAAGGAAGGCATGAGCTGCAATCCTCCTCAGACTCTGAGCATCTGGTATTACAGATAGCCACCACCATGCCCGGCTAACCATCTACTGTGGATCAGTTTGTGTTTTATCTGCCAATTGATGAAAGAAAATTGAAAATCTACCTTTAATAATTTCCAGTTTTCAGTCTTTGTAATGTGCAATTATTACTATATGTTCCTAAAGAATTATTCTTTTAATCATAAACTTGATGCCCTTGTAACTATTAAGAGTTGTATCTTAAATTTCTATAGATGCCAGATACAAATATTGTATTATTGGCTTTCTTTTTCCTAATTCATGGTTTTAAAATACTTTTGCTTAAAATTTCTTGTTTTCCTTTTAGGTACACAAATAATGGGGTCTTTCAACTTAATTTTACTATTTCTTTCAATAGAGTTTTAGCCCATCATCATCTACTTATTTTAATTGCTGGTGAGTCTGGATTACTTTAAACTTTATGTGTGTTTCTTATTTTCCAAATTTTTATCAGGTTCAGTTTCATGAAAAACATGTACTACCCAATTTTCTTTCTTTCCCTTCTTTCTGCTCATTTGAGCATACATGAAGGAGAACATGTGTCTTTGTCTTTTTGAGCCAAATCACTTGATATTATACTTTCCAGAGCCATCCATTTTCCTGCAAATTTTTTCTTTATAACTGAACAAATCTCCATTGTGTTATGTGCCACATTTTCATTATGTATCTATGGATGGACACATGAGCTTCCACCTTTTGAATTTGTGAACAATATATGTATAATAATAACATAACAAATGTGGATACACAAGTGTCTCTGTGATAATTTTTTAATGGACTACATATTAAATGGACTAAATGATTCCTGTACCTGAAAGGTAGAGAATGTTTAAATTACAAAGACATTTCTTCAGTGGGAAGTGAGATTCCAGTGGTTGACTCTTTTTCCATCCAGGGTCCCTGAAGTACATGCATGCTCTTCTAATCTACTTTCAAAAATCCCAGCAATCCATTGGAGACCTCACTGTTGCTGCTCCTAACAATTCAGCCTGAGCACTGTAAACATGAACAGCCCAACATCCATCCCACAGAATTCATATCTAGAATCACTTATTCCCTGCGCCTCTGTGTCCTCAGCTTGTCACAGACTGTCACTCCTCTTGACCCAGAGGCTGTTTATCACTGCCAACTAGGAATTTCTCCTTATTTTAACTTTAATAACATATTTAATTTCCCCATATACTCTCCTAATTCCTCCAATGAGAATTTCAGTGTCTTCACATCAAATTTTGTTACTGTGGTGCAATACTTGTAGCTTTTAGTGTATCTAAATAAATACTACCTGAAGATTAGTGTTTCAGCTGTGCAAATTGATTTAATCAGAGTTTCCAGAGTGGTCCATACTCCTCTCCCCATCCCTACTGACTATTATGTCTTAACTCTATTTAAGATCAGGAGACATTGTGAAACCTTCACATGTTATATAAAAACAATGTGATTTTTATATCAGGATACCTTTGGTATTTTGTCTGTAATGGTACCTACCAATATAAAACTGAAAACTTAAGCTAAATGTTCTGAATTTGTTTCTTCATATTATAAATGAAAAGAAAAATATCTCTGTGGGCCCTGGGGATATGACTCAGTGTCAGAGTGCTTGTCTAGGATTTTACCCGAGCACTTGAGAACGACTTCCTTATAGAATGGATGTACATTCTGCTTTTAAAACATTTTCTTTTTTCTCAGCCTCTAGAACTGTTTGTCGAGCCTATGCTTTAGAACAGGGCTGTGTTTGTGATGCTGTTTACATTTATTAGATATAGGACCAGATGTTTATTTTAAAGCGCATGATTTGAGTATTAGATTTTGCAAATAAAACCACAGAACAATCAATAAACTCAGAATTGTAAGTAGATAAGTGGATTTTTACTGTGTGTACAATGCAATATTCAGAGAACTTTCATACTAAAGAAATATTGTTTATCTGATATTTAAACTTAATCGAGCATTCTACATTTTAGCTTACAAATCTAATTTGGATCTACCTATTTTAATTTAAAAAATAGTAATTTCCACACATGTCTTTCATTTTGATAGCATAGTTTTTTAAAATAAAACACCTAATCTCAGATATATTTTCATACACAATTTTTTATTGAGACATTGTTGTTATTATTTCCTTTGATGTATTTTTCTAATTTTTGAGAACTTTATACATGAGGAATGTATTTATACCATTTCCTCCTCTAGCCCACCAACTCTCTCTCAAATTCATAACTTATTCTTAATTATTTGTGTGTGTGTGTATGTATCCATGGAGTATATTTAGTGTTCCTTGTATGGACATGTGTTTAGAGATGACCACTTGGGTTTGGATAAACCATCAAAGAGTTTATCCTGGGACAAATGATCTCTCTTTTCCCACAGCCATTTACTGCCTATAGCTTTTCATTTAGGTTTAGAACCTTGTGAAACATTCTTAACCCACGCTGGCATGTTGACTGCTATTGTCCATATGTGTCTTGTTTAGGCCACCATATTGTTGAGGTTTCATGGGTACAACATTCCTGTCATGCCCAGAGACACTACCCAGCAGGCACCCTGGCCCTTTGCTCTTACAGTCTTTCTACTCCTTCTCAGAACCTAAGGTATAGAAGTTGGGTTGCAAATGTATCAACTGAGGTGGGCACCTACTCTCTGAATTTTTACCAGTTATAGATCTCTGTAATGGTCTCCATCTGTTGCAAAAAAGAGGCTTTTTAAATAAGGACTGTGAGCTACACTTACCTGTGGGTAGAGGAGAAGTATTCAGAATATTATTTTAGAAAAATTGATTTAGAAAAATGGAAGTATTTTTTTTAAAATCAAATGGCTCAATCCTGTCATTAAATTTCAATGTTCTGCCATGTTATTTCCTCTGGATTCCATTAGCTGTGTTTGACACTGAGTTTTAAAGTTTGCATTTAAAGGCAAAGTGACGAATCCTGCAGTACATGGAGGCTGGGATAACAGTGCTTGAGAAAAACTACAATAACATCTTCTCATCTGTGTTTTCTATCCTTCCTGTCACCCTTTAATAGTTACTTTAAGTCACAACCACGTTACTCACTGGATGGAAAGCCCTGAACAATCAGAAAACCTACAGCTATGCATTTCCATCCAATTGAGGCACTGCTGGACCGTGAGGAGGTGTAGCAAGGAAGGCCAGCATTGCACACACAACAGATCTGAAAGACCACAATGGAAACAGTGAGGCTTTTCAAAGCACAGAAAACAGAGCTGGGCCCTGTGCCCCCAGAAAAGGAGTGCTGAGAACCCGTACCTTGTTCAAGGGCCTTCAAGTGTGTTCCTCTCTGTGGTGGAAACAAGGCTGCCTTGTTAGGCTATTCATTAAGGTCTCCACCCAACAAAGGCCCCTCTCCTTCCCTTCATCCCAGAAGAACTCTTGACTCCATTCTGTGCTGTAACTTCCATCTTGACCTTGGAAAATACCACTTCCTTTCAGCCAAAGAGGAGCATTTCCAGACTGATGAGTAAGGAAAGTATGTTTCCTATCGATTCTCCCATTTCTTGTGCACATGTGGCCAAGATCCCTGAGGACTCGTCATCCCTCACCGAGAACAAAGTGAATCTTGAGGACACAAGAGTGAAATGAGAGAAAAGCGTTTGTAGCTTGCCACCCCCCCCCCACCCCCCCCACCCCCCCCGTGTCATCGCTTACTCTCATTGACTAGAAACATCAACAGTAAACCTCATCATAAAATTGAACAGAGCTCAGTGAGAAACCCTGGCCCTGGGGGGAGGGGAGCACGGGGCGGGGCCAAAGCAAGGAGCGAAGGAAGGAGAAAGTCTCTCTGTGGAACTTCTTATTTTAGAGACCAACATGGATTTGCACGGCACTCTCTCGGTTTGTGTGCGGATTTATTGAATGACGGTGTGCTAAGAAGATGCATTTCTGCATCCCTGTTGCTGCCTTTGATGGAAGGCAGGATCATTATCTTTGTCTCCATTGGTAGGGACTGCTGACTCTGCATTTCTCTACCTCGATATTTAAAGCAAACCTCAGTAAAATCGAGATTCCTTTTATGCTGAGATTGTTCACCACTCCTGCCTTCCAACCGCCTAACATTTTCCACCCCCAGAAGCAGTTGTACGCAGTGGGAAGAGAGAATCTGGGACAAGTTACTTTGTCATTCTGCGCCTTCCCTGTCCCCGGTGCATGAGAGAATATTCACACCTTTCTGTAGACTGTTCCTTCTCTTGTATCCCTCCTTCAACATGTCATAATCCCCTCTCTTCTCACTCATCCCCTCTGTGAGGAATAAGTGAGTGAGGATCTGTACTTCCCACGGCCTATAGCCTTGAAGAAGGGGCTGCCAATTTTGTCAGTCAATAGCTCACCTCTGTCACAATGCCTGATGTCTAGTATACAGTACTTAAACGCTTTGTTGGTATTTTTGCCTAACCCAAGGATAAGAAACACATTGCCCATGACAGTCAATCTTTATAAAGTCTTGTCAAATAATGAATTAGTTAATGGTAACTGACTGTTCTGAGAAGACATGCAGGGCTGAATGACACCTGTGGTTGTTGGGTCACATTTTTGTCACATGATCAATACATAACCTTTTAATTTTGATTAAAGATATCTTGTTTGGTATGCACATTGGTTTACTAACATTGAGTTCACAGACATTCTCTCTTGCTCAAATGATGTCCTTCACCCTCCAACTTCCAGCCTCCATTCAAGTTTGATTTCTGAATGGCATTTCCTCCTGTTTTCCCAACCCTCCCCTCTGCTTACTTGCTACACCCCCTTCCTTCAAGGTCTTTCATGTGGCTCAAATATCATTGCCATAAATGGATTTCTGTTCCTGTGATAGACACTATAGCCAAAGACAATACAGGGGAAGAAAGGATTTATTTCAACTTATACTTTCAAGTCACAGTTTATCACTGAGGGAGGTCAAGGCAGGAACTCAAGCATGAACTGATACTATGAAGCAAACGCTACTCTTGGCCTCTAGCTGGCTGCATTCTAATACAGCCCAGGCCTACTTGCCTAAGGATGGTGCCACCCACAATAAACCGGGCCTTCCTACATCAACCAATCAATACAACCTCTTACTGAAATGACCATAGACAAGTCTGACCGGGCCAACTCTTCAGCTGAAGCTATTTTTTCCAGGTAACTTTGTTGAATTGACATAAAAACTAACTAGTACAATCATTACAATCCTGATTGCCTTTTTTTTTTTAAAAAAAAAAAAATGTTTATGCAGGGACTCTTGTAGCCCTGGCTGACCATAGAGGTGAGAGAATGACCCTGAACTCTGATCCTTCCATGTCTACCTGCCAAGTGCTGGGATTATGGTATGCCACACCATCCACCCTGATTTATCAAACAGTGCTGAGGGCTTACACTAGGGTTTATACAAATGCAGCAGACAAGTACTTTGCCAACTAGCTCCATGCTGAGCCCTCAAATCTTGTAACTTATAAGAAGATGTCTTCTCAGATTCATAGACAAAGAAAAAGTTTTCTTTCATAAAACATAATTTGTGATTACATTTTAACAATTGTTACAGTTATATAAAAGTCATTTAGATGTTATTTGTTCCAATTAATTAATGAAATTTTTAGGTCAGACATGATGTATATTTTTCATCTCTGAATTCCCAACAGCTCTACCATTGATCTTTACACATAAATGATCAATAGTTGCTCTTTAAAAACTGAATTTGATAGATTTTTCTCTTAGGTCTGAGAGTAAACTGAGAGCTTCAAAATATCATTTGCACTGGGTTACTATCCTCTGGCTTATCTCCTTTCAACAGAGCTAAAGTTCCAGGAAGCCTGGGCCCCTGACCTTTCCCCACTGCTACCTGGAAGCCTCCCTATTCAGAAAACAGGAAAATAACAGCTGGTGGATTGTAGAAACCCAGGCTTGCCCTCTATAAAGTCTAAAGCTACATGTTAAGCTTCTTTGAAGTCCTTGTTAACCAGATCCATCGCCTAGACACAACCCATTCACTTTGGAATAAATAAGTAGCCAAGTCACTGCAGACTACTTAAAAGTTCCTTTCCTGTGCTTCCTCTTGATGAGTGATAATACAGCACTGCCAGGCGCCTCGTGATGGAGAGCTTATCCTTGTGGACAGAGTGGCCCCAACCTCCATGTTTTTCTTGCTATGAGGTAAAAGATGAACTTTCTCAGAAGGCATGTGCTATGACCCCCAGAAGGCTAACAGGACATTATGAGACCACAACAAAGTACCTCTTGTCTACTCCATACTGCCTTGACCTACTGGGTACATCTGACACATTTACATTCTTGGTCTGTTTTTCCTCAACTTGACATGGTGATGTGAAGATGAAGTCAAGGAAATGGTTAAGGTGAATATGAAAGAGATTAACAGATTTTTCAGAATAGTTGATCACATCACACATTGATGCTCTATGTCAATTACAACTTATCTCTAAAGCAGTCTCTCGTGTGAAGACATGCAAATGACGAAAAGGTTGATGTTCTTTCTGTGAAACTCAAGCAAAATCTCCTAGAATGTCTCAGTCCATTGCCAAACAAGTTCTACTTCCCAAGGACACACTCATTTATCAACACTCATAAAGAGAGAATTCAGTCTTCATTTCCAGTGACTGAATTCCAAGAAATCATACCTTCAGAGTTATTGAAATTCAGAACTGAAGAGGCCATCATAATCTGTTTAAAACTGGGCCACAGTCAGCCTAAAAACACAACTCTTTATAAGTATAAAAGTTACACTTCAGAGAAGACATGTATGAATTTTTTAAAGATACAAGCCAAGGTTATTTGTGCTCAGATATCCCAACAACAAATTTGTAATTTTATCCCCCAAAGATCTATTTTACCAGCCTTGTATCTTATCTATATTCCTGTCTTGGTTAGTTTTTGTCATGTTAAAAGAGGGAAACCCAGTTGAAATAACACCCCACCACAACAATGACCTATGAACAAGTCTGTGGGGAACTTCATTGATTAGTGACTGTTGTGTGAGGACTCAGTCCATTGTGGGCAGTGCCACCTCCAGGCTGATGTTTCTGGGGTATATAAGAAATCAGGCTAGTAGGTCAGTAAGCAGCCCCCCCCCTGCCCCACCCCCATAGATTCTACTTCAGCTCCTATCATTGAGTTCCTGCCTTAATATCCATCACCAATGGAGTATGACCGACCTGAGAGTTGTATTATGAAAAAACAAAACAAAAAATCCTTTCCTCTCCAAGTTGTTTATGATCCTGGTCTTTTTCACAGCAACAGAAACCCTAAGATAGAAACCCCACCACTTTACCGGACCTGTTTCTTGAAGCCGGTAACCTGTAATCTCTATTTCTTAGAATCTGACCAGCAAGGTTAGAACGGTAAAAAAAAAGGGGGGGGGCTAGATCTGGAAAGCAGGAGGGAAACAGGCATCAACGAAGAGTGGTGTGAATTGTGGGGGCCTGGTGGACAGGAGGTGTGATGTTATTCAAAGGCTTACGGGTGGCCATCAGTGAACCATACCATCTGATATAGCAGTGACCAGACATCAGTGCCAATGTGTTACAGTATGGTTTCCTGGTCCCGGACGGCCAGAGGTCCAGACTCCAGACCTGTGGTGCCAGATCGATTAGCCACCCGCTGCTGCTTAGTCCCCCCAAAATGATTCAGAAGCTTATATTAAGTTCATGCTGTTTGGCCTATGGCTCAGACACATTGCTAGCTAGTTCTTTCAACTCAACTCAACCCATTTTCATTAGTCTGTCTGCCACGTGGTGCGTGGCTCACCTGTGATCCTCACATGTTTCTTCTTTGGTGGCTAGCTTGGTCTGTCTGACTCTGCCCTTCCTTTCCTGCCTATTCTGATTCCCCACCTACTTTTTCTATAGTGCCTGTCATGGGCCAAAACAGCTCCTTTATTTAAAGATTGATATTCACAGCATATAGAAAAACGTTCCCACATCTCTAATATCCTGTGGCTTTTTAAATTCTGTGGATTTCTGGACAACCTCTGGTTACTTGCTCTTGCCTTTCCCTGAGCCTACACTGTAATTTTCGTAGTAAATCTTGTCTTCATTAAGGTTTCAGTGAATGTGAAGAGACACCATGACCTTGACACTCTTGTAAAGAAAAAACATTTAGTTGAATGGCTTACATTTTCAGAGGGTTAAGTCCATTATCATCATGGTGGGACATATTGGCATGCGGGCAGACATGGTGCTGGAAAAGTAATTGAGAGTCCTATAACTTGACTAGCAGGCAATAGGAAGCTGTCTGAGACACCGGGCAGTATTTGAGCATATATGAGACCTCAAAGCCAGCTTCCACAGTGACCCTACTCCAACAAAGCTACACCTCCTAATAGTGCCACTCATTTTGGTGGCTAATTTCTTTCAAACTGAAAGCCCCCCCTGGGGGTGGGGGACCCCCGAAATGGACCTTTCCTCAGGAAGAGACCCCGGGACCCAAGGACCAAGTCATGCCCACAGATCAGATGCAAACAGCACGAGGTTTATTGAATAACACAGGTACCTGCAGGCGGTCAAGTCTCTCGGGAGGACTTGCGCGCCCAGCCCTTTTTTCGGGGCCTTTTTATGGGGTTGGGGTGGCAAAGTGCGCGTACAGAAGCAAAAGCATAGTTACAAGGTTTTCATTGCCTGGTTTGAATGAAGCTATTCTGTTGAGGGGGTGAGGGCCAGGTCACCATCTGGCCTGACTGATATCGCCCACCCCCAGGCGGCCTGCGGTTTATCTTTCTGGGAACTCTGTCTTCTATCTCTTCCTGGAACTTCCCCGGTCCTTGACTGGGGCCAGATCACGTAGCCATGTAACTATTATCTCTCTTCCCCCTCTGCTCTGCTGACATTGTGAAAGCTTTTATTATTAAGTTTCGCAGGGATGCTGGTGTCTCCAGTATCAGGATGTATGTTTTAGGGCTTTTTTAAGAGCAGATGTACAGCCCACAGGGAAATCAGTTTGTCCTTGGTTGGGGAATGTTTGGCATCTGGCCCCTGACCACATTCCTTTGTCCTTAGGGCCAAGGCATCTGGGCTATTCCTAACTGCAGTTCTTCTTTTATCAGTGGAGCTAATCTTTACTGTCCTATTAACATGTCTTAGGCAAGCTTACTCATTGTTTTTGCAGACATGCTGCAGCTATCATTACTCCTTGGGCAAGAGGAAATTGCTAAAACAAGAGGGGGCTGCTTAAGCAAAGGGAGGGGGTCTTACAAAACCACCAGAAGTCTTTCTCTGCTTCAAATACTCCATTTGAGTTTTGATAATACTCTGATGCCACTTCTTCCTTGGAGTTGTCTCCAAAAAGCAATAAGATTTTAACTTTCAAAGACTATGGATATAGTGTAGAAAGGACTGGGGTTATAGTGAATTGTTACCAACAGGTTCTTCAGGGATAAAAATGTCCTGCTGATCTCCCCAGGTAAAGAGGGCAAGCTTCTTGTATTAGTTACCTTTCCATTGCTGAGTTAAAACACCATGATGAACGCAACTCATAGAGAGGGTTTTATTTGGGACTTAGAGGTCTAGAGGGATGAGCCCATCACCATCACAGCCAGGCAGCAGCCATGGTGACTAAAGCTGGAAGCTGAGAGCTGATGATTCACACCTTTAAAAAACCCAAAAATCAGAAAACTCAAAATGACCAAATCTTTAAGTGTTCAAAACTGGTCCCCAGTGATGTGTTTTCTCTAGCAAGGCCATCCCTCCTAAACCTACCCACACAGGGCCACTGACTGGGGACCAGATAGTTAAATGTACAGACTTATAGGAGACATCTCATTCAAAGCACCACATTTTTAACAAAATCCAAATCATGCTACAGAAGAATAAGATTCCAACTTCAAAAAACCGATCCCTTCGGATGCAGCTTTCCAATGATGCAGAAATGCCAGCATGCCGTTGCATGGATGCAGGTGAGACTTTAGGAAATGACTCATGTGTTGTGTACTTATGTCAGTCTGGAAACCCTGTAGACCCTTTTTTCAGAACAAGATTTTAAAGTATATAAAATAAAATACAACATTATAATAGAAGACAATCATATTCAAATATAATTCCCAACATAAAAACTTTTTAGGACTCTGTCGCTGTTTCGCCCCCTCCCCTGTTTGTACTTAATTATATATCTAATAATTCCCATAGCTTCAAAATAATGATGCGAAGGCTCAAAACTTTGGTATAACTCTTACAATGAGGCTTAGAGAAATGACAAAGTGACCACCAAAATTTTACTATCTATATTTACAGAGAAAGAGAATGATGAATCTCTATTTGAGATTAGCAACAATAATGTTGTGAAATTTTTTCACCCAAGTTCACAGAGCCAGTGTTAAGAATTTCTCATTTAAATGTGTGGGAGGTCGTTTCTTACACTCCAATGTACTTGAAAAAAAAAATCACTGGGTCTAGAATAAGCTCTGGAGTCTTGGATAACAAAATAGAGAGATGTTTGCAGTCTATGGTCTATAATGTGTGCATGTAGTGTTTCTTGGGTTAAAACGACTCAAAAGAATATTAACACATATTCAAGGAACTTTCTAGAAAGTAAGAAAAGGTCAAAATATTGAACAGAAAGCCATTTTCTTCAGTGCTAGTCCTGTCTGCAGTAAGCTAAGCACAAAAGAGATGGCAGTTCTTTATTGAGAGGCCAGGCAAGATTATCTGTGAATGCACCTTCCCCCTTTAAGGAAGAAGTGAAGAACTAATTCCCAGCCTCCTTGTCTGGAGCACTCCTTGGTGAGACCTTCCAAAATGTTGGAGCAGGAAGAAAACACCATAAAATCATTTCTTTTCCCCCTTTTTGAAAAATATCATATCTGTTGTAAACATTAATTCTATCTCACCCAACCCTGAAGAATATGGCCATGGTAGGAATCCATACAAGGGGGAAAATGTCAATTTCATTCCCATGATCTGAATTACATGCTAGAAATTTCAGTTCTTTTGAACAACAGCAAATTGCTTTTATATTTAAGTAAGCATTTGTTCTTGGGAAACAAAATGTTCAGCTCTAGTGGTTGCCACAGCAACTGCTTGGGCTAAAAATACCAAATATTCCATAAGAAGAAAAAGTATGTGCTGAGAAGAGAAAAGAAGATGGGAAATCTCCCAGCGGAAGGTCAGTGGTAGAAATCAGCTTCCAAAGACAAGAGAGGACAAGTGTCTTGTGGACCATGTTCCCCCCAGGGGGCAATGTGCTTGGTAGGAATCTGCCTCCTCCTCACTTGCCTTCTAACTCCTCACAACTTCCTCTTCCCCCAGAATCTCATACACTAAGTGTGAACAGTGCCCCTCTCCAAGAGCATCATGGTCAACAATATAGACATATCTAGCAAGGCTGGCATTCCTATAATATGATCACCAAATATAAGCCTCTTCCCATTGCTCCTGCTTTTGATTTGCCTGGTGTTTAATGCATCTTTCCTTTGGAAAAAAAAATTGCTTGAGAGGCTGAAGTCATAGAAATGTGCTTGTCATGCAGGCATGAGTACCTGAGTTTCATTCCCCAGAACTCACATAAATGAGAGAGGGGGAAACCTGGAGCCCCAGGGGAGCCTGACAGGGTAGCTGATGCTTCTAATTCCAGTGCTGGGGAGGAAGAGATAGGCAGATCCCTGGTGCTTGCCAGTGATCCACCCTAATTTGCTTAGTGAGAATCTCTGTCTCATAAAACAAGGCAGAATTAACTGAAGAACTACCATGAAGGTTGGCCTCTCTCCACATGCACACACACACACACACACACACACACACACACACACACACACACACACACCCTGAGTACACATGCACTTGCACATATTTTTAACAGAAAAAAGATCAAATGAGCAGTTTTCCACCTTGTTCTAGTCTTTACTGTTAAACAAACTTTGGCTAATAATGTCCCTCCACTTCAAGGTAAGTGCCTGCCTCCTTCAGTCTACTTAGCCCTGTACTGATATCCACTGTAAAGGTCCCTGCTTACTGAGGCTTCTTTTCCTCTTGGGTCTCCTCTTTCTTGGAAACACCCCTGCCAAGAGAACTGGCACCACAGATTTCCTATGTGCACATTTATTAGTCTCGATTTCAGGCTCCTGGGAGCCTGAGCTTTGCAATAAGCCTTTATTCTGTTCCCCATGGTGCCCAGTGTAGAACTCAAAACACACTTGTTGACAAAATCTTCCCCACTCCCAAGGGAGGTGAAGAAGGCTGAGTGACAGGCAGTATTGGGTCTTGTGGTACATGTGCAGGTCAGGGATCTGGGTATACATACAATAGGAATTTCTTGAATAGCTACTGTCCTAGGGATATATAGTTATCTGTATGATTTCTTCCATACAAAAATGCCAAGCCCAGTACAAAAGCCCTCAAACCCACACAAATGTCACTGTACTCCCAATGCTCTGATCTGAGGAGTAGCATGCTGGAAATGGTGTGATAATAATATCCTATTCCAAATACACAGGAGACTTTCACCCATGATTCTCTATTCCATTGAAAACACTGACAGAACCGTGGGTCTCCGCTTCCAGCCCACACTGTCTTCCATGGACAAGACGTAAATGTAGTCTGTTTTGCAAATAGAAGACAACACCATCAGTTAACTCATTTTACTAAATAAATTCTGAAATGCATTCCCTTTGATCTCCTAAATCTATTTTTATTCCTATTTTTCTAAGTTGAGTCTAGGTTTCTAAATTCTTTTAACTCCAATTAAATTAAGAGAACCAGTATTCATAGCTGATTTCATCATGGGTATTGTTCTGGCAGCTATGAGTGATTTAGTTGCAACTCAACATTTGCCCCTCCCATGATGGTAGACACAACGTATGATATAATGATGTTTATTTGCATAGCAACTACTGTATATAAAACCCTCTCTTCTCACCAGAGGCAGCAAGTCCCACCTGTGCCATTCATCCTTGCCCTCTGAGGAATGTGATACTCCATCCAGGCTGCTGCTGAAACAAAGGAATTGGGCATGGAAGGAATAGCCTGTGAAGATAAAGGATGGTACCCAACAGCTCCTCCTACCTTCCTCCCCATAGTCTTGACAGGAAAGCCAAGAAATATGTTTTCCAGGCAGCAAGATGGAGATTCCTCGGAAGTGTCTGCTTCCCAGGATCAGGCATGTCATCTCCACTTCTAAAGTGATGAGAGCTCTGGCACAGAGTAGAGAAGCTACTGAGAGATGCTGGGAGAGAGGAAATGGCACCCTGGGGTTCAGCTGCCTCTTGGGAAAACTTGGCACTCTGACCACAAGGCAGTCCCTTCTAGAAGATTCTTCAGCTCCCTCAGATCACAGTGAACTTGTGTGTATTGCTTTGGTCCTTCATATCCTTTTAGAAAATGAAGGCCACCATGCTTAACACACTGGCGCTTTCTTGTGCCTAAAAAATGTGCATGCTTGTGTTTAATGAGCAGGCTGAAAGGATTCACCTAAAAGCAGTCTATACAAATGGTCTGGTATAGTTCGGGTTCTGTTTCCAAGAGTCTAATTCACACCTAGATCTTGAAGAGAATTTGAATTGCATACTGTTAAGTTATCTAGCCCATTTCAATCTCATCATACCTCAGGAATGTTGATTGATTCAGAAATGTGTTTGCTATATCTAAACATGGTAAAATTTTATTTCTCACTTTTTAGGTTGTTTTAAGAATTTACTGAAAGTGACCATCACCTAGAAAGTCTTCTATTGGTAATGACATAGCTATCACTGTTAAAAATCTAAGTAACAATTGGTACAAATTGGGAAAGGAATGGCATGGTCGGATGTTAAAAAATCTGTTAGTCTGTTTGATGTGGTAAGCCTTTGTGTTCTAGAGTCACGCATTCAAGACTTTGTATTTTTGCCTTGCCACTTTCTGGCTCTATGATTTTGAGTAACATAAACAAAATCCCTAAATCATAGCATATTCATCTGTAAAATGGACACTAATACTCCCTTATTGATGAAAAATCCTAAATATCAATTCTTGGTTTATGCTGATCCACAGAAGGACTCGGAATATGATATACTCAGAAGTCATTTAGTTGGGTGCATTTATCTTTGTTGTATAACTTACCAATCAACATGTATTTGCAAAGTAGCAGGCATTGGACTCAGCACCAAGATATTAAACTATGACTGATCTCCAGTTTGAGCCTTGAGATATCCTAGCATTTAGTGTGGCCAGTGATGAGGCACTGGCCTGAAAAGGCCAGTGCAGCACAGAATATAAAAACAATGCAAATACGAAGTATGAAAGTGTACAATGGAGGTCCAGCAGGCAAAGTGGGAATAGCCCAGATTGTTTCCTTGACAACTTGATGTCTAAAATACTTTAGAGGAGGTCTGACAGAATCTGGATAAAAATGAGTGCACAGTAGAGATAAGGATGAAAATATTCCAGTCAGGTATGTATCACTATATGTATAGAATTTAAAGTAATGTCTAACTACAATCATAGCATCAATAGTATGGAAAGGAGAAAGCTTACATAATCTATCTCAATAGCATATTCTAAGATCTTTGAATTTTCACAGAGGTGCTAAAACTACAAGTTTCCCCTTAGTCACAGGTACATTATAAATCTCTATAGTAACCACCAAAAGAATATTTAAAAGGAAATAGCAAAGAAGTTACAAATAATAAAAATGTTTGTTACAGAAAAGCAAGAAAAAATAAAAAGTATGAAACAAGTATTTAAAATAGAAAATGCATATGTTAAGATGAAAGATTTTAGCTCAAGTTACACTAAATGTGCATAAATTAATCCTAAATTAAAAATAAAATGTATTACACTGGATGGGTAAAATAAACATGATTCTACATTCTTTACAAGAAAGCTCATCTTAAATATAAAAACCTAGAAAGGCTGAAAGTGAATTAATGAAAATAATTTATTTGAAATGCTAACCACTTATGACCATAATGATTTTGAATAAAGTAGACCCCACACCTACAATATTTAAAACATATGATAAGCAGCTTTGAGACATAGATACAGACATAGAGAGGCATCCATGAAAATATAGCTTTCTAGATAATTATGACTATGCACATCTATATATACAAATTTAGGTCTAGATCAATATATTGTATATTTGTATACATACTATTAATAAATATATATAAACAACCAAAATAAACTATATTATGTGTTGGTTCATAAATAACATCTAAGAAAATTCCAAAATGCAGTATTTCAAAGTATACATGTCAGAACATCATAGATTTAGGATTAGTGAATTTCTGCTGTAAATAATAGCAGAAATATGTTTAGAAGTTTCTCAGATTTATAGGAATTAATCAGTACCCCCCTCAAACAATCATTAGTTCAGAATAGTAATTGTAACCAAAATTAAGGTATTTTAATGTAAATAAGTAGAAAATCATAAAGTGTACAACTATTGAGATATAATCAAAATGGCACTTACAGATAAATGGACATATAAAATATGCCTTAAATGCATATAATGAAAAGCCAGTATAAATAAGACCTAAAAAAAAAAAAAAGAGCAAACTAAACCAGATCTCATCAAATTAAACCTAAGGGAAAAGGGGAAAAATATAAAAGTAGAGAACAATGGAGTGAAGTGACATATTGTAGATTTAATACAATTAGTCTAGATTATCAGAGGACAGAGCCACCCAGGGAGGCAGAAATCCTACTCTTTACCCTTGTATCTGAGATCAAGGCCTAACAGCCAGGCAGTGGTGGCACACACCTTCAATCCTAGCTCTAGGAGAGTTGAGCCAGGAACTGAGACAGCTGGGTGGAGGAAGAAAGATGAGTCAGGGAGGAGACGTTCTCTTCTCCTGCACTTCCGTTTTCAGCTGAGGAGAGAGGTTTGGGGTCTGAGGATCCCTGGAGACAGGCCTGAGAAGTGGCTGAGAGAAAAACCCAACTCCTCCCTGCTATACCCCAAGGCCTTGGGAATCCTGCATTCCCTTCTTTGACCACAATTAACTATTAAACTGTATAACCCTCCCAGGCCCTCCCTCCTTTATAATCCTTTGGTCTGTTAGATTCTTTTGTGACCAGTGCACCTAAGGAATGAATCAGTCCTCTGACTTTGTTGTTTATTTTTACAATTCTCCACCTACATTCTTCATCCTCCTAAATCAGTGTGTTACTTAACTAGGTTGAAAACTGTGGGTTCTAAAATCAATCCAGTGTCACTTTATATATATACATATATATATAGCTTGTTCATCTCAATTAAATTTTGACAACTGGGAGGGAAATAAGGACTCGAACTAGGGTGGGTTTCTGTTGTCATTTTATTTTTCAGTTCTGACTTCCTATTCTGTGATGCTGCCTTTCTGCTCTATGTTTTGAGACACTGTCTGGATCAAAACTATCGGAAGCATCAGGCGTCTACAAACTTCTAAAGTCAGAATCTGGAGGATGGGAGCCAATTTATGTTTGACTAAGAAGTTGTTTGAAAAAAAAAAAAAACCTAATAAAACATTGCTTAAGACATTACGTGCCCCCAGCGAAGAGGCCCCCTCGGCCTCTTCTGTGAGCAAAGAAATTGGTGAAAACTAAGACTTACGTGCAAATGTTTTTTTGTTGAAGTTTTTCCGTGGAGAATAAGGGAAGACCACGGCTCTAGATAAAATGAGAACTGACCTCAGCTGACCCAAAACTCTTGCCCAAAGCACAAAACAAAGCCTCAATCAAACTCTGGTCTCAGGGGAAAAAAAAAAAAAAAGTTCAGAGAAAGGTTAAGAAGGGAGGGCTGTGAGGGTGCAGACTGAGAAATTAAAAACATTGGTAGTCTCCTCTTCCTGAGCAAGAGTTGCACTGCCAGGGTGTCATAGGAAACGCTGGATATGCAAACAGCCAAGCCCAGCTTAAGTCAATGCAAGTCAGCTCACCAGAACGTTTTACTTCATTCCTGAGGAAATGGTTTCTCCGGGCAGGCTCTTAGTGATCAGAAAGCAAAAGTCTCACACCCTGCTCCCAGCAAGGTGTATGCGGAGTCTGAAAAGTTCCTGAGTGTTCTAGTGTAGCGAAGATTTTAAGAGAAGGGGTTGCACAAAGCTGAAGACAGACATTGTGTGGAGCAGTTTCTTAGCGCGTTGCTCATACGGAGGCTGGGCCCAGGTCAACATCTATAAGCAAAACCAAGAGCACAGGCTGCTCCCAAGAACTATGTGCAGATTTGGATGTTTCCAAGAGAACACCAAACAACATTAAAATTAATCTATGTTGGGAACTGTTTAGTCTTGAGTTTTAAGTCCATGACATGAAGTTAGAAATCATCATGCTCTGCCCCAAGCTTTACCTCAGGTAAAGAGAAAGAAGGCTGAGTTGAATGGATCAATGTTTTGCTTTAATGTGACACCAATCCCAGGCAACCAGGAATGAATGACTTGGGCCAAGCATGCTTAGAGTATCAGTTAGCAAGCTTGTACTTTTTATGATCACTTAAAATACAGTGTGTCCGAAGGAGCTCAGTGAGTAAGAAGGGAGCATGCCTGCAGCTCTCAAAGCTCTGGCTTTACCAAGGTCCTCAGTTCCCATTGAACCATAAGCTTTTCAAGGATGAAGCCAAATCTTAACAATTCTTCTCCCTGCAGTACATATGATGAATTGAAAATGTGGCCCTAGCCAGAGCACAGAAAAACAGGAAATTGGTTCACATGACGTAAAGTCTTTTCACTGAGTGGCTGGTCTTTGTAGATAAAACCACATGCTGGCTGTTTGGGGGTTTGGTTTTGGGGGGTTTTTCTCCCCCTTTGTCAACTTGACACAAGCTAGAGTCATCTGGGAAGAAAGACCCTCACTCCCAGTTGGGGAATCGCCCCCATCAGACTGGATTGTGGGCAAGTCTGTGTAGCATTTTCTTGATTAAGGATTAATGTAGGAAGGCCCACTTTGGGCAATACTATCTGGGCAGGTCCTGGATGTATAAGATAGTAAACTGATCAGTCTAGGGAGAGCAAGCCAGAAAGCACTTCCTCCATGGTTCCTGCCTCCTGCCTGAGTTGCTACTCCGACTTCCTTCAGTGATGGGCTATGATCAGGACATGTAAACCAAATAAGCCCTTTCCTACCCAGTTGATTCGGGTCATGGTGTTTATCACAGCGATTAGAAACTGAATGAGGACATAGGAGATGAAGACATTTGATATTCTGGTTAGGAAAGAAGTGAAATGGGCATTATAAATTTCCCAAATACTTATATTCCCTACTTTTACCATCCAAGTAGCTATGCAAACAATTATGTTTTTCACGTAATAATGAAGATAGCAATAACTATACATATTAAAAACTTAACACTGTACCTGTGTTTTACAGAAAGCAAAGGAGAAAGTTCATTTAGTTAAAAATAGATGTTAAGCACCAATTTTTGTGCCAGGAATTGTATATTACAGAAAGTGAAATCAATAATATTTGCCTCTGCCCTCGAAAAGATTATGGTCCAATAAACAGGGAAATATGCAAAGCAGTCACGCTCTGAGAACTGCAGACATGCTCCACACAGAAACATGGAGTCTACAGGAGCACCTCATGAAAAACTTGTAGAGGAGAATCCAAGGCGAATAACCCAAACACATGGTGCTGGAATTGGTATCTTGTGGGAGCTGCATTCAACTTTCAAAACGGTACTGTATCCTCCAGAGGGGACAGGGCATTCTCACATATTCAGTAAAAATGAGACTTAATCATCTCCCAGAGGCCACACCTCCCGATAATATTCTACAAGATTTGTCTCAACATGAATTTAGAAAGGAAACCGAACATTCAAAGCATAGTAGCAGTCATTGGACAGATAAAGCTAGGACTGGGGAGAGAGAGAGAGAGAGAGAGAGAGAGAGAGAGAGAGAGAGAGAGAGAGAGAGAGAGAGAGAGAGAGAGAGAGGTCTGTGTTTTTGGCCTCATTTAATCATTATAATAAACTTTAAAAGTAAGAATGACTGTCACCTTTACTGAGTTGCAGAGAATTCAACTCATTTTCTTCGCTCAGCCTTAATTTTAAGGAAATTAAATGTGAAGACTAGACATATACTGACTCACTTAATTTCACTAAGGAGATACCATTGTAGAATTCACTGTACAGTGAAAACTTAGGCCTAAGAAGGGAGGGAAAGAATGAAGTGGTTTTCTTTTATGGTCAATGGATGTCATGTTTGGAGTTTGTATGACAAACTTCTGCTGGTTGTCTGTCAGGGTTTCTGTTGCTGTGATTAACACCATGACCCAAAGTAGCTCAGGGAGGGAAGGGTTTAGGTCTGCTCACAGTTATAATCTATACCAGGGAAGTCAGCACAGGAACTCAAACCAGAAACCCGGAGACAGGAGCTGATGAAAGGCCATGGAGAAGCGCCGCTGATTATGTCGCTCCTCACGACTTTCTTGCCCTTCCTTCTTATACAGCACAGGGCCACCTTCCCCAGGGTGACATTCAGCAAACCATATAATCCATATAATCATTTGTCAAGAAAATGCCCCCATGCACTTTCCTACTGGTGAATCTTATGGAGAAATTTTCTCAGTAGAGCTCCCTTCTCTCAAATGACAGAACTCAGTCAGGACACCAGCCACTGGCCAGCCTAAAGTGTCTTCCTTAGTCTCTCTGGCTTCTTTCTGTAGAGTACAGTTGGAGCTTTGCAAACAAGATGCTTCTTTAATCACAGAAACGTATTTGACATGACAAATAACTTCTTAAGAAAAAGCATTGCCCCGAAGGAAACGGATTGTAAGCAGTTCATCTACTTCATCCTTGCGTGGTGAAGTAGAGATCACAGGCAAGTAGAAAAGCCATTACAGAAGGATGTCAAACAAGGTACTGAGCTAAGTTACTCCTGTGGGTTGAGATCCTTGAGCTCCCGACACAATAATAGAGCAGGTCCTAGTTTGACATTTTCCCATATGATTTCAAATCAATTAATTTTTAATCTATGTGATTTCAAAATATCATTTCAAGGCAATGCACCTTGTCAAGATCCTTTATTCTAATTCACATGTTGATAATCCAGGTGACCCCAAAGCCTGTGTAGCTTGCAACATGCATAGTAATTTCCCTCCACTCAGAAAGCAGTTAGTTTAGGCCTGGGTGTATATTATCATTTTAATAAGTATATAAAAAGTAGTCTATGCGGTGCTGGAAAGGCTTTCCTCACTCCTAAAACAAAATACTGGTCTAGTGATTTCATTTCCTGCCTCTGAATGTTGTAACTTGCTTACAGCACCTACAAGGAGAAAGCCATCTTGTGCCATTGTAGGACAATTGGAATTACTGTAGTTGAGAGCAGAAAAGGGAAGGATACAGGAGCTCTGGTGACATCACTGACTACTAAACTAGCCAGCTTCTGAGCTTCTCTATCTCAGCTTCCTCTCGTGAGAGAAACAGACAACCTTGCTGCCTGCTTGGTTTTTTTTTTGTTTTGTTTTGTTTTTTAACATGTGAAAGCCTCCTAACTGATAAACTGAGCTATCACACTTTATTCATAGAACACTGATTCTCCAAGGATTACATCACAAAATGTGAATTTGTTCAGGAAGACTATGAAATTAAAAAATAATTCATAAAAAAAATCATGACCATTGAGCTTCACACACACACACACACACACACACACACACACCACAGATCTGGGAATAAAATAAATGTATATTTAAGATTCATTTTCATTAGGATGATTCAGTAATCTTTAAAAAAGATATTTAACTTCTGTGGTACTCCTGCCTTAGAATTTAAAGAGTAAACGATATAGAAGTGTTTTTGCAAAGCTGTACGAAATGTGATTATGAACATCTGGTGCATTCTCGGCATCAATAATTGCTCATTTTTTCTATTAGTTTGTTGCTCTTCTGCAAAACTGATACAAGAAAACTTAGTTCATCTGGTCCATATACTTAGAGAGGTAGGGAAGGTACTCATCCAACATGTCATGACCTGGTCTATCTAGAAACGGAAAAGGAGTGACTGGACAGATCAGGGAATGGAATGAAGGCACTGTTTCTTGAAGGTGAGCTGGGAGTACCAGTGCAAATTTGGATGTTAAGAGGTGTAAACACAATGGGCAGAGGGTTCCAGATAATCCCATATCTTCTTCAGTATTTTTCCAGATGCTGGCTGTATTTAAAAATAGAAAACAGGGACTAAAAGCTATGTTGTAGACACCGAGACTGTCAAAACCAGCAATCCAGAAGAACTCTGGGAGAATGGGGGTTTTTTTGTTTTGTTTTGTTTTGTTTTGGTGTGTGTGTGGGGGGGTGCAGAACTGTAGGCAAAAGTTTTCTTTCCATTCAGGCAGCTCCCAAATAATCATAGAGACTTATTAATTATAATGGCTTGGCTGATAGCTTAGGCTTCTTACTAACTAGCTCTTACAGCTTATATTATCCCATATTTTTTATCTATGCTCTACAACATGGTGCGCTCTTTTTTCAGCATAGCATGTTCATCTTGCTTTTCTATGTATCTCCTGGCAACAACCCTCTTGTACCCCATGCTCCCTTTGTCTGCAAGTCCTTCCTAACCTTTTCCTGCCTGGCTATTGGCCAGTCAGCTCTTTATTAACCAATTACAGCAATACATACTCACAGTGTACACAAATGTTGTTCCACAGCAAGGAAGAGTCTCATACTCTGTAACCTATATTGGCCTGGATTTCCCATACAGCCCAGATTAGCTTCAAATCTTTGGTGACTATCTCACTTCAGCCTACCAGGTACTGGGATTATGGTTCTGAACTGCCATGCCTGACTGCTTTACTCTCCTAGTAGGTATCTTTGGCTTTTCCATTTTCTTCTTAAATGTGACTCTGTGATTTTAGACAGTCAGTAGCATTCAACAGTTCCTCAGAACTCCATGTTCTTCCATGTTTCATTTTATCAGTTCCATTTAAAATATTAAGTTGGTATCTTAACTTTGCTCTGAAACCAAAGCCAAATAGGCTTTTCTCCAAAGAATGCTGGTCCTGTGATTCTAACTGTATGAATGCCAGGAAGTTCACTGAGCAGAGAGTTCTAGCTTCAGATAAGCAGTTGATAACGGATGACTGTGTGACTACATTCCTTACTTGGTTCACAAATGAATTACCTTTGAAACAAGAGTGCTGAGTGTCTTCTCTGAGCTCACCTGGTCCCCCTTTGTAGCCACCTAATTATGTTGGTGTTTTGAGTCTATACCCAGTAATGTATTCCCGTGTAGCTACCATATTGCATAACTTTCTCTCTCTGCCTAGTTCTGCCACTGCCAGACAACCTAACAGAAATTAGCAAACTCATTTTCAATTCTTCCTGGTATAAAGTTGAAATAGCTTTTCTGGATACCATGTAGCGGTGAAACAACGTGACTGAGTCCTACACAGTATGATATGTGGCAAACTGATGTCCAAGAGTGTCCTTGTGAAGAGCTTCCCCTTCTTCTTCATCTTCTAATAAAAGCCAGAAGATGTAGTGGAGGATTTTGAGGTCTTAGAATTTGTGAATACACACAGTGGAGGCCATCTATCCACTTCACACCTTGAGACCCCATCTTTCTTGGCACTCTACTCCGCTGTCTCTCACGGAAGTAGGATATGAAGAAAGAACCCGCTTATTATGGTAGGCTACTAAAATTTGGGGCTGACTTGGTGTTAAGTTTTGCCATACTATAAATTCTAAAATACCTCTTGGAAACCAAGTGACATTTTGTCTTTATTTTTTAAGGCAGATTATGGGCCCTCTTAGATTGCGTGCGCACATGTACACACACACACACACACACACACACAGAGAGAGAGGCACACACACAATCACAGCAATACTTTAAGAAAATTTAAAAACAGAAGCAAAACAAACAAAACTCAGCGGAGTGTGGAGCGTGATGGCACAGGCTCGGAAGCCAGGCTCTTGGAAACCAGAGCCAGGAGAAAACATGAGTTTGAGTGAAGCCAGCCTGACAGTAGAGATGGTTACAGATCAGCAAACAAGGAGCTGTACTGTCTTTTTATTTTATTTTTTTATCACGCCTACTTCTGAGATAACTACATCCTGATGAAAAGAACATTAATCCACGTGAGAGGTCAGCACACCCATAACCAAAGCTCCTCTTTTTAAAGTCCAGCCACCAGCCCTGTTGTACTGGAAAGCAAGTTTCTAACACAGAAACTTTCAAACCAGACTATGAGGCTACTTGCCCCATTCAATGCTCCTTTGCCTCATAAACCTCTTATAGTCCAAACACGTATTGTACGTAGAAATAAGCAAGCTAATTTTCTAAATATTGATATGGATAGATATTGCAAAGATATTGGTTTAAAACTAAACCTAATTCACAGGAAAAAAATAATAGTTAAATTCTTATTTTTGAGATAATACAACTCCATAAATTAAAAAAGAGAACTTTTTTTTGGATGGAAAGATGAGCTTAAGAATAAGATTAAGGAGAATGGGTGTCATCAGCCATCAGACCACATCTAATTAATCTTTACACCCAAGAGTCTAGCCCCAAGTCCGGTACTTAGAAATTACATGATTTTTGCTGGAGTAAATTAAATGTGCTTTGGAAACCCCTGGAGGGAAATTCTTCAGAAGGATTCAGAAGTGGTTAATAAACAGTGAGGGGGGTGAAATAGGGTAAGTACCTAAAGTTTGAAATCAACATGTGTGTTAATAAAATGTCATGACCATTTCCATCAAATTGGGGTAAAATGAAATAAACTACAGAGCATAGTAAGAAATGTTGTAGCTAAGAGAAATGTTGCCTTAGAGAAAATGAAAATGGCTGAACCAGACACGCATGATTCTTCCACGGAACTGAATTCAAAAAAGACAGAGAGGAAGAAGGAGAGATGTGGGGCAAGAGGGAAGGAGGAAGCCAGGTCTGCCCTCTTCCGGGTTCTGTGATGCTCTGCTACAAAATTCCAGAAGAGCTAAGGATATGCTGATCAAAATAGGGGGGACAGATTGAAAAGGCTCTGCTGTAATGAGGACCCTTCCTTATAGTATTTCAAATGATACCTTGGGTCAATCAGGAAAGTCACTACATGGTGAACTTGGAACTTCTATTCAAAAGAAATAATAATAATAAGATTCTGTCTATGCCCCAGTGTTTGACAGAAAACTAATCAATCATGCTCAATTTTCTTCAGTCTCAGAGCCTAGAGACTGACAAACAACTAAATTTTATCAGTTTTCAATGTTGTTGCTTATTTATGGACAGAATGCTGCTGGATTTCCATGCTTCAAGGGTGTTATTAATATAATGGTGAGCAAAAATCTAAGCAGAAAAAAAGCATCTCTGGCTTAAATAGAGGATCCTAAGGAGCAGAAGACTTGACTCCAGGAGGCTCTATCAGGTCCAGCTCTGGCATCTATTGGTGAGTGATTGGAAGACACAGTTGCATTGCTAATTTGTCTCTGTATCCTCCATAACACCTAATATGTGACCGATGTTCAAAACTAATATTATTGAGCTTAGATGAGCAAAACATCACATCTGCCAAGATTTCACCTATACCCTACCAAAAATAAAACATTCCAGTAGGCTCCGTCAAAATAGGAAGTACAGAGCATAAGCCCACTACAGTAGAATTGTCTGTCCATCTTTACCTTCAGGGAATACTTTCCAAGATTCTTAGTAGATGCCTGATTCTACAGATGGTACCAAGCCCCATATTTACTATGTTTTAGTCTACTGATTAGGATATGGTAATCTCTCTCAGGCATGTATGCCTGTTTTAGAGATCAATTTATATTAGTTATCATAAAAAATAACAATAAGTAATAATAAAGTATAGTAATAACAGCAGTATACTGTAATAAATAAAGTATCACTTATTTTTCTCTTTCCACTAATAGCTCATTGTACTGAAGATTTTTGCAATCACAGTATAAAAATTTCCTTTTTTAGCTGAAAATGTCTATCCTTTTGCTTCAAAGACCTATTTTATGACTTCTTTTTCTCATGCTCAAACAGCCAACATCACTTGTCTCGAATGTTGCAGTCATTAAGTGAGGACTAATTGATTACAAACACTGCAGTACAAAGATAATCGTAGCTGAGATGGCCCAGTTACTAATGGGCTGGTAGTGTAGATTCCATGGAGAGCGTAGACAGAGGAATGACTCGGACTATGAGGAAATACAATAAGACACCATCAGATCTTATCTTCTGACTCACAATGGCAGGAAATTGTTTATTGTAAAATTTATTTCACTTAATGTTTTGAGATATAGTTTATTATGATAACTT
Source organism: Phyllotis vaccarum (assembly GCA_033318265.1). NCBI lineage: Eukaryota > Metazoa > Chordata > Mammalia > Rodentia > Cricetidae > Phyllotis > Phyllotis vaccarum. The sequence goes on from JARWLC010000017.1 coordinate 29,136,799, forward strand.
CAGCTGCATAGATAAGTTTGAAGTTTATCATCAGGAATGAAGAAAATATTGACATTATGAAAACAGATCTTTTTGGGAAGGTTGGTTCCTGATAGAATAATTTAGTGTATAATACACAGGCACGAAAGAATTCAGATCCCTTGTCCACCCCTTCTCACTGACATTGATTTCTCACTGACTTTGGTGAGATTTGGCTCTAAATTCAAATCCTAGCCATACTTAGAAATATATAATATGCAGATGGTCATGTTTTAATAATTAAAAAATTATATGTGTGTGTGCATGTGTACAGATGTGTGGGTGCCCAAGAAGTCACTAGATATCACAGAACTAGAGTTACAGGTGGCTGTGAGATACTTTTGTGGGTGCTGGGAACCAAACTCCAGTTCTCTGCAGGAGAAGCAAGCATTCTTATTGCTGGGCCATGTCTCCTCCCTCTGTTTTAATGTTTTTAAAGACAACTAAAGCTTCTAATACTGGAGCTCAGAACATTTTAGGGTAGAAAAGGGTAAAGATGGTAATAAATAAATAAATAATAGCCAGTTTTATCATGCCACTGGATAAAAGAGAGCTGGAAGATATTCAGTTGGCTGGTCTCACTGATACACACTAAACAAGTATGCAGGAACTTCTCTCTGGGCGATTCCAGCTTTCTCTAAGGACTTTTATGTGGGGCTCGGATAATCTAAACTGGAGCATTCAGAGCTAGACGGGCTTTTTGGCACGTGGGCTTAAAGGCACACCAGAGGAAGCCAGGACCACGCTCCAAGTCGATCCTACACTACATTTCATTGCAAGTTGGGTGACAGGAGGTAGGAAAACCTTAGGCCAATGAAAAGTCTTTAGACTTGTAAAAAATGAAGGAATTTTTTAAATTCTATAAAAGCCCATTTATACAAATGTCAAAAAATGCCATTGTCTACAAATGTGCTCCAGTTTTCACCATGGTCAGGTTACAACCTTGATTCTCTACAGAAAATGGTATAGAGCCATAAATTTTGAACTCTCTCCTAGAATTGTATTTTATACGGACACTACACGTGTGAATTCAATGACTAGATAAATGGTTCGCCTGTTCTTCTCATCCCATAGACTTAACTTCTACTTAGCTTTCATGTGCTTTACCGAATTATTGTTAAGGAACTTTTCCTTGCTGCGAAACAAAAGGGAGGAAGAGAGGGAGAGAAGGAAGAAAGGAGGGAAGGAAAGGAAGGGCAGAAGGAAGAAATTTAAATAGAGGAAGATTCATTTGGGCTTGCGGTTTCATAAGTTTCCATCCATCATCAATTGACACATTGTATGGCCTGAGGTGGCGTCTCAGTATGTAGAGTATGATGAAGCAAAGGTGTTCACTTCATGGTGGCCAGGAAATGAAAGGAAGGAAAGCAAGAGAGACCAATATACTAACACTTCTTCAAAGGCATAATGACTTCTGACAACCCCCCACTAGACCCCACTTTTTTAAGTTTTCACCACTTTTTGTTTAACCTCTTAATAGCAAGAGTTATTGGGTGACCAAGGTTATAATGCCTTTGATGAACAAACCAAGTACAAACTATAGTAGGTTTAATAGGAGAGTCCAAGGCCTGATGAATGTGTGACTTGCTCAGCTACCCAGTTAAATCCAATTCTACTGCCTTGGTGGAGAAATTGACAAATATCACTTTATTCATTTGAAGCAAATTTTAGGATAGAAGGGAGGAGTCTGAGATGGCACAATGCCCATTCTTCCTGGATGTAGTGGAAACCTGTGGCCATGATGAGAGATTGCTCCTTGATTATAATACCTCATATGGTACATGAACTTACTGATGCCATCATGGTCACATCTTATCCTAAAGCAATGATCCCCAACCTTCCTAATACTGCAACCCTTTAATACAGTTCCTTGTGCTGTGGTGACCTCCAAACACAAAATTATTTTCACTGATACTTCATAACTGTAATTTTATTAGTTACTAATCAAAATGTAAATATCTGTGGGTTCCCTGGCCTGAGGGTCATATACGACCTACAGGTTGAGAACCATTGCCCTAGATAGTTGAGTAAGCCCTTAACACAGAGCTTTCTCTGCCTTACTTTGGAGCAAAAAGGCTGACAACCATGTAATGAGCCTCTCCAACATGAGCCACAGACACAAGAGCATCAACAACTAAGTTCTTCCAGCAGCCTGTGTGACTCAGAAAAGGGCCTCCTGGAGGACAACTGAGGCCTCATCCAAGCCTTGGCCTGAGCAGATGACCTAGCTAAGTGTTGTCAAAGTTTCTCACTCATGAACACTTTGAGGTTGTGGATGTATTTTGCTTCCATTGGTATTGATGCAAAAACACAAATCTCACCTCAAAGATGATAAGGGATGGATTGTTCTAGAGCAGACTGTGAGTGAGTGTGGTTCTGAACAAAGAACATTTCCCCTAATCCCATGTTCCAATGCGTTAACAGTTTGATGGAGTTTTTATAATAACATAACAAAGGAATTATCAATCAAGATACCTTTCAAGTGCCTTGGTGGAAAATTTAGTAGGTACATTAAAGTTGAGAAACTCCCACTATAGGCCAGAGGCTAACTGATTTGTTGTTGTTGTTAGATTTTTGGTTGTTGGACATTAGAGTTTCATTAAATAAATATAATCACGGATATTAGGTACAGCACAGATATAGGCAAAGAATGACCATATAGGAGGCCAGTGATAGCCCAAGATAAACAGTAATTAGGCTCTGGATCTACAGTTATTGAACTTCTAATCAGTCAGTCCTGCAAAAGGTTCAATTGAAGATGCAATTTCTTTCTTTCTGGGAATTGTGTTTACATTGATAACTTGTCACACAGCAATAAAAAGATAAAACAAGACCATATCAGGCTTACTGGCATTCTCCTTTGCCTAGCCCAGGATTGTAAAAGCACACAGAATTAGAACCTCCATGAAAAGAATGTTTCTAATTATGTGTGTAGCCAAGGCATCAAAGAATTTGAAACTTCTTCAGTACCATAAAACATGGGTTTTCTTCACTCTAGCAACTCAGAAATAGATGAGCAGATTTTCTTTAGAATTTACCCAAAATAAAGATTTTTCTTCAGGGCTGAAATCAAGACTGAGAAATGCTAATCTAGAGAAGGAAATGAGCTTAGGCCCTGAAAATAGCTTGAAAGAGGCTCCAGGAACTGACCTTCTGTGTTCTCTGAAAAGAACTGCTCATTTTTTTAGACTATAAGGAACATTTGGTTGTAGTTGCATGCAAGGTACTAAAAGAAGCCTGTCTTTGTTCATGCCTACCCACTCTGGGGAGCAGACTCAGGGCCCGAATCTGAACTGAACTGTACTTAAATTATCATCTAAATAAATGCAATACCCAACCCATCTCAAATCCAGACTTGATGTTGCGAGGGTACACAGTCCATCATGGCTTTAAACAGAATTGTGGGTACCACAGAGAGCACAAATACAGTTATTCTCTTTTTAAATGCCTTTTTAAAATTCTTCATGGTGTTCTCTCTCCTCTCTCTCTCTCTCTCTCTGTGTGTGTGTGTGTGTGTGTGTGTGTGTGTGTATGTGTGTGCCTATGTTCACTTATATATGTGTATACCTGTGTGGGAGTACTCATACTAATGTGCACACATGCCTGCAGAGACCGGGGATTAATGTGTCTTTCTCACCAGCTGTCTACTTATCTAGGCAGGGTCTCTCACTTGAACCCAGAGCCATTGATAGGCTGGGTAAGCTAGACAGTTATGGTGGGATTCCATCCTCTGCCTCCCATGTGCTCAGATTTCAGGCAGCCACCACACGTCCCAGGCTTCCATGTGGGCTTTGGGGATCTGAACATCACTCCTCACACTAATACAGTGGGTGCTTTACTAACTGAGCCATTGCTCCAGGCCTTGATCTAGTCTTCAAGGTTCTTTTCACTTCTGTGCATCTGCTACAAGAGTTCTCTCTCTCTTTTTCTCCTTAGTTTCTCAGTTTTGTTTACATGAGAATAAATACAAGAAACTAGCACAAACACTCAGTAAATGTGATTTATTCATAGATAAGCATTTACCAATGTTGATAGTAACTGTAGCTATTGCAAAGCTCTCCTTCATGGGGCTGATTTCCCAAGACTTTTCATTGCTTTTTTAGAACACTGTACTTGACTTCTCTTTAATGACAGACATGTTAGAGACGGATTTCTAGGTAGAACCATTTATAACAGGGAACTCCAGATTCTTGGCTTTGATGCTTGTTTAGACATCCTTTTCACAATCACTCATAAATGTCAGCAGTGGGCTGGACATTTCTGTCCTGATGGACATCTCTACCTAGAAGTCCTCCTGTTCTCAAACTCAACTCACCCCAAGTGAAGTATGCTCTTTTGCCCAGGTCTCCTTACTCTTGTTTTCTCCATTTCAATTACTCACTTTTAGCATGTACTTAAATCAACATTTCTTGTCACTCACGTTCTTTTACATCCACATACAAAACTTTATCTTTGTAAGACAATTAACATTTATTTCAGTGTGTTAAAATCATACTCTTCAAAATCACTTGGAAAAGTGATTGAAGCCATTTTGTGTTATTTTTCAGGGTCCCCATTGACCTAAGTGACTCACTATTCAACCTTCTCCCCATCTCTAACCATCTGCCAATGAATCTTCTAGAACTCTACTGTGTTTATATTTCCCCTTTGCATTTAACCATCCTGAGACCTTTGGTGGTAGGAGGCTGTGATTATAGGTTGTTCATCAATCATCAGGGAACTTGGGATGGAACAGGGACTCAGCTACAACCATCAGTGCCTACTTTTGTAACAACCCACTTCCTCCAGCAAGGCCCCTTCTCCCCAAAGTCCCAAGATTTCCCAAAATTAGTGCCACCAAGTATGGCCCACATTTGCAAACATGGGAATCATTTTACATTCACACCGTGATGACCTAGACCTATTGAAACTATAAACTCTCTGAAAACATAGGTTTCTTTGGTGGCCCGTTGAAGTAAATAAGCAGACATCCGTGTGTTGCTTTGATGAGAAGGATGACATCATTTCAGTTGTGAAGCATCATCATGCTTAAGGAAACCGGAGACACTCAGTGACAATATATTGCTATTCATGACAAATTCCTACTTAGTATACTGGCAATCATACTTCACAGCTGTTTTCCTGGGGACACTTTACACTTTTATCCAGATAGCCTCAAGAGGTTACTAACAGAAATTGTTCTCTGTTATCCTTTCATTTTCTTAGCTGAGAAAAGCACAGTATTTTAAGAGATAGATTGAGCATATTCAATATAGAAATTAAGGTGGGAAAGTGATATATTATTTTGAATCTCTGAGTCAGTAGCACTGCTTCACTGAGAAGCTTTTTAATTCTAAAGAAAAGCAAATAGCACTGCTCTGAAATAATCCTTCTGCACACTGTGAATATGTATTAATCTGATTGGTTTAATAAAGAAGCTGATTGTCCAATAGCTGAACAGGGTAAGGTTAGGTAGGAGGGCCAAACTGAGAACAGTGGGAGGAAGAAGGGTAGAGAGAAGAGTCTTGAGTGATGCAGAGGAAATAAGAGATAAGCATGCTGTGCTCAAAGAAGGAACTACCATGTGGCAGAGGGTACTGCCATGTGGCAGAAGGTAGATAAGAAATATGGGTTAATTTAAAATGTTTTAGCGAGTAATAAGCCAGAGCTATCTGCCATGCATTTACAATTAATATTAAGTTTCTGAGTGACTATTTGGGAGTGACTGCCAGCAAAACTTTGCTTGCATAACATCTTATCAGTTCTACTGCTAGGAGTAGTCACGGGAGGTCAGGGCAGTTTCCGGTCCTCTGTTCAAACCCAGATTTCTCATGGTGGCACCTGAAAAGGAAAATGACTTTATGGACCTCAACTGTCATACTTTGTTTTATTTCTTGACTTTTTCTGATTAAAATAATGCCAAGAATTCTGAAATAAGTTGAGGGGAAAGAATAACAAAAGAGCAAAAATAATAAAATAGAAATTATCAAAGTAGATTTTCGAAATTATGAAAAGAGTAAAGCTGATAGGCCTTGTAGCCAAACTGATGAGGCAACAAAGGAAAAACAGACAAGGTGGGCAACGTGAATGGAGAAGGGGCACCGTTAGTGCCCCTGCAGGTACTGAAGGGACGATAAAGAAATAGCTTTATGCCAATAGGTTGAATAGCTTGAATAAAATTGAAGAAATTAGAAAAACGAAAACCACCTAAGGATGAATTGAGTAGCTTTTTATTTGTGAGAAAAAAAAAGAATCTAAAATTAAAATCCTCTGTTGAACAAAACTCTACTCGGTGAATTCATGGGTGAATTATACCAACATTTGCTGAAAACGATGTCAATTCTTTTGTTGTTGCAGAAAACACCAGAAGGAGTGTGAAGAGGGGAATATTGCCCTACACCCAAGTCAGAAGAAGACATGGGGAAAGAAAACTGCATGATCAATAACCACACATCCTTAGTAACCACTTAGCAAATCAAAATTCTCAGCATGTAAAAGTATACATTGACAAGCATAGTTTAGACTAATATAAAGTTGCCTTAACTCACCAAAATAGTCAAAATAATTTGTCATGTCAATTGGAAAAAAAGTATAAAGCCAGATAAATTAGTTTCAATAGTTGAAGAATAGGAAATTGAGAAAATTGAATACCCCATATAATAAAAGACTCTCAGAAGTCCAAAAATAGAAGAGAATTTCCTTCGTATGATTTAGAAACATCCAAAAACAACCCCAAACTCTCTTACCTCACTTTCCATATTTAAAACAAAAAAAAAACACCAAAAAACTTAAAATTAATCATGGATTTAAATTTCAGAGCTAATCTAAGCAGTGTAGCACATGTTTTTAACCCAACACTCTGGAGGCAGAGACAGGCAGATCTTTGAGTTTGAGACCAGACTGGCCTACAGAGCCGAATTTCAGGCTATTGTTTTCAAATTTTCCTTAAATTAGCTAGTGCGCTCATATACTTTGTACTACATTTTTACATATTTTAAAACATTTCTTTCTAATAGATGTTTTTTTGTTTGTTTGTTTATTTCAAAAATACAGACATTACATCAAAATGCAAGTAGATCTTAATGACCTTCAAACATGCTGTTCAAGGTTTTCCAGGAAGGTTATGCTGATGTTACTATCACGTAGGGTGTGGGAAGAATGCCATCATCTTGTTGAATATTTGCAGACACCCTCTCTAGATCTCTACTCTTCAGTTTCACTGTGAGTTGTAGTTTTCTCTATATATCTATACTTAAAGGCACAGTCCACAGCATTCATAGTATACACCTATCAGCAGAGTTCACTTAGTAGATTTACAAGGACTGAGGCATTTGCAGAACCCTTGAGTTACACAGCAGGCTACTCTGAGTCCATCTTTCTAATATTCAGCAAGTGAGGGTGATTCTCCATTGCCTATCTCAGTCTGCCTACTTATATCTTAATGTGTCTTGGAATCCCTGGTACTCAAAATATCTCTAGTTCTTATACCTTTAGTGTCGCACCAGATAATCTACCTACGCTGTCATGGCACTTTTTTTTCTATGCTGTCTATCTTGCAGTCCAGCATCAGTTAGCCACACCTGTGGTTTGTCATTCATTGGTGTTTGCCTCTTTATCCTCCCTTTTAACTCATGGCTCCCATCTCCCTAAACTAGCACCTAGCAACTAACAATAAGCAATGATCACATAAATAAATCTTCATCATTCAAAAGGCAGTTGAGCTTCCTCTTCTGTGGACCTAGGCTGGTCAACCTAGTCTATGGACCTAGTTTATTATCTCATCTCTTCCCTACTAGACTCAATATTCTCCTCCTTCTGTCTGCTTAATCCTGTCCTAGTCCTGAATCAGTTTTGACCACAGCTGCTTTGGGTCCATCGGGCCCCAGCTAGACCTGAAATTGCCTTAGGGTAGGACAACCACCTACCCCTAATAACCTCTGAGACTCAGTGTGGGCATCCCCCCTGGCCTATTGCTTCCAGGAGAGTCTGTTGCTCTTCACTACTCCTTAGTGGCATCACCTCTGTTCCCCTTTGTGCACATCCTACCTGACTGTCTAGTGATAAGTCTTTCCTACCAGAGATAAACACGCAGGACGTCAAAGGCTCTTTCTTTTGTGTACAGTGGCAATTTGCATGGCTCCTGGACTTGTTCCCACTCTTATTTTCTACAATATACTTTTCAGGTAGTGGCCACATGATCTTTTCAGATAACTAATAATTTTTCCTGCAATTAATATATTTTTACAGTAAGATGTTGTGCCCTTCATTCCCTTGGGGCTATGAACGATGTGTTTTTGTTTGGGTTGAAGGATGTATGGACCTCTACCTGTTTCATTTCTTGTTAGTGTTGTTGTTTAAAGCACTTAGGATGGGTTTTTTAAGCACTTCAGATGAAGCAGTCGGTTTTAGTTCCTTTGAGTGCTCATTGTTCCACTGTGTACTAGCTAAAGATCCTTAGACATGCCCTTTGGGAACCTTTTGATATAGTCTTAATATTTTTAGTAAATTCTTTGTTTACAGCACTACAAAGTTTCTCAAGCTCATCTTGCCTGATTTCAAGCCAAGACTTGGAATCAGTCCTCTTTCCAAGAATCCCTAGAGCTTTAGGTGTAAATGTTACTTATATTTTGTAATCTGACTACCAGGAATATTTCTTGACCCTGGATTGTCCCTGGAACTGCTCTTAGAACTTCAGGGTGAGCAGAAATATAGCACGTGCATTATTTTGCTCTTCTGTATGACCCAAAAGAGTTTTAATGAAAACTTTTAAAACCCCAAAGTTGACAAAAATAAATTTCCTATTAAAAAAGTGATTGTTATTAAATATAGAAGAATGAATAATACTATTTGTTATTGGTGAAGTCATCAGTTGAGGTAATGAACATCAACAGATGCTAAAACTATAGTGGGGGAGAGCATTGGAACCTTTACAATCACAGGGTCAGATGACCTCATTGAACTTGCTTATCAATTTTAAAAGTCTCAGATGGAGATACATTATTTGCCACATGATGTAATGCACTAAAGCATGCACATTACTGCTTATGAACTGTTCCTCATTTAAAAAGCATTATAGTTGGATGTAATCAAGATTTTGATCAAGCTTTTGGTTTCCAGAGCAGCCGGGGGGGAGGGGAGAGAAATAATAACATTTGGAACACTTGCAGAACACAGTTTCTTCAACAGGTCAAGTATGTTCTAAAGGAAAAGATTTCAAAAGCTTTACAAGCAAATGAAATAACTGGCTCTTTCTTTGTTCCTAATTGAAATAAACTAGTTGTAAGAGACTTTTGTGAATAGTTGGTAAAGTGTGAAGGTGGGCTTGAAATTAGGATCTATTCACTCCAGCCAGGGAAGCATGTAGGGTAACTAAAAAATTCCAGACCAATTTTCCTTATGAACATAAATACAAATATTCTTAATAAAATACTTGCAAACTAGATTCAAGAACTTATCAAAAATATTATCATGATCAAGTAGACTTTATCCAAGACATGTAGGGATGTTTCAACATACTTAAATCAATAAATGAAATCCACCACATAAATCAACTGAAAAACAAACAAAAAAAAAATATGATCATCTTATTTGATCCAGAAAAGGTCACTGCCAAAATCTAACATCTTTTCATGATTAATGTCCTAGAGATATTAGGATATAAAGGACATGCCTTGACATAATAAAGACCATTTACAGGAAGCCCATGGCCAATAGAGAAATTCAAAACAATTCCACTAAAATCAGTAACAAGATAAAGTTGTCTACTTTCATCATACCTACTCAATCTAGTATTTGAAGTTTAGCAGAGTAGTAAGACAATTGAAGGAGAAAAAATTCTATTTAGAATTGTTTTAGCTATTCTGCATCTCAGTGGTGTGTGTGTGTGTGTGTGTGTGTGTGTGTGTGTGTGTGTGTGTGCATGTGTTTCCATATGAACCCAAAATTTAACATCTGTGAAGAATTATATTGAATTTTGTTGGGGGTTGCATTGAATCTGTAAATTGCTTTTGGTGGGATGGCCATTTTTACTATATTAATCCTATCAACCCATGAGCATGGGATATCGTTCTATCTTCTGATGTCTTCTTCAATGTCTTTCTTCTGTGTCTTAAAACTTTACAAGTCTTTCACTTGCTTGGTTAGAGTTGCCCCAAGATGTTTTGAATATTTGAGGATATCATGAAAAGTGTTGTTTTCCTGATTTTTGTCATTTGTATATAGGAAGGCTATGGATTTTTGTGAGTTAATTTTGTATCCAGCTACTTTGTAGAAGTTTCCCAGTAGAATTTTTGAGGTCACTTATATATACTATTATAACATCTACAAGTAAAGATACTTTGATTTTTTTCCTTCCAATTTGCATCCCCCTGATCTCCTTCAGCTGTCTTATTTCTCTGCTAAGACTTAATTCAAGTCCTATATTTGATAGGTATGGCAAAAGTGGGGTAGGACAACAGATTTATGGCAATAAAACAGCATGGTACTGGTACAAAAAGAGACACATTGACCAATGGAATCAAATTGAAGATTCATATTTAATCCACACGCCTATGGATGCCTAATTTTTTGATAAAGAAGCTAGAAATGCACACTGGAAAAAATATACAGCATCTTCAAAAAGTGATGGGTGCTTGTGAAACTACATGGCTGCATGTAGAAGATCCAAATGAATCCATACTTATCAACCCAAACAAAATCAATTCCAAAGGTACCAAAGGCCTCAACATAAAACAAAATACACTGAACCTCACAGAAGAGAAAGTAGGGACAAGCCTTTAGCCCATTAGCACGGAAAAAGACTTTCTGAGAAGAATACCATTAGCACAGGCACTGAGATCAGCAATAAGCAGAGATTCTGTACAGAAGAGGACACTACCACTCACAAAGTTACAGCTTATAGACTGGGAAAACATTTTTAGCCAACTACACATCATATATTGTGCTAATGCTCATAATATATAATAAAAAATCTGTATAACTAGAAAACAACTCAATTAAAATATGGGGTACATATATAAACAGAATTCTCAAAGAAAAAACTCTATCTCTGAGAAACACTCAACGAAATACATTCAACACCACTAATCATCAAGGAAATACAACTGAAAACTCTTTTGAGATTTTATCTTACACCAGTCAGAATGGCTAAAATCAACAAAAGTGATAGCTCATGCTGGTGAGGATGTGGAGTAGGGGAAACACTCATCTATTGCTGTCAGGGTACAAATTAATACAGCCACTATGGAAATAACTGTGGCTCGGTTTCTCGCAAAGATGGGGGAACCTATCTCCTTCAAAAGTCAGCACTTGAACATTAAAAATATATATACACCATTCTTAAACAAATACAGAAAGGACACTTTCCCCCCCAAAGAGACACTCAACCATGTTCATTGATGCTCTATTCTTAATAGCCAGAAACTGGAAACAACCTAAATGTTCTTCAACAGAAGAATAGATAAAGAAAATGTGGTTCATTTATGTGAAGTATTAATCAGCTCTTTAAAAATGAAACCATAAAAGCTGCAGGTAAATAGGTAGGACTAGGAAAAAATGATCCAGAGTAAGTTATTCCAGACTCAGAAAGCAAATATGGTACACATGTATTTATATGTGGGTATTAGCTGCATAAACCAGTGATAACCAAGCAATAATCCATAGAGGTACACAGGTTAGGTATAGAGTAAGGTACTGGGGAAAATATAGAGCTCATTAAGGAAGAGGAAATTGAGTAGAGAGTTATGGATAGATGGGAACTAGAAAATAGGAAAAAGGAAGGATAGTGGGGTTTAAGGGGGGGGAATGTGGGGAGACACAGGTAAAATCAAGGGCCATTTGAAGAGTAGTATGAAAACCTAATACAGTATTCATTTCCTAAAATATATACAATATGAAGGTGATCTAAATGATATCGTCAAATAATACAGGAGACAAGAGCTTCAACTGGTTATCTCTTGTCACTAAATGAAGCTTCCAGTACCAGGGTTTGGTTAAATATAATTGAGCTGTTGGCCAAAAGTTCTATGGGAATTCCCAAACAACCCAGGCTCTTGCCAAGACTATATGTTGCTTTCCACATATTGATAACAAGACCTCACTGCAGAAGACAACACCTACATCACTCACTGGACATGGAGAAGTTGAGACTGTGCCTATTTAGCCTTCATCCCTATGTTCTAGCATCTTTGGTACAAGAAGGTAGTCTGCATGCTTCCAGTGGAGAAATACAAACACAAAACAGCCACAAACCCTGTGATCTACAATTGTCTCCTGTCTGCAAGATCTACTAAGTCAATGGTGGAACAAGCATGCAGAGTAATCAGCCAATATCTGATTTGGCTTAAGACCTACGCCTTGAGATGGAGCTCATACCCATATCCAAGTAGTGACCAAGAACCTGAGTTTAGGTAGCTCAGGAACCTAGGGCAAAACCAAATATATATATAAACACTCTGCTATACTCATAGATCAGAGCCTTGCTCAGCTATCATCAGAAAAACCTTCCTCCTATAGCAGATGTGGAAACATACAGAGACCCTCAACAGGACATTATGCAGAGTGTGAGAGGCCTTGAACATCCAGTCCTAAGTGGAATGTCTCCATCAATTATCTCCCCTCAGGACTCAGTGAACCTGTAGAAAGAATAGGCAGAAAGAGTGTAAGAGCTAAAGGGGATAGAAGACACAGGGAAAGCAAGGCTCTCAAATCAATGTGGTCAAAGTTCCATATGAATTCACAGAGACTGAAACAGCCTGCACAGGTTTGCGCCAAGTCCTCCGTATATATAAAATGCCCTCTATTTTAATGTCTTTATGGGATTCTTGAGTGTGCAAATGAGTGGGTTTGCTTCTTATGCCTTCTCTTCAAGACTTTTTCTTATTTACTTTGTTTAATTCCAATGTATTCGTTTTTGTTTTATTACTATATTATTATCCTTTAGAACAGTGGTTCTCAACCTCCCTAATGCTGTGACCATTTTTTTGTGGTGACCATCAAACCTAAAATTATTTTTGTTACTACTTCATAACTGTTATTATTATAAATTTTAATTCAAATATCTGTTTAATGATGGTCTTGGAAAATCCCTGTTAAAGGTCATTTGATCACAGGCTGAGAACCACTGCTTTAGAAGCCTGTTTACTTTCTAATGGGAGACAGGAAGGAGGTGAATCTGAATGGGAGGGAAGAGGGGGGAAGAACAGAGGGAGAGGAAGCCATAACCAGAATATATTTGTGAAGGAAAAAGAATTTAATTTCAATAAGAGGGGAAAAAATTAGGTTCTATTAATAGATTCATTGACTCTGTTAAACATGATAATAGGTTGCAGTTGTATAAATTAAAAGAACTACTGAGGCAGCATGTGACTCACATCAGCACCTAGCTCTTAGAGCCTGAGGCAGGAAGATTACTATGAATTATTAAAATATATGTGCATATAGAATTTTAATTAAATATTATTTGAACGTATTCTAAATCTGTGATTCATATAATGTATAATCTACTAATATATAATGAATCATCCAGGATTAAAATGGCAGCATAATAATTTGTCTTAAGCAATGAAATAAAATGTGACAGAAAGAAGAAAAGACAGAAGAAGCAAAAGAAAGAAGGGAGGTAGAGGAAGGAGGAGAAGAGAAGAGAAATGAGTAGCCGGAGTTATTAGGAAGTTGTTCTCTGTACTTTCCTGTATAGTCAGCATTTCAATATTTAAAATTTTTGTAGTTGGTAGAAAGCCACAGTGCTGTGACAAAATACTCGAGGAAATTATTTAAAGAAAAAAGGTTCTGTTTTGGCTGATGGTTTCAGTCTTTCCTGGTAGGGATGGCATGGCCAAGCAGGGTAAGTCACATCATGCTCTCTGGGAAGCATAGGGGAGGTGATATCCACACTCGTGAGCTTTGTTCTTTTCCCTGTTTTATACCATCTGTGACCCCAGCCTATGGGACAGGGTTCATACTAAGGACAGATCTGCCCCTTTAGTTAGCCATATGGACCCCCACATATACAGAAGGGCACTATACTTGTTACCTAGGTGCTTCTCAATACACTCAAGCTGACAAGATTAAATAAATAAACCATACGCGGGTGAGATTACTTAATGGGGAAAGGTGCTGGCCACCAAGGTTGTTAACCTGAATTCAATCTCTGGGGCCAACATGGTAAATCTGACCTCCATACATCATTAATGAGCATACAAGCATTCACACAGATAGAAGATAGATAGATAGATAGATAGATAGATAGATAGATAGATAGATAGATAGGTAATAGAGAGTAACACTGTTCAGATATATGGCCTTGGTGGAGTACGTGTGGCCATGTTGAAGAAATTGGGTCACTGGAGTGGCTTTGGGTTTAAGAATCTCAAGCCAAGCCCAGTGTTTCTCTTCCTGCTGCCTGCTGAGCCAGATGTAGGGCTCTCAGCTGTCTCTCTAGAACCATGTATGCCTTCGTGCCACCATGCTTCCAGCCGTGACAATAATGAACTAAGTCTCTGAAATTGCAAGACAGCCTCAACTAAATTTTTTTCTTTATAAGAATGATTGTGGTCATGATGTCTTTAAGACAGACAGACAGACTGATATCACAGAGTGATAGATAGATGAATTGATGGATTGACGGATAGATAGATTGATGGATAAATGAATGCCTAGACAGATGACAGATAGATAGAACTTTTCAAAAGACTACACACAATAAACTTTCAGAAACACACATTATATTAGACCATTGCTACTTGAACTTTCTGACTTGATGTATTTTAGGATTGTGTATTGATAGGGTAAGGGTTAAATTTTTAGATGAGAATAAAGAATGCCCCTTGAGAGGCAGAGGCAGGTAGATCTCAGTCAGTTGGAGGCCAACCTGGTCTACAAAGAGAGTTCAAGGACAGCCAGGACTACAAAGGGGCTATAGAGATTAGTCAGCAGTTTAAAGCATTTGCTGCTCTTGCAGAAGCCCTGGGTTCAATTTGCATCACCCATGGATGGCTTACAAGCATCTGTAACTCTAATTCCAAGGAATTCAGTGCTGCTTTCTGGCCTCTGTAGTCAGCAGGCATGAAAGTGATGGTCATAAATACATGCAAGCAAAACACTCATACATATAAAAGTAAATAAACATTTTTAAAAAGAACACAGTTACCCATCTAGGATCACGTGGGTGTGACTGACTAATCATTGCAAAGTAGGTCATTCTCTCCCGAGCCTTTGTTCCTCATATATACCAGCAACAGCCATTGTTTCATGCTATCCATTTTCAATCAATAGAAATGACTCATCCTTGCTGTGACATCTTGTCATCTGTTCACTGAACACTTACATATCTTCCTTTATGCGTTTCTTACTCTGTGGATCTTGTCTCTTCCTAGGGTTGTTGCCTAAACACAGGGGAATTCTCACAGAATATATGTTTCAAGCCATCAACCAGACATTAAAGGAACTTCTGCTGGAGCTCAGCAGTTATAAGGACTTCATGATCGGAATCCCTGAAGATCTGGCCTCCCAGGTGCTCAAGACAGACAGCATCATCCACCTAGACACAATGTGCTTCTCTGCTCTGAAAGCATAGACAAGGAAGCAGCAGGGGACTCCTAGTTTTTCTTGGCTCTAAACCTTGGTAGGCGATACATAGAAAACAAGTATAGGAAGATTTTTTTTTTTTTTTGCATTATTCTACAATGGAAAACAATAAAACTATGCAGCAAAATAGTGGGGATATTTATGGACTGGAGGAAGGCTTAATCTCATAATTATCTTTAGAAAATCAGTGAAAGCCCAAGGAAAATGTTCACACTTGGGTTTTGGCAAGCACACGGAGACCTTTGCTGATTTTGATTTGTATTTTATGTGTCTGTTCATGTTCTTGAACATCTCCTAGTCATCTGCTCCCTTGATCACCTCTTGTCCTTGTCTAAAAGCTTACAGAAAAAAAAAAAAGAGATTATACCCCCTGCTTATATTCTTCTTGAATATTTCTAACCCAGCCTGCTAAAGGTCAGGATTCTAGAAAATCAGACTATAGCCAAGGGACTGTGGTATGTTTATGCAGATAGGAGACAGGTGATAGAAAGAGACTCCTCCACTTAAACGGAAGAAAAAGTTATCATCAAAGGGTCTGCAAGGAATTAGCACAGGGAAGCAGTATTGGGAGAAACAAGGAAGACTGGGGGTGAGCAGAAAGAGAACAATTCAATTGCATCTATTCTGTGTCATCTCCCAATTGACATGGTTTTATTTCATCCTTTTAATTCTAAGAGACAGGCTTATTATGCCCAGTTCATAGAAGAGGAAATAGAAATGCAGAAAGGTTAAGTAAATTTCTAAATGTCACCTGGCTGGTATCTGTTGTTAGCAAGATTCAATACCAGCTCTTTGTAAAAAAAAAAAAAAAAAAAAAAAAAAAAAAAAAAAAAAAAAAAAAAAAAAAAAAAAAAAATCACACTAGCTCCAAAGAAAAATGGAAAGGGAAAATGAACCACGGAGAAATGTGATATACTAGGGCACCAATTTTGATGATGTCATATAGATTTCACTTCTTTAAATATATATAAGAACTCTGCAGAATGATGCTTAACCCTGGCAACTGTCTTTTGAAAACAACTGGTTTACTGAGCAACTCAGCCAACTCAGACAAGGATTAAAAGAAAGCTCGCCGGAGGTATATTTTCATTTTATTGGAAGGTTGCACTTCCAGAAAGCTTAACATTTGGAGAAAGAAAAAAATTAGGAAGAGAATATTATGTGCGCATATGGGCTTCATCTCCTGCATGACATTGTCCTAGAAGAAAACTGAGATGCCGCAATCCTTGTCAGGTATTTCTGATTTGAAACGCTCTCAGTTGCCTTTCCCATTTGCTAGGAGAATTCCTCTTGATCATCAAAATCCAGTTTAGATGTTGGTATAAAATATGGCAACAATAAATAATTCTGCGATAGATGTTCACGGTGTAAAATTTGGTATATATAAGGAAGGAGCTGGTGGTGGCTACCTTCAGAAGCAAACTACCACAGTTTGAAAGAATCATTTTAAGAATGCATTCAAATCTGTGGTCGTCCAAAACTTGCACTATTTCAATGCTGCTCTTGGCTATTTCACTCTTGAGAAGCATTTCCTCTTACAAGGCAAATAGAATGACAAGAAAATGTAGCTGTCAATAAAATAACAACTTTTTCATTCTCTACGGGGGAAAATGACCATGAAGGCTAAAATAAGAAACAAACTTTGTGTTTCCATTACCACGTCCTTCCCAGGTGGCCCTTACACTTTGAATAAGTAAGAACAGAAAATAACTCAAACTAACCCATCTTACCTGTTTCTCTTAATCTGACTTTGCACCATTCCTGTGCTAATCTGTAAGGAAAGTAACTTCAGAAACTGAGTTTACTTTAGAATGCTAATTTCCATGAAACAAAATCCCTTTCTATTCTTATTAAGATTGAAAATGACCTTTTCTGCTCCTAAAAAGTGAACGAGTGTTTGTTGGTTATGACGCACCACAATAATGGAGCATTGTAGCAGTAGGAAGATCGTGCCTTCACCAACATTCACTTTTCACTTAGGGATGACCTCTTTAGTAACTCCCAAAACTTTCCATGGTATGAACATGACCATTGCTGAACTTTTAAAACATGGTTTATGATCGAAAGTAAAGAATTTCTCAACCACTGGAAGAGCCTGTTAGCATCCAGACATCATGTTGGACAAGGTCAGAGTATGTTGTAAATGTAAGGAGGGCACTATATAAAGCCATCACAGAAGAGAAAGAAAAACTTTCATCTCTGTGGTCCTTGGGTACCAATGAAGTAAGAACTGTGAACATATGACTCAGGAGAGCAGAACCTGAGTGGCCAGATAGAACAGCCTACAGGGGAGAAGAGGTGGGTCTACACAGTCATATAAAAAGGCTCCCTCATGGCTGCCAAGTGCCTGGTAATCCAGCCAGCACCAGCCATCCTTCATATTTTATACTCTCCCCCCTTCAGAAACCCTTTAAGCTTCTCTATTCTGAATAAGAGAGTGAGGACTCGTATGATGGAAAAGTAGAAGGTACCAAGGGAAAAAATGTGCAACCACCGTACACATGTCTTGGAGGAATGAAGCTTTCTGGGAATGAAGGGACTGTGACCCAAAGCCAGACAGTGTGCTAGACAGAAAGAACACAGCAAAGTATAGCACAGAGGACATGGCAAATGCCATACTCGTCATCATGGCTCCTTCTTCATCTCCTAAACGCTCCCTTAGAAAACAAGAAGGGCTTCCAGGACCCCACAGCTCACTTCAATCTTGATTGCCGAGCAACTCAAATGATGTAAGTTTACAACTATCTGGGTCTAATAATCTAAGCTTCTGCATTCTTTGAAGACAGAAATTTGGAGGTAATTTATCTTCTCCGTATTTTGTTTGCTAAAATGTGTGTATGTGTCAAATGTTGAGAAAGAAAGAAAGGGGAGGGAAGGAAAAGGAAGGAGACAAGAAGAGAGGGGAAGGAAGGAAGACAGAAGTTTGCTCCCTGAATAACTCAGGATTTTGTCTCTATAAAGCAACTTTTTGAACTTGAAGATACTCGTGTGTAAAGACCAAAAATAAGTGTAAGAAAGCACTCCACGTACATTCCTGATGAAGAGCGTGCCTCCTAAAACACCAGGGAGAAAATATGAGTTGAGGTCAAGAGTTTAATATCCTGAACTTACAGAATTGAAACACAGCTTCCTTCTGTTGACTCACGGGAAATAGCTGATGCCAGAGGAAACCCAAGACCTGGTCTCCACATGAATCTTCCAGCAGTGTTGCCTTCCACAGAGATAGCACTGCTGGTGAACTGGTCAGGAGCAAGCATTCTTTTAAAGCTATGCAAGTGCCTTCCCCAGAGTATTCTTTGTAAAATGTTCTGAAAATAAAGAAAAATTAAGTCAGTAATACATTTGGTGAAAGTCTTCATTACCAGTGAATGAGATTCATTTCTTCTTTTAAAAATTATTATATTGCGTCTCAGGGTGCTTTGCCTATATATGGTCTGTGCACATGTATATGCACTTCTCTCAGAAGGGCATCAGATCCCCCAGGACTGGAGTTACACCATGTGTGATGGATGGGAATTGAACTTGGGTCTTCTGGAAAAGTATCCAGTGCTCTTAACCACTGAGCTGTCACTTCATCTGACATAATACATTCAAACAAAGAAATACAAAAGGGGCTTGCAAAAACTGGGTTCAAATGACTTACTATGACTGGTCCATACTTGTCCATATTTCTTTGGAATCTAGTAAGTTCTAATGCAGATTCAACAGACATCTGTGTCAGAAGTGCCCATTCTCCTTTCCTAGCTGCAAACATTGCTTGACCTCACCCTGTTCTAAACACAACCTCCTCTCTACTTGGCTGGCTCATATCCAACCTTCAAAGGGGTAAATCCCATGGCCCTCAGCATTACCACCACTGAGGCACTGTCCTTGTTAGCACAGTAGCAGTGCTACTCATTAATGACTGGGCGGGGGGTACCTCGGAGAATAAGCATCTCAGCTTAAGGCTAGATGATGGCCACTGCTTTAAAACCTCTCTGATCAACTCTAAAACTGGGGGCACTGGAATCATGAGAATGTGGTTAGAGTATGGAAGAAACATGAACCCAAAGTGACTATACCTCCTAGGTGATGAGGCCTACCCTATTTACTTCCTGGCATGATGCTAAAAATAAACTTTATCTGACAAAGAGCTAATAATGCCTTTGTGTAAGGAGCGACTCAAGGAAGGTTCCGTTATTTATCTTTTTTTATTTCGGCTTTTCATTAAATCCATTATAACACAAAATAAAACTGAACTCCTAGGAACCCAGCGCACTTAGCATAACTGTTCTTGGAACTGAATATTTTTATCCTAACAAGAGAGATAGAAGAAGAGAGTCAAGCTGACAGTAAGACACTAGGCTAGAAAATAGCTTGGAAGGTTATTACCCCATCTCTTTGCATTAGATGAACAGAGAGCTGAGGTACAGAATGAGTTTAGAACTTATTCAGCATCTGACAGAAGTGTGGTGATGGAACCAGTGAACTCCAGGGTGCTCAGGTTTTTATTGCTTTCTGCATCTTCTCAACTTTATAGTACTGAGGATAAATTTATTCTTATTTCTCTCCTGCTAGAAGTTTTTCTCAGACAAGATCTTGGCCTTCTGCACAACAATCCCCATTCAGAGTTCTTCACAAAGGTCAGAAAGGCATCCTGGAGGACAAGAAGTGGAAAGGACTCGCTGCTCTGGTCTGAAAGCATGGTGTGACTTGGGTGCTTTTGGACAATGACAGTGGCTTAATAACACTATGCAAAGAGGCAGAGGCCCATTGTCAGCTCATAAATGCTAATATGCCCTTTCTTTCTCAACACCAACCAGATGGAAAATCCAACATGGTGCCTGCCTTCTGGAGTTGAAAGTAATGATAACTGGTGAGTGTTAAACTTCCTGCTTGTAAGTGTATATAATAGAAATGTGGAAATTTGGGAAACTTGCCTGTTTTACTAGGACACCAGCCTTTTTATTCTTTCAATGTAAATGGGGACCTGGCCCATGTTCTCCCCCAGACCCATCCATACATGCTAAGTATAGATCTTCTAGTGCTTGACCTTCATTAGCTTCCATTTCTGAAGTTAATGCCTGAGGAAACAGACTAACACTATATCATTTATGTGACCACATAAGGCTGAGCTTAAAATGCGGGAAATGAGACCTAGAAGCTAAGTGAATAACCAGGCTTAAATACTAAGAATGCCTCAACTCATTAGCCCCAGATTATTGTGATGTACTAAACCCACGATTTCTCAGTATTCTAATTTATCTCTTTACATTTAAAATATTATTTCTTATTTACCTAATAAGGCTGTAACAACTAACAGTAAACATCCCACACTCAAAAGAAAACACAATTTTTTTCAGAATCTGCTTTGTTTCAGGTCCTTGGCCAGATAATTTTAGATGTGTCATCTATTAGCTTTTCAATAACTTTACACCGGAAGTACCATAAGACAAATATATGAGGCACATAAAATTTGGTTGGCTCTACTAAATACAATGAAACACATTTATAATCTCAGCACTGGAGACATGAAAGCAGGAGGTTCAGGAATTCAATGACATTCTCAGCTACATGGGGAATTTTGCAGTCAGTTTCAGATAAATAGTTTACTCCGCAGAGCTTATGATTGCTACGGTGGACTGATGCTCAGACATGTTACTGAAAAGCCCTGGGAGCTCTTCCTCATGAGAAGCAGTGGAAATTCTTTTAGGTCTGGAGACAGAAGAGGTAGGTTATGAATCAAGACTTTACTTGAACTTTTTAAAGCTTAAACAAGACATGGGCTTTAATTTTTTCATGTGTAAATGAGAATGCTAGTGTCTACTTCCAAAAATTTCCAAGGATTAAATGAAGCTCTGTGAGCTATGCTGATGAGTTTGAAACTGTTAAAAGTAATCAAAGTACTAGCTCTCGGTGCTGGTTGCAGTGAGCCACAGTCTCCCACCCATCCCAGGGAGGCCCAGGAAAGCTGTGCAGTGGGTATAAGACAGAAGAGCAGCTTCAAGAGAATGGAAGTTATCTGTATTCTAAGGAACCCAGTGAGATCAAGCACTCTAAGATGTTACTAGAAATTTATCTTTTCATACATGTATGTATTTGCACATACATGGATGTGCGTACAGTAACAACTGATAGAAAAGAAGGCCCTGGATTTGCAGACGAGTGAAGAGGGGCATATGGAAGGCTTTGGAGAAAGGACAGGGGAAGGAGGAAATGATGTAATTTAAAAAACCATCTTAAAAATAAAAAAAACAATGAAAATTTAACTTTTCTAAGGCAATCAAAATAGCCTTGTGGAATATCAGAAGCCCAGAAAATACCTTCAGAACTTAGTGTAGAACATGAAGGCCATGGAAGACATAACTGGAGAAAGTCTCCAGTAGAACACATGCCACTCAATTGTTAAAGACTTATAGAAATTATGTAGCATAAAACCCCAGTACTGTGCATGAAGTAATTAAGATGTAAAGATAAGGACATAACAGTGTCTTAGTTAGGGTTTCTATTGCTGTGAAGAGATACCACGACCATGCAGCTATAAAGAATACATTTGATTGGGGCTGGCTTACAGTTTTAGAGATTTAATCCATTATCTTCTTGATGGGAACATGGCACTGTGCAGGCAGACATGATGCTGGGAAAGGAGTCAAGAGTTCCACAGAAGCAACTGTGTATCACATTTAGTGTAGCTTGAACATCAGAGACCTCAAAGCTCACTCCCACTGTGACGCACTTCCTCCGACAAAGCCACGCCTCTTAACAGTGCCACTCCCCATGGGGGCCATTTTCTTTCAAACCAACACATACAGTTTATCAGTCGCAGAAACTGGATCCAAGCCCATGCCTCCTGACCTTGTTTGTACTCTGAATTCTACATTTGAATTGTTCCTTGAGGACTATCCACTCACACAGCATTGCTTCCAAACTTAGTGATGCCTTGTTAACTGTCTGGTTCCGTTACTAAAAACCTGGATAGATAGAATACTATGTAAATTTAGGTTGTCTCTTGTCCATGTCCCCATGTCTTCATCTATAATATAAGAACCATAGTACTTAGATTCCTTAGTGCATTGTGACAGCTGTTGGTGAACATTCTGCGCAAAGCACTATCAACTGCTCATTCGTTGTATACTCAGGAATGCCTATATATATCAAAACAAGCACTGTGACTACCTGTGACTCTCTCCCTGGGACAACCCCAAACAACAGAAAATCTAGCAGGAGGTGGTCTGCCTGTGACTTAGGAAGATCCTGTTAGAGGTCAGTCTGTTTGTCCCCAAAGTCAAAGTGTCCAGCAATCACTGGCTGGTGGGATGAGGCTAGACATGGAGGGAGTGGACCCATGATGCTGCTTCTGAGCCTCGTAGCCAAAGTCTTAGTTCTTCCATCCACAGATGGAACTTAGGATACCTAGACTTTCTCTCTTTGCAACATCCAAACCCATGAGCTTTAATAAGACGTGTACTACACAGAGATGCTCGTTGCTCTGCCAGCTTACAGAGATCTGCATTGATGATGGTTGAGCTGCTCTTGTGTTAATGAGCTACAATGTATCAGTTGATCTGCTTGTTTGTCACACTCAGCATCTGGGGATTCGGATTAAGTAACAATGAGCTCATGCACCACTAATTGTCTTGTCTTAGAGCCTAGAGCTTAGGTACTGACTCACCTCTAATAAGGAAAATAGAGTTCTTGCCTTTGAACATGAGACCCTTTCTTAATAACTTACAAGTTTGGGGAGTTCTTTGCATTGTTTTTACATTTGGGATTGCCTTAATGCCTTGCTTACCAGCTGCCTGCTTCGTATACAGTCCTAACTATTCCTCCATTTCATTGTCATCTCCTTTAAAAAAGGTCAGAGCAGTAAATAAATAGTGCTCATCCAACTACTTTGATGAGGTCCTAAATTTAGCTTTTGTCTTCCCCTTTTTTTTGATGTGGTCACCTCCTTTTTCAGAGACAAAACACAAAGCAAAAGAGACTGTGAAAATGGAGTGGGTGAATCTCAGCACACTGACCATACACTTATCTTTGTTGAATTGAAAATGAACACAGCGCCCCCAGATGAAACTTATTTTGTCTAGTTTTTCCTTTTCCCTTCCTGTTTCTCAATATTCCACCAGTGGAAAGTTTCCCTAATTCAAAAGGCATCCTTAATATACCTGGAGGGAACTCCTTCAAACACAACAGGATGTCATTTTCTAGGCCACGCCTGAGATTCTGATACACAAAGTAGTTCTGAGCCTAAGATGTCTTTATATCTCTTTCTGAAACCATTGAAGCAATTAAATGGAATCCCTAGGCCTTTATGAATGCAGATACTAAAGACCACTTAAGTAGAGGAAAGTCCTTTGGAGGTGTGGCCTGGTATCTAAAAGCCTAATGTAGAGAGTAATGCAATCAGAGCCTCTGACAGAACATACCCTGCCTCACCCTGCCCCCTTTCAAACCAGTAATAAAGGTAACAAGAAAATACTAGAAAACAAGGAAGTCACAGGGCAGAGCCAGAAAGATACCCAAAGCCTTGTTGTGTCACTATCTCAAATTGGGATGCCGTATTTAACAGCTCTGTTATTTCTTTGTCTATAAACATGAATATTAGTAGTGCTTTTCTTTCAGACTTAATTTAAGGATATGCACACATAGAGAGACAGACATTTGTAGAGGCATGTGTGCATGTGCTTGTGTGTGTGTGTGTATGTGTCTGTGTGTGTCTGTGTGTCTGTGTGTACACAGTCCTACTCAATAAATGTTGGATGACATGCTCCAAAGCCCTCATTTTCCCATTTCTAAAACAGGAAGTTCTAAGAGTGGGCATAAACTCCCTTCCAGTTTGATTGAGAAATTGAACCTCCTCTAAAATTAATATACTTCCTGAAAACCTCTACCCCAATTGGCTGATCCAGGGAAAGTTGTTTTAATTAAGGGTTTTGGAGAATGGTGGCTATTTGACTTAGTGTTTCTTTGTAAAACTTTCTTTGAAAATAATTTTTCCTAATAAGATATAAACCTTCCCAAAAATGATTATAGTTTCTTGAAAAAAAGAGCTTACTTCTTGAAAGAAAAAGAAAGTTGCTCACAGGAATGAATGATAGATAACCTCTCTGGGCCATGAGTACTTGTGTCTGATGAGACTGTGAGCACAGTAGAAATGTTATCAGGAAGATTTCAGAGCAGGCCAACTCATCCCAGAACCAGACCTGAATCAGTTCAGCAATTGGTCAACAACATGGATCCAGAAGGATGAAGCCAGGTCTGTCACAGCCTGTCACATGATCTCCCCAAGACTGTGTTTAATGAACTAAAGAACACTTTTAACTTTCACTGTTCACCTACATAAAATAATTTTAAAATATTTATTTTGAAAGCATTAGGAGGCATTTCCTGTTGGGAGCCTCTCGGCCACGTTTTGGACCAGTACATGAGTACTTGTCCAATGGGACTCCAGATGAGGCAAAATCCTCTGGGGACTGTCATACTTGGTAAAGAGTGGCGGACTTCTGAACAACACAGAACACTGCTGGGACCCCACGGCTGCATGCTCTCTTGTCTCTTGTGGCATTGGTGACTCTGGGCACTTTTAATGTCATTTTGTCAATCATACATGGGACAGACATGATCATTCCTGGAAACCCCATTAATTTTCTCAAATATCTTCTGGAAGCTGATGCGTCTCATGTTTCTTATTTGAAGATGCCAGCTGTCACTTCAGACCCCAGGAGCTGTTCTAATTCAGTGCTGACAGGGTCAGAGGCAGATCACCCCCTATTTCTGCAAATGTGTTTTGAATAACAGTGTTCTTGAAAATGTGTGCCTGTTTATCAGCTTTAGTTTTATAAAGAAAGGATGTACCTGCCTCAGTACTTTGCCAAAGTAACAAAATGTTAAGTGTTGTTTGGGGTTTAAATATGTTTTGATATAAAAGTTGGGGGAAAAGCACATTTGACTTACTTGCTCTTGCTAGAGGTTAACTTTAGAGGAGAAGAAAAACTTATTTATTAATATGAAAAAAGTTTGTTTTGATGTATAAATAAAGATGGCTGGTGCTATTCAGGGCTTGTGTGAAATTCATCTGGTGGTCGTACATGTCATTTCTTCCGAACAAGGCCCTCTCCCCATTCTACAACCTGAACCCAGGCTGTGGCTGGATCACAGCAGTTTCCCTGTGCACTTAACCTTCATGAGAACGGAGGGAATTAGAAATTCTTACATCGTTTTTTTCAGTGAGAGGCCTTTGAGGAAACAATAGGTGACTGGATAAACTTAAGCTTCTAGTTGGTCAAGAAGCTGTTACAAACCAAGGACCCGAGTCAGATCTCTCTTCTCTTGCAGAAAAGAGCCATGAAGATCACTTGATATGGTAGTTCTTGCCAAAGAGTTTAAAATAAAACTGAAAACTTAACAGATCTGACTTTCCCATTTATTCTTCATACATTAAATAGTTTTATTTAACTAATTATCTCAAATTGCCTCTCCACGGCAGAAAGTTACCTTTTATGTAGAATCTGTTTTAATAAATTATCATTCCAGAAGCAATACTAAAAGATGGCTTTACAAATTAATCCGTCTATTACATCTTCGTTTTCTTTTCAAAAAGATGGAAATTAACATATTAATTATCATTAGTGTTATTTGAGCATTTATTGTTTATATGGTATTTTCCTGGGCGCTTCTATAGATAGAGTCTCTCTTTTGCACTTAGAACACTCACAAAGAGCAGAGGCTGATTCATTATCCCTATCTTCTAGGTAGGTTTAGAGGCTTGCCCTGGCTATGGCAGTTAATAAAGAATTGGAACCAGAATTCAAACCAAGGCATTGAACAGCCAAACTGCCTTGGTTTTAGGGTTCTCACCAACATCCCAGCCTTGGGTAAGAGTTCCAAGAGAACTTCCAGAAGCCTGTACAATACTTGTTATTTCAAGAGTGTGTGTGACTTTAGGTTGCAGGTGCAGAACATCACACACTTTTTGTGTTTCCAACAGTTGTACAATATCAGTGTATGCGGAGTAGCACTGGGTTTGTGTTGGATGGTATGAGCTCTTTATTCTCAGAGAGACATGTACCACTGACAGTCTATATTGCCCTGGAAACAGTCAGAGATGCAAGTGGGAAAGAATCTGAGAGTCACAAGTGGCTAGCTAAGTCAGAGAATCTAGATGTACAAGATTCATGAACTGAATCAGCCAGTACAAAAAAAAAAAAAAAATGAAATTAAGGCTGCTGTGTAAGGCTCAAATGCACCCTAAAAACTGCACAGAAGTCAGGTTTATATGAGAAAAGAATAGTTACTTAGCAACTCTCAACTCTCAATGCTAGTCATTTGTTTATTTTTAGTGGTTCTGCGTTTGGGTTTTTGTTTGTTTGCTCGTTTCTGTATTGTTTACCAAGGTATCAAATTGTTTCCATATTTTAAAAAAGCCCTGGGACCAAGCTGGGGACCCACAGAGCTCCTGGGGAGGAGCTGGCTTCCTCTCCTGATCTTGGCTCCTCCCTCCACTCTAAGCTGAGGCAGTTGCTAATATTCTTTGGCTCCTACAGGTCTCTGAAAGCAGAAAGATGCGGAAAGTTTTGACATGATTTTTAAAAAACTAGAATCTAGTTGGATAACTTTTCTTTTTGGTTAAACAAAGACTGTAGTTTGAGATGGTCTTTTTAGAAGCATTCTTTAAAAAAAAAAATGTTAAAAATATACTTCTAAAAAAAACCCCAACATTTACACAAATAGCTTATTTCAAGTTGGTTATTATTTTCCCTCTACAAAAAGGCACAAAGTGGTTACTTAGAAAGATAATTGTGGGGATCAGAGGAACCGAGGACCTGCATAATTAAGAACTCTTCCACTTCCAGATTCTCTCCCTATCACAAGCAAACTAGTATGCTCCCAACTGCCCAACTCAAAGGATGTACAGGGGAGGCCCAGCATCAGGCTGAAGGCAAAGGCTGATAATATCTACAACATGAAAAGAGAAAGCTGGTTTGCATTCGTGAAACTATTTTTTGAAAGCTATCCTAAGCAGGTCACTGGACTGTTTAATAAGAGACAGGTTCCAAGAAAACTAGAAACTGAGCTCTTGTGGGAAAAAGGACAATTCACTTCAAACCTGAGTCAGAATCCTAGTTGTCACCTGTGGTAGTCACCACAACTCTGGGAGCCTCTGAGCTGCTGAGCCTCTGGTTTTTTGCCTGACTGCCTCCTTCGATCCTTCCACCCCTCTATTCTTCCCTCCCCCTTTCTTCCTTCTCCTCTTCTTTTATAATTTGTAGTGTGAGGGGTCAGTCCCAGGCCTAATGTCTACTAGGCACACACGGTACCACTGAGCTACACCCCAGCTGAGCCTCAGAGTTTCTGCCCATCAAATACCACTCACAAGATGGGGTGGCTGCAACGGTGAGCTAATGAACACACAAGAGACGAGCCAAGCATGTGGACCACTAGACTCACAATTATATCTTAAGCCAGAATTAGAACAGTTGAGGTGCTTCAGTTTCAGAGATGAAATCCAGGCAACTGAATCAGGATTACACACAGATACACAGACAATATCAACAAGTTACCTGGAGATACACAGAAAATATCAATGTTCTGTTTAGGTAAAACTTCATGTCTCATCATTAAAGGGACCACAGTGAACTTTTTGGTTTTTAGAAAGAGAAATTTCAATTATTTGTAAAGTCCAGATAAATGTTGTTTTTTAAACCCAAACTATGAAAACTATAGGAATAATTTGAAAAGAATGCTGAATTTTATTCAGTTAAATAAAGCTATTAAATAAAGCTATTTAACTGAATTACCACAGGAAAAAAATTAAAACATTTAATGTATATATCCTAATAATTTCAAGGTGGATTCAAGGTTCAAATGCCAAGAAAGTATTTTTATGTCAATATTAAAACATACTTTGCTGTGTGCTTGAAAGAGATGTGTGGAGCATGTACAATTTACATAACATGCTGCTTGAGGTTTGTTCCATTGAGTAAAGCTATGATAAAACTTTCCATACACATTATTACTTGTACTATTCCTTATTTTAACTGTTATGTAAATATAGACCTTTAAAAACTCATCTGATAACTCGAAGACACTCCCCCAACCCTCACCAGCAGTCACTCAGAAACCCCAGAGATGACGTCATCATCCAGGTCCAGGATAGAGTCTTTGTGGAAAGCCAGGCTCCCAGATTTGTGGGCCCTGGATCTGAAGCTCGGGTTTGACATGCACTCGCAGTACCAGCATGGACAGACACCTCAGCCAATAGAAAAACTCTCCCTCTTTGTCAAATGTGAATCACCGTTAGACCCAACACTTCATAGCTGAGATGAGATGATGTCTGTGAATTACGGAGAGCACAGATGTATTGCCTACCAGACAAGAGAATCCAAGAAAGGAAGGATCGGGACTAGAGAGACGGCTCAGTGGCTAAGAATGTGAAATGCGCTTCCAGGGAACCTGAACTTGGTGCCCAGCACCTATGTCAGTCAGTTCACAACTTCCTGTAACTCCAATTCCAGGAGAGCTGACTCCCTCTTCTGGAACCTATAGGCGCTGCATTTACATGCACGTGTGCACTCATATACATATACAAACAAAATTTTAAAACCATGAAAGTAAATGCATTTTGTACTACAGGATGACATGTGGCAAGTGCTAATGTCACACAATAAATAATGTCTAAATGAACTCCAGAGGACAGAAGGTCAAAGGGGAAACTGAGGCTATATGAGAGCATGTGTTATATTTGTTATATTTATATGTGTTATATATTATATATGTGTGTTATATTTATATATATTATATATGTGTTATATTTGTCTGAAGGAAAGATCAAGAGCTTGCACAGCCACCAGTTTAGGGGAGAGCACAGAAGAGCAGAAGTGTTGTAATGAGATGATAAGCTTTTACTGAGGGCCAGAGATCTGAGGGAACGCTGAATGGTAAAGAGTGTAGTGACCTTATGAAAAGAGGGGATGCTGGGAGATGCTGAAGCCAAGTCACAAATAGCCGAGCATATCCTTCCAAGAGTCTGTTTTAAAGCAGACTTTCTACAAGAATAAGCAACCTTTGGCCAGAAAACCTTTTGTGCGCTAACAATCCTAATAACAGAAGTATATAGATAAATAGGAGGTGAAAGAATGCCTGACATTTATGACTTCAATCAAATAAAACTGATCCTCAGTTGTAAACAAAGAGTTAACTAACAGCATTTGTTTTATGTTTGATCCTGGGCTTAAGGGTTACAATGTTCAGTGAATAGAAGGTCCTCTAATTTTCTAAAATTGCATGCCAAATGTTTAAGAAAGATAGATAAAAAGCAAGGTGTTTCGTGCCTCCCGCCCTTGATAATCTTAAGGCTGAAAAAGCAAATATCATGTACTTCTCTATGCCCACGCAGATCCCTGGATCCACACCGTTGCCAGGGCCCTGGTGGTAATCTTATTCTCCTTTTACAGGATGCAGGGCAGCATAATCACCTGTGAGTAACTTCACACTGAGGACTCATGTTTCAGATCTGGCTCAGAAGCATCCAGAACGAAAGCAGTTTACAGTCCAAGCAGGGTCTCCAGTTACTGGGAATGAACAAAGCCTGTTGAGTAAGGAGGAGGAGGTGTTGGGACCTAACCAGGAACTTCCGATTTCTCAGCTTCTCCTCCTCCTCCTCCTCCTCCTCCTCCTCCTCCTCCTCCTTCTCCTCCTCCTTCTCCATGTCCCCTTGTTCATACTTCTTCAGAATTACAAGATACTATCCCATCACATCATAAAACAAGTAGCCACAAAATACAGGCATCAAATTTTCATGCAATAGTTGGAGAATTTTTTTTATAGCTGTCTATACTTATGAAATATTTCTCAGTTACCAAAAAAAGTCCAAAGAAGTCCCTTTTATAGATATTTATAGGTAGGAGAAATAGCAACTGACTGTCTAATTCAAACTAAGCCCAACTCCAACAGTCTAGACCTTGACTTGGTGCTTCACAAGTATCGTATGTAACTATTTCCACAACCCACTGTTCCCTTGAGACCAGCCACACTATGGATGAAACAACTGGGCTAAGACAAAGCAAAAATCCATCCCCACGATGCCAGTCTAAAAAAGGACAGAGCCAAGATTTAAATCCTGACACCCTCTCACAAGACGTTTGTATCCCTAACACCACATTAGAAAGCTGAGCAGAAGAAAGATGTCCACAAATCTCTCTACATATAGGACACACTACATTTTACCAAAACTTCTTGAGGATGAACTAGTCAAATGGATTACTGTATCTTCCAAGGTAATTACTAAAAACTACTCTAGTATGGATGGAATGCCCAGCTTAAGTGTTCGAGGTGAGAACATATATCCATGTGAGTGGCTTGATTGCTGCTCCTATATACAAATGCCTGCCCCATCCCTGACTCTCCGAACTACAAGACCACTGGTCTTGAATAACTGTTGATCCTTTTAGCCATGATTATTACCGAATCAATAAACTCCTCACCCAGCTCTGCATATTCCACTCACCCTGTGAAGATGTGTAGTTGATGTACTCTGCCATAACACTGAAGATTTATCTGTTGCCTTTTTTTATTTTTATTTTTATTTTTTATTTTTTGCAAAGAAGGTAAATATCAACTAGACCTAAATGCCCATGGGATTACATGAAACTTCACCAGGGACAACTCTAAAGCAAATTCTATTCCTCAGCACTGTTTCCAGAGTCCTCAACATGTCATGTTGCCCTGCAAAGCTGGGGATGCAGAAACAAAGGCTTCCAGTGTCATTTCCATTTCTAAGAAGACTGAATTAACGTTGCCAGGGGAACAAAATCTCAGTTTCCTATTAAATTCACTTTCAGCTTACCTGCTCTACCTCTCAAAGCTCTGCTGAAACATAATAAAGGAAGGAAGCTGTGGTCCTTTTATTAAAAGCTCTCAGAGTACATATTTCCCAGGTAAAGATAATCCAAAGAGAATAGATTTGGCTAGCTCTCACCTTACAAAAGATTCGGTTCTACCCAGACTGAGTGTGTACTATGGGGGTGGCGGGACTGTCATTAGATGATCCCACCAGTGTAGCTCTCACCATAACCAAGAAAGTGCTGGACTCTGAAATTTGTCATCTCCATTTCCAGTGGCTGCAGTTGAACTCAGAATTCTTGGTTAGAACTTGTAAGGTATATGTATGAGCCAGCAACAGAGTGGAGAGGCTCAGGCATGAGATACAGGGAAGACACAGATACTGTTATGTCAAAGCACATCAGGTGATGAGAACGGTCTTGAGAAGGGCCCTGGGCCCCACTCAAATGAGGATGCATCTCTGCAAGTGTGGGCTTCTTCTCCCTTAGCCAAAGTATGTTGTTATCTTTAGTCAGAACCACAAGAATCACTTGGCATGACTTTTTTAGTGTCTGCTCATTCCCAGTGATTCGGCAGATCCTAATTTTAATCCATAATTAATCCTTAAGGACTAGGAAGAGGTCTGTGCTTTCCAATTCTCAACCAAAATATTATTTCCCAGGTATATCTACCCCAACTCTGAAGACCATTCATGTAATAATCTCTCAAAGCTTTGCTCATATTTTCTTCAAATTACTTATCATTGGAAGTTACAATCCAGGTGGTGGGTGGAGGTAGAGGCAGGCAGATCTCTGAGTTCGAGATCAGCCTGGTCTACAGCTAATTTCAGGACAGTCAGGGATACACAAAGAATCCCAGTCTTAAATAAATAAATAAAAAATAGAAGCCACATATTTCTATTCCTCTATCTTTATTAGACTGAAAGATTTTTACTATTAAAAAAAATTGTTTCTGCTCAGCACTATGTTCTTGGTTTCTACATGGAGCCTAGGACATAGTAGGTGCTCAGTTAATAAACAAATGTACCTCAAGCAGATATATTGAAAAGTAATAAAAATCATTTCATAAGAAACAAAAATAGCAAACCTATCTGGCCACTGAGAGCCTTTCCCAGCACATACTCACCTCCTAACAGTATTGCTCAAAGGGAGAACCAGATAAAATGTGGGTCCATGATGAGTTTGAATAGCCTTATCTTCTACATATAATGCTGTCTCCATGTTTGGCTTTTCCCTTATAACCATGCTAAGCTTTCAAAATGATATTCTGAATAACTTCTTGTGTGTGTGTGGGGGGGTGGATTATTGACTTCAGCCAAGGATCACTTGCATTTCCCGAGACCGGAAAGATTTGGACCTCGTGAGTAAACAGCCTGTTGGATGAGACACAGAAACCTCAACAATGCTTGGCAGTCTCTTAGCAGGTTACAACTTCTGGCCTTGCCAACTCAACTTGGGCACTTGAATGCCATTTCCTCATATCCTCAAAGTTTCTGAAAACTACCTCCTGCTGAAAGCGGGTACCCAGAGTCACTCCGAGAAGCTCAGTGCCCAAGAACCCCTCCACCAACATGGTCTTGAGAATTAAACCCAGACACAGTAAGATTCAGCAGACCATGCATTTGAGAACATTTATATAATTAGGCTGGGTCTTACTATTAATCCAAAAATAGTTTGTTAATTTTCTTTATCCCATTTAAGGCATTAAAGCAATGAAAGAAATGTATCGAGGAGGGAGCACACAGAATCCTCTAGAGTAAATACGTAAGGCCACCCTAAGTACTTTTCATCATCATCCGAAAGGATATTAGGACGCACACAGGAACCAAAAATCACACGTGCTATCCCAAGTGCGTGTTTCCTGAGACGAAAGTAGAAGGCATCCTGTGCGTCGGAGGCCTCTTCCTTGATTTCTGGTTTCTACTGAGCTGAGTGACCTTGGAAGAATCATTCTGCCTCCCTAAGCCTCTGCTCCCTTATTTTAGACATGCATTCTATAGCACGCCTGCCTTCCAGCATTACTTTAAAGCAAGAACTATACAAGGAGACATCAGCCTGTATCTCCCCACTGGGAAATCATTTGTTCATTCTACGGGGCATTTTTCTGCAAATTGTCCTTCTCGACTCTCCACCATTACGTATCATTTATTTGTGCCACTGACTGAGATTTTTTTGTTCATCAGTAGTATTATTCTTTTGGCTTTACTTTATCTGAGAATGTAATGGCTTGAATCGGGGTAATTATGTGTCTGCAGTCTCTGAATCCAAGAAAAAGAGAGAGAGGAGAATGACAGAGAAGGGAATGTGCACTAAAGGAAGAGAGAGTAAGTGAGGACAAGCAAATCCCGGAAGCAGATACAAAACCGTATTCATTATCCACACTTGTCAGAGGTTCTGGTCTGGCCGAGACAGTTGTGGGAGGTGGCACGTGATAAACACAGCTGAAAACCCTCCTAGATGTCTGCCTTCCTCTCTTTCTCTCCTCTTAACCACACCTATCTCCGCTTAACTCCCTCTCCAGCTCCCCAGAGCCACTCTCTGCCCTCCTCCATAGCCAGGTTCATGAACTCTGATCTCCGGTGAAGAATCTTCTCCCGTTCTCTCCACTTGTCCAACTCAAGCTTCCCCCCTCTATGCTCAAAGCAATTTAATCCTCAGTTTCTTCTCTCATAATAACCTGTCTTCAAAAGATTTCTTAACCCAAGACCTACTCAGTTTGCATCCCGACCCCAGTTCTGTCTCCTGAGAGTTCATTCCTTCTCCCTGTCATCTTAAATAGGAGGACCGGGGAAAAGTCCTGTTGAGGACACTTGTATATCACAAGGCTGGTCATTCACTTTACCACCACATGATCAAATATAAACCTTGATTTACACACTGTATGAGCTACACAGGTATAATGCCTAGGGTTGACCATGGAGGAGTTTGCATAGGGTTGTTGGGGAACACGGGAATGTTAATGATGTATGAAAGCCCAGTCATTTAAGTTTCATTTGAATATAATCGGACAGTTATCTGGAAGGGTTAATTCTGTGATTCACTTTCATAATTCTGCTAATATGAGAAAATTATGACTTGCAAAAGTCAAGTGTACCAAAATGACACCCTCCATGCTGGAGACTAGACAACACAGTAGATAAGGCCCAACTACAAGGCATCTCAACAACCTCAGTGTCAATGTGTGGTTCTTTATTACTTATCTATCTTGAGAACAGCAAGTACTTAAGCACTGTGAATTTCAAATAGTCACCCTGACATGTAGTAAGACACAAAATCATAGGTTTTCAATCATGATTTCTAAAGTCAAAGATTTAAAATTATAGAATTAGTAGAATCAGAATAAGTTCATACCATCAACAGTTTGGATAACAGCATTCATATGGTGCAAACAAAACAGGGCTATTGGTCAAATAAATAAAGCTGTATAATTTAAATAACCGAATTGATAAATTAAGACAGGACATCAACTTCACTTATTAAGGATCAGTCAGAAAATGGCATTTATAGAACCCTGGTGTCTGATGTAATAAGATAAGAGGGGTGTTGAAATTGTTAAGATGGAGAGCCTAGTGGGAGGTGGCTAGAGGTGCTGCTCTTGAGAGGAAATACTATGGTACTAATAGAACCATAGTTACCCCAAAGAGCAAGACCAGCTGTTCCCCACTCTCTTTGGCTTTTTGTCTTTCCATGTGGTCTTTCTCTATGTACATTTCCCTCTCATAACACTGTTTACTATGAGTCCTACATCAGAGCCTAAACAAAGGGAATTGCCTGATTTTGTACTTTCAAACTCCAAAACCTTTCTTCCAAAAAGGTTCTTCATACATGACCTTGCCTGCAATATTTTGCTACATTAAGGAGAGACAGACTTTAATGGGGCAGCCAACTTGAATGGCTTAAGATGAGGACTTTATCCTAACTAAAAGCAATCATTGAACAAAAGGGGTAAGTGATGTGGGATGTCTTTCTGTATGCTGTGAATATCATTGGTTAATAAAGTGCCAAGTATCACTGGAAGAGGAGCACCAAGCATCCCTTGGAAGAGAATTAAAATGAGTCCCTTAATAAAGGGACTGTTTGTGCCTATGGCTCAGACTTATTGCTAGTTAGTTTGTATCTTATTTTTATTAATCTGTCTTGTCACATGGCCTGTGGCTTACCTGCACTCTATTATATTTGCTTCTTGGACAGCTAGATCTCATCTCTCTGACTCTGCCCTCCTTACCCTATATCTATACTTAGATCTCCAACCTACTTCTAAGATGCCTTGCCATAAGCCAAAACAGCCTCTTTACTAACCAATGATATTCACAACATAAAAAAAGACATCCCACATCGCTGTATATTTCTCTAGTTTCTAGTTAGCTTCAGCTTGATACAGCCCAAAGTTATACAAGGGGAGGGGGTGCTTTGTTGGAGACTGCCTTGATCATCTTGGCCTATTAGTATGTCTGAGGCATTTTCTTCATTGATATAGTAGGCCTAATGTGGGTGGTGCCTACTATGAGTGGAGCCCCTAGGAAGGGTGTCCTACACTATATAAGAAAGCATGAGCAGACACTAGGACACTGAGCAGCTTTCTTCCATGGTCCCTGCTTCTGATCCTACTTGAGTCCCCACCCTCCATGATAATGAGCTGTGGTCAGACACATAAGCCACGTAAACTCCTACTCCCCAAGTTCCATTTTGTTATGGTGTTTGTCACAGCAACAGAAAGCAAGCTAATACATCTAGTTTAAAGCTTCCATATTATGTTCTATATTATTCTACTCTGTACTTATTTTGAAATTTTGGGAAAGAATATAGAGACATTCTGATTTTATTCCTTGGTATAGATCACCCTTTGTGATTACATTAGAACAAAGCAAAAGTGTGTTACTGTCTTTCTTTTATATGTAGAGGAATATTACATGATTAATTGTATTTTAGTGCACAAAGGCCAAATACTGTTGGGCGAACATTTAAAATTAAGTGTCTATTACGACACTCAGATGTTCAAAATTACATAGCAGTATCTGGGATTTTTCTTAGCCAAATAATGATTCCAAAGATTAATGACATTCACATTTTTATCATTATTTGCATAAAATATATAAAAGAAGAATTACTCTGATCCGAAGTGAAGACGAATGACCTTAAGCTACTTTTCCATGTTGTCAGCCTTCCAAAGAGCAAAGAAAATCTGAGCTTATTATGAAGTACAAAGTTTTGTAGTCATGGAAGAGATACATACAAGAGGGAAAACTAAAGAAGATATTAACTGGTGAAGCACACGAAGTGCCATCAGCTTCAGAGAATCTTACTCTAGAACTGAGCTGGGTATAGCAGAAGCTGTGAGCCTGGGCTTGAACTTTCGAAGCCTTCTCTGACCGGGCAGTCTGCTTTCGTCATCCAGGAGCCATTAACCAAGCTGTGAGAGCAGGGGGAAAGCCATCCATCCCTCAGTGCTGAGCTTCTCCGTACACCTGTGCAGGTATAAGCCTAGGAGAGCATCAGGGTATTGTCATTTAAATACTACGCATGGACAAAGAACTGCCCTGTTCTAAGCTTTAGTAGTCATGACAAAAGAGAGCCATACTCTGAACCACCCTATATTACAGCGATGAACAGAAAAATCTCAACTACCAGTGATGAGGCATTATGAAGAAAATTAAAGTGGGTAGACTTAGAATAATGTCCCACATTGTATAATCTTTGAAAGCCAATGCAGTTGCAACTGCTTAGATAGATAGTAGCAGTTTTGATCTTTCTATGCTTAATGCAGGATGCTTTTTTCCTGAGAAGATCCTTCTAAAGTAAGAAGTTTCTTTCCTCTGAGTTGAGGAAGAATCCTCGTTTGTAAGTTCTTGTTTACTTCTCCCCACCAAAGTGATGAGACATTCAGGGTCAAGAATAGAAATCAAGTTGAGAGAAAAGAGGTAAGTAGGGCTACCAAGCATCCCTGGAAGAGGAGTACCAAGCAACATTTGGAAGGAGAGTACCAAGTATCACTGGAAGAGGAGCACCAACCATCGCTTGGAAAAGGGGTACTGTAGGGAATTGTGCTGTTTCATGGTAAATAATTGTGCCACCCACTGGTTTAATAAAAAGAGCTGATTGGCCAAAGGCAGGCAGGAAGTATGGGCGGGGCTACCAGACTAGGAAAAGTCTGAGAGCAGAATGCCAGAGAGAGCACCAGAGAGAGGCCTGGAAGAAGCAGAGGAGAAGTATGCTGCCCTAAGAAAGGTACCGAGCCGCATGGTTGAACAAGAGACATGGGATAGCTTAAGGGTAGAGAGTTAGCAAGCTATATGCCTGGGCCTAAGGCTGATCAGCCTAAAACTATTGGAAACATCTGTGTGTCTCTGTGGGACTGCGGGACTGGGGGTCTGTGGGTCTGTGGACCTAAACTTTGAGGTTAGGCCCGAAAGTCTGGGCCAGAAACCTCGTACTATAGGGTACTAAGCATCCCTTGGAAGGGGATTAAAATTAGCTGACCTCTGAGGGGCAGGCAGCCATGGTTTTGAAAACTTTGAGTGAATGACTGTTTTATAGCGGCCACATGAACATATGAAAGCTATGGCTCCTGATGAAGACCTTCAGAACTCAAGATGCTCAAAGCCTTATTTCTGCCATAAGAAAAAAATAACAATGCTAGTGCTTTTTCACATGGTCATATATGAGAAAAATGTCCCAAAGTCCTATTCTATTCCAATTTCATTTTTATTAATGCTGAAATTCTCCACATTGCTTCAGGTCCTTAAAAGACCTGTATCTACCTCTTATGGTTACCAGACACACAAGCCCAGTGTTGCCTTGCTATATGAAAAATGACCTTTAATTTCTACCTTACTGCACACAAATATAGACTTCCAAAAATCATACAAAAAAAAAAAACTGCCTTGGCTATTAAAGTATCCTCTTTCTGATAGTACTGGTTACCATGATTCCTATGTTCTCAAATAAAGCTAGAAATGTTTTAGCTGAAAAGACTCCCAGACAGATAAGAGCACTGAATGCTCGAGGAAGATCCAGGTTTGATTTCCAGGCCCCACATGGTAACCCATAAACACCATCTATAACTGTAGTTCAGGGAGATATGATTCCTGCTTTTGGTATCTGTAGACTCCAGGTACACATGTGTCACACATGTACTCACACATACATATAAAATAAAAATAAAGCTTTTTTAAAAAAAAATTAAAATCCATCCAATTGTTTTGTTTCCAGAAAGTACATAAGTAAACACTGTTTTGAACTCTTAAATACCATCTGTCTCAGCAGAGACGTAATTAATAGTGTGCTAAGCTCTTTTGTTTGACATCAATACTTTAATGGACTCGTTAAAAGGTTTAAGCGATATTTATTAAAAATAAGTTAAATGCACTCCCTTCTTGGCCTATCTTTTCTTCCAAAGAGTGATGATGGTGTAGGATGGTGAATCACTAGCCACAAAACACGAGGTCAACCTTCTAACAGACTTCCTTATGTAAGTACATAAAAACAAAATGTAAGTAACATGCTCTAACAATGTACTGAGATCCACAGATGGTCAGATTAGCTGCAGGGGGCCTTCAGAAATCTTCCTACACTTATCTGAAAGACAAACATAATCTCTGTGTTCCCAAGAAAGTAGTAATTGAATCTTTTACTCAAACTTAAAAGACAATGACAATTTGCCACTAAAAACATGCCCACAGTTGCCCTCTAAGTCTCTGTGCTTAGCTCTTGGGTGCAACCCTACTAACCCAGATATGATGCATGAATTTCTGTAGGTGTGGTTTGCTTTGAGTGGTGCCCAAAATACAATCAGGGTCAGAATATCTGAAACCTTGCCTTCAGACTCAACCTTCCTATCTAGAAAAGACCCAACCACATAGGAGGCCATGGTTTATATGTGTGTATATTATATATATATGTATATATATAATATATATATATTATATATGTGTGTATGCTAGTGGTATTAGAAACCACAGGAAAATAAAATAGGTACAGGGAAATATAAAGACTGTATGATACTATAAAGAGAAGAGATGGAGACTGGGAGGAACTAAAGATGGCTTCCTGTTCTTCCAAATTCTATTATATTTCCGTGTTGGTACCAAGACTACGTGTTCAACAGTAATGTTTTCTACAGTGCATATGAAGATTTTGTATCAATCATAAAATATCCCTCAGTTTTCTCTATTACCAGTGATGCCCATATATCAAGTAGCTCACTGTCTTAGTCACTGTTCTGTTGCTCGGAAGAGACAGCATGAGCACAGCAACAGTTATAAGAAAACTTACATTTTCAGAAGTTTAATCTATCATGGCAAGGAACACGGTGGAATACAGGCAGGCTTGATGCTGAAGAAGAAGCTGAGAGCTACATCCTGACTGATCTGCAGACAGTGAGAGAGTGAGATAGACTGGGCCTGGTGTGGCCACACCTACTCCAACAAAGCCCCACCTCCTAATCCTTTTCAAATAGTGCAACTTCTAAGCATTCAAATATGACCTATAAGGGTTACTCTTACTCAAACCACTGCCCTTACTGAGATCAGAAAGGAAAATTCCAGAATTATAGCAAGCATTTCTTTACTTCTAGATGGTTCAAACTGTCTGTGTAAGACTCAAGCCTCCTCTGCTCATGCTTCATTTACACCATGACATTACCATTAGGCCAAAGGTTCACATTGCCACACACAATTATTTCCAGATTTCCAGATACTCAAAAGACCCAACTATGATAAAATTCTTAGTGGTGCACACATCTCTAAGTGTGAGACAAGACATGCATGAATCAGAGAAGTAAATAAATGAACACCCCTCTCCTGTGTCTCATTTCCATTCCTCATTCAGGAAAATGAGAAGCTGGTAGTGATTCTGTCTGGGGCAAGAGTGTCTCTCGTAATAGGAACAGGTGAAATATGGTCCTTGGTACTGGAACATGCCTGGAATTTTCAAGCAATATGGTCAGCACATCTAGATCACACCGAGGAAAGGTACAATGTGTGTGTTTGGTCTATCATGTGGCCAAAAAGGTAACAAGGGAATATAGCCGTCATAACCATTCTGGCAGAAATAGAGATGCTCTAAAGAAATGCTGTGTATGCTCTCCAACTCCTGCTTTTGATAGCAGACTTTTGCAACTTCCTCAGGGGTCCCATGATGGGAGAAGAAAAAATATG
The DNA here is from genome assembly GCA_033318265.1 of Phyllotis vaccarum. Classification (NCBI taxonomy): domain Eukaryota; kingdom Metazoa; phylum Chordata; class Mammalia; order Rodentia; family Cricetidae; genus Phyllotis; species Phyllotis vaccarum. The sequence goes on from JARWLC010000017.1 coordinate 29,177,354, forward strand.
AGGCCCTGGTAGGAGGCAGAGTGAGAACTTGTCCCCTAGAAGGATATAACACTGTACTGAAAACAGACCACCTTGCAGGAGATTCGATGCTGACTGAAGGGACCATATCTTGAATAAGTTTTCTTAGTTAGGCAAGTCTGTTGGTCAAGGTCACAAAAATGACGTGGGCATCACAGAGGGTTGTTGATATTAGTCTTTGTTCCTCTTCCTAAAGTAGCCACATTTTTTTCTGTTCCACTGTTTATTGTATAGATGGCCTTTTAAGAACTGTTGGTCATGACTGGTTTGTAAGAGCTTCCAGGACCCAGGCTCTGATTCTAACAACTCTACCAACAGTGTCAGCAAGGATTTGGGGGTTTCTTCTAAAGATGATGAGATACCGGCTGGAGCTGGTAGAGGATTTTGAGCAAAAGAGTAACATGCTGTGAATTATGCTTTTCTATGACTCAGCTAGCCATAGAAAACATGAGGAACAGTTAAGAGAGTACTGCAATTATTTATATCAAAAAGAATGGCTTAGAAACAGCTAAAAAATGGAACTTCAATATACTTTTAAAAAATCCAAGAATATTGGTAATGCCATTATTATGAAATTAAAAAGTAAAGGGGGAATACTCAATTTCTGGCCCAAACTAGAAAATGTGTGAGCACTTAATAATATGGGAAAACCTAAGAAATGAGTAGTTTTACCAAATGCATGCCACCTTTGAGCATGGTAGCATGCAGATGGTTTTAGATTATCAAGGAAAGTAACAAACTGTTGAGATGGATTTTAGGTAACTTAACAACCACCATGCAAGCAGCCTTTTTTCCAGGAACAAAGTCAAGATGTTGACACAAATGTGGCAGTCATCCCCCTGAGCACAGCCTTGTCAATCATGGCCAGACAGATGCCCAAGGCAGTGAAGGAAGCAGAGAAGAGATAAATACTGTGGTTGAGGTTTGAAGAATGAGGAATATATGCACCACTGGGGTAATATGTCTTATTGGTATGCTGATGATAAAATTTATTGTCATTTATGCACATACTATATGTCACTCAAACTTTATATTGAAGAAAAAAGAAACAGATATATGTATTAGTGTTTTACTTGGATGTGTGAAGGAATTCCCATCACATAAAGATCCATAGACCCACAGCTACCAGAAAATCTACACCACTTGTCTTCAGGAATTATACTTTTTTACCAACTCATAATCGTTCCGTCTACACTCCTTCTAATACCATAAACACCTGGGGACCAGAGATTGTGCTTTATTGTGTTCCCTCACCCCCAAGAACCCTCCTGGCATAAGTGCACTGAATAAACAAAGTATTAAAATTAAAGAGGTTAAGTTGTATTCAAAATACTTCAAGAGTTCCCAGGGAAAAGATTAGCAAGTTCTTTCAAAAGTCACAGAGGTGCATTTGTAGAAATGATCATTTGCAGTCAGATATGTTAATGTTAAAATATAAAAAACTTTTAAAAAAGCATTTCAGATATTTATTAAAATGGTCTTTTAAAAACATACAAGATCAAAGCAGGACAGGGATAATGTAAATGATCCCTACATGAACTCAAAATCCAGGTTATATCTAGAATTTTTGAAGATCTCTAAGATACTTTTCTCATAAGCGATGAAATATATTGATTGAAAACAATTTTTTCCCAATATTTATTTTATTTTTGGCCAACTATCTTCTAATTTACCCTTAGTTTCTTTACTGTTTTTCTATCATTCAAATCTGAAGTTACAAATGAATAGTCCCACACTGATCTCCTCAGAGAGGAAATGGAATAGAGCTTGTGGGTAGACTGGAGGCTGAGTGGAGTGGGCAGGAATGGGAGGGTCAACAGGGGAGGAGAAGGAGACAGAGTTGAGGGAAAGAGGGACATTTGAGGGGTGGTATGGGAACCTAGGTAGTGGAAACTTACTAATATATATGAAGGTGACCCTAATGAAGGTTCCTAATCATGAGATAAATAAAATCCTATCTCTGTCACCAAACTAAGCTTCCAGTACTGGGTCTGGATTACATCCAATTGAGTTGTTAGCCAAAGGGGTACCATAGAAATCCCTTAAAACCCAGGCTGTTGCCAAGACAGTAGGTTACTCTCTGCAAACTGAAAGCAAAAGGTCCCATTGCTAAAGACAACACCCTCACAACTCATTGACTATGGAGAGGGTGAGCTGGTGTCTACATAGAACTTTACCCCTACATTCTATTGTCTTTGGTATGGGAAGGTACTCTGCACGCTATCAAAAAAAGTATAAAGACCAACCCAGCCACAAAACTCTCTTCTATAATCTGTCCTGACAGAAAAACATGCTAGGGCAATGGTGGCACAAAGCTTGTGGGAGTACCCAACCAATGTCTGATTTGTCTTCAGGCCCATTTCATGAGATGGAACCCATGTCCAATACTGCTTGGTTGACCAAAAATCAGAGACTAGATAACCCCGAGATCTAGAGTAAACCCAAATACCACTTGTCTAAACAAAACAAAACAAAACAAAAAAAAATATGACTCCTAATGATATTTTTCTGTACTCAGATTAGTGCCATATTCAGCCCGCATCAGAAATTCTTCCTTCTGTAGCAGATGGGAAAAAAATACAGAGATCCATAGCCAGATATTACTTAAAGTGGCACCTTAGAACACACACCTCTAAAGGGAATGTGTCCAGCAAATCCCTCCCCTCAGAGCTCAGGGAACCCCTCAGAAGAGTAGGCAGAAAGAGCAGAAGAGCCAGCGGGATGAAGGATACCAGGAGAGCAGGAAGGTCCTCTAAAGGAACTGAGCAATGAGCTCACAGAGGCAGCAGCAGCACCAGGTCTTCTGTGTATGTGATGGCTTTCAGTTTAGTGATTTTATGAGCTGAATGTGTGAACAACTGGGTGTCTTGTGACTTCTCTTACAACTCTTTTCCTTCTGTTGGTTTGCTGTATCCAACACTGATGTGACAGTTTTGTTTTAATTTATTTGATCCTATTATATTTTGTCTCATTAAAACAAATAAAATAGCCTTTATTTCAATAAATGGATTATCTCAGACTGTGTTTTGTTTGTTTTTGTTAAATAGAGAGAGGGGGGGTGTATACGTGATTGTGTACATGCATCATGTGTGTGTAGATGTCCATAGAAGCCAAAAGAGGGTGTTAGAGCTCCTGGAACTGGAATTACAAGTGCTTGTGAGTCCCGTCCCCAGGGTGTGAGTTTCGAGCCAACCCCATTTCCTCCACAGTAATGCTCTTAAACTCACAGCCATCTTTCCAGCCCTTAGACTGGATTTAGATTTCAATAATTTTTCATTTGGCCTACAAGAAGTTAGATTCTCATTTTTATATTAAAATACAGAAGTATTTGAGGAAAACTAGCATATAACTATCAGGACCATGTTTTCCAGAAGAACTTCGGTTCTACTCTAAATAACTGCTAAAAATAGAAGCAAGTTTCTCTGGTTGCCACATCTCCTTCCAGTCTGTCCTTCACCTATGTTACTTCATGGACCCTTTTTATCTAAGTTCATAAATTCTAAGATTGAGAGTAGGTTTTAAATCTGAAATTTCTATTTAGTCTGATTGGTATGTATTAATATGTGTTGGCCCAAGATTTTAACTGCCATTGATAGCAAGAAAACATTCTAATCAATGTTTGACTGCTCCTTGAATCCCAAAGGCAAATTAATGTTGAAAGGTGTCAATATTATAACTAAATGTTTTTAAAAGAAAATACATATCTATCACCAAGGTAAAGGTAAACACACACACACACACACACACACACACACACACACACACACACACACACACATATGACAACCAAGGGAGGAAGAAAGGGACTGTGGAGATATATTCCATCAGAAGGGGAAAGATCTACCTTTTATCTTCTACCACATAAAAGTTAAATTTAGCATAGTTTTATAGACTTCACAGTTAAGACACAATAATTATATCTTTGCTATAGTTTTAAATGAACCTTCATACAACAAAGAGGGTCTTATGCTAGTCAGTGTCTGCACTAGACTGGAATATTGTATGTGTGCTAAAGCAAGTTCTAAAGGGAAAACCCAATAAACAACCCATAGGACTTTGAATCGAAGCCCAGTGCCCTTTCTCAGATTATTCTTCTACTTTAAGAAAAACGGAGTTTATTTTTCTACTAAGCCTTCTTTAGAAATATTAAACTTAAGTCTTTGATTAAGATCAGTAATACTACAAAAGTATTTGACAAAAATAAATGCAAACGTCTTCTAATAGAAGATGCTATCACAGAAGCATCAAGACTACTAATGCTCTATTGAATGTGAAGACCCAGTCCAAACCCGGAAAGACAAGAGGAAAATTTCACCATATGCCAGAGAAAGCAAATACACAATATTAGCACTAGACTTCCCATCAGGAGGTTACAGATAAACAATGATACAGACTGAAAAATATAAAAAAAATTATTACATCAAAAAAAAACAGTATGCAGTATATAAAGCTGGTAACTTTAGTTGAAAATGCTTAAATGCAACATATATTTATTAAAATTGTATCAGTCGTAAAGCTAGGTTGAAATTAAGATACAAGTATAAAAGGAAGGTATATATGAAAAAATAGAGTGTATTATAGAAGTGTAAAGAAACAGGAAACTATATGTGGAAAAGAAGGAATTATGGAGGGTAAAATGAGATGATTTAATACACATATCTTAAAGCGTTTGAGGAGATAAATTTTTAAGTGAGGTATTTTGAAATGTTTAATCCTGAAAAACAAAGATCTTGAAGTTTGGAAACCCAGTGACTCCCAAGAATGAGAGTATGCAAATAATCTCACATGTTGTACCATATTAAATCCATGAAACACAAATGGTAAGGTGTGGTCAGATATTTCTGACCCTTCCAGCCTGGAACAGCCTGCAACTCTTAGTCCCAATAATCACACAACGGCTTATATTAATTACAAGCTGTTTAGTCTATGGCCCAGGCATATTACAATCTAACTTATACTTTAAGTTAATCCATAATTTTTTTATGTTTAGCCACATGGCTTGGTTCCTTTCTGCTCAGTGCAGCATCTCATCCTGCTTCCTCTGCCTCTTGCTGGCATCTCCACTCCACTCTTCTGCTTCCCAGGATTCTAATCTGGTTGCCCCACCTCTACTTCCTGTCTAGCTACTTGACCAATCAGTATTTTATTAAACCAATTATTTAAAGTGACACATATTTACAGTGTACAAGAGCATAATCCCACAACAATAAGGAGAAAATATTTAAAACAACTGGCGGGAAGAGGTATGATATCTACCAAGAAATAATGTGTGGTCCAGGCTCAGTCAACTCAACAGCAGCAATGTAAACAAAGCATAATGAAATAACACATTAAGTGCTGAGATAGAATAACTCTCAATTTATAATTCCACATCCAATTAAACTGCTACTTAAGGACAATGATGAAGTAAACATTATATGTATGTTTACCATTAAAATACTCTTACTAGAAGAACTTCTAAGCATATGATTAGAAAGATTTCAAGAGGTAGGAGTGAAGAGACTGACACACACCAGAAACTACTTAAAGGCAGTCAATTGTGTGATGTAATTGCACAGTTATTAACTTTAGAAATACACAAGGAAAATAAAGCTAAACTAGGTAAGACAGATGATTAGATTTCCATAATCATCTTTCCAATGGAGGGAAGAGATAGTGATTCATTATAAACTTTTTTTGAAGAAAGATAGATATATATATTGAAATTTTAAAAATATTGTTTAAATAAACAATTATAACTAGAAAATTATTAAGCATGGAAGAAATTACCAAGGTGCATGATCATGGTAGAGCGACCATGAAAATCAGTATATTAATAGCAGACATTTGTTCCTGATCCACTGAGTCAGATATATCACAAGTACTCCATTGTCCAGATTTCCTCCTGGGCCTACAGGATATACACAGCTGAGGCTGACTATAAATGTAGCCCCAAACCATAAACTTAAATAAAGCATTATGAGACTCTGCAATTATTTTTATAACACAATTATACAGTTCTAGCTTATAAAATTTGTAGATGATGACATGATTCCACAATAGTTTTAGCAAATCCCAAGTTTAGAAAGCAAGGGCTCACACTGTCAGCATTGTTACTGTATCCATACAGCCCCACTTTGCACCACATCTATGAACTCACATAGGGTTCTATATAAGTCTATTTTGAGTGTTATTTGCAGAATACTTAGAATGATATAAGCAAAATGCCACATAGAGACTATTTTGGAAAGTAGTGGAAAATAGAAATCCTTTTAAAGAAATGAGCTCAAAATGGTTTAACTTGTAGTTTGCCTGAATGTAAAAGTTCTGTTAGATAATACTCTGAATCTACTGGCTAGATTCCTCAGAAGAACAAAAGCAAGGGGATTCTTGGCAGGAACTTGGGGAAGGGTTGTACGTAAAGACCTCTTAGAATGGTGCCTGGAAATAAAATTTTAGCTTCAAATGTGATATAAAAACTGAAACAGAATATTACCCTATGGAAAATAGTCTTTATAACCAAGATCACCACATGAAAGGCAATCCTCACAAGGGGGAAGTTGGGATGAAAGAAATAAGATTCATTCAAAGGCCAGCACCTTGAAAAATTGAGCTAGGACAGAGAGTAAGCCCATTCCCAAGAAAACCCAATCCATCTCAGGAAACCTAAAAGTTAAAAACTTCAAAGCATTTTAGAGGGAAGGAAAGTAGGGACCATGTGCAATAGTGTGGTGGGATTCAGGTGTCAGCTAATAAGGTCTGAAGACACCTATCTAGGGTCCTGGACTCCGGAAGTAGGAGTGGCCAACCCTATTCATAAAGGCTGCTGGGATCATTGAGCCCTGCATTTTCTGGCTCAGTCTAGTGGTTAAGATTCTGCGCTCTTACCATAGCGACCTGGGTTCAAGTCCCTGTCAGGGAACAAAAAAGAAAAAAATAAATAAAAGAGAGAGAGAGAGAACAGGGCCCCAAGACCCCAGCAGCCTTTATGAATAGGGTTGGCCACTCCCCCTTCTGGAGCCCGAGACCTTGGATAGGCGTCTTCAGACCTTATCAGCTGACACCTGAATCCCACCACACATTGGGTCACTGTGTATTGGACTGGTACATGCCATCTAAGATGTGTGTCTCTATTTTAGCATTCCTCTGGCTGAAACAAGGAATCAACATTGACAATATAAAAATGCCTAGGTGTGATTAAAGTATATTTGTTAATTGGGAATAAAATCATTATATTTATGATGTAAACTTGTGGAAAGGTTAGTGAAATGTGGTTGGCAGGTAAGACTAGTTCCTGTAACAATGTAGACAAAAATGTATTCTTTCTTCAAATCAGACTTCATAGTATCTGTTTCATGTTGTCTCTACACTGAAGAATAATGTGAATCATTACACATTCTGATGTAATTGCAATATCACAAGATATTCTAGATTTTGTAAATTTAAAAAAAGATCATTTCTTAAGGCTTTGAGTCTTAATTTGCTTCAGTTTATTCTTTTAGAATTTATAATGTCGAGCAAAGGGAGACACAGGAACTTTGCAAAAGGGAAACTACAAAGATGTGACAATGTTATAATTTGAAATCTTGTTATGAAGAGGGTTCCTTCCAGGAATTTTCCATTTGTTATTCCTCACAACTAAATTCAAAATGACCTTCATGTAAAGACAGATTATATCACAAGGTAATGAAGAGAGACAATCCTTAATAGGACACAGACATCATTTGGAAAGTAATTATGCTTTCTGGGTAGTGTTTAATGATACCAGTAAACATTCATCAGCCCTCCTCTCCACCATAGATTTATGCTCTTCCATGCTTTGTAGGCAGTTTGGGGCTATTTTGTTATAAGAGACAAACAGACTCCTTTGTTAGTCTCTAAGCTGCAAGTGGGCAATAGAGTTAAATATATTATTGTACATTAAAGGACAAGAAGAAATCAGAAACCAATAATCCAATACTTCAAGCACAAGAACGTGAAGGAAATGTTGCCAAATAACTAACTTTAGCTTTGAACACAAGGAAACTAAGTGTCCTGTTAAGAAGATAGACAGCAAGTGGGCACTCACCAGCAGGTTAGAATCAAATACAGGATGTAAGCACATACTTCTTTGTGGGCTAGGGACTAGACAACATGAGGTAGTGAGGAAAAGAACCATGGAGAGACCCATTTTTTTGTTCTGCTAAAATGCCAGTTGATTCTTGACATGTGGAAACAACCCATATCATTTCATCTTCTAAACATCACTGTGCTCAGACATCCAGTGTTTTCAAAGTTTGGTGCTAAGCTCAGTTACCTCTTTTGGTATCAGGTTTCCGTTGCTCAGAATTACCTTTTCGCCCACAAAGTCATCCCTCAAAATCAGTTTGTTTAAGCATCTCCATAGTCCTTCAACACTCACATTTCAGACACTCATGTCATAGCCGCATTCTGGACCACTAGATCTATTCTGCTCCTGGTGTCTTCAGTGAGATCCGCTTCTGTGGCATCTCCCATCCTTCTAGATCTTTCATTCTTCTCTCATTATCTATTCTTACTCTCCCCAGGCCCTACAATTCCATTCTTTCTTTCTAAGACTTCACCTGCTTTCACATCTTTTCTCAGTCAGCCTGGACCACATACCCCCAACACTTGAGTATGACTATCTTATAAAAACTGTTGTTATTTTGCTTCATTATCTTTCTCACAAATGTAGAGAGACAAAATTAATATACATCCAATTTAAAGATCTCAATAGTCTTTGCCTTGGGGTCAGGATACTTTTATTCTGTAAATAAAGATTGTAGAGATTGTGAGCAGAAGAGGCTCATGTAACGAAGGAAGGAGAGAGAGCGAAGTAGAAACAAAGAGCAAAAAGTGGAGAGTTGAACTGAATAGTCCCAACGTTGCTTTGCCTGTAAGATGATGAGGACAAGAGGACAGAACAGAGGATGCACATCAGGTTATTTCATAACAGTATTTCAGTGCTGTTATTGGTCCAACTTAGCCTGGCCTGTTCAGGGAAGTGTGGTTATCTCTCTGCTCTGATTTCTCAGAAGGGCAGATACAACTTGCTTTCTGTCTAACGATGAGGAAGAACTGAACCATAAGTGGCCATTTTTATTTCTAGCCTTTTAGGACCAAATGAAATAGCATCTGGAAAATAGTGGCTTTCTATAATTTATATTTCATATTTTTTATGTAGCCATAGACAAAAATAACACATGCATGCAATGATTTTTATTCAGCCTCTAGAATGTGCATTGTTATCTTCCTCAGACATATTATCTTACTCTTACCAAATAATCTTGCTTCTTATTTCCCTGAAAAAAAATAAAAGCCCCACAAATTGAAAATGCCCACCCTGCCCTTCACCTAACCCACAGCAAGTAGTTCCCAGCTCTTTGCCTCACTGTTCATCCAGTGCCAAAGCTGTGATTCTCCAGCTGCTGGAGAATCCTTCACCCACCCTCTGGATCTCATGTTGTTTAGCTTCTGTTAGATAGATTCATTTCTTATAACTTCAAAAAATGGAAAGTAATGGTGTTTTTTAAAAATTAATAACCTAATCATGTGTGCCCTATCTTCCATCAGTGTTTTTATAATTAACATACTTCCTTTTAAAACATTCAGATACATGGTACAGAGAGACAGATAAGCAATGTACACTATGAAATAAAATTCAAGATAGAAAATTCTAAGTTCCATGAGTAAAGGACAGATAAGGTACAGACTGTGTTCAAACCCATGGCAGGAAAACCTTTCTTAAAGGGGTGCAATTTACACTGGGGTAGGTAAGGTTTAGATGCACAGAAATAGATTTAAAAGACAGATAATGGGGAAGAGATGATTAGAAGCATAGACCCTGGGAAAGACCCCCAACCTTCCCCCCTTTTTAAGGGCCCCCTCATGTCTTCATATCTCTCTATTGATAAACTTTGAGTACAGCTCATAATGTCTCTTGATTCCAACTTAAGACATGCTGACCTTGTTCATTAGACTCCAGAGAAGCTGCAAAATTTTTCATGTGTGTTTAATTTGTAACCAAGGATGAGAAACTTATGGCTGTCATTAACGAAAACAACTATGATGGTATTGTTAGATAACAATTGGAGACTGTGGCATCAGACATTCATAGTGACTAATTTTTATCAGGATCCTGTAACTGTAAAGATTTCACAAAATAATGTAAAAAATATTTGAAACAACTTGAAAATGTCACTGAGAACAAGAGTGTTACTTAATACAGTTTATACAGTTGGCATTTCAAAGAAACGTAAGTTATGTCATCTGTTTTTATAAATCTTATAACCTTACTTTTAAATTAAGATATTAAAGTACAAATAACACTATAAAACTAAAAATATACATAAATAATGCAAATGCAGAGCCCAGCAATACAGAGAAAATGAATTATGCCTCAGCTAGACTTTAATTACATAGGCAATTGTTAAAATCAAGAGCAAGAGTTGCTAAGCTTTTCTGTATGGACCAGACAGTAAATAATTGAGGCCCCGAGGAATACTCAATTTCTTCCAAATACTTACCACTTCCACTGTAGCTAGGGAGCAGCCACAGAAAACACATAACCCCCACAGTTGTGTCTTAGTGTTATTTACAGAAACATTCCATGGCTATTCAATGGGAGCTACAGCTCCTGTTGAAAAGGTGGAGAGAAACAGGCTAGCTAATTGCAAGGCACAGTCTCTAGTAAGGGCCCAGTTTACCTTCATATGTCAGAAATTCAAAAGGGAAGCAATTGCCTTCAGGGTGGCCAAGCGCGGCTGTGTTGGGTGACTACCAACTCTGCAAAGAACTAACTTGTTCACCACCAACATCACTCTCTTCTGGGTCAGGCTTCCCAGTTCTGTCACCTCAACACTTCATGATGAGGATGAAGCCTCAAGCCATAGTGCAAGAGACTTGGGTGTGGGGGCATCCAAAGCATAACACACTTTACCAATGGCAGAAAAAAATGTTCGGATTCCTGAGAATGAGTGAAAAGTATTTCAAGACAATGAAAGAATAGTATAACTAATTCATTCAATGGGCAAAACATCAATCCATCAGAATGTTCCAGCCTAAAACAATCATTTCCCTGTGAATAAAAATGTTCTTGATACAGAAGCATAGTACTGTATATTTGCAGTATATATGTTACATAAAGTCTTAGTCTATCTAACAGCCAACAGGATCTTAGACTCTTAAGGCAGTGACTTTGTTCCCTTACTGGTTATTAATAAGTCTAGATGTGAGTTTCAGAGATTAGGATTGCTAAAAGAAAGCATTTACCACAAACGTGCTAGACCAGAGGCTGTCATAGGTCCTGTGTCCCTAGCTTGCTGTCTATCACTGTGATACATATCATGACCAAAAGCAAGTTGGGAAGGAGCAAGTTCATTTGGCTATGTGTCCTGATCCCAGTACATAACAGAGCAGAGTCAGGGCCAAAGGAGAAGCAGAAACCTGGAGTAGAGTCAATGAAGATATGTTGACTGACCTGTTCCCTGTGGATGGCTCAGTCTGCGTCCTTAAATAGCTCAGAACCACTGTCCATGTGGTCCTATTAGAACAGCTAAGACCTGGTCTGAGCAAAATCTCAGCAACAGTACATGTGCAAAAGCAATGTGGAACAGAAAGTAGCAGAACATAGACTTGAACAAAAATCTATTAAAGGTACACAATGAGCACGCTAATTCTAGAAGTCAAATTGTTAAGAATGGGGGCAGATAGAAGGTGGGGGAGAGCCAGAGATAGGACCAGAGCTCCAGTGTTATCCTAACAAAGTCTATCTGGCACACTTCTTCTATTATGGCACCTGAGGGGCCCCAGGAATGCCGGAAATCATCTACCATGTTGTGACTAGCTGAAGGAAGCACACCTGTTTAACCAGAGAAGGCAAAAATAAAGCATTAGAATCATTCTCAGACTTAAGTACCGCAAGAATAGGAGAACAGGCATTCTGCCGAGGCACACTGGGACCAACAGGAAATTAACAAGCAAGCAGACCCTGAGCCCAAACCACGAGGATTTCAGTAGAAACTTTGCTTCTTCATCTCCTGGCTTAAAAGAGTATCTGGAATATTCTATAAATATTTGTTAAATGAATAAAAATAAAAAGGAATTGTTACGTAAGCGGTATGATGGATCCTGGTTTACTAAAGAGGTAACGAAAACAAAGAGATTAGATCACTTACCCAAAGCCATTTGACAAAGTCAGAATTGTAAAAAAAAGGACCTGATTCTGAAATCTCTGACTCAACTACCCCATTAAAGCATGTGGCATGGAAGAAAGAGCTGGCGTTAAGCCCAACACTACAGGAGAGATCATTTAAGTGTTCTTACATGATAGGCGTCTCGGTCATGTTGGATACCACTTCTTGTTGCTATTACATTGCTTAGTTGAGACAGCTTAATATTTATGTTGGCCAAGTTGAACATTTAAGCATATTTTAAAAAGTGTCTATAAGGTATCAAATCACAAGATGTGAAGATACTTTATAGGAGAAATAATAAACCCTTTTGGCCAGAACAAATTGCATGAATTACTTTAAGAAAGTTTTGGCTGTATCTTCAGACTTTTTGTGTGTGTGTTTGCTGCACAGGTCTACAAGAGTTTGGAGAGTATATCATCCCATTTAGGAATGCGTCGTCAGCTTCCAGTTAGGCAGATGCCAAGCAGCTTCCTGTTTATTATTCCCCTGCATTGGGAGTCATGGTGGTGGTCCAGATAGTCAAGACCAGAATCAGGTGAAGTGTGCAGTGAAGCAAACACCCAGGGAAGGGAGTCTGGGGACAATAATTATACTGTAAGGAAGCGTACAGTGGCCTCTGTGTTAGATAATAGGATATGTTTCTTAGCCAAGAAATCCCATTTCCAGTCAAGGTATGAAAACCTGCTGCTTTGCACTTCCCAGAGAATTAGTGGAATTACAATTTACAATTGTTCCGGGGGGGGGGGGGGGGGAGAGCACGGCTGTGCTACCATTTATTTGAATCTGAAGGGTCCCTAAAAGCCTACACTTTAAACATGTGAATCCCACTCTCCATATATTGCTGAAGATCACTATGAATGGAGCCCAGTGCAAACTTACTTAGAACATTATAAGGGGTTTTGTTATTTTCGTAACTTTTAAGTACACAGTTCTCAAGTATAAGGTTTGGTTTTTTTTGTTTCTGTTTTTGTTTTTTTTTGTTTGTTTGTTTGTTTTTTTAGTTTTTTTTAATGATCATGCAATGTCAAAACGTTGGACCTGCCTATAAGCCTGGGTCTCCAGCTTCAGCCTTTGAGAGGTGGAGCCAAGTGGGAGGTTTTAAGTTCTTGGAGAGTGTGTCCCCAGAGGTGAATGGAAGTCTCCTCTTTCTCTTTACTTCCTGAGGTGAGCAGCTACCTCAGCCTTGTGTTCCCACTGCCATACACTACCTTGTCACAGGTCCAAAGCAACAGGGAAAATCTACCATGAGACCAAAAAGCTCCAAAACCATAAGCCAAAATAAACCTCTTTTAAATTTTATATATTTTTTAGATATTTTGTTATAGTGATGCAAAGCCAATAGAGATTATGCAACTACCAAATATAGATTATATCAGCTGTTTTATCATTACTGTTTAATCTCCTAAGACCAAAGGGCACTTCTACAGTGGAAGAGGGTTACAGTTTGCACTCAGGTCTTTATGATTATACATTCATCGCTCCTCTCACTGTACTATCTTTTCAATATATTCAGCAACATCTTGATCAATTTGCTTTAAAAACTTAATTTCTAGAAGGTCATAGGCCCCATGGGGAGAATCCATTACTGCTGTTTTGTTAAATGAGCATGTCACCAAACTGCCTTCTAAATACTTGTGCTCAGACACACAGATCAGTGCTGCCCTATACCTTGATCAGAGAGTTGTTGTTGCAGTGAGTAGCATTTAATGCAGAGATTCATAATCTGTAAAAATAAATAAATAAAATAAAAAACAACAACAGACTGTGAGTGTTCCTCCTTAAACAGGATATACATTATACATCTCTCCCAAAGCTCAGAAAGCATCACGGAAGAGAGAGAGAAAGGGAGAAATGTGCTGTCTCCTGAAGGTGACATAATCAGCGCATCACAAACTCAGAAGCTGTGGCTATGTACACAAGACCTGCCCAAGGTAGAGCCCATCCAGACTCCAGCATGAATGGGGGAAGGAGGGGCGCCTGAGGCCCTGCCCCCCATTTGAGGAGTTACTGGATTTGGAGGATGGGGAGTCATTTTTCTTCAAGGTGTGGCCCCTAGTAATTTGTCCATGTAAATATCCCCACATCTGTGTACATATAAGTCACCTGAAGTAAACCTAGGTTATATTTAAAACACACACACAGACACACAGACACACAGACACAGAGACACACAGAAAGGCGATGAGACAATCCCGAGAGAGTAAGAAGAGAATAAGATAGAAATGGGAAAGTAAATACGATAAAAATAAATTCCACACATGTTTGAAATTATCAAAGAATAAATAAAACTATATTTTAAAGTAGGAAGCAAAATATTTGTATATTTATGGAAAAAATTAATTTGAGCTGTGCTTGGAAATAGTTTTAAAGACATCCCAGTAAACATGTATGTGAGTATGAGAGAGAGAGAGTGTGTGTATGTGTGTGTGTGTGGGGGGGGTGTTTCATACTCTCTCAACAGGATGTGTGATGATTTTGAATATGAGAATCAGTTAACATTTTTCTTTTGTGTTTTAGCTTACAGATTTGGGGAGGAAGGTCAGCACCTCAAGCAAAATAATTTCATGAAAGAGTGTATTCTTTAACCTGGCTTACTAATTACTAAGGGTAATGCCCTTACAAAATACCAAATATGTGCAGAACCCTGAGCTAATTGTATGGGGGGTCCCCCCCCCAAAAAAAAATAGTGTCGTGTAGGCGGAGTTTACCCACAAGGACACCAATACCAGATAGATATTTATTAGAATATAAACCAACACTCACGGTACAGGCAACAGATTACAATAGCACCTGAACAGTGACCGGAGTCTGCAGACGGGAGCCTCCCTCCAGCAGCCAGGAACCAGGAAGAGAGCCTCCCAGTGTCCCAGCAGCTCCTTATCAATGGGTTCGGCCACACCCCCCCCAGGAGCCCGGGGCCATGGATAAGCTTCCTTGGACCCCATCAGCTGACACCTGAATCCCACAACAGTGTCGTTTTCTGCTCTGCAGTAGTTAGAGAGTGTTTGCTCAGAATAGCTTTAGAACTGATTTTGAGAATTGCCAGAAGTAGCACATAAAGCCATCATGTAGCATAGTGGGGAAGAGTGATCAATTTTTAAATGTTGGCTGATTCTGTCACTGGTAAGCTACAGTCTACAGGCAGTTCTCTTGATCTGTAGAAGCCATAATTTTATCATTTCTAAAACAGTTTGTCTTCTTAGAGTTCCTGGAAGAGGTTAAATAGTTATAATTAGTATTAGTTGTTTATAATGCTAAAACTTGTCTATCTGGGCAGCAAAGGATGGTAACCAGTCAGGGTCGTAAGAAACTTGACCTCTAAGTTCATTTGTGCTATTCTTGATTCAACTGCACCTTATTTCTACCAAGATGATATTTATATCTCATCTTTCATGTTGCTCTGTCTAAGAAGCAGAAGCTGCTAAGGTCTTTCATTGTAGAGTTACAACAAACATCTCCCCAGAATTGGTACTCAGTGGTAGCATAGGCTCTCTTTGAATGTGTTGCTAAACTTTACCTCGAGGACAGCACATACTTCCAGATAGGATGCCATAGGAGCTCTATTGCTAACAAAATACCTCAGCTTAAAGGGCAGAAGTCCAGTATTCTGGCTTTCTGCACCATAAACTGGCGTGACTCTGAAACAGGGTGAAGTCTAGGGAGTTGACTGAATTTCTGTGTGACATTATAGAGAATCACGTCTTGCTTCAAATTTTTAATTGTTCTGGGATTAGAATTATGTTGAGCAAACTGACATTAAAAACTCAAAAGTGTTTATTTTGAAGATGACTTTTTTGCTTTAATTTATGTTTTATTAAAGTAAGGTTATATCTTAAAGTTGTTCCAATTGTGCTTTCTCTGTACCATCCATCTTCACTATGACAAACACCGTCTGCTCCAGTTCCTTTCTGAGTCACAGACTAGTGTTTTCACTGAGATTGTTCCTCCTTAACCCATGTAATTAGTCATGGCAACCAAGAGTCAAGAGAGTGATTACCAGTCAGTTATTAAAAATGTGACAAAGCAGATTGCAGAGCATAATCAAACCCTCGTGGGCTGCTCAACAGAATCCCAGCAGATCCTCAGGCTGAGTTGACTGAGTCTAGAAGCAGTCTACACATATTCTCTTTTCATTTCTCTTTCTAGATGCTCTACCAGGTAGCTGATGTAGTTGCCAGGAGAAAGTTGGTGGCCGTGTCAGAGAAGCAGCATTTAACTGAAATGACTTAGTGGCTCCGGAGATGCAAGTGTGTACAAACTCTTTAAGAACACTGAGAGAAACCAGCGTTCCCAAGAAGACCATGGTGCTCACATACTCTCTCATCAGTTCTACTGTGACACTTACCTTAAAGACTGAAGTTCCATGAGTTATATGATAAAAGAGACAAATCAGATAATCGAGACAGTACAACCCCAACAGTGAGTAAGGGGCAGACATGCTCATGAAGACAAACCTGGGGTGCTGAGGATTGCCACAGCAGTCTACTGTAAAGGGAGACGATTTGAACAGTAGACTATTAAAGATAGATGAAGCAAGAAGATTCCAGAAAAGCATAGTGTTTTCAGAGCCGAGGAATGTCAGAGTTGTAGCTTCTAGAAATAAAGCAGAGTCAAATGATTTACTGTTGTCAAAATCGGTATTTCAATTCATGGCAGAAAAATAAAGCCAGTGAATCATCAATCAACTGAAAATGGAACACACTGTTAGAAAGGGAGAGCGATCCCTTTCACAGAGATGCCCTTCCACCCATGGACAGAGAAATTTTGAAATGGAGATGGAAGGAGTCAAATTACCATCGCCCTGAGAATTAAGAGAAAATCACATAACTCATTATTTGTGATTTCCATGATCTCTCTTTCTGTCTACGAAAAAACCTGCAGCAATGGCTACATATTTTTCTGAAAATTGCCTTGTCTGACCTTTCTTTGTCTGGATTCCTTCTTACTACTCACAGTATATCTAGTTCTCAGCTAAGACTGAATAAGCTCCCTATGGACACAAGCTGTTGCTGCCGTGCATATCGCTCAGTGGTCCTTTGTTTGTTTACCTTAAGGAACCTGTGAGATCCTGTGGTTTTCTTACTAACAGTAAGAAAGTACCAAGAGTAAAACTAGAAGAAAGATCATGTGTGGTCATTGAGAGAAAATGCCCCCAAAAGGGAGTGGCACCATTGGGAGATGTGGCCTTGTTTGAGTAGGTGCGGCCTGCTGGAAGAAGAGTTCACTGTGGGAGTGGGCTTTGACATCTCTATTCTCCAGCTATGCCCAGTGTCACAGTTCACTTCCTGTGGCCTGCAGATCAAGATGTAGAGCTCTCAGCTCCTTCTCCAGCACCATGTCTGCCTACACACTGTCATGTGCAGCCATGCTCACAGACTAAACCACTGAAAACGTAAGCCGCCCTAGTTAAATGTTTTCTTTTATAAGAGCTGCCATGGCCATGGTATCTTCACAGCAGTAGAAACCCTAAGATACAGTGAAATCTCCCTGGCCAGTTACGCTTTCTTTTGTTTAAACCAATACTCAGTTGTACTTTAATTACTCAGTCTCAGGTTTCAGAGAATGCCTTAGTTTTCAGATCCAGGCATCGGTACTGAGAGGCCAGCTCATAGAACCTGCACCTTGCTCTTGCCAGATGACTCTTGTATTCCATTTTTGTTTTCAAGGATCTATGAGATTTCCATGCCAAAGAGAACCTAGAGATGCCCCATTTTATGGATGGAGAAACTAAAGCTTTGCAAGGTGCTAAGATTTGTTCAAGGTCATGGAGCTTCCAGCAAAGCTGGAATAGCTTTGAGGTATCAACCTAGTTCCACATAGGGATCCCTGATGATATCTGGCCTGGCTCCTACCATCTCATCCATGCTCTTCTTGAGGCCCTGAGCAGGAACATTCCAGCTAGCTCATCTCTTAAAATATGATAGGAACAAACTTTACAGACTTGATTCTGTCAAAGGCAGTACTTCAAGCTTGGTTTTCCAGCACTATGTTAGGAAACTCACCACCTGCAACTCCATCATCTTCAGCGGATCCAATGCCCTCTTCTGGTCTTTGGGGGCACTGAAACACTCATACACATACACACAAACCTAAATAAATAAAAAAATAAAATTTCTAAGTTAAGATAGTCACATCATTTGGTTTAGAGATTATTTATGTACATTCATTTGATAAGATAGCTAGTTTTATACTTGTTTATAAAATTAATGCATATATATGATAAAAATAAAAATTGTATATGAAATAAGAGTCAATAGAACATTACCAATATTAACTCTAAAAAGACAACTTTTCTAAGCCACCTATACTATGTCTTTGTAGTTTTTAATTATTAAATAAGCAATAAAGATCTGAACAAAAGCTACTTGTTTTATAAATTCTAAACAGAATAAATCTCTGAGATCAAAAATCTCAAATCAAATCTTTGCCATATATTTATGGCTTTCACTTTAGGGTTCCTAATCAACACTAAATTACTGCAAATGGCTTAGATATTGCCATCCTATAAACATCAATTTCTCTGGGACAAACTAGCCCACCACCCATCTGGAGAGGGAAATGTAAGCCGTGTGTACTACTGAGTACCAAGTGTATGTGAGACTCTTCCATATACCTCATTTCATGGTGGTATCCACAACAATCCTAAGAGGTAGATACTGTAATTCAGTGTGTTCTTTTAAATAAATGAATGAACTGAAAGTGTATACCTTACAGACCTTAGAGGCAGAATTTAAATGCAGCATTAGAAATTGTTATTGATTAAATGCTATAAACTAACCATGTTTGAGCACTATGTTTCAGGTAAGTCAAAGAGACCCACAGAGAAAGGTTATGAAAGATATTAGTAACCTTCTAAGAAGTCAGTCTGTCTATGCATGCAGACCAGGCTATACTAAGCAAGATGCAAACTAGCTATCATAGATAAGAATATTATTAAGCATGGTCACTCCCAAACAGATATCAAAGCTTCTGCTCTCCACCTGAGTTGAGAAATGATGATAGGCCAAATATCTTAGCAAAGAATAAAATCTACGCAGAAGAAGATGAGGAATCAGTGCTTAGAGAAGTTTTGTGATTTTCACAGACAAATAAAACACTTACAAGAGGTGGAATTCTTTGGGAAATCGGGGACCCCTGACATGCAAAGTTCTTGCTATTGTATACTGGTTACCTCTGTTGATGGCAATCTCCTTACCTCTTCCAGAGCCCTGGATCAGATTCCCTCTCCACTGCGAGCTGCTCTGTGGATTATTAATGAGGTGGATTAAACTTCCAATGTCAAGGATGCATGTGTGCATATGTAAACACATGTGTGCATGAGTCTAGGAAACAAGAAAGAGAAGAAGCATGACATAAGAGGGACACCAGTCACAGAGAGAAAAGACAATGTTTCAAACCTTGAACTTGAGACATTTTTAAAGAGGCAAAGTTAGAGTGCAATTTGAACTAGCTCCTTTTAATTCATTCAATTATCTGCTTATTTATATGCATGCGCATGTATATGTGTGAGAATGCACATTCCGTGACATGTGTGAAGGTCAAAAGACAGACTGGGGAATTGGTTCTCTCTTTGCACCATGAGAATTCCAGGAATAAACTAGGGTCATGGGGCTTGACATGAGCCATCTTGCCAGCTCAAAGTGAGTTTTGGTATAGATTTGCCACAGGCATTGAGGTAGAAAGAAGCATTTAAGAAAAAGACTGTGAACACTCAAGACACAGGAGTAGGCTTCTTGAGAGGAAGCAATGTCACAAATCTTGTTCCTATACAATGAAATTTTCCAGTACTCAGAGAAAAGGGGTCTCTAGACTATATTAACATTATAATTCAAATGATTAAATGTTATCCTTTTTTTAATGTTGACTGAATTGGGAAGCAGGTAAATTAACACTAGAACTTAGCTCTTGTCCAAACTTGAAGATCTTGGCTCTGGTTTATGGAAACAAAGATGGCTTATGAATTAGCAATGAGAATTCTGCATCCACTATCATGTCTAAAGCTTTCCAGTTGAAAAAAAAATAACATTAGCAAACACAAGCTAAGTAAAAGGATCATCACATAATCCTCTCAAGTTCTAAGGAAGTTTCAGTGGTGCAAAAATTTGAGCAGCCAGAAAAAAAAAAAAAAATTAGGTTCAATTCCAGGAAATCCATTATCCTTAACCAACGCCACTCCCCACCCCTTTTGACTGTTACACTGGAGGATTAGGTTTCTTTTTTGTAAATATACTTACGAGTTGATAGACTTAGAGCTAGTGATAATATTGGTGAGAACCCTGGAAAATTTTTCTTGTATGCTTAAGGCGACACACTATGCTGGAAGATGGACCTTGGCATAATGCATTTCTGACCCTCCGGGCTAGCTGTTGGTCCACACTCTTCAGTGATGTCCCTCATGCCTAAACTCTTCCCTTCCTTTCTTGACTTTCCTCTCTCCTCAAGCAGCCTCTTCCTGTGTTCATCATTTGCCCCAACATCTCTTCACTCTGTTGCATCAGGGATTTCTAGGGAAGCAGCTGCTATATCCCAAGACCCATGTGTGGCTATTGTGAAGTATCATCCTCCGGACTAAATTATTCCCATCCTAGAGGGAAGAACCTGAAGACTCCATAAGCTCCTAACTGAAGCACTGAATCCCAGAAAGAGGCTCCTTAGTACTGAGGAAGTAAACAGCACACAGACCTCAAAAAATTACTGAGATGTACAAAATTCACATCATACAAGCAGGATTTCCTGCTGGAAATAGAGAGAGACTCACTAACCTCCTGATGCCTGCTGGTCCTGCAGAGAGCTCTGGGATGCAGCTTTTGTGAGCCATCACCCGTGCTGGCAGGAGGTTTTGGTGGTACAGCTGCCTTTAGAATGTCTGTTCTCCAGTAATTAACCACAATAAACTCACTGATCTGCCAAACTAGATTTGGGTAGAATCATTATTTTCGCTCGTCACTGATTCCCTGTCTGGGTTTAAGTGGGCATTTGTTCATGTCTCCCAGAGAAACTCACATAACATTAGCAGAGAAGACACCAGGAGATAAACCCCCTGGCCCCCTGCTTTTCAGTCATTTCCATCCTCAACCTCCTTTCTGGTACACTCTCTGACATCATCTGGATTATCCTTTCCTTCCAATCTACACTGTTATCTGGCATCAAAACCCTTCAAACCTATTCTCATGTTCTGCGCAAGTTTGGACCGGTAGTTAACTTACTGTTATTGCACATATTCATTTTCCAACATTGTTGTAACAAGCTGCTTAAAACAACACAAATTCATTATCTTAGTTTTGAAGGTCAGAAATCTGGGGCAGGTGACACCGGCCTGAAGTCAAAGCATTAGAGAGACTTTATCGCTTTCTAGACACTACACAAAAGAACATACTCTTTCCTTTCCCAGGTCTTAGTTGCAACCCATATTCTTTGGCTCATTCTTGCTCCTTCATCAAAGCCTGAACTGGTTCATTGAGTTCTTCTCCCTTTGAATCACTCTATCTTCCTCCCCCATTATTTACGAACCTTGTGATTTTGTTGGAGCCCCTCTGATAATCCAAGATAATCTCCTTATTTCAAACTCAGTAATTTAACAAAGTTAATTGCATTTCCAGCATTAGTTAATCTTAACTTTGCAGTACATCATCTCACAGCATGTGAACATGGTAGAGAGGGTGTTGCCCTATCACACTTTACTCCTAAGAGCATATTCAGTGTTCAGTCTGACAGGAAGAAAGGTCTCTAACTGCTAAAATATCCGGCAAGAATATCTGATCTTGGCCACATAGAAAGGGGTGAGGGGTTATCTTTTAGTAGTAAAGCTTTATTTTTTAAATTAAATAAACCTATGATTAAATCCTAGCTTTTGCAACTTAGGAGCTTTGTGGCCCTCGTAAACCTACCTCTCATTTCCCCAAGTCTCCATTTCCTCAGCATTAATTTGATTAAATTTACTTCACAGTGTTTCTAAATGCCGAGGTGAAATAATGCAAAAATCCTGGCTTGGGGTTGGAGATTTAGCTCACTGGTAGAGCGCTTGCCCAGCAAGCACAAGGCCTCAGCTCCAGAAAGAAAGAAAAAAGGTAACTAAAAATCCTGGCTCATAGGTTCTTCGCAGACACTAATTTCCTTTCTCCAAAAAAATCTACCAGGTCCCACCTCCCACAGGGAGCCCACTGTGGCTCACAGCCACTTGCACTGATAGCCAATCAACATGCGTTTAGAAGTTATGTTATACAAGGGATGGTGGAATGTGACCTAAGACAGGAGATATCTACCTGGTTAGGGAATCTGCACATGAACCCCAGAAAGGGAAAGTCACAGAAGCAGATTGTTGTCACATTGAAATCATACTGCTCACCCTAACGAATGCTTCCCATGTTCAATACTGGTTGAGTTCAAGGGGTGAAGAGTCATCACTAGGCCAACGGGAGGTTAAGCCACCACAATAGGGGGACTGGAGAAGGCTGATAAAAAAAAAGGGGGGGGGGGCTGTGGTTAGGAAACCTGTGAGGATTCAGGGAGGTGGTTTGCGCTGAGCAAATGCTTCAAATTCTCTCCTCGATGACCTTCAACAGCCCTGCTTACTTGTTTGGAAGTATTTAGTCTAAGACAGGGTGAGTAAGTCACAAGAATACCATCCCTAAACACTGCCATCTCCCACCTCCTCCCTCTGACAGCCCACCTCCTTGCCAAGTTCCTCCCTCCTCCCTCCCCTATCTCAACATGATACAAAACAGCCTTTCTTTTTTTCTGGGATTAGTTAGAAGCAATGCCCTATAATTATAGTCATCTTATCTTCTTTGAATTCACCAAAATTACCCCTTGCCTTTAGATCAGCACCATTGCTGCATGATGGATGTTATTGGTAGGCTTTGTGCACCGGTGAAATGTTGTTTTCTTAAAGTGACATCTGCTCCAATAGACTAATGTTCCTATCTGACTGACTCATTTGGTGGGAACATGTCCACATGCCAATGTGAATGGGTGGGTGGGGAGGGATGCAAGATGAGCGAAGCATCTGGCAGAATATTTTTTAGGGTTTTAGAAAGAACAAGACGATTCAGTTTCCTGCAGAAGTACAGTAGGCAGTTGTCACAGCAGGAGTCATAGCTAACCATTCCTAATGTCTCAAGAATGGGGAAATACCCTGATTCCAAAAGCATTTTGTCCCCTTGAGGGATCATCACCTCATCCCCTTGTTTTCCACAACCTGATGCATTCTTGGGTTCTGTCTCTGCTTTCCTCCAAACCTAGGGTCCATATTGGAACTAATGTCCTTAGAAATCTGCAGCCGTTAAATATTTCATACAAATGTCACTTCCTTTATGATGTCACCTCTAGCTAGAGTTGAGGTCTGACTGCTGTAACTGCTCACACCTGAGGTGTTTAAAGGAAATGATTTGAGGAAACCTCACAGGTTTCTTAACCAACAGCATAATGAAGCAACTCAGGGACCAAATAACATCCAAAAGATCTGTGAACTGCAAAGACAAGAGAGGCAGAGTCCCTTGAAGCTATAGAGCATTAAGGGCTGGTGCCACACACAGGGCACAGCCATCTCTATAGTCATGACATGAAGGAAAAGCAGATGGGAAAAAATGCCCCAGCTTCCCCCTCCCTCCCACCCTCCATCTCCCTTAAGTGTCTCCATGGGTGAATCCTTGTAAATGTCAGCAAAGGGACCTAGAAGATACCACCTACAGGATTCGGCCTTCTGACAGAAACAAAAGAAAGTGGGATCAGTCTAAGGACAAGGATGCCCAAAGCCACAGCGTGCCCTGAGTTGTGGATACACCTTCTCTATGGTCGCAACCACACAGTCTTATCATTATTTGTGATTCAAGTGAGAAATGTGTAATTGAACATTTCATATCCAGTTGGTGGCTGTTTGAGAAAGTTATGGAATGTCAAGGAGACAGTGTTTTGTGGGAAGAAGTAAGTATCACTGGGAACTGGCTTTGAGTTTTTATTGCCTGGTCTACCTTCCTTCTCTCTGTGTGTCTCTGTCTCTGTCTCTCTCTCTGTCTGTCTTTCTCCCTCCCTCCCTCCCTTCTTCCCTCCCTCCCTCCCTTCCTCTCTCCTGTGTGCAGATGAAATGTGACCTCTCTGTTCCCTGACTGCCAGGTGAGCACCCAACCCCTGCTGTCACACCTTCAATGAATGATGAGTTGTCTAGAAGTTTAAATCAAGATAAACCCTTTCTTCCCTAATTTATTTCTGTCAGGACATTTTACCACAGCAACAGAAACATAACGACTACATCACTCACTCCAGTGTCCTTCACCTCTCCTTTCCTTTCTGCTGACTGCCTGGAATACAGAGGATATGGTGAGTCCTAAGGCAACAATCCTGAACCACAAAACTCAAAGTGTACTTAGAGGATGTAAAACAAAGCCTAAGGAGCCTGGGTTCCTAGCGATCATGAAGCTGTTAGTGTCCCTTACCTGAGCATCAAAGGGGAATGAACTTTTCTATGACCAATCCATTCCCACAAAACGTCTTTTTACATTAACCCCTTTGCATAAGCATAGCAGCATCTTGCTTCAGGAAACATTTTTGAGCATGTAAAACTCTAGCACCTCAAAACACACCTTGTATGGGATGGAATTAATTGTGCTTATTTCTGCCTTCAGAAATAATTTTTTTTTCTGCCCAGTAATAAGAAATAACAGTATAGAATGGGGGAAAATACTGTGATGAACTGAGTCCCTAAGAATAATGCTGCTCAGACTTTTTAGCATGAGGCAAAATGGCCTGAAGAATTTGTTGAAACATGAATTGCTGGATCATAGACTCAGAGATTTCAAATAAGTACACTTAGAGCCTATGGGGTCTGAGACTTTGTATTCTTAACAAGTTCCAAATGGACAATGAAGCTGCTGGTTTAGAGCAGGAGCTGCCATAGAGGACAGAGGCAAGTCAGCGCATGCTCCACTTATCTAAGCAGGGCTGAGGAGATGGTTCAGTGTGTAAGAGATTTTCCTGCTCAAGCATGAGGATTTGGGTTTAGTTACCCAGCACCATGTGTGGATTTGTGCAACTATAACTCCAATACTGGGGGTTGGGAGGTGGGCAGGGGCAAAAAGTCAAAAGGATGGCTGGGGCTTGATGGCCACAAGCCTGGCCCTGAAGTGACAAGCTTCATGCTTAATGAGAGATCATATCACAAGGAATAAGGTAGAAATCAATAGAAGAGGCCACATAACATCCTCCTCCTGACTGTTCATGCTTGAATGGGCTCAAATCTGTGTGAATATGTATACACACCCCTCATAAGCATGCTCACATGGGCACACACCTGCATGAGCGTGTATACACATACCTTATGAGCATGCTCACATGGGCACACTTCTACATGAGCATGTATACACACACCTCATGGGCATGCTTACATGGGCACACTCCTTCATGAGCATATATACCCCTTATGAGCATGCTCACATGGGCACACTCCTGCATGACCATATATACACAGCCCTCATGCATGCATACCCAAAGTCACTGAGGTAAAATGCCAACATCTAAGACTTTCCACATTCCTACAGTAGGAAAGAGCATTAAAGAACCCTGAATTGAAGTTGGAGGACTGGGTGGATCCAAGTGATTAGATAAAAGAGCAAAGTGAACATCTACACAGAAACTGCTGGTTGCCGGTGTACAGGGTATTCACTGTGCTGCTGTCCACATTGCCTAGGGACACATTGTGTACTTGCAATAGGTCATTGCAGTGGTCTCTTCTAAGCAGAGACTGTTGAGCCATAGGCAAATTAGAGAGCTCTGGAAAGACTTTCTGCTTTTTAACCGTCACAAATAAGAACACAATGAATGCTCCAAAAGAGAAAGAAGAAAAAAAAAAAAAAAAACCCTGAAATTTGAACTTGCCATTCAAGCAAAATTTCATTGCAGGTCTTCTAGCTTATCAGCCTCCTTCAACTAAATTACTACCCTGTGTGCCTCCTACACAGACATATTGGTGTTGCCAAGGAGCGTGGGTGAACACCCCACCCCAACGATCTAATCCACTTTAGTGAAATGTCTATGGGATTTCATGTCGACAGCAGGGCAGAATAAGTGATTTTGCGGACCTAGAAATAAATTATTGGCTGTCTAAACATCTACCAAATTTAGACGCCAGCATCGGAACTAAAGACTTATTGCTTTTCCTGTTCCTTTTTTCTCCTTTCCCTCAGCCCATGCCATCTCCTTCCCCCTCATCCGCACCCCACTGAACCAGAGTTTTTTCTTAGCACTGCTTGGCTTCATCCTAAGCAGCATGCCCTCTTCTCTCCTGCAGAAGCAGAGCTACAAAGATGCTCAGGTATTCTGCTTTGACCACCAACTCACTCTGAGGCTTTTTTGTATTGAGTCTGATTAATCTGTAATGGCTGCCCTCCTGGGTACCACCGCCTGTACATCTGAACAACTCCATCAGAGAAGTTGGACAAAGACTGGCTTCTCTTCTGGCTTTATGGAACTATATGCTTACGATATATGAATTCTGACCATAGTGGCTTGATTAAGAGAAAACTACATAAAGTCTTTATGTCAAGAGTTTTCATGTTCTGTTAAAAAGAAAATACAAACAAAAAAACAAAAGCTCATTTTATTTATCTATCATATGTATTTCATCATCTATCATAACATCCATCAATCATCTATCTATCTATCTATCTATCTATCTATCTATCTATCTATCTATCTATCTATCTATCTATCTATCTAATCTACCTACCTACCTACCTACCTACCTATCTACCTATCTACCTATCTACCTATCTACCTATCTACCTATCTATCTATCTATCTATCTATCTATCTATCTATCTATCTATCTATCTCCTGTCAAAGGCCTCATGATGTTTCTGCAATCATATTTCTCTTTCCTCTCCACTTGGCCTTCTTACTGTGCCTTCTGCACGTGAAGATTAGAGAGTGCTTACAATATACTTACAACTCTCCCAGGCAAAACCATAACAAAACAGCTTTGTCCCAAACCAAATAGCAGCCACACAGTGGAACAGACTTGGGGAGGAAAGCCCACTATCTTAATTATGGTTCCTATTGCTGCTAAGACTTGCCGTGATCATAAAGCAAGTTGGGGAAAAGGGGGGTTATTTTGCTTATACTTCCACATTGCTGCTCACCACTGAAGGAAGTCAGGACAGTAATTCAAACCCACCAGAATCCTGGAGGCAGGAGGTGATGCAGAGGCTGCAGAGGGACACTGCTTACTGGATTACTTCCTATGGCTTTCTCAGCTTGCTTTCTTACAGAATTTAGGATCACAAGCCCAACAAGCCCGTTGATCACTAATTGAGAAAACGCCTTAGAGCTGGATCTCATGGAGACCTTTCCTCAGCTGAGGCTCCTTCCTCTGATGACTCCAGCTTGCGTCACCTTGACACACAAAGCCAGCCAGTGCACCCATGAACACATTCTAGAAGAGCCTCTGCCACTCTCTGTGGAGTAGAACTTCTAGGCGGGGTGTGAACTGGGATTCAGCCTTCCTGTAGCCAAAACTAATATTTTAGAAACTCACTGATGAATTTCAGTCCGAACTCCCCCACTGTGAAATCAGACAGCCAGCAGATCTCCTTCAAGAACATTTCCTTCGGCCCAGTTTTAGAATTTATTTTTTTAAAGCAAGAGTGAGGAATTACTCTTACCAAGTAGTCTTAGCCCAGTAGAAACACCCCTCCCTGACTTCCCCACCTGGAAAGTCTTCTTCCCAGAAAGAAAACACTAGCTATGTTTTTTGTTTTTTTGTGTTTTTTTTTTTTTTATCGAAGCATGGAAACATGAGTGTCCGGGAGTTCATGTTATCCCTCAGTGTTTGTGCAAACCCCTGGCACTGAAGCTCCTGAAAAGTAGGCTTATGCCCACATGTGTAAAGCAAAATTGTAGTCACGTTGGATCTTTTCCTCACATTTGCTTTTGAAATAGTTTAAATCCTAGTACTTCTAAAGTATCTTACTCCACTTACAAATTTGGTTATTCTAGGCAAGAATCTAGAAATATCTAGCATCGCTTTGGAAACTTCTATATCAACTGATTAACTGAATTAGTGCTCATAAATATATTGTTCTGAACCAATCCATTTAATCTATTTTATTTGCTTCATAAATAATTTTAAGAGAACCTTACCAAATATTTAGGTTGTTCTTATAAATGTAGTGTTTAGTGATTATTCTTATACTATGGTGACTCCTTTGTTTGTTTTGTGTTTTTCAAGACAGGGTATCATTATATAGCTCTGGCTGCCCTGGAACTCACTCTGTAGATCAGGAAGGCATTGAACTCACAGAGATCTGCCTCTCCTGTCTCCCTAGTGCTGGCATTAGAAACTTGTACCACTATATCCTAGCTGCCATGGTGACTTTTATGTACTTGCCACACCACAATGTTCCTTTTAGAAATGCTAAACTTCTTTCTGCTTTTCATATAAAAACAACCACACATCTAAATCACTTAATGACCAAATTTAAATTGAAATTGTAAGCTCTACCAGTATGCTAGGAATCAAGTTGTTTAGTGGTATGTAGTAGACTTACTTCTCTGCCTTATTCATCTTATTTTCTTATAGGCTGTAGGTATACTGGTCTTCCATGGGCACTTCTCATTCAACTGCAGCCAAATAGTAACCCAGACTGGCACCAGCATGCCTGGAGGCATGGCAGAGGGTTGCTACAAAGCTAGTCACCCCCTCCAATCAAGGCTAAGGGTCCTTTCACCACATGACCTCTCTACATAGACTCTCCTCAACAGTCAGATATCTTATGACGTCAGATGTCTTGCCTAAGTAAAGGGTTCAAGAGAGAAAAAGCAGAAACTGCCAGTTGGTTTGTCTATTGTTTTATTTAAAATTTACTTTCATGTATCCCCCTGCTCGCCCTCCCTTCCCTCCTCCCAGTCCCTCCTAGTCCTCCCTCAGCCTCTTCCCACTCCATCCCCATCCATTCCCCAAGGAGGACAAGGAATCCCAAGGTGGGTCAGTTCAGTCTGGTGTATCCATTTGAGATAGGTCCGATTTCCTCATCCCAGTATTATAGGCGGATTAGATGTTCCTCTGTGGGGAATGGGCTCCCAGAAGCCAGTCCATGCACAGAAACACAGTCTGATCCTACTCCAAGATGCTCTCTACAAGGGCCCACGCCATTCAACAGTCCTCTACCTTTGGAGAGTTTAGCTCCTTTCCCTGAAGGTTCCCCAGTGGCTGTTTCTGATTCACTGAGCTCCCAATAGCTCCAGCCAGCTGTCTCTATGGGTTTCTTCTTCATGATCCCAATCCCTTTACTCATATAATCTCTCCTCTCACTCTCTTTAGCTGGACCAGAGCTCGACTTGGTGCTTAGCCATGAATCTCTGCCTCCACCTCTATTCATTGCTGGATGAAGGTTCTGTGATGCCACTTAGGGTGGTCATTCTTTAGATCATGTTTAAACACCCCCTCCACTATCCGTTAGACTCCTAGCCAGGGACATTCTGTGGGTTCTTGGAGCTTTCCCTAGCACCCGGCCTCTTTCCAACCCCACAGTGACTCCCTCTATCAAAACATCCATCTCTTTTTTCTCACCCTTTTATGCTCCTCTCACTCAACCCTCTCCTCCTTTCATGATTTGTTCCCACCTCTCCTTGGTCGATTGTGGGAGGTTGTGTTGTTTCATTTTAAATAATTGTCCCAACCACTGGTTTAATAAAAAGAGCTGATTGGCCAAAGGCAGGCAGGAAGTGTAGACGGGGCTACCAGACTAAGAAAATCTCTGAGAGCAGAGTGCCAGACAGAGCACCAGAGAGAAGCTGCAGAATGCAGAGGACAACCATGCAGCTTTAAAGAAAGCATGGCTGAACAAGAGACATGGGATAGCTTAAGGGTAGAGAGTTAGCAAGCTATATGCCTAGGCCTAAGGCTGATCAGCCTAAAACTATTGGAAGCATCTGTGTGTCTCAGTGGGACTGCGGGACTTCGGGTCTGTGGGCCTAGACCTTGAGGTTAGGCCAGAAAGTCAGGGCCAGAAACCTCATACTACAGTCGATACCCGTTATGATCCCAAATTTAGTGAGGAATAAAGCTAGACGTTGAATTGTTCAGAATAATTTCTACCCCACCTTCCATTAGTTACTTCAAATCCAGGTCATTCCATGTTCTGGGTGGTAAGAGGCTGCGCAAGAACATATCGGAAAGCATGGTTCCTGGAGGATCCTCTGACATACTAGCTACCACCTTTAGATACTCAGTGTGCCAAACACTGCGTAGACATAAAGTATATTCTTATGACCAAGAGTGCCATGGCTCATCAGTATCTTTATTCTCTTCTTCCTGGGAACATAGCAAAGCTACGTTTCTCCACCTTCCTTGGAATTAGATATATCTGTGTCAATGAGTTTTGGCCAATGAATATGCATGGAAGGGCCATGTACCTCCTCTAGGATGGGATGACACAAATGTCCTACTGCATTTATCACTCACTGTGAATCCTTACCTAAGTCACTCTTAACTCTGATGGTTGAAAATGGTAGCACTCCAGTTCTAATGGTCTCTCCACATTTGGAAGACACAAGAGCCCTCCTTTCTTATCAATTTAATGTTCATTTATCTATTTATTAGCAGTATAAGCTCATTGATACTCATTTTTTCAGATTTGGTAAGAATTTATTCAATATTTCCCCTCCTTCCTTTCTTTCTAATTAGGCAAAATACTACAAGGTCGTTTTTGAGTTTACTGTTTTGAGGCTGGAATTGCTGTTCTCCACGAGTTCTTAATTTCTTTTATTGAAAATCTGCATTGATAATTAGAGGGGTGTGGTGCTGGAGAGACAGCTAGGCAGTTAGAAGTACTGACTGCTCTTCCAAAGGACCCAGGTTCAATTCCTACCACTTGCATTGCAGCTCACAACCATCTGGAACTTCAGAGACTCCAAGCCTTCTTCTGGCTTCCATAGGCACTGCACACACATGGTGCACAGATATACATATGGACAAAACACCTACACACGTTTAAAAAAAAAGATAAATTGGGGACTGTATGCTAGTTGAAACGTATGTATATAAATTTATGTGTATAAATAAATATGTAGATGGATACTTATACATATACATATATGTAGTTTCAGATCATCATTCATATAGACACTCTTAAGTACAATCCAACCTGTTGGGTTTTTTCTTGCCTACCCCATTCCATATATGTTCTTGCCACAATGAACTTCTTTATCATTCAAAAATGCATTGATTCTTATCCTTAATCCTATAATATATCAGAAGTAGATTCAGACATCTTTGTCCACACAACTAGAAGAAGGGATCTACTCAGAAGTTTAGAATCTGTTAGCTTCTCAACTTTGCTCAAGACGTGGGCTATATTGTAAACGCCATGTTCACAATCCACTGACTTGCTCATTCTGTTTCTCATTCTGTGTGGTTATGTGGATATATCTATATCTATATCTATATCTATATCATCTATATCTATATATATATAATGTTCCCTCAAGGTTCATGTATCCACCTTTCTTTTGGTGTAAGGTTCTTTTCTCCTTCCCATCCAGTTTGCTCAGCTGTATTTTATTTTGTTTTATGTTTTGGATTTTCCAGACCAGGAAGTCTTCAAACAGTGCCATCAACTGAGGAACCAAGGATTCAAACACATGAGCCTTTGGGGGACATTTTTTCATTCAAATCTCCAGAGATCAAATCTATTTGCTTCAAGTGGGGTATTGCTGAAATTACATGTCCAAATTCATGATTATGTCTTTGTTTAGTCCTTTAATAATCTGTTTTAGTCCTCTTGCCTAGTTAACATGGAATATTTCATGTTAGTCTAAGTGGGTATACCATTTAATTGATTTAATTAGTAGACTGCCTACGTGACTATATGTGATGGTTAGTGTTAATAATCAACTTTGACAGAATCTAAAATCTGGGAGATAAACCTCTGGGCATACTTACAGGGAATGGTTATGATTGCATTGGTTGAGATAGAAAGACTTGCCCTCGGTGGGCAGCACCATTCCCTAGATGAGATATTGAACTACGTAAATAAAGATTGGAGGCAGAACAGTAGTGTGCTTTCTAATTGTGGATGTGATGCAATCAGCTACTTCTAGTACCTGCCACCTTGACTTCCTCTATGATGGATGACAGGCTCGAACCTTGAGCCAGAATAATACATTTTCTTTTCTTAAGTAGTTTATTGAAGAAGTAGGAAAAGAAATTAAGGCATGGTGCTACAATTTTTTGTATCTTCCTTTCCTCTAAGGACCATGTTTCTATTGATATATAAGTATCTGATTGTATCCTGCCTCTTTCATACATTCATAGCTGCTACAATCATTCTATGATATATAAGACCCCACCGCACCTTTAAAATAACCTCAACTTCTTCCACAGATGAGCATGCCATCTCATAAAACTTCAAATTTTTTCTTTGTTTATATATTCTTTTCTTATTATTTTTTTAATTAAAATTTTTTCTCATACCCACCCCTACTCCACCTCCCACCCCTTCTCCTAGTCCTCCCTCAGTCTCTCCCCTCTCCCCCAAATCCCCACCACCCTCATCCACTCCCCCAGAGAGGGCAAGGAATCCCTAGGTGAGTTAGTTCAGTCTGGCATATCCACTTGAAGCAGGACCAAGTCCCTCCTCCAAGTGTCAAGGCTGAGAAAGGTGTTGCCCTGCAAGAAATGGGCTCCCAGAAGCCAGTTCATGGACCCAGAATAGACTCTGGTCCGAGTTCAAGAGGCTCCACAAACTTCCCACACCTTTCAACGGCCATGTACATTCAGAGGGTCCAGATCCATTCCATAAAGGTTCGTCAGCTGTCATTTCAAAGTCTGTGAGCTCCCAACAGCGCAGGACAGCCTACTCCAGGGGTCCCCATCATGACCTTGATCTCTTTATAGCCTCGTTATCCTTATCTTTATGGCTAAAAAACACATATAAGTGGATACATCCCATGCCTATCTTTCTGGGCTTGTTATACCTTGCTCAGAAGGATATTCTCAGATCCATCCATTTGCCTGTAAATTTCAAGATGTCAGTTTTAAGCTGCTGAGTAGTACTCCATTGAGTAAATGTACTACATTTTTTTAGTCCGTTCTTCAGTTAAGGGACATCTAGGTTGTTTCCAGGTTTTGACTATTATGAATAATGCTGCTATAAACATAGTTGAGCTAATGCCTTTGGGGTAAGAATGTGCATCCCTTGGGTATATGCCATAGTGGTATTGTTGAATCATTAGGTAGATTGAGATCTCTGAGTAGCTGTCATACTGAATTCCAAAGCGGTTGTACACACTCCCACGAGCAATGGAGGAGTGTTCCTTTTGCTCCACTTTCTCTCCAGCATAGGTTCTGTGTTTTTGATCTTAGCCATTCTGGTAGGTGTAAGATGGTATCTCAGAGGGGTTTTTTTTTTTTTTTGATTTGCATTTTTCTGATAGCTAAGGATGTTGTGCAATTCTTTAAGTATCTTTCAGCCATTTGGAGTTCTGTTGAGAATTCCCTATTTAACTCTGAACTCCATTGGTTAATTGAGTTATTTATGTTTTTGTGCTCTAGTTTCTTAAGTTCTCCATATATATTTTAGAGATCGGTCCTCTGTCAGATGTAGGATTGGTAAAGATCTTTCCCATTCTGTAGGCTGTCGTTTTGTCTTATTGACTGAGTCCTTTGCCTTACAGAAGCTTCTCAGTTTCAGGAGGTCCCATTTATTGATTGTTGTTCTTAGTGTCTGTGTTACTGGTGTTATATTTAGGAAGTGCTCACCTGTGCCAATGCACTGGAAGGTATTTCCCACGTACTTTTCTATCAAGTTCAGTGTAGCTGGATTTATGTTGAGGTCTTTGATCCACTTGGATTTGAGTTTTGTGCAGGGTGAAAGGTTTGGATCTATTTGCATTCTTCTCCATACTACCATCCAGTTATGTCAGCACCATTTGTTGAAGATGCTCTTTTTTTCCATTATATGCTTCTGGTCTCTTTGACAAAAATCAGGTGTTCATAGGTGTGTCAATTAATGTCAATGTCTTCAATTCAATTCCATTGATTCACAAGTCTATTTCTATGCCAGTACCTAGCTGTTTTTATTACTGTAACTCTACAGTAAAGCTTGAAGTCAGGGAGGGTGATACCTCCTGAAGTTCTTGTAGAAAGAGATTTCTGGCCCCCTCTTGTCAGAGGTTGAGACCCACAGACATGCTGTCCCAGGTGCCTAGCCACACACTGCTGCTCAGGCCTCCAAAAATGACTCAGACACTTATATTAATTTCATGCTGTTTGGACTGTGGCTTCGGCATATTACTAGCTAGCTCTTTCATCTTAATTCAACTCATTTCCATTAATGTGTCCTGCCACATGGCCCATAGCTTACCTATTTAGTTACATCTTACTCCATGGGCAGCTGGATCCTGTCTCTGTCTGACTCCACCCTCCTACCTATGCTCCGATTCCTCCGCCTACTTCTACAATGCCTGTCATGGGTCAAAACAGTCCTTTATTCACAGCATACAGAAAGACATTTCCACATCAAATTCTATTATTGAACAGAATTCTTTGGGCAATTTGGGTTTTTGGTTATTCCATATGAAGTTGAGTATTGTTCCTTCAAGGTTTGTGAAGA
Source organism: Phyllotis vaccarum (assembly GCA_033318265.1). Taxonomy (NCBI): domain Eukaryota; kingdom Metazoa; phylum Chordata; class Mammalia; order Rodentia; family Cricetidae; genus Phyllotis; species Phyllotis vaccarum. Next base: position 29,212,149 of record JARWLC010000017.1, read on the forward strand.
ATTGTGTTGGTATTTTGATGGGGATTGCATTGATATGGTTTTTGGTAAGATTGCCATTTTTACTATATTGATCTTACATATCCAGGAGCATGGCATTTTCTGATATCTTCTTCATTTTTTTTTCTTTCAATGGCTTAAAGTTCTTGTCATATAGGTCTGTCACTTCTTTGGTTATATTACTCCAATACTGAATGCTATTTGCAGCTATTGATGTTTTCCTGATTTCTTTTCCAGCCCTTTTATCCTTAGTGTATAGGAAGGCTATTGACTTTTCTTTAGTTAATCTTGTATCCTGCTACATTGCTGAAGGTGTTAATCCTCTGTAGGAGTTCCCTGTAGAACTTTGGGGGATCACTTACTTATACTACCATATCCTCTGAAAATAGTCATCGTTCAACTTCTTCCCTTCCAATTTGTATCCCCTTAATCTCCTTTTGTTCTCGTATTGCTTTAGCTAAAACTTAGGACTATATTGAATAGATATGAGGAAAATGGACAGCCTTGCCTTGTTCCTGATTTTAGTGGGATTGCCTTGAGTTTCTCTCCAATTAGTTTATGTTGGCTGTCAGCTTGCTGTACATCACCTTCATTATGTTTAGGTATTTTCCCTGTATTCCTGATCTCTCCAGGACTTTTATCATAAAATGTTGGATTTTATCAAAAGCTTTTTCAGCAACTAATGAGATGATCGTGTGTTTTTTTTTTTCTTTCAGGTTGTTAATATGATAGATGACATTGACAGTTTTTTGTATGTTGAACCATTCCTGCATCTCTGGGATAAAGCCTACTTGAGCATGGTAGATGACTTTTTTGATATGTTGTTGAATTCAGTTTGCCAATATTTTTTTAAGATTAGAAATTTTTTGTTTAAAATATTTTTCATTGTGTATAATATTCATTGTACATGGCACTGTGTTACATAAGGACATTTTCACCAGTCTATACTGTAATCCCCTTCCTTCCCCTTCTCCCAAGTCCTCCCCTAGCCTCTACCTATCCGAACCCACCATCCATTTCCCAGAGAGGGCGAAGAATCCCAGAGTTAGTCAGTTCAGTCTGGCATATCTGGTTTTCTAGTATTTTATTGGGTATTTCTGAATCAAAGTACATGAGGGAGACTGGCCTGTTATTCTCTTTCTTTGCTGCATCTTTGTGAGGTTAGGGTTTCAGGATAACTGTAGCCAAAAGAGTTTGGCAATGTTTCTTCTGTTTCTATTGTGTAAAACAATTTGAGTATTGGTATTCTTTCTTCTTTGAAAAACTGATAGAATTCTGCTGTGAAACCACCTGGTCCTTGTGGTGATATATTTCACAGGCCCTGGATTTTGTTGTTGTTGTTTGCTTGGGAGACTTTTAATAACAGCTCCTCTATCCTTGAGGGTTATAGGTCTACTTAGATCATTAATCTAATCTTGATTTAATTTTGGTAAGTGGTGCCTTTCCAGAAAGCCGTCCATTTCTTTTAGGTGTTCCTATTTAGAGGAGTACAGACTTTTGAAGTATGTCCTAATGATTCTCTGGATTTCCTCAATGTCTGTTGTTACTTCCCCTTTTCATTTCTTACTTTGTTAATTTAGATATTCTCTCTCTGCCTTTTGGTTAGTTCAGATAAATGTGTGTCTATCTTTTTGATTTTCTCAAAGAATCAACTCTTTAATTCATAGATTCTTTGTATTGCTCTCTTTCTTTCAATTTTACTGATTTCAGCCCTGAGTTTATTTTCTACCATCTACTCCTTTGGGGTGAGTTTGCTTCTAATTGTTCTAGAGCTTTCAACTGTGCTGTTAAATCTCTCATGTGAGATTTCTCAAAGTGTTTTATGTATGCATCTAGTGCTATGAACTTTCCTCTTAGCACTGCTTTCGTTGTGTCCTGTAAGTTTTGGTAGATTTGGATTCATTTTCATTGAATTGTAGGAAATCTTTAATTTCTTTCTTATTTCCTTCTTGAAGCAGAGGTGGTTCTATTTTGAGACATTCAGTTTCCATGAGTTTGTAGGCTTTCTGTGGTTTGTGTTGGTGCTGAACTCTTTAGTCTATAGTGGTCTGATAGGATACAGGTGGCTATTCCCACTTTTTTATATATATATTTATATTTGCTTTATAACAGAGTATGTGGTAAATTTTAGAGAAAGTTCCATGGGTGCTGAGAAGAAGATATATTCCTTTGTGTTTGGGTAGAAAATTCTGTGTATATCTATTAAGTCCATTTGGGTCATAACATCTGTTAGATCCCTTATATATCTATTAAGTTTCTGTCTGGTTGACCTATCCATTGGTGAGAGTGGGGTATTGAAGTCTCATGCTATTAGCGTGTGGGGTTTGATGTGAGATTTAGGCTTTAGTAATGTTTCTTTTACATATGTAGGTGTCCTTGTATTGGGAGTACAAATGCTCAGAACTGAGACTTCATTTTGTTGGATTTTTCCTGAGATGAATAAGTAATGTCCATCCTGATCTCTTCTGATTGATTTTAATCTGAAGTCTATTTTATTAGATATTAGGATGGCTACACCAGCTTGTTTCTTAAGTCCATTTGATTGGAAAGTTTTTTCCCAACTGTTAACTCTGGGTCAGTGTCTGTCTTTGAAGTTGAGGTGTGTCTCTTATACTCAGCAGAAGGATGGATTCTGTTCTTGTACACATTGTGTTAGCCTGTGTCTTTATATAGGTGAATTGAGTCCATTGGTATTAAGGGATATTAATGACCAGTGATTGTTAATTCTGTTATTTTCAGTGGTATGTGTGTCTGTTACTTTCTGTGGGATTATCTATTGCTTGTGGCTTTGTGGATGTATCTAGCTTTCTTAGGTTGGAGGTTTTTTCCTAGTGTTTTCTGTAGGGCTGAATTTGTGAATGGATATTGTTTAAATCTGGTTTTGTCATGCAATATCTTGTTTACTCTATCTATGGTAATTGATAGTTTTTCTGGGTATAGTAGTCTAGGATGGCAATCATGGTCTCTTACTGTGTGTATAACATCTGACCAGGACCTTCTGGCTTTCTTTGTTTCCACTGAGTAGTCTGGTGTTATTCTAATGGATCTGCCTTTATAAGTTACTTGGCCTTTTTCCTTTGCAGCTCTTAAAATTTTATCTTTGTTCTATAGGTTTGGTGACTTGATTATTATGTGGTGAGCAGATTTGGGGGGTGGGGTCTAGTCTACATTGTGTTCTGTAAGCTTCCTGTATCTTTATAGGCATTTTCTTCTTTAGGTTAGGAAAGTTTTCTTCTATGGTTTTGTTGAATATATTTTCTGTAAGTTTGAGCTAGTATTCTTCTCTATTTTATATTCCTGTTATTCTTGGGTTTAGTCTTTTCATGGTGTTCCAGATTTCCTGGATGTTTTGTGTTGTGACCTTTTGATTTTAGTGTTTTCTTTGACTGATGTATTTATTTCCACTATTGGATTTTCCATGCCAAAGATTCTCTCTTGTCTCTTGTATTCTACTGGTTATACTTGCATCTGTAGTTCCAGTTCATTTCTTCAGGTTTTCCATTTCCAGCTTTCTCTCAGTTTGTACCTTCTTTCAATGTTTGAAATCTTGAACTATTTCCTTCACCTGTTTAGGTTGCTTTTTCCTGGTTTTCTTTACTCTTGTTAAGGAATTTGCTCATCTCTTCCAATTTTTTGTTTGTCTTTTCTCTGTTTCTTTAAGGGATCTTTTTATTTCCTCTTTTAAGACTTCTGTTATCTTCATAAAGTGTTTTTAAGGTCATTTCCTTCTGTTTTTTCTGCATTGGCATATTCAGGTCTTGCTGATGTAGAACCACCAGATTCTGGTGGTGACATATAGTTCTTTATGTTGTTATTCATATTCTTGGCTGGCGTCTGGCGTCTGCCATCACTTCCTCAGATCAGTGAAGGCTTTGTCTGTATCTCAGGTAGGTGATTTTGATGCGATCTTTTCTGGCTGTGTCTGTGTTTCAGGAAGCCCCTCTTGGACCAATCTTAGCTCTAGGTCCACTCAGAGGTAGTATATTATGCGTCACAGTGAGCTATTCTTGGCCCAGTAGGAGCTGGATGTTTCTTTGTTTCAGGGATCCAATCTTGGTCCAATATGAGCTTTTGATCCCAAAGAAGCTCTTGATCCTATAGACACTCTTCATCCAATAGGTGCCGATGAACTGTGGGTCTCAGGTAGCTGCTAAAGTCCCTGGGTGATGGGATGGATTGGAGGATGGGTCAGAATTTGTAGGTGGGTGTGTCCAGCAAACTGGAGTTTTAGTGGGGAGTTCTGGCCTGCAGGGTTTTTCCTTGCTGGGCTGAATTTAGGGAGAGAATATCAATTTTAAAAATGCAACTCAATATATGTATGTTTATTATACATAAGATATTATCATGTATAAAATATTGATACAAAATACACATCCGAGACTAGTCACTTGTTACACAAAAGATTTTTTAAATGCATATTGTTATTTTAAGACTTGTGTTTATTCAAAATCCAAGACTTCCTTGAAATTGATAAAGTTCTATGGAATGGCATGATAAACATGTAGCATGATATTTGTACTTTAATATACTCTTGAGCATCAATCTTATGTAAACTGCATCTCTTGCAATTTTAGTCTTTTCTTCAATTCAAAAGTAAGAACAATTGCATTCCACTAGCAATATCTAGTAATTGTAGAAATTCCTTATCATGAATATAAAAGCTACATAAGTCAAACATAAAACATGACAAGAAACATTAACTATAACATATAATCATAATGCAGTATTTTTTCTATTAGTTTGTTATTATACCATTGATATGCAACCTAGACACAAGTAAACGGGGCTGATTTTATTTCTGCATAGGGTGATTTATTATTAAATATATAAGTATATTATTAAATATTTTTAATAATTAATTTTACTTTCAAAATATTTTATTTATCTATGTATGTCTGTGTGTTTATGGATTATGTACATGTGAGTGTACATGATTAAGGAAGCCAGACTAGAGTATTAGATCCCCTAACCTTGAGTTACAAGTAGTTGTGAGCTACCAAATGTTGGTTCTGGTTCGCTACAAGAGCAATTTAAGCTCTTAACCATTGAGCCATCTCTCTAGCCCAATTATTAATTTAAAAAACCCATAGTTTATTGTGCTGTATAGCATATTGGATATTTTACAATCTATAAAATATATATATATATATTTCTCTTGCTATATACATAGATATACACTAACACATACATAAATGCCTTTCATTAACATGTGCTACTGACCTTCAGTGCCTCACATGTATTCTTTCCATTAAGGCTCAAAGCAAGCTTGTCAGCTGGATAATTAGCAACATTCCTGTCGGGCTTAAAGGGCTTTAGTAACTGGCTGAAAACGCTTCGTTTCTTGGTACAGAGCTCAAACATAAATCTAACTCTAGTTGATTCTTTATTGACATGTTACCCAGAATTTCCAATTCATAATCTCATCTGTAACCAACTTCAGAAAAGTTCTCAGGATCTGAAAAAACTTGAGAAAGGTGGTAATTATAAACAAATACTAACTATGAAAACTTTTATTTAATACTAACTAAAGGATGCACACTTTTTGCAAAACAATAATTCTACATGTAGAAAACTCCCTGGATGCCTTTAAAATATTATCCATCCTACCATAAAACAAATCACACATAATTTTCAAGCTTTAATATGTCTTGTGCTTGTTAAATAATGATCTAGATTTTTGTATTGGCCTATCTAATTTCTGAGATAAGCCAAATAGCACTACCTCAAAATGGTCCATGCTTCCTAATATTTATACTTTTGTATTGTCAGGCACAAAATAACAAAGCTGAGGCAGAGATGCAAGGCTTTCAACCTACTTTTAGTTACTGTGTAAGACAACTGAGAAGGCTATGCATTTTTAGAAAAGGCAGCTTCTAAAAGCCTGTGGGGGTTTTTTTTCCTACAGCATAGCATAAATCTAGCTGTTTTACATTATCTTGTAATCTTTCTTCAGCTACCTGTGACTTGCCTCCAAGGAAGGTTTTAAGATTCTTGTATATAAAAATTGTGTGGACATGCCCTGCCTGTGTGTGGGCACATATGATGTAACAGACAGCCCCACAAAAGGTCTCCCTAAGCACGGTTCCTATAACTGCTTACCTTGGCTGACCCACCATGGCAGGCACATTGTACCAAAAGGCCTGGGATGAGAATACCCTGGAATTTTTTTTTTTTTTTTTTTTTTTTTTGAGCTTTCAACTGTGTCCACCTACCTCATCTTTCCCAACTAGTAGGGAATCTCAACTTTCCTACAGAATACAGCTACCCTAGACTGGTCATTTACTCAGCTATTCCTTGCTGAGAAAAATAAAGCTTACAGGTCACCCATACTGAAATACACTCAAAATTTGCTGAACAAAAGAAGAAAAATAAAAAAATGAGGTTCTTTTTAGACTTTCTTCTGCCTGGTCCTTTTTTTTCCAATACCCAGAGCTGAGTAAGAATTTTCTCATTTTTCCCTTATTGAGTATAAGGTTGATTTGTGTTGGGCCTTCATCAAGGGTCCAGTTCAACCAGTAATGGAAGTGTTTGTTTTATTTCTAATACTCCAGTGCAGCACCCATGGCCTGCATGTGTTCTTCCAAATAGCCTCCTGAGACATTGTAGCGGGTGTTTCGGGTGTAGCTTCACCTAACTGAATTTTAACTTTCAAGCTGGAATATTTTTTTAGGTCTCACAAGGTTAGTAGGTGGGAAAGGTCAGAAGGGAAGGAAGACGAGGAGGCCGAGAGAAGACTGGATGTTGCTTCGTATTGGAGAGACCCAGAGCTTTACAAAAGCTAAGTGATAATGAAAATTTAAAATTCCCAGGGACTGTTAGCCAAAGCATGGGGCCTGTAAATGCCAAATAATAAGAATCTGTTATCAGGGGCACGAGGAACCTATTCAGGAGAGAAGCATCAAGAGTTCCAGGAAGCACATATTCAAAGCCCGTTTCCTAGGCAGCTGAAGCCACCCACCTTCCCCTGAACAAACGGGAGGCTGATGCAGTTCTCAAATGTGCCCTTTGCCTCAGCTTTCAAAATAATCCTGAGTGTTCAGCTGGGTTCTCTTGCCTTTGCCTGTACGAGAAGGGTTGTATGTTGTTCTTTAGCAGACCACAGGCACCTTTAATTGCGCACCCTGCCTTCTTCTATGCTCACTTCTATAGTGTCTTCAACCTAAGATGCAGCTTCAGTAGCTCCAGAGACAGTTTGCTTGCTTTCTTTCTTTCTTTCTTTCTTTCTTTCTTTCTTTCTTTCTTTCTTTCTTTTTTAAATCCTTGAAAATGAGCAGAGCAAAACATCTATTAATGGTATCTGAAACCCAACAGTAGCTGCTTAAAAAGTCTGGCTTGACTTCAGGGAAATGCAAATTAAAACTGCTTTGAGATTCTGTCTCACCCCAATCCAAATGGCTATTATCAAGAAAATAAAGGACATCAGATGCCTAGAGAAACAGAAAACCTTATTCACTGCTGGGAGAAGTATTAACTGGTACAGCCATTGTGGAAATCAGTATGGTGGTTTCTCAAAACACTTAAAATAGAGCTATTGTATGGCCTTGCTATTCCAATCCTGAACACATGCATAAAGGACTTTATATCCCTCCACAGAGATCCTTCAACATTGTGTTTATTGCTTCTCCATTCACAATAGCAAAGAAATGGAATCAGCCTAGATGTTCATGATCAGATAATGGAAGTGTGGTGCATTGACTCAGTGAAATTTTATTCCGCTATAGAAAGCATAAAATTATAAAATTTGAAGGAAAATTAGTGAATCTGGAATTTATGTTAGTAAAGAAAAATACCTCAAATGCAGATAAATGTATGCATGTGTGTATGTATATGTATACATATATGTATGTATATACATATATATGCCATGAAATTATAAAAAGAAGCGTGAGAGGGGGAGAGAGAGAGAAGTATTGAGGAAGATGGGTGAATAATAGAATAGATGTGACATGGAAACAGAAGAGGCTGTTGGGGATGAATGGGTACACACAGGCAAGGACATGAAGGGAAAGAAAGGAAGACAGATTGAACACGTACACGCATGAGTATGGCATCAGCTAGACTACGGTACATTTATATGATATAGCCAGTATTAACCATGCTAAAGAGAAAAGATAGGAAAGTTTAGATCACAGCATTACTGTCATGTTTACAATGACAGGAACAGATTGATTGACAAATGCTCTTCCTCCCAGCTACACCCCCCAGAATACTAGTGTGCTTGCCTGGCACACTTAAAGTGTTAGGCTCAACCCCCCAGTTTAAAGAAAGCACCGCAGGTTTTTCCTCCCATCTCAAACTCCTCTGCCAAATCTCTCCACCCAAAGCATGCAGAGTCTCACCTTCACAGGCCAACATTTTATTCTGCACTGTCCCAGGCATATGACAGCTCTTTGAAGACGTAGCCTGTTTCCTCTTCTTGTACACAAACACCCACCTTCGGTGACCAAGCACAGAACCACACACTGCAGGTATAGGACTGAATGGTTGGCCAGTGGGGCCAGCTTTAGTCTGAGGTACAGAAAAGGTTAGAAGTTAAATCGCCCATAAATGCCCAATGGTTATTTTGTGAGCCTTTGCATTCTCTAGGAGGAATCAATGATGTTTTAATTTGAAAAAAAATCTCTCTCATGTATCTGCCTGTCTCTGCGACTGTCTGGGGCAAGCGGGGGGGGGGGGGGCAATCAAAAGGGGAGGAGGAGAGATCTCCTCAACAGGATCCCTTAGCACCTGACATAGAGTTTGGTCATGCTTAATAAATACACTTGAGCTGAACAAAATTAAACACCCAATCACCACCGTCATTTACATCACAAACTCTGAGGTGAGAGGACCCACAGAGCAGGGCCAACCCAAGCACCTACAGATGTTTGGAGCAGCCTTGAGAAGGAAAGAACACAGCAGAAGCCACTGTGCGCAGAGAACAAGAGACAGACAGTCCATTGAAAATCACCCCAACACCTTCTATTACAGTTTCCCAGAGAGCCTGGCACAGTCACTTATCCATGAGCAAATCCAGTCCTTTCCTGCTAGGACTGGAATGTCTTACAGGGTAGGTATTTGAAAAAAGGCTTAAGGTAAGCCTCGGCAAAACCAACTCACAGTCCAGCAGCCAGATGTATTTTTTTTGTTTGGACTTGTTTTGGCTTGACTTGAGTATGCAATGTTTTATAAACACTTGATTTTAAATGGCTTCCTTTCTATGGTGCAGGTGTGCTCCGGTTTGCCCAGTCCCACCTATTCATAGCCTCCTCAAACTTCTTGTAACTTATATTTAGCATTCTAGCTTCCATTAGGAACGCAGCCATGGGAACAGAGACTCCAGTAGCTGGAAGACTATAGTAAAGTATCCAGTTAGTGCTTCTGCAGGACCGAATTCTATCCTGTGAATGTGATATGCTGATAGTATCTACCATTCCAAGCAGACTGAGGCCTACACGGCTGGGATTCTGCTCTGGTCCCTTCCTGCTAGGCTATATATATGCATCCAAATTGGATATTTGGGACTCTTTTTTCAGATGACTGACTTAGGGACACTGGAAACTTGTAATTTCCTCATCTCCCAAACCCCTTCTCAACAATGATATTGGCTGTGGGGTTGCTTAGATGAATAGCTCCCCACACAGAATTAAACTGAGTCGTCACCTGAAAACTGATCTTCAATGAACTTCTCCTATTGATTATTCATATTGCATGTATAAAAACATCAAAATCCAGATTCACTTATGCTACAGGTCCCAAACAGCAAGCTGCGAAGCAAGATCTATCTGACATTCAGTGAGATTCCTAATGGTGTGTTAAGACCCGAAAGAGAAAGACTTGCTGGGTGGCGGTGGTGGTGACCATTTTTAATCCTAGCACTCAGGAGGCAGAGGCAGAAGAATCTCTGAGCAACGACAGCCTGGTCTACAGAGTGAGTTCCACGACAGCCAGAACTATCCAGAGGACCTCTGTCTCAAAAAAAAAACAGAAAGAAAAACAAAGCAAGGAAAATGCTAAGGCGTAAGAAAGAAACCACATAAGTCATTTCCACAATGACAGTGCTGGTTTATCCAGACACCACTGAGTCTCCCTCTCTGTTCACTCCATGTTATCTAACAACTCTTTCCTGGGGAAACTCTATATTCACAAAGAATTATTTTGAGGAGTAAGATCCTTAGAGGTCAGGATAAGTGTTAATGGAAACCTTTGCTAGCAGATACATTGCTCTATGTAGTCAACAAATGATCCATTATCACCGTATTGACCATAAAGCACTCCATAGCTTAGCTAGCTGTTTTGTATTGTTGCAGTTAATTTTGAAACAAATATAGAAGAGTCATTTGTTCATATATGCAACTAATACTGATTGCAACTTACTCTGTACAAAGCCCCGTGGCCAGATGTAGGACAACTGAAAACATGGTCTCTGCAAAGTTGTACTCTGGAGAGTTATTCCTTGAGGTTACAGCCGTTGCTTTCCATAAATATGTATGAAGTATGGGTGCTCACCTTTCCCAGGCTTGATCTGACCAGAGAATAGCAAGACCCTTCCTGCGTTGGTTTGCAGCATCTTTTGAATCCCATCAGGTTCTGTATATTAATATCATTCTTAAAATGCCCCGCATAAGCACAGTGACATCATTCTGCATTTTCCTTACGTTAACTAATTACTCGTTTTCTCTGTTTACACCTGGATTCTTATTGCACTGGAATATTCTCATATTATGAAAATGAGTTAAATAATTAGTCAAAATGTAAAATGGCTAAGATTCCGTTGGAGGTCACCAAAACAAGTCACAACAAAACACACACACACACACACACACACACACACACAGACACACACGCGCGCACAGAGTCCTTCTGTGTTTATAAAAGCCTTAAGTTGCTTCTCTCCTTTCTTCCTTCCTCCCTTAGAACACCAAGCGTCCCGAGTCCTCCTCAATTACTTCATTTTCCTTCCTTCCAAAAGCAGCACACAGATCTTTGTCCTTACTTACTAACCAGTTTTGACTGCCTCCATCTAAGAAAATTCAAAAGAAATCTACATTTTTAAATTTTTATTCTTTTAGAGTACTAGATCATCTTGAAATGCAGTTATAATGCTTATAACATTTATCACGTTTCCATTACTGAACAATTATAGAAAATGTCCTTATATTTCTGCTTTATTGGTTAGTAAATTATTTAATAATCAATCAGTTTTGCTCCTTGATCCATTTAGTTAAAGCCTGATATCAAAATTTCCATGGCTGAAATCTCTACTAGTCAGTTTAGGTCAGTCTCTATCACAAGTAATGATGGTTCTATTGAAACCCTAACTTGTAACCTCTACAGAGGCAGGAGACATATCTATAGTTTAATTCAGTTAATGGAAGTACCCCATCAGACGAGACATAACCAGGTGAGTGTCAATAGCCAGAGTGGAAAAGAAGAAAGAAGCAGGAAATGAGTTGCAGAGAGCTAATGCAGAAAACCGAAGAAATTGAAAAGGTAATTAGCTAAAGATGCTTAGCTGAGAAAAAGGTTAAAGTTACTGAACGTTGAAAGAGAAACTCTAGCTTTAATTTTGTAGCTATACACGGTCCTATGCCTCCCTCATGTATCACACTGTCTCCAGGGTCCCAGAGCTTATAAATACTTATGAGTAGCAGTCATGGAGAAGCCCTACAGGGGTAAATGTCTAGTCAGCTTTGCATCAACCTCTAAATTACCTATCCCTTAGGGCTATATTGCTTAAATAACCCAGGCAATTCAGGTAGGCTAGACCTAGAAAATTCTAATGTATATAGTCTGTAAGGGAGATTCCCCAAGTTCCTGTCTGGCATAGTAACAGCAAAATTGGTTGTTGAAATTGTTTGAAGGATCTCAGCCAATGGAGCTGGGGACTTCATGCTTCATAACACCCTCCTGAATAATCACTCTCTTATATGATATGGGCCAATGGGTAAAGCACCTGCTCATGAGTGTGAGGACTGGAGGAATTCTGACCTTCAGAGCCCATTAAAGTTGTATGAGGTATCTCACGTGTCTGTAATCCCAGCATGCCTTGAGGAGACTGCAGGTGGAGATGCTTGCCAGTTATCAGTGAATGACAGGAAGCCCCCACCTCAAACAAGAAGGACACCAGCACCCAAGGTTGTCCTCTGGCCTTCACGTGGGCATGGTTCACATTTCCCGTATACATGCACAAATGGACTCAGGGTCTCCAGATTGTTGGAGATACACAGAATAAGTAGTTTCTGTACAGATGGTTCCACGATAACTCTGGAACTAACATTCTATTTGTCTTTGAGTTATCATCACTGAAATCAGATTTTGATACTGCCAAGTTTTACCTTCATCATTTAGGTTTTGCATTTTAACACCTCTGAGTTTCTGGTTATTTGTTACAATTGTAAAGATTAGCAGAAATGATGTTCCCTTTCACCTCTGTGGGAAATTGGATAGACCAAATAAGGCTTCCTCAGAGATACCTACTCTCATTCCCTGGTTCTTCTGAATAGGTTGAATCATATGGCAAAGGGAACTTTGAGGGGCTGTAACACTTTTAGACATAAGAAAGAAAAGATCATGAGTTATTCAGTGGACTCGATCTAACCACATAAGCCTCCAGCTGGAATCATGGAGACAAGGCAAAAATAAAAGCAAGAGAAAGTGGGGGGGGGGGGAGTCTATGTGTGTGCACATGGGCACACACAGACACAAAAAGCTATGATGTAATAGATTCCATTGTTTCAAAAAAAGTCATTAAGTTGGCAAATCCAATCACCACTTCTGTCCCCCACCTTCACGACATTATCTTGAAATGAAGGTAGGCTGGCTCCTACAGTGACTTTAAACTAAGATGTTGCTTCTTCTGTGGTTTCTTGTGCTCAATTGTTAATTATACTTTTCATTTTTACCTCAAATTATATTCGTCTGTTTGCTTCTACATGAAAGAAATGTTAGGCAACAAGAATCAGAGGAGACAGACACTTTAAAGAGAAAGGATTTTCTTCTTGGAATCCTGAAGCCGTGATACAGAGGAAGCCACAAGCCCAGCTGGCCTTTCACATGACTGAGCATGTGGTCAGGACCTGTCGGGACGGGTTTCTCAGGCAGCACCCTTGCTTATCAGAATGATACTTGTGTTTTTCCTGGCTCATCACTCATATTTGACCTTTTTTTTTTTTTTAAAACAGTTGTAGGCTGCTATCCAAACCCGTGCTACATAGATCTCCTTTAGAAAGTGTTTTCCACATACAAATAGTGACTTGATGAACTCGGAAAATAGCTAGGGCTAAAGGCACTGGGAGCGGATGGTTTATAATCTACCATGCTGGAGCTCCAAGGCTGCCTGCAGCTCCTTTGAATTTGCTCGTTGGTGAGAGCTGATGGTGAAGAAGACTGGCAGAGAGCCTCCAACCTCTATCCACCTAATCCACCTGTCTGGGTCAAGTTGTACTGTCCTTTTGTTTCCATATGAAGCCAGCTGACTTGCCTTGGACCTATGCGGAGGAGCAGATATCCAGAGTGCACCTTGTAGAAATGAAACCAATATACACAACAGTCAATACATGAATGAGTGGGTATCAAGCTCAGTAAAGACTAGAATCTATGCAGACTCTCAGAGCTTGAATAAAAATATGACTGCAGGTGAGGGCATTGGGGGTAGCAAGTGACTGACGAACCCCATTTACCAGAATTTGAAGCAATATAGAAAAGAGAGAGATTTGACTCCGTACAGCTTCTCCAGCCATGTTTGAAGGACCTTGAGCCAAAGCACAAAATGTTTTTCACTGTAAGCATTTCAGATGATCTGAAAGTACAGACCATCTCTGTCCAGTCCTGGGACATTGACCTGGCTCTCCAGTTTGGCTGAATTTCCCTCCACTGGCCTCTTGGGTCTCTGGTTGTTCTGTGCTCAACATTTCCAGGAGTCACCTTCCTTCCAACTTACCACAGCCAAATCATTCTTTGTCCAGATTCCAAATTTCAACAGATGCCGTATCTTATACTTGCTTCTCACAACACTGCCCATATGAAATTTTGTTGTTCGCTCTTTTTAAATGCATGCCACAATATATAGTTTCTATAGACATACTTACTTAAAGCATCTAGTCAGCCTGCAAGAGAAAGATCCTCAGGACAGACGTGAGGAAGAACAAGAAGCCCACTTTGGACTCCAGGGTTCTGGGTTCAAATCTCTGAGTACTCTGCAGCACTGGGTGCGGGGTGCCTGCAAAATGTCCCTTTACCAACATCCTCATCTGTAAAATAGGAGTCATCATGTCTAGTCCTTGCACAGGATCCTTTCCCATCTCCAAGGGTCTCCAAGGCCCACAGTTTTCTCAGCCAGCCCTTTTCTATCTTCTTCTCAACCCCTCACCAACTGTTCCTTTTGCTCCAGCCTGCTACAGTGGTCCATGCTGCATTCCTCAGTCGCACCCAGCAGTCTCTACCAAGGGCATTTCCCCTCTTTTCTTCCCCTTGGAATGCCCTCTCCCCAGGTAACTACATTTGCTCCCCCATGTCCTCAGGTGAGTTGTTCAAGCTGAAACCTTTCCTAGCCACCTTCATCATGTGAACAGGTTTGCACGGCCGTCCCGCAGCACATATCCTAAAGCTTTTCCTACTGAGTGCCTCCTACTCACTAGCCACTCTTCCAACTACCTGACTTATTACTTCTTTGTTTTGCAGACTATTCTTACCCCCACTGACTACATGGAAAGTTGGGGCTGCCTCTTTTGCTCATTATGCATCCACAGCAACTAGGAAAAAAAAATGGGAGACAAAAGAAAATAATGGGCAATGAATTTGATCAAAATATGTTGCCATGAATGAAAATGTCATAACAAAATTCATTGCAATTAATATATATGCAAATTAAAATTTTTAAAGAAAAAAATGCTGAAAGAATCAGCTAAGGAAACTCGTGAGTGTTGGTGTCCTGCACAAGTATTAGCATGCTGCTGATAAATGCAGAATACTTAAGGGATAATCATGTGAAAGAAATGATTAGAGAATTTTTCTTGGTGATTTAAAATTGAAAGTCACTTTAGGGCTTAGAATCTCAGCCTCACTCTGAGGTCATGTGTTTTGTGCAGTTTAAAGGGTAAGCTAAGGCAGCCATACTTGCAATTTTTGAAAGAGTGCATTTATTAAGTATACAGTGATCCAAAGGCAAAGAATAAGTAGTAATAGAGAGGAGATAAGACATGGGCACTCAAAAGTTCTGGAAGGAACGCTGAGGTTTCTAAGGGAGTCCCTAACTTAAGGTAGCCATCTAATTGAAATGTCTGGACAGAGTAGAGTGTTCCTCCAGTGAGGCTTCCAAGTAAATGAGTAACAGCAAAGAGGTAGCATCATCAATTGGGATTACATGTGTAACAGAAACTAATGGTGGAAGCCCCTTAAGGGAGCTAGCTTGAGTTTCTGATTGAGAAGTCCAGCAGGCAGGGCAGAGCAGAGCATATTTTATGTGAGGCTTCCTAGTAAAAGAACAAATACCATCCCATAGTGACATTCTCAGGTCAATGGTTCCCAACATCCAGCAGAAGGTGAGCTAAGGAAATTGAGACGTTCATTTGGAGGTCCTACTGTATTTTCCCTCCATGGCTAGATTGTGGCTTCTCCTTTACAATCTAGGCACTTTTATATCACTGGGTAAACTAGAGTAACATCTGTTGGAAATAGTTTACTGGTTAGCTGTTCTCGAGGGCACACTGGATTTACTTTGTCTTTTCTGATGTCACAGAATTAGCCTATTCCCAGACCTTGGAAGACGCTTTGAGACAAACTTGGGTCAGCAATGGGAGGGAGGAGACAACCTTCCATCCAGAGTCAGTTTCTTGGTGACTTACTAATATAACATACATGACACCATGAAAGAAAGCACCAACCTATATCTAAGAGATCAGACTTAAATCACCTCAAAAGTAGTGACCTATCTCTCCAGGAAGTAACTCAAGGTTGCTCCCTGATCCTAAACAGAAACTGCCTTCTAAAGGGGGGGGGGGGGAACCACAGTATTCACTCTCTAAATAACATCCCAAAGACTGGTCACTGAATGGGGTGCCATCACAAGATCTGGGTTCAGTTCCTTATTCTATTTAATAATGGAGGGGAGTAAAATTTTCCCTTCCTGAATCTTGGGTTCTCCTCCTTTCCATACAGATAAAAATACTCATAGTTTCCCAATGCTTTTGCTTCACACAAGTCTCATTTCTAAGAAACGAGGCCATGTACCTGAAATCTTGCAAACTATTAATCTCTACACAGACGCAGGAGGTTGTTATTTATTGTTCAGTGAGAAATGTAGGCACTACCAGTTCCCTTGACCTCAAAAGTATGCCACTTAATCATTTGTACAAGATTCTTACTTTGAGGTGTTAGTTTCTATTTGGCAAATTTGTTCCCAGTCTGTGACTTTCTTCACTTCAAGCTTGGATAGCTGTCTGGCACATTCCCTTTGGTAGTCAGATGGCCCTCCAGCGACTCAAGCTGCACCATCTCTGCACCCTAAGAGAGAAGGAAGAAGAGAAGTCCTTTGAGTCTGGTGAAATGGAGGAAAGCAGAATCCGGAAAGCCAGGCTTTCTTCATCCACATGTCCTCGTATTTCTACAGGTCTGTACCCTCTCTACTAGGATTCCATCTTATGTTTTCACCCACAAAACAGATGAAGCAAAGGTGGGTGGTTGGACTTTCACAGAGCTTTGTAAAATACTAGGTGAAATAATATCACTCTTGCTGGCCATCCAAGCAAGGCCTCAGGCTATCTTCACTCCTGGTGGCTCATCCACGTCATTGACCCAATTACTTCACAACTGAGACCATTTACTTTAGACACTTGAGAAACTGGAGACCACTTAGCCTCCATGCCCTAAAATTATTAAACAGAGCTAACTAAGAATACCCACTGTCCAGATGCCTATTTGGATCCATAAGACTAAGGCCAATAATTCTGAAACTATAATAAGAATAATAATATCCATAATAAAAAGTAGCAATCTTGTTTTTGATTATAACATTCCACTGTGTACTGGGGTGATAGGAACACACTATGGAAAACAGATGTGTTGACTCCTATTACCTTCCTGGAGAATCTGAGACCCTAACACATCAATAGGACAGTGTTTCCTGAAAGAGACTCAGCAAAACTTGACCAATAACTATTCTTTCTCTAAAAATAAATGTGTAAAATTCAGAAAGTCATGAGGGGTGACTACTTCCTGGAAGTGCTGGATTGTGCTTTTCTATAGTCATTAAACTTTGTTTACCTCTGATTTTCTTAGAACTTGGGACTTATCTCCCGAGCAGCTGGAAGTACAGCTTTCTGAAAGGCCCTGGGAGTCAGAACAACACACTGCTATCCCAGCCATTGTTAGAGCCCCTGAATGGCTCTACAGTTCTCTCTGGCTGTTCCTCCTCTTTGCAGCGAGCATAGTAAGTCTGTCATTTTGTGATGACAGAACTCATATGCAAACAGATCAAGAATCAAATACAACCCACGAGTTAGCTGGAGCCAAATTGTCTTTAAACTACCCAATAATGCCTCAAAGTCCTGCTCATACTTGACAGAGACTTGATCTTTCACATTTTTATGTTCAGCCTGACTCTGATTTGCTGATCCCACCAAACCACTTCCCACTGTATATCATCTACCCACTCTCTACCTTTCATCTCATTTCTGCTTTATCTCATTCTCTGTGAGGCAGCACCCCAGCTATCTCCAGAAAACCACCAACCCAAGTATGTGTGGTATAAGACTTTTGGTTAAAGGTTTGAGAAATTGGGAAGCTTTAATATGCAGCATTTCCATAAAAACAGGGCTGAGGGATATTGGCAAGATGTCTCAGTGGGTAAAGGCATCAAGCTTGATGGCCTAAGTTCAATACCCATGACCACCTACTTCTTAGAAGGAGATAACCAAGTCCTGAAAATTGTCTTCTGATCTCCTCTCTCCCTCTCTCCTTCCCTCCCTCCCCACCTCCTTCACTAGAATTAGGGATTCTGAAAACCTAAGGGATGGCCCAGCAATCAACCTTCTAATCCTTCAGGTGTGACTCCTTTTAGAATGTAAGAAATGCGGGGTGGGGAAGGATCTTAAGAAGGTCAAAGAGAGATGAAGTCACTCTTGAGAGGCAAGTTGCTAGAGAGCCACCATCATGGCTTCTCAGTTCCAACAGCCCACCAGGATCTTTCCCACAGCAGCCGTTTCGCCAGCTTTCACTTCCAGCTCCACTACCTGCCCCTGCATTGAATATGGCTGAAACTGTCTCTCCCTTCAGGTCTCAGCCTGCTTTCTGGTCATCATTCTGTCACATTTACCACACAGGGGATACCAGCATTCTTTGATTTTTTTCCCCCTTTGTAAAAAAAAAACAAACAAACAAAAACAAAAAAACAAAAAAAGAAAACACTTGTGTCTGTGATTGTTTGTCTATTTGTTGGTTTATTTTCTTTCTCATCAAACCAGGAGTCTGAAAACATTTTCAGAGGTTGATCATTTGATGGCTGGTTTTAGATTTTGAAGTGTAGTAGCAAACTGGCCTCAACTTTCAAGTGCTGCCACTACCTCTAGCTTGCGAATGCTTTCTGGGAAGAGACAGTGAATACTTTAGATTTTCTCCATTCAATATTTGTTGTCACAAATCAGGTCCACAGCTGGGTATAAAAGTAGCCATATAGAACCCATACAGCTGTGTCCCAGTAAAACTCTGATGATGGTATCTCCTTTAATATTCCATGTGTATGTCATAAAATTTTATTCTTCTGTCTTTATTATACTTTGAAATATAAGAATCATTCTTAGTTTGCAGGTAACAGAAAACATTTAGCCTATGAGCCATAGTTTATTGAGTCCTGGAATAGACCTTAAGATCCAGGAAGTGAAATGAATTCAGTTCATTCACTGTTGAGTTTTTAATACAAAGCACAATGTTTGGCACGTGATGGATGATGGGTATTACCAAGCTCAAAGGGGAAAAAAAAAACCCAACAACAAACTTATCAACCGGTCAGAAGGCCAAAGAAACAAAAAGATAATAGTAAAATTCTGAATTCAGGAAACCTTCCAGGCAAACGCTGAATATAAGCTACTAACTACCCACACTAAAATATATACTGTCTTAAGCAAAACACCATTGCTCCGCAGTATTACGAGAGCCCAATACACTCAGAAAAGTCTGCATGCATTGATGCCTATGAGGTTCAAGCACTAATGAAAACCATCTTGGGTCGGGGCTTCAGGATAATGTGAAACTGCTGGTTAGGGAGGAGATTCTACTAGAATCTCTGCAGACTTAGAGCAATCCCTTTTAATACATCTTTGATGGCATGACACACAACAATGAAGACAGAGGCTTTACATTTCCCAATCAGGCCGGCCCCCTGATACGGCAATGCAGCAGGTAAGGGGGGGGGGGGGGGAGACAGGTGTTCTCAGTTGCTAGGTGACTAAGTAAACAATGAAGGGGACCTTACAGCCTTTGCTAAAGCACCTTCCCTAGGAGAGAATTTGTGAAGGCTACTTTGCATAAGAAACGGCACCTGGCTGTTGAGGTCTTAATGCTTCAGAATAGCTGTCTTGATACCTGCTATTGGCAACAACATCTTTTTCCTTAATGAATCCAGGTGCAAGAAAGCCTTAGAAAGCTTTTTTGGGTTAGTTAGCTCCCTACTGCTCTCTTCTCAGTAGGGTGGTAACTTTAAGAAATATTGGTGAGTTATCCTGTCTGTAGCTGCCCTTGGACACCTGAGAAAAGTTTTAAATGAGTTACTATGTTTACTAGCAAGGGTAACCACAGGGAAGGCAGACAGTAAGTCTGCTCTGGGCAGGGGGACCAAAGACCTGGAAGACCTTGTCTGTGTGACTGTTTTCACACAGAGATAAGGAGACATATTCATACACCTCCAGGTATGAGGGAGGTTGTGCCCAACAAATGGAAGACCACTCTGCTGAGTTTTAAATTCGAGGAAATAACAGATGGAGGAGGCTACCTTTACACACAGAAATCCTCTAGAGAAAAAGGTTTGACACACGAAAGAGCAATTAACAACAGAACTCCCTGAGTACTTTGGCTTTCCCTTGGCTCTGATGGGTCAGCCTTGTCAGTGCCAAAGGGTTCCCACTTAGTATCTCTGTGGCTTCCAGCAAAGAACCTGTGATATCATGTTAATACTTTTATGGTTTTGAGATGAGAATAATTTCTTTTTGTTGGTAATGGAGAGAGCTGATGATTCCTACAACTCATTAGGTTTGACAAGATTTGGATAGTATGAGTTATAATTTTAAATGGTAGAATTTAACTATCAAATTAAAATGATATCATCATGTTACTGAGAAAGCGAGGGAGATAACTCAGTCAGTATGGTGCCTTTCACAAAAGCATGAGAGTCTGAGTTCAGAAAACTATTGCACATGTAAAAGCCTGATATAGTAGCATGCCTCTTTAACCCTAGTGCTAAGGGAAAAATGGGTGTTAACAGATAGATCCCTGGAAATCATTCATCAGACGCCCTAGACCAGCACGTAAGCTCCAAGTTTAGTGAAAGTCTCTGCCTTAAAAACTAAGAGAACAATTAAGCAAGCCTCTCAACACTGATGTCTGGCCTAGCCCTACATGCATCCCCACCCACCCACCCACACACACACACACACACACACACACACACACACACACACACACACACACACACACACACACACGAACCATACACACTTAAACATAAAAACAAAGACATTATTGATTCAAAATGGGAATAATATATGATTTCCTTTTTAAAAAACTAACTATCCTAATTCTTAATGCGAGTAACAGTGAGTCACAAGAGAGACACATGATTCATGTATTTGTGTGGGTACATTTTACATCCTTAGAGGCGACTTCTATAAATGACTCTAGTATTTTGATTTCTTTGAAGTTGAATTTTTCTTCAAATTTTTATCATTGCCTAAACATGCAACTTGTCCTTTGCCCACGTATTGCAGAAGGCTTTTGTGATCACTTCTAAGGAGGATTTTGTATTTCCAGTATATAGGGAGAACTTTTAATTTTCTAATCTCATGTTTTTGGTGAAGAAACTTTGCTTTGAGAAAAGAGTCTTTGCCTAAAGTCCACTGGACCTGGGAATAAAAATGATGGGGGCTGTGTTTAAATGTAGTAAAGAAAATCATATTCAATTTCATTATATTCATATTTATTCAATACATATTGGGCATTCTTCCATCTCTAAATATAGGCACCAACATTAACAGTATCTATGACTCTGTCTTCAATTTAAATGATAAATATTTTTATATCCCATTACATATACTAAAATGTACTTTATGATTATTGCAACTTCACAACTATGCTAGTTATTAGATTTACTGTGAGCTCACTGGAGCGATTAGTTTAAGGACCTAAGTACAAAGGATTTATTTTTCTAAACCCCCAGTCATTGAAATACTTTTATAATTGAATTTTAATACAATTTCTTTTAGTGATTCTATCCACTTTATTAAATGACTTTTTTAAAGTAATTCTGAGAAAGAAGTTAATGAGCTTCACCAGGCTACCAGTGCATTCTATGCAACCCAAAAATTTAAAATTCCTGCCCTGAAATATACACTCATGGCCTCTCTTAATTCCTCTGCTCACTCTTCCTCAGTAGGAAAGACTATTTAGTTTGAGATGTCTAAAGACCAATTTAGAATGAGATGACAGTCCCATAGGCTCAAGCTTTGAATGCTTGTTCCTAGCTATTTGGGCATTTGGGGAGGTTACGGGCCAGTAAGGAGATGCCTACGGAATATAGCCTAGTCTCTGGTCTACCCTGATCTCTACTCCATGGTCTGGAATGACATAAGAAGCCTTCGCTGCAGGCTGTATCTTCAAACCTACCACACTGCGACAGAGGAAGAGCCTCTGAAACAAATCTTTCCCACCAGGCGTTTCTGCCAGGAGTCTTGTCACAGCAGTGTGAAAGTTACTGATACAAACTTTATTAGCTACTTTTCTGTGGCCGAGATAAAAATACTATGACTAAACACAACTTAGATAAAGAAGGGGCTGGTTTTAGCTTACGGTTCCAGAACAGGAACCATCCATCATGGCAGGGAGGGAACGGCAGAAGGCATGTGGGGCCAGCCTGACAGGAAGCCGACTGCTAACATTTCATGTGGCCACAGGAAGCTAAGAAGGGAACAGGAAGCTGGAGCCCCAGCGACTTATTTTATCCGAAAAGGTTCTACCTCCTAAAGGTTCAGCTCTCCCAAACAGCGCCACCAACTGGGGACCAAGTGTTTCAATATATGAGCCTATGGGTGACATTTCTTATTTAAACATGCACACAAACCTACCTAATGCATAAGAAATTATTGTGACTAGGCATGGTGACACAGCCTTTGATCCCAGCACTTGGGGAGGCAGAGGCAGGCAAGTATCTGTGAGTTCAAAGCTAGCCTGGTCTACATAGCGACTTCCAGGATAGCTAAGGCTCTATAGGAAGACCCTGTATCAAAAGAAAAACAAGACAAAAAACAGAAAAAAGAAATAAGAGGGAGGGAGGGAGGGAGGGAGGGAGGGAGGGAGGGAGGGAGGGAGGGAGGGAGGGAGGGAGGGAGGTTATTAAATGAACATAACACGTTCAACTCATTCCTGCTTTTCTCTGTCCCTTGAAAATTTGCACTTTTTTTTTTCCTCTTCCTCCTCCTGTTTCATCTCCTCCCTACTTCTCTTCTGTCTACTTTGAGGAAAACTACTCTCGGCAGGCTCTGACCTTGGGGAATGTTGCCTCTGGAGTGGAGTACTAGGAAACTCACTGCAGGCTTAATCTAAACCGTGATCTATCTTTGATGATTAGTAAAGTGATGCTGTGATTGGCCCGACTTCTCTGTCTACACCTAAATTCGTTTCCTAACTTGAAAGAAGAAAAAAAAAAATACATTAATTATGAGTCTCCTAAAATCTGCATGGTATTTTTGAAAATACAATTTCATTCCTTGTTTCTTTTCCATTTTTATTACAGAAGTTTTAAAATTTGGAATTAGTTAAATCTTTTCCCTTTACTTCTATTAAATGCATTCTTTGTGTTCAGAAATGTTTAATATGTTTTCTAGTCTTCTTAAAGATTATTTACTTTAAAATCATAACTAACCTGAAATTTGTCTTACTATATCCTCTGAAATGGTGATTGTATAAATGGCTTGTTTTACAATTTCAAACAAACTAAAAAAATTAAAGATATATTTATGGATATAATACAATAATTCCTCATCATCTTTCATTCCATGGAATTTTTACTACATGCTTACTAGTGCCAAGTCTAGTGTTTCTCAATGTGACTTCAACGTTGACCAAGACTTGCTCACCTTCTGATTATAATTCAAGATCTGGTTTAGTATGTTGATTCATCTCTTAATGTGTAAGTCTCATATGAGCGTCACTACTATAATCCGGTAAGAAAGATACTTTGATATACATTACTGTTTGGATCAATAAGTTTTTCTGTGTAAGAAAATATCTCAACACTTGGTAGCTTAAAACTATAAATAGCAGGCACTAGGGAGATGATTTAGTTTGTAAAGTATGTGCTTTGCAAGAAGAACCTGAGTTCAAGTCTCAGAACCTACATTTTCTTTAAAGACAGGCAAAGTACAATGGATTTATAATCCCAGTGCTAAGGAAACAGAAACAGGAGGAACCCTGGGGCTCATTAACCAGCCAGCCTACAAACAAACAAACAAACAAAAACACCAGGCGTTGGATTGTACCTTGAGAATTATACCCAAGGTCCTCTGGCTTTCACTCATAAACACATGTGCATGTTTATTTGTCCATACACATGCCCAAATGTGCTTGAGTACACATATACACATACTCTCACACTGTGCATATTCTCTCTCTCTCTCTCTCTCTCTCTCTCTCTCTCTCTCTCTCTCTCACACACACACACACACACACACACACACACACACACTCTGCCGACATCAGAAGTATGACCACACAGGTTCACCAGATATTTCTTCTAATTTGGGCAAAAGAGACAAAACAAAACAAAACAAAACAAAAAATCCATAGTGGCTAGATTCCTTTGTGGTTCCAGTCCCATGAAAGACCTAGTGGGATGTTGGTCTTTGGTCTTCAGGGAAATGCCCGTGGGCTTGTTCCTACAATACCCTTCAAGTCTGTGCAGCTAAAGGGTAAGTGGCTGAGAACAATCATTTTTCAAATCCTGCTATGTTATTTCCTTTTATTCCACTGGCCTGAGCCAATCACTTGACCAGGTACAGACAGGGATGACAAAGGGTGACATCCATGAGTCCGCTGGGCAGGGATCTATGAGAACCCTTTTTCAAACAAGCTATAACAGTAGATCTCTAAAATGTCCCAGAGATCTCTGAACCTTTTTTATCTCTCAAGTATCATTTTACTCAAATCTGCAAAGCTTCTGAAAATAGTGCCAATGGCATGTTTTAAAATGTGATAAATCTATAAAATAGTAGAGACATGAAAACCGAATTTTATTTAGCATGACATAAAACCTTATTAAATTAAATCTTCTTTTATTCTTTCAACATTTTATCTACATCCTCCCACAGATTTCTAATTATAGTTATTCCTATGTGTGCTGTATTTTTCTTGCTATCTTCATTATTCACAATTATGAATCCAGTTATATTTTGAGTGTATGATATAAGGGAATAGAAACAAATATACACTAACCAGTTTCTTCTTGTCCTCATCCATATATGTCTATGAAATGAAATAACCCTTCAGTAAGACAATGGAGTAAACTTGTCAAATGGTCC
Source organism: Phyllotis vaccarum (assembly GCA_033318265.1). NCBI lineage: Eukaryota > Metazoa > Chordata > Mammalia > Rodentia > Cricetidae > Phyllotis > Phyllotis vaccarum. The sequence continues at coordinate 29,236,904 of JARWLC010000017.1, forward strand.
ACATCTTCAAGGAGATAGGAGCAAATACATATAATGAGAAATTATAGTTTGTTCTCTGGCCTTCTAGACTGAAAATAACCAAATCTCCATATATAACTGCCTAGGCAAAGAGGCAGCAAATGAAGAATACTCTGACATCTCAGCAAAATCACTGAAAGGAAAGGAACTGGAGCTGGGGAAATGGACACTAACCTGAAGTGACTGCATGGACAGAAGTCAGCCAAGGTGACTGTGCCAAGGTGGGAGAATAAGGCAATCTGAGGGGGATTGGACATCAGTGTGTGAGGGTTGTATTTCACAAGTATTGTTTCTTTCTGGCATCATGAGATGAGCAAAAGGCAGTGCAGTCAGGATGTGCGAATGCAGGCCTGGGTCTATCAGCCAGGACCAGCATTGTTCTTCCCAGCAGAAGCCTGCTGCCAACTCTCCCCTGTCACAAGACTATCCCATAGAACTCAGGCTGGAAAATGCTGGCAGTTCATTGCAAGTTCATTGTAGTATTTTAGGTCACATGCAATCTACCGATCTACCTAGGAGGAGCTTCAGGTGATAGCCAGCTTGTCCCTGTACCATCTGTTTGGGAACTCAGAAGAAGATGAAGCCAGGGCTTCTGTTGCCACCCCATCATATCCCAATCTATGCCCCTCCCTGAAGACAGGCTTTTTAAGTCCCATGTGGTTGTCACAGGTTATGGTGTCACATCATATGCACACACACATGCACATGCACACATGTCATAAAGAACTATATACCTGCTGTGACAGCCTCCATCATAGTCCCAGCTCAACCTTGCCCAGCTCTTTCATGTTCTCCAACCTTTGGACCAGTTTCCTGGCTCAAGGCCATTCTCGGTCACTGAACTCATGATTCCTGTGTGCTCTGTGCTAGTCAAATGACCTCCACTTGCCACAGTTACTTCCTTTCATCTACTTATTTTATATGTTTGCATCTTCTCACCCAAATTCAATTTTTAGAAGTTTTTCATTATGCATATCTGTAAGCCAGTATTAACTTCTGAGTCTGAGAAGTGTATTGCCATCCAAGAATGTTCCAGAAAATAATTGTAGACCTCAATCCAGAATCGTTGTAGGAAAAACCCCACAGAAGGGCAAATGTTGTGCTCTTTGAGTTTCCTCAAATGTTTATCAGACAGTCTAACCAAAGGTTGGAAGAAAGGCTTTTCTGAAATCATTTATTGATTGGCTCAAGTCTTCTCTGGAGTGTGTAAATCTTAGAGCATTTGTGCATCTACCATAAGTATCAAGGGGAGTGACTCTGCAGCCACATTTGTATTAAACAGATTAGCACAAGGCATTCACTCTAAACTGTTTGCATGCTTCCCAGTCTTGGCAGGGGATGCTCACAGATAAAGATACGGACAGTAGCCAGTAGCAAATACAATTGGAATTCCTGTAGTACAATCCCCTGCCTTAGCTCTCCTAATCAACATGGGGTTTTCACATCAGCCATGGATCCCCTGACTTTAACACTTAGCTACACACACACACACACACACACACACACACACACACACACACACACACACACACACACACACACACACTTTAAAAAAATTTTTTTTTGCAGAATTAGGGATCAAATTCAAGATGTCATTCATGCTTAACAACCATATGCCCTGAAATGGAACATAACCCTTGCTTTCATAGACTAGAGGATGGCCATGTACAGGGCAATTGAGTTTATTTTGGAATATACAAAATAGTACTAATAGGTAAAAGTTACAGGAAGGCGTTTCATCTCAGCATGGAAGAATTTTTTATTAAGAGTCAGAGTGACTTGAAATAAAGCATGATATAGCATGAAGTAGAGTAATGTTGGAGATGCTCAAGCAGGCCTCAAAACCTGCTCTCCAGACGATTTCTACATTGAATGGTGTGATGGAGCAGATGATCTCTGAAAGTCCCACTCACACTAATATCAGAATCATCACATGTAGAAGGAAAAATGGAAAGTGAAGTCCAGCACAGGTGGCCATCATTGAACTCCACCGAGGGCTGTGGCTTTGTGGTTATTAGGCAAACTGTTGGGTGAAGTTCTGGAATTCTTGGATATGCTCTTGCTCCATTCTCCTTTTTATGTCAGTAAGTAAACTATCATGTCCATTCAGCTTTGTGTATAACTTTAAGTACATATTTTATAATTTTCCACCCATATATCACATGTACCTCTTTTGTAATTTATTCATTCATGCAATAAGACTTCATTGGGCATTGGAGTAAAACAAGAACACGCAGACAAACCATATTAGACTCTCTAGTTAGGCTTGTTTCTTGATTTCCTTCCTCTAGATAAACCCCTACCTATATACTCACAGCATAGCATGCTTGCAAAGCTATGTCTAACACCATCTGAACAGTGAGAGCTTCTTTCAAATACCAACTGAGGATGTTTGGACTTCTTATCATTGTAACATAAGCAATTACATTTTTACTCTGGGTGTTTTGTTACTTTTCTTATTGTTTTGTCAAACTCCAAAGCAACAAACGGATGGTAGATTTATTATGTAGGCTCATAGCATGAAGAGATAGTCCACCATGGCAGGAGTGTGAGGTGGCTGCCCACATGGCTTTTAGTCAGGGAACATTGTGGGGATATAATAAAAGAGATATCAGAGGACAGATCCACCTCCTCCTGCCTCTTACTGTTGCTGTTTTTTCCAGACAGAGTTTTCTGTGTAACAGTTCTGGCTGTCCTGGAACTTGCTTTGAAGACCAGGCTGCCTTTGAACTCACAGAGATCCTCCTGTCTCATGCTTCCCAAGTACTGGGACTAACAGTGTGTGCCACAGCTTCTTCTGCCTGCTCTGTCTTTCTATGCCTGCCTTAAATACTTTCTTCACTCAGTTAAGTAGCCTGGAACTCTATAAACTAAGATGACCTCGAGCTCAGACCACAGAACACAGAAATGGACATTGTGTTCAGCTTGCTTTTTGGGTTGTCCCTTTTCTTCAGTCTTGGAACCCAGCCCACAGGCTGGCACTAGCCTACTGTCTTCCTTCCTCCCTCAGTTACAGTTCCCTAGAAACGCCCTCACAGAACACATCCAGAGCCACGCCTCCAAGGTGACTCAGAATCCAGTGAAGCTTAAAATCAAGGTTAACCACTACGATCTATTTCTATAATCATTAAAATTTCCAATTTTGACTGTCCTGATCAATTCTTGATTACTAAAGGTAATTCTCTTCCTTTGACCCCAGTGATGCTTAGCTTCCACTTAACAGCCAGACAGAAATGGCTCTTGTCTGCATCTGCTTGAGGCAGGCAGCTCCCAGTCGGTTGTGGGACTCTTGACTTCTTCCTTAACCTTTGTGTATCTCCCTTTCTTGTCTGTGAGAGTACACAACAGCAGTAACAACAAACAGGAATGCACAGGTGGTGGAGATTACTGAACTTGGGGGGGGGGTGCCTTAAGAATGAGAGGCTAGTGTTTGCTAAGGCTTGGTGTTCTGAGTCATCAGGCGGCTTCACTGTGTTGGGGGCCTTTTCTCTCAATCTGAAGAATTCCAAGTACAGTGCCTTCCCTACAGAAGATACCCCATAAACAGCATGCAGAGCTATTAATAAATTGGCATATGAAGCATAAATCCTGTCCTCATATATACAGCTCACTTTCTGCGGTTTTGAAATGACATTCTTCTGGAGAAGTTCAAAGAGCAAGCCATAAAGCTGCAAAAATCACCTCTGAAACATGTCTACACCACTTACACACACACAATGTCCTTCCTGACACACTGTATTTGTTTAGTGCCTGTTCAGAAAGGTTAATGTGTAGAAAGACCAAAGATGAGTTATGGAGGCCAAGCTTCAAATTCTCCAAATCTATCCCACCCCAAGAAGGCAAGTGATTAATCACTCACTCTTGTGAGGTTCTCATGAGAATCATCTACCATCTGCTCAAATCACATGGCAGGGTAGCTCCTTCCTGCCAAGCCATACATTTTGCTCTCAGAGATGAGATGCTGGTAAATATCTCTCTTAGTCTGGTCACATATCTCACCATGTTTAAAGTCTTCCATCAATTAGTACCTTCTGGAAACATCTTTTTCCCTAACACATATACTACCTAATCCCATTGTAGAGAGGAGGTGCTCATGTCTAGGAAATGTAATAAATTATGGCTAGAGCCACTTCCTAGATAAACATAGTGTATTCCTGGGGGTGGAGTCTTTCATATAGCAAGGTTTTCTGTGGAGATTTAATAAAAGCTTCAGAAGTTTCAGAGATATAAGAGGAATCTAACCACAGTCAGTCTAGGAGGATCAGAGAGTGGTAATTCACACCTTTAATCCTAGCACAGGGAGTACCTTGGGAGTGGTGACCTAAACCCTTAATCCAAACTGAGTTGAGGTCATTATAGTTTACAGAAGGAATTCCAGGCTCTCAGGCAGGCAGTGGTGGAGCCACGCCTTATTTAAGTATTTAAGGCTGGCATAGAAAGACAGAAGTTAGAAGAGGCCAAGAGAAGCGAGGCTGAGGAAGCTGGAAGACAGCTGGGTAAGATCTGACTGTGGTGTTTATTCTCTCTAATATCTCCGACTTTCTCAGAGATCTGTCCCTGAGTCTCACTTATTCATGCAACAGTTTTCCATCCCATACAGGACAAAACTATTTGTGGTTAGGATTTAACCTATATAGGGTGAATTAAACATGTGGACACATAGGGATAGTACTCTGTGGGGGAGCACTTGTGCTGCACGCACAAGGTCCTGGGTTCAATACCCAGAACTGAAGAAAGCAAAGAAGAGATAGCAATGGCTGGCTGCTAAAGGGAGCAAGAAAGAACTCCCAGCTCCCAGTGAAGGACACATCATCGGGGGCATAGAGAAACGACAGGGCACGCTGGTTACTAATAAAGATACCTGTGCTCTCTATACACAAACACTCAGATTCAAAACATCCAGAAGTGAGAGGGATGAACATGGCTCCAAGGAGACCTTTCTTTCTAGACAGGTTTGTACATAGAGATGGAGGCAGCACTGGCCATCACGAATCTATCAGCATCCTCTGAGCTGAGATAGACAGTAATTTCCCCAGGGCCTCAGCAGCAAACAGTGCTGCAGTGGCAGAAGCAGGGCCTGTGAGAGCTTCTCAGAAGGCTGCATGACATGCCATTTGATTGTTTTCTATAGCATTGCTCCCAGGGGCCGGAAGGCTATGGCCAATTTTCTTTGATCTGACACTGAAGAGATTTCCCACTGCTGCCTTTCCCAGAGCTGAGTCAAAGCTGCACAGGTGCCAGGTAACACATCTAATGCTGAACAGCTTTCTAAGTAAAATGTGCCAAGGCCTCTAGAATTCAAGGGCATCTTGAAGGTCACAGCTTAAAAAGGACTCTGACTGTAACTCCTCTCTCCCACCCTCACTCCCTCCCAACTGTCCTGTGTGTCTGAGGACCCTTCCTTCTTATTCATTCCCAGGTATCAAAATGAGGTTGGCTAAGGGGAAGGACAGGTGTTGGGAAATGATGTGTTTATGGGCCCAGCTGAAGCAAGAATGTAGACTACATACGCCTTCCCTTCCAGGACTTGGTCTTTGCACAGAGTGTCCCCAATAGGAGCCCAAAGGCATGAATGTACTTGTGACACAGAAGCAGGATGTAGACCAGATAACAGGAGAAACAGATAGTGAAGGTGAGCAGCAATTACTTAGAATGGTCTTGCCCTTATGATGTAGCTTTCTAGTCAACACTTCAAAGACATGAGTTTGAATATTACAGGTACCTGAGGGCATGAAGGGCTAGAGACAGAAGAACAGCATATGTAGAGGCCCTGGGAGGCAAGCTAAAAGGAAAAAACCTCAAGAGCTAGAATAGAATGAGCAAAGGACAGAGTAGGAACAGTGACATCTGACAAACAGTGGAGTGACCAGAATGGAGAACCTCAAAGGACATTCTAAGGATGCCAACTCTGGGTCATTTTTTAACAGAAGTCATTTTATGCTTTAACTAGGTCAAGATGGCTGTTGCACTGAGACTAGCCAGAGAGAAAGCCAGAGTGACAGGTAAGTGAGCCCTCTAGGGACCAGCGAAACTCAGTAAGACAGGATAACAGTTATGAGACCCAGATGATAAAAAGGCAATGGCCAGAGGATGACAGAACTTACCTTAAAACAAGTAGTAGAAAAACATGATAAAGTGTGGGAAACTGAGGCTTGAATTAGGGTAAAGGGCACCTGGAAATCTTTATTCTGTTCCCTCTACCTCGCATATGTTTCAAAACTGTTGCAAAAAAGGTTTAAAACAAACACACACGCAAATGAATGAGGCCTGTACATCACCAAGGAAACAAAGTATCACCGAAGACAGGGAGTGTGACTGTGGGCCTGGCTCAGGCTTTGACCTTTAGCAACAGGAGAGAATGAAGGATGGGGATGGGGCAGGGGCAGTGCCTAGAGCAAAGAGGGGAAGGAAGGAAGGCCTTCTTTGGTGGCCTCAAAATTCTCAGCAAAAGAAGAGGCAAAATGACCTCCCTACTTTGGGCCCAAGCAGTGGAATAAACAAGACTTTGGGTTGGGGTTTGAAGAAGAGACGCTTTGATACAGGGGGCGGGGAACGAAGGGACCAGGCTGCAGGCTCATGCTGCATCTCAGTGATGTGTTCTGAGACCTCACCACAGCTCTGCTATGCTGTTTCTAGGTATTTCAGTGCCTCACTTGGGATAATGCCAGGAAGGTAGAACAGCTTTTGGATGGAGGCTAACTTTTCCTTGTTGCTCCTTTATTTCCGGGTCCTGAGGACGCTTCTGCAATCCTCTTCGGCCAGCTCCCAGAGTTCAGAAGGGTGGTACCCAAACACTGGATGAAACTGTTTTAAGAACCTTAGTCATGGGCTGGAGAGATGACCCGGAGGTTAAGAGCACTGGCTGTTCTTCCAGAGGTCCTGAGTAAATTCCCAGCAACCACATGGCGGCTCACAACCATCTGTAATGTGATCTGGTGCCCTCTTCTGGCCTGCAGACATATATGCAGGCAGATCACAGTATAAACAATAAATCTTAAAAAAAAAATTAGTCTGAGACACATTCATGATGTGGGAATGTCTTTCTGTATGCTGTGAATCTCAATCTTTAAATAAAGGAGCTGTTTTGGCCCATGACAGGCACCATAGAAAAAGTAGGAGGAGAAATCAGAGCATAGGTAGACAGACTGAGCTAGCCGCCCAAGAAGAAGCATGTGAGGAACACAGGTGAGCCAGGGCCACATGGCAGACAGATTAATGAAAATGAGTTGAATGAAGATGAAAGAGCTAGTTAGCAAGGTGCCTGAGCCGTAGGCCAAACAGCATGAACTTAATATAAGCGTCTGAAGTCATTTCTGGGGACTGATCAGCTGCGGGTGGCTAAAGGGTCTGGGGCTGCACGTCTGTGGGTCTGGACCTCTGGCTGCCCAGAACCAGAAACCTAATTGCAACACATTCATTTTACAGGGGCTTTCAAGATTCAGGGAGAGGCTTTGGGAATTTAGAAATTAATAAGTCAGGGAAGAGGAAAAAGACACATAGACCAGCTTCTCCATCCAGGGAAAAAGAGAAGCAGAAGGTGTGACAAGAGCCTAAGAACCTAAGGCTGGCATCAGCTCACTTTGGTGTCTGACAAACCATTCAGAAAGACTGCCACCTCCCTGCTTCTGTTTATGGACTCCCAGGCCTGAAGCATCATGGAAATTTACTTTGCGCGTGGAAAATTTCCAGGAATGGGAACTGCAAGAGCTGTATCTGTGCTGGGCTGCAGGGCACTTCCCTGGCCATCTGAAAAGAAGAGACTTGCAAAGTAAAGGACAGATGTCAGCTAGGGCCCCGGCAATAACGTAACATACATATGAGGGCGGGGTGCTTAGTATGATAGGCCGTCTTTAAAAGCCTGGATTAGAGTCTAGCACACACCAAGTTCTAGAAAATTATGGTCCTCTTGTTTACTGATTAAAAGGGCATATGAAGAGAGCTTCTGGAGGCCACGTAACACATTGTTCTTTCACTTCGGTTCTGGCTGAAGAGGTATTTCAATTTGTGAAAAGCTCTCAATCTGTATTCATAGGATCCCCACACTTTTACTTATGAACTAAGTTTGAATTAAAGGTTGTTGAATTTTTATGAGCTATAAAGATAGCTCTTCAGCTAAAGGTGCTCGTGATACAATCATAGGCTCCACATTTGGGAACACAGCGGTGTTTGTTATTAACTGGGCATCACACGCATGCCTATACCTCCTCCTCTAGAGGGAACAGAGACAGGGGAGTCACTAGGGCTTCCAGGGTCAGGGAAAGGCCTTGTCTCAAAGGAATGAGCAGAGAGCAGTAGACAAGGATGCCTGCTCCGTACCTGTATGCAGGCACCTCTGCCTTCCCCATGCATGTGTTTATATGCGCACACATGCTAACACACACACAAATAAATAAATAGTCTTTCTAGAGTAATTAATTTAAAAAAAATACTGTCTATCACATATGAGTGATTAGTTCATTAATCAGGACTGTCTCTAATTGAGTTACTTAAAGTATTTGAAATTTATAAATTGTAATATTTCTCAACTACTCTTAATTTGACATCCCTTTTTAGGTAAACATACTTACATGAATAAAATTTAAAAGATTTCTCAAGCTTATAATATATATACATTATACATATTTATATTGTAAATTACTTATATGTTATATTATACATGTTGATATTTTAAATAAATGGCTTTTACCTTTCCTAATTTTTCCTTTCAGCCCTAGTCAATGCTTTTTAGGAATTTCTCTAGCAAGCAAGTATAAATATAAGGAATCAAAAAATATGTATACACACATATGTATGTTTATCCTATCCCTTCTTGATAACACATTATAATTTTAATTATGTAACTGTCTGAAATTTGTGAATCTGTTTCCTCTCTGCCTCTCCTGCAGCCAACAGGATGTCTAGTTCGTGGGCAAATATTCAACATTATCTGAAAGAGCAAATGAAGAAGTTTAATGAATGGAAGGATGAATGTGAAATCTAGCTTTTGTTTTAGGTGAGCAAATTCTTTGAACAAGCCCCGGATAAAACATAAGCTTGTGTCCCCGTTACCATAAAGAATCCATGATAATAGAAAGAAACAAAAAGCCCTTTCAAGAAGTCGCTCAAGTTCTTTATTGGTAAATTGCTCAAATAAATGTCACAGAGCTTTGTCCCTATTTTTATTACACAAAATTTTTCATCTTAGAAGCACCTGAATAACAGGTTCCGTTCAGCTTAAGTGTATTCATTTTCCCGTTCATCCCTAAGAAACCTTTATGATAAAGTCATAAAGGACCCAAGAGAAAAATAAATGAAAAATAAAAGTTAAAAGCTGAGTTATTAATAGTAATAAAAAGAAATTGCACATGTCAAGGACAGAGAAATTACAATGGTAAACTCAAGACAAAAAGAGAAGGGCATTGTGTCAAAACAGGCAGGCACTTAACAAGAGATGACAGAGCTGAGAGAGTCTGTTCCTGTAGCTGCCTGAGTGTGTGTGTGGAGGAAGGAGTGACTGCAGAGCCCCCTGGGGAGGGCTGCTCAGGTGCAGATCTGAGCAAGGCTAAACTTGAAGCAGAGAAAGTCTACCTTCAGAGCTGAAGCTCCGCCCACACACATATCCTCACATCCTCACCCACTAACAGATTTGCTGTCTTGCCATTGGCCAGTCTCTGTCATCTCCACACAGAACAGTATTACTAATGCCCCTCTTCAATTCTCTGTTAGAACAGCATCAGCCACCTGAGAAGCTCGGTACTATTTCAACTGGATATGCCAGATGGCATTGACTCACTCTGGGAGTCCTTACCCCCTATGAGGAATGAATGGGGGAGGGGGAAGATGGGGGAGGACTGGGAGGAGGAGATGGAGGGGGAACAGTGGTGGATACATTAAGAAAAAAAAAGAAACAGTATCAGCTTGGGTCTTTAGTATAGTATAACTCATGATCCTCAATATAATCTGTTCTAGAATAGACTCACAACCCTAAAAATTAATTCCATTACCCAGGTCTAAGCAACCACTCTCCTGGTTTCTGGCTCTAGAGAGACACTTTCTAAGACTGGAACAACATAGTATGTGGATCATTGTGTTCGGCTTCTTCCTTTAAGCCGGAAGCTTTCAATGTTTATCCCTGTGGTAGTGAGAATCAGGGTCAGTATCTCCTTCCTTATTTCTGAATAACACTTCATTGTATGAATAGCCCATATTGTATTTACTGATTCCTCAGATGATGGATGTTTGGCTTATTCCTACTTCTTGGCCATGATGAATAACACTATTGCCTAGTTACAAAGTGTTTAGTGTTCTTTTATGGTGTGTTAGAACCAGAAATGGAGTAGCCACTTGGTATAATCCCTGTTTAACTCCTAACTTTCCTCTAAAAGCCCTTAAAATCATGTTTAGTCCTTTGAAGTGACTCCAAAAAGAGAAAGGTATCCCTGTGAAGTGTAAAACATATAGATCCCCACAAAACTCACTACTCCATTTCAGAATAGGATGTCACAACTCCTGAATTTATATGTGTAACTACCCTGCTGTGTCTGGACATCATTGATTCAGTCATTCACTCTCTCTGGCTCTTAAAATCTTTCTGCCCCTGTCCTGAAAGTGTCCTGAGCCTTGGGAGGAAGGGTTGGATAGAGGTTTTCTGGTAAGGGCTATTAACCCTCTGGAATGCCACTTTCTCACTACATAATTGGAATATCAATCCACTTGACCCCAGAGGTAGCTGTGAGAAACAGGTAAAGTAACAGCAAGAAGCTGTCCTATGCTCTCCTGTGATCAATCAGTACTAGTTATCAGTGTAGATACGAGGTCTCTTTATTTCTAAAGTACAAACACTGTTTCCACATCAGATTACTGTACATTCCACATATTTCAGGAAACAATAATTTCAGAAAATTAATTTTCCCATATATATCAGCATGTAAACACCACCTTCATTAAACTAACTTTCTGGGGGAGGATGTATTCCCATATGCTAGCAAATATCATAATCAAATAATCTTAAAAGGAAAGGTTAAATTAGTAGTGACTACTAAAGAAGAATCATAAGCAAATATGTTTCTTTAAAATATAAAAGCAGTGTGTTTATGATACCACACAGAAAGCAAATTTTCCTTTGAAGGGAACTTTCTAATGGAATTGTTCTCCTTTGTAGCACTGTAGCTGAAATGGATCTCTGCCAACTGTGGAAGGGATGCTGCACAGTGGGGCTGTCAATCACAGCCTTTGAATGTCTTCTCCCAGTGAACGTCTGTGCCTGTGTGTCTACATCCAGGTGAGTCTGGGCTTTATTAGCCGTAGTGGGCTCCTAACAACAGCAGCCAAGAAAACTCCCATGGACCCAAAGCAGTCATTTGATTCACATTTGGGGCTTCAGTAACAAGAACATTTGGATGGGGAAGGCCTCAGGGGACAAAGAAAGCAAAAATAGAAAGCAGAACTAACTGCGTAGGAAATAAGATCACCAAGCAAATGAGGACAGCTTCTGTTCCCAGTCCCTATCTGTGTGCTGCTCCCTCGTCACTGTCATTGAACTTACTCATTCCCATGGGGTTCCGGAAGCTGAGGTAAGTCTTCTCCAAGACAGTGTCTCTATGGAGACAAAGTTCTGGGAAGCCTGGACAGTCTAAGAATTAGTTCCTACAACTTCTAAAGGCAGAACAGTCAGAAATAGGGTCAATCCAGTATCCATTTAGTGAATACTAGTTAAACCAAGCATTTCTTAGCTGTGGTGACATGTGCTAGCTGTTTATCAGACATGAAGACAGGCACTTTCAGTCTGAGGGGCATCCACAGCTGGCTCTACTTTACGAAGGTCATCACATGTGGAAACTTCCACAATGCATTGGTTCTGAGAAGCATACGTCAGAGAAGGTGGAGAATTCTCTGTGTCAGTTTAGAAAGAAAAGCAAAGAAAAGAATATGAGGCTCCACAACTCTCTCACTGATTTCTACACAATTTCTGGAGGTGAAACAGCAAGAACCTTTAACTCCAGTTTCTTGGGGGAAATGTGAAGAACTATACCTATACCCAGGGCTTTTTCTACTGACAGAATCTAAGGTGGCTTTAAAAGCCTAGAGAACTAGTCACCTAGCAAACAGTGTGAAAGGAACAGGTGAGCCTGGGACTTTTCTAACAGGTAGTCCCTTCCATTCCACAGAACCAGTCGTAGAGATCTGGGAGAGCAAGAAACCTAATATTTCATATTTATTCAGCACTGTGAACTCTCTAAAACTCTCTGTAGAATTTTAAAACCAATTACAGAACCCCTATTGGAAGTAGAGCCATCTACTTTGAATGTACTAATTTGTTATAATTTTGATAGCTACTGTGTTAGTTGATCATTGTCAGAAGTGACACTTATAAAATAATTACTCAGAAGCTAATATTAATTACAACTTGTTTTGCCTATAGCTCCAGATAGTTACCAACTAGTTCTTATAACTTAACTCAACCCATTTCTATTAATCTATGTGTTGCCATGTGTTCCATGGCTTTACCTGTGCTCCATTGCATCTTGCTTCCTTGTGTGGCAGCCTGCAGCTTCTCTCTGACTCCACCCTTTGTCTTTATCTCTGCTTTGCTTTCTTGCCGGTCTCTAAACTGCCTTGCTATAGACCAAAACATCTTTATTAACAAATGGTAAGAAAGCATATTCAAAGCGTGCAGAAAGACATCCCCCATCACTGTGTATGTGTGTGTGTTAACAGTATCTCTATGTGAGTCTATGTGTCTATGTTAATGTCTGTGTGTCTGTGTTTGTGTGTATGTCTGTGTTTGTGTGTGTGTGTTTGTGTATCTGTGCATGTGTGTCTCAATGTGTGGGTGTTTGTTGCTGTATAGGAGATTGAGCCCACAGCCTAATGCATATTAGGCAAGCCCTCTAACAGTGAATTACATCTCTAGCCCCCAGCTAAAGAACTTGTCTTTGCAGGAGCAGTGACCACGTTTTCTGGGTTCATAGACACCTGAGCTTATAATGAATTTACAGCTGGACTCTCTCCCAGAGAGCTCAGCATCCCTTCATCTCATCAACAGTAGTACAGTGGGTTAAAACACTTCATTTGCAAACTCCATGGTTCAAATGTGCAAAATTTAAAATGTGAGCTCATTTACTCATCTCTAACTCCACTCTGTTTCAGGCACCAATTTTGTTCTTGTTGGCAGAAAACTGGATCTAGTCATTTGAGATAAAAAAAAAAATAATAATAATAAAAAGGAGTCGTATTTAAAAATGGCCATTTCCATATCACTACTCTTTAAGTAGCATCAAGGTTTGGGGTATTACTGAGGTATAGATGGTCTGGCGTGCAACAACCCTCTGGTAGCTCTCCTTACTCTATCATAGACATCTGTAGCCACAAGCACTTCCTGGGACACCTGAGATTATATCTAGATCCCAGCCTCGGTCCATGTTGGTCCCTCTGCTTCTACTTCCTCCAGACCTCTAGATATAGAGGTCATCACTTAGATAATTCTGAGCTGCTCTTTACCTTCCCTTCTGAAGAATCATCTAGGCATGAGGAGGCTCTGGGTGTAATCCTCTGTACACATGTGAGTGTGTGTGTGTGTGTGTGTATGCACACTCACACATTCACATAACTATTTCAGCTGGGTGTGGTAGTGCATGGCTGTAACCCCAGAAGATTCTGTTGCAAGAGCATAACTCCTCAACTCCCTTCCTGGAACTCCCTCTCCTTCTACAGCAAGAAATGACCTTGGCTCAGACTCCCAGTTCCCATCCCAACCCCAGCTGATGCTTCCTTCTCCAGCCTTCTTTCTCCTTATACAGCTTCTGGGAAAAGCCTGTGGCCCCTGATACTTTCCTAAAGAGTCTTAGCTTTGAACAACTTTTAGATAAAACCAACTTTTTGTTTCAAGAAATTCTAAGCTCCTGGTTTTCCCCTTAAAATGACATAACTATACTTGCTTTTATAAGGGTGAAACGACCTATTTGGGGATCACAAAGGCACAAATATGACTCGGTACTGCTGCGTTTTGAGAAATCCTTGTCCAATATAAATCATGCTGCCGAATAAACAGACGGAAATTCCAAAGGAGATACGGAATTGAAAAGGGAGAAACAGCTCAGGTGTTTGGTGTCCTCTTCATATGTCATCTCTCCACATGAGGCCATCCAGCCCCCTTTCTTACTGCAGCAGCTACCTTTAAACCTTCTTAGGAGCTTTCTTTTACTTGGTATTACCCATTTATACTGTTCTCTCCTCTTCCCATTTTCCACTGCCCCTCCCCCGCCCCCACAGGATGTACGCATGCTTGAGGAGCTAATGTCATAGGGTGTGTCAGTATTAGCTGTGGGAAGCGGCAAGGGAAAGAGGGAGGTAGAGGCAGAGGGGACTGTTGTCTGGCCATTGCTCTCCGTTCTCAGCTCTCTAAACTTCTCAAGGTGCCAAGAGTCTCGAAGGGCATGGCTGAAAGTTTGTCATCTTTTTTTTCTTTCAGGAACCAAGTTTGTATTCTTCTTTTCTCCTGCCCCTTCACTGACTCCTTTACTCAGGAAGTTCTCAAGGGGCCAGAGGCCTCCCCTTAAGTGTTTGCACAGCATGGTACATCCTACAGGGAGAGCCCAGTGTTCCCTGTGCTGTATGCTGCTGGGCCACTGGAAGGACCACCCAAGCCTTTTCCTCTTCTGTTCTCCACAATGTGGGGGAGAAAGGAATGTCCTGAGACAGGAGTAGGAGCCATGGGGCAGACAGCACTTCACCTGAGGTCTTTATGTTGGCCCAAAGCCCTCACTCTCACAGAGACAGCCAGCCTCCTCAGAGGCTACCTCTTTCACGGTCCTCCCTTACATGTGGGCCCTTGTACGGCCATATTTGCTTTCATCTCTGCTTTGAGCTTATGAGTATGACATTGAGACATCCCCCTCCAATGCCCCTCCTATCTCGTTTGCATGGAAAATGTCTTCAAGATTCAACCCAAACCTAGAACTTGCCTGATGACACCTCCTTCTCAGTTTGGATTGATCCTCATCCTTTTCCTCCTACTATTCACCCAACCCCAGTGTTTGTAACTCTGCATTGTAATTACAAGGTCCCTCCCCCTTCACCCACTTGCTGGGAGGGAGTGTGCTGAAAACAAAAGCTAGCCATATCTGGTATCTGCTGTCCCTAGCTCAGGGTCTGACATGTGGTTATCAAATGAATGTTTGGACATCGTTTATTCATCCCAATCCTGAAGCAAAGTACAACAGCAAAAACATCCGACATGACCTCTGTCCCCAAGGGGGTCTGCATTATAATTGGCTGGGGGCAGTAAGCAGAGCGGGCAGTAACCAAGTAGAAAACGATTATTATTAAGGTCGTGAAGGAAATAAATAGTATTTTGTCTAACATTAATAGAGTGGTGTTACTTTAAGAAGAGTAAGCAGGAGAAGCACAAGAAAAGAGAAAAGTGGGTGGGTGGATGGATGGATGGATGGATGGATGGATGAGATTATAAACACAATGAAGTTGGGTCCATAGTACAGCCTAACCTCTGAAAGTCTCTGTAACTTGGGAGAATTTCTGTCCCTCATAACCCAGCTAGCAGAAGATATTTAAACTTGGTTCTATAGGCAGATGGCAATGCAGACTAATTTACCCAGAAATCTCCTTTCTAGACACCTATCCTATGGGTCAGTGAGAGGGGAAGGGTTAGGATTCTGGAAATGCTATCAGGATAAACTGCAGTTACTTCTGAGAGTTCACTGTGCTGGAATCTACATACGTGCCCCAGTGACAGCATGGAGTTCCTGGGCAAGCGGGAACTGAGGTGTAAATAACTGATGGAGCACACCAGGAACAGGGTCATATGTGCAGGACTACAGAAGTGTAGAGGGTGGACCAACAGCAGATAGCAGAGACAGACAAGGAGAGCTGAGATTCATTTTGAACTATGCCTGTTTGGAATATTAAAAGAAGGGTGTGAACAAGGATGGCTCTGATGTGGGATGTCTTGCCGAGAATATCATTAATAAACGAACCATATTGGCCTACGACAGGCATCTTGAAAATAGGTGGGGAAAAAATCAAAAATAAATAAATAAATAAATAAATAAATAAATAAATAAATAAATAAATAAATAAATAAATAAATAAGACAAAGTCAAAGAGACACCAGCCATCCAAAAATCAACATATGAAAATAACACAAGGCACAGGCCACATGACAAGACAAATTAATAAAAGTAAATTAAAATTTAAAAGCTAACTAACAATATGCCTCAGCCATAGACCAATGTGCATAAAATTAATATAAGCCTTTGTATGATTATTTAAGGCTAGTAAGTCTAAGACTACAAGTCTGTAAGTCTAGACCACCAGCCAAAGCCTCCTTCTACATGGATCCGAGGAATAAGAAAGTAGAGATAGAGAAAGAGAGACAAAGAAAGGGAAGTCAGGTGTGATGGGCACTGTGGTGTGGAGGTGGAAGAGGAGGAGGCTGGGGCCAGCCAAAGAATGCTCAGGCAGCACAGGAATGTCAAGGCCTTAGTCATCCTTATAGGTCAGGAAATTCACATTCAAATTTAGAGACAGTATCTGTAGGAAATACCAAGTAATTGCCCTATCTTAGGGCAGCAATTGCAGGACGGGCCCTGCTCCCAGGGCTGCCTTAACCTTAAGGAATCCAGACTTCTGGGTGAGGAGTTGGAGGGTGGGCAATGTCTGGAAGGAAGGAAGATGAATCAGATGCCTGACTCCTTTAAACATAAAACATAAAAATAATAATCTTAAGTTTGGGCCCCAACAGCTCCTGGATCTTCAACAGGACTCCAGAAGAGTCAAGTGGTGTTGAATCAAGAGAGGTGGGTTGCTGTAGGAGGAACCGCTTGTACCTCTTGCCTGGGCGGAAAGGGGGGGGGAGGGGATTTGTTTATAAACCACCTGTTCCTATGGCAGGTACAGGAAAGTGTCAAATCACACCTTTGAAGAGCCCTTGTGCACCCTGGGGCTTCTGACAGCCCTGCCTGCATCCAGTAAGGATGGCCCCTGGCTTTCCTTTGAGGGGTTCTGACACAAAGACCTCTTTGCAAGGGGTATCAAAAGGCCAAATCTAGTGTCTTGTGGTAAATTATGGGAAGCAGAGGCATTCAGCAGGCACAAGATTGTTTTGCAATAAGTAAGCGTGGCTGTGTATGCATAGGTTTGTGTGCCAGAACCTATAAGCACAGAGCCTTCATGTGCAAACATTGGTTAGATTATACTGCACAGGCAAAACTGTCTTCCCAGCTGATGCTGCACTTTGCCCTAGGCTTTCTCAGTGGGAATCCTGGCTGCTGGAACTCTACATATGGGAGGGGATCTGAGGAAAGCCGCTAGTCCCATGGGACTAAGGATTTCCTCTGTATGATTCAATGACTGCTTCCTTTAAGTCTAGATTTTAACAAATGGAGGCAGCAAAGCCTTAAGAGAAAGCACTTGGGATATGTCTAGGGAGTTGCCCATGAAGCAGCTCACACCTCATAACTTAGTTGATCATTAGCTCACCCACACACAGATCACAGGGAAGACAGAGGACAGGTGCAAGCAGGGTTGTGAGCCCTGCCCAGCCCTGCCCAGCCATCCACACTGGGCTACTTCCTCATGGAATTTCCTGTATCGTGAATCTTGACCCTCCCTCCTCCCACTCCCTCCCACTATAACCCCACCCCTGTCTTGCAGCATCTTTTACCCTCCTGGTGCTGGTGTCCAGTCTCAGAGATCCCCAGGTGTGCCCTGAGCTCTCTGAGCTGTCCTCAGGTCAGAGCTCTGCTCTCTGAACACCTGAGATAGAGTCACTTCACACTCTGTGCGGTGCGATCCCCATTCATGTCACTGCATCATGGAATGGGCAGGGTGAGGCAGGAAGCAGAGCCAGCCATTGGCAATTTTCATTCAAAAATAGAAAGCAGACGACTAAGAAAGAGGAGGTAAGGCATAAATCACCCAAGAGAAGGAAAGAAAAGATAACGGGAAAATGCCCTGTCAATGAATAGGTCAAGAAGACCAATGGGAGAGAGCAGAAAGATTGTCAGACGTGAGCTAAGGCTGCCCTCCACGCACTGGGCTGAAGACGAGAGTCGGGAGCCATAAAGGAAAGATGGGTTGGAAAAGGCAGCTGTAGAGAGAGTTTAAGCAATCAGGACCTGTTCTGGGATAGTGGTCTTCAAATGTCAGTGAGTATAAAAATCATATGGGATGTTCGTTGAAACTTAGATCACTGGGGTGGGGACTTCACAGGGTGGCCACAGTGCTTGCCTGGCATACACAAAGCCTTGGGTTCAAACTTCAGTCAGGATGACACATACATAGACTCAGCATTTTGAAGGTTGAGGCAAAAGTATTAGAAGTTTAAGGCCATCCTCTGCTCTAGAGTAAACTGAAATCTGAGGTAACTGAATAAGCTGCAAATGTCCTTAGAAGGAGCATGGTGGTATGTGAAACTCTGAAGCAGTTACCCCCCAAATTTGAAGTTTTAAAGGCTTTTCTTTGAGCCATCGAGGCAAAATCTAGGCTCAGTGGCCTCTGTTTTTCCCCAGTGCCTATCTGAGTCTAACAGTGGGGCAGGTGTTTGCTTACAACAATTTTCTTGGCTGTGACATCAGAGGTGAAGTTAAAACTCCAAGGACCCTTTCGTTGAAAAAATTCCAGAAGTTACTAAAATTTGGCACCCATGTTGGTCTTTGACAGATTCTTATATTCTAACCAAATGCTTATTCTTGGCCTGACTCTCAAGGGCACTCAGAATCCTGTCTCCAGTGGTCTGTTCTGCTCAGGTCACTGCTACCCTGATCCTTTGTGTGTCACCTTAACTCTGTCTCTTTGCTTTTACTCACATGATCATCAGCATCCAGAGATCTCTTCTGCCTCCCGTCCACTCCCTCTCCTCCAGGTCCTCCCTCAAAGGGTTGACGCTGCCCCACATCATACCTTATCTCATGAGTGTGCCACCTAATTTCTACCTGTCAGTTTTCACATGTTAGTCTTTTTCCCCCTCTATAGCTAATGTAAAAGTTTGAAGATGAGGTCTGGGTGCTCCTGTTTCATGCAAAGGACCCTTGTAAAGAGAAGTTAAACTGGACACAACCCTAAATAAACAATGTATTGAGTTCTTACAGGCATTCACTCAGGGATGGCATAACAAAGTGTCCAAGAACAGAAATGTATTCCTTACTGTTCTGGATCTTCAAAGTTCAGAGGCCTCTCTGTTGTCACCTTCTCCCATCCCCATTTCCTTTTCTTATTAGGAGACCAATCAGAACAGACTAGGGCCGATGTGGGTTTCCTCATTTTCCCTTCATCACTCTGTGAAGGCCGTATCTCCGGATACATGCCATATCATAAAGAGGAGTTAGGGATTGAAATTAAAGAATGGGGTTTGATCCAATTCTTCAAATCACACCAGTTCCCTTGACCATAGTGTACAGTTGGGATAGGCGCATGGCCCAAAGGCAGACAATCCATAGGCTAGCTAGTTATGTGCCACATGGCTTTATGTAAAAACTCTGACCAACAAGATACAATGATAATGGCCTGCAAAAGTTATTTTCTTTTAAAAAACTTAAAATGGAGACCATAAAGGAAAGCTGCCTGTGGTCCACAGAGGGGGAGACAGAAATGTTAATAGTGTGTGTTCTTTGTTATCCTTTCTCCCATTGGTGCTTGCTGTACACTTAGCACCCCAGCTGTTCAGTGTATACCCATTGAGTATGGTTCAGTGGGAACAGAGTCTCCCAGAGGGCTACATTTCCAGCATAACTTTACCTCTAGGCACTGACAGCAGTTCCCCATCTCTAAACACCTAGTCCTTGCTTCTGATTTACCCAAAAATCAAAGTTTTCCACATTTGCTTTGACAAAGGGCCTCCATAGCTAAGTAGAGTGGCTTACCCTTGTATCCCAGTACCTGGGAGATACAGATCAAGAATTCAAGGTTGCGCTCAGCTTGGCTCTATTGGGAGATTGAGGCTAGTCTATTAGGGCTGGGGATGTGGTTCAGTGGTGAAGAATACTTGTTGCTTTGCTGTTTTTGCAAAATACCCAGGTTTAATTCCCAGCACCCTCAGGGTGACTCACCCTTTATAATCCTAGTTCCATGGATCCAGTACTCTCTTCTGGCTTTGATGGGCACTAGGCATGCACATAGTATATAGAAACACCTGCAAGCTAATCACCCATATCAATATCCACAAACTAAAATGCTTCTATTTGGAGGCAACTGCAGATGTGGCATTTATGTATTCTCAAGGATTCCCAAATTCTACCTGGAGCATCAGATACAAACTGCCCTGTATTGACCCACACTTAGAACAAAGAAACAGAAACAAACATTTTTCCTCTGTTTGCATAATTGTTTGGTGAACTATAAATTCAGAAATGGAACGCTTATCTCTGTTAAGATCTGGACTTCCAGCTGGGATGATTTGACTCCTGTGGATTATTTGACGGCAGGAGAGTGGACTCTTTCGAAGGATCCCTACTCAGAGCGCTGTTCCATAGGGACCTCAGCTCAGGCAGTCAGTGGAACTCCTTTGTATTGCCTCTTCACATAGCTGTGTGGGCTGCAAAGGGCCTAAGTGTTAAAAGGAAGCCTCTCAGGGCAACTAGGAGGATATGTTACCCGAGCTTTCAGTGGAACTGCATTTCTGCTCTGGTACCACATGTGCTCTCTTGGTTCTGGGGAATGGGCTCTGTCCCTCAGAGAGTCAAGATCACATTTTTTTAAAAAAAGGTATTGAGTATTGGTATTGCTGAATTGTTGTGGCTATAACTGCAAAGAACAATTGTTTAATCCATGGTTTATCTCTCTCACCTGCTAAATATATGCCTCTGAGACTTCAAGATCTCACACCATCATGACACAGGGCCCTAATTTAAATCGAGTACCTCAGATACAGAAATTTGCGTTACCTTCCTCTGATTTAACCAGTGGGCTAAAGTTACTGGACACATCCACGCATCCACACTTGCACACACACATATGCACCCAATTTCCAATAGTTTTTGACATAACTATGGTGGACACTCTTGTTCATAAAGGAAGGGAGCATGAGGTTCCTGGCAATCACAGGTCCAGACAGCTTTCTGAAACACCAAGGGGCATATACTGCCTGGTACCCATTACTGCTCTCGGTCTGCTGCTCGTTCTGAAGCTCTTGGCACTGCCCTCAGGGTTCTTGGCTCTGCCACTGAGGACTTTTCTTAGCCAGCTCATTACATTTCATTTGTGCAGGGTCTGAGCCTTTCCATGTAAACTGATACAACCCTCTTTAAAGCTTTGTGAATTTTAGGGGTTATCAATTTATAATTTATTCAGTCAGACTTTAAAAAGCCAAATCACAGATCTTGTGACTAGCTTTTCTTCCTCCATTTTGGGTAATAATATCTTTAAGGTTGTTACTTCTTTTTTCTCTTAACTACATTTATTGTTTGAGGTGGGTGCACTTGTACCAGGGTGCTTGTAGACACGGGCATCTGTTCTCTCCTTCTACCCCTGAGTTCCCAGGGCCAACAAATGTCACCAGGCTTAGTGATAAGCTCCTTCACCTGCTGAGCTATCTTATCAGTGCCTCACCCCTTTTCTTTCTTTTTCTTTTCTCTTGAGAAAAAGGTCTTCCTAAATAGCCTTCAGGGTAACTTTGAACTCACAACTTCCTGTCTCAGCCTTACAAGTGCTGGAATTGTAGGCCATCGACTCCCATATTGTCCTTCCAAGTCTTATTACCAAACAGAGGGAGAGTCAAATGTTAACAGTCTTTCTGAGGCATCTTAGACAACAGTGAGTCAGGGAAGCCACATGGAAGGTCTAAGTCGAAAGCTCCACAGAAGGCTAGACAGCAATTTGGAAAACTCAAAGGCAAACCCTCTCTGGAAAAGAGCTTGACCAAGGACGAACCACAGGGCACTCAGATCATTAAACTCAATCTGTGAGCCAATAAAAATGATCAAGCATGCAGGTCAAAACACTAGAGGAAACACATTTAGACAACTAACAATTGCAAATATTAGAACTATCAAGTTAGAGAGAGAGAGATGTATCCCAGGCTCCAACTTGCCACCTACCTATACTCCCAAGTGCTTAGATTGCAAGAACATGCCACTATATTCAGCTCCTCTCTCCCCCTCTCTTTTTTTCTCTCTCTCCAAATATTATATATATATGCTAGGTATCAAATTAAGGGTCTTTTGCTTACTGGGCAGGCATTCTACCAACTGAGCTCCATCTCTAATCCAGAAAATGAAATTTTCATAAATAAAATATTTAATGATAGGTAATCTCAAATAAGAAAGTTTGGTATATAAGAAAGCAGCAGCATTGGTGGGAAACTATTGGCTGTCAGCCCACAAACTACTTCTTCACTAAAAGCAGGGGGGAGGGGGGAAAACTGAGATGGAGAAATCTGGTGTGTGGTGCTGGCTGTGCCTCCTGCTGGGATGCACTAGGGAGGATTCAGTGTCACATATGCAGAATTCCTGACCAAAATTAATAATCAGATTCAGACCATGAAGAAATACTTAGGAGAAGCCAAATTGAAGAAACAGTTTGGCATGGGCTCTTCAGAACTTCAAGGTTAGAAAAGAGTCTTGTAAGCAGAACACAGAAAATGCCCTTGGACTTCCTATTTTGCTTTTCTATTGCTGTGATGAAAGGGTTGGTTCATTCCGTGGTTGAGGGAAGTCAGGGCAGGACTCAAGCAGGAAATGAACCAGAAACTGAAGAGGAGCTGCTTCCTGTCATGCTTTCCATGGCTTGCTCAGCTTTCTTACACAACCAAGGACTCAAGGTTGGTATCACCCACAGTGGACTGGTCCTCCCACATCAACCATAAATCAAAACACTACCACACGGACATGCCCAACGGAGGTGATACTTCAATTGTGTTCCCTCTTCCCAAGTGATTCTTGACTCTAGTTTTCGCCAAGTTGACACATAAAAGTAGGAAGAATATATATATATATTATTGGAGCAGGGGCCTAGGGACATGACTCATTGGGTAAAGTACTTCCCGTGTAAGCATGAGTACTTGAGTTCAAATGGCCAGAATACAGAATGCATAGCTGGAGATTGTAGCTGCTTGTCTGTAATCCCAGAACTTCTGTGATGAGATGAGAGCCAGAGACAGGGGAATCCTTGCAAGTTCTCAGACCAGGGAACAACAAGCAGTTTTGCCTCATTCATGCATGTGTTAGAGCATGTGCATGCTTAGACACACAATTGTGCATACCTACATACACATAAGCAATTTATTAAAGCAGTTGAATTTGGCCTGAATATAGGATAAAATTGTGTTTTCAATATGGAACTTCTTGAATCTAACACTTGTGTTTTCTTTGTGTCAGAGAATGTCCTTGTTCTTAGGAAACAGGTGCTAAGACACATCAGGCAACAGTAATTGAATTCTGTGTGCAAAGGACTCTTCAATGGCATACCGGAAATGATGTGAGCACGTAAATATAAGGGCAAACAGAGTGTGTAGCATGTGAAAGTGCTGAAAGTTGGGAGCTCTAGATCAGTGGTTCTCAATCTGTGGCTTGTGACCCCTTTGGGAGTAAATGGCCCTTTCACAGGGGTCACATATCAAATATCTTGCATATCAGATATTTATACTATGATTCATAACAGAAAAATTATAGTTATGAAGTAGCAACAAAAATATTTTGATGGCTGAGAGTCATATTAACTAATAAAGGATATCAGCATTAGAAGGTTGAGAACCACCGCTCTAGATAAAGGGTGAGTGTGTGGTGATATATTTTATATTTAATAAAATCAGCCTGGAAGATCAGAGGACAGAGTCACCTCTCTAGCTTTGTTTGTTTGTTGTTTTGGTTTTTGTTTGTTTGTTTGTTTTTGAGACAGAGTTTTCTGTGAAACAGTCCTGGCTGTCTTGGAACTTGCTTTGTAGATCAGGCTGGCCTCAAACTCAGAGAAATCCTCCTGCATCTGCCTCCCGAGTCCTGAAACGAATGGCATGTTCCACCTCTGCCCGCTGGTTGCTTCTACAGAATCCCTCAATGTCTGCCTACACCTACCTTAAATATCTCCTCTGTCCAGTTGTTTCACTTCTGGGCTCAACTCTGCATCATATTCCTAGAGTCAGGATTAAAGGTGTGAGCTACTACTGTTATGTTTTTAGCCTTTGAACTCACACTGAAAGATCTCTGTCTCCTGAGTAACAGGATTGAAGGCGGGTAGGTCATTCTTCTGCTGACTAAAGGTGTGAGTTACCACTCTCTGACCCTTGACTGTGGGTGATTCTGTTCTCTGATATTCTAGACTGATTTTATTAAAGATGAAATATATCACCACATATCCCTTTTTTGTCAAAAATAAAAAGTTATAACTAAGAAAAACATACAATAGATACCATAATTTTATACAACATACATAAACAATTATTATATGAGTAATGTCCAGTTTGTTAGCAATTGACAAATTTTTAAAAAATCAATTATTTATCCTATTTTGGTAAATCTAAAGGATTTACCTAATTTACTTGCAATGTAACTTGTATTACTAACTGAAAACTATCTTTTGATGTCTCTCAAACTTACACACTTTAACCTCTAAGTAAGTCTCTTTTCTAAAACTGTCACTAGAAAGCTAACTATATCTCACCTTCATGAGTGGACAACTTCATTTTTTCTGGGGGTTAAATTAAAAAGTAAATGAAGTGATAGGTTGAGGCCAACATTAGCCACAAAGGAATGCAGAAGAAGCTGCTAGTTACCTGCTAGTTAGGACCTCCTGATGCTAGGTGAGGGCCATTCTTCTGTGCCTGCCAAGGGAAACCTTTCATTACCCTCTTCAGAAAAGGCTAGGCAAGATGAGGTAACTTTCCAAGGCCACAGAGAAAAAAAGTGTTAAATAACGCATTGAATAAACAGAAGCAACAGTGCCAGACTTCAGACCCATCTTTGCACACATTTCCTGCAAGAAACAGGAAAGAACTAGTCTGTCCTGTAAACTGGAGATGATCCCAGGAAGGGGACATAGAGACAAATACAATGACACTGGATATGCTAGAGTGGTGGGCTTGTGGTGACCATTGGGTGATTCATTTCCTCTGAACTGTTTGACCTTGCTATAGACACCAAGAGAGAGGGATGTGGGGCAAAGCCCATGTGTCTGTCTGCCGTACACTGTCCTTCTCTTACCACTATCTCCTACAAAGTCAAATAGGTGACCTGTCTCAGCCACTGACAGTCCTTTTTCCCTCAGCTTATGTCAGTGGCAGGTCCCATTGTCCCTTGAAAGTCTGAGAGGCCACCCAAGGGAAAGCCACTGTAGGCCAACAGAATGCAGTACGTAGTGAGTATTCACACAGCCTCAAGTCTCAGAGGACTGATGGAGACTGTTAAGACTATTCCCTTCTTCCTTCAGCAAGGGGCACCTCCATTGAGGTCTCCCCGATTCCACGTTCACACAAGAGCACTTTTCTTCTTGCTTCTTTTGATCAGAGGTGACCAGCTTCGAGTTCTGCATTTGTTAGCTCTTTGCAGATTTGTGAGCTTATATATGACACATCAGATGGCGCTTCTAGAATAATCTGTAAAGCTTTCTGGTATCCTAAAATGGCTTGATCAGGGAGAGATACCCACCATCTTAAGAAACAGTCTGGCATGCACTATGTTTTATAAGTACAAAGTTGTGTCAGAAGCAAGTTGCATATTGCAGAAGGGTATCTGCAATGTTCACAGGAGCTTCCAGAAGGGAAAACTAGACCACAGGGAAAGCAACAGAAATGGCTAAGAGGAGATGGCTTTGCGTATTGACAGAAGAAAATATAGGCTCTAGACTGACAAGAGAAAAAAAAAAAAAGAAGACCTATCTCTGAGCCTACGCCTAGAATCTCAGGCAAGAGGATTGCCCTAAGTCAGAGGCCAGCCAGGAGTACATCACTGAGTACCAGGGTACTAGAGGATCCAGCCAGTCAGGAACTTTCTTCTTTCCTTCTGTCCTTCCTTCCTTCCTTTCTTCTTTCTTTCCTCCTTTCCTTCTTTCTTTCTTTCTTTTTTTCAAGACAGGGTTTCTCTGTCCTTTATCTCCCTTTGTAGACTAGGCTGGCATTGAACTCACAGGGATCTGTCTCTGACTCCCTACTGCTGGGATCAAAGGCGTGCTCCATCACTGCTTGGCTGCCAGTCAGGGATTTCTAACAAGACTCTACCTCATATAGCAGTATCAGTAATAGTAATAACAATGGTGATAATATGAAGAAAATGTCCTGGTCTCTCCTCTTCCTACTTGCCCCACTCAAGGCAATCTCTATGGCAACACAGAGCTGAAAGGAAAGCTGAGTCATTACTATCATCACAAAGGACTTCAGCACTCACTCAAGTGCGCAATGTGGTTGGGGTCAACGTCCTGTGGCTGTTGATGCAAGAAGCACAACTCTTACCTCAAAGGGGATTTTAAAAAATCAGCTATTCCAGAGCCAAATGTGAGAGACTGTGTACTGGGAGCACAGATGCTGGTTGCCCAAAATGAAATGTTCTGATGTGACAGCAGTTTCATGACGTTTTTATAGAAACAGAACAAAGACGGTCATAGATCAATACACTGGTGGGAACATCAGATAACCAGGCTACAATGAACCAGAGAAACCTCTGCTCTAGGCCCAGAATGATATCTAACAACACATTTAGCTTTGAACTGATGGGACTAGAGGTCTGTTAGCACATTCCAAAAGATGTATCTAATGGTCACAAGGGTGCTAGGTCACAAGAAAGGGGGCAATAGATGCCTATTAAGGGAGATAGAGATAGCCCAAGGTAATTTGCAACATTCCAACCACTCCACATCATTAAAGGCCTAAACAGTTCATCAGTCTTAGGAGTCACAACTTCTTCCCAGGAACTTTTGTTTGTATTATCTAGTCAGAGTGAAGAAAATATATGTGTGTTATTATCAATATTATTAAGTACGGAAGGAGAGAGCTCATTAGCTAACTGTTTGCATTTCAAGCAGAAGGATCTTTGATAACCCCCAGCACTCACGTAAATGTGTTGGGTATGGCGCCATAGGCTTACATCCCCAGCGTTGCAGAAACAGAAATAGATGAGCCCAGGCCTGGCCTCAATGGCAAGTTCCAGGCTAGTAGAAGACCTTGTCTTTTAAAAAATCAAATTAAACTAAATTTAACATTTGTTTAAAAATAGATAACACTCAAGGTTGTTCTCTGACCTCCACACATACATGTATGTGTTCACTCACACAACATGAACATGCATGCACAAAAACACACAATTAAATTTATTATTTCATATTAATTTCAAGATTTAGAAACTTGATTTTCTATGGTATACTACATAGGTTGGAGATATAAAAATAACAGTCCTTCTCCCAAATGACTCACAGTTGTGGGGATATTTTCAAATATAATAAAAACAGTCGGAGATATCCGAGGACAGAGGACACAGTAGCACGGAGACAAGCCTTAACAAAACCATAGAACCATTAGACAGAGAACACCCGGGAAGAGGGAAGGTAAACCATGGTGAATCACCCCAGAAAGGATGAGAACAGAGATCCACACTCAGGCCAGAAAAGGGAGGGAAAGGGGCAGATGATTTGTAGCACAGTGCACAGCAAGACTGTCAACATTAGCTCCGAGTTTAGAATAGAATGATTTCAAGTCATGATGAGTTTATAATCTCGGAAAGCTTCAAAACTTAGATTAAGAAGAAAACAGTAAAATTTGAGAATCATAGGATTAAAGATCTATAGGAAAGTACTTGATTACAGTGTTAGCAGCTTGCAGAGTCTTTCTCTGGGTATGCTTTCTGTTAAGTTTGGTGATTAACGCCTCTAATATTCACACTTCAGACAAAAGCCCAGTGTTTGATGCTAAGTGAAAAAAGCCAGGCCTAGGAAGTACTAACTACATGATCTTACTTTCATGAGAATGCTTAAGTCTAATTCATAGAAACAGAAGAAAATGGAGGTTGCCAAAAGTGAAGTGTTGGAGGGAAAGAAATATGTTAGTCAAAGAACACAAATTTCAGTTGGACTACAGGACTAAGTTTAAGACATTTACTGTACATCAAAGTGGCTATAAGTGATGATAACACATTTGTCTTTAAAATTGCTAGTGGTGTAGGTTTTAATTTTTCTCACCATACATGCAAAACACAGGTGTGTATAGATTAAATATCTTGATATAAAATGCTTATATATCAAAATATTATCTTGTATCTCATAAATATATAATTGTTATGCCAATTATAGCATTTAAAAAGTATAATAATTCATATATTAACATAAGGTAACGAGATGTTTATTTTCAAAATATAAACATAGAGATAAACCTGGAGAATAGATTGAAGAAATACAAGAACTTGGGTAAAATGCCTTCTGTAAATGTTGACTAGTTTTAACTATGATTTAGGTAAGACGACCTAGGCTACAGCCAGGTGGGCCCATGCCTGATGGGATGTCTAGGCAAGTGTTGGCCCTACCTTGGATGTTAGAAGTGTTGACTCTGATGTATCAGCACCATGTCAGCCACAATCACTAGAATTAAGGTACTAGCAGACTCCAGCACTGTCAGTCCCAGAGCGGCTGCTCCTCCTGAGGCAAGCTTTAGGGAAATATAGAGAGCCTGGACACAAATAGGCAGTGTTTCTCCCAAACCGTCTCAGCCATGAGAGATTATTTGTGGTAACTAAATTTCCTCCTCTCTTATCCCCTTTGACACCTTCTCCCTTCCAGATTGCTAACACAAAAGTATTTTTTCTGGTCCTCTAAAGTATCTTAAAGTGTCTTTGATCCTTTTAATCTGTAAATGTTTAAAAAAATTCAATTCAAAATTTAGGCAAAGCTGGCAAACTTTTCAAAGGGCATTACAAAGTAGCCTGCTCCACTGATGTCTAACTCTTTTCTTCCTCAGAATCTCTTGCCATCGGATCTCATTTGAAGAAAGACAGAAAGAAAACCAAAAACACCAAAAACCAAACCAAATGAAACAAACACAAAAACCTAAGGGGTGCTTCATGGGACATTCTAACCAAGCGACTTCTGCCTCTGGTAGTAAGTGTCTCCATGGAGAAGGTCACATTTAAAAGGCTGTTGGTTTATTTGTTCACAAGTCTACTGTTAGGCTAAGCAGCCAGAGTGGATGGCAAGTCTGGCACACACTTGGACCTCCTCCAGAGCCTAGCTTTCTTGGTCAGTTCATAGTTCTGGATTTAGCTGGATTGCTGCCGTCTGAGTTCTCTGTGCCTCAGTTTTCTCATCTTTGAGATGGGGAGGTTGTGATAATAGCTCCTTAGTGTGGTCATCAAATATTCACACAGGGAGGAGACAAAAAGCACCCTAACATCTGGCTGAAGAAGAGTCCCAGGTATCTGGCCAGTCTTAAAACAAGCAAACGAACAAAAAAAAAAAAAAAAAAAAAAAAAAAAACCAACCTAGAGGACTGTCCTTGGTTGTCATAGCAATAGCAGCATAGCATGTAGGGTAAAAAGGCCAGCCAAAGAAATTCACCTTGGCCCTGAAACCAGAGCCAGTGAAAGAAATACTTTGGCTCTAAAACCAGAACCAAAGAAACGCACCCTGACCCTGAAACCAGAGCCAAAGAAGCACACTTTGGCCCTGGAACCAGAATTAAATCTGCCCCTGACCAGCTGAAAAACCAACTAACCAATCACTGAGCAGAAAACCAACCAATCCCTGACACAGAATCTAGCCAATCTGAGTTTGCCCAGGCTCAAAGGGATTAAAATCTGATACATTCCCTCCCTGAAAATTTTCTTCTTGGAAAAACTCTGCCCCAGCCCCATATAAGCCCCTCTGTTCTTTTCCACCCTGGCAGAGGCAGCCACTCTCCTGGATTTCTCCTTCCCAAATAAATCTCTGCTCCAGTATGGAGCAGAATCTCTGCTGAGAAGTTCCCTTAGGAGTGGAGAGCAGAAGCAACTGACCAAGTCGGCTGAGAAACTCCCCAGGGGCACAGAGTAGAAGTAACAACTTCTCACCAAAGTGAGAACAGATTGCTACATTTCTACAGGTGTTTCCCCTTAGCAAAGTGAAGCATAAGAAGTAAGAACTTGGGACAGAGCTAAGAAGAAACAGTTGTCTCTGCTGGGAAGCTCCCTTGGGAGCAGAGCAGAGCTCAGCTATAAAGGCTTTATCTCAGAAAGGAACAGAATTGCTACATCCTGCTGTGCAACCATCACCCACTGGACTGACCCTAGCTTCTGGAATATAGCCTGACTTCCCAGCAATACCTTTTCCTCCAGAGCTGTAGGTATCTGGGATAACCCCCTTCACAGCTGTAGATATAGCCTGACTTCCTGACAGGTCAGGATATGGTTCCCTCCAGAGCTGTAGCACTAGCATGTATAGCCTGACTTCCTGAAGTCAGAATACCTTTCTCTCCAGAGCTGTAACATTTGTACCACCAAAGCTTGAACCGGCTTCCCAAGACTACCAGCCCCAATTTGTCAAATATGAGGCAGGTCAAGTCTACTACCTACCCTTACGTTACAAAAAGGTAGATACTTAAAATTAACTGGACCCTTTAGAGTTAGGCTTCCATTTTCTGTTCAAAATTAAAAGTGCATTCTTTTTTATATTCTTACTTACCTGCTGGCATGTTGACAAGGATTAAATAAAGTGAAGACAATGCAGATTGGTACTTCTTTCAAAATTCCATTTAATATTCGCCTAAGAACATGTAGAAACATAACATTACAAAGCACACTGATAAAGGCCTCCTACAAGATTTTGGTTATTAGAGATCCTTGCAGGATTTTGTTTTAGATTTAGGGCTTTCTACAATATCTCATATGTATCAACTTAGATAAATAAAATCAATAACTATAATTTTTATGAGAAACTTATTAGAAAAAAAACCAGGCTTATTATTTTCCTCTGGTTCTTATTGTTAACTAGTGTTTTTGTTTAACCTCAACAGATGGTGCTTATAAATGTGCCCTCACACCCAGGGGAGGCGTGATAAACTCCTTCCTGAAGAAGTAACCTCGCCTTGGCAAGATGGCAGCCCTGAAGGAAACATATTAACCCAACATAAACAAGAGGCGACAGCTTGTTGTATGAACCAGTTTCCAGGAACTGCTCCTGATTTCAAGTTCACAATTTCCAAATCCACTGCTAACGATCTTGGAACTTCAAATTGGTGTAAAAGAGGGGACTAACCACATTCAGTCTCTTGTGATGGTAAGCATGGGACAGGCTAGGTGGGGTCAACATCCAAAAGAATCTTAGGGTTACCATGGGCTCATGTTCCTCACTTGGGCTTCATTGCATGCCATGTGTACTTAGCTCTACAGAGAACACAAAGACCAGTTCCTGCCAGTTGTTAGGCATTGTCAAACATTGGGCAAAACTCTTTATTTACTTTGTCATTTAATCTTTAAGCAACTTGGTGAGGTAAGTTTCTTAATCCTTTTTTTTTTTTTTTTTAAGAAGGGAACTGAGACTTAGGTGGTTTTGGGTCAATGTCACAAACCTAGAAAGTCCTTTCTCTAGAAAAATAAATAGGGAAGGGGGGCTATTTTAGATCCAAGCTCTTGTAATAGACTAGCCTGGGAGGCTCAGAAACATTAAAAACTTATTTCCCACTTTGGAGTCAACAATGCTGAGATAAAGGCTCTGGCCCTTTTGGTGTCTAGTGACAGCCTGGATCATAAATGGCCATCCGATTGTGCCTTTGCATAGTAGAAAGAATGAGGAATTCTCTGGGGTCTATTTAATAAAGGATGAATCTACTTACAAGAGCCTTACTCTAAGGACTAAACATCTTCCAGAGACCCAGTTTGAAAGACCATCAGGTTGAGTAAGGGTTAACTTTCAACATATGATGGGAGGGGATAAGCATTCTGCCTATTGTCTATTTATATTTAAATGTCTCCATAATTATGTATTTGCCTAACACATATAAGTCAAATAAATTCAATCTAAATATGAGATCCAATGTTGGTCAGGGTATGACTCTCATAAAATCAATAACCATAGAAAACAAGGAATTTGTATGCTTCTTAACCAAAGAACTGTATCTGATACCCCATCTTACCATGACAGGGAGCTGGGAAGATTTTTTAGTAGTTGAGAGAATGTACTGCTCTTACAGAGGACGTAGGTCCAGTCCCCAGCATCCATATTGAAAGGCTTACAACTACCTACAATTCCAGCTCCAAGGGATCAAGCACCCTGTTCTAGCTTCTGTGGGCACCTATAGACAAGTTATACACCCATACACTCATACACACAAACAAAATAAAATAAATCTAAACAAAATGTTTAATATACCGTGATATCCATTACAATAATGCATTGTAGCATCTTTTGGTTACAATATAAAAGCCTTTCAGCATGGAACTAAGCAGACCATGTGATACTAGTAGAATCTGTAAAAGAAAGATAAAGCAACAAGCAACATAGCATTATTCAAGATATAAACCTCCTATGTAATTGTAATCTTATATCAAACATAAGGTAGGTCTTTATAAATAGGCAGTTTCTGTGAGCAAAGAGGGTTTGGTCTGTCAGGTGAAAAGGAGAATTACTTTTGACAATGTAAAAAGATGGAAAAAAAAAAAAAAAAAAGACTGCCAGGGTAGGTGGAACCATGGTGGAAATACCCACAGTTGTGGCTGTAGACCCTTGATCACATAATAACCCCCTAGAACTAACCAAGGATCTCCACAACTGTCCTGGGACTGCAGCCAACAGCCTCTCTTGTGACACTCTGACTTGGGCCTTGGACTCTGGTTTCATGGAGCCTGACAAGTTCAGAATGCCTACCGAACTGGTCAGAGCTGCAGCGCCATGTTTGCTGTAGTGTCTAGATATTTTATTTTCATACTGACATAATGTTTGAGGGAACTAAACTTTGGTAATTCTGCAACTCTAAGTCTTGGGACAAAGAAGCTAAGAATTGGGTATTTTTGTTTTGTTTGGGGGTTTTTGTTTTGAGCTTTTGAGGTATGCTTTCTCTTTGTAGCCTTGCCTGTCCTCAAACTTGCTTTGTAAACCAGGCTGGCCTGGAAGTCATATAGGTCCACCTGTCTCTGCCTTCCAAGTGCTGAGATTAAAGGCATGTGTTACTATCACCCAGCACCAATGCAAAAATTGTAATTATTTAATGTAATCTATGTGTCTATGTGAGTTTATGTACCTGTGTGTAGGCATGCTCCTGTCCACACATGGAGGCCAGACAGGGATTATGTGTTCTATCACACACCTGTGTTCTACCACACATGTCTATCACAAGGTTCCCAGGGTTACCTTTCTGAAGAGCGGATCTGATCAGTGTTTGCCCTGCCCATAGGTGCAGAATCCCGGAAACCCAGCCCAGACTGTCTCTCCAGGTCCATTTCTTCTCACTCCCTCCAGCTGTCTGACACAGCACCCTCTCTCTGTGGAACTTCCCTTCAACCTTCACAGCCCAAATCTAATAACTACAGTGACATCACATCCCCTCCCCAGACCTCAATTCAAAATCGAACAAATTATTTCCCCTCCACAGACTTAAGCTTTCTGTACATGGTTCCATTATATCTCCACAGAAATATAATTATGAGTCCATAAGCCTTGAAGTCAGGGTCTACAGAGAAAAACCATGAGCTTTGAAATTAGATTAATTTGAGTTAAAACACAAGCCCTCACCTGCCATATATAACTTTAAGCATGGTGTTGGATTTCTTCACACTCCCTTCCTTGTAAAGATAATAATTTCTCCTTTACAGCATGGTGTCAAGAAGAAATGAGATAATTTCAGTAAATGATCCAGTATAGGACCTAACCCACAATAACTCACCTAAAGGTATGAATCCCTTCTCAAGATTCCTTAGGCCATAAAATGTTTTATTAATATTTGAATGTCCTTTCATTGACTGACTCATGAGGTTTTATAGATATTGGGCAGGTGTTGAGCCAAATGAATAGGCTCTGTCTTCTCAGAAATAGTTATTAATGCATTTTAGAAGTACATCTACAGAGAGGCTAGAAGGAAATTGTGTGTGTGTGTGTGTGTGTGTGTGTGTGTGTATGTGTATGTATGTATGTGTATGTGTGTGTGTGTCTGTGTGTGTGTGTCTGTGTGTGTGTGTCTGTGTGTGTGTGTCTGTGTGTGTGTGTGTCTGTGTGTATGTGTGTGTGTGTTCATCTGCACATGCTGGGGGCCGGGGGCAGAGGCTAGGAGGGTATACAGAAGCCAGAAGAAAGTCATTGTCCTAGAACTAAAGTAAAGGCAACTGTGAGCTACCAGACACGGATGCTGAGAACCAAACTCCCATCCTGGAAGGGCAGCAAGAGCTCTTCCTCATTAGGAAGGCCGTTTTGAAGTGAACTGTGACAAAAGCATCCTGTGGTGCATGGCAGAAGAGCCCCCATTGTTCATCTCCCGAAAGAGTCCATGAGTCTCTGTGAATATTTTTCTGCCTGCTCTCAAGAACTTCTGTTACACTGCACGGTTTCTCATTTCCTCCTCAGCTGCTCTGCCACTTTCTGACCTTGTTTGTTCTGTCTTCCTCTGCCATTTTCCACCACACACCATATGGTTCTTTCTGGTCTGCCTTAAGCTTGAGATTTTACAACTTTCTCCAGATCTCACCAGGGCAACCAATCCCTGGCCCGCCAACCACCCCCTCCAACTAGCAATGCTGTCTGAGGCTCATGGTGAACCAACCCTGTTCCCAGTGAGAAATGCTTAGCAAATACCTTCTATGTCTGTTGTCACCAGCTAAGAGACCAGAGTGCTGTGAGCAGGCAGACATTGCTCTTCTAAACACAGAAGAACCCTGTTTTATTCCAGATCATCAAAAGACTACATGGCAGATAGAGAGAGGTGCATAATTACTCCTTCCCAACCCACTCACTATTAAATGGTGCTGTCCTTGGAGCCTGGACACATACATGCTTGTGCCCACGCACTAAGTCTTCCTTACAATATCACATGTGTTCAGTCTCTTCTGCGGACCACTTTCCACACTGGTGAAACTGAGATCATGGCACCTTTCACAGAGGTAATTGCAAATGTGTGCTTGTTATCTGTCAACCCAAATCTGTTGCTCAAAAAGCAAGAGGTTTGTTGCTGCTGTTGTTAGCTCTTGTAATTCATGAGTTTTCCAGGTCAGGCTTCTGAGAGTAGCTGAAAGAGTTTGATTTGGGGCTCTCATGAGACTGCAGGCAATTGGTGGCCAGAACTAGGGTCAATTGCAAACACATCTGCCTTTGATGGGATAAAAATATGTATCAATTTATGAGGGGATTAAAAGAATAAAAAAGAGATGAAAATAATGTTGGTACCTACCGGTCACTTCCTATGTGTCGTCATGCCTAGTGTAAAATGCTTAAGATTCACTGTCTACTTTAATCCTCAGAACAAATCTTTATGTACCTCCTTTCTGAAGGAGAACCTGGGTCTACAAAGACTAAGCTGATTATGCAGAGTAAAAGAGCTAGTAAAGACGTAAACCAGGGTAAAAACTGGTGACCAGACCTGCAGTCCTTTGAGCCTAATCGCCATGTGCCTTACATAGACCAACCACCCTAGCTGGGAGAAAATAGCTGAGAAAACTTTGACTTAATCCCCCCTCCCCCTCCCCTGATTTTTGGTTTTTCTAATTTGAGAGGTGGGACATCTCTGTGGGCCAATGGAAAGAAACCCAAAAATCTAAGAAGGTGTTAAGCCTGGAAAGAGAACTGCCAAGATGTTGCTTATGAGGAAAAGATGAGGGAGTGGAAAGTTCTGCCCATGCTACCAGGCAGTAGGGATGAAGGATGCCCTGTCCTACCTGGCTACTCACTGGTTCTCATCACTTGCTTAGGACACTGTCTATGAACGGTATCTAACCAGAGTCCCTTCCACCACCAAGGGGCCAGCTTATCTAGTTCATGCACTGCCTTCCACCAGGGATTTCCCCAGAGTTATTCCTGCAGGAAGCGATAGATATCTGCCTTTGGATTGACAGGTATCCTGGGATTGAGCAGGGGTGGAGGAAAATCTTGCTACTGCATTCATCTTCATAACCTATCTCAAACACTAGTGCTGAGATAAAGTACAGATCTAGCCAGGGCCAATGGGGAATTTCCTGGTCTAGCCTCTGGATCCTGACATACAGAGGTTAAGGGCTCAGCAATAACAAACTGTAGCCTCTCCGCGGCTCCTAGGAACGACAACTTCAGGTTGACACAACCCTGCCCTTCATGCCCCCCTTTCCTCAGATGCCCTTGGACACCTCCCCTGGTATTTTTCAGCACCTTGCCTTCATTTTTCTCCCCCTCTCTATTCCTGTGTTTTTATCTGTACTCCTCTGGCCCTCATGCTTCCCACTCTCCAGCTGTGCTGAAACATTGCAAACAATCCTAGTCCAATGTCTACAAAGTCAATATATATAAATACACATATATGTATTTAAGGAGCACACACAACACGTGCCAGGCATTGTTCGAGTACTGGAGAATAATCAAAGAGGAGGGTAGGAGGGGACTCCTGGTCCCTGAGCTTAGCAGAAGCTCCCACAGAAGGATTTGCCTTTCACCAAAATATGACCTAGGTGGGTAGGAGGGACTTCTTCATAATGACATCTATAAATCCTTCTCACATCTCCACAAAAACACAGGCTACTAAGATCCATAAATCTCTGGTAATAAACAAGTGCCCTCGGTACTGAGCGATGGTCTGCAGGAGGTCACATGGACTCTTAACGTGGTGACTGGCTTTTGGCCTGTATAGCCTAGAAATGAACTCATCCAGACCCTCTCTGTGGCAGGAATGTCATCTGTGTTCAGCTCCCACCTGAAACTCCTGCTTGGAGTTTCCCGCTGGAGGATTCAGAGGTGGGGACATTACTACATCCACCCAACAGTTGCCCTTTTCAAGTTCTATCCACAGACTGCTTCCGGAAGCAGGTGCTGGCCAGTTGGCATCATGTGGGGCAAAACCTTGCCAGGGATAGATATAGTGTCACTTTCAATAGACAATTTTCAGCATAAAGAGAGTTAAATAATTTAACCGGTGAGTCTTTTTATTTTATGAATTTTACATTAAGAAAAAGATATTTTAGAAACCAGAATAAATTTTTCACATGAATTTCAAAGTTAAAGACATATGAAGTCAAATAAATTCAGCTTTTGGGCTGGCAGCTTTAGATACCCACCCCTACACACACACACACACATACACACAGAGAGAGAGAGAGAGACAGAGACAGAGACAGAGAGACAGACAGAGACAGAGAGAATCCTCGAGGGCTTCACTTTCCCCCTCCCTAATGCCATCCTGTAGGATGGCTGAAAGGCTCTGGTGATGGAGAAGCCCTCTGTAGCACTCTTGTGGTCTGTCCTACATCTTCTTCCAGCAGTCCTCCACGAACAAAAAGGTGAGCAGGTGAGCCAGACAGACAGACAGATAGACAGCTGTTTTCCCAGGTGTTCACTAGCTTTCCCAATAGTATCCCAACCAGAAGAACTCTCAGCAGCTGGGATAGACATTTCTCTCACACAACAGCAGCTTCCAATGGAGAGAAACCCCAAGGCTGTGTGAAAGACCAGCTCCAAAGGGCACCAAGGATCGAGATTCTCCTCATTTTCTTTCTCTGCTATTCTGAGTTTGTTGACACTTGATCTCAGGTCATCAAGATAGCTGCTATGATTCCAACAGTCTATTTGCATAATGGCATGTGGAAACAGGAAACATTCCTCCCTTGAATTCCTTCCTAAAGAGTAAGAAAGACTTTCCTAACACTAGCAGATTCCACCCCCTTAGACATAAACAGATAGGAATATAGCAAAAATGGCAGACAAGAGGGATGAGATTTCTATAGGTAAATTATCTATCTGGTCCCGGAGCAAGAGGGGGACTTTAGTTTCCCCTGAAGAATGAAGTCACCAGTAATTGAACCGAAACAGGGTTCCAGCTGCATCTCTGAACTACCATCTCCCCTCACCCACCATCAGAGACAGCTCTGTGGGGACCTGGGGAATTACTTGGGGAAAAGTAAAGTCAAGTTGCGTTGTACTTCTGAGATGGGGAACTTTGTTTCTGGTTTTGCCTTTAGTAGTCTGACTCACACTTCACCAGATGAATCTGTTGGGTGTTTTCCAAGTTTGGAGAGTCTTCAGCTTGGAAGGAAGGAACAAGCCAATGTTAGAATGAAGCACAATGTTTCACACAGCAAGTTTGATAGCCTCTGCTTGGAAATTGCCATACACCTGCATGCCCGGCATCATGGCGGATATGGTTAAAGCACTGAGCATGAATGTTGGGTCTTATTGGTGACCCACTCTCTCAGATATTGTGCATCTTGTTACAGATCTGGGAAGGAAAACATAGACAGGACAAAGCTTCCCAATCCCAGACATCAGTGAAAACAGAGCCCAGTAACTTGGTCAAAGAATCGTTTTCTTCCTTCCTTCCTTCCTTCCTTCCTTCCTTCCTTCCTTCCTTCCTTCCTTCCTTCCTTCCTTCCTTCCTTCCTTCCTTCCTTCCCTCCCTCCCCCCTTCCCTCCCTCCCTCCCTCCCTTCCTCCCTCCCTCTTTCTTCTTCATCTCCTCCTCCTTTATCCTCTCTCTCTCTCTCTCTCTCTCTCTCTCTCTCTCTCTCTCTCTCTCTCTCTCTCTCTCTCTGGTAGAGGACAACCTCAAATGTATCCTCATTGCCAACTAAACCTGTCTCTTCAGCTCTACAAAGAGCCTTTGACAGACAGGCCCATCAATACTGACAAATAAACAGACTCTTGTAACACAGACCAGAGAACAGAGCCTAAGTCTGCTGGCTCAGGAAGGAGACTGGGAGTGGTCTTCCTGACATATAGAAAGTTGGTCTATTTAATCCTTTAGTTGGATATAATAAGCCAGTTCATTTTAAATAGGCAAACATCAAAGGAAGGGAAAAAGTAAAACATTAGCAATCCAGGTTAAAAAAAAAAATAAAAGTAAAGCTTTAACTTTAACAAATGAATTACGTTTAAACTACAGAGAGAGAGCAAACACCCTGTGGCTCACTGGTGTCCTCGACATACAGTCAGGAGTACCCAAATATCTCATCAGCTCCAAGAACTTCCTTTGGAAGCCCACTCTTCATCAGATCAAACACTAAAAATGCAATTGCTCACACATTTAAAATAAACCCAGTAAAATTGCAGTTATGTCAATGCTGACCAGTGGAAAAAGAAACATTTAATAGCCATTAAGTACTTAATCTTTTAGACGCATGGGAGCTCATGCTTTGCATTAACATGCTTGCTGCGTCTCAAATATTGAAAGGATTCTTGGAAAGGTCTGAGCTGAGCCCTATGCTTATTGCATCAAATGAATGAAATAAGAAACTGGGAAGGTTTAGATATTGAGAAGCCACATAGGGAATAGTGACAGCTGAGCTCCAGACGGATTTACATCAATCAACTTCTTCAACAGTCTACCCTGTGCGGCTGATTCAAACACATAATACTTTGTAAATGCCCCAAACCCTTCATATTACTTAGTTTGGGATTTTTTTGAATAGCTTAGAATATAAACATTTAAATTTATTTTATTAATTAAAAAACTTTTCTGCTAGAGAATTAGTATCCAGCATACACAAGGAACTCACAAATCAAAAATCAAGACAGTAAGAGACCCAATTAAAATGTGGACTACAAATCTGAACAGAAAGTTATCGAAACAAAATATAAAAATGTATAAGACCTATCTCTAAAAGTGTTCAATATACTGAGAAATTAGGGTAATACAAATGGAAACCACTTCGAAATGCCATCTTCCTCCAGTCCGAATAGGTAAGATAAGGAAATATCTTAACATCCTCCTCCACAGATACTTGATCAGCCATGTTCATTGCTGCTCTATTCACAATAGCTACCAAATGAAAACAGCGTAACTGTCCTTTAACTGATGTGTGGATAATGAAATGTACCAGATGCTACATATACACAACGGAATTCTATTCAGCTATAAAGAGAAGGGGCATCATAAAATTTGCAAGTAAATGAATGGAACCAGAATATATTATACTGAATGAGACAACCTAGACCCAGATAGACAAATTCTGTATTTCCTCTCCTATTTGTGAATATGAACTCCAAATCTTCAGATGTGAGTGTGGAAGCCAGCTGGGGTGACCACAGAAACCAAGAAAGTAAAAGGAGATCATGAGGCGAGAGCTGGAGAGGTGAGGGTGGGGATGATAGCAGGACATGAAAGCTCTGAAGAGAAAGTGGAAAAACTTGGCAAGGGGATTTGAACTGTAATGGGGGGAGAGGAAGGGGAGGATAAAATAAGGATGTTTGAAAAAGCTATAAGGAAATATTTTATGTTTATGGATAGACAATACATAGTAGATAAGTGTATATATACTTGGAGTTTAAATAGAGTTAGATCACATGGGCTGACAATACTCTCCATAGACTCTTACAAAAATATCAGTGCCAAGCATGGGAAACCTCCTATCAAGAAGTGTTCAGAAACTACCCATACATATAATCTATTGTCATTGCCCTATGTTGTCTATCAGAACTTGAACATGAGACCCTAGTGCTGAAGACACCACACGCGTCAAACACGGGACTTGGAGGAATCAACATGGAATTGACCTGGAATGGTCTTCCTCAGACTAGCTCTCATAGCATCTGGGAAGCTATCAAAGGAGAAAGATTAATCAGTAGGCCTACCCAGTAGTAAAGCCTATGTGCTCACCAATGACCATCCGGGCAAGATAAAACCAGAGGTGCAATAGTGGCACATATCTTTGGGATAATCAATAGTTGTCTAATTGGACTTACAACCTTCTGAAAAAAAAGAAAAATCATAACTGGCACCATAAGCCTAAGTCACGACCTATAATTGGAGAGGTCATAGACCATAGAGAAAAACCTATAAGTGCCACTTTCTTGAACCAGTATATTTTTAATCTCCTACTCATATGATTGTCTTGTAGTACATTGTCACTGTGTTATCCCAGTTCAACTGCCAAAAAAATCTTAATTTTTCCACCCTACACCTGCTATACATAAGACTGATAAATAGATTATTCATTAATCTCTCACCTGCCACCTTAACTCTGTGAGCTTGTGAAAGTTACTCAATCTTGGAATGCCTCGTAAAGATAATTATCAAATGAGGTGCCATATGGAAATCTAGTCCTCAAAGAATGTTACTGAAATGACTAATAATGTTGCATTGTTATTCATAGTGAACTCCTGGAAGGGAAGGATTTGAACTTGTTTATTCCTATGTGCTAGGTGCTTGATTCAATACCTGCCACAGTGAACTCTCAGTAAAGATGTGCTAAAGTGAGTTCAATTCCCCCAGCACTTGCAATCTGCACCAGGCAAAGCTATTTGTCATCCAGTTGCTTGCTCCGACTTCTAGAACTTCAACTGAGCCTTGTTCTATGAATGTGCGTGATTTTAGTCACCTTTGTTTATCCCAGGTCCTCTGCCTACCTCACAGTAGGTGTGCAAACACTCTTCATAGTCTTATTTAACTTCATTTCTGAGTCTTGGTAACAAGAAAGTCACACAGAATGTGTGTAAGAGCAGATGGCATGCATAATTTATACCCCAGCAACACTATAATTTAAGTGTGGGAGGAGATGTCCAAATTATGAGGGCATCAAGACTGGGGCTGACAGACAGGAGTGTGAAGAGAGGGGGCTACCTGAAGCTGGCCTGTGCAGCCGACTGGATGTTCCTCATCAAAGTGATCATGTTTCTTGTTTCTCAAGCACCTTGTGCAGTGTCTCACACACATTGTGACCAACGACTCGTTTAGAAATTCATAAAGTATATGTTTGAGCTCACAACCCAAATGACAGAGGGGTTCTTATCAGCATTCTCCTGTGTCTGGGTACAAGGTTCCACCCACGCTATTTCTACTATTTCCAGATATTCCAGATCTCTGGTGAGCTCTTGGCCTGAAGACCAATTTGGCAAGATTAGAGTCATAGTCTGAGATCATTTGTATGCAAACTCCCAAGCAACTCATGCACACTCAGATCTCTTCTTGGTTCCTGGGTATCAACAGTGAGTCTGCCTCCTATCAGAGAGAAGGTTACTTTCTTACAACCCATGAGTGTGCTCTCCTTCAACCAGACCAGCCTTTAGAAACAGTTCTCACCTAAGAACCA
Source organism: Phyllotis vaccarum (assembly GCA_033318265.1). Lineage (NCBI taxonomy): Eukaryota > Metazoa > Chordata > Mammalia > Rodentia > Cricetidae > Phyllotis > Phyllotis vaccarum. Next base: position 29,278,980 of record JARWLC010000017.1, read on the forward strand.
GATGTCTGAAGAATTCTAATGGTGAATTGACTTTTAGGAGAAAGACCGGCCAGAACCTCCAGTCAGATATGGCTGCCTTTTTTCTTTTTCTCATATGGGAGAGAGAAAGGAAGGCTTTTTTTTTTTTTTTTTTTTTTTTTTTTTTTTTTTTTTTTGGTTTTTATCAATTTAGCTTCCCCAGTTGACATTAACTTTGTGAACAAAAGCCCTGTCAGATACTTGGTGCAGAAATGATTTTAGAATAGCAGCTTTAAAAAATAGGATTTAAAACATTATGCACAATGAGAAGTCTTGAGCTAGAGCTTCAATTCTTGAATCAAAGGGGGATTTATTAACATAGAAACATCACAAATGCACTCTACTTTGCAATTCTTTCTATGACCCCAAGACCTACTGTTGGCCAAGTCTTACATACTGTCGAAAAGTCTGATGAAGAAAAGGGGATGCCCTCACTTTAGGTCTCTATCAGATGCCTCCTCACGGCTCTTCAGGCAGTCACATAAACTGTGATAGAGTGGCCAGTAGGCAATGGCAGGCCACCTCTGTTAGCCTGGACCAATGAGGATACGCCTGTAATCTATGGAAGTTGAGCTCTTTTAAAGGTACTTGCACCTTCATAAGGCAACTAAGTTCAGGTCTCAAAAACAAAGAAGAAAGAGAGAAAGTAGTTTCCTGGTAGGTAACCAACAGTGTCTGCCATAGATAAAACTGGCTGGATTACCTCTAAGTGAGAAGTAAGATTAGAAGAAGCTCCGGCTTGAAAACATCAAAGCATCACACAATGATCCTGCCTTACTCAGAGCTACCACCTGATTGAAGAGCTATTGCCCCCCCCCCCCAAGCTCTATGTCAAGATGGCTTTACGGCCATTATGTGTCGGAAATAGAAGGCTCTGGCAAGGTCTTCTGCTCACCAGTGAACAAAAGAGAAAATGCTCCTGCAATGACAGGTCATGAGGTTTGCACCCATCCGTGTCCCACATAAAAGTTAAGATTGAGATGACTGCATTTGAACTCAACCTTAGTGTGTGTCACAGGACAGACTCCCCAGAAAGAATGCAATGCTGCTTGTCACTGAAGACTCCCGGTGAAGATATTTTTAAACATTCTTTTGGAAAGACTTGAAAATTTCTAATTCCTTGTGGGGGGAAAAATACAGACATATGTATGAGAAATGTGGGATCCAAAAGACATGTTTATCAGTTTCCTTTGCTAAAATTTATATTAAGCACAAAATATGAGGATCAGGTTGCTGCTTTACTGAAGACTCATTATTCCTCACTTAGCCTGAGGCTCTCTGGTCTCCTTCCTGTTTACACTCTCAGTAGAGCTGGCAGAGCCACAGGTGCTGAGAGCCTAGATCTCTACCTCTGAGTATCCTCAAAGGAGCTACAAGAGAGTTTCTTCCAATAAAACGTATATTTCTGATGCACCTACCCTCCATACCTTAGAATGTCACCCTCTCTGACGATAAAATTCTTAAAGAGGCAATTAAGTTTAAAAATGGGCTAGACTTTAATTCCTCCTGACTGACATCCTTATAAAAAGAGGAAGTTGAAGAGAGAAAGAGAGAGAGCACCAAGGGACGCACATGTACAGAGAGAGGAAAGAGCGTGTACAGACACAGAGAATAGGTAGCCATCTACCAACCAAAGATCCCTCAGGAGAAACGAAGCATCCTTGATCTCGGACGTTTGCCTTCTAGCACTATGCTTAAGTCAACTTGTCTGTGGGATTTTTGTTATGGTAGCCTTAGCAAAGGGAACACAGGGAGCATGCTCTGATTTCCCCCACCTCCTCCCTCTGCAGGAAGTCCCCACACTCTGCCTTCCCCAGCTGCAGGGCCCTCCACCCATGAGATAATGCAAACCGACCCTCAGATTCTTCTGCAGTGAACAACAACACACTGTTTCTGTTGTGAAATCTCTTCCCTCCTCTGACTTCTTTCCAGAGATGACTAAGGTGTGTTCTGGGATCGGAACACGGAAGCGCTTTCTGTGATCAAGCAGAATTAACCTGCACAGAAAACTCACCTGAGAAAACCACAAGGATTTCTCAAGTGACTAGTTAGCTATCTAAGCATGTTGCTTTGGTGTGTTACTTGAGAGAGTGAGGCTCCGTAGATAGCAGAAACTGGCTGAGCGCAGACGCGACAGGTTGTAATCTGTCGAGAGAACACAAATGTGGCTCCTGGCCAGACTGGATCCCGTGTCCGCAAGCAGGTATCCTACTCTGTAAACCACAGCATCAACTATGTGCAGAAGAGAAGTGAAAATACTCACTTCCCAGCTAAGAGCTGGGGGTTCAAATGAGAGAGGGACTAGATTAGCCTGTATTTAAAGGTTAAGACTGACTAAGGTTTAAGTTTCTACTATATTGCTTACTAACTACATGGCTTGAACACATTGTTCAACTCTCTTAACCACCATCTACTGACTGCTAGTGAGATCTCAGAAAATGGCTGGGTGGAATTAAGATAAGGTAGGAAAGCATTGGGTATAAGGAGGTCTAGAGTAACAGAAACAACATCAGCACCAATAAGCGGATGACCAAGCAGAAGAATGCAGTATTTTATGAGCCCTGACAAGGGCTCTGCACCTCCTGGTTAATTCTAGAAGTAGAGATGGAAGACATGAAGAAGGTGGAAAAGCTGGGGCCAGATTGGGGGCTCTATTTAGGATGAAGGAGCATTGGATGAGTCAAGGTTAGATGGGATCTTAGGAATCAAAGGAGATGCTACGGTTGTGGAGTTTACCACTTCTTTGGATCAAGTATGTTCATCAAAGTGAACTAACGCTTCTCCCACTAGAGACAGTCCAAGAGTCAAGCTACCTCATCTCAGAAGTGACCTTGCCCAAGAAATATTCCACTTAAAAAGTACAAGCCCTCTTCTGCTACATCCAAGGGCAACAGCCCAGAGCACACAACTCTGTCTTTGAGGGAGAGCCTGCTATTTTAAGAAGATTAAAATGTAGAAACTCCTCTAAATTAGGTCGACCAGCAGGGCCTCATGTCACAGTGCCCTTCTGCCAAAAAAGAGTTCAAAAGCAAGCTAGGGATGCTGGCCACTTCTCAGATGGCAAGCTGGGCATAACTAGGGCATTCCGTCTTCATGGCAGGAGGAAGGAAGATCTCTAGGAAACTAAAAGAAATGTGAAAGTTTTTTTTTTTTTCCTTCACCATCCCATCAGCTGAATTATTCACACAGACTTTGGTATCTGTAAACATCAATAGCCACCACTTAAGGCATAGTGAAGGTCATTATCAAATTTGACCTTCTGTTATCTATACAAAATCATTTTCTAGATAGATTATAGAACTGATGCCTATTTAAAAAAAAGAGAGAGGGAAGAGGACAAGGAGAAGAATGAAGGTGAAAGAATGTAAACTAAGATGGGAGAGGTGGCTCAGGGGTTAAGAGCACTGGCTGGTCTTCCGGAGGGCCCAGGTTCAAATCACAGCATCCATATGACTGATGACAACTACTTGCAACTGTAGTTTTAGGAGATCCGGTGGCCTCTTTCAGCCTCTGAAGGCACCAGGTATGTACATGGTACACAGATAAATACGTAGACACTCAAATCCACTTATAAAACAAAAATAAGTAAATCTTTTTGTTAGGAATATAAACTGAAAGAGAGCAGACATGTATAATTGAGACCTTATGGAAGCTTACACGTTCTGTGACACATATACCTTTCAGCTTGAATGCGTGAGGGCTTACACCTGCCTTGACCAAGAAAATAGCTAATCCAAGCCTATGTGGTAGAATGGCTTCTAGCTTCCACTTTATTTTCTAGAATGTTCCCTCTTTGGACTCCTGAGTTGCCTTGTGAGAATTCTAACTCCAGGTTGTCATGCTCTGTAGACCACATATAATATCGGTGGGAAATCCTTTTCATTAGAGCTTTCTGGCTATCCCCCAAAGGCCTGGTACACAAATGATTCCAACCTACATTCTTTAAAGTGGCCCTGACATAAACTGATGGTCACAAAATGACTTCTGCCAACACTGTGTGATGTACAAAAATCACCAGGTAGGCCAAAGCCAAATCCCTAGCCTACAAAAATAAGAAAAGAATGTATAATAAAATAGATGCGTTTTGTGGTCTTTCATTCAATTTTGAGGCTGCTTGATATGAGAAATGAATAATTGAACCCATATAGAAGGCCTTTGAAGCACAGAAGCTTGGCAGGAATCCCAAGACAAGATTACTGAAATAAATTTGAATTTGTAAACTACTCTGTCGGATAGCATCACAAACAACATTTTAAAAGCAATGATGGACAAAAGGGATGTTCTTAAAAACATGCATGGGAAGAAGGAAACAATGGAAAAGGGGCTGAAAATAAGCTTTAAAATATGAAAAGAGAGTAAAAACTTGGCACCATTAGTAAGTAACATAGATAATAAGCTAGCATCTTCTTTAACTGCAGAATTTGCAGGGAGTCTAAAAACAGTCACATTTGTACCTCCGAGCCCACAGTGGAGGCAGAAACTTTCCTCACTGCATGTGAGGATGTAAACTGATGATGTAAGTTAAGTACCCCATTGTTCAAGCAATCCTAATTCTAAAAATTAATAAAACTTGGTCAAATATTGCTTCTGTTCTGCTCACACAATTATTTATGGTAATAAAAATGGTAATGAGACTCAACAGTGGACTTGTTGCTGAATTTTTGCATCATGCAACTGACTAGAACATGTCTTCCAAAATAGTCAAAGCCAGCAAGATACACTTATGATAAAATTGAACTGAAGTGATAAATTGAAGGGGAGAAAAATAATTTAAAAATTAGCTACAAGTACACAAGAAAGCTCAGTGGTAATTCCAGTATTTAGGAAGGTGAAACAGAAAGGCTGAGAGTGTTCCAGACCAGTGAGTTCAAGATCGGCTAGTTGGCCTGCACAGTAACCCTGTGTGTGTGTGGGGGGGGGGGGGGGGATGCACAAAAGCAAAAGGAAATGAAAAGAACATAAAGAATTACCGTGGGGGTGAGGCCTAGAAAAATGGCTTTGCACTTAAAGAGCTCTTGCTGCTCTTCTAGAAGACCAGTTCTATCCCAGTATTTACATGAAATGGCTTACAATTGCCTATAACTCCAGCTCCAAAAGATCCAATGCCATTTTCTGGCTCCATGGGCACCCACACACATGTGTCATACACAGAAAAACAAAGATAGACACACACAAATCAAAATAAATCTTTTTCTTTAAGTTGGTCTTAGTGGCACATGCCTTTAATCACAGCACTCAGGAGACAAAGGCCTGTAGTAGGATTATGATGTCACATTGTAAATAATTGTCCCGCCTACTAGTTTAATAAAAATGCTGATTGGCCAAAGGCAGACAGGAAGTGTGGTTGGGCCTACCAGACTAAGAAAACTCTGGGAACAGGAAGAACAGAGCAGATATGCTACAGAGAACACAGAAGAAGCAGAGGACAACTATGCTGCTCTGAGAAAGGTACCGAGCCTCATGACTGAACAAGATAAGAATCATGGGTTAGATTAAGAGCAAGAGCTAACAAGTTATATGCCTGGGCCCCAGGTCAATTGGCATACAATGAATACAAGCATCTGTATGTTTCAGTGGGACTATGGGACTGCGGGTCTGAAAGTCCCACAAGGCTAGGCCAGAAAGTCCAGCCCATGAGATTACATCAGAAAGTCCTGGCCAGGAGGCTAGGACGGAAAGTCCAGGCCAGAAACCTAATACTACAAAGGCCAGTCCTCTGAGTTCAAGGCCAACGTGACCTATAAAGAGAGCTCCAGAATAGCCAGGGTTACACAGAGAAACCCTGTCTAATAAGAGTAATAATAATAAAATGGATAATAGTAAGTCCCCATAGATAAATAGTTTTTCAAAAATAAGCAGTGGGCAATGAGTTTTTAAAAATAAACAGAGGAGATGGAGAAGTGGCTTCGTGCCTCAAAGCACTTGTTACTTTCACAGAGTACCCGAGTTAGGCTCCCAACACACACATAGTGGCTCTCAATCTTGTGTAAATCCTGTTCCAGAGGATATGATGCCCTCTTCTGGCCTGAAAGGGCACTGTATGCTCACAGTGCACATACATACATGCAGCAAAACACTCATGTACATCAAAATAAATTAAATAAATAAATAAATAAATAAATAAATAAATAAATAAATAAATAAATAAATATGCATAATTTTAACAATGGTCTATGAATAAAGGGACTAAGAAAATATTATGTTTTTCTTTTCCTTGTCTAAATGTTCCCAATTTTCCAATATAGAATTTTATAATTGTATAATTAAAAAAAAATTTGTCTTCTTTTAAGTGGATAATTTAAAAAAATAATTAAGTTCTGAAATAGTACCCTTAACAAACACATACTCAAATGACACCCCTGACAAAGACATACACAAAAAGGATCTATAATGAACACACACACACACCATCAGTGCCCTTGTATTCGCATAAACTCACAATGGACAGCCCACAGGTTAAATATTGACTCTGTTATCTCTTTGACAGTCTTTTCCAAAATGTTCCAGTTTTCTTTATAACCATTTCTAACATTAGAAATGATATTTCCACATCGGAAAAAAGGGAATAAACATCCTTTTCCCTAGTCCCCACCAAACACAACTAAAACCTATGAATACTATAAATAAAACAGCACAAGGTTCTAAAAAATAGAGAGAAGCCATGTGATTGGGTAAGGACCTCAATGTCTCAGCTCACCATGGTACAACCAACATCTAAACTCCATCTAAATCTCATCAGTTTAGGAATCCCAACTCTTACTTTCTAAGGCCTTCAAACAGGCATAGCCCACAAGCCTGGGGTAAAATCTCTTTCCACCTGGGACTTATAGAGCTGGAAATAGATTGTAGATATTCATGTTTAAAAGGGGAACATGGTAGAGTAATCATTCCCAAGCAATTCTGAACTCTAGGTGAATAAATTTCTTGTGAATATATATATTTTTTAGCAAGGTCTCAAAATTTGATATAAGCATACAAAATAAATATTTCATTTCTATTTACCCACAGTAATAAGTGGGTGGTGAAATTTAATGACAGAAAATCACTTACAATTATAAAAAATAAATACTCAGGTATAACACTAACAAAACATGATCAGTGTGATATGTGGAAAACTACACAATGCTAAAAGATAAAGAAAACCTAAGTAAATGAGTAACTACTGCTAGCAATGGTATAGATTCATATACTGATGAAGCAAAACAGTTTGTGATGCTGTTTCAAAGGGCTTTGGAGCTTCTAGAAAATAGAGTGAGGCTGAAAGAAACAGGACACTAAAGACAGCCTTAAAGTTATACCCACCCATGGTTCCAGCCTACCCTCTGTTTCCCGGTCTATCACCATGTGAACAATGCTTGCAGATAAAATATCTAGCCAAACACTAGAATCTAGAATAAAAAATTGAAACTCTAAATGAACAACACAGTTAGAAGATAGACAAACAATATGGACAGTCATTTTACCAGGGACAATATTCAGATAGAAAAGAAGACATGAATAGATGTTCGACACCACAACCATTAGGGATGTGCAAATTAAAACCATGGGGAAAAGTCCTGGTATACCTATCAAAATGGTTAAAGCAAACATTATGAGAATTCTAAATGTTAGTGAGCATACAGAGAAGTTTGGGTAGTTGGTTCACTCACATAGCACTGTAGGAATTGCAAAAATGATGCAGAGATGTCTGAAAAATGGCTTCCAGCTTCTAAATGACCTACCAGTTATATTCTTGGATATTTATCCCAGAGAAACTAAAATTTATTTACACAAAAACCTATATAAAATATTTCAATCATTTTATAAATAAAATTCCCAAACTGGAAACAATTAGTGTTGCAGAATAATCTTTATGTACACTGGGAAGATTTATCACTCAGATTGGTTTAATAAAAAGCTGGATGGTCAATAGCTGGGCAGAATTTGGGAGGCAGAGAGGACACCGGTAAGAAGAAAGGCAGAGATACAAGAGATGCTAGCCAGAATTGGAAGAAGCAGAAAAGCAACATGGCAGTACAGAGTAAAGGTAATAAAGCCATGAGACAAAAGGCAAATTAATAGAAATGGGTTGATTTAAGTTATAAGAGCTAGTTAGAAACAAGCCTAAGCTTTTGGCTGAGTTTTCATAATTAATAAGAAGTCTCCATGTTGTGATTTGGGAGCTGGCAGGTAAGGCAAAAAAAAGTCCAATTACAAACTACACCCAGTGTGGGGCTGTGTATATCCACATACAGCCTGAGAAAGCTTTAAAAAAAGTTTAGAACATAGAGTCAAACCTGGCTTTCTTGGGACCACTCTCTCTTGGATGTGCTCAGCTCTTTTAAGAGGCCGGGCTACCACAAGCACTTGATGAGCATAAGACTAGGTAGAAATGCCTACAAAGCATGGATCCAGAAACTTCCCAGAGCCAAAACATGGCTCCCATGGGTATTCCCACCGTGAGGCTAAGCTCTCAGGGAACTGGGGGTGGGGCAGCTGCCAGTGCACTATGTACTAAGCTGTGCGGTGGTTTAAGATTTTGTTCATGCAGACAGAAAAGGTTACAGATACACGGTAATGCAGGTTCAGATGGGGAAAAAGTTCCACATGGGGTATAGTGTGTTTAACATGTGTACAGGCTTTAAAAAGGGTATAGACTCAGAAAAATATTGTTTATAAATAGTAAAGTCTTTAAAGAGAGAATTTTTAAAAAGCCTTGTAAGGATGGAAACTACAAAAGGAGTCTGGATCCTATATGATGTCTTGTTAGATTTGAGTTTTTTTAAATGCTAATGTACAAAAAAAATAGTAGCTGAGAGGCATTGGATTATGGAAATGGCTGAATTGAACCAACCTATATATTTTTAAAATACCTTATCTTCAAAATGAAAGTTGGACAATGTATTGCATTGGGGGAGATGTTATGCTTTTGTTTTTACAGAAAACAAAAGGCTGTGGATTTCTTCCAGATTCATAAGCAGATTTGGCAAGGTTAGACCTTCTGTGTATCTTAGCTACAGATATGGGGAATAAAGAAAAAAAGACTACAGGACTGGTGATATGTAAGCTGATCTTTTGACATGGAAACAACTTTAGGATGAGATGAGACATGATAAATCTTGTTGCTACAAAGTCCTTATGACACATTATTACAAGCCATCCTTTCATATGGCATGAATAGAAATTTATATTGCAGTTTGATTATACAGTCCAAATGGACTTATAAAGTTGACAGATGCCTTTTTCCTGCTCAAATATAAAATAAGTATTCATCCTTAACAGATTTGTACACACCATACATTCCATACTTATGTTAATGTAGATAGATGTTATCTTTCAAAGTTTGTGTGTTTTCAGAGCAAGGGGACAAGATAACAATGAAAACAGGTGATCCAGCCTTTCAGAATGCCTCCGTGATATTTTCTCAGAGTTTTGTATCCAGAACAGCTTCAAGACTGGTGGCTGCCATGGTCCAGCCTCACAGACTACTCCATCCAAGACTTCAGATACACTCTATACTTTCCCATTGTATAGAAAGTGGACAACAGCTAGCTCTCCCCAGACTTGACGATTATCTCATTTTTTCCCGGGTACCCTAAAGATGCTAGTACCCCAAGACAACAGAAGCAGCCACATTCCCAAGAGGTAGGATGAGTGGGTTTTGGTCATTCCGTGAACTATGTATGCTTGTCATCATTTGGGGAGTGGTTACAAGCTGTTATTGTTCATGATCAGGGCAAAAAGCCAAACGAAGGAGATTAGACTCAGGGATCTCAATGGGATGTAGAATAGAAATAATGGAGAAAAAAGAGTGGATTGCTGAGTCTACTTTTGAACTACCACTAGTCTCAAATATTTTACACTGGTATGGATTTTTGTATTTTGATACAAATTTAAGGTTATTCTTGTTATACTGTACATATATTTCTACTCTTAAAGTATTATACCTATACAGCTCATTTAAAAATATAATGTAAAGTTCTAGTCCTTAAAATATATTACTATAAATTGTTTAAGATAATTAAGAAATGCAAGTTAATAATTAGCCATCTATAATGATCAAACTGTAGTAATTCTAGGTATGTTTTCAAGGTTAAACAGATATATTTTAAATAGATTGATGGTCTTCAAACACTCCAAAGACCTAAAGAATATAGTATTTAAAATGTTGTGGGTTTTTGTTATTTGTTTGTTTGTTTGGTTGGTTGGTTGGTTGTTGTTGTTTTTCAAGACAGGGTTTCTCTGTGTAACAGCCCTAGTTGTCCTGGAACTAGCTCTGTAGACCAGGCTGGCCTCGAACTCACATAGATCCACCTGCCTCTACCTCTGGAGTGCTGTCATTAAAGGCATGCATCACCACCACATTTTAGCCACTGGTGTAAAATGTTTTAATAACATAAGCCTCTTTATGACAGTGAGGCTGCTCATGGCATCACCAATCTACTTCAGAGAATAAGATGGGAATTGAAGAACCTCCGGATGGAGTTTGCTTTCTTTGTGGCAAAAGTTAGCCACTGCGCAAAAGAACTTCCCCTGCCTCAACTGCTGACACTATGCTGTTCAAACTGGAGCAGTAGGACACAAAGAAAAGTAAATGGCAAACTTTGCCAAAACAGGGTAGGACAGTCCTTCAAAAATTGCTGCTTCATAGAAAAATCCATCAGATATTCTAGGCCTATAGGCCAAAGCACTAACGTTGCTGTGGAACCGTGGGTGACTGTATGGACAGTCAGTGTTTCTGCCATTTCTTTTAGTTTTAGAACTTGGTTGCTCTGTACTTTCTGTTTACGAATGTAATATTATATTCTTCTGGGAGTCACAAAAGAGATTTAATGTGATCATATATGAAAGTATTTAACCTGCAGTATATGCTTATTAATGGTTAGGGCAGGAGGAGGAACCTCACATTTAGTGTTGAGGATGTTATTTTTCTTTCTGTCTTTTAAACAACATAGTTCTTTTTCCATTTTTAATTTTAAAAGGATTTTTCCCTTATCGACCACTGTTCCCCCTCCCTTCCCTCCTCCCAGTCTCTCCCAGTCCTCCCTCAGCCTCCCCCATCCATTCCCCAATGAAAATATAATTCTTACCTGACAATTATTCTTATTGTTTATAGTTTTATTATGTTACTGTCAAAATATTACCTTTTTATTTAGACAAAAGGAGAAAAAATGTTGTGACGTAATTTTTTTTGTATATTGTGAAGATTTGTCACTCAGATTGGCTTAATAAAACAGAATGGCCAATAGTTAGGCAGGATTTGGGGGGCAGATAGGATGCTGGGAAGAAGAATGGCAGAGACACAGAGTTTCCAGCCAGAGACGAACAAAGCAGGAAAGCAGCATGGGCAGTAAGTACAGAGTAAAGGTAATAAAGCCATGAGGCAAAAAATAAAAATGGGTTAATTTAAGGTATAAGAGCTAGTTAAAAGCAAGCCTAAGCTTTTGACCAAGCTTTCAGAATTAATGAAAAGTCTCCATGTAATGATTTGGGAGCTGGCAGGTGGGACAAAAAAAAAAAAAAAAAAACCCTCAAGTATAAGCCAGGATGTCCTACAGTAGATGAAGGTGTTTATCTATCTACACTGTAGAATATTACCCAGCAACAAAAAGTAACAAGCCATTGAAACATGCAAAAACCTGAATAAATTGCTTCATAATTGTGCTGACCCACATTATATGAGACCTATTTATAAAACATTCTAGAAGTAATACAATTATATAAATAAAGATATTAACAGCTGTCAGGAGTTAAGGAGGTTATGGGTACACATAGGTGAAAATAAGAGTAATATGCAGGATCCTTATATTAATAAATAATATAAATGTTCTTTCTTTTGACTCTATTGGTGTTAATCCTGATTATAACATAGCAAGTGGCGCTAGTGATGGATAGAACAACATAGGCCACTTTAATACACTTTTACATAAAAACCTAGGTCCCCACCTTCTCTCAGAACATGACAAGATTTAACCCACTTCCAAACATGGCTCAGCGGGCTGAACTAAATGGACATGTGTGCTTTCAGCTTGCCCATACACTTGCCACCCCTATTGCCTACCACTTCCACTGGGGTTTCTCTCCTTGTTATCACCCAGAAATCCCTGTTCCTCCCTCCCTTCCTCCATCTATCTGTTTATCTATCCATCCATTTATCTATCTCTCTGCCCAGCATCTACAAAACATTTGAAGTTTCTGAACTCATCCAAAGTAGCTTCCTTATATCTTCTACCAAGAAAGCTGCATTAGCAGAGTGACACTACACTGTACCTGTTTATGAAAATATATACAGCCTCAAGTCTGGAAAACAAGGACCTAGAACTCTGTTGTCTTGTCCCAGCCTCAAACTGCCTAATGTCCTAAATGAAGGTCTACCTAAGCCTGTTCCTTATCTTGGAGGACAAGATACCTGTGAGTCAGAAGCTCCTCTTCTGAACACTTACCCAAGCCAGTTGAACCTATGATGGCTGCCAGAGTAACAAGAGACAACACTACAGTGTCATTTACATGGCAAATGCTCTCCCCATCCCAGGGCCACAGAGGTTAACAGTCCGAAGATGACTGGAAAGAAATACAAAATGAGCAAATAGCAAAACAAACACCAGCCACTGACAAAATACCTGAGATTCTTGGTCCTGTCGCAGAAGAAACTTGAGTATTCTTCCCCCCTCATTAGCCTGTCCTTTCCCTCCATTCTATTATCTGAAATCTGAAACTGCCCAACCCAAATGGATTGTGGAAGTTACTCTGCAAGCCTATCTCCTTCTGCTCCTATTTGGGCCAAAAATAAAAGGTTTCCATGCTGCTCAGCCTACAACTTTAAAAGAAAATGGGCCCAACTGGAATCAGAAACTGCATACACCTACACCATGTGGTGGAATCTCTTGCAACTTAAAAAGGCCTGAGCTGAGATGTCCCCCACCTGTCCTTGGACAGATTAACTCTATTTCCACAGGTGTGCTTATAAAACAGAGCCAAAACCCCAGCTGAGCAGACCGACTATGTACTCACCTGCATGAAGATGTGCTCACTAATACATCTTCCTGTAATAAAATAATACACACCCTCCTTGTAACCAACAGCATATGCTGCACAAATTATCTCCCACTGGGGTCTTATGCAGGTGTTTATCATTGATGGGACCCTAGCTTTCACTTTGCTAAACGTCTTACAGAATGATCTTGCAATCTTGGCAATCTCCCAAAGCAGGCTCCTATTTGTACTCTGCTCTCCTTTCAAACAAGGAGTTTGAGGCACAGAGTGACTGGGTTACTTCAGGCATCAGCCAATAGGTCTCTGGCTCTTGATTCCGTGCATTTAATTGCGTTTCTATAACCTCTTGTAGGTTTGGGCTTTCACACGACTTCATAGAATTTTCCTTCCCAGACTCTGTCAAGGACCAGCTGGCTTTTCTTAGTAGGCTAAGATGAAGTCAGGAGAGGTACCTTCTGGCCAGCCTTGCTTTACAGCCTGTGATAGCTTGACGTCTTCCTCTGCTTCCCCTTCTTTCCTAGAGATGGGAAATCTCTTTAGGGGTGAGCCTGTGACTTGGGGTCCTCCACATTTTTCCTTGCTTGAAGTACTTCAGATGCCATGTCCCACACGGAGAGTACTGTCTTTTTCGGGGATATCTTCCTAAGGTAGATTTGCTGGAATCACGTCCATGAACTAGGTTCTTCCATTGGCGCCGGCTTATGTTGGCAAAGGAAAAGGGACAAACACAATCAACAGGCTGAATGAAACATCATCTCTCCCTGGGGATTGGTTGCTGGCCAACTGCTCGAGGTTGTCACTCACCGGACATGAAGACACTCAAGAACAGCATGCCGCTTGAAGAATGTCCAGAATCTTCCCAGGAAATGAGACAAGAGAAAGGTTTCAGACCTGATGTCTCATGACAGTCTGGGCTTGAGGCCCAGCTCTCACATCTCAACTATACATATTTGAGTAAGGTCATAACCTTTCTTCCTCGGTCTGCTTTGTTCATTTTTTAATGTGGAACTGACAATCCCACAGTCCCTTCCAGGGTCTTTGAAGGAAGCAGATGAGGTGAAATGGGACGAGTGCCTACCACAGTACCTCACATGCAAAGAACACTCAGCAACGTCGCCATTATATTCCTTGGGATTTGTAAGAAGCCAGGGAGAGTGTGGAGTGATGATGTTGGCATTTTAATTATTATCTTCAAAATCATCTGAGAAAACTTCAAAGGGTACTCCGGGAAAGTTAGCCTCCCATAGAAAAATAATATGCTTCAGATTCTCTGGATTTGAACAGCTGAAAATTAAACCATCAAGTAAGTCATGGTGGCACATACCAATAATCTCCTCTCTCCTGAGGCAGAGACAGGTAGAAATGTGAGTTCTGATAGGCCACCTTGGTCTACATAGTAAATTCCAGGCTAGCTGAGGCTACATAGTGAGATCCTGTCAAAAAGAAAGAAAAGAAAGGAAAAGAAAAAGGTATTTTCCAGTTGAGTTATTATATAACTATAGAAATGCGTTCTTTTCAATTTGACTGTTTTAACTCATTTGTTTAAATTTTGCAGCTCTTAGAATTAAGCCCAGCTAGGTAAGTCGTCCACCGCTAAAACATACAATGCTTCGGGTTTAGGGGCGGGGTTATTTGTTTGTTTTTTAAATAAGAAGTATTTCTTTACTTTTCTAACTTTGCAATTTGGCCAACAGCACAACATTATTCACCTTCTAAAATACTGTCAGTTTTGCTAGTTATAAAATTAGACTCTGGGTCACCCATGATAACACCCAGAGTGGTAATTCATAAAACAGGAAAGTGCCCTCAAAATACTACATTTCAGTGGCTCCAGTATAGTTCATACCTGTGCTCTCACTTAGGACATTCATAAAATGAAGAATCCTGCCAACCTGAAGGGAATAACTGCCCAATTTCTCCTTCTGTGTTTACATTTTATTTTGGGAAAGAGGAAACACTGTAGGAAAGTGTGTTGATGAGATATGCATGTTGTTTGTGTGAAGAAAAGCATTTGGAAATCCGATATGTCAGAACTTGATGACACTCTCCCTGCTTTGCAGAGAGATGGTAATAGAGGACAGAAAACATTTCCACATGACTATCACAGACTCCACCACCCAGACCTCAGGTCTCTTAGAGCCTAGACAGTAAACTATTACTGAGTTCAGTGATGACACACTGGTTTTTATCTTCGAGCACCCTTCCTGCCCCCAGAATTACCTAAGTATCTATACACAAAGCCTGGTCCCGCCTTACAGCTCAAAGCTGTCTTCTTTATCAGTAAATGTCAAGGTGTTTCCTGAAACCCTTCTCTAGCTGGTCTCTGCCAGGTCCCTCAGTGTTTGCTTAACTCTCTTATCTATTTTTCCTTTACCTGTCCCTGTTCTTTTAGCCCAACAACCACAGGCTACTCTACCTGTTGTCTCGGGGTCCTACTGTATTTGTTATTGAAATCTTCCATTGTTATGACCCACAGGCTCCCAAGGTCCCCCCTCCCCAGCCCCTGAAGTGGCTTTGGCTTTCTTAAGCTCCCTTGCAGGTTGACTGTCTGTCGCCAACTGATTTGCTCCTGCTGGACAACCAAAATCATTCATCCTTTTTTTTTTTCTTGTTCACTGTTTTTTGTTTGTTTGGTGACTCTTTGCAGAAGTATTTGAAGGAAGCTTACAATAAGGATATTACACACACACACACACACACACACACACACACACACACACACACACACACACACACACACGGAAATCCGAGTAACTGAAAAAGACAAAGAAAATGAGTATGCAGTATGTCAACTGTTCTCCACTTCCTCTCAAACCCACTTTCTAAAGATTCACAGACTATCAAAGTCCAGTGTCCCAATGTCCACATTAGGCCCCAAGTTAGCAAACAGTGACAGGTTATCATATAGACCTTTCATTAAAAAAAGAAAGAAAGAAAGAAAGTTCAGCATATACTGTATTTGTTAAATCTAAGGTACAAGAAGGTACTGTTTTGGTCTAACCTCTTGCACTCACCAACAAATCAGGCCAGCTTATTCACAGTAAAGTCCCATATCACCAAACCACATGAAGTAAACGTTACCAACCTTCTCGGAAATCAGAAGAGATAAAGAACAAATTCCTCAAACCATTCTTTGTTTAAACTTTTAGAAAAAGCAGCCTGCGGTAGCCCCATATTGACCCTGCCCACAACTTTTATTGTCCATCACCTGACCTCCCAAGAAAGTGACTCTGAAGTAACCATGCCCTTTGTTGCTTTTTTTAGCCTTTGTTTGTAAAACAACCTTTTCTTTTGCTGAGTCCATCAGAACAGTTTTGTTTGTAATGGAATGGAGATTTGCCCTGTTCTACAGTAGAAAACAATGTGAGCTGAGACCCTTGAACTAATACAGTTTTAGTTATATTCTTTTATAATCGTGTGCTGTACACTACTTGCATAGGACACTACTCCATGCCTGCACTTCCCTCACTCACCTCACCTTATTTGTTAAATAAAGAAATTGCAATTGAAGGGGAAAATTCAACGTGTATTCCTTTCCTACCAACATACAGTAAATTTGGAGAGAATAAAAAAGCAGGATTTATATAAGTCACATGGGCTTGAGAAAATCTAAAACTACAGTTTAAACAATCTTAGGAGATGCTTAGGAAGTTGTAATCACTTGTCAGATTGAGGACATTTAGAATCCACTACAATCTAAGGCATTATCTCATCAGATTGAGATAGGAAGACCCACCCTAAACCTGGGCGACATCTTCTGATGGTTGTCCACAGAAACCCCGTAGAAGAAGGAAGCATTATTTTTGGCTGCTTATACTCACTTTCACTAATAAATCTATCTCTCCTGCTGCTTAGGCACTCTGGTCTGTATTAGAACTAGCTTCCTTGAGATGCAAGGTACACTAAAGACCAGCAGCTGTCCAGGAAACTTCTAGAACTGGAGTGGGACCTGCTGAGGTTTGCAGCCTAAGAGACAGAACAACTGTCGACCTTTATTTGTGAAACACCCTTTGCTGGACTACCTGTACCACAACCTGTAAATCTGCCTCATAAATCTCCTATAGATACATATATATATTTACCTAACAAGTCAGTTCTGTTCCTTTAGAAAACCTTGACTAACACAAATGTCTTTTATTAATTATTAAGAGGTTTAGATTAATAATCAGGAAATGCAAAAATTATTCATCTTTGTTGGTGATCAAGTGATTGAAAATATGACACCATTTTGAGGATGACGTAACATTAAAATGTTACTGTTGTTAGGATTCTGTCCTAGCCCTGAAGCCACGCCTGGCCAAAGGCAATCAGCCTGGCCCCGCCCTGAGTTCTGACATCATCCTTTCTTTGAGGATTCCCACCACAGACCCTCTCTCTTAGTCCTTCCTTCTTCCCTGCTGCCAGAGGGTGCGCTCCTCAATGTCCTCCCCTCTCTCTTCTCTTTCTTTCTATCCATCAACAGTGAAGTCTCTCCACATGGACCCAGTATGAGTGTCTCTCTCTGTGCTGCCTTCCACAGCGCCCACATGGGGCATGAGGTCCCCATTCACTGACATCCACTGCCACACTGGGTATCCGCATTATCATAACATATTTCCACTGAAGTGTCAAAGGTGAAAATATTTAAAGCATTAAGTACTGGGGAGGAGGTAAAATAAATGAGACTCTGCCCAGTATGTAAATCAGTACAAATGCTGAGATTTTGATTTTGTGTGTGTGGTACGTGTGCATATGTGTGTTGAAGTACACACACATCTATGTATTTATGAAAGCCGTAGGAAGACGTTGGGTGTCCTGTTTTATTGTTCTCCAATTCATTCTGTTAAGACAGGGTCTCTCACTCTCTAACCAACCCTGCAGATAGACTGATGCTGCCACTTCTCCTGGCATTGGGGTTATAGGCAAGCAAGACCATACCCAGATTCCCCACCCCCAGCACCCCCAGCACCCCCAGCTTTGGTGGTTTTATTTCGACACAAAGAAAACAGGCACATGAGCCATCTACTCATTCTCTTAGCTATGCAGCCTGGCATTGGGACTGGTGACATTGAGAACCATCTGTACTGCTCTTTCTAAGATGGCCGTGTAGTTCTTGGATGAAGCATTGTGAGCAATCAGAGCACAGTAGGCTTGGTTACACATCATCAGACTTCCAGTTCCTTGACATTGTACACCAGAGACTTCTGGAAGCCACTGTGTAGTATGTACTTGGTATTCTTGCTGCCACAGTAACCAGTGTTGGGCATCAGGATCAGGCCCTTGAATCTTCTCACCCTGTTGTGTAGACCTTTGGATTTCAGCCAGTTTTGCTTGATTTTGATATGTCTGTCTGACTAGTCCCCAGTGAACTTCTTGGTCTTCTTTTTGACAATCTTAGGCTTCACCAGAAGCAGAAGGGCAACCTTGATGCCCCTAGAGAGATGGCAACCACCTCAAAGGCCATGGAAGAAGGAAGAATGGTAGTGTGCAAAGGACAATGGGACCCACTAGCTTTTTATGTGGATTCTGGAGACTTGAACTCAGGCCCTCATGCTTACACAGGAATTGCTTTTATTTGCTGAGCCATCCCCCAGTTCCTAGTACAACCACTTTGGTAAACATCTTAGCAGTTTCTTAAAAAGTTAAAATGTAGGTTTTCTTTATAACCTAACAATCCTATGCCTAAGTATTTATCCAAAAAAGTAAATTTTGTCTATAGAAGCCCTTTATTTAAGTGTTCATTGTAGCCATTCTGTACTTATATCCAAACCCAGAAACAGGCCAACAAGGTGGCTCAATGAGTAGAGACTTGCCACCAACCCTCAAGGGTCTAGGATCACATGGAGAAAGGAGAAAAAGAACCATTTCCCAGAGGCTGTCATCTGACTTCCACATGAACAATCACAAATGTGCACACATGCACAATACATCAATGGAATAATAATTTTTAAACCTTTAAATTTTTTAAAATTTTATTCTTTTGTGTATGTTTTACCTGTATGTATGCAAGTATCACATATAAGGTACTACAGGGGCATGTGTACATTTGTGTGTGTGTGTGTGTGTGTGTGTGTGTGTGTGTGTGTGTGTGTGTGCAGTGCTCATAAATGCCAAAAGAGGGCATCAGATACCCTGGACCTGGATATAGTTATGAACTGCTGTGTGACTGCAAAGAACTGAACTCCTGTCTTTACAACAGCAGCAAATGCTCTTAACAGCTGAACTATCTCTCCTTAATTTAAAACAAACAAGCAAATGGCAGCAATAGCAACAAAGCAGATTTCCATATTACCCAGATGTTGCCCTGTGAGCCTGGCTGCAAGATTTATCTATGGGTACAATAGTGGCACAGGATTTATAGAAATAATCGACCACTTTCAGATTGGATTTGAGGCAATATCCACAAGAGGAACTACATGGCTGATACAGTAAATCTGATTAGGAACTCACGTTTGAGTAACTTATAGACTCTAGACATGAACCTACTACTTTTACTTTATTAATTGGTATTGTATCAAACACTCTCTAAACTCGTGTCTTTCATATATTCTTCAGTCCTCATCAGAGAAGTTCTTTGTGCAGTAGATGGCAGTCAAAGCAGAAGCTCACAGCTGATCAAAGTATAGAGTGCAAAGGGTCTGCAGGGTATTCATCCAAAAACGGGACAACCATATCATGTTCCTAACCCAAGGGCCATCACAGAAGAGAGTATGGGAAAATTGTAAGGGCCAGAGGTTGGGCAGGATCAGTCACACAGTGTCTTCTAAGCATGTACTCATGAGCTCACAGCAGCTATGGTTGCTGTGGTCAGCCATCGAACATTCTAGGGTGAAAAGGTTCAGGAGTCCCAACCCTAACTAAAGATCTCTCGATCTCTGATGGCTTCTTAGGGAAGGAACGACAGTCTTTAAGAGTGTTGTCTCTGGTAGACTGACCATGCTCCAGTGGATGGCTCCTCGCCATTGAGTATATAAATAGCACAAACTGGACTCAGTATGTTATAAATAGGAAAAAAAAGATGACACAAAACTGGGAGGGGATGGGGCAAAGGTGGGTCTAGAAGGACTTGGGAAAGTAGTTGGGGTAAATAGGACCAAAATATATTGTACGCATATATGAAATTTTCAAAACATAAAATTTTATTTTGAAAAAACAGAGGTCCAAATCTAGAAACAGGAGAATTGTAAACATCCTATGACATGCTTATATTTAGTAATAATATTTAGCAATACAATGTAACAAAAAGCCTATGAAACAGCATGGTTAGGTTTTAAAAAGATTATATACGTAGCACATGTTTATTTGAAATAGGAACTATAATGATGAGCATCAGAGCTCTGATTGCTCTGCTGAAGGGAGAATTTATTGGGAATAGTCACAAGGGAACATTCTAGAATAACTGAATGGCCCACCTTTTGATATATATCCAGAAAAACTTCCCTAAAACCTAACCATTGCACACACTTTCACTTGTATATTCATAAACAAACGAACTCCAAAAGCCTCTGCCTAGAGAATGTCTTGAAACGAGATTGTATTTTTAGCTGTACAATGTCTGACTGCAAGGAAACTCACTGAAATGTTCCCTAACCCTGATGGATTTCATTACTTGTCAATTATATCTCAATAAGCAGTGGAGGGAAAAGATAGCACACATGAGATTGAAAAGAAAGATAACTACTCGTTGATTTGGGGTACATCATTTCTTCAGGGAAATTTAGTGATGTGTGTCAAGATACTTAAAGGATGTGTGCCTTCTGGACAAGCAATTCCACATCAGAAATTTTTGACAGGAAAGCATCTGAGGACATGCACAGAGATTTAGTTTGACAGATATATGCTGAAGTGCCATTTATTATAGATGGAACTTGAAAGCAATTTAACATCACCAGTAGCACATCAGTGAAATGAATGCATATGCACACACAGTTATAAAATAATATTGTAAACGAATAATATTAAATATTAAATATTATTCACAACACATTGATAAAATGCATGTTTAAAATACATAGAAAAAAGTATGAGTAGTCTTAATATATATTCCAGAGCACCTTTGGTATTATGCCGTGTTATTATTGCATAAATACTAATACTTGACCAGAATATACTGTAGAGATATACTGCAGAGTGACTCAGTGGAACATAGTAGGATTAAGACCGTGTATTTCGATTCGTTTTTTCTAATTATGAGTACATTTGAAAACACACATTATTAATTTTAAAAATCATCTTTAAGGACCTGGAGAAATGACTCAGAAATTAAGAGCACTGTCTGTTCTTCCAGAGGAGCCAGGTCCAGTTCTCAGGATTCACATGACAGATCACACCATCCCCTTTCAGGGGATCTAAGGCTGCCTTCTGTCTTCTAGCACCAGCTGTACAGGTGGCTCACAGATACACATTCGGGTAAAATAACCCATACACATAAACTAAAATGAAATCCAATCTAATGTGAGCTAATAATAAGAGTAGTCAGTGATCATTAGAATGGTTCACTTGTGGCAAATATGATACTATGGGGTGAAGAGATTCATATAATTTAGGACTTTAATGGGTTCTGAAAATTTGGTCCAGCTCATGTGTAAACTGAGTCATGTAGTCATTTATGCCAATAAAATTCTACAAGGAAGGGAGTCATTTCAGTGTAACTGTTGCCTGAGTTTCTGGCTTTAACATTCACAACACTTTCACATTCAGATTAAATCATAGAGCACATGTACCTGTGTATATACGTATAAGTGCTTGTATATGTAGAGGTCAGAGGTCAAGTCAAGTGGCTCTCCTCACTTGATTTTTTTTTTTTTTTTGAGGCTGGCTGGCCAGCAAGCCCCATAAACTAACTCACACGTCCCCACCTCCCTAGCACTGCAATTATGGAAAGATACCACATCGCTCAGCTTTTTATGTGGGTGCTTTGGGATCCAAACCTAGATCCTTAGGCTTATGTGGCAATCACTGGCTGAGCCATCACAGTCCCAGGAGTCACTATTAATTGTTGTGTATTTGTATAATGTTGATTAGATTCTCAACCTCCACCATATTAAGAAAGTCTGGCTCTGTGAAATGCTTTTCCCTTTCCAGTTTCACGGGGAACAGCCACCTCCCAGACACTCTAACATTTGAAAGAGATCAGTTCAGTTCAGATGCTTAAAAGATTTGGCTAATCGGCTGGGAATAGAGCTCAGTTGATAGAGTGCTTGCCTGGAATGCACAAAGTTCTGGGTTCGACCCCCAGGAGTGTGTAGACTAGATATGGTGCTCCCCTTCCATCCCAGCACTCTGGGGGTAGTGGCAGGACAATCAGGAATTCAGGGTAGTCCTCGGCTATGTTGTGAGTTTAAGGCCTTGGCAGCAAGAGACCCTGTTTCAAAAAAAAGAAAGAAAAAAATTCTGCCTGCTTTCTAAGATCACTAAAGTGTGCATGCAGCTGCCCTGACAAACTATGGACAGGAAGCAAAACCGTCTAAAGGTCCAAGAACCAAGGAAACATGCACAACTAGTAAAAACAGCCCCCTTGTGGCGCTCCTTCCAAAAATGAAAGCACCCATAGCTCACCTTTCTCTTGGAAACTTAAACACTTAGACCAAGGTCACCTTGGCCAGGTGCTGCACCCTCTGCAGAGTCAAACTGGTGCCCGAAGTCAGGAGTGAGGCTATGATTTGGGTCCTAACAATGCCTAAAGCTCTAGTCAGAGGACAGTCTGCTTTGATGCAAAATTTGAAGATGGGAAGTCAGGAAACCTGTGTGTTGGTGTTGGTTTTGTCCCTAGCTGGCCACATTTTCTGGTGCAGCCTTCTCCCTTATTATCAGCTATGTCTCCTTACCCAGAAAGAACAGGCTCGTAGGGACGATGTTAAGGCCCTTTCAGGTCAGATACTCCATGGCTTTCAGAAATCCATGCCTTTCCCTGATCCCTTCAGGTCCAGTTCCAACAGGCATCGGTGTCCTCTGTACCCTCCCTCGTACCTGATTCCCTTGGCACACTTGTCTTGTCTCCTTCAAGCTTCACAAGGTCAAAGGCTTATCCTATGAACTCCTTAAGCAAGTGGTAAAATGTTTCTCCAACTGCAGGTTCTTTTTAGCTGGAACTGTGTTAAGTTTTTTTTTGCCCTACAAACTGGATTAACTGGACACACATATGTCTGTAGACAAATACTATTTATTGAACATGCTTTACAGAGTAAATAGAACTTCTCTTTTCCTTATATGGACATTAAGTGCCTGTGAATGTATACAGCCAAGAAGAACAGTACTCAGGGGGGCTGGCCTCTCTTCAGGGTAGGGCTGTTCAGGTTCTGACCCAGAGATAAGCAGGATTTTTTTTTTTTTTTTTTTTTAAGAAAAAAGAGGATCTTGCCACATTCATCCAGCTCAAACTATGACCCAAGTCAAAGAGAGGCAGAAGGATCTGGGTTGTGTTACTAATTCAATTTTCAATGCCAGTTAACTTCATTGGCCTGACAAGGTAGAGGCATTGCCAAAGTCAATACAGCCGATCTGTGTGCCTCAGGCAAGCTTTGGTGCTAATGGAGGCTTTTATTCCAGACAGTCTGTCCTCTGAATGTCAGCTAGTGTCCACTGGCTTCTACATGTAGTTATGAATTTCATATTGAAGTTCACAGGATAGGATTTTGAGTGTTGAAACCAAACTTTTAGTAAGGGTCTTCTCTTCTGGATGCCTGTCACACTGTTTACAAAAGTACATGGAAACTTTTACGGGTTTTAAAATGTATAAAGCACAATGATTTAAAAAAAATAGCAAATATTTCCAGACAGGATGTTATTAAAATCATTTACTTCCTAGGCAGATTGAACGATTTTTAATAACTAAGAAATTTCCCTACCATTTCCTTATCAAAATATCTTTTAAAAAAAGATTTATTTTATGTTTACTCGTGTGTGTGTGTGTGTGTGTGTGTGTGTGTGTGTGTGTGTGTGTGTGTGTGTGTGTGTGCCACGTGTGTGGGAGTACCCATGGAGGCCAGAGGCACTGAATCCTCCAGAGGGGGCGTTATCAACAGTTGTGAGCCAGCTGACGTGGGTGCTGAGAATTGAACTCTGGTACTTCTGGAATAGTAATACAGGCTCTTAACCACTGACCCATCTCTTATCAAAATATCTTCCTCTATGTGTTTATGTTTCCAGTGGATACTATTGAAGCTGCTAGGGCCCATCATCAGACTACCTCCACCTGGAGGAGAGGAAAGGAAATGACTTTTATGGCTGGACAATGTTTCATTTCATGGTCTCAGGGTAAACAGAGGCACATTCTACAGTTTCACCATGAACTGAATCCCTGGACCAAGAGGCCATAGATATCAAATTCTGGTCTCAGGCAGCCTGACACATGGAGAAGATGAGATCGTGACTCTGGTCACTGAATAGGTAATGGTGGTCAAGCTTATTATTTAAAATGTTTGCTTAAAAGGGATGAAAAGTGGGAATAACACAAATTTCAGATTCATCAAGGCATAGCATAGATTGCTATTTGGGCCATGTGACCTAGGGACTCATCTGGGAATGGAATATACTAATTACATAGTTATTATTTTTCTTCCTTCTTGCCTTAAATGACCGACTTAACAAACTCATATCTGTACACCTGGAATAGTTAAATGATAGGGAACCCACTAGGTTAACTGGTATAATTCATTTAGCTTTGCAAACACTGAGGTCCAGACACATTTATCTTCCAGTGTCAGCTGAAGGACAGCTTTTAATAACTCATGTGACAGTAGAAGTCAACTCTCTTTGTGCTCAGGACTGATCATGTCCCTTTGTGCTGAGAGTCTAGTGTACACTTGGATTCTGTACTTTGCCTTCAACATATTCACATAAAAGTTAAACTTTAAATTTATAAAAGGCCAATGTTCACCAACAATAAATCTCACCTATTTTTCAATTTCCCTTTCACAACAGGCTTATTCATTTCAATAGTCATTATAGAGAAAGGTCATTTGAGATTTCAATTTTTGCTAAATAGATCTTATAATTGATTTGGTAAACATACGCCTTATTTACAATATGAGTTTGCTAATGTTTCCAGAGGAAACATTGTAAGATATATAAGTTGAATTCTATAAGCTAAGAGATGTCTATATACCTATACTTACTAACATTCATTAACATTTTAAAATCTGTTTCTTTCCTAGGCAGCTTTTAAGAAAAGAAAAAGGTTACTGATGAACCCATAGAAATTTTCTCTATCAAGACATTGTTATCATGTATAGATATGAATTTTACTTTGTGCCTTTTAAATATTTGGTCATTTCATCAAGAGTTCATTTTTAAGACAATGTATTAGTACACACCTATGATCCCAGCATGGAGGAAACTGGGATAGGAAGACAGCAGAAAGGAAGTGAGGGTTACAGTGAGTTCGGGGCCAGCTTGAGCAACATAGTACTATCTTGTCTCTATAGATAAATCTATATACATAAATACGCTCGTGTTTTATACAGGCTCTCATGTATTCCAGACTGGCCAAAAGTTCTCTGCATAGTCAAGGAGAACTTTGAACTTTTAGTGCATCAGTCTCTACCTTCTGAGTGTTAGGATTACAGGAGGTTACACCTTTTTGTTAAGATGTTAGGGATGGAATCAAGGGGTTTGTATGTGATAGATAAGTGTTCTACCAACAGAGCTACCTTCCAGCCCCCAAGATCTTTTGTACACATGAATATCCTTATTTTTGGAGGCTTTTTACTAGTTTTAAAGGTGTTTAAGATCCTTGAACCAGAAGGAAATCAGGGCCTAAGACCAGTTAGTTAGAAACTATCTACCAGAAGAAAAACATAATCCTCCTTTGATCAGGAAAATTAAAATATTTTCCAAGAAATTCTATTTGTAAAACATTTTCCAAAGTGAAGTCCAGTTGCAGAAATATTTTTGGCAGCTAAGCAGCAGGGGGCTGAGAACCCAGTCTGTACCAGCTTTCCTAACTCCAATGACCAAGGCTTGAAGATCTGATCTAGAGAATGTTACATTGAAATTAACAGGTCTCAGCCCATATAAGAGATGACGTATGTGCTAGGCAACAGCACTTCAGCCACTGGAGTTAGCCCCTTCATGTTCTCGGCACGCAATGTTGTGGCATTGAATGGGACATAATGCAGGTGGGGCACCTAGGCAAGAAGAGATACTGAGGCGTAATATAAGCTGTACCTACACCTAGTAGATCTGAAAGACACATTTACCTGTTAGAATTAAAGTATTCTAAAGTCCACATGGAGTGGTTTGGAACTTTTATGAATGAGATGGCAGGAACATTTGGGGCATAGGGCTTGGGGCTCCCTTCCCACCTGGTGGGAGTGGGAGGGTTTACAGAAAAATACCCATAGTATAAATATATATATGGATCTCAAAATAGCCATGCCAAGGAAAATCCAGGTGCTTTTAAAATGAATTTATACTCTATGATTACATCTATATAAAACTCAAGCAAAGGCAAGCTAATCTATACTTACAGAAAGCAGATGCTGTTTGCATGAGAGAGGCATAGAGAAAGATTACAAAGAGGCGTAAAGTAACTTGGAGACTGTGGGGTGACAGATATGTTCACTCTGCTGACTATAGTGATGGATTGTAGGTATTTACGTATATAAGCCTTATCAAATTATACAGTTCAGATATGGGAAATGTCTTGTAAGTCTGCGTACCCACAAAAGAGAGATTGAAATGTACATTTAATCTTCAGAGATTCTGATACTGGAGGTTCAGGGTGGGACCTGGGCACTATCACAGTCTTTAAGTTTTGCTCAAGTGATTGGGGATGTCTAGCCAGGTTTCAGATACAGAACCTTCTGAGCCACAACTTTGAAATATTCCTTTACACTGTGTGAAGTTGCTGTGATTGGTTTAATAAAGAAGCTGACTGGCCAATAGCTGAACAGGATAAGGTTAGGGGGTGAGCCCAAACAGAGAGTGTGGAGAAAAAGGAGTAGCAGAGACAGAGAGAATCAAGGTGGACATGCTGTGCTGAGAAAAATACCAAGCCATATGGCGAAGATACAAATACGGGTTAATTGAAAATGCAAGATATAGCTAGTAACAAGCCTGAGCTATTGGCCGAACACTTGTGATTCACTTTATGTCTCAGTGTAAGTTATCTGGGAACTGGTGGATGAAAAAGAGACATCTACCTACAACAACAATGACGTTGATTACTGTGTGTGGTGAGATCGAAGGGCATTGAATACATTGCAGAAATCTGAGTCAAACACCTCTCCTGGCAAACTTGGTTTCTTTTGAGAATAGGGGTCCCTTACAGATACACGGTTACAAGTGCTCATTGCGACTGTTGTGAATTCTGCTCAGAAGAGTCAGTAGCGATGTTTCTATGCTGAAGAGCAACACAGAGTTCTGTCATTCCATCTGTTTCAATTCTCTTACAGAGCCTATTGTGGCACTGTGGTAGGTGGGTCTTTTATATTCTGGGAAAATGTATGATGCCTGAACACAGTCTGGGTTCTTGTCATGTTTGTTTGTTTTTGTTTATTCTGCCAGAGAGCAGACTATTATAGCTTCCAATGCCAAACCAAACAAGGTGGTTTCTATAGCCATTATTTTCAGGTTCAAATTTCCATGTGCCCACCAACACACACCACCGCCATGTTCTCTTCAGTTAACACCCTCTCTGGATAAGTTAAACAAAACCCAACAGAATAGCACGTTGGATTCCTCAGAGGTATAAACCCAAAAGAATGCTAATTGCTACCAGGGTTAACTCTTCTCATTATCAGCAAGAAGACATGTTCACACCAGTGTTCACACATGGCTTTAATCACAGCACTCAAGAGGCCGAGGCAGACAGATCTCTGTGAATTCAAAGGCCAGCCTGGTCTTCATAATTCATTCCAAGACAACCAGAGCTAAATAGTGAGACCCTGTTTCAAACAAGAAAAAATAGAAAGAAATTTTACATATTTTCTATTCTGTATATTTGTAATTTTTTAAAACTTAGGCCTTTAGGAGGCCTATTGGAGTGACAGATGTATAATTACAGTTTGAAATATTTTGTGTAATTTGTGTGGAACTTTGAGTTCTTGCTGAATTTACCATAATGCATCAGATAACTTTAGGAACCAGTACTTACATATTTATGGATTTATAAATATTGAAGTATATTGGAAAATTTTATTTGTTAGTAAAAAGAAATAGATGTAGTTTTTCATCCCATTTGGTTTACAGATACAGATGAGAGAGATGTGTAATCACAGCTTAAACTATGTTAAAGTATTGTACTTTACTCATAGGCCTTTTACAGGTACCATTAACATCTGCTAAAGACATGATTGCACATAAAAGCAAAATAAAAAATAACACTTTAGTGATTTTTACTTTAATTGTCTATTAATTTGGGGAGGGGTTTGGTTTGGTTTGAGTTTTAGTTTGGGGGACAAATTCTTGCTATGTAATTCAGGCTGGCCTCAGACTTAGAAGTCTGGATGCTGGGATTATAGGTATGTGCCAGAATGCCAGGCCAGACTATTAATTTTGTGTATGGGCATGTGTGCTGTGCTGTGTGTGTGTGTGTGTGTGTGTGTGTGTGTGTGTGTGTGTGTATGTTCACATGTGTGTGTACATGTGTATGATGAATTGAGGTTGACATCAGAAGACTTCATCATTTCCCACCTTATTCATTGAACCAAGGTCTCTCAATTAAACCCAGAGTTGCCTGCTGCACAAATAAATGAGACTCAGGGATAGATCTCTGAGAAAGTCAGAGATATTAGAGAGAATAAACACCACAGTAGATCTTATCCAGCTGTCTTCCAGCTTCCTCAGCCTGGCTTCCCTTGGCTTCCCCTTCTCTTTCTTTCTATCTTCGCCTTAAATACTCTTTTGGTAAATTCCAGGCATGGCCTGGAATTCCTTCTGTAAACTAAAATGATCTCATGATCTCGAACTCAGTTGGGATTAAGGGCATAGGTCATGACTCCCAGGATACTCCCTGTGCTGGGATTAAAGGTGTGAATCACCACTCTCTGATTCTCTTTGACTGTGGTTAGATCTCCGGAACTTCTGGAGCTTTTATTGAATCCCCACAGTTGCCCATATGGTAGTGTGGCTAGGCAGCTTGCTGTGAGCATCCCTGTCTCTACCTGGAATTACAAGTGGGTGCTGTGTCCACACAGCATTTAAGATAGTACTAGGGATCTGAAGTCTGGTCCTCACGCTCACTGACAAGCACTACCCACTAATCTATCTTTCCAGGCCCAGACTATATTACTTTTTAATCTACAGGTAAACCTCTGAACAGTTTTTTCTACATTCAAGAAGCATCTTCAGTTATATTTAGAAACTTCTATTAGCATAAGAAATTGCCACGGTGGGTGCCAAATGTTGGAATGGGAAAAGATGAAATCCTATATGGAAAAGTGGGATGTGGGGATGATCAAGAGGGTTCTTATGGGTTAGGAATGGGTAAACCAAGAACAGGATGACAGCCACAGAGACTTTGGCCACTCAACCATGGCTAGGGATGAAAACAATGGAAGAGAAAACAGGCCTCTTCCTCCTCCTCAGAGCCTAAGACCCGTAAGACATTTAATATGACTGCAGCCCACATGTACTCTCTTTGGGTGGCTGTTTCTGAGAACAGACAAGTGGACCCAGTGTCATGTGCTGGAGGACCAGAGGACCCTCTGCGAAGCCCTCCTCCTTCAACACCTCTGTTGGCTCAGTTATTTCTTGTGGGGAGGAATCGGATACCATTTTAGAGAACAAATATTTACCGCTCACAGAACTGGGGCTTCAGTGTGCCTGAAGCCTAAATGGACAGAAGGCCACTGGGCAGCAAGCCCTGAGGTCGTGGACCTCAGAAACAGTGTGATTTGTTCATTGGCAAGGACCACTGAGGATCTACGGGAGAAAGGCACGTGTCTCTGAGTGTTGCCATGGGGACTGCTGGCTAGGTTAACTGAATGCTCTGTGGATAATGATTCTTCTTTTAAAGAGAAAATAGCTCTTATATTCCAAAGACTAAATGGTAGAACAAACAGGTAAATGGAGGTCCCAGGAAGACAAGAACTGGGGAGCAATTGGTAGTCTGATCTACCACAGCGGGAGCAGTCCCTGAGGAAGGGACTGGAATCATTCCAACTCCCCCCCCCCCAGGTGAGATCTCCACCAGAGGATGTGGTTTTTCTCAGATAACATCTTTTATACACAGAGAGTAGATGAGAGAGTTGCAAAACTCACTTTTAATTCCATAAGCGACATCTTTCAAATAATCCCAAGCCATCCCACGTGTCAGAGGAAGGGAGACCCAAGAAGCATTGCCTTCAAAGGTCTTAGAGGCACACTGAAACAAAACCATCTATAACAGTGCACACGTGTGTGAAGAACTTTCCATCCAAGATTAAGAGGAAACCTAAGCCTCACGTTCCTGGGGTTGCCTGCTAATTCCCTTGCTGTAAGGACTTTGGACCTTAAGACCAAATCTCCATAAAACAATTGTCCATTCAAGTTCCAGCAATAGTTAAGAGAGAATGCCTTTGATGTTCCCAGGCTTATCTGACCACCCACGTGACACTGAAGGAAGCTACATGATTGGAAGATACTAGCTCAGCCCTGACATCTGCCCAAGGCCAGCAGCAGGAGTTTTAGGAGTTACGTAAACTATTATGTCTATCCAACCTGCCATCTGTCACTGGTTTACCATGACACCTTGGGTCATTGACTTCCCAACCCTGTGCCACCTGTGAAATGTGAGTGACAACACACCACATCAGCTCTCTGTCTCTCTCTCTCTAAATGAGAGTGACAGTGTGTCTGTAAAGTGCTTTGAGCTCCTTGGAGATAGAAGTTCTATAAATATAAGCTGTTATCACTGTCACCATGGAAACACACAGAACCGTGCTCCATTCCTACATGTGCATAGCATAACTCCGACCTCCTTGCTTGCTGGCTATTGAACATCAGCAGTTCTACAAAGCTGTGTGGCCACATAGAGGTGAGGACCCAGGGCTGTTTACCACTCAGTTCTTCTCCACCTCACTTTAAAAAGGAAATTGTATTCTGTTTGCTAAGGTAGTGGTGTAAGGCAGGCACAAGAATCCAATGTGTGACCGGCTTAATTTGCAGAGTGACCTAGGACCTGAGTTGGAAACCAGGCTCAACCAGGAAGCAATCCATTGATCTTCAGGCATAATATCCTACATATTTCTTAAATTGTTTCTAGTCTTGACTCTTTACTTCTGAACTAAGGTTAGAAAAACTTGGTGATGACAAGGATTACAAGTCAGCACCTTCCTGACAGGCTTTGGCCCTCTGGGTAGCAGACCATGACACGGTTATCACTGTCTCACTGGGCCTAGGATGTAGCAGATGCTTGTAGAGGTTTGCCAACAAAGCACTACCTGGCTGAATAAGCGGCCATCCTTTCCCCTTTCATAGCTGAAAGTGGAACCGAATAAGGCAGATGCAGCCAGTGTCAGCCTGGACTAAAGAGCCTCGGGGATACCATCTCTCCTTTAGGTTTATCTGAGACCCCATGCCGCTGTTAAATACAGAAATAGTGCCCCCACTTCTGGGATTGTGAGCAGTTCCGAGAGAGACAAAAGCCTTATACAGAATGACTTTGAATAGTAACTTCATTGTGGCCGCAGCTCCAGGGCTGGCTTCCCCGAGAGGCCCAGCACAGAGCACCTCCAGGCTTGTGTGGTACTCAGCTATCATCTCCTTGAGCTTTAAAATCATATAACAAGCACCTCACATTTCTTTTTGCACCATGTAGCAGAGTTTGTTGGTTTCTTTACATCCTATAATCCTGCTTCATGAAGGAAAGGCATCATACCATCTTACGTTGGTGGGAATGAAACACCCCCCAGGCCTGTAGACTCAAGTAAGTGCATTATGCAACACAGATAGTTTCCTTCACACATAGCGACAAGCTAGTACAACAGAAAGAACATGTATTCGCTCCACCATTGATTCTTCCATGAGTATACTTGCTATACTAAACCTATTTCCTTCAGACATAGCATGACCATGGGCTTTCATGGGGAAGAGTTGTTGAGCAACCTGTGGAATATCTGGTCCACAGCCATATCAGCATGATAAGCAGAACAATAGTGCAGGGTAAGTCTGTGGCAATGGTAACGCAGCTGTTAACATTACCTCAGAGAAGGATGCTACCGAGATTTCCCTCACTCTTCCCTGTGGCCCTCAGCTGTGTGTGGTCTTAGGCAGCAGAGGGAATTGCTACAGAAGGTGCTCTAAAAGGTAAAAGTTTGATACGAAGGGATTGTTGCCATGGTGATGAGTTTTTTGTGAATCACTGTCATCTTGGTCTAAGGCTTTCTTGGTGATATCGCTTGTGAGTCATCCATGCTCTTAGAACTGATGCCAAGAAACTTACTAGTCCACAAAACTAGACATGGATGGAATCTTTTTCCTTTGTGGACTGCTGGTGCCCTGGCTAGGGTGAATAGGTGTTTCTTTACATCTCTCCAAGAAAAGCCACACAATACCATGAGTTTCCGTGAAATAATGGGGGCATGACAATCTCATGGCATTTTTTATTCGGTAGGTCTAGAAGAAGGAAGGGTAGACGGTAGGATAGGGCCTATCATCAGATATAAGTACTTTCCATCTTCAAATTAACTAGAAAACAATTAACAGAGAAAAACAGAGATAAAGTAATTGCCCAGGCCACTAATAACTAAGAGGTGGGCGTCAGAATCTGCTCGACTGTTTTTTATAAGCTTGGGCTCAAAAGTTAATTTCCATATATTTAGGTAAAGAATTTTATGTTAGTGCCATTAATTGTCATACCCCAGCAAAAAAGAAAAGCCACTTGGTCTGTTTCGATTATATTCTTTATTTGTGGACAGAGAGTAGAGAGGAAAAGAGACCGCCATGAACAAATTTAATCATTAATCAAGAGAGGACTTTGTTTGACACCAGGAAAATTCATTGTCTTCCCACAACCTTGTTTTAGTCTGGATAAAAAGAAACAAGGAGGTTACTGGCTGTTTGGAGGGCTTTGTAAGACAGAATGCAGGTGCGCTGATGACTCAGTCTGCCCTGCAAAGGAAGTCACTGTCATAGGAGCAACTGAGAAGGGACACTGGGGGAACAGGGAACCTCACTTCTAGGCTGTTATACAAGGAAATACTTGCTCTTTTTCTTTGATCCACTGTATATGCGGGTCTCTGTGACCGCAGCTTAGTTGTATCTAACACAAGAATTATGGGCCAGTTGATGAATGAACTTCTTGTGAGTTCACTCCACTGTCTGAGGCACCCTGATCACAACAGCAGTTTAGACAGCCCTCTAGGAATATCAGTAGATTGTGCAGTGGGGATGTAGCTGAAGAAGCATTTAACCGGAGAATCTGCTACTATGATTTCCCCAAATTCCTCTCCCTGGAGATCTGAACTCTGCCACATCCTAAAATGCCCTATGTTACACCCTGTAAGCGCAAGCCGTCCGGTTACACCTGTCACGTTCTAATTACATCCTTGGGGGGTTTTCCATGCAACTGGAGCTCTTAATGTATAATACCTTTAACTAAAGGACTTGTTAAAATAGATTGCTACCCTTTACCTCTGATTCAGTAGATCTGAGGTCCAAGAATGTGCACTTGTGATAAACATCTAGGTGCTTCTGTTACTGATGGTGGTGGCAGAATTGATACCACATTTTGAGATTCTCTGCCATTGCTTACTTGATGTGTAGATAGCATGTGACAATCAGCAGAACATTACACAAAGTCTCCATTCCAGATGCTAATGGGTACTAGACGGTAGAGTATTTCAGTGTATTCAAAATACTGGCATGCATCTCCAGTCTGTAGCATGGTAAGCAAACAAATACATAATTTACTTAACAAATCTTGTCAGTGCTTACTTGGAGTCAGGCACTGGGAACAAGTAGTCACAAAACAGATAGAAATGATGGACCTCAAGGTTTCTAGATGTGAGTGGGAATATCATTCACCATTTCTGCCAAGTCCTTTTACACCGAAGAGTTCAGGTTCCCACAAGTACAATACATATAACTGTCCCATTGGTTTCCAAGATGAGAGTGTAGAGCCTCTTATAATTCAGTGACTTTCATAGTACTCCATGCCTGTGTCCCTGACGCCCATGTGCTCTCCACGACACCACAGAAAAACACATATGGTTAAATCTAGAAAGGGGACTTTTCATCAAAATATCCTGCATTCTGTCAGCTAAGGATTTCTTTTCCATAGCCATAACTGGGAGAGGTTCCTAATGGATGTTTCATTTTAATATCCCAAGAACAGAGATGGGAGGGCCCTCAACTGCATGGAAATAATGGATAGTTCTTGCCCACACCCATTACTGAACACCTGTCCAGGTGATTTGTTATTCAGAGCTTTAATGTTTAGAGAGTTACTTTAAACAGCAACCTGGCATTTATTCAGTAGCTCCCTGGCTGTCACACTTTTGATAAAAGTTGCCTGGAGTTCCTGGGTTCCAGGCAGTGTGCTTGACACTGGAACATTCCCAGGTGAATGGGACTGTCCCTCCTCTTTGTGAGCTCAGAATTTAGGCTTAGCTGCTTCTTCCTGGCTGTCCTCCAGGTTCTGCACTTGAGCCTCTGTGGGGTTTGTTCTAGTTTCTCTGTTGCTGGGATGAGACACTGACCAAAAACAACTGGGGGTGGAGAGGAGGTAGTATTTTAGTTTACAGGTTATGGGTCATCAGAAGCTGAAGCAGGGGCTTAGAGACAGGAGCTGAAGCAGACATTAGAAGTGAAAGAAGCCTGTTCACTGGCCTGTTGCTGTAGTTGGCTCAGCTAGGTTTCTCATTTAGCCCAGGACCACCTGCTTAGGGGTGGCGCCACCCACAGTGGGCCCTCCTCCAACAGTTAGCAATTAAGAAAGTGTCCCACAGATCTAGGGCCCATGGTCCAATCTGATGGAGGCAATTCCGTGACCATCATTTGTGCATTTGTGTCTAGTGACAAAACCTAATGGGCCAGGGGTTATTCTCATATTCTAGATGTTTTATGTTTTACATTTTTACCTGGATCCATGGACCCAGTTAATAGATCTCTTTATGGCAGGGTTTCTGTTTATGTTAGTGCATTATTAAATAGTAAGGTTTGGGTATACAGTGAGCTAACACAGTGCCTGACTTTTAAAGGGAGATGGATGGAAGGGATGGGACTGAGGAGACTGAAGACTTTCTTCAGGAGCCAGGGACGGGGAGCTGAGATGCCAGCTCCCACATAAAAGCCGGGCACGGCCTTGCATGTTCTTGTCATTCCAACAAGGACTACAGGATTGAAGGGGCTTGCAGATTACCATCCTCACTCTAGGTTCAGTGAGAAACCCTGTCTCAAGAGAATGAGATTCTACACAGGCACACTCACCTCCCTCCCCACAACGCACACTGTGTGTGCATAAAACATCCCCTATACACAGTAAATATACTGTAAAAAGAAATGACAAATCTTGACT
This sequence comes from Phyllotis vaccarum, assembly GCA_033318265.1. NCBI lineage: Eukaryota > Metazoa > Chordata > Mammalia > Rodentia > Cricetidae > Phyllotis > Phyllotis vaccarum. Next base: position 29,314,390 of record JARWLC010000017.1, read on the forward strand.
TTTTTTTTTTTAACATTTATGTAGTGTGCACACGTGTTTGGATGAGCATGTAGAAGTCAGAACAAGTTGTGGGTGTTTGTTTTCTCTCTGGGCCGTGTGAGTCCCAGGGATTAAATTCAGGTCTTCAGCCTTGGCAGCAAGAGACTTTACACCTTAAGTCACCATGATGATCCCTTAAATTTACTTTTGCATTTTATTATTATTATTATTGGTGTGTGTGTGTGTGTGTGTGTGTGTGTGTGTGTGTGTGTGTGTGCCATAGGCTACTTGTGGAGGTAATTTGCTACCGACAGGTCTCTCATCCCATCATGTGGAGAGACTGAGCCCAGTCCTTGGTCCATTGAGAAATTGTTGTTGTTTTAAGGACCTGGGTCCCAGGGCCCTGAGAGAAGAGAGGCAGGGAGTTGGAGAAGAGATCCCTAGGTGAAGAATCTTGGATCTTTAAAAGATAAGAACCAGCTCCTAAGCAATCAGGGAGACACAAGGAATCAGGAAGGGGAAGAGACCTTTGGAACTGAAGGGGAAGGGGAGGCGAAAACAGAGGTAGGCAATTAAAAAACTGTACAAACACTTAGGGTAACATGATGTGAACTTTGGTGCCCTGGCATGTTAAATGGCATATCAGATCATTTATATGGCTTACCTCTCAGGTTCCCTCCCTCCAAAAAAGCAACTGTTAAAAATTCCCAGTGATGTGGTTTAAACATCTTTCATAGGTAGCCATATCATCAAAGTCAAAAGCTGTCTCTGAGTCGGAAGGCCTGAGTCTAATAAGGATACGGGGATAAGGGACTGATAGCCAGAGGAGTGATAACCAGATGCTCATAACAACCAAGTGCACTTCTTAAAACCCTCTGAGTGGCAGTGTTAGCGAAAACACAGGGAACACACTTCATCCTTGTCCAGCCTGACTCCCTAGCCTCATTTAACAGCTGTCTCCAAACTTTCCCTGCTTTTTTTCAATCCTCAGAGTGCAGAGAAGTGGCCTCCTTTCTGCCTATTTAAGCAGCCTGAGATAGCTCTTGAATGCAACCCTCTTCATCCAGGAGGCTGATTCCTACAGTTTTAGGTAATCACCTAGCTCCTCACCTTCTCTCTTACCCTACAGCGGGGTGGTTCAGGAGAGTGTTTGCCTAGTGCATGTGAGGTCCTGTGTGTTTGGTTCCTAGCCTACCACAAAGATTATTTTACACAAATAAACAAACCTAATTACCTAAAAAGCGTGTTCATGTTCTGATTTCCAAACTGCAATCATCTATTTCAGTAAAAGTGGGATAAAGGTCAGGAAGCTGCATTTTAAAGAGGTCAGCCAAGCAAACCGGAGGCAGATGCTCATGATTTACACTGATAACCCGTGCAACTACATCTGGGTTGCGGACATTCAGGAGAACCAGAATCATTCACTCACCTCAGTTAACTGAGGACACACTACGTGTCAGTCACAGTGCTGGGCTCAGGGTACACCAATGAGGTAAAACCTGTCCTAAAATAATTGTAAAATGCTCAGAGAAAGACACCTGTATAAATTCACCAAGAATTGCACAGTGCCAGGTAAAACCTCTGACACAGACATTCTTATTCTCACCCTCCAGAAGTCAAGGATTCTGTACCCCAAGGCTTGGTAAGTGTTACCCAGCCTAGAGAAAAAGCCCAAAGAGACTGACAGAAACTGAGAATCCTGCTGTGAAAGGAAGGAAGGGTGGGACATCCACGGGGCGGGTCCTGCCAGTTGGCAAAGTCAGAGATGATGCCGGGTGCCACCTGCATCTGCTTTCTGATCTTTCTTCAGGATCCCTTCCAGCTTTCCTGCCTGGCTGCTTCAAGGGCCACCTCACCTTGCCCCAGCAACCAAGACCTCTCAAACAGGTACTGTTGTGGGATATTTGTACACTGTGTGAAGGTGTGTTGCTGTGATTAGTGTAATAAAAGCGGAACAACCAATAGCTAGGCAGGAAGTATAGACAGGATTTTCAAAACAAGAAGAGGCATCTAGGCTTATGGAAGAAGCATGGAGACAAGAATCGAGTCAGACACACAAAATGGGGAAGACATAAAAGCCACAGTAGAACATACACTAATAAAAATATGGGTTTATTTACGTTATAAGAGCTAATGGAACAAGCCTAATGTAAAGCTTTCATAATTAATAATAAGTCTTCGTGTCATTATTTGTGAGCTGGTGGCCCAAAAGAAAAAAATGATGGGAATCCTTGTTCTTAGCTGAACATGGTGCCCAGAATAAGGACCACATTTCTTTGCTTCTCATTTTCTAAGTGTTGCCCTGTGGCCGAGTTCTGACCAAAGAGATGGAAACAGAAAGCACCCTAGGACAGATTCTAAGATGGTTGGCTTCCATTTTCTTCTTTCTTTGTTCTTTTTTTCCAGTAAGAATATGATAACTGATAACCTAGACACCATCCTGGGCTACGCAAAGCAAGAGGATGGTAGAATAGGCTGGAGGGGGCAGGGATCCCTGAGAATGTAGTGGATAAAGCCACTGACCTGGGCAATCAACCTCTGAATGCATGAAAGGGTAAAAAAAAAAAAAAAAAAAATCATGATCTTACTAAAGGCAATGTGGTTTTAGATTTCTGTTACTCACAGTTTACCATACCCCAACTGATAAAATCACTAAGTCGTGCCCCCCCCCCCCCCCCCCCCCCCGCTGTCCTCACCTTCTTTCCTCTCCCAAAGATATTTCTGTCATCATACATGGCTGTTTCTCTAAGTCAACCCAAGGTGAATCCTAAGATAGAAAATGAGCCATGATTGGGCCTGAGGCCCCTGAGAATAGGTCCACTACAACTCTTCAGACACATTCACTACCTGGCTTCTTCTACTTCTTATAAAATAAGCCCTTTTCTTACAAATCTGGTGGGGCTTTTATTTGTTTGGTGTGTGTGTGTGTGTGTGTGTGTCTGTATGTGTGTGTCTGATTGTTTGATGGGGATGGGTAGTAGCAGGGCTTGGTGGGTAGTATCACACTGGACAAGAAGCTGTCATATTTCCCAAACATATTTCTATAAAAAGGCTCGCTTCTCCATGAGATTCCTAGGGGCAGTAGTACCATAGCAGAGAGGTATAAAAACTGTCACCATTTATTAATGAATAAGTAATTCATTAATAATTAAGTAGCCTGTTTCGCTGGATAGAGGGACTGCCTGTCTGCTTAAAGAGTTTGCTACTTGATTTAACTGTGATCTAGTTGATACAAATTACTTTGCATTTTCCTGTCTCTAAACTCCTCCTTTTAAAGTAAAATAAAAGCAAAACACCCTTCCTGTATCAACCTTCCTAGGGCTGAGTTATAAAGTCATGTGTGCTTCCCAAGTACTTGGAGCAAAGGCATGGGATCTCAGGTGCCAGGATTAAAGGTGTGTGCCACCATTGCCTGGCTCTGTTTCTCATTTAAACTGGGTTAATGTAGTAGCCCAGTGGGGCCTTGACCTCACAGAGATCCTGACAGATCTCTGCCTCCTGAGTACTAAGATTAAAGGTGGGTGTCACCACTTCCTGGCCTCTGTGGCTAACTCTGTGGCTGGCTCTGCCCTCTGATCTTCAGGCAATCTGTATTTGTTAGATTTCAAACAACAGATTACCATAGTGGTATGTGGGGGGGCCCTTGTCTGTGGCTGATTCCCTCTGCAGCTCAGCAGCAATTCAGTCCTGTAGAACACCCTGCTCAGTGTCTTGGCCACATGGGAGGAACCTAGGTCACATCAGCCAAGACTTAGGTTTCCCAACAACCTATGACCTGCTAGGAAAATGTGCACTGTGCCTATCTGACTCCTGACTGGAGTCCAGACTGAAAGTGAAGCCTTGCCAGGTAGCAGTGGGAACTACACCTTCTGGGTCATGAGAGAGGCAGGGCCATAAAAACGGTAGGCAGAGGATAAGGACCCAGGAAGTCAGGAATGGGATTAGAAGGAAACAGCAGGATGTGGGTCGGCCACAGACAGTCAGTCCTATCATGGGTGAATTCTGGAATTTATAATAGGCGCAGCTTCAGTGGGCATCATATTCCTTGGAACCAGGATGACTTCTTAAGAAAGGTACAAATAAGGATTGAACAGAAGGAGGCGACGCACAGAACGAGGAAGATTAGATACGATTTCACATGAGTTGGACATGGTGGAATACAACTTATATTTTTGTGCTCTGGGGTGACAGAGGGAGATAGCTATCTATAAGTTTAAGGTAATCCTGGTCTATACAGTGAGCTACTAGCCAGCCAGGGCTATAGCGTGTGACCCTATCATAAAAAGAAATAACAACAAAACCCCAAGAGGCTGGAGAAATGGCTCCAAGATTATCAGCATTTTCTTCTTTTGCAAAGGATCTAAATTTTGTTCTCAGTACCAATATAGTTCACAACCTTCTGAAACTCTACTTTTAGAGGTTGAGATGCCCAGTTCTGACCTCACTGGACACCAGACATACACGTAGTACACAAAAAGGCATGCAAGCATTCACACATATACATAATATACAATATAATTATATAAAGATATATTTCAAAAAATAAGACTAAGCCAAACAATGTAAAGTTAGGGAGTGGGATGCTCACAAGGCTTGCTTTTTATTCCTGCAAGCAAAGAGCTAAGATTGTGTAGAAGTAATAAGCAGCAAGAGTTTAGCTCAGAATTCCCCTAATACAGAATGTTTTGCTGTAGGGAATGTGTAGATATGGAATTGACAGTCCCTGGAGGCATTCAATTGGAGAGTAGTTGACCTTGTCCGGCAGATGGGTGTTTGAACTGAAGGACCTCTGGCATTAGCTAAATACAGAGAGTCTATCCATAATCACCGCCATGACCTTCTGGCCTTTGACTGAATCTGCAGTAAGAAGCTGGAGGTTAAGTCGACCATAAAGAAACATTCTCTTTGATTTCTAGAAGGCTACAAACTCTTCTTTGATGGTCAAAAAGAAAAAAAAGGTCACAAAATACCCCAGTTCACCATCTCATCTACCTTTGTCTCTGGAACTTCTCTAGTGGGGGAATGCTCTAGCAGAAGCCTCTTTCCTCGGATTAGCCTTTCAGAGAGGTTCCCACTATTGCCTTAGAAAAATTATGTGTGTTGTACAATATCTTGATTGCACTCTGACACTCCCAAGACTGCCAATAAAGTTTACTTTGAATCAGAAGGTGGAGCCTAGCTACTAGCTGACCAAAATTAGCCAATGAGGTTTTGGAGGAACAAAGACATAGAGAGAGACACAGGAAGTAAAAGGGAGGGGCTGAGAAAAAGGGTTGACTCTTATTGGATGGATGAAGGAGGTGGGGGGAAGTTACTGCTCATTTCTGTGCCACTTTTGTGATCATTCAGGTTCCTACGCCAATATCTGAATCTCAAGTTCTTATTGATAAAGAATAATTGAATAAACACTTCATATGTGTAAGCCTGTTTATAGGTTCATGCTGTGAGTGCAGGTGCCTACAGAAGCCTAAGACATTGGATCCTCCAGAAGCTTGAGCTGTAGGCCATTGTGAACTGCCTGAGTGGGTGATGGATACCGAGCTTAGAACAGCATGATATTCTTAACCACTGAGTGCCTCTCTAGCCCCTCCACTGCTATTGCCTTGCAAACAGATGAAGATTATAGAAATGAATTAATTTATATTTATTTTGAGAAAGGTATCACTCCTGGACTAAAGCAACCCTCCTGACTCTTAAAGCTCCTCAGTAATTGGGACTACTCCTCACTGACTCTCCTCACTTCTGGTGACTGATCCTAGAGTTTTATGCATCTAAGTAACTGCTCTACCACTGAACTGCATACTTAGCCCACAACTTTATTTTAAAAGCTGAGGGAAGATGACTTCGCTGGGGGATTTTTTTTTTTTTTAAAGGAAATCAAATCCAACCGATTCACCCCTGATCAGAATGGTACAAAGGAGCGGCTCAGATGGTCTCAAAGCTCTAGCAATCATTTGGCATCACTAACCCACCAGTCTTCTGTCTTCCCACCTCGAACATGCAGGCAAGTCATGATTCCCTGGGGACACCATGCATCTCTGTTATTCTGCCAGAAGAAAGCAAACACCATTCTCTACATGTTCTCTCTCTCTCTCTCTCTCTCTCTCTCTCTCTCTCTCTCTCTCTCTCTCTCTCTCTCTCCCCCCCATGGCTATTTCCACCATAGACACATGAATGGGGAGGGCGGTAGAGAATCCTAGCATGTCTCACTACACAGATGAATTGTGGATTCATCAGTTAGGGAACAGAACATCAGAAAGTACCTTCCAGTCAGGACCCAGTATCCAAGACAAGCAGCATCCTGTTCCTCCAACCTCAAAATCCAACTTACCATGGAGCCTAGGTTAAAAAGATCCCCTTGGGGTTTTGAGGCCAGGTCTCATGTACTCCAGGCTGGCTGGCTTCAGACTCACTATCCAGTAGAAGATGACCTTGAACTTCAGTCCTCCTGTCTCTATTTCTGGACCACTGGGATTACCATGGCCTTCATCACTCAGCTAAAGGGTTTTTATTTGTTATTTTCATAGTGTTTCCTTGTATAGGTCATAGATTCAATTTCAGACCTAGGGAGGGAGGAAGGTGCCACAAAGACCATAGATGAAAACAGTAGAGGACAGTGCCTATTAGTCCCCGCTTAACATTCAAAGTCTCTGAAACCAGAGCTGTTTCAGAGAACAGTTTCCTTTTCTATTAAACACGGAGTGGGATCCATTATAAACAGAGTGACACCCTGTGGACTAATTAGGTGTTCTTCTGTGATGGATGGGGAGGGTACTCAACCCCCGCCTCTTGTCAGGTGTACTCCAAACGTTCACTTACGCTCTAGCCCTCAGCCTTTCCTAAGCCCTCCAGCTACAGAGTCCGTACATCCAGGCTGCTTTCCAATGCAGCCTGCCACTGAGCCGTTTCCCCCTGCAATGCACACAACTTCTGCAGCCAGGACGAGTTGCCTTGCAACTCATCTCAGCCCTTTCACTCTGTACTTAAAAATACTCTGGGGCTGGCTGAAAAGAACCCTGCTTCTGTGTGTGTGTGTGTGTGTGTGTGTGTGTGTGTGTGTGTGTGTGTGTGTGTGTGTGTGTGTGTGTACGTGGGCTTGGCAGCTCAGCCTTCCGCAGCCTCTGCAGAGCCTGACTGCATTCTGTTTGGCAGAGGGGTTTGGAGAGCCGACTGCTCCAGGGAGTTCTGTTTTCAGCTCTGGCTCTCTCAAGCATCCTCTTTCCTTTACAGGCACCTCCATTTTAGTCTTCCTGGTTTGGAACAGAAGAGTCTTATACTTGACACATTCTGCCTCTTCTCTCAGGCCAGTTTCTGGATGGCCATCTTGCTATAGACGCGACTGTCTTGTCTGCCTATACCTGCTGGACCCCATATCTGCCTCCAGGTAAATTCTGCATCAATTACAACAGCATCTGGCTGTTTTCTGACTTGGATTCTGTCATCCTCACTTGGATAACCCTCCCTTCAGTTCTCTGCTGTCAGTTCTGTTCAGTGCTTCTCCTCTGTCCGCCCACACAGACTGTTAACCTTGGGCAGGACCAATCATAGGATGCCAGAACCATCTCTCTTCCTGAGGCAGCAGAAAGGGGTCTGCCAGTCGCTTTCCTCTCCCTGAACCTTTGTACTGAGCTGAGTATTCTCTTCCTCCACTGTACTTCTACAGGTACCCAGGGAACAGTGTTCTTAGTTCCTGATGGTCCACACCCAGCTGCACACTGCACCTGCTGGAGGAACCCCTCCCTCCGGAGAACCACACACATTTGGATTTCAACCTGCTGCTACAGCACCCTGCACAGAAGGGGCCCTGGAACAAAAGCCCAGCCCAGTACAATTCAAAGGGACATTATGTGCTTGAGTTATTCATTACTTGAGTTAGCCGAGGTCACAGAGCAGGAAGCACGTTGGGGAGCAAGGGAAAAGGTGGCATTGAGGGTGGGGAATTAGTCAGGGTGACCTTCCAGGGCCTAAAGGAACTCAGAGTTCTGGTCCTGGTTAAGTATCGGAGTAAGATGGTCAGTCATAAAGTCATACCAATAGCTTCAAGGTTAAACAAGGTCACATGGAAAGAATTAGAGTTAAGCTAGCTACTTAACAGCTCTTGCTATGCACTAGGCAGTGTGCTTAACACTTTCCCACATCCTTCTTTTAATCCTGGCTACAATGTATCATTCTAAGTTTACAGCTGAGGGAACAGCCTTGGATAGGACAAGTGACTTGGCCAAGGTGGAAAAGCTGTCCGACCTAGAAATGAGGACTCTCTTATCCTTCCTAGGGCTGTTCTATGTGGCAAGATGGTGTAATGCCTGAGATAGCCCAAGATGGTGAAGACTGGCTAGGCAGGTAAAGCTCGAGGTGAGAGACATGGAACCAAATGACTCCCACATAAGTGGGCTGAGATCATGGTCTTCTAAAGCAACACTAGGTCTGGGAGGGAACACTGTTTCTATGGCCCCAGGGGAGATGCTGCAGGGCCTTGCAGGCCTGACTCTTGCAGAGCTAGGGAACTCACTTGAGAAGGGGAAAATCTACCAGAGGAAGACAGGTATGGGTGAGAAAGAAAGCTTGTTTGTCTCACAGGACAGCAGTATAACTGGCATTTGTCACACAAATTGGCAGCCAAGGGAGAGAGGACACTTCTCTTTTTAAAGAATAAAGGAAGTTCTGATTAACAAACAAACCCCTGATGCTATGAACCTGTTTGCACACACTTGTGTTACCATGTGTTTCTGGGGAGGTTGAGGTACAGGGGCTGTGAGGAATGGGCATTTCCTGCCCTTTTCTTTCTTTCTTCCACCCTCCTCCCAACTTTTGTAGCTCAGGCTGGCCCAGCACTCAGTACACAGCTTATGCTCACTTCATATTTGCAATTCTTCTGCTTTTGTCTCCAAACTGTGGGATAATAGGTTTAAACCACTGAACTTGGGCCAAGCCTACCTAGGCTTTCTTGAAGTTACCTTACCTTCTACCTTCATTCTTGATGGTGTGTGTGTGTGTGTGTGTGTGTGTGTGTGTGTGTGTGTGTGTGTGTGATTCTACCCACAGGGTTCCCTCTCTCTTACAGTAGTGAGCATTTAAATATATATATATATTTAATATATATATTTGTTATATATATATATGTATAGCCTTTGCAGTGGTCTGTTGGAAACCTCACCATGATGAAATTCAGGGGCATCAAATCTACAGGTGCAGCCTCTTTCAATAGCTCACCAAGCACCAACTTGGGGCTTTTCCAAAATAAACACTGCAGGGGCAAAGCAGGGGGTGACTTCCTTTCTCAACAAGTTGCTCTCACAATTGTCCTTGACATAACCAGGCTGAAAGTCCCTTGGGCTGAGTGTGACTAGGTTGCTATTTCTTCCCTGAATCTTGGGATATTCCAGGTGTTCTTAGTAAGAACAAGTTCATTTTGCGCCCCATGATCTTGTCCTTGGGTCTGCAAGGTTGACATTGAAAATGGCTGGGTGCTTTGGGAAACCACCTCTGTATTAGGAAGGTCCATGATAAGCAGCTAGCTCTTTCCACAACCAGGCAGGTTGCTCCAGGGACAGGCTTTTCTGCAGCCACTGCAGAAGCATTGCCATATTTTCTGCTGTGTCATCATCTCAAGAGCCGTGGGAAGCTGTTCAGGGGCTCAGTGGGTGAAAATGAGAGAGGTTTTTCAGCTACGAAGGATGGAGAGGATGGGAAGCAGGTCCTGTCCAACCCTGCGCTTTGCGACGTCCTGACACATGAGCTGGGTCTTTCCAAATCTTCTGTCATTCCAAGAATTCTACAGTAGAGGGTAGGGGTGCCCCCAGTGAGATAGAATAGTAAGCCAACAAGAACATCAGCCACCGACCTGGGCCAGGAGAGTCTTAGGAGGCTGGGTCACGTGCAGAAAGTGTTCCCCGGGGTCTAGACTGGCAGGAGCCACAACCGGTTCCCAGTTACAGGCCAGGGTGGGTTTGGCAATTGTCCGGCTTGAGGTGGTTCAGGCCGCCCACAAGTACAGCCCCGGGAGTCAGGAACCCAGGCTGCCCACTGGGCTGGCCTGCTTGGAGAGGGACGGGCCGGAACTGCAACCGCAGTGGCAGGGATTGCGAGGGGGCGGCAGGTGCAGGAGCGGAGAGGCGGAGCAGAGCTGGGCCGAGTCACTAGCGTCCCGGAATGACCTTCCCCCACCCAGCCAGGGCCTAGGGGAGGTGGACTTGCCGCAAAGAAAGTCTGGGGATGCGGCGGGAGGGGGGGAAGGGGAGGAGGTACCAATCACAAGCAAGGGACTGGGGTCTCCCGGGCTCCCAGGGATCGACGCAGGTGCAGGCCACCGTACCAGCGCAGAGGGGTGTCCAGGCACAGCCTGGGGCGGGAAGGGGGCGCGCAGAGCAGTCAAGGCGCAACTCACCAACCCCCATCCCTCCTCGCGCCCCCGATGCCGCGCCAGCCCCTCTAGCCCAACGGGCTCCTTTGTGCCGGCCCCGCGCCCGTCCCTTCGGGTCTCAGGCTCCTCCTTCTTGGAGCTTCCGATTGGTCCACCGTGCCGCCGGTGGGCTGGGCTACGGGTGGTGGAGGCGCGGTATATAGTAAAGGTAGGGCGTGCGCTCTCAGCCAATTTCTCGGCTCGTGGCCTGCGCGCGCGTGTGCCGAGCCCGCGCTCCGCTCCTCTCGTCCTTCCCGGTGACTTTCCCTCCTTGTCCCTGGCCCGCCTCGGCAGAGGTCACAGCAGGCAGAGTGGTACATCTACAGCTAGGAGCGGCAGCTGCGGGCTTGGCTGAGGCCCCCGGGGAAGCGATCAGAGCGCGGGGAGAACCCGCGAGCGGCCGCGCGCCCACCGCTAGGTGCGGGGCTCGGAGCCGCCCAGCCCGCGCGCTCCCTCCTCCTTCGTCCCTCCTCCCTCCGCCCCCGCCGCACCTCCCCCTCCTCCTGCTCTGCCTCGGCTGCTCTGCCGCGCGCCTCGCACTCGGAGAGCCGCAGCGGCAGCGGCGCGTCTCGCTTTTAGAGACAGAGCCGGGCCGCGGGGGACACCGAGCAGCAGCCGCGAGGACGCCTGGGCGCGCGCCGCACTCGCCCTCCTTTGGCCTCGGCCGCCACTGCTGAGCCGCCACTATGGCCCGCGGAAAAGCCAAGGAGGAAGGCAGCTGGAAGAAATTCATCTGGAACTCGGAGAAGAAGGAGTTTTTGGGCAGGACCGGTGGTAGTTGGTGTAAGTACGGGGCTCCATGGCTCTCGCCATCCGCGCCTTGGCTTTTCCTAGGAAGCGCATCCCTGTGCGCGGGCACTGCGGACTGATCGGCGCCCACGGGGCTGTCCTGAATGTCCAGGATTGGGTGGTAGGCAATGCTAGGAGTGCGGGGGCCTGGGCTTGGCATCCAGGGACAAGTGAGGGGTCTCAGGATGCGGCGCGGGTGGGGGCTGGGTCTGGCTAGACTGAGGATTCTGGGCATGGTAGGGGTCTTCATCTCCTGAGCCTTCCCTCCTGGGAAATTCGGTCAGATTCCAGGAGACTATGTATGTGCTTTCCTTCATCTCCCTTAGATAAATGAGATTTGGGGCTGTGAGAGAAACTGGTGAGCTAACCTGTTATAATGCAGGCGATGCTGTGATAGCATCATACTTTCAACCTAAAAATAATACCTAGAATAGAGAGATGGGGAGGAGAAACGCCTCCACACTGCAGTATTTCATGCCCATGTCTAGGGTTTACCCTAGAGACGGTCCTTGGAGTCATCACAGCCCAGAAATGGCCCAGTGAGCTCCATATCAGGGCCCCCTTTTAAGTCTTGGCTAGACACATGGCAGTCTGGTGTTTTTAAGATCTACAATGTACAGATGAAGAAACAAGTCATTTTAGAAGATTTCATGCAGCCTGTTGCTTTCCTTAGCTGGAATCCCTATCCCCCATTGAAAATTAGATACCATATTTGTTCTTTACACTGGAAAGGTGGTCGGGTTTTTTTAAAGGTCATTTTGAAGGGCACAGTTGTAGATAAATCCACGAGTCGTGACTGCGGAATGGAGGGAGGGAACTCCCCTCCGCTGCATCACTACCCCCCCCCCCCCGCCAGTATCACCACCACCACCAGCAGCAGCAGCACCTCTACCTCCTTTTTCGCCTCCTCACCCTCCCTCCCCAAAGCAGCAGCATTGTGGTCACCAAGGGAACCCTGAAAACTAGTGATGCAGTGTTCCTGCTTGCGGAGAGTCTATGGAAATAGACGGGAGAATGAGTCAGGGAAACGGTGTTTGGCTGACATTTTGTAAAGAAAGAAGCTGGGATATATGATTCTCCCCCCCCCCCCCCGAAGGAAAAAAAATGCAGTCAGGGAGCATCTCAACTGAAAAAAATGAAGGGTTAATAATGCATCATACTTCAAGGTTAGTCAAGGTGAAGCCTCATTCTATGGCATTACTGCAAAGCATAGGTCTCCCTGAGCCATGGGAAAATGTAGTTGTTTAAATGAATGGCTTTTAATTTCACTTTATATTTTATTTTGTTTGGGAAGACTGTTCTTCACTGGGGATATGGCTATAGTGTTCCTGTGTTTCTGTCATGTGGAGGGGAAACCTGAGAAATCAGTGTGAGGCATGCATAGGATGAATAGCCAGAGTCATTTCCTAGCAACTGCTTGTAACTCGCTAGGCCTAGGAGGTGCGGTGCACTGCGGAACTGGCCCCTCCTCCCAGGCTAGCTGGATCTCCTTTTCCTGGTGGTCTGGGCCCTACAGCATCACAGCACCAGGGGCAGCTTTGACTCCAGGTACCTTGTGAAATTTGCCCTCTAGTGTTTTTCCACCTCTTAAATATATTTCTTTCCTCATTCCAATCTCACACTCCTTCTTTGAATAATATTTGCTTTAGAGGGTTAGGAAGGCAGTATGGAACGGTTTGTTCTTTAAACTGACATTTAATGGGACAGCCTTTCTGTGGCAGAGAGAATGAGAATGTGTGGTCTTAATAATCATATACAGTGAGACAGTGATACACGCTGACTTCTATGAACTTATCTTCCTGTGGTGATGTATTATATATATAATAAAATAGTCTGGAATATCAGAGGATAGAACCACCCTCAGAGCCAAACCATGAAGGTCAGGGAGTGGTGACCCAGCCTTTAATCCCAGCACTAGGGAGAGCTCCATCTGTATCTCAAGTATCCGAGTTCAAGGCCTAACAGCCAGATAGCTAGTAGCACCCACCTCTAATCTGAGCTCTAGGAATGTTGAACAAGGAAGGAGAAAGGAGTCCAGCCTTTCCTACCACTTCCCTGGTCTGCTGAGGAGAGAGAGGTTTTGGAGTCAGGGGGTTTGTGGAGAGAGGCCTGACGGAGTTGGCTAGGTGGGAAATGGCTGTGGTTTGTTTCTCCATCTCTGATATTTCAGTTTTCCCCCAATATGTGTCTCCGGGTTTTTACTATAGTAACAAATAGAACTCGTGTACTATCTTCCATTTTGTGAGTGAGTGCTGAGCTCAAAACCCAGTTTGTTTTGTGCTAATATGTCTGCTTTTTTCTGACCATGTAAGAAATCCGCAGAGCAGCTCCAAGGTAAATGATGTGCCTTCTTACCAGCTCTGGGCCCAACATGGATGCCCTTGGGACCAGGGCAGGATGCCCTTGGCTGTTTTGCTTATAGGTAGATTTTTCACCAAGATGGACGGCAGGAGGCTCGAGTCTGTCACCTGCTGGAGAAATCACAACTTACAAATCATTTTGTGCTTTCTACCTTTTAGTTAAGTTAATACAGGTGTTGGCAGGTTTTTAGATTATATTTATGTATTTTGCTTATATTGCTATTGGTCTCACAAACCACTTTTAAGACCTTTTGGCATTTTTAAAGGACACACACACACACACACACACACACACACACACACACAAAATGTAATTTAACTGCTAAAGAAAAGAAATATTGTTTTAAAGGGGCAAAGCAGATCTCTAAAGCTTACACCCCAGCCCCCCCCCCCACATCATGCCACACAGCTGGTTGGTGGAAGTAGCCCTTATGTCTGCTTTTCAGTGCTACTGGGTAGTCTTGGTCTTGGGGAGCCCATTGCCTAAAGTCACCTGCATGCTGCACTAGTCTAACCAAATGACTTGACCACAGTGACAGATTCACTAAGTAAATCTCCAGCAGCAGCAGAATTCCTCACTGTCTTTGGTATCCTGTAGGTAGAGGGGAAAGGGTGTATATATTTTTGAGCTTAATCATTGTGCTTGTAAAATGACTAATTTTCCCATCTATTCATCTTTTAAATAGTAGCCTCTATCCTGTGCCCTCTTAGGAAATGAGTAGAAAGATTGTAGTTGTTAGAAGAGGCAAATGTGGTTAAGCTAGGGCCACCAAGATGACATTGGGAGGGTAACAGGACAAGAGAACAGCTGAGAAGCGAGGTTCTCAGGAGCTGTCTTGCTGACTGGGTTATACCAACTCTGTACCTCTTCAGAGCATTCACTGGAAAAATTTTCCAGATCCCTTGACGTCACAACCTTGCCATTTGCCTACTGCTGCCTGGATACCAAATGCAGCACTTAACCCTTGTCCTGCCGGGAGGAAGGGACAGCTGAGGGCTAAGGTTCCAGATTAAGGCAGCCACCGCTCTCTCCTTTCTCTTTGCTTGTATCTTTGTATAGGGGAGAAAAGGGATCAAGTTCATCATTCTTCTGTGTGTTTGGTTTGTTTCAATAGCTCCGTAACATTGTTATCTTGTAGTATCTATTCTTGATGGGAATGTTGGGTGTTTTTCCATGTGTGGAGAAGGCTGCGTGGCTCATTTCCACAACTGTGTGCCCTCTCCATTCCTGGCCCCATCCCATCATGTGCACATACTTTTCAATGATCCTTTTACTCTGTGGCATTTTCCCAGGGACCCTTTACCTCCCTTGTGCAGTCATGTTTCTGATAACCTTACAGTTCTCTTGTTTCCAAGACTTGTTTGGCCTGGTACAAGACAGCCAGGCAATGCCTAGCACAGCCTGTTACTATGATGCTAATCTGGGAGATAATCCTTGTAAACCAGTAACTGATAGCCTTATTCCAGTCCTTGGGCTTCATGTTGGCTCAAGGCGGTTTTTTGTTTGCTTGCTTGCATGCTTTTTATTTTTAAACTTTGTTCTTATTCAGCCTTCATTCTGTTAACTGAGAGAAAAAGAAAATGTAGTTTATATAGACAGTTGTTAGCCTGCTGGTCAGAAGAGAAGGTAAAAATGGTGGCCATTTGTACCCTATGATTTCCTTTGTATGTTTCATTGGTTTCCAATTGGCCCTTGCCCCTGAAGAAAACAACAGTGCTTTGTAGATAGATTTGACAAGGAGAGCTTCACTGTGTATTTCTGAGTTTGTTCTTAGGCACTGAAGTGTTTAGGAGAACAGCAGAGAGATGCCCCCTTAGGGAGCATGCTGTCAGGTGTCAAATGCATTGTGTAAGTGTGTGAATGTGGTTGCAGGTTTGCACTGGTGATTGATTGATTCTCTTCTCAGAGGAGGCAGTGACTTTTAGCTATGGTTGAGCATCCTTCCACCTGTACCCTCTAAGAGAGAATGTGGCTCCCCTTTAGATTACTGCTGGCAAAGGAAAACCTAGAGAAACAGGTTGAAGAGGAACTGGGAAAGAGTTATGATCATCTTTGGGAAGGGTGGTCTTTGATTCTATGTGTGTGACTATCACACCCATGTCTGTCTGCTCTCTCCACAGTTAAGATCCTTCTGTTCTACGTGATATTTTATGGCTGCCTGGCCGGCATCTTCATTGGGACCATCCAAGTGATGCTGCTTACCATCAGTGAACTGAAGCCCACATACCAGGACCGTGTGGCCCCGCCAGGTAAAACCTAGGGCGTGACTTCTCCAGTGGTAAAAGGGGTGCCACTTCCAACCGAGGACACACCCTGAGAAATTTGTTCTGTAGTGGAGCTTCAAGCTAAGCATGGGAAGGAATCGAGAAGACATTTGGCAGCCATGTTTTCTGGCTGAATTGCTGCTGAGCTCCAGAGGGCTGCAGATGTCTTCACAGCTTTGGGGGGAGAGGGTGGAGGACACAGCCTCAATGTATGACTGAGTACATCAGGTTCTGTTGGGGTGTCATTCTACTTGACCATAACACTCAATGGCTTGGTCAGTGAGATCATTCCAGAGCCTTTTCAGCTATAACACATCTTTTCACTTGTGAGGTGACTATAACTCAAATAAACCCTTAAAAAAATGATGCCCACATATAGGAGCTATGACTCATTCACCCGTTACTGATTTGCAGTTTGACCTTGAACAGGGGCACCCTCTTTGCATACCTCAACAGGCCTGTTAATAGTTTTGGGAACCCTCTTTCTAGTTTAGATGTCTGTTTTCTGTTAAAAAAAAAAAAAAAAAAAGATTATCCTAGAAAAGGCAGTCCTCCACAATTGTCCACTGCTGTGACTTGGCTGCTGATGGAATTGAGTACACATCAGTGTCACACACCCTAGAAGGCCACTGCTCACAAGCCTGGGGCTAAATTACAGGCAGCTATGGCTCTTCAGCCTGGAGGACAGAGCTGGGAGAGCAGAAAAGTGTGTGTGTCTGTGTGTGTGTGTGTGTCTGTGTGTGTGTCTGTGTTACACAACTCCTTTTAGGTTCTCACATTGTAAATGACCTTGAGGTATCTGGAGTGGGGAGATGGTAGTGACTGTCTCTTGCGTGGGCAGAGGTTTGGTGGTTTGGAAGCAGCTGCCTGTAGGTGACAGTCTTGGGGCCTTGTGCAGTAGTCACTGAGCAGTGCCTATTGCCGACATGTTTTCCTCTTCTCCTTGGCTGTGAGGAGGAAGAGAGTGCAGAGTGTGAAGGTGGCAAACCTCATCTTACACACAGTACTACGTCAGAAAAAAGCTCAAATATTTTCAGAGAAATTTAGCTGGGAAATGAAAAAAAAAAGTATAAATATATAAAACAACTTAAACCAATGTTATGATCCACAGATTCTAGCAGCTGTTGTCCCAAAAGGTGGGTTTTTGGAAAGGCTGAAGCAAGGTTCTGATGTGCTGGGACCTTAGGCTATTCGGCATTTTACATGGGCTTCTGTGGTCATAGCGCATCTTTCATGCGCTCTTCTGCTAGAGTCCTTACGGCTGCATTTGTAATCTTAGTAATGAAATTTGTGCACAGCTCCTAGGCCACTTAAAACTTGTCCTTTAGCCATGATGCCCATTTATAATAGCTTCAACTTGAAGCA